>OZ038433.1:22480984-25088484 GCA_964036275.1 Litoditis marina
GTGAAAAAACACTCTGCAGGAACTCATTTTACTGTAGAAAAGGAACACCCATTCGATTCCGACGCCCATTTCCTGTGTGATGAAATCATAATCACAAACTGTAAAATCCCCCCCCCCCCCCTACACTGGGTTCGTTTAGGGAACATGAATAGTATGTCGTTTTGTACCTAAATCTTACTACGCATTTAATAGTGAGTTATCAGAAAGGATCATCACGTGATCTGTACTAGAACTTCACATGGGAGTGACGAGGACGATAAACGAAACAATGTATAGTGTCTATGTTGGGTTTCTTATTTGAACCGAAACACAATGTAGTATAGATGTTTCGACGGATTGGTCGTCTTTAGAGCCTGGAAAAGGCATTAGTAAGCAAATGACAATAGTTTCTATGTTTCTTTTTCTCTAACTCTAAACTGGATCCAGGGATACATGACGCTCCAGCCTTGGGTGAGACTGGGGATGCCTTCTGTTCCGATGGGCATTTTGGAGCCTAATCGAATGGTCGCATTCCGCAACCAGGAAGCAGCTCAAACCGATTGTCTCTTGCAGTACAAGGTATTCTGAACAACAAATGAATTTTCAAAAAGTTTTCAGTGGGATTTAGAAGACAAGTGTTTGCAACGTTTTCTATGCACCACACGATCGAGAGCGTTTTCGTGTGTTTTTTTTTTTCAATAAAAAAAGATGCAAATGAGAGGGCAAAGAATTATAAACGTTGTCTAAAGAAATGCGCAGGCGAAGGTACGCGAGGTAACGGATCCAATAGAAAATTGAATAATTCGTTTGAACATAATTTTTTCCACAGGAAACAGCGAAATTCATCACTTTCATGGATTTGGATGATATTTTGATTCCTCGCTTGGGTTCAAGCTACCTGGAAGAATTCGAACACTTCTTCCACATGAACCCTGCGATTGGATTAATCAACTATGAGAAACAGAACGTTCGACTGAGAGGAAGTGAGTCATTTATTATAGCTGTTTGGAACTGTTTCTATTTTCTCATTCGGTCACAGCAGGTAGATATAAGAAAGGGGGTTAGAAATCTGTAGTATTTGAGACTGAGTGTGACTCAAAATTTGTAAAACAGTTTTTAACAGCTCATTTCAGACAAAGCCTCATCCGACTTCACACTAACTGAAATGTTTGCGAGTATACGGTACACGGGATTGGTACGTTTTGTTCATAAAAAACCATTATTGCAAGTGTGATATAATTCATTTATTTGGTTTGTTTCAGACCGAAGTTGGTAAGAGTGTGATGAGACCCTCAACTTTCAATTCTACTTGGATTCATTATCCACTGAGTATACCAAAACACATAATAAAGTAAGTGGAATTACAGGTACCAACATCTGTACGATGAAATGGGGCTATACGCGACAATCCAGAAAAATGGGCCTATACTCTACCAGCGGAAACTTGAACTGTTAGCAACACCAATAGTCATAATCTAGTTATTGTGCGATAAAATGTTCACTTAGTCCCAACATTTTCCAGCACTGTATCAGATTTGAGCTCGTATCCGTGGTTGTCCAAATTTCTCCCCGCTCAAGTAAAGCACTCAAGTGATGTTCAGAGCTTTAACCGTTCGATTCTAAATCCCGTATTTCCATCTGTGACGACATTTGAAAACACGGTTTATCAATAGAACTTATTCAGATACGAAGTCCCCGCTGAATTGAACTCAATCACTCATCTCAAGGAGTTCGAGCTGGTAGGCTTGATTGTAATCTCTCCCACACTTTATTTTCATTAGCAATACCCTTACCTTTTTTGTTTCGGGAATACTGTTCTGTCTATTTGTTTCCTATGGTAATTTGTCGAATAGTACAACAATTGTTTTTGTCAGACAACCGGAAAATCAACTAACACGATTGAAGAACCGTTGTATGAAGCAACAACTACATCGAAGAAAAACTCGGAGAAATTAATTCGAAAATCCTCCATTGAAACTATTCATTTAGACTTTGAGCGGTGAGTTTGTTTTCTTTTATTACAAATATTAATCATTCGAAAAAACCATTCTAAATTTATACCTCAAAAACAATAATTTTGATGAAGTAACTGTTCGGGAAAATCATGTATGAGAGTTGACAGGGTGACGTCAGAGTCTCCAGTCCGATATGAAGTTCTAAAAAAAGGACAACGATTTATTTTCGCTTTAGAATGACGCAAACTGCCGCCGTGAAGAAAATTATCCGTAAACTTCCTCAAGAATGGTATTACTTCGATCTCATATCCGCCTGTTACAAAGAGAAATTCTATAAACTCTTCGATGGAAATAAGAAGAAAGAAATTGGGTGTGTGGGCCCGGATAGTTGTGAGGTACGTTAGGACTTACCAGGCGATGTAGCAAACCGTCAGACCTCATAAGAAGTTCATATGAGTTTCTCATGAGATATCTCATGAGCTACTCGTGAACTCTCAATGTTGTAGCATAGCAATCAATAGAATCTCATGAGAAACTCAAGCGAATAGCTCATGATGTATTTCATGAGATTTTTGAGGAATTGCTACGCCGCCAGGACTTGAGGGGAGGGGGGTTAGCTTTATGATCTTAGGGCTAGAGGATTATGCAAACTGTGGTTAAAGTAACTCAGCAATCATTGTGCAGATGAATACGCACGCTTCAATTTTCTCAGCAATTGGAGAAAACACATTGGGACATATCAATTTCTTGATAAACTACTGATTAGTGCTCCAGAAATCTACTGGAAAGTTTGCAAGGTTTCAAAAATACTGATGTGTTAAAATATGGTACCTTGCTCTGGAGCTCCCGGGATAACTAATGACTACTGACGTGTTGTGAATACGGCTTTCAAAAATACTGATGTGTTAAAATATGGTACCTTGCTCTGGAGCTCCCGGGATAACTAATGACTACTACTGAAGTGTTGTGAATACGGCTGGTTCACGAATAGGATCAGGCTTCCCAAGACTTCAGTTCTGACTCAACTAGTTTTGAATGTTCACCGTTTCTAATGAAAACTGTTGTGTTTTTTCAGCTACCCGCACAAGCTGGTACTCTCTGTGTGAACGCTCGCGCTACTTATTCTTCTTCGAAACGTGGAGAATTCTACAGTATTCATCATTTTCGGAACACTAGTTTTTCTCGAGATATGGAGTGTGTCAAATGAATAGGAGGACAGGAGCCTATCCCTGTTTCGATTGTGAACTATCACTCTATCTTGCGCTCTAAAATCTCTAACTCTAAAAGGTCAAAATTGAAAATCAGCTGGTTTTTTGTTAGACAGAACCTATTTTTCATTGTGCGCACAACTAGGTGAAGCTTTTACAGAGTATTTACACATGAAATATAATGAAAACGTAAATAAAAACGGAATATTGAAAGAAATACGGAATATTTGTAGAAAAATTTCGAAAAACAGTCAGCTACTGTCTGTCTCTGCCATATTCGCATTGGAGTGCGTTTATTCGCATTTGAGCGCGTGTCATGAAATGTTAGATTGGAGCGCGTGTCATGGAATCGACCATTCGATTCTGTCCACCTTTATAAATGTACTGGAAACAAAATGGTTCATCAAAAACTGCACATATAAATACAGGAAATGTTTGTTCTTAGTCTTCTTCTTACATCCCTCAAATCCTTTTCTCCATGTAGAAAATTGAATTAGTTTTATTGTGAAGAAATTTCAAAGTACCTGAATATGATCCTTCAGTTTTTCCCATCGTGGAAATAATTAATTCTCTTCTCAAATAAATCTGGACATCGGAAACACAAAAAAACTTAATTTGAAAATAAACTCAAAAAATAAATATTATTGCACCGTAAAAAACAATCAGATAATCAAATATTGATATCTGCGAAGGTTTCGTGTATTTTCTGCCTGAGGGCATTTTCGTTTAGCTCGAAGTCTGTTCCCATCTCGATGAACCCGTCGTACATCTTGATCTTCGGCTGAATCAGTTTTATCGAGTCCTGAAAAAAGGCTAACTTTGTAAAGTTCACATACAAAATGCATACTCTAACGTCTATCGACTCTCACAGACGGTTTGAAAAACTGAAAATAAAGTATGTTTTCATGACATCAGTTGAAACTGCATTACCATTACGCTGTGTTGTTGATTTTCGCAGCTTGTCAAACTTCAAACTGTGTTTATAAACGAGAACTAAGCCTGAATTCCCTAAAAGACCTTAAGTTACCTTGAGAGGGAATGGCAGTCCCTTTTTCATTGTCTCGCTGAGCTGAGGTCCGATGAATGTTTTCGCCAAAGGAGTCAATTGTTCGATTGACGATGGGTCGACTGAGATAGAGGCACGATGGAGTCGAACTGCCAATCTGGAAAGAGCCGGGTTAGGAAAACATCTAAAACATAGAGGTGAACTACACAATACTTTTTTCATTTCTTCTCACGTTAAATTGTCGGCGTAAAGTATGCAACTGTGAAGTTATTTAGTTCGGTAGTAATGCAACAGAAGGTAAAGTGTGCTCGTCGTATTGTTGCGGTTGATAAAAAGTGGGCGTCACGGTGAATTCCTCATAATTACTCAGTTAATAATAATAATTTATGTGTTCATATAGAGAAGGCAATCGCAGAATGAATAAGAAAGTAGTGACGGATAAACATGAACCTAAGAAAAAGGGAAAAGCATAGAAAACTAATCGAAAAAGTTATATAGGGAAATTGAAAAGTTGGGGTTTTTAGTTGATCTTTTCATGGAGAAAACGTGCAATTTGATCTCACTTATTCAGTTTGAGGTCCCCAGTGAACCTGCCGTTCTCAGCTGACAACATGACGTCGGCCTGTCCATTGGCAGAGGCCACCATAATTTGATGGAGATGACCGCGGTCTTCCACGTACGTTAGAATACGAGCTGTAATCGAGAATAAACGTATAAACACATTTATAGTTAGTAGAACTGGAATTTCGATTCCGGAGAACCATTTATTGATGAACGAATGAATTCTCGTTAGAGTCGAAATTGTTGCATGACAAAAAAACACTCGTTCCTATATTACGTTTGTTTTTCGAGTTGATTGAAAAAAAAATTATGAACGGGTCCCTTGACTGAAGATACACCAATCACATCATATTTAGCCCAATGAAGCCACAAATTGATTTCTGAACCGACGATAAAAAGGTGTGGAACGTTCTGCCTCCGAAGACAGCGATTCAAACGGGGGCAACACATCAGCAGTAGAACGCGTGTCAATATATAGGGGGAATTAATGGTGTTTTCCAGGTTCTAAGTGTGACTTAACGCATTGTATAACATACTCACATGAAAGATCGATCGCTCCTGCATCTCCGTTGAACTTGAATCCAGGGAGACCGTGCGGTATCAACACAAAAGAGGCACTCGTGTTCGGATATGCCTGAAATTTTGGAACTATACTATGTCAGCAGACAAAACATTTTCATGGTCTATGTTATCGTCTCGTTCCAATGAGCTTCATGGTTTATGTTTTAATCTCATTTCAATGAGTGTTTTACCTTTTAAAAATAACGTACCAGTCAGGTACAGAATTTATTTGTATTCAACGAGTTCCATCCACAATCTGTATTTCAAATGTTGGGACCGTGAGGCGACAGATAGATGTTGTTAAAAATAACTTTTAAAACAAAAACGATAAAGTTCGATGATTGCAATTTACAAGACCATCGAATCCAATCAGTGTTGCTGTATTTTTCACATTCTGAATGTCAACCGAGAGAAAAACTCTTGTTCTCACCTCAGCTATAGCAGGAATCAACTTTCCGACGCACACCGACGACAGTAAATCTTTGCCACCCTTCTGACACGTAGTGGCCACCATACCACGGTACTTTTTCGGAAGGTTGTATTTGTTCAACTGTAATTAAAACCATTAACATTGATATATTGGTGACTCAGTATAAAGATCATTAGCTTCCTGATCTTTTCAGTCCAGAAAATCATCTGATGCCAATCTCGTGAAAGTTTCATAAGGAGAGTTAATATATCAATATCTTTTAGTCCAATTTCCAACAAGCAACATAGAAGCAAAGTATGATGAGAAACATAAAATGAGAGCCCCTGAACAGTATAAAAGTGTACATGTCCGTTGTGAATAGGGTCCGGGATAAAAGATAGAAAGTTAATGTGAAAGAATTATCTAGGATAAACGGTTCTTCAACATCTTTGGCATATTTTCTTGAATACGAACTGTTTGAACCCTTTTGTCACCATCTGTGCCCACCTCAATGGTGAGTTTGTTGTTCTGGTAGGCGTGATAGAGAAGACTGTTGAAGAGATAGTCGGAAGCGTAGAAGTACAACATTCTCTCTGAATCTCTTCCAGTGTACATTGGGCTGGAAACGTTGATAATTAAGGTCTGAACGCAATAATTATCCATTGTAGCTCACCTTAAAAACTTTCAAAACAAACAAACTAGATAATGTTCTACTTCGGTGTGAACTTACTTTGGATAGAACGGAGTTGGTTCATTGCTATGATTGTAACGCACTTCTCCTGAAAGTGGGTGAATAAAACACGCATGGTTCTCTCGCGCGCACATTATCGTTGCTTCATACAAATGATTATTAAAATATAATATCACCTTCAAAGTATAGAGAAAACCCACCTCGCTGCTGTGTCTCGAAATAGTCGTAGGTGACTACTGGATTCGCAATATTTCGGTTATCTATGAAGAGATTCTTGACGAAGTTCGCGATGAACCTGGAAAAACCATCATGAACATTAATTGTTTGTTTAAACTTTCACACATCCTGAAGTTCAATACACAGAAATTAATGCAACAAAATGAAAACAATAAAATTCCATTTTATTCACTCGAGGGTGCAACATCCTTAATTTCATCCATCTTACCAAAATTTCTCTAATACATTTGTAAATTTTGGTTCATACTTACTTTTTCATAACCGTACTATCGGCTATATCCGCATCGAAATGTTTCTCAAAGTTGGTTTTCGTTAGTCGAGCGAATATTCGTGGACTGTTTTCTTCGATCAAATGTTTCAGCTTCTTGCAGAACATTCCCGGGATTCGCTGACGGATTCCATCGTTTATGAAACCCTGAAAACAATGTCTACATTCATCTCCTGAAAACTAATAACAAGTTCACAGTTTCGTTCGAAATATAAAAAACTGCCTCTTCTCACACGCATGTCATTCACCAAGTTTCTATTACCGGACCAAGCATCTAATCGGTTATTCCTTCTTTCAATTTGGAAAGAACAATATTTAGAAGGTTACTTATCGAGAAGGTGTAGCGTGACAGTAGATAGTGCCTTTGAAATAAGAATAAACCGAGGAGTTTCACTAAAAAGATGTTGCTCTACCTACCTCGAGCGTTTTCACCAGAGGACCCATCGGTCCTTGCGGATTGATGTTGAAATGACTCCTGGCGATGATGGTAGAGCAGTTTTGAACCTGTAACCGGATTCTCAAACAAGATTACATTCAGATTCTTTAGTGGAACGTGCTGCTACAAACACAGCTACAAACATATGGTTCTACTTCTAGAAATTGTTGTTATCAAAACTCAGATTTATATCCAAACTCACTATAGCTTAAACGGCTAAACGCATTATAGCTCACCCGCACGGCCATGAGACCTTGATTGGTGGTAGAGAAATCGGCGGTGAGTGCGACCGTCAGTCCAACTAAACTTCCGTCCACGGTGCCTCCCACTTGGAAAGGACCTCCCGTGCCGAAGAATGAGCCAACCAGTCTGTAAAAATCAAATTTCTCATTTAGTTTGGTATTTAGGACACGAACTGATTTGTATGTTTCGATTTATTTCAGTTCTATCATAGAGTACCGTTAGTATATTAGAGTTCATTTATTCACCTTTTTATAAATTCAAAAACTAACTCACGATACGTCCATGTTTTCCAATCCGAAAACTATATAACGAGGTGGAAGAAAGTTGACCACCGATACCTGAACAAACAATAAGTTTTATTCAAAGATGTTTTACCCACATAGTTTTTACCCATAAAGGTTAACTCCTGCTCAGACATAATTTTTATGTTTTGGAAAATATAAACATGTAAAAAACCATTTGGAATTTTTTTGACACTAGTGTCAAGCTCTCAGTGTGGCTGAATGGAACTGTAAACAATAAACCTCACGATATTACCTCCTGAACCAAATCTCATCTGCTTCTCATAAGATTCTACGATTGCTATGCTACAACGATGGAACTCGCATTTCATGAGATGGTCATGTGGTTCTCATGAGAAAGATAATATAAACTTCTCACGAGAAGTTTTCTATAGTGAGTGCCAAGTTTACAAATTTATGTCTCTCTCTAGAATCGAACCTGCGAGCAAAACTTTTGTAGCTAACCCCTGCGCTATTAGACCACAAAACCGGCAGCCTTAGGAATCAAAGACTTGTGTGCGTAGACAGCGGAAAGTGAGATACACAGTACCCCCTCGCCTTTCAGTTGGCGACGATTATATGTTGCCAGGTGTGTTGATACTAGTTTGACCACTCACCCTGGGCGGGTTATACTGCAGCACCCTCACATCTGTCAAGCTGACAAACCCGTCGAGACCGGGCTGCGAGAACGGGAATGACGTACTGTATCCGGACAGTTGCGATATCTGACCAACAACATTTTACGATTCTGAAGATCTATTTCATTCCCTTATTGGAAGTTCAGTTTATGTTTATGAACAAATTTGCAAAAGCTTACATGTTTCTTTTGGTTATACTTGACTTACGTAAATGCTTTAGTTTAATTATCCAGGTGCAATCTTGATGTACATAGTCTTTTCACGAAATTCGCTGTTAAAACAACTGTATCACTATAAGGCAAAGATGAACATAAAACATATATTAACCTGTTCATTGAGGAGTTTGACTCCCACAGTCTTCAGATGATTGATACCCTTTTTCGTCAATCGAATTTTCACTCCCGGGTTGCCTGGAAAAAATATTACTCCTTTAGAGATGAAAACCCCAAACTGCTTCTGCAATGGATTGGTTTATCTGGTACTTATGAAATTGTTTGACTTCTTATATAACTTTCCCACTCTTCCATTGAAGTATCCGACTGTCTCATTGTCCTCTTTTATTGCCCGAATCGGGCTATTAGGCAATTATCTCACATCTACCACATTTTTGCTAGAACGCATGTTTGTTTCCTGCGCTAGGATGTACATTCATGTAATTGAGGTTATAATATGTTGAAGATGAAGCATATAGTTGTACATTTTCCTAGTAGAACTAAATGAAGGAAAAGTCAAATATGAGCCTAAAATAGGGGAGTAGGAAAAACAGCAAAGCCGACAACAAAGAGGTAGTGAGACGGTGGAATGGGACAATAAAACTTTAGATTGTAGCGACCAAAACATCAATAACGCAAATGTTATCAAACTTTGACCTACCGGGTACTTTATTCCAATCGCTTCCTTTTTGATACACCTGGCGACATTCCGCTATGAAAAATAGGAAGAAGAGAAGAAGAAAAGAGTTACGTAGACTGTTCATCAATGGAGTGATCGGAATTGGTTCGAGACTGGTTTCTCCCCCAATTGCGGCTGCATCCTCTCTCTCTCTCTTTCTCTCTCTATCCTATCCACACGGACAACATCTCTCCCAAATAGCCATCCACATGCAAAATCAGAAAAAGGGCGCAGCGTTCCCAACTTGAGAACCAGACAATACGACAACAATGATGTTCCGTGGATTAGAAATAAATCTTGTTTTCCGACGTTGTGAAATCAAACTCGAATTCATGGTTTGTCAGCTGTTTCACCCGGCTATTATGGTCGAATTGGCTGAAATTATAAAAAAAACACATGTCGATAAAATTGTAATGTAGTTTTCAAGTACTCTTGTGATTTGTTTTCACTTCAATACATAAAGCGTTATTTCTTCTCTACTTACCTCACATGTTGATACAAAATGAAACATTCAAAAACAACTATTTTATTCAAACTACTATTAAAAATTACAAAATATATATAGAACATATAACACGGAGAAATATATAAAAATTCATGAAGTAAAGTAGTTAACACTTTGCGACTTTGGTCAAATAACATATAATATAATACGTTTTGTTACATTTACCAAGTTTTATTGCTATTATATTTCCACTGGTTAATGAAAGTGGTTATCAAATGTCCTGAATGTATTTGCCACAAAAATTCCACTGGGAACATTTTATGGAAAGCGTTTTTATCGGATTTCAGAACTCAGTTTTTACTTTCTCCACCAATCAACATGTTCGGAAAACAAATCTCGCCAACGAAACCTCTATCTAACTTGTAGCTCTTGTTTTTGCTCAATATAGACATCTGAATTTATGAACCAAACGTGATGAAAAATTAACGCAAAAATAGGTGTAGGAATGTGCGTGAAAGAGAAGTGTGATGGGCAAAAGTAGTCAAGTAGTTGCTAATTCTCAGAACTGATGGAACTCTACCATCTCTTCCTCTTCCGGAGACTCCAGTTTTCCCTTGATCTCGATATCAGGCCGGAAAAGTTTTTTGCACTTCTGAAAAGAAGCTCGGTTAGTGATGACTGGCGCACTTATACCTGGCGTTATATGCACATCATACTGAACATTAAAGTATAACCGTCTCACGGGTTCTTTCTATGAATTGTGATTCCAAATAAGAGTTCTGTTATATCTTACAGATTCCTAGTTAAAAACGAGAACGAAATGTTTGAGTATTCAACAGTAGCTACTTTTCCTACGTGATGTTGTTTTTAACTTTCGTTCGACGGTTTATTGTATTGAAGTCTCTCCCACAGAACTCACCTCAGAATAGGTTCCGTCGGTAGTGAACCATGCATAGATGGCGTAACCGGGGATACAGAGCATGGAGGACAGAGAAAGGAACCAGCCGAAAATGTGACCCCATATCGGGTAGTCGTAGTCGTAGGCAGCAATACGAAGAGGCTCGTACTTGACTAATCCGAATATCAAAACTCCCTGAAAACACGTGGTTATGTACATAGGTGGTTTAGTCATGATCCAAGTTTCAGTTACACTAGTCACGCCGGACCAAAGTTCTGATCAAATTGATAAACTTTGAGTGTCATGTATTTTTCTAAGAATTCAGGAATCTGGAAATCATCTCGTAGATTCCTTCTTCGAACGCACATCACAAAAACAGTTTGTTTGCTTTTATTGTTATTTTTCGAGCCACTCTCTGAGCATCACCATACTATTTTGAGCTCTTTCTAGCAATATTTCTCCAGTTCATAGCGAAACGGTTCCCTCAACCGACAAATTGATGTCTGGCGTGTCAATACTAGAGCAGCAACTGTTCGTCTAGCTCTATCATCAATCAGTTATAATACATATCCCACCCTAGAAGCAACATGATGACTTCCGCAATCAATGAACTAGTCTGTTGGAACGTTTTTTTTTTGTGTGAACAAGAAAGATTTTGGCGTTTCTGGGGTGTAACTCTAAGAAATGTTCTCAAGTTTTGGAATAGAAATAGAGAAAAACAACAGAGAAAGAAGATAACAAGACCCACAGTTGTATTAGAAATAACAAGACCCACAGTCGACATTGAATGTGTTACCATTAGAACACTCGTTGAGCTTTCCTTTATACACATCTTAGATTTTCAAGCTCTTAAGTCACGTCTGGTGATGGTTCCAAGCCCTTGCTTTGCATTTGGTCCATCATTTTTTCTGCATTTTTTTAACTCTTCTGGGTTTTTTTCTCTAAAGGGGTTCTTACCCCAGTGACAGCAGGTGTGGCGACGACCCAACAGAACTTCCACCAGGCACTCGGGTAGTATCCGATCATACTCTTCAGGTGCTCATACCAACGATCGATACCTATACTATGCGTATCAAACGTTGTACAACACTGTTAGAATAGCGATCTCAACCATTTGATAACCACACCAAATTTATCATGCAAAAGAGTCAGAGCTATTTGGACTATCTCTCACGGATAATGACAAGAAGATCTCCAACTCTATTCATGTCAGAAAATGTTTTGGTTCAAGGTGAATAGAACATTTTTGTATTGTTTCTTCATCTTTGGCAATCTTTGGCAGAAAGTTATATCACTCACCGACACTCCAAGAAATGGCGATACATTCGAAGAATAGTAACCAGAGCAGGGCCCATCCAGAGGCAGCATAATAATCGAACAGTTGGAATACGTAGAAACCGCCCTGAAGCAAATAATGCCATGAACTTCAGAACAATCTTGAGATCACATGAATACTGCCTATAGATTTAAATTGAATTCAAAACTTGGTCTCAATTCAACTGTGTTTATCCGTACTTGGTTTCAAGTGAATTTACACAATGAGAAACATTTTTGGCCAAGTGCAGCTGGTTTTCTCTGTCCAGCGTTTAAAATGCAAGACATCCATAACGAAGGAAAATCTCAGAACTTACATTAGTTACGGTGGTGAGTCCGATTAGGTAGGATATTGCACAAACAGCCGCGATGAAAAGTTCTCGACCATACTTTTTTGCTCGAATAAGAGATGGAAACTCGTCAATGATGGCAGTGAAGAAACCCTCCATTGTGCAGAACTGAATTTCAATTAATGTTACATTTATTCAACATTGGCCATCCCGAAGACTCTCACTTGGTATAAGTTAGTAACAACGCCACACCAGAATCGTGTTGAACCAGGATCAAAATGATTTTGATTGGCTCAATTTACTGAGCTTATGACTGGATAGAATGCATATTACTGTTCCTTTGTGACCAAAATGAAAAATGCTCATTTCAACTCAGTAAACAACTTTGAAAATTTAAAAATTCGTTGATTTTGCACCAAACATCCTGACAGTAAGATTATTAAAGGAGGGCAGAAAGGAAAGCTAGTTTAGGTACCTAAATATAACGTTGCGCGCGGCAAAACAGGCAGAACAATGTCAACCGTATGCAAATTAGGTTCGTTAGTTTGAATTGAAAGTTAAACTTATAGGTTTCTCTTGAAAAGATCTTTCATATCAATTTTCCTTTCTGTCCCCCTTTAACAGTTTTTATACGATTCCCCTCTAGAACCCTCTCCAAGAAGGAATGTTTATCTACCTGTGAATCAATTCCCAAAAACAGAACCATTGAGAAAAACAGTATGGACCAAATGTTGGTATACGGTAACTGGAGAATTCCAGAAGGATAGGCCAGGAACAGCAGTCCTGGACCAGCTTGCGCCACCTGAAGGATAAGTCACGTTGAGGCTCAATGGTTATAGCAGAGTATCTCAACCGATTCACATATTCACCGTTGTTCGGAGAGAACACTGGAGGTTTTTTTGCAAGAAGTATGCATAGACAATTTTGCTTACGGTTTTTGTCGGGTGTTTTCGTTTTCGCTTGCAAAACTCATGTTCAAACTGATACTGCACCTACATAAATGATTAAAAGCTGTTCATTTCTCATTTTGTATTATTTGTACGCATTCACTCATAGTATAAAAACTAGCAGAATTATTATTTTCTTTTTCGTAGTGAATGAATCAACGAACCTCGGCCACACTCTTCTCCTGCTGCACGGCCATGAATCCGATGAAAGAGAACACGACGAATCCAGCGAACATACTAGTACAACTATTCACCAGACATACCGTCATCGCTTGTCTGGAACAAATAAACAATAAACAGAAACAACATTTGACTATCAATCACTCCCAAGTAGAACAAACTCGCAACCCTTTCAACAAATCAGATATCCGTAGATCACAACTCTCTGGACGCGTTTCTTTGTGTCTTTAGCACACTGAAGGAAGGAGATATACGCTTTGGGAAAGACAAATGTAATTTAGTTTGTTTATAAGGATTATGGACTCTGAGCGTGGTGCATTTCACAAGCGTTATACAAGACGTGTCATGAGCTGAGAGATCAAACTACAACTCTATTTTTTTCACTGTCCATAGTAACTGTTTTGACAAAGATTCCATTCAAATTGTTGGACAGAATGATGTTTGGCAGAAACAAATCATCCAGAATAATGAGTTGAGTTATAACCTACTTGTAGACATCGTTGTGAAATTTGTTGTAACTGCCCAATGCCACCAAGGCACCAAGTCCAAGTCCATAGGAGAAAAATACTTGAGTCACAGCATCGATCCATACCTTGAAGAAGTAGGAACTTGAAGTCAATGCATAATTTTGATAATGAAATTCTGTCATAAATAAGACAGTATGTATTAGGATTCGTGTAATAATCACATACCAATACGATTTGGAGCAGAAACTGAAATTGCTCTTTTCCTCTCTAGTTTCTCTTTGATGTTTGTTTTCAACTCCACTTTTCTATTTCAGAGATGTGAATCAACATGAATACCTTGGATAATAACAGTTTGCTGAAGTCGGGTTTGAGGTAGAACTCGAGTCCCATGCGGGCCCCCGGTAGAGTCAGTCCACGAATCAACAGACAGAACAGCATCAAATAAGGGAACGAACCAGTTACGTACACAACCTACAATAAAATGTTTCTGTTCATCTGAATGAGTCTAGCTGAGACTCCATGTTCCATGCTTCGTGGTTGATTTTTTTGGAGCAACTGCAATTTTGCGAAAACTATTTCGAAAATGAACTACAAATCAGAATTAGGCCATGTGCTATGCAAACTCCTGTTCTGCAGGAATCCAGCAAATCCCCCCTATTTGAACCAGAACAATTAAGTTTCACACAAAACATTACTGCCGTTTTTCATACTACACATTTAAGGTTCGCACATTTACTTTTCAGGTACAAACTCACTTTTCCAGTCCACTTCACTCCCTTGAAAATGCATAGATAGCATATTACCCAGGCGATAAAAAGGTACAAGGCCAGGTCATAACGCAGACTTCCTGGGTACTCAACTCCCTGGGAAACTCCCAATACTTGATAGCTGGAAAACGTGTTGTTTTGTTTTCGCAAAAGCTGAATAAAAAAATTAAAAATTAAACTTTGTTCGATCAAAAATGTGTTGAACAAACAGAAACTGAGTAGAGAGGAGTCAGTTGAAAAGTGGTGTTGCCAGACACTAAAGGGTAGACGTCAGAAACACTTCTCTCAAAGTAGTCAATCATTTCCATATTAGTGGTCATTTATGTCTTTTGCGTTCAGGGTACCCGGCACTAAATGAGGTAAACAGTAAATTCCCGCCCTAGCGATCACGACCATTTCAAGTAATCGAGCATTGCTTTTCATCGAAAAAGCACTGGTAATGTTGATATAACTCTATATATAGTAACAAATAGGTCATCCAATTTGCAGAAACTCACTTCCAAAACTCTTTCACGGGCGACACTACGCTCAGATCCGCTTTTGAGCAAACGGTGAAGTTGAGTTTCGGTCCGACGAAGAATTGTTTCTTGTACTCCATCAAATGCTCCGCAGTTAGCGCCTGAGAACATCATAACAATGTAATTGAGCATCTAAAAACGACAACCCTAGTGGCTACATTGTGCTGTGTGGCTCACACTCTCATTGATGTTTGAAGTTGAGAAAACGAAAGCGTGCAAACGCTTCCACTCGTTCTTCTCCAAATAACGTTGAACCTCACAAAGAACACTCGGTTTTCCATAAACTGAGAAAATAATAAAACTTGAAAACAATTCGCGAATCTTTTATGTACTAAACGTAAATGATCATGACTATGTTTTTGCTTATTTCCGTTCGAAGTGAAAAAGAGTGGAAAAAAATAGCCTGATCATGAGGTTTTTATCATTTTTTCAAAGAAGACGAAAAACAGTTTTCAGCCGGACGCACCTTGACATTGAAAAACTCAGCGATGGTTCTGTTGCTGTCACAAGGTATTTTCTCGTATTCTGACCGACATCGAACTGTGTTCCACCTAAAATTGTTATAGGAATGAAAATACTATTATTAATAGTATTAAATCATATCTTAGTCTGGTTTCCGAAAAAAACTGTGGGTAAACTTGTGTCTTGTTCGTTCTATGAACTTTAATCATTAATTTTCACGATAGATTAGTGGATGATAAATAATGTTTTCTAGGAGATACTGCATTCGGATAAACAAATATCACATTTTAAGGCTTTATTGATAATCACGTTTTCTATCGAGTTAAAGAAGGATGATTATGTGGTCCAATACATTTTTCAGTTGCAGTTTAAAGGACCGTTGACACGGTATTGGTCCACATAATCGTCCTGCTTTAAGGATGGGAAGTATCGTACCGCACGACTTTGACAGATAGCTCACGTTTTGGTCTTTTACGACTTCTCTACTGCTGGAGTAATGTAAACATTATAAATAGAACCAACTCATTGTCACAATTTCTCCAGGGAACATTGCTGTCCATTCTGAGACTGTTCCATAGATAGCACAGCGCCCACGAGAGTACGACAATGTAGTAGATATTCAACCAGAAGGCCATCACGGCCGCTGCTATTCCGACTCCTGCAAACGACTGAGTTCTGTACATGTCCTGACCATTTGGAACTTTACAATAGTTGTTCTCTTTTTTCGTTTCCGGAGTGTCATTCTTACGACACAGATAACTCGATTTCCCGTTTTAGCAAATATGACTTTGTTTCTGGACAGAAAAGTGCAAAGAAGAGCACTTCTGATATTTATGACCGGTTACATTGTATTTTGCCACTTTCGCCCTGTTTGTGCCGTTTTCAACTACTACTAATGAGATGTCTTCATAAATTGATATATTAGTAGTTGCAGCTAAACTATTATACGACTTTGCTACCATCTCAGTCCAGTTTTTGTTTCTGAATATAAAATGCATGTATTCGAAGAATTACCTTTGAAAATGGGGCAAATTTTGAACATCCCGAGTCCACCAACCGACATCAGTTGACCCCATGACGTCTCGATCAGAAAAAGAGGTACTCCACAAAAGATCAGCGAAATTCCGTATGGAATCAGAAAGGCACCTGAGAAGAAATGTGAAATTATTCATAAAATAAAGTCCGGTTCCAACATCATCCTACGAATAGTGGTTTTGTTGATCTAATTCACCTTCACCTAATACAAATACTGTGTCAGTACTATAACCACAGTGGGGCAAAAGTTCATCTTGACACAACTGGAGATTTCACGGAGAATCGATCTTTCACATTTCTGAATTGTTCATTTCTCGCCAAGAAAAAGGTTCAACAGGTAATTTTTCAGTATTCGCGGCTGTTGTTTTTTCTCGTGCACATGTTTTTCGATTGAAACCGAGGCGCCATTGCTTGACAATAACTTCTCGGATGTCACACCGAGGCTGGCGGTTACACTGTGGACAGCTGGTTCAGGGCACCAGAGCAACTAATTAGGCTGACAAATGATTCTCCAGGTGTGTAGCTATATGTTTTTGTATCTAGCTATAGACACCTTATTCCAACTTGGTAGATTGAACTGTGAAGTTAAAATCAAGGAATATCGGTAAAATCGTGCCTTTCAATTATTAAATTTTGTATCTTTTCCGGGTTTTTCATAACTTTGACACAACTGGTAAGAAAAATATTGGATACTACAAGAGCCTGCACGTGAAAAATACTCATTATAAAAACACTCGATCTCATGTTTCTATGATATTTACAAGAGACGTATATGTCTATATTCAATTTTTGAATGGTTATGAAGCATACTTCAAAACATCCTAATTGTTTTTCATGTTTAATAGTTTAATTTTGTTTCTAGATTCTGCAAGACTGCAAAACCCCGAGAGTATCACAGTGTTTACGTATTCGAAGAAAAAGCTGTGTTGGCCGAAAACCCCCTAAATCACGGCTTAGGCCAAAAGGACAAAAACTTTGGCGCTAATCCAAGTATAAACAGATGTTTGATATGCGCGACGTCTGGCGGACCAGTTGCTATTTCTGAGTAGAGGTCAACGGAGAAGAAAGCGAGAAAATGCCAATCAACTACAATCGGAAAGCCACAGAAGCGAGAGAGTGTAGGTCAAAAATCCACAGACTGTCTTTCTCATAAGTATTTTCATAGAAATAATAACCTTTCGAGTATTGAAACGGAATTTAAAATTATCTACTAGCTTGGTTTCGTTTTCTGATGCGGTTTTCACAAATAAGATACAACAATAGCAAGAGAGAAGCCGTAAAAAAACAGCATTCAAGAATCGAAACGCATTTAACAACTTGGCCAGATAACTCATCAACGCTCGTATTTCTCCGCAAAAGAACTGATATATATTGGGGGAAAACTGAAGCAGACAAACTCAGGTATATTTTCGAGACACCACCGACCTCCTCCGTTTTGATAGCACAGATAGGGGAACCGCCACACGTTTCCGAGTCCGATGGCGTATCCGACACAGGACATGATGAAGTCCGCCCAGTTGGACCATTTCTCCCGTTCAGGAGCCACATGATCCATGCTCATAAGCTGAGAGACCTTTTCTAGGTATGGTTTACGCAGCTATTATTTTGTTCGACTTCCCAGTTCGAGTGAAAATGTCCCGGTCCTGAAAAATGCATACATGTTAGAAAAGCAATACTTCTGGAAAAAATAATGTTAACTGTGTCTAACCTTTAGATAACGCCAACTGACATTGCACGAATGATGGACGTCCCATAGGAACATGTTGTTTACCAACAATGCAATCAAATTTGACACCGAAGAAGTATGTGGCAACCATCGGAGTTCATGATTGTACAATATTCTATTACAGATACGTGATATTTGTTTACGCGAGGTTTGTTCACTTCATTCACCACTATAGATAACGATATCTCCATGTGGAATTCTGTAGTTTGTTAGATGTTAGATTCTTCCCTGTTTTCGAAAGAAAAAAAGCTGTAGAAATAACATTTGGTGTGTAGTGCCTCGTGGGAAAAGTGATCAGGATTGTTAATGTCAACTGTAACTTTCCAGATGCGTGTGGAACAAGGTATAGAGAAAGCAGTTGTCAGAGAAGGGCAATGAATATAAACAACCAATTAGCGAATTTGACAAAACACATAAATGCGAGTCGATGCTCGTAATTGTTGATGAAAATGAGGTCCTGAGGCACAACTGCTCCGGCCTGGATGACACGCCCATCGAGTGAGGACGATAATTGGGATCTCTGATTGAATCAAGACAAAGACAATGAATTCTTCTCGTTCTCGTTGCGGTTCTCGTTGATTGGGCAGAAGTAAAAAGTGACAACCAAAATAATTTGCATTGGTGATGATCTCAATCAGGCAAACGTCAACGCGACGTTTGAAGAAGGGTATAAAATGCTAGTGCCGAGTACGTATGCTATGAGATCCCGGCACCTTCATACCATCCTGCGTCTCCTCCAACATACACTTTTTATATGCTCTCACATCCCGGGAAAATAGTGAGGCAGAGCGAGAGACGCAGAATGGGATGAAGTGGTCGGGTTCTTTTAGCACACGTATCCAGGTATCCTAAAGTACCTAAACATGACGCGACGCAAATGAGTCCAAAATATGCGCCTCCAAAAAAGGACTTGTGTTCGAAAAATTTATTTCTGGATATATTAGCCTATGGGAGTCGACCTTGCGGATGAGGAGACGGGAGGGAGACCACTTTGCCGGCAAAGATGACCGAACGAGATATTTTGTGGGAGTTAGTGATGGTCCAATCGATCGCTTGTATATATTTCAATCATTGTACATAGTACATATTCAGCGCTTGTATATACTTCAATCATTGTACATATTCAGCGCTTGTATATACTTTATTCATTAACTTCTTCATTTACTTTCACATTCAACGAAATGGGACTAGCTCAGCAGAGAAAGAGAAAAAAAGTAGATAGAAATAATTAAGTCATGAGATTTTAAATGATTTATAGTTTACTGTGTGTACGATGTTGTATCGGAGAGGGTTGAAGCATTGATTTTTGAACACTATTCAAATTCGAAACTTCCAAATACTGCGCTCTAAATGAGAGTTAAATAATTGAACATTTCAGAAAAAATATCGGACAAGTCTGATAAAAAACAATATTTTGAGGTTTTCCAAGAAATAATCGAAAATCCGAAACTATTTAGATTGGAGTGTCTTATATATATATATTATTATCGCTAACGCAAGCGACAATGTCTAATGTAAATTCATTATACTCCCATCATCGCCAACGCAACACTGACGAATATCAGTTTTAATTCTACGATAAAACAAGGGGTTTCACGGAAATTCAAAATTCAATCGATCAGTGTATGACTCAAATGGTATATTACATTTCTGAAACATGTCTTAAGTGCAAATGTGCGAAGGGATTCAGATATATGACAACAATTTTAGTTGATTTTGGGGAAGCCATTTCGAAACAATACACGAGGACAGGAGATATCTAAGTTCGGAACAGTCTAAATAGTAAGACTGGACTGCTTGCGTGAACGTTTGCAAGATTCGTCCATCTTTACATTTGGCGAGTGCTACTTTTTGGTTTATATACGTTTCAAAAGAAAGTATTTCGTCTACCACAACCTTCAAATCACGTGCGAAACCGGGTACATTTATTAGGTCATCAATTTTGTAATTTTTCACGTAGGTTGTTTTCACCTATAGAGTGCAGTCATTTTGTTGGGAGCAAGTGGTAGCTGCCAGGGTTTGGGCCGAGCGACAACTTCTATACTATATATTGCCTTTTTAGTTCAGTTCTACAGTATCACAACCATAAATGTTCAAGTCATTAGCAAACAGCGCACAGAAAACGTTGCTATTCAGAGCTAAGGGGAGATCATTGATATCAAACAGAAAAAAATGTGGACAATACAGTACCGTGTGAGACGCCAACCTTGATGAGGATTTTGAAAGAACTCTCTCTGTTCTCTTTCTTGGTAGTTTGTTGGATCGTTATCGTTGTGCCACTTATTGATCATGACAGATAAACATTGACGAGGTTCTGTCAGTGGCACCTACGTTTTTCAACAAAACTCACAATAAAAAGTTCACCAACGGGTTCTGCATGCACTCATTGATGTAGTGTGGGTATTTTCATAGTTTTGTGAAACTAAAACATTTACAAAATGTATTCCTTGGTTGCAAATAAGTATTAGTTTATTACCTGTTTCCCAGCCCATAACTAAGACTATCTAATAGGATATAGTCGGTTGTTAAGACTGGTGTGATTGTAAAATTACTATCGTGCTTACTCCGTTTTCTATATAATGTTTCTGTCCCATTCTTCTTCTGCTCCAATGTTTCGTCTGTGGAGTAGGTTCGAGAGCACTTTGAACAATGACAGATTTCTTCATAAAGAGTCTGTGAACATCCTAAGTGGTCGAAGAAAGGACAGCCAGGCAGATTTGTTGTTGAGGAAGGGGCAAGCCATCTGCCGTAAAATAATGTTTTACTAGAACCATGGGCAGTAAATTATTGTTATTCATTGTTCCCAACAACGGCAATCTTTCCGGTTCAAATAATTACTCAATGAAAAAGAAAAAGGAATCATCGAATCTATATCAGGACCATTTACACGAAAAGAGAGAGGGTGAGAGGAAGATAGATATGTTGGACAAGTTGTCTTCGCTCTTTCTATTATTTCGCTGTCTGTAACGCTGCGGGTAGTAGTACAACGTTTCAACTTCGCACTCCTACAGCGATCTTCTTACCATTAATATTAAATAACAACATACATCGTTCATTAAATAATAACAGACTTCGCTGTGCGCAAATTAGTTTTTCATCACAGGTATTATCATCACAGGGTTAGAAAATACATCGATTAGAGTTTTCTGCGTTATTATTGACCTGTTTTTCTATCTGCAAAAAAAAGAGGCAAATGGAGGAAAAAAGTTGTACGTACGTTTCAAATTTCGAACCAATCCGTTGTGTTTGGGCAGAATTGTGAGAAATCTTTTTTCGCCAGAATGGCCTCGTCCATTTCCGTATGCAACGAGAATGTTTTCACTTTGTAGGGATTTCTATTGCGGGTTACGTCACACTATTCGTCAGAAAAACTTGTTACATGCTGCTAACATACGATTATTATAGTGTGCATGAGCGTAGAAAACAGGACAATTCAAAGTGATTTTGCGCGCTGTGATGACTTCTTTCCGTTAATTTTAAAATTAATGATCGCGAGGTGCTCTATAATTCCAATTGAACAATGTTCACAAAGTAGGTGCTCACAGTGTTCAAAATATGTTTTGAAACCAAATTTGCACAAAAAGTTATTTGTCATGCTGAAGTTCTGTGACTTCTGGGAAAATAAAAGAATAACAACATTTAAATTCAGGAGTTTTGATTATTGTTTGGTCTGTTGCAAGCGTATATAAGGCAACCCCAGTAATGGAAATTTATGAACACCTCAATACTTTAGTATTGACTCATCTTTACACCTCAATAATTTAGTTACTTTAGTTGTCTTTTAAACTTGTTTTTTATTCAGAACAAAATGAAAGTTATGAACAACACACTTGGGTTCCTTCTCGTGGTAAGATTCTTTTCGAACACCGAAACGATAAGTTTATGATTGAGTGCTCACCAAGTTCTACTTTCGCATCTGTTGATTTTCTTGGAAATTTGAGATTCAGCTACTTTTTATTACTGATAACGACAAAAAAAAACCTAAACATGAACTTAACAAGCAAATCAGACCGAATAAATTCAATTTCGGAGGTAGTGAAGTTTTCAAATTTCAAGATGGTCAAATATCATGGTCATACACTTCAATGAGATAAGTTCAGCGGAATTTTGATAGTTCGTTTCAGGCCTCCCTCCTCATGTTTGCTATCCCTGATGTGGAGGCAGGCGGACCGAATTCCAGTAAAAATGCAAAGCGAGGGATTCGGTGACGGTATGCTCTGAACTCCCTGGGACTGGGACGTCGTAGCAGTCACACAAAAAAACCCGCATTTTAGCTTGGTAGCAGACGACGTACGGGTCAAATTACTCAACGTAGCAGACGTCGTTGCACTCGCAATGATAGCTGTGTGGCCACTCGTGAAGTAATCAGCGGTCCGGCCAGAATTAGATACGTACGTGCTAGAGGTGCCACTCTGCGCAACTCAGTCAATTTAGTTCATTCGAGCTAGGTTAAAAGCCGCTCTGACACACGAAAGAAGTGCTCACTTCGATTACGTGTTGAAGAGAAAACATGCTTGTGCATATTCATTTGAAAAAAGTGTATTTTTTTCAAAAAGAATTAGCATTGAGATTTAAGTTATAGTAACTTAAATCTTACTATCGTCCACAATTTCGCGTAGAATTTTTCGCTTTATGAATAGCAGGATTAATGTATATAAACATGAATGAAACATGAATAGAAAATATACTACCAAATGAATGCGGTTGTTTCGGAGTGAATCAGTAATATTATTAATCAATTAAATTTCGGAATGGTCTGGGGCCGCGCTGGCCCGGCTGATCCTGACTAACCGTCTGGGACCGTAGCAGTCAAACCGTCTGGGACGCGTAAACATCGCGTCCCGGACGGTCGACTGCTACGACGTCCCAGTCCCAGGGAGTTCAGAGGCGGTGACGGAAGCGGAGACGGAAGCGGAGACGGAAGTGGAGACGATGGTTCCGGAATGAACGAACTTCATGATCAAAGTGAGAGTGTTTGTTTAGAAGATCGCTAAAAACAAGCAGTTTTTCAGAACACAACAAACTTGATTTAACTATTTTGTGTAAAAAGACTGAACACGAATCACTCTACTAAGGCATTATTATTTTTGAATTTCGTTTTCATCACTCAACTGCTCATTGAATAGTAAAAGTCAATAATAGGATACACATTTTCTTCAATAACTTGGTAAACATAGAACAAACAAACAACAATCAGCGAGTATTCTTTCAGTCTCTCGTCGCTGTCGCAAACGGAATGAGATCTATCTTCGCTGTGGAAGCAAATGCGAACCAACCTGCAAGAATCAGAAACCGGCTAGTTTCATGAAATGTTCTCAGTTCGAGTAATTTGAATAAATGTAAGATGTCAATCAACTCTTGAAATTTTGGTGCCTCATGCTCGTAAAAAAAATGTTTTTGAACCATTTAAACCTATCCCTGAGCCGGTCCGAGTAAAACTTCGACTGTTTCACATCCCGGCTTAGAATGTTCCATGAATATGCTGGCTGTACCGTAATATGCCATGTCTTATTGTATGTAAGGTAGAATTCATTCAGATTCACTAATTACTAGAATCATAACTTCTCTCTTCTAGAAATGTCGTAGAGGCTGTTTGTGGTTCAAGTGTCAATGTAGAAAAGGATACGTGAGAAACGCGGACAAAGAATGTGTTCGACCCTGGCAGTGCCCCAAAAGTAGGTATTCTATTCATAAAAACATCTGAACTTATTATAAAATTGGACGTAAAATTTCAAAAGTCACGTATCACAGAGGCATGAAACTTACGACACGTAGAAATGAGACGAGATGTGGGCAGAATTCACAATTGGAGAAAATTTCGAAACTAAACTATCACTTTCTCTCTCGGAATGCGAAAAAATAAGGAATACAAACGTTGACGTGTTTGAAACTTATCAGAATTTCACGACCTAAATAATTGAATCAAAGAGTAAAGAAATGTGTGCGACAAACTAAGCTGTGCGGTGAAGAGGGCCTCATAACAAAACAACTTTGAAAATTGAAAATTTTTTTTTGAAAATTTTTTCCAAAGCTTACCGGTTATGTTCTCTAATAGCGCAGTGGTTAGCGCTCTACGAATTATTTACTCGTGAGTTTGATTCCGAAAAGAGACAGAACATATAAATTTGGCACCCACTATAGTAGGTCATATTAAAATTTTAATTACTTCAATGTGTTGTTTTAGTCCTTCTGCCTTCCGTGCAAACACAACGTATGCCAGTGCAAAGACGGCTACGTCCGCAGCCGCCGCGGAAATTGTATTCCGAAGTCGTGGTGTCGTCGCGGTTGAACGTCTTTCTCTGATTCACACTAAACTAATGAATGATTATACTGCAGTTGAATGTTTTGAACAAACACCAAACAGTTACACAGTCATTCTATGGTGAATCGTTGACGGTCGAACACATTCTCTGTTATACGTTTTGTAGACTCGTGTACTGAATTCGGTTACGTTTTCAATAATCATACCAACCTAGCCTGAAGACCAGTCAGTTTTTCAAGTTTCATTCATCACATCACGATGTTACACAGTGGTGGTCCATGACCGATCTCTGAATCTGTTTGTCTCTGCATGTTATGAGCTATTCGTGGAAATGGTTTCTCCTGACGTGAATAAATAAATGTAAAGATATGTGAATGGAAAAGTTGTGAGATATAAAAATATGAAATATCTATAGCAAAATAATGTGTCCTAATTGGCTTGTTCCGATATCAAACTACAATTCAGCTATGGTCATTCCTATAATTCTTTCCAAGGTTTTCAACGGAATTTCATAAGTAACCAAAACTGGAGCATACAATAACAGGTGTGCACTTCTTAATTACAATATTTCAGTATCTGATGTGTCACACGTTTTACGTAAAATTCAACGAATGTACTAATAAAATTCTCGACTGTCACTTTCCATAAATCCTAGCCATTATCAATGAAAGCGGATTAGCATACCGGAACGAGGTTATCATATAATTATCATGATAGAATTCGTTTCCCTTTCTCGATTTGAGCCGAGAAATCCAGTCTGAAAAGGCAGAAAAGCCGCTTGGACGGCTTCTCGAAAGCGAATTTTCCGCCCCTTCAATGACCCCGTTTATCAGGTGAAAGCGAGATAAAAAGAAGCCCCCGGCGATTTCTCCCCACATTTCATTTTCGACAGAAGGTCATGCAACTCATCCTATTAACCACCCTTCTCGTGGGAGTTTCTGCCTGGAACCGACCTAGTAAGTACTTTATCGAGTTGCATTAATATTACATCGACAGTAAGCGGAATAGCAATTTGTATAACAACCCTTTTTTGACTAATCTCGATTGACGCTTGATACTTTTCAGTATTGAACACTAGCTATTCATCCGACCATCCTTCATTGATTCTAACGTTGTTCACATTGAAAGTTCGAATTTTTTCTAAGTTGCATTAACAAGGAGACGAAATATGTATACAGGATCAGCTTTGTCTCATGAAAACATTCAGATGTAGTGATAACCACAGTTTCTCAACTATTTCTATTGGTGCGAATTCTAACTACTAATGAAAATTATATTTCAACTTCTAACGCGCAACGGTCCTATTGTATTTGCAATCCATTCAAATCGATCGGTAAGCGGACATCCTTATTTAGTCACACGTACAGTAACAGTTATGTTGAGTTTCACGCGAGTTACGTGACTGAAATGCTCGTCCACGTTCCGAGACATGATTGCAAATTTTCACTAAAACGGTGTCTTAGATCACTGGGGCAATCCATGCTACCTGTGCAAGTGTTTCGTCGAATACACCGACCGCGACGTGGCGATCCCCGTGCGACCCTACGCTATGGCAGCAGACCCCTATGACAGTTCCGAGGACAGATGTCTCGCCACTTGCCAGAGGGACCCAGTTAGTTTCATTTTTGGTTCTTGGAGAAACAATAAATATCTATAGAATTGCCAAAATCGGTCATGACCACAAGCTATGAAACCAACGACAACTTCTCGAACTCATGGAAATATTCGTGGAGTTCAAGTGATCATTTTTGGTGAGAGTCTAGACATTTTCCAAATGCACTCAAGCTTCGAGATCGCAGGTCAACAAAACTTTAACGAGTTGAGCCCTATGTCGTACTACATTCTGTTGGAGTTTGGACACCACAAATGTGCTAATTATTTTCATTCAGAGATGCAAAGCCGCCGTCTTTGGAATGGTTGGAGGAAGAAAAGTGTTCACGTGCGAGTTTTACGAACAGGTGGGTCTACCTTCGAAGAGTATCGAAAACGTTAAGTAAATAGTTATTGACACAAACTACTTCAATTCTTATATGAGCTGGTTTTTTACTGTCATTTCAAGGTACAGTCTTTTCTTTTGTTTGAAGAGTATTTTTCCAGATGGACACACGTAACACCCCGACATACCAGCCATTTGTGAACATGTACTTTAAGAGATCGGAATGCTCTCTTTCCAGTGAGTTCATAAATGATAGTGTTCTCACAATCTTATGAGATGATCCGACCTTATGAGATGCTAAGAATCTACCTCAGAATGCATAAAACTCATGAGATGTACATAATGTTTCCACGAAGTGGCATAATGTTTCCTTGAAGAAGTGTGCGAGAAAATGTTTTAATGTAATCGTATGATTGATTGCTACCTTGTGTGGCGCCGCTACTTCATCTCATGACGCCTCATCAGTGTAGATCACGGAATACATCTTAGATCACTTGATAAATATATCAATGGTAGAAAAAACTTAGAGAAAAAATTCACTGTAGAAATCCTAGCAAACCCCAGTAGATCTGAAATGTTTCTGGTCAACCTACAAGGGTTAGTGAGCTTTTTGCAACAATTTTTCTTTTATTTTCAATTTTACGTTTACGCAAACCTATCATATGCAAGGTATCGCCGTAAAATAAATAAATAAAATAAATAAATTTGTGTACGGCCTATTTCATCCGTTTGGTCACTTTATTGTGAATCATCCTTACAAGTACATAATATCAATATCAACCGTAGATGGACTGTCCGTAGAGGGGTGGAGATAGGCATGGGTGAGCTTTGTTACCAGCTCATGCGGTCCGCCATATAGATACCGCGGCGAGCGGGGATCGAACCCAGGTCTGTGGAGCGACAGCCGAACGCTAACCACTTGACCACTCGGCCTAAAAGTGGACTGACACTTCTAAGATACTGTCCCATGGTCATTAATCAGATAGAAAGTTATTCACATTGTTTCTCAACAAATATAATAGACCTAGCGAATATCGTTAGGAAGACATTTTAATATATTATAAAAAGCTGTAAAACAGATCTTATAAATTTGTTTCAGATACCCATCTGCCTTCGGTTCAAATGATCCCCGCTGACGATTCTTCCATCAAGAGAAGAACGAAGCACGAGAAGAGAATGGCACGAAAGAACCCGTTTAATGGATGATCATGATCTCTAATAATATTAATAATTAAATGTAATCAATAAACGTTTATATGATTCAATGTGTAGATGCAAGAGCTAGGTCGGTTCTATGAACAACGAGATACTTACCGCTGCTACTTGGAGAATATAATAGAACCATGAACCGAGAAATTCCAGCTTTTTAAGTTTCTGTCTGAACCGTAAGTATGGGATATGGCAGTGGCTCATGGTAGGGTGGTTAAATAAAGGAACTGTTTCGTTGAACCTCTGATAGGACAGTTTTGCGATGCTGTGAACTTTGTTTCCTGTTTAATGTTTTGAATCAGCATCAGTTTTGCGAATTAATTTTGAACTAGGCCCCAGGAGAAAAAGAAAGAAATATTCAAACGGTGATGTTTTAATGTTCGCATAGAAGTTTGGTTCCTAGTCTCTATTCAGCAAGCGTTCTAGAAATAATAGCTCTCAACAAGCACAAAGCGTCAAAATTTGCTGACGATTACTTTTGAAGACACAAAAGCGGATCAATTTCTTCGCTGTGTTTCAATGGGCATATAAAATCTTAAACCAACCAGAGTGATCTCGACTTCTCAATTCTCGTGAAAGTCGCAAAACTAGCCTAGAACCTTTAATTACATGAGTGGGAAAAAAACTTGTAGGTTAGTTTAGTTCCCTACCCAGTGACATTTGGATGGTAGTGTTACCCAGGGTTAAATTCTCATAAGTCCGTCTTATTTGGTCGGTTATGATGTCACTATACAGTAGACTAAGTACCTCTTCACACCTTCGATTACCACAGATATTGCTATTGGGATGACCTCGGCAAAATTATACTACCACATGCTGTGAAAAAGCCGAGCAGCAGAACCTGTTATGGAACATAAAAATACAACTATACTGATGTAATATAAAGTTTGATGTTCACTAGTACTAGCCATTACTTCGGTATCACAACCCTGGCGGTGATAAAGGTTCTAAATTACGGCTTTGAATACCTCGAAGCGAACTTTGTCACTCCTAGTTGACGGTGAAAAAACCATCACTTCCGACAAAGGTGGTATATAGGCTGTAGTTTAATTTACAAGTGCATTAGAGGTTACGATTGACAAAAAAACATAAAATTTAAAGCATAGAAGTGCAATTAAACAGCAAACTATCCCCTTCTGTCTTGTGAAATATCTCGGAGCTGGTGCTTGTCAAGTTCTGGCATGTATTTCGTTTTATGTAATCGGGGCTTTGGCTTTTATTGGCTGGGGCACTGTTTTCCGAAAGAAAACGAAAACAAAAAACAACCAGTGCACCGAGCTTCTATTGGAAAACATCTTTGTTTGGCAAGCTACCACTTGCGGGTAGTGATCTGAGATTATCACCTACAAGCAAATCAGGAATCGCTAATACGGAAAGAAAAGTCCGGGAAATGATACTTTGAACACCGCTTGCACTATAGTTTGTTCCGACCACTTATAACCCTCTACAGTAATCTGCTAACACTTCTAGGTCAAAGTTTGGTATATTAGCGTATTTAGAACTTCTCAAAATGTCGATAGTGTCTTCTGCATGTTTACTATAGGATTTGTCAAACCGTTGTGGACACCGTACCATCGATTTTGTATGGGACGGGGTTTGGCGAGCGGCCATTTTGTCTGCGTATCATTGATCTACACACTCTCTCAACCGCTGGCAAATAGTCAACGACCGCTCGCCCCGCATCGCTCAATCAATTGAACCCTCTGCTGTCTTTATGAGGAAAATGGCGACTATACTACTAACTCTGAAAGTTTGAAACCAAAGTAATGACTTTTTCATTAGAAAACACCCCCTTAAATGATTGACGGATTACTGTAGGAGTATATCGATTGGTGAAACAGACTATACACTTGAACTCAATTCAAGCATTTCACTTTGGAATGCCTCAAGGTTGATGGTTCACTGTCATTTCCGGTCGAGCAGACCATCTGTTAGTGCGAAACACATTTGGTGGTTCATTAATCATTCATTATTCGGTTGCATAACGGAACGAGCACCAACTGCGTTTTCGTACTGGTCTGTGTTTCGTAGACAAAAACGGGTGAACTCGCAGTAGTTTGTTTGCTTTTAAATTTGGTTTTGAAAGCAGTTTGGCAAGACCGCAGGGTTTCCGTGGTACAAATAGTCTTTTTTACACATTGCTAATTCAGAAATGGAGAAAATCAGGAGTAGACTATTTTGATTTTTCAGTTGGCTTTTACCGAAAACTGAACTGTTTTAGGGGTAACTCTTCCTAACTTTTGAGAGCAAGAGTCTTTGCTGAGTGGATACAGAATCGAAAACGCACATTCATTCTGAGAAAACCGTAATGTGCTCACCCAAATTGAAGTTTTAAGCACAGACTGTGGAATCTGACGTGGACATGACAACGACTATGTAATCATGCACATCCGAGACGCCTTGGTTTTGATTCAAGTCTCTATGGGGTAATCATTTTATAAACTGGCCACTCCTAAAAGCGTTTTCGAAATTAGAGAGTTTGTTGTGATAAGGATACAGAATCCTACGGATACAGAATGATAGAGAAGTAATAAGGATACAGAATCCAAAAAAAACATTATCATCCTGAACTTCTTCGAATTGAATCATTCGCTAAAACCTAATTACAGTTTCGAGGTCATACTGTAGGAATCTACGTGGGATCAGGAACGACAATGCTATCATAAACTGTTATCATAAGTTGGAAAGTCAGATAGGTGTTTTGAAAAACTTGGCACAGCAAAAACCAGAACAATTTTGGCAATAGTGGTTCAGATTCGGTTACGAGGTATAAGTTCGTACTGTACAAATGTACGTGGGAATGGAAACGACTATTAATTATGAACAATCGGGCAACATTGGTTCTGATGGGAGTCTAATGTGTGCTAGGTGTTCTATAGACTTGGTACTCCCTAAAACGTTATCTTCCCTCCCGTTACCACTCTCATATTTCCGCGTCCTCACCTGTATTCTCTTTCTTTGAGAGGTTGGCTGGTGACCAAACATATATTCATAATGTGATGCATTGTGTCAGTAGATTTACACTACACCGCGCCGTGCTCCTTGGTACTTTCGACGAAATAGTGTGTGTTTCGAGAGACGCGGTACAGCTATACAGTTACCCGACTCCTCTTCTAGGGCTCTTGAAATATGGCTAGGGGCGTGGCCGGTGCGGATTTGGCAGACGTCCAACCAATGGTAGATGAGATGGGCGGAGCCAGATGACCTATAGCATTCCATCTATCCTGTCCACTTACATTCGCATAAAGCCAAGCAACTCGGTTACGCCATCCATTCTCGGTTACATTGTTCTCATACGTCGTTTTCGCAATAGGTAAAGTGTGGTGCTAAGGGTTACGATAAAACGGGGTACTTTCAACGGTTAACCGTTTCTGCTCCTTCTCGTCCAGTAACTTCCAAGTTCGAAAGATCTGCATTTGCACATACTCTCAACTAAAACACAGCCGGAAAATCTATATTCATTTTCATTGTCACCATGTCGTCAAAATTGTCAGATGTTCACAGTTCTGTTCCAATCTCCTCTCAATGTTCAGTTGCATGTTAATTTATTCGCTTCATTTGCCAATTTAATTCAGGATTTGTATTCATGCGGAATTTTGAGCATCTCAAGCGAATGTATCTTCGAAACTTCCACCACAGTATACAGTATGGAGTATGATTGCAAGTAATTGTGCATATCATTATAAACATTCATTTCTCGTCGAAGCAACGACTGTTCACACTATGTTCTCAATTGTTTTTATTAGTTCTCATCGGAGTTATTTGCGTTTTCCCTATTATAGTCATCTAAACAGTGTTCTCTTCAAACTCTCGATCTCTACCTCTTTGGAGTTTCCCCCATCTCATACTCTCTTTAATTGCAGCAGCAACACAGAATGTCAGAGCAAGAGAAGGTAGAGCAGGAGCAGATCCCCCTCAAGTCCGACACCGACGCCGCACCCGCTGAGGAGACCGCAGTCCCCGCAGCCACCGAAGTGCCAGCACCCAAGAAGGGATGGTTCTGGTCCAAGAAGGTAATTCAACTTACAATATCACTCAACTCTCTTTTAATCCCTCTCTCTCTGTTTTCCTTCTCCATCCCTCTCTCTCTCTATATTTCTCACCCTTCCTCCTGTATTTCTCAATTAATTGTTTTTATTGTTATTTCTCTCCCTGGAAACATCTGAAGTTTTCTATTTTCCATCCTCACAAACGTATTCAGAGCTTTCTAACCTTTCTCGAGATATGTTAACATCTCACTGATAGCCGTTTTTGTTCCCTGTAAAGTTCCCGGACAGATATGATGCTTAACATAATAACAACTTGTAATGTTATGCAAATGGGAGCAGGCACGCATAATTTGTGCCTAATTTCCTTGGTAACTGATTGGGTATGAATCCCAATTTGTGATTGGTGAGATAATTATACCGTATATTGAAAGGCTTGCAAGAATTAACATCAACGACTAACAAATTTCTGGTTATCTCACACCTCTGCAATTTCCAGGGAAAGAAAGCAGCTGGAGAGACTGAAACTGAGCCAGAGGAGAAGCCCGAGGACAGCAAGGAGGAGAAGCCGAAGAAAAAGTGAGTAGATCAAAACTAAGAACATTGCAGATAGGAATTGAACTCGTGAGGCTGTTTTCTATCTGTGCTTAACTGTCCATGAAACGCAAAAACTATTCACAAATTTGGTCTGCTTACATTAGTAAAAGACCAGTAGCTCATTTTCGGATAGAGAGACTCTTATGGTTATATGAATGCTACCGTAGTATGTTTTTCCTAGCTGCTAGTATCTATTAGACCCTACAAAATTATGAACCTCATAATGATAAAATCACTAGAAAAAATCTCAATCTCATACAGTAGTCAATACGTTACACATACAACTATATTTATCGTCCCTAACTCATTTCGTCTGTCAGGTGCTGGTGGACTCGTTGTGAGAAGAGCGAAGCTGAGCAGAAGGCAGATCACATCAGCATAGGAATCAACCTCGTCGACAGAGACGAGAAGGTGAGTACAGTATCTGACTCACATTCTGGTCTCACCTCGTTTTCAATTGTTAATGTCACCATACTTTAGAAACACATATAGACTTTTTTCATGAAACTAAACGAAACGCATTATCAGTAGACTACTGAAATTCAGGATTGCTGAAAATCGGACAAAAAACAGAGACATTATCAATGAGTTACACATTCACCAAGGTTTTAGTCGGTTTTTGTGACTAATGGTAACACAGAAACTTTAAACAGTTATTAACGTATCAATCAACATTTGGATTTCAGGGAATCAACGAGCACGTCCAGTTCGGTTTCGAGGACATCTTCGGAGAAGTCGAGTCATCGCACTCCTGGGACTGCATCTGGAGACTCGTGTTCAAGGTGTTCAGGTAAGAAATCAGCATTTTCTGAACCATTAGCGGGCAAACTATAATTGTAACTGAACGGTTAATTCGCAAAAAATATGAAAACATCACAGAGCTTTTCACAATAAAATTCACCACTTTTAAAGTTTGTCACGTCGACGCAATTACCGCATTCGGCACTTGTCCATGTTGTGCATTTGGTTTGAAACTATTGGACTAGGACTGAAACGTTTTTTGATTATCTGGGGCTAATGTACCATTTATAGCCTTCTATTAACGTGTTTGTCAGACCGCGGCTAATACATTTCCTGCTGCCTTCATTGAATAATAATCACAACCTCTGCTTATATTAACTGAAAATGCCATTTATAAACAAAAACAGAGCATTCACATCTTGCGAAGACAGCTAATCGCGCGAAATGTACGTCTAGCGAAGCAGAAACCTATCTACCGACGGACTTAGTTAGACAACACGAGGAAAATTTTCTAAACTATCCAGAAGATCACTTTGTAATCATATAAGATGCCCGAACTAGTCATATATCTCCAACAAGTACCTGTACCCGTTTTGCCACAGATGTTTTGTAACATCTTATAACTTTGTAAGAATATTTACTTTTATTATTATTGCTTCCCGTTACAGCTGGACCCGTCTGTTCGTCTACCGTCTGGGTACCCTGATCGTCGGTCTTCCCGCAGCCATCATCTTCGGAATCCTCTTCGCCATTGTCACAGTCATCAACACGTTCGCCTGCGTGCCCCTCGGAAAACTGCTCAGCATCCCCGCCAACTGGATCGCCAAGGTTTGTTTTACAAGAATTTTTTTCTGACAATGTTTCTAGCAATGCTCTCTAATTCGGCCTAGCTCAAATTGCCCCACACAATTAGTGAACAGGAAATGTAGCCGAAAATTTTCACTCCAATTGATAGAAAACAAGTTTTGCTTCACGTCAAAGAAAAGTATTGTGACAAATTCATGCTCTAATCTCAGATACATTTGCCCACATCCCATACGATTACTAGGAATGATAGGCTACAAATGAAGGTTGATGAGGCACAAACAATGTAGTCCTCCCCACTGAGACTCCTACAATCATGATACGTAACTAAAACAGCCCGGAAGTATTCTAATCATACTGTATGAGTCGCAGTGGGAATGAACAATACGATAAAGTCATACTGTAGGAGTCGGACTAGAAATGAAAAAGACTATACACTACAAGATGTTTCCCTAAACTGTTGTTATTCAGGCGTGGAACTGGCTGGTGCACGCCGTGTTCGACCCAGTTGCATCATCCCTGGGCCTCTTCTTCTCTTCATTCACCATCCGCAAGTACGGTATCAACTCGCAACCCACCGATCCTTGTGTCGCCTAATCCGTCATTCTCCCATTGTCATGTATCTCACACAACCATTACACCAATAAAGATGTGCTGTCTCAAACACTTGTTGTCGTCGGGATCTCTGAATATATTGCAGTTCAAGCAAACTCTTATTTCATTATAGTGTATATCACTTCTAAGCGCACTCAATGTAGTACAAACAACTATCTGAGTTTTTGAAGTCACCGTCACTGATTTTCAATCTCGCTGTCAATTTATGCGGAAGAAATTGTAACATCAGAAAATCACACGGTTAGCTGCCTCACTCATTATCCCACTGCATATTATTACCTACCTTTGCCCTTGCGTTCCCAACTTTTTGCTGACGTGAGCCTAGCGAGGTCAACGCCTTTGTAATGTACTCACAAGCCGATGTAGAGATTGCGAGCAGAATGAGGGTGCAGACGGTTAGCGCTAATTACGAAGACGGCTGCTAATTACGGTTGTACTGCAACGCACATTGTGTGGGGTCACGTTTGAATTCTGGCAACAGCCGCGCAGCGAGCGGGTCAACAGTACTCGGCTGAAGATGGCGTCATATGTCACACATGTTGTTACGTCATATTTCGGGAAAACGGGAATAATTCACAACAATACAACAATGACATTAACGTCGTGATACAAATTAACAGGCCATATACGTACAGGCTAGATACTCTACTACCAGTATACACCGATTTAGAACAATGAATGGTCAACAGGCAACATAAAAAATGTGTTCCAAAGTATAAAAAAGTATTCCGAATAACAACATTAATAAAGTGTGTTTGAATGGAGATCAGCGACTGAATCCGGAGAAGACGTCGGAGAAATTCTGCATAACGCTCTGCTGCTGGCTGGTCGACACGGACTTTGACGAGGACTTCAGCTGAAAAAGATACAACTTCGATTAAAGGTTGTAAACCCGGCCAATTTATGTCGCATTCTAAACGAAATACTCATGTGTGTAAGCTGTACTCAGTTCGTACGGTGATTAATCAAATTACGAATGCTCATCAATAGTGAAAAACATTTGATTCCTGTATATTCCGTTTGCTTCCTTCTCAAATGTTCAATGTATGATGCGAATAGAGAACAATTGATTTGACTTCCCAGAAGCTATGCTGCCACTCGCTAGCAAACCAAAAGTAGGTCAGTTTATTACATGGTGCAGTACAGTCAACACAGTTAGTATCGTGGCGAAACAGATGTCTACATCTGTATACACCAAACGAGTAACCCAATCCGCGCGCCCGCAACAACACATCAAATTAGAGCGACAGCCTGCCGCCAGATACCATCTAGGGTCAAGCCGCCATCTCTTTATCGCTTGGCGGCTAACATTATTCACATATTATAAACTGTCACAAAGGGTTGCAGGGAAACCAACAATAGATGTTGCATGCACGCTGCAACCATTTCTACTGAAAAACTCGCAGGCTCCAATGAAATGATGATGATTGTCGACTTTCCCACCGCACTAAGGAAGTGAAATGGTGCGGTGTTGTGTTTCTATTCTGAATTATTGTATCAACCTGCATTTTATCATTTTGAAATGAACCTGCTTGATAGGAGGCGCATTCGCGGTTCAATGAGCATCCAGTAATTAGTACCAATGACCAGGTCCAGGTGTATGTGGTGCAAACGCTTTGACCTAGGCGGTATGATAATCCGCGACGCTCTGTGCACCTAAATCCCTTCGAGGACCCTCAATCAACCACACCACATACTATATACCATTCAGATTATGCATATATGGCATTACTCTATTCCGGATTATTTTTCATACGAGTGGTGAGGAATATGAAGAGACTGTATGAGTGTCAAGAGCACTATCATTGTTGCGCAATCGCCATTAACCCATGAAGGAGTAGATACAAAAAGCCTGCAGACAAGCAGGGCTGGAACGATTTTCAGGCATTCCCGGTATAGATATCAACGCAAGTCGTAAGTTCTGTAGGACCAACGTTACGGAACACAGCCACATATGATTATGAACTTGAAAGTTTTTTCTCGATTCCTCAGTATGATTCATAAATTGTAGGCGTCTAACAGAGCTATGACAGTCTGCCAATGGAAAGGTGAAAATGAAAAATGATGTTTTCGCATTGAAAATGGGCAAATTTTTTTAAAAGTTCTGAATATTTGGAAAACTTTACTAGGATTTGCTTGCAACTGAATTGTACTCTTTTTGCAACAGAAGGCTTGGAGCCGATGAGAATGGTCGCCGCAGTGCGTACTCCAGGGATTCGCCGCTAATGAATTATTCAGCTACAAAGAGTAATGGCCGGGCTGGCAATAATCAACTGCAGCATGAATGACAAACGAAAAATGTTTCAGATGACAACAACACGGGAATTTTCATGATTTTGCATCATATTAATTTTTCTGAGTAATTAGACAACTTTGCTGGTTCATGTTATCATATCCAATCTTCAACATTCCTCTTTTATTATCATATCCAATCTTCAACATTCCTCTTTTATAAATTCTATAGTATGGAAGAATCTCCGGCAAAGCAGATTCAACCAGCTGGCTGAATGATTGGCTATATACAATACCAACTACCAACTCTTACCAATTTCAGTTATGTATAATAAGATGGAGCACAGACATACAATATTATTGCACCAACGCCGATAACACTTGATAACTTTGACCAACTTGTTCGAAAATCAATCTGACTTTGAAATACCTGATTCAAAATCGTGGCGAACGTAGTCTTCTGATCCTGTGGCAACGAAGATATCAGTGCGTGACGATTTTCGTACATCTTAGCTATGATCGGATTCATATATACCGATTGAGGGGCCTGAAAACAATAGAAGCCATACAATAACTGAGAACTGACCTTTCTCAAAAACGACCGGCAAAAACCCGCCACTAGACCAACATTTCTAACCCTAAATGAACAAATGTCGGAAGGAAAAGACGAAAAACGCTCCTTTCACTCTTTTTGGGAGACCAAACAAAAAGGAGGCGCTTCACCTTAAATTACCACTAGAAACTGAACCAATTAATTTCATTGGAATACCTTTCGTCTATCCTGCTTTCTCCTCTTTCTTCTACGTCCTCTCGCGTCACCCTTATCGAAATCGCTTTCACATGAAGATGAAGATGACGAACTGCTACTGAAACAGGAAGGCTTGACATGAATACCTAGCTTGCGAAAATAGGCGCACAATCAGACTCATCCTACAACTCCCATAGAATTAGGAAAGAATGTAATCAGACCAAAATAGAAAGAGAGAGAGATTAATGAAAAAAACATATACTAGAGAGAGAGCGCTAGAGAGAAAGAGAGCGAGAGAGAAAGAGAGAAAAGTTAGCTGTTAGCACTGCAGCTCTGCAGCTGGCTGCAAAACTCTACCTGCTAGATGATGATCTTTTCGACTTCTTCTTCGATTTTTCTGCTTTCCTTTCTTCTTCACTATCGATTTCACCATCGTCCAACTGAAAATGAAGAAAAATTACACCCGTAAGGTTCGACTATTCGACAAAAAGGAGTCCGTTTTAGTGGTGTGAACACGTGAAAGTTCATGATTTTCTATGAAAAGTGGACCTATTTTCTTATTTACGGCGAAAAATTAACCCGTTTTCCGATTGTTTCTGGCTATTTGGACAACATTACTGGGGTATGATTACACCTTCATGTTAGGTTAGGACAACAATTAAGTAAAAAGGGATATGGACCAAACGGCAAACACACTAAGTGTTATCACACCCGTTTTGTGATTTAATATCCGAATAATCGTAGGTATCATAAATATATAGTCAAAAACTGGTTTAGACGTGGAACGTGAGCGGGTTGCAAAGACAAGAATATCCTATTTCCGTTCACTTTCCCGGAAACCGGCGGCTACATCTTATGACTTATGAACGTACTTCCTTGGCTGGCTTCGCGGCAGCTTCAGCTTCTTTCCTAGCCTTCTCCTCCGCCTCTTCCAACTCTGCCTTTTCCAGAGCTTCCATTTCTTTTCGGGCCTGAGAAGTGAAAACACAAGTGGAACTTTTCCACGATACTGACCCTGCTCAAGCGTGTCAATTGCGTAAGACCAACAAAAACGAATTCGGAAAGTCTGAGTAAAAGTTGATGATTGCTTTCAGATTAAACAGAACACAGTTTTTCAACGTCCACTTCAAAATACTCTTCTGCCGTAGCAAAACGTGAAACATCGTACTTAAATCTGGAACTATCGAAATCTGAAATTCAACATTGTAAAGGTTACCTTTTGCATGATTCTCATCTTCTTGTTGCCTAACCGTTTCTCGAGCTGCTCCCTCTGTTCTTTCCTGGAACGTTTTATCATAATGCAATTCATATCAAAAGATTATGACTAAAAGTACCTGTGATTAAGTAAGAAAAAATATGACTACAGTTCGATTAGAACAACTACGAGCTTTAAATCTAAGCAACCAGATACTATACAACACTTACTTGAACTTCTTAAAATCGTGAATTTCTGGTTTCTTCGATTTGCCTTCGCCCGGTTTCTCCTTCTGATGCATTGAGACCACATCGGGCTGATTTGTTTTGGTCAATCTGGAACACGCAAACCGCTGAGTCCGAAAAGCAAAGACTCGAACAGTGGTCACTTCACGCTCACTCTGGTGTAATCTCAATAGAATTAACTTTGGCAATTAGATTCAAGTTGAGAAGTTTTCATAGATTCCTGTAGTTTGTTTGGAAAGTTTTTTTTTCGTGTTTAGCTAAAAGAGCCTGACTTCAACATATGAAAATCGAGTGATAGTACATGGTGAACATACCCTAAATGCTCAGCGTTTTGAGAAAAAACCCCCTGTTTTTGGTCCGAAGATTTGGGCAAAACCCCCCCCCCTCAAAAATTGTCTGATTTAGCGATTTTCTAAATTAAGGGCAAAACCCCCTTATAATGGCTGAGGGGGGGGGGGGGGGGGGGGCAAAACCCCCCTGTTTGAAAAAGTCACAACTCTGAGGCATTTAGGGTATGATGGTGAAGCCAGCTGTTAAATGTTATGATCAGATGATAGATAACGTGGTGGAAAGCAAAAGCAAGTTGCAAGTCGAACATTGAATAAAGTATTGATAGAAAATGCAGCCTACTTTGCCCAGGAATCGAAGCTCAAAGCCTCTCCGCCAATCATTATATTTCCGCTGTCATCCTCATCCACGTCAACGTTTCCATTTTCAGTTTTGAACCTGCAACAGCAACAAATTCTTGTTAAATTCACCAGTACACATTCACACTTATAGTGTTTGATGCCTGAAGTTAAGAAACTGGAGACTGGACGTATTCCATCGAAAACGATAATTTTTTATTGAAGAATAGTTGGTCCTTTATAATACACACAGCTTCATAATCGTAGCGCGTATTCGTACCAACCCATAAACGCATTCACTTTCTATTATACCTAACTAAACTCCTAAAATCTGAAAAAAAGGGGGAATTCTATATGTAACCGGGGTTTAGGTAACCTAACCCTTTTTTGATAACCTATTTTTCAGGTTACCTCAGTAGGTAACCGGATGGTAACCTGAAATGAAATACCAGTTACCTGTTTTTCTAACGCAAAATGTGGTTTTTACCGTTAGTTTTTCCGGTAACCGGATTTTAGTTTTAGGTTACTTCCAGGTTACCTACTAAGGTAACCTGAAAAAAGGTTACCAAAAAAGGGTTAGGTTACCTGAAAACCCGGTTAGTTGTAGAATTGGCCAAAAAAGTCTGTACTGATACTTACGTTTGCTTAGCCGATTGTAGAAACGCTCCCACTCCAAGCATAACTCGACCAGCCCTCGAAGACTCCCTTGAAATACAAATTGAAACAACCTTGCTCACTCAAATCACACCATGCCAGCTCCTTTTTTTTGACAAATTTTCGAGAATTAGTGGATGGTTGATGAAAAAGTATGTGAACAGTGAACGTATTGTAATCAACGGGCTTCCTTCTAATGACTAGTCAGTCAATTTCACTAATATATAGAATCTTTATTGAATAATTGAATTCAAAAGAATGGGTAACGGTAATGTGTTATGTGTACCAAACATTGTTCTTTGCTCTCCGTGAAAATCTATCAAAAACGGCCCATAGGGCTGCAAACATCCATAACGTTATGAAACAAACTACAATTGGAATATGTAACGCTTTGTTTTAGGTACTCGAGGAGACGTACCCAAACCCCAGTGAAGTTTCGAAAACGGGCTAGAAAAAAATTCGAAAACGGGCTAATTTTATGCCGAAAACAAGACGATTAGTCTAATTTTGACGCAAAATCGTCAATTCACACGTAATTCAATCTAAAAACGGACTTCTTTTGATCGAATAGTCAGACCTTACTGGTGTGCGGACGTACCCCTTGTGTTTCCGTTTCCTGGTGGGCTCGCCCAAGGGTATGTACTCGGGAGCCTTCATTTGCACCTGCGTCTCCCGCACAAACAGAGTCTCACTCGCCACTTCGTGTTTCCATTGTCTGGAAATGGAACCGAACTTACCGAACAGTAGAGGAAAGAGAGAGAGAGAAAGAGAGAGAGAAAGAGAAAGAGAAAGAGAAAGAGAAAGAGAAAGAGAAAGAGAAAGAGAAAGAGAAAGAGAAAGAGAAAGAGAAAGAGAAAGAGAAAGAGAAAGAGAAAGAGAAAGAGAAAGAGAAAGAGAACTAAATAAGCATTCATGACAAAATAATCAAAAAAGTAAGAAATCGTCATTCAGAGTTCAAAACGAACATTTTCTTAAATCAGAGATCAAACTGACCACATTCACATCACTTTTACAGCAGAAAATCGAAGGTGAGTTAGTTTCTAAAACAGAACAAAAAGTAACTAAACCAACTGTATGAGTGTCTGTAGGTGTTCCTTCATCCAATGAGTGGGACTCTCGGCCAAATGTCGTTGGAGTGTCTTCAGCATGGCCGGCTTCAGAATGCTGTCCGGCAGGCCGTCGTAGCTGGCCGAAATCGCATCGCACATCTCGTACAGCTCCTCTTTCGAATTCAACTCAGCCCAGTTTATTCGGTGCTCTTCCACGTACTGCAATTGAAATAGCAGACGGTAGTTAATCTGCTTAAAGAAAAAAATGACTCTAATCATAATTAATCATTTAAAAACAACCACGTTTCCTACTCAAGCTAAAGGGGGGAGGTAGTGACAAAACGTTTGATCACATGAATCATTTAGGAATTTAAAACTTAAAATGCATTACCGAGGATCAAAGTAAGTTGGGTGGGAGATTTCAAGATTTCACGCTTCACAAACGCCTTCAAAGTTGTAAAAAGTGTGTAGAGAATCATACCAAACTGCTGAACAGACCTACCTTGATAAACGCATCGGTGACATCATCTTCATCGATGAGTGGAGCAGATAATTCAGCCGCTGGAGAAGCAGCAACAGTCTTTGACTTTGAGGCCTTCTATAAACCAACATTTCTGTGAAATCCATTACATACTGATGTAGTGATGCACGTTTGTGTACATATGAAAATTTGTGTGTAAGCGTAAAAGTTTCTCATTCAAAGAAATTGAAAATCGAGAATGTACTATGCATGATTCAGATCACCGCACCATATTCGCACATACAAATACATATTATTGATGTGTATCTTTTCTGATGTGTATCAATTTGGCACTATATATATCTAGATTGACCGAAAATATCGATACGAACCTGTTCGGATAAACAATTCTGCGCCGAAGGGACAAAAGCGTGAGGTTTCCGTTCTTGTTCCACAAACTCGGAATATTCGTCGGGGGTACACACTCTGCCAAGAGAATAACTAATGAGAATAGAATAGAATAGTGAATAGAATGTTTATTCGCAATTGAACACGTGTCTTTCCACATTGGTATATGTGGCACTACAAATCATGATTGTGGATTGAGGGGAAAAATTAAATGTAGAGTATTGTTTACTCTGTTACGCACCTACTTCCTTCCCAACCTACATAATATAATGAATAGCCTGCCATGAACAGCCGTTGTCTATTGTCTTCCTACAACAGTATGTTGCTCCCCTACGGCCCCTTTGACACCAAAAACACCTTCCTACACCAACACCCTGTGAGAGAGAAAAATGAAGCTCGTATTGCACATGTTGACCCAATTGAGAACACATTTCGTTCCAACTAGTCAAGTGGATCAGTAACAGTTTAAACTTTCAACCTTACTGACATACTGACACGCATATTTTCATGCATACCCCCCTTTTGAGTAAAAACCGTCTTAATGATTTGCACTCGCAAGTCTGTCGAAAACTCCGAATCTAAACGTTCAGATGTTTCAGATGTTTCAGAAGTTCAACTCATTCATCATACCTCATGGAACTCTTATTCTCCCCATCATCCAACTCGAATCCGTTCACATCTTGACGTGCACTGACTGCTGCTTCTGGTGAACACATGACAACCTTAAAAGTCAGTGAGTCTAGAGGTACCAGGAATGAGTCATTTAAAAGTATAAGTCATTAATTCACTTTTAGTCAGGATTTAAAAAACACGAAATTTTCGAAAACTTTATTTCTGATTCTCAACTGTTTCTGTACTTAATGATTTTTACTTTCAAACGATTTTTACTTTAATGATTTTTAATTTTGAATGACTTATTCTGGTTGCCGAGTCTAGAGACGTTATACTCCGAAAAAAAAGAAAACGCATATACATTGGATATTAACAAAGTATCACCGAGAAATTGTGCCAGTCATTAACAGCGAACTGAAAAAATAAGAGCATTTGAGGAATAAGTCGCAATGATATAAAATAGTTATAAAATAGGACAAAGAAGAAGAAAACTAACCTCTGCCTGCTGATATGAACCCTCCAACGGAAGAAGTGAGACTGACTCGATAGAATCGGCACCTGAGGAGAGAATGGAAATAGAAATGAAACTATTCTATATCAACTTTGAATAGTTTGCTATGTTCATGTTGTATTCACAAAGAAGACAGTTAGTATCCTTGATATTATACCAAAAACAAAAAACAGTTAGAAAAGACACTAGACACACAGAATTCGACAAGACCCGATCTGAGAAAACGATTAGGATCACGCTGATTTGATTCATAAATAAATCACCACATATATGACACAACTAGACAACAGTAAGGTGTGACTATTATACAGGAATGAACCCGTTTTCGATTAAAATATATCAAACTTGAAGATTTTGCATAAAAAATAGATTCTCCCGAGTTTGACAAAAAAGGAGGCACATTTTCCAATTTTCCTTCTATCTAGACAACCTTACTGAAGTATGTTAAAGCAGGAACTACAGTCAGTCAACAAAAGTACAGTCAACAAACCCGTCAACCTACCAATGATTCCATTCAATAGATCTGTGTTGGTGGAGGATATCAGATGAAGTGCGTAAATGGTTCGTGTCCGCAACGACTCATCGGTGGAAAGAGAAAAGAAAGGACGAGATGAACATGAGGCCGGCTCGACTGAAAAACATTTCAAATTAATTTCATCCATAGGGTTCGCTCTTGATTACGCGACAAATCCCCCCCCCCCCCCCGCGTCGCGGACGGAGAATTCCCCCCTCTCTCGGACAACTCCCCCCTCAACCTATTTTAGTCTAGTTATGGTCATTTTTTGAAGTAAACTTATCTCATGCAATGATAATTAGTTTATGAAAGCTCTATGAGATGAATCGCATTCGCTGACCTAGTATATTCACTAACTATACCCGGAAAATAACATGAAACACGATAAATTGATGTCCACTGAATAATCTGGCGTTTTTGACCTCAATAGGGGCTACAAAGTAACGTTTTGCTGTCAAAAATGACCTTAAACATGCATACGTACAATAGAAGTCGGAATAGAATTGAATGGAGACTTGGAGAGTTTGTTCGATGAGCAGCCGAATTTGTAGAGAAAAATTAGAGGGGGGAGTTGTCCGCGCAGAGAGGGGAATTGTCCGACCGCAACGCGGCGGGGGGGATTTGTCCGTAAACCCTTTTTGGGGTAATGTGACAGATTCTCGGTGAAATTTAAAAATCCTGTTTTCAATGATATATGCTTACTTTTTGGTTTTTGGGGATGCTCATGCTCACTTTTTTCGATCTAATGTGAACCTTTTTTTTACGTATGACGATGTATGTTGCCCTATTCCGCTGTGTTTGTAGCTTGTAGTTTAATCTCGTCACTTTGCGATCAAAATTTTTTTCGGTGTATTGAGACCAAATTACAACAAAGATATTGTCACTCCCCATGATTATACACAACTGCATCTGGATCTGACGAAGAAAAAGATACGTTCTTAACAGTAGAACGCTAGAACGAGCAGAATATGCCCAAGGCATTTCCAGCTGAAAGTATAAAAGCAGCTTATAAGGCAGAAGAACTTACAGAACAGTGAGTTGGCTTCCAAGGTGACCTTTTGTCCGTCTATTCGCAACCTTTCCGACTGTGTGTACGCGTCTCGTGCCGCCGCGATTGTGTCGAAAACCAGTGATATATATCCAGGTTTCGGGCCCTGAGAGAAATAGAATATAAGCTAATGAAAAACGAACGCAAATATTCTTTTAAAACAAACTAGTCCCGATCAAGATAATATGAAATGTACCGGTATCTAACTTTACAACAAATTTAGTTAATAATATGACATGAAAACACATACCTTTTGACGTGGAGCTGCTTCGAAGATTATTCGACAGGATTCGCATCGCGAGAACAAATTGATAACCTGGAAACAACATAATAATAAAAAGAAGAAAAAAAGTTGAAATTAAAGGCAGATGCTGAACAACGACTTTTACATACGTTGACAGAATTTCACACAGGAAAATTTGCCTCTGGTTAAACTGAAAATAGTAAAATGGACCACTTACCTCCGAGTTAGTTCTCCATCCGCCTGGGTTTTTCAGCCCCCGTATGGTGAAAGACCGTCGTTGCACCTCCAGTTCATGATCATCGGGAACTCCGTTTTCTTCTGTCGTTCTCGTCTCTTTTGCTTCACTACTGACTGGCTCTGGCTCCGGTTCCACAGTTTCTGGCTGAAAATGGTATGGTTCTAGAACACTAGAACTCGGGCACCATAGAAATATCTCATGAAATGGTCGCCTTCGAGCTGAACTATTGGGTTACTATCTGACCCAGGTTGTGATCACCTACGCAATACTGTAACATAGATAGTACTCAGAACATGCGTCGTTGCAAAACAGTAATTTACTGTTTATACAGCGTGGCTGTCATATATATTGACTTTCCCTCTCGTCGTCTGACTTTTTTGGCCTCTTCCTGGCACTACACAGTGATTCTATAACGACAAGTAAACTACTAGTGAACTCCTACCACACCCCTATTCTACTACTAGAGAACTACTAGTTTTCTTGTAGTAATGTAGGCGTAGGGGAGGAGTTAAACTATAGTTCTACTCCTACCTAACTACTAGTGAGATGGTAGTCAGCTACTAGTTTATCGGTGGTAAAAGTCAATTTTGAAAAATAAAAAATAAAATAAAAAAATTATATTTCATAGGATCATATATCTCCTATACGTAGCTACGTTATCCTCTATCGCATTACTCTGCTGTTTACCATGTTTTGCACCATGCATGACTCGAACCCTCGAGCTCTCGCTTCTGAAGCGAGACACTTACCACTGCGCCACGCTGCTGATGTCTGAGGGCGCGCCACAATCGTATACGATTACAGGCGCGCTTCACTGTTCAGCGCTCACTATGGAATAACGTGAATGCGCCACGAGCCCTAACAAAAAACCTTATACTTAAGCTCGTTCTACAGTAGCACTAATTCGATAAAAATGTTCCCATATTATGAATGTTCAGCGTTTTCCTGCCTAGTTAGCGTACTACAGGTTTCTACTAGCCTACGAGTAAGTTACTACTAGCCTACGAGTAAGTTACTACTAACTGTCTACGTGCTCATAATGCCTACAAATCACTGTGATTTAAATTCTGTGGAGATAATGTAACGTAAAAAGACTAGTTTCAGACTGCCAAAATGCATTTTTTAATTTGACGTCTGTATTTACTACTAGTTTTCTACCAGGATACCCCTATTATACTACGAGATTACTCCTCCTTCACTACTACTACTAGTTTACTACGAGTTTACCAGTAGTCCCACATTTCCTATGTATATCTCTAGATTTGTTGCAATACAGTTTCGACCAAACGCAAATTCGTAATTAACAGAGCGCGTTCGGAGTAAGCTCGCTACAATATGGTCAGAATGTGATTGGGTGAAGCCCACCATTTGCATCATTTTTGACTCGAAACGATAGAAAAAACCGGACACTAACCGATTCTTCGTCCGGCTTGGTTTGAATTGTTTCTGACTCCTTCTTCTCTTGTTCGGGAGGAGTATTCTCTTCATTCGTCTCAGTCATTCTGTCAACGAGACATAAAGTGACACCCGCGAAACAACATATTACAATATCAATACATTTGAAAAACAGAGATATTATAATGCAGTGACGCTGACGAGCATTTAGCATTTTTTTAAATAGGAGACATTGAGAGAAAGATTTTTACACATGTATGTACAGTATAAACAACAAACACATATTAACAACCGGTATTTATGATGACAACCTGAAAAACACTAAATACATCTAAAGTGCATCTTATTACATTTAAAGAAGCACGATTACGTGCTCCAATCTCGGCGCGTCAGTCCTTTAAACTGCAATTGAAAAATGTATTGCAGTTTGAAGGACTGAAACGTTGAGATTGGAGCACATAATTGTCCTTCTTTAAATGAATACCACTGGAACAACGTGCATACGGTGAGTGAAAAAGATTCATTAATACACGTTAGCTCATGTACGTGTTACGAAATAGATAAATCTACACTTGCTCTGAAAATAATAGACAATCACAATTTTTGGGTTAATATCATAGACTATCACAATTCACAAATAGATTAGTGTGAAAATGAATATATCTCAGTATCTTTGTATATTCTAAACATTCGAAGGTTTCCATCTTAGCAACCTCTGATTGAGAATAAGAGAGGGCGGGCGGGCAGCTGTTTTCCACAGCTGGTCCAGCTCCTTGAAGGAGATACGTACATGAAGAGAGGGCGAGTGAATTGATGAATCTATCAGATTGAGCCAGTTGAGAGTGGTCATAATATCCTGTACGTGGATACCTAAACGTTTGAAATAAGTCTTACATTGGATAAATGAAAACACCATTCACCAAAGCTTATGATCATAAAACTACACACTGGTCGCTGTGTAAAATAACGTTGTTAAAAAATTTGAACTTTGATAAACATATTTTATTATTATTGGGCAGAATTCATCACGTATTCACATGATGTGGCAGCTGGTAGCAACTAACTATTAAACAAACCCAACACACTGATATTGCCAGCTTGACTGGCTGAATCGTTTTTTTTTTCAATAAATGCCACGTTCTCGGAAAAAACTGCATGTTCCTATCTGAAGACCCGAATTATGTTGACGAAGTCAACGTAGAAACCTATAAACCAACCTATCTCCCTAGACAGTTGCACAACGGTACACGCAGACGTATCCATCATTTTCATCAGATGACCAACTATCAGATAGGCCCAGAAAGACCGATAACTGACTAGTCCAAGATCAGACAGAGGTTTTTCTGGCGAGCCAACTATGCCTTCCCGGCGAGATAGCTCATAACCTGGAATGAACGTTGCAGTTGAACAATAACCCAATCGCGACGGAGGGAAATCGTATGTTTAATGATTTAAGAGACCCGCTGAATGTTCTACCTACAGGGTTTCGAGCCACCTGTTACCTGTAGCACTTTTCTGAAGGATGATTATGATTACAAATCCTTAACTCGGTGGTGGTATTTTATAAGGACTTACACACTCAATACTCAACTCACCGAATAGAATCACCAAAATGAAAATGCTTACTCAATTGAATCAGAAGTTTCCCATATCCTTTGCGTTGATAGGGAGGGAAAATCAGAATACAATTCAGATTGTGATCATCTGGAGAAGTGCGTTCCTTTGAAAAGTAACCGACCGGCAGATATCCTAAACAGATCACAACGGTAACCTAGTCCACGTCATCTGTTTCTGTACTGAAGAGTCCATCCAACCATGCACAGGTTAGTGTGTCAACATGGTGGGATACGATGAAAAATCGGTTTAGTTCCTGCCCATTTTGATATAAGTTTGCAGCTGAGGTGTGATTCGATTTGACCGTACGCGTACCGTCCACACATAGCTAACAGCACTGAATTCCGATTATCCCTGAAATCTCTCTGATTGCACCCCATTTGCCCCCTACTTTGCCCCTGTCCATATCCGGATATGGACAGAGGCAAAACAGGTGGCAAATGGGGTGCAATCAGGGAAAAAGTGGGGAAATTTCCGAGAAAAGTCAGGGAAATTTCAGAGAAAAATTAAGCAAATTTTTTTCAACATTCAGAAATATTTCTTGCTTTGATACTATTTACGGTGAATTGTTAACATAAGGTGAGAATGAACATCCCCAAAAATTCTCTGACTGATGCTCCTCAGATTGGACAAGCATCTATTTTCACTGCTTATTTCTTTATAGAAAACAAAGTGTTTTCAAAAAGAAATAGCAAAGAGAAAGTCTTTCCTTCAACATCTAATCAAAGATAAACTTTTTTCGATTGGTTCAAAGGGCTTTCAACAGAAGCGAAACGATTTGAAATGGACGAATTGCGCACAGCCGCACCCCTGGCTGCGCCGTATCTAGTACGGGTTTCTCAAAAGTGCGGCAGAACACAGTTTTAACCAGTATCTTCAACGAAATGACACTAAAACTTTATAATGTGTAGGTATAAGATTCTGATAATAGATTATAGTAAAAAAAAAGTGGTAAATCAACATTTTTCAATATCTCTGACATTTCCCTGATTTCACCCCATCGTCTCCGGTCTCCCTGACTTACCCCCCTTTTACCCCAGAAAAATCAGAGAAATTCTTCCCCCCTGATGCTCCCTGACAGATCAGGGAATGTCAACTTACTATGAGAACAGAACATATAGTTTTAAATGAATAATCCATGTTTCACACGATGAAGTGGGTTTTCAGCGAAAAAGGGTAAAGGTAAAAATAAAAAGGTAGAGGTGAAAAAAAATTGAATAAAACTTTACGATCTTGTTCCAGAATTACGTGAATTCATGATGTATGGTGAGAAATAAGCATGTAGGAAAGACACTGTGGTTACAAGTACAAGACACATTACTAACACTAACCTTCTTCCGTCTGTTCACATAATACGTAAAACAGGAAATCAGTAGTGTCGAAGTAAATAGTCTTGTCATCAAGGAAGAGCTTTGAGAGCAAACACAGACATTGGCAGTAGAGCTGAAAACAAGCGCATCATACAAAGAATTCCAAAATAAAAATAAGGAATTAATGAACAACTTGATTTGATTAGGTATCTTATAACCCGAGTACCGAGAGCTCAATTGAAAATGAAATCGGGTTATTCTTTCACAATTATGAGAATCCATTATTTGGATAGATACTATCGATATACGCTACTTTACAAAACCGAAAATACAAGCAAATCATGGATCATGAAAGAATACACAACATAATAACAGTACAAGTTCCCAAACTACCTTTTGCTGATCTCCGTCCACTTCGAAAACGCAGAAGTTATTTTCCTTATAAATTTCTCTACCAGGCGGACTTCTAGGAGAGCAATCATGCTGCAAAGCAGCACATAAAAATACATTTTCTCTAAGGTTCGACAGAACATACTGCATCATAGAAAGAACAATAAAATAAATAAGCATCATAGAAAAACAATCTTCGTGATAGTATCGCTAAACTGAAAACCGCAAACAATACACTTTCCGAAATGATGATGTTTACAACAATTCGACAGTCGGCAATACTGTAATCAGAAACGAGGGAAATAAATAACTATAGTTTCGCAATGGAATAGTAAAATTGGAAAAATCTATGAGCTAACCCAGAGCGCGAACCCGCAAACAGTCATCACCATACAATTGACAAAGTGGAGAGTAAAATTAAAAACTAACCAAGTGGGCTCTGTACACAGGTTCGTCTTTCATATATTTGAGGCATCGATGACAAATAAATAAATGTTTCTGTCTTCCGAACTCGTCTGGAAATGGAGAGAAATACCTGAAAAACGAGGGTGTAACACAGCGAATACGAACATCGGAACATCATCTGAGATCTGAATAGCAATACATATACAACTCACACAACCAACCAAAAAACATGCTTATAGCTTATATTGTCTTTTGAGCAATATGACCTATTTGTAGTTTGGAAAGTGGTTACGAAAACTAGCCTTTTTCATTCGGCTACCGTCTAGCAAAACAAAAGCTACAGTTATAAAAAAAAACTTTTATTCGATTTTCCATCGACCATACGTAAAATACCCCCTTATTCTGATATCGGCTGATGCTCACTTTTGCCCGTTTCCGATTGTGCCATGATCACTTTTTGGGGTAATTGTTGAAAATTTTAGGCAAAATTACTATCAATTCGTGTTTTCGGGTCGGGGCTGCTCATGCTCACTTTATTCGCCCCGATTCGGAACTATTTCACGTATGCCATCGACACAACACTGAAACTCGAGCGCTAGTCGAACTGTCGAAAATAACATACTAATGATTTTCAATTTCAACCCCAACAACGTACGATTAAGATTTGAAACCATTCAGGACATAGGACTTATTACTTATTTACAAGATTTAAAGGTTCATAGACCTACATCTCAAAGTACTCACCACGTGTCTAATTCGTAGTTCGAGTATCGAATGGTCTCAATGTACTTGACTTTCGTGAACTGGAAATATGTGAATGAACTGAAATCTCAAATCTGCAAAGACTAGAGATAATCTTGAAAACATCTTGCATCTTGCGAACCTATAAATCCTTTTTTTTTCAAACGTTAGTAAAAGCGTATTACCTCTTCGTGCTGTTTATCCAGTAGAGGACTGTAATCGATAATGTCGGCAGTTTCTACAGGACTGATTTCCTTGACTTTCCGTACTCTTTTCTTTATACATGCAGTTGGATTTTTTCCAGTTCGTTTAGCACGAGGAACCTGAGAAAAATACAATGAATTACAATTCTTTGCACAGTCCACACATGAAGAATAATGTCAAGCGTTTACTTTTCTGCGATTTATGAAAAACAACAAAAAAATATCTGAGAAGGATCCATACGACCGTGACTGAAAAAAATAGAAAATAGTAAACAATAGTATGAAGCCTTTACCTGCAATTTGTCTCCTGATAACCAAACATCGAACCGTCTATCTTTCCCTTCAAAATGAATGTAATACTCAGTGTTGGCCCACTTTCCAGTGGTCGACGAGCGGGTATCCAGGATTATTCCTGATTCCAACTTATTTGTCCCATTCTTGATAAAACATTTATCGCCTTTCAACGGCGCAAACACCGTTGAAGGCATCCGAAAACCTCGCTCGCTGGTATATAGTAGTTAGACGGTTGAAGCACCTGGAAAATTATTACGACACTGTTACTTTGCAGAATGTTTAATCTATTTGGATGACCGATAGAACGACGGGTATCCGGAATTAATGATCGAGTGGGAAAAAAATGTAAAAGCACACATAGACGAAGCGAGAGAGGGCGTTTGGTTTTCGATCAATTGAAAATAACAAACATACGCTATGCAACTACACACAAACAGAAAACATTTAAAGTTAAACAATTAAAAACAAAATTTAAAGTTATGGATGTGAGGCGCTTGTTTTCTTGGACGGCGTGCGCCCAGCCGCCTCGCTTCTCATTATAGCGCCGAAACATACCGACAATAATCAACGATAAGACTAAAATAAAACCAAACAATCAGACTAAGAAGAGACACATGTTTGTACAACGATGAGCTCATTTACTAAAATGTCCAGTTTTCAGGAGAGATGCACAAGTAATACGCAATTAAGCTCGAGACGCCAGACGACGAGAGAGAGTCACAAAAGTGGGTCAAACCTGGCACCGTATTAGACGCGGCCCCCACCAATGGCAAACAAACCAACAAGAAATCGTATTACTAACACATTCTCTCTCAGAATTCGGGATCCAATATAAATGTATTGAGCGGTAGCACATAGTTTTGAAATGCCTCATTTGCATGAGTTTACTGTGAAATGCCTCATTTGCATGAGTTTACTGTGAAAACACATAGTTTTGAAATGCCTCGTTTAAATGAGTTTACTGTGAAAAAGGCTTAGGCTTAGGTAAGTCATGGTTTCTAGAGTAGCTCGTTGCACTACAGGTAACTGGCTCATCCGTTGGTAAATTCATTAGAATATCCTCTAAAGTATATGCATTAGTTTACCTGGTAAAATTGCTTAGGTTTAGGTAAAGCATGGTTTCTAGAGTAGCTCGCACCTCAGGATGGTACATAGGAAATCTGGGACTACTGGTAAACTCGTAGTAAACTAGTAGTAGTAGTGAAGGAGGAGTAATCTCGTAGTATAGTAGGGGTATCCTGGTAGAAAACTAGTAGTAAATAGGCCAATTACATAAGCAACCGGGTTGCATGCAACCAAAATGCAACCAGGTTGCATGTGTAAAGAAAATTTGGTTGCTTTTCAAATGCAACCTGGTTGCTTTTGGTTGCTTTCCAAATGCAACCAAAAGCAACCAATTTGCAGTAAAAACAGGAAAATTCCCAAAAATTGAGTGTTTGGTTGCATTTGAAAAGCAACCAAAAGCAACCCGGTTGCATTTGGAAAGCAACCAAATTTTCTTAACACATGCAACCCGGTTGCATTTTGGTTGCATGCAACCTGGTTGCATGTGTAAACCGCCTAGTAAGTACGGACGTCAAATTAAAAAATGCATTTTGGCAGTCTGAAACTAGTCTTTTTACGTTACATTATCTCCACAGAATTTAAATCACAGTGATTTGTAGGCATTATGAGCACGTAGACAGTTAGTAGTAACTTACTCGTAGGCTAGTAGTAACCTACTCGTAGGCTAGTAGAAACCTGTAGTACGCTAACTAGGCAGGAAAACGCTGAACATTCATAATATGGGAAAATTTTTATCGAATTAGTGCTACTGTAGAACGGGCTTAAGTATAAGGTTTTTTGTTAGGGCTCGTGGCGCATTCACGTTATTTCATAGTGAGCGCTGAACAGTGAAGCGCGCCTGTAATCGTATACGATTGTGGCGCGCCCTCAGACATCAGCAGCGTGGCGCAGTGGTAAGTGTCTCGCTTCAGAAGCGAGAGCTCGAGGGTTCGAGTCCCGCATGGTGCAAAACATGGTAAACAGCAGAGTAATGCGATAGAGGATAAAGTAACTACGTATAGGAGATATATGATCCTATAAAATATAATTTTTTTTATTTTATTTTTTATTTTTCAAAATTGACTTTTACCACCGATAAACTAGTAGCTGACTACCATCTCACTAGTAGTTAGGTAGGAGTAGAACTATAGTTTAACTCCTCCCCTACGCCTACATTACTACAAGAAAACTAGTAGTTCTCTAGTAGTAGAATAGGGGTGTGGTAGGAGTTCACTAGTAGTTTACTTGTCGTTATAGAATCACTGTGCAGGTTGCACTTTAGGTTTACGTGACTCGCCAGTCCGTAGGTACAATTATCAACCTACCTATATTATTAGAATATAGTTCGTCTCTGTTTCCCGTTCAAGTTTTATAAGTTTTACTTGTACTACGAAAAACCTCGAGGCGCGACTAATACGCCAGTACAGAGTGAGTGCCGCGACCAATACGCAATTATAGAGACTGGGCCGCGTCTAATACGCTAGGAGATTCAGGTCCAGCGACTAATACGCAATTAGCGAGACTGGGCCGCGACTAATACGCAATTAAAAATGTCTCTCGTAGTATTTCTTTTTTTGTTAAGACGGGAAAAATCATGGAACCATGGAAAATCATGGAAAAATTTAGGCCAACAAAGTTGGAACCGAACCAATTAACGTAATTAATGCTGAAATTGGTCGACTACGTAACGTTTATTAGGGTTTGGTTCGGTTTCATGTCGGTTTTAGTACGCAAACGGTTTGGTTCTTTACCGAACCAACTGGTTCGGGAAGAATCGGTTCGGTTTTGGTTCGGGAAGAGTCGGTTCGGGAAGAAAAACGAACTATAATAGGTACAGTTTTGTATCACAACAGTTTGTTTCAGTACGGTTCCACCATCTCGCGATCGCCATTTTTCCAATCATCAAACGTTTTTCATCTACTATTCTCCCTCGCAGCAACTATTCCCTCGTGTTCTCTTCTTTTCAACAATTTCCTTGTGTGTCGCGATATGTGCCTGTTTATTTCTCAGAAACTCAACGACAAATCCCGTGAAATAACTTCTGACCGAAAGTTTGTTTTAGTTCAAGTATACCATTGAACTATTGTCCTAGCAGATTTCACGAAAATTCCATTGTCCCTCATCTGTTTCACGTTTGAGAAAGATTTCGAAAATGCCAGGGCGCGTTAGGCAGGGTTCATACTTCCTGTCGCTGAATTAGGCGACAGCAGCAGTCGCCGCGTAGCAATTTCAAAATGCTGCTGTCGCTCATATTGGCAGCAGCAATGTCGCTTGATCTAGCTACCAAAAAGTATGAACGGTTTTTTCTTCGATTTGTACTAAATGCCAAATTTTATGTCAAAAACCATGATCTTTTTCAAAAATGTTAGTTTCACTTGATAATTTTGGTCTAGATTGTTCGAAAAACCTTACTGCATGGTTATTTGGTGGAAATTTCTATCATGATACAGTGAGTGAATTTTTTATAAGATCCAATGTTTTACTCTCGATTAATGATTTATTTTGTTTTAAAACCCACTCCAAGTTCGAAAGTGTGATTTTACAAGTTCAAATAAACTCACAATGTAAGAAAAATTTGTTTTGATAGCTTTAGAAAGTCCAAAATCAGATTACTTCCCACCCCAATTACCGGTGAATAATCTTGAAACAAGTGATATATCTATTAACTGAGTTAGTAAACACCATAATAATCAGGTTATTTTATTTGAACAAAATATAATTGTGTCACTAGGACTTTTGGATGGTGGTATGATTAAGTTAATGTGCTCAGTGAGAGATGTACTCAAAACCGTTTCGACCCTGATTCAAGACGGTTTGGGGTTTTCTCAGAGGGTTGGGTCATCATCAGTTGAACCCCTCTGAGAAAATGAAAACAGGACGAAAAGACTAACTGACCGTCTTCTAGCGGAGAATTGAGAGAAATGAACATTGCTCTTACATTGCACAGTTCAAGCTCGAAAGCTGGTATACGTGTTTCCACCTTACCATGTTAAATGGTGGAAGGCAGTGGGGCGATTTCGCCAAACCAACTCGAGGGAAACACGCTTTTGGATTTATATTAGGTTATTTTATTTGAACAAAATATAATTGTGTCACTAGGACTTTTGGATGGTGGTATGATTAAGTTAATGTGCTCAGTGAGAGATGTACTCAAAACCGTTTCGACCCTGATTCAAGACGGTTTGGGAAATCGTTAATCGTTATAATTGAAATCGTTATTTGCGGTGAGAGGACGAAGAAAGTACTGGTCACTGAAAACTTCAGACCTTCCGCAGGCAGTATTACTTGAGATGCAAATATCTGATTATTGTATCAGATTATTATTCTATTGCGTTATTGCGTTGCTGTGTGGTTGAAGTGTTAGCCCACTTTTTTTGCGTTTCACGTTTTGTTCATTTCCTCGTTTATTTATTATTTATTTATTCTACACAAAATGTGCAACGGGACAAATTGGAAAAGAGAGATCGATCGATGACTATAGAAAAAGAAGAAATGCTCAAGGCTCCCACGCTGTGGTAGGGTGCATTCAGTGGACGAGGCTGAGGGCGGGATTGAACGGAGGAGTTGCGGACTTGGTGCGGAGGTACCCCTGGTAGCAAGATGGCTGCTACCAGCTACACCCACAACCGTTGCGGAGCGGAGCGGAGAAGATCGGAAACAGAGGAGAAGAGAAACAGAGAGGGGAAAGTATACATATTAAAAAATTCAGATAAAGGCACTGATATTCTTGGAGGGTAGAGGGGGGGGGGGGGGGGTAAGGCTAGCGAAACATACAAGCAATACAAGCTTTATTTTCCTCCCGTATCACTGAGTGTTGTGTGAAGGTGTTGTTGGCGTCAAAAGGGCGCTGGGAGTTGGAGGAAAAGAGTCTTCTAGGAAGACAACGGCTATCCTCCAAGAGGCTGTCCAACATCTATAACATTCTTACAAACAGATCTCAAACTACCACATCTTCTTAAACTACAATATTTAAAACTATAACAATGCTCAACCGGTTAAAAATTAAATTTACTAATATACAAAATACACATCTACTTCTAATTATACAAAATTACTTTAAATCTTACAAATGTGGAAGGGAACAGGTTCGTTGGCCTAAACTAATTCAGTAATACACACGAACATTAAGAGAGTCCCAAGAGATAAGTTATGCTCGCCAACCTGGAAAACAAACATATACTAAAAATTATTCAAATGCAGAGAAGATAGTTTCGCAATATGCCCAGTTTGATGACCGCAAATTTCGTTCCGTTTTGTTGATGAGAAAAAAAAACAGAAAACGTTGGAAGAGAAAATGATAAAAGTACAGTAGGCAAGTGTGGCACATGATTTATTACAAGAAAATAATAACATTGTAGAGAGTTCTGTCTGGCCTCGATTCTTCTTATCTTCTTCTTTTATACTTGATCCTGTGACGTCCGTTCTGTGCGTGGTTGAGTTCTCATAACATTCCTTGTCGCGGAATGTCTCATGAGTCAAGATAGTATGGAGATTGAGAGAGAGGGATAGAGAGAGAAAGTAGTACTCACGTACATACTGTACTTACGTACTTCTCCCACCTTTACCGCAAGACCGTCCCTGGTCGTAAAATATAGGTTGAAAATTGTCTTTTTTAGTGACAGGTTCGTAAATTTCCAAACTGAAACGCAATGTTCTCACGCTTTCAGAAGTTTAAATCACTAGAGTTCAAGCATATATTAAAAACGAACTGACTTCTGGACAATACAACTGGACTCGGGCAAACTGAATGCTTACAACAACACTGTATGCACGGACATTTGAACAATAAAAAGGACATCCTAAACAGGAATAAAACTGCCACAATCTCAAGCGTTGCGACGTTATCTGAAAAGAGATCATTCACGTCATGCAATCATAAGATGTGTTGCATGTCATAATGGTAACGCAATGATGACTAAAGGGAAAGATATGGGAAAGTTAGGGTTATTTCTCCTCCCCGACCCCCTTAAAAGTCGGCCAATTCACTGGAGAACCAGGTCCTTCCCGAACCGAATCGCGAACCAGTCACTGGAGAACCGAACCGAACCCACCGAACCGTAGTTTGGAACCGACCGGTTCTCCAGTGAATGCTTCGAACCGAACCGGGATAGACTCATTTTACCTTGTCTACGACTTGCTTGTCTAATTCATGATCAATGTCGGTTCGGTTCTAAGCATTCACTGGAGAACCGGTCGGTTCAAAAGTCGGTTCGGTTCAGTTGGTTCGGTTCTCCAGTGACCGGTTCGCGGTTTGGTTCGGGAAGGACCTGGTTCTCCAGTGAATTCGCCTAAAAGTCCGTCCTCGGACTTTGTTTTACTTGAGGAATCAAGAAGAGTTGCTTGATTCTCCGTGTTTCGATCCTAACTTTCCTGTTTGCACTGTAGGTCTATAGGTCATTAATTTATTAGTTTTGTACTGATAGTCAATCTCATGGGTTTTGATCACCTGAACCGAGTTGTGAAAGAACATATAAATTTAATCTAGCTAATAGCTAAATACATACCAGCTTAACAAATGTTTTGGGTGAAGATTACAGGATAGGTGTCTTAGACACTTCTCTGGCGTGTTCATAAGTTCATAATTTCTCTGGCGTGAGCTGTGTAAAAGTATTATTTGATTGAGCTACAGCTCCATTGATTTCTCAGTTCAGTGCTGTGTGTTGAAAAAAAATGTAGTTCAGAAGATCGCCTCCGCTAGACTATTTGTTTCTTAACAAAACAAGTTGCAGCCCAAAGACAAGCGATAGAGGCGTTTGGGAGGTAATTCCACGTACTACTCATCTGACAAAGTTTTCATCTGCAAAGTTCACACCTAGAAAGTTCATGTGAATTGTAAAAAAAAATTAAAGCAAAAATTAATGCCTGACGATCGTGAGCAGCGCAAAGTGCTGTTTGGTGTGAGGCTTCTCCTGTAACATCAAAAAGTTAAATTTAGGACCGGACCAATTTGAATGTAGAGTATCTAAGTACCAGTTCACTGAACCAACTGGGGTGATCTATCTTACCTTTAGACGATCTATTGTGCGTGCACTATCTCATGGGAGGATATATTTGGCAACATGAGAGTTGTTATTTTTATACCTGCGTGGATCTTTACGTTCAATTGTTTTCGTAACTGAAATTGACTGTACATAATGTTTGAGAAAGTTTTTGGGAGTAAGCATCAGCTCGATAAGACGTAACTTATATTTGTAAGCATACGTTTTAGGCATGTGTAACACGTTCCTACGATGTAATTCCCTTACTGTTTGTGGTCAATTCGTCCTACCGTTTCTATCAGCTCTTAACTTGAACATCAGATAACTGGGTGTTCTCAAACTGTTGTGGGAAATTGAAAAGAGTTTTCGTCAGTGAGGATCGCCTCTGAAACACTATAAGTGAGCTAACAGAAGAATTGCCGTCATTATGACAGTTATAACACCATAGTTTGATGTTTCTAAAACTGAGTCATCACATTGTGGCCGATCATTAAGTAATCAGTATCAAAAGATGTACTATTAATTGAACTGGTAAAGCTGCTCAAACATAAACTATCTTGACTTGCATCATACCGATTTCTCAGCTCAGACCGAATAGTGAGAATGAACTGTGTGACTTATTGCACTTTTCGTACCAATCAATGTGTATCCATATCCAATCAGAGTAGTTGAGCTGAAAGTAAAAAGAAAACCCTAAAACTGATATGGTGATTTCGAAAGCATAAAAACTAGGTTCGGTGGTTCCATAAGCTAAGAAACGTATAGTATGCCATTCGAGCAAAAACAAACCGTGAGTACGGAATGCTACAAAACGGTATCAATTGTCTTGAAAAAGCCATATGATCATGGTCTTAACCAATCGGGGAAAAATGCTTGGAATATGGGCTTCGACCCAAAGTAAGTTGAATAGAGTAACAAGTGGCTGAAGTCTTGTGATTCGAATACTTGTGTCTTGCCTCATGAGTTGTTTGCGCCAAACGAACAAAGGTATCTTATACTTCGTTTATCCTTGTCCTTGTGTAACGCTTGCAACTCGATCGAATGTTCACTTTTCTATTCCCTAACGGAGGCAGATTGATTCTAGAGGCTTTTGAGAGTGAAATAACATACACCGAAAAATTTCCAAAATCTTTCACAAGAGGGAAATTAGGAATTAGTCAACTTCTGACTTTCAAAGGTACAAGTGCGTATATCAAACTCAGTTTAACTCATTACATATCGTTTTATGACCTTTCCAGTTCGATGATACTTGATTAAGTGAAGCTGTCTGCACGTAGGTTACGGCCAGCCATGTTGTATCGTATTGGAAATAACTAGTTTTAAACGTTTTGCAGTTGGGCTACAGCCCAGACGTCGTATTGTACGACAAAAACGAACGACCCATTTTTAGTAACTGTGACAAAAATACAAATTTGTTTAGTTGCACTGATGTTTCATGCTACTGCATATTTGTAGGGTGGGACTTGGAAAAAAAACGAGTTTCAACGAAGTAATAAAACAAAGTGTCAGAGGCCTGCACTAACAAGGACGATTATGATTCATATAGTCGTTGCCAACGGAAAGGCGAGAGGGTACTGTATATCTCACTTTTTGCTGTGTACGCACTCATGTCTTTGATTCCAAAGCTTACCGGTTACCTGCTCTAATAGCGCAGTGGTTAGCGCCCTGCCACGAATATTTTGCTCGCATGTTCGATTTCGAAGAGAGACAGAAATTTATAAATTTGGCACCCACTATACATGATCCATATATTGAATGAAATCACACATTGTAACGGAATTCAAGCAGTTTTGAGAATAGGCTACAGCCATGCGCAATTATTTTTCCAGAGAATAGTTGACCATCTCAACATACAACAGATGAATATTTGCCTTAGAGAACAAACAAAAATTATTCACTCACGTGTGCGAGAATTTTCCATCGCGGCGGTTACCTACTTTCTCGATAGCAAAGTTGAGACGAATAGTGACTAGATCCTTTGACGAAAAAACCAACTATAGATTACTATAAGAAGTACAGCAAATGTGGATAAGTTGGGTAGACAAATCGAACTTTAGCGACAAAAAGTTGTAGACATACATTTTATTCCTCGAGTACCGTTTCGGAAATGAAGTCAGAAAAATCGACTACTGTAGTCAGTGAGCAAAGGTGGAAAAAAATTAAACATCAACTTTTTTCTAACTTGGAAGAGCACATATAATAAACCAATGGACGATTAGGAAAATGAAAAATGGCTCGAACAAAGCCAGATCAATTTTGAGATTGCAGAAGAATTGCGCAATAACGAAAAGAAAACAATCTGATGCAACAGCTTGCGATTCACAATAGAAAATGTGTTCGCCGAACATGATAATGGAACCATAATTCTAATCTAAAAAAACGTACCACATCTCTGTTTTCTTGGGAATCTACTTGTTTCGTTCCTTCGGGCTCCGAAAGTATCCTAGTCCTTCCGTTGTAGTGGAATTTTGGAGTTTGTCAGACGTTGCATGAGCAGAATTGGGCTGATTTTAATATTTGAAGAAGTTCTTGTGCAAAAACACAGAGAAATCACTATCAACTATTCCTTCCAATGCGAATATGATGGAAATTGCTAATTGCATTGGGAATATCGAATATGTTGAAGAGTGGTAGCTTCATTGCTAAAGTGATCCCTCTATCAATGTCACTTCTATTTGTACCAAAACGTGTGAGCCTCTTCCGATAAAATATATCCAAACAACGCATCTACCTCAATGTCATATATGGAAAGGTAATCGGACGCAGTAGTTTTGCAACTTGCACATGCAAATTATTCATCGTTTTACCTAAAATATTTTCAGAGTTGACTTGTAAATGATAATTGTGCCTTAACTTAGCGTACTGTGTACAATTTTTTTTGTGAATAGCAATCGTACCCTCACTTTGTACAAAATTGCCGTTAATGACACACGTGTCTAACCCAATTTCGTCCAATATTCAACTTTGTATAATTGTTCTGTAAATGACAATCGTGTCCTAACTAACCACGTTTTGTACAACGTTGATGAACAAGGGGAAACTGATTAAATTACTACTTGAATTTTTCCAACTACTCGTTATTGACTTCACTCTATACAAATTGGCCAACATGCCTGAACACTCGAAACTTTTTGTGATTGACCAACGAGCCATAAACTAATTTTATCCAAATTTTCTGTGGTTGACTCACGAAACAAGAGTTGCTTAGGAGCTCAGGTAACTAATTGATACAGCGCACACATTCATTACTGACTTCACGTTGAAAACTATTCACATATTTTGTATTTTTGCACTGTGTGAAATCAAATTTTTTGTGATTGGCCAACAAGCCCTTAACTTTTCTTCGTCAAACTCTTTTGTAATTGGCCAACAAGCCCCTAACTGCGCACGCATCCATCCCAAAGTCATCTCTACGACTTTCTTCTCTCTTCCAGAGGAAACTTCTCTCAAGTCTGTCCCAGTTAATCAGACTACTCAAACGGTCCACATTCCACTCAATCGCTGAACATATTTCCAGCGAGATTCTACACTGCTCAAAAGCAGGACCATTCCTTTACTTGCAGACATATCTGCCTCATTTTCAACTTTGTGGCCGTGCCTAGGGCTTTCAAAACTTCTGTGAATGGTCAACAGACCTACGTAGGATTTCAATTTTTTGATATTTTATTTTTTAACCGGTGAACGAAATTCGAACAAAATGAACGCAACTTTCAAATGCGTTTGGACGAACCAAATGACTTTTGGGGCTGGCGCAATTCGCAAAAATTACTGTGAATAAAATTCAAAAAGACCAGTCATTTGGCGGCGCTTCACAAACTACAATTTGGGTACTTTGCTGTTTAGCAAACAAATGCTCGTTTCTCCTGACACTAATATTGGCTTTGTTACAGTTTTTCGCAAGTAGTGTAGTCTGGTATAGCTTTTGGTTATGCTCAACAGAGCTACCTAGACAAGCGACATGTGAAAAAAAAACCGGGAAAGAAAATAGAAGAATAAACGAAATTTGCACAACTACGAGGCCTAACCAGAGGGAATTACAGTGGATCTCACTCCGCTGCTACCAAGATAGGTTCGAAATGTGCCTTACATTTCGGATGGAAACCATTTCATGGAAACAACAGAACAACTAGAGAATAAAAGTTTACTATTAAAAACCATAAGAGCGACGGGATATGAGAAAAACAGAGATGAACGAGTGGGTACGGTAGAGACGGTGACCGCGTCCGGTCGGTGAGATCTTGATATCTGTCTTCCTGGGCTTATAAGTTGCGACGTTATCTGAAAAGAGATCATTCACGTCATGCAATCATAAGATGTGTTGCATGTCATAATGGTAACGCAATGATGACTAAAGGGAAAGATATGGGAAAGTTAGGGTTATTTCTCGGGACAAATCCAACCGCACAAATCAGAGACAAATAGCGGGCAAACCACAACAGGGAAAGACATACTTTCACAGCGAAATAGTCCGATCTACAGAAACACAAAAACTCACCGTTGTCAAAATCCAATTGAATACTCAGAAGCAGGGAATAGGATAGCTGAATAGGTCGGGGAAAGTTAGCAAATTCATGCTAACCACTCGTGCTACCAGTACAGTAGGCAAGTGTGGCACATGATTTATTACAAGAAAATAATAACATTGTAGAGAGTTCTGTCTGGCCTCGATTCTTCTTATCTTCTTCTTTTATACTTGATCCTGTGACGTCCGTTCTGTGCGTGGTTGAGTTCTCATAACATTCCTTGTCGCGGAATGTCTCATGAGTCAAGATAGTATGGAGATTGAGAGAGAGGGATAGAGAGAGAAAGTAGTACTCACGTACATACTGTACTTACGTACTTAAATATCGCCGATTCCTTACCATTTCTTCCCTGACACCTCTGAACTCACTCGAACAACGTAGTATCAGACATACTTACCAACAAACATTACCTGTATTAGTATAAAAAACGAGTGTATAGAAAGTAAATATTAGTTTTGGATAAACATGTACAAGAAATATAAAAGAAGTCCAATAAAATTTTTTTGAGGAAAAGGCTAATCTCGCTTTTCTTGAAAACAACGGAGTATAAGCTAGATCACTGGGGGTCGCAGTCAGAAGTTTTATTTTCGGTAACAAAAAACTCGGTAATCTTTTTTCTGAAATTTTAAACCGAGCGAGATTAGACTTTTCCTCGAAATATTTTTATTGGACTTCTTTCATATTTCTTGTACACGTTTTATCCAAATCTAATCTTTACGTTCTTAACACCCGTTTTTCATACTTATATGGGAACGCTTTGTTAACTCAATAGTTGTATGTCAATAACTTCCGAACTGTAATTTTTATTTGGGCCGACGTCTTTGAGTTTTTTGAAATTACAGTTTCATTTTATTTTGCTGCACATTTCGTGTGATTGAATTATTTGAAAGACGTATTAGTTTTGAAGAATTTAATAGGATATCACCAAGATAAACAAGGTGGGATCTGGACATGATTACAGTATTGACTTAGTTCAGTGGTTATGGCGCGATGGTCAAAGTTTCGATGCGGGTTGAAACAGTTAGAGTAGATATTTGGTATACGTGGAGTGGATATTTCCAGAATTAGTCACTCTTCTTATCAAAACACATTCACTGTACTCACTTACTCATTTGTAACAGTCATAGGCTTATAGGTGGTTCGTTGGCTTCCAATCATGGCCCGCCCACATCCCCCCTAATGGCAGATGAATTCACAAAGGACCAATATTGCATCTGCGGTCACTAATTAGAGTAATGTCGGAATATACCTGACCGAAATAATACTCAAACCGGTCGTATGTCGTAATCGAGTTGATTTCTGTCTAAAAACACGTTTTGTTTAAATATTTAGTTTTCGCTGTTCATTGTGCCAGATAAAGAGAAACAAAAAACATCTGAGTTTCAAACCGGTTTTTTTTCTCTCTATCCCGTTTTTCATTTTTGGGATATACTAAGGCGGCTTATTTTACTTGTCATGATGTGAGATTTTTGTTCTTCCTTTGTTACTTTTCTTGGTGTTATCAAAAAAAGTGTCTGTAAATCCACACACAACAGTCAAAACAGTTCATTGAATGGTATAGTTCGCACCTTTCCCACGGCAGTTTTTGAACATGTTGAAATAGTTCAAAACAATGGAAATTCATGTGAAGAGTTCTTTCCCTTCGTTATAATTCGTATTCAGGAGAGGTTTCTATAAAACATATGTTTTATTTAAATTACAGTCTTCCAAAGTTTCTGGGACGCTGCCAACAAGTCCAGTTGGGAAATGTGCGAACAATATCTTCTCAATTTTTCAGTTTACGGAGTTAATGCTTTTGGAAATTGGAAACTCTCTGCTGACTGGATTGAAATGAATGTTTCGGAAGATAACTGCGTCAAGGTGGGTGAATCAGGACATGATGTTGGGACAATTGTACTTGTTACGAATCTCTTTTCCTCTTCTCTGTGTGTTCCTGCAAACGAACGTTAGAATACCCTGTTAAATTATTGGACTTCTTTTATATTTCTTGTACATGTTTATCCAAAACTAATCTTTACTTTCTATACACTCGTTTTTTATACTAATTGAACTCTTTTTCTATGGTTACGAAGTAACGGTCATTTTTGATAAAAATGATATTTTTGAACAATAATATAAACAAGGAATTTTATGTTAAACCTCGCCGTAGTTCAGAACGTTTGTGTAGTTGTAACCTCGTTCAAGTGATAGCAAATTTTGTGCTCCAGGCAGGAATCGAACCTCCGTTCGCCGTGCGTAAATAGAGATTTTATCCAATCCGCCATTCAGACATGTGAATAGGAATGAAAACCAAGCTGTACCCGCCTGTCATGAGATCTCCATTGGAAAAATGATTCCTACTACACGTTAAACTCTTCTTTCATTTTTATTTTCACGAAACCGGTCTATCCATGATTTTTTGCGAGACCATTTTCGGCTCTCTCACACGTAATATTCAAATTTCAGACATACCTGGAAAATACGTATATCTCAACTTTTTTAGAGCTTTTCAATAATGTAAAAATTTTGGGAATAAGTTAATTTTGTGCGAAACTATGACAAGATTTGAGGAGGCGGACACTTTTGTCGCCGGCGCCGGCGCCGCCGCCGCCGCCCCGCACGGAAGCCATTTTTGCGAGACGTTGGGCCCTCTAACTCCTCTCAATAAATAACTTCATGGAAAGTGAATTTGGTATCTTGTAGACGTGTTGCCCTTCAGTGATTCATGCAAAAATCTAAGAAAATGGTCGACGTACTTTGAAGAAAATTGTAATAATCTGTTTTGTAATGTCTGCAGACCTTTGAACAAAAACTAATCTGCGCAGCGCTCCGCGCTGCGCACGATAAGCTGAAAAATTCGATTATCCACTAACTACGTTCCAACAAGACAGATCAAAACTTGATTGGAAGTTTTAGTACTTTCACAATATCGACTTTTGATAACCGCTTTTTGAATGTGATGACAGTTTTCGCATGTAAAATTGAGGGATCAAATTGTGATAGCAGGTTTAACCACCGTGCTGTACGCAACGAAAACGAGTAATATCGTAAATTTATCTTGGAATTTTCAACAAAAAAAGAATGACCTCCTCGCCTACCACTTATTGGACGATACCTGTAAAATGAAGAGAAACGTAATACACTCATTCCTTTTATAATTCTGAAAGCCGTGACAAGATCGAAAACTGTTCTACGATAGGCAAGACTGTGTAACCCTGAACGCCTACATCTCTCTTCATATGAAGGTAGATTTCTAGGCGTTCCTGTTGTTTTATCTAGAAAAGTAGCTGTTTGTGTTTTCGTACTGCGGAAACTTGGTTTGATGTCAATATATTTTGATTGTGCATTGTTGCTCGCTTGTGTTTCACCGAACCATAGCAAACAGTTCCAACAAAATTGATTCAGAATTTGACTAAAAACAATGAATGCTCAGCAACCATTCGTTGTGAAGCACAGCAGCTCAAAAAGTACTGAAAAAAACAAGCGCTTTCGAAAGATTGCCGACACAAAACGCGAAATCGTCCGGTGGGCGTCATTTGTTTTCTTGTAGGTTATACCGACACATCAGACTAAGATCGTATGGTTAGGGGTGACAGTTCTTCGAGAAATCGGATGTAAAAATCAGCGCAGATCAGTTGCGCGAACACGAATTGCGCATCTTCAACTATATACGCGTGAATTATCAAAAAATCCATTTGCACTGTCGTAAAAGCCTCCTCAAAACAACTCTTTGAGTTGCCGAAAGCCTTCTGGATTGTCAACGAAGCCGTTTTGATAGTCAAATGAACTTTGTTGATTGTTAAAACAGCTAGCAAATGCGCATACGAAATTCCCAGCAACATGCTTCTAAGAAAACACAGTTGATTAGGGGTAGCAAAAAGCAAAAATCGCTAACATGAGTTTTTTTTATCGATTTTTTTTCGAGTACTTTTACGCATTCAAAAACAGACTAGGAATTATGACAGATTACTGTGATTGGTCACTTGGGAAAAGTGAGACGTGAGTGATTTAAAATCAAATGCTGTCCCCTAACAAAACTTGCTCAAGCTAATTATATTTTCCGCTACATATTTCAGATTCAGAACATTCTATTAAAGTATTCTGTTAGCGTTCCGTCTTTCTCGTTTCTAGTTCACTGATTGGAGTTCTCCCCAAATTGCTTAGAAACCGTCTGCTGGCTCGATTGGAATGAACTTTTCGGAAGAATACTGCATCAAGGTGTGTAAATCATGATGTCATAATGCCACGATTCTGACAAATGGCCATTTGTTCCGCCTTCAAGATGAGTATAAATGACCTTTCAAAGATGTACTCTTCCTTAGATCCGGCGAAAACGGAGTTATCTACTATGTCGTTTACCGAATTTCGACAAGAGTCATTGGGGAAAGAGGGAACCGAAAAGAGGGAACCGACATAAAATTATTCATTTATATCTACTACTTGCCTGGGCCTTACTAAATAAACACGAGCTAATACTTATCCACTTAGTACATTTTGAGCGGTTGGATTCGTTCTCTTACTGTTTCTGGACACATTTTAGCAAACGCTCACACTGATGGGCAATATAATAGGTTTCCATCAGGTGCTGCATGACTCAGTTTAGAACATGATGCTTTATGGTCATTTCGAAGATTGAATTATTTTCATCATTCATTACCATGACCCCAGTTGCATAACGAGCATTGTGTGTTATATGACTATCTTTTCCAGTACGGTTCCAACATCTCACGGTCGCTGTCTTTTCAATCTTCAAATATTTTCCATCTGATATTCTCCTTCGCAGCGATTATTCCTTCGTGCTTCCTTCTTTTCAAACACTTTCCCCATGCGCCGTTTCACAAAAATCTGAAGGTTTTTTTGCGTTTTGCGACGTTTGCGATGTACGCAGATCGTTTGCGTTCTCAAAAATACTTCACGGTATGATAGCTGCTAGTACCATTAGAACTTTCATACAGTCTCTTGAACATAAATAGTTGTTGCCAGGCGATTCTGTCAAAGTACTAGGCTTTTTCAGTACATATACGACATTTGAGGAGAGATGTTGTGAGGTAATTTCCCGAATCATCTCGTTTCTAGTGATTAGCAAATGTTTTGCTATTCATATGTTCAATCGCATGAATACCTGGAAAAACATCATAAAATGTCTCGCAGGCTCTTGAGACCTAGTAGAGATGTGTGAATTGTGATTAGGCGTCCGCAAACCAAGACTAGACGATGTTGAGTGGTAAAGTGCGCACTACATGAATTCTGATCCACGACAGTAATAGTGCTAAACGAAGGATTCACGTAGGCAGGTGTTGCCGTCCACAGATCCATACTTGGTTTTCCAGATTATTGCCTGGGCCTATTTTGTCAACTTGTTGATATTTGATGTAGCAATGGCTGTTGCTGATGTAAGTGACGGTTTCGGTAACGGTAACAGAACACAAATGCAGTCTGTGAATACTGAGAGTTAAACATGATACTGCGCTATGAGTTGGAATATACAATTGAAAGATATCAAAAGTATATTTTGTAACTGAAAGGGAGACTTAGTGCGATTTGAATGAACTGCTGCGTTTCACAGTAATTGTCTCACCTCGAAAGTGTTTTCATCGTGGTAGTTCAATAGTTGATAGGTGCAGATGAATCGTGAGCTGCTGGAGAACAGACAGAGATTCAGATAATACCGATAAATGCGAAAATTATTTGGAACACAACCTTCCACAAGTAACTTGTGTCACTTATATCTAGCGCACTCTTCAATTGATATTGGAAATCAATCTCAATTCTAAAAGTGTGTTTTATTTGATTGTTCCAGATACATGTAGTATCAATTTACTTCACCCTAAAACATCCCTGTGATGCCTTTCTACCTCGTGTTCCCTACATTATACTGAATGTAATCATATTGTGCAGTATGATTTCACATACATTTCTTCAAACAGTTCTTTGTATAGAAAGAATAGTAGCAACAAGAAGAATGCAAGATTACGAGAAGATTGGATGCTGGATTGGTGTTTTGGCGGTTGTGGGAGCGGTGAGATGAAATTATATAATATGCTGAAAACAGTGTGTACAAACTCAAAACTAGAAATTCATTCGGTTTGCTCATTGATCATACGAGAAACAAGGCAATATTGATTGGTTTCTTGACAAACCAACGGTAAATGAGTTGATTTGTAAGAAAGTTATTTTTATCTCGGCTTCCTTTTTTTGCAAGTGTGCAAGTTGAGCGGGAGTTCTTCAACGGTTTCAGCTTGCACTGGTGGTTGTCAGTCTATTTTACATCTTCGAAGAGGAATTATTCGACACTAGAACGGTGATCTACCAGAAGAACTCGCCACGCATTCGGAACAGAAAGAGACTGAAAACAGGAATCGGGCTGTTTCTATCCCTCACCGATCTACTCGTTATTTGTATTATACATATACACAACAAGAAAATAAAAACAAGGTAATGGCAGATGACTAACTAGATGCCGATTATTCAAACAAGTTCTGCAAATTACATGTATCTTGCTGTACAGACTGCTTTCATGACGAAAACGAGTTGAGTGACGAATCTAGCCTGGAACAAAAGAATGCGATTAAACCTAAAATGTGCTTGGGTAGTTTCTCTGTTTGGTTTTTATCACGCTACACTGTTCATACCGAAGAACAACAGCTTCTAACCTTCATCATTCTGTCAGGGTCAACTTTCACCTACGATCTCGTTACCAAATTTCCGAGAACATTCGAGCCTCTGAGTTTGTGATGACGATTTCGTTCTTTTCCACCCTCTTTCTTATTCTATTCGGAATTCTCAAACTGTCCGTTTCCTACAACCACGATCTATTCGACGAAAACATTGCGGGCTTCAGAGCAAGTATGAACTTCACAAATGTGAGTTTTTGACACAGCGTCAAAACTAATAATGATTTTCAAATGCACAGTGTCGCAAGAAATTTTGCTTAAGTTTCTCGTTGTTGGAATTTTCACAATCTTGATACCAATACGCTATACTATAATTAAGTATAACCTATAAATACATATGTTCACACTGCCAACAAGTGCGAATGAAACGAATTATTTTGTCGAATGGTTATTTCATGAAGCGTCTCCGGAAAGTTCTCCTGTGTGTGTACGTTATGCAAAAAAAGGAAAAGAGCCGGAAAATGGTGAATAACTACATGAAAGTTCATTGGCAAGCCGCCAAATTCACAATGGAAATGGCGAGAGCTATACCTTTTAGCCTTTTGTGTGACACCCAGTAATCAGTTGAACGTCAAACTTTCAATGTTCAATGTATCCAAACAATGCAATATATTGTTGCATTTGTTCTCAAATTGCTACAAACTGCTCGTTGGCAGTCTGTTTTCAATAGAAACTGAAGGCGTAAAAACACTTGGTTCCCAAAAACAGTCAGATTTGTTTGACAATTCCCGTGACAGTAGGTTTTCTAAGAAAATCACCAATCCTAAAAAGGTGTCCGATGATACAACGTACGAGTCCCTAGTGTTTAAAAGGACAATCCAGATCTTAATCGAATAATGTTTTTGACACATCATAACTATGATGTTACACTCACAAGTATGATGAAAAATGCAAATAGTTCGGGACACGATCAATTACATAGCCTGTGCGCAAGTGTCTTGGCCTGTTAGATCAATGAAGAAGAAAGTCGTGAAAGACATCAGCAAGTTTCACAGAAAAGAGACTGATGATAACCAAATTACAGGTGATGCCAATCATGTCCTTCATTCTACCAATCGTAGCTATTCGTGTTCTCGAGAGGCACAGGGAATCATCCAAGAAAAACGTTTCTGAAATGACCATGAACAAGAGAGGAGAACTTGCCTATGACTCATATAGAAATGTTGTTGAACACGGCTGGTAACTCCGTAAATTTCATACAAACTAGGAGTGACTTCACGGGGACCTTGGTTCAAAATGGTACCCTTGTCCTGTTGTCCCATTTCAATTTTAATGCCGCCCAATAACCTATTACGATGCCTCATTCGCTCAATATAGGATTCCCAATGTCCCATTGTATAATTTCGAGTTTAAACTTTTCTTCTCCCCTTCCCTTGCTCTCATTTGACTTTTATCGATTTTCTGGGTGTTACTGGGTTAATAGTGTGGAAAGAGAGGAACACGAGAACGGTGAAGTGAATGTCTCCAATCGCTGCTCCAATCGCTGCGGTTAACATTTACTTTTTTACAGATTCAAACCTTGGATTGAATCTAAAACGTGATTTGGGATTACTTTTCAAAACCAGAGACGTTAACTGTTTCTAGCAACCCTGCGTTTCACCAACGAGTGAAATATCTGTGTTTTGAAACAATATATGTGCACCATGTATCGAATGTAATAATGTATGAGTGTGTAGCAAAGGATGTACCATGTATCAGAACATCAATGCACCGTTGCACTTTTGTGAAATAAATATTGTTTGGTTGTTATGGTATTAGACTTCCATCGAAGTCTGGAGTTCGAAGGTAAAAAGGACCAGACATCGAACGATTCTCTAGTTATCGCACGCGGTATTCGATTGGTACTAAGTTGGCAAAAAGGATTTTTTTCGGTAATACACTGTAGCTGCTTTAAAACTATTTGTTCGAAACATTTGAAAACGAGAAAACAGAAAACCAGTCTGCTAGCGTTCTCCTGTTGGTTTTGACGACGCGTCTAACGAAAAGTGCACGATGCGCGTGCCTTCTTGGGAAAGGCTTTCTCCATCTCATTGTCCACTAACGCTTGCCGCTTGCGGTTGCTACTCACACAACTAGAAGATGTCTCACCTCAACTATGAAACCGGGATGCCGCTCGGCCGTCCCGTGATCGATCAATTCCTCGGACTCAAACCCCATCCCACCAAAGTACAGGTACGTTCACAATTATATAGTCTATTTCTTTCACATGTACATACTCCGAAAATCAGATGCGAACTGTTTTTGAAACTTTTTTCAGAAAAAAAAAACGGTGAACTACGATTACTGTTTTTGGTCTAGTTAGATTCACATACCAGTAGTAGGTTCAATCCCGCGTTTCCATAGTTTCATGGTTCTAGCAAATGCTGAAGAACAATGATTTTCGTACCTGCTTCTCAGAATCAGAATCAGTTGTTATCACCGTTTTCTTAGATTGTTTCGATGTAGGGCTTGACTTCGCAACATTAGTTTCATTTTCAGTAACTATTATGATAATACTTCTATAATATCAGTTTGGATGTCAGAGAGTCTGAACTCTTCATTTTCAGGCAACTTATGTGTGGATTGACGGCACTGGTGAGAATTTGAGAACGAAAACTCGAACATTCGACAAAATGCCGATGTCCATCAGTGGTGAATTGGTTTTGTCAATTTGAACAGCTTTGATTGTATAGAACTGAAACCCACTTATAAAAATGATATTTGGTTATTGAAGAATTCTAGACGAACATAGAACAACGTATTTGATTCCGTCGTCTTCGTTAGATGATCAGTCGTATAAGTTTATCGACACATACCGGCGAGCATAAGAAAAAAGATAACTAACACACACAAATTTACATGTAGCAATCAAGTTCATCGTCTACCGAATAGAGTAGAGTTTGCTCTCAATTACATTCGATAACAATACGAAATATCAGACTACCCCCTCTGGAACTACGATGGATCCTCTACCGGGCAAGCCAAGGGAAGAGATTCCGACAGATACATGAAGGTACATTTTTTATGCTAGGAAACTAGGATGGCTACAAAGAGTTTCGCTCATGCTTGCCTGTGCTTATACTTGTTTTCATGCCCACGAGAACTAAACACAAATTGCACAACTTCATGAAAAACGAGAACTCAAACTGTACGTGGGAAACACGTATGTAAACACGTAAACACTGACAGTCTTTCAGAAGTCTGACACGTAAACCCAAGTTACTGTTCACCTGTGATATTCAAATGCGCCTAGCATGGAACACGTAAAAAATAATGAATTTGTGAGTTGATAAAGCTAGCATAATACCAGAAAATTTACTAGTAACAAACAAAAGTTGATGATTTCACCGTAGGCTGAACGAAAACTTAATAGAGGAAACGAGAGTTGATCATCAATGAGACATTTTTTCCAGCCGGTTGCTGTCTATCCGGATCCGTTTTTGGGTGGAAATAACCGACTGGTCATGTGCGAAACGTTGGATCATGAAATGAACCCTACAGGTAGAATATTGACATCTTGCCATCAATGAAGCAATTTAATTGAGAACGTGATACAAGAAAGATCAACAAAAAATGAAGTAAACTGAAATCCCGTACGTATGTCAATCAGAAAGTGGCTTGAACAATGTAAATAACCAGTATTTCATATGACAAGTCTGTCCGATCAGGTTTTCTTTTCGGTTCTGTAGTGAGCAAGGAGGCGAGTTAGTGATGGGGGAGGGTGGTATTTAACAGGCAAGTTGTTTTTTCTAATTACGGAACTTCTCAGCTACCAATCATCGCGCTGTCTGTGCTGAGGTGATGTCCCGTGTTGCCAGTCACAAGCCATGGTTTGGAATGGAACAGGAATACTTATTGATTGATAGAGATGGCTACCCGTTGGGATGGCCAAAACACGGATTTCCTGCTCCTCAAGGTATCTGGCTGGTATAGTCATCGCCCACGGATAGGCGGGAGAGTACTGTATTCTCACTTTCCGCTGTGTACGCACACAAGTCTCCGATTCCAAAGCTTACTGGTTATCTGCTCTAATAGCGCAGTGTTTAGCGCACAGGCTACAAATCTTTTGCTCGCAGTTTCGATTTCGGCGAGCGACGAAATTTATAAATTTGGCACTCACTATAAATCTAGCCAAGGCTATATATATGACCATTTATGAATCTCTTACATGTCTTGGGGTGAACCCAGTCAAGTGGGCGCGGTGTCAATCCCTCGAAAACATCGTGACATAATATCAACAATGTCTGGCGGCGTAGCAATCCCCCCAAATGTTCATGAGATCACCTCATGAGCTATTGGGACGAGTTTCTCATGAGATTCTATTGATTGCTATGCTCCAACATTGAAAGTTCACTGGTAGCTCATGAGGTATCTCATGAGAAATTCATATGAACTTCTCATGAGGTTGGACGGTTTTCTACGCCGCCTGGTGAGAATACCTATACACAGAACGTTCGATAGTAGTGCATAGGCTGTTTATGAGATTTTCATGAGATGGGCCAAGAAAAGAGTCATGAGGTTGTGTGGAGTTCTACCGAGCCTGTTCCACCCCGACTGCTATATCTCACGCGTCCACTAGTCTCAATTTCCCGTGCTTTAGGACCCTATTACTGTGGAGTGGGGGCCGATCGTAGTTTCGGACGAGAGGTTGTGGAAACTCACTATCGCGCTTGTCTTCACGCTGGAATCAATATTTTCGGAACCAATGCAGGTATAATTTGATCTACTTCTTGAGATTCCGATTTGTTTTGGAGATTTTTATCGCTGATTTTACTATTACTCAGGTGATAGTTTTCTGCAACGACAAATGTGTTCTCACGAAAACCGTCGTCATCTTGTGATGTGAATTCGCCAATCGAACTCTAGGGAAGGCTCAAACTACATGTTACAATTGTCTGTTGAGCTCGTAGTTCTAATATTCTTTAGTTGGAGTATAAAGTTTTCTACGGTGTGCGCAGATGAAAATCTGATCGTATTTTCTTAACATTATATTTTCTGTCTTTACATTATCATTTCATTTGCAGAAGTAACCCCCGGCCAGTGGGAGTTCCAAATTGGTTGCTGCGAGGGCATCAGTATGGGAGATGAATTGTGGATGGCCCGCTACATTCTGCACAGAGTGGCCGAACAGTTTGGCGTCTGCGCCACCATCGATCCCAAACCTCGCGTTAGTTAGAAGTTGTTTTGTTTGTGAAGAGAGTTCTAAAACTAATGATCAAATTGACAAATTTGTGAGAATCGTTTGCACTCAATCCTGAAATTTTGTCCCCAACTGTGCTGTGAAAAATTGTGGCAAACGAACAAAGTGGACTCAAGAATCAAGTAATAATGATAAAAAGAAAGAATGAAATTAAAAACATAGAAACATACAATTTTCAGGTGACGATGGGTGACTGGAATGGTGCTGGTTGTCATACCAACTTCTCGACCGAGGCAATGAGAGCTCCCGGTGGTCTGGCGGTCATTGAAGCGGTTAGTAAGTCACGCAATCAGTACGTATACTGGACACCACACTCGCGTTTTGTAATGAAAACAACAACGATACGATTTGTAAACTTTTTTGTTATGAGAAAACCATAGTTTTGATCCCTTGTTGTAAATGTTGATGTTGATTTTGGTAAAAAGGTGTGTTACTTATGTAAAAGTGTATTTATGCGTCAAACAGATTATTTGTCGATTTTGCTGAAAAGGTGTGTTACTTGTGTGAGAGTTTATTTATGCGTCAAACATATCATTTTACAGGTACTTAAAACTTTAACTTTAACTTTGAAGGTACAGATATTTTTTTAGGCGATGCCAAAACTGGCGGCCACCCATGACGCTTGCATGGTGGTCTACGATCCGAACGGTGGCCACGACAACCTGAGACGATTGACGGGAAGACACGAGACCAGTTCGGCGGACAAGTTCAGTTGGGGACTGGCTAACCGCGGTTGTTCGATCCGTATTCCTCGCCAAGTCGGACTGGAGGGACGGGTATGTCATTTAATAATAACAACAGTTATTGACCCGTGGCTTCAGTGTTGACACCAAAATAATGTAATAAAGACTATACAAGAACTAAAGGCGCAGAACCAAATGACAATTATCATTTTTGTTCGTTTACGTGTTCCATCACGGACTAGACAATTGCACTTCAAAAGACTTTTTCTCTTGTCACGCGTACAGTGAGAGATTACCCCCAGAGAATTAAAACTAGAACAGGGGAAAATAGCTTCTTGTTGGAAGAAAGTTCCAATAAGAATAAGTTTTTCAAAGTTGTTGTGATGGCATGTAATTTCAGGGTTACCTCGAAGATCGTCGTCCATCTTCCAACTGTGATCCCTACCAAGTAACTCGTGCTATAGCTGAGAGCATTCTCCTTCTATAGAATCTTTAGATACTGAGAAATAAAAAAATCACCATCATTCTTTGTTATATTTTTCAACTTTGGTATTCTGTGTATTATTGGTCAACTACAGAAAAACAACAGAACGCGGCATGAAGTGAAATGAAATGTGCTTGTAATCGAATGTGTGAGACGTGAACGGTGTGGAGCTCGACATTGACACATACCAAGATTGGGAGGCAGCGCCCTAAAGGTGCAAATTATTATGTATCTCGATCAGCTGGGTGCTCGATCGATACTCATAGTTTGCAACTTCGGGCCGCTGCTTCCCAATCTGGGGGCTTGAAGTATTACCGGTTCACGACAACCACAAGACAATTCAATTCACCTCTATTTTAGTGTATAATATGTTTCACTTCACTTTGCTCATTTGCCAAAGAAGGTGTGTGTTATATAGTCGGTACATTACCTACTGGGACTCCTACAGTATGATCAGAAAAATTCAATCCGCGTCAGATACGTGAATTTCATCGCTTTCACGATTCTCACTAGGTATGAAATGCTGGGAGCAGCACATCGTTTTGTTTCGAAAGTTTGAAGTTAAACAAAGCACATTTTTTCTTGCAGTGTAAGCCTACTACCGTGGTGGTGACGCCGAAATCTGAAAAAAAAGTAGCCGGAAAAAGAAAAAAAGGATTGTGAGTTACTCATATGAATTAATAAAGGTCGTGCTACAAATTCTTCTGAACCAGGATTAAAACTAAAAATCTTTCATTTTTTCCTGTCCTTTTTTTCTTTTTTTTTTCCTTTTTTCTCGAGGAACGATCAATACTTATACTCAAACTTGAAAACTGTAGTAAGAACTGACATTTTTTTCTTGGATCAAAATACAAACGCGTAAAATGGAAGAGAAGTCGAATGAGCCTTCCTGCCGTATAAACGTGCCTACGCTTCATTGTTGTGGTATTGTTCATCTCCGTTGTTCTCTTACTGGCTAAACTGCGGTTTCTCTGCCCTGCTGTTTCATCTGATGTTTTTGCTATGAGGACGCTGTTTCGAAAAACAATAACGTATGAACTTATTTTGAGACCTCAGAAGGTTTTAATCGGAATGGAAACTCGATAATTGGCTCGACGCAAATTCCCATTTCGTTTGCTTGTGATTTGATCTTCCTAACATCACACAGCATTAAGCGTATCTTTTGATGAATATAGATTGACGGTTGTTTTAATCTTGCAAATCAAATCAAAGACCCAATTTTATTTCTTGTCATTTGTAAGTTAAATCGTGAGTCACACTGCTACAGCACGACAATCCGATTATTTCCCGCTAAGGTGTTATCGATTTCATCGAATGTTGTGCTCTAAATTGAAAACCATACTCTTATTAATTTTGTTCTAATACGGGAGAGCCGCATTCTTTTTTTAGTTTCTCAAGAATCTGATGAATACAATCTACTACTTTTGCGTTCAAATAACTAGACAATTTTTTGCAGAATTGTTGCATTCACGAGCGATTAACAACAAATTTTTCTAGTATAGTGAGCCTCTTGCCGGAATCGAACCTACAAGCAAAAGATTCGTAGCAGGGCGCTAAGATCTGCGCTATTAGGGCGGATAACGAGCAAGCTTTGGAATCAAACACATGTGTGCGTACACAGCGGCAAGTGAGATATACAGTACCCTCCCGCCTTTCCGTTGGCAACGACTATAACAGATTCCCGCTCTGTTTCATACCGTGTGCTCCCAAAACAACAAACCAATGGACTTTGGTGCACAAACACTTATCCTCATCAAATATCCAAATTAGTATGATAAACACACAGGAGATTATCTTGTTATGGAACTTTCACTAGGTTTAACATTGTTGCGCTACATCATTAAAATACTCTACGTATTTGAGAGGGGCACGTAAATTAACGATCGAATGTTATAACGATGACCATACATGTAGGATGTGAATTCGGTGACTAAAACGTTCGAGATAAAACTGAAGTTTGGTGAAAGTCTATGGGGAACTTATTCTTTAAAGTGTACAACATTTTGTTCACTGCGAAGGGTACCTACACTTATACGGTTCAATTTTCGCTCTTAAAGGAAGTACGCCTAGGAGTACCATATTCAGAACATAGCCATAATTATCAATATGAAATATGTGAAAAAAGATTTCCAAATATCAGGTAAACTACAAAGCAGCGATAGATTAAAGATTGCTGCATCACAGTAACCCAAATCCTGTTGGCTTCTATTTTGCTCTGTAATAATGTGATTTTTCGAACTTTCTGTACGTAGGGTATGAACTTTCATCTCAAAACAGAATAAATGACTTTTTTATTTTTCAAAAATTACCTACATTGCACATCATAGAGGGTACGGTCCCTTTAACCGTAGCTTAACTTTCAACACCTAAATAGTCATACGTTACGCAAACGTCAATAGTTAAGTGGACACATGGGACAAAAAATGAACAAAACAGTCAGACTTAATGAAAATTCCGCCACTTGGGTCGTTTTTGCGCAAATTTGATTACGGCAACAGCGCGGAAGCCACAGCACGTACCACAATTTCATTGAGACGCGCACAAATTGTCCGCAACACGTCCGTAAAACCTATCATAAATTCTATCACGTGACAATTGGCATATTTAAATGTGTTTTAGTTATCTATGCCTCTTTTTATTTTAATTAAAATTGAGGTTGTGTGTATTAAAACCGAATTCAACATCAGGACCAAAAATTTTGCGATACAGTAACCCTAATGATAGTTTGGCTCATAAAAGGCTTTGTTCTGCACTGATTTTCATTTTTCTTCATTTTTAAGAGTGAGGGATCACCAGTACCCTATCAAAACAGCACCTTGATGTTTTTAATCGATTCAAATTATAAAGAAACGGTCCCTTTAAATATTTAAACATGCATTTTGAGCTCTTCATTATTTTCAGATTATCGGGCGCCGCGCGGAGCGCTGCGCAGATTATTAATTTGTGTTCAGAGGTCTGCAGACATTCCCAAACAGTTTATTACATTTTTCTTCCAAGTACGCCCACCATTTTCCTAGAAATTTGCATGAATTACTAAAAGGGCAACACGTCTACAAGACATTAGGTTCACGTTTTGAATAAAATTTGTTGAGAGGAGTTCGAGGGCCCAACGTCTCGCAGAAATGGCTTCCGTGCGGGGCGGCGTTGGCGACAAAATTGTCCGCCTCCTCAAGTCTGGGCATAGTTTTGTTCAAGATCAACTTATTCCAAAAAATCTCCAACTGTTGAAAAGCTATAAAAAAGTTGAGGTATACGTATTTTTCAGGTGTCTGAAATCTGAATATTACGTGTGAGAGGGCCGATAGGTCTTGCAAAAATTTATGGATAAACCGGTTTTGTGAAAATAAAAATGAAAGAAGAGTTGAACGTGTTCCAATGAAGAACTCATGACAGGCGGGTACATCTTGGTTTTAATTCCTATTCACATGTCTGAATGGCGGATTGTATAAAAGCTCTATTCACGCACGGCGAACGAAGGTTCGATTCCTGCCTGGAGCACAAAAGTTGCTCTCCCTTGAACGAGGTTACAACTACGCCAATCGTTCTAAACTACGGCGCCGTTAAAAACTCCAATAGAACCTCATAACATTCCTTGTTTAGCTTATTGTTCAAAAATATAATTTTTTCAAAAATGACCTTTACTTCGTAACGATAGAAAAAGAGTTCAATTAGTATATAAAACGGGTGTTAAGAAAATAAAGATTAGTTTTGGATAAAACGTGTACAAGAAATATGAAAGAAGTCCAATAAAATATTTTGAAGAAAAGGCTAATCTCGCTTTTCTTGAAAACAACGGAGTATAAGCTAGATAACTGGGGGTCGCAGTCAGAAGTTTTATTTTCGGTAACAAAAAACTCGGTAATCTTTTTTCTGAAATTTTAAACCGAGCGAGATTAGACTTTTCCTCGAAATATTTTTATTGGACTTCTTTCATATTTCTTGTACACGTTTTATCCAAATCTAATCTTTACGTTCTTAACACCCGTTTTTCATACTTATATGGGAACGCTTTGTTAACGCAATAGTTGTATGTCAATAACCCGAACTGTAATTTTTATTTGGGCCGACGTCTTTGAGTTTTTTGAAATTACAGTTTCATTTTATTTTGCTGCACATTTCGTGTGATTGAATTATTTGAAAGACGTATTAGTTTTGAAGAATTTAATAGGATATCACCAAGATAAACAAGGTGGGATCTGGACATGATTACAGTATTGACTTAGTTCAGTGGTTATGGCGCGATGGTCAAAGTTTCGATGCGGGTTGAAACAGTTAGAGTAGATATTTGGTATACGTGGAGTGGATATTTCCAGAATTAGTCACTATTCTTACCAAAACACATTCACTGTACTCACTTACTCATTTGTAACAGTCATAGGTGGTTCGTTGGCTTCCAATCATGGCCCGCCCACATCCCCCCTAATGGCAGATGAATTCACAAAGGACCAATATTGCATCTGCGGTCACTAATTAGAGTAATGTCGGAATATACCTGACCGAAATAATACTAAAACCGGTCGTATGTCGTAATCGAGTTGATTTCTGTCTAAAAACACGTTTTGTTTAAATATTTAGTTTTCGCTTTTCATTGTGCCAGATGAATAGAGAAACAAAAAACATCTGAGTTTCAAACCGGTTTTCTTTCTCTCTATCCCGTTTTTCATTTTCGGGATATACTAAGGCGGCTTATTTTACTTGTCATGATGTGAGATTTTTGTTCTTCCTTTGTTACTTTTCTTGGTGTTATCAAAAAAAGTATCTGTAAATCCACACACAACAGTCAAAACAGTTCATTGAATGGTATAGTTTGCACCTTTCCCAACTGGACTTGGGCAGCTTGCCAATGAAATTTCACGGCAGTTTTTGAACATGTTGAAATACTTCAAAACAATGGAAATTCATGTGAAGGGTTCTTTCCCTTCGTTATAATTCGTATTCAGGAGAGGTTTCTATAAAACATATGTTTTATTTAAATTACAGTCTTCCAAAGTTTCTGGGACGCTGCCAATAAGTCCAGTTGGGAAATGTGCGAACAATACCTTCTCAATTTTTCAGTTTACGGAGTTAATGCGTTTTTGGAAATTGGAAACTCTCTGCTGACTGGATTGAAATGAATGTTTCGGAAGATAACTGTGTCAAGGTGGGTGAATCAGGATATGATGTTGGGACAATTGTACTTGTTACGAATCTCTTTTCCTCTTCTCTGTGTGTTCCTGCAAACGAACGTTAGAATACCCTGTTAAATTGTCTGTATGGGAAAATAGTTTTGCTTATAATTATGTGTCGAAATTGGCATGTGTGGCTTCGATTCATCATTAAACTACAGTATATCTCAAACATTCCGTGTCAAAACGACTACAAGTTCCAGCACGGCTCCAACGTCTCTCAGTCGCTGTTTTTCCAAGCGTCCACAATTTATCATCTACTCTTTTCACTCGCGGCAATTCTGCCATCGTGTTTACTGCTTTTCAAATATTTTCCACGTGCACCGTTTCACATAAATCTGAAGGTGAATAACAAACACGTGATTACGTGCTTTTGTTCAGGTCTGTAACAGTCATTTCGTTTCGCAATAGTGTCAGGCACGATAGTTTTCGACAAAACGCTAACGAACTATCTGGCGGGTTTTGTTGGATACAGTTCAAGGGAGAACTCGCAGGTTTTGAAGCAAATTACCATATCGCACCTCAACTTTGAAACCAATTTTTGAAAAAGAACCAAAATCACAAAATTGATGAACATTTCTACACAACTCGCATCGAACAATTTTCGTAGGCACATTCTGTTTTTCACTGACTCTACTGTTGTTTTCCAGATTATCGCTTGGGCCTACTTCGTCAACATGTTGATATTTGATATAGCAATGACCATAGCTGATGTAAGCTGTTTTTTCAGACCAAAATTAGGAATATTAGTGTACTCAGATAAAAAGAAAGAATGTAGTACACTATGTTTCACTCGTCTGTACTCCGTATATTACGCGGTGACAAATTCGAATGACTTTTTCACCAGTTTTATCGACGTGTGTGTGAAAGACAATATACTGGACACGTATAATCGGAAGTTGCTTACGTATTGAGATTTCTCATGAATTAGGACAGAACACACATGAAAAGTACTCATCATTAGAACGACGGAAAATAATGTGGAATCGTGTGAGTTTCTCACGATATTTGATTGAGAACGGTGAAACTGCACCGAAAAGTCCTATATAGCTGACCAAATAAGTTCCTCAAGAGAAAAAAAAACATGAACTTGAGGGTTTGGAGATTTTCTTGGTTGCTGCCGCTATCAAAATAGTTCAAAATGCTCGGTCATGTTAACTCGACGATTAAACTGATGTGCATAGAATGACGGCAACATTGGTCTTATCGGCTGATAATAGCAATCTAGCATACTCACATTGAATAACGTTGGTCTTCACTCTCGATAACCTGTGTTGATCGAAGTATTCTAAACAGAAATATAGAGTTTTCAGATACACGTGGTATCAATCTACTTCACCCTAAAACATCCGTGTGATGCTTTTCTACTCCGTGTTCCCTATATAATTCTACACCAAATACTTCACGCCAGTATGGTTCTGCACAGTTTGCTACAGACTGTTCTTTGCATCGAAAGAGTAGTAGCAACACGCAGAGTTCGAGATTACCAGAAGATTGGATGCTCGATTGGTGTTGTGGCGGTTGCAGGAGCGGTGAGTTCTCATTGAAACATCATGAATTTGCTATTCACAAAGGGAACCTGTTCCATTATTTACAATTCAAAGAGGAGATACTCAATATGTGTTCTGAATACAGATATGCCTTTGGGATTCCAAAAAAAACTATGAGGGATAGATAGTTTGCAGACTGAACACTGAAATGTCAATATGTGGTCTCGAACCGTTCATACATTGACGTCTAGCTACAAAAAATAGTAACAAGTTTTGTTCTACTTGTGATTTATACTAAGGCACATTGTGCGAAATGTTTCTTACTTCTACTGAAAACATCTCGTTAGTTGGCAAGTTTTACTTAAAGGATACCGGAACACAACCCCAAATGTCAGAAAGCTGCTGTATCCTACTTTTAATTAGACGCGTTACGTGTCGTGCGGCATTGTAATGTGAATGTCACGTGAACTGATCAAGGGGGCCGAGTGGTCAAGTGGTTAGCGTTCGGCTGCCGCTCCACAGACCTGGGTTCGATCCCCGCTTGCCGCGGTATCTAAATGGCGGACCGCATGAGCTGGTAACAAAGCTCACCCATGCCTATCTCCACCCCCTCTACGGACAGTCCATCTACGGTTGATATTGATAATATGTAATTGTAAGAATGTTTCACAATAAAGTGACCAACGGATGAAATAGGCCGTACACAAATTGAAAATTGATTGAACTAATATACGAGTTATTCGTGCTCTCTGATTTCAATACAGTTAAAATCTGTCCGAAACGAAACCGTTGCTCAGGTTGTGTTGCTGTCTCCTAGTAATTGTTTTTCAGCTTGCGCTCACTGTTGCCAGCTTACTGTACATCTATGGAGGAGAATCCTTTGACAATAAAACCGTGGTCTACCAACTGAGCTCAGCACGAGTTCTGGGCAAAAACAGGCAAAAAATGAGTACTATGCTATTTCTATCTCTCACAGATCTACTTGTTATTTGTGTTTTACATATACACAATAAAAGGATGAAAATGAGGTGAGACTGAAATATTATGCTATATTACAAGCGAAAAAAATTACAGCAATACATACTATGCTAATTCTACTGCAGGCATAGTAAATTTGTTTGGTTCTGAGCTTTTCGTGGTTTGAGCCCCGTGTCGTTTGGGCAAAATACCAATCGGTCCACCACCATCGGTCAAACTACAAATAGAGTAAATCAGACCAAATGAATGTTTCCGTCTGTTTCCCTAGAGTTCATTTAGTTGTATTGCGGGATAGACAAAACACTCTACATTCTTTTTATCTGTGACAGTTTTTTTTTCAAATATTCACACATTGCTCTCTCAGAGTCAACTTCGATCTACAATCTCGGTACCAAATTTCCGAAAATATTCGATCATCAGAGTTCGTGATGAAGATTTTGTTCGTTTCCACCCTGTTTTTCATCTCATTCGGGGCTGCTATGCTCTGCGTGTCCTTCAACTCCGTTCATTTCGGCGACAACTTCGCTGCGTTCAAAGCAACTCAGAACTTTGCTAATGTGAGTTTCGTGAGACAAACCGACTTGGCTTGCGAGGCAGAGGCGTGTAATCGTCTCACATGAGTATTCACTCCCACGCTCTTGTAAGAATCGATAATCACAGTTTGTACCTCGGCGCTAAGCCTTCCAATGGGGAGGCTAGAAGTCTGAACGCATATAATATCACGGTAGATATGCATGTCGTATGGGGATGGTTTCGGATAGTGGTACCTTAGTAGGTTGAACTCTTTTTGTTCATGTTCCGATCACTACAACAACACTTCGACACCCTCAGTGCGTTTTCAGCATGTAACGTTCTATCTAAGGATAGTTCTGACACGGTTGTTGCCTGTCTACAATACTAGTAATGACCTATAGCTGTCTTTTTATAGATTTTCCAGTTTAATGGGTGCTTGGGGAATCAAGATCATCATCTTTGTTTATAGTTCCCGTATCTGTATCATATTTATCCTAGTTAGAACCATGACACATGGTTGGAAGGTGTCTGGGGAGACAGCTTTCTGAGTATGTTGAAAATGGCAAATTCGAAGAAAATGGCATATTGCATTCATTATGTGATGTCTGTATGTGCAACTTTTTAAATTCAGTTTGAGGGGTTTGTAATAAACGTCCTACGTTGGAGAGAACTCGGCGTTTAGTATTTATATGTTTGCACGCATTTTGCAAACCACACTGAAATACACATTTGAAAACGTAAACACATTTCACGAGGACAGGGTTGCATAAAATAGTACATGATCAAGGACATACAGTTCTATTCAAGTGTAATGTCACTTGATTGTAGAACATCACGACTGTAGAACATGCACTGAGAACGTGCACAATTGCTGATGTTTCTTCACGTTTCATTTAAGCATTCAATTCATTTCAGTAATACTCGAGTTGATATGACTAATATTATTGTTTTTGCGTTCCATTCCAGATCATTCCAATCATGTCTCTCGTTCTACCAGTCGTTGCTATCCGTGTTCTGAAGACGCATAGGAAATCATCCAAGAAAAACGTTTCCGAAATGACCGCAGTCAAACGAGGAGAGCTGGCGAATGAGAAATACAGGCAGATTGTAGAAACTGGCTGGTAGTTGCAGGAATTTATTTCAGGTTCATAGAATATTCACAAGTTAGAACAGGTTATCGTGATAGTTATGCTTCGAAAAAAGTGTGGAAACGTCTTAATAGTTATATATTTCGCAGTAATCGTACTACACTAGTATAAAGCGCTTGTGTATGAGTGACGTGATTAATTTTTATTGTATTCAACACTTCAATGAATTTTGTTTAATATGCTCATATAGGGATAGCTAACATTGATCGACGCAAGCAGATACTATTAGTTTGTTTAGATTTTCTTTGCTTACGCTAGTGCGAGAAAAGTGTATGTTCGAACATCGAAAACTACTACCTCAAATTCAGTTGAGGTAGTAGTTTTCGATGTTCGAACATATCCTAAAAGCAACTGTTATTCTGCAGAATGTAGGCGCTCTCGATACATTGCGTTATCATGTAGAATACTGTTCTCCTCTGTTTCGTACAATCGCCCTATGTGAATCTCATGTGGAGCGTAAAGTTCTACTGTGGTTTTTATCTCCTCATTTTGCTTCACCTTTTCAAAGTATTTGCGTTTTACTATGTTTATTTCCTTTTTTAATCTAATGCGTGTTTGTTGTATACTCACGTGTTTGCTTGTTAATAAATCAACGAGTCCACCTAACCCACCCTGGTTTGAGTCTACATGCCGCTACTTTCTGAGTTGTCGCTAATATTTTTTTTTATAAAACTCGAACCGAAAAAACAAACATAGTGTTTCGATTCATTCTACGACAACAGAGAAGATTCATTTTACAAGGACAGAGACCCGACTTCCTGGTTATGAATTGCGCTGACGAAATTTCTGAGCCGCCCAAGTTACTTTCTATTGAATTAATTTTCCAACCGATTAACTGCATTGGAAAAATAAGATACTAGTGCACTTCATTTCTGGTGTACTTCAAACGTGACTATGAATAGTGACGCATGATGTTGGTTTCTGGGCAACTTCCCCAAAAAATTGTCAACCGATTATCCAAAGTGTTATAGAGAGATTTTATAGGCACAATTGTCGCGCATTCAAAGCGATCGAACAAATCGCGCAAGCTTGAACTGTTTCATGGGAAAGTTGATAAATCGTTGGAATGGAGGGTTCACTTTGGCGTTCAAGGTAAACTTTATGAACCGTAATAACAATAAAGCCTATCTACTTTAAACCTCAGCATATTATAGTTTGTTGGGAGGAGGATTTTACCAAGCACCATAGCGAAGTCATGATAATGATGATCTCAACCTTATCAAAAACCTGATCCCATTCTGGCCGTGTAGTTGCCAACGTTCCATGTATAGTTTATTTCATTCCTACTGAGAAAAACAGCCTGGATTATTCATTGACATGCTGCCAAGTCTCAGTAGGAATGACCGAAACTATATATGCATAGTGTAGGTGGTCACAATCTAGGCCAGGTGGGTACTAGCTAAAGTTCAGCTCAAAGGTGACCTTTCATGAAACTTTGCTACGGTGCCAGCTCACCTGCGTATCTTTGATGCATCAACTCTCTCGTCTGCTACACACTATCATCAAAAACGACTCCTCTCGTATCGCTCAACTAATTGAGTTCTCTGCTGTCTTTCTTGGGGAAATAGAGACTATATCTGATCACCATCTGACCCAAGTTGTGATAACTATAAACTAGCAACTTTTCGACCAAAATGTTATCATGTTTATTATCAGGTTGAGCTTAACACTTGCATTACTCTGATCGGGGCTTGATGTGCTATCTATTTTAGTAACAAGCGACTTCATAGCCGCCTAACCCGCTCGGGAATTGAATTCAATACACCAAGGAAATACAAGATACAGTCGTAGTACTCAAATGTTGATGATCTATAGGGAAGTTCATTTCCTATACTATGATGCATTCCTCAGTCTGTGCAAAACACAGTTCTTCCGAAAAGTACTGCGTCAGTTAATCGGAGTTCGGAAGGTACGATGACATGCAGTGAATATTGCGCCTAATCCATTGATGTATACTTATTCTTTGTTCCGAGAAGGAACCAATCACCACTTGTTCTTACAAGATCACAAACATAGTTGTGCTCGTGTTTCACAGAAACACGAGCACAAATATGTTTGTGGTGAAACACATATTATCTTCGGGTCTGGATCTCTGAGAGACGTAAAAAAGCGCGGCCCACTTTTTAGGACGTAAAGTCTACTTTTTGGGGGCGTAAAGTCCACTTTTCGTTACGGATAACGTATTCTCGGGGCGAAAGACGTATTTCTAGGGCGGAGAACGTTATTTTAGGACGTAAAGACCATTTTGAAAAAAATACCTGGAATTAACAAAAATTTCAAAATTGATGGATTTGGCTGAAACTGAGGACCTATGGGGTTTCGCGCATTGCGATCACGAATATGAAAGTTGAAATTAGTTTCACGCACACGAACGTTTTTTTCAAAGACGTAGTTGTTGAATGAAACCTTAGATTTGTTGGTAGTCGACTATGAGGATGTCAGATACGGAGAAAAACTTGGATGAAACGCATGCGCGCACCGCGGGACGCGACAAAAATTGAAAAATTGGTCAGTGTGGTTCGAGGATAGTAACGGCCGCGCAGCAGTCCTTTATATAAACTGTCTGCGCAGCGAAGCTCATGCCGTCCGAAAATTTACGTTCAAAAATTACGTCTTTCCCCCGAAAATACGTCATCCGTAACGAAAAGTGGACTTCGCCTCAAAAGTGGACTTTAGAATATTTTTTAGAATATTTATTCAACGCATTCATGTATTTTGACACATAGTATCACATGGTGTTCTCTCAGCTTCATGCTTCACGTACGACTTCAACGGGGGAAGGCTAATTTGCAAACATCGGTCAGAGCCCGGGCTTCGCGGATCCAAGTGCTCCCCAGGATATTTTTGAAGTCATCGTGCCATCTTGCTTTTGGACGTCCAACTCGGCGCTTTTGGTTATAGGGGAACCAGTGAAGCACCGTTGTGGACCAATTTCGGGTTCGGACCACTTTTTCGGCAAATTTCCATTTTCTTCGTGTGACTTCATCGATCACATTCCGGACATGGCTCACTCGGTGTAGCCTTTCATTTGTCCAGCGGTGTTGAAGGGAAATTCCCAAACTTCTTCTCATCATCTTCCTTGTTTCTACGGACAGTCGACTTCTGGTGTGTTCATCGAGGACCCAAACTTCTGACGCGTACAAAATATGGGGAAGTACCACCATGTTGTACAACTTCGACTTTTGTTTGATGGTCGCTGCAAGACTGCCAAAGAACGTTTCGTACTTCGTAAAAGCGTTCCATGCTGAGGATATGTTCTTGTTCACCATGGCTCTGTAGTCGATTGGAGTGGAAATTCGGCAGCCCAGATAGTTGAAAGTATCAACTCTCTCGATTGTTTGTCCTTGTATGCGGATCTCTCTGGTGACACCGGTGTTGGCCATGTATTTCGTCTTTGTGAAATTGAGTTGCAGACCGGTTTTCTCACTTTCTTCGATGACTTTCTTCAACATTCTTCCGGAGCCGGTTTTTGTCGTGGAAATCAAAACAATGTCATCAGCATAGCCGAGCCACGCTAATTTCTCGCCATTTATTTGGATTCCGTCTTGCAAATCGGCAGTGTTGATAATCTTGTCGATCACCAAATTGAACAGCATGGGAGATAGAGTGCATCCCTGACGTACGCCCTTGCGGATTTCGACCTCGACTTCTTCTTGGTTCACTTTGAAGTATGACTTGGAATTCTCGTACAGCTTGGCAACCAGGTGTATGATATCACTTGGAACAGCTGCTCCTTCCATTGCCGACCAGAGAAACGAGTGTTTGACACTATCGAAGGCTTTCTTGAAATCGATGAAGACCAAATGAAGAGGCTGGTTGTGTTCATGACATCTTTCCACGACTTGCAGAAGTGTGAAAATTTGGGACGTGGTACTGTATCCTTTCCGGAATCCTCCTTGACACACATTTAGATGAGTTTCCAGCAAGTTCTCCAGACGATTGAGTATCACCTTTGTCAGAAGTTTGTAGACTGTGGACAAAAGCGATATTGGACGGTAGTTGGCGATGTTGTAGATGTCCCCACTTTTTAACAGGAGCTTGGTCACTGAAAAAGACAGTCCATTTGGAATGTCAGGATTGGCCAGCATTTCGTTAAACATTGTGGTGATCTGAGGTACCAGCATATTTGAATGGTGAAGATTGTCCGCAGTCACTCGATCAAGGCCAGGAGATGTTCCCTTTTTCGTTTCAGCAATGGCCTTTCGTACTTCGGATTCCAGAAATATGGGGCATTCATCGGTTCTGTTGGGCACGTAACTTGCATATGTGGCGTCACTGTAGAGAGCTTTGTAAAAGGCTTTCACGACTTGTTTCATTCCACCAATTGAAGTCTGCAAACGGCATTGATCATCTTTGAGGCAGAAAAACCGTTGAATGTTTTTCGCTGCGCAGGATATGTGTCGTATTGGGCCACCATTTTCAACTGCAGATTTCAGACGATTTCCATAATGAAAGCGAAGATCCGCTTTCAAACTGCTCCGGACTTCTTTGGACACACGCACAAATTCAGCATGTTGAGCAGGGTCATTTCTGTATACTCTTCTTTCTTCAAAGAGCTGCTTCGTGTTCACAGATATTGGATCAACGGGTACTTCCGGAAATTTCGCGACATTTGATGCATTCGTGATGTTTTGGACAATATCTTCGTATGATGGCAAAACTTGGCTGGGTTGACGTAAACTTGTTTCAAACACGTCCCATCTCGTTTTGTATTTCTGGCGTTTTCGCAGGAGCTTTCGGTTGGTTTTTGTTTCCAGGCAAATTCGTAGAATACGATGATCAGAACTGTATTCGAACTGATTGAGAAATTGGCAATCCTTGATTTTGAGGGACCTTTTGGTCAGACAGTAGTCGATGAGTCGAAAGTGTTGACCATTAGGGTGACGCCAAGACCACTTACGACTTTCTTGCTTCTTGAAGTGAGAGTTCCAGATGTATAGACCGTTCATCAAACAGAAGTCCACCAAGGCTTGTCCACGCTCATTTCTTGTACCGGTTCCGTTCAATCCAAGACAAGATTCGTCAACTTTGCAGCCAACTCTGCCATTAAAATCACCCAATATGACGGTTGCAATTTTTTTCCGTTCTGCTTTTTTTATATTCTTTTCAAGGGTGTATAAAAATTGATCATAATCATTATCACTTGAAGACGATGTTGGAGCGTAGCAGGAGAAAACTCGGGATGATCTTGAGCTTGAGACGACATCAATTGAGCAAATCCGATCGGAGTGGCACAGGAAATTGGAAGTTTGTTTGAGCATGGAATTTTTGATTATGAATCCGACTTGATTATGAATGATATGAATTGATTATGAATGATTATGAAGTGGACTTTACGCCCCAAAAAGTGAACTTTACGTCCTAAAAAGTGGGCCGCCCTTTTTTACGACCCTCAGAGATCCAGGTGTTTCGTTGTGAATGGGGCACGCGACGATATACGAATTTCCACCAAAAAACAACGCATTCGAACTACAAACACAGAAGAGTGCAACGTACACCGTATCTGCTTGCTCTGGCAAGAGCGAATCCTGAAAAGGCAGCTACAAATGAATGGAATGAAAAAATAATAGAATCGAATAGAATAGATATTGTGTCACAAAAAAATCATTGCCGCGAAGATGGGAGATAAGTATGGTGTATTCGGCCAGTAGTTTTTTTGCGTATAGGCAAACTTCTCAGCTGTGAAAGAATCGCTTCCGTTTCTGTAATATTATGTCTCAGAAGATACTCACCGTACACATTGTTACTTTCAAGCAGTTGCTCTGCATTTCACCCAGATCGGTAGGACTTTTGTGCCCGGAATGTTTTTTTTTGTTTTTGATTGTGCATGCACGTTAATTACGTTTCCTAGAATCAGAAAATTTCAAAATGTTTCATATCGCACAATATTTAATGTTTTTTTCGGGAAGTTGCGGAGCACCGGAGCGGAGGAGCGGATTTTTTTCCTAGGGATTTTGGTGCTGTGACGGCAGATTGTACTTGTTCCTGACCGAGAAGTATGGATAACAAAAGTTCTGAGTTGCTTTGGAAACCATGATAATGTCGGCGACAATAACGATGTTATACAGAACGCACAGTATATAAGCTCCGAACGGAAGAAAAAAACAGAGAGCTCCACGAAAGGCCGGTACCCCAGAAAAAAAAGTTTGCTCAGAGCGGCGCCAGCCACCTGAGGTGGTGTCTCCGTCTCCTAGCTGAAGTTCAACCAATCGGTATTTCTACATGATACCAAACGGCATCACTGTAGAAACCACCTGTTCGAAACAAGTCTAGTTTTGGGCAGGAAAAGAACCTTCAATGAAACAACTGTATTTTCCAATGTCTGTCCATGAAATGTCTTTTTTATCCTCCTCCACAACAACTGCAACTGAGAACAAAATCAACGAGAAACACTACGCGCCAAAAACCTGCGGAATAGTTCGAAAAATTTCAATGCTAAATGTTATGTGTTCCATTCGAACAAACCTTAAGTAGCATTTTTGCATCGCGTGAATTTTGGCTGCAGCAGTATTGTGAGTATCTGGACTGAACTTTTCAAAGCATTGAAGACTCAATGATTCTTAGGCTCAGTGAATTTCCAACATTCCACTAAGTGCGTAGATTGGAGCAGTAGGCGGATCAGTTCTCTTTCACCTTCTGCAAGCGTTGACAGTTTGCGACTGTTTTATCCTGCGCAAATGACAGAAGGAGTACACGTGCAGAAGTTGCATGTACTTGGTTCAGTATTCATTAAGTTGTTCTGAACATTAGAATTAATGTTTTACAGAACTGAATCCCGCGTGAATGCACATGTTTGCCGCGAAGATAGAGAATGGATCAAATAAATTTTTGTCGTGCTCTACAACATTGTAAGCTCTCTGTTTCTCCCGTATCGTATCGGGTGTTGTGTGAACATGTTGTTGGCGTCAAAAGGGTGCTGGGAGTTCATTCTTACTAACCTGAGTCTATATTCATGAAAAAGTGGGGGCCCAACGACTGTGAGATTTGTCTTCTGCTGTGCGCCCCTTAGACAGCTACTCTCAAATGGAGCAGCTACTGCTACAAAAACCGAAAAATACTAATATACTCAAGTATAACTGTTCATTACAAACATACAAAAGTCGTAAAATATTTTCTCAAACCTGTAAACTAGAATCTACAAGTCACAGCTGCGAAAGAGAGAACAACTGTTGAATAACATTAAAAACGATACGGCAGCTAGAATTGGAGTAATGAAGAAATGCCAACCATTGTGCACAAAACCAGGAACTCTATAATTGACTACGTTGAATTAACATCTGTGATTTGTAGATTCTAGTTTACAGGTTTGAGAAAATATTTTACGACTTTTGTATGTTTGTAATGAACAGTTATACTTGAGTATATTAGTATTTTTCGGTTTTTGTAGCAGTAGCTGCTCCATTTGAGAGTAGATGTCTAAGGGGCGCACAGCAGAAGACAAATCTCACAGTCGTTGGGCCCCCACTTTTTCATGAATTTTTCTCTTTTTGTATACATGCCATAGGTATGTAGAGAGGTGGTTTGATCTGTACGGTGCAGATAAAATTGTTTTCTTAATGAACCACTTGTCAAGTATTACCACCATTCGAAAAAAAAATGACGTCAACATTGCAGTTCTAAAAACTTACTTTATCTGCCCTTCAGAATCCCAGAATACGTCATGTTTGAATGAAGTTTCATCGTGAATTGATCATTTTTAAGAAACTTTCAGCATTCAAAACATATTTCACGTCAATTTTTTTAAGTTGACGTCATCGGAGATCTGGCCTCCTGAATTCCAGAATAAGTCATATTTAGATAAAGTTTCATCCCCTTGGGGTCATATACAATCGTAATTGCAAGCGACGTCGTTGAATTCAACGATGCGTTGCTTTATTTCAGGAAAAATGCCATAACTTGCTTAAAAATTCATATATTCCAAAAAACTTTTTTTTGTTTCGTATCTACATTAAGAGAGCCATTCGAATATCATAAAAATAATTAATTACAACTCATTCTTTGTTGAGTTTTTGATCAGAATGACATTTGACGCGCTAATCAAAGCTCTGTATGATTAGAAACCTTAGTATTAGAACGTATTTAATATGAAAATAATTTGATGAACTACAACGTAAGAAGGTCTCATCTTTCCAATGGAAAAACTTCTAAATTCCTAAACTTCGTAGTTTTTGAGAAACTGGCTCTCTTTTAAAAATTTCCGGTTTTACCATTTTGACACGCCTTGAAAACTGAGTCGTAACTCATGTCAATTGTGACGTTATCAGTTGAAGTTTGTTTCTCTCCCTTGCCTGGAACCTCTTCTTTCTAAAAATTTCCACAAATTCTTGTTATAATGTTTGAGTCGTGCGTCACGAGTTGTTTTTCACGAAAAAGGCCGCAAATTTTCAGTAAAAATGCTCGTGTTCAGTCAGTCTTAAACATTTTTCCATAAAATGAAAAGCATGTAACTCAAAACTCACTCATAAAAAAAAAATACTCATTTCTTGTGTAAGTCAATATGAAAAATGTTAGTACCTTATTGTTTAGGCCGGACTGCACCAAACAGTTTTAACTTGAACACAACAAATCAATCATTATCTGGTAGAGAAACTTATCATGTATGTCTCTGTGAAGTTTGATAAACCTATCTACATGAAGAGTCCATCAAGATCGTGAAACTTAGCGCGCAGCCAAATGAAGGTGTGCATAGCTGGCGTTTACTGTGCCATAGGCACTGTGGGGCAGCGTAATTAGCAATTATAATAACGACCACATCCTTGCTATGTAAAACACAAATCATAGTCAGCCATGTTTGGCAGCTTGTAACGATAACGCATGTTTTACTACCTCAACGAATTACGTTGGCAGGCCTTACAAAAAAGGTGAAACATTTTAGCAGTAAGTTGGCACGTGTTAAATTCAACGAAGTACGTTGGCAGGCCTTACAATACGTAAAACATTTCAGGAGTAAGTAAGCACGTTTAAGGAAAGACGTGGGCAGGCCTCAAAAAACGTGGAACATTCTAGCAGTAAGTTAGCACGTGTTAACTTCAACAAAACTCGCTGGCAGGCCCCACAATAACGTGAACATTTTCTGCAAGCTAACATACGTTGGCAGGTCTTACAAATACGTGAACTTCTTTGGCAGGCCATTGGCACGCGTTAATATTAACAAAATTCGCTGGCAGGCCTTTCAATAATGTGAACATTTTCTGCAGGCTAACATACGTTGGCAGGTCTTACAATTACGTGGACATATTTTGCAGGCTAACAGACGTTGGCAGGCCTTACAATAACGTGAACACTTTCTGCAGGCTAACATACGTTGGCAGGCCTAACAATAACGTGAACACTTTCTGCAGGCTAACATACGTTGGCAGGCCTTACAATAACGTGAACACTTTCTGCAGGCTAACATACGTTGGCAGGCCTTACAACAACGTGAACATTTTCTGCAGGCTAACATACATTGGCAGTCGTTACACTTACGTAAACATTTTGTGCAGAACACCACACTTTGGCAGGCCTTACAATTACGTGAACATATTTTGCAGGCTAACAGACGTTGGTAGGCCTCACAATTACGTGATCATTTTTTGCAGGCTAACATACGTTAGCAGGCCTTACAATTACGTGAACATTTTTAGGACAACATACTTTGGCAGGCCTTACAACTACATGAACATATTTGTAGGTCTTACAATTACGTGGACGTTTTTGTAGAACAGCATACGTAGGCAGGCCTTACAACTACGTAAACATTTTTGCAGGCCAACATACGTTAGCAGACCTTACAATTACGTGAACATTTCAGGGCAACATACGTTAACAGGCTTTACAACTACGTCAACAATTGTTGTAGGACAACCTACGCTAGCAGGTCTTACAATTACGTGAACCTATTTGTAGGCCTTACAATTACGTGGACGTTATTGTAGAAAAACATACGTTGGCAGGCCTTACAACTAAGTAAATATTGTTGTAGGGAATAACACGTTGTCAGGCTGTGCACGTACAATAAGTTCCGTGTTGAATTCAACGAAATACGTGAGCAGGTTTTTACAAAAAACGTTAAAATTTAAGCAGTAAGTTAGCACGCTTTAAATTCAATGAAATACGTGGGCAGGCTATACAAAAACGGGAAACATTTCAGCAGTAAGTGCACACGCGTTAACTTCAACATCACACGTTTGCAGACCTCGCAACTACGCGAAATTCGTTGACAGCACGCGTTACAGGAAAATTTGGTGACAGGCTTCGTACTCAAATAAAGCTCTTTGGCATGCCGTTGACACAAATCAATTTTTTTACTATAAGGAACACAATATAGGCCTATTCGGTATCATTTTTCATGAAATTTTCGAGTGATCTATATGATTTACAACTGCTAGACGCCGCAGGCGTCTAGTCCCCAGCCTCTTATATACAATGCAATATGTCTTTTTTGTATCGGTCGACCGATACATGTATAGGCCGACCGATACATGTATCGGTCGGCCGATACGCCGAAATAGGAAACATATAACAAACTTGCTTCAAAATTGATATTTTTCAAAATACTTTTTTTTGATTCGTATCTAAACTAAAAGAGCTATTCAACTATCACAACAAATTTCCCATACAATAGTGGTATTATTGAGTTTTTGACAAACGTGATATTTGACGCGCTAATCAAAACGTTCTGTTCGTAATCAAAGTGAGCGAGAAAGTTGTTTCAAATTAAAATTATTTGGTGGATTACAACGTAAGAAAGTCTTATCTTCCCAATGGAAAAACTTTAAAATTCTAGAACTTCGTAGTTTTTGAGAAACTGGCCCTCTTTTGAAAGTTTCCGGTTTTACCATTTTTACACGCCGTGTAACTTGAGTCGTAACTCACGCCAATCATGACTTTATTAATGAAATTTTGTTTCTCCCTCTTTCCTATAACCTCTTCTTTCTGAAAATGATAACACATTTAGGTTATAATGTTTGAGTCGTGCGTAGAAAGTTGTTTTTCACGAAAAAGGCCACAAATTTTCACTACTAATGCTCGTGTTCAGTCAGTTTTCAACATTTTTCCATAAAATAAACGGCATATAACTCAGAACTCGATTATAAAAAAGAAAATAATTATTACTACTCGTAAAAATCAATATGAAAAATGTTAGTACCTTATTGTTTAGACCGGACTGCACCAAACAGTTTTAACTCAAATACAACAAATTGATTATTATCTGGTAGAGAAAATTATCATGTATGTCTCTGTAAAATTTCATGGAATTATCTACATGAAGAGTCCATCAAGATCGTGAAACTTAGCGCGTAACCAAATGTAGTGTGCATAGCTGGCGTTTACTGTGCCAAAGGCACAGTGGAACAGCGTAATTAGCAATTATAATAACGACCACATACGTGCTATGTGAAGCACAAATCATGGTCAGTCATGTTTGACAGCTTGTAACGATAACGCATGTTTTACTACCTCAGCGAAATACGTTGGAAGGTCCTACAAAAACGTGAAACATTTCAGCAGTAAGTTAGCACGTGTTAAATTCAACGAAAAACGTTGGTAGGCGTTACAAAACGTAAAACATTATAGCAGTAGGTTACCACGTGTTAAATTTAACGAGTTACGTTGGTAGGCCTCACAAAAACGTGGATATTTTGACGGTACAATGGCACGTGTTGAATTCAACGGAATATGTTGGTAGGCGTTACAAAAACGTAAAACATTTTAGCAGTAGGTTAAAACGTGTTAAATTTAACGAATTACGTTGGTAGGCCTCACAAAAACGTGGATATTTTCGACGGTACAATGGCACGTTTTGAATTCAACGGAATACGTTGGTAGGCGTTACACAACGTAAAACATTTTAGCAGTAGGTTAAAACGTGTTAAATTAAACGAATTACGTTGGTAGGCCTCACAAAAACGTGGATATTTTTGACGGTACAATGGCACGTTTTGAATTCAACGGAATACGTTGGTAGGCGTTACACAACGTAAAACATTTTAGCAGTAGGTTAAAACGTGTTAAATTAAACGAATCACGTTGGTAGGCCTCACAAAAACGTGGATATTTTTGACGGTACAATGGCACGTTTTGAATTCAACGGAATACGTTGGTAGGCGTTACACAGCGTTCTGACGGAACGCGCGCGCATGCACGCGACGCGACATCGATGTTTTGCCAACCCATGGCACGGGCTTCGTATAACGGAGAATAGTCATGTTTGGTATCGTTTTGTACAGAATTTTACGAGTAATATACAAGATTTACAACTGCTAGACGCCGCAGGCGTCTATCCACTCTGCGCTATACAATGCAATTGTCACCTTTTTAAGACGCCCAATTTTCCGGGCGCACCAATTTTCCGGCTGCATAAACAATAAAAACACGAGAATACCCTTCAAACTTAATGTTTTCGCACAATTTTTTTTTGATTTGTTTTCAAATTGAATTAGCTATTCAAATATTACAATGATTGTTTTGTGTCATGATGTTATTAAATAGTTTTTGATCAAAGTGGCATTTGACGCGCTAATCACAGCGCTGTACGATTATAAAAATTAATATTAGAACGATTTGATTATCAAAATATTCTGATGGAATATGACGTAAAATTGTCCTGTCTTTCGAATGGAATAATTTTCAAAATGCGAAACATCGTAGTTTTCGAGTAACAGGGCAGGTTCTGAAAACAATCGGTTTTTCTATTCCGATACGCTAGGATAACTGTTGTGTAACTCATGCAAATCGTGATATAATTGAAATTGTTTTTGTTTCTCAACCTTGCTTGAAATGTCTTCTTTCTAAATATGTAAACAAATTTCTGTTTTAAAGTTTTAGTCATGCGTAGCAAGTTATTTTTCACGAAAAAGGCCGCAAATTTTTACGGATAATGCTCGTGTTCAGTCAGTTTCCAACATTTTATCAAAAACTTTACGGCACATTACTGAGAACGTGATTGCAAAAAATAAAAGAAAACTTTCCACTCGTAAAAGTTGACACAAAAAATGTTAGTATCTTATTATTTAAGCCGAACTGCCCAAAACAGTTTCAACTCAAATACAACAAGTTGGATATTATCTGGTAGAGAAAATTGTAATGTATCTCCTTGTCGAATTTCATGACAATATATACATTACAAGTTTATTAATATGTGTCAAAACTAAGCGCGTAACCGAATGTAGACGTGCATAGCTGGCGTTTACTGTGCCATTGGCAATGTGGTCAGCGTAATTATCAATTGTAATTAGTACGACATACGTGGTTTGTACGACACAGAAAACCCAACTGATCTGTTGTGTATATTGATAACTGATGTTTTACAAGTCATAAACGATCTACATTGGTTGGCCTCACGAATTTTTAGGCCGTTGGCACAGTAAATTGCGAAAAATTGGTTGGCAGGCCTTACAAAAGGTGAAACTTATTTACAGTGAGTTTGCACGCGTTGAATTCAATGAAATATGGCGGCCGGTCTCACAATTACGTGAATATTTTTCACAGAACACCACTCGTTGGCAGGCCTAACAACTACGTGAACAATTTTTGCAGGCTTTACACTTACGTGAACATTTTGTGCAGGTCTTACAACTACGTGAACATTTTTCGCAGGCCTTACAACTACGTGAACATTTTTCGCAGGCCTTACAACTACGTGAACATTTTTCGCAGGCCTTACAACTACGTGAACATTTTTCGCAGGCATTATAACTACGTGAACATTTTCTGCAGGCCTTACAACTACGTGAACGTTTTTCGCAGACCTTACAACTACGTGAACATTTTTCGCAGGCCTTACAACTACGTAAACATTTTTCGCAGGCCTTACAACTACGTGAACAATTTTCGCAGGATAAAATAGGTTCGCAAACCTTACAGCTACGTGAATATGTTTTGCAGGATAACATAGGTTTGCAGGCCTCACAACTACGTGAACATTTTTCGCAGGCCTTACAACTACGTGAACATTTTTCGCAGGCCTTACAAATACGTGAACAGTTTTTGCAGGATAACATAGGTTCGCAGGCCTTACAACGACGTAAACATTTTTCCGCAGGTCTTACAACTACGTGAACATTTTTCGCAAGCCTTACAACTACGTGAACTTTTTTTTCCCAGGATAACATAGGTTCGCAGGCCTTACAACTACGTGAACATTTTTTAAAGGATAATATAGGTTCGCAGGTCTTACAACTACGTGAACAATTCTTGCAGGATAACATAGGTTCGCAGGCCTTACAACTACGTGAACATTTTTTAAAGGATAATATAGGTTCGCAGGTCTTACAACTACGTGAACAATTCTTGCAGGATAACATAGGTTCGCAGGCCTTACAACTACGTGAACATTTTTTAAAGGATAATATAGGTTCGCAGGCCTTACAACTATGTGAACATTTTTCGCAGGATAACATAGGTTCGCAGGCCTTACAACTACGTGAACATTTCTTGCAGGCCTTCAAGATTTATTCAAGATTTATTTAGTTCACTTCATATCGTTTCGAAATGGTGTTCCTTGACTGCCCTCCAGATGTGTTTATCTCTGCACACTCGGAAAATTTCTTCGCCACGGACATTGGGTGGCCGAACTCGTCCTTCCTACAACTACGTGAACATTTTTCGGCCTAACAACTACGTGAACCTTTTTCGCAAGCCTTAAAACTACGTGAACCTTTTTCGCAGGCCTCACGACTACGTGAACCTTTTTCGCATGCGTTGGAACTACGTGAACCTTTTTCGCAGGCCTTAGAACTACGTGAACCTTTTTCACAGGCCTTACAACTACGTGAACCTTTTTCGCAGGCTTTAGAACTACGTGAACCTTTTTCGCAGGCCTTACAACTACGTGGACCTTTTTCGCAGGCCTTACAATTACGTGGATCTTTTTTTCAGGCCTTAGAACTACGTGAACCTTTTTTGCAGGCCTTAGAACTACGTGATCATTTTTCGCAGGCCTTACAACTACGTAAACATTTTTCGCAGGCCTTACAACTATGTAAACATTTTTCGCAGGCCTTACAACTACGTGAACCTTTTTCGCAGGCCTTAGAACTGCGTGAACTTTTTTCGCAGGCCTTGCAAATACGTGAACATTTTTCGCAGGCATTATAACTACGTGAACATTTTTCGCAGGCCTTACAACTACGTGAACATTTTTCGCAGGCCTAACAACTACGTGAACAAGTTTTGCAGGCCTTACAACTACGTGAACATTTTTTGCAAGCCTTACAACTACGTGAACATTTTTCGCAGGCCTTACAACTACGTGAACATTTTTCGCAGGCCTTACAACTACGTGAACATTTTTCGCAGGCATTATAACTACGTGAACATGTTCTGCAGGCCTTACAACTACGTGAACATTTTTCGCAGGCCTTACAACTACGTGATCATTTTTCGCAAGCCTTACAACTACGTGAACATTTTTCGCAGGCCTTACAACTACGTAAACATTTTTCGCAGACCTTACAACTACGTGAACAATTTTCGCAGGATAACATAGCTTCGCAAACCTTACAGCTACGTGAATATTTTTTGCAGGATAACATAGGTTTGCAGGCCTTACAACTACGTGAACATTATTCGCAGGCCTTACAACTACGTGAACATTTTTCGCAAGCCTTACAACTACGTGAACTTTTTTTGTCCCAGGATAACATAGGTTCGCAGGCCTTACAACTACGTGAACATTTTTTAAAGGATAATATAGGTTCGCAGGTCTTACAACTATGTGAACAATTCTTGCAGGATAACATAGGTTCGCAGGCCTTACAACTACGTAAACACTTTTCGCAGGATGTCATAGGTTCGCAGGCCTGACAGCTACGTGAACACGTTCTGTAGGAGCACGCGTTGTTGTCAAAAAAATTGTGTTGGCAGGCATTAAAACCACGGAACTCTTTGGCAGGACATAGGCATGCGTTATTGTCAACGAAGTAATCTGGCAGGCTTTTCACATACGTGAAACTCTTTGGCAGGTCAATGGTAAGCAATAGTGGCAACAAAATCAGTGGCGAACAATCCGCATTCAAACTTAATGTTTTTGAATAATTTTTTTTTCAAAATAGTCGAAATTTGATAAGCATTCCAGATATAGAAAAATTCACAATAAAATATCGCGCGCGCGTGCACGCGACGCGACAGTTTTTTTTCAAAGTTGATGAAATCGTACCAAATTTGGCGTGCGAGTGTGGTAGTATTTGTTAAAGTAAAGTACAATTCACATTTTCGAAAAAACGCGCGCGCTGCTCGCGATGCGACAGTTTTCTCAAAGTGGATGAAATCGTACCAAATTTGGCGTACGAGTGTAGTAGTATCTGATAACGTAAAATACAATTCACATTTTCGAGAAAACGCGCGCGCTGCACGCGATGCGACAGTTTTCTCAAAGTGGATGAAATCGTACCAAATTCGGCGTACGAGTGTGGTATTATTTGATAACGTCAAATACAATTCATATTTTCGAAAAGAACGCGCGCGCTGCACGCGACGCGACAGTTTTCACAGAGTGGATGGAATCGCACCAAAATTGGCATACGAGTGTGATATGATTTGATAACGTCAAATACAATTCAAATTTTATTAAAATAGCGCGCGCTGCACGCGAGGCGACAGTTTTCTCAAAGTGGATGAAATCGTACCAAATTTGGCGTGCGAGTGTGGTAGTATTTGTTAAAGTAAAATACAATTCACATTTTCGAAAAAACGCGCGCGCTGCACGCGATGCGACAGTTTTCTCAAAGTGGATGAAATCGTACCAAATTTGGCGTACGAGTGTAGTAGTATCTGATAACGTAAAATACAATTCACATTTTCGAGCAAACGCGCGCGCTGCACGCGATGCGACAGTTTTCTCAAAGTGGATGAAATCGTACCAAATTCGGCGTACGAGTGTGGTATTATTTGATAACGTCAAATACGATTTATATTTTTGAGAGAACGCGCGCGCTACACGCGACGCGACAGTTTTCACAGAGTGGATGAAATCGCACCAAAATTGGCGTACGAGTGTGGTATGATTTGATAACGTCAAATACAATTCAAATTTTATTAAAATAGCGCGCGCTGCACGCGAGGCGACAGTTTTTACAAAGTGGATGAAATCGTACCAAATTTGGCGTACGAGTGTGGTAGTATCTTCTAACGTCAAATACCAGTCAAATTTCAATAAAATAGCGCGCGCTGCACGCGACGCGACAGTTTTTTAGAGCGGATGAAATCATTTCAAATTCGGCGTAGAGTGTGGTATTATTTGATAACGTCAAATACGATTTATATTTTTGAGAGAACGCGCGCGCTACACGCGACGCGACAGTTTTCACAGAGTGGATGAAATCGCACCAAAATTGGCGTACGAGTGTGGTATGATTTGATAACGTCAAATACAATTCAAATTTTATTAAAATAGCGCGCGCTGCACGCGAGGCGACAGTTTTTACAAAGTGGATGAAATCGTACCAAATTTGGCGTACGAGTGTGGTAGTATCTTCTAACGTCAAATACCAGTCAAATTTCAATAAAATAGCGCGCGCTGCACGCGAGGCGACAGTTTTTTAGAGCGGATGAAATCATTTCAAATTCGGCGTAGAGTGTGGTACTATTTGATAACGTCAAATACAATTTATATTTTTGAGAGAACGCGCGCGCTACACGCGACGCGACAGTTTTCACAGAGTGGATGAAATCGCACCAAAATTGGCGTACGAGTGTGGTATGATTTGATAACGTCAAATACAATTCAAATTTTATTAAAATAGCGCGCGCTGCACGCGAGGCGACAGTTTTTACAAAGTGGATGAAATCGTACCAAATTTGGCGTACGAGTGTGGTAGTATCTTCTAACGTCAAATACCAGTCAAATTTCAATAAAATAGCGCGCGCTGCACGCGACGCGACAGTTTTTTAGAGCGGATGAAATCATTTCAAATTCGGCGTAGAGTGTAGTAGTATCTGATAACGTCAAATACTACTCAAAATTAGTTTTTTTGGCAGGTCTTAGGCATGTCGTAAAATAAACATTGTACGTTGGAAAGCGTATAGATTGCGTAAAATTGTTCGACAGGCCGTTTGACCGCAGTGAAGGCAAAAAATACGTCGGCAGGCGTACATATCACATTCATTCAATGACACGCAGGAAAATGAAATTGTTCGATAAAATACAATATAGTCGTGTTTGGTATCATTCTACAGCAAATTTTGTGATCTACAATGTTTATAACTGCTAGACGCCGCAGGCGTCTAGTCCCCGCTCCTATATACAATGCAGTAAGCAACATTGTGTCACGCCTGAATTGTGTCACGCTTGAATTGTGTCACGCCTGAATTGTGTCACGCCTGAATTTTGTCACGCCCGAATCGCAACAAATGAACGAAACATGCTTCAAAATTAATATTTTTCAGAAAACTTTTTTTCGATTCGTATCTACGTTGACAGATCTATTCGAATATCATAATTACATTTCCATGTGAGAGATTTATACTTGATTTCGAGGTCAGCATGGTATTTGACGCGCTAATCACAGCTCCGTTTGATTATAAAAAATAGTATTAGAACATTTGTAATATCAAAATAATTCGAGAGACTACTACGTAAATAGGTCTTCGCTTTCAAATGAAAAAACTTTTGAAGTCTAAAACGTTGTAGTTTTCAAGTTACTGAGCGTGTATCGAAATTTTCCCGTTTCACAATTTTTACACGCTGTGTAAATTGAGTCATAACTCATGCCAATTGTGACATTATCAGTTAAAATTTGTTTCATCACCTTGCTTGAAACTTCTTCTTTACGAAAATGTTATTAAAGTTTCGTTATGTTGTCTGAGTCGTGCGTAGCAAATTGTTTTTCACGAAAAAGGCCGCAAATTTTCAGTAAAAATGCTCGTGTTCAGTCAGTTTTAAACATTTTTCCATAAAATGAACGGCATGTAACTCAAAACTCACTTATGAAAAAGGAAATAATACTCATTTCTTGTGTAAGTCAATATGAAAAATGTTAGTACCTTATTGTTTAGGCCGGACTGCACCAAACAGTTTTAACTTGAACACAACAAATCAATCATTATCTGGTAGAGAAACTTATCATGTATGTCTCTGTGAAGTTTGATGAAACTATCTACATGAAGAGTCCATCAAGATCGTGAAACTTAGCGCGTAGCCAAATGAAGGTGTGCATAGCTGGCGTTTACTGTGCCATAGGCACTGTGGGGCAGCGTAATTAGCAATTATAATAACGACCACATCCTTGCTATGTAAAACACAAATCATAGTCAGCCATGTTTGGCAGCTTGTAACGATAACGCATGTTTTACTACCTCAACGAACTACGTTGGCAGGCCTTACAAAAAGGTGAAACATTTTAGCAGTAAGTTGGCACGTGTTAAATTCAACGACGTACGTTGGCAGGCCTTACAATACGTAAAACATTTCAGGAGTAAGTAAGCACGTTTAAGGAAAGACGTGGGCAGGCCTCAAAAAACGTGAAACATTCTAGCAGTAAGTTAGCACGTGTTAACTTCAACAAAACTCGCTGGCAGGCCCCACAATAACGTGAACATTTTCTGCAGGCTAACATACGTTGGCAGGTCTTACAAATACGTGAACTTCTTTGGCAGGCCATTGGCACGCGTTAATATTAACAAAATTCGCTGGCAGGCCTTTCAATAATGTGAACATTTTCTGCAGGCTAACATACGTTGGCAGGTCTTACAATTACGTGGACATATTTTGCAGGCTAACAGACGTTGGCAGGCCTTACAATAACGTGAACACTTTCTGCAGGCTAACATACGTTGGCAGGCCTTACAATAACGTGAACACTTTCTGCAGACTAACATACGTTGACAGGCCTTACAATAACGTGAACACTTTCTGCAGGCTAACATACGTTGGCAGGCCTTACACTTACGTAAACATTTTGTGCAGAACACCACACTTTGGCAGGCCTTACAATTATGTGAACATATTTTGCAGGCTAACAGACGTTGGCAGGCCTTACAATTACGTGATCATCTTTTGCAGGCTAACATACGTTAGCAGGTCTTACAATTACGTGAACATTTTTAGGACACCATACTTTGGCAGGCCTTACAACTACATGAACATATTTGTAGGTCCTACAATTACGTAGACGTTTTTGTAGAACAGCATACGTAGGCAGGCCTTACAACTACGTAAACATTTTTGCAGGCCAACATACGTTAGCAGACCTTACAATTACGTGAACATTTTAGAGCAACATACGTTAACAGGCTTTACAACTACGTCAACATTTGTTGTAGGACAACCTACGCTAGCAGGTCTTACAATTACGTGAACATATTTGTAGGCCTTACAATTACGTGGACGTTATTGTAGAAAAACATACGTTGGCAGGCCTTTCAACTAAGTAAATATTGTTGTAGGGAATAACACATTGTCAGGCTGTGCACGTACAATAAGTCCCGTGTTGAATTCAACGAAATACGTGAGCAGGTTTTTACAAAAAACGTTAAAATTTAAGCAGTAAGTTAGCACGCTTTAAATTCAATGAAATACGTGGGCAGGCTATACAAAAACGGGAAACATTTCAGCAGTAAGTGCACACGCGTTAACTTCAACATCACACGTTCGCAGACCTTGCAACTACGCGAAATTTGTTGACAGCACGCGTTACAAGAAAATTTGGTGACAGGCTTTGTACTCAAATAAAGCTCTTTGGCATGCCGAAAAACGTTAAAATTTAAGCAGTAAGTTAGCACGCTTTAAATTCAATGAAGTACGTGGGCAGGCTATACAAAAACGGGAAACATTTTAGCAGTAAGTGCACACGCGTTAACTTCAACATCACACGTTCGCAGACCTCGCAACTACGCGAAATTCGTTGACAGCACGCGTTACAGGAAAATTTGGTGACAGGCTTCGTACTCAAATAAAGCTCTTTGGCATGCCGTTGACACAAATCAATTTTTTCACTATAAGGAACACAATATAGGCCTATTCGGTATCATTTTTCATGAAATTTTTGAGTGATCTATATGATTTACAACTGCTAGACGCCGCAGGCGTCTAGTCGTTAATATACCATTTCGGAGATATTTTCACATTTGAAAATATGTGTGACGTCAACTTTGAACTTTTCAAGAATGACGTCATCCGGCTTTCAGAATTCCAGAATACGTCATGTTTAGATAAAGTTTCACCGTTAATACCCCACTTGCCAACTTTTATCATTATTTGAAAACATATTTGACGTCAACTTTAAACTTTTGAATATGACGTCATCTGGCTTTCAGAATCCCAGAATACGACACCTTCCGATGTAGCGCCATCGTTAATAACCCACTTGCCAACTATTGTCATCTTCAGGAGAAATATTTGACGTCAACTTTGCACTTTTCCAGTATTACGTCCCCTGGCCTCCAGAATCTCAGATAACGACATGTTTAGATGAAGTTCTATCGTTATTAAACCACTTGCCCACTATTATTATCATTTGAAGAATAATTTGACGTCAACTTCGTACTTTTCAAGTTTGACGTCATCTGGCCTTCAGAATCCCGGAATACGACACCTTTCGATGGAGATCCATCGTTAATAACCCACTTGCCAACTATTATCATCATTTGGAGAAATATTTGACGTCAACTTTGCACTTTTCAAAGATGACGTCATCGGGTCTCCAGAATCCTAAATGACGTCACCGATAGAATACGTTTTACTTAAATTGAAGTCACGATGGTATCATATTTGAATTTTCATCGAAATCGGTCAGTGTTACCCTAAGTTACAAGACAGTTTGCATAACCGACCTGACAGAGAGAGCGAGAGAGCGTGCTAAATGGAGAGACACAGAGACTTCAATTCAAAAGGCTGTAATTTGGTGAGAAATGATTTTTTTCAAAAAAAAATTTGCGTAGCTGGGCATTGAGTAGGAATCCTATCATGAAACCAAAACTCAGCAAAATCGGTTTAGTTACGGTCTAGATAGTATTGTGTAAACGCCCGGAAGGAAGGAAGGACGGAAACACGACGGAAGTTGGCGCTCTGGATGAAGCGAAAACGTCATAACTTGACTCAAACTCAACGGATTTCGTTCAAATTTGGAACACAACTTGCAAATACGCTGTAGAACATTTCCGAATTATTGAAAGTTTTGTTTTGCGAATTTGAGCGTTTTTTTATGAGAAAACTAAAAAAACGGAGGCGCGCATTAGCCGGACCAAAGACAAATCTCGCACAGCGCTTCGCGCTGCGCGCGATTCTTCTGAGTATATTTGGTACTTGGAGAGGGGGGGGGGGGGGTCATTTTTATCTCTAAGTTTCAACCAATCTCCAGTCTGAAGCCAACTATCAATTTATCAGCTTGGTTTTTCATCAATTTATCAGCCAATTTTCAATTTATCAGCGGATAACTTAACCAGTCATGGTGATTGTTCATGCTAACAACTGCTTGCAGTGCACATACTAATGGTAGGAATGAGAGTGATTATCCGTGTCCCTGGAGATTATTTGTTAGAGTCGCGATCATACAATGAAGCACCGCATGACAAGCGAGCATATTACAACAGATCGAACATCAACAGACATTTTTATTCGAGCTTTTCTAGTTATTTTGGAATCAAAAAAGAGTTCCCGTCACTCTCATATGCCAGCCCGCGCGACGTGCAGCCCTGTAGGATACTCAGGTGAGATGTCGCCAGTTGGTTCGGCCCGAACTGGGTGAGATCGGCTCAAAAATGTCGGCCCGAAAAGGTGTTTTTTTTAAAGATTCTTCCACAAAATGACCTGAATCGGACCGATGGACTGAAAATTGTCTGGTAATCGGTTTGTGACCGCTGAGAAGTTGAAAGGCATCAAGATCGATTGAGCCTCCAAGGGGCGTCCATCATCCATATTGAATTTGCTTGCTGACGCATCAGAGTCGTTGCGAGTATGTGGGCGTCAGCATACTGTAAATGTCAACGCCCAATCGGTATCACTACCAGAATAAAAGTGTAGTGGTTGTTGAGGTGAACACTGTGATCACTAGTTGACATCACCCGTGAAGCAAAATATTTGATGAAGTACTCTTCTCATCGATGCATAGGGTTGTCAATCGGTTCTGAACAAAGATCACTCATATTTTTTAGGTTTTCGAATCAATCCAGTTTCGAGTTTGGGAATGTTGTGACGAAACAATCATCAATGTTAAGTTAGTTCTGTTCCAAACATCAGATAAGTTCGCTCATGCCATCATTTATAGGAAGTGAATTCTCAAGACATATCTATTTAATCTGTGTTCACTAATGAGACTATTATAGAAAGTCACCTGTCTCCTATGGTTCAGTTCTTTTGATACAGAATTTGGTCATCGATAACAACTAACTTAATGATTGCATATTCCATTGGCTGTTCGTACTGACCACATACTATTTGAATATTAAGTGGTTTTTACCATCATAGTTATTTTATAAGTTTGGGCAAATGAACGAGTGAAGGTTATCTCATTTTAATTACTTTAATGTGATTTTTGAGACAACTCTACTGTTCATGGTCGCGCTTTCAATGACGGTTTTCAGTAGGCAAATTGGCCATCTAAGGACTTTGAGCAAACTTTCAATGAGGAATTGCAGGTCATTATGTTTCACTGATTGATACTCTTTCAGTGATGCTCGGCTTGATTGAAACGAACGTTTCCGAACAATACTGTGTCAAGGTGGGTGAATCTTGATGTGAATCTTGATGTCGCAGTTGTATGGTTCTATCGCCTCAAAGAAGCTGAAATGGAAGTGACACATTCATCCTTTATATATACTTCATATACACCTACACTTTTCAGTACGGTTCGAACATTTCCCAGTCTCTGTTCTTTCAATCTTCCGCTTCTTGTCATCTACTACTTTCTCTCGCGGCCATTCCACCTACGTGTTCCCTCCTTTTCAATCATTTCAATCGTGCGCCGTTGCACAGAAATCTCAAGGTGCGTTGCGAAATGAGCAAAACAACTACGTATAAACTGCTTATGCACCAGTGCGGCTTATGAATTTTGCTCAATCGATAAGTGTTACTTTCCTGAAGTTGTATACTAGACAAAACAGTTAGATACCGTATTTTGGTGTTTCAGATCATCATCTGGGCCTACTTTGTCAACTTGGTACTGTTTGATGTAGCGATGGCCACAGCCAATGTACGTGACGTTTTTTTCCCTCGAATAACAATCAAACACATCAGTTTGCACTTTGGAGAATAATCACACTTTGTTATGCGTGTGTCTCGATTTAAAAAAAAAAACTGAATTAGCAGAAAACGAATACGTGTGTCAACAACGGTCGGGAACTTTTTCCGAAGCGTTCGATCCGGAAAAAACGGGTCGATTTTGGTTCGGTAGAAATCTGTTCGGGACAAAATTTAGGCGGGAACACAAACAGGATACTGCATGTAGATCCGAACGCTTATATTTTGTTCCAGTAAAATGTTTTAGATACACGTAGTATCAATCTACTTCACTCTGAAACACCCCTGTGATGCCTTTCTACCTCGTGTTCCCTACATCATTCTGAATGTGACTATATTGGGCAGCATGATTCTGCATACATTCCTCCAAACAGTTCTCTGTATAGAAAGAATCGTCGCGACCAGAAGAATTCATGATTACGAGAAGATTGGATGCTGGATTGGTGTTTTGGCTGTTGCGGGATCGGTAAGCCGCGAGGAAGTTAGAGAGAATGCGAGTTTAAGTTCCGGAAAGCAAGAGAGTGACAGCCGAAAAAGCAAAAAAAAAAAGAAAAGGAGAGAAAATATGAGATTTTTGAGAAAACTACAACAAGAAAAACGAACTGGGCGATGTAGAGTGACAATTAGAATAGAAGGTATAAAAGACAAATACACAATTTATCATAGTTTTTCATATAATTCCGCAACGTTGTCGATTACTGTGATAACAATTCCAGCTTGCGCTCGCGACTGCCAGCCTGCTCTACATTTTTGAGGGGGAATCATTTGACAATGAAACAGTGCTCTACCAACTGAACTCTATGCGCATTCAAGATAGAAATAGACTTAAAACATCAACAATGTTGTGTTTGTCTGTTACGGACCTACTGGTTATTGGAGTTATACATATACACAACACGCGGATAAAAAAGAGGTGAGAAACGTTCACCAGTCAACAGTTGAAAAGGACATAGAACCAACTTTAGCAATCGTTTATATTTCAAGTTATATCATTACCTCAGAGTCAGACAACCCTGTTTACGTATATATTTGCAAGACGTACTTCACCTGAATGTGAAAATTGCGATCATAGACTGAAAAGATTACAGCCTACAGCAGATGCAGAAGGATACATCAGCATTTTTATATTGTGGGGGATATCTTTGAATGCCAAAGTTGTACAATGTCTCTCCCCCACCCCCGTTTTTCGAAGATGTCCAAGGAGTAACAGAGGGAATGTTTGTTAGATGGGGAGCGATTGCACGGCTTCTTTCCGTACCAATTTGTTGAAGATTGTTTTTCTTTCGCAAGAAGTTATATGTTGATCTATCATACTCGTAGTTTATGGCACATGAAATTTCTGGGTTATCTGATCTTTCTGTCAGGGTCAACTTCAATCTACGGTCTCGTTATCAAATTTCTGAGAATGTTCGAGCCTCTGAATTTGTGCTGACCATTTTATTCGTTTCCACCATATTCTTCATCCTATTCTCAGCTCTCATGCTTTGCGTTTCCTATAATCCTGCACGATTCGGCGAAAATATTGCAGCTTTCAGAGCAAGTATGAACTTTACGAACGTGAGTTCTGGGAGTAAGTGCACCAGTTTCCCTACAAATTGTGTAGGCTTGTGAACTGACAATCGCAAAAGATAGCGTCTCAATAAAACAATGCACTTACAATAGCAAAATGAGTACTTTGATCAGGGACACTCACTAGATGACATTATTCTATGAAAGTAGTTGTCAGATTGTTTGTTACCTTCCCAGCTCTTTTCAAAATTTATATTTTGCATATAAATCATTGAATTTGTTCTATGATAAGTAAATTTCCAAACGCGATGCGAATTTCAAGATCACTTAGTTAACGAGTCCCGAGAGATCAATAATAGTTCATGAAAAACGAAACCATTACCGTTTCGAGAAGTACAAATAACTTGCCGCTAGGGAGACAACGTTACAGTCCCTAATGATTGTATATGCGAACACTGTGAGAACAGCAACACATGTGTTTTGCCACAAATGCCACATGTTCTAGAAGATAATGAACAATACATGATTGAAGAAATCGTTGAGTTCAAAGATTTGATATATATGACGCGGAGGACAACGTGAAGAACATTTTGTGACTAATAGACCTTGATTCAACTCTACACTTGGTCGTTTTCAGGTCATTCCAATCATGTCCTTCATTCTACCAGTCGTCGCCATTCGTGTTCTCGAGAGGCATAGAAAAAGCTCCAAGAATAATATTACCAAAATGACTACAACCCAGACAGGAGAACTGGCAAATGAGTCGTACAGGCAGATTGTAGAAACTGGCTGGTAGTGATTAACTAGCCTGAAACATCATAGGTAACCTTGTTTGCTAGAGCGAACTAAATTTATTTCAGTGATTTATAATTTGTTTTAAACTATAAAATTTTCTGCTAAACTATAAAATGTTAAACGTAAACTTGTGAAAATCAGCCAATTTTTAACATACAACTATGAGGTGAAACGTATGTATCTTTTGGGTTACTGTAATGCAGCAATTCTTAATCTATAAATGCTTTGTAGTTTTAATGATATTTAGGATCTTTTTTTCACAGACTTCAAATTGGTAATTTCGGCCATGTTTTGAATATGGTTCCGTAAATTAAATTTTGTACGTAGGTGAACTCAGCGGTGTATGTACGTGCGCGTGGTCGCGCCACATTTTCGAGAACACGGAGCAAGACAGGAAGTTGACACCTATATGAATGATTTTGGCTTTTTAATGTGAACAATATCGACTAATAAGCTCAAACCTCTAAATTAAAGAGGAACGGTCCCTTTTTAAATGTTCTTGGTTATACAACTCGAGAATTTAAATGTTCTTGATTAGGCAACTCGAGAAGCCCAATAAAATTTATATACAGCTCCAAGTGATGTCTGTTCACATTTTCGCAGATCTCATTCCTCATGGAAGAAGGAAGTTTACTATTTACACTTTAGATTAGCACGAAGCCTGTCTACCTTATAACTCACCACATCTCAAATGTGATCGAAATATTTTATTTTGAGCTTTTTGTTAATTTGTTCTGACCACTATTATCAAATTTTATTAAATTCATTCAAGATATTTTTGGAAAACACCGCCGTTCTCCACATTTATCCAGGACAGAGGTTCCCTGATAAAGTCTGCGTAGCCGGATATCATTCCGAAGCATCTGAAACGCAATGTCTAAGTTTCGCGGCAAAATCTGTTTAATATTTGTATCAACTTTCAAGAAACATGTCTCATGTTATCTGAACGTTTGCAGAAAAAACAAAACAACGAGATCTGAGTCGAGAGCTGCCACACAAACATTTTATAAGTGACTCAAATCTACCAGTAGCACACCAAATGAGAATGATTTCTGTTCAAAACTAACCCGGAACTACTTTGTTTGCACATATTCTCTTCGTGAAGATTAAGCCCAAATGCTTCCATGCGGCATTGTTCCAAATTACGCATCGTTTCATGGGCTTCGGTTACCCACGGAGACATCGTCAAGTCTGATGATTAAAAGAGAATATATTATACATTTTAATAGGAACTGCTTTCATTTACAAGAAACATCGAGCAGTTTTGTCTTGCGTTTCGGTACGAGCCATTGTTGACCGTTCGCTAGTATGTTATTGACCATCTAACACAAACAACAAGAGCACAAGAAAATATAAAGGTCAATGACCAGACAGTTTCAGTGTTCTTTATATACCCGCTCTGTGGTCAAAAGTCGGTCAGCTTTTCACAGAATGATCCGAAATTGTCTGCTTCACTGAGTATATTTGTGTAAGAACCAACATGACGAAACCGTGGTTCTAGCAGTGACTTAAACACAGTGACTAAATACCTTTGAAAGTAGTGTTTTGTATTCTTTTCTTGTAGTTCTCATCCAAAAGTCGTCCTAACTCTTCTGTTTGATGATGATCGAACGTTGGCTCGTGGATTATAGAGGAGTTTCGCATTTGACGAGGAAACCTCCTGTAATCACAGATTAGATGTTGGCACCTTATAGCAGCATCGTATAACTGCTATGAGCCAACTCACTTCGTTGGGGACATTTGAAAAAAAACTTTTTATTACTAAACGCATGTGCTCGGTAAAATTACTGTACACCACGCATTCTTGTTAACTTGATCATTGAGACCAATGAGTAGAGTATACATGAAACTCAATACATAAAAACGATATTTTCAACGAACCTCATGTGCAGTGAGTAAATGTTGGGATCGCCTTTCAAAGACACGTGTTTGTATCTTTCGTTGCTAGACCCGATTTTCTCATTCTGTCGAGTAGTATGCCAGTCAAAATTAAGAACCTTGAAATAAGGTAGTGTTCAAAAAAAAACTAAAAAAAATTCCGGCAACATTATAACCTTATTTATGTCAGCCTTCTTAGAACGTTCGCTACGTAAATGAGTAGATGGATAGATAGCTCTGGCATACTATAGTTGTGATGATGTACCATACTCATGTAACCAAGGAGCCTTTTACAAACAACACTAACGCTCCGGAAACCAACGTGACAATTTTCCGTTCTAGGACGATGGTCAATTTGACCACACAAATCTTTCGTATTGTAGGATTATATTTTGTTCTAGAATAGACTAATAAAGCTACATGTTCCTTTTTTGAATGGTGTGTGCGGAACGCAGGTGTCGGTGAAACAACGGAGACATTATTCATAACAATAATAACCCAACAACGCACTCTTTCAGGTCTATGAATCAGTTTCCCCGACTCTCTGTACGATTTTTCCACACTGGCTCGTTCTATTACTCTAGTCGAAGTCCAGGTCAAAGAAACATCGTTGGGAGTATGGATTTCATTCCATCTCAACTGAAAACTTATCGATAAACGTTGAATATTCCTGTGAGCGTATCTAAATTATCTTGATGAGTGTTAATGTATCTAATTTTAAAAAATTGAGCCACCCAAACAAATGAGTTTTTTAACTTGACACACAAGTTCTGTTTTTGAACTACCGTTGAAAATACAGACATGCTTAATCCATTCGGGACATTCAACTACCCAACCGACGAAGACTTTGTTGCACGGCTTTCCACGCAAACTCAAAAAGACATGAAGTCAACGTTCAAAGAAGGACGATTATATGGTCCAATGCCAACGCTTCAGTCCTTCAAACTGCAATACATTTCTCAATTGCGGTTTGAAGGACCATTGACACGGAATTGGTTCACATAATCTTCCTGATTTAACAAAACACACGGTCATTTTCTAACCTTTTGGTGTGTGAGCAACCAGTCGAGTTCATATTGGGCGGCATCAGGGTGTTTCTTTTGTCGGTCTTCCAAAATACCTACAAGGTCTCTCCCAACACCAAATGGAATATCATCCAGATCGAAATTGGCCACGTATTTGACATTAGACCTGCAACAAATTGCAAATATGGTTAAATTTGAAGATCATCTACTTTATGTTGGACTCTACTATTTCTTCTAACTAATTTGTTGCATTGTCGGAGTACTGAGGGCACTACGGCATAGGTTTGGTGAGATAGCTCTCTCAATCTATGAACCAACTCAACATTGCTTGTTGAGAACGTATGAGCGCGAGCGTAGAGATACTTGGATGGTCATAAAGGAACACCATATTGTAACAATATGAAGTGAATGAATAAATCTTGAAATCTTGAATCTTGAGCGCATTCTAGGCGTTAGTCTTATTTCAAGTCCAACCTGTTGTTCTTTACGGCAAGAAAGAGAAACAGTGTTTCCACAATAGAACGTCAAAAAATGATGATAAGCTGGAACTAAATCCTATATATTCATTCCAACCTGGTACCCTCGAACAAACGTTGTTTTCGCCCTAACGAGATATGAGCCACGCAAACCAAAATGAGAGAAGCAGGTAGGGATATTACAACTTTCGGCAAGTTTTAGCGTACGTACTCAGTGGTGAATGTGACGAAAGATACAATTCATCATTTTCCCCACTAAACCCACCTTGCCTTGTGCATACATTCTTGCATGAAGGTGGTGGCCGCATATCGGAACACATGACTGTTCGGATCGTCTCGGTACTTTCCACGATTCTGAAGTTCAATGTAAGTGTTTTTTATTAATGTGATCGTACAGGCTTCTGAATTTTGTAGCATCGATCATGTTCAACTTGATGTGAAAATTGAGCTACGACAAAACGCCAGAACACACTGTTTATGAAGTAGATTTGGGATTTCAGGCACTGTGCTTTTGCAACAGTCTCCATGTTCCGCGGTCTATAAACCTCGGCAAAATGAGAATCACTAACTCAATACAACCTCGAGTTCGGTTTAGAAAACAAACCCAACAATATACTGTGCTTTTGCTTCACTTTTTCTTTTTGAGTTGAACGGAAGTATAGTACTGCAAGCATACTAGTGTGTCTATAGCTGGAAGTAATTTTCTTTTTGGGTTTCAGGCAAAAAATAGGTGGAGAAAGCAACACACCCTTCTGGGCACCGACAGATCCGACCACGATATCAACTCCAAGTCATCTCCGAGCTGTTCTTTATAAAAATCCAACACGTGCTTGGTCTGAAATTTGTGAACCGTAGAAGAGAATCCTTGAACCCTTACCTGATTTGTCCGCTCTGATTTTCCTTTCAATGTCTGTAAGTGTTTTTCATCCCCATCCCTTTTCCTCTATTACCCTATCGATCATCTTTTGTTGTATGATCTCTCGTTACTTCTTCTTGTCACTCACCTGCTTCGTATAAGAGTGAAGGTAGAAGTAGAACTTCGTTCCGCCTTGAGCTAACCAGGATTCGAAAAACTAAAGTAATGCATTATTTATAATACAGCCTTGCGATCGAATCTGATAATAACTATTCTTACATACAATCCGCATTTAAAAATCAACGCAAACAATTTTGAAGCTATGGATGTTCGATCGATTTCGGCCTCGTTGATCTGACAAATTTGTGGAACTGACCTGTATGATGAGTGGCCAGTCCGTATAGTAAAATATCGGTTGAACACAAACTCCAAGTTGGTGTGGATAGGTGTGGTTTGATGTAATACGTACGTCTCTGTAAACAGATACTACCTTCAGCTTTGCTTGTTTGCGGACTTCAAAAGTTCGAAACTGTTAGAATTTCCCTGACTTGTGTCCTATTTTTGTTGTAGACTTTTTCGAACGAAGAATTCTTTAGAGGAGTGTTTACGGAACTTTTGTAGATATAGAAAATCTCAGTATTGCTGCGAATTCGTTTTTCTCGTGAATGGTACTCATTTTACTCACCGGACTGGCACATCGAAAAACTCCTGATTTCCCTCAGACGTGAAAGATAGTAGACTTGGTGTATTGAACGATGGCGGAATTTTCACAGCACCTTCAATGAAAACGTTCATTGCACCAGATTTAGAGATAAAAGTAAAAGATAAGAGACTTTTTTTAATTTAAAATTTCTCAGCATAAAGAGTATTGTGTGCACGATGCACCACCTACTGCGATAAACGAAGGTGAAAGTACAAGCACGATTCAAATCGACACATAAAAGTTCTGCTCAAGCGCGGGAATGAACGTTCCCAACCCCAAATAATCGAAAAATGACCAGTCCAGTATCTTTTCGACCGGAATGTGAAGCTGGGACGGTTCACTTTTGGTGTTGGGAAGGTGCACGCCGGTGCCTAAGTCCCTAAATTACATCATCATACCTATTCTGGTGGAGAAACCGCATTCCATGGCATCGTCGCAGGTTTGATTGAAGCACATATAGGGCACTGGTTTCCACTCGGAGCCCAATTGGACCAGAACCTTGTTTCTGCAAGAACATCACGTTTTGAAGAGTGAAAATTCAATACATTGATGTAACCTCACGATAGCGCCCGACTACTTTGCATGACAAACTCCTTCACTTTATTTAGGCACTTCAGCGCACTCTGGACTGGTTTTGAAGAGGACTTCACATATTCAAGTTGGAGACGATTCTGTTACGGTCGACTCTGAATACAAATCCAAGTTGCTAGCTGCAGAGCAGAACACAACCTTGGTCAAAGCAACTTAGAGATAACTTGAAAAAACGGCAGACCAAACAATATGTTTTTCTGCTGTGTGTTCAGTCCAGCGATCTCGTATGTATGAAGATATAACTACAGTCTATCTATGGTCATTCCTATAACCCACGTATTGTGTCTGTGCTGCAACCAAACGAGGCGAAGTGTGTCGTCTTTTATACGATAAACTTCTCTGAGGTGGATGCCAGAGAAATACAAACTCTCTAAAACGGAATCTACGTATTTTAACAGTTAATTCGTTTGTTGTATGTTGCCAATGAAACCATCGTTTGCTATCTTTCTCCCCCCCTCTCTCCCTCCGCTCTCTCTCCCACTCTCTCTCTCTCTCTCTCTCTCTCTCTCTCTCTCTCTCTCTCTCTCTCTCTCTCTTTCTCTCTCTCTCTCTCTCTCTCTCTCTCTCTCTCTCTCTCTCTCTCTCTCTGTGTATTTACCTCATAAAATTATCAGATAAAGAAAACGAAAACCAAGATATATCTCATGATGCTCGATGAAACTCCACTTATTATCGAAATCGACTGCATTGACATTTTTCTAAGAAAGCAGTTGATGTTTTAATGAATTTTGTATTCCTTTTTCGAACAGGAAAAAATGTCAATACCGTCATCGTGCACTCCAGGGTGAAATATCGGTTGGAAATCGTCATAATACTCAGTTCCAGCATTTCGGAGAGAAGAAGAGGTCTCCGTTCTGTTTGCACGAATTAGAACTGCAAATTTTTCTTGGTATTGATAATTTGGAAAAAATTCGATAATCGGAAATAGTTTGTTTTGATAAGGTCACAAAAATTATTACAAAAGCTGTTGATTTAAAGAATTCCTTATGAGACGAAGATACATATAAAGTAGAGCAAAGTTAAGCATTACTTCGTTTGTCATAGGGCCAATCTTAGTTGTAGTGTGGTAAATAATGCGGCATAATGTACGAAACAGACACTGTACACGCTTGTTTGGAAAGAGTAAAATTTATACGTAATTTTTTTTACTTCGTGGCTCTTCTGAGTTGGACATTGTATGGGATGGGAAAAGTAAGGGTAAGTTGATGTTTCGTTCTAACCTGATATAATTAGAAATACGACTACAAGCATCAGAATTAGTAAACTACATAACTGTCCATTAAATTTGGCACTTCTCGGTCGCACAGAGAATGACGGTAACATAAATGAGAGCCTGAACCGTTACGGCTCGGAAAATGTAGCTCAGCTGAAGTCTGAAATAGGTTCAAGTGGTAATGAGTATAAAACCGAATCCTAGAAAATACAAAGAACTCAATCACTCACAGTCAGCGGCTTCATTTCAGATTCACGCTCTTATATATCATTTTCGCACAAAATACCATAAAGTGGCTTCATTGTTGTATTTTTCTAAATTTTAACTGGTTTCCATATGCAAGAGCGAGCCTATGATTCTCTTAGTGCATACAATAAATTGCATAAGGCAAATGACGGTTTGGCAGTCAAGACTGTAACCTTTGTTTGGCGAGAAGCTTGGGCAAGAAGAAGGAATTCACGAGAGAATTTATAGTTTGGATGAAGAAGAAGGATACTATCTGTTTAAGAAATCATAAGTCTACTGCGACTTAAAAAGTTGTGCGGAAGAAAAAACGCTAGTATCAAGATTGGCCGTAGAACTGGGTGAAAGTCTGATTCGGTTTTCTACTTTCACTCCAACCTTATGCGAAAGGAATTTCGTATGATCAAATTGCAAACTAGACCGTTTAAAATATACACATTTTCAACTGTACATCTCATGGAGCGTGATCAGAGCAGTATATACGAAGAGAGTCGAAATAAAACGTCTCACATCAAGATAGAACCAATGTATTGTTGTACACTAAAACACAATATTTCTAACTAGATTTGGTCAAAAAACAAACTTGGGGATACGAAAGCAACGACGAACAGTGTTTGGAAAAGACTGTGATTGCTTGGCACTTTTCATAAAAGTAGAATACAAAAACACGATACATAACATGGAGAAACAGTGTGAAAAACGTGAATCAACTGAATTTTAATCTTCCGATTCATGGTCAAATAAATAATGCATTACGTGATGAAATTCAATTAAAGCAATAGTGATATGTTCTTTGGGAGCTGAGTGGTCAAGACGTTGCAGTTCGGCTGCTGCACTGACCCGGGTTCGGTTCCCACTCGCCGCGGTATCGTTCTGGCGGAGCGCATGAGCTGCTGAAAAAGCTCACCCATACCTATCTCCACCATCTACGGACAGTCCTTCTACGTTTGACATCGATATCATACATCTGGGAATCATTCACAATAATGTGACAAACGGCTGAGATAGACCGTGCACGATTTTTATTATGGTTCGATATTGGCAATTGTCACAGGCGTACTGTGTGAAGTTTGTTTCCCTAGGTCATATGCATATGCACGTAAAACCAGGAAATTTTCCAATATTTATTATGAGTTGTAGAGTACAACCGTTCAAATGACAACATATATATCAGTTAACTTCTTCTGTTAGCATGCCAGAATCCTTTTTCGGTGTAGTTCCTGAAGGTGTGCTGGAAAGTGTAGTCTATCGCGGCGATTCCTCCGTCGTCCACCTGATCGATTCTGAATTCTATCGACATGTCCTCCAGAATAACCGGGGTATTCCTCGTCAGGTAACCGGTTATGAACACATCGTCGATCTGAAAATGGCTCATTCATGCACTGAATTATGTTCACATGTGTTTCATGATCTATTTTAAAACAGGACCGAAACAGGCGAAACACGTTTCAAAAATTATACCAATTTTCATCTTGAAAGAATATGTACTGGACTTTGTTAAAAAGCGATTCCACTCACCCAAAACCATTTTATCGTCTTTGCCCGCTCTAGAATGACATCGATTGCTGGTTGTGTAAGGATATACGCCATTCCGAGACAGTAATCTGGATAGCTCGGGCGCGGTTCAACAAGGTGTGATATGGCCCTACATTGAAAGAGATCACAAGCACTCTTGTGGAATGTTTATATAATCGGCATAGTCAAAGGTCGTATGCAAAGTTCTCTATGCGATTTTTTCAGCAGCTTTGTTCAGAGTTATATTCTCAACAGCTCAAACCAGCAACATAATTATTTTGACAGAGCTCATAGAACACACTCTTATTTGTCTGTTTTTACGATTGCCCATACTTCGGCTCCAATATAAATAGGTTGGGACTGGTTTTGGGCATAGAAGCTTTGTGAATAGTCAATTCAATGTTCTGACTGTGTGCGCAATGAAAACCGTACAAATTTTCGCTCTGGCTTACCCACCATTTTCCAGTTCGTTGAACCGGCATTTGACGGAACACGTAACACCACATAGTTGGAGGTCCCTGTTTCTCCGCCTCGCCATTGAAGCGTTTCAGTTGCTTCAACAACATCTTGTACACCTTATCCACGTTCCACACCGTGTCATCGTCAATTTTGAGTATAAAAGGAACCTCGGAGCAGTGCGACTGTACGTAGCGTAGATGAGAAAGCTGCTGAAACCAGAAACGGTTTCACTGTAGTTACGCAGCGCTACGAACTAAATTAAATCGAACTTAAACATGTAAACCTTATGTTCCAAGAAAATTATACTTACGTGAGTTCGCGCACAAGTGCGCAATAGTTTTCTTTCAATGGCTCTGATGTTACTTCAGTGATAAACACTCATAAATGAACTAAGGATTTTTATCTAGAAAGGTTATCTTATTGCTTAGGTGTCAACGTTCATATATTAAACATATGTCTATGTCTACCTTTTGTGTTATATTCTGATATGAATCTACGTAGCCAGCCTGCAGAATATCTGCATGTTCATCGATTTCGGTTCTCAGACGGCGTTCCGACTCGCGGTCTGTGACGTTCGAAATACCAATCGGGAAGATAATACCGAAAAAGTACTGCAAGAATAATAATATCTGATAAAAGAAGAATCTTCATTTACACAGAGGTGGTATGATATGCCATGGTTTTTTCTGTGTGTTACTGAGCATTCCAGTAAAACAAGCAAGAAAAGAGGGGGTGCCCTAGAGTGGGGTAGTTTGTCGCCTAAAAACGTTGCGGTGCCGTAATCAAAAAAATCCCGTTTTTTTAACTTCGTCCTGGGTTCTTCAAACATAAACTGTTTCTCTGCTCTCACATTCCGCCACGACACGATGGTCCCAAAATAGTGCGCAAAGCGAGAGATGCAGGATGACATAAAAGTGCTGGTATGATGCAGCAAACGTTTTGCGGGGTTTTGTGCGGCTTGCGGCTTCTCTATTAGATATCAGATAACGAATTTACAACAGTTTGTTCGTGAGTGTTTGGAGCTAATAATTACCTTTTCCATCAGAATTCCATATGTTTTTCTCCATTCTTTTCTTCTGTTGAAGTCATGAACATTGGTGTGCACAACTACTAGGAACTTTATCTCATCACAGATATAATCTCTGGGCCAAGTAAGCAAGGGAATGGGAGAAAGGGACTGAAACAAAAGCCAATCAGTTGAGAAGTTGTCCAGTTAGAGAACCAATGTATTCTTGTGATGTTGGGTTTTGAAAATGTACTACCATATATTCTCCATGTCCTACTGCCAATGAACTTCGGCATATGTTATATTCTTGATTTTATTGTTTCAACCAAACACGAGGCGGCAAGATGTTTTATATGATGTGGCGACGTTGCGGAACACTATAGGAACAGGAGATGACCAAGAATGCCATATACTTCATTGTGAATGCAAGAAGATATTCACAACAACTAAACGCCATGAAATGATTGCGTAACTTCATGCACAAAGCGAGAACTTGAAGAATGGAATGGAACTGGTATTCTTTTGACATAATATGTCGATTCTCATTGTATTACGAATATGAACTTTGGTATTTTGATAGAAGTTACAAAAAAGCACATGATAGCATCACAACTGGGATGACAAATATTTTCACATCGTCTTCTCTCAGTTCCAATCCATAATCATGCCACAATAACGATAGTGTGCGATGAGCGACTCACTTGAAGCGGATAATTTGGTATGAAATCCTCAGAAGGCATTGTTTTTTCAGAACTTGTGATTTTGGTGTCATCATGATATTTGAACTGGAAACCACATCAAAGAATCAATTAAGAGCATAAGTTGTGAGCATTCCTTGATGACCAAAACGATTGTCTCAAGTCTAGGTCAATTGGAGCTAGTCAAGATTGCGAAAAGCACCAGCAAAGCACCAGAGCACGAAGTCATGAAACTTTAGCGCGGTGTCTTGAGACTCGTTCGACCGCATAGCGCCGTCTATTCATCTGCTTTTTCCATAACTTTTGGTGTTTGCGTAATCTGACCTTAGAGTAGGAGTAGTTCCTAGTAGAATATGTGCAGCTTTCCAGTTTGATTAGCCTTGTATGATTACTCAAAAAAGGTGTACAATAAATATTCCAAATGGCGTATTTCAAGAATTGCGACAGAGATTGTTCTCAAATAGTAAAACTCACATAAATGTATAACAACAGAACTGTACAAAAAGCAACTGGCCCGGAACTTGGCGTTCTCCTAGCCATCAACTAACCCTGGGTGTTTGTTGAACTCTGTGAAAAACTGCAAATATACGAATAAAGCAGCTGAAAAGTTTACATGAATCAGCGCATCTGTAAATCAGTTTAGTTCCTGCTTTAGTTCCGCTTGAGAAATCTTTTTTTATATTTTTATATCAACTTCAATCCGTGTATTCAAGTTGTACGGAACCATCACAGTGGGAAACTGAATCAGTTCGTTCATGAATTCCAAGATAATGTACAACAAAGGTCAGAAAATGATGAAATTGTTTATACTGGTTTGATAACTAAGTTTTTTTTTTGTTTCAGTTTAACAACTCAAAAAGTTTTACACGTAAAACGGGTGTCGAGTGCCGGTGATTTGGAGAGAAAGTGAAAAGCAGAAAAACTGTGAAAGTTTTCAGTTTATATGTTAGGTTTCAGTTTCTGGGATTTTGCGCGGAGACATTATCTTAACCTTTTCCCATGGTTCGACTTTCTTCCAGACATGAATAGTTAACTGGGCTGTTGTGTCTAGACAAATAAAACTCGAAAGGTGAACACTACAATTCTTTGATACTATCACTTTTCAGTTTACGTGCACATAAACACGGTTTCTCCACAACTAAAGTTTATTTAAAGCTTCAATACTGTTAGAATACACAAACAAATATAACTAAATATAAACTCAAATAGAATGGCAGTGTTACAATCACAAGCACTACCTTGTTCTCCTACTGCTATACGAAAAATAGATATATCTCTGTGATTTTAAATGTGTACAAGCAGAATAACTATTACTTAATTATAAAAACTCAGTGAATCAAAGCCGGTTTTTTTTCGAATCGGAAAATGCTCTAAAAAATACAAATTCTACGAAATAATGCAACATAGACGAGACAATCTAAAAGTTATGAATTAGCACCGACAAACATTTGTTTTTGTTTACTCTGGCTGTGTTGTTGTGGTCGAGTCAGTCACTGTCTTCTTCTTGTAATACTTTGTAGTCACGTGTCTGTAACAAATAATGAATAAGTTGTGTGGCTATGTAGACATAAACGAAGTGAACAACTGTAAGGTGAGCAAAAGTGTGTCAAAACTGTTGGTAAACGATCGCCGCTCCCCTAAGTATAGTCTGGAAGGAAAAATGCTTGTTTGAATTCTTCATCGTCATCATACAAGATTGTAAAGTTTTGGTTTGTCTTTATGAAATCGAAAACAATTCAGAATATACGCTTCGGAATTCCATCTTAACATCAATGTTCTTCTAGTATCGCTTTTCGTCATGTTCCAACAGTTTTCATCACTTTCACGTTTAGCAGGTAGAATCACGTTATAGCTATCGTTTCGTTATCATGCACACTCTGAAACAATGTGTCTACCAGATTTGCCACCAAAGTCGAAAAATCTGGTAAATTTGCAACCAAGACCGTTTTGTCTAGCAAATTTGCAACCACACCGAGAATGCGCTTGCGCTGGGTTACCTGGCGCACTCAATTCACTGGCGCAAGCGTTGTTTTTAAAGACGCCGCCACTTTTCAAAAATTTAATTCAATTAAATTATGTTTATTATTGTTTTATTGTGTCACATCATGTAGTTTCAATTCATAATTTGAACTATAATGTTGTAGTGGGGTCGAGCAATCTTTTATAGTAATTGAGTTGTCCCTTCATTTGAAATTGAAAAAATCGTTGGTTATTTACGTTTTTGGATAAATTTTACACAACTTTTAAATTAAAGTGGTTAATTAAAATATTAAAAAGGTTTTCCGATTGTATACTGTCCACATAATTTAAATTGTCCAATAAACATTCAGTTTTGGCTTTTACTACATAGGGTGTTTTTACTTTTTTCTAGGAATGTTTTGCCTTTCTCAAAAATAGTCAAACTTTGTGATTTACATTTACATTTGTGATTTACAAAAAATTTACATCAGAACCATCGTTTCGTTCTAGCTCGAACGAACGCATTTTGTAACAATTTTTCAGTCAACTGTTCTCTAAATGTAGACATTCTGTAATGAGCTGGTTTCCTTCATAACCTGCTGTATTTTATTTTTCTCTTGAACTTTTTTGTCATGTTTTTCTTGTTCTAGGTTGTTCTCGGGTACAGTCTGCCGTGCATGCCGCAAGACGGGTTCGCATGTCGAGTGTCAGCGAGGTCTCGCCCTGAAGCTAGAAGCTAATCATTTATGATTCGTCTATTGTCTGATATCCATCGTTTGGAAGGCTCCCCAATATTCTCTTAAAAGTAAAAGGTTGGTTCTACTGTCTAGTATATTTTCTCACAAAAGGGATTCTTTAAGATAAAAATGGCTCGTTCAGCCGAAACTGGCGGTAACGTGTGCGTTTCAAACATCTGGTCTGGTCTGACTGTCGAAAACAATCAGTTTTATTGTCTTTTGTTTTAATATGTAAGTGAGTTCTCATTGCTGATTTCAATAAGTGGAATAGTGGGTGCCACTTCACGTCCTGTGTTTTTTAACTGTGGTTTTTACAGATGATCTCGAAAAAGGCGGACTTGGACTTCTGTGACAAGATGCCACTTCAGGATTCTTACCTCGTCTTTGTTTCTCTGGTGGAATTTCTTCAGACTACTTGTTGGTAATTTTCGTGAATATCGTTATATTTTTCAAAGTTCATTTAGTTCCTTCCTTCCTTCAAAAGAGAAATGGACTACTTTCTCACCGAAAACAAGAAAATTAGTCTATTTTAGGCACATTTCACGTTCCCTAAACAATTACTCCATTCTGAAGTATGTTCAGTGTGTACCTTACGTGTTCAATTATGAACCTTGATGTTTTGTTTGTATAGTGTTTGAGATTCTTCCCCACCTTGCAAGACTACTACATAAGAATACTCTCTGCTTCCTATACCTATTCCATTCCACTTTTTGTTAATTGCTTCATGTGTCTCAGACAAGTTTTTGGTTTTTGCGAAAGTCACAACCTATTCAAATTGCTCTGTTTACCGGTTACCAAGTTACCATTGTCATTTTTCTCAATCATATTCGTAAAAATTGTTGATATTAGCTTTTTTTGATCTTTTTGTGTCATTTTTAGTTAATTATCCATTTCTCGCAAGATTCTCAATAATTTCCGACATGAATATTATTGTTGTTGTTTGTACGAATGAATATGTTGTTTTTATGGTTTTCTAAAATATAATTGTTTTCAAAAAGTGCGACAAGTTTTCTGGTAGATTTCAATTGCCACGCGTCATTGATTTGCTGGTAGATTTGCGACCTCCTATTTGCTGGCAGATTTGCCAGGAAAAATGATACCAAAACGCAATGTATCAATTTGTCATGGTGTTTTGCCTGCAAATCTGGTAGACACATTGTTTCAGAGCAGTGTACTAACTGATCAAGATGATTTGACCGAGTACCTGGAGATGACTCCTGGTTCCATAGGTGTCTCGACCACTCGCTTTTCCTCCTCCTTCAACAGGGCGTAGTCCTTGCCAGGGTCGGTGGCAGTGGTCAACTCACGTTTGTAGGAGACGTCATGTCCTTCCTGGTCTCGGTATCCTCCCTGAGGGAAAATAGTAGAGGATGCAATTGCTTTCTTGGTAGATGAAACTCAATTATATGAGATCGGAAAATTTGATGCAAAGAAATGAGAGTAGTTTTCTCTGTGACGTAGAAAATGCAAATTACACCGTGTTGAATAATTGAATCACTGGTTTTACCTGACTATTATCAATAACTTTTCTAGATCATATATTCTACGAATATGTCATTGCAAACGGCCTGAAATACCTGAGTGTTATTGTGCGTGTTGCTAAGGCTTCCCCGCGGTAGGGTTTCGTTCATTTCGGTCTGAAATTGTAATCTGTATGTAATGTTCGAAGCAATTCAGTTTTAATATGATTTAAATGAGTGGAAGTGAACACGTTAAAAAACTAGAAGGAGCAAAAAATAACTCACTTTCTTGTTGAACACGTCATCGATGTTCTTAGCCGAAGACAGGTTCTTCGAAGAGTATGTGTTCGTGTTGTAGTTTGTAGTCACCGGTGCTACTGCGGGAATCGTTCTGAACAATTTGCAAATTGAATTACGAGACTTTCCGTTGTAGTTTAATATACTGTGAAGGATAGTAGCATTTACATCAGACGTACGGTGTCTTCCAAACCATAATTATTAACTTCCAATTGAGTTTCTCGAGATCCTGTAGAAACTCGGTACTCGGCTCCGAAGTATTAATACGTGACTCCACTTCCGATATAGGAAATTTGGGGCTTTCTCTCTCAAAACCTGTTTGGACTACTTTTTCTTTCAACACTCAGGTGGTTTCATTGGTTTTACTTACGTGGTTTCGGTTTTTTCCTCGTAGTTTCTCTTGTAGTTGCGCGACTCGCTAAACTGGGACAACTGAGATACGGGACGACTGGTTTCCTCGCGACGGCTCTGAAATATGTGCTAATAAACTGACTTGTTTATCAAGTTTCATGGGTAGAAAATGTGTTTGTTGGATCATACCAACTAGTCAGTAATAGATAATTCCAACTTGAATCAAATGAATGCATTTTTGCAAACTGTCGGATTACAAATAGAATTTGTGTGACGAAAATTTATTAGATAGTTCTTATGATATGCCAGAAACATTGTAAACAAATTACAACTACATGAACGATCTACAAATTCTATGTTCTGCTCTTTCACTTGCGTGAAACTGGCGAATTATGTTTTGACTGGAAAAATCAACGGCAGATTCTGTGATACTCCCCACTCACTTGCTCTTGGTGGCTCTTGTGGTAGTTTTCCGATTGGTATGTGCTCTGTGGTGCGACTACTGCCGGTGTTGTGGCACTTTTCTAAAACGAACAGTAAACTAAATCATTGAAATACGTGATGAAAAAAGTTAAGAAAATATACAAATCATCTGTCATTAAAATCTGGTGGTATTAGACTCGTTGTACCTGTAACGTTCACTAGGCATCAAAACTCTATGTAGCTCTCAGGTACTCTTAAACATCATAGTCCATAAAACCTGCCAGATAGTGAAGGTTGATAAAACTTTGGATGTTCTCAGTTTTGTGTCAGTTCTGCTTCAGTAACTACCAACGACCAACTTTCTCTGAATGGCTGGTGAAGCTGGACTGGTTCACGGAATAGGGAGAAGGCTGGGCAGATACGGGCTGCTGCAAATAGTAGTTGCACAACGCGAAGATCAATTCTGAACTACAGTGTAAATCAACAATAATGAGTATTTCGTTCTGAAAATAAGAAACACTATATTGTAGATGTTGAGTCGTCGTACAGTCACAAGTGACTGATTACGACTATCTAGAAATAACATTTCTGGAAGGGATTATCCGAGCAAACTATTTAATCGGATCAGAGACAAGTGATTAGTTCTAGCCGATTCATTTTGAACCATGGTTTTTTTCTCTCTGAGAAACAAGGTTTTCTCTGATCAACGTACTGTGGTGAAGGTGTTGCGAGTGCTGGAGAGTACCGGGAGAGTCGTGGTCACTTGCGGGGCAAGCTGTCCACCGCCAGTGGTGCTGGAGCTGGTCTTTTCCTGCAAGTTTCTCTAATCCCAAGCCATGTCCAAACACCGAATGGCTGATAATTTGTTTAGGCAGATTGTTTGCTTCAACTAAGAATTCGAGATCGAACTTTTTCAGAACTGAAAAAAAAACATAAACATTGTTTCTATTGTTCTTACTTGTTTCGAGTAGTGGGAAGAGGAATAGCTCTTGTATGAAGCGGCAGGGCTCACAGCGGCCTGGATGGGAGGCTGCTGAATGATAACTAGGTTCATTAATTCAAATTCAGATTCAACTCGTGTCACTAGTGTTAGCTAAAGAATGAACCTTAGACTTAGTAGTAACTTGTTTATATTTGTTTGGCAACCCAGTTAACCTTATGTGTGCTCCACACATTTTCGTAGAGAAAAGGGTTATTCAAGAGTCAACTCCAGGACAGAACTATACAATTCACAGAGTTCAGAGAATCACGTACTTCAAATGTATGTCAATGGTTTTCTGTGTTGAACACAAATCGAAAAAGTTCACCTGATCGGTGCTTCTAGATTCGTAATGGCTAGACGAGTAGCTGGTCTGACCAGCAGGTACGGGCTGCTGACTCGTTTGAGATGAGGCCATGTACGACTTGTTCGCGCTCTGAAATGTAATTATAAAAGCTATTGAGCGGGAAATATTCGCAGGTTCGAAAAGCTCAATGATCAACAGAAAACCAGTTTTATGATAGTTTTCGACCCGAGTTGAGCCTTTCAAACCTGTGTTAAAATGCGACTGTGAGATGAGGGTGAATTGGAAAAGCGTGAGTTTTGGATGTTAGCAGGGGGTAGATTGAGCTGATACATTTCGGCACTCCTCGCTCAAAACCTCGTAGCTATCACTAGTGTCGATGGGAGCTAGAGCAGGTAGAACGGTTTCCCGGAGCATGGACTGCGAGCGATCGCTTTGAATTGCCTGGAAACGTCATTAAATCCGGAATAACTCAATCAGGTTTAAAGACTTCTCTGTCGCAAATAATGTACAGAACGTTGGAACATTGTTGATATTAAAGACAGATGATCAAACTGTTAGGTTTGCCACATTTTCAGAAATAAAAGATATTCTTCGGGTGAGACAAACAGAAATAAGTTATAACTGAGAAAGCGCACTCATATTAACCTCAAATTTCGCTTGGATGGGTTGCACCGGAATATGGTGGCTCTCATGAGCAGAGGAGGTAGATTTGTGATAGTTGCTCTCCTAGAAAACAGTTTCGTTGTTTCAGAATACAGAACGATATTCATCGGATGAGATAAACAGAAAGAAGTTATAACTGAGAAAGCGCACTCATATTGACCTCAAATTTCGCTTGGATGGGTTGCACCGGAATATGGTGGCTCTCATGAGCAGAGGAGGTAGATTTGTGATAGTTGCTCTCCTAGAAAACAGTTTCGTTGTTTCAGAATACAGAAAGTTATTCATCGGGTGAGATAAACAGAAAGAAGTTATAACTGAGAAAGCGCACTCATATTGACCTCAAATTTCGCTTGGATGGGTTGCACCGGAATATGGTGGCTCTCATGAGCAGAGGAGGTAGATTTGTGATAGTTGCTCTCCTAGAAAACAGTTTCGTTGTTTCAGAATACAGAAAGATATTCATCGGGTGAGATAAACAGAAAGAAGTTATAACTGAGAAAGCGCACTCATATTAACCTCAAATTTTGCTCGGATTGGTTGAACAGGAATATGGTGGCTCTCATGAGCAGAGGAGGTAGAGTTGTGATAGTTGCTCTCCTAGAAAACAGTTTCGTTGTTTCAGAATGTAGAAAGATATTCATCGGGTGAGATAAACAGAAAGAAGTTATAACTAAGAAAGCGCACTCATATTAACCTCAAATTTCGCTTGGATGGGTTGAACAGGAATATGGTGGCTCTCATGAGCAGAGGAGGTAGATTTGTGGTAGTTGCTCTCCTAGAAAACAGTTTCGTTGTTTCAGAATACAGAAAGATATTCATCGGGTGAGATAAACAGAAAGAAGTTATAACTCAGACTGCGCACTCATATTGACCTCAAATTTCGCTTGGATGGGTTGCACCGGAATATGGTGGCTCTCATGAGCAGAGGAGGTAGATTTGTGATAGTTGCTCTCCTAGAAAACAGTTTCGTTGTTTCAGAATACATAAAGATATTCATCGGGTGAGATAAACAGAAAGAAGTTATAACTGAGAAAGCGCACTCATATTGACCTCAAATTTTGCTCGGATTGGTTGAACAGGAATATGGTGGCTCTCATGAGCAGAGGAGGTAGAGTTGTGATAGTTGCTCTCCTAGAAAACAGTTTCGTTGTTTCAGAATGTAGAAAGATATTCATCGGGTGAGATAAACAGAAAGAAGTTATAACTAAGAAAGCGCACTCATATTAACCTCAAATTTCGCTTGGATGGGTTGAACAGGAATATGGTGGCTCTCATGAGCAGAGGAGGTAGATTTGTGGTAGTTGCTCTCCTAGAAAACAGTTTCGTTGTTTCAGAATACAGAAAGATATTCATCGGGTGAGATAAACAGAAAGAAGTTATAACTGAGAAAGCGCACTCATATTGACCTCAAATTTCGCTTGGATGGGTTGCACCGGAATATGGTGGCTCTCATGAGCAGAGGAGGTAGATTTGTGATAGTTGCTCTCCTAGAAAACAGTTTCGTTGTTTCAGAATACATAAAGATATTCATCGGGTGAGATAAACAGAAAGAAGTTATAACTGAGAAAGCGCACTCATATTGACCTCAAATTTCGCTTGGATGGGTTGCACCGGAATATGGTGGCTCTCATGAGCCGAGGAGGTAGATTTGTGATAGTTGCTCTCCTAGAAAACAGTTTCGTTGTTTCAGAATGTAGAAAGATATTCATCGGGTGAGATAAACAGAAAGAAGTTATAACTAAGAAAGCGCACTCATATTAACCTCAAATTTTGCTTGGATTGGTTGAACAGGAATATGGTGGCTCTCATGAGCAGAGGAGGTAGATTTGTGATAGTTGCTCTCCTAGAAAACAGTTTCGTTGTTTCAGAATACATAAAGATATTCATCGGGTGAGATAAACAGAAAGAAGTTATAACTGAGAAAGCGCACTCATATTGACCTCAAATTTCGCTTGGATGGGTTGCACCGGAATATGGTGGCTCTCATGAGCAGAGGAGGTAGATTTGTGATAGTTGCTTTCCTAGAAAACAGTTTCGTTGTTCCAGAATACAGAAAGATATTCATCGGGTGAGATAAACAGAAAGAAGTTATAACTGAGAAAGCGCACTCGTATTAACCTCAAATTTCGCTTGGATGGGTTGAACCGGAATATGGTGGCTCTCATGAGCCGAGGAGGTAGATTTGTGATAGTTGCTTTCCTAGAAAACAGTTTCGTTGTTCCAGAATACAGAAAGATATTCATCGGGTGAGATAAACAGAAATAAGTTATAACTGAGAAAGCGCACTCATATTAACCTCAAATTTCGCTTGGATGGGTTGCACCGGAATATGGTGGCTCTCATGAGCCGAGGAGGTAGATTTGTGATAGTTGCTTTCCTAGAAAACAATTTCGTTGTTCCAGGATACAGAAAAATGTTCATCGGGTGAGATAAACAAAAAGAAGTTATAACTGAGAAAGCGCACTCGTATTAACCTCAAATTTCGCTTGGATTGGTTGAACCGGAATATGGTGGCTCTCATGAGCAGAGGAGGTAGATTTGTGATAGTTGCTCTCCTAGAAAACAGTTTCGTTGTTTCAGAATGTAGAAAGATATTCATCGGGTGAGATAAACAGAAAGAAGTTATAACTGAGAAAGCGCACTCATATTGACCTCAAATTTCGCTTGGATGGGTTGCACCGGAATATGGTGGCTCTCATGAGCAGAGGAGGTAGATTTGTGGTAGTTGCTCTCCTAGAAAACAGTTTCGTTGTTTCAGAATACAGAAAGATATTCATCGGGTGAGGTAAACAGAAAGAAGTTATAACTGATAAAGCGCACTCATATTGACCTCAAATTTCGCTTGGATGGGTTGCACCGGAATATGGTGGCTCTCATGAGCAGAGGAGGTAGATTTGTGATAGTTGCTCTCCTAGAAAACAGTTTCGTTGTTTCAGAATGTAGAAAGATATTCATCGGGTGAGATAAACAGAAAGAAGTTATAACTGAGAAAGCGCACTCATATTGACCTCAAATTTCGCTTGGATGGGTTGCACCGGAATATGGTGGCTCTCATGAGCAGAGGAGGTAGATTTGTGATAGTTGCTCTCCTAGAAAACAGTTTCGTTGTTTCAGAATGTAGAAAGATATTTATCGGGTGAGATAAACAAAAAGAAGTTATAACTGAGAAAGCGCACTCATATTGACCTCAAATTTCGCTTGGATTGGTTGCACCGGAATATGGTGGCTCTCATGAGCCGAGGAGGTAGATTTGTGAAAGTTGCTTTCCTAGAAAACAATTTCGTTGTTCCAGGATACAGAAAAATGTTCATCGGGTGAGATAAACAAAAAAAAAGTTATAACTGAGAAAGCGCACTCATATTAACCTCAAATTTCGCTTGGATGGGTTGCACCGGAATATGGTGGCTCTCATGAGCAGAGGAGGTAGATTTGTGATAGTTGCTCTCCTAGAAAACAGTTTCGTTGTTTCAGAATGTAGAAAGATATTTATCGGGTGAGATAAACAAAAAGAAGTTATAACTGAGAAAGCGCACTCATATTGACCTCAAATTTCGCTTGGATTGGTTGCACCGGAATATGGTGGCTCTCATGAGCCGAGGAGGTAGATTTGTGAAAGTTGCTTTCCTAGAAAACAATTTCGTTGTTCCAGGATACAGAAAAATGTTCATCGGGTGAGATAAACAAAAAAAAAGTTATAACTGAGAAAGCGCACTCGTATTAACCTCAAATTTCGCTTGGATCGGTTGAACCGGAATATGGTGGCTCTCATGAGCAGAGGAGGTAGATTTGTGATAGTTGCTCTCCTAGAAAACAGTTTAATTTGTTTTGTTAGATATTCTTCAGGTGATATAAACACATGTTCACAACTTTGGAAACGCAACTTGAAAATCTCAATTTAAACTTCCATGAGTTTGTTACCTGCTGGCTGTTGTAACCCGCCGCCTGGACCGGGATAGCTCTCTCGTAGTTTGATTGGCTCTGAAAAAAAGATTATTTAAAAATATGTTGAGCTAGCAGTGACATAGTTTTCATAAGGAACGTACGAGTGTGGAGTCTAGTAGTACTTAACTCAACACCTACTTCATTTCTTGTGAATTCCCCTGACCGAGAAATTTTCGAATTAAGAATTCTCCAGGAACATCATTGACGAGATGAATGTGGCTATCCTGAGAAATATCTTGGGGTTGCCAGCGCCACCGTGACACATATTGCTCACCTGTGTAGACTGTCGGCTTGAGTACTGCTGATCCTAAAATCATACTATTGACACAATATTGGACGAAACTACAGAACATAGATGTTTGTAAGTTGTCTCGACTTAATCGAAGACAGTGAAATTTTTTTTTGATTTCTCCAAGTTCAATACAAACTGTGTTACAACAACACCACAGTAGTGTTGTCTCGGAGGTAAGAGTTGCACATACCATTCATGAAAGATGTGAATGTTCAAATCGTAGTGAATGATCAAATAATAAGTTAAAAATCATTTTAACTTCCACCAAATAAAACAGTGGATACAAACTGGAATTCAGGAAAACGTCTGTATGTGTGTCTAATTTAGCATATTAATATCCGTCAACTGCGACAGCAATCCTAAATTTCACGTGATCACGTGCATGGTGTTCGATCTCGTCTTTTTGTCTCTTCGCGATAGTCAGCCAATAAAGATTCTATTAATGCCAACAATCGCGTGAAACGAACCATACTCTGAGAAATCACTGACTCGGCCCCCGCCGACTGAGTCGAAATTGAGACGGCAACGACAATGTCGCTGCCGTGACAAATTTTACTCATGAAAATAGCATATGTTTTCAGGAGACGCAGGCTAATAAACAACATTTAAAACTGAGACGGCAACGACATTGTCGCGGCCGTCTCACGTTTTACTCATAGTACCTGTTGGCTTCTGGCCCGTGGAGAGTGTCCCGTGATGTGGGTTTCAGTGCTGTAGTTCGACATGTTGGTCTGGCCGGATGGAGCTCCGAGTGGAATGGCCTAAACGAGTTCATTATTCAAACCTTTGTTTTAGATGGATCTCCATATCTCCATAAGGTTTCAGAGTTTTCACAGCAAAACAACGGGATCTAACTACAAACACAGCGCGGTTAAGGCTCGCTTCTTACCTAAAAAAGCTCATATACCGTATCGGTTCACCCCCGCTATAACTTAGTCCAAGGTCAAATACCCCAATACTCATGAAGCATACCATCCCCATTATATACTCAAACCTTAGTTTGCAGACGGTCGTGGTCGACAAATTGATCAGACTCACACTTGTTATTCCTCCGCTACGGTTAATGGTGAGATACCACATAACACTTTTATATATATTGCAACTGCTTCCACAATCCACATCAATGTCTTGGTGAATATGTACCTGGGCGGATCGTTGTTGATCGTATTGGCTGTTCGCCGACTGACTGGTGGCAAACGAGTGTCCACCTTGGTATCTCTCCGGATGAGAGAGAATATAGTCAACTTGGTTACGATTGTATCCAGAGTTGAGCAGGTTCTGAGCATTCGTCGCCTGATTCAGAGCTGGGTTGTAGAACGCTGGCACCGAGTGCTGAAATGTGAAATATTCGTATAACTGCAATGTTGCTGTTGCTAGAAAAGCAACAGAGCGTTAACCAAACATATTTGTGCCTATGTTCAGCATCTACGATTGATATGTATGTTATGTTATCGCAAATCACTCATAATGATGAGGCAAACAACGGAAACAAGTCGTACACAATAGATTCTTTATTTGTACGTTTGCGCAACCTTCAATAGTGAAAAATTCTGAATCACCTGTTGAATGCTGCTTTGCATTTGGGACTCCGACGAATACGAGTGTTGTTGTTGTTGTTGCTGTTGTTGCTGCTGCTGCTGTCGGTGGTAATCCATCTGCGAAACACCGTGTTAAACTACTTTGGTCGTTGTAAAGAAGAGTGTGAACAATACTGTACGTTAGTTTGTTCATTTAAACAAGATGTGTTTCACTAAAACTTTTTTCATGATACAGTTCAACTTATAGCGTTGTAACAAAACTTGTTATGCAATGTATACTAATGCAGAACGCTTCTTCAGATATGTTGTAGCTATTGCAGTGGTTTGTGGCTTCCCATTGAAAGGCCGTTTGAATCATTGCTATTCTCTCAATTTTCTCGCTTTGCTGACCTCAACAACTTATCATTCCTACCTGTTGAGAGTGACTATAACCGTTCATGTTTTCGGCAGCGTTTTGCCAGACGTGGTGTGTCTTTGCGGCTCTGTTGTGCCAGGCGGGTGGTGCGGCAGGCGCGACCTAGAAAAAATAACTGAACTTGAACATGACGAGCAAATCAATATCAATTCCGTTGACTTGTGCTGATAGCCAAATGTACAGCGAGCTAAAACGTGTGACCCAAGTCTGAGTGAATCCAGAAAAGTTCGAAGAAATCGCAAATGTTTGTTTACACTCAATTTATCTCGTTCAGTATACATTAGTCAAGGTGAACAAAGTCAAAGCAGGTATAGTGAGGCTTAGTCAACTGTAGACTATTCTACTTCACGGTATAAAATGTGAATAAATATAAATAGGTTGAGCCAGAAGCAAGAGGAAGATGAGTTAACAACGTTGCGTTCTAGAAGAACGGTGTGAACAAGTAGAGAAGAGGTAAGTATTTAAACTGATAAGTTAGCGGGTTTGAGAAAGATTATGGAAAACGGCAAGGTAACAGCTGATAGTTCGAGAACGGGGGCGGCAGAAACAAGAGGAAAAAAGTAACACCGCTGTGAAGTGAGCGAGCAAGTTCTTCATGCGATCATACACTTTGGTAAGCCTTCTGTTGAATTCGCCTACACGGTGTATACCTTGTTGTTCTCACTCTATTTCGCTATGCGCGTCTCCTGATACTTCTGAAAACCCCAATGTGTTTTTCATAAGAAACAGCTCTTGGGAAAAATCGTGCAATGCGCAGCAAAAATGTGCTGATACATTCTCAGAGAAGTTTAAAAGTTTCGTAGAAATAATACAAGTGAAGTTTTCTCAGAAGTACTTATAAAAATATATTATAGTGAATTCTTTTCAGAGTGCAGGAGTTCACGTAGAAATGATGAGGACTATAGTACCTTTGCAGATGCCGGCAGGTTTACACGAGCGTCTGTGTGGTAGGCCTGACGTTCCCATGCATTACGACGTTGGTTGACAGATCGGGACCAGTTGGGTTCCGATCGATAGATCTACAAAGTGGTACATTCAACGAACAAGCAACCGTAACACGAGCAACACACTTGAAAAAGTTTCAGGGTCGAGGAAATTCGAGTCACAGGCAGAGGTATTAGTGCGATGTATCTGACAATTTGTTTCATCTTGTATTTTAATCTGTAGGCAGCTGGTTGATAAATTGATTATGATCATGCCGCAAGACAATTTGTAGGAAGATTGTGTATTCTGTTTTTTTGTACTCAATATTCATCAATATTACTCATGAGTAGATAGCCGACAGCAAACACGCATAGTAGAATGATTGAAACGTGAAACTTTGGCGGAAAGTTGCAAGTGACAAATTTTAGTCCCCACCCCCCCCAACAATCACAAAAGGCCAGGTAAGTTCTGATCAAGCTGGATTATGATGCAACTGAGGAGGGAAGCCGGCACACAACTGCTCGCCTCAGCTCTAGCAAGACGCGGGTCTGAGCGTCTCTTCCAGGATTCCTGTTTGCGAAGACTCTGAATGTTCCAGGAGGGGATGTACTCTTGTCGTCTGGGCAGCAATGCCTCATCGGTCAGAAGACTCTGAACTGTCACCTCTTTGTCCACTTCCGCCTGTCGCTGCGTCCAAACGTTCTGCTGCTCCGGCGGCGCCGAACTGCGTCCGAGACTCTGCGTCCGCGGCGCCGAGACGCAATAAGTGACTGGCTCCGGCTGTCCGGGCTGTTGACGAACAGTCACGTGATCCCGCTTGAAACCCTCGGTCGGCGCAAACGACGTCCCGTATTGAGACTGGTCGATGTTGCGTACTTCATGACGTATTTTCTGGTTAGACAATGTGTCTCCCACGAGAAGGTTAGCATCCACGTTCTCCAGATTGGGTGCTGTGAAGGCGTTGCAGGGAGAACGGGGATCGGCCGAATAGTGGGGTCGGAGACGCGGAGGGTCCGGTCCGTGGCCATGATAGGGTCCGGAAGACACGTATCCCTAGAAAAATATAATTATAATCAACGAAATGAGTTATGTGAAGTGAATTCCGTACCTAAAGTGTGACGTGAATACAATATAGACTCGACAAAACGGTTCAACAAGTTCTCCAACGAATAAGAGCGAAATTTCAAAAAAAAAAAACAGGGTACCTTTCATTTTCGTGATGAAAAAGAATGTGTTCGATACTGGAGAAATAAAAATTTGCTCAGTCGATTTAAGTGATTAATAAACAGGTAGTTGTATCTAATGAGTGTTGATGGAACCAGCCAGTGAGATAATTACCTTTCCGAAATCGGAGCCGCCCATTTCAAAACCGGGCCTCGCTCGTTCTGTCTGTTCTTTGCGGGAGAGATGTTGTTGTTGGTAGAAGTAGTCCTGGGGACTTGGTCCGCTGAACTGCATTCCTTTCGTGAAATCCAGTCCACCACACTCGTATCCGCGGTCAGGGTAACTGAACATTTTATATGTTTTGTAAGATGAATCAAATATATTGGCAGTCAAATTATAAATTATACTTATTTGGCTTTGTGTCACAAAATTTTTTGGTTCATTTTTGTGGACAAGTCACTCAACTACTTTGGAATGTTATGTTGCTCTACGCAACAATATGCAGTTGTGTACCTAATCTGTCTTGAAACCCATTCTCCATTCGTCATTATGAGACAGAAAAACAAGAAAAATTTGATAAAACGGAGAACTTAAAAGTGCGAGTCAAACGCACTCTCTTCCCTCGCTCAGGCCCCTTCTCGATCGTCCTCCCTGCTCTTGCACCTGATAGTACGCCGGGCCGGTGGGAGGCTGTACCGCGTGGGTGTAAGTTCTAAAACCAATAAATTAGTAGAAACCTCATTTCTCGAACGGAGAGAACAATATAAGACGGGTCCAACTAAATTTTTTCAAAATTTCCGTTTTTTTACCAAAATGTTGTCAATGTAAGATGAATCAACACGTAAACCATTATCTTGTCAAAGTTGCTGATGTATCTGAGAAATATTAGAGCCAACCCAAATGACAAGCGCCAACATGGATATTGATGTCTGCCAAGTGATAATATCACTTCTCAACACTTGGCAAGTGATATTATCACTGCTCAACACTGACAATTGCCAGAAACGATCCTCTTTCTTGACACGTGTCAACCAGGTTTTGCCTCATGCGGGAATCGAACCTGACCCCGCCACACCAAAAGCGAGACGCTAGCGGGCTACTTTCTAGAACGCGAACAGTTCGTACACACACCGGGGCGGGCATATTCATAACGGGATGAGAATAGATTATCGAATTATGGGTGCGAATCTTTGAAAGAAAAAACGAGAAGCGGAAAAGGGAATACAGTAAACACTTAAACCTGCGATGTTGGGCGAAAAGTTGGTACTGGCTTTTAACTAGCTGAAATGTTTTTTGGTGTGTTCAACTTTTAAATTCACGTTTTATATTTATGAAAATTGCTTTTTTCAATAAACTTATCCCTTTTAATACACTGTTTAATACACTCATGTGTGGCAACCTTAATCTGAACAATTGCGGCGGGGTTATATATAGCGCGGTCCATTCTTTTAAAATGAAGGTGCTCCCTTAGTGTAGTGGTAGTGCGCTTGCTTTTGGCCCAACGGCCAAGGGTTCGAATCCTCTCAACGGTTTGGCACGTGTCAAAATGAATCAGTGCAAATGGCAAATGGTAAAGATGATCCCTTTGGGTGACAAGTGACAAGCGAACTCCGTTCACTTAGCATTTGCCAAAATAATCTGAATCTCATTGTCAAATGCCAACATCGCGTTGACGAGAAACCTAAAATTGTGTCATTGCGACCGCAAGGCGCAAGAAAAAGTTCCCGTTCACAGATTGACAGAATTCCGTGAATTACTTTGAATTTTGAAAAAAATTTAGTTGGAACCGTCTTATATGTTGTTTCATGCTTTGGGGTACATCTAAGACCTGTCATTCTTCGTTGTCCAATAACAAAGGGTAATTTTTTGAACACCAAGATTTTTGATCAGATTTACACTTCGTTCTTGATCGGAAATAGAATGGCATTTCATAACTTTCCAAATGGCTAGGTCTTCTATAATTAGCCGTGATTTAAATATTGACCGATGTGAAGACTGAATTATGTAAATACAAATAAATTTCAGATAATACAAACCGAGAGGTACAATTTGGCCAAGTTGTGCTTTCCTACTGTACTCACTTTGTCTTTTCAGCATGATCCCGGGCCGTTTCGTGATGTACCGGATAGTTATGGCCAGCCGGTGTGGTGGCTCCCTGAGAATGATGTCTGTGCTCTCCGGGGGTACGAGAACGGGCCCGCTCACTCTTCTCACGGACATATCTCGCCCAGGCAGGTTCCTGTTGATAATTTACATATGAAAAGTACGAACGAGAAAACACAGTGCGCAAAACATGATGCATTTATGGTCACATAAATCGTAAATCAACAGTATTATGAAAAATAATTGACTACGGCTTGTTGTTCTTTGACTATATTCGCGATTTTATGGAAAAATGGAATGCACGACACAAGAATTATTGGAAGTTCGTACCAGAAATCGTACAATATTGGAGAAAATCATTGGAGACGATTCGCTCAATGCTTGTTGTTGGACAGGTGAAAATTCGCGTTAAAAACGTTGGAAAATACTATTGGTCGACAAGTACGTACCTCGTTGTACGGGACTTTTGGTGTCTCAGCCTCCGCAATTTTGTCCGCAAAGTTTCCGCCATATCCATCACGCTCTCCTTCCTGTTATGATTATTTCTTGGTTCGGAACTTGAATTATTTCGACTTTCTGTATAACTTTCGTACTATCAATCTGATGTAACCGTCACCTTAGACACAAATATAGACTCTCATAACTAGCCGATTTCATTCAATTTTCAATGCAAAATATACAAGGTAAATAATAGTCTTTGGTTATATTGTGTTATATTGTGTAATAAAAAGAACATCGTAGTTTCACTACCGAAACAACGCACGTTGTACATGTGTGAATAAATGGGCTCTTCTGTATCATGTTTTTTTTTTCTTATTAAAGTGGGCAAGCAAACTAGAGCGTTTTTTTTCAAAACTGTTGAAACATGCAAGCAACCTAGAGCGTGTTTTTTTTCGAAACTTTTGAAACATTGACCTGGAGATATTTAAGGGTGGCACTCTTTGAAGGATCGAAGTGTTTGTCGGCAGCTGGCAGAGCACCAGGAGCTGCTCCAACTTGCTGAGTGAACTCTTCCTCAGCAGACTCTCTGGAATCAAAAAATGGAGTACACTGTACTAATCTATCATTCGTACAACATGTTAGTTCACTTTTTCTAGTTCAAGTTTGCAGGTTATTAGCAAACGAGGAGGCTACGTACTTTCACTGTTTTTATCATTTCCTGATTTTTTGGAGAAAATCGACGTTTCAAGAATTTCGCCATTTGCTCATCCAAATCGCAAAACTATAGAGGTGATAAATGCACAGCGGGGGCGATCTGCCAACTGTCGCACATGAGGAAGCAAAAAACTCGATAAGACCACATCATGAATTAGACAAGTTGTCTAGACAAAGGTATTATAAGACTGCTAATGGAACCTCTGGAAAAAAAGAGTTGTGAGTTAAACAGCATAATCTTCCCGCATATGTCTTGCACTACCGTAGACCGGACCGTTAGAGCAAAGTGAGAATTTCCAGTGCGAGAAATGGAGAGTTTGTGTGGTCAGATTTACACTCTGTGCTAGAACCGAAAAAGAATGTCCTTTTCACATTTGTTTGACCAGGGCATATTTGGTCGTTGCGTTGGTTGTTTACCGTAAAACGTGCCCAAACTTATGCGAACGAGATCAAAGATTAATACAGCGGGAAAGGGCAACATACACCGCATGGGCTTGCTGTGAAAAACGCAAATCATATTGCTCGATTTTTGCACAACATTCGCTTGTTTATTGGATTGCGTAATGTGGAACACATGCGTGGATCGATGACCGCTCCAAACAAGTGTAATGCGGCAGAGAATAGATGAGGTTGACCAGAGAATCTATTACCACACACTACAAAACCACAAACAGAGAAAATACAATGTTGACATGGAATGTGAATGTGAACACCAAAAAGTACATATTTTACTTCGTACGTTTATTTCACTAGGTTTCACTGGGTTAAATTTTCTGCCATTCTGCTAATTCAATACTTCATTACGAGTTTATGGTAGAACTGTCAAGGATCATAGTTATATGAATGTGCTCAGTAAAAGATGTACTCAAAAATCGTTTTGACCTCGATTCAAGACGATTTTTGGTTTTTTTCTCAGAGGGTTGGGTCATCATCAGTTCAGAGGATTGGAGGATCAGATCGAGAAGACATGGGCACATTTTGTTATGAATGTTGTAAACAAGAATGAAGTTGCGTGAGACAGACGTACTTTGAGTAGAGCTGCATTGGAGAGTTGTACTGCAAATGGACAGGTTGCGGCATTTCCTCTTCTTTTGGAACAAATGGTAATACCTGTAAGGACAAAATGTTTTCTGTTCACCGTTTTATGAATATTCTGTTCAAATCAACAATGTGTAAAATGAGACAAAAACTTTCAATAAAATTATCAATGATTTTCTTTTTGTAAACAAAAGTAATATAAGACGACTTTGATTTTTCACTTCTTTTTCAGTGCTGTTTTCGATGCGGATACAGTCAAAAAATGAATCGTGATCATACTACGTTAAAAACCAAATCAATATAGACAACAAATATCGTCATTACCTTTGGCACGTTTATGCGATAGAGAGGTTCCGGAGCTCCAGGAAAGGGTTTTGTGTAGGAAAACGGCGATTTGCCCCTGGAAACTCATTTAAATAGACTATTTTCGACATATTCATGAAAAAGTAGAGGTACCAATAGATTCATAATGACAAAGTGGGCCGATTGTTGGCATGAAAGTGTGAGAAGGGAATATAATTAAAGTGTACCTATCTGAACGTCTTGCGAAGGCAGCTGCTAGGGGGGCTGGCACAAACACTCCCTCCACACACACTTGATCCATGACAAAAAGATATACTGGCCGCGGACCCTAGTCCCGGCCAATTGGCAAAGCGGGAGTAAATCAATAAGGAGCCGACTATCAATCCATAAATCAATGAAACTGTAGAGAAATCGGGATATGTTAACGCTCCCAGTTCGCGATCAGAGGTATTTTAGCTACAGTAGCGGTTGATGAATGCTGTAAAATCTATAGAAAAGTTATAACACAAACTAGTACTATAACACCGTGTTTGTCCAGTTCGGTGTGCACCCCGTCCTCATTTGTTAGCTATGCCGATTTGGGATTTTCAAACTTGATGTAACACGCGGTTCAAGTAAAATAATGGAGACAACATAATTTCCTTCCTGTGTACTCTTCAGCGTGGTGACCCCATCAGTTCCACTAACTTCTCGAATATTGGAAATAACGTAATTAGAGAAATGTCATATAAAAGTCTACAACACAAAGTAAGCAAAATAATATCGTTCATTAGTGTTACCTATTCTTCACATACACTAAATTCTCGGGAACGGTTAACGCCACATCCGTCGGAATTGACTAACGTAAATAGGGGATTGACCTGATTTCTTCCTGATACATATGGATAAAAAATTATCATTAAGTCGATCATGTTTTTCGAACGTCATACACAGAAAAAAGCCTGATCATCTTAATAGCCTATAGATTTTTTTTACGAAATTGAAACTGCACTATACCGTCGATAAGTACCAATCCGTCGAAGTTATTGTTCTTTCTTTGTTTTCACTGTTATAAGTGTTGCACGACCTATTCTAGTACTGTGCTGTGATCAATTCCATAAGGAAACGTAGTCGGAACCAACAGGGTTTTTCAGCACTATTTTAGTTTCGATAATTTCGACAAAGAACGGGAAAAAACATTAACATGTAATTATTTTCTTTGAAAAACCACGTATATCGAACCTATTCATCTCTGTACAGCACGACGTCACAATAAACCTTTCACAATTCAGAACTCTAGCTATGTTTAAACAAATAGGAAAATATAATAACAAGTTCAATAAAATTTCTTCCAGAAAAAAGTGCATAAGAAACTGAATGATGGATGATCTGGTTGGGATGACTATTTATCCTCTACACAGACAGCACGCTCGGAATCCTAGAAGAAGAGCAATACCGGCCAAGGCGCCGGCACACACCCAAGCGTTGTAGGCGTTCTGGTTGTACAAACTGAAATATATTAAATTTTGGACAACACAAAAAACCTCAAAAAGCACCCAAGATCTCATGATGAGGTCACATTCGAGCTGCACTATCCGGTCACCACCTGAGGTCACAACCCAGATGCTATGGTGCCAGGCAACCATAGTAACTTCATGCGAGTGGGGAGCTCAGACTGATCGAGGATCTTATCACATTTTGGTCACATACGGTCAATTGTCTATATTTAGGTGAAGGCCTAGTGTAGAGGATCAGAACCTGGGTCAGGTGCTGACCGTATTTCCAGCCATCAAGTGACCTTAGCATGATCTTTTGCTACGGTGCCTGCACCATGTGTTCATACAGAGAACGTTTCTAACTATGTGGCGGAAATGTGATTAGATCCTCAATGGTTTTGAGCTCATCTCTTGCATGACTGTGCCAGGAGAACAGAAAAAAATTTAAATATAAAGTATCAAAACGCGGGCTCCGTCTGAGTCCTCCCACAATGCCACCTATTTCCTAGAGTCATTTCAGTCACGTGTTTGGTTGTACTATGTCATGATCTTGTTACAGTTTGCTGTTATAAACTTACCAGTTGTGATTAAATCGACGGGTTGACTAGATTGCATTCTACATTACTTCAGTTGGTATGATGGTAGTGATTTATAAACGTGTTTTCATACGTAGACTATTCGCGGTGTCATACTTTTATGTGAAAACAGAACAAGATAGAGTTGTAATAAGTTACATCACTGTACTACATTAATCAAGTTATATCTCGGAAAGCTGACTAGAAATTCAAATCAAAAAAATTATTTAATGGTAATTTTTCGTTAAAGATTTGTGGAACAAGGGTGTTCTTAAAGGGACCGTACCTCTATAATGTGCAATATAAGTAGATTTTGATAAATTAAAAAAGTCATTTATTCTATTTTGAGATGAAAGTTTCACACGTTTCATACAGAAAGTGCAGAAAACCACATTATTGCGGAGCAAATTAGAAGCTAGCCGCGTTTGGGTTACCGTTAGGCAGCAATTCTTGATCTACCACTGCTTTGTTGTTTTCATTATATCTACAAATCCTCTGTCACAGCTTTGGTTGTGGTAATTTTGGAAATGTTTTGAAAATGGTTTTGAGTTTTTCGAGTTCGGAAATTTTCGAGTTTTTCGAGTTTCGAGTTGAACTCAGAACTCGAAATTAAAAAAAATTGAGTTTTTCGAGTTTCGAGTTTTTCGAGTTTCGGAAAATTCGAGTTTTTCGAGTTTCAGAAAATTCGAGTTTTTCGAGTTTCGAGTTTTTCGAGTTTTCGAAATTTCGAGTTTTTCGAGTTTCGAGTTGAACTCGGAACTCGAAATTTAAAAAAATTGAGTTTTTCGAGTTTCGAGTTTTTCGAGTTTCGGAAAATTCGAGTTTTTCGAGTTTCAGAAAATTCGAGTTTTTCGAGTTTCGAGTTTTTCGAGTTTTCGAAATTTCGAGTTTTTCGAGTTTCGAGTTTTTCGAGTTCTGAAATTTTCGAGTTTTTCGAGTTTGGAGTTGAACTCGAAACTCGAAATTTCGAGTTTATTTCGAGTTTTTCGAGTTCGAGTTATTTTTTTAACAACCCTAGTACGTGCGCGTGGTCGCGCCGAATTTTCGAGAACACGGAGCAAAACAGGACGTTGTACCTAGATGAATGATTGTGATTTTTTAACGTTAACAATGTCGACTGATCAACTCAAACCTCCAAATTGAAGAGGAACGGTCCCTTTAATGAATTAACGTTCGACGTTGTCTGAATGAAGCCAAGAAACGTATTTAACTCACTCGACTATACCAGGTTTTCTCTGAGCCCATGTTTTGTGACCCCATCCCTCGGCTTCTTCTGGTAAATCCTCGAATAGGCCAACTGACTGATTGTAGTACAGTCCGCCGAGAACACTCTGGGAGTACGTAGAAAATCACCAAAAACAACCTCAGAAAATAGATTGTTAGTTAAGTGTTTGTTTTACGTGTTTTACAGAAGGCTACTCTGAACATAATCGTTTTTTACAAATGAATGTGCTCGTATTGAGCAAGTTAGAAATAGAGAACCATTGAGTTCACTAAACGAGTAGTAAATGCATCTCAGCCAACGTATTCTGAACAATGAGATAAAAAATCCAGGTGAATTAACCTATGAGGAAGTGAAACGAATGAGCTTGACTCCATTATAGGTTCGTTCAACTGAAATATCATATACCACTCATTTTGGGCCAATGTCTTCCCGAACGGATTCCAGAGCCAAAATCGAAACGAATCTTTCTCTACCAGCTTAAGATGAAAATCACTCTTATTCTGAGCTCATTACGTCAGGCGTTTTTCGTTAAATTCGTAGTTACTATGGAACTATTGCGTTACTCATACAGATCTACGCGTTCTATATGCTCTACTTCCATGTGAACTCGTACGAGTACAAATTCAAGTCAAGATAACATGAAAGGATTGAGAACAAAACAATTAAATTGACTTTTTGAGTGGACCAGTAGAAATAAGGCTCACCATAAACACAGCTCCCCACAGTGAGACAAACATGAAGGCGCCGGTGAAAATCGGTCCCGGGAACGTCATATCTGGAGCGATACTTCATAACATAGAGATAAATTTAATATTCACAGAAAACGTGAACAAACTTCAATATATTTGATCATTTTTTGTATATTTCAATGTATTCTGCTGCGTTCCACCTGTCTGTGTTGTTGACTACGGGACACAAAGAAATATATAAACAAACAAAATAAAAAACACATCTTGTTTATGATATCTACATCTACAATTCGACGTCGACACTATACACCATCGGAGCGATATGATATTTGAAAGTTAAGAAGACCAAAGAAGCAAATGTTTGCTCTAAACTCGAACATATTCTGTGCGTAAAATTCTATCATTCAATGGACTACTGCATGAGATCTAAGTTTCTCTCTGATCTTCTTTGACCATTAATTCAGGTTTTTGAATGCAGAGAAATCTTTTTAGAAACAAAATGCGAATTTGAAATGAAGACAGTATGTCTGAAATTCCATTGAACTTGACTGATGGGTAATCGGTCATACTTTGACAATCAAATGCTGTAACGTTATTGTTCGTGAATCTTTAAAACTGAAAAAAAACACACATAAAACAATGTTTCACATAATTTAAGAACTGGTTAACAGACTGAGAAGAATGTGTGCTAATTAAAATATTGATTAACCATTGTATAGTCTTTTATCTTTGCCCACGACCGTGGCAGTTCTTATCAGGTCCAAGGCAAATGTGAGATTTGGTCCCGCCACGATTGAATCTTGGATTGTTTGATAAGTAGACCCTTTTATTCCATGATTTCAGAGTTTATTCGTATTTTGTTTGGAAAACAAAACGATGGTAAAATCTTTATTGGCATATTATATATAACTTGTAACCGGGAAGCAGAAACAGCGGGTTCGGTTTCTAAGCGAGTTAACTGGACAGAATGAATTCTACGTTCGACGGTGGACTGACAGAAACCCCTTCAGAAATAGAATCGGCCGGTCTGTTTGTACATTCTTCTCAGGGCCAATTTGTCGTAGAAAGAGTTGGGCACTCCGGTGGCCACTGGGATGCAGACCTAGAATACGAGTTTTCAACAGTAAAATAAGCACATTTTGTTCTGCACTTTACTGAAAAGAACCAGCATTTCGCCTGCTGGCACCGTAGCAAAGTCTCATGAAATTCACCTTTGAGCTGAATTATCTGGTCACCACCTCGCCCAGGTTTGGGTCACCTGCACTATGCTTATACATAGAAAGTTGGCAACTATGTGGCCAGAATGTGACCAGGCCCTAGGTAAGATTGAGCTCACAACTCGCATAACTTTGCTACGGTGCCTGTAATCTTCTGAAATGGGAAATACCCTGGTTTCAAGCCTGCGTTTGGTAGTAGAAAGATGGTCCATAAACCATAACGAAACAAGTTTTGAGTTGAAGCGATTTTTCTACTATTATTTACAGAGGGAACTTTAAAAAAATTCACTCACTCCTTGATCGTACATCATGTGTCTGTTGAAGGCATGATCTTGTGGTTTTCTCGCTTCGTACGAAGAATACGCGAATCTGTTCGCGAAGTCGTCGGCCTGAACATAGTTTTTTTTTGTAATTGAATGTGTTGATTGGTTTTGACTGGTTAATTCCGGGTTGCGATAGAAATGTGTGTCAAATGAAAACTGTTTATATTCGCTGAAAAAAACTTACCTTCAGTCTGGAGGATACGTATCGATTGAGGTACTTCTGCGACTCCCTCAGATACGACTTCTCGTTGTTCATCTTCTGTAAAGGTGTAACGAATGTTGAAGCAGAAATAAAAGTGTGAAAAAGCCATTATGTGTTTACACAGAAAACTGTGGATCACGTCCACCCGCTAAGAAGAACTACCAAATGACGTGTTTATGAAAAATTCAAAGTTCAACTAAGAAAATGAAACGTATTTGTACATTGGAAATAACACAGAAGCTTTGGTACAAGAATAGTAACCTCGTTAAAGAAGATTCTCTTTGTCTGGAAGGTGTAGTGGGGTACATGGCTGGAGGCAGGAGAAATGTAGTTGACAGCTGGTTTGTAGGGCTTGCTGATGGCATCGTGCGTGTCCTAGATTTTTATTAATTAGTTACACATAAATAAATATTGAAAAAGATAGAAACAAATTCACTGTTCTCTGATGTTTATAATATTGCATAAATTTTTTTGTTAAGTATCAATCGACGATAAGCAAAGAAATTGTATTCTCACTCTGAATCGAGCAGCAGAGTAGCTGTTGTTATACCAGTTATCAGTGTGGGGCTTGTAGACGGGTACTGTATGAACAATGCGCTGAGCCTCTCTGAAAACATATAAGTACTTACCAGAAAAAGTTAACACAACATCTTTGTAATATTTTTTTCTTACGTCCTTTTTTCTATTTTCGCTTTTTGGAAATAAGAGCTATAAAGCAACAAATGTGTGATTACTCTCCTCACGGTTTATACTGTTAATCAATCGCACAGTCACGTGAAACATGTTGAACACAGCAGAACTCAGAAAAGTGCAATGACAAAGTGCACGATACTTCATTTGCTTACTTTACGTGACTATTCAATTAACATATGGTATAATGTACGTTCAAAGTGTATGGATAGACGAAGTTCGCTGAGAAGCTGTTTTGTATGGCTCGTTCGAAACAATAATTCAATCTTGACGTTACCCAGAGGGCGTATACATGAAACATCCCGGGCCGTGTTGGGATGCTGAGCCGAGCTCGATTCGGCTAATTCCCAGCCAACTCAGGTCGGGATAACATCCCAACCCGGACCGGGCTGTTTCATGCATACGGCCTTTGATCGTAGAAAATGTGCATCATGGTACCTCAAATCATCACCTATTATTTCTCAGGAGTCCAGCAATACTTTGGATTAGAGAAAACATGCTTGGTCTTCAATGTGAATATTGATTGATGTTTTTCAAACAGAGTATATAGTTTAAAAAACAGTATTACCTGCAGTACTGGGGGAGAGCTAGAGAAGGAGCAAGCGACGATACAGAGTCGGACTTCGTGATCGGAAAGTCGTGAACGGCATCCTATAAACATGGTATGAGTTCTGTAGAAAGATTTATTGATTGGTTATCACTCATTAATGTGCACTTTTGAAGTGGCTGCAAGTCTTATCTCTTTTATACAACTGTCCTGGTGTAGAAAATGAATTCTTTCACGAGCACCGATTTAAATCAATTTTAGATTTTTTCAGAGCGTTACCATTAAGTTGTGATATCTCTGAATTAGACCAAACTCTGCCGACCAAACTACGCTATTAGCATATCGGACCAGCATGCACCGTTTTGATTTTTTAGGGCTGCGTTCGTATTTCCAGTTTTCAGATTTCGGAAGCGCGAACTTGCAAAATATATTTCATGATCGAGCTGCAGGTGCCTGAATACCACAATCGACATTGATACTCTGCGTTTCTGATTGATTCACTATCCTAATACTACAAATTGATTATCAACTGTTAGTGCGTTTTACTCACTCATTAAGAAGGTTCAAAACATTTAGACGAATTTGAAATTGAATCGGAAGACATCTGGAGGCTAAGTAGGAAGTAGTAATTAGGTGAACTATTTTTTTTACAGAGAAACAAAACTCAATTTGGTGAGCTACCTTAATGTAGGTGAGCTTTGTGAAAGAGGCACTTCGGGCGAGTTGTTTTGGCTTGCTCCACACGTCGGTCATGTAATTTTCGTACATATTCTGTGCTCTGGCGCGCTCCACATACTGTCTGAAATAATAGGAATTAGTTTGTCGATTCAATCATTCCGTGAGAAGTGATACCACCAGTTTTTTTGTTACTACACTAGTTATCAATAAACATTTCACATGCAACGTGAGGAGTGTGCTTCACATGCCTTATGACAAGTATCACGGGTGAAGGGTGAAGCTCTTGAAAAGTAGTGGTTGCTACCTGAGTAACAAACCATATCTCCGACATAAGTTTTGATGAAGATCATTCGAGAATGTTCCATAGCTCTATTTATCCAGTTAAGATATGAATGTCAAGTATTACGTTTTAGGGTAGTCCTTCCACCATTTCGTCTCCTGGTCTACATCATCCTTGGCAAAACGACCCGCTGTGAGAGGAGACATGGTCACCACACTGAATTAAGCACATTGTTGGCAAAAGGTTCCGTAAAATATGTTGCAAAGCTGTATAGTAATCAGATAACAAGTCGCATAGATTGAATACCCAAGAATAAATCGAAACACGGCCATAATCCTATTCACAAGCTTTTAGAATCATACAAATTCACATGCTTCTTTCACGTACGATTGGTTTTTGGATATTTGAGAGTTTTCTGTCAAATGAACTTTTCAATTTCCAAGCATAACCAGGCAAAATTTAAGTACATTTGATGTTTCATTATCTGTACAGTTGAGTCCATTAAAAATATTGTTGATTGAGAGATCTGCATCATCAACGTATTGATCCGTTTTACACTCTACTTCCATTACTCAATATATTGATTAGTTTCAAAGCTTGGGCTCTCCCTAGGTCAAATTATCAGAATTCAACAGTGAAGGTGTAAAACAACATTGAATTGATGTTAGAAGGCTAGAGGAGCAGGATTTTAGTAGTGTACTGTGGACTGTCTGCCAACTACGTTCTACCATGTTCTATCGAATTGAACCAGTTCATTCAAAGCCAAGTGTGAAAGGAACTTTATCTCAATCATAAATTAACTAAATTATTTTTTGATGGTAAACATGTCCTTGTGACGTAGCCTATTTCACGGTTATAGTGATGATGAGAAATAAATGTCCAGAAAAAAAACATGTAACATTCTGGTCGGAAGTAAGCGAAAATAGAGAGTTACATCAGAGAATCTATTGATTAACAGACGAGTGTTTGGCTCAGGTGGGCGAGCGGCTATGTATTTTCTCTCCTTACACTATGGCGGCAGACACGGCTAACGACGCGTGGCGAGGGGTTTACGAAACTGGAGGCCAATCCAATTGAAAACTAATAAACGTGCACATAATTCACCACAATACAACAGAATATAATACAGGGATTAACCAAATCTTTGTTGTAGGTTTATTTCCAAACAAGAGACGACTTTCGATAAAAAATGAACTATACCAAACTTCAAATACAGCGGATAGCGTAGCCTATATAGTGGGTGCCCAATTTATTAACTTTTGTCTCTCGTCGGAATCGAACTTGCGAGCAAAATATTCGTAGCAGGGTGCTAACCACTGCGCTATTAATGCACATTACCGGCAAGCTTTGAAATCGAACACATGTGTGCGTACACAGCGGAAAGTGAGATATACAGTACTCTCCCGCCTTTCCGTTGGCGACGACTATATGGACAATAGTTAATTACGGAGTCCGAATAATTTTCCCAACATGAACATAATATCAGCTGTAGTTTACGGAGAAGCAATCAGTACTCGTTTCAAACCTGAACTTTTATTAAGTTCATCTTCTATTTTTCCAGTGTCTAGTGGTTAATCCACGTACCATGTATTTAATCGAGTTTATCGAACTGACATTTCAATAGTTTCTAAGCCAGACCTCACCGAGAGTCAGACCTAGGAGCGATAGATGATCTCTGTGCATTAACAATAAATTTCTCAATCACACGTTTTCAGATTGATGCACTTACACAGTTTTGTTTCCTGGAATTCACCAAAGTGTGAAAACCTCGAACTCTTCACTCACAACGCAATACGGAATGGGCTGTGAGAAAACTGCAGAGATACAAAGTTTCCGCTGCAACAACCTGTTACATATGTTTACAAGGTAATTCCTAACACTTTTGTACAATTTGTACTTGACGCGGAATAATATGCTGGAACTAGTACAATATTGGAATGGACAAGTAAAGACATAAGAATTAGTGTTGTTAATCGAGTTCAAAATTTCGAGTTTTCGAGTTTTCGAGTTTTCGAGTTTTGGGAAATTTCGAGTTTTCGAGTTTTCGAGTTTGGCGAAAAATCGAGTTTTCGAGTTATCGAGTTTTAAGTTTTGAGAAACTTCGAGTTTTCGAGTTTTGAGAAATTTCGTGTTTTCGAGTTTTGAGAAATTTCGAGTTTTCGAGTTTGACTCAACTCGAAAATTTTCGAGTTTTTTCGAGTCGAGTCGAGTTTCGAGTTCGACTTTAACAACCCTAATCGGAATAAATGTTTTGGGGGTTGATCAATCGTGTATAGAATCTGTCCAGTAACACGACATTTCTTGCAAATGTTTTTTTTAAACAGAATGTAATTGGATTGGTGTTACTACTGAATTGTTTCCGTTATAATTGTATTGGCTTCCATGAGGTCACAACTTGATTTACCAGTTCCGATAGTTGAAAGAGTAACTACCACACATGATTTAATTTGAAACAACAACATCGCTCTTGGGTTATCGTTCGGAGTTGAGGCATGTTGTTGATTGTAACTACACCACCACCAATGTACTACTGCAAATGAAAGCCACTGACTACGTGTTGAAAGAGCTCAGGCGAAGGTAACACTGAGGCTTAGGCTCAAACTTACCAAACTATGATCTGGAACTATGTGGTACTGGATTATAAACTAATAACTGTAGAAAAGCTATGCAGTTATATGTCATAGTTAGTGTACGGAATGTTTTCAATCATGAACGTTCTCTATTCGACAGATTACGAAAATTTGCGACATCATCGTTATTCTTTTTCCCTATGGAGTTTCGAGTTTGTCGCGTGGGTGACGGATCAAACTACAACTTAAAATCTGTTTGATACAGTTTAGGTGTGTTTCTTATGCAGCCGTACAGAATATGTTTAATATATTATAGAACAATTTGCACCATGAACCCATTTAACGCTGTCGAATACACACTGGGAGGAAAAAACATCAAACCAGACTTCTTTGTTCAGAACTTTCGAACCATTTTCCTTTCTCTTCAAATTCAACTTTCGAACACACACTTGATTTCATTCTATTAAGACTTATTATTGTTCACATTCATTGTATTGAAATATGAAAAGCAGTCAGACCGCACGTGCGCGTTATTTTGGCGCCAAAATAGTGCACTTTGGCTGGCTCTCCATAGATCAACAACGATAGCGACGATGATGTCATTGTTCTTTAGTTGGATTTACACGAAAATACTTAGTTTTTATTTTATTGTTTGCCTTCTGATTTTTTTCATAATCAGTTTATTATTCTAGTCTACCAGAAATAAGCAACAATTTTTGACATAACGTGAATAAACACGCATGTTGCAATTGTGAACTTTTTGTATACATGTTCATAGTGTTTCTCCAGTTCAACATGTTTAATTTAATGTGACACTGTATTTGAATTAGACAAGGGTCAACCTTTCTTTTCTTTTTATAATTTCTGATGAGTTTCTCAGCCCACATTTGTACATTCGTTACGTATAAGACTTCGCCATACGAAAAATTGTGTTGAAGTTCCAATCTTTCTCTGTTTTACGAAGTGTAAATTTCCAACACGAAAAATAAAAACACTTGACATTTTTTAAATGGCGAAACTTTATATTTTCCTATTTTTCTCCTTCGTTCTTCAACTAGGGGGTGATATTTTCGGCAAATTCTAGAAGGAACCGCGAATTTCGTTAACCCTGACAGTTAACCGTTAACCATTTAACCAATTTTTACAGTTAACTATTTAACCATTTTTCTATTAACCCTTTGGTAACCCTTTTTTCTAACGTCTTTTGGGAGAAATTCGCGGTTACCAAGTGGTTAACCAAAGCGCTAACCATTTTCTTGGTTAACGGTTAACTAGCGCGGTTAACAAAAAACGCGGTCAAATAAAGAATTCGCCACTATTTTCAGCTTTTCACGTGATAAAGTTCCGGTTTTCTTTCACATGTGAACACATTTTATACATGTATTCTATGCAGTTAATTACTAATAGCAAATCACAAAAGGTTAGGCTTAAGCTTTATTGAACGGGCGATTAAACAGAAAAGGGCGACACAACAAATAAAAACTATAAAATATCTAAATACTAGCATAAATCCCGCATTCTCCTACAAAAGTAATTTAAACAACATTTCACCAATTAAATATCTTACACGCAAAGCATAGAAAAGACAAACCGAATCAATTGATAAACAGAAAATAAAGCGATCTTACAAAAACAAATCTAACATTCAAAAAATACATGTATGAATCAACAATTAATATAGTAAAATAAAGCTCGTTCTGACTAGTTAATCTAATAAAATCGACCATCTTTGGAATGGTTGAGACCGGATAAGATGAGACTGAAAATATGATAACATAACTATCAGACAACTTCCTGTTTTGATAGAGCGTGCTTCATTAGTTGATTTCAAGTTGCAGACCCTATTTTTGAGCTGCAAAATTTCGTTATCGTTAGAATAACCGAAACATGGAACGTTTTTCTAGCAACGTTTTTCTCTCATTGTAAATTCAGAACACCCATAGTTATTTTTATACTCTGTTCTATTCTCCTACGGTATTATTATGGTTCACTGTTATGTTCGCAGATATTAGTAAAAAAGCAGATGAAATTGAATACCTTTTTCATTTTAGATATAGGATCAATTACCAGTGAAAACTCACTCGTTGGATATATATCAGTGTTGGTGAGGGGACTGCCGTCTGTATGTGGTTCTAGTCACATTTCCCTCTGTATCAACAGTTTCAAACTGTTCTTCATCGGGCAGTTGCTTCAATCGCTCTTCACTTTCGGTTCCCGTGAATGTCACGTGACTTATAACTGGATCACGAACCTTAAATGGGGAAAGATTATAAATAAGAGTTGTATGGTACCAGATAAGAAATCTGTTACGCTTCAGAAGTCACCCAGGTCGGTCATTAAGCGAATTCTTTTTTGTTCTCCTAATTTAAATTCAGCTCACAAACCCATTTTCACTTACCCGTGTTTCTACTCTTCGGGAAATGGTCTGTATCGTGCCGTCTGGTTCAACTGCTGTTGTTTGGAAAGTAGTCAATGTTGTTGGATATGATCTTAGCATGGTGTCCATTTCTCCTCCAAGTGAGTCCTGCAAAACAAATATTCATATCAGGAACTGGTGTTACCTCTGATCAGGTTTGCAGTTATTCAAGGAATTGCTGCAACGTTTTTGTAGTGTATTAATTATGGAAAACAAATTCTGCACAGCTGAAAAACTAATTTCGAATCAATGCCCATGTTCCACTCGAAACGCCACTGATATTTTGTGTGCTTTCGAGGTCAAAGTCCAGATATCAAGATTTAGACGTGTTTAATAATCACCTTGTCTTCATCATCGTGCTCCTGGTAAGTTCCTGTTGTATCTCCACTCAGTAAACCTTGCGTGTCCTGACTTGTCAAGTCCTGACTGGCCAAATCCTGACTGGCCCCTTCCAAGAGAGAGTCTTTGTCAGGCTGCAAATTCTCCAACGAGTCACGGTAACTTTCGTCCATGCGAGAGACCACTTCATACTCGACCAGCGATGTGTCTTCCGTACTGTCTATGAGAGTTTGCTCGAGGAGAACGGATTTCTGAGCGGATGGTTCCAGAGAGTCCGTGCTCGTTTCAAACACAGACATATTCTCGGGCATGTTCACGCGTTCCAGAGAATCGGTCGGCGATTGAGCTGTTGGGGTGGTCGCTCTGATGTCTTGTTCGTTGACAGGGATAGATCGCACATCAGTTTCGGAGAAATGATCTTCTTCTTCATCGTCACGTACGCTCATGTCCTCTGCTTCAGATTCTTCCTTCACCACTGACAACATCATGTCTTCTTGTGGAGAAAGGTTCGACTGGTTATTGATCAGTTCTTGCTCAATTTTTTCAAATTCTGCCAAAGAGTTCAAAGATCCTTCTCCGGATTTAAGACGTCCTGCTGCATATAGTTCTATCTCGCTGGCGGACAGACTTGATTCACCTTTGTTAGCCACCATGTTTTCTAGTCGTTCAAATTCCTGTAGGCTGGTTAGCGAAACATTGTCACTTGAAACATGTTTGTATTTACCAATGAGGGCAAGGCTATCGGAGGGTGCTCCCACAGAAGAGTTGCCACTTCCATTGGTTGATTCTGACTCTTCCGGCTCTTCCTCGACTGTTTCCAGTTCCTGTTCAACTGTTGATAGTTCACGATCTTCATGAGTGTACATTTCGAATTCTTCTTCAGTTTCTGCCGGTAGCTCAGCCATGTCAACCGTCTCAAATGTTGGGTTTTCCTCTTTTTCTGGTGAAATTGGGGTCGACGTTTCCATTTCGTTGTTTATTGCAGAAGAATCACTCGATTTCCGTGACGTGCTGTATCGTTTTCCACTGCCTCCACTTTTTATGGAAACGTTGTCCAGCGAGTCGGTGGATCCTGCAGTGCCGTCGCTAATTGCTAGTGTTTCAGCATGATCTACATCGTCGTCTTGGTATTCGTGATGAATCACGGTATCTGCACGACTCTCAGATGATAAGTCGGAGAATTGCCGCGAATAAGAAGGAGAGTGATCTTCAGCTTCCATCGCGCGATCGTGATGCGAAAGGTCCTTTTCGTTTGTTGATGATGTATCATCTCTCTTTGCAAACACGAAAATTCCATCATCACCTTCATCTTCTTCATTGTCGCTGCCTTTGCTCTCATTTTTCGAAGGAGGTAATGGGGTGGTTGGTCTTCCCGGATCAGATTTAGGACAAAGGAGAACACCGCTTGGACTGGTTGGGAAGTTTTCCTCTGGTTCCTCCTCTTCAATTGTGATCCGTAGTGCGGCGTCCGGGGTAGATCGAGCTGTATCTTGGAGATCGAATCTTCTTGCCAAAAAAGTCCCTTCATCGTAGTCGAGATTGACTGTGAACTGACGATCAGAATCAACAGGCGAAAGGACGGCCAGTGGCGTGGCAGTACCATCATGCCGCTCGTCATCATCGTCATATGGTTGACTGGTTTCTCCACTCGTTGCTGTGGTGTATTCTGATTCTTGCGAAGTCCATCCTTGCGCGGATTCATAGTTGTCTTCTTGAGAAGTAACGCAGGTGTCATAGTTGTCGTCTTTGGATTGCTCGGTGGGAGTGAAGAACAGATTGGAATCGCTACTTGTGACTGTGTGTGCCTTGTGATCAACTGGATTTAATATGTTGTCCATTACCTCATCAATTATTCGACTTGCAGTTTCTTCGATAGGATCAACCACATTATCTTGTTCTCTGTCAGTTTCATGAATGACGTGCAGAACATCTTCTTCTTCTTTAACTAGCGGAAGCGATTCGCGACATTGACCAGCCAATATGTCCAACTTTTCCTGTAGGTCCGATTGGTAGTCAATTTCGGGTTCATTGGTCACCTCGTTACAAGATTCTTGTTTTGACAATTTTTTTCCGGGTGTCGTTGGTTGCGATTGTAATGTGGGGATAGCATCATCGTGTGTACCGAGTTGAGCAGAATATTGTTCAATGACCTCTCCATTAGAGTCGTATACTTTCCAAACGTCATCACCTGCAATTGTGCTTGACTCATCCATTTCGGATGATAGAACATCTTTCAATTGCTTTTCAGGTGATTGTAGATCCTCTGCGCTGCATATGCGCATTTTGGTAACGTTTTCAATAGCATCTCGCTCGATTGTGTGAATTGGCGAATGTTCCGCTCCCGTTAGTATTCCTTGAGGAGTTTCTTGTAGCTGGTACTCGCTGGACTCAATCAAATGTTGGTCTCTGTCGTCTGTCTGCTCGGGATGTTCGTCGACGGGAAGTTCGGCAGTGTGGATGTCAATGATGGTTTCTTCCACAATCTCTCCATGAGTCTTCGAGAACGAATCATCGGTTACCGGAACAACTGGTGAAACTGACTGATCTTCTTCCTGTAGCTGGTACTCGCTGGACTCAATCACATGTTGGTCTCTGTCGTCTGTCTGCTCGAGATGTTCGTCGACGGGGAGTTCGGCAGTGTGAGTGTCAATGATGGTTTCTTCCACAATCTCTCCATGAGTCTTCGAGAACGAATCATCGGTTCCCGAAACAACTGGTGAAACTGACTGCTCTTTTTGCTGTAGCTGGTACTCGCTGGACTCAATCACATGTTGGTCTCTGTCGTCTGTCTGCTCGGGATGTTCGTCGACGGGAAGTTCGGCAGTGTGGATGTCAATGATGGTTTCTTCCACAATCTCTCCATGAGTCTTCGAGAACGAATCATCGGTTACCGGAACAACTGGTGAAACTGACTGATCTTCTTCCTGTAGCTGGTACTCGCTGGACTCAATCACATGTTGGTCTCTGTCGTCTGTCTGCTCGAGATGTTCGTCGACGGGGAGTTCGGCAGTGTGAGTGTCAATGATGGTTTCTTCCACAATCTCTCCATGAGTCTTCGAGAACGAATCATCGGTTACCGGAACAACTGGTGAAACTGACTGATCTTCTTCCTGTAGCTGGTACTCGCTGGACTCAATCACATGTTGGTCTCTGTCGTCTGTTTGCTCGAGATGTTCGTCGACGGGGAGTTCGACAGTGTGAGTGTCAATGATGGTTTCTTCCACAATCTCTCCATGAGTCTTCGAGAACGAATCATCGATTCCCGAAACAAGTGGTGAAACTGACTGTTCTTCTTCCTGTAGCTGGTACTCGCTGGACTCAATCACATGTTGGTCTCTGTCGTCTGTCTGCTCGGGATGTTCGTCGATGGGAAGTTTGGCAGTGTGGGTGTCAATGATGGTTTCTTCCACAATCTCTCCATGAGTCTTCGAGAACGAATCATCGGTTCCCGAAACAACTGGTGAAACTGACTGCTCTTCTTGCTGTAGCTGGTACTCGCTGGACTCAATCACATGTTGGTCTCTGTCGTCTGTCTGCTCGGGATGTTCGTCGACGGGAAAAGCGGCAGTGTGGGTGTCAATGATGATTTCTTCCACAATCTCTTCATGAGTCTTCGAGAACGAATCATCGGTTCCCGAAACAACTGGTGAAACTGACTGCTCTTCTTGCTGTAGCTGGTACTCGCTGGACTCAATCACATGTTGGTCTCTGTCGTCTGTCTGCTCGAGATGTTCGTCGACGGGGAGTTCGGCAGTGTGAGTGTCAATGATGGTTTCTTCCACAATCTCCTCATGAGTCTTCGAGAACGAATCATCGGTTCCCGAAACAACTGGTGAAACTGACTGCTCTTCTTGCTGTAGCTGGTACTCGCTGGACACAATCACATGTTGGTCTCTGTCGTCTGTCTGCTCGGGATGTTCGTCGACGGGAAGTTCGGCAGTGTGGGCGTCAGTGATGGTTTCTTCCACAATCTCTCCATGAGTCTTCGAGAACGAATCATCGGTTCCCGAAACAACTGGTGAAACTGACTGCTCTTCTTGCTGTAGCTGGTACTCACTGGACTCAATCACATGTTGGTCTCTGTCGTATGTCTGCTCGGGATGTTCGTCGACGGGAAGTTCGGCAGTGTGGGTGTCAATGATGGTTTCGTCCACAATGTCTCCATGCGTCTTCGAGAACGAATCATAGATTCCCGAAACAACTGGTGAAACTGACTGCTCTTCTTGCTGTAGCTGGTAGTCGCTGGACTCAATCACATGTTGGTCTCTGTCGTCTGTCTGCTCGGGATGTTCGTCGACGGGAAGTTCGGCAGTGTGGGCGTCAGTGATGGTTTCTTCCACAATCTCTCCATGAGTCTTCGAGAACGAATCATCGGTTACCGGAACAACTGGTGAAACTGACTGTTCTTGTTCTTGTAGCTGGTATTCGCTGGATTCAATCACATGTTGGGCTCTGTCCTCTGTCTGCTCGGGCTGTTCTTCGACGGGAAGTTGCGCAGTGTGAGAATCAATGACGGGTTCTTCCACACTGTCTCCATGAGTCTTCGAGAACGACTCGTCGGTTCCGGAAACAACCGGTGAAACTGACTGTTCTTCTTCTTGTAGCTGGTACTCGCTGGACTCAATCACATGGTGGTCTCTGTCGTCTGTCTGCTCGGGCTCTTCTCCGACGGAAAGTTGTTCAGTGTGAGTGTCAATGATGGTTTCTTCCACAATCTCTCCATGAGTCTTCGAGAACGACTCGTCGGTTCCGGAAACAACCGGTGAAACTGACTGTTCTTCTTCTTGTAGCTGGTACTCGCTGGATCCAATCACATGTTGGTCTCTGTCTTCAGTCTGTTCGGGCTGTTCTTCGACGGGAAGTTGTGCAGTGTGAGAATCAATGATGGGTTCTTCCACAATGTCTTCATGCGTCTCCGAGAACGACTCGTCGGTCCCGGAAACAACTGGTGAAACTGGCTGTTCTTCTTCTTGTCGCTGGTGTTTGCTTGAGTCAATCACATGTTGATCTCTGTCTTCAGTCTGCTCGGGCAGTTCTCCGACGGAAAGTTGTGCTGTGTGAGTGTCAATGATGGGTTCTTCCACAATGTCTTCATGAGTATTCGAGAACGACTCGTCGGTTCCAAAAACAACTGGTGAAACTGGTTGATCTTCTTCTTGTCGCTCGTACTCGCTAGACTCAATCACATGCTGATCTCTGTCTTCAGTCTGTTCGGGCTGTTCTCCGACGGGAATTTGTACAGTGTGAGAGTCAATGATGCTTTCATCCACAGTGGGTTCGTAAGTTTTCGAGAACAAGTGGTCGGTTCCGGAAAGAACTGGTGAAACCGTTTGGTCTTTTTCTTGTAGCTGGTACTCGCTGGACTCAATCACATGTCGTTCTCTGTCCATCCGCTCGGCATGATTGAACAGATCTCGCTCAGATTGATTGTTGATGGTACGTTCTTCTTCCTCATCTGCGGAAGGCTCATCTCCAAATGTGTACACGCGTTCAGAGTGCTCGTGCATTACTTGTTCTCCTCTAATGGGTTTGGTTTTCTCATTTTCCCTGATAGCATCAATTGCTGCATTTGCTCCCATGGCGGCTAGTACCACCGGTGCAGCGACCACGCCTCCAGCAACTAGTCCGGCTTTCTTCGCGAACCCAATCATTTTGTCTCCAAAGGAAGATTCAGAGGGCTGTTCGTGAATGTTTTGTTCAATCACTCCTGTCGTAGAAGATTCATTCATACTGTCGGTTTCTTGTTCAGTGAACTGCATTTCCGGTTCAACTGCAGATTGGAACTCAGTTGTGGTTGTAGTTGTCTCCACAACTGGCTCCTCGTGTTCTTTTATCGGCGATTGAGTTTCAGCACTGATCATCTCTTGGTGGACTGGCTCTTCTTCAAAGTGGGTCTCTGTCCCTGTTGTGGTTGAAGTTGTCTCCACAACTGGCTCCTCGTGTTCTTTCATTGGCGATTTAGTTTCAGATGGAATCTGTGAAGGAATTGATTCATAATCGAAGTCTTGGCCACTGATCATCTCTTGATGGACTGGCTCTTCTTCAAAGTGGGTCTCAATCACTGTAGTGGTTGAAGTTGTCTCAGCAACTGGCTCCTCGTGTTCTTTCATTGGCGATTCAGTTTCAGATGGAATCTGTGACGGAACTGATTCATCATCAAAATGCTGTTCACTGATCATCTCTTGATGGGCTAGCTCTTCCTCAAAGTGGGTCTCGGTCACTGTTGTGGTTGTAGTTGTCTCCACAACTGGCTCCTCGTGTGTTTTCATTGGCGATTCAGTTTTAGATGGAATCTGTGAAGGAATTAAATCATCATCGAAATGTTGGTCACTGATCATCTCTTGGTGGACTGGCTCTCCTTCAAAGTGGGTCTCAATCACTGTTGTGGTTGAAGTTGTTTCCACAACTGGCTTCTCGTGTTTTTTCATTGGCGATTCAGTTTCAGATGGAATCTGTGATGGAATTGATTCATCATCGAAATGTTGGTCACTGATCATCTCTTGATGGGCTGGCTCTTCTTCAAAGTGAGTCTCAATCACTGTTGTGGTTGTATTTCTCTCCACAACTAGCTCCTCGTGTTCTTTCATTGGCGATTCAGCTTCAGATGAAATCGGTGAACGACCTGATTCATCATCGAAATGTTGGTCACTGATCATCTCTTGGTGGACTGGCTCTTTTTCAAAATGCGTCTCGGTCACTGTTGCGGTTGTAGTTGTGTCCAGAACTAGCTCCTCGTATTCTTTCATTGGCGATTCAGCTTCAGATGGAATCGGTGAACGACCTGATTCATCATCGAAATGTTGTTCACTGATCATCTCTTGGTGGACTGGCTCTCCGTCAAAGTGGGTCTCAGTCACTGTTGTGGTTGTAGTTGTGTCCACAACTGGCTCCTTGTATTCTTCCATTGGCGATTCAGCTTCAGATGGAATCGGTGACCGAACTGATTCATCATCGAAATGTTGTTCACTGATCATCTCTTGATGGGCTGGCTCTTCTTCAAAGTGAGTCTCAATCACTGTTGTGGTTGTAATTGTATTTACAACTGGCTCCTCGTGTTCTTTCATCGGCGATTCAGCTTCAGATGGAATCGGTGACCGAACTGATTCATCATCGAAATGTTGTTCACTGATCATCTCTTGATGGGCTGGCTCTTCTTCAAAGTGAGTCTCAATCACTGTTGTGGTTGTAATTGTATCTACAACTGGCTCCTCGTGTTCTTTCATCGGCGATTCAGCTTCAGATGGAATCGGTGACCGAACTGATTCATCATCGAAATGTTGTTCACTGATCATCTCTTGGTGAACTGGCTCTTCTTCAAAGTGGGTCTCGGTCACTGTTGTGGTTGTGGTTGTCTCCACAACTGGCTCCTCGTGTTCTTTCACTGGCGATTCAGTTTCAGATGAAATCTGTGAAGGAATTGATTCATCATCGAAATGTTGGTCACTGATCATCTCTCGGTGGACTGGCTCTTCTTCAAAGTGGGTCTCGGTCACTGTTGTGGTTGTGGTTGTCTCCACAACTGGCTCCTCGTGTTCTTTCATTGGCGATTCAGCTTCAGATGGAATCTGTGAACGACCTGATTCATCATCGAAATGTTGTTCACTGATCATCTCTTGGTGAACTGGCTCTTCTTCAAAGTGGGTCTCGGTCACTGTTGTGGTTGTAGTTGTGTCCACAACTGGCTCCTCGTATTCTTCCATTGGGGATTCAGCTTCAGATGGAATCGGTGAACGACCTGATTCATCATCGAAATGTTGGTCACTGATCATCTCTTGGTGGACTGGCTCTTCTTCGAAGTGCGTCTCGGTCACTGTTGCGGTTGTAGTTGTGTCCAGAACTGGCTCCTCGTATTCTTTCATTGGCAATTCAGCTTCAGATGGAATCGGTGAACGACCTGATTTATCATCGAAATGTTGTTCACTGATCTTCTCTTGGTGGGCTGGCTCTTCTTCAAAGTGGGTCTCGGTCACTGTTGTGGTTGTAGTAGTGTCCACAACTGGCTCCTCGTATTCTTCCATTGGGGATTCAGCTTCAGATGGAATCGGTGAACGACCTGATTCATCATCGAAATGTTGGTCACTGATCATCTCTTGGTGGACTGGCTCTTCTTCGAAGTGCGTCTCGGTCACTGTTGCGGTTGTAGTTGTGTCCAGAACTGGCTCCTCGTATTCTTTCATTGGCGATTCAGCTTCAGATGGAATCGGTGAACGACCTGATTCATCATCGAAATGTTGTTCACTGATCTTCTCTTGGTGGGCTGGCTCTTCTTCAAAGTGGATCTCGGTCACTGTTGTGGTTGTGGTTGTGTCCACAACTGGCTCCTCGTATTCTTTCATTGGGGATTCAGCTTCAGATGGAATCTGTGAACGACCTGATTCATCATCGAAATTTTGTTCACTGATCATCTCTTGGTGGACTGGCTCTTCTTCGAAGTGCGTCTCGGTCACTGTTGCGGTTGTAGTTGTGTCCAGAACTGGCTCCTCGTATTCTTTCATTGGCGATTCAGCTTCAGATGGAATCGGTGAACGACCTGATTCATCATCGAAATGTTGTTCACTGATCTTCTCTTGGTGGGCTGGCTCTTCTTCAAAGTGGATCTCGGTCACTGTTGTGGTTGTGGTTGTGTCCACAACTGGCTCCTCGTATTCTTTCATTGGGGATTCAGCTTCAGATGGAATCTGTGAACGACCTGATTCATCATCGAAATTTTGTTCACTGATCATCTCTTGGTGGACTGGCTCTTCGTCAAAGTGGGTCTCGGTCACTGTTGTGGTTGTAGTTGTGTCCACAACTGGCTCCTCGTATTCTTCCATTGGGGATTCAGCTTCAGATGGAATCGGTGAACGACCTGATTCATCATCGAAATGTTGTTCACTGATCTTCTCTTGGTGGGCTGGCTTTTCTTCAAAGTGGATCTCGGTCACTGTTGTGGTTGTGGTTGTGTCCACAACTGGCTCCTCGTATTCTTTCATTGGGGATTCAGCTTCAGATGGAATCTGTGAACGACCTGATTCATCATCGAAATGTTGGTCACTGATCATCTCTTGGTGGACTGGCTCTTCTTCGAAGTGCGTCTCGGTCACTGTTGCGGTTGTAGTTGTGTCCAGAACTGGCTCCTCGTATTCTTTCATTGGCGATTCACCTTCAGTTGGAATCGTTGAACGACCTGATTCATCATCGAAATATTTTTGAGCTCTTAGGAACGATTCGTCTGTTCCGGGCATAACGGGTGAGACCGGTTGGTCCTCTTTCTGTCGCTGGTACTCGCTAGACTCAATCACCTGTTTTTCTCTGTCTTCTCTCGGTTCGGCATGAGTGAACATATCGCGCTCAGATTGATTGTATGTGGTGCGTTCTTCTTCCTCATCTGCTAAAGAGTATGGCTCATCTCCAAATGTGTACACGCGTTCAGAGTGTTCGTGCATAACTTGCTCTCCTCTAATTGGTTCGTTTTTCTCGTGTTTTCTAACAGCATCAATTGCTGCGTTTGCTCCCACGGCGGCTATTACCACCGGTGCAGCGACCACGCCTCCAGCAATTAGTCCTGCTTTCTTCGCGAACCCAATCATTTTGTCTCCAAAGGAAGTTCCAGAGGACTGTTCGTGAATGTTTTGTTCAATCAGTCCTGTCGTAGAAGATTCATTCATACTTTCGGTTTCTTGTTCAGTGAACTGAATTTCCGGTTCAACTGCAGATTGGAACTCAGTTGTGGTTGTAGTTGTCTCCACAACTGGCTCCTCGTGTTCTTTCATAGGCGATTCAGCTTCAGATAGAATCGGTGAATCATCATCGAAAAGTTGTTCACTGATCATCTCTTGATGGGCTGGCTCTTCTTCAAATTGGGTCTCAATCACTGTTGGGGTTGTGATTGTCTCCACAATTGACTCCTCCTGTTCTTTCATCGGCGATTCAGTTTTAGATGGAATCTGTGAAGGAATTGATTCATCATCGAAAAGTTGTTCACTGATCATCTCTTGATGGGCTGGCTCTTCTTCAAAGTGGGTCTCGGTCACTGTTGTGGTTGTGGTTGTTCCCACAAATGTCTCCTCCTGTTCTTTCATCGGCGATTCAGCTTCAGCTGAAATTGGTGACCGAACTGATTCATCATCCAAATGTTGTTCACTGATCATCTCTTGATGGGCTGGCTCTTCTTCAAAGTGGGTCTCGGTCACTGTTGTGGTTGTGGTTGTTCCCACAAATGTCTCCTCCTGTTCTTTCATCGGCGATTCAGCTTCAGCTGAAATTGGTGACCGAACTGATTCATCATCCAAATGTTGTTCACTGATCATCTCTTGATGGGCTGGCTCTTCTTCAAAGTGGGTCTCGGTCACTGTTGTGGTTGTGGTTGTTCCCACAAATGTCTCCTCGTGTTCTTTCATCGGCGATTCAGCTCCAGATGGAATCGGTGAACGACCTGATTCATCATCGAAATGTTGTTCACTGATCTTCTCTTGGTGGGCTGGCTTTTCTTCAAAGTGGATCTCGGTCACTGTTGTGGTTGTGTCCACAACTGGCTCCTCGTATTCTTTCATTGGGGATTCAGCTTCAGATGGAATCTGTGAACGACCTGATTCATCATCGAAATGTTGGTCACTGATCATCTCTTGGTGGACTGGCTCTTCTTCGAAGTGCGTCTCGGTCACTGTTGCGGTTGTAGTTGTGTCCAGAACTGGCTCCTCGTATTCTTTCATTGGCGATTCACCTTCAGATGGAATCGTTGAACGACCTGATTCATCATCGAAATATTTTTGAGCTCTTAGGAACGATTCGTCTGTTCCGGGCATAACGGGTGAGACCGGTTGGTCCTCTTTCTGTCGCTGGTACTCGCTAGACTCAATCACCTGTTTTTCTCTGTCTTCTCTCGGTTCGGCATGAGTGAACATATCGCGCTCAGATTGATTGTATGTGGTACGTTCTTCTTCCTCATCTGCTAAAGAGTATGGCTCATCTCCAAATGTGTACACGCGTTCAGACTGTTCGTGCATAACTTGCTCTCCTCTAATTGGTTCGTTTTTCTCGTGTTTTCTAACAGCATCAATTGCTGCGTTTGCTCCCACGGCGGCTATTACCACCGGTGCAGCGACCACGCCTCCAGCAATTAGTCCTGCTTTCTTCGCGAACCCAATCATTTTGTCTCCAAAGGAAGTTCCAGAGGACTGTTCGTGAATGTTTTGTTCAATCAGTCCTGTCGTAGAAGATTCATTCATACTGTCGGTTTCTTGTTCAGTGAACTGAATTTCCGGTTCAACTGCAGATTGGAACTCAGTTGTGGTTGTAGTTGTCTCCACAACTGGCTCCTCGTGTTCTTTCATAGGCGATTCAGCTTCAGATAGAATCGGTGAATCATCATCGAAAAGTTGTTCACTGATCATCTCTTGATGGGCTGGCTCTTCTTCAAATTGGGTCTCAATCACTGTTGGGGTTGTGATTGTCTCCACAATTGACTCCTCCTGTTCTTTCATCGGCGATTCAGTTTTAGATGGAATCTGTGAAGGAATTGATTCATCATCGAAAAGTTGTTCACTGATCAACTCTTGATGGGCTGGCTCTTCTTCAAAGTGGGTCTCGGTCACTGTTGTGGTTGTGGTTGTTCCCACAAATGTCTCCTCCTGTTCTTTCATCGGCGATTCAGCTTCAGCTGAAATTGGTGACCGAACTGATTCATCATCCAAATGTTGTTCACTGATCATCTCTTGATGGGCTGGCTCTTCTTCAAAGTGGGTCTCGGTCACTGTTGTGGTTGTGGTTGTTCCCACAAATGTCTCCTCCTGTTCTTTCATCGGCGATTCAGCTTCAGCTGAAATTGGTGACCGAACTGATTCATCATCCAAATGTTGTTCACTGATCATCTCTTGATGGGCTGGCTCTTCTTCAAAGTGGGTCTCGGTCACTGTTGTGGTTGTGGTTGTTCCCACAAATGTCTCCTCGTGTTCTTTCATCGGCGATTCAGCTCCAGCTGGAATTGGTGACCGAACTGATTCATCATCCAAATGTTGTTCACTGATCATCTCTTGATGGGCTGGCTCTTCTTCAAAGTGGGTCTCGGTCACTGTTGTGGTTGTGGTTGTCTCCACCACTGGCTCCTCGTGTTCTTTCATTGGCGATTCAGTTTCAGATCGAATCGGTGAATGACCTGATTCATCATCGAAATGTTGGTCACTGATCATCTCTTGGTGCACTGGCTCGTCTTCAAAGTGAGGCTCGGTCACTGTTGTGGTTGTAGTTGTCTCCACAACTGGCTCCTCGTGTTCTTTTATCGGCGATCCAGTTTCAGATGGAATCTGTGAAGGAATTGATTCATCATCGAAATGTTGGTCACTGATCATCTCTTGGTGGACTGGCTCTTCTTCAAAGTGGGTTTCGGTCACTGTTGTGGTTGTGGTTGTCTCCACAACTGGCTCCTTGTGTTCTTTCATCGGCGATTCAGTTTGAGATGGAATCTGTGAAGGAATTGATTCATCGTCGAAATGTTGTTCACTGATCATTTCTTGGTGGGCTGGCTGTTCTTCAAAGTGGGTCTCAATCACTGTTGTGGTTGTGGTTGTCTCAACAATTGACTCCTCCTGTTCTCTCATCGGCGATTCAGCTTCAGCTGAAATTGGTGACCGAACTGATTCATCATCCAAATGTTGTTCACAGATCATCTCTTGATGGGCTGGCTCTTCTTCAAAATGGGTCTCAATCACTGTTGGGGTTGTGATTGTCTCCACAACTGGCTCCTCGTGTTCTTTCATCGGCGATTCAGCTTCAGCTGAAATTGGTGACCAAACTGATTCATCATCCAAATGTTGTTCCCTGATTATCTCTTGATGGGCTGGCTCTTCTTCAAAGTGGGTCTCGGTCACTGTCGTGGTTGTGATTGTTCCCACAACTGTCTCCTCGTGTTCTTTCATCGGCGATTCAGCTTCAGCTGAAATTGGTGACCAAACTGATTCATCATCCAAATGGTGTTCACTGATTATCTCTTGATGGGCTGGCTCTTCTTCAAAGTGGGTCTCGGTCACTGTTGTGGTTGTGGTTGTTCCCACAACTGTCTCCTCGTGTTCTTTTATCGGCGATCCAGTTTCAGATGGAATCTGTGAAGGAATTGATTCATCATCGAAATGTTGGTCACTGATCATCTCTTGGTGGACTGGCTCTTCTTCAAAGTGGGTCTCGGTCACTGTTGTGGTTGTGGTTGTCTCCACAACTGGCTCCTCGTGTTCTTTCATTGGCGATTCAGCTTCAGATGGAATCTGTGAACGACCTGATTCATCATCGAAATGTTGCTCACTGATCATCTCTTGGTGGACTGGCTCTTCGTCAAAGTGGGTCTCGGTCACTGTTGTGGTTGTAGTTGTGTCCACAACTGGCTCCTCGTATTCTTTCATTGGGGATTCAGCTTCAGATGGAATCGGTGAACGACCTGATTCATCATCGAAATGTTGGTCACTGATCATCTCTTGGTGGACTGGCTCTTCTTCAAAGTGGGTCTCGGTCACTGTTGTGGTTGTGGTTGTCTCCACAACTGGCTCCTCGTGTTCTTTCATTGGCGATTCAGCTTCAGATGAAATCTGTGAACGACCTGATTCATCATCGAAATGTTGTTCACTGATCATCTCTTGGTGGACTGGCTCTTCGTCAAAGTGGGTCTCGGTCACTGTTGTGGTTGTAGTTGTGTCCACAACTGGCTCCTCGTATTCTTTCATTGGGGATTCAGCTTCAGATGGAATCGGTGAACGACCTGATTCATCATCGAAATGTTGGTCACTGATCATCTCTTGGTGGACTGGCTCTTCTTCGAAGTGCGTCTCGGTCACTGTTGCGGTTGTAGTTGTGTCCAGAACTGGCTCCTCGTATTCTTTCATTGGCGATTCAGCTTCAGATGGAATCGGTGAACGACCTGATTCATCATCGAAATGTTGGTCACTGATCATCTCTTGGTGGACTGGCTCTTCTTCAAAGTGGGTTTCGGTCACTGTTGTGGTTGTGGTTGTCTCCACAACTGGCTCCTCGTGTTCTTTCATTGGCGATTCAGCTTCAGATGAAATCTGTGAACGACCTGATTCATCATCGAAATGTTGTTCACTGATCATCTCTTGGTGGACTGGCTCTTCGTCAAAGTGGGTCTCGGTCACTGTTGTGGTTGTAGTTGTGTCCACAACTGGCTCCTCGTATTCTTTCATTGGGGATTCAGCTTCAGATGGAATCGGTGAACGACCTGATTCATCATCGAAATGTTGGTCACTGATCATCTCTTGGTGGACTGGCTCTTCTTCGAAGTGCGTCTCGGTCACTGTTGCGGTTGTAGTTGTGTCCAGAACTGGCTCCTCGTATTCTTTCATTTTCGATTCAGCTTCAGATGGAATCGGTGAACGACCTGATTCATCATCGAAATGTTGGTCACTGATCATCTCTTGGTGGACTGGCTCTTCTTCAAAGTGGGTTTCGGTCACTGTTGTGGTTGTGGTTGTCTCCACAACTGGCTCCTCGTGTTTTTTCATCGGCGATTCAGTTTGAGATGGAATCTGTGAAGGAATTGATTCATCGTCGAAATGTTGTTCACTGATCATTTCTTGGTGGGCTGGCTGTTCTTCAAAGTGGGTCTCAATCACTGTTGTGGTTGTGGTTGTCTCCACAACTGGCTCCCCCTGTTCTTTCATCGGAGATTCAGCTTCAGATGGAATCGGTGACCGAGCTGATTCATCATCGAAATGTTGGTCACTGATCATTTCTTGGTGGGCTGGCTGTTCTTCAAAGTGGGTCTCAGTCACTGTTGTGGTTGTGGTTGTCTCAACAACTGGCTCCTCGTGTTCTTTCATCGGCGATCCAGCTTCAGATGGAATTGGTGACCAAACTGATTCATCATCCAAATGTTGTTCACTGATTATCTCTTGATGGGCTGGCTCTTCTTCAAAGTGGGTCTCGGTCACTGTCGTGGTTGTGATTGTTCCCACAACTGTCTCCTCGTGTTCTTTCATCGGCGATTCAGCTTCAGCTGAAATTGGTGACCAAACTGATTCATCATCCAAATGTTGTTCACTGATTATCTCTTGATGGGCTGGCTCTTCTTCAAAGTGGGTCTCGGTCACTGTTGTGGTTGTGGTTGTTCCCACAACTGTCTCCTCGTGTTCTTTTATCGGCGATCCAGTTTCAGATGGAATCTGTGAAGGAATTGATTCATCATCGAAATGTTGGTCACTGATCATCTCTTGGTGGACTGGCTCTTCTTCAAAGTGCGTCTCGGTCACTGTTGTGGTTGTGGTTGTCTCCACAACTGGCTCCTCGTGTTCTTTCATTGGCGATTCAGCTTCAGATGGAATCTGTGAACGACCTGATTCATCATCGAAATGTTGTTCACTGATCATCTCTTGGTGGACTGGCTCTTCGTCAAAGTGGGTCTCGGTCACTGTTGTGGTTGTAGTTGTGTCCAGAACTGGCTCCTCGTATTCTTTCATTGGCGATTCAGCTTCAGATGGAATCGGTGAACGACCTGATTCATCATCGAAATGTTGTTCACTGATCTTCTCTTGGTGGGCTGGCTCTTCTTCAAAGTGGGTCTCGGTCACTGTTGTGGTTGTGGTTCTCTCCACAACTGGCTCCTCGTGTTCTTCCATTGGCGATTCACCTTCAGATGGAATCGTTGAACGACCTGATTCATCATCGAAATGTTGTTCACTGATCATTTCTTGATGAGCTGGCTCTTCCTCGAAATGGGTCTCGGTCACTGTTGTGGTTGTAGTTGTCTCCACAACTGGCTCCTCGTGTGCTTTCATCGGCGATTCAGCTTCAGATGGAATCGGTGACCGAACTGATTCATCATCGAAATGTTGTTCACTGATCATCTCTTGATGGGCTGGCTCTTCTTCAAAGTGAGTCTCAATCACTGTTGTTGTTGTAATTGTATCTACAACTGGCTCCTCGTGTTCTTTTATCGGCGATTCGGGTTCAGATGGAATCGGTGTACGACCTGATTCATCATCGAAATATTTTTGAGCTCTTAGGAACGATTCGTCTGTTCCGGGCATAACGGGTGAGACCGGTTGGTCCTCTTTCTGTCGCTGGTACTCGCTAGACTCAATCACTTGTTTTTCTCTGTCTTCTCTCGGTTCGGCATGAGTGAACATATCGCGCTCAGATTGATTGTGTGTGGTACGTTCTTCTTCTTCATCTGCTAAAGAATATGGCTCATCTCCAAATGTGTACACGCGTTCAGAGTGTTCGTGCATAACTTGCTCTCCTCTAATTGGTTCGTTTTTCTCGTGTTTTCTAACAGCATCAATTGCTGCGTTTGCTCCCACGGCGGCTAGTACCACCGGTGCAGCGACCACGCCTCCAGCAACTAGTCCAGCTTTCTTCGCGAACCCAATCATTTTGTCTCCAAAGGAAGTTCCAGAGGACTGTTCGTGAATGTTTTGTTCAATCAGTCCTGTCGTAGAAGATTCATTCATACTGTCGGTTTCTTGTTCAGTGAACTGAATTTCCGGTTCAACTGCAGATTGGAACTCAGTTGTGGTTGTAGTTGTCTCCACAACTGGCTCCTCGTGTTCTTTCATTGGCGATTCAGTTTCAGATGGAATCGGTGAAGGAATTGATTCATCGTCGAAATGTTGTTCACTGATCATTTCTTGGTGGGCTGGCTGTTCTTCAAAGTGGGTCTCGGTCACTATTGTATCTGTGGTTGTCTCCACAACTGGCTCCTCGTGTTCTTTCATCGGCGATTCAGTTTGGGATGGAATCTGTGAAGGAATTGATTCATCATCGAAAAGTTGTTCACTGATCATCTCTTGATGTGCTGTCTCTTCTTCAAATTGGGTGTCAATCACTGTTGGGGTTGTGATTGTCTCCACAACTGGCTCCTCGTGTTCTTTCATCGGCGATTCAGCTTCAGATGGAATCGGTGACCGAGCTGATTCATCATCGAAATGTTGGTCACTGATCATCTCTTGATGGGCTGGCTCTTCTTCAAAGTGGGTCTCGGTCACTGTTGTGGTTGTGGTTGTCTCAACAATTGACTCCTCATGTTCTTTCATCGGCAATTCAGCTTCAGATGGAATCGGTGACCGAACTGATTCATCATCGAAATGTTGTTCACTGATCATCTCTTGATGGGCTGGCTCTTCTTCAAAGTGGGTCTCCGTCACTGTTGTGGTTGTAGTTGTCTCCACAACTGGCTCCTCGTGTGCTTTCATCGGCGATTCAGTTTGGGATGGAATCTGTGAAGGAATTGATTCATCATCGAAATGTTGGTCACTGATCATCTCTTGGTGGACTGGCTCTTCTTCAAAGTGGGTCTCGGTCACTATTGTGGCTGTGGTTGTCTCCACAACTGGCTCCTCGTGTTCTTTCATTGGCGATTTAGTTTCAGATGGAATCGGTGAACGACCTGATTCATCATCGAAAAGTTGGTCACTGATCATCTCTTGGTGGACTGGCTCTTCTTCAAAGTGGGTCTCCGTCACTGTTGTGGTTGTGGTTGTTCCCACAACTGTCTCCTCGTGTTCTTTCATCGGCAATTCAGCTCCAGCTGAAATTGGTGATCGAACTGATTCATCATCGAAATGTTGGTCACTGATCATTTCTTGGTAAGCTGGCTGTTCTTCAAAGTGGATCTCCGTCACTGTTGTGGTTGTGGTTGTCTCCACAACTGGCTTCTCATGTTCTTTCATCGGCGATTCAGCTTCAGCTGAAATCGGTGATCGAACTGATTCATCATCGAAATGTTGTTCACTGATCATCTCTTGATGGGCTGGCTCTTCTTCAAATTGGGTCTCAATCACTGTTGGGGTTGTGATTGTCTCCACAACTGGCTCCTCGTGTTCTTTCATCGGCGATTCAGCTTCAGCTGAAAGTGGAGACCGAACTGATTCATCATCCAAGTGTTGTTCACTGATCATCTCTTGATGGGCTGGCTCTTCTTCAAAGTGGGTCTCGGTCACTGTTGTGGTTGTCGTTGTTCCCACAACTGTCTCCTCGTGTACTTTCATCGGCAATTCAGCTCCAGCTGAAATTGGTGACCGAACTGATTCATCATTCAAATGTTGTTCACTAATCATCTCTTGATGGGCTGGCTCTTCTTCAAAGTGGGTCTCGGTCACTGTTGTGGTTGTGGTTGTTCCCACAACTGTCTCCTCGTGTTTTTTCATCGGCAATTCAGCTCCAGCTGAAATTGGTGACCGAACTGATTCATCATTCAAATGTTGTTCACTAATCATTTCTTGGTGGGCTGGCTCTTCTTCAAAGTGGGTCTCCGTCACTGTTGGGGTTGTGGTTGTCTCCACAACTGGTTCTTCGTGTTCTTTCATCGGCGATTCAGCTTCAGCTGAAAGTGGTGACCGAACTGATTCATCATTCAAATGTTGTTCACTGATCATTTCTTGGTGCGCTGGCTCTTCTTCAAAGTGGGTCTCCGTCACTGTTGGGGTTGTGGTTGTCTCCACAACTGGTTCTTCGTGTTCTTTCAGCGGCGATTCAGCTTCAGCTGAAATCGGTGATCGAACTGATTCATCATCGAAATGTTGTTCACTGATCATTTCTTGATGAGCTGGCTTTTCTGCAAAGTGGATCTCCGTCACTGTTGTGGTTGTGGTTGTCTCCACAACTGGCTTCTCATGTTCTTTCATCGGCGATTCAGCTTCAGCTGAAATTGGTGATCGAACTGATTCATCATCGAAATGCTGTTCACTGATCATTTCTTGGTGGGCTGGCTCTTCTTCAAAGTGGGTCTCCGTCACTGTTGTGGGTGTGGTTGTCTCCATAACTGGCTTCTCATGTTCTTTCATCGGCGATTCAGCTTCAGCTGAAATTGGTGATCGAACTGATTCATCATCGAAATGTTGTTCACTGATCATTTCTTGGTGGGCTGGCTCTTCTTCAAAGTGGGTCTCCGTCACTGTTGGGGTTGTAGTTGTCTCCACAACTGGCTCTTCGTGTTTTTTCATCGGCGATTCAGGTTCAGCTGAAATCGGTGATCGAACTGATTCATCATCGAAATGTTGTTCACTGATCATTTCTTGATGAGCTGGCTTTTCTGCAAAGTGGATCTCCGTCACTGTTGTGGTTGTAGTTGTCTCCACAACTGGCTCCTCGTGTTTTTTCATCGGCGATTCAGCTTCAGCTGAAATCGGTGACCGAACTGATTCGTCATCGAAATGTTGTTCACTGATCATTTCTTGGTGGGCTGGCTCTTCTTCAAAGTGGGTCTCCGTCACTGTTGTGGTTGTAGTTGTCTCCACAACTGGCTCCTCGTGTTTTTTCATCGGCGATTCAGCTTCAGCTGAAATCGGTGACCGAACTGATTCATCATCGAAATGTTGTTCACTGATCATTTCTTGGTGGGCTGGCTCTTCTTCAAAGTGGGTCTCCGTCACTGTTGTGGTTGTAGTTGTCTCCACAACTGGCTCCTCGTGTTTTTTCATCGGCGATTCAGCTTCAGCTGAAATCGGTGACCGAACTGATTCATCATCGAAATGTTGTTCACTGATCATTTCTTGGTGGGCTGGCTCTTCTTCAAAGTGGGTCTCCGTCACTGTTGTGGTTGTAGTTGTCTCCACAACTGGCTCCTCGTGTTTTTTCATCGGCGATTCAGCTTCAGCTGAAATCGGTGACCGAACTGATTCGTCATCGAAATGTTGTTCACTGATCATTTCTTGGTGGGCTGGCTCTTCTTCAAAGTGGGTCTCCGTCACTGTTGTGGTTGTAGTTGTCTCCACAACTGGCTCCTCGTGTTTTTTCATCGGCGATTCAGCTTCAGCTGAAATCGGTGACCGAACTGATTCGTCATCGAAATGTTGTTCACTGCTCATTTCTTGACGGGCTGGCTCTTCTTCAAAGTGAGTCTCAATCACTGTTGTTGTTGTAATTGTATCTACAACTGGCTCCTCGTGTTCTTTCATCGGCGATTCAGCTTCAGCTGAAATCGGTGACCGAACTGATTCATCATCGAAATGTTGTTCACTGATCATTTCTTGATGGGCTGGCTCTTCTTCAAAGTGGGTCTCAATCACTGTTGTGGTTGTGGTTGTCTCCACAACTGGCTCCTCGTATTCTTTCATCGGCGATTCAGCTTCAGCTGAAATCGGTGACTGAACGGATTCATCATCGAAATGTTGTTCACTGATCATTTCTTGATGGGCTGGCTCTTCTTCAAAGTGGGTCTCCGTCACTGTTGTGGTTGTGGTTGTCTCCACAACTGGCTCCTCGTGTTCTTTCATCGGCAATTCAGCTTTAGCTGAAATCGGTGACCGAACTGATTCATCATCAAAATAATGTTCACTGGTCATATTTTCATGCACTGACTCTTCTTCAACGGGAGCTTCTGTAACTGTTATGACTGATGCTCGCCCGCCGACTGTTTCATTCCGAGATTCCGATATCGATTCCTCTTCTTTAACCAAACTTTGCTCTTCAGCTCGTTGAGCAGGTACTTGTTCCTGAGTGTTTCGATCAATAATATATGTGGTCTTGGTCGAGTGTTTAGTTGTGTACCGTTTAGTTCTTTCCCGTGCTTCATCCTCTGACGACGTATCTTCCCGTGGGCTGTCGTTGTATGATTCTAGACTTTTGACCTCAGCCTGAGAAGTTGTTTCAATCGAGGGGCTCAATGGCTCTTCAGTTTCAAGTTCTTCGTCTTCTCTTGGCGGTAAGGGCGTGACTGGCGTCACAATTATTGCCACACCTTCTTGAGAGCTCGACATTGAGGAAGTGATTTCATCTTTATCAGAAATAGGCTCCTTGAAAGCTTCGAATTTCGCGATTCGGTCCCTGACTGAACCCAATGATTCGGTAGGAGATTCTGAAAAAAATAAAGTGAGCGAACCGAATCGACATTAACAATTTATGTTTGCTAGAAAGTTTACCTCCTTTTCACGTTCAACAGGAGATAAAAAAACCAAATTATTGCTTTCTTATTGTTAGTATTTGTGTTAAATAATAGTTTATAGGAAAACTGTAATGCAAGCAACAACACAATGTATCCAGGTGCAACACACATGCAATGGCGGAGACCTTCAAAATCCTGCCACCTCAGTGACTGCCCGGTAACATATATATGGAAGGTCGATTTGGGATCGTGCCTGTTTGACAAATGTTGCCAGTGCCAACCAACATTAAACTATAAGAAAAAACTAGGAGTTTGAAATTATTATACAAAACCACGTTGCTCGTTTAAACAAGCTCAATGATCATCCCAGCGAGCGTTTTTCAAATGCACTTTAGTCAATCTGCACAGATAAATTGACAAAGAAAATTTGTCTGACAAAGCCATCACTAGTTCGACAGATGTGTATTGTATTTCGTTTATTTCCGATAGAGATCCTTTTCCAGGGAAGCCAAAGAGTGAGTTTACACTAAACTGAATATTCACAGTATCACAAATCTATTTATTGAAAAATTTGTAGAATCTTACTAACAGGATCCACTAATATTCATAAAAACACGCAACGGTTGAAATAAATCCTGAATGACCGCAATGTACTAAGAGGTGATGAGGTAGCACGCTATGTCCAATGCTAGCAAACTTTCCCAAATTGTACTTTATCTCTGCAAATTCTGGAACTTTGATATATTCCGTACTTTTTGCGTGATAAAAAAGTTCCGAATAAAGGAGCGGTCGTCGATGGAATGTTTTTCTAGTTCAAAACTACAGTGCTGTCAGAATTTTTATTGAGTTCTTGTTTTTCTTCTCCCATGAATAGAGAGAAAAAGTCAACCCCGCTCTTTTCGATAATTTGAAATAAGGTTCAAAATTATGCGTTTTCCGATGTTATTCATCAAGACAAAAATGTTTTTTTCGCGAATCTCTAGTAAAGGGTTCGAAAGAGGTATATCGGAAAATTCATTATAGAATTTCTGCAGTATGTAGAATGCAAATTCTTAAATCCTGAATAGTAGTTAATTCAAGGTACTCGATGTAAAAATAAACTCATTAAAGCAAAATAAATAGTGCTGCTCATTTTAGGTTCTCCTATATACCTATATATTCAAACTTATCATTAACTGTGACCAGCATTGACATATTCAATCCGTATTCAAATCGTTTTTCATTTAATTTCTTATTGAAATGCTTAGGAACGCTCTGGAGAAAAACCCGGTTCCACTCTTACTTAAGGGCTACTGGCAGACTAAATTGAATTATGTAACTGTCTTAAACACTTCTTGAATGAATTGAGTTTGAATGTACCCAACGTTTGTTTGTCATAAACAGGTTCAAATTAGAAAAAAATACTGTAAAAACCGACGTTTTCACGAAAAACCTCAGTTGAATCGAAAAACTACGCATGTTTCAATTTGACACACATCTTCTGTCTCTCTTTCAACTAACTATCTATCTCTTCACTGAAGAAAACGTTACAAATCAGTTGAATGACTAAAAACTATGGTACAAGATTGTCTTTGATTGTCATTGATGAAATACGTTACACATTGAGTAATTAAAATGCCGTGTAATGTAAATGAGCCTCAAAACGTTTCGGACTACTGCGTTCTGCACAATACGACTAAAGTCAATCTGATTCGGATATTTTGTCACGTACATTTTTTCTATGACATAATTGCGAATGTGAGATAGTTTCGTAAAAGTGTTTGTATCGTTGAGGGATACGTCCCATGGCCAGCAGTTGCAAATACGATTTCATTTCACAATCACTAAACAACACATTAAATACAAGTCGCTATCCGATTGGTAGAAGAAAAGTGTCCTCTTCTTTCCTCGCGATGTGGAGCAGTCAGGAGACACAATGTGGAAACTTATTACAAAATAGGAAAGTGGAAGGCTGGTTTCAGTTGAGTTAGTACAACTCTTGATACCCAACCGCTACGGTGCAAAACTAAACAACACGATAAACCAAGGCACAAAAGCAATGTGAAGACGTGCAAAATCCCGCTTGCTCGACACCTAGTGGAGGTCGTCACTCACCAGGAGTTTGTTCTCCCTCGCCTGAAATACACAGCGTCATTAGTCCAAAATTCCTCGGTTGGGAAACCAAACATGTCGATCTGTTAATGAACTTGAATCACTTCGAAAACCAGTCACTACAACAGTGTTTTTGAATTCCAGTAACTGTTTTCAACACAGTCTCAACTGCGATTACGATTTTGTCTTCAAACTTGTGATTTTCTGGTACTTCACAAATCACGTTGCAATTATAGCCCTAAACGCTTTATGAGTATCATCTCACGTTGTCAATGATATCCATATTGATTAATGTTTGTGTTTGCAAAGTAGTATGAGGTCATTCCCATCTATCGGCAAGCGTTCTATGCTGTAATGCGGACACAGCTGTGAACCAACTATGTTTACAGGCAGCCGGCCCAGTTATTGATTGGGTTTATCGATCAAAGTGGAGGCACTTTTGGAGACAAGGGTGAAATATAGCATACACTTCGATTGAACTAAATTTTTACAAAAACTTATTCAAATTTAAACGAGACCCATTTATACTAAAACCTATAGGTTGACCAAATATGTCAATTTCTCGATTTGCCTATATCAGCGTGCAGTTGAAAGGTAAAGTCACTTTTTATCAGAGAAGACAAAAGATTTTTTAGAACAGACTGCAGTAACTATTAATTGTTTAAGCCCGGAAAATTACTCACTAAACCGCCCCTTGGGGAGGTATAACCGTAAAATATTAACTATAAAATCAATCACAGTTTTAGATGAGAGAACATTCAATTTTCTACCCTTTTCAAAAACTCGCCTGGCATTGTTGTCTTAGTAGTGGTCACGACGCGTGTCATTTTCTTCGAAACAACGACACTTCCGTCTTCATTGGTGAAACCCTCCTCGGCGGTCTCTTTCTTCTGTGTTGTACCTGAACACAGAGAAATTACAGTTTATCAAAGTTCGTGGTTGTACGTAAAAATGTACAAGCTCAATTAGTAAAGGTGAAACATTTAAGGAAATTCGTAAATTTGCTCACCAGCTTCCGCGTTTCCATCGACTGGTCCGGCAGCTGAAAAAATCAATAATTATTTAAGACGATTAAATTTACTGGGTTGCTAAATTACTATACTGTTGAGGGAAAAAGTTTAATGTAGTATCGATGGCCGCTCTTTTCATTTTTTACACACAACCTCAAAACGAAAGATGACAACAAAACTCGTACTCAGACTAGCGAGCATCTGCTGATGCAGCTCGCGCACTTTGTCCGTGTCCAATCCAACCATGCCGGGCGTCTCGGTTTCATATACGGTCTTCGTAGTTGTTGTGTGACGACTTTGATTCACTCTTATCTGAACATCACGACCTGGACCAGCTCCAGCGAGAGCGCGAGCAACGGCGTCCGAGACCGCGGCGTCGGCAGGCGTGACAGCTCCAGCTACACGGAGCTCCTCTTCCAGCTCCCTCAGACGTTGGAGTGCTTCGCCGTGCTTGTTTGGAGCGGACATTTGGAGTCCTCTGAGAGTCAACAGCAAATCAGAGAGAACCTTTTCTGTTTCACCCGCTTCAGCTGAGTTTTCCGCAGGCTTTTCGGCGTTCAGTTGCTCCTCCTCTGTTTCGAGAAATGGCTGGTCACCGGCGTGTTGAACAAAATGGACAAGCGGCACTCCCTGCGGGTCACCCTCAAGCAAAGCGGCTGCCAGAGATGCGGTGCGTTTTCTTTCAAACTGGGCGCTGCTCGCAATGGGCGTGTCCTGGTCGAGCACGGCCGCAGCCTGGGAATCTTCTGCCAACGACATGCGACGCTGTTCCTCCTCATGCTCATGCTCCGCATGCTCACCGGACCAACTCTCCGCCTCAAACCTGTTGAAGGAGCTCACGTGATGAATAGCAGTCGTTGACGTTCCTTGGAGAGTATTGGTTTCTGACTGAACAACTCCCTGGCAAAGCGGAATTCCGCTTGCAGTTACTCCGAAAACAACCGGGACGAAGGACATTGCGTTGGGCAAGTGGCAAGCGGAGCAGCTGACAGCGGGGCGGCAGCCAGTTTTTTTCGGTTTACGTGCAAAACAAGAAAAGAGCAACCATCGATCACCTATTACATTTTTATGTTCCATAATCATCGGTACATACATAAAATTCAATAACAAATCAACGAATGATGCGTTAATTTGATAAATAGCTATGGTTTATTATAGATGCATATGTTAATATGTCATAGGAGAGGGGGATGTTGGTGTGGGGAAGGAGCAAAGCTCAGCGGCTACCTTCGTGTCCTTCTTCCAAGCCATCTTCTTCTTGTGAGTGCATTTCTATGGGCGATTCTGAAAATAACATTAACTATTTTGGAAGAAATTTTTTTCACCTTACTCTTATGTAAACTGATTGAAACGTTAATGCACTACAAATATCGATAAGGTTTCCATGTAAAGTAAACTACAGAAACCTTTACGTATATGTTTCACATCCATATTTTTCATTTCTACCATTCTGCCAGCCTGTTAGCTTGTTATTATATCGCTGAAACGTGTTGCTTTCATTCTTAAAATAGTCTCATATGTATTGACAGCTGTATGGTATGATTACACAGAGTTCTGATGACTTTCTGAGCATCTGGAACTCCTTTCTCCCGCCAATTACATGCAAGAAACAGACATTCAAGATGTTTTCTGACCCAATATCCTAGAAGCGCAGCCGCGATATAATTCTTTTATAATACATTTTTCATAAAACAAGCCTGCACAGATGTTTTTTCTATATATTGATAACTGGAGTTTTCAAATTCGAGTTTCATGCATTTATAGTATACGCAATTGAATATCAACATAAATTCAATATTTCACACTATCACACTTCGCCGTTTACGCTTCACTTTGCAACCTTTTGTGATAAATAACTTGATCAGTTGTTCGGGAAATACTTGTAATGTGGATGTACATACCACTATGAGTCTCTGAATAATGAGTAGTCATGGATGTGGTGGTGACGATGGTTCCGTCGTCCTCAATATGTCGTTCCGTCTCCACTTCCTGTTCCACACCTTCGGGCAGATTCTTATTGGCAGCCGGAGAGATCGGAGCTTGGTCAGCTAGTCTGTTTAGCTCATTCCATCTGAAAAAAAATCATTTACTTTTTCTGAGATCAGGTCCATGGGTAACGTTATTCAAAGAGTTACAAGACGAAGATGAAACATGATGTTTTTTTTTTCTTTTTTTTTGAAAAAAAAACCGTATAAAAGTCAATATGAAACGCATGTGATCGTGTCAATATTTCTTTAACGTCTTCTATAGCCCAATTTACGCAATGTATCATCAAGAAATGGAACCAGATGGAAATACTGCGACCCACTTTTCCTGTTCATCCTCGTTCAGAGGAACAGTTCGATCTTCCACACTCTCGTTCACTGCTACATCATCTTCGTAGGTGGTGGTTATCGTCTTCTCCTCTACCACAGGACCGTCCTCCGTGTCGTGTACGTGACGCTCGGTACGTACCACCGTGCGTACTTCCGAGACCGGCTCTGAAAATCAGTACTAGTGTTACTATTAGAGTCGTGGTCAAACCTTGAGTGACGTGGAACGAAAGGTGAAACGAGAGAGTGCACACTCGCGAAACCTTGAATTACAGACAATACTGTTTGATCTGATGATGTATACAACTTTTGTTTGGTCGCGATATTTCAATCACCTACTAAATGAGTCTAACAACGATTTCACCCACCATCTTCTTCCATGATAGTCTCGGCTACTGGTTGTTGTGGTTCCTCCTCATATCGTTCAACTTCTCGGATTACTGGTTCTACGGCTGCCTGAGCCACACTAGCTACCGGCTCCTAGAAAATAAGGAGTCTCGGCAAAAACTACTATTCACCCAAATATTGTTCTCTGATTATGCATTGCGTGTTGTACTCACAGTATTCTTTCAATAAGTGATGATGATAAAAGTTAATTATAGTACTTTTGAACACAAAACATTTTAAATTCGTTATGAAACGGTTATTCTCGCATTATTATAACTGATCTAGTTTAGAGTTATATATGTTCGCTCAAAAGAAACCTACCGAGATAATTGGTTCGCTGACGCGAGTCTCCTCATAGTGAGTCTCGTGGCGAGCGATGGACGGTGGAAGTTCAATCGGTTGTTCTGGTTCGAATCTGAAAATGAAAACTGTTCTATCAACGATGCAAAAATTCAAACGTTTAATTTTTATCAATAAGGTAGAAATATATTCGTTTTTATCAACGAACAAAACAATTTATTAAGGGTATTGCCTCTCTTTTTCACGTGCAAACTATCCGAGCCGCGAAAGCATTACTATTTATTATGTTCACATAATTTTCGAACGGTAAACGTCCGTAGGGTTTACTCTTTCAAAACAAGACTATTATGGTCTCATTTGCCCTATCTCGCAGTGTTCGTAGTTTGATCTCGGTGCAATTCCGGAAATGTAGAGGAATTAAGAACAAATTACAACTCTGATATTGCCACTCTAATTACCGTTTGGTAGAGGGAGACTCTGTTCCGGCTCCGTAGCTGAGAACATCGGGTTCACCGTGCAGAATGGAACGAACAATGTCGTCGCGTCCAATGCGGCGCAGAGCATTGTCCAGAGCATCAGCTAAATTAAATTATAGATAAATAAAGTGAAAAACTAAATATATTAGTTTTCTCATTGTTTCTGTTGTTCTTCGAATAATTACCTGGAAAGTATACAGGATAAGGTCGCGTCTGAAACCAGGAGAAAACTTTCCTGACTTTTATAATCCTATAAGTTTACAAAGTGATTTTTCCAAACTCACGATCAGCCTCTTCCTTCTTGAGATGAATCCATATCTTGAGTACATTCGTGACTTCTCTGCCTGGATGGTTCTGTCTGATGTGCTGAACATCCCTGTGAGGCAGCTCGAGTGCACGTGCCAGACGCGGCCAGTCCGCTCCGATTCCCTTCACAACATTCGGGTGAACGAAGTCCGGAAGCTCCTGCAAATTGAATAGGTGAATATATTGAACACAGGTATGATAATAAGTAACCAAGATACAACATTTTCGATACATGTACTCTGTTTGTGAAACAACTCCAGTTTCCAGTTTTTCTGATTGAAAAAATTACTCTCTTTTGAAGTGTAAACTCATTGCTATTATAAGTAGTTTCTGGAGAACAGTAGGGATGTTACAATACAACGAACAAACAGGAGTTCTTTCCTAACTTACCTTGTCTAGAACGCCTCTGTACTTCTCGCCGAAGGGAGTTGTGTCCGTCTTGACCACAGTTGTTCTGGGGATCTCGCCGGTGTATTCAGGGAGGGAGATGGACAGTGTGCACAAGGGGGACTGGGGGGCGAGGGCCTCCGAGCGGTTCTTTGGCTCAGCCAGGAACGCGATGCGTCCTTCTGTCGCTGCCTCCGCGTCATCCTTAGTTCTCGTCTGAAATTGAACCAGAGTTATTGGGAAGTCAATGAGATTTGGATACAAATTAGAGCTTCCAGAAAGAAAAACAACACGTGACATGAATGTTGATCCTCGTGAGGAATTTGACAGAAACAGTAGATGAGTAACGCAAATGTGGTGGAAAAGTATTGAAACATTTTCTCGGTAACAGCAATGTACAACAAAAAACTTGCCTTGACCATGAAGGCCAGTCGATTCTCTTGGAATGGAAGGAAGAAAAGGCTGAGCTGGTCTCCACTCTTCGTCACTGGAACCAGGTTACCGGCGAATTCAAGGAACTGATGCTTGCCCTTGAGAACCTGCAGAAAAGTGAGATTTTTGACTATTCTCCAAAATAGCATTATTCACAACTCAAAAAGCTCTTTGCAAATAGGAGAGACTTTACAATGTATACTGTCTATGTTTCGTTCATTCATCTCTCTCGATTTCCGTAGTTGACACCCAGTTTGATTGGCGCTAACAGTTCTGAAACTGAGATGTGGTTTGAGCGCTTTACCTTTGGTAATTTTCTGACCATCTGAATGTGAAACACATGCGGAAATAAAAACAAACCTCAACATCCCTTGATTTTGCAATCAGACTGAAGTGCTCCTGTTTTTCGAGTGTTTTGTCTTCTTTGTCGTCGGTCATGCAGAAAACTCTGTAACAAAGTATATCAGTGATGGTAATTGACAACAAATGCAAAAAAAACTCTACCGCGCTCTGAATATTCTATGAGCTAACACATGTACCAATGAAAGTTTGAATACTTGCTCGAGTCCGCAAGAGGGAAACATTGCGTCAATTTATTATTTGTATTTCTTTTGTGCCTGAAAACTACCAAACTATGGCCTGATGGCAGTAAACATGAACAAGCTAGTTACTAACCTCAGCTGACCCTCAACCGGGAACGTTCTTCTGGCAAACACGGCGAACTTGGCCATGTAGGGGATGGAGATGGCCTCATTGTAGACTTCCTGAGCCATTCTTGCGGCGTCGCGGGGAGTCTGACAGTCCATCAGCCAGAAACGGGCCGAGACAGTGGTGGTGAAGGAAACCTGAGCATTTCCAAAATTCGAATTTATGAACAACAAGATACTTCACCGGATAAACACTAAATAACACCAGGGTAGAGGCGAAACATACTGCTTTTCTGTCTCTATAATATTTACAAAAAACTTCAAGAACAATTAAGTAAGAACACATCGTTATTGGCCGCATTAGTCTATTTTTGATACCACTATGTGAAAACATACGTCTTCGCCGGTGAACGTGAGCTGTGTGGTTCCAGTGATGTCCTCCCATTGAGCTGGAGAAGATCCTCCAGTGATCGAACAGAGGAGTCGCAGTGTGGGGGGCTCCTGGTTGGCTTGACCGGAGTATTGGGTCAACATTCCCTGTAAAAAACGTTGGCTCTGAGAAACATTTGAATGCACATCAGAATATGTGGTTGAACTTTGAGGTGGCGGAATGCCACACGAGAAGGTTTGCATGATGGCAACTGTGTCCTCTTCCAAGAAAACGATCTAGTTTCTTGATTCTTTCCAAATATTCTGATTCGCCGCTTAAAAGCGGTTATTTCTAAACTGAGAGAATCAACTGACCTTGTTGCTGCTCTGTGGTAGTGGAATACAGAGAGTGATCGGCTTGTGGAACTTTCTTCTTCTCGGTTCTACTGTGACAATAGGAGATACAGCCACACGGTTGCCGTGTAGACGGGTGACCATGTCCTGGGGAACTGGCTGCGCTTGCACGGAAACCTGAAAAAATTATTGATCTTTATTTTGTTGTGTATGAAATTCGATAATACTCAGTTTCCTATAAGAAATTCTGAATTCTGAATAACTATGATAAATATTTCGAAAAATGGTTTCATGGAGAGAACAGCGCGAACTTCATACTAATTGTAAGCACACTTTAGTTGATTGGTATTTTTTCAACTGTCGATAAGAAGTTGTTAACACTGAAAGTTACCTTGATTGTCTTTGTGAGAGATCCATCGGGGAAGATGGCCTGCACTCTGGGGACCACCGAAGACATGATGACTCCGCCCTCGGGACCGACACAATGGACCTCTTGTCGGACTCGCGTCACGACAGCAAAGTACATGGGGAAGTCGTTAGTGAGGATTCTGGTGATTCGCGGGGTGTGAAGGTCGTCCAGTTGGGCCAGTTCTTCCGCATCGAAGGACTCGTTAAGAACCTGGAGAAGGTCAAAAATAAAACAAACCAGTTTTCCCCCTTAATATGTCCATTGGACTGGCACACAAATGTTCAGGCTTTGACTTAATCCGGAATTTACCCATTCACTCATTGGATTAGTTAAATAGAACTGTAGTCACGTTACGACAATTTGAACGTTGGAATTCTATTCAAATCCTGTGCAATATATATATATCAAACTTTAGATAGTTGAGGCAGATTGAAAGAAATTTACACCCACCTCTTGTACAGCGTCTTCAGTGGCTTCCAGTTGGTGTTCTTTCCAGTGTTGTCCGTCGTCCGAGCGCAGAATTACGATCTCGCGCTCACGCTCGCGTAGCGACGCAAAGTGGGGAACCTGAGATGAAACATTCGATTAGTTACCATCGCGTTCGACTATAACTAACGATAATGAACCAAGAGAAACGTTTTGTGTGTAACTTTGTATTCGATTCTATTACTCACCTCCAAAATGACAGGTCCGAGGAATTTGGCGCCAGCTGGTGCCATTTCCAAGATTCTCGAGGCCAGCTCTTCTCCCTCACTCAATGGAGGCGGGTGGGCCAGTTTGTCCTGAACGCAACTATGTTAATTCTATTGAAGGGTTAGATACTCTTCAAATCTCACACAAAATGAAATACGAAAAATCGTCATCACCTGATAGTTACCGTATACTTTTTTCAATGTAAAAATGTTCACAGTGAATGAAACTACAGAACGTTTTCACAGGTAGACATTTCACAATAACACGCCCTACGTACCTTTCTCAAATATCTGCAGGTCACTCTGATCGGTTGCCCGGCCTTTCGTGGCGGGACAATTATTCTGACTCCAGAATGGCGACATCCTCTCATGGCTCCACCACGAGCGTCCACTAGGAATGAGATGAGGAAACTGGAACATTCAGTTTTTTTTTGGAAAAAACTTACACCAGCCCCGGAAAGAAACTCAGGTATAGTATAGAAGGATCCCCACAACCACAATACAACAGCCGCCAGAGCACAGAGTTTTCACTAGATAAACCAAGTATAGTGAAGAGTTCAAAATATATAAATTCTTTTCTAGCTGTTTCTCATTAACGAACGAATACAAGATGTCCAACTGATTGGTAATTGGTAATTGGAAAAGGATAATATAAACTCCAATCCTCTACTCCAATACTCCAATCCTAACACTCTAGTTATACATGTGGACAGAAAAGGCGTTGATATTCCCTCGTTATTGGAAGACAGGCGCATACTTCCTTTCTCGACTATAAACGTGGAGGTCCACGTAGGAATTGTGTCGACTATACCAACGGGGAAAGAAACCAACTTGCACATAGTTGACACGGGGTAGACGAATGAAAATAATGCGAGAAAGGGTGAGAAGCCGGCTGGCACTGTTTACAAACTCTGGCGGCTGAGGCATGCACACAACATAGAATAAACTGGCACAAATGATCAGACCACAATATGAAGGCACTTACGTCTTGTGTAGAAGTTTACTGTAATAAGGGAGCGGTTAGTATGAATGAGTTGTTGATTCACGGCATGAAATTACTTTTTTTTAGTAATTTTTGAATAAAAAAATAATACGTTTTTCACTGCACACATTCATCTGAAACAAACAAAAACGTGTTATTCATCATTGAATGTCACTGTTACACTCGTTGCGAAAGGATGATTCACGGCAAACGTGTAAGAAAATTGAAACATGCAATGACTTTTTTTGTTAACTCTTCAAGTAGTTCTGTTTTAATTACTAAGAGAGAGCGACAGTTTATCGAAAATAGGATTCGTTTTACCTGGGCTGTGAAACATTGTGTCCAATTGGGATGTTATCGTTGTTGACCGAGTGGTCCATCAGGTTTGTGTCGTTGTGCATCATTCCGTGCACGGGTTGATTCTGGAATAAAAACAGAGGTCAGAAAATTCAAATAACAACGGAACGAACACTCAATTTTGTTTGTAGAACACAAGAACCAACGTGTTCATTTACGATTAAACTATACTATTAAACCATATATCCATCTTTACATAAACTTTGAAAGTTATACAGTTATTTAGACTATTTAGAGAAGTGCAAAAGGACTGAAAACAAACCTGAGCCTTCTTGATCAATTCGTCCAGATTGTCTGTCAATTGAGCATCTGGTGCCAGTCTCACTCCATCCAACTCGGCACTCTTGGTCAATAGCTGAAAACAATGTGGTTTCAACTCGTAAACAGCCGCAAACGACGCAAAAACACAAGAAATTGTGTTTTTGAGATATTTTCTCAGAGAAGTCACTAGTGATCGATAATGTCGTTTACGAAATTGATTGTTCCCAATGGCAATCAATAATAGTGTGTGTTAAAATGACGTAAAGTGGGAGTGAAGGGCGCGAGAGATGCGTGTAATGTTACAAGACGCATAATCGGATAAGAGACGCCTATTGATATACAAATTGCCAGCTGTGACCACACAGACACTCGTGCCAGCACTGTTCCATGAAATTTCGAGGACATTTACGACTAAAGCAAATATGAAACAGCATACGACTTCTAAGAAACTATACATTTTGTCGTTAACTATTCAGTTCGTATTTCCATCCTACTCTAGAACAAAGCTAGTCGTGAACATATCAATTTCAGTTGTTTGTCCCAAAAATAAGAAAAAAAACAGCTGCTGCCACGTTTGAGTAAATAAGAGAATCCTTCATTTTTTGTTAACATAAAACAAGTGTTTCAGTACTGTTTATATTTTGTATCTATATGAGCTCATGGAAAAACGTTTTTGCTTTCTCAGACAAAATAGACAATAGTTTGCCAAAACTTGGAATAGATTTCCATATAATTTAAATCTATAGAATTTTCGGGGAGTGAGATATTTGACTCGCGACGGATGACCGTGAATTGCTGTGTTAGAACAGGTGACACGGCAACTATGGGCGGCTTTTTGCATAGAATAGACTGGCATGGGTCATGCATCTCAGATAATACCACCTACTCCCTCTCTGGCCCTAATCTCTTCCTAGGGGAAACAACGAGTAACCACCAATAATGGATCAAAGTATTTAAGGTTGGACCACTTCCGTAGGTGAAACCACGCATGTGTAAATATAAGAACAGCAACAACATTACCCAGGCCATACTATTAAATTTGATTGAAAATGTTTCTTCAGGAATTTTTATCTGGCTTTGTTCATCTTTTTCCTGATTTCTGATTATCGAATCCTGAAAACGAACCTGCTCTCCAGTATGGATCATGTGTACTCCGGTAGAATCGGCCAAACCCTGCGTCAATGTGTCGGAGAAATCTTTCACGTGAGCAGTAGCAGCCTAAAAACACCACATAGAATAAATAAATGTATCCAACTTCTATCATAAAATGTAGATCTACTAAGTATATTTCTAGATATTCTCCAAGTCCCAATATTCCATCATACTACCTAGTGTACGGTTAAACTACAAAATCAAGCCATATGTTTCTAGAATTTACCCAACTTTGTTTCAGTTTATCAACAGTGTAGTGGTTCCAAACAGTGGGGATCGTTCAACTTTGCACGGAAATGTTCATGAGGAAGTATTCAACATTGTGAAAACATGTCACAATTTTCTCAATATTTTACCTCATGTTCTGCGGCTGCTCCTTCGTCTTCACTTTCTGAGAACATGGTCTCGTTCATGGCTTCGGGGTTCTGTGGTTTGTATCGTTCTTCGGATACTGTAGTCGTCTCTGTGATTACCGTAGTTTCTGTGACCGTCTTCAATGTCTCAACGACCGAGACATAACCGAGACGTTGAGCAATCGATAGGGGTGTTTGTCCGTTCTGAAACGAGTTCGTTGTTGACGAAATGCAAGTCCAATGAACAAATAGATTATATAGTCTCCACACTTTCCAAGTGAGCTCTAACAGTATCATGTTGAATGATAGCGATTGGTGATAAAGCACTTTTACATTTACAATTCACATTTTTTCACGATTACACGCGAATGAACAGACTTTTACGTTGTTTTTTTTCATGAACTTTTTCTACTCTTGACCGCACTCACGAAATGGGTTTAACGACCTACCGCAGTCTGTGCATTGGGCGAGGCTCCGTGCTCGAGCAGATATCGAACACAGTTGTTGTGTCCCTGCTGCGCTGCTTGATGGAGAGGAGTGTAACTGGCGCGCGTGGTTTCACCAACATTCGCTCCATGCTCAACCAGGAAGCGAACCTACAAAACATTATTATGAAAACAGTGTTATCTATTGAAACAAGAGTTTTCTGATTGAAAATAGTACAGTTAACTCACTACAATTTTCTTTATTGTGGCGATTGTGGCTTTAATGTTACAATATTGCTTTCAAAACTTTCTTCAACATTTTGCGAAAGAATGCGTTCCTAATTCATTTCATTCTAATTTATATAATTTGATGAGACAAAACGTACCATATTGAGCTGTCCGAAGTGACAAGCGACGTGCAGGGGGGTGTATCCAGCATTCGTCTGACTGTTGACCTCGGCGCCATTCTTGTACTGCAAATCAAAATTCATAACAAATGTAATCCCAGGCCATTTTAAGCGTGTGCGTGTACTTTAGAACCAGAATCCCTCTAGGCTAACTTGATACATTACAGAACTCTGCTCATGTCACATAACTTGTAGTCATGGAAACTTGCAAAGTTGCACAATTATCACTATCACTTTGATTGCCTATTTTTGAGAGAATTCACAGCCTGATCAAAAGTCATGTTGGTAGTGAAAAATGTATTATTCCGGTTTCTATTTTTTTTCAAGAACATACCAATTCTTCTGCTACGATTACGCGATCTTCTTGGGCGCAGAGATGCATTGCGGTGAGGCCGTTGTTGGCCTTCGCGCCAACGTCTGATCCATTTTCGATGAGGAGACCACTGATCTCGCGGTGTCCCTCCTGAGCTCCGAGGTGGAGCGGAGTGAAACCGGCACGGGACTTAGCGTTGGGGTCAGCCTAGAGAATAATCATTGATAATGATTGTCATTGAAAAATGTTATAGTTCCTAATTATGGTCAACACAACTTTAGAATTTCATGAACATACATTCAGTTATAGTTGTAAAAGCAAAAAAACCTTCAGTGAGTGTTTTGTAGTTTGTAGTATCAGAACTGACCTCATACTGAAGTAGAGTGCTGGCGATGTCCATCTGGTTCTTCTTGGCTGCGATGTGGAGCGGTGTGTAGCCGTTCTTGGCAGATGCTCTGGCTGACGCGCCGTTTTGGAGCAGTAGCATTGCTACCTGAAATATTGACAAGATTTAGCAGCAAAAGCAAATTTAACGGTACCAGCTCGTTTTTGAGACGTAAACTGTTGATATATATCCTCTAACCTAAACAGCTCAAAGAACTTCGATTCTTTAAAGATACTTGTCTCAACTTGTAGTTCGATTGGATTGATTGCATCTAACAAGATTGCATGGAATGATTGTACTACTCTTTTCATGAGCTTCATAATGATCCTCTAATTGGCTAAATAACACATCGAAAAGTGAGAGACACCTTCTGCACTTGCTTTTCCGCAACAATAGCCTACTGTAACCAACCTTGTCGTTATTATAGTGAGCAGCCACATGAAGGGGTGTGACTTGGTTCTTTCCTTCGATGTCAACCGGACAACCGCGTTCGAGAAGCAGTTTGGCCACCTCGACGTTGCCGTATTTGCTGGCCAGATGGAGAGGAGTGAATCCCTTCTTTGTCAGAACGCTCTTCTCCGCGTTGTGGTCGAGTAGAATGGAAGCAACCTCGTCTTGACCTTCCTGGAATTATCATTATGTTAAGAAACAATAATTAGTGATTGATCATGGAAAGTTTTCTGTTGGGGCTTGACATTTCAAAGATGGGTTTTCAGCAATTTTCTTTTCTCAAACGACTAGGCTGAATTGTCGTGAATAAACCACATTTTTATGACCTGTTTATCGAATGTATTGAGAAGTATGTTTCTCACCACAATTAATTTTTCCACTGTTTATGAATAGCTTAACAATTATTGTGAATCTTGTATGAGCAAGTTGTACTTCACGAAAAGTGTTGACAATCCGCTTTTGACATTTGCTTCCACGAACCTTGGCCGCGATATGTAGTGGGGTGTACTGATCCCTGGTGGCCGCATTAGAATTAGCGCCAGCCTGCAGCAGTAAAACCACAATATCCGTGTTGCCCAGCCGACTGGCAATGTGGAGAGGAGTCTGGAGCTCACGAGCCTGAGCATCCACCTGAAATGATGATATTAGGTGTACAAACTCAGAAAAAAACACAGTTAAGTTACTTTTCTTATAAGTATTTTCAAATTGTCTACTGCGTTTTTGTTCTCGAAGGTGCATCCGATGAACAACGTTTACTAGTCAGGCACACGTGAATTCAGGATTCAAACATTGTTTTCATCAGAACTATACGAATAAATCTCAATGTAATTCAAAGGTTACCTTGGCTCCATTTCTGATGAGGACTCGTACAACATCAGTCTGGTTGGCACGAGCAGCCAGATGAAGTGGTGTTTCTCCACGTACGGTGGCCACGTCAGGATTGGCTCCCTAGAAGAAAATCAATATAAATACACTAACCTGTAAATTTTTGAGTATAGATATTTATTGTATGGCCTCTTCTTTTAAACTTTCAAAAACACTCAAAACACGGGTTCGTCATTAAATTCGATGAAAACATATAGCGTAGAGTTAATTATAGTATTTTCATTCGAGAAAAAATTCAAAGAATGTTTTATGTGATAATGTAAAAATCACCTGTTGTAGAAGATATATGACAATATTGATGGCTCCCATGAAAGATGCCACGTGAAGAGGAGAGAGTCCCGATTCGGTGGTAGCCTCGATGGATGCGTGGTACTTCAACAGCAGTTCCACGACCTGAATAATCATATTTATGAATAATTCCGAATATTTATGAATAATTCTGAATATTTATGAATGATTCGGATCACGGGATCGAACTACAATGTATGTTCACCGTATTATATCAAACTGTAAAAGCGGTTGGAAACGAAAGTATAGTTTTAGTCAGATTGGCATGCACGTCCCGCGTGTAACGAAATATACAATATTTATGATGATAACCCTGTTTTCATTACATATTGAACTGCAAAATGTACCTTTATTCTGTTCTTCTTGCAGGCGATGTGCAGCGGTGTGAATCCGTTGAGCGCACGTGCATTTGCATCTGCGTTTCTGTCCAGAAGTAGTTTTGCGACCCTCACGTGACCACAATGGGCTGCCACGTGAAGAGGCGTCAGATAGTCGACTGTGACGTCATCAACGGGAGCACGGTGGTACAGAAGAATGCGGGCCGAGTCCACGTGATCTCCCTGTGCTGCCATGTGCAAAGGCGCCAAACCGTTCTGGAGAAGTTGCTTGTTAAAAAATGCTGAATAAAATGTTGGAGAAGACATGAGATCGATTGTGGAACTTCCATTTGGATACGTTGTTTGTTGTGTACGCGTTTCCGACTCTAAAGTTTTTCTGAATAAAAAAGTTCCTTTAAAACTTTAACGAAATTTGCAAATTTATTTCGTTAAGTTTAAGTTTAGATTGAACGTGTGACGATTCTGCTCAAAACTTTCGTGCTGTACCCTCAGCTTGGCTACTATTCGCTGCTCACAAAATCGTACCTTTGTTTTTGCTGAGATGGGAGCTCCTTTCTCTAGCAGCATGTCTACAACCTGATCATGTCCGCTTCTGGCTGCGCAATGGAGTGGTGTGAGTAGGTCTCTTAAGATAAATCATAAAGAAAACGTCTTACATTCACTACTGGAGGCGTTTTGGAACTGCCGATTGCCACAGTCACTGTAAATGTGTTACATTGTTACTTCAAATACAGATGTAGATGTGACTTTAATATAACAACTTTCATAGTTTTCTATCACATATATCAACAAGGCTACCGTACCTCGTTCGACTGTCGATGAGTGCTCCGTGTTGCAACAGAAGTTGGACCATGTTCGATCTTCCCCATTTCGTCGCAACGTGGAGAGGACTGAAAATGAATGAATTCAAAAAACTGTTTCATTTACATCGAAATTCAGATTTGTCGAATTCATACTTGCAGTCCTGTTTTTTGTCGATATAGACTATGTGGACTTTTTTGATGCAGACGTGTTTCACGAGAACCTCAACACCACATATATACCATTTATAAAGTGTATATGAATATTGTTTTTTATCGATTTTCAACAATCTTAGTCTGTCATTTTGGAGTGGCTGGTGGCTATCTCGCCAGCATTTGTTTCTCGTTGGTTGGCAGCATGTCATTAATCGAACGTATTTGCATTCGACAACCATTCCCTTTTTATAGGGGATTGGTGGCGGCTAAACGGCACCCAATTAAGAAATGTGCATGTTGCGCCGGCCGAGCCAGTGCTACTTCCCTTAAAATCCCCCGAAATAGGGGGCGCCGCGACCAGATTGATTGTTCTCCGAGGATTGAGTTGACATCGTTAAACTCAAGACTAGAATGCCAAATCGATGCCTCTGCCCTCAAACTCTTGAAATATCTTCCGCCCAAGAAGAGCCAAGTAACTCGACTACTTTGCACTTTGATGTCTCGGGGGAGCAAGTTGGAAAGATTATTGCAACCAAGTGTAACCTGGTAGTATATTGAATTTCACACAAGGGTTTCGATAGTCGGAGTCCAAATAACACGATGATTCGATGAATGTAGACCACAACGAGATCAAACTACAAACACAGAATAGTTTTGGCTGATGATGAATTGACAAATACGCAGAGAAAACCCCGTCGTAACCGTGGTAAATCAGTTATTGTTGATGTTGCTCAATAGTCAACTCTTCTCCAAACTAGTACTTATCCTAGGATAACTCGCATATATAGTTGAAATAAGATATGTTCTATACTCCCTTTCTCGCTCGACAAGGAAAAGTAGCGCGTTGTCTATGGGTTTCATTAGGTTGTTGAGCCCTTCTGTGCCATACATATTTGATTAGAACAGGGCTGCCACATGTGTGACCCTTACAACACTTTCTCTCACAGCGCAACCGACTAGCGAACATCTGTCTTAGGTCTACTGACCAGGTCTAACCAACAGAAAACAGCGTCAACAAGAAAAATCTTATCAATAATTTCATATCAAAAGTTTTGTTAAGAGTTTTATTCATAAAAGTAAAAGTTAGAGCTCAAAAACCAAAAACTCTTGAATGAATCCAATTTTTGACTATAGCAATGTTCTAAAGTTTGTCAAAATGTTTCAACCTCATTGAAACTATTCGAACAAATTCATAAGTTTTGTTTCTCCCTTTTTCACCGATAGGCCCGATACACAAAACATATGTATTTCCCCATCACCAAACCCAACTGCTATGACTACTCTGCACAGCCTACTTAGCAATCCGTGTCATAAATCATTGGTTCGACCTCGCAAAAACTATGCGAACGCGGCTATTATCACCCTCCCTCATCTATATTTCCGCACAAAAACGTGTGCCGGCACAAAATTACACCAAAGCGCTCAAATGTGCTCTCAAACCCCTAGTTAACTGAGTGAAAGAAGACCACTCAAAACGAGAACTTTCTTGTGAAACTAATATCCACAGTAGTGAGAAGTACCAAAAGTACGACGTGGTTTTTCACTGGTAATCTTTCTCACCTGATGTTGTGCCTTGCTTGGAAGTTTACGTTCGCTCCCTTCTCGAGAAGAAGCTGTGCCACGTTCTCGTTACCGTAGTGAGCTGCGATGTGAAGAGGAGTGAATCCTGACTTCGACTGCACGTCGGCGTTGTGTTCGTTCTGGAAAAATACTCATTTTACAAAAGACAAGATTACCTTTGGTGTGAGTACCAAACTACTTCGAAATGAACTATTTCAAACATAATAAAATGTTAAATGTGGTAGTGATTGTACGTTGAACGCGTAGATACAACAGACTATTGGACAAATTTCACGCTAGATTAATCATTTTTACACCATATCGGTCTATCTTAATCCCCCCTCGTTCCACCCGTGAGACCAACATTCAGACATGAGGTTGTTTGCGCGCGTGCGATACTCGAAAACGCAAGAGAGACACGGTTATCATGTCTACTGGCAAACAAAGCCGTGTGCCCTACTTGTTAAACAGAGATTCGAGCGCGAAGTACAACATGTCGACAAAACTTCGTCGCAAACTAACTAGGTTCAGTGAAACTTAGAAGTGTGTCTTTGACTTTTGCGTTATTGGGATCATCCTGTGTGGATATGTGAACGTCGACTGAGATAAATAAAATAAAACGTTATCACCAACCTGTAGTAGTAGAGTTGCTGCCTTTGTGTCATCTTTCTTAGCGGCAATATGAAGCGCTGGCAGACGGACCTGAAACTTTTTGTGTTCACTTCAAATACGTGTGTGAAAAGAAATATCATATTTTGTCTCTAATCGAAATAGTTTCTATTAGTAGCACACTTTTGCTCATAGACAAGACCACCTTTTACCTCTTAGATACGAGAACTATAATGATGACTGAAGTGACAACTATAATAATGACTGAACTACCAGTAGAATTACAATTTTACCGCATTGTTTTGCCACTTTCACGTGCATCCACGTGATTATTGCACAACTCATTGATATCTTACTTTTCCTCGGGTGTCATTTTCTAGAAGTACAGCTACAACCCGGTCGTGTCCTTGCTGGAGAGCTACCGCAAGAGGTGTAAATCCGTCCTGAAACACAAACACCGTTAGTTTCAGAGAATTAAATTCTATTCAACAAATTTCTCTTCCGAAATTGTTTATTTTTATTGCGCTCCGCTGAAACTGAGAGCCATAACATCGGTCAAAGTGTTGCTGTAACACCACCGAGCCGCCCACCCACATATCTGCGAAACTGCGAAGAATGAGTCACAAATTTGTTTTTAGAATTTTTATTGGGGTACACTCGGAATACTTCTCGCAAAAAAAACATATGCGTTCCTTGACTTTTTCAACAACGTTCAAGTGTTAAAGAAGACCAGCACAAAGTCTCAAGTGATAAACATTTCACATCTCACTAGTAAACTAGTTTATAAACCTGTTTTCGTATACAACGTATATTACATGTCTAAGTGAAATTTCAATGCGGGACAATTATGCTGTCACATCATTTCACTACATGTTTTACCACTCATTTCATCAATTGGGTGCTCGTTGGGGCTCACGAATTATCATTCATTTGAGGGAAACATCATGTTTGACCGCGGCTATGAGCATTACACTGTCTTGTTGCCACTTATCCATCATCCCAATGTTTCCCCCAGAGAGGACTAGGGCGACACCCGGCTCTTCCATTTTATTTCGGCCATGCGCAGTGGAATCGATGGAGATGCCATTTACAAACAAACAAAAGACCGAAAAGAGACGCGCGCCCTCGAGCAATTCACTTCAAATGCTTGAGGCGTGAGAGGCTGGCAGCAGGACAGGCAGTTAGCTGGCTGGTAATTAACAAATTCATATAGGTTACTAGATGTATTGCAAGATAATGTTCGTGTACTATGATAAGCAGGGTGTCTCAAAGTTCTTGTAATGTTCCATTTTTACAAAGTAATACGCTGAGTGTTTCTAGATAACTCGGCAGTGTTCCGTTAGACCGCGCGAGCTCAGGTTACAAGTTTACTTTTGAGACGATTTGCTCAACTAGCGAGCAAACAATGCGCGATGGAGTAGGCCAATCAACAAATTACGAGGTGATTCAACAGTCCGACCAGTTTATGGTATGAGAACCGGAAACCATTGGAGTTTTAGAGTAAAGAAGAAACACAGCACTGTTCTAACAAACTGCTCTCCTGTTCTTCAATTGTTCTCCCTTCGTACTTCTGGCTTGATCTGATACCTTGGATCTCTAGCTTCCATTTCGTAGGCCAGTTCCAAGTAAAGTAACATACGTGAAACACAACATGAATGAACACGTTTCTATTAATCTTTCTACTTTTTAACACGATTGGTTAGGGTTTCGTTACATTTTCATGAATAGTGTATCAAACTATTTTCTCACCTCTGTGGAAAGTGCCTGATTTGCTCCGTGAGACAGGAGAAACCGCACGACGTCTTCGTGGTTCTCCTGAGCGGCCATATACAAGGGTGTGAATCCGTTCAACGACTGCACGTTCACATTGGCTCCGTTTTCTACCAGAATCGTCACGATCATCGACTGTCCGGCCAGAGAAGCAATGTGAAGCGCCGTGTTCCCTTTCTGAAAACATAACTTGTTGAAAAAAGATATCAATACAGTAAACTGATGAAAAATGTTATGCCCCAAATCCACATCTTTTTCATTATTCGAAAGAAAACTACAGGTTGGGAACAAGTGTAATGAGTGTTGTTAAGTTATTGTTACGAACGGGTTCAAACTGGACATCTGAACAAGAAAAAGTACGAAAATGGAGCAAGGAATATTCTCTTCTCAACTTACTTTCGTGGCCGCATCTACGTGTGCTTTTCTCTTCAGTAGTTCTCGCACGACTTCATTATGGCCTTCTTTTGATGCCAAATGAAGCGAGTTGAGTCCATTGGCGTTGGAGGTGTTGATATCCGTGCCAGATCTCAGGAGCTCGAGCACCTTCTCGAGGTTTCCCGCTCTGGCAGCTCGCAGAAAACTCGCACTTCCTTCTCCCTGCACAAAATCTTATCTTGTTAAACTCACTTCTAACAATTGTTTAAGAAACACTAGGCAGTCACAGTATTTTGTTCCAAACAGTTGTGTTTGTAGTTTGATTTCTGACAATTGAGGCAAAATCGGTTTATGTGCTCCGTTTTGACACCAAACTACAATCTCAGATTGAGTGATTTTTTGTGTTGGTGCCAGGCCATCTCTCTCTCTGTTTTGTTGCATGGCACTAACAGCTATGGGATACGCGCATAGTAATTAGCGATTAGCATTTATACATAATATATCGATTACGTTGCAGAATAGTTGCATTTTTGCTAATCATTACAGAATCACTCATTGTTGTCTATTTATCTGCAATATATGTTTACTTCGACATTATGTAAACAAGCAAACATTCGTAAACAAATTCAAGCATGCGAGAACCCACGGAAATTCCAAAATGAGCAAATGGGTTACGGTATACCTTATTGGAGCTGTGTGACTGGTCGCCCGGGAGGTCGCCCTCGCTGGCCATGTTGACTACGCTGCAACAGCTATGCTTTAGTGACGGAGTGAGATCGATTCCTCTGGGTGTCTGACCGCTTCCTCAAACTCTGGCCTGTCTGCACTCTCGTGCCGTTGGGACCTCATTCAACACTGCGTATGCCAACTTGGAGCAGACAGTAGTTGTTTGAACAAGTTTGAGAAAGAGTTTCGGTCAGACAGGAAAATTTTTGGGAAATTTTATAGAGAAAAGAGGTATTCGAAAAACAACTTCAGAGAGAAAAACAGAGAGGGAGAAAGTCAGAGATAAACAGAGATAGAGGCACACAAAGAGCGAATGGGAAAATAGAGATAAACAAAAAGGGAGGGAGAGGGGAAGCAGAAGAAGTGATGTTTACAATCATCGAACGTAATTATTAGCGGTACAACGTAATTGAGAAAACGGGACAATGGTCAGGAATCAATGAGCAGACCACCTGGGAAGGGAACGGGGAGAATAAAAGAGGGGGGAGGGGACAGCTGGACCGGTGCCAGACCAAATCAGCTGGAAAATAATAGATAGAGAGGGGAGGGCAGAGGGCGGAGGGTTGGGGCAACAAACAAAATGGGCAAAAAGATCGGAGCCGAAATGCGGAAGAGATGGGAAGGGGAGAGGGGTGAGAAAGTGAGAGAGAGAGAGAGAGAGAGAGAGAGAGAGAGAGAGAGAGAGAGAGGAGGAGGGGGGGGGTAGAGGAGATGAAGAAGGAGAGAGAGGGAGGGAGGGAGGGAGAGAGAGAGAGAGAGAGAGAGAGAGAGAGAGAGAGAGGGAGAGAGAAAGAGAAAAGGATGATAGAGTTTTGATGTACACAGAGAAGAGGTTAGAGGGAGAGAGTTATCAACAAAGTAAAAACAGTTGACAAAAGGAACATTTTGTGAGGTTTCGTTCCAAAAGCTATGGTTCAATCGGAACTTGGCAAAGTCAAGTTTGGATCGGCTGTTGTTAAAACATAGGTGTAAATTAAATAATCAATTCACGTGATGATCACGTGAGTCTCGCCTGGGCGCGACATTTTATGTTTCTCACCTCGATGGCGAGAACCAATAAACGACTCAGACGTCCAACTGTACTTCCCAGTCGAGATTGTGTCACAAAATGTTTGCAGTCTATAGTTATGATAGACTGAGTGAAAGTTTCTTCAAAACTGTTTCAACCTGAATTGAAATAGTTTCGGTCAGCATTACCTCTTTAGATCTTTTAAATCAGTATTGAAACGTGCGTACTTCACATAAAGAGTGCTATGCAAAATAGTTTATAGTATGAATCGAATTCAGACTTTGTTTAGCTATATGCCACACTTCTTCAGAAAACAGTCCTTTTATAGAAGGCGAACACAGCTGGACTGCAAGTAAACAAAAAGTGTGCCGAGTGGTAATTGGGGAGGTTTTTGGCTGATTGCATTTTCTCGGCACAGCTCGTTGGGCAGAATAAATGAGAAGAAAGACAAGTTGTCTTGTCGAGCAAACACCACAAAAAATCAAAAAACAAAGGTTAATTGGTTGTGTTTTCTATACTCAAAGCAAAGAATATATCATCCAAATGGTCTGTGGTAAAAAGAAACAAAATCAAATATTGTTTTCGAGCCGCTCTTGTCTACGTTGAAAGTTTTTTTTTCATATCTGAAATGAGAAATGATCTATTTCAGCTCTCAACGGAAATTTATGGAAAACTATGCTAGTTACAAAATCAACAAAGGGTGCAAATATTATTCAGAATTGGGTTATTTTACGGACGTTCGTTGACAGAATCTTGAACGTTAATAAAACACATTATTAAGTCAAAAATTTACGAGTTTTCACGTGTTTTAGAGTTAGTTGAAGCAATATTGATAACAAAATGTCTGGCTGCTAATCGCGTTTCTAGGGTTGGTGAATTCGCTTGCATTTTGCAGTAGTAGCAAGGTCACACAACGAACTATTCGCCACCTATATCAATAGAAATCACAAAACGCAGCTAAACAAAAGCAAATTTTACTATTAACCCATAATGTGGAAGAAAAATAGGTTTCAAACTTCTGTTTTGCATACTTATTTAGTTTTGTTCTGAACATGATCCCAGTATTAAACAAATAAAGTGGAAATTTGTAACAATCCGAGCGGTAGTCTACTACAATAGAAAAGTCTTTGAGCGAGATTGTCATTAGTCATCTTGAATTATTTATAAGACAAAACGGAAGTTTTGGCAACAAAAGTTTCTGGTACGAAATTGCCCAATTGCATGACATTCGAAAAATCGATCACATTTGCTGACGCATGATAACCAAAAGTTCGTTCTGCCTGTGAAATTTGCCAAGGAAATCTCCGTATACCGAAGTGTTGACAAACAGTCTGTGAGGTTTGATGTACCATTGGCCATTGCTGAGATGTAGCTTTATCTTTTACAAAGCATAGTTTACGGAACTCCACCAAAAATACTGCGAACAAAGATCAAACTACAAATACAGGAGAACATACAGAAGTAAGAGCCTGCCTTTTCAAGAGTGACTCCTATTCTCCATACAATCGACAATTGCCAATTTATTTCCTTATGAATATTCATTTTCAGCGGAAACGAGAGTGGCGCAAACTGGTTCACAACATGAACTTGAACAGCGGTCGCTAGAGTTGGTACAATGTTTGAACCAGTTTCTTCAGCCACAAGTTCTTTCTCTCTTTTTCTCTATCTCTCTCTTTTCTCTAACTTTTTTCTCATACAGTGTCTACCTATTACTTAAACTGATAAATTTTGTGATCTTGTTTTTATTTTAGTAAGTACTTCCAAACCCAACATAATTGCTGGAAGTTTTCAAAAAACGTCAACAGCTAAGTAGAACGAGTGGAACTTTCGGGAGAGTTACATTGACTATTGCGGGGAATGAAATGATAGAAACGCGGCGAGTGACACAGTGTCAATAAATTTGCGATGCAGGAATTGTTTGAAGAAGACAGGAAAAACTAAGTAAACATGCGCGTGGCATCGGAGTTTTTTCAGGCAATGGGATCCTGATGCGACAGATATTTGATATGAGATGCCAGCAAGGAAGGGAAAGAAGAGTTTCGTACATCTACTCGAAATTAATTCAGAGAGGCATCAGAACAAGAGAATATCTGTCACCCTTCGAATTCAAAACAACTATTTTAAAATAGTGTATTAAACAGTTCGCTCTCGGTCGAAATAAATATGTGAGAGAGTTGCGTTGTAGTAAGATTTGTCAGAGTACATAGCACATCGTTCGGTTCAAGATAATAGATTGGGATTCAGTTTAGTTCGTGAGAAAATAAACACCAATCGACTGGGTTTCTTGGTTATAGTTATAGCGATTTCTAAATCGATTTAGATTGAAACTCACAAGTAGGAAACTCGAAATGAGAGTGAGAGAACGGGAACTAAGTTCTAGTGATTAACGGAATGAAAAAAGGCGAAAAAGGCGGACAACGCGACTTAGTAGTTGTCATATCAAGCCCACCGTTAAACTGATAGATGATTTTGTAAATTTACTTCAATGAAAACATTAGACATAGCGAGACATTGTATAATATATGTTCACTCATTACATGTACTAACTGATTTAAGTAAAACAAAACGTTCTCATGGTATTCATACTTTCAAAGAAAATTGTGAATTGGTGCCAAGAGACCAGAAACAAGAAACATTATTTGGGCGGGTAAATGCGCGTCTTTGAGAGGTTTTATCTTGTGAGGTCATGGTAAATGAGGATAGGCATAACGCCTCGGACATTTATTGGCACTTTAATTGAATGAAAACAAGTTTTTTTTAGTTATAACTTGAGCGGAAAACGAATATGAGAAAGACACAACGTACAATAACGTGGCAAAGACCGCAAAATGGGAATTGAATTTGATTGGTTTTTTTTGAGAATCCGCCCAAAGAATTGAAGTATGTTTATCATTGTAATGCAATTTTAAGAATGTAAAAAATTGCCTTTTTCAGTTATGCTACATAATAGATGCAATCAGAATTGGGACTTGGATTGATTTTTCGAGAATTTCGGAATTGGTTAGGATTGGTATGGTTCATTAACCTAAACGAGGATTGTGGTTTGAACATGTTAGAAACAAACAGTCTTTTTTCAAGTAAGTTTTGTACCGAATACATGGACATGATTTTTGTGGTATTCTCATTCTTATTTGAAAATGCGGTCATAACTTCGTGTGTGGTTGGATATCTATATTTTGAACACTTATCAGATACGTTAGCGATGCAGTGAAGGACTGTACACTGCATAATATATAGTAACTTAAACTGAATGAGTATAGAGGATGATGCCACTCGAAATCATTTTGACCCTGATTCAATATAAAAAATACTTTCACTGAGCACATAATTTCCTAATAGTAGTATTTATGACAACATATATTTTGGTTTCAGTTAAATATACGACTGAATGCGTATAATGTTGTTCGAATGGGTGTGATTGTGTTCCAATAAGCAATGATAAGGCCAAACGGTGATGTAAAAACTGAAGAGACAGGTGTGATAGGACGAGAGAATACCTTGGAAACTGGAACCGGGATAAAAATAGAGTGGCAAGGACAGAAGCATTCGAATTGCCAGTGTTATACAACAATACAAGTATAATTATGATCAAGAAAATTTCTAGAACAACATTTGGAGTGGGTTTCTTTTACAAATTTGCTGAATAGGTTGTAGTGGAATACTCAGAATAAGTCCAGAATAAAGTCCAGAATACAGTGATTCAGTGAATATAGCGAAGAGTACAGTCAGGACTTGAAAAAAAATATGAGAAGCCCTTGATGTCTCTCCATGAACGAAAAAAATAAAAACTGAAAAAAGGTATTACAAGAAAGTTAGTTGAGGATGTGTTACTCTGATATATTTCTGGAGGCTGCCGTATAATTTGGAAACTGTTGCGAAACGATTTGTGAAACAAGTTTTTAACACTTGTTCATGTTTGAGTCATAGCGAAAGTGGGTTGCATTTTTTCGACAAATGTTGTACCGATTCGGAAGGAAGCGAACGACGGAGACAGAGAGGCTATTTCAGAATTTAGCCAGCGGCTAATTCACAGCTATAGAGAGTGAATAAATTTGAAATGTAGTTTGAACGGCGTGCACAACATAGTTCTCCAATTACGACTGCAGTTTGGGCGAAATCCAACTACAAGCACGGTGGATCAGAGCTAGATGTTCAGCATTCCCCCGCTTCCCTCTGAACGAACCCTACATCGTACTCCGTCAAAAAAGTACACGCATTTCGGAATGTTATGTTAAGTTTTATCGCAAAATAAATTGAGAATAGATGCAAAAGTCCCGTTGTGGCGTGATTCTAACATTGTTACTAACAGACATCGAAGTACGGAACGACAACAGAGGTGGAAAAAATTAGGAGATGCGAAGAGAAGAAGATATCGCAGAACACAAAATGAAGTGAAGCGCGTAAATTTCAATCTGTTTTCGAGATAGGAAAACTTATCAGAAAATTCGAAACAAACAACAAATGCAGAAAAGTTTCTTCATTCTGAAGCTTGACGTAGAATTTGGCTGGCGTGAGGTTCACATGTAACGAACTGGTCACTACCACCAATTTCGATACTTCGTAGGAAATAATGGATCACATTTGTCAAACTTGTACATTTCAGCGTAAAAATAGCAACCATGTACGAGCTGATTACATATTTGTACAGATGATGAACAACGCAAACAATGTTGCGTTTGAATTGCAATAAATGAGCACATTTGGAAGTGAAACGAGTCGCTTGCGGCAGATAAATACTTATTAAACGAACAAATCGGACAGATTTAGAGGGTATTTCACAGTTCGTTGCACAAGAAAAAGAGTACATCATGATAGGAGGGTGGAAGAGAAACAGAGAGAGAGAGAACAGGAAAGTACAGACAAGTAATTATTGTATTGAAACCGATTGAAACATGCACCACCAATAGATCAAGAGGAACAAAGACGGAGTAGAAGAAGGAGAAGAAGGAAAAATTGAGGAAAATGAGAGAGAGAGAGAGAGAGAGAGAGAGAGAGAGAGAGAGAGAGAGAAGGAGAGAGAGAGAAAGAGAAGGAGAGAGAGAGAGAAGGAGAGAGAGAAGGAGAGAGAGAGAGAGAGAGAAGGAGAGAGAGAGAGAGAGAAGGAGAAAGAGAGAGAGAGAGAGAGAGAGAGAGAGAGAAGGAGAGAGAGAGAGAGAGAGAAGGAGAGAGAGAGAGAGAGAGAGAGAGAGAGAGAAAGAAGGAGAGAAAGAGAGAGAGAGAGAGAAGGAGAGAGAGAGAGAAGGAGAAGGAGAGAGAGAGAGAGAGAGAGAGAGAGAGAGAGAGAGAGAGAGAGAGAGAAGGAGAGAGAGAGAAGGAGACGGGGAACGGAGACAATATCAATTTGGTTGCTCGGGAGTGTATCTTTTGTAGAGAGTTATGACGCCGTGAGTTCGTTCTATCAGGAATTCTATTACAGCGAACAAGCTACTTTTATCTGAAATTCCAGAAAGACGAGAGGGAGAAAGAGAGAAGGGAGAAATAGAGAAAGAGAGAAAAAGAGAAAGAGAGAGAGAGACAAAAACAAAGACAAGACAGACAGACGAAAGAAAGACTAGACATAAATGAAGGCCATTCAAAATAGAGTCTTTCGTGAACTAACTCTACAAGATGAAGAGAGAAAAAGGGATATAGGGGGAAAAGAGAGAGAGAGAAAGAAAAAGAGAGAGAGAGTACATCTTAGGAACGAGTGAATATTCCGAATGTAGGAAGCCTGACGCAAGCTAAGGAGAGCGATTAGTCTGCGACAATCCGGTAAAAAAAGACTGAGCGGACGAGAGTGTGGGAAGGAGAGAGAGGGAAAAGAAGAAAAGTATTGAATTTGCATGATGTTTCAATACACACCTCAATGAAGTACTTCCTGGAGACAAATTTATACGGAATTCAGATAATCAATATAGAAGTAAAAGAGAGGAAGAGAGGGAGAGAGAAAATAGTACGGAAATAACGAACAATTGGGCTTTTTATTTCGCGCCAAAGAAAAAGTGGCTAGAATGATCGAAATAAATAACAGAGAGATATGTGTAGAAGTTGTGGAAGAGATAGAAGAAGACAGAGAAACGAAGAGAGGCAGAGGGAGAGAGGGACAGAAATGGGGAAATAGGAAAATCAGAGATGGAGAGAATGGAATAAATGGAGAAAAGTGAAAAATGAGGAGGGGGAGAGAAAGAACAAAGAAAGAAGACAAAGAGAGAGAAGGAGCGAGAGAGAGAGAAAGAAAGAGAGATAGAGAGATGAAAAACTTGATTTGAAACTCACGGAAGCGAATCCCGGTAGCTGCGGGACGAGAAGAAATTCTGAAAATATGGGTTGTCAGCTACCTTTTAAACAAATAAAAAAAGGGGAGCTATTGACACCAACAATTAATCGAATAAGAGGTGACCTAACACGTGAATTATCAAAACTAACATGTAATTCAACGAAATATGGATTTTTGATGGATTGTGTATAGGGAGTTACTGCATAACCGTTGTAGTTTGATCTCGATACATTATAACACTAATTCAACCAAAAGCAACGAGTTCAAACTACAAACACAACGGGATAGATAACATACACCCTATAGCAAGAGCAAACCCTAAGTGTGAATCAGCGATTTCGCAACTGAAAGTGGCTCGAGTAGAAATCGAAAACCGAGACAAATCGACAAGAACCGCGCGCAGTGTGTGTCTCGATTGCCGCAGACGGGTCAATTGATGAAAACAGAATGGACAGGAGACAAATTGAGACATCGTTTCGATGATTTACGGGGAAACACCCGAGAATCGGTGCGAGAAGAACATGAAAATAGGGAATTTTGCTTGTTATGGAAATGTCTGTTGATCTGCCAATCAAAAAACAAATAGTGAAATGACTGTAAAATTACAACAGGTAACATGAGATACACGTAAGTGGGTGCATTGGTATGTGATATCGTTTCCATACGTTGGAGTTTAGAAGGTAGATTTCACTGAAGAACTAGACTCGAATCGGGAAGGTTTGAAAGGCAGACAAGAAACAGAAGCTAACAAAGTTCACATAAAATCATAAAAGAGATATACCTGAATGAAGTGCGAACTGAACGAAACGACGGATTCTTTTTTGACCGAAAAATTTTGATAATAAGTTGTATGACCTTGTGAGTGAACAATGAGTGCATGAATAGTTTCTCTGAGCCAAAGGCCGGAAACCAGGCGTGTTGAAGGGCGCCGTGCAGAAATTGTTCCCCAAAAACAAGGTTGCAACCTAATTAGAGCATGGTCATGCATGAGAGGACAAAAAAGATGGTTCAAAAATTCTCAGAGATTTTTAATTACAAACACATCATAAAATAGCGGTCATAAACTATAATAAAACTCATTATCGTAAAATTTTTGTAAAGTAGCAGGTCTAGGTTTCGTAATAGCTTTCCTAGTTTGTTGAACGCCTAATACTCACTGTATGAATTCAAAAGGTTACGGCCGTGTGTGGCATTGTTTAAATTGAATTTTCGGTCTTTCTTCAGCTTTTTTACGAAAGATTCGAACTGTTTTCAGTGAATTACAGATATTCATTACTGAAGCCATTTCAACACTAGAACGTCATCAAACAATACATACTGAGTCGTGAGCCAAGATTGAAAACACAATGTGCAATCATACTCGCTGGAGCCGTTCGAACGGTCTAGCTGTGAGACGCACTAACTATCAACGCTATTTCAGGGTGTTTATCAGTAATAGCGTCCTTAGTGGCGGGGTTACATGCATAATCTAATCCCAGGTTGTCAAGCCAACCGAGGGTAAGGGCAAAAAAATTGTGCTTCTCTCACGGTATGAAGCAAATATAGCAGACTCTGAGTGTTTTGTTGCAGGCAGATTTCGCTGCTAATTTTTTTGCGCGCTCTTGAAGTCTACTCTTATTCCAATCAATTTGTTTTACCTTAAAAAAAATAGAATCTAACCTAAACACTTTCTGTCAGATCAAATGACATCCGAATTCTCTTTGAGGTAAATCAGTGTTTCATATTCAGTGAGTAGTCATTTGCTCACAACACATAATACAGATTTGAGTCACGTACCACGTGAGAAGGGCTTTGTAGGTCTCAGTTTTACAACCTTCACGATTGAAACTATAAACACCAATATGGATAGTACAGAATTACGTTCCGTAAAATGTGAAATGTGAATACTGCTTCGTACGTCTTAGTTACACGATTTTTGCCCGCCTTCCACGTGGATTGAAAGTAAGTAAATATAGCATGGGCGCGCGCGTCATGCCGAATAGAGAAGTGGATGGGACTGGGGGAACGGTGTTCGGGTGCCCTCAAATGCGTTTTTTTCACCTCCGCAGAAAATGAGCCGCCAATCAATGGATGGCCAGCCAACGACCGTATTCCATTAGACATGGGGATGCGAATCAGAATATCGCCTCCAGAAATACTACTGTAGATGAAAAAAAGTTTCTGGAATCCGTCAATGACAAAGAGGTGACCGAAAAGGATGAATTAGGCACGTATATGGTAAAAACTCAGTAATGGAACAGAATGAAACGAAAGAGAAAAATATGACTGTTATTACTATAGCTCAAAATATTTGGTACTTGGAAAAACGACACTGTTGTAAAACAAACGAATGATACTAAGGTTTCAAGTCGAACTCCAACGCAAACTGGAAATCAGCGCTAAAAGTCTAGAAAGTTACAGAACTCGATGTTTTTCTATTATTGACATAAATCAATAGTGGTTGTGAGCTGTATAACACCGAGCTTTGTGTTCGATAAAAGCTATCTCCATGCCTTTATTTGATTCACCAAATTAATCTTGTCCCTCCAAAACAGGCTACGCATCAATATAGCTGCAGGCAATGCATAGCAAACGAGAGGTTGGTGAATATCAGCTTTCGTGCCAATTGAAGATGACCGAATGCGAAACGAATGTTAATCACGCGAGATGTATGACAAAAAACACGGATGATGAATGGTAATCCATCCATTCAATTACCTTCTCAGAATTACAGTAACCCATGGTTTATTTTTATGATAAAACTAGTTCACAAAAACTAAAACAGGAGAAGAAACCACGTCCTTCTCTAAAAGTACCCAAGTTATGAGGTACCGCACAAGACAGAAAACTACTAAGTAGACCAAAAGGACTGAACGTCACTTACTACTCTTTTGAACGTGGCAGAGTGAGAAGAACACGAAGAAACCACAATAAGTATTTTTGCGGTTGTCCATAATGTACACGACTCATCCCCGTCGAACAACAGTGAATTTGCTACCGACAGTCACAAGTTATCAAACTTTAGAGATTCACTAAGCTCAAGTACCGCAGTGAACAAGGCCACAATACATCATTATTCCTCTGATTCTTGCCGAAACCAGAAAAGCGCGCAAGTTAACCACAATTATGATGAACGACAACAAAGAGGGCAATCTTCTTGGAGGGGGGGGGGGGGGCGTTTGGCATAGAGACGGGGGCGCAGTTCATGAATAATTTCAAATGACTGTTAATGAAAGACGATAATCACTCTCTAGTTGCGTCTGTGCAAAAAGTTAGGTGCTGAACACATTAGCATTGGAGATGGGTCAAGTTAACAATTGTTCTCACACAAAAGCAGTTTAACGACGTTATCTTAAGTATTGCGTTATGTTTACTTACTACTTTCGGTTCCGAGCATGAAATAGTTTTTTTTTTGGCTGTCAGACAACATGAATACATCTGTTGGTGCACAACACATGTGATTCTGTACCTAATCGGCTTGACTTATAATAATTCATGAAACTCAACCGTTCGCATGCAAGATATAATATATAATCCTTGCCAATGCTCGCGTATTATTCACTTCGAACATGCAACACTGGAAAACCAAAAAATTACAATAACCAAACAGCGAGTTCGCAGAATCTTATGAAATACTTTAGATGAACGTAACGTTTGCGAACATAACTCAATGATAGGAACACTAGAAAAGGCAATACTACAACGTTAGGACAAACCTGTAGCGCCAAATAGTCGATAAAGACAAGGCTTCGTTGTTGGTAAGCTCTGCTGTTTTTGTTGTTTGACTGCATTTTGCATTTTGAACATAATTGGAGAACTAATCTTTATACAGATAAATCCCACAACTCAGACGTTCTCACATCATTTACAAGAGAGAGAAAGGTTTGCAAATTTTCAGTTTTTTTTTTTGAAGAGTTGCGTGAATTGTTAGATTCAGAGTTTCTCACAAAAACCGCTCGATGTACAACGATGAAAAGGTGAGAGGACAATCATTTTTATCGGAACTAGCAACACTACCGGCAATACACAAAAATATATGTATCGATCGTCTCCTCAATATTAGGCTCAGAAATAGGCAACTTGGTCTATGAACATCATCTGCGGGCTGCTACGATTTTGCAACAATAAAATCATGAATTCTGCCTAACACACAACTATTTGAGGACACGTATGAGCAGCGAACTCGATGTTATTGGATCGCGACACAAATAGATTTTTTTTTACATAAAGCTGTCAAATTCGGAAATACAATAGAGAATGAATGATTTTTTTTTGAATTTTCAGTTTTTCTTGTAAAGAGTAATGAATACAACCCAATTGTTCTCTTACAAAGAAGTTCATCTAGTTCCGCAGACTAATCAAGTGGTTCGAGCAGTATGTTTCCAGCTCTGTCTCATTATCGGTCATTAGTGCATTGGACAACCAAATTGGTGTTCTTCATCTCGTTTTTTCTCATTTTAACTGCTTCGAAAGGACATTCAGAAAAAAGGACAGAAGCTGAGCAACGTCGAATAGTGGGTGAATTCGTCAAGAATGTGAACGCGGAAATAAACTGTAAAAAGTAAATATACAATAAAAAAATTATTTTCATTGTAGTGTGGTGCAATGGTAATAGTTTTTCTCAATTGAGATTGGCAGTTTTTCGTCTTTTGAGGTCATTTGTGTTTGTGAATGTACGGTTTAGCGCGAGCAATTTCAAACTAGTTGAACCTAATGGAGGGGGTGTTTTCAGAATGAAAAATAGTACGATTTGTATAAACTAACGTTTTAATTATTTTTTACTTTTTAATTCTGAACGGAAATGCAGATTTTTCGAGAGAACATCATAACTTTAATAAGACAGCGCTGAGCACAATGCAGCTCTGCTATTCAATAGAAATTAGAGAGGTAAAATTCGGAATAAAGAGGATAGTACCTGGTTGACCCTGCCGTACCTGCCAAACGGGGTTCTACCAATTAGGGAGGATGGCGTGTGAGAAAATCGATAATGAGGACGGTCAGTAATTACAGTCGGTTGGAGCAGCTGGTGTTCGCATGGATAAAAAGAGCAATGACCGGGTAGGGGCAGAATGGGAGGGTCTTTGATATCCGGTAATTGGGGCCAAAAAGAATGAGAAGGATGGTATGAGAAAAACCCGCTGCGGAAACGAGATCAATACTGGTTCCGGAAAAATATGTAGGTTTTGACAAATCACACTTATGATTGATGGTTTCAGGCGTGGTGAATACGACTAAAAATTCAAAACTAGACAAAAATAGACGTAGTGTTCTGCCTGCACTCAGTCGGGGTGAAAAACGATATCTGTATCACACCAATCTCCTATTTTTTTACTTTTTAAATTTTATACACTTACTATATTTAATTAGGTCTACTTACTACATTTTCCTAAGTCCACATCTAAGAAAAACGAGCGCCAAGGTGATTAGGTGCTCATGAGAAACAGACAATCGCCAAATATCATTTCTGGACCAATCGGTTCAGGTGGATAAGATACTTTAGTAATCCTCTGCTTTGAATGCAGAACTTTTGAATGCTCATACAAATGAGTTGCACCAATGCTGACCATGCACAATTCATTGTAGTTTGAGCTCGACACACAATCTAATTAACGAACTGTCAACCAAGAAGGGACAGAACAGAACTACAAACACAGCGGAATGTGGCAACATAGACATGGGCAGAGCAAAACCTAGACCGACTATGTAATGGTTATACAAATACACTTTTGTAAGAAATCAGTACAGGTTTCATGAATCGAATGAAAAAGGGGTGGAGGTCATCTAAAAATAGGTTTTTCGATGAAAGACCATGTATCATCTCTGTCGGGGTCAAGAGGTTGGTAGGACGGGTGGCATCCGTTTACAAGCCAGATGGCTGGGAAGACTTCCCATGACACACCACAGCCAATCACATATGGGACATGATATGTGATGAGTGTACCCAGAGAATGGGCAGTGCTCTAACTAGGTATTTATTGGCAACTTGCCGAGAATGAGCAAAAACAGTGATTGGATACATGTTAACCAGTTCTGATGTATTTTCACGTTTCACGTGACGTTAAAGGTGGCCAGTAAAGAAATGCGTACATTGCAGAATGGTGAACCTTTGGATATAATTATGATCTCATCATCGCAAATTCGTGTTAGAGAAAATATTGGACAACATATACCATCTTCAAAGCAACAATATTTCAAAAATTGGATGAAACTCTGTCAGTTGCTTTGCTAGTTTAGCTTTTCTAAACAAATTTCTAGAAACGATTGGGAAATGTGTGTCCTCAAGTTGTTTTTCAAGGGCCTAATACGAAATGGAATGAAGAGTCTTGAGAAACAACATGGTAATTCGCATTTTCGAACTTCAGATCACTGGTTGAAATATTGGTGGTTTTCTCTTCAAGAAGAGACATAAAATTCTGTGTTTGACATGCGATACGCAATAAAAAGCAGAGAGTCTAGTGCACTGGTAGAGAGAATCCCCTATTTCAGTGTTGCCTCGCAATCAATAGCGTACAAATGTCAGCCTCAGGCAAACTGCAAACGAGCTGAGCAACATGAGAAGATTATCTATATTCAAAAACAGATAGAAGATGGGAGAATAACAGTTGGATGTGTTATTATCATTGAGGTCTGGCACAAGTTGAAAGAAAATATTTACCATTTTGTCACTCATTATTGAACCTTAACTAAGTTTTGTTTTTCAAACTGAGAAATCGCTCAATTTGAGTTTTTATAATATGTTTGGGTAACATAAAACGAGGTGAAACGAAAATGAGCGTGAGTAATCGTGATGAATATATTGGAATGGAATATATTGTCTATGGAGACAGATGGTACATTGGATAGGAATAGGAATTGCGAGATAAGCGTAACCACGAAACGAGATATATATGCTAATTCGAGAGCATGTTAAATGCAACCGGGAAAGGATATTGAAAATATGTATTTAGTTTTCAGTATTCACGTTTTGCAGCCCATTTTCGCATACATTTTCAACGCGACTACCTTTTCCTCATATTGTTAGAGAGACAACATAATGTTGCAATATATCAGGTTGAAACTTTTTCGTTTATACTGACGAAACGGGGTTGATTAGTGTTAACAACTAAATGAACTAGAACGCTGCCTCAAAATGATATGAACTTGGAAGAAAACAAAAGCAATAAAATTGCACATTTTTCGCCTACTGTGTTTTTATTCCGGAAATTAAAGGCGTCCTGAGAGTTTGGCAAACGACAATTAGAGCAGGAAAAAATAGCCGTGGGGCAGGGAAATCGATGTGGCTGAGAGGTGACGGATGGGGGACAAGAGGGGTGACATCTAGGAGGAGTCGAGAGGTCATTCGAAGCAATTTAGAGAAGAATCACTGAAAATCGTTTCAAATGAGAGAAAGGAAAGCAAAGATTATACATACCTCTCTTGATTCGAACTAATGCACCTATGTAGATGTAGGATACGTTGACATAGTTTGTCTTATTTGTCGCTCGCTACGTTACGTTCGGTTCAGGTACACTTTGAATGAGATTGAATAAAAACGTCCTGAGCTAGAATTTAGTCCAGAAAGAAAAGGCGTTCAAAAAAAATGAAGGCTTTTAAAACTGGAAAAGGCATTCGATTTTTCTATTCGCGGATCAGTGAATGAAACAGAAAATCAGAAATGGTGGAAAAATTAAAATGGAATTAGGTAAGATAATGGGAACAACAATGAGCGAATGTCAATGAGAGGTTCAGAGGTCATCATTAAATAGGTACGCGCGCTTGGGGAAGATTGTGTAAAAATGGTGGTCAGTGAGGCCGAACGGATGACACGGGATTGAAACATGGGTATGGTTGATTACTCGTTTTCAGGGAATGTAACTAATTCAACATAGATAAATATGTTTTCCATTTATAATCACTCATTTGATAACCATTCTGACTTCTCAAACTCGTTTCTATGATTTAGCAGTACGCAAGTTTGCAAAATCCATCCAAAATCATTTGCATTCTATTAAAAATCTACATAGTTTTTCTTATTGTAGTTGCTCACTGAATTACGATGATGAGTAGTATTAGGGCAAACATCAAATATTTTGGTAGTAGATGCCAAATAGATGCGAAGTGCTGTCATTCGATACTCGGGTTGTCCAATCTGTCGATGTATTCACACAGGTGGCAGGACAACTCGGCAAATAATCGCGCGGTGGGGAAATAAAGTACAAATAGCAGACATCAAACCTTTAAAGGCACAGTTCAACAGTCCAGACGGCGAAATGCGCAATTATAGTCGGCAAACATTAAGTAGACTGGTTGTCAGGTTTTTCATTCACGCAAAAGTGAAAAAATCTGAAGTGCAAACCCTAAATATTTCTGGTGTGATACTGGAAGATTGACTGCTCAGTTTGAAAACAGAAAAAATAAATACTTTCTGACGATATTGTGCTTTACTTGACATACAAAATGTATTTAAAAAAACAGTCGGTGCTGTTGCTCGCTGCTTTTTAACATTCTAATTCACGTTTGTTCAGATTATGTATAGATAATACACTTCTCAATTGACATTTCAATAAGAACTACGTTAGAAAACTGAATTCAACTGATTCAAGAATGATAGTTTCACAGTATCCTGCAGTCAACCTGATCCAGTTACTATACAAGCATAATTTTTAGGGTGGTTAAGGAATAGAAAAGAATTGAAAACCAATTCCAAAGAATTGAATTGAATTGGTTTTTGAGTGAAACCAATTCCTAAGAATTGAATTGAATTGAATTGAATTGGTTTTGTTAGGAGAAAATGGGAATTGAATTAAATTGGTTTCTGACAGCCAGAAAAAAATGAAATTGAATTGAATTGGTTTTTCTGGAGAATCGGTAAAAAGAATTGGAATTAGTCCGGAATTGACTCAGAATTGAAATTTCAAACGTGTTGAAAATGAGAGTTTCTTGGTTTGTTCTATCTTGTTAAAATGTAAATTTTGAGAATTGAATTTATTTTGGAATTGGTTAACCACTCTAATATATTTCACGTTCACTTCAACTATTCTTCAGAGACTACCTGTTACCAGATTTACTAGTTTTAAAAGTCAATTATTTCGAATCTAAGCTATGATTCTTATTGAATTTTCAGAGATAATCGTTGTTACGGTAATTGCTACGTTCTCTAACATCTATCTTCCGAGGAAGGATTAATTCTTCTCCTTGTGACAATGTGGATTGAGAATTGGCCTCGGGGGGCTGGCGGCGACCGTTTTTTCTACTCGCTCTCAGACCAAACGAACCCTATCCGATATGGAAATGAGGCAAATGATGGTTAGACTCAGACGAGCGCCAGACATTTTCTCGGAAAAAGAATGGGACCAGGCCGTCCCGGGTGCACTAATGGACCACAAGCACACTCACGAACGGAATGATGCTAATTTCAGAATTCTTCAAAAAGATTTTTTTTCGGAAAGGCTAGGTAACTGTGGGTGAAAAGAAAATCATTCACAAAATGATTTGGTTTTTCAAAAACATAGAGAAGTGGAGTCAAATAGCGAGAACACAGTGAAGCATTATAATGATGCTGTTTCAAGTGTACTTTTAACATTAAACATATGTTACAGTATAAAAACGTGTATAGGTGAGTTCTCTCTGATAAAGAGACTATACCAAAAATACAAATCATCCACTTCAGAATGAACGATTAACACAACCCACCGAATTTGATGAATACTTGTCTTTTCCATTCCTACTGAGAATCCTACAGTAGGATTTCGAAACTTCCAAACCGTTTTGCTTACTTACTTTTGTTCAGAGAAGTTGAAGATTTTCGTAACTCGTTCTCCTTCTCAGGTTGAGTTATATTTTCACCTCCACAACAGCCTTCGGAAAATTTGTAAGGTTACTCTAGGAGTCTAAGTAGGAATGGTGTGAACTATAACATTACTGGGATGAGCTGGTTTCTATAGTGTTTCGTTGAACTGTTCGTGTGCGAACTGCTGAGTTCGGCGGCTGGACATGGACTGGGAACTCGGCTATTAGTAGCAATCACGATATCCCATAGCGAGCAAACGGAATTACGAACGACTAACGAAACGAAACACCGCCGATCGAATTTCATGGTGGTTCATGAGGGATCTCGGCACATCGCGGACTGAAACATATCCACAAAATGTGGTTCCATCAATTTTTCAGGTCAATGCAAATTTCATTGAAACTCGCATCACTCACATTCCACTTATAACCCTACGAAAAAAACATAAATACAAAATTTGTACTTTAACTCTCTTCAGCTGGTCCAATTTCCAATTACGTGTGTATTGGGATCCATTCGTCTCGGAAACTACAAAATATTTCCAAAGATTGAAGATTGAGTGAGGAGTACTTACTACCAGTTTCACCTCGAGGCTTGAAAAACAAATATAGTTTGTTCCCTCTCTTCTCAGATTGAGCGAACATGTCGAATTAAATATTTCTTTGGAACGATGCCGTAAAAACCAATAGATGTAAATTGGTGCAAATTAATAACTTCGTCATGTGCAGATAATTGTTAAATTTCCGTATACTTGACGTGGTAAATGAACTATAAAGAGCTATAAACAATCAATATTTCAAAAGTTTGGTAAAAAGTCGACTTAAAAGAACATTAAGGTAACAAACTGTGTGCACTGCGGTCAAAAGCTGATGATCGCAGTGAATAATATTTGTCGAGAATCGTTTCGAGCATAATCCAACGCGCGGAAATGTTTGGGTCAACCTTGTGCTACTATCTCTCTAGACTGTACACTTGTGAAATCGTTATGTTCTTACCTACACTATGATTAATAAATTTTCGTACATTTCAGTTACGAAAAGGTAATCGGAAAATTTGACAGTTTTCGCGTTCGACTCTCACTGCACATCTTTATACTAATTTCGAAACAGTTCAAGTTCTCATTAAAAAAAACATTTAGAAAGTTAGAATGTAGACTGTAGTATAGTTCACACCATTCCTACTGAGACTCCTACAGTAACCTTACAAACTTTCCGAGGGCTGTTGTGAAGCTGAAAATAAAGTTCATGGAGAAAAGCTCTCGTAAATTTACTCTACCTAAGGACAAGAAGTAGGTACGAAAATCCTGAACTTCTCCGATCAAAAGTAAGTGAGCAAAACGGCTTGGAATTTTCCAAATCCTACTATAGGAGTCTCAGTAAGAGTGGAAAAGACTATAGTCTCAGTAGGAGTGATGTGAACTACACTGTGTCCTCTAGAGTGTACAGTTGTATTCATAACAGCGGCCGACAAAGTTGTCTGTTTGAACTAGAAATAAAACACTGAGCGGCCGAGGGCGAGAGTATTACATGATAGTTATGTCAATACAACTAGATACACCCTCGCTCTATTCTCTGTCTAATGGAAAACGTTCATCGAGGAGAAGGGAGATGATTTGGGCAAACTGATTTCCGTCGACCTTTCCCCGCGCTCAAAGTACGAATTGAGGAAAATACTGCCCATAGGATACACATTGACTGTGTCCGTCTACTGAAGCATACACGTACTTGTACTTGTGGTCATCTGTTTCAGAAATGTGTGTTTCAATAATAAAGCCCACTTAAAGGAACAGCTTCTCTCTAATTTGGAGGTTGAGCTGTTTACTCGATGTTGTTCACATGGAGAAAAATCATTCATATAGGTGTCAACTTCCTGTCTTGGTCCGTGTTGTCAAAAATGCTGCGCGACCACACGCACGCACGTACCCTACACCGCCGAGCTACTGCATTACTGCAGTTGCTGCATTACAGTCGGCCAAATCCTGTTGGCTACTGTGTTGCTCCGTAATAAGCTGGTTTTCTGAACTATCTGTACGTAAGGTATGACTTTCATTTCAAAACGGAATAAATGACTTATTTTATTTTTCCAAAATTACCGAAATTGCACATTATAGAGTTACGGTCCCTCTGATTTCTTTCTTCACATTTTACCTCTACTGAATGGACAGGACCTTGTTTCCCATCGATTCTTCGGTGTAACCATTAGCGATGCACAGGTGAGCATGAACAGGTGCAACTTAGTTTGCTTCACGCTTCACCATAAATCAATCTTAATGTGATGTCAAAGTTTCTCACACACTTCACTTTTGAGTGAAATTGTCCCCATCATTGAATTGGGTTTGCATTCGCACCGTACTATCGAGAGGCTTCTAGTAGTACTTGGAGTTTGATCCCGTTTCTTTTCTGTCAAAATTTGTAAAATACTAGGTTTCTGTTTCGATGGGAAACAACATCGATTAATCACACTGTTTCAAGTTTCAAGTTCAAATGTTATTCATCACATCACAATGTTACACAGTGGTGGTCCTGGACCGATCTCCAAATCTGCTCATCTCTGCATGCTCTGAGATATTCTTGGCCACAAATACGCGGCGGGCGGCAACGACCTCTTTGTTTTTCTCGGTTGTGGCTTCGGGTGGATAGAACGAGGTCATCATGCCAGCGGACTGCTGGACGGCCAGAATATTATTTTCTGTGGTACGGAAACCATTCCGTAGCAATTAACGACCAACGACAATGAGACGTATCGGCAATTCTGTGAGCAAAGTTTAATTTGAGTTTAGCAGCTTCAATGATAACATCCTTCAACCGAGTGATTCCGCGCAAAACGGCATTCGGGAAGTGATCTTGTCTTCGTCGGTTCAACATCCCTCTCTCCATCTTGCGCTGGGCCATTCGGAGTCGCTCTATTTCGGATTCGGAGAGTGCCCACAATTCGCAACCATACAGGAAACGGGGTAGAATGGCCGAGTGGAAGATTTTCTTTTGTAGCTCATCGGGAACGGAGGCGTTTTGAGTATTTTTCTGTATTGGTTGAAAGCGGCCCAAGCCAAACTGATTCTCCTGCCGAGCTTTTTCGTCAGAGTTCCATTGTCCGCGATGCTCACTCCAATATATTTGATGATGGCTTTTGGTTTAAGCTCGTGCTCGCGGTACTTTATGGCAATGTGTCGTTCACATTATTCATGTTTTCCGACTTTTTCGGGTTCATCGTGAGTCCAACTGATTGACAAGCGAGCTCAAACACCCTCAGCATCTGACGGAGATCCTGTTTATTAGAGGCAAAGAGTATGCCGTCGTCAGCAAACATCAGATGGGTAAGACGCCGTCCACCGATTCTCAATCCCAAATGACCCAACCTGTCCCAGTCAATTTTCTTCAGAGCAGAGTCCAGAACAATGGTGAACAACCGCGGTGAGATCGCATCTCCTTGTCGAAATCCTTGTTCTATCTGTACAGGGACTTCGCTACCAAAAACAGCAATCGAAGAATTGAAAACCTCATATGTAGCCTTCAGTAACGAGATGATGTTGGGATGAATTCCGATTTCTCCGAGCGATGACCAGATTGAGTTGTGATGTATACTATCGGAAGCTTTGGCCAGATCCACAAAGCAAAAAAAAAAGTTGGCAAGCGAAATTATCGGAATTTTTCCATGACTTTGCGAACAATGTGCAGATTGTCCGAGGAACCGAAGTTCTCTCGAAAACCACATTGCTCTTCAGAGATGTTCTCTTCCATGTGAAGTTCCATCCTTTCCAAACAACACTTTGTACAGGGTATTGAGCAACGTTATAGGTCGATAATTCCGGCCAAACCCTTAGTCCGTGTGACGAAAACTAGATTATCGAGTTCCGTACCGTGACGACTTTCCACTCCATTTCCTGTTACAAAAGGGAACTGTCTTCTGTCGTTCTCCTTTTCAGTACATTTTATTTGAAAATTTAGACAGAGTTAACTTCCTGTTCAAACCGTAGATAATGAGAGACAGCGACGCTGAAATGAAACCAGCTGCAAAATAATGTATTCGATATCTCATTAAGTATAAGTTTCAAATGAACACCTGCAGTCTGTAACGCCGACTCATATCAAACTTTGATTGAACTCTCGTGTATTCAGTGAAAACAACAAAAAATATTGCGAATTAGATGTTCGTGAAATAAATAATCAATTTTCCAGAATATAAAATTAACTTCATATAAACTCAATTGATCATTTTCACAGAACATGAAATATAACTGAAACGAAACGTGAAAAGTGTATCATAATAACAGAAATAGTAGACGAAACATTGTGATGAATTGAAAAAAAGGTTATCAAAAGATCCTAAAGAAGTCACGAATATCCATCATAATAGAATATTATGCAAAATTTATTGTAGTATAATATTTATTATGTAAACTGCGAGATAACTATCAAGATGCTTATGCTTCGCGGAAGCTCAAATTTTTCATTTTAAATTAAAAGGTTGGCTAAAATAAATTAGCCTCCTTTAGTGAATAAATTGGTCCTGCCACGAAAACCCTGGCGCGCGCGGTCAGCGACGATCGTGGAATTGACCAAATTGTTCGCACCCAAAAATCGTCATATTGTTGAGTGACCGCCGGAGAAACGAAGGCGTAGCTTTATTCTCGCTACGAGTACCTTGTTAGAAGAGTCAGAGAGACTCTCGAGTAGCTTAATAACTACGAAAGTAACATAGTATCGTTCTTAGCGCCAACTCACTGGCAGCCCAGTGTGACAGCCGATACAGAGTACCCTCGGCCCATATGAGCCTGTCTCAACACCGCTGTGTACGAATATCGATGGTGAAACCAACTTTGAAGAACAACCGAACTACGGGCAGTTATCATTGAAATAGCTGGCAACTAAACATAGAAGACAATTGTTGTTCATAACTGTTGCCTCCTTTTCTAACAGTACTAGTACTGTAGCAGAGGTACAATGAGGAATAGGTGGCACTACTTCTAAAAAGTATATCCGGTAACGGTCATTTTACGGCAAAATAAACCACGGAAACGTACATGGTCATGAATCTTTCCAACCTGATCCGTCCTAGCCATCTATCTGGACAGGTTGTCGACAGATATCCAGGACTACATAGGCATCATGTAAACCGATGTTCTCAAACTACTATTTCCTTGTTTAAATAGTTTACACCACACATTCAAGATTTCAAGATTTCAAGATTTATTTAGTTCACTTCATATCGTTTCGAAATGGTGTTCCTTGACTGCCCTCCAGATGTGTTTATCTCTGCACACTCGGAAAATTTCTTCGCCACGGACATTGGGTGGCCGAACTCGTCCTCTTCTCACAGTTCGATTATAACTGCGAACTGCTTCAACGAGATCATCACGCCATCGGACCGACGGACGACCTCGCACCCGTTTTTGATTGAACGGGCGCCATTCGGAAACCACGAGAGACCAACGTTCGGAAGACATATGGGCCAGTCTGTAAGCAAAATTGAATTTAAGACTGGCAGCTTCTTCAGCTACATCCTTTAATCGAGTAATTCCGCGGATTACGGTACTCGAAACGCGATCTTGGAGATGGACATTGAGCATAGCTCGTTCCATTTTGCGTTGCACGACACGGAGTTGATTCATGGATGATTTCGACACAGCCCAGGATTCACAGCCATATAGAAGGCGTGGTAAAATGACAGAGTTGAAGATTTTCCGCTTCATACTCATGGGAAACGACTTCGCCTTCAGGATACTTCGGTATGCGTTGAAACCAGCCCATCCCGAGGAAATTCTTCTCTTCATTTCCTTCGACCAATCACCATCGACGGATAGAGTGACACCAAGATATTTGACCTCGGACCTCGGATGAAGTTGAGAACCGCGGAACTTCAAAGCAGTTTGGTCATTTTGATTGTTCAGATACTCGGACTTTTTCGGGTTTATCGTCAGTCCGACTTCACTGCATGCATCTGAGAACTCGGCCATCATTCTTCTTAGAGTTTTCTTGTTAGGAGCGAACAACAAGCAGTCGTCAGCGAACATGGTGTGAGTGAGACGTTGACCATTCACTCGCAGTCCCGCAGAAGACCAATCCACTTTTCGGAGAGCCAGATCCAAGACCAATGTGAAGAGACGGGGAGAAATAACGTCCCCTTGACGAACACCTCTTTTGAAATCGACGTCGATCTTTGTTCCATTGACCTCGATAGTACTAACGGCAGATGTGTAGATGTTCTGAAGGACCTTGACCAGTTGAGGATGAGCACCGATCTCTTCAAGCGACGTCCAGATGGAGCAGTGTTCAACACTGTCGAAAGCTTTGGCCAAATCGACTGCACACAAAAACAATGGAAGCTTGTATTCTCGGGACTTCTCGATCACTTGCCGGACAATGTGGATGTTGTCTGCTGTACCATACTGTTTGCGGAATCCCATATGTTCTTCGGACATTTGCTCTTCTATGAGCGGCTTCAATCGGTTCAAAATGCATCGAGACAACATTTTGTACATTGTGTTGAGCAGAGTGATAGGTCTGTAGTTGGAAATGTCCGCCACATCTCCTTTTTTGAATAGAAGAATTGTTTTGGACATCATCATTTCAGCGGGGAGAGCGTCATTTGACAAAATGTCGTTGAAGAGTGTGGTGATGTCTCCAGCTATGACTGCACTTGACCATCTCATTGCTTCTGGTGGTATGTTGTCGATTCCCGGCGACGTTCCTGTGGAAGTTTGACGGATCGATAGAAGTATTTCACTCTCGAGGAAGAGAGGAACGGGCTCAGCAGCATCTACATCTACGATATTGGTTGACGTTCGAGTGGAGTAAAGTTTGTCGAAAAACTTCTTGACAATTCCAGAAATGGCCTCGGAGTCGTGTTTGAGGTGACCATCGGCGTCTTTTAGATAACCCAACATGTTTCGAGAGCCTTTCCCATCATTCATGACAGCTTTCAGACTGCTTCCTTTGTCGAGCGCGTGTTTGAGACGGGCTTCGCGCCTTCGTCGTACATCTTCTTTGCGGCTGAATCGAGCTGCTTTACTCGCCAACGTGTACTGTATTCGGCCAGCGGGAGTGATATCGGACTGTAAAGAGCGTCTTCGGCACATCAAATCCAATGTCCGTGGAGACAGAAACGGCTCTGGAACCACGTGAGACGTGGCCACGTCATGGGCTGTTTTCAGACGAAGAGTGATATGGTTGTACAGTTGATCGGAGCTGAAGCGAGTAACATCTGTGTCATCAGCCATGGACATTCCAAAATCAAACAGCGCCCGGTTCACGAAACGGATTTTCCTGGGTTGAGTAAGTTTTCTCTTTGTTTTCCCCAATCGAATTCTGGCGCGGATGAGGCGATGATCGCTGTCATATTGAAACTGATTGACCACATCGACGTTCATCACCAAAATAGTTGGACGAGAGAGAAAGTAGTCAATTTGGTTATACGTCAAACCATTAGGCGAACGCCACGTCCAGACTCGAGGTTTTCGCTTTTGAAAGAACGAATTCCACGAGCGGTAGTTGTTGGATTCCAGCCAATCCAGGAGAGTTTGCCCACGACAGTTTCTTGTGTTTGGACCATATTTTCCGATTGCGTTTTCCTGGTTTTTGCGGTTACCCATTTTTGCATTCAAATCTCCCGCAACAAACGGGATGATGTTCCGGGCACAACTAGATATTATTCTATTGAGATCCAGCAGAAAGTCATCATATTCCGCATCTGATGCGGCTGTTGTTGGAGCATAACATGAGATAACCGCAAAGTGTGGGTCCGGCAATCAACATCCAGATATGATATGCGAGAGGTGACCGGAAAATATCCTATGATTTTGGCTGCGAGGTTAGGATGAACGAGGAATCCAGTACCGTGGACACTATTGGTAGAAAAATAGTATAGAACTTCACCGGTAGGCTGTGTTTCCACCACAGTATCCTTTCGTTTGACCTCTTGTAGCGCGACAATATCCCATCGAATCTTCTCCAGTTGAGTGAGCAAGAGTTGCATTTTGGCCACTTGTCCCAGTCCGCGACAGTTGAGTGAGCAGAGACTGAGGTAGTCTGGTAGGGGATTTAAAGCCATGGTTCCCCAATCCAGCTTGGCTCGTGAGACTCAAATCAATTCGTCGGGAGGGGAATGTGAACAGACCGCACGCCACGACAAATGAAATGAGAATGGACATGTGGACACATGTGCGTAGTCGAACATATTATTATTTCCACCATGAATAGAATCAATAATACTATCACTGAAGTTTTTTGGTTTACAGCTAGCCTCAGCCAAGGGACAAATCCGAGCGATCGTCTTGTGTAATTTGCTGCAGAATCCCAAACCAATCAGATTGGAAACCTGAAACATGCAGGCTGAAATTATCTTTCTTGCTTGCGTTCCACACGCGTTAGCAAATAACTTCTATGGGTGGGAAAGGGTGGGCTATGATAGTTATCTCGCAGTTTACATAATAAATATTATACTACAATAAATTTTGCATAATATTCTATTATATAAACTGCTCGATAACTATCAAGATGCTTGTTCAAATCATTCTGAACGCAAGCCACTTTATTAGCCCCACAACGGTAATTTCCCGTTTCATTTGGTCGCACGACAGTTGAGAAAAAATAAAACAATGTTTATCACCACAACCCACAGGTTTTCTGTCAAAGGTATCTTGCCTATGCAAGTGCGCCCCTTAATGCACTTTAGTAATATCCCAACTTTAAATCCTAAACCAAGCCCTTTGGAACTAGAACTTCACCGAAATTGCTATTCGGGGCTGGAAATTGCTATTCGGGGATCCCTGTTCCTTCGACAGACTGAAAGTAGCGGAGGTTAACCAGAACCTGCAACTGATTTCATCAAGTTCTAACTGATATTTTATAGAGACAAGTTCTTGCTCAAATCAACTGTACAGCTTACAAAATTGTGTTCGTATCTATGGTATTAACCGATCTTCAGTATTTACTAATCTTTAGTTGGTGAAACTCTCGCAAGCAGTTCATGTTAGGTCTTATTGACACTAAACATTAAGTTTTTTGAATTACTCGCATATGTTCACGTGAAATTTCGGTGAGCATTGAACCAACCACAGGCTGTGGACCAAATGCCATGACCGAGATGTCCGGGACATCAACAAACTATCGAAATTCGGTTTATTAGCCGCCACTGTTTTACTCCGTTAGAAACAAATTTGTCCATAGCCTCGGCCGCTTCCAAAGGCACTATGCGCTCAAACGAACATATATTTCCAACAGATCTTCCGTGAACATTGAAACTATAATGCAGAGGAGAGATTTTCACTCACTCGCTTTTCATTGAATAATATCATACCCAATTAACTAAACTTGGAAACTCACCGAGTGAATGTCCATGAGTATCCCACGCGTGACTCCAATGCCATTGCCCTAGAGGATGGAGCCTTAGTAGCCTGCTGGCAGTCCTTTCCAGACCATCTGCAATAAATTCTCATATAATATATATTAACGAGATTGTGAGATTCATCTCCACACTAGGAACATACGTGAGATAGAGCAAACATTTTCACAAACTGGCCTATTTTTGCCGCAGTATCGGGAACGTTTTCCCAATTTTATGCAAAATTACACCCTTCGCATAATAAATTGTGAAAACGGGCTCCTTATTGGGGAATAGTCACACCTTCCTGGTGTGTGACTGGATAAACACCCGTGGTGGAACACCCTACCTCTTACATGCTTTTATTTTGATCAGTTTTACAACCATGAGTAACAACTGCGTAAGAGAATGGTTAGTCGAGTCAGATACTCGAACAAAACACGAAAAATTTACTGTTTCTCGGATTATTGCTAACTTTGCGTTGTCAAAATATCCCGTCATGACATTATTATCGGGTAACAATCAGAGAACCAGCGTTTTCACAGAACGCAAGTGTCCCGTAGCCTATGATGTACGACGTATCTACTCAATGAACATGTCATTTTCAATTCACTCCTCGGTTGAACTATTTCAATGAATAGGTAATTATAGATTATGAACAGGTGCAAGTATGAGCGGTTTCACCATGAGATACATCAACGTCTCTCAGACACGTCGCAATCGAGCGAAATTGTTTTCCTTTCTGAGTTAGTTAGGCACCGTACCATTATAAGGTTGGTCCTCTCACAATCCCCTATGTATGTTGATTGTTCTCGTCGCTTCGCAGTCGAAATTAGTAAAGTGCGGCTTTCGAGATCATCTGAAACAATTATTTGGTCACTTCCTAAATGAAAGTGGCCAAACCTGACCAATGTAGGGGCAAAATTGTGTTCAGGTCACTTCATGTGATGTTGCATAGTGCATCTGACCACAACCTAATCGAATTCGTGCCTAATGCTTTAGTTTCAAAAAGGTTGTACAGTTTAGTGCAATGAAGAGTTGTCGCCCCATTTGCTACTGTGTTGGGTGATACTTGTGTTTAGTCGTTAGCTTACTTTAAATGTGTTGTTTTCATGTTTGCGTTCCATTTGAAAAATTTCAAAACAAATTGATTATGTTTATCAATTCCAAAGGTGATAACTGAAAATTAGAGAAGCTTCAAAGGAATGAAAACTTGATGAAAAAACGACAAACTGACATCGGAATTGAAGCCAATCGGAAATGTCAAGTAAATTTAATGTAATAAAAGCAAAATGATGCTGCATGCAAATGCTATTTTCAATGCCGACTTATGAGTTCAAAATGACATTATTTGATCAACTATTCTCGTGTTTTTGGAGATGGGGAGTTTGTGAAAAGAAAATTCAATTAACAGACTATGATTGATTGTCCGGAATTTTTGAATTCTCCTTCTATATTCATGGACATGACAAATTATTTAGCTTTCGTTTCTCTACCTTTAAATATATTCGGCGGATATATAATCAGTGAGTTACATCAATATATTCCCAATGGTTCAAAAAACTGATAGTCACATTCAGTTTCACTTCTGCCCACCTTTGAAATGATTTGTCAACTTGTGCTCATTTAGTGTTTCATTCAAAGCAGCTCACTACTTACAAATGGTATCTGATGCACTATCACATCTGCTGTTCTGTTCTAGACTTCGAGATAAGCACAGTTACGGTAAGTGTTATATTTCAGAGACAGTGTTTTCTGTTTTCAGTATTCAACAGAGGCATTTTTCACCATTCACTTTTAATATTTTTATTCAGTATTCTTTATTAACTTTATAGAGCATAAGAGATTTTGCTGGGGAAGTAACATGAGGTTTTGGTTTTGTTGGATATTCATGTTGTTAAAATGAGAATCAAGCCTTCGACAATTGAGAAAAAAAATTAGCGATTGAATGGTTTCCCTATCCTACTGTTGGTAAATCTCGGCATCTTGGCATAATTTGGGAAGATGTTTCGTCGTAGGTGGCGACATTTAGATTTGAACAAAACACGCCAGCACGGTTTCATGAACTTTTAAGGCGCCGTTCTTTTTCCTTCCATTTCCCATGGGATATCCAATGGGATTTCTGTCGAACTACCTAAACATAAGCACTCACGTGCTCACACTCGCTGTGATCGATACTAATTTGTTCACCGTGGGCTCAATATTGTGCATGTTCTTTTATAGAGCTCAGGTATTTCTTCTCTTCTTGGTGTTTCTCCAAATCATTATTCATTCATTTATAATAACTTTTTTGGCATGTGTTTGCCGTCTTCCGACAGAGATTGCTTAATTCCAGGAAAAAAAAACAGTTAGACCTAAAACAATTGTGCACAATAAATTAGCATTCTTAAGCCGAATCGAATACGTAGACACACGTTTTCCCTCTTGATGATATTTTTTAGGTTGTTCTACCCAAATCTCATCTCCTGAAATTCGAAGAGAGAGTATGTTCAATTATTATTGGAGTTGGATATTTAGTGGTGGCTTTCCCCATTGTTTATCTGCTGCATTCTGTTAACGTCGACACAGTAAACGCAGCCAAATATTACTCCGAGGTTAGCGTTTATTCTAACTGAAGCCGTTCAATGTAATCACCATTCTGAAGATGCCCGTAGTTGTAGTTGAAACTCAATACACAACACCAATTACGAGATTTGATCTAAAAAGAAACAAGAAAATACTACGAACACAGTGGTAAAGGAGTTCCCTTCAATTTGGGGATATATTGAACTTTGCTTAAATTGGTGTAATTTATATAGGCAACTCTAACAGTGTACACACAGACATTTTCCTTAGTCTTCCGCTAAAACCGGGATCACTGTTCCAGAACTATTCCTGTGCCAAGTCCGTGGTTAACTTGCCTCGAATGGTAATTTATGTTTATGAGGATGTTCAGGTGAGCGGTTTTCTCTGGTCGTGTTCCTTAAGATTCGCATGCTGGAATATCCCGACACCTTTGTTTTTACCCTGATCTGGCTCTCTACGCGGACTGCTTCGCGAAGCTAGTATCCCAGCGAAATGTAAAAGCAGAGAAATAGCATGATAGGGGCTGAGTTTAGGGTTGAAAAGGCCCGGGAGTTCGTATATACGGCATCGATCGTCGCCTATTTATTGCCTAACTATGAACTAGAACAATTAGCAATACCTAGTGCGACAGTAATCCCTTTCTCTACTTTTTTTCGTTTTGCATCACTTGAATCATTTCTATTGTTATTAGGTTATCTCTGCCACTGTTAAGGTTGCAGTTGTCGTTATTGAATTGTTTTAACATTCCAGATGTTAGTATATCTGATGTCTACATACCAATGCGTTGCCTTTGGTTCGATAGTGGTTCTAGTTTCCGAGTCGTTCCGTACACTCAACAAGAATGCAGTCCATCTCTCTCCAACAACCAGAACAATGCAACGGAACTTCCTGTTTTTTCTCTGTTTGCAGGTATGCAAATGAAGAAGAAGCTCACTATCATTGAACAATTCAAATAGCTGTAGTTGGGAAAAGTTGTATGCTTCATTTTACCAGTTGTATTTTTGGTTGGATTCGTCAAAATCGAAATAATTTCTCACATGAACTCGATTAAGCTCCTAGACAGAATTTATATGAACAAGTGCTGATCAACTAATTCAACAGTCTAAACTTTTTCATGTCGGATTTCCTCTTATATTTGTTCTGACACCTACACTCGGTGTGTTCTACATGGTACTGTCAATAAATTTCAATTCACCCAGAGGTATGCCTACGAACTGATTCTTTACGAATAATTTTTGAGGCGTTTTCTCTATTTATGAGGTTTTTCACACGTTTTGCGTGACTACACTATCAGCTGATACTAGGATTACTCAACCACCGTGTTTTTATAACATCTCGACAGTGGTTTTGTCGCCTTTTTCGGATTATTTTTTGTCGCCTTTTTCGGATTTAAAGCATCATTAGGAGATGAATTAATTTTTCTCAAGCGTTTCAGTTCTTGGTGATGTGCTTGTCCTTGGCATTAGTGCTCATGGAACTGTTTCCACAATAACAACACTAGCGGTGCACAAACCTTATCGGAACTACCTCAGAAAATTATTTATGCGTGAGTAGTTTGACAAGTTATTATCATTCACAAACCATGTCAACAGCTCACTACACAGGGAAATTTTTTACCCCGGATGTACCCCGGATCCGCCACGGATTCACCACGAAATTCCACATGCGAATACCATGGTATTATCATGTGAGAATGTCAGTGCACCCATCGCGCACAATCAACTTTTATTTTTTTCAATCAACTTTTATTATTTCCGAGCAACTTTCATTTTTTCTCAAAAGAAATGTTTAGATTGCGCTTTCGGCCACACGTCACATTACGTACGGACAATTTTAATTGAGAAGTCGATCTTCTAGAGGGTTCAAACCAGTGAAGTCAAAATTTCTGCTGTGTAAATGCATTAAGTCTGTCTAGGAAAATTTCCAAAATAGAAAAAACCTAATACGTCCTCACTTTCTGGTTGTCAAAATGCGAACAGAAAACGGCGTCCACTGTCACCACATTTTTTTGGAGATCATATACGAGATAGTCTGTTATTCTTCAGAGACCGTGATGGTTTTATGAAGTTCTCAGTTCTTCCGTTGGAAGCAAAAAAAAAACAATATTGAAATAACAAAGCATAAGCAAGTTGATTGCATTTATCAGTTTATATACATGCAAATAATGAAAATTATCATTTAAAAAAGTGAGACAGAGTCCGATCATTGTGAAGTGTCGTATTCGTACTGGAGAGATTATACCCTGCAAGAAGACGTAACATAAAATGTGCAAATGAAACGTGTTATTGAACGCCTTTCGTTAAAAACCATAATGAGAAAGTAACCTTCATAAATATAGTAACGTTCACACTATCTGGATACAATCATAAACCAGAGGGTGAGGTAGCTGTCTGGTGTACAAAGAAATCAGGTGGGATTTTTTTGCTTTTGCCCAATACAAATATACGTCAAGAGTAACAGTTTGTAAAGCGAAAACTATATGAAAACTATATGTAAAGCGAAAACTAAATTACTTCTTGACCATGATAGAACGGAGCTCGAATAGCGTGGAATTTAGTTCACATTATTATAACCAAAACATGTATAATTTCATTTTCACTTAATTTGTTTAATAAACTATACACATTTCCTACCTTTTCATCGGAGCAGCTCCGTGTGCCTTATGATTTCTAAGATGAGAAAAATGCCATCAGCGGGAAGAAGCAACGACATTCTCTGTATGGCGAATACTGAAATAGGATATTAATCTATACGACAACAGCACATAATTCTCGAAGTGTCTATGGTTCAGCTTCTATCTACGAAATATATCAACAATCCTCAGTAGTGGTACCCGAATTCTCGACGAATACTCTTTAATTTATTGTCGCCAGCCTTCCCACTATTCTTTGAGAAAGTACCCGGTTTTCGGTTAAAAAAATTCAATATTTGTCATTAAAATCCAAATTTCTCAAGTGTCACAGAACTGCGACCATGGCTATATAGCAAAGTTTGCTATATCCAGTTAAATCGTAGTGTCTAAGTTGTCAGCTACCTACTGTTAAAAAAGTGGGAAAAACTTTGAAACCTACATTGAAAAATATTTCCTATTTCCTATTTCAGTGAAAAACGGGCTCCCTTTCAGACATTAGTCGTATTTTACTGGTGCATCAATATTGGGCGACAGTTGTGCACAGAATTTTTTTAAAACCGAAAGTTTTACAACTGGGGTACCAATCATATTGAATAGAGAACTGCAGTTTCTCGTGTGTGAGTTGTACTGCAATTAGGCAGTCTGAACTTTCGTTTCGATGTAGGGTGCAATTAGGCAGTCTGAACTTTCGAACATCACAGGTGATATTATTTAATTTTTATATATATTCTTCAATTTTTTTTGAATATACCTGAGACTAGAAGAGGAACCCGACGTGGTGCGGCAGTGTCGCTCCATTATAACGACGAACGGCATGCTGCAACCAGTCATGGAGTGCTTCTACGCCCGTAACGAATGTTTGCTGCTGAAAACAGAAACATTCATAAGACAACCAATTAAAATGAAGAAAGTGATAAAGATCAAGAGAGAAAACGGGGAGAAGTGAGGACGAAAAATTAAACATCGCTAGCTATATTACAAAACTAATAAGGTGCTAGCTGACCTCGAACTATCTGTTCACCAGGTCATGCTTCAGGTCATCTGGCGGCGCAACAAAAGGCCAGAATAGCCTTTTTTATAGTTACTTCAATAAATGATACATAATGATAATAAGGATATTCCTGTGGAACTGTCCAAACGGCCAGAGAAAGCTCCGCAAACTTCTTTCTTCTCTCCAATAACTAAATTTCTCGTGTTTTCATGAAAAATCATGAAATAACGTTATGTATGCAGTTGCTCCTACGATCTAGCCTATGTGAATATGAATGACGAGTACAGACCGATGCACCCAGAATGTTTACGCTCATTGAAAGCCAATGGAAATAATGTTAATACTATGTATTTATAATCAAATTTTTAGACGTCTCCAAACACCCAAGCTAGGTGGAAAGGTGGGATGCAGAAAGCAACACAGCCCCCTCACACCCGAACACTACTCACTACTGTGAAACGATATTGAACACATAATAATTAAAAGAACAATAAAAAGCTCTTCTATGACGTAACGACCGAGCTGAAATTAAGTTTTTCTCGTGTGCTTTGGCGTGTCGCCAGGCAGAGTCTGCAAGCCGACGTCGCGCGAGAAACGCAAACTATAAACATTTGTTTTTGAAAAAAATAAAAGTTCGATTGAAAAAATAAAAGTTGATTGTGCGCGATGGGTGCACTGACATGAGAATCCGTGGCGGATCCGTGGAATATTCGGAGTATATTTTGAATAAATTTAAAATATTTTTTTTTGAACAATTTTGTTTTCTTATGTGTACTTTCTTAACTATCTTCTTAGGACTCTTCCTTCTATCTACTAGCTTGTTTGCACCACGGGGGATTCGAACCCTCGGGCAGCCGGTTTCCAAGCAGTAAGCTTACTGCTGCGCCACGCCTGCATGTAATGAGAGCGAGCAGAAGTTGCTTATATTAGAAGCTGCAGTACTAATTTTGACCCCGGATTCGCCACGGATCTACCACGAATTCGTCGCGGACTTCCCACAGATTGACCTCTACCACGGTTTCACCACTATTTTCGCCGTAACCACCAATTTCCTATGTACTGTATGTAATGGGAGTAGTCACTTTCAACATGAACAGTAATCGAAAAATTCTACTTTTCGTCCCTGGTTCTTTTGTGTAGATTTCAAACATCAAATGGCCTAGTTTTCTCCAATGTTGCAGTTCTTTTTCCATTTCAGGTTGTAAGGAGTGTTTGTTTGGACCGGGATCGACTGTACGGATAATATCTTCTACACAGCAGTTCTAATGGACCTTAATTACAAAAAAAAAACCATATATTTGTTATCAACACAACATAAATGTTGTTCGTTTGATGAGCCCATTTCATTTTCATTCGGTCACTTCAATGTGGTTACCATTTTAATCTAGTGTATTTTTTGCTGATAGCCGTATTGCTCGCAGATAGATAAATAAATGGATTGGTTCGAGATTCAAAATGAATCTTTGTACATTGGTACACAAATTGTGTGACGCCAAATTGATATGCATCCCATTCTCAAGAGTAATATCTATTTATTCAATCATTTTTGTTCATTATATTCGCATGATGCGCGCTAAATGAAAAACTTACATGGAGAAGAGTGCAAACAAGTTTGATATTTGATCTGGGTAACTTGTATTGGGATGAACCAATATCATTCGCCATGAAAGCAACATAGAAACTGAGCAAGCTGCGAAAAAATGTGTACAATCTATTGATAACTCGTCTAAAATAGTGAATTAATGCTGAAAATCAAAATTATTAATTTCGAAGAAACTATCAGATACAAACTTTCGTTCCCGATTATGAGAACGATGTACCTCGTATTGTAAACTAGTGGGATTAGAATGGACGATGGGGACGGGTTCCTCGTTCATTATTTTCATTCCACTCAGAATGATGAAAAATGGTTACAAACTAGTAACATTCTTAGTGAAGGCGATGACATGATAATAGAATATTATGCAAAATTTATTGTAGTATAATATTTATTATGGAAACTGCGAGATAACTATCAAGATGCTTTGCTTCGTGAAAAGAAGCTTTGTCCTCTATTTAAATTACTTAATAAAATGAAATGTATTAAGTCGGTTTTTTTGAAAATTTCTTCAACGTGCTCCAGCGCCCTTATTGGTCCTGGCGCGAACGCCCTGACCCGCACCGCTGGTACTGTAACCCGGTGTTTTTCCTCTCGATGGGGCCGTTTTTTTCATAAAACCTTCATATGTTGAGTGCCAGCGCCAACTATTGTGCCTTGGCGACTGTGAATCGAGTTAGAAAAATAAGAACATTTATTTTTCATAACAACAACACAACAACGGTTGCTAAACAGAACAACCTCACAGGTTATGTATAACAATATTGAGACCTGCCGCAGACTGGATCATCAATTGGCTCCACGCCCCTTTCCGCGTCCACGTGTCGTGCCTCCACGACCTCCTCTCGAGTTGTTCGAACGGGGCTCGAACTTCTTACGACTGAAAAATTAAGAGTAGGTATTCCGAACTCATGTCATCATACTATCTTGCCCTGTCATCAGACTCTATAACATCTAACCGGGTGGGCCAGAATTTAGGGTGGGCTATGATAGTTATCTCGCAGTTTCTATAATAAATATTATACTACAATAAATTTTGCATAATATTCTATTATATAAACTGCTCGATAACTATCAAGATGCTTGTTCAAATCACCTTGCAAGAACATGATCCTGGAAAGATGGTTCCGATACCTCTCTGTTGTAAAACTTATAAAAGGTATTTCCTTTTTCTGACCAGCACGCTGCCGTCATAATGTCACCCATTGATGCGCCGCATCTAAGGGCCTTCGAGGTACTGGCTGACCTAGTGGAGTGCGCTTTGAATTTTGAATCGCTACCAGCGTCTTTCAAAATCTCCGTAATCCAACGCGCTATTGTGGTCGCCTGAATCGGTTTGAAGGTCACAAATGACAGGAACAGTCTGACGTGGTCACCTTGCCTCGCTTCCGTTGCCTTCAAATAATCAGCCAAACAGCGAACCGGGCATAGTAGTGGATTTTCCAAGAATGATTCGTACCGCGCAGTATGTGCCTCTCCTGAGTTCGGTTCTTATTTCTATAATCCAAGAAAAAAGTCCAACGCTCAGCCGACCGCTGAAGATTATCAATTGACAAAGCCGACAACTCGGATACTCGTTTAGGGGAACAAACCGCCAGCAAAAAAAGCCAATTTGAGTGTCAATTCTTTCAACGAAAGGGTGCTATTGTTACCCAAGCTTGTGATATAGTCCAAAACAGTATTCACATCCCATGTTTCTGCATAACGTGGTTTAGGTGGATTCTTTCTGAAGAGCCCTTCCATGAATCGCGCGACGCGCGAGTCTGCACCCATCTCTGAGGCGCCTAATTGATCGAAGAACGTCGTAAGGGCCGCCCTAATGTTCCGCTGATGTTCCGGCACCAGGAAGAACACTTCACCACGCAGAACCTGAAAAGACTCGTTCAAAATTCTTTCGTCAGCCCCAAGGCCATAAGTTTTTCTCAAACCTGTAAACTAGAATCTACAAGTCACAGCTGCGAAAGAGAGAACAACTTTTGAATAATATGACAAACGTTATAGCCCCTAGAATTGAAGTAATGACAAAAAATGCCAACCATTGTGTACAAAACCAGGAACTCTATAATTGAGTAGTTTGAGTTAACATCTGTGATTTGTAGATTCTAGTTTACAGGTTTGAGAAAATATTTGCGCTGTGCGAGATTTGTCTTTGGTCCGGCTAATGCGCGCCTCCGTTTTTTTAGTTTACCCTCAAAAAGGCCCAAACGTGCAAATCAAGACTTTTTTATGATTTGTTGATTTTTCATGGCATATGTACAAGCTATGTTCAAACTTTGAACAAACTTGATTAAGTTTGAGCCGAGTTATGACGTTATGCGCTTCATGCAGACCGCCAACTTCCGCCGTGTGTGTGTGTGTGTGTGTGTGTGTGTGTGTGTGAACGCACTTCTGGGAAATTTTTATGTGTGAACCGATTTGACTGAAAATTTGGAACACGATAGATATCCCACTCAAACCTCGGGGGCGCAAACTTTTTTTCGAAAAAAATTATTTTTCATCAAGTTATAGGTCTTTGAAAATGTCTCTGCGTCTCTTAATTTTGTGCACTCTCTCGCCCTCTCTGTCGGGGTAAATCAAATTGGGTTATAACTCAGCTCAGTCCTAACCAAATCAAGTAAAATTTGAAGTATGATACCACGACATGAACTGACATCGGTTTAGATGTAAGTCTTCTACTGATGCGTCATCGAGGATTCTGGAGCTCGGATGACGTCATTTTTGAAAAGTGCAAAGTTGACGTCACATATATTTTCAAATGATGGTAATATCTTAGAAAGGGTCAATTAACGGTGAAACTCAATCTGAGAGTAACGTATTCTGGGATTCTGGAGACCAGATGACGTCATTTTTGAAAAGTGCAAAGTTGACGTCACATATATTTTCAAATGCTGAAAATATCTTAAAAATGGTATATTAACGATAAAACTTCATCTAAATATGACTTACTCCGGAATTCAGAAGGCCAGATGACGTCAACTTTTGAGAAAATTGACGTGAAATATGTTTTCGAATGCTGACAGTTTCTTAAAATTGGTCAATTCACGATGAAACTTCATTCAAACATGACGATGGGATTTTGAAGGGCATATGAAGTAAGTTGTCAGAAGAGCAATGTTGATGTCATATTTTCTTCGAATGATGGTAATACTTGACTAGTGGTCAATTGAGAAAACAATTTTACCACCGTACAGATCAAACAACCTCTCAACATACCTACGGCATGTATACAAAAACAGAAAAATTCATGAAAAAGTGGGGACCCAACGACTGTGAGATTTCTCTTCTGCTGTGCGCCCCTCAGACAACTACTCTCAAATGGAGCAGCTACTGCTACAAAAACCGAAAAATACTAATATACTCAAGTATAACTGTTCATTACAAACATACAAAAGTCGTAAAATATTTTCTCAAACCTGTTAACTAGAAAAGAACCGGAGGTCTGAGTTTTCCGTTCACAGATGTCTGGCTGATATGGTGACATGAACGAGTGAACGTTTTTTGTGTATAAAAATTAGTGTACGACAGAAGTTTCCATATTCCGCTGTGTCTGTAGTTTGATCCGTAGTCGTTCATAAACCAACCTTCAACTTCTCGAAGTCGAATCCAAAATAAAGAAGATTGCTAGCGATGCCTTTCCGCTGATGTTCCGGCACCAGGAAGAACACTTCACCACGCAGAACCTGAAAAGACTCGTTCAAAATTCTTACGTCAGCCCCAAGGCCATAAGTTTGCCTTGGCATTCGCGAATGCTTATATGCTTAGCTCTTTCATCCTTGTACGTCAGGTGATAGGATTGAGGATATTTTGCCCGCAGGGTGCTCATTTTCGAATGGGGCTCACTCTCAACAGAAGTTCTGCTGGAGAAAAGCAATCTGTATTCGGATTGTTCGTTTGAAAAATGAAAAAAAACCACAAACACAGTTTGTCGTTTCACAGTTTATCTGACTCAAAAATCGGATTGTGTAGTTTTTTTTCAGCTCAATCGAATTCTGCATCAACCATATAAGACGTAGCCAAATAAAAATATTTTGAAAACTGCTTATTTCAGAAACTTGCACACCAAGTGACGATCTCATACCCATCCCCTTTTCTTACTCAGTAACAGTCTATTTCCCAAAAACGCGCTCCAACTGCGATTTCTGTGGAAGAATTATCAGTCTGTCAACGTACGAACTGTCGGTTCGAGTGAACCAACAGTTTGTCAAGTGACAAACTGTCGGCGGGGGGTCCCATCCTAATTTAACCATTCAACCACAAAATAATGCTTCAAAATATAATTTATATTCCAAAAGCTCGTCAAACACATTATATCAGTAAAATGAATGATTCTAGAAAACTGTTCAACATTTTTCCTAATTCAGAGGTTGTTGAATTTCTATGATGTTTCAATTAATAGTAATTTGGTGATTCCCATATAACAGACTAGTTTTTCGGCACTGATTTTCAATAGAATAATTATGCATAGTTCCTATTCATACTGAGTTCCTTTTTCTATTGTTATATTGATTTCACTCGTACAATTCCACAATTGTTTAGTTTCCAGTCAAAAATTCTCAAAAAACCTAGTACCGAGTAAATTACCATTGTGTAAGAGATAGAAGTCATTTAAACTTTATTAAGTCAGTTCTTTTAGTTCTTAAACTAGCGCATTCAGACAGCGTAGGGGACAGCGTGGTTTGGAGCGAGTAGCGGCGGCTAAATGAAAGGCGCGCCAGACAGTTTCGAAACTATTCGATTATCGATCGATGGCAGAGGCGCGCGGTGCCCTGCCTCGCCCGCGCCTGCCTCCTTCTTACGTGCGCGTGCATTAATTAAAACAGTAATTTAGCACTTTTGAAATGAAAAATAGCGGATTTAAACTCAAATAGATAAAAACACTATTTAATCCAATGTATTTTAATGTGAAATTGTCTAATTTAGTGCAGGAACTTCAAAATTCTCACAATTAGTGCTGTTTTGATGTGGAATAGTTTGAAAATATGTACATTAATTAGATAATAACTTCATTAGTCAACTTAGCCCCTCTCCAACTGATTTGAATACAATTTTTAGTAACAGAGACCCACTTGCAATATTTTGGTAAACGTTAGAACCAACAGTCACACTTTATTCGTGTACAAAGTGCGCTTGCATGGAGGGGAACACGGGCTGGACACTTCTCATGGAGGGGAACACAGATACAAAGTGCGAATCGGGTATAAAATGCTGGGAGAGCCCATACAGTGAAATGTTACTCAGTAGAGGCTTGATTCACTGGATTAGGAAAAATTATGGAACCATTTCCTCACTTCGTGTGCAAGTTTCTGAAATAAGCGGTTTTCAAATGTCACTGATAAGTGTAAAATGTGACAAATCATGAACAAGTTTTTGCTAAGACTTGCAAAACTGGAAGTTTTAAATGAGAGCACAACTTGTAACGTATTCGCAAATATCACGGCGTCTAGCACTGCAGTGGAAGTGCCAAATTTATAAATTTCTGTCGATTGTCGGAACTGAACCTGCGAGCAAACGATTCGTAACAATGCACTAACCACTGCGCTAGTAGATTAGGTAACCGGCATCTTCGGGAATAGAAGGAACAGCGGAAAGTGAGATATAAAGTACCCTCATGCCTTCTCGTTGGCAACGACTACAAATATCAGAATATACAATACTAGCTTTATTTTTCTTCCATATCTTTGGGTGTTGTTGGCGTCAAGAGGGCGCTGGAAGTAAGAAGACAAAAAGTCTTCCAGGAAGACAAAGGCTATCCTCCAAGAGGCTGTCTGTTATATTCAGGTTGCAAGTCTAAAGTAGATAATTTAGGTTTAAAATACAATTACACACTACTATCAAAACAAGGCAAGAGGGATAAACAGGTTCTTTACTTTACAAAAGGTTCTTTACTTCAAGTGTTTACTGTATTCCCTTTTCCGCTTTCGCTACCAAAAACAGCAATCGAAGAATTGAAAACCTCATATGTAGCCTTCAGTAACGAGATGATGTTGGGATGAATTCCGATTTCTCCGAGCGATGACCAGATTGAGTTGTGATGTATACTATCGGAAGCTTTGGCCAGATCCACAAAGCAAAAAAAGTTGGCAAGCGGAATTATCGGAATTTTTCCATGACTTTGCGAACAATATGCAGATTGTCCGAGGTACCGGAGTTCTCACGAAAACCACATTGCTCTTCAGAGATGTTCTCTTCCATGTGAAATTCCATCCTTTCCAAACAACACTTTGTACAGGGTATTGAGCAACGTTATAGGTCGATAATTCCGGCCAAATCCTTAGTCCGTGTGACGAAAACTAGATTATCGAGTTCCGTACCGTGACGACTTTCCACTCCATTTCCTGTTACAAAAGGGAACTGTCTTCTGTCGTTCTCCTTTTCAGTACATTTTATTTGAAAATTTAGACAGAGTTAACTCCCTGTTCAAACCGTAGATAATGAGAGACAGCGACGCTGAAATGAAACCAGCTGCAAAATAATGTATTCGATATCTCATTAAGTATAAGTTCCAAATGAACACCTGCAGTCTGTAACGCCGACTCATATCAAACTTTGATTGAACTCTCGTGCATTCAGTGAAAACAACAAAAAATATTGCGAATTAGATGTTCGTGAAATAAATAATCAATTTTCCAGAATATAAAATTAACTTCATATAAACTCAATTGATCATTTTCACAGAACATGAAATATAACTGAAACGAAACGTGAAAAGTGTATCATAATAACAGAAATAGTAGACGAAACATTGTGATAAATTGAAAATAAAGGTTATTAAAAGATCCTAAAAAAGTCACGAATATCCATCATAAAATCTGTTAGCTTGGCAGAATATGGAAATATGGAGCAGCATCGAACGGAACCTGACTGTTAACTAAACAGCAATGAAAAGAACTAACAATAAATTTGACATTTATATGTCCCACTGTAGTCGGTATACCTTTGCCATTTTGGCACGATCTGGTTGCATTGTTCAAACCAAACAAAAGGTGAAAAAGTGTTTAATCGAGGGTGACGACATACAATAGAATATACAATACTAGCATTATTTTTCTTCCATATCTTTGGGTGTTGTTGGCGTCAAGAGGGCGCTGGAAGTAAGAAGACAAAAAGTCTTCCAGGAAGACAAAGGCTATCCTCCAAGAGGCTGTCTGTTACATTCAGGTTGCAAGTCTAAAGTAGATAATTTACGTTTAAAATACAGTAACACACTACTATCAAAACAAGGCAAGAGGGATAAACAGGTTCTTTACTTTACAAAAGGTTCTTTACTTTAAGTGTTTACTGTATTCCCTTTTCCGCTTCTCGTTTTTTCTTTCAAAGATTCGCACCCATTATGCGATAATCTATTCTCATCCCCTTATGAATATGCCCGCCCCGGTGTGTGCATGAACTGTTCGCGCTCTAGAACGTAGCCCTCTTAGTGTAGTGGTAAGCGTCTCGCTTTTGGTGTGGCGGGGTCAGGTTCGATTCCCGCATGAGGTGGACACGTGTCAAGAAAGAGGATCGTTCCTGGCAATTGTCAGTGTTGAGCAGTGATAATATCACTTGCCAAGTGTTGAGTTGTGTAAGTATCATTTGGCAGACGTCAATATCTATGTTGGCGCTTGTCATTTGGGTTGGCTCTAATATTTCCCAGATACTTCCGATACCGATACAGATGAATTGCTCATTGTCTCATCGTCGTTGATCGTTGGTTGCTACGGAATGGTGTCCGTACAACAGAAAGAGATCTCCTGGCCGCCCAGCAGTCCGCTGGCATGATGGACTGGTTGCAGCCACCCGAAGCTACAACCGAGAAGCCCAGATAGGTCGTTGCCGCCCGCCGCGTATTCGTGGCCACGAATATCTCAGAGCATGCAGAGATAAGCAGATTTGGAGATCGGTCAAGGATCACCACTGTGTAACATTGTGATGTGACGAATAAAACTTGAAACTTGAAACTTGAACATCCGCAACTTTGACAAATTAATGGTTTACTTGTCACACCCCCTCCGTTGACAACATTTTGGTTAAAAACGGGAATTTTGAACAAAATTTAGTTGGACCCGTCTTATATGTTCTAGTACACACAACCTCATTCCTAATCGAAACAAAGTGAACTGAAACACTTTTTACAAAGTTGATGAACGCAGATTATTGAGAAAATGAGCGAAGTTTGTAAATTTTCAGTAAATTTGATTATTTTGTTAATTTTTCGTCCCTAAGTATTTCTTAATTCGAATCACCAAACTGAAAAACGGTCCCTTTAATCGATGTCAAACATGCACAAATAAAATACTAGTAAAATGTGGGGAACACTTTCCTTCCACTCTCCACCTTTCGAAAGAACAATTTATCATAATCTACGCATTGATTGGATCGCTATCCAAATATAAATGTATTCATGTGAATTTTTATGAACATAGCCACTTAATATATTTCTCCACATTTGTATCTACTCAATGAACATGTCATTTTCAATTCACTCTTCGGTTGAACTATTTCAATGAATAGGTAATTATAGATTATGAACAGGTGCAAGTTTGAGCGGTTTCACCATGAGATACATCAACGTCTCTCAGACACGTCACCATCGAGCGAAATTGTCTTTCTTTCTGAGTTAGTTAGGCACCGTACCATTATAAGGTTAGTCCTCTCACAATCCCCTATGTATGTTGATTGTTCTCGTCGCTTCGCAGTCGAAATTAGTAAAGTGCGGCTTTCGAGATAATCTGAAACAATTATTTGGTCACTTCCTAAATGAAAGTGGCCAAACCTGACCAATGTAGGGGCAAAATTGTGTTCAGGTCACTTCATGTGATGTTGCATAGTGCATCTGACCACAACCTAATCGAATTCGTGCATAATGCTTTAGTTTTAAAAAGGTTGTACAGTTTAGTGCAATGAAGAGTTGTCGCCCCATTTGCTACTGTGTTGGGTGATACTTGTGTTTAGTTTAGCTTACTTTAAATGTGTTGTTTTCATGTTTGCATTCCATTTGAAAAATTTCAAAACAAATTGATTATGTTTATCAATTCCAAAGGTGATAACTGAAAATTAGAGAAGCTTCAAAGGAATGAAAACTTGATGAAAAAACGACAAAGTGACATCGGAATTGAAGCCAATCGGAAATGTCAAGTAAATTTAATGTAATAAAAGCAAAATGATGCTGCATGCAAATGCTATTTTCAATGCCGACTTATGAGTTCAAAATGACATTATTTGATCAACTATTCTCGTGTTTTTGGAGATGGGGAGTTTGTGAAAAGAAAATTCAATTAACAGACTATGATTGATTGTCCGGAATTTTTGAATTCTCCTTCTATATTCATGGACATGACAAATTATTTAGCTTTCGTTTCTCTACCTTTAAATATATTCGGCGGATATATAATCAGTGAGTTACATCAATATATTCCCAATGGTTCAAAAAATTCATAGTCACATTCAGTTTCACTTCTGCCCATTTGCAAAGATTTGTCAACTTGTGCTCATTCAGTGTTTCATTCAAAGCAGCTCACTACTTACAAATGGTATCTGATGCACTATCACATCTGCTGTTCTGTTCTAGACTTCCAGTTAAGCACAGTTACGGTAAGTGTTATATTTCAGAGATAGTGTTTTCTGTTTTCACTATTCAACAGAGGCATTTTTCACCATTCACTTTTAATATTTTTGTCCAGTATTCTTTCTTAACTTTATAGAGCATAAGAGACCTTGCTGGTGAAGTAACATGAGGTTTTGGTTTTGTTGGATATTCATGTTGTTAAAATGAGAATCAAGCCTTCGACAATTGAGAAAAAAATTAGCGATTGAATGGTTTCCCTATCCTACTGTCGGTAAAACTCGGCATCTTGGCATAATTTGGGAAGATGTTTCGTCGTAGGTGGCGACATTTAGATTTGAACAAAACACGCCAGCACGGTTTCATGAACTTTTAAGGCGCCGTTCTTTTTCCTTCCATTTCCCATGGGATATCCAATGGGTTTTCTGTCGAACTACCTAAACATAAGCACTCACGTGCTCACACTCGCTGTGTTCGATACTATTGTGTTCACCGTGGGCTCAATATTGTGCATGTTCTTTTATAGAGCTCAGGTATTTCTTCTCTTCTTGGTGTTTCTCCAAATCATTATTCATTCATTTATAATAACTTTTTCGGCATGTGCTTGCCGTTTTCCGACAGAAATTTCTTAATTCCAGGAAAAAAAACAGTTAGACCTAAAACAATTGTGCACAATAAATTAGCATTCTTAAGCCGAATCGAATACGTAGACACACGTTTTCCCTCCTGATGATATTTTTTAGGTTGTTCTACCCAAATCTCATCTCCTGAAATTCGAAGAGAAAGTATATTCAATTATTATTGGAGTTGGATATTTAGTGGTGGCTTTCCCCATTGTTTATCTGCTGCATTCTGTTAACGACGACACAGTAAACGCAGCCAAATATTACTCCGAGGTTAGCGTTTATTCTAACTGAAGCCGTTCAATGTAACCACCATTCTGAAGATGGCCGTAGTTGTAGTTGGAACTCAATACACAACACCAATTACGAGATTTGATCTAAAAAGAAACAAGAAACTACTACGAACACAGTGGGATAGGAGTTCCCTTCAATTTGGGGATATATTGAACTTTGCTTAAATTGGTGTAATTTATATAGGCAACTCTAACAGTGTACACACAGACATTTTCCTTAGTCTTCCGCTAAAACCGGGATCACTGTTCCAGAACTATTCCTGTGCCAAGTCCGTGGTTAACTTGCCTCGAATGGTAATTTATGTTTATGAGGATGTTCAGGTGAGCGGTTTTCTCTGGTCGTGTTCCTTGAGATTCGCATGCTGGAATATCCCGACACCTTTGTTTTTACCCTGATCTGGCTCTCTACGCGGACTGCTTCGCGAAGCTAGTATCCCAGCGGAATGTAAAAGCAGATATGGGCTGAGTTTAGGGTTGAAAAGGCCCGGGAGTTCGTATATACGGCATCGGTCGTCGCCTATTTATTGCCTAACTATGAACTAGAACAATTAGCAATACCTAATGCGACAGTAATCCCTTTCTCTACTTTTTTTTCGTTTTGCATCACTTGAATCATTTCTATTGTTATTAGGTTATCTCTGCCACTGTTAAGGTTGCAGTTGTCGTTATTGAATTGTTTTAACATTCCAGATGTTAGTATATCTGATGGCTACATACCAATGCGTTGCCTTTGGTTCGATAGTGGTTCTAGTTTCCGAGTCGTTCCGTACACTCAACAAGAATGCAGTCCATCTCTCTCCAACAACCAGAACAATGCAACGGAACTTCCTGTTTTTTCTCTGTTTGCAGGTATGCAAATGAAGAAGAAGCTCACTATCATTGAACAATTCAAATAGCTGTAGTTGGGAAAAGTTGTATGCTTCATTTTACCAGTTGTATTTTTGGTTGGATTCGTCAAAATCGAAATAATTTCTCACATGAACTCGATTAAGCTCCTAGACAGAATTTATATGAACAAGTGCTGATCAACTAATTCAACAGCTAAACTTTTTCATGTCGGATTTCCTCTTATATTTATTCTGACACCTACACTCGGTGTGTTCTACATGCTACTGTCAATAAATTTCAATTCACCCAGAGGTATGCCTACGAACTGATTCTTTACGAATAATTTTTGAGGAGTTTTCCCTATTTATGAGGTTGTTCACACGGTTTGCGTGACTACACTATCAGCTGATACTAGGATTACTCAACCACCGTCTTTTTATAACATCTCGACAGTGGTTTTGTCGCCTTTTTCGGATTATTGTGAATAAAGCATCATTAGGAGATGAATTAATTTCTCTCAAGCGTTTCAGTTCTTGGTGATGTGCTTGTCCTTGGCATTAGTGCTCATGGAACTGTTTCCACAATAACAACACTAGCGGTGCACAAACCTTATCGAAACTACCTCAGAAAATTATTTATGCGTGAGTAGTTTGACAAGTTATTATCATTCACAAACCATGTCAACAGCTCACTACACAGGGAAATTTTTTACCCCGGATGTACCCCGGATCCGCCACGGATTCACCACGAAATTCCACATGCGAATACCATGGTATTATCATGTGAGAATCCGTGGCGGATCCGTGGAATATCCGGAGTATATTTTGAATAAATTTAAAATATAATTTTTTTTGAACAATTCTGTTTTCTTATGTGTACTTTCTTAACTATCTTCTTAGGACTCTTCCTTCTATCTACTAGCTTGTTTGCACCACGGGGGATTCGAACCCTCGGGCAGCCGGTTTCCAAGCAGTAAGCTTACTGCTGCGCCACGCCTGCATGTAATGAGAGCGAGCAGAAGTTGCTTAAATTAGAAGCTGCAGCACTAATTTTGACCCCGGATTCGCCACGGATCTACCACGAATTCGTCGCGGACTTCCCACAGATTGACCTCTACCACGGTTTCACCACTATTTTCGCCGTAACCACCAATTTCCTATGTACTGTATGTAATGGGAGTAGTCACTTTCAACATGAACAGTAATCGAAAAATTCTACTTTTCGTCCCTGGTTCTTTTGTGTAGATTTCAAACATCAAATGGCCTAGTTTTCTCCAATGTTGCAGTTCTTTTTCCATTTCAGGTTGTAAGGAGTGTTTGTTTGGACCGGGATCGACTGTACGGATAATATCTTCTACACAGCAGTTCTAATGGACCTCAATTACAAAAAAAATCATATATATGTTATCAACACAACATAAATGTTGTTCGTTTGATGAGCCCATTTCATTTTCATTCGGTCACTTCAATGTGGTTACCATTTTAATCTAGTGTATTTTTTGCTGATAGCCGTATTGCTCGCAGATAGATAAATAAATGGATTGGTTCGAGATTCAAAATGAATCTTTGTACATTGGTACACAAATTGTGTGACGCCAAATTGATATGCATCCCATTCTCAAGAGTAATATCTATTTATTCAATCATTTTTGTTCATTATATTCGCATGATGCGAGCTAAATGAAAAACTTACATGGAGAAGAGTGCAAACAAGTTTGATATTTGATCTGGGTAACTTGTATTGGGATGAACCAATATCATTCGCCATGAAAGCAACATAGAAACTGAGCAAGCTGCGAAAAAATGTGTACAATCTATTGATAGCTCGTCTGAACTAGTGAATTAATGCTGAAAATCAAAATTATTAATTTCGAAGAAACTATCAGATACAAACTTTCGTTCCCGATTATGAGAACGATGTACCTCGTATTGTAAACTAGTGGGATTAGAATGGACGATGGGGACGGGTTCCTCGTTCATTATTTTCATTTTACTCAGAATGATGAAAAATGGTTACAAACTAGTAACATTCTTAGTGAAGGCGATGACATGATAATAGAACATTATGCAAAATTTATTGTAGTATAATATTTATTATGGAAACTGCGAGATAACTATCAAGATGCTTTGCTTCGTGAAAAGAAGCTTTGTCCTCTATTTAAATTACTTAATAAAATGAAATTTATTAAGTCGGTTTTTTTGAAAATTTCTTCAACGTGCTCCAGCGCCCTTATTGGTCCTGGCGCGAACGCCCTGACCCGCACCGCTGGTACTGTAACCCGGTGTTTTTTCCTCTCGATGGAGCCGTTTTTTTCATAAAACCTTCATATGTTGAGTGCCAGCGCCAACTATTGTGCCTTGGCGACTGTGAATCGAGTTAGAAAAATAAGAACATTTATTTTTCATAACAACAACACAACAACGGTTGCTAAACAGAACAACCTCACAGGTTATGTATAACAATATTGAGACCTGCCGCAGACTGGATCATCAATTGGCTCCACGCCCCTTTCCGCGTCCACGTGTCGTGCCTCCACGACCTCCTCTCGAGTTGTTCGAACGGGGCTCGAACTTCTTACGACTGAAAAATTAAGAGTAGGTATTCCGAACCCATGTCATCATACTATCTTGCCCTGTCATCAGACTCTATAACATCTAACCGGGTGGGCCAGAATTTAGGGTGGGCTATGATAGTTATCTCGCAGTTTCTATAATAAATATTATACTACAATAAATTTTGCATAATATTCTATTATATAAACTGCTCGATAACTATCAAGATGCTTGTTCAAATCACCTTGCAAGAACATGATCCTGGAAAGATGGTTCCGATACCTCTCTGTTGTAAAACTTATAAAAGGTATTTCCTTTTTCTGACCAGCACGCTGCCGTCATAATGTCACCCATTGATGCGCCGCATCTAAGGGCCTTCGAGGTACTGGCTGACCTAGTGGAGTGCGCTTTGAATTTTGAATCGCTACCAGCGTCTTTCAAAATCTCCGTAATCCAACGCGCTATTGTGGTCGCCTGAATCGGTTTGAAGGTCACAAATGACAGGAACAGTCTGACGTGGTCACCTTGCCTCGCTTCCGTTGCCTTCAAATAATCAGCCAAACAGCGAACCGGGCATAGTAGTGGATTTTCCAAGAATGATTCGTACCGCGCAGTGTGTGCCTCTCCTGAGTTCGGTTCTTATTTCTATAATCCAAGAAAAAAGTCCAACGCTCAGCCGACCGCTGAAGATTATCAATTGACAAAGCCGACAACTCGGATACTCGTTTAGGGGAACAAACCGCCAGCAAAAAAGCCAGTTTGAGTGTCAATTCTTTCAACGAAAGGGTGCTATTGTTACCCAAGCTTGTGATATAGTCCAAAACAGTATTCACATCCCATGTTTCTGCATAACGTGGTTTAGGTGGATTCTTTCTGAAGAGCCCTTCCATGAATCTTTTCTCATTTTTTTAGTTTACCCTCAAAAAGGCCCAAACGTGCAAATCAAGACTGTTTTATGATTTGTTGATTTTTCATGGCATATGTACAAGCTATGTTCGAAATTTGAACAAAATTGATTAAGTTTGAGCCGAGTTATGACGTTATGCGCTTCATGCAGACCGCCAACTTCCGCCGTGTGTGTGTGTGTGTGTGTGTGTGTGTGTGTGTGTGTGTGTGTGTGAACGCACTTCAGGGAAATTTTTATGTGTGAACCGATTTGACTGAAAATTTGGAACACGATAGATATCCCACTCAAACCTCGGGGGCGCAAACTTTTTTTTCGAAAAAAAATTATTTTTCATCAAGTTATAGGTCTTTGAAAATGTCTCTGCGTCTCTTAATTTTGTGCACCCTCTCGCCCTCTCTGTCGGGGTAAATCAAATTGCGTTATAACTCAGCTCAGTCCTAACCAAATCAAGTAAAATTTGAAGTATGATACCACGACATGAACTGACATCGGTTTAGATGTAAGTCTTCTACTGATGACGTCATCGAGGATTCTGGAGCTCGGATGACGTCATTTTTGAAAAGTGCAAAGTTGACGTCACATATATTTTCAAATGATGGTAATATCTTAGAAAGGGTCAATTAACGGTGAAACTCAATCTGAGAGTAACGTATTCTGGGATTCTGGAGACCAGATGACGTCATTTTTGAAAAGTGCAAAGTTGACGTTACATATATTTTCAAATGCTGAAAATATCTTAAAAATGGTATATTAACGATAAAACTTCATCTAAATATGACTTACTCCGGAATTCAGAAGGCCAGATGACGTCAACTTTTAAGAAAATTGACGTGAAATATGTTTTCGAATGCTGACAGTTTCTTAAAATTGGTCAATTCACGATGAAACTTCATTCAAACATGACGTATAATGGGATTTTGAAGGGCATATGAAGTAAGTTGTCAGAAGAGCAATGTTGATGTCATATTTTCTTCGAATGATGGTAATACTTGACTAGTGGTCAATTGAGAAAACAATTTTACCACCGTACAGATCAAACAACCTCTCAACATACCTACGGCATGTATACAAAAACAGAAAAATTCATGAAAAAGTGGGGACCCAACGACTGTGAGATTTCTCTTCTGCTGTGCGCCCCTTAGACAACTACTCTCAAATGGAGCAGCTACTGCTACAAAAACCGAAAAATACTAATATACTCAAGTATAACTGTTCATTACAAACATACAAAAGTCGTAAAATATTTTCTCAAACCTGTTAACTAGAAAAGAACCGGAGGTCTGAGTTTTCCGTTCACAGATGTCTGGCTTATATGGTGACATGAACGAGTGAACGTTTTTTGTGTATAAAAATTAGTGTACGACAGAAGTTTCCATATCCCGCTGTGTTTGTAGTTTGATCCGTAGTCGTTCATAAACCAACCTTCAACTTCTCGAAGTCGAATCCAAAATAAAGAAGATTGCTAGCGATGCCTTTCCGCTGATTTTCCGGCACCAGGAAGAACACTTCACCACGCAGAACCTGGAAATACTCGTTCAAAATTCTTACGTCAGCCCCAAGGCCATAAGTTTGCCTTGGCATTTGCGAATGCTTATATGCTTAGCTCTTCCATCCTTGTACGTCAGGTTATAGGATTGAGGATATTTTGCCCGCAGGGTGCTCATTTTCGAATGGGGTTTACCCTCAACAGAAGTTCTGCTGGAGAAATGCAATCTGTATTCGGATTTATATTAGGTTATTTTATTTGAACAAAATATAATTGTGTCACTAGGACTTTTGGATGGTGGTATGATTAAGTTAATGTGCTCAGTGAGAGATGTACTCAAAACCGTTTCGACCCTGATTCAAGACGGTTTTGGGTTTTCTCAGAGGGTTGGGTCATCATCAGTTGAACCCCTCTGAGAAAATGAAAACAGGACGAAAAGACTAACTGACCGTCTTCTAGCGGAGAATTGAGAGAAATGAACATTGCTCTAACTTCATTGCACATTTCAAGCTCGAAAGCTGGTATACGTGTTTCCACCTTACCATGTTAAATGGTGGAAGGCAGTGGGGCGATTTCGCCAAACCAACTCGAGGGAAACACGCTTTTGGATTTATATTAGGTTATTTTATTTGAACAAAATATAATTGTGTCACTAGGACTTTTGGATGGTGGTATGATTAAGTTAATGTGCTCAGTGAGAGATGTACTCAAAACCGTTTCGACCCTGATTCAAGACGGTTTTGGGTTTTCTCAGAGGGTTGGGTCATCATCAGTTGAACCCCTCTGAGAAAATGAAAACAGGACGAAAAGACTAACTGACCGTCTTCTAGCGGAGAATTGAGAGAAATGAACATTGCTCTAACTTCATTGCACATTTCAAGCTCGAAAGCTGGTATACGTGTTTCCACCTTACCATGTTAAATGGTGGAAGGCAGTGGGGCGATTTCGCCAAACCAACTCGAGGGAAACACGCTTTTGGATTTATATTAGGTTATTTTATTTGAACAAAATATAATTGTGTCACTAGGACTTTTGGATGGTGGTATGATTAAGTTAATGTGCTCAGTGAGAGATGTACTCAAAACCGTTTCGACCCTGATTCAAGACGGTTTTGGGTTTTCTCAGAGGGTTGGGTCATCATCAGTTGAACCCCTCTGAGAAAATGAAAACAGGACGAAAATCATCAGTTGTTTGAAAAATGAATAAAACCACAAACACAGTTTGCCGTTTCACGGTTTTGGGTTTTCTCAGAGGGTTGGGTCATCATCAGTTGAACCCCTCTGAGAAAATGAAAACAGGACGAAAATCATCAGTCGTTTGAAAAATGAATAAAACCACAAACACAGTTTGCCGTTTCACAGTTTATCTGACTCAAAAATCCGATTGTGTAGTTTTTTTTTCAGCTCAATCGAATTCTACATCAACCATATAAGACGTAGCCAAATAAAAATATTTTGAAAACTGCTTATTTCAGAAACTTGCACACCAAGTGACGATCTCATACCCATCCACTTTTCTTACTCAGTAACAGTCTATTTCCCAAAAACGCGCTCCAACTGCGATTTCTGTGGAAGAATTATCAGTCTGTCAACGTACAAACTGTCGGTTCGAGTGAACCAACAGTTTGTCAAGTGACAAACTGTCGGCGGGGGGTCCCATCCTAATTTAACCATTCAACCACAAAATAATGCTTCAAAATATAATTTATATTCCAAAAGCACGTCAAACACATTATATCAGTAAAATGAATGATTCTAGAAAACTGTTCAACATTTTTCCTAATTCAGAGGTTGTTGAATTTCTATGATGTTTCAATTAATAGTAATTTGGTGATTCCCATATAACAGACTAGTTTTTCGGCACTGATTTTCAATAGAATAATTATGCATAGTTCCTATTCATACTGAGTTCCTTTTTCTATTGTTATATTGATTTCACTCGTACAATTCCACAATTGTTTAGTTTCCAGTCAGAATTTCTCAAAAAACCTAGTACCGAGTAAATTACCATTGTGTAAGAGATAGAAGTCATTTAAACTTTATTAAGTCAGTTCTTTTAGTTCTTAAACTAGCGCGTTCAGACAGCGTAGGGGACAGCGTGCATAGACAATGTCTCAGGAGTAGCGCCCAAGAATACCGGTACTTGCGCGCTAGAACACCGCAATGACCGATTTGACACATAGGTTGTCGCGCTATTCTTGGGCGCAAGTACCGATAATGTTCGGCGCAACTAGCGCTTTCATTGGGCGGTACTACCGCTTTTTGGAATACAGTCATACGAAAATTTGCTCGCTACCAAAATTTTATTCGTTTATCAAAAAATATTGAAATACAATCAAATTTATTCGCACGTTTCCATATAATACAAACATGTATACGAAAAGAACCATAAACTTGAAAAACAAGTTAAAAACATACCACAACTATAACTAAAAAGACTCGTAGACTCATAACGTAAAGAGAAAGTGAATCACTATTAACCTGATGGACGGAACGAAAAATCGACATTTACATAACCTGATCTACAGAAAAGAGATAATATATGAATGGATGATACAATAATCAAGAAAACATCCTCGATGGGATTATGTCTATGTTCTAATACTAAAAGTGAAACAGTTACATTAAATCGGACAATAGTTCAGCTCACTGTTTTTGAATGAGTATTCCTCCTCTATAAAACAAATATCTAGAGAGTGGGTCCAACAATTATACAAGTTCGCTATGTAACGAAACCTTCAATGAATCGAAGAAGCTTAGAACGTGCAGCCACAGTTTTAAATTATAAAACTGATAGGTATGGGGACGAACATTTCGCTCTGTTTTGGAAATACTTCAAACTACTGAAGATCAAACTACAACGCAGAGGGGCAAAGTACAAATGTAAATGAACTCCGTTTTACACATACATGATCCATTACAGTGATAATTCACAAACCAAATCTAACATATACATTTAACCACATACCTTGAAGCTGACCTGAGACATGATGAACTTCCTGTCGATCATCATGAAAATTGGTCTGAAATTTACACTTATACACTTACATTTCTTTCAAAGTGTTGCATAATAATTAAAAAAATGTAATAAATAGCTCTAAAAATACAAAACTTAAACAGATCAAAACTCATTCTAAAACCGAGCACACGAAAAGACGATTCTGAACTAATCAATCAATTTTACTAACGTTTAAAGTAACCACTCACAAAATAAGAGGAAAAAAATAACTAAGAGAACACCCGACCGACGAGCGGTTGCGCAGACGAGAAGTGGAAGGCGATTTGAAAACAATTTTCATCAATCAATAACATATCCGGCGGTACTCGCGCTCGCAGGGTCCCCTGCCCGGCGGGTTATTCCAGTGAGCAAGTACCGGTATTGTCGCGCGCAAGTACCGATTTTTGCTATTGTCCTGCGCTACTACCGACTCATTGCCTGAGGTGGTTTGGAGCGAGTAGCGGCGGCTAAATGAAAGGCGCGCCAGACAGTTTCGAAACTATTCGATTATCGATCGATGGCAGAGGGCGCGCGCTAAGACAATGGGGGCCCAGTCGCCGCCCAGTCTGGGCCCAGTCGCCGCCCACTCTGGGCCTACTAACGCGCTGACTGGCCGCTAGTGGGCCACATGTGGGCGGCGAGTGGGCCTAGACTGGGCGGCGAGTGGGCCCAGACTGGGCGGCGACTGGGCCAAAAAAGTATAAAAAACTTCCCTGGGCTCAGAAAAACGGAAATAATGAAAAGGTTTGATCCTGTTGAAGCAGGTACTAAAACAGTTGATTAATATCATTCATTCATACAACAAAACATCAACAACAACAAAATCCGAAAAGATATCAAAAATGTCCATTTCAACTTCAAACTAAACAATTGATTCGGTAAACTACTTCGGTATTCAGGATCTATCTAAACTACACTGAAAGTTAAATGAGTAGTCACGTGAAGTTTGTATTCTAATCATGGACTTGGTCATTGCATGTTTCTCAATTCTGCTGTGTTTGAAATGTTTCACGTGCCTATTCAATGGGCCAATTTTACACATAATGGGCCAATTTTATATCTAACCAGGTTTTCAGGTTACTTGAGTGGGGAACCTTGTGACCTAGAAACAGAATCCGGTTAGCCTCAAAAGTAACAGTAAAGATAAATTTTCGGCTCGAATTAGAGGGTAACCTATTGTTGATTCCGGGAAAAAAGGTTACCAAAAGACCTAAAAACCCGATTTGATATTGAACTCACCATATGGTGGTCAATTACAGCACATTACGGTAAAAATACAAAAACATCATGAGAAACTAACGAATGACCACGATACTATCACTTCCGTTGAATGAAGTAATAACCAGCATAGGACTCTTCAGTGGTTGCGCTCCTTTCTCCTGCACATCAAAGTTCCCACAAGTTCGGCACTGAAATAAGTTTTCTGTGGGTAAGAAATGGCTGAATTTATTTGAATTCGGCATTCAGCACACACCCATTCTACATCTGAGAGAGTGAGGAGTTGAGGTGAACATGCCGCGATCATATCGATGAACGATCTATGGTTGAAGTCGGATGAACATAGTTAGGTTGATTTGCACATACACCAATTTGCAACTTGAAACCAGGCATTGTTTTGTGCCGTTTACGTGTTTACGAAGAACTTTTTTCTCGCGTTGGGTGCAACAACTGGTCCACAGCTCAGAAACTACTTAAATTACCTTAGAAATGAGAGCCGTGTCTAAATTATTCACTGTTAGAGATTGTAGAGAATCATATTTTGCTTCAATCATCACAATTTTCAGACATTACGCGAATACGCGAAAATAAATCAGCAGAGTTAATTTGTGAACACAATGAACGATATTTCTATACTTTACAAAAGAAGGGTTTTATTTTTAAACCAAATTTACCAGATAATTCTATGATGAAACAGTGAAAGATGTCAGCGAAACCGTTTTGTATCAGTGAACACGGTGAACAAAAGTAACGGGGTAGTAACGGAGTACAAAAGTAACGGAGTTTTACAAAAGTAACGGAATTTTACAAAAAAAAACGTGGTTTTATTATCATGTTTGTGAGCTAGGCGTTCATAGCGTGAAAACGCGTTGATAGCCACATTTCAATGTGAATGTGTTTAGGAACAATTTCCGCACTCTTGGTCGTACTTCAGCCAGCTGACTTTGAAAAAATGTTCTTAGATGGTCCGTTACTTTTGTAAAACTTCGTTACTTTTGTACTCCGTTACTACCCCGTTACTTTTGTTCACCGTTACTTTTGTTGTTGGCCTTTTGTATCATGTTTGAGAAAAAAATTTGCCTACTTTTCATGCGGCAGAAAAATATGACAAACTTGTTTTAGGCGGCACATTCCAAAATATTCCTGAACTGTACTCCAAATCCTAGTATAATGTTGAAAGAACAGATACGAGTGAATCAGGAAGCGTTTACTGACTGCCTCCTAGAAACATAGTAGTAGGTGTCAATCTTCCTCTAATTCCTGAACGCACCTGTAGAACTTCCCAGAGGCGTATCTTCTCCGTCATTGGATGAATTCATTGAAAACTCTCGGAAAATTAAATTTTGGAACGATGAAAATGTACCAAACAATGATCCAAAATGTAAATAGCCAAATCAGTTTCCCAGTTTACAAAATTTTTCATGTTATTTGAAACGAATAAATTTGTGATATGGATCGTTTGCAAATGAATCCCACAATGATTCACAGAGTACTGAGAAACTCAGTCAAACACGGCCATCATGCCAGCCAGGTCCCAAAATTTTCGAGCACTGGGCATGCTCTTGGCCATGTCTGGCCACGTCACAGACAAACTGAGGGCTACCGTACACCCTTGAATCTTACTAGGACCTCATTTCAGATGTCAGAGTCTGACAGTCCTTTATTTTTTTCTGATGCAATTTTTACAAATTTTCAACCGTGTTTTTTTAACCTTTTTTGTATAGTTTATAATTGATTCTTGTTCATTCTGATGAATTTTTCGATGTTTTGATGATCCATGAGGGGTTGAAGTTTTTACCACGTCACTATGTTCTGCGTACATGATCAAACTTTGTGATTGTGTCTGTTTCCAGAAAAAAAGAGAGGATACTGACAGATAAGTTCCATGTTCTACATTATCAATCGGGGCATGGACAAACAGTATATAGTGGAAGTTTGGAGCGATGCCTGACCTCAAAGTAGGTTTTATCATAATTTGTCCTGTAACCCGGTAGTGTGGATGTTGTTGTTTATCGGTATGATCAGACCAATAGTTTTTTGTTTCTCAACACCACTCGCTTTTTTACGGAGTAAAGTGTTCATGTAACCCCATTCTAATGCAAATACAGACGCGGGTGCCGGGTACATGAGCTGCTGGTCATATTTGATTCATTTGGACAAATGTATTTCTTCTGAGTCGGGTACGTGAAGAGCATTGCGTTAGAAACATCATTTGAGAATAACATATTCAAGGTTCCGGCTGGTCACTCGTTGGAAGGAAGTTTTGGCTGAACTGCGTCGCTGACAGACTGAGTGGCGCGACTTTCTGGAAAAAGGAGAAAGGACCCCCTCCCAGGAAGCATTGTGAGTTTGTATGATTAACTAAACATTTCCTATTTAACTATCCCTTTTATAGTTAGTGAATACTACAACTAACCCCCCCCCGCGGTTATTAATAAGTTTTCTTGTTTTTCGAAATACTCACCATAATTTCTGTTAATCAAATTTATAAAAAATACATATAATTCTTATATTAAATTATTACTGTGTTCACTATGTAACACTGCCACATCGTTATTCCCTAAAAAAAACTATTATAATGGTTTCAGAGAATTGCGGAACGACGCGTAAGACAGCGAATTCCATCCCGACTTGAGAGGCGACAAGAAAGATGTGCATTTGTCCACTTCTGCAGAAATGGACGACGCAATATATACCTTCTTGATTACGACTAAGTTTTGCTGTTATAGTAGTTTTCCAATGCCACTTATTTCTCATGCATTTGATTGAGTAGATAGTAATCTAAAACTTTTGGTAGACTACACCACCGCAGATCTTTCTTTAATGAATAGCTCTCCTAATTTATCGCGGACATACTTTTCTTAACTTTCTGCTGATCAGCTCTTTGACATGTTCTTTCTTCAGACATTAATCGTCTGCGTTAAGTATAAATATCACTAGGTGTGTTAGGCATGTACCTCAGCTCTCCCTATGCCCTGGTTAAATTCAAATAACGGCTCTTTTCTTCCAGACCCGGGGAAGTTCGCAATTTTTCTATCTCGTATCTAGTTCACAAATGTATTCTGTTTCTGTAGAGTATAAACACCTACTGGTGCGTCATTAAGTTGCTATTTTAAGGACTCTATTCGCCTTTCTCTGCTTTTGTCTCAGAAATTACATGTTCCCTATATTATTAGATTATCTACATTGAATAGTTGATCAGTCTAATTCGAATATGTTTTCATTTTTGAATGTTCGCTTTTATTTGTTCCGCTGTGCTCGATTATCAATGCTTGTTTTGTTTCTCTGAATAAACATTCTGTTGATTTTTTTGCTCACGAAACGGAAAATGGAAAAGTATTGGGAAAATAGAGCAATTCAATACCGTAATTATTAATTTTGAAAGTAGCGAACCTAATATTTTAGTTAGGACCTGGCCAGCAGCATGCTATTCGCCCTTCAAAAGGCCGCCTGGCATTCTGCTTGCATGAAGACCACGGCCGACCTGGCCCGACATGGCCAGCATGATGCCCACCATTGCCGTAGAATAACAGAACACACTTGAGTCAAAAAATTAACATTTGGGAAATAAGGCTAAAAATGACGTAATGAGCTTGAAGTGATTTGATGAGAACCTTACGTTGGCCAAAAACACTTCGAAATATTCCATAACAAAAGTATATTACGAAAAAATTGATATAAAATAACTATAAACAAGAAAAACGAACTGAAAATATAAGTTGAAAATTTGAGTTTTGAGTTCGAGAGGTGCGTCGCGGTCAACCGCGACGCAGCTTTGGAATGGATGACCCGCCCCCACTGGCGGGCACATTAAAAACTGGCTGCCCATGGCAAGCCATAAAAATGCCCATGGCATGCCTGCCAAAAAGTTTCTGGCAATGCCTGGTGCATGCCATGGGCATTTTTATGGCATGCCATGGGCAGCCTTGCCCGAAATATGCCATAAAGTGCATAAATGCTTGCCGCTCCAAAAATGTTTCAATGGAAGTTTTTTTTTCTGTTTTTGGAACAATTCAGTTTTTTTTAGCAAGATTTATGAAACCAATCGAAGATCATTAACAGAAAACTACTCGGACACAATTCACAGAAGTATGATATAAACCAAACAACACTATTGAGCAACACCATTATTGTAACATCAATCTAAACCGTATATTATACATCTCACAGGTTAGTGAATGTGATTAAATTAATCACATTCTTATGAAAAAGTGTTTAACATGGACGAAAATCATAATACAAGCAAGAGTGCAAGAGAGATAGGGAGAGAAAGTGAGATAGAGAGAGGGGAGAGAGCGAGAAAAGAGAGAGGTGGGGGATACAATCAATGAGCAGCAAGCTCGGGCAAGAATGGAGGTAAGAAGACATGGAAAGGTGACACAATATTAAACATTGAAACAAAAAATAAACACAATACTAAATATACAGTTCCCTACCAAAACACTATTCCACTCTTGAAAATATAAAACATTAAACATACATACAATTCAGCAATCTTACTCTTCGTCGCGAAACGCGAATGGTCAAGTACCCTGAAAGAAACAGATTGAGATGAGCAAATATCCCAAAAATACCGCACTTAGAGTCTTTACAAGAAAATTAACCACGTGAGAGGTGAGAAACACTCCGAACGACCGTACCAGAGCTATGATCTTATAAGATTCGAAATTGATTGATAAAGAATTTAGCTGACTTCAATTTGTTTCAACGTGATTTTGCTATAACTACCGACATGATTGAAATCCTCTCCATTGAATTTCAGGAAACGACTCATCACCATTCACTAATACTTTACACTCAGCTTCAGTTGCGAGTCATAAAAATACGTACTCTGATGAACTAGTACTCACACTAATAGTAGAGTGATTTTGTTGAATGAGCACCCGTTTTTCTTACAACCAAGAGTTTAACTCGACCTAACTGTCTATAATACTGGTAATTTGGTTGTATAATCTTGGTTTAACTCTGCGTCCATATATTTGGTATCTGATTTAGTTGATGCCACCCAGTTGAGCGGCTTCAATAATGTTCGCTCGTTTTCGGTGAATGGCTGGAACCAACTCCAAACTATACAGCTTAAAGGAGACCGGAGAGCAACATGGTTTCTCGTAAAGCTGCTGTATCCTACTTTTGATTGGACGTGTTGCGTGTCGCGCGGCATTGTCATGTGAATGTCACATGGACTGATCAAAATAATATACGAGTTAGATGTGCTCTCTGATCTCAATACAGTAACAGTTAAGAGCCGCCCGAAACAAAACCACTGCTCAAGTTGTGTTCCGGTCTCCTTTAACGAGGATTTCACTATATTGTCCATAAATCCATGTTTTAATCACGGTCGGGCTCTATGAAAAGTGAAGCTTCCGAATCAGAAAACTAATTTTCCTTATGCTGTTTTCCAGATGTATGCTTGCGCATGATAGCAGCCGGCTCGTAACCCATAATGAAAACTCACTTTTCTAAAACAGAGAAGTGAACAGACAACGAACTAACCCGATATCCAGCAACATTGTAGTGTAGGTCCATGTGATGATTCTTCCTCCTTAGAACTCGCCGGTACATTGTACATATGGCATATCCATTTGAGCAGCAATCGAATCGAGCAGTTCATACCTGCTGCATTATAAGTTCAGTAATGATTCAACAACATGTTATTTGGTTCATTTTGAATCAGATAGCTCAGCTAAACACCAGCTTATACTATTCTGGGAGACATATTATTTTAGAAATCAGGTCTCCGATCCGACTGAGCAAATTTGTGAGAATCTGGATTTAACCATGCGAAGTGTTTTCGAGTAAACGAAATGAGGGCTCTTGTATAAAAAAGGCAGCTAATGTATGGTATATGCTTATTGCTCAATTTGAGAGAATACGGAAAAACCAACTGCACATATCAGTTCAGTGTTACAGTTCTTTGAAAATAAACTCGTTTTTCGATTGAAACACGGAAAATGTCATTATTTTGCATGAAAAACGGGCAACGTTTTCCGTATCAGCCAAAAATTAGCCCTTTTCCGAAATTTTCTAGCTTCTCGGTTGACTTTACTTTGTTACGGGTGTGTGAGCACTAGTAACCACTTTGGTTACTAGTGCTCACACACCCGTAACAAAGTGCTGATCAGATATCAGTCATTTCAACAGAATTTCAAACACAAGCCTCAAGCGTATGTATAAACCGTATCTTAACCAATCTGTTATTCATTTCAATCCAAGCTACCCGTACCCATAGAAAAAAATGATTGAGGAAAGTACTGGAAAACAAACGACGTATTTCCAACACCTAGGAACTTGAAAACGTATCCCACTTAAACCACATCTGGGATGTGCCAATATACTATAACAGGCAGAAATTTGTGTTGTACTGTACAGCCCCCGAAAAGTGAAAGTAATTATTCATCTTTCACTTTCTGCTATTAATTTCACGGAACACACCTTCAAACACAAGCCCGAGAGTGGAACCGTAGCTCAATCAATCGCGCGCAGCGCGAAGCGCTGTGCGAGATTTGTCTTTGGTCCGGCTAGTGCGCGCCTCCGTTTTTTTAGTTTACCCTCAAAAAGGCCTAAACGTGCAAATCAAGACTTTTTATGATTTGTTGATTTTTCATGGCATATGTACAAGCTATGTTCAAAATTTGAACAAAATTGATTAAGTTTGAGCCGAGTTATGACGTTATGCGCTTCATGCAGACCGCCAACTTCCGCCGTGTGTGTGTGTGTGTGTGTGTGTGTGTGTGTGTGTGTGTGTGTGTGTGTGTGTGTGTGTGTGTGTGTGTGTGTGTGTGTGTGTGTGTGTGTGTGTGTGTGTGTGTGTGTGTGTGTGTGTGTGTGTGTGTGTGTGTGTGTGTGTGTGTGTGTGTGTGTGTGTGTGTGTGTGTGTGAACGCACTCCTGGGAAATTTTTATGTGTGAACCGATTTGACTGAAAATTTGGGACACGATAGATATCCCACTCAAACCTTGGGGGCGCAAACTTTTTTTCGAAAAAAATTATTTTTCATCAAGTTATAGGTCTTTGAAAATGTCTCTGCGTCTCTTCATTTCGTGCACTCTCTCGCCCTCTCTGTCGGGGTAAATCGAATTGCGTTATAACTCAGCTCAGTCCTAACCAATTCAAGTAAAATTTGAAGTATGATACCACGACATGAACTGACATCGATTTAGATGTAAGTATTCTACTGATGACGTCATCGAGGATTCTGGAGCTCGGATGACGTCATTCTTTAAAAGTGCAAAGTTGACGTCACATATATTTTCAAATGATGGTAATATCTTAAAAATGGTATATTAACGATAAAACTTCATCTAAACATGACTTATTCTGGAATTCAGAAGGCCAGATGACGTCAACTTTTAAGAAAATTGACGTGAAATATGTTTTCGAATGCTGAAAGTTTCTTAAAAATGGTCAATTCACGATGAAACTTCATTCAAACATGACGTATTCTGGGATTTTGAAGGGCATATGAAGTAAGTTGTCAGAAGTGCAATGTTGATGTCATATTTTCTTCGAATGATGGTAATACTTGACTAGTGGTCAATTGAGAAAACAATTTTACCACCGTACAGATCAAACAACCTCTCTACATACCTACGGCATGTATACAAAAATAGAAAAATTCATGAAAAAGTGGGGGCCAACGACTGTGAGATTTGTCTTCTGCTGTGCGCCCCTTAGACAACTACTCTCAAATGGAGCAGCTACTGCTACAAAAACCGAAAAATACTAATATACTCAAGTATAACTGTTCATTACAAACATACAAAAGTCGTAAAATATTTTCTCAAACCTGTTAACTAGAATCTACAAATCACAGTTGTTAACTCAACGTACTCAATTATAGAGTTCCTGGTTTTGTGCACAATGGTTGTCATTTTTTGTCATTGCCTCAATTCTAGGTGCTATAACGTTTGTCATATTATTCAACAGTTGTTCTCTCTTTCGCAGCTGTGACTTGTAGATTCTAGTTAACAGGTTTGATAAAATATTTTACGACTTTTGTATGTTTGTAATGAACAGTTATACTTGAGTATATTAGTATTTTTCGGTTTTTGTAGCAGTAGCTGCTCCATTTGAGAGTAGTTGTCTAAGGGCCGCACAGCAGAAGACAAATCTCACAGTCGTTGGCCCCCACTTTTTCATGAATCTTTTATCAATTTCATGTTATCCGTTATCTTAAGTAAAATATATTCAATAGTAAAATGTAGAAAAACAACGCTACGCGCGATTTTGCCGCAAAAACCGTTCCCAGGTTCCCACATTCGTAATTGAAACCACAAAAGTTCATCTTAAAACAAAGGAAACTATTTAGCTTCAGATCGACTCACCTTATTCGAAAATTCCTCTAGAAACTATGGCCAAATCTGGATCCCATAAGGAAGCGGCTGCCCAGCTCCAAAGTACTAACACGAAGATATCTGTAATCGATGTGACTTAAAAATGACGAAGTGCGTTGGATAATATTTGTATGTTGTGCATTCATTATATATTATGAAGCACGACACTTAATCCTAGCACAAAAATAACTTTGACTCGGATGACCCTGTCCCCAATGTTTTATCACAAAACTAGCTGAAAACATACACCAGCAAGGTTGTCCGAATAGTCAGAAAACTTCAAAAAAACGGACTACTTTTTAGTCGAAAGTATGAAAATCGGTCTACTTTTTATGAAAAATCCTGAATTTGCACGTCTTTGCATTTGAAAACGAACTACTTTATGTCGCTCAGTCAGACCTTACTGGAGTATGGCTGAAAACTAGGTTCCAAACGGAAATCGCATTTAGTAAAGTTGCCTGCTTATTAGTGAATACAAATTAACTATAAAAACAACCGAACAAGTGATTTAGTTGGTATAAATTGAAGAGAAAACGATTAATTTGTGAAAATTGGGATAATTACAGTATAGTATGATATATCTTCGATATTTTTGATTATTTGCTATCTCGGAGGCTGTTCACAGTCTGTAGTATAACATATAACCTTGTCACTACTTTAGTTTGTAAGTTTCAAGCCAATTTGAGCAATTTTTGGGCTGGGGACGAGTTGTCGCTGCGGCGGGGACGAGTTGTCGCACGCAACGCGGGGACGAGTTGTCCGTAAACGGAAAAACAACATAAACAAAATAAAACAACATATTCAAGAAAAGTTATTTGACCTCAAGTTGTCCGCGTAGAGGGGGAAATTGTCCGACCGCAACGCGGCGGGGGGGGGGGGGGGGGGGATTTGTCCGTAAACCTTGAAGTAGTGTAACCAAAGTACTAACTAACCTGATATCCATTGAGATTTCAGATTCGTTTGGCGCTGGTGCCACGTGCTCCCTCCAACATTACAACAGAATACCGACAGGGTTTGAAATTTACAAGGGCCACTCTCGTTCAGCTGTAAAATAAGAACAAGAATGCTGTCTGATATGGCAAAAATAGTAGAAAATTAAATAAGAATGTGACCTAACAGAACAGAGAGGAACAGATGTAACTCAGATACCGAATCCGTGGAGCCACGAGCCAATATAATATATAAATCATGGAACCACGAGCCAATATTCCAGAGGAGGGGAGGATAGGAGTCAATATTCTGGAACTAGTCTAGTGTGACTTTGTCTATTTCAAGAAAATCAAAACGTATCTAGAGAACAGTGATTCACCGCTGCGAAGGAATTCGAGATATTGCATTTAAATGTTCATTACAAAACTAATATAAAAACGATGCACATTATTTGTTTAAATTAAATGGGTTTTACATTAAATGGCCCGCCCATTACAAACAAATTTCTTCTGACAACAACACTTCTCAAATTTATCTAGCAGACACCCAACAACGAATCAACAAAATACAAAGCTAAACACGCGAAAATATAAAATAAATGAAAATATAGAAAAATTTATCGGACAACAAATTTTTTATTGCCGTACGTGCGCGTCCGCCAGACACCGTTAAACAGAGTACGCCGCGCATCGGACATGCGTTGGAAGTAATTTGCCCGAATAATGCCACAAAATTCTCAACTTTATGGCTTGCCATGGGCAGCAGATTCTCAGAGCAGGTGGGCGGCGACTGGGCCGGAACTCGCGGCTAGTGGGCCGACCCACCCGAGTGGGCGGCAACTGTGTAAAGGATAGAAATCCTAAGAATTAAGAATCAAATGTGAAATATAGAAATAATTGAGTGGTAAGAGGACCACGATGCAACTATACGCGAACAAAAGATAGTTATGGCTGATTTATAGTAATTAAAATAACAAAATTAAATAACAAACAGAAAAACACCGAACACTTTACAAGGATTAGGACGAGCAACTGCGCTATTGAATCGATGCAATTGTCATCATCGAATAGAATACAACGAATACTATTGACAGTCTAAACGGCATGCACAATAATCGTCAACACCGAGTGTGTTGGATAGAAACAATTACCAGCTTATAAAGAAACCATATCGCTAGCTAAGCGTATACTATATTATTAACAACTGGGCCCCCATTGTCTGAGCGGTGCCCTGCCTCGCCCGCGCCTGCCTCCTTCTTACGTGCGCGTGCATTAATTAAAACAGTAATTTAGCACTTTTGAAATGAAAAATAGCGGATTTAAACTCAAATAGATAAGAACACTATTTAATCCAATGTATTTTAATGTGAAATTGTCTAATTTAGTGCAGGAGCTTCAAAATTCTCACAATTTGTGCTGTTTTGATGTGGAATAGTTTGAAAATATGTACATTAACTAGATAATAACTTTATTAGTCAGCTTAGCCCCTCTCCAACTGATTTGAATACAATTTTTAGTAACAGAGACCCACTTGCAATATTTTGGTAAACGTTAGAACCAACAGTCACACTTTATTCGTGTACAAAGTGCGCTTGCATGGAGGGGAACACGGGCTGGACACTTTGTCAAGATACAAAGTGCGAATCGGGTATAAAATGCTGGGAGAGCCCATACAGTGAAATGTTACTCAGTAGAGGCTTGATTCACTGGATTAGGAAAAATTATGGAACCATTTCCTCACTTCGTGTGCAAGTTTCTGAAATAAGCGGTTTTCAAAATATTTTTATTTGGCTGCGTCTTATATGTCAATTTCAGTGTTACAAAAGACTACCTTCGGTACATTTTCATCCACTGCTTCCCAGAACCGCGCTTTCGATTTCTCGAGACAGTTTTCTGAAAATATTGGACATATACTTTCAGAGTTCACTGTTCACTCACAGAATGTCACTGATAAGTGTAAAATGTGACAAATCATGAACAAGTTTTTGCTAAGACTTGCAAAACTGGAAGTTTTAAATGAGAGCACAACTTGTAACGTATTCGCAAATATCACGGCGTCTAGCACTGCAGTGGAAGTGCCAAATTTATAAATTTCTGTCGCTTGTCGGAACTGAACCTGTGAGCAAACGATTCGTAACAATGCACTAACCACTGCGCTAGTAGATTAGGTAACCGGCATCTTCGGGAATAGAAGGAACAGCGGAAAGTGAGATATAAAGTACCCTCACGCCTTCTCGTTGGCAACGACTACAAATATCAGAATATACAATACTAGCTTTACTTTTCTTCCATATCATTGGGTGTTGTTGGCGTCAAGAGGGCGCTGGAAGTAAGAAGACAAAAAGTCTTCCAGGAAGACAAAGGCTATCCTCCAAGAGTCTGTCTGTTACATTCAGGTTGCAAGTCTAAAGTAGATAATTTACGTTTAAAATACAATTATACACTACTATCAAAACAAGGCAAGAGGGATAAATAGGTTCTTCACTTTACAAAAGGTTCTTTACTTTGAGTGTTTACTGTATTCCCTTTTCCGCTTCTCGTTATTTCTTTCAAAAATTCGCATTCGTTATGCGATAATCTATTCTCATCCCGTTATGAATATGCCCGCCCCGGTGTGTGCACGAACTGTTCGCGCTCTAGAACGTAGCCCTCTTAGTGTAGTGGTAAGCGTCTCGCTTTTGGTGTGGCGGGGTCAGGTTCGATTCCCGCATGAGGTGGACACGTGTCAAGAAAGAGGATCGTTCCTGGCAATTGTCAGTGTTAAGCAGTGATAATATCACTTGCCAAGTGTTGAGTTGTGATAGTATCACTTGGCAGACGTCAATATCTGTGTTGGTGCTTGTCATTTGGGTTGGCTATAATATTTCCCAGATACTTCCGATACCGATACAGATGAATTGTTCATGTGTCTCATCGTCGTTGGTCGTTGGTTGCTACGGAATGGTGTCCGTACAACAGAAAGAGATCTCCTGGCCGCCCAGCAGTCCACTGGCATGATGGACTGGTTGCAGCTACCCGAAGCCACAACCGAGAAGCCCAAAGAGGTCGTTGCCGCCCGCCGCGTATTCGTGGCCACGAATATCTCAGAGCATGCAGAGATAAGCAGATTTGGAGATCGGTCAAGGACCACCACTGTGTAACATTGTGATGTGACGAATAAAACTTGAAACTTTAAACTTGAACATCCGCAACTTTGACAAGATAATGGTTTACTTGTCACACCCACTCCGTTGACAACATTTTGGTTAAAAACGGGAGTTTTGAAAAAAAATTAGTTGGACCCGTCTTATATGTTCTAGTACACACAACCTCATTCCCAATCGAAACAAAGTGAACTGAAACACTTTTAACAAAGTTGATGAACGCAGATTATTGAGAAAATGAGCGAAGTTTGTAAATTTTCAGTAAATTTGATTATTTTGTTAATTTTTCATTCCCAAGTATTTCTTAATTCGAATCACCGAATTGAAAAGGAACGGTCCCTTTAATCGATGTCAAACATGCGAAAATAAAATACTAGTAAAATATAGGGAACACTTTCCTTCCACTCTCCACCTTTCGAAAGAACAATTTATCATAATCTACGCATTGATTGGATCGCTATCCAAATACAAATGTACTCATTAAAATTTTTATGAACATAGCCACTTAATATATTTCTCCACATTTGTATCTACTCAATGAACATGTCATTTTCAATTCACTCCTCGGTTGAACTATTTCAATGAATAGGTGATTATAGATTATGAACAGGTGCAAGTTTGAGCGGTTTTACCATGAGATACATCAACGTCTCTCAGACACGTCGCCATCGAGCGAAATTGTTTTCCTTTCTGAGTTAGTTAGACACCGTACCATTATAAGGTTAGTCCTCTCACAATCTCCTATGTATGTTGATTGTTCTCGTCATTTCGCAGTCGAAATTAGTAAAGTGCGGCTTTCGAGATCATCTGAAACAATGATTTGGTCACTTCCTAAATGAAAGTGGCCAAACCTGATCAATGTAGGGGCAACATTGTGTTCAGGTCACTTAATGTGATGTTGCATAGTGCATCTGACCACAACCTAATCGAATTCTTGCCTAATGCTTTAGTTTCAAAAAGGTTGTACAGTTTAGTGCAATGAGGAGTTGTCGCCCCATTTGCTACTGTGTTGGGTGATACTTGTGTTTAGTCGTTAGCTTACTTAAAATGTGTTGTTTTCATGTTTGCATTCCATTTGAAAAATTTCAAAACAAATTGATTATGTTTATCAATTCCAAAGGTGATAACTGAAAATTAGAGAAGCTTCGAAGGAATGAAAACTTGATGAAAAAACGACAAAGTGACATCGGAATTGAAGCTAATCGGAAATGTCAAGTAAATTTAATGTAATAAAAGCAAAATGATGCTGCATGCAAATTTTCGAGGCCGACTTTTCTCGTGTTTTTGGGGATGGGGAGTTTGTGAAAAGAAAATTCAATTAACAGACTATGATTCATTGTCCGGAATTTGTGAATTCTCCTTCTATATTCATGGACATGACAAATTATTTAGCTTTCGTTTCTCTACCTTTAAATATATTCGGCGGATATATAATCAGTGAGTTACATCAATATATTCCCAATGGTTCAAAAAATTGATAGTCACACCCAGTTTCACTTCTGCCCACCTTTGAAAAGATTTGTCAACTTGTGCTCATTTAGTGTTTCATTCAAAGCAGCTCACTACTTACAAATGGTATCTGATGCACTATCACATCTGCTGTTCTGTTCTAGACTTCCAGTTAAGCACAGTTACGGTAAGTGTTATATTTCAGAGACAGTGTTTTCTGTTTTCAGTATTCAACATAGGCTTTTTTCACCATTCACTTTTAATATTTTTATCCAGTATTCTTTATTAACTTTATAGAGCATAAGAGATTTTGCTGATGAAGTAACATGAGGTTTTGGTTTTGTTGGATATTCATGTTGTTAAAATGAGAATCAAGCCTTCGACAATTGAGAAAAAAATTAGCGATTGAATGGTTTCCCTATCCTACTGTTGGTAAATCTCGGCATATTGGCATAATTTGGGAAGATGTTTCGTCGTAGGTGGCGACATTTAGATTTGAACAAAACACGCCAGCACGGTTTCATGAACTTTTAAGGTGCCGTTCTTTTTCCTTCCATTTCCCATGGGATATCCCATGGGTTTTCTGTCGAACTACCTAAACATAAGCACTCACGTGCTCACACTCGCTGTGTTCGATACTAATTTGTTCACCGTGGGCTCAATATTGTGCATGTTCTTTTATAGAGCTCAGGTATTTCTTCTCTTCTTGGTGTTTCTCCAAATCATTATTCATTCATTAATAATAACTTTTTTGGCATGTGTTTGCCGTTTTCCGACAGAGATTGCCTAATTCCAGGAAAAAAAAACAGTTAGACCTAAAACAATTGTGCACAATAAATCAGCATGCTTAAGCCGAATCGAATACGTAGACACACGTTTTCCCTCTTGATGATATTTTTTAGGTTGTTCTACCCAAATCTCATCTCCTGAAATTCGAAGAGAAAGTATGTTCAATTATTATTGGAGTTGGATATTTAGTGGTGGCTTTCCCCATTGTTTATCTGCTGTATTCTGTTAACGTCGACACAGTAAACGCAGCCAAATACTACTCCGAGGTTAGCGAAGCCGTTCAATGTAACCACCATTCTGAAGATGCCCGTAGTTGTAGTTGGAACTCAATACACAACACCAATTACGAGATTTGATCTAAGAAGAAACAAGGAAATACTACGAACACAGTGGGAAAGGAGTTCCCTTCAATTTGGGGATATATTAAACTTTGCTTAAATTGGTGTAATTTATAAAGGCAACTCTAACAGTGTACACACAGACATTTTCCTTAGTCTTCCGCTAAAACCGGGATCACTGTTCCAGAACTATTCCTGTGCCAAGTCCGTGGTTAACTTGCCTCGACTGGTAATTTATGTTTATGAGGATGTTCAGGTGAGCGGTTTTCTGTGGTCGTGTTCCTTGAGATTCGCATGCTGGAATATCCCGACACCTTTGTTTTTACCCTGATCTGGCTCTCTACGCGGACTGCTTCGCGAAGCTAGTATCCCAGCGAAATGTAAAAGCAGAGAAATAGCATGATAGGGGCTGAGTTAAGGGTTGAAAAGGCCCGGGAGTTCGTATATACGGCATCGGTCGTCGCCTATTTATTGCCTAACTATGAACTAGAACAATTAGCAATACCTAGTGCGACAGTAATCCCTTTCTCTACTTTTTTTTCGTTTTGCATCACTTGAATCATTTCTATTGTTATTAGGTTATCTCTGCCACTGTTAAGGTTGCAGTTGTCGTTATTGAATTGTTTTAACATTCCAGATGTTAGTATATCTGATGGCTACAAGCCAATGCGTTGCCTTTGGTTCGATAGTGGTTCTAGTTTCCGAGTCGTTCCGTACACTCAACAAGAATGCAATCCATCTCTCTCCAACAACCAGAACAATGCAACGGAACTTCCTGTTTTTTCTCTGTTTGCAGGTACGCAAATGGAGAAGAAGCTCACTATCATTGAACAATTCAAATAACTGTAGTTGGGAAAAGTTGTACGCTTCATTTCTACCAGTTGTATTTTTGGTTGGATTCGTCAAAATCGAAATAATTTCTCACATGAACTCGATTAAGCTCCTAGACAGAATTTATATGAACAAGTGCTGATCAACTAATTCAACAGTCAAAACTTTTTCATGTCGGATTTCCTCTTATATGTATTCTTACACCTGCACTCGGTGTGTTCTACATGATACTGTCAATAAATTTCAATTTACCCAGAGGTATGCCTACGAATTGATTCTTTACGAATAATTTTTGAGGCGTTTTCCCTATTTATGAGGTTTTTCACACGTTTTGCGTGACTACACTATCAGCTGATACTAGGATTACTCAACCACCGTGTTTTTATAACATCTCGACAGTGGTTTTGTCGCCTTTTTCGGATTATTGTGAATAAAGCATCATTAGGAGATGAATTAATTTCTCTCAAGCGTTTCAGTTCTTGGTGATGTGCTTGTCCTTGGCATTAGTGCTCATGGAACTGTTTCCACAATAACAACACTAGCGGTGCACAAACCTTATCGAAACTACCTCAGAAAATTATTTATGCGTGAGTAGTTTGACAAGTTATTATCATTCACAAAACATGTCAACAGCTCACTGCACAGGGAAATTTTTACCCCGGATGTACCCCGGATCCGCCCCTGTCAGTGCACCCATCGCGCACAATCAACTTTTATTTTTTTCAATCAACTTTTATTTTTTCAAAAAATAAATGTTTGGTTTGCGTTTCTCGCGCGACGTCAGGTTGCGGACTCTGCCCGGCGACACGCCAAAGCACCCAGGAAAATATATTTAGCTCGGTCGTTAGATTATAAAAAGAGCTCTTTATTGTTCTGTTTATTATCATGTGTTTACGATAGTTTACCATCCCATAATAAGTAGTGTTAAGGTGTGTGGCGGAGGGCGTGTAATTCATTTACTCAGACTATAGGAAATCACAATATCTGTGTTGTAGTTTGATCAGTATGCATGAAACGGTTCTCGCATCATGACTGAAATAGACAGGATCAAACTACAAACCCAGCATTTTAGAGCTATATGTACAGTATCGACCCCCTGAGCAAACATTATAGAAAAACTGAATGCATGCGATTTCGCTGTTGGTGAAAATGATAGTTGGCGGAGTTTTCTCTGGTCGTTCGCCTGTTCGCACAATTACACATGAACAAGTTTATGAAGTATTATTTGATGAAGTAACTCTGAAAAACACGAGACTCTTCTGGCTTCTTAAGTCAAGCCGTTGGGTTAGGCTAATAACTGACCAGGTAAACAGATAGTTCAGAGCCACCACCGCATCGCTTTTGGACAGGCCGTATGCAATGCTTATTTAATTGTTCTTACTTGTTTCCATTATTTCTCTTTCGATTCATAAATTCCTTGATCATGTTAGGCTCTCTAATGCAAGATTTTGCTTTCAGCAGCAGTCAGGTTGCAAGTATTCGCGACGGCCTAGAAAACAGCTGGTTACAGCCATTGAAATAAAGTGACTGGATCGCATCACGTCGATTTTTTCTCTGGTCTCAGGTATATTCATATTTTTTCATTGAGGTTCACATTTACATACAAATGGTCACCCATCTAAAAAAAACTTCCTAATTATGAACAAACTGCTCTGAGTATTGAAACATCTTTAAGATCTATCTATACAACTGTGGTTTGAAAGGAAGCAAATTTATTACTGATATAATATATAGTAAAGCAGCATTTAGCAGAATTATCGAGTGTTTAAGGGACTATGTGCATTGTTATAAACTGTCAATGAGCCTCTCTAACTAATTTGAAAGTCTAATCTATTTACACTAAGATTGTAGGTTGTAGTTGTGGCTAAGTTTGCAATAAATATGTAGGTTGTAGTTGTGGCTAAGTTTGCACGGAAACGGAGTGAATTGTGAATGAGAATAGAGTATGAATATCTCACATCACACACCAGTAAAATATGACTTTTCTGTTTTACGAAAGACAGTTTTCCATTTATATACGCTAAACTTCTTGATTTTCAATGACAAAATGGGCAGTTCTCCTGAATTTGCAACAAAAGTAGTCCACTCTTCGAAATCTTGTGGCTTGGTACCTGGACAATACTACTGTTATATGCTCCGTTTTGAACAAAAATATTGCCTCGGACAGCCACTAGTATTTTACGCAAATAGTGAAATACAATTTGCCTTTGGCTACTTAGTACTTAGTCATGAAGAAGGCAAAAAACAGGCTTTACGTTGTGCGTCTGTGACACGTAGGAAACTCGGCTATGCTCGACGGATAATGAAGCTTGAAATAGTTAAAGTTAAACTAAAACGGGGTTCATTTCTCGAAGAATAGTCGGGAAATAAGTTCGTAGTACAAGTAGCACTACTGAATGGTCTGTAATAGTGTTGTTCCATTTTGTAGATCAAAGCTAAGCCATAGACAAATCGAGAACTAGGTACTGTTGTCGTATATTGCCTAATTAATACAAAATTTCAGGTTTCGCTATACTCCATATGCTTCTTTCCAGTCCGGACTGACCGTATTACTCTCATCTCAGCAATAATGAGGCAGATGAAACTCCGATGAAAAGGTGGGATTGTGTTTGTGTATTTGACATTCAAAAGTGAGAAGTAAATAAACATGTTTTACTGAAACTGGAAAGTGAAATTCGCAAGTTCCCATGCAAGCTCTATATTATCGAGGACAGGAAGTATATTGTTTGCTATGATAACTGTAACACAGTACTCAATATTGCCTTCTATTTATAATGATAACTGTTGCTACTGACGTTCATTCAACACTTAACTGGTTCGAATTTCTGTATACACCAGACAGCTATAGTCTGTTCCACCCACTTATAACCCTCTACAGTAATGTACTCAATTTCCTACGTCAGATCTCGATGTGTTACGGTTATTGGAATTGGATTATCTTAAAATTTCAGTAGTATCTCCTTCACCTTTACTTATACAAACTCTGAGAGCTGAAAACCAAAAGAGTGAAATATTCATTAGAAAAAACCTTCTAAATATTTGATGGATTACTGTACAAGGACATCGATTGGTGAAACAGAGTATACTTGCTGCTTCACCCGAGTGTCGCTTATAATTGTGTTTGTATAGTATGATTTCACTATGTTTATATAATTACCTTTTTCAATCTGCTTTCTAACGAAATGTGGGTAGTTTTGAGTAATTTTTGAAATGAAATCGTTTCGCAAGTGACAAAGTTCGTGTGGGTGGAGGGCGGAAGCTGGAGAGGTTCAATGACTTGTTTCATGTATTGTTTTTACGCTTCGTCTTTATAGGGTATGCGATTTCTTCACTACGACTACAACCACTCTGATCGGACTTCACTTCTACGTAGAAAAAATAGAAGATTCACGTTCTTATGATATTATTATTTGTGTTTCTTTATAAAAACTGATAAATGCCATCAACTGGCTTTGCTATTCTAGCATTGTTTCTAGAGGGAGAGCTGGGAACTTGATACAAGATAATATGGGTCTGGATCTCTAATTGTCCAATTGTCCAATTGTCCAACTTCAATTGTCCAATTGTCCATCTCAAATGTCCATTTGTCCAATTGTCTATTTTCAATTGTCCAATTGTCTAATTGTCTGTTTTCAAATGTCCATTTGTCCAATTTTGAATTGTTTTTTTTTTAAATTTTTCTTTCTTTTTACTTTCTAATTTCTCAATGTTTCTTTCTCCTCCCACCCGGGGGTCATTTTACGCGTCAAAATATAAAATTTGACGGATTAGGATGAAACTTGCACAACTGGGGTAATCGACCACGAAGATCACGAATACGCGAATTAAAATTTGTTCAACGCGCGCAAAACGTGCACGCGACGCGACAAAAATGTCAACATTAGAGTTTGGGAATGAAACTTTGGGAACAGGGGTAGTTGATGACGCTGATTTCGAATATCGACATTATGTTAAAGGTTAAAGGTGGTGGGAGGCGAAAGCTTCATGGTGAGCAAAACGAGAATTTTCGAATCAAACTTGCAGGGCTAGGGTAGTCGATCATGGACATAACGAATATCGATACGGGGTTAAAGGTGGTGGGAGCTAAAGTATAAATGTTTCAAACCTATTTGTATTGGGTCAAACTTACAGAGAAGGCGTAGTAGACGATAGGGATTCTATATATCGACATAACGTTAAGGTTGACGGGTGGAAACGGTGGCCTTAAAAGCAGTAATAACTTGAAATTATGAAAAAAAAATATTTGTATTGTATTGTACTTCAATGTCATGTCGATATTCAGAATCCCTATCGTCTACTAAGCCTTCTCTAAAAGTTTGACCCAATACGAATAAGTTTGGAACATTTATACTTTAGCCCCCCCCCACCACCTTCAACCCCGTCTCGATATTCGTTATGTCCATGATCGACTACCCTACCCCTGCAAGTTTGGTTGGAAAATTCTCGTTTTGCTCACCATGAAACTTTTGCCTCCCACCACCTTTAACCTTCAATATAATGTCGATATTCGAAATCAGCGTCATCAACTACCTCTGTTCCCAAAGTTTCATTCCCAAACTCTAATGCTGACATTTTTGTCGCGTCGCGTGCACGTTTTGCGCGCGTTGAACAAATTTTAATTCGCGTATTCGTGATCTTCGTGGTCGATTACCCCAGTTGTGCAAGTTTCATCCTAATCCGTCAAATTTTACATTTAACGCGTAAAATGACCCCCGGGTGTGAGGAGAAAGAAAAATTGAGAAATTAGAGAGTGAAAAAAAAATTTGAAAAAAATTTAAAAATAGGACAAATGGACATTTGAAAACAGACAATTAGACAATTGGACAATTGAAAATAGACAATTGGACAAATGGACATTTGAGATGGACAATTGGACAATTGAAGTTGGACAATTGGACAATTGGACAATTAGAGATCCAGGTCCTATGTTTCCCAATATATCGAGCTTACTAAAATAATAATAAACATGGAAGAGCATATGATCCTGAAAAGGTATGGTAACAGTTGACCCCGTTTTCCTTGTTCTATATGTTTATTATCAGTGAATGAATATGAGAGGAAGTAACATATATTTTTTCTTTGAAAACGGGGGCTCTTGACGTTCATTATAAGTATATTGGATTTTTTTGACCATTTTCACCTTCCTATTGTTGGCTATAGATACTCTCCCATTCTCTTCCGAATGGTGTTGTAAAAATGAAATTATATCTAGACAAACGCTCTCTGAATTCAATTAGTGCTCTAAATCAGCTGCGAAACGGGCATGACCAGATGAATGGTGACTAAAATGATGGCTTGTAGATATAAATATGTCTCATTGGTCTTAGCAACATACCAGACGGAATTACACAGCAGAAATTGAGGCTTCACTCGTTTTAAAGCTCGACAGGTCTGAATTTTTGATTTAACAATATTCCGTACGTAATGTGACGTGTCGCTGAGAGCGCAAACCAAACTTTTGTTTTCAGAAAAAAATAAAAGTTGATTGAAAAAAATAAAAGTTGATTGTGCGCGATGGGTGCACTGACACGCCACGGATTCACCACGAAATTCCACATGCGAATACCATGGTATTATCATGTGAGAATCCGTGGCGGATCCGTGGAATATCCGGAGTATATTTTGAATAAATTTAAAATATAATTTTTTTGAACAATTTTGTTTTCTTATGTGTACTTTCTTAACTATCTTCTTAGGACTCTTCCTTCTATCTACTAGCTTGTTTGCACCACGGGGGATTCGAACCCTCGGGCAGCCGGTTTCCAAGCATATCCGGAGTATGCGCCACGCCTGCATGTAATGAGAGCGAGCAGAAGTTGCTTATATTAGAAGCTGCAGCACTAATTTTGACCCCCGGATTCGCCCCGGATCTACCACGAATTCGTCGCGGACTTCCCACAGATTGACCTCTACCACGGTTTCACCACTATTTTCGCCGTAACCACCAATTTCCTATGTACTGTATGTAATGGGAGTAGTCACTTTCAACATGAACAGTAATCGAAAAATTCTACTTTTCGTCCCTGGTTCTTTTGTGTAGATTTCAAACATCAAATGGCCTAGTTTTCTCCAATGTTGCAGTTCTTTCTCCATTTCAGGTTGTAAGGAGTGTTTGTTTGGACCGGGATCGACTGTACGGATAATTTCTTCTACAGAGCAGTTCTAATGGACCTCAATTACAAAAAAAATCATATATATGTTATCAACACAACATAAATGTTGTTCGTTTGATGAGCCCATTTCATTTTCATTCGGTCACTTCAATGTGGTTACCATTTTTATCTAGTGTATTTTTTGCTGATAGCCGTATTGCTCGCAGATAGATAAATAAATGGATTGGTTCGAGATTCAAAATGAATCTTTGTACATTGGTACACAAATTGTGTGACGCCAAATTGATATACATCCCATTCTCAAGAGTAATATCTATTTATTCAATCATTTTTGTTCATTATATTCGCATGATGCGCGCTAAATGAAAAACTTACATGGAGAAGAATATTTGATCTGGCTAACTTGTATTGGGATGAACCGATATCATTCGCCATGAAAGCAACATAGAAACTGAGCAAGCTGCGAAAAAATGTGTACAATCTATTGATAACTCGTCTAAAATAGTGAATTAATTCTGAAAATCAAAATAATTCATTTCGAAGAAACTATCAGATACAAACTTTCGTTCCCGATTATGAGAACGATGTACCTCGTATTGTAAACTAGTGGGATTAGAATGGACGATGGGGACGGGTTCCTCGTTCATTATTTTCATTCCACTCAGAATGATGAAAAATGGTTACAAACTAGTAACATTCTTAGTGAAGGCGATGACATGATAATCAATCGCGAGGTCACATGACCGAAACAAAGGGTGGTCTGAGAAAAGGAAAGACAATTACACAGAGGAGCGAAATTTGTGACACTGTTTAGTATTTTCAGATGTACTGGTGGTGTGAGCGAAATGTCGTTAACCATCCAAACAAATTTGCCCACCTAATAGTAGTCAAACCGCCCAAATTTGTTCTGTCTTGTAAAGAACTCAAAGACCGGGGAACAAGTTGTTTGCAGAAAATTTGATCATTTGCCATGTCAGAAACTGCATGGAGGTTGCTAAATCAAACTGTATAGAATCACAAAAACGTGCACCACAATGTATTGTTTTGGTTTTACATAATTAAATTGAACACTCGAATTTTATGTTGTTTATTCAAATCCGGTCCAGAGGAAAATCATTCGTTCAATTTCTTAGGTCCTTGAAAAACACACGAATTCCTTCTGTTCCGTCGTGCATCTGAAAAGGCAGTGAGTAATGGGTATTATTTATGGAACAAAGACATTAATAACTCTATCCCTGCAGATCATTTATTGACTTATTCACATGCACGCATGTGACACACACGATCGGTTCTGTCTTTTTCCCGCTGCCACTCAGAACGATTTGCGCCAATTTGTTGCGATTAGCAAACTACAAATGCGATAGAGCTTGAAGTTTCACGAAGCGCAGACAACCTGCACACTCTGTTGTCGAGACCGCTACAAAAGTGGCTGGCCAATTGACTGGGAGTTGTCAGCGAATTCCCATGAGACGATTCGGCAAAGTACCAATGAATTTCTAGGCTTGCTGAGTTCTGCTCCAACAAATTTGATAGTACCATGTCTATGAGGAATTGGTGGCACTTATATTTACCGTTCCAATCAAAAAATCAAATTGTGTCTAACTTGTTTTCCAGTTCAGTATGCGGTTCCAAATCTAAAGCATTAAATTAGGTGATGTCATGGGTATATTGCTTACCGGAAGTCGCTTAGTTCGGTGGTGTGCTTCAACTCGCTCTAAGTCCGTATATGTTAATCTTTTCGGAAATAACAGAAACAAGTAAATAAGCAAAACTTATTGTTTACCTGTAATTTGTTGTCTGGTTCAACCAAACATTTATATCCATTCGCACTTAGAAGAATCTGATTTGCTTTGGAAGAAGCTTCGGAAACGACTCCGTCAAAGCCAGACTTCTGAAAAGCGGTTCAAAAATGTAGCGAAGCTCGTTGAACTGGAGTTTGAGATCTTGTGAGTGCATGACGTGAGAGCAGTTGAAATGTTCATGTAGATAGGTAGCCTTCGAACTAAATGCTCCCTACAGTTTTTGGGTTTATTGTACAATTGCCTCCCCCCCCTCTCCTTGAACCAAAATAGATTTGAATCCGACCCGTAGTACAATTACCTCCCACCCCATTGTGGGGTGATTGTACAACGTCCTTCTTTACTGCAAGTTTGGATTGATTGGGGGGGGGGGGGGGGTGAGATTGTAACATGTACGGGATTATAATACTGCCCCTCATTTTGTATTGTGGTTGATGATTGTTAAACGTCGACATTGTACAATTACCCCCCCCCCCCCCATTTACAATAACCCCCTCTATGTAGGGAATAGTATTGGGAGGGGGTGATAATACTACGAGTGGGACTAAATGGGAGGGGGGGGGGGGCAATTGTACAATTTGCCCCAGTTTGTAATACAAACATCATCTCGTTATGTTTGGCTTGAACGTGAAACGCTCATTCCAGGTTTTTTTTAAATAATAGCCACTTTCAAGAACCGGAGGTCTGAGTTTTCCGTTCGCAGATGTCTGGCTGATATGGTGACATGAACGAGTGAACGTTTTTTGTGTATAAAAATTAGTGTACGACAGAAGTTTCCATATCCCGCCGTGTTTGTAGTTTGATCCGTAGTCGTTCATAAACCAACCTTCAACTTCTCGAAGTCGAATCCAAAATAAAGAAGATTGCTAGCGATGCCTTTCCGCTGATGTTCCGGCACCAAGAAGAACACTTCACCACGCAGAACCTGGAAATACTCGTTCAAAATTCTTACGTCAGCCCCAAGGCCATAAGTTTTCCTTGGCATTCGCGAATGCTTATATGCTTAGCTCTTTCATCCTTGTACGTCAGGTGATAGGATTGAGGTTATTTTGCCCGCCGGGTGCTCATTTTTGAATGGGGCTTACCCTCAACAGAAATTCTGCTGGAGAAAAGCAATCTGTATTCGGATTGTTCGTTTGAAAAATGAATAAAACCACAAACATAGTTCGTCGTTTCACAGTTTATCTGACTCAAAAATCAGATTGTGTAGTTTTTTTTTTCAGCTCAATCGAATTCTGCATCAACCATATGTCAATTTCAGTGTTACAAAAGACTACCTTCTGTACATTTTCATCCACTGCTTCCCAGAACCGCGCTTTCGATTTCTCGAGACTGTTTTCTGAAAATATTGGACATATACTTTCAGAGTTCACTGTTCACTCACAGAATGTCACTGATAAGTGTAAAATGTGACAAATCATGAACAAGTTTTTGCTAAGACTTGCAAAACTGGAAGTTTTAAATGAGAACACAACTTGTAACGTATTCGCAAATATCACGGCGTCCAGCACTGCAGTGGAAGTGCCAAATTTATAAATTTCTGTCGCTTGCCGGAACTGAACCTGCGAGCAAACGATTCGTAACAATGCACTAACCACTGCGCTAGTAGATTAGGTAACCGGCATCTTCGGGAATGGAAGGCACAGCGGAAAGTGAGATATACAGTACCCTCACGCCTTTTCGTTGGCAACGACTACAAAGATCACGTGCACCGTATGTGAATTAGGTGCATTAGTTTGGAACTAAATAAAAAACTAGTTACTTGCAATTAGAAGAGATACGAGAACATAAATAATCCAAATTCTCACCGAATTCCATCACATTATCCGGAAGAGGTACACCTTCAATTGCATAGGGACTGTATTCCTTGCTCTTGTCTCTGTACCCGACTGAGATCAAACTGAAGCCAATCATTTCGTTGGTGGCCTGACGAATACGAAAAAGTTTGTTTTGTCAAATTAATACGTGTAGTAGTAAACACATTTTCATTTTATTGTTAGGCTGAACAAGTCTGAAACAAATGTGTAGGGCGAAGGATTACCACCGGGCTATGGGAGTAACCTTTTAAATTGCTGAGTAGAAACTAGAAAAGTACTATGTACAAACTCAAAATTCTATTTCAAGTCCCATGCAGCAAGCTTGAGTTGGGAAAAGGGGGGGGGGGGGGGGGGGGGTCAAAATTACGTTTGTTGTTGCTCGCGAAGAACCAAAGTTTCTTCTATTTCATTTTGCTTGAATTTGCCCAACCAACCTTCTCAATAACTCTGCGAGAATATGGATAGTGTAGGCACTTTCTGACGAGGTAGTCGTACACTGGTCTACTCTGCTCGGGAGTTATTTTCAAAGCCTGAAACAGGAAGAATATTGTGAGAGAAATGACCATATAAGACGTAGCCAAATAAAAATATTTTGAAAACCGCTTATTTCAGGAACTTGCACACCAAGTGACGATCTCATACCCATCCATTTTTCTTACTCAGTAACACTCTATTTCCCAAAAACGCGCTCCAACTGCGGTTTCTGTGGAAGAATTATCAGTCTGTCAACGTACAAACTGTCGGTTCGAGTGAACCAACAGTTTGTCAAGTGACAAACTGTCGACGGGGGGTCCCATCCTAATTTAACCATTCAACCACAAAATAATGCTTCAAAATAGAATTTATATTTCAAAAGCACGTTAAACACATTATATCAGTAAAATGAATGATTCTAGAAAACTGTTCAAAATTTTTACTAATTCAGAGGTTGTTGAATTTCTATGATGTTTCAATTAATAGTAATTTGGTGATTCCCATAAAACAGACTAGTTTTTCGGCACTGATTTTCAATAGAATAATTATGCATATTTCCTATTCATACTGAGTTCCTTTTCTATTGTTATATTAGTTTTACTTGTACAATTCCACAACTGTTTAGTTTTCAGTCAGACTTTCTCAAAAAACCTAGTACCGAGTAAATTACCATTGTGTAAGAGATAGAAGTCATTCAAACTTTATTAAGTCAGTTTTTTTAGTTCTTAAACTAGCGCACTCAGTGGGTAGGGGACAGCGTGGCCAAATGGCCGTCATTTGGGGCGAGTAGCGGCGGCTAAATGAAAGGCGCGCCAGACAGTTTCGAAAAGATTCGATTATCGATCGATGGCAGAGGCGCGCGGTGCCCTGCCTCGCCCGCGCCTGCCTCCTTCTTACGTGCGCGTGCATTAATTAAAACAGTAATTTAGCACTTTTGAAATGAAAATAAGCGGATTTAAACTCAAATAGATAAAAACACTATTTAATCCAATGTATTTTAATGTGAAATTGTCTGATTTAGTGCAGGAACTTCAAAATTCTTAACTTCAAAACTCACAATTACTTCAAAACTCACAATTAGTGCTGTTTTGATGTGGAATAGTTTGAAAATATGTACATTAACTAGATAAAAACTTCATTAGTCAACATAGCCCCTTTCTAACTGATTTGAATACAATTTTTAGTAACAGAGACCCACTTGCAATATTTTGGTAAACGTTAGAACCAACAGTCACACTTTATTCGTGTACAAAGTGCGCTTGCACGGAGGGGAACACGGGCTGGACACTTTGTCAAGATAGAAAGTGCGAATCGGGTTTGAAATGCTGAGGGAGCCCATACAGTGAAATGTTACTCAGTAGAGGCTTGATTCACTGAATTAGGAAAAATTATGGAACCCTTTCCTCGCTTCGTGTGCAAGTTTCTGAAATAAGCGGTTTTCAAAATATTTTTATTTGGCTGCGTCTTATATCTTTGTTGTAGTATGACTTCGATACACGCAATGATCCGAAGTTGAGACGATCTCAGTTGGAATAGTGTAAGGAGACCAGAACTAAATCTGGAATGTCAGAAAAGTATCGACCCTACCTACTTGAAGTATTACATCTCAAGTTGTAAGTAGGATACGTGAAAAACTAAGAACGAAAAATCTGCCGTTTCCAATATTCATTAACCCACTTTCGAATGAGGCTCATTTGATGTGAAACCAGTGCAGCACATTTCGACGATAGCGGGAACATCTTTTTTGTCGGCAAGAACGAAATCGTAAGCCTCGGCCAGATCAGGTCTAGTCGTCACTGGAAAATGAGAGTAAAACATGTGAAACGAAGATTTTTTTTATTTATTAATCCACATTCATAAAATGTGACACTCGCTCATCGAATAAAGAGAAAACAATTAAGATGATTACATTCATATGATTTTAAATGGTTCACAGTGGTTTGTAACATGATCAACTTTCAGAGAAATATTTGTGCCAGCTATCTAAAGACCTACAAACATTTTGTGTTCAATCATCTTTTCAATCTGTTAGTACTGTCAAATTGAATAACTTATACAGTAAATGATACAACGCGTAGCAGAATACATTTTTTCGACTTTGTTATTCTTTTAAGTTATCAATAAAATGGACTGCCATATATACCAGCGTGAATAGCCACGCATTTAAAGAAGGTCGATTATATGGACCAATTCCGACGCATCGGTTCCTTAAACTGCAATTTAAAAATGTATTGCAGTATAAAGGACTGACGTGTTGGGATCGGTCCACATAATCGTCCTTCTAAGAAGGACGATTATGTGGACCAATCCCGTTACATCGGTCCTTTAAACTGCAATTGAAAAATATATTGCGGTTTAAAGGACTGAAGCGTTGCGATTGGACCACATAATCGTCCTTCTTTAATCGTCTGTGAAGTCTTTGCTGTCTCTCCAAAACTCGAAAACTCAAAAACCGGTTTCCAAGAAAACTCGGATTTAGCAAACTTTTAAACCTAAAAGTAATTTTCTTCAGACCTCTGAAATAGAAAAGTTCTTAAGAAAATTTGTCATCTGGAATGGAAGCACAGCAAACTATTGTACTTACTGGAACGAACACTTTGCAACAGCCGCATTTTGGAGTTGTGAACTGAAAAAAAGTGTTCATTTCGCAAAAAAAATTCACTATCATGAATTACTGAATATTCTGAAATTTTGTTGAATAACAATCCAAAATGAGAACATTGGGCCTATCTAGATAACAATTGAACACCGAGCACGACAATCGTGAATTAATTCTCTAAGAAATGCACATTTAAAAAAAACGACACCCCAATTTGCATGATTTAGGAATGGTGACCAACACTTTCTCACAGCCTGTTTAAAAAACGGAAGGGAAAAATCCAGCTGTGATATGCAACAAAAAACTGCAGTTTCATTTAAATACTCACCGATACCGACCGCTTGAAGAGAAGAAGAGAATACCAATGAAGTTTCTTTCACAAAATACGCTCAAATGAAACTCGTTGTACGTGCACTTTCTGTATACACGTTGTATTCCGCGAATAGAAAATGGATTTTGATACAAAAGTCTAACTAATTAATTCTAATTAAAAATTAAATACTAATTAAAAAGCCTAACTAATTAGTGAGCTAATCGCGCGGAGCGCGAAGCGCTCTGCGTGAGTTGTCTTTGGTTTGGCCATTGCGGACTCGTTTTTTCCTTTTAATTACCAAAAATCTTCAAACATATTCTTTTTTTGAAAACTAAAACAAGAGAACGTTAGAGAATCACGAATTGAACATTGTGTGAAAATTTCAGCCAAATCGGAATATTTTCGCCTGAGTTATGGTTTCGTGTCGTTGTTGCAAAGTTCCGCCGTAATTCGTCCCTCCTCCCTCCTCCCTCCTCCCTCCTCCCTCACGGAATTCTGTCCGCATCGTAGTGGAAAAACTACTTAACCAATTTGGCTGAAATTTGGAACATCTATTCTATGGCAAAAGTTAGCTCGTCGCGCTAAGTATGAAATGTATATGTAATCTCTGGCGCCGGGCGCGGGCGCCAATAGGCGCCAAAAACGACTATTGGAAAAACTATCGAACCGATTTAGCTGAAATTTGAAACATGAGTTCTAATGCGAAAATTAGCATGTCGCGCCAAATATGAGATGTATAGCTCCTCATTGGCGCCGGGCGCGGGCGCCAATAGGCGCCAAAAACCACTATTGGAAAAACTACCGAACCGATTCAGCTGAAATTTGAAACATGAGTTATAATGCAAAAGTTAGCCCGTCGCGCCAAATATGAGATGGATACATCATCATTGGCGCCCGGCGCTGGCGCCAATAGGCACCAAAAACGGCAAAACACTATTTATCATCAACTAAAATGTTGAACACCAATAGAAATTGAATACTTTGGTGGAAAGTGTGAAAGTATTTTTCCAAAACTGAAATTTTCCTTCTGGGGCTCGAACCAGGCGCCAGATGGCGCCAAAACCCAAACTCACGACAGCGTCAATGGAATCGTCTGAAATTCGGTACACTAAATAACTATCACATGGCAAGTAAGATGCTCAATCTGAAAATCAAAAAAAGTTCTGTTGGCATTGTGCGCTGGCGCCAATTGGCGCCAAAGTTGGAAAAATATCAGTTATCGTCCATCAAACTGTTTCAAGTTAACCGATATTGAATATTCCAATGTGAAATAAAGATCCACAAATTCAAAATCGAACTTTATCGTCTGGCTCGGAACAGACGCCAAATGGCGCCAAAACGAAAACACACGAAACTGACAATTGAATAGTTTGAATATTGCTCCAATCAGTAATTGACACATGTAGTGTGTACTGGTAGCTCAAAAACCTAGAAAATTTCGTTTCGTTCTGGTGCCAGACGCGTGTGTCAATTGACGCAGGAATGAAAAAAAAGTTTCAACGAAGGTTTTTGATGTGGTATTGAAAATAATGGCTATATTGTAAGTGAGTTGGTGTCTCTAATTGTAGATTTGTCAATGGCGCCAATCCCCATCGGTTATCGCCGCTAAAAGCGGTGTACATGTCAATCGGAACGTTTAGCGTTTTTGTTCAGTTGTTGATCGTGACAGAGCCAGTAACCTGCGTTATATTACAACATCAGTAATTTTATGGTCTGCATTCGGCTTTGTGCACACACAAAACTGAGATTTCCATAATAATATAATGAGTTCACAAGATTCACTCTGCGAATAGGCAACATATGAAGTTGTAGGAGTACAACTAGCAAAAAAAGGACAATTAGTAAAAAGTGGGGGAACCAACAAATGTGTGAGTTGTGTTTGGTTCGACCTCGATATCAGCAAAAAGTGAACGATACGAATTGCTGTGATACTGTAGGAGAAGTATTCTGCAAAAATAGAACAATACAAATGTTGCACAATGGTTCACAACGCACGCATGTCGTCAAAGCACACATGAAATACCCTTCGGCAATTTCTGAAATATCATGCGGGCTTCGTGAACCATTGTGCAACATTTGTATTGTTCTATTTTTGCAGAATACTTTTCCTACAGTATCACAGCAATTCGTATCGTTCACTTTTTGCTGATATCGAGGTCGAACCAAACACAACTCACACATTTGTTGGTTCCCCCACTTTTTACTAATTCGTTCATAACTTTTTAGTTTTGTACAAAAAAGGAGATTTTTCTGTATACATTCTGTATTTTCGTTGAAAACCTGCCTTTGTGATCCTGTGACTTCATGAAGTTTATTCTGTGACAAGTACAAAACTCTATTACATTTATCTCTCAAAATCTCTATCTACATGATTCTACGCCTTTTGGCATCGGCACTTTTTTCTTCAGGTCCCCTTCAGAAAGAAAACGCGGATTCCCTCAGTGCCATCGTGCATCTAAAAATAAGTGGCAAAGACCAAGTTTTTGTTGTAGTTTTACATTCATACACAACTAATATTGCAAATTATGTGTGAAATGTAGGCGATCAAACTACAAACACAAAAAAACTAACATACTTTGGAAACAGTAAACACTGTATATATTCATGAAAAAGTGGGGGCCCAACGAATGTAAGATTTGTCTTCTGCTGTGCGCCGCTTAGACAACTACTCTCAAATGGAACAGCTACTGCTACAAAAATCGAAAAATACTAATATACTCAAGTATAACTGTTCATTACAAACATACAAAAGTCGTAAAATATTTTCTCAAACCTGTAAACTAGAATCTACAAGTCACAGCTGCGAAAGAGAGAACAACTTTTGATTAATATGACAAACGTTATAGCACCTAGAATTGAAGTAATGACAGAAAATGCCAACCATTGTGTACAAAACCAGGAACTCTATAATTGAGTAGGTTGAGTTAACATCTGTGATTTGTAGATTCTAGTTTACAGGTTTGAGAAAATATTTTACGACTTTTGTATGTTTGTAATGAACAGTTATACTTGAGTATATTAGTATTTTTCGATTTTTGTAGCAGTAGCTGTTCCATTTGAGAGTAGTTGTCTAAGCGGCGCACAGCAGAAGACAAATCTTACATTCGTTGGGCCCCCACTTTTTCATGAATTTTTCTCTTTTTGTATACATGCCGTAGGTATGTGGTTTGATCTGTACGGTGCAGATAAAATTGTTTTCTTGATGAACCACTTGTCAAGTATTACCATCATTCGGAAAAAAAATATGACGTCAACATTGCAGTTCTAGAAACTTACTTCATCTGCCCTTCAGAATCGCAGAATACGTCATGTTTGAATGAAGTTTTATCGTTAATATACCACTTTAAGATATTTTCAGCATTTGAAAATATATGTGACGTCAACTTTGCACTTTTCAAAAATGACGTCATCTGGTCTCCAGAATCCCAGAATACGTCACTCTTAGATTGAGTTTCACCGTTAATTGACCCTTTCTAAGACATTTTCATCATTTGAAAATATATTTGACGTCAACTTTGCACTTTTCAAAAATGACGTCATCTGGTCTCCAGAATCCCAGAATACGTCACTCTTAGATTGAGTTTCACCGTTAATTGACCCTTTCTAAGACATTTTCATCATTTGAAAATATATTTGACGTCAACTTTGCACTTTTCAAAAATGACGTCATCTGGTCTCCAGAATCCCAGAATACGTCACTCTTAGATTGAGTTTCACCGTTAATGGACAGTTTCTAAGATATTACCATCATTTGAAAATATATGTGACGTCAACTTTGCATTTTTCAAAAATGACGTCATCCGAGCTCCAGAATCCTCGATGACGTCATCAGTAGAAGACTTACATCTAAACCGATGTCAGTTCATGTCGTGGTATCATACTTCAAATTTTACTTGAATTGGTTAGGACTGAGCTGAGTTATAACGCAATTTGATTTACCCCGACAGAGAGGGCGAGAGAGTGCACGAAATGAAGAGACGCAGAGACATTTTCAAAGACCTATAACTTGATGAAAAAAAATTTTTTCGAAAAAAAGTTTGCGCCCCCAAGGTTTGAGTGGGATATCTATCGTGTCCCAAATTTTCAGTCAAATCGGTTCACACATAAAAATTTCCCAGGAGTGCGCACCAACACACACACACTGACACACGACGGAAGTTGGCGCTCTTGATGAAGCGAAAACGTCATAACTTGGCTCAAACTTGACCGATTTCGTTCAAATTTCGAACATAGCTTGTAAATGTGCCATAGAAAATCAGCAAATCATAAAAAGTTCTGATTTGCACAATTGGACCTTTTTGAGAGTGAACTAAAAAAATGAAAGCGCGCATTAGCCGGACCAAAGACAAATCTCGCACAGCGCTTCGCGCTGCGCGCGATTAGTATAAAAACAAGTGTCAAGAAAGTAAAAATTAGTTTTAGAGATCACATAAACGAAAAATGTGAAACAGGTCCAATAAACGGATATTAGGAGAAAAAAGCCAAGCTCGCTCGTTCGAAATATGGCAAAAAATCTAGCTGGATTTTCGTGTAATGTATTCAGATGTTGCATCATCGGTACTGAGTAATATTTGTGATACTTTGTGTTATTTTCAACCAAGCGAGATTGGCCTTTCTCTCTTAATGTCCGTTTATTGGACCTGTTTTATATTTTTCGTTTATGTGATCTTTAAAACTAATCTTTACTTTCTTGACACTTGTTTTCTATACTAATTGACCTCTTTTTTTATAGTTACGGAGAAACTCTTATCAAAACAATATATAACCATGTGGAAATAATGCACGTCATTTTTGATCAAGTTTGACACAGTATTGAGCATTGGGATAACTCAAAATTATACTAGCAGTATATTGCAAATGACACCGCTCGAGGCGGGATTCGAACCTCAATCCGTTTTCACTAGAACATAAATTGTATCCACTGTTCCACTCAGACATGTGAATGCAAATGAAAACTAGGCTGTACGTGCAACCGAGTTCTGAGCTGAGGAGTTTAGAAATCAATTTCACGTGATTCTCCTTTTTTTCATTCTCATTTCCTCAAAACCGTTCGATTTATAAATTTTCTTGAGACCATTTAAGGCCCTATCATCCTTAAAATGAAATTTGCAACTATGACTAAAAATACGTATACCCCAACTTTTTCTCCGCTTCACAACAGTGTAAACCGTACTCAGAAATTTTCATTGAGAGCGAAGCTGTGCCCAGAAAAGAGGGCGGACATTTTTCTGTAGCCGCCGCCGCTCCGTTACGGAAGACATTTTTGCGAGACGTTTACCCTTCCAACTCACGTCAACTGGGTCATTTTAAATTCAAATTCACAAATCTTGTATATGTATGACCTTAAATTGCTCACGGCAAGTTACTCGGAAAACGGTTCACAAATAACGAATAAACGGGCAAAAACCTTTCAAAACGTCTGCAAAGTTGAGAACAAAAACTAATTTGCGCAGCGCTCCGCGCTGCGCACGATATATAGGTCTGGTCAAACCTTTGTGGATAGCGTACGGTCAATTCGTTAGAGGGCGATGTTTGGCGAGGGGCCAGATCGTCTGCGTATCATTGATCCATACACTTTCTCGTCTGCTGGCGAATAATCAACAGCCGACACATATGAGAAATGAACTAAACACAGAATACATCTCACTACTAAATCAAAAACACTGGAATGATATTTAAAGCCGACATATTTAAAAACCCTGACTATAGTCGTTGCCAACGGAAAGGTGGAAGGGTACTGTATATCTTACTTTTCGCTGTGTACGCACACATGGCTTCGATTCCAAAGCTTGCCGGACTCATGACTGATTTTGAAAAAACATTGCTTGATCAGATATTCTCGTGTTTACAACAGAATGGGCGAAAAGCGAAATTTTTTTTTTAATTTTCCAGAGTATGATTTCATGTCCAGAATTCGTAAATTCTCCATCTATATTTTTTCATATTGTGAATTATTTGGCTTTTATTTCTCTACCTCTGAATATATTTGCCGGTAAGGTAATCAGTGGGTTGCAAAATACTCGAAAGTATCTGAAATATATCTTTTCCATAATTAAAAGTTTCCAGTCGAACTCATATTTGACAATATTATGGTAAATGGTACAATGTGGCGATTCCCCATTGCTATTGACGGAGCTGTGGTGCCCTGCCGCTAGCTAGATAGCGTATATGTTAGTCGCATTCAGTTTACGCCCACCTTCAATTTGGTTAATTCACTGAATTTGTGCTTATTTAGTGTTCCAATCCAAGCAGCTCACCACTTATAAATGGTATTTGATGCACTATCATATCTGCTGTTCTCTTTTGGACTTTTAGTTCAGCACAGTTACGGTGTGTATTTTGTATCAGAAACTGTGATCTATCATCCAATGAAAAAAATCTCATTCAGTTTATGTCAAAAAACCATTTCCAATTCAGTTAGTACAACTTAGGATTTTTATAGTATATAAAAGCTGTCTTTGAAGTGAACATTGCCGTGCGAAAATTTATGAGGACCTACGATCTCTTATCACTCTTATGATTGTTTTCGTGTCTAATTTAAACTCCTACTTTGCTAGCTTAGTTATTTCGTTGGGTGAGTTTGTTGTTCAAAGGCGAATTCATACTTCTGAATCGAGTATTTTGTCAAAGGTCGAATAGTTTCCTATGGGCTACTGTCCGCGGCGAACCGCTACCCCCGACATCTTAGTTACTAAGATTTTTTATTGAAAGGCTGCCGATAGATGCAAACAAAAACCCGAGGTTTCATAACTACTAGGCTCCGTTAATTTTAATTCCTTTTCCGATGGGATATCCAATGGGTTTTCTGTCGAATTACCTAAACATAAGCACTCACGTGCTCACTCTCGCTGTGCTTGATAATGTTGTGTTTACCGTTGGTTCAATAGGATGCATGTTCTTTTATAGAGCTCAGGTATAATATGTTTCTACAAGTTTCGAAATGGGAAGTGGGAAATTACACGTCTTTCCTTGTCCTCTCCTCTCCTCCAACTACAAAGTGCACCTATATTACAATTCAAAACGGCATTTTGCCTCATACACACCAAGCAATGGTTTTATATTAGTACATTTTTTGACTCACTTTGCGATATGAGGACAAGTTTTCAGTAATACAGAAATTGTTTCCAATTTTCAGCATAAATAGTCGTACATATTGAATCACGGAATCAACCTCATGACCTCAAACAAGTGTAATATTAACTATTTTTATATAGGCAAAGTGCACGGAATTTAGTATTTTAGATCCAAATCCATATACGTCTTTGCCAAGTTTGACGATATTTTTCAGGTGGATCTACCCAAATCACATCCACTGAAGTTCAAAAAGAGACGGTTTCTAATTATTATTGGTGTACTTTATATATTTCTGGCTTTTCCTGTTATCTTGCTGCTTCATTTTGTCAAGTACGATGTACGTACGCAGTCAAACATCACACCGAGGTTTGCTCAGTCTCAATAAATAGCATTCAGTTTCACTGTTACCAGGCTCTTGACTGTAACCACCCCATGTAAGATGATCAAAGCTGAGTTGTAGTTTGAACTTCACTACTGTCGCTCCGTGACCAAGTGCACGTTTCGTCACGTCTATCGCACTAACGTACAAACACTGTGGATTGAAGCAAACCGTTATGCTTGCAAAAAAAAGAAAAAAAAAGAAAAAAAGCAAACCCTTCGACTCATGCAGTGTATATTGTAGTGCAGTGCAGTACAGAGAAAATGGCCACTCGTGTAGTGTATAGAGAAGTATATTTGTTGAAAGTTCCGCTAAAACCACTATCACTGTTTGCAGAACTACTCCTGTGCCAAATCCGTGGTCAACTTGCCTCGTATGGCAATTTATGTTTACGAAGAAGTCCAGGTCAGCAGGTTAGCCCTGTTATAAGAATACAGTTGTCGTCTTATAACAACTGTTATTTCACTTTCTTTGTCTTCATTTTATGTTGCAGTGGTTCGCAAAGTGTTTAAACATTTCAGATGGTAGTATGTGTGATGTCTACAGATTTGTGTATAGTTTTTGGTTTTATATTGACTCTAGTTTTCGAGTCTTTCCGTACACTTAACAAGTACGCAGTCCATATTATCTCCAGCAACCAGAAAAATGCAGCGGAAGTTCCTATTTTCATAAACTAGAAGGCGAGAGATTTGTATTTTCAAGCCGATCAGATTTATTTTTGTACAAAGAATACATGTTTAATGATATAGGGTCACGCCAACATTGGAAATTGCACGCAGCGCAAAGCGCCTAGCGATCAAATCGCTCTGAGAAAATGGCTCCCGACAGCGGACGCACATGTGGAGATTCTCGCCTCATAAAAATGTTAATCGACCAAAATATAAGAAATGTCAATGAAGGGATTCGATCTTTCGAACCCTCCATTTTCCGGGTGGTATTGCGCTTCCTTTCTCACTCGACCAGATGGGCATGTTCGAGAAGCTACAGACGGCGTCACACGTGCGCTACGTTATTTACATATACATCCAAGAACATCCATTAGGCAATGACTTGACTCCAATTTTTCTATTTCTCATTCATTTCGTTCGGAAATATATAAAATGAGGATAATTTGTATAAAAAAACAAGTGTGAAGTGAGCGACGAGTTTTTGAGTTTGAAATGCATGGAACGATAAATAAAAGACCGAGAAAAACTGAAGAGGAAAATGAGAAATCTAATCTTGTAATTTTCATGCGTCTAATACATTTTGGTTTTCTAGTGAAAAAAGAAAGAGAGCAATATAATTATTTTTTTGAGATGATATGTGAGCGATATGTTCTCAAAGGTTGACAACTTATGAATTTCTGTGTACCAGTGTGTGTTGAGATATTCATGAAAATTGTGAGATTAGATTTTACGTTTTTCTCTCGAGTTGTTGTACTCCTTCTTAATTTCAATTTCGAAAGTAAATCTTCACTCACTTTACACTCCTTTTTCATACGAATGAGAATAGGTTTGGATTTTATTGTATGTCCACTATTGAATAAGTGCCCGAAAAACCTTTAATCATGGACTCAAAAAATAAAATAAAAAGAGGGAGAACTATTATTGTTTCTCTAGCGTCCCGTGGTTTTGACATGTACAACGCACTCCGATTTACATACAACGCCATTTTGAAGAATTGTTACAGCAAAATTCATCACTTCTGTTTAGTTTAAGGCATAATGTGGTCACATGACTCGTAACGTAATATGTTCATCACACATCGAATTGTGAGATTCTCCATGTTTGGTTCGAATGGTCATATTTCTTTATGACTTGCTTTCGATAGAGTAAATAGTCATTCACGTAAACACATGATTGAGATTGAGCTCATTTTCATGAGTTCACACGTTCTCAGGTCGGATTCCCACTTATATTCATTCTGACACCCGCTCTCGGTTGGCTCTACACGATCCTGTCCATTAACGTCAGTTTACCCAGGGGTACGTATACTCTAGCAGATTCAATCATTATGAAATATTTCCAAGCGTTATAATGTATTTCACACGTTTTCCACGCATAGACGTAGACAAACGTAGAAAAAACGCATTAGATTCGTTTGTTTATCATAGTTTCGACCATTGTGATTATTGTTGACAAGGTAGGCGCCGGCGGCTAAAGCCGCCTCCTCCTCCCTTGTTTTCACTCCGGGCAGACAGGAGCTTCCTGGCATTTTTTACTGTTTCCTAGTTTCTTCTCAACACAGAGTGCGGCATTTTTCTCTAACGTAGTTTCTTCTAATATAGGGCGCGACCAACGTTCTCATTAACATAGGGCGCATAGGGCGCGGGAGTTTCTCTTAACATAAGGCGCGAGAGTTTCCCTTAACATAGAGTGCGGAACTTTTCCTTAACATAGGGCGCGGGAGTTTCCCTTAACATAAGGCGCGGGAGTTTCCCTTAACATAAGGCGCGGGAGTTTCCCTTAACATAGAGCGCGGAGGTTTCCTTTAAGATAGGGTGCAGGAGTTCTCCTTAACATAGGGCGCGGGAGTTTTCCTTAAAATATGGCGCGTGAGTTTCCCTTAACATATACAACGGAAGTTTCCTTTATAATATGCGAGGGTTTTCTCAAAGATTATGATCCACCCTTTCCACACTACTGCCAATGAGAAATGAAATGCATCCAGCTCACGTTCGCTCACGGCTTTTCTCAGTTTTCAGCAAAAAGTGCATTTGCTTCATTTTTTTCTCTATTTCTCAGCAAAAAGTGCACGATTTAGGTTTCAGACATACCAAATAGGCGAATCATGGAGAGGGATTTTGACCGTTTATCATGATAATTTTCTAAATAAGCTTATTCTCAGATAGTTCCGCAGAAAAATCAACTTTCAGTTTTTGCTGATGTGTGTATGCTTGGCATGTGTGCTCATGGAACCGTTTCCACTGTAACAACACTCGCGTTGCACGAACCTTATAGACACTACATCGGAAGATTATTCCTCCGTGAGTAGTTGGAAAATCTGTAATAATTTACTAAAAATGTATGTCCCTTGGCACTGAAACAAATTTTTGTGAGAAGTATCAATATACTCACGCATGTTGTGCCAGTATTGCTTGCGACTGCAACTCATATTGTTGGGCAGCAGTTCTTTCATTGAGTTTCCAGTAGGTTTCACGTCAAGTTGAAAAGTCGAAAGTGATGTCAATTTTGGAGATAAGCATGAGTGAGCTTTGTTAGCAGCTCATGCAATTCCGCGGCGAGCTTGAGTATTCATTTTTCAGGTTTTCGGGAGTGTTCATTTGGGCGTGGATCGAGAGTGCAAGTAATTCCTTAACTACAGAAAAATTCTAGTGGACCTCAATTGAAAACAAGCGCCAGCTATGTTAGCAACACAATACGTTCTGCACAAATCTCTCGTGACTATTGTTTATTTGTATAGTTTTATAACTAGATTCAAGGTTAACAGTTCTTCTGCATTTTCTATCAGTTGCAACTTTTTTTTGTATGAAAATATATAGATATCATGGCCTGATTAATTGGCTTAGATTTGTGAAGAGGAAATGCGACGAAAAAAACATGATTTCTAATAAAGTCTCTTTTCATTCGTCTTCTCGAAAGAGCAACGAGCGGAACTAATGGTTTTGGTCACATGAAGCTGCAAGACGACCTCGAAATACCCATGTCCCATTTAGTAAATTGTGAATAATGTAAATTTGGGTAACAATAGAAACAATACTTGGGTAACAGAAGAAACAATACAATAAACAATATAAACAATAATAGAAACAACATTTCATTTTTCGAAGCTTGTTGTTGCATACATTAACACACTTTTCTCTGTAATACTATTGATTTTTGTTGTTCAAGAGCCAAACACAATGTAATTTTACACGTCATATTCAGATTCTTGAAACACAAAAAAATTCCGATCCAACGGTATTATGATTGACTGGGGCAAAATTGAAAATAGCTTCTTTGTCCTATATTTGTTAATTCTACTCTGGTATGGATATGTTTTGTATATTTTGAGAACCTCTCATAATAAAGTGTTCCGAAACGCCTACTTTATTATATTCTCTGTTGTCGGTGAGTACAGATAAGCTTTCTGGCGCTGAAACAATCCCTATAACCTCGTAAGATATTCAGATATTTCACAATGCTTGCATAAACAGTTCGTGACCTACTGGTCGTTGTGTTTTGCTGTGGCCTAGCAATCGGTACGCTTTCGTCGACAATTGGTGAGATATGGTTCATGAGGACCATGAGGTGATCTTCTGAGATGTACTCGGAATAACTATCCGCACGTGATTCTCTATCAAGCGGTTCTTGTTTCTTTCCAACAAAAAGTTGTTTCCTCTAGAAAAATTAGAACTAGGGTTGTTAAAGTTTTTGAAAACTGGATTTGAAAACAAACAAACTTCATATTTTGAAACTGGTTCACACACAAAATTGACCAATCTTTGAGAATACTCACATGCCGCGATGTTTGATGTCGTTTTCCGTTCATCTTAGAAATTTCACCCAGAGTTAAGTTAAGCCCGTTCCAATGAATCACATAAAATTCCAGGAGTTCATGATATTGTTCTTGGTCTGGCATCCGTGCATAACATGAAAGTGAAAACGCTCATGACATGGGGTTTGTCGCTTTTCTTTCTCAGTAATCCATCTACTTCCAGAAAAATATGTGTACGAAAGCGATATGGAAATTCAGAACATTTTAACAAATGTGTGTTCTTTCAGGCATCAAGGTTATCAACTATCAGCATATTACCAGTTCGGTTACCCACCCAGAACTGCTCATTCATGTATTGGGTAACCTATGCATGGCTGTATATCAGTTCACGGGGATTTGGAAACCGGTACTTCACTATACGGTACGATTTCTGCTATTTTAGATGAAAATAGAGTTGCTATAGTTATGAAATACGCAAGATGTTCGTCCCACTAAACACAAACATCTTTACAATAAGAACAATTATGTTGTCCAATCAACACGCAACCTTTTTCCCTTTTTGAACTACAATAAGTTTCCGTTAGCAATGGTAGGGATTATTATACCAACGTAAAAGTTTTCGAGATATGATGCATGCCTAAAAACCGTCTGTTGGTTCCAGTAGATGACTGTGCTGGATTGTATGACTGTGAAACAAATTATTATCTGAATATTTCCAAGTTCTTTTTTTTCATGTTGTTTTTATTGAAGTATATTACATACTCATTCCCTTGTTTCAGTTTTGGTCAAAACAAAGAACAATGCTACTCTTGGTCGGAATTCACATCTTCTCGTATTCTGTAACGGCGCACCTATTCTTTGTGCACTACGAATACAAGTACGATGAGGAAGACAATGTAACTGGAATTACAAGAGGAGAAGATATCCCGGTTCGAGAAAACAACAAAAAAAATCGAGATTTATGTAACTTAGGAGACAAAAGATGCCTCGTAATTTATTTGTAGCTATTTTGACAGATATTGCCTATTAACTATATGGGTGACAGCGAATTGCGGAAGTTTTTGTTGAATCCACGGTATTATTAACTGTACCCCTTTTCCCACAGTGCGGGAAAACGGTGACCAGGATTTACTGCCCACAAATATTCACGTTTTTCAGATAACGAGAATGTTCAACGCAATGATTACTGTGGTGTTCGTCCTTCTAACATCATTTCTAATATTAGCCACGTACATACGAGCATATACTAATATGACTCAAGAAACTAGAAAAAACATTCCTGAGAAGGTTAGTCCGTGATTTCTTTATGTGTAAATTGTTCTGTTCTATCCCAGATTTAACCACTTTAGTCAAGATACCTCTCATTGAGGCGTAATCTCAGTGAAACAGTGAGTGAGAGACAATTCTCGACAATAACCTGGTCTAATTTCATACCTTATTGTTCTTCACCTTCCACGATTCTGGACTTGAAAATTTATAGTTCAGGGACTATATGGAGAAACGGTGCATACTGGTATAATCTGATGTCTTTGTAGTTTGATCTCAACCTGCATTGATCGCAATTCCCTTCTTCGTTACCACGTAAACTAAAACTCAGACTAGGTCACTACCTATAAAGAATTTGGTCGAATACAGGTTGTTGTTGTTGTTGTTTGATCAGCATCAGCTTAAGTTCGATCAGCATTTTCACGAGAGGTTGTAACTGACAACACGTAGTTAAGACCACCAAATATGCAGACAATATCTTAGGTTTTGATGAGTTGTCATTTGAACGCTGCATGTGTATGCTTTTCCAGAGTATTCTACTGATTTCAACCCTTCAAATTGTGTTCTTCTCGTTGGGTATTTGCTACCAGTTGATGCTGTATTTTAGAGTAAAAGCCGAACACAACATATTCAATATTTTTATTTTACAGCTGGTTAGTTCTCATGGAAATCATTGAGCTCCAACTGGTACTGCGAATTCTGCTTCATAGCTCGATTTAGCCTCCTGTGGTGACAAGCAGGAAGCGTTTCAATAACGTTCGTGATATCTGTCGTCGAGCGAAAGGGAAGGACAATCAGTTTTCCTTACTGGTCAGTGTAGCAACTTAGCCAAGTATTCGATATAATAAGTTTTATTCTTAAATTGTTTCAGTTTCCGATATATTCCTTTCTGTCCGGTCAACTGAATGCGTTTTCCCTTCCTCTATTCAGCAGAACATTCCGACTTGAACTGTTTCATCGCTGGTTTCCTCGTACAAACGCAGTTCAACACGTACCGACCACCCAACCAACGCTACCCAGATCGCCAGTCGTTGTCATTGACATCTGAACAAATTTTTTTGCCCCCATTGCCCTCGACGACCAGTTCACATGTATTCAAAGAACGGTATCACTCGAACGCAGACTTTTCTGGTACACGTTTCATCCAAAACTAAAATTTATTTCCGGGTGAAAATGAGAGGAGCACATGAAAACGTGAACTCAGAAATGTGGAAACTCAAAAACGCGAAGTTAGCAATGTGAAAACTTATACAGGTGCACTTTAAAAGTTGAAACGTAAACTTGAACCGAGTGGTCTGAGGCGCTAGCTTCGGCTAGGCAGGTGGTGCACTATACTGCGTATACTGTTAGTCAATTGCACATTCACGTGAAACATGTTAGAGAAGCAGAACTCAGAAACGTGTACTAACAAAGTGTACGATGCCTCAGTAGACTGCTTACTTTACGTGAATATTCAATTAATTTCTAGTAGAGTCGACCCCTTCAACCGCTCATGTCCGGCAATCTTCGAATTCCTGCTCACAGTGGTTGATTTGTAAACATTCGTTTGTGGTTGTACATGAGTTTCTTAAACTACTGATTTCTCACAGCTTCGCAACAACCAGTACAAAAAAAACGTTCCATTGCTTGACCACCTGAGATGTACTATTTGGAGAGTATAATACACATGAAAAAATACTCAACAAAAGGCAGTTCGTGTATCCGTTTATATTGGCTTCAGTCCGGGAAGATTTCCTCAATTACCTTTTGAGCATGAGAGCTACTTTGCGACGTATTTTTTGCATTCTAATCTGCCATATGATCATGTTATTTCAAGTCAATCTGTAGGTTTAATCAATTCGACGAAAAGGGAACACGAGCAGGTGAAAAGTTCGCTTCCGATAGGTAGTTAGTTTACGTCACGGTAGAGCAAAATGTTCCCTTCCTAACATTTTCCAGGCTCGAGTTGTCAGACTGGCAGAAATTCGTGGCAAATCATTTGTATGTCAACCTCATGTGATTTTGTGTAGTTTCCTTACCACAACTCGATCGATTCGTCTGAACATCTCAGGAACTGGTACTGTTTTTCTAAGATGTGATGTTGTGTTTTTTAAATGAAAAGTTTTCGGTCAACATCTTCTATTTCACAGATGTGTACGCATTGAACATCATTGCCGAATGATAGAATATGATCCAAATGAGGATATCAGAGTCTGAGCAGGAACGTCCCAGTAATTTGGTAAGTTTATGACTTTCTGTTCTTGTTTCAAGCCTGATTACAGAGTCGATTAGAGCTAACGAGAGTGCATAGACAGATTAACTTCAACTTTTAACTTTAACTATTTCTGCGGGCTGGCAGAAATAATCGTGTTTTCAATCTCTGAGACGGGTTTCGACTAAACTGATGTTCGATTTCACTCTATTTGAGAAGATCATTTCCACGCCGAAATTTCGATCAATTTTTTTGTGCTGTAAGTAGAAACTAAGAAAGTAGGGCATACGAATTTATTCCCTCGGAGGAACTTAATAATTTAGTTTCGATAATACTGGTAAAAATACGTCGACGAAAGTTTTTCAGAGTATGATTTATTGCCCGGAATTCATAAATTCCCCATCTATATTCATTGAGATTATGAGTTATTTGGCTTTCACTTCTCTGCCGCTGAACTTTTTCGCCGGATACGTAATCAGTAAGTTACATCAACCTGAAAAAAAAATTCACTAAATTAACTGAAAAAATGTTCATTTCTTTCGTACTCATTCAGTATTCCATTCGAAGCAGCTTACAACCTACAAATGGTACCTATTGCACTATCATATTTGCTGTTCGATTTTGGATTTTCAGTACACCACGATTACGGTGAGTTTTATGTTACCGTGACTTTAGTTCACTTCCTTGATCATTTCGTGATCAAAACTCTCCATTCTGTTTCACATCAATATCTTTCTCAGTTATACTTGTACAGTAATCTTCAATAGTTCAGTGAAACTACTATGCTTGCGCCAAATTCACGTTCTACTCGTTTTTATTGAAACTAATAGAGAGTGATATACATTATCCAAATGTTCGTCTCCAACTCATGGTCGTTTTGAAGGCGCCAGTCTTTTTCCTCCCGTTTCCGATGGGATATCCAACCGGGATTCTATCGTACTACCTGAACGTTAGCACTCACGTGCTCACTCTCGCTGTGTTGGACAATATTGTTTTCACAGTGATCTCTATATGGTGCATGTTCTTCTTCAGAGCTCAGGTATGTCAGTCAGGTTTTTGTTTTCTAACTTGTGATAGTTGAATAAAATCGGCACGGTACGGTAAATCGTTAATGTTAAAGACAGCTCTGGACTCTTGTCATACAACACATACAAGTTGGTCGATGGACGATTAGTTCACAGAATATGACCGACTTCACCAGTAACCTCTCGCGCAACTTCACAATTTTTCAGGTTGTTCTACCGAGTTCCCATCTACTGAAAGTTAGTGAGAAGGAGCGTTTAATTTGTATAGGAGTTCTCCATGTAATTGTGGCTGTCCCAGTCATCTTTCTGCTCTCCTTTCTCAATCACGATTCAGCCTACGCAGCCAAGTATTATTCCGAGGTTAGAAATTGTTTCAACGTAAATGAGTTGAATCTAGTTGAAACTCATTTGCCTTGGAAGGGACATCGTGATCTTTGAGTATAATTCAATGCCCAACACTTAGATGAGATATTTGTCTAGATACAGCATATTAGGGCAATTACAAGCAACCCGGTTGATTTTGTGAAAGAAATTCCGTTGATTTCAGAAAGCAACCGAAAAGTAACCAAATTGCTTTTCAGGACCAACCAATCTTTCTTCACAAAAACAACCAAGTTATGGAAGTAAGAGAGCTTGTTGATTTTATTATCCGGTTGCTTTTATAATGAGACGTGTGTGGCTTCTCAAAATCAATCCGGTTTCTTTGGATAGCAACCGATTATAAAAGCAACCGGGCTCATTTTCGGTTGATAATATCAACCCGGTTGCTTGTGTAATCCGCCAACAAATTATTCTATAGTTCACTGATGAAGATTTAAAAATATGATTAGGTTAATGTGCTCAGTAAGAGATGTACTCAAAACCGTTTCGACCCTGATTCAAGACGGTTTTGGGTTTTCTCAGAGGGTTGGGTCATCATCAGTTGAACCCCTCTGAGAAAATGAAAACAGGACGAAAAGACTTACTGACCGTCTTCTAGCGGAGAATTGAGAAAAATGAACATTGCTCTAACTTCATTGCACATTTCAAGCTCGACTGATGATGACCCAACCCTCTGAGAAAACCCAAAACCGTCTTGAATCAGGGTCGAAACGGTTTTGAGTACATCTCTTACTGAGCACATTAACCTAATCATACCACCATCCAAAAGTCCTAGTGACACAATTATATTTTGTTCAAATAAAATAACCTGATTTAAAAATAGATTGTAGGATCATATAAAATTAAATTATTCATAGAAATAGATTACTTTCAAACCTGAAATCACAAAAACATGCAAATTCGCGAACTTCATAAAGACCGCAACTCTCATACAGTAGCACAGTAATGTCTGACGCGCCTGAGCTCACTGTCACCCAAGTCATCGTCAAAAGCTATCGAAAATCCTACGGTATCTGACATTTGCCTTTCGCAAACATCAAAGGTTGAGCATAAATCAGACGTTTGTTGCAGAGGTACACATGTGCCGAATCCCTTGTGAATTTGCCTCGAATGGCAATTTATGTCTACGAGGATGTTCAGGTCAGAGAGGGGTTGAGAGATCAGTTGTTACCCTCTCTCTTTCTATCGTGAAAGAGCAAAAAGTGTTTCCTGTGGCGTAGGCAGGCATTATCTATTCGAGCCGAGCCAACTCTTAATTTAACCGGGTTCGCCTATCACCAGGGATCATCCCAACTTAAAACTTCCAAAAAAAGTTTTTTGGAGAACTTATTTGGAAACAGTTTTGTAGTTCATTGCATTGCAAAGTAAATTTGTTTCAGTCGAATATTACCATCTATTTGAAGATTTTTAATGTGATTTCAATGCGCGTCGATCTGATAACACTACAAGAATCCGACCGCTGATTGGTTGATTCTATAGGCGCGCATTCAAAATGCTCTAGATCGTATTGAGTCTTTGATTCCCAAAGCCGCCTGGTTTACCGAAACCTTTTGGATGAAGAGTTCATCTCCGAATCCTGTGGAGGGGGACATTAGGGTGATTCTAACATTACAGAAGTTGGTGTATCTGCTGGCGACATGCCTGTGCATTTTTTTTGCTTCGGTATTGGTTTTCATTTCTGAATCTTTTCGTACACTTAGTAATAATTCGATTCATCTCTCCCCAGGAACACGGAAAATGCAACAGAAATTCTTATTTTTTCTTTGCCTGCAGGTTGGTAATTTTTATTGAGGCACAGTTTTATTAGAGGGGTCGCTCGGGAGAGGCAGGCTTGAACGATGTGTGTTTTCTGGTATGCTGGGTTTGTGGTTCAATTTTCTGGCTTTTGGTTGTAATACACGTTTTGTGGTAATTGAAAAACAAACTCAAACTTACTATTGTTCCAACAGGACCTGCGCAACCGTAGCTCACTGTTATCGCTTGTTCATTTGTGTTCAGATACACTTTCAATTCGGGTAAAAATTGAGCGCATACTTTTCACATAATAAGAGGATATAAATTGAGAGAATGGGAGTAAGAGAGTTAATGAGATTATTATTTAAACTGTTCGAAGAGGAGATATGAAATAATACTATAAATGAAACGTCGAGCCCACTAGCGTTGAGCTATGCTATAGGTCGCGAATCTTTAATGGATTACTGTGAGAGGACATCGATTGGTGAAACAGAAGCGTTATCAGGGCAACAGCTAGAGCTAGCTAAAGGTGTTTCGATCAGCACACAGCCTACCCAATTAACCTATGTTAGAAAAATAATATAAGTGTTGATTGAAATAATCATGAATGAAAATGGTAAGTCAATCTGTTTTGACACTACGTGACTGCTAAAATTGGATATAAGAAAAGGAATGGGTTATCAAGTAAGTTTAGTTACGATACTCTTATTTCCACCTTACTCCTGTCCACAGAACATTTTGAGTGGTAGGATAAGAACACTCAAATACATGACGCTTCTAGGTCGGGATTCCTTTCATATTCATTTTGACACCAACTCTTGGTGGTATTTACCTTATTCTGTCTGTAAACTTCGATGTATCGAAAGGTGAGTCGTCAATTTTATATAACACATTTTGCTGATTACAGGCGCAAATTTAATGATAGAGTAAAATAGATTAGAATAGATTTATCCTTGTTTCAACTCCAAATTTTTCGGACTCTCAGAACTCAAGTCAAATCAGTTCTTCTTATACGTATCATGTCGTATAAGAGAATCTTGTCTCTTCTCCACAAACCACCTCCGTTTCAGTGGTCGGCGAAAAAAAGAAAAAAACGTTTCAGTGGTCGGCGATGTGCTTATGCTTGGCTTGTGTTCTCACGGGACTGCCTCCACAATAGCTACACTGGCAGTGCACGAACCGTATAGGAACTACATCAGAAGTTTAGTTACACGTGAGTGGAGAAAACGATTTACGCTTGATCACGGAAATGAGTAGTGTGCTCAATAAGTAGCAGAATAATACAGTAATACAAGTCATTTGAAAATTCTACTGTTTCGAGTTTGTCATATTTTCAAACACACTCAATGTCTTCGGACTACTCGGTGTCAAATTGATCCAATGAATCGCTCATGATTACACGCTTAAAACTGCCCTACGAATCCGGAAAACTTGAGATATATTTCACAACCTTACTGGCACGTCGCCGGTAGGCCTCAGAGTAAGGACGTTTCTTCTTAGTTTAGAGGAAACTCTTTTCATGCCATAATAAAAACTAGACAATATGACCAAGGAGGTTTGAAGAAGGGCAGAATGAAAGAACAACAGACTAGTACCTGTAAACCGTACGCTATTTAGTTTTTTTTTTGTTTGAACAAAGAAGATATAAATCAGTTTCTCTTGAGCAGCCCATTCATAATAACCTTTAACCTTTTCACTTCTGGTTTACTTGACTTGAGAATACATAATTCTAACACAAATAGTATAATTTTCATTGTTTCAGGTTGTAAACAGTATTTTTCCGGACCCGGATCGAACGTACAAATGATAAGTATATCACAACAAGTTCAGTAAGCTGTAAGCTGCCCAATGCTCATTTCCAACTAGCACAGTATTACTGCTCCTCGTGTTACCTTAACTTTTATTTAGATTTTTCTGGTTGCATTCGAACGAACGTTTGGAATAAAGTTGCTCTCGATTGTGTATGTTGTGTTTAGCAATCTGTGCCGCATCCTTGTATTTGTCTTCTGAATACTTTTTGATGGATTTGAGTTCTCTGAAGTCAGACTAACTCATCGAAAGAGTTCCGTATCAGGACACACTCAATGTCTTCGGACTACTCACCTGTGTTCTCTGCTGTTGAGCTCTTTTTTCACTATTTTAGGCGTGGCATAATTAAAATCCAATATGTAGTAGCAGTTGACTAGGAGTTTATTAGTCTAAAAATTAAAGAACCTGTTGGCACCGGGCGCTGGCGCCAAATTTGATAAAATATCAGTTGTCGCCAATGAAATTGTGGTGAATTCTATATGTAACCGAGTTTTTTGGTAACCGTTTTTCCGGTTACTTCGATAATTAACCGGTCGGAAACCGAAAATGAAAAACCGGTTACCTGTTTTCCAACGCAAAATGTGGTTTTCACCGTTTGTTTGTACGGTAACCGGATTTTAGTTTCAGGTTACCTACCGGTTACTTGTGAGGCTGAAAAAAGGGTTACCAAAAACCGGTTAGGTTACCTAAAAAAGGTTAGGTTACCTAAAATCTTGATTAGTTGTAGAATTGGCCTAAAATTGTTTCAAGTTAAGATGTTGAATACTCCAATTTGAAATATAGATTCACTATTTCCGAATTGAATTTTTGGATTTTCTTGAATTGCGTTAGAAATTACGCTGGGTTGTTCATACTTTTACGCTGCGTAAAATTGCAGCTGCATCTGACTGCAGCGGCAATTTGCAGCAATGGCAAAAATGTTGCAAAGCGACTGCAATTGCAGCCAGATGCAGCGTAAAAAAGTATGAACGTAGCCTAACTCAAGTGATATTTTATTAGCCCAAATGGAAGGTTGACGGTACCTCCACGAAATAAATAAATAAGTGTGAAAAATGTTAGAACTACATGCAACATTTGAAATCACAATAAAATTAACACAACAAATCCTCAACTTTGAAACAAAAAAGAGTGAGGTAAGTAAGTCCCTAGGACGAAAACTCAAAAGTCGTTAACCTTGCACGGTGTGAATTTTTCGACGCGTAAAACTTTACGACTCGCAAGTGATAGATATGTTCAGTAAAAGTATAAACCTGGTTGTGATCTGTAATCTTACTTCTTTTGAACACATTCAAAATCTATAGGAAAAATCGTATTTAGTTATTATTTATTTTCAAGCAGTAACTCTCTCATACTCATAGCAGTTTCTTATCTACAAACCCACCGAAAAAAACATATATTCAATCGTTAAACTTCAAGGATTTTCTGACTGTCAGATTTCATCTGCGCCACTTTCAAAAAAAAACGCTCCACCCTCATTTTAGGAGAACAACTTTTCGACCAGGTCAATCTTCATTATAGGAGCAAAACCTATACTCATAAGAAAGACAAAATCTTTCTGTTGCTTGGTCACATGCTCGAGTTGAGCTATGAGGGCAAGGTTGGCAGCGTATCGAGCAGGTCCCAAACGACCCCTTAAAAGGATAGAAAAAATAAGAATATTCATAATTTTTCACAAAACCGATGTTCACTGGTTCACAACTCAGAGTACGTGTGCTAGAAGGTCCCGGCACCTTCATCCCATCCTGCGTCTCTCGCTCTGCCTCACTATTTATCGTCTCTCACATCCCGGCGGGGTGTAAGAGCACAGAAATAGCATATGTTTGAGGAGACGCATGATCGGATGAAGGTGCCGGGATCTCCTAGCATACGTACTCTGAAGGCTAATTTCCTTAGTATTTAGGAGCGTCTACAGCTACAGAACTCGAACCTGTGCCCTCCTAAGAGGGCTGCGACCAGGAATGACACACCCTTGGTCCTGGAGACAATGCAAATATCATTATAGAACAACTAGAACTAGGACAAGAAAACCATTAAACTCAAACGCGTGTATCTAGTGGAAGAGAAGAGGTAAAAAACAGAATCAAAACTGCGACTAAGAAGGTTCTGATCAAAGGTATGCGAAAAGCATCAACCTAAGCACATCGCAACAATTATGCTTCTGTTTTTCCAATCGTTATTTCAAAAATCCACTCACAAATGTGTCAGACAGTAGGTACATAACACATGGGACATTTTCTGTTTTTCGGCCGACAAAATATTCACCGCTTCGTGATTCACCAATTGATCAATATTTGTCTTATGCCAACCCTTCAATTTCGTTCAGCTCAAGTTACAACTAAAATAAGGTAAATATTTTAAACCTACGGAGCAGTGGGCTTGGGAAAGTCTGTGCCATCGGGACGCAACCAGTGTTCCGACTTGTTGGTGTAGGAGAAGAAGGCTTGCGTCAGATTCGAACACGTCAGACAAACCGCCTTCGCCAACAACATCTGCAGTTTGTTACCGTGACCTATACTTTTTTATTCACGATATGCTAGATAAGGATTACATTTTGCGGCGTAGAAATCCCTCCAACCTGAAAATCTCATGAACACCTCATGAGTTACTCGTGAACTTCTGATTCTGGGCCATAGCAATTAACGGAATCTCATGAGAAGATAGATATTGCTCATGAGGTATCTCATGAGGTTTTGTGGGTTTGCTACCGCGCCAGGTGGTAGATGAGAAAATCTGTACCTTGAAGTTATGCAGATGCTAGAAAAGGTGACATGGAGTCATGGAATGTTCAAAAACCATGTTTTCTACAAGAATCCGTTCGAAAACATTCGTTTGTTTGAATCAATCCGTACCTTATCTTTCCTGGATATCTTGTGGAAAAACTCAGACGTCTTGGCGTATTCCAACGCAGCCAAGAGATCGAACGATACCCAAGTTTTTTCAAACTGTAAATAGAGTGAACGTTACTCCGGTAAAATCCAGGCGACTCACTGGCGAGTCGGAACATTCCGGCAACTCGCCGCAAAGTTTCGGAGTGTGTGACAATTAAGCTTAAATGCATTAAGCTACAGCTTATAACTTAGGGGAACATCATCATGAAGTTCAAAGTGCCACGATAGATTGTTCATTTGTACAAAGTGTGGTTGTGCAAACTTTGATGGAATACATTCATACAGTTTTTAATTGGAGCCGCTCAATGTCCTTGTTCCTTTTGTTCCATGTGTGTTGTTTTTCTGTTTGAATGGTAAAAGCAAATGAGTTATGAAAGGTTGAGAGGAACTTCGCCGTCTTGTCTTCTGATCTAAAAGTTTTATTCCACAGCAGCAACGAGAATATTTTCAGACGTAAACATACTTTTCTTCGTCCCATTCCATTAAAGTACTTTTCAAAGGCCAGTTGGGCATCGGCTGAAAAGTTTGTTCTTGAATCAGAAAATCAAAATATTATAGTCATTTTGCAACTCAACGCAGAAACTTTCAATTAACTTTGAGACTGCTCTCGGGGTGAAATGTGACGGATTCACCAAGCAAACACGTTAAAAATTAGGGGAGAAACGGAATAAATGTTTTTATTGATCGACCACTCACCCCCATTCGATCAGCTAAGTGAAAAGTACATTTCTCCTCGAGTAGTACTTCAAGCGGCGGTAATGTCTTCGGGTCAGGATTGTACGCAGATTTGCGAAATTTATCCGACTAAAAACATAGAATTGATTGTGAACTTTAAATATTCCTATTCAAAGGCACTATTTTGAGAAAATTTGGACCGCGGCACTCGCATTTTTGAGCTCAGTTAGCGTCCAACATGAAATGTATGGACATGCTTGAAAAAGCGCGAGTTCACGTACGTACGCAGTGAATCTTTCACCGTATATTTTGCGACGGTGTGTGCAAATTTTGGACATTACTTGCGCAAACGTTTGTGCACAAATCGCAAGAAAAATAAGAGCATAATGTGCGAATTTTCAGGGTAATAATAAATAGTACGTGTAAAAAACTGGACGTGAGAACAAAAAAGTTTTACGATAAATAATAAAAATAACCTTCATTTCTATGTGCACTAGCTGATCGATTATCTGCGTCATTTTCTGCTCGTTCGATGTCATCTGGGGTACGATCTGTGACAGAATAAAAATAGAACATCAGAAGAATTCAGTTTTGAAATATTCTTCTGATTTGAGATAATTTAAAAAGCATGTGATTTCAAAAAAAGAGATCATGTTTTATGTTTCGAGTGAGGGGCTTCACGCCTTATATACAAAAAAATCTAAATACCGCATGATTACGGGGCAAACATGAATGCAAGATTTGGGTTTGCATTACTAAATCCCACACTGTAGTGTTGTTTTCACTTCAATCGTGCGCAGCGCGGAGCGCTGCGCAGATTAGTTTTTGTTCAGAGGTCTGCAGACATTCCAAAATAGTTTATCACTTTTTTTCTTCAAAGTACGTCGACCATTTTCCTAGATATTTGCATGAATAACTAAGAGGGCAACACGTCTACAAGACACTAAGTTCACGTTCCAAGTAAAATTAGTTGAGAGGAGTTAGAGGGCCCAACGTCTCGCGAAAATGGCTTCCGTGCTCGGCGGCGGCGGCGGCAACAAAAGTGTTCGCCTCCTCAAATCTCGGCATAGTTTCGCTCAAAATTACCTTGTTTCAAAAATTCTCACATTGTTAAAAAGCTATAAAAGAGTTGAGGTATGCGTATTTTTCAGGTATGTCTGAAATTTGAATATCACGTCTGAGAGGGCCGAAAATGGTCTCGCAAAAAATCATGGATCGACCGGTTTCGTGAAAATAAAAATGAAAGAAGAGTTTAACGTGTAATAGAAAGATTCCCAATGAAGACCTCATGACAGGCGGTTACAGCCTGGTTTTCACTCCTATCCACATGTCTGAATGGAGACTTGGATAAAAGCTCTATTCATTTACGGCGAACGAAGGTTCGATTCCTGCCTGGAGCACAGAAGTTGCTCTTACTTGAACGAGGTAATAACTACGTTCAAACTTCAATAGAACCTAATAACATTCCCTGTTTAGCTTATTGTTCAAGAATATCATTTTTATCAAAAATGACCGTTACTTCGTAACTATAGAAAAAGAGTTCAATTAGTATAAAAAACGGGTGTTAAGAAAGTAAAGATTAGTTTTGGATTTGAAGTGTGCAAGAAATATGAAAGAAGTCCAATAAAAATATTTTGAGGAAAAGGCTAATCTCGCTTTTCTTGAAAAAAAACAGAGTGTAAGCTAGATCATTGTGAGTGGGAAGTTTTCTTTTCGGTAACAAAAAACTCGGTATCCATTTTTGTCTGAAATTTTAAACCGAGCGAGATTAGCCTTTTCCTCAAAATATTTTTATTGGACTTCTTTCATATTTCTTGCCCACTTCTCATCCGAAACTAATCTTTACTTTCTTAACACCCGTTTTTTATACTAATTACCAGTGTTTCTTCACAATGTCACAATGTTAATTGTGGTAATTTTGGCAATGTGTTTGTTTCTAATTTGATTTCGCTGCGTTTTAAACAAAACTTTAAATTTGTGATGTGCTTGCAGGGATGTAATGTATATTAGATATTCTTCTATGCAGGTTTCAATACGAAACAACCTCTAAGATTTTTTTATTATTTTGATGCATATAATATTTGGTCGATTTGCTTTACATTATGCAATATATCGTATATGGATAATATTATAATACTTATGAGTAGTACATATTTTATTATTATGTGAGTTACCTTCTTGCATAGTTCTAGTTGCTGAGCAGATGTGGATTCTCGCTTTCTCCAGGAAAGTTCCTCTTCTTCACTCGAGTTGGTTAGCCTGTTCACAGCTAGAATGAAGAAAAAAGGTCCCTCGGTTTTCTTTTGTCAACGACGGTGTGCGAAGATTAACAGTACTTGAAGATTAACAGTACTTTTGTCCCTACTGAGACTCCTATAGTATGAACTCAAAATTTCCATCCCGTTTTATTCACGTGAAAAATTATCGGAAAAATAATGGATATTGGCGCCCGATTCTGATACCCTATTGAACAGATTTTTCGAAAAAGCATCCGACAGTTGGGTTTATAATGGCCCAAAGTTTGATTTTCCCAAACGTAAAATTGGCCTTATTGGGGTAGTCAAAAAATACTTTGGGAAGGGGGCAAACGGCAAACCTGACCAGTCATTGGAAAGTGTAATGTAGGAGAGTAGGAATGATATTGACTCTATTGAATTAATATTAGTGATGTACTTGTTTTGTTGAGTTAGTGTTAGTAATGTTCGTTTTTCGTACCACTTGGAATACTTCCGGGTCATTTTCGCTGGCCCGTCACTTTTGCTATTCGATTATTTGTAACTTGTGAACTAATGCAAATGCTCTCAAAACGGATAATATAAACCGAAACGTATCCATCTAATCATTTACTACCTCATGATCTGTTTGAATGCCACCTCAACCTTGACGATGAACTATAAATATTTTCAGCGAACCAACTTTCAGAATACTTCGATTCATTCTATGTGAAAATGGGAACAAACTTTGAGGAACCAACCACACGCCCACCTTCTGGATTCATTCCAACTTTCAGACATTTCTTGAAACGACATCCTCTGCATAACCGTTTTCTATCTGTAAACAAAAATTGTCAACAAAATAGACAAGTCACGCCAAAGTGGGAAGTGAATTACGTTGTTCAATTGCACACTTTGTTCTCACGTATTCCGTATAGTGAACTATTATCAGTAGGTCACATAAAAAGAAATGTAGGAAAAAGAAGCAACATGTTTTAATAAACGAAAGTTTGACAAATGAAGAATTACCACAATAAGTTTGTTGATATTTATTGTGCCTAATTGAAAAGAATCTAACCGAGAGGTGTTTCCCATTGAAGAGAAATCCCCCCATTCAACTATGCACCTGTTGACCACCGCTCGTCACAATTCGAATCAAACTTGCATTCGTGAAACTTCGCCTCCAGGACACTGCGTCGAAATAACGATTTACAACTGTTGCAAGTCGGTACCTGAAATTCGACTTATGAAAAACACTTATTCGGGAATTCGCTGTTTCTGCGAGTTCAATGATGACTTTTGTTTGCACTGATATTGAGTTTCTCTCATTATCAAACAAGGTTTTGTTTTTCTCGTGGGCACGCGGGCGAGGCAAGACCAAATCGGAACCGCACCTCATAGTGGTATCCCGTTGCGTTTCCTCCGCACACCTCGCAGAACGTGGGACAGACGTTTTTATAGTTTTTATATTTTGTGGTTGTACCGTCATCAGGTACGCGTTGGACACATACAATTCTGTCTCATCACATGCCGGCGATATTCTTCCCGACCTGAAACATGTTTAACACATTTACGATTTACAATACGGGATTAACTGCTGAACAAGTATAAAACTTTAATTCGAGTCATCGCGTTTTCAATGTTTGCAGATTAGAGTTATTTTAAACCAAGAACGGACGCAAAAATGTATATAAACATCCCAGTGTATCGGACTATAATAGCGATTGATTTTAAGTAGTACACCCAAACGAGCGCTGTCGATTCTAGTACGTGCTCGAATGGAAAGAGCACAGAACCCCGTTAACTACGTATCGAACCACAATATTGTCGCTCTTATCCTTTTGAAATATTGTTCACGTAATTCAGATCCTCTTCCAATACTCACCGATTGACCGAGGTAGCGCTAGTTGATGGACTGCTTTCCTGTCCATATGTCTGATGGTAGGCGGAAAAGTCGTACATGGTGATTATATTAACTGTAACACAATTAATTTTGAGATACAAAAAATTGAGGGAACTAGGAAAAAGAAACATGCCATATACTAAGGAAAAAGTTTAATTACTGATTTTTCCTTTTTTTGTTTACAATTTGCCTGACATTTTTGCCTGATTAGCGCGCCTATTGGGCCAAATTAAATCAAGCTTTCTCACAATTAGATATAAATCACGAAACATACCGTTTAATCTTTCACTGATGACGCAATATTAGATCGAACAGCTTGTAACATCATAAACCTAAGACTGCTTTCTGAGCTTTGCAAAGCAGCTGTTTCATTAGTATTCAGCTCAGATGGAAAATTGTGAAACAGTGTTCTGTTTAAACAGAATAGTTTGGCTCAATGTCGCACAAACAACTGAAGAACCTGATTAAATCAACTTCTTACAATAAATCGTCAAAAAGAGGAAGAGAAAAATCAAAACAGTTGCTACTACTCACGAAGAAACTTCTAAAACGGTTCGATGAACTCAATACGGTGGTGGTCTGAGTAGTATCGAAAAATTAATATTGCGTATTAGCAACATTAATATTAGCAACGCTGTTAGCAAATGACACGGAACTGAAACCTGAGGAGTGAGCACAGAGTGGTGCCCGCATTTCGAAAGCTGTCGAAATCAGGCTAATATAGTAAACAGTGAAGGAGGCGTTCAAAAATGCTCAGAGGCTTTAAATCTATGAAAAGTGCAAATTCAAGACGATAGGAAAATATACACCGAGTGAATGTCACGTAAAACGTGTCAAAGAAGGACGTTTATGTGGACCAATCCCGTGACATCGGTCCTTTAAAAATTGAAAAATATATTGCGGTTTGAAGGACTGAAGCGTTGGGATTGGACCATATAATCGTCCTTCTTTAAGTGCGTCAGACAATAAAACTGATCATGCTCACTACTCGACGTGCGCAGGTCCGACAATATCTATACGGCGTACTCAGGGACAGCCGGGCAAACCGCTCCCAGCCTGTGTCTCCTCAATCGTACGATCTTCGTTCGCTCTTACCTTCCATTGGGATGCAAGTATCGCGAAATAACGCGCAAAGAGAAAGAAACGAAGTCTGAGGAAACATATGGGAATGATTTGCAAGGACAGACTTTTCAGTTTTTTTTCGACGACTAGGCAGAAAATCTGCTTATCCGTCGGCTCAAACCAAACAAAAGTGGTTTTGAAGTTTATGTTCGCCAGCTTGTAGTTATTAAGAAATTTCATCCAGTTACGTAACAGGACGCAATCCAATGACATTCTAATAATGAGAATAAAAACGGCACTCTGAGTAATTACTATAAATTTCACGTGAAGAGCAAATAGCATACTTTATTTTTCATCAATCCGTTACTCTCAACAGCACATCATCTTCCGGAAAATTAAATTCTATGGGAAACGTTGGTCGTTTGGAAATATCTCAGAACGCGTGTTGTAATGATGGTAGAGAACATAATTGCGGATAGAACGATATTTGTTCTCATTTGGGTGAAACGGTCTTTGAAAATCCATTCACCATCTGCTTGTTGCTCACCTGTGGTCGTATTCACAAAACTTGCAGAAGTGTCTTGGTGATCTACACCCTCCTATCAAGTACACTATTTTCTGTTTGACGTCTTGCGGGAGCAATGTTTCGCTCTGTGAATACTGATACAGCAGCTGACGAGCCATTTATCTGCGTTTTATCTGACACACAAACATTCCTTTTACCGGAGAGTATGTGAACTGCGTTGCTTTAGCTAGTCACAGGCATAGTTATCCGTGAGTAGAAAAACGAATCACGCTTGATCACGGAAATGAATCATGCTTTCGACAAGTAACGCAGAATGTATGGAAAACGTTCAAACTGAAACTTGCCTGTGGCAGGGGTGAGACAATCAGCTGCCGCGGAAACTTTTCCTTGTGACTGCGCTCGAAATTTCAAGTTCATAATTGCACCAGAAGTTCAGAAAGAGATCTCATACCAAACCCTCTCGGCACGTCGCAGGTAGATTTCGGCCCAACTATTTTCCTTCCGAGTTTAGAGGTATGTTCAGCCATGCTATGATCAGCAAGCATGCCCAAAAAGGTTTAAAGGAGGGCAATTTGTTCTTTGGATTGTTCCGTTTGTATTCGAGTGTGATTATGTTTGGTATGAAGTTGCTTTCGATTGTGTATTTTGGTCATGTTCAGGAAGCTGCATCCTCACATTTCTCTTCTGAATACTCAGTTTGTGATGTAAAAATTCGCGCTCTCTGGCGTAAAACTAATTTATCGTATCAACGTGTTACTTTGTGATTTTTTAGGAAGAAAATAGCACAAGAAGGAACAATGAGACCACAATTCGTGGAACTAATGGATTTCGTGTACATGACCCATATCCATTTCCACACGTATTTGTAGTACGTACGTAATCGTCTGAACATTCTGTGAAAACGACTATTAGGCTGCCCAGATTTCTCCACATTACATTTACTCAATTTAACATTACAATTTCTTCTCAATGTAACATAATAAAACGCTCAAAACTCGCCAAAAACTAGAGAAACTACCACAGACGGAGTGTGAAGAGGCTAGAAAATTACTATAGGAATACGGTAGGCTGAATGAAAAGCCAGTTTCCGGCGGAAGACTGTGGCGATTTGAATGGATACCTTTTGGCAGAACCAACCAAGTAGAAATCTTGCTAACAGCGTTACACCCCTCTCACTCAGACAGAACCCAGGGTAGTTAGAGGGGGACATAAGGGGGCGTGGCCTACTGGCTCAGGCCTGGCTCGAAGAATCAATGCCACGCGCCAGTTTTCGAGTAGTGAATGCGACAAAACTGTGGTTTTGAGTTGGTGAAATTGAATTTTGAGAGAAAAAATGAAAATCAGTGAGAAAATTCGATCTAAATGCATATTTTCGATCATCTTTTGTCAAAAGATGGAAACGTTTCGTTTTTGGAATATGGGACTTAGGGGGCAACTTCGTCTGGAGTTCGATACCGCAAGGCTTGGTAACAGATTTTCCACGGCTAAGTCCCATGAGATTTGTCATAGCAGACGAGCTCTAGCTAATGTATTTTTTTAAACACACACTTATCTTTGGTTGTCCTAGAGGGGGAAGTTTCTAATAACTTTTGGGCAAATACGATTGCAAAGAAAGTGTGCCCGCGGCGTAGATTCAAACTTATCAGGTTTCTGTAAAAGTAAGTTTTACAGTCTCATTATTTCGATGAATTGGTTAGCTTTGAATGAAATAATTGCTGGGAAATGATGGTTCGCCGAACAGGATTCAAAGTCTACGTAATTCGCATCAGATACATTGTGTCAATACTAGAAGAAGTAGATTAGAACATGGAATGAACTGCTGAAGTCTGAAGTAATGGCCACTCATTCTGTTAAGAAGTAACGAGCGGAATTAAAGATGTTGTTGAAATAGGCAAACACAAAATGTCCATCATTCACTGAATGAGAGCTATTGATTCTGGTAGTATTCTCTTCATCTTGTGACCATGTTTATACTACAAACTTATACTCTATTCGTTGTCTCCGTCTCTGTAATAGCCACAACGAATAACGATACTGCCTTTTTGCTTCTCAACGCTCTATTTATGATCTATTATTTATGAAATCTATGATTATTTCCCCGCGAAACTCTGCGCCGTTGCGTACAGATTCACGCTTCCAGTCCCTAACTTTTCTCTCCTTTCAATACTAGCCGTAGAGTAGTTGCAATTCGAAAACCTGCTTATCAAGAAAAACTAATCAGAACGAAACAGTTTGAATGATTAGAGCTTCAACAAAAATTTCCAGGTTTTCACGCTGCTGGATGCTTGATTGGGGCAAAATTGAAAATGTTTTGTTTGTCCTATACCTATTCATTCTGGTTTGGTATGGATACGTTCTATACATTTTAAGAACTTCAAAGAACAAAGTTTTCCAAAATGTCTATTTTCTACTTTTCTGCGTGGTTGGTAAGTTGGAAAAAAGTGTTTCCTGCCTTTCTGTCGAGTCGTTATTACCTGCACGTAGAAAGAGAGATGAAAAAAAAGTTATATAACTAACTAAGCAATTAGAGTAAAGTAAGGTTAAGAATTTTATACTGCAGCATAGAGAGAGAGAGAGAGTCGAGATGCTTAGTTTTTGTCTATGTTAGAGCTATTTTTGGTCAAGTAGTGGGGTTTTCAGAGACGACCTCGAAATACTGTATTGACATGATTTTCGAAACTATCCTGGAAACTTTTCTATAATGTCTTTTCACTTGTCGGTTTTGTACAACAACCCATAGTGTGTGCTGTTTTTTTGAATCTCGAACATAGTGTCAACAAAAAAAACCAAAGTTCTTCGAAAACACCTGAATGTCACGGAACGTTTACAATCTATATTGGAAAATAATAAATCATGCCTGACATGATTTAGAATTTTTAAATACTAACAGGGTACGTTCATTTCAGATAATTAAAATCAATATTGTTTTTATTTCAGGAGTTCATGATATTATTCTTGGCTTGGCTTCGGAGTATAACATGAAGGTGAAAACTCTTATGACATGGGGTTTGTGTGTTTACTTTTTGAGAACCGTGTTGTACGATTCGCGAAAGCTATTTATCAAAAATTACTATTTTGCAACTCAGTAAAAAACACTTCTTGCCTTATTGTTTTCATTTGCTTCATTGAAGGCTCAATCAATAACCAAATCATTTTGCAGTGAACAAATGTTGGTTGTTGGTTGTAGTTTCACATCATACACGTCAAATTTACGAGCTTTGACCGGAAGGCAACTACAAACACAGTAGGAAAAAGCGACATGAACAAAACGATTTGTGGTTACGTTTTTTCATTAGGTTTTGATAGTTATATATTTATAATTAATGAAATTGGAGAAAACTTTAAACAAATCGAGGTTTTCAGGGGTCCGCGTGATAAACTACCAGCATATTCCCAGTTCGATTACACACACAGAATTGATCATCCACATTTTGGGTAACTTATGCATGGCGCTCTATCAGTTTACTGGACTCTGGAGGAGGCAGCTTCACAACAAGGTGCAGATTTTTTAAGTTCTCAAATGGGGTCTACAGGTCAAAAATTTTCTTAACTCATTATTCTCCTTTGGAAATGGTGTAGACGTCAACTCGTCGACCCAACGAATTTCGGGCCAAAGTTTTGAATAATAACTGTGTGGAATAGTATACTAAACTCCGAGAGCTCTGCCAGAACCGTTGATTGTCATGAAGGGGTTTCATCTTTGAAGGACTACTGTACTTCGATGACAAGCTCGTGAATAGTAATTTACTCAGATGTGATCAGCGGAATGCAGCATAACATGTATAGTTCCGCTTTACAGTTTTGGACAAAGCGGACAACTATGCTAATCTTATTTGGAATTCACCTATTTTCCTATTCTGTAACGTCACCTCTCTATCTAATACCCTTCGAATACAATTATGATGAGGATGGGAATGCAATCGGCGTCACTAGAACCGAAGATATTCCGGTTAGATGAAAATCAATTAAAAACGTAATAGCAACACATTTTCGCAAGTTCTCCGACAGGCATCACATGTATAAATGCTGGTTACTTCCTACAATACTCACTCGTGGGTCACCTGATCACGCCATCAAATGTTTTTCACAGTTCATGCAAACGGATAGAACAATAGTGTTCTAGTATTTTCTTAACAACTGCGTATGACTAGATAGAACAGTGGTTTCTGAAAATAATAGTACCTGACTCACCTTTTACGATTCTTCTGGGGCTGTATTTCGTCAGCTCAAATAGCCGGGTAAGCTATTTGAAGAAAATTTCAATTACCAAATTTTAATTGAGGTTGCGATATATCTGTCAAATTTTTGCTTATCACCTGCACGTTCGCCTGTTACACACAAGTTGATTATTTGTCTGAAATTGACTGGGTAATCGTCTGTAATGCGCACAGGGCGTTGTGAAGATATACGCTCTCATGCCTGCACCTTGATTGTATGATATAAGACGCTCCAATCTTAATGGTTTCGGAAAACAGGAAATCCTAGTGATTTCATGAAATTTTTAGGATGAGACTTTTAACCAACGAAGAAGTATCACTTTTATAAATTATTTCTGACTGGACATCGGGTCGTCCCCATTTATTTGAAGTTTTAACTAAAAACCAAACGATCGAATCGCTGTCCCGAGTGTCCCGATTCAGGAATTTGAAAAAAAGTGGGTCACAAAAAAATGCAGTTTTCACAAATCTCTCAAAAAATTGTGTCACAATTTTTCACACTTCCATTTTTGGGCACAATTTTTCACACTTACAATTATTGTGCCCCTACTCTTCACACTGTTTTCAACTGCGAAAACGTGTGTTATAATGATTTGAAAAGAAAATAATTGTGGCAGAGGATTTCGAAACTTCCAAATATTCGGTAGTTTTATCTGCGCTCCAAATGAGAGCGACACAAGAATTGGAAGAATTGGAAATTTTAGAAAAAATATCGGACAAGTCTGATGATGCACAATATTTTGGGGTTTTCCAAGAATTATCTAAAATTGAAACCATTTAGATTGGATCGTCTTATATCTTTTCTGCATTAACTTTATTTTGAAACTGTTTAGTTGAAGGATGGCTTTCAGAAAAGAAGAATGTTCAACGCTATTATTACTGTACTGTTCATTGTTATCACATCGGGTTTGACGTTTGCGACCTATATGCGAGCCCGCACACAACTGAGGGATGAAACCAGAAAACATATTCCCGAGAAGGCAAGTCGACGATTTCGCTGTAATATCAGTACTACGAACAAATTATAACGATTTCCATCCGGAAGTTGACCCTATGAACATTTGCAATCTTAAATTAGGGATGTGTACCGTATGGTTATTAGACTCATCAGTTCGGAACGAAAGTGTATATATCCCATTGTCTTAGAACGCCGTTCGATATCAAGTTCCCCTTTCTGGCCCCCTTTTATTGTACTCAGAGTTACCGACTCGATTAACAATAATAATCCGTGTCAGGTCGTTAATCGCTATCATGCACAGTTTGCTTTCTTTGTTTTCTTGGAAACTCTCACTTTCTCGAGAAGATAACGATTTTGATTAAAATGTTCAGTGCTCATATCAACTGAGAAATGTGTAAAACACAATAAAGTTCAACTTCAGCAACAGGGATTACGGTCACAATTCGCTCTTCGAGAACATTCGCTCAGAAATTCGTACCAAAAACTGAAAATTTCCTACACACAAGGAGTTGAATGCCTTTTCAGAGTATTCTTCTGATTTCAACATTGCAAGCCGTGTTCCTTTCGTTTGGTATTTGCAACCAGTTGCTGCTGTTTTTTGGTGTGGAAGCCGGAAACAACATTTTTGAGGTGTTTCTCATAGAGCTGGTTGGTTTTTATTAGCATTCTTCATCCATGATGAGTCTTGGGTCTTGCCGCAGTTTTCGTTAGTGGCGCGATTGAACTCACTGCTTGAACCTAGTACAGCGAAAGACTCAGTCAAAAGTTGTCTTTTGCGCGTACGTGAACTACGGTCTTAAAGGGACCGTACCTCTATAATTTTCCATCTGTTTTGAGATGGAAGTTCATGCCTTACGTAGAGAGAGTTCAAAAAACCCCACTATTACGGAGCAAAATGGGAGCCAACAGGATTTGGGTTACTGTAATGCAGCAATGCTTAATCTATCACTGCTTTGTAGTTTTCATGATATTCACAAATCTTTCTTCACAGATTTAATATTGGTATTATTGGCCATGTTTTGAATATGGTTTTGTAATTTTATCGACATTTTGAAAATTTTGTACGTAGGTGAACTCGGCGGTGTATGTACGTGCGCGTGGTCGCGCCGCATTTTTGAGAACACGGAGCAAGACAGGAAGTTGACACCTATATGGATGATTTCGGTTTTTTAATGTGAACAACATCGACTAATCAGCTCAAACCTCCAAATTAGAGAGGAACGGTCCCTTTAACAGAAAATGGTAGTAGAGTTCAAAATTTAGACAGCTTCCGTTTTTGAGTTGGTTTCAATGCAAAGTGACTTGTTTTGCGAGCTTTAAATTTGACGCTAACAACCATATTAACCAAATATTTTTCCGCTGGGCTGACCACAATTATTCTCAATGAGCAATTCGAGGAATTCGAGCATTCACTAAGAACTGCACAGCCATTCATTCAATTGCGTGAAATCAGAGATCGTGGCACCCTTTTTCGCATATGGGTTGGAGGGACTGTATGTTATTCGGGAAGTGTTTTTCATTCTGCATTTATAATCTATTTTTTCCAGTTTCCAATACACTCCTTTCTGGCTGGTCAACTAAATGCGTTTTCTCTTCCTCTTTTCAGCAAAACCTTTCGAAATGAGTTGTTCGATCGCTGGTTTCCTGGAAGAAACAGGGTGCAACATGTTCCGATTACTCAACAAACCTCACCCAAATTGCCAGTTGTAACGATTAACATCTGATAATCTGAGCTGGCTCTGATTTAGTAAATTCAAAGCACGCTACTACGTTACAACGAACTTATTTGTTTCCACTAGGTTATAACGAATTCATTTTTTCCTTGCGTCTGTCTTCTTTATTTGCCCTGTGATGATCAATTGATGTTTCGAGTTGTTTTCATGGTCAATTTCCGACACATCTTTCCGCGCTAGATTTTTTTGTATCTTACTGTCGTTATTCTTCACTTCCTCTCTTGTATATCAGATGCTTGCATGTAAATAAAGAACTTGTGTGTATCATGAAATGGGGCTACAAACAATTGGGTCTACAATTAGGTCTACAAATGGGATTCCGGGATAGGAGAATACGAACTGAGGACAAAAGTAATCTTGTTCGACTTCGGCTACACTCGGACTTGAGACTGTCGAACAGAAAAATGAGATTAAGGGAAAGTCGCGGTCATGAAATTATTCTCACAATGTTCCACATTAGTTTCTGTTCACAAAAACAAAAAGTAATCCTAGTATCGTATAAAAAACGAGTGTCAAGAAAGTAAAGATTTGTTTTAGAGATCACATAAACGAAAAATATAAAACAGGTCCAATAAACGGATATTAAGAGAGAAATGCTAATCTCGCTTGGTTGAAAATTACACAAAGTATCACAAATATTACTTAGTATGATGAAACATCTGAATTCAGTACACGAAAATCCAGCTAAATTTATGCCCTATTTCAAACGAGCGAGCTTGGCCTTTCTCTCTTGATATCCGTTTATCGGACCTGTTTTATATTTTACGTGTATGTGATCTCTGAAACTAATCTTTACTTTTTTGACACTCGTTTTTATACGATACTAGGATTACTCAACCACCGGGTTTTTATAACATCAGCCCACTTTTGAAACATTTCTACATCTGTAAGTAATTGTCTCTTGCCCTTAATGAACAGACATTTCCACTAAATCATTGAGTTCAATTATTTCGATGAACACGTAATCAAGAACAGGTGCACATTTGTTCGCTTCGCCAGAGATACAGCGAAGTCTCTCATAAATGAGCATAATTGTCTTCATTTCTGCATCCCACCGTCGAATTCCATAGCTCCGATAGGGTGTAATTGGTCCCGCAGTGTTTGTAGTTTGATCCTGTCGGTTTTCGATCAAAGAAATTTGAGTCTTTTCACTTTTTAGGAATTTCTATTGCTGGTTAGGTCCCATCATTCGTCAGAAAAACGAGCAGATTGTCTATCGAGTGCGATGGATTTCGAATTGACGGTCTAACAAACATGATACAAACCAAAGTACAATTTTATTTGATTGCTTCAACAGTGTAAAGTTTTCCTTGAATTCTTTTTTTTTGAGGGTGTTTCAGGGCAAGTTTGGTTAAAACCTCAGTTTCACTGAGATTAGAGCGTATTTGCGGTTTCGTTTAACTGGGAAAAAAACTTTTCTGGTGGAACTTTTTACGGTGGTCATTTTGATGCAACAATTTCGAGATAAGCTGCGGATTCGCGCACGCCTCGCGCGCGGGAAATGTGATTTTTTCCATATCAGAAGTGGTGTTTACGCGCCGGCGCGCACCACGCTGTTTTCAATTGTTTGTTTATTTGTGAGTGATACTGATGGAAAAGATTGCAGATAATCGAATGGTGCATGGCTCTCTCCGTAAAACCAAGGTGAATAACGATTTTGACGGTCTCGTCACCACTGAAAAGTCGCGTGACCGTCGCAGAATAGCTTGCGTTGTCAACAACTATCTGCAACCAATATTGGTTATCTAAAAATCAATAATATGAATCAATACCCGTTGGTAATGCTATTTTCGAATGTTGCGCCATCAAATCTGCGACGGTCCCATTGAATGAAGTTTCATTGTGGATTGACCACTTTTAAGAAACTTTCAGCATTCGATAACATATTTCACTTCCATGATCTTTCAAAAGTTGACGTCATCTGACCTTCTGAATCCCAAAATACGTCACTCTTAGATTAGGTTTTATCGTTAATTGACCCTTTCTAAGATATTACCATCATTTGAAAATTTATGTGACGTCAACTTTGCACTTTTCAAAAAATGACGTCATCTGGTCTCCAGAATCCTGAAGGACGTCAGGAATAGAATATTTCATATTCAAACAAAAGTCACGATGGCATCATATTTCAATTTTCGAGCAAATCGGTAATTGTTACTCTAAGTTACAATACAGTTTGAGTTGTCGACCGGACAGAGAGAGTGAGAGAGCGTGCTAGATGGAGAGACGCGGACACTTGCCGAAAAATGTCTATAACTTTGATTAAAACAATTTTTTTTGCAATTTTTTTTCGGTCTACTAGGGTTCAAGTGGATATTACATCTCTAACACAATTTTCAACAAAATCAGTTGAGTAGAAACCCTTAAACTGGGAATTTTCTTTTGTCACGATTACACACTCCGAAAATGTCTATATAGTGGTAGACCATTTCAAATGAGCGGAGAACACAGTGCGTAAATTTTGGACAGAAAATTCATTTCACGGGAATCGAACTCGTGGCTAGTAGGATGGTAGTACCGCCACACTGTCACTGCGCTAAGTGGGCCAACCTTTGCAATGCTCGGGAAGAATAGATAACTGAACAACTCTAGATATTGAACTAAATGAAAGCATTCCTAGTCAGTAATTATGACGGTAGATTTGAAAGGTTTCAAGATAGTAAATAAAAAATAGTAGAGTAGTTAAAACATTTGTCCGGAAGTTTTCAACTTTTTGAAGTTTTCCGCACAAATGTTTTAACGTTTTATGGAAAAAAGCCTCCGGTTTACATATTTCTTCGTTCTAATATCTTTGCCATGGTTTGAAAATAATAGTTTTGAATGATAGAGCTCATTTAAAAAGATTAAACCAACACTACACTGAAAACAGAATGTGAAAGCACAATGCATTGGCAGAATTTCAAAAATGGTATTGATTGATGCCATCTGCGCGCCCCTGCTAACACCCGGTCAACTCATAACACCGTCTTTTCACCCGATTATCCGTGGTCCACGACTATAACTGTCGCAAAGATGATAATATTGTCTATTGTAGGTTTACAAGTTACTGCCACGCGGAGTGTTATAGATATATTAACCTTTGAAGTTGTGTTCCGACCCTGTTCCACGACTCCGTACGCTTATTATGATGTTACGACACGATTAATTCAAAGAGAGAAACATTGTTGCTAGACACAGCAGAATTCTCAAAACCAACAATGGGGTTCACACGCATCTTCATCTGTGATATTTACAGTGATAATATAATATAACTGATAACAGATAAATTACGCAATTCAGTACGATTAGAGCGCTACGGGTTTATTCTATGGTTTCATATGTATTGTACGTTTTACGGTTCTAATTACGATCGACATCCTCCGGTCATTGCATCATGCAAGAGTGATTACTAAACGGAGCGAGTGGGCGGGCGTAATGGGAAGTTTGCAAGCTGCATGCTTTACTGTAAACAGCGTACACGAGCGTAAACGACATACTGTGATTGCGAATAATTCCTGTTTGCAAGAATAACTTTGACAAAACTATTTTTTCCTATTTTTTTGCACCGCCAGTGTTTGAGTAGGTATCACACGTCTTCCACAATTTGCAACAAAATCGGTTGAGTGAAATACTTAAACTGGGAATTTTCCCTTTTCACGACCCAAAATGTCAATTTTCGCCATTTCGAGGCATAGTTGTAATATTATATCAATAATATAACGTGTATAATATTTATTGCACCTTGTCGGCTTGGTTTAATTTTATTGCATTATGGGTCCCGCCGCGCCCGGCTTTTGTAGTGCACAGTCCTTTAAAGTTTGCGTCATAATTTGGGAATCTCGGTTGTTCTTTATGTTTCTTGTAATGTAGAGTAGAGTGTAGCTTGTTTTTCTTTATTTTAATGTCTGTAACTTGCGCATATATTATTTTATATTAATGAAGCCGAATCAAAAGCGTTTTCGTCCATAACATTTAGTGCTTTCCACTAATGATTTCTATTCTATCATCGATTTCATTATTTACACAAACTTCTGTTTGTGACATGGGGGCGGAACCGCTCGATTGATAGTTAGTTAGTGCGCGAAAATTCTTTGTGATAAAAAGGCCTATTAATTTGTTATAGTTGTGCTATCCTAATTTTTACTGTGTTCTGCTATATGTGATCCACACTATCGGAGAAGAAAAATAAGAGGAATCGTCGAAGTCAGCTGTGTCTTGGGGAGCACCTAGGCCGAACATCGTCATCAGTTGTAGTGTCCTTGGGGATTACCTCGGACGCTACTGCTGCGCTAACGTCGTCAACATCACCAGTTTAGTGTCCTTGGGGCGTACCTTGGACGCTAATTTTGTTGCATCGTCATCGTAGTGTTCTTGGGGCGTACCTTGAACACTACCTCCGGACTACAATTTCTACTCTGTGAAATACTAGGTAGAGGCTCTACCCAACGTATTGTCACCGACCCCCGCTGTGTAGCACCCAGTTGAATTGCTGGTGAAGCCTTTTCCTTAGGGGAAGTGCTGCCCAAATTTTCAATTGGTCGTTATCAACGGGTGGTCAGGGGAAAATTACTGCACAAATTTCAATTTTCCATTAAATGTGTACTGGTTCGGTAAACAGTGACGCAATAATGAGCGAACAGAGACAGAAAAAGAAGGATGAGTTGCAGACAGAAATGAAGAGTATGTACATGGTCGAGCGAAGCGAGAAGAAGTTGATCAAGTTTGCACGAGAAGGAACATCGAGGGATATTGCTAGACAAGGCACTATCAAGGAAGTGAAGAGAGTGGAAGTCTCGATAGACTTTGAATGGTTGATTGAGCGATTCACTCGGAGGAAGGAAAAGCGGTCCATATTGTCAAAGAAAAGCACGGAAAATGGAAATTATTCTGATGGAGTGATGGATGTATCCTCCAAACTGAAAGAATTTTCGCATTTTGCTAGTGGCCAATGCGGACACGGATCAGAAGAAGCTCCGGGTCTAGAGGATCGAGAGAAGCTGGGAAGGGCAGGTGATGCCAGAAAAAGGCAACAGTTTTATACTGATTGTTCTTTGGGTCGGAGACCAAAAGAAGTGAACTGATTCAGGATAGAGTGAACAATCTCTGGGGCATGATCTTCGTTAGACATGCGAGAACAATGCACAGAAGTCGTCGAAGATGTTTGGAGTTCTTGATATTTCCGTGATGCCACCGCGCATATTGCTACCGTGATGCCTTTGGACATACAGTTACCGTGGTGCCCTGGCATATAGTTACCGTGATACTTTCTAGCATATAGTTTTTTTCATGTGTTCATATAGTTATCGTGGTGCCGTCAGGCATATAGCTACCTTGTTATAGTGTTTCTTTGATGCCTCCGGGCATATAGTTCTCGTGGTGCCTTCGTGCATATACCTTGTTTTATGTTTTCCCATTGTTTATTACTATCTCTTCCGTTTGTTGTATTCTATATTTCTTATGCCTGTGGGACCAGGCATTTGGGCCCCCGGGGAAGTTGTAATATTATATTAATAATATAACGTGTATAATATTTATTGCACCTTGTCGGCTTAGTTTATTTCAATTGCATTATGGATCCCGCCGCGCCCGGCTTTTGTAGTGCACAGTCCTTCAAAGTTTGCATAATAATTTGGGAATCTCGGTTGTTCTTTATGTTTCTTGTAATTAAGAGAAGAATGTAGCTTGTTTTTCTTTATTTTAAGGTCTGTAACTTGCGCATATATTCTTTTATATCAATAAAGTCTAATCAAAAGCGTTTTCGTCTATAACATTCAGTGGCTTTCCACTAATTATTTCTATTCTATCATTGATTTCATTATTTACACAAACTTCTGTTTGTGACAGCATCGTCGAGTTCAAAATGAAGTAGAACGTTTCTAAATCAGAGCACTTTCAATGAAGCAAAACTTCGATGTAGCCTGGGAAAATCACCTTCATATCACCAAAACTGATCGAGATCAAACACTCGAAATTATCCATTTTTTTTTCGATTTCCCGAAAACATCGTAAAATAGTGTAATCGACTACTTAGAGTCCGCGTAATAATGTGAGAATGCCTGAAATCCGGTTTAAAGGGACCGTTCCTCTTTAATTTGGAGGTTCGAGCTAATTATTCGATATTGTTCACATTAAAAAACCATAATCATTCATATAGGTGTCAACTTTCTGTCTTGCTCCGTGTTCTCAGAAATGTGGCGCGACCATGCGCACGTACATATACCGCCGAGCTCCCCTACGTACAAAATTTTCAAAATGTCCATGAGTTTACGGAACCATATTCAAAACATGGCCGAAATTACCAATATGAAGTCTGTGAAAAAAAATCCTAAATATCATTAAAACTACGAAGCAGTGATAGATTAAGGATTGCTGCATTACAGTAACCCAAATCCTGTTGGCTTCGATTTTGCTCCATAATAATGTGGTTTTTTGAACTTTCTGTACGTAAGGTATGAACTTTCATCTCAAAACAGAATAAATGACTTTTTCCATTTTTCAAAAATTACCCACATTGCACATTATAGAGGTACGGTCCCTAACCGTGTCAAATTGAAATCATATGTGGTCTCTTTTTATTCATAAAGATGGCAAGGGGTTTTCGCAGTTTTTTGGGTACGAATGTCTTTAGAAGAACACCGTGAGTGTAGTTGTGAACGGATTTGACTGAAATTTGCTACAAGTGTTGTGTTTCAAAATTTTGCCGTGCAGCGCTACCTTTTTCTTTTTTGCTTTTTGCTGCCTCTGCCCCCACTCTCAAGCCTGCCGCGTGGCGATTATCACCCGTACACCTAGTTACTCTTTTCTCAAAACTATGTGGGAAGAGTGGCATTTTCTCGACCGCGCAGCTGTCTTCTGTTTTTGTTATGAGAGCTAGTCTTCAATAAATTTCCTTTGAACATTAAGACGAAAAAATACTTCGTTATCAGATTGCTCAAAAACAAAAAAAGTGACATTGGAATGAAACCAGCTGCAAACCTATGCATTTTGACTATCATTAAGTGAAAAGTTGAATGCAAATGCCTAAACGCCAACTCACATCTGATTTCAAAATATCAGTTTTGGTCAACTATTCATGTGTTCTGGTGGATACAACAACAACGTAATGGGTCGACGTAACGTCGAATCATTGTTGAATATAGAATTAACATATTTGATCACACATTATTATGTTTTTATTGAAAACGACAGTAAAAAGTATTCGATTCCTTGAAGAAAATGTCATTTTTTCAGAGTATGATTCATTGTCCGGAATTTGTGAATTCTCCTTCTATATTCATGGACATGACGAATTATTTAGCTTTCGTTTCTCTACCTTTAAATATATTCGGCGGATATATAATCAGTGAGTTACATCAATATATTCCCAATGGTTCAAAAAACTGATAGTCACATTCAGTTTCACTTCTGCCCACCTTTGAAATGATTTGTCAACTTGTGCTCATTTAGTGTTTCATTCAAAGCAGCTCACTACTTACAAATGGTATCTGATGCACTATCACATCTGCTGTTCTGTTCTAGACTTCCAGTTAAGCACAGTTACGGTAAGTGTTATATTTCAGAGACAGTGTTTTCTGTTTTCAGTATTCAACAGAGGCATTTTTCACCATTCACTTTTAATATTTTTATCCAGTATTCTTTATTAACTTTATAGAGCATAAGAGATTTTGCTGGTGAAGTAACATGAGGTTTTGGTTTTGTTGGATATTCATGTTGTTAAAATTAGAATCAAGCCTTCGACAATTGAGAAAAAAAATTAGCGATTGAATGGTTTCCCTATCCTACTGTTGGTAAATCTCGGCATCTTGGCATAATTTGGGAAGATGTTTCGTCGTAGGTGGCGACATTTAGATTTGAACAAAACACGCCAGCACGGTTTCATGAACTTTTAAGGCGCCGTTCTTTTTCCTTCCATTTCCCATGGGATATCCAATGGGTTTTCTATCAAACTACCTAAACATAAGCACTCACGTGCTCACACTCGCTGTGTTCGATACTATTGTGTTCACCGTGGGCTCAATATTGTGCATGTTCTTTTATAGAGCTCAGGTATTTCTTCTCTTCTTGGTGTTTCTCCAAATCTGTGTTTGTCTGTGTTTTTGTGTTTGCCGTTTTCCGACAGAAATTGCTTAATTCCAGGAAAAAAAACAGTTAGACCTAAAACAATTGTGCACAATAAATTAGCATTCTTAAGCCGAATCGAATACGTAGACACACGTTTTCCCTCTTGATGATATTTTTAGGTTGTTCTACCCAAATCTCATCTCCTGAAATTCGAAGAGAAAGTATGTTCAATTATTATTGGAGTTGGATATTTAGTGGTGGCTCTTCCCATTGTTTATCTGTTGCATTCTGTTAACGTCGACACAATAAACGCAGCCAAATATTACTCCGAGGTTAGCATTTATTCTAACTGTTGGATACGTGCGCATTTGGCACGTATCATTTTCTGCATTCATTGTCTAATCTCATTAGCATACACGTGACATTGTATAATTCTCCTCTCTAGTGCATTAGCATTGCCTCACGTCTGTTTACGTGTGTTTATACCAGTCTGCCTACGTGTTAGAAAACAGTCTAGTTTATCGTCTGGCTACTGAGCGCTTGCTCAGTAGTTTCTCACTCTCTCCCGTACATATCAGGTATCAAGGTTACATTGTATTGTCTTTTATATATCCATAATAAACCTAGTATAATTAGTGTTTTGTTGTGCTATACCAAAAGGCTAACGTATCGCCTTAAATACCTATCGTTGTGAATTCGTGAGTGCGAAGGTTACAACATAATTGGCGATCAGGATAGGCAAATTGTTGTTGTTGTTGAATTTACTGGTAAGTTACTGGTAAGTTCGGAGTCCCTGGTAGCATCGATTCGATTGTTGGACGTGGATTTCGAGAGGGAAGTCTACTCTTCTCTTCATCTTCGCTTCTGGTTTGGGTAAAACCCACCAGAGAAAACTTTTTTTGCGAAATACTAGGCAGAGGCTCTGCCCAAGGTATTGTCGCCGACCCCCGCTGTGTAACAGCACCCAGTTGAATTGCTGGTAAAGAATTTTCCTTAGGGGAAACGCTGCCCAAATTTTCAATTGGTGGTTACCATCGGAGGTCAGGAGAAGTGCTGCCCAAATTTTCATTTGGAGCAAATACGCACTGAACAACATGGAGGGACAACAGCAACAAGATACGAACATGCAGAATATGCTCCTGGAATTGTTGAAAGGTCAACAAGAGCAGTTCAAGCTACAAGAAGAGAGGATGAGACAAATGGATTTGCAAATGAAGTTGTTGATGGAAAACAAGACAAATCCGGACACAGGAAGCAGTGCAACATCAATCTCAATCTCGAGCACTAGATTATTGAATGATCTGAGTGGGAGATTATCGACCTTCGTGTTTGATCCAGAGAGTAATCAAACATTCTCACGTTGGTTCGATCGTTTTGGTGATGTGTTTACCATTGATGGTGCGCTGTTGGACGATAAAGCAAAGGTTCGATTGCTAGTGGGAAAGCTGTCAAACGAGGTGTTTGATCGCTACACAAATCAGATTCTACCGAAAACGACGACGGACATTGACTTCGCGGACACAGTACGCACTCTGAAGGAAATGTTCGACCCCAAGATATCGCTTTTCACTTCGAGATATCAGTGCCTGAAGTTGGAAAAGAAGGAGTCGGAAGACTATATGGTGTACACTGGACGCGTAAACGAACAGTGTGAGGAGGCCAATTTCCAAGATCTGGACAATGAAGGATTGAAAGCTCTCTTGTGGGTTTACGGGTTGAAGTCTAGCAGAGATGCTGATCTGAGGCAGAGACTTCTTCTGTATTTGGACAGGATGAATGCTGATAAGAAGACTGTCACTATTTACGACATGTACAAGGAATGTGACATGTGGTTGAACATCGAGCGTGAAACCAAGTTGGTGGAAACTGGTTCACGAGAAGTGAATGAGGTGAAAACACAGTTCAGGTCATCCCGCAATCGAGAAGCAGTCAAGTCTGAATGTTGGAACTGTGGTAATGTTGGCCACAGATCAAACACATGTCAGAAGTCAAAGTGGACCTGCAAGAAGTGCAAATCGAAAGGTCACAAGGAACAGTACTGTGACAAGATTGCCGCATTCAAAAACGGACGAACACCGTCGAAGCCCAGAAGACAGAACAACCAGTTAGTCATTATTGGCAAGACGGAGGTTTCGAATGCGGATGTGCAAGCTGTACGGAAGTACATGGAAGTCAAGATCAATGGTTACCCAGTGGAGTTTCAGTTGGATACTGGCTCAGACATCACATTGATGAATGTGGATGCATGGAAAAGGATGGGTGAACCAAAGTTGGAAGCCGCTGACATCACTGTGTGCAGTGCAAGTGGAAACAGGATGGAAATTCTTGGCAAGCTGAAATGCGATTTTGAGATTGGTGGATTGACTGGAAGTGGTCATGCCTACATTTCAGCCGGAGCAAGCCTGTTTGGACTTGATTGGATTCAGAAGAATGAATCAATGATCACCTGGAAATGATGATTGTGAGCAAGGTGGATAAAACGGATAGCTCTCTCGTTGAAGAACTGAAAACGCGGTTTTCATCTGTCTTCGAAGAAGGTTTAGGTCGCTGCACTAAGGAGAAAGCAGTGTTGAAGTTGTTACCGGACGCAACACCTACCTTCCGAGCAAAGCGACCCGTACCACATGCAGCTGCGGAGACTGTTGACAAGGGGTTGGATCGACTGATTGGCATGGATGTCATCGAGCCTGTTAATCATAGTGATTGGGCTGCTCCTATTGTCACTGTCAAGAAAGCCAACGGGAAAATTCTAGTTTGTGCTGATTTTTCCACTGGGCTAAACAAGGCACTGGAGGATTGTGAGTACCCACTGCCTATTCCGGAAGATATATTCGCATCACTGAATGGAGGAACCGTGTTCTCTCAAATTGATTTCTCAGATGCTTATCTTCAAGTTGAACTGTCGGAAGAATCGAAACCACTCGTGGTTGTTAACACACACCGAGGCTTGTTTCGATACAAAAGATTGCCATTTGGAATCAAGACTGCCCCAGCCATTTTCCAACAACTCATGAACAAGATGTGTTCTGGGTTACGGGGAGTAACAAGTTATCTGGATGATGTGATTGTAGTTGGGAAAACTATGGAAGAACACAAGAGCAACCTGGTTGCTTTATTCGAACGAGTCGAGGAATATGGATTTCGAGTGCGCTATGAGAAATGCTCATTCGCCAAGTCAGAAATACCATTCCTGGGATTCATTGTCGACAGAAATGGTCGTAGACCAAATCCAGATAAGATTCAAGAGATCAAGAACATGGAGGCGCCGAAGACGGAAAGTCAGCTCAGAGCATTCCTAGGTATGATTACCTACTACGGAAACTTTGTCCCGCAGATGAAATCACTCCGAAGTCCGTTGGATCAGTTGATGATCAAAGATGTGAAGTGGAAGTGGGAAAAGGAGCAACAAGAGGCCTTCATGAAACTCAAAGCTGTTTTGAGTAGCGACATGAATCTGACCCATTATGATCCGCAACAAGAGATAGTGGTGGCTGCAGATGCTTGTGAATACGGCATAGGTGCAGTGATCTCGCACAGATTCAAGGATGGTTCCGAGAAACCGATCTGTCATGCAGCTAGATCACTGACAGCAGCAGAGAAGAACTATTCTCAGATTGAGAAGGAAGGATTGGGACTGATTTTTGCTGTGAAAAAGTTTCACAAGTACGTGTTTGGCCGACAGTTCAGACTGCTAACGGATCACAAGCCTCTACTAGCCATTTTTGGTAGTAAGAAAGGAGTTCCTGTCCATTCAGCAAACAGATTGATGCGTTGGGCAACAATCTTGCTTGGATACGATTTTGTGATTGAATACATCAACACAAATGATTTCGGTCAAGCCAACGGACTGTCTCGCATGATTCAGAGATATCCAATGACGGAAGAAGATACCGTGGTTGCATCTGTAGAGCGTGATGTTCAAGCGATGTACAGTGATCACATACGGAAACTGCCGGTGACATCAGAAGATGTACGAGTCAGCACACTACGCGACCCTGTCTTGAGAAAAGTCGTCAAAGCCGTCAAACAGAACAAGTGGCCAGGAACCACTTCGACCGAACTTCAGCAGTACAAGCTTCGGAAAACTACGTTGTCAGTAGTTCAGGACTGTCTCATGGCCGAGGACAGAGTGGTGATACCAACCGAGCTTCGTGCAAGAGTGCTGAAAGAACTTCACATTGGACACCCTGGAATAAGTAGGATGAAAAGTCTAGCGCGCAGTATAGTGTACTGGCCTGACTTGACTACTGATATTGAGGAAATCGTGAAGAAGTGTGAAGACTGTCAGTTGCATGGCAAGTCGCTGAGTAAAGTTTCTCTTCAAACCTGGCCAGCCCCGGAAAGAGTTTGGCAGCGGATACACATCGATTTCGCAGGACCTATGGATGGAGTTTTCTACTTTGCTGTAGTAGATGCTCTAAGCAAATGGCCAGAAATCTTCATCATGAAGAACATCACTGCGAGGAAAACTGTGGAACAGTTGACGAGTCTGTTTGCGAGGTTTGGAATGCCGGAGACCATTGTGAGTGACAATGGAACGCAATTCACTTCGGAAGAGTTTAGGGTTATGTGCGAAGCAAATGGCATTGCACATGCCAGAACTGCGCCATACCACCCTCAATCAAATGGACAAGCTGAACGATTCGTGGACACTTTGAAGAGGACTTTGAGGAAGCTCAAAGGAGAAGGAGTAGCAACGGAGAGTATGTTGAATACGTTTCTGTTGAGCTACAGATCTACACCCAGTAGGTTACTGGAGGACAGATCTCCCGCGGAAGTGTTTCTTGGACGAAAGTTGAGAACACCTCTAACCCTTCTGATTCCTCGAGCCGTTAAACAACCAATTAGAACGGACATGCAAATCGATATGGAGCGTCAATTTGGCCGTAAGAACGGTGCAAAGATGCGAACATTCAAGGAAGGAGAGTCAGTTATGGTAAAGGTTTACCGGAATCTGAACTGGACCTGGGACCGCGGAGAAGTGATTGAACAGCTCGGAGCTGTTAATTACAAAGTATGAAATCGGTGGACAGTGACGCAGAAACGTCATCGAAAGGTGAAAATAGATGGATGAATGTCATTCTTGACACCTTCGAGGTTGGAACAGAAGTGGATCGACCAGAAATCCAAGGAGAAGGAGAACTCCATGAAGAGCCCGATGTTGTGACCGCACCGAGAAGATCAACCAGAATCCGTCGCCCCGTGATTCGCTGGAGTCCTGGCCGTTGAACAACTAAGAGTAGACTACGATTTCTTTCTTCGTGACTCTAGTTTTTTTTTGTTCAGCCCCTATTTCATTTCTCAAAAGGGGAGGTGTTGGATACGTGCGCATTTGGCACGTATCATTTTTTGCATTCATTGTCTAATCTCATTAGCATACACGTGACATTGTATACTTCTCCTCTCTAGTGCATTAGCATTGCCTCACGTCTGTTTACGTGTGTTTATACCAGTCTGCCTACGTGTTAGAAAACAGTCTAGTTTATCGTCTGGCTACTGAGCGCTTGCTCAGTAGTTTCTCACTCTCTCCCGTACATATCAGGTATCAAGGTTATATTGTATTGTCTTTTATATATCCATAATAAACCTAGTATAATTAGTGTTTTGTTGTGCTATACCAAAAGGCTAACGTATCGCCTTAAATACCTATCGTTGTGAATTCGTGAGTGCGAAGGTTACAACACTAACTGAAGCCGTTCAATGTAACCACCATTCTGAAGATGCCCGTAGTTGTAGTTGGAACTCAATACACAACACCAATTACGAGATTTGATCTAAAAAGAAACAAGAAAATACTACGAACACAGTGGGATAGGAATTCCCTTCAATTTGGGGATATATTGAACTTCGCTTCAATTGGTGTAATTTATATAGGCAACTCTAACAGTGTACACACAGACATGTTCCTTAGTCTTCCGCTAAAACCGAGATCACTGTTCCAGAACTATTCCTGTGCCAAGTCCGTGGTTAACTTGCCTCGACTGGTAATTTATGTTTATGAGGATGTTCAGGTGAGCGGTTTTCTCTGGTCGTATTCCTTGAGATTCGCATGCTGGAATATCCCAAAACTTTTGTTTTTACCCTGATCTGGCTCTCTACGCGCACTGCTTCGCGAAGCTAGTATCCCAGCGGAATGTAAAAGCAGAGAAATAGCATGATAGGGGCTGAGTTTAGGGTTGAAAAGGCCCGGGAGTTCGTATATACGGCATCGGTCGTCGCCCATTTATTGCCTAACTATGAACTAGAACAATTAGCAATACCTAGTGCGACAGTAATCCCTTTCTCTACTTTTTTTTCGTTTTGCATCACTTGAATCATTTCTATTGTTATTAGGTTATCTCTGCCACTGTTAAGGTTGCAGTTGTCGTTATTGAATTGTTTTAACATTCCAGATGTTAGTATATCTGATGGCTACAAGCGAATGCGTTGCCTTTGGTTCGATAGTGGTTCTAGTTTCCGAGTCGTTCCGTACACTCAACAAGAATGCAGTCCATCTCTCTCCAACAACCAGAACAATGCAACGGAATTTCCTGTTTTTTCTCTGTTTGCAGGTATGCAAATGAAGAAGAAGCTCACTATCATTGAACAATTCAAATAGCTGTAGTTGGGAAAAGTTGTATGCTACATTTTACCAGTTGTATTTTTTATTGGATTCGTCAAAATCGAAATAATTTCTCACATGAACTCGATTAAGCTCCTAGACAGAATTTATATGAACAAGTGCTGATCAACTAATTCAACAGTCTAAACTTTTTCATGTCGGATTTCCTCTTATATTTATTCTGACACCTGCACTCGGTATTTTCTACATGGTACTGTCAATAAATTTGAATTTACCCAGAGGTATGCCTACGAACTGATTCTTTACGAATAATTTTTGAGGCGTTTTCCCTATTTATGAGGTTTTTCACACGGTTTGCGTGACTACACTATCAGCTGATACTAGGATTACTCAACCACCGTGTTTTATAACATCTCGACATTGGTTTTGTCGCCTTTTTCGGATTATTGTGAATAAAGCATCATTAGGAGATGAATTAATTTCTCTCAAGCGTTTCAGTTCTTGGTGATGTGCTTGTCCTTGGCATTAGTGCTCATGGAACTGTTTCCACCATAACTACACTAGCGGTGCACGAACCTTATCGAAACTACCTCAGAAAATTATTTATGCGTGAGTAGTTTGACAAGTTATTATCATTCACAAGCCATGTCAACAGCTCACTACACAGGGAAATTTTTTACCCCGGATGTACCCAGGATCCGCCACGGATTCACCACGAAATTCCACATGCGAATACCATGGTATTATCATGTGAGAATTCGTGGCGGATCCGTGGAATATCTGGAGTATATTTTGAATAAATTTAAAATATAATTTTTTTGAACAATTCTCAGAGTAGTTTTCACCAATATTGCAGCTTGTTCTCCATTTCAGGTTGTAAGGAGTGTTTGTTTGGACCGGGATCGACTGTACGAATAGTTTCTTCTACAGAACAGTTCTAATGGGCCGTAATTAGGAAAAAAACATATAAATGTTACACACTATCTATTTTGTTCGTTTAATGTTCTCATTTCATTTTCATTCGGTCACTTCAATGTGGTTACCGTTTTTATCTAGTGTATTTTTTGCTGATATCCGTATTGCTCGCAGATAGATAAATAAATGGATTGGTTCGAGATTCAAAATTAATCTTCGTACACTGGAACACAAACTGTATGACGCGAAACAAATATGCAACCTACAGTTTCAAGAGTAATCTCTATTTATTCATTCATTTTTATTCATTATATTCGCTCGATGCGCGCTAAATGAAAAAAAAACCTACATAGAGAAGAATGCAAATAAGTTTGATATTTGATCTGGCAATATTGGGATTAACCAATATCAGTCGCAATGAGAGCAACATAGAAATTTAGCAATCTGCGAAAAAATGTGTACAATACATTGATAAAACTTAGCAATCTGCGAAAAAATGTGTACAATATATTGATAACTTCTCTGAAATAGTGATTCAGTGCTTAAAATATGATAATTAACTCCGAAGTAACGATCAGATACAAATTTTTGGTCCCGATTATGGAAACGCTGTACCTCGTATTGATTGATAATGAGATTAGAATGGACGATGGTATCGGACTCTTTGTTCATTATTTTCATTCCACTCAGAATGATGAAAAATGGTTACAAACTAGTACCATTTTTAGTCAAGGGGATGACATAATAATCAATAGCGAGGTCACACGATCGAGACAAAGGGGGGACTGAGCGAAGGGGAAGACAAAATTACACAGAGAAGCGAAATTTGTAACACTGTTCAGTATGCTCAGATGTACTGAACAGATGTCAGATGTCAGATGAACAGATGTCAGATGTGATGTAGATGAGGCGTGAGCAAAACGTCGATAACCATTTTATGAGTGAATCAACCCAGCATAATTCATCTCACAGTTCTGGCTGGTTTTACTGGGCAGGGCTATACAAACATATGTATATTAATTCCAAATTTAACGATAACAAAAAACACAGAAAAAGGAGAATAACAAAAAATGGATTGATAGTGTTAATGTCATCGATGATTTATAAAAGAGATTTGGTGAGTTACCGTAGCTTCTCTGATGGGATACTGTTCATTGGGTTCGTCTTACAAAGTATACTCGTATTTGCACTTCTTATCTGAATAAAAATACAGCCCACTTTTGAAAAATCAAAATACAGCCCACTTTTGAAACATTTCTACATCTGTAAGTAATTGTCTCTTCCCCTTAATGAACAGACATTTCCACTAAATCATTGAGTTCAATTATTTCGATAAACACGTAATCTAGAACAGGTGCACATTTGTTCGCTTCGCCAGAGATACAGCGAAGTCTCTCATACATGAGCATAATTGTCTTCATTTCTGCATCCCACCGTCGAATTCCATAGCTCCGATAGGGTGTAATTGGTCCCGCAGTGTTTGTAGTTTGATCCCGTCGGTTTTCGATCAAAGAAATTTGAGTCTTTTCACTTTTTAGGAATTTTTATTGCTGGTTAGGTCCCATCATTCGTCAGAAAAACGAGCAGATTGTCTATCGAGTGCGATGGATTTCGAATTGACGGTCTAACAAACATGATACAAAACCAGAGTACAACTTTATTTGCTTGCTTTAACAGTGTAAAGCAGAAACAAGTAAGATACTCCGATTAGACAACAATCAATTGAAAAAGTAAGTACCCATCAAGTTTGTATTTTCAGAAACGAAATAATCAGATAATAATACATACTAGCATTACATTTTGGCAAGTGTTCTCAGACAGGCATTCCATGCATGATGCTTGTTACTTCCTACAATACTCGGTGATACTCAGCAACCAGTAGGGATCACCTGATCACTGCATTAAATATTCGTCCCAACACGTTGCAAATCTCATGAAAACGAATGAAAAAGTAACGTTCTAGTAGATTCTCGACAATTTTGACAAATACACAAATTTTCAACAACCGAACTATAATTGAGGTTACAATAAATTTGTGATCTATTTTGCTAACCATGTGCAGGTTTGCCTATTACACACAACAGTCCGCACAGGGCGCTGTAATTCGAGTAAGCGGGTTTAACGATAGCAACCTATATGCGAGCCCGCACACAAATGAGGGATGAAACCAGAAAACATATTCCCGAGAGGGCAAGTCGGCGATTTCTACGTGTCCAATCTGAGAAAAGGGCTGTGTACCGTATGCTTATTAGACTCATCAGTTCGGAACGAAAGTGTCTATATCCCATTGTCTTAGAACGCCGTTCGATATCAAGTTCCCCTTTCTGGCCCCCTTTTATTGTACTCAGAGTTACCGACTCGATTAACAATAATAATCCGTGTCAGGTCGTTAATCGCTATCATGCACAGTTTGCTTTCTTTGTTTTCTTGGAAACTCTCACTTTCTCGAGAAGATAACGATTTTGATTAAAATGTTCAGTGCTCATATCAACTGAGAAATGTGTAAAACACAATAAAGTTCAACTTCAGCAACAGGGATTACGGTCACAATTCGCTCTTCAAGAACATTCGCTCAGAAATTCGTACCAAAAACTGAAAATTTCCTACTCACAAGGAGTTAAATGCCTTTTCAGAGTATTCTTCTGATTTCAACATTGCAAGTCGTGTTCCTTTCGTTTGGTATTTGCAATCAGTTGCTGCTGTTTTCTGGTGTGGAAGCCGGAAACAACATCTTTGAGGTGTTTCTCATAGAGCTGGTTGGTTTTTATTAGCATTCTTCATCTATGATGATTCTTGGGTCTTGCCGCAGTTTTCGTTAGTGGCGCGATTGAACTCACTGCTTGAACCTAGTACAGCGAAAGACTCAGTCAAAAGTTGTCTTTTGCGCGTACGTGAACTACGGTCTTAACAGAAAATGGTAGTAGAGTTCAAAATTTAAACAGCTTCCGTTTTTGAGTTGGTTTCAATGCAAAGTGACTTGTTTTGCGAGCTTTGAATTTGACTCTAACAACAATATAAGACGGTTCCAACTAAATTTTTTTTCAAAATTCAAAGTAATTCACGGAATTCTGTCAATCTATGAACGGGAACTTTTTCTTGCGCCTTGCGATCGAAATGACACAATTTTAGGTTTCTTGTCAACGCGATGTTGGCATTTTACAATGAGATTCAGATTCTTTTGGCAAAGTGAACGGAGTTCGCTTGTCACTTGTCACCCAAAGGGATCATCTTTAGCATTTGCCATTTGCACTGATTCATTTTGACACGTGCCAAACCGTTGAGAGGATTCGAACCCTCGGCCGTTGGGCCAAAAGCAAGCGCACTACCACTACACTAAGGGAGCACCTGCATTTAAAAAGAAAGTACCGCGCCATATATAACCTTCTTTCAAACATTCGCACCCATAATTCGATAATCTATTCTCATCCCGTTATGAATATGCCCGTCTGTCAATGCACCCTCCGCGCGAAATTGACTTGGTAAACTGAGTGTTGATAATTGCAGCTGGGGTGTGCGTTTGTGTTTGGTGTGTGCTGCGTGCATGATTCGCTGCTCATGAATCGGGCGCCAAACGAACTCATTCGAATTTTTCAATAGAATTTGATATTTTTCTTCATTTTTTCAACTATTTACATATTAATTAGACATTTTAACTGATCCAGTTCACTCGGCTGTAATAATCTACTGTGTTTCGAATCATGCCACTTTCGATTCTCGCATGAGGCAAAACCTGGTTGACACGTGTCAAGAAAGAGGACCGTTCCTGGCAATTGTCAGTGTTGAGCAGTGATAATATCACTTGCCAAATGTTGAGCAGTGATAATATCACTTGGCAGACATCAAGATCCATGTTGGCGCTTGTCATTTGGGTTGGCTCTAATATTTCCCAGATACAACAGCAACTTTGACAAGATAATGGTTTACGTGTCACACCCCCTCCGTTGGCAACATTTTGGTGAAAAAACGGAAATTTTGAAAAAAATTTAGTTGGACCCGTCTTATATTAACCAAATATTTTTCCGCTGGGCTGACCACAACTATTCTCAATGAGCAATTCGAGGAATTCGAGCATTCACTAAGAACTGCACAGCCATTCATTCAATTGCGTGAAATCAGAGATCGTGGCACCCTTTTTCGCATAAGGGTGAGAGGAACTGTATGTTATTCGGGAAGTGTTTTTCATTCTGCATTTATAATCTATTTTTTCCAGTTTCCAATACACTCCTTTCTGGCTGGTCAACTAAATGCGTTTTCTCTTCCTCTGTTCAGCAAAACCTTTCGAAATGAGTTGTTCGATCGCTGGTTTCCTGGAAGAAACAGGGTGCAACATGTTCCGATTACTCAACAAACCTCGCCCAAATCGCCAGTTGTGACTTTTAACATCTAAGAATCTAAGCTGGCTCGGAGTAGTTACATTCAAAGCACGCTACTAAGTCACAGAAGTTACAACGAACTCCCTTCTCCTTGTGATTTTGTTTACTTCTTCACTTTTCATGTAATTTCTGTTTTATCTATGTATCTCACATGATTGCATATAAATAAATGAGCCAATTTGCCCTGTGATGATCAATAGATGTTTCGAGTTGTTTCATGGTCAATTTCCGACACATCTTTCCGCGTTTTATTTTTTTGTATCTCACTGTCATTATTCCTCACTTTTTCTCTTGTATATCACATGCTTGCATGTAAATAAATGAAGCGAAACTCACTTTTTACCCTCCATGTGTGTATTATGAATCAATAAGTCAATTAGTCAACTTTGTCTGGTCACAGAGGTCTAATTATTTCTCGTATCATCATTTCAAGCAACCGCATTATTTTTTCAATGTTCAATTCATGTTGTGTAGTCATGAATGAATGTGTTATTGAGTTCTCCACAGTTGCTTCAGTGTACCTACCTATTTTATAATGAACATCAAACTGCTATACCTCTTACCTGATTAGACCCCCCTTTAGGTTACTGACAATCGGGTCTACAATTGGGATTCTGGGATAGGAGAATACAAACTGACGTCAAAAGTAATCTTGTTTGACTTGGGCCAAACTCGAACTGTCGAACGGAGAAATGAGAGTCAGTTGAGACTCTTGCGCGGTCATGAATTCTCAAAATGTTCCGTACAAATCAAATCGTTCAAGGGTGTTCGAAGTCACTCGACTGGAAAAATCGAATGATTTTTTCGTCGAACTCAAAACTCGAGAATTTGAACTCGAGTAGCCGCTCTGATATAGTTCCAGTTTCTATACGCAGTGTTTAATATTATACATAAGACGCAAAGTGGGGTATGTAGAGGGCAAGCCCTGCGCAAATTGGTTTCTGTTCACCAAACTGCAGACGGTTTGAAAAGTTGTGATCAAAGCGTTGCTCCTACCCAGACTACATAGTGTATCAGATCTTTCGACTTTTTTTTATCAGGTCAACTTGCTAAAATTCATATATATTCCAGTTATTTTGGCTGGCAATGTGGTCAACACCAACGTTACAATATCAATGTGGGAGAGACTCAAGAGTTTTGCATTCTTGCGCAACAACCATTTCGCACGGGGCTTTCGAATCATTTCGCATTTATTTTGTATTCACACTTTTGAACTCATCCACGATTTCAATAAATTATTCTATTCTATTCTACATAACAACTCGATTCAGAACAGTTCGCAGCTGTAGCACACAGCTATTTCTGACCCTCGTTATTTTAATTCCCATTGAGACCTCGACCGCATGCCAATGAAACTTCGGAGTAACGTTTCTCATGGAAATACTGTATTTTGAAAAAATATATATTCCTAGCAAACATTTGCCGCAACTAATGAAGCTTTCAAACGTATAGAAAAGTTCGAAAATTATTTCAACGCTGCCAAATTTTCAATGGTATTGGAGAGAACTATACCACAACCATGAACCCTGAACCAGCCTCCTTGTTCTTGGAAATGTCGCAAAACCAGTCTCATTCGAACACCGAACTGTGTTTATTCAAAAAAATTACATTCACTACAAATTGAAGACGATCTGATCATAGGGAACATAATATTTACAACTATATATACATATACAAACTTTGTAAGTTTGATTATTAGAAAGAAAAGTCGACAAAAACTTTAGATGCATGGATTTATTATTTAAAAAATAATCAAAATCTGAGATCCGGATTCTATGTACTTTTCAAAACTATTAGAGGCTAACGAAGCTTGAAAATAGAAGTAGACGAATAAATTAATAGAAATAGAGAAAAACATAGAATATAGTGAATACTGAGCACAGCACAACACCAAACATATCAACCATATATATGTATTACAACAATACAAACAGGAACTGAACATAGAGAGAATGATATAACACAGAATGCGAAATACAAAAACTCATGTGATTAAAATATGTAATACTGATGAATTCAGAGGGGATAAAACCGTTTCAAAGGAAGAAATATTGTCAAAGAACACTCGCTACGGTCATTCTTCTTCGGTTAGGAGGTGTATGTCTGGCCACGTTGATGCCTGCCAAACTCACTGGAAACTCAAAACTTGAAACATTGAAATAAACACTGTAGTCGAATTCATTACCACTGAAACTCCTACAATATGATAACAAAAGTAAGGTCCGTTTTGGAAACAGAATATTATCGGAAATGCTACAAATTATTGGCAAATTTTTTTACAAAGTTGGAATTTGCATTAGAAAACAGCATTAACATATTAAAATACTTCAAAACGGTTGTAGCTAATTATCCCTCGAACACTGAATGAACCTTAGAGCCTATCAGTATCTCACCTACCGGGTTTTATTTTCTGGCATCTCAAAACGTTAATCATTGCTTTGCGCATGTCGTTTGATCTCCAGAGGTAGATAGGAAAGTTGGCAGCACTTAGGGTGACCACCGGCAGTCCCAGCAGAAGCTTCAGCGACCGACCCGGCGGGGTACCGTCAAGAAAGATCTGAGTCAGTAAAGTATCAAACACAGTTTGTGTTACAAACATGAACTTCTTTAAGATTCACCAATACAGGTGACACACCTCTCTGATCAAGATTCACATCTCACGAAGAGCAAAAACGAACAACCAACAAATAACCATGAATCTATCCTACTCTATCTGTATAACATTGGTCATGAGCACTGTGAGTGTATTTTGTTCTAACACGCTGTGTTGGTATTTTCTTCTATTTGTTTTCCGGTGAACACTTGTCAGTTTTTGACATATGAGCAGTTCAAACTACAACAAAAATCTGTCACTTTCCATAACCTACCTGTATAACATTGAGCATGAGCACAGTCAGTGTCCAAGTGAGGCAGTAGACAATCATCACTACCTTCATCGTGTTCAAAACCTTCACCGTAGAGGTTATGAAAGCACTGCTTCGGGTGGAAACTGAAATAAAAGACCAAGACTTTATAAGATTAGCTCATCAAATTTCATTCGCTTTTCACGAGATAATATTGATGACAATCTTCAACATGAAAACTCGTGAGTAGTCCATGAGATGTTCATGATGTGTTCATGAAAATCGTAATAACTTTTTCTGATGTTATAAAGTTTGGTACACTGCCTGAGTATATTGTTCACTGAGAAAATTCCGCAGATTCGTTCAAGAATGAACGTTTCAACACTTGTTGAGTTTCCAGAACCAGAATTTTGAAACAACTTTTAACAAATTCAAATGTGCTAGTGATGTGCTCAGAAAACTATGATCCAAGTATATTCGCACACGTACAGCATACATTACCTGATGTGCTTAACAAAGGGTTGAAACAAAATTAATTCCACACATATAACATAAATAGTGTTTTTTTATCTTACAAAGTGTATACCTTTCATTCTAGACAGAACCAGTAATGTGCTTCCGTAGGTGAGAAGCACGAGGAGAACAATAAAGACGTTTCCGTAGATCCAGACTACCCGCGCGGGGAGGTTGTAGGCGGTTGGCGGGAAACAAAAAGGCACCTATTAAAGTAGGACGATTATGTGGACCAATCCCGTGTCAACGGTCCTTTAAACTGCAATTGAAAATATGTATTGCAGTTTAAAGGTCTGAAGTGTTGCGATTAGACCACATAATGGATCTTCTTTAAGTTATCCTATTAATTTGTCTACCTTCAAACAATGTGGCACTCGCTCATCAGAGAAAGAGGCAAAAACGGATAAAAATAGTTTAAGACATAATATTTTAAATGGTTCACAGTGCAATGTTTGTACGATATTTTATCAGAGAGGGTTTTGACTTTGGTTGACAACCATGGTTGAGTTGTAGTTGGAACTCGATTTATGCACAATTTTACAACTAATTGTAGTTCTCGTCATTTCCATTTGAAATTTGGCCGCCGGCCGATTAATTTTCAGGTGGTTTTTTCACCGTGTTGAAGTTTTCATGAAACCTGAACATTTCTGTGCACTTCATGAGAATGCCTACACAGATTGGAAAAGTGTCTCCGAGAAAAATTGTTTGAGATAATTGTTACGAACTTGTTCGTAATAAACTTCATTTATCAATTTCTATTTTGTCAAATTCCTGTAAGTTGTATAGTGGTTGGTATTCGGCAAATATCGGCCGATTACAGACTGAATACTAATTTGATGGACAAAATCCATCAAATCCATTATTTTCACATTATCTTCCTTAGTTGATATTCTACAGGTGTTACACCCGACATAAAAGGAAGCGACGAGGACAGCCCAGCATTCTACCGACCGGACCAACTCGTCCGCTTTTCATACCTTGCAGTCATTCTCTTAATAAACCTATTTTATCACAGTTGTCTTGTTTCCCCAGTCCAGTCTCATTTATCTATTCCGAACTTCTTGTTCGGAATAAGTGGCGACCTCTAGGAAACTTACCTCGTTCTTCCTTCTCCGCCCTTTGAGAGTACGTTACTACCATGTCAGGCACGTACCGTACTGCCATAGGGCAGATTCGTACACGTTTACTAAAATACATCGGATCCTATGAAAAAGACCACAATACTTTATCACAACCCACTAATGGTTGTGATCTAGCAGTACTTCGAACTAGCCTTAAACTCATCCGTTCCCACCTTACTGATATACAACGTTCTCTTCGCCAATTGGAATTGAATCATGAATCATGGCTCACTTACATGAAATCCCTTACTGATCCAACTGAACATAAAAACGAAAAAACAATTTACGATAACTATATCAACACTTACGGTGAATATGTTACTTTAATGTCCAAGGCCCAAGATTGCCTGGACACCCTTTACAGTTTGAAAACCGAAGTTAAAGACGAAATCTACGGCAGAGAGGAAGAAGACGAAGCCGAAGATGAAGAAGAAGAAGACGATCCATCCCCACAAGAGAGAACGGAAACCCCCTCCAGTCTAAGAACAACTCCATCGACCCTGGCAACCAGTGCTACAACTCCACCACCAGTGAGTTCAAATTCTACAAGTCTACTAAATTCAAACATAATTTCTCATTTACCTCCCGTTACTATACCAACCTTTTATGGTGACATCACCAAATGGAACGCGTTCTGGGAAACTTTCGAAGCCATGATTAATACTCAACCATTGTCAGCGTGTATAAAATTCTATCATTTGAAGAGCCACCTCAAAGGTGATGCGTCTCGTTTGATTCATGGTCTACCTACTGACTCTACTAATTATCCTGTAGCACTAAAAATGCTGAATGACGCTTACGGTAAAAGTGACGCCATCATTCATACACTTCGATCCAAATTTTTCAATTTCCACGTTATCGGCAAATCTTCCTCTGAGGTTTTACGTTCCTTTCATTACCTTCTCCAGATATATAGACAATTAGAGTCCCTTGGTGACAATCCCAATACCCCTGGTTATGCTCAGATAATTGAGTCCCGCTTTCCCAAGCACATTATGTCCCCCGTTCTTAAGAAACTGAGTGGGACCAAATATTCAGCGAAAACCTTGCTGGATGAAATAGGAGCAGTCATCGAACAAAATTCTGCTATTGATCGAATTTTTTTCGACAATTCCCCAAGGGGACCGTTTTCACCTCCTTCCTATGCGATTCACAAATCTCCAGTTTACTCTCATGAAAACTCAGGCAACAATTCTCATGACGTACCCGTCACCCAAACCTATCAACCCCTCTCATCTTCTTTCGTTAGCAACTCCAATCCAACCCGTCGGTTACCTTTTTGCAACTATTGCACTGATCCCAATTCCACCCACCATTGGACACGCGAGTGTAAAAAATATCCTACTCATATCGAGAGGAAACAACGTGTTATAGAATTACAACTTTGTTTCAATTGTCTAGGACGCCACAAGTCCAGCGAATGCAAAAGCAACAAACTTTGTATGCATTGCGGTCAAAAACATCACTCCACATTATGCCCTCTTCAACAAACTTTTACTTCCTCTCAATCTACACCTAATATTCGCTGCCCTCCCATCGTTCCTTCACAACCCTTTTTGCCTAACAATACGCAGAATTCAAACCGTCCGTCCCGCCAACATATGTCTTCTTTTAATAACAATAGACATTCCCACCCTGCCAACTTGTCTCAAAAGAACCAGCCGCCTCAGACATACAGTACATCTGCTATGCCTTATTTGAATGAGCAGTACACCCACAAGACTGAGCCTTCCAACTCAATTTCCTTCGATAACTATGATAATAACTATACTCACCACACTAACTCCTTTGATAGCCATGCTAACCATAATAACTCCAATAAAGAAAATATTCCCCCCACTTCTTTCAGTAAAACTCTTGACAGTACAGAACAAACTTTTTTCTCCAAAATGAACACATCAGAAAACATTCTCATGATGTGTACCACAGTTACAGTTTTCCACCCTACCTTTCCTAACAAACCTATACAAGTGACTGCATTTTTGGACTCAGGCAGTACTCGTTCATACATAACTTCAGAACTTGCCAAAAACTTAAAACTACCTTCTTTTGGGTTTGAGAAACTGAACGTAAGTACTTTCGCCAATCCACTCTCCACGACTCTCGATACGGAACGACATTCGCTTTCGCTCATTTTAAATGACTCCTCATTTCTATCTCTCAATGTGACTTCTGTAGAACAATTAACATCTTCGTTGAAAACTATAAAAATAAATCCAAAAGATTACTCTTCTCTTTACACACAAAGAGCACTCACCATACCTACGGAAAACATTAAACCATCAATTCTGATTGGCTCCGATTACCTTTGGGATTTACTTGACGGATACTCCTATTCTATTCTACCATCCGGTTTCCGCCTTATGCACACAAAAATTGGTGACATTATTACTGGTAAAGGTAAATTGAACCACATGCATAATACCTACTGCTCCAACCTTGACAACTCATCCCCACCCCATTCCTCGTGTTTCTCCATTATAGAAACTAGTATACCGTCGTTTACAAATACTGATAATATGGAAACAATGGAACCAACTTCCGACAATTTATCCAATGTTTTAGAGCGTTTTTGGAAACTAGAAACCCTGGGTATCACAGATAACCCTACTTTCTCAGATGATGATGAATGTATGCGCATTTTTTTCTGAGACGATTAGAAAAGTAGACAATCGCTATGAAGTGCGCTGGCCGTGGAAATCAAATTCCCCAAACCTCAGTTCGAATTTTGCCCTCTGCCTCTCCCGTCTACATTCGGTTTATAAACGACTATCCTCCTCCTCTGAATTGTTAATTAAATATGACAATATTTTCAAAGAACAACTCTCTCTAGGGATAATCGAGGTGGTCTCTGACAAGAACAAAGTTGACGGTCCTTTTGTACATTACTTAGCTCATCACCCTGTCATTACCCCACAGAAAAGTACTACTAAGGTTCGAATAGTATATGACGCCTCAGCAAAAATCCGCCATTCGTCAAGTCTGAATGAATGTTTGTATAGAGGACCAGTACTCTTACCTGATCTTTGTGGGGTGTTACTCCGCTTTCGTTTGGCTCCTTTGGCAGTAATTTCTGATGTGGAAAAAGCTTTTCTTCAAATCAGTTTATCTCTAACAGACCGCGATGTTACACGGTTCCTTTGGTTGAAAGATCATCTTCAACCACCTACTACCGATAATATTCTGATTTATAGATTTTGTAGAGTTCCGTTTGGTGTAATCTCTAGCCCATTCTTATTAGCAGCCACCATACTACACCATCTGGAGCAGAGCACCGTTTCCATTGCTACCAAACTCTGGAGAAACTTATATGTTGATAACGCCTTTCTTAGTGCACAGACCAGCTCTGAAGCCATTTTATACTACCAACAATCCAAAGCTCTCTTCGAAGAAGCCGCAATGAACCTCCGCGACTTTGTTTCTAACGACTCGGTATTCAACCAATTTCTTATTGACAAAGGTGAACATCCCCCGGAGTCTCTAAAAATGCTAGGAATCTCTTGGAACACAAAACAAGATCAACTTTCATTGACTTTACCCACTTTCACTTCTCCTTTACTCTGCAAACGTTCCATTCTACAATTCATCGCTTCTATTTACGATCCTCTCGGTTTCATCTCACCTATTCTTGTAAGACCTAAACAATTCCTACAAAACTTGTGGAAAGAAAAACTAACCTGGGATTCTGAACTATCCCCCTCCCTCTCTTCCCAGTGGAAAGAACTAATAAACACCTGGGAAAAGGTTACAATTTCATTTCCTCGAATTATTCCCACTAATTCCTCCCGTTCCACACAACTCCACGTATTTGTAGACGCATCAGGTTATGCGTATGGAGCAGTCGCTTACCTAGGAACTTTTAACAATGTCGAACAACGATACCAATGCACGCCAATTTTCGCAAAACATCGCTTGTCTCCGGTTCACGGTATGACAATTCCTAGATTAGAATTGATGGCCCTTTTGATAGGTAGTCGGCTCATCAAATTTCTCCACAACCAATTAGATATTTGTATTTCCTCATCCTTTTTGTGGTCAGATTCCAGCTGTACTCTATCTTGGCTCAAAACTGAAAAAGAATTACCAACTTTTGTTCGCAACCGCGTCACTGAGATCAAGTCAATTGAAAATTATACGAGTTTTCGCCACATTTCTACTTCTGATAACCCGGCTGTCTTCCTGACGAACTTCTCCACTCCAGTCTGTGGAATAATGGTCCATCTTGGTTAGCAGCCCCATCTCATTGCTGGCCCATTACAGACTTCGATATATCACCTTTGCATTTCATTAATCAATTGAATACAGGTACAAATGAGTATGAGTTGGATAATGGAACTCACTCTGGGGTTCAAGGGATGCAACATTTACCCGCACATCGGCAACCTAATCTGCAGTACTCCCATCCATATCGATGCAGTCTTTGTCGTCGTCACGAACAAACCACAAATTGTTCGATTTTTACGACTCCCTTAGCGAAACGCATTGTGCTTGAGCTCCGTTCTCTCTGTTTCCTCTGCTTTGCCAAGCATAGCTCACACAACGTATGTAAAAGACAGAACATCAAATGCTTCAAGTGTAACCGCCCTGGCCACCACCATGTCCTGTGCCTTAATGTTTAACGCTCTCTTTTCTGGTTCCATTGGGTGGGCTATTTCTGTTTTCTACTTGACTTGACTATATTCAGAGATTCCTTCCTCCTCTATACTTCTCACAGCTCCTTCTTTCCACATACGACATTATTATCCGTAAGTTTACTTTTTCCGATTTCCTTTTTTTTTAAATTTATTTGTCATTTTTTGGTTTTCGGGGAGGTTTCCGAATTGTTTACAATTCAGAAAAAAGGGAAACTTTCAATTTTTCGGTCTCTCGGGAGTGTTACGAACTTGTTCGTAATAAACTTCATTTATCAATTTCTATTTTGTCAAATTCCTGTAAGTTGTATAGTGGTTGGTATTCGGCAAATATCGGCCGATTACAGACTGAATACTAATTTGATGGACAAAATCCATCAAATCCATTATTTTCACATTATCTTCCTTAGTTGATATTCTACAGGTGTTACACCCGACATAAAAGGAAGCGACGAGGACAGCCCAGCATTCTACCGACCGGACCAACTCGTCCGCTTTTCATACCTTGCAGTCATTCTCTTAATAAACCTATTTTATCACAGTTGTCTTGTTTCCCCAGTCCAGTCTCATTTATCTATTCCGAACTTCTTGTTCGGAATAATAATGACGAAATTAGAGAATAAAGAACAAAAACACCACGTACGCGTACGCCGTTAGGTTTGTCTCAAATTTCAATTATCTATAACAACACTGAAGCGGACGCAATCCTTAAACTTTCATCAGAAGTTAATATGAGTTATGATTCTCCTAACGATGCCCTATAGTTCCATTCCCAATGTTCCATTATTTCATTGTCCCACAGCCGCAACCTGTCTAGGAAAAAACCTTGTTTACTCACAATATCAGTGTCACTTATTTGTGAAAAGCCAATCCCTAACATCACAAAAGCGAGTAGCACACACGGAGCAGTAAGAAGTATGAGGTAATTTCGCGTGTTCCAAGTACGGTACCTGAAACATTAAACTGTTGCATTGGTAGTTTCAAGTCTTCAACTATTTTCATCTTTGATACTGAATGCCTACTACGATTAATATGTTTTCATCAACTCTGAGGTATACATTAGCAAATGGGTGTTGGACACATCTTTCAGTAGGAATAATGTGAACAATAATTGTCAACTTCTTGATGAGCTGAGGACAACAATCCCCTCAATGGTTTGTAGACCTACAACATACCACGTTTCATAGTCGAAAAATCAGGTGTTTTCCGAAATAAATTTCTCTCATTCTGTTAAAAAAAACTAACCGAGTTGGATATTTAACCGATAAAAACCTATCAATCCCCACTGAAAAGGTCAGCCCAGTCTGACAGTTCATCGTGAAAAGACCATAGGAACTGAGATAGAAACACTTGGCATTCGAAATGTCGTACATGTAGTTCAGAATATATACTCTGAGAAATGTAGAATGAGGGGCGAAAAAGTGTAATGAAAATGATTGGTGTAGAATTTTTTTTCCCTAGAACGTTATTTTTTAGTAATGCTTTATTATAGACAGTGACACAACGCTGTAGTCTTCTATATACCTGGTTCTACTGTGTTAAGATATTCATTTCGGATTCCATGAATTTTATGTTAGCCCACAAAAGTCGCAAAATATCTGCGGATATCTCGAAGTTCAAAATTCGAAAGTTCAACAACTTCAGCAGGTTTCAACGTCTTACTGCGATTGCTCACGAACGTACGAAAATAGTTTAGTTTCAATCATTATACAGAAAACTGGGACACTTTAATGATACTTCGTTCCAATGTGTCAATCCATTGTCTTAACTCCCAACGTTCTATTCCATTGTCAAAGTCAGATTCCGATGTCACATTCTCAAGTTTTCTCGACGAATTATTTCGTCCGTTATTGTGTCGCGCTCTTTCCTAACGTTGTCTGATGTAGTTCAAACACGCATGGGAAAAAGACATTGGGACATCGAGACTCCGGATATGAACATTGGTACAATGTGCTTTTGGAATGAGTCGTTCATAGAATCAGATCCTATGTGTCTTACCTCAATGTCACATAATGAAAGGACGAGATCAGATCCGCTGCGGCAAGACAACCAATCAGGAAGTAACATCTGTTATGCAGAGTACGATTTGTGATGATAGCAAGTAGAATAATGGTGTTTCCTGCAAATTCATCTGCTACATTCTAGAACGGGTACAGGATACTCTCACTGAAACCTCTTGCGTGAAAAGTGTGAACTCTTTCAGTGTTTTCTCAAGTGGAGATGTGTTTATACGTGTGTGTGCACTGACGGTAAACTACGTTCTGAACCTGCTCTAAACATTCGTCAGATATACGGCGTATGTTTCCCTATCCACAGTTTGTGTGGTTTGATTCCGTTGTGTCTAGGTCAGAACCAGTGACAGAGGCTGTATTGAGATTGAATTACAACGAACATTTATTCACTCGTAACTTCACTTACCAAAAACACCGAAAATTGATATCGTGAGTGTGATAATTATGAATGGCACTGGATACTTGTGTACTAGCTCTGCGATGGTTGAACTCTCCATTTGCTATGGAAATGAAAAAGGTGAAAAGAAAGATATTTGTAAGGTAAGGCGGTCAAAAAAGACCATTTCGGAACAATCTAACGTGATCCAATGAATCGTGAAGATCCTCCTGTACGACGACTACTCACATCAATGTTAATACTAACAAGTCTTTGACAAGTGATAAATTTACCTTATCATGGGAAAGTCTCCCTATGACCACTTATCTAATAGTACCCATTTATAACTTTGAAACTGGAAACGCGAAAGTTCTAGCAAACCCTGTGTAAACATGAACAGTGAGAACAGTTCCGTATATTTTTATAAAATGTATAATTGAGTTGTGAATATTGTTGCAATTTGAATTTCGGAGTAAATATCGGCTTTTCAATATGCGTGGTAAATTCAATTGCGTTTTCATCCGCATTTTAGTTTGTGAATATCGTTGAAAAATCGCTGTATTTTCAGTGGTAAATTGTTTTGTTAATGTTTACCGGAAAGAAAGAGATGACCTCGGTATTTCGGGTCACATTAAGTTTCAAATTTGACCTTTCGAACTAGCTTATAGATATCGAAGAATCTATACCGGAAGATACCGTAGCTTATTAGTGCTATTTAGTAGAGGCGCGGCCACGAGTCAGCCAAGAATAGTACAGCGTGATTGTACTTAATCAAGCAGCTCACTGCACAATATAATTATGCGTACTTCCATCAATTAAGTTCGCCGCAAACACAAACATGCAATTAATAGCAATGCAATTCTGAATCTTTGATTTATAGTTTGATTTCCGCAAAACATCATTAAATTAGAAAAAACTAGGAGATTGAAATTATTATTCAAAACCACGTTGCTTGTATGAACAAGCTCAAAGGTTTTTCATACGAGAAGCAGGGATGATCTTGTAGTCGTACAACTCATAGTACTTGATAATGAAGGTAGTTCTGAAGTAAAGCGGAACAACGAAAACATAATAGTCCTCAACAGATGCGTTAGGAAATTGTTCACAATGAGAGTGTACTTCTTTAGAATAGCGAGCAATTCTCTCGAGCTGACTGGGATACAATGTTGGTGGAACATGGTGTTTGTAGAAACTATCGAATGAACCGGGAGCAGGAATAGAAATTGGATCATCAGTTGGAGGGGATTCAGAAGGAGTTGGACAAGTATTATGTTCAGATGAAATGGCCTGAGGAGAATCACATGTAGCAGAGGGAGAAGTAATGATGACAGAACTTCTACTTTCTTCAACTACCTCCATTTCTGTCTGAAGATTGGTGTCGGCTGGACTTGGCAGGATTGTAGTTTGGTCGGTGACCTCAGCTCGGGCGGCGTCTCGTTTCGATTGTCTGGCGAGGAATCCGGCCTTTCGCTGTTCCGGGGTTTCAAACTTCCGCACATGAAAAGTTGACATAGAATCTTCGGATTTCATAGCAGTGGAAAGATCAATCAAACGAGGAAACGGGATACCATCTTTGACCGAAACTTTGAGTGGGCGAGGTAAACCATCTTGACGAGGTTTACCCAAACGGTGTAGAATAGAGATATTCGATGGAGAAACGGACACCAAATTGAAAATTGCATTCACCTTTTTCTTTGTTGAAGAATCCTCTGGTAGACCATAAATAGTGAGACATCGACGATCATTGAAACGGTGAAGTTCAGCTTGAATAATGGTGGGCAGGGATTTGGTCAGACTGACGAGTTTGGAGTTGAGTGATTTAATTTCACTCAAAATGGTAGAAAAATGGGTTCAAGATGGTACCATTTTCGGACGAGGTGGTGGCATAATAATCAATCGGGAGGGGTCACCTCATCTCATAGAGGAAATTACCAAATCGTTGTTGTTGTCTGATCTCCGCACACGCTGTAATTTACAAATCAATCGAAAAATAAGAGTTCAAATCACAAACACAGCGAGATGGAATTTTCACTCAGAGCAAGGAAGAGAGTATTGAACTCATATTTGCACACGTTATCTCGGCACAACAAATATTGGTATAAAAATCAGCTGTAAAGAAAGTGAGCTAGCCGGTTTTGTAGATTAATTGAAATTAACCTGAATCCAACATTTGGTTACCGTTAGAACTGACGATGGAAACTAATTTTTTCTCAGAGTAGGTATGCTAGAAGATCCCGGCACCTTCATCCTATCCTGCATCTTCTCAGACACACTATTCTCTGCTCTTACCTCCCGCCGGGGTGTAAGAGACGAGAAGTAGTGAGGCCGGTTCTTAAATTGACGTTAACAACCGGTTACTCATTTTGCTACCTGGAAAAGTTGTCAAAAACCGTTTAGGTTACCAGCAACCCACTCAGATATAGAGTTCAGTTCACCGGAATCGGGCTACTCCACTCCGCTTTCTTTGTTCGTGTAAACTTCACATTTTTATTACCTGACTTTTGCTCCCAAACCTCTCGGGGCGTTCGTATCTGTTTGTTGTTGACATGTTTGTCCCGCGGACTAACCATGTGCTGAGAAAAGCAAGCTGGCACGACATGATACTTGCCGGGATAGAAGAAATAAGTCAACAATTTGTCAATAGACAACCTCCACCCCAAACTTTGTTCTTAAATTATCAACTAGTTTATGTCACATACTGCTAGTCCACAGCATATTCACGTCGAACGTGCAACACGTGATTCGAGCCCCTGCAGTATTATTGTGCACAACTTTGGAAAGTTCTCACGTTTTACGTTTTAAGGTAGTATAATGTTGTTACGAATTTGTTCGAACAATCCAAAATTGTCTGCAAGCACTCCAACTTTTCTGTAATGGAATGAATGGACCTCTAAATTATGGCGTTTAACATTCATCAGAAAAAAACGAGTAGTTGTTAAACTCTACGGTATGTTTAAAACCAAATTCAAATGCGCGCCTCCGATCAAACTACAAGGATCAGACCGCTGATTGGTTGATGCTCAAAGACGCGCATCCAGAAACGCTTCTGATCGCTCTAATTGATATCGATTATGATTATTTCTCGAAATTCAACCTCGAATTGTTTTTCAAAAAAAGTTTAAAACTTGTAAGAGGAGGTGTTCAACCAACGGAGAACTAACAGAAACATGCAAAGTTGGAAAAAACTTTGTGTTTCTGGAACCAGTCTCATATGCTGTATTTTTCGGTTGTACTTTTTTGATTCAATTTCAAAATTGCATGATCAAGTCAAATTTAGGGGTTATTCTTTCTGTTATTTCAGTGAATCGAACCTCTGTTTCATTAACAAAACACTCTGTTTCATTAACAAAACAAGTGTTTAAGTCAGCATGCTATACGCAGTCGCGTAGTACTTCTTTTGAGACGCTTCACAAAGCCGTTCCAGAGCAATCCATTTCCCAAAAAAGGTTTAATCAGCAGCTGAGTACTAATATTTCGTCATCCAATAACTTTCATACCGCTGAAATTGAAACCCTGGTTTTGTAGTCGTTCTGTATTTCTTGAACTGAACTTTGTTAGGTAGAAACTTCTTGGGCCATGTTCAGTATTACTTCAGATTTAATTATCCTTGCTTCGTTCTTCTCTGTGTTCACGGAGAATTTTTTTCTCTCAGATGTTTCCTCCTTTCACTTCTTTCGAAACTTTGTCATTGTTCCTGTTCTGTCCTGTTTGTTTAGTTCCAGTATTGATTAAATATATGCTAGATCCTAGATGTAATCGCAATTAAACAACATCAGCGTTCCTCGAGTCTAAATATGGTTTTCCGCAGCGATCTTACTTTGTGTTTTTTTTAGATAGACAGTCCACTGTTGTAATCACTCTATATTATATGACAGCGTTCACGAAACTTAATTTTTCTCAACACCATTTCCGTGCCCTCCCTGTCTGTATGAAGATGAAGATTTTACAGTTTCATAATCGTGAGTACATTCGTTGTTGAATAATTTTAGTTCTGAGTTTTTTCAGTGCCATGACCTCTACTCCTAACCAGGACTCACCGAGGGCGTTCACCTGTCTAAACTGTCAAACACATATGAAGTTGGATACGAGTTTACGGAAATTCGAGGAAAGGGTGGGTTGTTATGTTTGTTTGTATAGATATACCTACGTGATAGGGTGGTTGGTGGTTGGCGAATTCAGATCAGTTACGAAAATTGCATTGAGTTGGTTTTTTGCACGAAAGCATTGTAATTGGATATCGAATTGTTTTTTTGGTAATGAGCAGGCTATAGACATTGAATTGATTTTTGGAATTCTACTACCACCCTCGTATTAATCTGTTTTTTTTTATTTCACCTGAATAAATGTTCACAGCTTGTTTCAACGATTCATAAGATGAATTTAGCGTACATTCGCGAAATTTCTTTGTTTGTGCACTAAACACACGCCTATTCCATCCGTATTCCGTACTTTTAATGAAATACATGCCGAATTATCTAGTTAGTTGTTAGTAAGAAATGTTTATGCAAAATTAGAAGTAGTTCCACTGGTTATATGTTCCTGGTTCCGGTGATTTGTTTACGTACTTATCAAAACAAGTACTTTCTTTAGCCGGGAGATGTGGATTCTCAGGATGGTCTGAGTGGCGAGTCAAAGAATCTGCTGAAAATAATTTGTGATGCCGACGTACCAACGAACGCTCCGTTATGTAAGGTGGGACTGAGTGATCTAGCATTTCTTTTCTCTGAAACATATATATACTGGTTCTCGTGAGGCATGATCTAAGAGATTGTTTGAACATTAGTTATAACTGTCTCGGATGTGCTGTGTTTCTAAATATAGCAGAGTGTATTGGGCTAGGGATATTGGTCTATTGGGGCCGAACATTTTGTTGGGGTTGGGAGAAGGTCGATCGTGCAAAATCCGAGCACCTACAATATTTTTTTTTGTTTTCGGGCAAATTTGAGCTATATGGTATGACTGATGTGCAAAATTTAGATAGGCGCGGCGAATATTTCTTAGGTTATTTGAGTCAATTTCAAACAAAATCAACAGTTCTAACAAATAAGCTATCTACTTGCCAAAACCAAAAAGTATCATTGTATCAATCTATCAGTTTCAGGAGTGTTCGGACGAGCTGATGCTTAGAATGGATCGTCAGTTGGCCAGTTTAGAGGAGGAATGCGTGGCATACAAAAAGGCCATCGACGAACTACGTAATGATCCCGAATTCGCGGATGTCGCTGAACAGAAAAGAACTCTTATGAGTTTAAAGGTCAGTATTAGTTGTAGTACCCATAGATCATACCTGAAGAGCATTTCAGATTCGCGATGAAAAGTGAGCATGAGCGAGTATGTGTAGCGTTACGGCTCGACTTTTTATAGATCTTATCTCGACAGTGAACATACCCCCCCCCCCCTCTTCGTGACTCCAGCTCTACTAGTAAGGCTGCATTCACACTTCGCGCCTCCAACTCGAGCCGCTGCATCTGGATGCAGCGGCCAAAAATAGCAAAGGCTGCATTTCAGTCAAAAGCCGCTGCATCCGGATCTGAAAGCTGAAAGCCGCTGCTTCTTGCTGTCGAGAAGTATGAACCTACTTGGAGGCCGTTACGATTTTCTCAAACTTGAGCAAAATTCTAACATTATATAATTTTGTTTAATTTCAGGTCTATACGCAAACCGTGCCATTGCGTACGCTTGTCCTATCGCTCTGGCGCGGAAAGAAGATGCAATTCTATTTTCGCCTTGTGTATACTTCAAATGACTAGACGCCTGCGGCGTCACAATAAAATATCTGTAATTTTGAATAGTATTTGACGTTATCAGATACTACTACACTCTACGCCGAATTTGAAACGATTTCATCCACTCTGAAAAAACTGTCGCGTCGCGTGCAGCTCGCGCTATTTTATTAAAATTTGACTGGTATTTGACGTAAGAAGATACTACCACACTCGCACGCCAAATTTGGTACGATTTCATCCACTTTGTAAAAACTGTCGCGTCGCGTGCACGCGCGCGCGATATTTTATTGTGAATTTATGAAAAATAATAGCTCTGACGGTTGCACACCGGTATTTCCACTATAAAATTGCTGCTCACTGATGATATTGTTCCAAACACCTGACAGAACTTTATTAAAAATGCACAATGGGAACAGAACAACAAATAAACTCAAGTTACAAAGAAAATGCAAGCACGGAAGTGGCCGCTGCCTTTGATTGCAAGCAAAGGCAGCGGCTTCTTGAGTTGGATGCAAAAATATCCCAAACCGGCGGCAAAAGTGAGCGGCCGCTGCAAAATAAGTATGAACCTCCTAAATGCACCTGGGTGCACGAGCCGCCGCACCTGGATGCGGCGGCTCAATCGATAATCATGTTTTTAGCAGGCGAGCCCCCAGGTTGCGAGGCCGCTGCATCTGGGTGCACGTAGTGTGAACGCAGCCTAACATACACCGCCAAGGGCCTCTTAATCCTTCAAAATTCTCGCGACCCCTCCGTGTTTTCTCGTGTCGCGACCCCCCCCCCCCCCAAAACGGCGATATTCAACTAATTTCCGTACGATTATAGCAGATTTTGTATGAAAATCGTTAGTTGACAGTTCGCGACCCCTACTTTTCACAAAAATTTGTTCGCGACTGCCCCCTTTATGAGAGGCCTTGGCGGTGTATGACTAGTAACTACACATGAAGAGGCAACAATTCTTTTTCCACTTATCATACCATCGGTTTTCAGGCAGAAGAAGCTCGACTTGACGCCGAATTAAAACAGCTAACCGACAAGGAGAACGAGTTAGATAAGCAGCAGATTAGTCAGAAGAAACAACTGGAAGTTGTCACGGGAGAAGAAAAGGAGTTGTGGCGACAGTTCAGGGATAACCATAGGTAATTTGTTACCTCCACTTTCTTTGCTTCAGTTCTATTGAAATTTTCAAAAATGGGCACATTTATCGTGTACAATGGGCAAGGCCTTAGGAAGTTATTCGCTTTCTCGCAGAGATTACTGGTAGAAGAATTGTGAGTTGTCAATCTAGTAAACGAGTTTTGGCAAAGAGTTTTCTGATTTGGCTTCACTTGAACAACCGCTAACTTGTAGAATATTTTGACCGCTCGTGGCATCATGTATGAATATAACCATGTATCATTGCCAAAAACTCTATACTTGCTCCTGGTTCCGACAACATTTAATTGTACTTTGTACTTTCAGGCAACTTCTCGACTCGGCTGAAACCGCTAGTCGTATTGACGCCGAACTCCGATACGCCAATGATCAACATAAGAAGTTGTGCCAACTGAATGTACTCGATATGTGCTTCCATATTTGGGTGGATAGTAGTACGGATGGGACTATTGGTGCGTTCACCACATTTTTAAAGTGTTTTTTTTCACTAGGTAACTTTTCGAAACTAAACAGCAAACGAGAAGCAAATGAGAACATGCTCTTCGATGTTGTAACCGGATCGTAGATACAAGAAACTAGTGATTAAAATGGTAGTTGCGGATCGAATGTGGGAATGGGTTATCGAAATATCGAACTTGAAAATGTACAGCCAGGGTTACATGATGTTTGCTGATCAGCCACTGCACTTTTTTCTGTGTATATAGTACATGTAGGGCTTTGCAGGTACGATAAACGGTATGCGTCTTGGCCGACTGCCAGATGTGCCGGTAGATTGGCCGGAGATCAATGCTGCATGGGGACAAGCCGTACTTTTACTCGACGTTAGTTTTATTAATCCATAATCAATATTCTAGTTTTCTAGTAATTAAACACAAATAATACAATAAAATCATCTGATACCTATCACACATCAAACCTCGAAACTATCATATTCGGAGTGTAGAAATACGCGATACAAGTATCCTGTTTTTTTCATTCCTTCTGGCTTTTGCGTCAATGGAGGTGTTTGCGAGAGTGACTTGGTCCTTAGATGGTGATGTTACTTCGTAACATGTATTCGATAACAACTTTGAACCATTCAATTTCTCTGTCTCTTTCAGAGTGTTACGTTTTCATTTCAGGTTCTTCTGCAAAGGGTGGGTGTCAAACAGGAAAGTATGAAGCTGTTCGCGATGGGAAGCTACTCCTATATTCAGACAAAACGGTCAGTCACATCAAATTATTCTCAATTGGAAAATATGAATGGTTTCGACAACATAGTCCACTCATTCAAACACTCGCATGATACTTTTCTAAACTGTAACTGTTTGCAGTAGGCTAGAGAATTTAGAAAGTTGAGAAGCAAAAGCAACAGAAGAATTTGAGTAGATGTTAATGACCCTCCTCCGCACAACCAGTTTTTCGAGTGGTATCCGTGAAAATACACGAGTTGGAAAAAGCCCGTTTTTCAATTTTTTGGCTATTCGACCAACTTTACTGGTGTGTGCATGTATGCCCTATGCCCCCCCCCCCCCATCTAGTCTGATAATCCCGGTAAATTCTATATGTAACCGGGTTTTTAGGTAACCTAACCCTTTTTTGGTAACCTATTTTTCGGGTTACCTCAGTAGGTAACCGGATGGTAACCTAAAATTTAAAACCGGTTATCTGTTTTTCTAAAGCAAAATGTGGTTTTTACCGTTAGGTTTACCGGTAACCGGATTTTAGTTTCAGGTTACTTCCAGGTTACCTACTAAGGTAACCTGAAAAAAAGGTTACCAAAAAAGGGTTAGGTTACCTGAAAACCCGGTTAGTTGTAGAATTGGCCGATAATCCCTGTATGCTGATCCGGTAGTTTGTATATGAAAATATTCAGCATTACGTTCTTTTCAGTGCTTCCGGCGACGTCTCAACAGCCGCACTTCATGGATCAGGTAGCTGGAAACCATTTGGGAATCACAATGTGGATCAGGGAATCCTGGCATTTCTCCAGTGTTTCGAACAACTGTGTGTCGTCCTGCGGGTTAGCGATCTTCTCATTATCTTTTCATTACAAAAACAAGAACTTAATATCCCAAAAAGAAACACGTTTCTTGATTTTAATTAATTTTATTTCAAGATTACAAGGTTTCCTTTCGTTAAAAACAACCAGTTGAAAAGTTAAAGGTCCTAAGCCTGAGCGTTCAACTTGATATGGATATCGTTTCAGGTTTTATTAGCCCAGTCAGGGGTGACCAAACAGTTGACCAACCCTATCGCCGCTACGACCCCCCCCCCCCCTTAAAAAAATACAAATTCACCGAAAAATACGAATTATTCGTCAAAATTGCGAGAATTTCATGGAAATCGGCAAAAATCACCATGATTTCAAAATGTTTCGGCCCTGTCCGGGCCGTTACGACACCCCCCCCCCCCCCCTAAATGTTGCACGCGTGCAACTTGTGGTCACCCTTGAGCCCAGTTTGCTTATATACAATACAATTATACAATAAGTACACATATAGGACTAGAAATGTAGTGAATCCGGAATCTGGATTTCTGGAAAGTAGTTCATCAAGACATATATAAGCAGAAATATGCATGTGTCTACATTTTTATTTTTATAATAGCAACTGAGCTGGACACTTTTGTATATATCAATACTTTCTGTTTTCTAATAATCTATCAAAACTTAAACTTTTGAATGAAACGGGCCTTTTTTGTAGCGCTAGTAGTAGTTAAAATATACCGCATACGTCATCAATAGGATCAGTCGTAGCTACAAATAAACGCACGCGCACTGTTTTTATTGACTTTTCTGATCGCTCGTTCGGACTGCGAAAAATGGTCTGCGATTTAGTTCAACTGTTGCTCATTTACTTTAGTATTTGTAAGCATACATAAGTAATGTTGTTTAATTGCCCACAAAATTCGAAAAAGGCATTGCTTTCTCGCTGAAAACGAGAGAATTTGTCATTTTTTGTTGCCAACTCATGTTTTAAAATGTAAAAACGAACTAATTTTTGTCGCATTTGTACCTTACGGGTGTATGTTTGTGAGGACTGAGGACTTTTAGATATGCTGATTTACTATTTATCTTCAGTCAATTCTAAATTTGAACGGGTTATTCTAAAAATCGGGAGATACGCTCTTGGGACGCAATTAGGCTGAGCTCGCGAACCGGAGCGAGACAGCCACAAAAGTGGGTCAAATATGGGATCGTCCCAGGCGCCGCTCTCGCTCATCTCGGAATTATGCAGTAATTCGTCCCAGGTGCACATTTCGCTCAGAAAACCAAGATGTTTGCACATTTTCTTCTCTAATACGGAGTGCGAGTGTGTATTCGTTAAGACCTGACACTACATCTACAACACAAACAAACTGGGTTCATCATTTTCTTTTTTCATCAAATGATTACTTAGTTTAATTATTTAACATAAAAGTTGACTTCACTTTCGATTTAAGGCTTAGGCTTAGGCTAACCACCGTTCCGAAGGTTTATCCGGCTCTCCGTGGTAAGGTTTCACACAGACAAATAAAAAAACAGCAGTTTGTGTTGTGGCCGTAAGGCCGTGTTTCGTTAAGGATTTTAGAGGTATTACTCTTTCTTAGTGAGGCTATTTTCATTCCGTACATTTCTTAAACGTTAATTCACGTCTACACTTTTACCCTTGCTTTTACTCTCGTTTCTTGGTATACGTGACATATATTGTCTCATTCCGTTCAATTTTTGTTAATGACTTTAATGAATAATAATATATATACTCATCTTACTTTCTATAGTTCCAAATTCACAAATTAGTTAGGACAAGCAATTGCTGCGTGGGCATGCATGAAAATTAGTTTGTTCGGGTACAACCTCTCCTGTTGCTATATTGCGGCTGGGACGAATTAAAATGGGGGTGCGGCATCTCGCACGCAATTATAAAGAGTGCGAGGCGCCTGGGACAATAAAATATTTTGGCGCGGCTGTTCGGACGCAATTAGTGAGACTGTGCGGCATCTCGCACGCAATTATAAAGAGTGCGAGGCGCCTGGGACAATAAAATATTTTGGCGCGGCTGTTCGGACGCAATTAGTGAGACTGTGCGGCATCTCGCACGCAATTAAAAAATCCAGAATTCGTCCCACGAGCTGTAGTTCCTAAAAATCAACCAGGTCTCTATTCAAATTCAAAAACTGTGATTCTACTTTTTAAATTTTAAAAATTGCTTTATCATGAGTGTCGAGTTAGAAAAACACAGTATGTTTCTTGGAATCGCCCCATCTCGTGATAATAGTTGATTGTCGATAGATTTGTTTACCAACCAGTCGAAACCAAACTTTCAATTCTTGAAACAGCTGTTCTTTCTCTCTATTATTGCTTTCACTGCACGAGTTGTGCCTCCATGAGTTCCTCGATTCTCTTTGTTCCAGTTCGAGGTATTCTCACATGATTCAGAATGTTTTCAATCGCTCAAACTGACATACCTTTCCTACTTCTTTCACCGGTGTTTTCGTTGTTCAGTGTTGATTTTTTAGCAGTTACAGATTGACAAATATACGAAAAAGATATGTGAAATGCTATTTCGCGCTTAGTTCGATCAGTATGATAAGGTGATCTAAGAGAGTCTAAGAGAGAGGTGTTTGAGAGCCAACGCTAGATGATTTTAATCAATATTTCAGATTTACACTTCTGGAAGTTACATGCAGTTTCATTCATAAATGTAAAGTTACTCGGATAAATTCAAAATTTACCGATTATCATGTTCATGTATCTCATTTTCATGTGATATGCAAGTTCAGCTTTTGTTTTGTTTCAGGCGCATGACCCGGCCTTCACTCTCAGTTTCCCAATGAACATGAAAAAGGGGGTTCTGCTTGGTCAAGGAGTTATGGAATATTCGGCTAAGATGTCATTCAACAGCGAAGAAAGATGGACGAAAGCCATGAAAATGTTGCTAACCAACTTGAAAACTTCCCTGCTTCAGGTGGCAGCAATTAGACCACCCAGCTAGGTCGATAAGTCTAATCTTGAAATGTTTAAGAATTAGCATATACTTCATTAGGTCATTAAGGTACATGTATGAAGTATTGTACTCAAGTTATGAAAACATAGTGTAACTGCTACGATGAGTATGCAAGTTTACGTTTGGTGCTTTTATCATTGAAATTGAACGATTTCGAATCAGCTGAATTGCTTGTAGAGAACCTCATCTGTACTGTACACGGGATAATTTAGTTGTACATTTGATAGCAAATACTTCACTTAATTTAACCTAATACCGCATTGTAATTAGCTCCTCGGGTGTTTTCGTGATTTTCAGTATTTAGTCAATGTAGGAAATTTTGTAATCTCTTTTACGGTCTATGATTGGCTAATTGCCTGTTTGTATATTTTTGTTTGTACATTTCTTGTTTGGTATTTTGTTCAATAGCTCAACAAAGTGTATTTCTCTCCGTATATTTCTCGTTCTGTTTTTTTTTGAGTTTTCTAACTCGGCCAACGCTTGGCTACTTTCATTGATTGATATTATAGAGTTATTCGGTTTTTGCATCTTGTGCAACATTCATACTTTTTACGTCGACGTTTGAACGCCGGTGTGATTTGTGTTGTGAAGAAAACATGCGTATTCATTCAATCAGGCATTAACGCCAACAAAGTCGATACGCATTTTTTCTTCACAGCCGACAAAAGTATGAATGCGGTCTAGCTGTTTATTTTCTGATCTGTTACAGGGATACGACAATCGTCTACGTATACTGTATTGATGGGTGCAGAACGTGGTCGACGTTTACGTCGAAGTACCAGTAGTAGTGGGTAAGTTGGTTGTTTTGTTTATTCTATATTTGTTTGCCAGAAGCGATAATCAGGTTAAAGAACTAGAACTGAAATGTAGCAACAATTACATGCAAAATTTTGAAGCCGGGCTTCACCCGCCTATTTGTGGTTGCTACATATTCAGAATCTAAACATAGTAAGTTGACGTTCCCTGATCTGTCAGGGAGCATCAGGGGAAGAATTTCTCTGCCTTTTCTGGGGTAAAAGGGGGGTAAGTCAGGGGTAAACCAGGGAGAAGATGGGGTGAAATCAGGGAAATGTCAGAGAAGTGTCAGAGCTCAGAGATATTGAAAAATTTGAGAAACCCGTACTATGAACGGCGCAGCCAGGAGTGCGGCTGTGCGCAATTCGTCCATTTCAAATCGTTTCAGCTTCTGTTGAAAGCGCTTTGAAACATTCGAAAAAACTTTCTCTTGGCTATTTCTTTTTGAAAACACTTTGTTTTCTATAAAAGAATAAGCAGTGAAAATAGATGCTTATCTAATCTGAGGAGCACTAATTAGGAAATTTTTGGAGATGTTCATTCTCACCTTATGTTAACAATTCACCGTAAATAGTATCAAAGTAAAAAATACTTCTAATTGTTGAAAAAAATTTGCTTAATTTTTCTCTGAAATTTCCCTGATTTTTCTCGGAAATTTCCCCACTTTTTCCCTGATCGCACCTCATTCGCCCCCTGTTTCGCCTCTGTCCATATCCGGATATGGACAGGGGCAAATGGGTTGCAATCAGAGAAATTTCAGGGATAATCGGGATTCAGTGAAGTATCATCCTGCTGTAATCTCTTTCGTACTGATCTAATCTCAATAAAGTAACGCATCTTGATTACTCGATATCCGCAGCTTTCCAGGATTTTGCATATTTCGTTATTACGAGGAGTTCGTGAGCTTACGAAGTGTATGATCTCGAACTCTAAATTTGTTGTTTCCAGTGAGGATGGAGATGAAGTTATAATCCTACGTCGATCGATTCGATCGCGAATGAGTGTACAAAAGAAACATGTAGAACACGATTTTGTAAGTTCTACCTTTTGAGCACTTTCCGTTTTTAGTTCGGATTCGTAAGATACCTCATACCTAAGATAACATGTAGTTCTATTTTAGCCCGATACTCATGCCCGAACAAGTTTTGAATCGTCCCAGTCCGTTTTATTCTGTGTTAAGTCCGTTAGGGATGCAACCTGACTTTAGCGTATCACCCGCCCGGGCATGGGGCAGGTTATTTGAATGATCTGCAGGGGCAGAAAAAGTTCAAAATACGGCGGATTTTTGCAATTTTCAATGAATTTTCACGAAAATTCGCAACATAAAACACGTTTTTTGGTAGATTGCATTTTTTTGAGAGGGGGAGGTCGTCCTGCCCTACTGTCCACTGAGTCGGGAAACTTTGTGGGCACCCCTGCTTCCAAAGTTAAATGCTCCACTTTATCACTATAAAATGAATTTAAAATGAAAACAAAATTTCTGTGTTCTAGATTTCGCCCTGGTTCATTGCCATCACCTCCATGATGTTGCTGTCTCAGTCTTCTTTCACAGAAAAATACCCCGTGGATTCTTACAAACACATGGGCAAGTCATTAGGTTGGTATCTTTATCTGCATACACCTGTAAGGTCTGACTAAGCGACGAAAATTAATCCGTTTTCAGATATAAACACGTAAAAATTTAGGATTTTTCATCAAAAGTAGACCGATTTTCATCTTTTCGGCTAAAAAGTAGTCCGTTTTTCGAATTTTTCTGACTATTCGGACAACCTTGCTGGGGTATGTTTATCTGTTACGTTCAAATACAATCGTTCAATTAATTAAATGTATAATTTGTAAAATTGGCTACTACAGTATATACCTCCAGGCTATATATATATATAAGACGCTCCTAAATGGTCTCGGAAATCAGGAAATCCTAGTGATTTCATGAAATTTTTAGGATGAGACTTTTAACCATCGAAGAATTATCACTTTTTAAAATTATTTCTGTGTGAACATCGGGTAGTCCCCATTTATTTGAAGTTTTGTGGTAGAGGATTTCGAAACATACAAATATTCGGTAGTTTTTCTGCGCTCCGAATGAGAGCGACACAAGAATTAGAAGAATTGGACATTTCAGAAAAAATATCGGACAAGTCTGATGATGCACAATATTTTCAGGTTTTAACTCTGTTCTGTTATCTAAATATCTATAATGGAAACCATTTAGATTGGAGCGTCTTATATATATATATATATTTATATATATATATATATATATATGTCATTAATCCAATATTTTCGATAAGGTAACAGAGACCCGGAAACCCGGTTACCGACAGCAGCTTTCGAATTTATTACTTGTTTACGAAGAAGCTGCCTAATAGTTTTTACACTTTTATGTTCGCGTGTGCCGTGTGGCATTTCATCCTCTAATTACTTGGCTCACTAAAAAGTGAAAGTGGAGATGTACATGTGACAACCGACCAAATATGTCCTGAATTCAGAATTAAGATATTAGTTTGTTCCCATCCTTTTCTTATGCGTTGTTTCACTTTTGAAGTTCGTTCGCATAGTCCCTTTAAAAATCATAATCTTCCAATGTCAAATGTATTCCCAGAAACTTGCTGCCCCCTCGCAAAACTGAACGTGATAAGTAGAAAATACTAGTCTGCGCGTTGGCATTGTGATCAAAAAGTGCGCTGTCTGGTGTTAGTGTCTAGCAAAATGGTCACGGGGCCGCTATTTGAAAATGTGTGTTTGTGTTCCGGTCTTTGTCAAAGTACATTTGGAACTCTGCGGTAATTTTGCGCCAGACCCAGACACAATCTTTTCTCGCTGTATTTTTTGCAAACAAACACTACTATGGCGGTAAAGTGTGACTATTCTTTAAAAAGGTACCTATTTTTCAAATTTTTGATGCAATAAGCACAGCACTGTATAGTTCTGGGTTTTACAAACCTTCGCAGAAAAGGTGCACGCTATTGTGATGGATACTCAGCCAATCTTGCCACTCAATGTCTCAAATCAAACGAAGAGCCACTTATCATTTTGTTGGTTGCTACATTGAACCACCCGATTTTCATTAAAATCAGGGTTTCGAACTACTCTTACTTTAACAATAAAAACGAAATTTTCTCACCCAGTTTTAGAGTTTGGTTACCTAAATAAAAACACCTAGTTTTCAATAAATTTATGTGGACAGCATAAATTTGCCCCACGTATGTAGCAAATGAAGTTAAATTATGCAAATCTTTATCAAAAAGTGGAAATCGAACGAGGGAGATGCGCGTGACATTATTACTACAGAACGGTACAACTATTATACACACTTCACCAAAACGGTAAAAATACGGAGAGGGAATTTTTTTATGTTATAACGCCACTAAAAGAGGATACTACATTTCTAACTCTTGCAGCTTTTTCGATCAAGTTTCGAACTAAGTTGGCGAAATTGGTAAATTTCTGGGTTTTGTATTTGGAAACGTCACACTCAGCTCTAATTTTGCACCGAAACTTCTGGCTCACTTCGCGCCTTCCTATCAAAGTTGACCTGTGAACTGTGATGTTACCAGCCGTCTCTCTCCTATTGCCAACCCCCTGTGTGTATTGGCCGCGTGTTCTCTCTGGCGCCCTCTCTCTTTTTCTCTATCTCGCTCCATCACGTCACTGCAGTGTCGCCCATATCGCTGGTATTTCACAACTTCACTGCAATTCTGCGGCGGTTCCTCTAGATTTGAACAATTTGTAATCTAAAAACCCTTGCTGAGAATTTTGAACGATCCCGTTTCTTTTCCCACTTCGGTAGACGGTAGACTTGACGGATTATGTACTGGTACTATGTGCTTTGTCGTTTTATTGATTGCCAGTTAGCTAATCAATTTTCTATCTCTCATAGACAACCAAAGTCATGTGATTCCGCCATTCCGCGCCATTTCTCTCGTTTTCCATGAAAATGTGTTTGTGCAATTTTGTAGTCTCGAGACGGGTTGATCGATTGATCGTAAATACCAAACCAATAATGCCCAAAATCAATAAAATCCGGAAGTATTACGGGAATTTTCCCACTTTGGCTTCGTTTTTCACATACACCGCCAAGGGCCTCTTAATCCTTCAAAAATTCTCGCGACCCCTCCGTGTTTTCTCGTGTCGCGACCCCTCCGTGTTTTCTCGTGTCGCGACCCCCCAAAACGGCGATATTCAACTAATTTCCGTACGATTATAGCTGATTTTGTATGAAAATCGTTAGTTGACAGTTCGCGACCCCTACTTTTCACAAGAATTTTGTTCGCGACTCCCCCCTTTATGAGAGGCCTTGGCGGTGTGTGGTTTTTCAGCTCATGTCAATGAACTCACAGTTTCATTGCTGTCTCAGCTTTGGCAGAGTTTTTAGTTACGGCTGTTGACAATTGTCTGTGTCTGGATGATAGCATAACAACTCCTTTCTTCTCTAAGGTCAATACCGTGGTGGCTGTCTCGTGTTATCGGCTATGCTTCGTAATCTTTTGCTATCTTTCCAGTATTGATAGTTGTTTACGGCGAAACTATTCACTTGGCTTGGTTTGTTCTGGTTTTCTTGTTTTTCCAATATTTTCAAAAATGGAGATAGTTTTTTTTCTGGGTGTTAGGACAACTTTACTGGAGTATGTCTTCTATGAAGTCCGTTTTTCAGATAGAATTGAAGATCTGTACAGTGAGGCAGCTGCTGAAGCCATGTATCCTCAATACAAGCCGCGTGCTCCTGGACTCAGGTTGGTATTTTGAAACGTTGTCTAGGCTGATGTGTTTGGCCTGATTATTCCTGAAAAGGAACCCGTTTATCGATTACATTAAAGTACGTCAAACTGGATGATTTTGTGAAAAAAAGAGCCTATTTCTCGATTTTTTGTCAGTTCACAACTGTAGCAATTATATATAACTATGTAACAGGCAATGTTAATGCATACTTGTGGGCAATATCACATTATTTAAAAATCTATGTTTTGGATGGACGTGGAAAGTGTTTTTGTTTTTCACGTACGTGGTGAATGAGTTCACGAGAAAGATTTCAGATGGCGTGACGAGTTGGCTTTCTATCGTCCTTCTTGGAGCAACTACACGGCTGATGGAGTGCAAAATGCACCTGTAAGTTTACCTTGCCCCTTCGAATTCAACTTAGTCTCTCTCTTTTTTCTCTCTCTCTCTCTCTCTCTCTCTTTCTCTTTATCGCTCTCTCTCTCTCTCTCTCTCTCTCTCTCTCTCTCTCTCTCTCTCTCTCTCTCTCTCTCTCTCTCTCTCTCTCTCTCTCTCTCTCTCTCTCTCTCTCTTCTTCGACAGTTGGTGGCTAACGCATTTCTCAGCATGCCTTTTTCAGATAGTAATGCCAGTAGTTACGGAGCATGCCCCTCAACCGTATCCCCATATGGGAAGATCTTCCCTGCCAATGGTCCCGACTACTTCTACTGAACAGGCACACACCAGCAGGCAGGATCCTACTATCGAGGTTGGTGGTCTCACTTTCTTTTACTTACACTAACGAGTTATTGGAATGTTGACGTAAATTATTTGCTAAAAAAGCCCAATAAAACTGGGATTCTTGAAAAAGTTTGCTTCAGTTTCAGTTACTTTATATGGAACGGAAGTTGCTTAGTCTCAGTCTCAGACGTTTCTGCGCTATAGGCTTCTCAGACGTAGTAAAATCGGCTCCGCAGCTCCGACAAAAAAAAGCCTACACACGTTTTTACTGCTAAGCAGGTGCAATCCACAGTAATACAGAAACAACAACAGTGTTTTTAAGTGCGGTTGGCGCAAACTCCAGAACTCGCACTTTTCATTCAGATAGATTGTTACTTTCTGTTCGCCTCACACTGTCAGTATTTCATCTTTTGCGATAATAAAAGGCGATTAACATCACTTGACATAGATAACAGAAATAATGCCCAGTACAAATGAAATTATTTAGAGAACAATGGATTACAAAAATAGAAACGGTTCGATTTAGAATATGTTTGTGTTTCGGATTTAGAAGTTCCTGAATAGGATGATGGATTATCCTTTCGTCAACTAAGAGATGAATGTACATCATGAATATAAATATTTATAAAACAATAATACGAGTAACTGAATTACCTAATTCTCTACAGGACATCGAGCTGATCGACGTATTGTGGCGAAGTGACATTGCGGCTGAAAAGGGAACCAGTCAGCTGGCCCCATCGGAACAGTACGAAAGAGACCTGCAAATGCTGACGGAGAAGAGCATCAGAGCGGTAAGCGTGCGTAAAAAAAGACTTACATTGATCAATGGTCGAGAAAAGTGAGCATGAGCAATACAAAAAGTGTGTATGTTCGACTAAAAATCGGAAAAATAGCTTTGGTTTCTGAAAAATAGCTCACCGCAACTGACGAGAAATTTCGATTTAGTAGAACTTTCTCACATAATTCACCTTCTTCACGCAAGAGTTTATCTTTAAAGTTGAATTGGGGTCGACGATAACATTTCGAACTCGATTGACAACCCAAACAGTGATACAGTGAAGCCAAAGAGTACATTTGATTTGTTTCCAACCAAAATAACTAATATATTGTAACAAGTCTGGAATCATTCGGTTAAATGTTCGTGATGTCGAGAGCTTATGCTAATAAGTTGATAAATACACGGCCACGGTTTTTATCATGATAATGAACCTAGCACACAGTCACACGACGGTTGACTCAACTCGTTTTGATTCTTACACCTAATTTTGTGAAAAGCATAGTTCACATTGTCTCATATTACCGAAAAACTGCTCCTTTTGTAGCCGTGTTTGACTATTATTTTGGTTTTATCCAAGAAAATCACTTGAAACAGGGTGTTAAATTAGTTACCTTTCAGAGAAGGGTATACCTTATTTCCTATGGATGGAAATAAGCTATCCAGCCGTTCGAGTACTTCTTTTTCTTTTTCACTTTTATCAATATCTTTCCTTTCCAGCCTCTTTCCGAGGAAGAATCGACGAGATATGAGGATTTGGCCAAGGTGTACTTCGAGGATTTCTACCATCCCCGTCCCCATAAAACTGATAAGAGTATCCCACAAGCTGCCAGCCGGTTTCCCGCTGCCGCCAACCTCAAAAGAGATATCGCCACCCCCACCGATGTGAGTAGAGATTAGTCGAGTAGATAATACCCTGCCTCTTAGAGAATGGTGTAAATCTGACAATCGACAAAAATGTGAGTTTTTCGTATCGGAAAATCACGCGTAGAATAAAAGTAGAAGGCCACTTTTCAATTTTTTGTTTTATTTGCTTATTTCGGATAAGTAGTATCTTTAGTGTCTTTAGTCTTTAGTGTTTCATTTTCAGGAGTAGATGTAATTTGAGTAATGTTTTAGTCGTTCATCGTATTTTTATAAATATTTTTTTTTGTTTTCAGGAGGACTTGGATGCTCTTTTCGAGGACGTCTCAAAGGAATCTGGCCAATTGAATCAGCTGGCCGACTCTGTTTGTCTGGAAGGAGTACGTGAACATCCGGTTCTCACGGATGTCAGCCTCTCACAGGGAATCATATTCAATCAGAATAATGGTTAGTCAACACACACTGTAACATTTTTTTATCTCTTTAAAAAACGTAGGGTCTAACTATTATGCTTTTCCGAATAGGGACAGTCTTTCAAACCCGAAGTCTGTTGGGTCAAAATAGTGGAATTTGTCCAAATTCTACAGTTTCAGATTAATTATATACTACGTATGACCTTGATTATATACTAGGTATAATTACATTTTTCCCTTTCACGTTGCCCTGTCACACCTTGTAACTTTATTGTAATATCTTAAAATGCAGGGTCTAACTATTCTTTTAAAATAGGGACACTATGTATTACACGAAGTCAAACTTTGCCCAAATTCGATAGTGTTAATTTGAGTATATACTAGTCATTGACCTAAAATGTTTTCATCTTTCAGTTACGGAACTGACGTATATGAAAGAAGAAGCGGAACGTAGGGGAAATTCGGATGTGAGCCAAGGAGTTGCAGATCTATACAATGGGAGCGCAATTGAAGTACACCCATGGATTACGCAGGCAGAAGTATCGCCCAACGACAGTTAGTTGTAAAACATATTTTTTTTCTTAATTTTATTGTTGAGTTTGGCTGCATTGTTCTCCTAGCACTCGTTGAAACCACTTTTCGTTCGACTCATCAGTAAAAATGATAATTTGTGCATATTGAAGAATATCGAAAAACCGGTGATTCATACTTGGTTATAGTTCTCCCGCTCTGCGGTACGTAGGCAAGAAAACCATAACTATGACATCAGTACGACGTTTTTGAGTGCATAAGATAATGTTTGATCGGTCATTGCGTGAGATTCGTAATAGCTCTGCAACATGGTCCATAGTTTGTAGGCAAGTGGTCTGATAACTGTTGAGCGGACAAAGTCTAGCGATTACTTTTTGTTTCGGTCTTTGTTATCTCACTCGAACTACCATTGATCGTCCCAAATCTTGCACCGTTATCACATAATGGGTGTATCTAGTACCAGAAAAATGACGAGTTGTCCTCATATTGACAAATAACGTCATTTCTGAGAGTAGATAAGAACATCGCCTCAGCTATATAGTTGACTTATCAAGATTTTCTGCACGTGAAGTAGCTGTGCAACTAGTATAGAATGTCCTTTCATCATATTCACTATGGCTACTATAACAACAGTTATGGAACAGGTAAGTATGAACTATAGTATATTTTACAATAGATATTTTTGAGATCATAACAATAAAGTTTTCAGTTTTCCCCAATCCGAACCAACTGCCATATCCGGCCTTTCCTCAGAACGAGACTGGCGTTGAAGTTCGATCCGACGGAGTACAGTACGATCATGCATACCAGGTATGTTGGGCCTCCATAGTTCATGTCCTTGTTAACAGCCACTGTGCTACTCTTTCTGATATTATATCTGACTTTTATCTGTAAAAAAGGTAGTAGAATTTGTGTGCGTATAAAATGTCGTTTATGCCTTTCAACTAAGGTGATGCTATTGTAAGTAGGACGATCTTTATTTGCGTGTACTGTTAGTGCGAAAAGTGTGACATTTTGTTTAGAGAATTACGATCCCAATTGTTATTTTCTCTAATTGTAAAATATGTTTTCTTTGCAGACTATGACCGAACCCCCAGCGCAAACGTCTCATTCACATGTCTATGATCCCTACTACGGAGCGAGAACCGTCTCATTCAGCAAGTAAGTTTCCGGTCTACTCTAGGTCACAAGGTGTCATTCGGCTGGCTATATCATTACTAGAGAGAGCCAGTGCTTCTACTTTGTTTTGAACTTGGTACTTGGTGGTTAGTGGGTCACGCTATCAAAGCGCGACTATGGTTAGATCGAACCGCTATTAGCGAGGTTTTTAATTTACCGTCGAAATTCAATAGACAGTTAGTAGTGATTCGATAGCAGTTTAGCAAATCGCTACCATATTACAATCAAACGGCTACTAAACGATTTTGAATAATTTATCTTCTTATTTAGTGAATCATCGTCCGGCTGTTCCTCTTCGTCTGCCACATCGCCAAACTACGTGAGCGAAACGGAAAATGTGACTCCGCCGACTTCTCGGTCAGTTTTTCTATACTAGCTGTAAACGTGTTTTTGTTTAAAATCTGTAGTTTGATTTGGTGCATAAATTTACATAATTCCTCCCACTTCTCGGTTAGTTAGATACTGGTCGCTCTCATGGTGTTTTTTTTGTAGTTTGTAGTTTCAATATTTTAATAGTAGGTCGTTTGGAACGAATAGTCGATCTAGATGTTAACTAATGTGATTTCAGTTATTTCGGTAAATTGGCTCCGTTTTCCGAGACCAGCTACGAGCAGCGGGACAGTCGTTCGCAGATGTCGTCTAGGTGAGTGATCGTTATCTTCTAGTCCTATAGTTATTCCTAGTTTTTAACTGCATCCATAGGTAAAAAGGTGTCATCGTGAGATGGTACCACCTTCACTTCTTGACAAGAGTTAACAAATGACCTCCTTCACTTCCGCTGCGTAATGGGGGAGGGAGTGCAGCATCCATTGGCTGGTCTCAAACCAGCCAATGGATGCTACACTCTTCCCCCTCACTTTTGCAATAGTAGTGATCAGACCCCCTTCACTTTTAAAGAGCCCGGTTGGACCCCATTTTACCTATGACTGCATCACAGTTTCTTCCTACGTCATTGATTCGTTCCACCATCCTCTAACTTAGGCTTAAGACTTATGCGCTGCGATCTGTGTGTTTTAAGTTTCTAAAAATTCGGTTCATCGTAATTTACCACAATTCTACGTTGAAACAAATCAATTTGGGGTGTTTTCAAATGGTTGACTAAAGGTGATGCCGGTGTAATATTTCAGAGTTTGATGCTTTTGTGTGTTCCAGTCAGAACAGTCCCTCCTCGGGCTCCTCCTCATATGGAGGTCCCCCCTCCTCGTCTGTCATGATGCCCCCACGTCGCCGCGGTCGCCAGTCGAAGGACGAGCAGCTGGCATCTAGCCACAACCTGCCCGTAACCGCCCAGCAGATATCCGAAATGACCCTACTCGATCTGCAGAAACTGTTGAAGAGCGACCGCCTCACCGACTACCAGAAAACACTAATCAAGAAGATTCGAAGAAGAGGTGAGTACTGCCGGGAAATCATGACCATTACGCATGGTCAGAGTAATTTGATAATCTCACCTCTAACGTGTTGCAGTTTTTGAGACACGTTAAGCAGCCATGTAACTTGAATCTCAGAGTAAAATGCTGAATGACGTGAGTATAGTGCGAACAGTCAAATAGTCACTATTTGTAGATCTTTTCGACTTTCGTCCTATAGAATTTACAGTCATTACATTTACATATATACTTCAATCGAAGGGTTGATAAAGGATAACGATGTTGGTATCCAACCGAAATTTTCTATTCAGAAATATTTTATTTACAGGAAAGAACAAGGTGGCTGCTCGCACCTGTAGAATGCGTCGTGGTGATAGAGTTGTACCGAAATCAAGTCATTGGAGAAGCATGGTTCGTGTGTGGATCTTTTTCTTTAAATTGGTTCAAAATAGACATTTGATCTTTATTGAAGCATAAGAATAAGTACGAATGAATATTGTCCTTATTCGGTCAAAATACAAAGTTTCAGGGAATGAAATGGATTTCTAATTTTGAGTTCAACGTTCACAGCCCTTCACTAAGCTAATGCTGAGGTGTATTCGCCATCTAGCGGTATATTGTTCTACTACAATTCCATTAAAGTAATAACATAGATTTTTCTGTATTCAGTCTTCTCTTTTACAGACAGTGCCGAAGCCAGTGCAGCGATATGTACTTCCCGAAGAGTACAGGAACTGAACGTCTCATCATACCCCTGTTGGTATTCGAAATCCATTCATATGTTAGCCATGTTTTGCGTCCTTGTCTACCGCTTTTAATTATTCATTATGTCTTCCATTTCTATTATCAATGTATGTCTTGTTTATTGTCTCCCTCGTACCTCTCTTCTACTTTTATGCACGATTTAAAATCGTGTAGCCTCACTCGTAAGTGTAATCTCATTGTTGTTTTCCACTGATCCAATCCTTCTACAATTTCTTGTTTTTTTTGTAAAAGAAATGAAGGGCTGGACAGTTTCCATTGAAAACGCTGCACATGTCAATTTACAAGTTTGGAAGATATTTTTGGTTTACGTTATTAAGCCTTCCTCCTACTGGATTAATGTGGCATGCGTTTCATAATTATTTGTTCTTAATTTATTTTCCATCTCCATGTTCAAACTTTTATATATATATATTTCTAGAACTAGAAATTTCAGTCGTCATGAACATGTTGACCCATTTTATCATATGCATAGGTCTCCTCTGATCTTCAAAATGTGGCAGATGTTTTCAAAAACCAAACTTTCTGTAACCTGTTTTTTTTATCAAAAACACCCATTGTAGTGAAATAGTGTTACGGGTTTTTGTACATTTTTATGTGTGAACAGTTTTTGTTCTAGGTTCAGTCTGAACTTCTTTTTATTTTCCAGCACTCGGTTTTTCTTCATATTTCGCCTATTACCCCGGTGGTTGTGGTTGTTTTTATGCAATAAATCGTCTTTGCACAAATAACTTTTTTACTTCCCCGGTTGACAGTTTTACGAATATAAGGAATGTCGTAGATATAGTTGCGGTCATTCCCACTTAGACTTGGCAGTGTGCCAATAATTATTGAAGGCGATTTTCCCCATTTTGTAGTTTTCAAAACACTGCAAATCTCTGTTAGCGGTTTTTCAGAACACGTGATGTCTTTAGATTTTTCCTATTTTCACTTTAAAAAATAGACCAAAAACCTTGGCACGCAGTCAATGGGTCTCAATGCGAATGGAACGAACTATACTCCAGATCCGCTATCAATACAGTGACACTGAATTTTGAGAACAGTGAAAATCTACAAAACCCATATTCATTGTTCAACAATGGCAAAACAATACACTGAAGAATAAGATCATATTCGGACCGGAGAAGCTGCAAGAACTGAACTGTATGAGAGGGACAATTCATGAATGCGGTATTTCTGAAAAGAATAGACACCAGAAGTAAAAAATTATTTCTGTAACAATAGACACATTTCTAAGCTGCTATCCATCACAGGAATAACATTTTTCACTTTGTACAGTAATGGTGGAGTCAATAATACACAGTTACCAGGGAATAACAGGGATGAATGAGAGAAAAACAGGAGAGATATTTATAGAGATAGAGAGAAAAGATGATTAGGCATCAGCAGGCACTCCATTTGACTTAGTCTCCGCAGTTACTTCGTAGAGTGCCGACAGCATACGAATCTGAAAAAAGAACCTGATTGTTTATTGAAATATGGCATATAAGAGCAGCGCTCTGTTAGAACTTGGATGTGAACCATTTTAGTCAAAACGGCTCGGAATCCGATTCGCATTCCCGTCATGTCGTACTTATTGCAGTTCCTTACAGTTTACCGTTGTAACGACGCTTCATCTCATCTCAGTAGACTGCCGGCATAATGTTCAGCCAATTCCCAGCCAATTGACGAGCCACTTTTGGTAGCTGCCTCGACGAGAGAGTGTGCAGATCAGAGAGACGCATACTGTCTCAGCCTGTCCACGACCTGATAGGCGGCATCCTCTCTCGCTTTTCAGCTGACCAATCGCAGAAATTTGGCTCTAATGTGTGTGAGTGGTGCTCACTGCTCACCTTTGCCTGATCCCTTAGGGTTGAGGGCAGTCGAGACAGCCGGGCGGAGATCATTCTGGCGAACATCTCATCCTCATCCTCCTCTGTCACTGTCCAGCTGGGACGCGGAGACGGGCGACTACAAATAGATAATTATGACACTTTTCCGAATCATTGACTCTTATTTTGTATCTTGGGTCTTTCATACTTTGTTAGTACTTTGGCGCCACGATGCTCGATACGGATACAAAATGCGAGGATGCAAATAATTCAAAATTGAATCCATGTAACTGTCACATGGATCGCGCCAAACGTTTGGTACCCAACAAGCTATGGATGTATTGTCTTCTAACATCAAGACGACCTCTTACAGTAAACTAATGACCGGCCGTTTTTGACAAGTGAAAGTTCTGAGGAAACAAATGTTCAGTTAGCTGTTCCATATTCGTTCGTACCCAAACTATCAGACCCAAGATATTTCTAAAACAAACAAGAAAATGTTTTGTTCAGAATAAGAAACCTCTACTTCTATTCACTGACCAATTTTCCAACCTCAAATCAGTGAGACTGACGCGAGACCTCTTTGGGGGCGTGGGAAACACTTCCAGCTCCTCTTTCACGCTATCTAAAACTGTTTTTATTCACTCTCCACGGGTTCAGTGAGATACCGATGTGAACCATGTCGAACACATCAAGAACCAAATGTGCACTAAAAAGTGCACAAACGCTGAACTTTCTACTAGTTTTGAAAACGAATAGACTGTACCCGGTAATTTTTTCAGCTCATCCTCTACACTGCCTGCAAATTATTTGTGGCGTAATCGTCACTGATAAGCCCAAACTACTGAACGATCATAAACCACTTATCACGAACAATCCGTTCGTGATCTGTGATTTTCCCATTGATTGATATTTTTGGATGAGAATTAAGTAGCGTATGTGCGTATGGTAAAAGTTTAGTAAACTTATTACTCACGTAATTGTGAGAAATCATGGTACTAAATTCCGATGCGTTGACATCATTTAATCGGAAAGCTGTCAAAATTTTCTACCCGGTTAGACTTTATGAACAAGACAAATCTTATCAAACATGCACTGTAAGTGTCCACGACAAAAGGATTCCAATAGTAGGGCATACGCTTCATGAAATAATTGTTTTCTATAGGAAGTGACCAAATGTCGGTTGTGATTTTAGTTTGATCTCGATAAATACCATACTTGACGAATTTCGACCAAAATTAACGGAATCATACTACAAACACGGCGAGATGGTACACCGTATAGGCTTGTTTCAGGGAGAGAGTTCAACTCAATTCACACCAGATGCGTACCAACGGTGGAGCTTGACGCAGTTTGGGTGCCTTCTTGACCGTTGCGCAGAATCTCGTTTTCGATGAATGAGATGGCTGCCTCCATGGGAGACACTTGACCCTCCTCCTCTTCACAAACGACACTGACTGGTCTGTAAATAGGTATACGGTAGCGGTAGGTAGAGGGAAAATACTCCGTAGGGCCTGCTTTGGATAAAGCAGAGCCTATTTGATCTCGCTCAAACAAAGGCAATATTATACTGTACATCTGAATCATCGATGTGTACGAGCACACAACTTTTTGATCGAGCCTCCGATGAGAGTTGAGTTGGTGGCGTGGATAGCACTCTAGCCTTTCTCATTCCTACTGAGACTCAAACAGTATGTTTTCTAAAGTTTTAGTCGCAGGCCAGATTACTGGAAACTTGCCGGTTTCCGTATGATCTTCTACATTCTTAAATCAGTTTGCTATAAAATAAACGTTTGCAATAAAAGACACGCATTTCAAAGTCCAGCTGAATACTGGGAGTTCACGTGGCAATTAGATGAACTAAACCAACCTTTCAACTAACCCCTTATTCGTTGTCTCCTCGCGTTGTTGAATGAATTTGAGAGGTTTCTGGAACACCCAGGTGGACGGTTTCCCCGTCATTTTCTCCTTCCGCACCTCCTTTTTGTAACGATCTCGCAACGTCTTCCAGCGAGTTTTCACATTTTCTACTAGAAAAAAAAAGAGAATTTTACGAAGAAAAAAACACAAAAATATTCATTTCGGATATGGAATTTCGAAACTGGTATCGTTTCTCTTTTTTTGAGGGCTACTCCGATCCGAATTATTCCAGTTTGAAGTCCGAAGTGAAACGACATTGTAATATTTTCTTAAAACCACTAAACCTGTAATACGTGAAAATGTGAACTGACGTGGTACATTCAAAACATCGGCAATTTCCTGCCAGGCGGCATTTCTCCACGGGGTCACGTTATATCCCTCGTTAGAATGATCATACAAATGACGACGAGATTTCACCTGAATAGAAATTCCATGGTTAGAGACAATCATATTTAGCCCCCCCCCCCCCTCACTAACACTAACACGATGAAATACATAAAAAAAATAACACGCGCAGCCATAAAAATGACAAACGAAATTATAACTAGTTCACTTAAGTTCTGCAATCAGCAGATATTGACAAGTTTTTCCATGGAGAACACAGTATGACAACTGACAAATCAGAATACGATTATTAGAAGACCACTTTTTTCTATTGCTTTCACAATTTTGTCTGAAATAGATTCAGTCTGTTCGAGAACAATTAGTTTCCGTAAGATCTTTACTTCTTCTAGGACTTCGTCCAGATTGAAAGTTAACTGACCTCTGCGATTAGTCGCATATTGAAGCCGGGTGTCTCTTCGCGACAGCTTGCCGAAATAAAGTTGCTCAGCTGAAAGTTAGGAAGTTATGGTTAGACTAGTACGTTTCACTCATATGAAACTGTTTTGACTTTCAATGTACTGTCTTAACCAGCTGTCTTTGTAGTTTGCTCCTGTTGCTTTTGGTTCAAATTTGTAAATTATGGCATGTATCGAGATCAAACTACGAAAATTTGGTCACTGCCTTTACCAACAAACTGACAGCTGGGTTGTTACTTACTGACACCTTAAATGTGTGGTTGCTTAGTGCATGACGTGAATCATGTAAGGACTAAATATTACCGAGAAACAATAACTGGCAGAGACCACATGTTTTCCATAAAAGTTCCGACAGTTTTGATATATGGTTTTCTGAAAACCGCAGTTTTCATAAACAGACGAATTGAAAGATTCTACAGAATGAACGAAGCAACCCCAACCTGTGCAAATGTGTCTGTTTCGGTGACGTCTTCCTTGGAATCGTGCTCCGTTTCCTCAGAATGTTCAGACATTTTGAAGTTTTCTTGATACTGTAATTAGGTAGAGAAATAGAGATTTTAATTAAAGTTTTCTTTGAACTATGGTATCGAACCTCACGTCATGATCAGATTTAAGAGGATTGAAACGTGCATTTGGCGGTATTTGCTTTTTCTTTGATTAACTAATTCTAGAGTACAAGAGCTTAATAGAACAACCGTGAAAAAGTACAGTAATGTGAAAAGAACAGATAAATAAATTCATACACACCAACTAGAAACATTTTTCTCTTTGTGCCAAACTGCTGTTTAAAGAGAGAGGTGGAGATTTGAATCTCACGATAGTCTTCACACCTTTGTTTTCAGCTTTTACAGTAGGAAACTGACATCTCAAGTAATTGGGCTGATAATTGTGAGAGACGGGCACACGAAAATACCAATGTTCCCCGTTTTAGTACATATTTTTTTTGAATTCCGTGTAATTCGTAAGGTAATCCTAGATTCCCTCACGGATCTGCGAATAAGTCATTACACAATAGTAATCAATTGATCAAAACTGCAAATAAAGAGAGCAGCAGAATCTCCAATTTCGGTAGATTCAGTCAACAAATTTATTCTCTACTCAGCGGCATATTTTATAGATAGGTTCCACAATTCGATTACCAGTCATAGATCAAGTAGTAAACTGAAAAAGTAAACGTCAATAATTCACCTTTAGTCAGGATTTGTCTGATTGCCATCATTTTTGGTGCAAAAGTGTTCAGTCAACTGATATCTTTACTACTGAGCATACTTTATAAGTCATACAATTTGATTACCAGTTATAAATCAAGTAGTAAACTAGTAAGTAGTTGTTTGAAACTAGAAAACGGCGGGCGATGTTGTGCGGGTTATCCGAGGTCGCGGCAGCGGTTGATGGCAACGCGACGCGTGGCGGACGCGTTGCGGTTCTCCGGCGGAAAAGGCCGACCGCCGACAAATGCCATCCAATCGAAGCGTCTTTGGTGGACAAATGTGACCTTTAGCAAGTTGTATGAATTTGGAAACTAATATTGAAATGGAGCGTACTTCTTTCGTGTGGTTTTTTATTCAACAATTACTGTATCTCCTGAACGAAGGTTATGATATAGTCCGTTTCACCAATCGATGACTTTCTACAGTAATCTTTCACATATTCAAGGGCAATTATCAAACCAACGAATAGACTTTTAGATTCAATGTTTTCTGTGATTGTAGTAACCAATGTGGATAACTAAATTACGAAGTTTAACCTCTTCACATTATCTGCAGCATATAAAAAGTTTACTTGAAAATTCTACAATCTCACTGTACAGGGCTATTGTTGCGCGAAACAGACTATATCTAACTGTCTTTTAGATGATAAATGAACTATGAAACTCGATAAGTGGTTAGGAAATCCATTGAAGCTGTTTGGTGAATTCTATATCTAACCGGGTTTTTAGGTAACCTAACCCTTTTTTGGTAACCTATTTTTCAGATTATAGTCTGTTTCGCGCAACAATAGCCCTGTACAGTAAGATTGTAGAATTTTCAAGTAAACTTTTTATATGCTGCAGATAATGTGAAGAGGTTAAACTTCGTAATTTAGTTATCCACATTGGTTACTACAATCACAGAAAACATTGAATCTAAAAGTCTATTCGTTGGTTTGATAATTGCCCTTGAATATGTGAAAGATTACTGTAGAAAGTCATCGATTGGTGAAACGGACTATACCTCAGTAGGTAAACGGTTGGTAACCTAAAATGAAAAACCGGTTACCTGTTTTTCTAACGCAAAACGTGGTTTTAACCGTTAGTTTGAATGGTAACCGGATTTCAGTTTCAGGTTACTTTTTACTTTTACCTTGTAGGTAACTTGAAAAAAGAGGTTACCTAAACAGGTTAGGTTACCTAAAAACCCGGTTAGTTGTAGAATTGGCCGCTGTTTTCAGCGTGTTCAGGAATGAAACTTGAGAATTTGAAAAAAACAGTTACCAAAAATGAGGTATATGTGTTATTCTCTGTGTAATAGTTGTACTTTGATAGTCAATAAGCACGCGAAAACATATGTGAATTATGCTTTATTCATACTGACCCGTATCGCAACAAACATAATGCATAATCACAACTATCTTGAAATGTAGTTACGAGAACATCAACAATTTGCACTAGTACATATGAAAAAGAAGATACACTAAGACCTATAGAGATGAAAAATAGGATAACATAAAGATAGATGAAGGAAAAGGAAGAAAAAGTGAAAATTTTACAGAGTGATCTATTGTTTGTTTCGTTTTGCATATGAATTTTAGAAAAGAGAGAGAAACGATAAAGAGAGAAAATTGAGAGAGGTTAGAGAAACGGAAGATCTGATAGTGGTATTGGTGAGCGAGAGAGAGAGAGAGAGAGAGAGAGAAAGAGAGAGGTGAAAGAGATACAGAGAGAGGATGGACATGATGATATGCACCTCACTATGTAATTCTGGAATTTAACGGAATCCAGGAATTCTAATCGGACATGGGAAGACACAGCAGAGACACGGAGAATCGCAGCACACTTCGCCAACCTGAAGCATTTATTATTTCAATATCCCCCAAACCTCATAAATTATAGTTCTAAGTATTCCTACGTCGACTCTAACAGTAAGCATACCGATATTGCCAGCGTATGATGTCTCGGTGTTTAAATTGAAAAAAAAAACAGATAATGAGCTCGCTGCGATTCCGGATATGTGTTGCATACATGTCCCTATCGCGCATTTACATTTGTCGCTTCGCGAAAAATATGAAAGAATGCACAGATTCCCGGCAAATGTTCATTGCAAAATGTGTCCGTTCAAAATATGGAAAACAATGTTGTTCACGACATATGTTCGTTTTCATGTGTTTCTCAGAGTTGCACAAATAACATTCTGATAAATCCACAGTTGCTCAGACTAATTTCGGTTGAGTTTGGATTGGAAATAAACTGACCAAGCAACCGCAGCAAAGAGCGAAGAGAGAAGTTAGCCACCATTGATCATTACTACGTTGTTGCTGTCGTTCTCTTTCGACATAGCTGAAAAAAATCGTTTAAATTTCGCAACGTCATCTCAGAGATATAATAATGCCAATTACAAGTGGATTTCCTGTATGAAAAGTAACTCAGAAATATATTCGTGCAACTAATGAATCTGAACCCTACGCTCAGCATCAAACATTTGACGATGTTTAAACATTGAGTTGTAACTTAAAACTCACATGACTTGTGGCTGTTGGTTTGGATTGTAGTACCCGGCCGGGTACGGACCGGGCTGAGGCTGATTATGGTGACCGGGATACGGGTTGTACCCCTGAGGGGTATAACCGGCCTGCAAGTATCATTTATGCTGGAGTGTCCTTATATCATCACAATCTTTCATCACTTGATAACTGGGCGTTGATGCGTTCAAAATAATGACTTTAATGAATCATTTTTACCTTGTAAGATTAAGAGAACAATAAATGTATTAATAATATGATTGGTATGATATTTCTAATCCGAGATTGGAACGGTACGTTCTACTTCTGTTGCTCATTCGCCGTTGAATTTTGATCGGAAAAAATAGTGAGCTCAGTTCATGGAATGCAACTTTTGAAGAAACTTGACGAAAACATTGACGAAAAGCAGGAAAAAACGGCCAAACCGAATTCAATTTAGTATTCAAGTTCACTATATTCTGATTCCATATAAATTTTATATAGCCTTGCATATAAAAGAAACGAACGTTTCCGATAGGTTGCTGGGTGTACGGAGGTGGTTGGGACATGGTTGTGGCTGGCAGCAAACAGAGAGTGCGCGGTGGCACTATTGACAGCTGATCGGAAGGAGCGAGACAGCGTTGTCCAGCTTAACAAGGCGGAGAGAGCACAGACGACAAAGAACAGGTATCGAGTTAGTCACCATTCGCGCACAATGAAACGAAATATGAGTAATTGGAAATGGGCTTAGTTTTGGTTATATGGTTGAATGCTGCCCACTAACAACTTTTCTTGTGCGATCCAGACGGAACTGATCCATGTTCGGAATTGTTTAGAAAATACACAATTATTTCAAATGTTCAAACTCAAAAGAAAATCAATATTATGTTTGTAAGCAGAGGGCGGTGCGGTAAAGATAAAAGTGGTGTACCATTATTTGTTTAGAATGGTTGAGTTGGATTGCACTGGATGGAGAGTGTATTTGTACATTGCGTACAGGAATGTCAATTTTTGATGAAATTCTTTTGAGGAATATGGCCTGACCGGTGCAATTTATCACGTTTTCATTCGAAACGCTGCCCAGCCCATATGATGAGCTCACACCATGAATTACGTACTGTGCATGATTCTAAAAGTGAAACAAATGAAAACTCTTCGACTGAAGTACATCTTTATATCTATGACAAATAGTTGAATCAAAGATGTAGGTGGTATGAACATTGTGTTTCAGTATAGTGAGTGCCAAATTTATACAGTACTGTCTCTCGCCGGAATCGAAACTGCGAGCAAACTATTCGTAGACGGGCGCTAACCACTGCGCTATTAGAGCGCATACCCGGAAAGCTTTGGAATCGAAGAGATGTGTGCGTACACAGCGGAAAGTGAAATATACAGTACCCTCCGGCCTTTCCGTTGGCGACGACTATAATAAGGTTTTCTCTTGGTTCCGGCCGGACAAACTTGGAAATATTCCAGAATTACCACCAGCTGGAGCTTGAAGCAGGATGAGGGAGGGGGGTGTTGAGTACCACTTGAAAAATCGCAAAAAAAAATACAAACTGTTTTCTTACCACCGTGCACACATTTCTCTGTTCAGTTGGGCTAGTTCTGTCGTAGTTCGAGTAGTTGATCGGTGTCCCATCAGTCCATGTTAAGGTGCCATTTTCATCGGTTTTTAGACCGAGCCAGAAAAAAGATGCCACATTAACATCTTTATGATCTAACAACAGCAACTCTGGAAAATAGAGAGTCATTTGTATGAAACTTGAGTACATGTGCTGGAACATTCTGACCCCTGCACCTCATTCTGCGTCTCTCTCTTGACGCACTATTTTGCGACAGTCGTATCCCAACGAGATGTGGGAGCACATGAATAGACGATATTTGAGGAGGCGCAGGCTGAGATTGAGGGACCTGATGTTCATGAACGACCAGGGATCGAACAAAATTTTTATTGATGGACCACCCTTTTCGATTCTGAAAGAACGGGGCAATCTGACAGCACAAATAATTCTTAGTATTGTGAATTGTCATTGTGTTCAAGAACAAAAGAGGAAGGGTAATTTGAAAATTGCTTGAATGATCAGTATCAGACACCTCAGCGTGATGAGCTCGACCTGAGTTCAACCTAAATCGAATTTTTAAGTGTTTTGAACTGCTTTCATTCTGGCCACATAAAGGTCAATTCTGTTTTGTTAGGCAGTAGGTGACCACAACCTTGTGGAGTTGGTGACATGATAGTTCTGCTCAAAGGTAACTGAAAACGATTGGCTTCCATTTTCGGCGATTAGCCAACTACAAAACCGATAGAGCATGGAGTTCAATGAGGCCGCAGACATCTGCGTCTCTCTGACCTGCATACTCCCTGGTTGAGGTCGCTACAAAAGTGGCTGGCCAATTGGCTGGGAATTGTCTGAGTGAGCTCCGGCTTCTTCTGTTTTGGCCTGGTGTCATGTGGCACGGTTGATACAGTTCCAGCCTTTCCTAATGAGACTTAAGCAACGTGCAATGAAGTACCGAATAAGTACATTTGATTGGATACATAAATTTTCTGAATATTTCACATCATTTTCACATTCTATAACAAGTTTGAACAGACTTTCGAAAAAAATGATTTTATATAATACTTAGCATGGTAAAACACAGCTCGAAATTGTCAATGGCACGCGCACCAAGTCGCATTAGATACGACTGAAACTATAAACTACATGGAATATCAAGTCAGATCGGTTAACGCAACTAACAGGGGTGAAAATCGTTTGAGATCGATTCATTGCGAACAGCTTAGGCAAATAGATAATAACATTATTCATATCAGAATAGTTAGCTGTAAACCACAGCCAAAAAAGTGTTTGTATACAGTTCATTTCTCCACTTTTGTTGCCGTTTTCGCTACTTCCCAAGAACAAAAATCGGAAAACTGACGCAGTACGAGCTCATTCTCGGCTTCCGAATGAATTGATGCCAAATTTCCGTGGAAGTTCCCTCTTATGAAACATTCAGCGTCGGCACCATCCCAGACGGCACCGCCATAGAAAGCATGAAAACACCGATATATATTCGAAAAATGTCTTACTATTGTATAAAATTAAAGATTTTTCAAATATGATATTTTATTAGCATCATAGTAGTTCGTGATGTCAACCACTGTTACCTAAAGGGTTTTTAGCACGGAATGGGTGCCCGTGCTTAAATATTTCGATGTGTTAACTCTCCGAAAGCCTTGAATCAACAAGCCAATATGCGGAGAAAAGGATTGTTCGTGGAACCGTTATGCGTTATTTCCACTTCTGCAAAAAGTCATTAAAGTAATGCCGTTCCATTGAGAAAGTAAAAGGGGCAAAAACTTTATTTGAAATTTTATTATTTTCTTCCGAGCGCTTGAATTCAATTTGTGAAATTGATATGACGAAAGGTATAATTTTCTTTCCCTAGTCAAACCAACTTCTAAGCAAAAAGTAAACTCATGTCGTTTGAAGTGATTTCTCGAAAAAACAAACTTTTTGTGACTTTAACATAATTTCATAATTTCACAACTCAACCAACCACGTAACACCAGGAATCTCCGGAAACAGTCAGGTGTTCGAACCCGGCATCGCAAATAGCTGTAAATTTTGTGTACTCAAACCGAGGAAAGACAAACCAATGATTATTACCCAAAAGTACTTCTCCAATAGTGAAAAGTAGGTGAGTACAGGGAAACCAAAGTAAAATGTAGCACATTACTTTTTTGGTATTCTCACTGATACTTTGGCGGCGGCCATACAACTCTGAATGTGTGTTTTTAGAGAGAACTTTTTTTTTCCAGACATGATCTGCTTAATAGGACTACAAGTGTTTTATAAGTAAACAGAAACTGTCTTCAGGATACTCATGTTTTCTCTAAGAAACCGGCATCCGAAAATCTTGGCACGATGCCAAGGGGTCTCAGTGGGAAAGTGAGCATTCTAATGAGTACGCGATAAGCGTGCATATTGTCATTGCCCGTTTCTGAGTTCTGATGTAATAAACATGTTTCACATGACTATCCAATTGACTAACAGTATAAGTTGGGCTCTATACATACTTTCTCGATACGGAAAAAGTTGAGGGGAACCAATCAGCAAAGTACGTGAAATTAACTCCATCTTGTGGTTAAATATATTAAATCTGTGGTCGCCTACCTTCAATAGCTCCTGCGACGATCAATATGGTAACGATAGTACAAATCATGATGTATGGATTTAGTTGGAAACAGAGGTTTTATCTCGAAAACTCGACAAAACTGCTCGATTTACTAGTTTTCACAGTCTTTATACGAAATCAATCGCCATTTTCCTGAACTCACGCCCCCCCCCCCCCCCCCCCCCCGAAGGACTTTGAAATATGGCCAATGTCTAGTTTAGACGTAGTAAACACATAATATTTGACCACTTATACTTAATTGTGAATATAGCGTTCTTTTTTCTGTTCTAGAAAAAAATGTCAATTTGACAATGCAAAGCGTATCAGAAGAACTACTCAACGGAAACATGCCTCGCAATTTCACAAGTTCTGACGAGCTATCAATCATAACATATAAGACGCTGCAATATATATGACCTCACTAAATCCGACAACTACACACATTTCTCGAAAATGTTGTGCAAAATACACATCGGTTGTCACGAAAGTGGTTTCTCTTTTGACCATGTGAATTCAAAAACCTTGCACACGAAAAATCAACTAGAAGAACAGGATGTACGCAAAATTTTGATGTATACACCTATAAAACTTGGTGACACAAAATTGATAGAACCGAAAAAGTGGATTAATAGATTACTCTAAATCCTTAGTTAAAAAAATGTGTAAACCCCCAGAAATGCATAAATTCATTAAAATTTTGGTGTGTCCATGTGAACCTTTTCTGTTTTTAGCTGTTTTTTTGTGCTTCAAGCGTTAAATCAGGGATTATGGACAATATTCGTAGTAAAGAATTTGTGCATGTACACATTTTCCGTAGTACTACATTTGTGTACTTTATGTGTACACATTCCAGGATCTACCCATTTTGTGTACACCACTATTTGCACATTTTTGATTCTAACGAATTTGTGTATACGATCTTGATTCATGTTTGCATGTACTTGGCGGTGTGGTTTTACACATGGTTGATGCAATATTCGTTTTTCAGCGATTCACAGTGTAATATCTGATGCATCCGAGTAAAATACAACGATGAGCGAAAAAGTGATTCGAAAGTTTTTCTTGTGGGGACATATATATTGCAGCGTCTTATATCTCATGAGATGATGGGTAGGGTTCACAATTTTCTATGCAGAATGCACGTGTGACAAGCCTGATTATAACAAGCCCAGAACAAGCAAGTTCTTGGGACATAGTTTACGTGACAGTTCGCAGATGTTAACGAGACTATAGTGCTCACATTTCCCAACTGGACTCTTTGGCAGCGCGCCAAAAACTTTGGAAGACTGTTATTTAGAGAAGACATATATTTTACAGAAAGTTTCGTTGAATACGAATTGTAACTAAGGGGAAGAACCCTTCACCTTAATTTCTATTGTTTTGAAGGATTTCAACATGTTCAAAAACTGCCTTGAAATTTCATTGGCAAGCTGCCCAAGTCCAGTTAGGAAATGTGCGAACTATACTGCAGCGTCTGACTATTTTGCAATACTCAAGTGTAACATGTAGTGAGTGGAGTAAAGAGAAATGAAGTTGCTATCCTTTCAGTTGAAACTCTTAAATGTCGCCTGAAAATTTTCCAATGATTGTTTTCTGATGCGAACTTCAACTTTGTCGAAACATTTTCGAAGACTTTTCGTAATTGTGAATCAGAATTGAATGAAAAGGTTCCGAACTTTCCCCACAACAATTACGTACTTGAAACAGCTTGGAAGTTTTTTTATCATTCTGTAGGAGTCGCAGTAGTATTGAGAAAGACTAGATGTGTTGGTATTTAGTGGGTATTTAGTTTTTCGCCAAATGATGTGATTAACGACGACAATTAACGTAGATATTGAGCAATGTTTTCCGTGGAAGATGGGTTTTAATGGTCAACACAATGTCATCATTTATATTATCTACGAGAAGGTGGCCTTTGGTGAAGGGTCATGATTTATGAACGTCGAGTGTTGGGGAAACTCGAAAACAAATTCACGGAACTGAATTTTTTTCTGGTAAGAATCCGTCCCGCTCTAATTTTGACTTATGAATTAATAATCTGGCCCAATGGCAAATAGAAAACCATCATCAAATATATATACTTTTATGTATCTATCTGGGTTCATTGCCTCGGAAAAGCGACTTGCGTAATGACCCGATGGGGTAGTTGCGTACGGGGGATGCTCGAAATAACACATCGAAGTACGAGTTTATTTTCAAACCGTCCTATCACCTAGCACAACACAATTAGAGACTGTACGAATTCAATATATCGAAAAATAATGGAACCAAGTCGAGTTGCGTCACAGTGAAAATGTTCGGGAGATGCGCTCCATCCACGAATTTTCGAGAGAGCCACCCTGAAAAGCAATTAGTGGCGAGCGAGCCAAAAATCTGTGGATCCAGCCGCACTTTTCTGGTTAACTGGGTCACCACTCTCAAATGACAGAGAAAGCGTGGATGGAGCATATTATCACAAGGTTTTAGCAGCTGATACCTGGTGATGGTACTTGTTTTCCCAATCAACTTTTTTACATTCTATTTTTTCGAATTTAGTTTGTCTGTTAGAAATGCAAGACTCTGCCGCGCCATCCACGCAATTAAGAGAGTGCGCCGCGCCATCCACAGATTTTCGAGACAGCCCCGCGCCATCCACGCAATTAAAAGAGAGCGCCGCGCCCTCCACAAAAAAGTCCACTTAGCGATTCGTGGATCGAGCTGTGTATCCAAAATGTTCATGATTGCGTCTTTATGGCTTGATATTATGCAAATTTTGCTAACTTTCGATTGGAAAGTTTTTTCATGATCTACTGGAACACATTAAGAACCTTTTATGAGCTTTTTGAATTTTTCGTGGAACTCAGATTATAGCGGAACGGTTTCTTTTTCTGCATCTATACCACGTTTTCCCAATGAATTGTCAGCCTGTTTTTTTCGAACAATTATTGGGTATCACAAACTTGGAATGAGTTAAGAGGATAAAATAGTTTCGTCTAAACGGTCTTCTACATTATCAAATAACTCTTAAGATGATCTTATGAGGTCCCATGTGAGTACACTTAGTGTTCCCACAAAGTATAGGGAATACTGACTGTCCATTATCCTCTCGAGGAGTAGTTCTCCGAAGTGTGAAGATTGCTACTACACCAGTAATCATCATTAGTGTCATGTGCACTCCGTATGTAATGGTAAGCTCATAATTATTTGATAAGACGGTGTCATGGTAATTATAGACTCAATTTAAGATGAAATTGGATCCATTGTCACGTTTTTTCTCGTTTCAGCTGCTCGAAGAACAAGTATTGTTCAAAGCCTACCAGAAAATCCTAGCTCAAACAACACAACTAGGCCGAGTCTATGTTTAATCTGGATTTTCGTTAACATAACCGCATTTGGTCAACATTGTTTTAGGTAACTCGAGTAGGTTACGTTGAAGGAACCTGAACCAAATTTTTACTGGCGGTAAAATTCAAATTTTGCGTTAGACTGAAGGGTAGTCTTTCATGTTAGCTTACTCAGGGAAATGGAGTTACCAAAAAAAATTTCATGTTACCAAAAAAACTGGTTAGATATAGTACTAACCCCATAATTGTTTAGAATAATATCAGATTATTTTGTTTAGTAAGAAAACCATAGTTGGGCGAATCTACACATATCTGATGTGTTTCGTATCACCCGATAGCAAAATCGTTTGCTTTTCAGAATCTGTAGTTTTAGCTCGCTTTATTTGATTTTTATTCACTCAAACTATTCATTGTGGAACCGTTATTCGTTCAACTATTTAGATGAACTTCACAAACCATCGTATTGGCGAGTATCAAGAGAATATTCATTCTGCTGCACTTATGGTCCATTTGATCATTGTGCCTGTTATTTGTGGAGTCGAAATCATGCTCAACATCCGAATGATCTATTTCATCATTCGATATAATCGCCCTTTGAATAAATTTCACTATCTGGCCATTTTTCAATCATATGAGGATCTGGGTTGCGCAATTGCTGTTGTAGCATTTGCGAGTTAAATCCAGTGAATGAATTCAAAATATGTTCAGAACAAAATAGGCTTCATAGTAGTGCACTCAATCATGCATTTAAAAATTTAAACATAAAACTGTCATCACATTTCCAAAACTTTGCTGACTGTGAGACCAATTGAAGACAAAACACTAGCTTACTAATCATCCTACACAAAGTATTACGTGAACAGAACGTATAGGTGGCACAATTTTTCTAAGATAAATACTAAACCCATACTCAGGGTGGTTTCTCAAGCTTTATCTGACTTGGAAAATTTTTATTACAGATTTTTGTCTTCGATTCAGCTGCAGAACTAATGAAGCGAATCATTTTCGAACTGATGGCTGTTCTTGCTTTGACGAGTGCACTGTGGAGTCATGCTCTAACTAGGTTGTTCACATTTCAACTTTCTAGTATAGTTCATTTTATTTGCACCGAAACTCTTGTTATCGTGCCAAGGTATTCGGGTGACTATTTCTCAGAGCAAACATAGGTGTTCAAATTTTTTTTTTCGCGTTCTTATGGAACTGAATAACCGTTAACAACGATTCGCAGTTCTTCGAAAAACTCCAATGTGGTTTAAAATAGCTTGAAATATTCATTGGCACCCTGCCAAGCCTCAGTGGGAATGACCGGAACTATATTGGCCTGGTTACTTGAGATCTGCGTGAAAAACGTCATGACCTTTCCGTGTGTTCTACAACACTTGCTCTTGCTTCAGCACGGGGTTATCATATTTGTGAATCTGGCTGCAAAGTTATATACTATAAGTAAATTGAAAAGTCACGTGAAGATAGCATTCTAATGAGGATTCGTTCACTTTGTCATTGCACGTTTTTCTGCTGTGTTTAACATGTTTCACGTGACTGTGCAGTTGACTAATTTCGCCCGTAGTTCTTGGTACTAATTTGAGCCAATATAACCGTACCTACAGAAATGTTGAGAATCAATTCGATTACTTTACCAGATAACATTGTTAACTCTGGGATTTTTAAATCGGATAAGTGCTCAGTCGTTTCTATTTTGTGAAACACTCCGTGGGGTCAAATTCGAGAAGTCGGTAAATAAAAAGTAGGCCCGATAATCATTACATACAATGAAACCAACAATTTACAAAAATGGCAAAAATGGACGATGGACCATTCGACTTGGTTAATCAACGGTTTCTACTGTTTTTCAATCTCCCACGTTTCCAGAGAATCGTGGAACAAACGTATCACACTTCTTGTTGTGATCTCCATCCTTCATGGAATCTCATTAAAAATATATTAAGTAGGTATCTATACTACACTTGAGAAGAAATTACTTTAATGCGAAAAGTGACAGAGAACCAATGAACACACTGTTTCATGATTCTGTAAAGAGAAAGAAACTATGACATTTCTTTGAGCAGTTAGCTGTTTATATTCAGCGCTTCGATCAGCCGTTTTCTGTCGACGGCCGGCGTTTCTTTTTTTAAACTACGTCGAATAGACAGGTCAAAGGCAGCAAAGTGGGTGCTGCGTGGCAGCGGCGGCGGAACCACGAGCATCAACAGCGACACATCGGCATCCATCGCGACGTCGCAGTACTTTTCGAAGGCCGGGCAGGACTTGGCCAACCGAACGAAAGTACGACGGTCCGTTTTCACTTCGTCATTGTAGTACATGGTGTACTGGGCACGGTGCTTGGAGCAGTACCCCGGCGCATGGTCTGCGTTTTTCTCCCGAATTCCGGCTGGAAAGTATATCATGTTGTTTATCATTCAATTCCAATTGGTCTACTGAAGAACAATGAAACTAACTCGTGACTCAGTTGAAGTTTTGAGTCACGTCCAAAAATAGTAATATATCTTACAAAACATTACACAAAGTATACTAAGAAAAATTGTCATTATAGCGTACATTTGTGTACAAAAGTTGTCTAACTCACTGCTATCAATGTTATATAGTTTACCTTATAGTTTTTGTATTGAAAAGTATTATGCACATTAATTGGTGAAAAGTCAAGGACCCGAAAGGTTCCTTTTAGGCACGCGATTTTCGTTGGCGAAATCACCCTAGTAGGGCCCAATAGGGCCGCGTAGAATGACTTTTTTGTTTCAAATACTAGATTTAGTTTCTTTTTCCTGCTCACCCTAGCGTACTTACTCGGAAAATGGAATAGAATTTAGAGTAGTGCAACACAATTGTTTTCAAAATTGAGCAAAGCGTGGTCGTTACCAGATTCGCGGCCCTTTTAGGGCCTTTTGGGCCAGAAATCACTCGATCACCCGAAATCACCCTTTTAGGGGCTAATTTAGGGGCTAATAGCCCCTTGACTTTTCACCTGAGTCATTTGTGCCATGCTCACGGCTGAGAATCCTGGTCCTGGTCCGAAGGGTCTAGGCAAAGACTCAGCGTTTTTCAAAGAAAGATAGAACGCGCAAAACTGGACATTCATGTCGAAGTACCGTTATCCGCGGAATGACTCGGTCGCAAGATTTAGCACACGAAGCTGCAAAGGCATATAAGACGCTCCAATCTAAATGGTTTCGGAAATCAGGAAATCCTAGTGATTTCATGAAATTTTTAGGATGAGACTTTTAACCATCGAAGAGTTATCACTTTTTTAAAATTATTTCTGATTGGACATCGGGTAGTCCCCATTTATTTGAAGTTTAAACTAAAAACCAAACGATCGAATCGCTGTGTCCCGATTCAGGAAATTGAAAAAAAGTGTGTCACAAAAAATTGCAGTTTTCACAAATCTCTCAAAAAATTGTGTCACAATTTTTCACACTTCAATTTTTTGGGCACAATTTTTCACACTTCAATTTTTTGGGCCCAATTTTTCATACTACAATTTTTTGGGCACATTTTTTCACTTTTCCAAATATTGTACATGTTCCAGCAAGAGAGGTTATTACTGAACCACTCGCGCGATACTAATGTTTCCTTCCATACCCCCCTGACTGCGCCGTATCTAGTATTGGCGATTAGAGCAATGAGACGCAGAGAAACGAGCGCGCATTGAGGGCATCGCCCAATTAGAAAAAGAGACGCAGAGAAAGAACAGGCGAGACAGATCCGCAGGATTTGAAACCATAACAAGATACGGATCATTGAGAGCTGTGTCAAAGAGTATCACAGCATTATCGCGCGAGAGACATACAAAGTGCAAAGTACCTCTTTAGAGAAACAAATGTGTCACAATTTTTCACACTTCCATTTTTTGGGCACAATTTTTCACACTTCAATTTTTTGGGCCCAATTTTTCACACTACAATTTTTTGGGCACATTTTTTCACACTGTTTTCAACTGCGAAAACGTGTGTTATAATGTTCTGAAAGGAAATAAATTGTGGCAGAGGATTTTGAAACATACAAATATTCGGTAGTTTTATTTGCGCTCCAAATGAGAGCGGCACAAGAATTAGAAGAATTGGACATTTCAGAAAAAATATCGGACAAGTCTGATGATGCACAATATTTTGAGGTTTTCCAAGAAATTATCTAAAATGGAAACCATTTAGATTGGAGCGTCTTATATCTACATAGTAGCTATTAAAAAAACGTGTAATGTTCATCAAAAATGAGCCCCAAGAAAAGAATGAATTGTGTAAGTAAGGTTGAGAGTTGACGGTAGATCAGAGATTGAAATTACAAAAAAAATGAAAGTCACATTTTTATGGTTCAAATATATGTGATCTTCCGTCAAATAGTTAAAAAAATATTCTTCGTTAATTTTTTATAAATATGGAATATGTCTTGACCCACCTTCAATAACTCCTGCGACAAATAGCATGCCTGCGACTATTAGCATCATGTGGTACGGAAAGAGTTGCGAACTAGGGTTTTGTCTCGGAGACGCCCGAAAAAAACAGTTCATCTTTCACGGGTTTGCGCCGTGCTTTTATATGGAACCAGTGATCATTTTCTCAGGTCACGCCCCAAACGACTTTGAAAACTGTTCAATGCCTAATCTAGACGCAGATAACATACTCCATCCCAGAGAGTGGTTAGAGACTGTGGTTAGTGAGACACAGACTCAGACATGATTAATGATAAATATCGGCTGGAACCGGGTCTACTTGTTTTTGAAGAACACCAGCGCCTGAGAGTCAGCCGTTTAAGGGTGGTACAGAGGTAGACAATGTCCGGACCAAGTACCACTAAGTCTCCTTTTCTGAATACAATAGTTGTCGAGCTGCAGACAAAACAGGAAGCAATCAATTTAGTCAGATTTGGTTTTCTGCTCGTCTCCATTTTCATTCAAGCTTCAATTTGATTGTCTCTAAAACATTCTTCCGCAACAAAAACTATGAGCCACGCCTCCTCAAGACTCCACATCAGTGCCAGAGAACTATCCTACGGAAAGTTGCGAGATTTTAGAGGCTTCGCAAATTCACACAGGCTCTGGATCAGCCTCGCATCAAGGCGCGCTAGTAATCTTCACAAAACTCACAGTTTATCAAACAGGTTCCCTCGTGAACTTCACGAGTGACCTTGAAAAATGTGTGCTCATTATAAACAGCGTAAGTCGGGTTGGGAATCTGAAGTGTCGTCCGAACTTCGACCAGTCAGTCCCCTTCGATTCGACTACGTTCTGCCCATTTCGGCCCGTTCCGGCCCGATTGAAGACGTGAAACGGGCACTTATCCGTCTCCACAAGGACCTGGATCCGTATAATGTACCGGAACCGAACCAGAATGAACCGACCAATCGCTTGTTGTGATTTATGTATGTTTCTAAAAATGATTCTACGGGTACTAGGGTCGTTGTCATAAATTTCTTACCAAAGATAGATTTTTTGCATCGTGTGAACCAACTTGTTAACTTAATAGAAAAGTATGACATGGCCGTGAAGAAAGTTTTTAGTTTCTGATGTTGTCATGTTTAGTCGAATTGAATAATCTTACATTGTAATCACACATAATTTACTGATAGCATGAATAAAAATGTTTATTTGCTAATCGATTAGTTGATTTTAGAATCCTGACTATTGGAGCATTGTTTCATAGAATCATGATATTTTTCGGATTTGTTCCATTCTTTTCTATCCACGGATGGTAGAGTACGGTACCGGCAGTAGGACGCAGACTGTAACGAACAACTGATTGGAAACAGAGACAAACATCTAACCTATAATGGACCAAAAAATCGATTATTCGAAAGAATACCATATACAATGTTTTCTGATGTCTGTTGTTGCGTATACATAGATTTTAGAAATACATGTACTGCTAGTTGGAGAGTTTAATCATTCCAATCTGATCAATAATGTTATCCAAATCAACATGTTAAAATGACGTCTGACCTTTTGCTCAAGCATTTAGACTTCAAGAACTTACGCTGGAAATTTGCTCAAGAGAATATTGGCTAGGTCCATGATTTCCTTCGGAATATTGTATGGCAAGGGCGGGAGAGGGCTCGGGTGGTCTTCCTGAAAGAAAACGGAAAATTAAACAAAATTCTGACGACTCTTGCAAAAGAACTCATAGGGTTCGTCTTTTGCAAAGCAAACGGTGTACTTTGCTCTACCCTATCGTGTTTGTAGTTTGATCTACTTGCGTTTGCCGCCTAAATTTGGAAATTACATGTTTCACGAGTTTCTCAAGTATGCTTATCCCTGATGCTAATACCACCCCTGGTCTTTTCAACTCTTGACATAACGTTTAGTACTTAGCATAGTTGTTATAGCTCACCCATGCCGAGCTTTTGAGGTAGGCATTTGCCGGCATAATGATGATTTCATTTTCACTAATTCACGGACCTTGTCAAAATGAGGATGATGTCCAGTTACCAGTCGATAAATGATTTCTCCAAGGCGGAACATGTCATCCGATAATGTACCACGTCTGGAAGTTTTCCGTTTGGGGATAATTGATTGTTTCATCGCGAACGAACTGTTAATACCATTTGTACAGTTGTACAGTTCTACAATTATGAAGTTGTACAGTTCTACAAATTAAAGTTGTACAGTTCTACAATTATGTTCGAACCCAAGTTGTCAACTTCATGGTATACCGCGGTCAGCTAGTTTTCTGATGTTGTTGCAATATGAAAACGAATTGAGTTATTCTTCTGAGCAGTAAGCACTACATGTTCGATAAGTTCAGATATTTGAGAATTCGGAAGCAAACGAACCCGAATCCGTAGTTGTTCTCTCCGTTCCGGATTGTACTAGGCACGACCACGTGGGCTCGGAACTGACTGTCGAACACAATTGTATCCGGTGCCAGACAGCCATGTACCTGTTTTCTCTGGTGGAGGTACAGCAGACCCGAACAAATTTCTGAATAAGGTCCCATTTGGAAGTACAGGGGTGACCAAATCTTCGTTGTAGTTCACATTCGATAAAAGCCATAATTTACAAGTTTCGATTAAAAGCAACGGAATCAAACTGAAACGCATCGGCTTGGTTTGGAAAGAAGCAATCCAACACTCACAATGGTACGACTGAAAAACTGCTAAAGTTAAACCTCCATCTTATCACCGATATGACCAAACCTTTTATAATAAATGCTGCGATGGAGTGAGCCAGAGGAAAGGGACCATTTTCATCCAAGTATGACTTCAGTGTAGTTTCTTTCGGAACTTCAGAAAGTTTCTGAACGATTCTTCTAATTGTTCTAATTTGCAGTGTTCTGAATTGTTTTGGAACAGCGGTAAGTTTTCACGTTATTACAGTTTGAATCAACATGCTTCTCCAGAGAGTTCGGTTAGTTTCTTTCCGAACCGGATTTTTCCGAACCAAGTGGCTTTCTCAGGTGGGAATCAAATTCGAACCAACAACGGTCGGAACCCATTAAAATAATTAGTCCAAAAAATCATTTGAATAGGCGACTTCGGTTCGGTAACTCGGCGGTTTGAGAACGTAACTGGTTCATGTTGTTCTTATCGAACCACTTGGTTCGGAATTAACCGGTTCTCTTTAGGCCTGGAAGATTTTGGTTACCCTTTCCACGAAAATTTCAAAACGAACCTCTACAAACTGAAGTCGAATAATTTCTCCTCTTTTCCGTAGAATCTGGACGTCGTTCTGCATTTCCTCCAGATGACATGCTTCTGTCTCAATTGAAGTAGAGTCCGACAATTGTTGAGTCATATCACTACGACTGAAACGAGTGATCAGTCTGATTTCCTCTTGCTTCTCATAGAAATGTGTCGAAATGTTACTCTACAACCAAATCAATAACAGTTCTTGACTCAACTTCTCTAGAAGTAGCGGCACACCGATCGCAAAAAATTTGCTGCCTCACAACCTAGAACAAAACATAAGCTATTTTTAGTTTTTCCTCTACCCCATTTCTGGAAAATCGTAAACCATATTTGCCAACTCAGCCATCTAGTTCGAGAAGAGGATAACTTGAAAAGGAGTTAAATTTCGAATCAAGACAACTCCATCGAACGCACATGAGATGGACATCGCTTATGAAGGGAACCGCCGTGTCGACGTCAGATCGATCGTCTCCAGATGAGGAGCAGGTTATGATGTCGTCAATATCTGAAAATGCTAGTATAATGGAGATGGGACTCGGGTGAACTTCAGAAAGTAGAGGGGAGATTCTCGAAAACGCGTGAGGAACTTTGCAGATCGATTTTGAGATACTTCGTGAAAAGGGTGCGGTATGTCAGCTATTTTAGGCCACGCCCACGCCGTGATGGGTATCTCAAAATCGTACTCATTGTTCCTCACACGTTTTTGGGAAGTTAAGAAAATTAGTCATCATGTACCTGAATTCCCCAAACATAACATTTCCATTTCAACGGGTAATAGGTGTTTCTAAGTAATAGTAAAGTAAAGTGAGGTGATACCACACTAGATACCAATTAAGTTTGCGGTATGTACCAGAAGGAATGTCACAGTATTAACGAAGTCTAAGAACATGAGTGCTATATTCCCGATGCTGCTTGAACTGGTGTTGATCGCAATGTTGTAATTCTTATATTGGTAGAGCAGTTCTTTGCGATGGAAACAAGCGATAGCAATTCATCTTGATCTCAATTCAGGTGCAAAACTGCAGTCTATCTCCAAACTAGATAAAACGTTTTTCAGAAGGCACTTAGGGTCCGCTCATCTCAAAGCAAGCCAGTACGGTATAGGGTACCCATATCGCTGCGTTTTTCGGTAGAAAACCGTTATATAGAACGAGTACAAACATCAAACTACAACGATGACTTGGCCTTCCCCAATTGAGACAACTATCGAAGTGGGGATCCGATAAACTGACCATCATCCATTCTGACAACCGCCGATGACTGAGAACCGAATGAAATGAAATCGCAGCTTATCGAGAATACCGTAAAAATCACGTCAGCTGGTAATTTATTCGAAAAAGAACGAAGAAATGGATGAAACTAAAGCATTACTAGAACGAAGAGGTTTTTGACCACAACTGGAATTGGATAACATCGCGTGATCGAACTTGACCTTGTCATGATCAAACTATATAGACATCAGAACACAAGCGCTTGTCCGAAGAATTTTTCTCGCGGCTCTCCGTAATTCGATTTTCCCTCGGAAAAACAGAGATAGTTGCAGTGAAAACACGAACTGAACTAAGAAAAAAACGAATAAATAGCACTTCAACTAGATTTCGTCTAGATTGTTCCTGAACAGAGAACTTATTTTTGATGCTTAAACAGAGAAAGAAATATATCACCACGCAACTGGTGGGTTACGTTTTGAATACTACTAATCTCGATCACTTTCTGATCTACTTTGTTTTGTTCTGCACATATGTGTATTGAATTTTTCCTGTAGTTGTTTTCTTCTAGTGAAGAAACAAGTTGTTTCTCAATCTGAAGATTTCATTGCCACTATTTCGGACACTTCGTTCACAGAATGTTTTTATTATAACTTATGTGAAACAGACGGTAGCTCGAATATTAGTGTCGCCTAAATTTTGAAATAAGGTATAAAAGTAACAAGAAATGACCAATCCATTTAACATTGTCAAATTCATGATCTCTTCAAAATATGGCGGGCAGAATTTTGAACGCAAATTCTTTACAGACTCGCACCGAAAAACATTTCACTTTCTCAACTGTGCATAGCTCGTTTGTCTTTGAATTCAACACACATGTCATTATGAGGTCCTGATCGAAGTTAAACTTGAAAAATAGGCTGGAAGCGTAATCGACCCCGTTTTATTTCATCACTTTTCCTCGTTTGCAGTAATACCAGTTGAAAGAAACACATTGAAACTAAATGCACAAAAGCGTTTACGAATCTCTAGTGAAACGGAGCGAATTCAAACTACAACTCAGATAGAAGTTCGGGCAGTTGGTCGTGAAAAAAGTGGGCGTGGCTTATCAAAAAAAACCCAATCGCAAATTTAGGGACCGTCTTAATTCTTGTACTTAGGTGTATGGTTTCCGGGACTTAGTATACGTACGGCTAACTCGCGGAATTCATACGCCTAAGTACCCGAGTTTAAACGACCAACTACCCCCAGTTCTGGCATAGTAACACAGAAGAACAGTCAACTAATATATAGTTTTTGACCGTTCCTCCATATGCTTGATAAATCATATTGTCCCACTGAGAACTGAATTCCAGATTCGTAAAAAGTGGGGGACCAGGAAGTGTGTGAGTTCTGTTCGGTTTCACCGTTTTCTGCAAAAAGTGAACAATACGATGTTGTGAATGAGTGTGCAACAAAAAAAGAACAATACATTTGTTTGCACTACGGTTCACAAAAAACAGAATATACAAAGTATAACTTGAACGTAAAAGTGCATAGTGGTTTCCCCTAAGAACGTTGTGAACCGTTGTGCAAACAAATGTATTGTTCTTTTTTTGTTGCACACTCATTCACAACATCGTATTGTTCACTTTTTGCAGAAAACGGTGAAACCGAACAGAACTCACACACTTCCTGGTCCCCCACTTTTTACGAATTGTTCTTTTTTTGCTAGTTGTACTAGTACAACCACTCCTAGAGTTGACTAGAAAAACGATTTTTGAATAGTGGTAACTATCAAACATCCTGATATCTGGAAGTTCCAAGTTTTCAAACGATGTGATCCTGGGTTTTCAAAATATGTTTTGCGCTAATTAATCTCTTAAATTGGCGTGATAAGCGAAACTGGTTAAAAACAGCTTTTTTCCGCTTCGTTAATTGAAATCTGAGTATTGTGGGAAATATGCGTCATTACAGTACAAATAAAATCTTTTCTCAATTGGCGCGAACGGGCGCGCCAATTGAGATATGGAACATGTTATTCTAATTGGTGACAAATAACTTGGAATAAATGGCCTCGACCAATTAGCACAATTTCCGACTGTTTTTTGGTTCCGAAACCCTATTTTCAATTTTGGCGCCAATTGGCGGATAAAGTACCGTTTTGGCGCAGAATGTCGATGAAATGTTGGTATCCAAGCCGTATTCGTTAACTATGTTCATAGTTCGGACATCTGTGGAACATTTCGCTCGTTACCCTACTTGCCTGGCGTTGTTCTAATTTGGCGCCACTGGGCGCCAGCGTTTGGCGCCAAATATAAAGTTACTCTAATTGGTAACAAATAACTTGGAATGAATGGCCTCGACCAATTGGCACAATTTCCGACTGTTTTTTGGTTCAGAACCCCTATTTTCAATTTTGGCGCCAATTGGCGGAAAAGTACCGTTTTGGCGCAGAATGTCGAAGAAATGTTGGTATCCAAGCCGTATTCGTTAACTATGTTCATAGTTCCGACATCTGTGGAACATTTTGCTCGTTACCCTACTTGCCTGGCGTTGTTCTAATTTGGCGCCACTGGGCGCCAGCGTTTGGCGCCAAATATAAACCATAACACCAAATTTTCAGAGAAGGCTGTAATTCACTAATCTCACCTCTGTGCAAATTTTCGAAGCATTTCAACCATGGGAACACACATTTTCCAGCTTCTGGCGCCTATTGGCGCCCGCGCCAAGCGCCAAACAAAACTTGACAACACCAAACTTTGGGGGCCGAGCTAACTTTGGGGTTTACGCATGTGTGCCAAATTTCAGCCGAATCGGTCAAGTAGTTAAAAAAATAATTTTCTATGCGGACATTGGACGAGGGACAAGGGACGAGCGACGAGGGACGAGGGACAACGGAAATTTTCATAACGACACGACAGCATAACTTTTTTCAACCTCGACCGATTCTCCTCATTTTTGCACACAACATGTATTTAATAGATATCTAGCTCTCTCTCTTTTTAAATTTCGAAAAAATGTTTTATTTGAAGACTTTTGTGGTTTGGAAGCCAAAAATGGGTGCGCAATGGCCAAACCAAACACAACTCACACGCAGCGCTTCGCGCTGCGCGCGATAAATTGTATCGTTACAAGCAACTGAATTTCAGTTTTTCAAAACTTGGCCCTTTTCTTCTAGCACATCGTTCTCGACAATTGGCGGCTTAAACGAGAAAACCGCGCAAAATTTACAGATTAAGTATTGCTGCAAGTGGCAAACTGGATAAATCGTGTTTTGGCCGCGGTATAAAAGATAATTAGCACAAGTTGTGTTGTGATCGTGCTATAACTATGAAGACATGCCTCATTCTCACTAGCTTCCTATTCTCTAACAGTTATGCCTGTATCCCCAGCGCAGCGCCTGACGACAGCTTTGGCCTGGCGGAAGGTTTGTTCTTCCAGTCAAAAAAGGAGTCCACCTAAAATGAGTATTCGTTCTTGTTACCTCTCTTTGCTTAAAGGACTAGTTTTCCCACCTTTCAAACGTGAGTTAACCAACTTATAAACAGTTTGGGAATTTCCCTTCTCGATAATTCGGTTTCAAACAGACCTATTGAACTTATTCAACGCTTTAGTGAACTTCAAGGTGTAATCAGTACACTCTTGCCACAAAGTATTATTTGTCGAGCAATGGGCGCGCTCCCAGAGTTCATCTCTATACATACTCATATTTCTCAAATACCTGGGAAGATTAGTGCGATTTGCCACAACGCATACGCATAGGTAAAAACATTTCTATGGTATGATTCAGAATCGCAATAAACATATCGTACATTTGGTCAATAGAAAAAGCTGTGGAAAAAGAGCCAATCCAATCAACATCAGCTAGGTAACCGCGAATAATACCGTAATCAGCCGCTTCAAATTTCCTTTTCCAGACAAGTTTCTCAGGCTGTCGCGTAACTTTGTTGTTTTGTCTGCTGTAAAACTAACCTTTAGTGGCTTGAAAAAATTACACACTATCGTAACTTATGCAGATGATTGGGCTGTTCTCTTTTGGAATGCCAATCAGTCAAACTTCACCTTTCATCTAACTTCAATTCTGGAAGGCGACTTTAGCTCATTCAAAGTAGTTTATACGGAACCACAGAACTTTTGTTGTAGTTTGCTCCTGGAACACAATCAAATTGTTCGGCCCATTGCTTCCATTTATGCCCATTGCCACACGGTTTCTTAATGTTCATGATTCTCTATGACTAACGTTCACCATCTCGACCCGATAGAAGGATCTTCCAGATAATACATGTATAGTAATTATAACCGAGTCTATAGAACATAACAAGTTGATGGGACAGTCTTTATATCGCAGTACATAGTTATACAAATAGTATAGAATGAGAGAAGGAAAGGTGCGAGACTGGATACATAAGGGAGATAACTAGTCTTTGTAGCAGCCTCTTTGTAGTAGCAGTTTTCTTGTAAGCTCTCTGTCCCTTTCCTTCATAGAATACCTCATGGTGGACTATCGAATGCTCTGTTGGCATCGATCCAGTGACATGCGAGCAACATCTTGGTTTTGGCTACGGATGCTTGAGGACTGTCGTCTATTTACAACATTAAAGATACCCTTACTCTCTCATTTCTACTTTCGAGTTATCAAGATAGAAACGGAGCGAGAAACACAACACATTCTCAGTGAATCTCATTAGATATTTCTCCGAATGGAGTTAGCTCGAACTAGTAGAGAACGAAACGCGACACTGGGAACTGGATTAACTACTTTGTCATGTCCATCAACCGCCAAATTCATTTCATGGAAAAAGCAAGAACTTCAGTTAACTTTCGTAATAAGCTCCATTCAACAACCTGTATTTACATTGGAACTGTACCGTACAACGCATGGCTATGCCTTTTTTTTCTCCACAACACCTTGACTGAAAATCGAATAAATCGCAGCTGATCGAGAATCACGTGAAATCACGTAAGGTAATAACTCATTTGAAAGAGAAAGAACAATTACTTCTGCCCAGAGGAAACCGAGCTCTAAAACAAAAAATATAAAACAATCATGGGTGAATTCTGATTTTCGTTGGGATCAGGTCAATGGATCAGTAAGTAGTGGAAAAAAGCACGTGTTCTACTGGATGTTTTCTGGGGTTAAATGAAAAAGTAGACTTTGCAACTCTATGTGGCTTGAAAAATCGATGTTCGTTTCAATGAGACTATCTGGCATAATCGAACATGAGTTATTGTTTGTTCTTGAAACATACCACACTTGAGATCGAATTGGAAAACAGCAGAACACAACCAATTTGCTGCTTTCTCTAGATTGCCGCCTATAACTGGTTTGGATGTCTCTATTGATACACGTATCCCCTGAAGCTTTTCCAATGAGTTTTTCTGCAGGTTTCCGTGATTTGATTGTCTCTTCGAAAACAGACACAGTGACAGAAAAAAAACACGGTCAAAAAATAATTGATGTCGCTAAAACTAGATTTTTGTCGGCATTGTTCCTGATCAGTCAGCTAATTTCGATGCTTAAAAGAGAGAGAAAAAAATTTTATCACGCCTTTCTGCAATGAAGACACCCGGTATTTCTCTCGTGTTTTCTCAACTATTAATATTATTATCTTCTTCGGTATTTGCATGTATACCTACCGTAGAGCCAGATGATGGCTTCGAAATAACTATAACTAGTACTCCGATTACTACTACTAGTACTACTGCTGTAACCACAACTACTACTGGTAGGTTTCGCTTTGAATGTCTTTTGTTTTTTTATCGAACTTTTGCACTACTTCTTGGTATGTATAAAATGAAGTCGAAATTTTTGCAATCTTTATCTAGTTTTTATTCAGTTTAAGAATTTATAAAGTTACGGTCCCTTTAAACTAGCATTCAATAGAAAAACTTCGAACAATTCGTAATACAACTAACTCCAACTATTTCACAAAACTTTTAGAACGGACTTGCGTGCCGAAGATCGCTTTAAGCAATTCATCGGCTATTCGATCACAACTTGATCTCTCTCAAACATTCGTTGTTTCTCTGTTCTAACATTCCGCCAGGATTCAGCCTCGCAATGCGCCAACCGAGAAACGTGTGATGGGTTCAGAAACCACGTGCATCACGTGTAGGATTATACAACTCGAGTTCAAAATTTAGGTTACCCGAAATTGACGAGTTGTTGAGTTTTGCGAATTCGAATTATGGACAATCGTCTTTAGAAGGTTCTAGTTCAACTTGAACGAACCTAACGTGTGCTCCGCGTCGAAGCGTTTCGTGATAGATGTGTTTTCCAGAGGCCCCCTGTCCATGTGGTGAAGAACTTACAAGACTTCCGCAGACAGGAATAGGAGCTGACAATGCTTTAGCACCGGCTTAAGCTACGAGATGAAACCGAACACGTTCACCTCCGAGACGGGTGCTAACTGCAAGATAACCGTGACCTGTGGCGCCTTCGAAACGTTAATCGCACCCATCACTGGGGTTTGTTTCAGCGCGGGGCCGGAAACCACGATAGAATGCGTGGACGGACAGTGGACGGCTGCGGGGCAATGGGTCGTCGGCTACGGTTGCTTCGAGGTGGCGTTAGGTCCGTAATTCATCAATAGTAAATACACCGCTGGCCAAACTAACGACGCCCACGCAAAAGTTACCGTTTTAACAATTCGCTTGAAGAGAACACAAAGATAACTCTAGTCAAGTGGAATGTAGTAATTTGAGGTCTGATCAGTTGAGGATACAGCAAAATATATATGAATTGACCTTAAATTCCGAGAAATATCTATTTAAATTGTATTTGTGAAGATTGTATTATTATATGAAAAAGTTGTGAATAGGTGAACATTTAACATGAAAAGTGGTGCACAGCAAATTACCACAATAGTTATTATAACGTTTGCAATGCTGACTTTAAGTGTTCAATAGATTTTAGAGATATGTAAATAAATGAATTTGTATACAGCCTTGTTCATATGTTTTTGCACTTGATTCCGTCTTAATTTACAAAAAAATAGTGTCAAACCGTTAGGATGCATTCATAATTCGAGCGGAGGCTCAAACGTGTCAATAATAGTTGTCGATTTGGTAGCCTGGGGACCAATCGGGTCATTATTTTCTCGGGTCCCCGCCTCCGAAACCACAAAATGAGTTTTGTAGTATGAACGCAGTCTGAAAGGTGGGAACGTTGTATGTTCATGGAAGCTACCGTACTGCACCACACGTTGTACGGTACAGTTCCAATGTAAATACAGGTTGTTGAATGGAGCTTATTACGAAAGTTAACTGAAGTTCTTGCTTTTTCCATGAAATGAATTTGGCGGTTGATGGACATGACAAAGTAGTTAATCCAGTTCCCAGTGTCGCGTTTCGTTCTCTACTAGTTCGAGCTAACTCCATTCGGAGAAATATCTAATGAGATTCACTGAGAATTGTGGGTGTTTCTCGCTCCGTTTCTATCTTGATAACTCGAAAGTAGAAATGAGAGAGTAAGGGTATCTTTAATGTTGTAAATAGACGACAGTCCTCAAGCATCCGTAGCCAAAACCAAGATGTTGCTCGCATGTCACTGGATCGATGCCAACAGAGCATTCGATAGTCCACCATGAGGTATTCTATGAAGGAAAGGGACAGAGAGCTTACAAGAAAACTGCTACTACAAAGAGGCTGCTAACAAAGACTAGTTATCTCCCTTATGTATCCAGTCTCGCACCTTTCCTTCTCTCATTCTATACTATTTGTATAACTATGTACTGCGATATAAAGACTGTCCTATCAACTTGTTATGTTCTATAGACTCGGTTATAATTACTATACATGTATTATCTGGAAGATCCTTCTATCGGGTCGAGATGGTGAACGTTAGTCATAGAGAATCATGAACATTAGAGAAACCGTGTGGCATTGGGCATAAATGGAAGCAATGGGCCGAACAATTTGATTGTGTTCCAGGAGCAAACTACAACAAAAGTTCTGTGGTTCCGTACAAACGACTTTGAATGAGCTAAAGTCGCCTTTCAGAATTGAAGTTAGATGAAAGGTGAAGTTTGACTGATTGGCATTCCGAAAGAGAACAGCCCAATCATCTGCATAAGTTACGATAGTGTGTAATTTTTTCAAGCCACCAAATGTTAGTTTTACAGCAGACAAAACAACTATATTGTAGCTGAGAGTTCAGCGACTTATCCCAGTTTTCCGACTTGCCAATTATCATTTCTGATTAACATGTACTTTGAAGTTCAGAGAAATTGGGTAAATTCGTCGGTTTTTCGGCCACGCGCCGCCGTCGTGTGCACGTTTTGCGTCGAATTATTTTTCTGTGCGTCACCAACTTCCTACTTACTATTGACTCGCATGATAGAGTGTGTTTTATGGGAATGGAGAGTATACCTTAGTGCGTAATCTGTAATATGAAGTCTCATCGTCTCTCTCTCTCTCTCTCTCTCTCTCTCTCTCTCTCTCTCTCTCTCTCTCTCTCTCTCTCTCTCTCTCTCTCTCTCTCTCTCTCTCTCCCTCTCTCTCTCTCTCTCTCTCTCTCTCTCTCTCTCTCTCCATACGCAACTAGTTCAGAACATTTTACCCCCTCCCAGTATTCTGCAATTCAGCTGAGAAGTGGACATTGCACTAACTTTGATTTATTCAAAAACTATTGTAGCAAAATAAAATTCTGATGTAATTCCAAGGGTGTTTTGACAATGTTGGGTCCAATTATCGGTGTTTTTTTTTTTGCAAACAACGGGCGGGAGCCCCCTCAATTCCGGAATGAACGGAAGCATTTCCGTAGTGCCACGATGTAATGAATGACCTCAGCAACAACTTTCTTTTTGTTGAAAACAACAACACCATTGCGCATCACGCCTCGCTCATTGAAATGATAAAACTCATTAACACATCAATGAGTACAAATCTGTTTTACAGATTAATATGTTTTGTTGACTGTTGTTGTGGTTGGATACTGGTGTGGTGCAGTACGGTAGCTTCATGAACATACAACGTTCCCACCTTTCAGACTGCGTTCATACTACAAAACTCATTTTGTGGTTTCGGAGGCGGGGACCCGAGAAAATAATGACCCGATTGGTCCCCAGGCTACCAAATCGACAACTATTATTGACACGTTTGAGCCTCCGCTCGAATTATGAATGCATCCTAACGGTTTGACACTATTTTTTTTGTAAATTAAGACGGAATCAAGTGCAAAAACATATGAACAAGGCTGTATACAAATTCATTTATTTACATATCTCTAAAATCTATTGAACACTTAAAGTCAGCATTGCAAACGTTATAATAACTATTGTGGTAATTTGCTGTGCACCACTTTTCATGTTAAATGTTCACCTATTCACAACTTTTTCATATAATAATACAATCTTCACAAATACAATTTAAATAGATATTTCTCAGAACTTAATGTCAATTCATATATATTTTGCTGTATCCTCAACTGATCAGACCTCAAATTACTACATTCCACTTGACTAGAGTTATCTTTGTGTTCTCTTCAAGCGAATTGTTAAAACGGTAACTTTTTGCGTGGGCGTCGTTAGTTTGGCCAGCGGTGTATTTACTATTGATGAATTACGGACCTAACGCCACCTCGAAGCAACCGTAGCCGACGACCATTGCCCCGCAGCCGTCCACTGTCCGTCCACGCATTCTATCGTGGTTTCCGGCCCCGCGCTGAAACAAACCCCAGTGATGGGTGCGATTAACGTTCGAAGGCGCCACAGGTCACGGTTATCTTGCAGTTAGCACCCGTCTCGGAGGTGAACGTGTTCGGTTTCATCTCGTAGCTTAAGCCGGTGCTAAAGCATTGGTCAGCTCCTATTCCTGTCTGCGGAAGTCTTGTAAGTTCTTCACCACATGGACAGGGGGCCTCTGGAAAACACATCTATCACGAAACGCTTCGACGCGGAGCACACGTTAGGTTCGTTCAAGTTGAACTAGAACCTTCTAAAGACGATTGTCCATAATTCGAATTCGCAAAACTCAACAACTCGTCAATTTCGGGTAACCTAAATTTTGAACTCGAGTTGTATAATCCTACACGTGATGCACGTGGTTTCTGAACCCATCACACGTTTCTCGGTTGGCGCATTGCGAGGCTGAATCCTGGCGGAATGTTAGAACAGAGAAACAACGAATGTTTGAGAGAGATCAAGTTGTGATCGAAAAGCCGATGAATTGCTTAAAGCGATCTTCGGCACGCAAGTCCGTTCTAAAAGTTTTGTGAAATAGTTGAAGTTAGTTGTATTACGAATTGTTCGAAGTTTTTCTATTGAATGCTAGTTTAAAGGCACCGTAACTTTATAAATTCTTAAACTGAATAAAAAATAGATAAAGATTGCAAAAATTTCGACTTCATTTTATACATACCAAGAAGTAGTGCAAAACTTCGATAAAAAAACAAAAGACATTCAAAGCGAAACCTACCAGTAGTAGTTGTGGTTACAGCAGTAGTACTAGTAGTAGTAATCGGAGTACTAGTTATAGTTATTTCGAAGCCATCATCTGGCTCTACGGTAGGTATACATGCAAATACCGAAGAAGATAATAATATTAATAGTTGAGAAAACACGAGAGAAATACCGGGTGTCTTCATTGCAGAAAGGCGTGATAATAATTTTTTCTCTCTCTTTTAAGCATCGAAATTAGCTGACTGATCAGGAACATAGCCGACAAAAATCTAGTTTTAGCGACATCAATTATTTTTTGACCGTGTTTTTTTCTGTCACTGTGTCTGTTTTCGAAGAGACAATCAAATCACGGAAACCTGCAGAAAAACTCATTGGAAAAGCTTCAGGGGATACGTGTATCAATAGAGACATCCAAACCAGTTATAGGCGGCAATCTAGAGAAAGCAGCAAATTGGTTGTGTTCTGCTGTTTTCCAATTCGATCTCAAGTGTGGTATGTTTCAAGAACAAACAATAACTCATGTTCGATTATGCCAGATAGTCTCATTGAAACGAACATCGATTTTTCAAGCCACATAGAGTTGCAAAGTCTACTTTTTCATTTAACCCCAGAAAACATCCAGTAGAACACGTGCTTTTTTCCACTACTTACTGATCCATTGACCTGATCCCAACGAAAATCAGAATTCACCCATGATTGTTTTATATTTTTTGTTTTAGAGCTCGGTTTCCTCTGGGCAGAAGTAATTGTTCTTTCTCTTTCAAATGAGTTATTACCTTACGTGATTTCACGTGATTCTCGATCAGCTGCGATTTATTCGATTTTCAGTCAAGGTGTTGTGGAGAAAAAAAGGCATAGCCATGCGTTGTACGGTACAGTTCCAATGTAAATACAGGTTGTTGAATGGAGCTTATTACGAAAGTTAACTGAAGTTCTTGCTTTTTCCATGAAATGAATTTGGCGGTTGATGGACATGACAAAGTAGTTAATCCAGTTCCCAGTGTCGCGTTTCGTTCTCTACTAGTTCGAGCTAACTCCATTCGGAGAAATATCTAATGAGATTCACTGAGAATTGTGGGTGTTTCTCGCTCCGTTTCTATCTTGATAACTCGAAAGTAGAAATGAGAGAGTAAGGGTATCTTTAATGTTGTAAATAGACGACAGTCCTCAAGCATCCGTAGCCAAAACCAAGATGTTGCTCGCATGTCACTGGATCGATGCCAACAGAGCATTCGATAGTCCACCATGAGGTATTCTATGAAGGAGAGGGACAGAGAGATTTGTTGACTGTTCTTCTGTGTTACTATGCCACAACTGGGGGTAGTTGGTCATTTAACTTCGGGTACTTAAGCGTATGAATTCCGCGAGTTAGCCGTACGTATACTAAGTCCCGGAATCCATACGCCTAAATTTGCGATTGGGTTTTTTTGATAAGCCACGCCCACTTTTTTCACGACCAACTGCCCGAACTTCTATCTGTGTTGTAGTTTGAATTCGCTCCGTTTCACTAGAGATTCGTAAACGCTTTTGTGCATTCAGTTTCAATGTGTTTCTTTCAACTGGTATTACTGCAAACGAGGAAAAGTGATGAAATAAAACGGGGTCGATTACTTGTTTCTTAACTAGAAGAAAACAACTACAGGAAAAACTCAATACACATATGTGCAGAACAAAACAAAGTAGATCAGAAAGTGATCGAGATTAGTAGTATTCAAAACGTAACCCACCAGTTGCGTGGTGATATATTTCTTTCTCTGTTTAAGCATCAAAAATAAGTTCTCTGTTCAGGAACAATCTAGACGAAATCTAGTTGAAGTGACATTTATTCGTTTTTTTCTTAGTTCAGTTCGTGTTTTCACTGCAACTATCTCTGTTTTTAAAAGGGAAAATCGAATTGCGGAGAGCCGCGAGTAAAATTCTTCGGACAAGCGCTTGTGTTCTGATGTGTATGTAGTTTGATCATGACAAGGTCAAGTACGATCACGCGATGTTATCCAATTCCAGTTGTGGTCAAAAACCTCTTCGTTCTAGTAATGCTTTAGTTTCATCCATTTCTTCATTCTTTTTCGAATAAATTACCAGCTGACGTGATTTTTACGGTATTCTCGATAAGCTGCGATTTCATTTCATTCGGTTCTCAGTCATCGGCGGTTGTCAGAATGGATGATGGTCAGTTTATTAGATTCCCACTTTGATAGTTGTTTGAATTAGGCAAGGCCGAATCAGCATTGTAGTTTGATGTTTGTACGCGTTCTATATAACGGTTTTCTCCCGAAAAACGCAGCGATATGGGTACCCTATACCGTACTGGCTTGCTTTGAGATGAGCGGACCCTAAGTGCCTTCTGAAAAACGTTTTATCTAGTTTGGAGATAGACTGCAGTTTTGCACCTGAATTGAGATCAAGATGAATTGCTATCGCTTGTTTCCATCGCAAAGAACTGCTCTACCAATATAAGAATTACAACATTGCGATCAACACCAGTTCAAGCAGCATCGGGAATATAGCACTCATGTTCTTAGACTTCGTTAATACTGTGACATTCCTTCTGGTACATACCGCAAACTTAATTGGTATCTAGTGTGGTATCACCTCACTTTACTTTATTATTACTTAGAAACACCTATTACCCGTTGAAATGGAAATGTTATGTTTGGGGAATTCAGGTACATGATGACTAATTTTCTTAACTTCCCAAAAACGTGTGAGGAACAATGAGTTCGATTTTGAGATACCCATCACGGCGTGGGCGTGGCCTAAAATAGCTGACATACCGCACCCTTTTCACGAAGTATCTCAAAATCGATCTGCAAAGTTCCTCACGCGTTTTCGAGAATCTCCCCTCTACTTTCTGAAGTTCACCCGAGTCCCATCTCCATTATACTAGCATTTTCAGATATTGACGACATCATAACCTGCTCCTCATCTGGAGACGATCGATCTGACGTCGACACGGCGGTTCCCTTCATAAGCGATGTCCATCTCATGTGCGTTCGATGAAGTTGTCTTGATTCGAAATTTAACTCCTTTTCAAGTTATCCTCTTCTCGAACTAGATGGCTGAGTTGGCAAATATGGTTTACGATTTTCCAGAAATGGGGTAGAGGAGAAACTAAAAATAGCTTATGTTTTGTTCTAGGTTGTGAGGCAGCAAATTTTTTGCGATCGGTGTGCCGCTACTTCTAGAGAAGTTGAGTCAAGAACTGTTATTGATTTGGTTGTAGAGTAACATTTCGACACATTTCTATGAGAAGCAAGAGGAAATCAGACTGATCACTCGTTTCAGTCGTAGTGATATGACTCAACAATTGTCGGACTCTACTTCAATTGAGACAGAAGCATGTCATCTGGAGGAAATGCAGAACGACGTCCAGATTCTACGGAAAAGAGGAGAAATTATTCGACTTCAGTTTGTAGAGGTTCGTTTTGAAATTTTCGTGGAAAGGGTAACCAAAATCTTCCGGGCCTAAAGAGAACCGGTTAATTCCGAACCAAGTGGTTCGATAAGAACAACATGAACCAGTTACGTTCTCAAACCGCCGAGTTACCGAACCGAAGTCGCCTATTCAAATGATTTTTTGGACTCATTATTTTAATGGGTTCCGACCGTTGTTGGTTCGAATTTGATTCCCACCTGAGAAAGCCACTTGGTTCGGAAAAATCCGGTTCGGAAAGAAACTAACCGAACTCTGGAGAAGCATGTTGATTCAAACTGTAATAACGTGAAAACTTACCGCTGTTCCAAAACAATTCAGAACACTGCAAATTAGAACAATTAGAAGAATCGTTCAGAAACTTTCTGAAGTTCCGAAAGAAACTACACTGAAGTCATACTTGGATGAAAATGGTCCCTTTCCTCTGGCTCACTCCATCGCAGCATTTATTATAAAAGGTTTGGTCATATCGGTGATAACATGGAGGTTTAACTTTAACAGTTTTTTAGTCGTACCATTGTGAGTGTTGGATTGCTTCTTTCCAAACCAAGCCGATGCGTTTCAGTTTGATTCCGTTGCTTTTAATCGAAACTTGTAAATTATGGCTTTTATCGAATGTGAACTACAACGAAGATTTGGTCACCCCTGTACTTCCAAATGGGACCTTATTCAGAAATTTGTTCGGGTCTGCTGTACCTCCACCAGAGAAAACAGGTACATGGCTGTCTGGCACCGGATTCAATTGTGTTCGACAGTCAGTTCCGGGCCCACGTGGTCGTGCCTAGTACAATCCGGAACGGAGAGAACAACTACGGATTCGGGTTCGTTTGCTTCCGAATTCTCAAATATCTGAACTTATCGAACATGTAGTGCTTACTGCTCAGAAGAATAACTCAATTCGTTTTCATAATGCAACAACATCAGAAAACTAGCTGACCGCGGTATACCATGAAGTTGACAACTTGGGTTCGAACATAATTGTATGAACTGTACAACTTTTATAAAAGGTATTAACAGTTCGTTCGCGATGAAACAATCAATTATCCCCAAACGGAAAACTTCCAGACGTGGTACATTATCGGATGACATGTTCCGCCTTGGAGAAATCATTTATCGACTGGTAACTGGACATCATCCTCATTTTGACAAGGTCCGTGAATTAGTGAAAATGAAATCATCATTATGCCGGCAAATGCCTACCTCAAAAGCTCGGCATGGGTGAGCTATAACAACTATGCTAAGTACTAAACGTTATGTCAAGAGTTGAAAAGAGCAGGGGTGGTATTAGCATCAGGGATAAGCATACTTGACAAACTCGTGAAACATGTAATTTTCAAATTGAGGCGTAGATCAAACTACAAACACGATAGGGTAGAGCAAAGTACACCGTTTGCTTTGCAAAAGACGAACCCTATGAGTTATTTTCCAAGAGTCGTCAGAATATTGTTTATTTTTCCGTTTTCTTTCAGGAAGACAACCCGAGCCCTCTCCCGCCCTTGCCATACAACATTCCAAAGGAAATCATGGACTTAGCCAATATTCTCTTGAGCAAATTTCCAGCGTAAGTTCTTATGTGGGTCTAAATGCTTGAGCAAAAGGTCAGACGTCATTTTATGTTGGGGATAACATTATTGATCAGATTGGAATGATTAAACTCTCCAACTAGCAGTACGTGTATTTCTAAAATCTATGTATACGCAACAACAGACATCAGAAAACATTGTATATGGTATTCTTTCGAATAATCGATTTTTTGGTCCATTATAGATTAGATGTTTGTCTTTGTTTCCAATCAGTTGTTCGTTACAGTCTGCGTCCTACTGCCGGTACCGTACTCTACCATACGTGGATAGAAAAGAATGGAACAAATCCGAAGAATATCATGATTCTATAAAACAATGCTCCAATAGTCAGGATTCTAAAATCAACTAATCGATTAGCAAATAAACATTTTTATTCATGCTATCAGTAAATTATGTGTGATTACAATGTAAGATTATTCAATTCGACTAAACATGACAACATCAGAAACTAAAAACTCTCTTCACGGCCATGTCATACTTTTCAATTAAGTTAACAAGTTGGTTCACACGATGCAAATAATCTATTTTTGCTAAGAAATTTATGACAACGACCCTAGTACCCGTAGAATCATTTTAAGAAACATACATAAATCACAACAAGCGTTTGGTCGGTTCATTCTGGTTCGGTTCCGGTACATTATACGGATCCAGGTCCTTGTGGAGACGGATAAGTGCCCGTTTCACGTCTTCAATCGGGCCGGAACGGGCCGAAATGGGCAGAACGTAGTCGAATCGTAGGGGACTGACTGGTCGAAGTTCGGACGACACTTCAGATTCCCAACCCGACTCACGGAGTACCGAACACAATCTATTCGGCTCCTGAATCATACGTAAAATACACAGATTGCTATCGACGCATGGTCATTTTAGGCGTTACTTTCGAGAAATCATAATGGGTGGCGAAAATACAGTTATTTCGTATTTTTCCGTTAGAACATTCTCACATATGCCCTGAATTGAACACAAACTTCCAAAATGAAGATTTAGTTGATCTACGAATAATTCATAGTGAACAATTCTCAGTCCGAAACTTCACCGCACACTCCATGAATACGAAAGTTCTCATTTCAAAAATGAAGGGATGAAAACCGAAGTAAAACCAGATTTTTCGTGATATTTCTAGAAAGTGTAGTTTCTCGACCAAAATTATACAAACACTAGAAAAATACAATTTTTGCCCATCGCGTAAGAAAGAATAATGGGATACCTCCGGATCTTTAGCGATGTCTATTTTATTAACGAGTAGAATGGAAGGTTTTGTGACCAGACGTTGGTCATAATCTTCCAACTCCCTATTCAGGAGGGCTACCGTTTCCAGTGGAGTTCTGCAAATAAGAAGAAGTTGTAAACAAGAATTACAAACATGCCACACCGATACTGATACGAATATACTGCAGCATTTCAGAGATCGGCATGTGGTAACTAACACAGGAAAGAAGTTCCGAAATCATACTGTAAGAGTTCACATGGAGAAAAACTACATACCATAACTCCCCTTTTCCGCGTTTTTGACATTAGGAGAGGTGTACCAGCTTCACCAAGCTGTCAGGAACACTACCAGATACCAGTCACATTCTCATGATACCAGAAGGAAATAATATTCACCATACCTGAATGGTTCGCCTATCGTGTTGGACAGCTGAAATCCAGAGCAATCAATGACGAACACAAGTACATCGCAATACTCGAGATGCTTGAGAAAACGATATCCTTTACCACGATTACGGGAAGCACCTTCGATCAATCCTACAAATAATGTTCCATTGATATAATTTAATTATGACAAACATGTTTATTTATCATAATATTCCATAAAATTCACTTTATTTACTATAGCTAGTGACAGATGTGGCAGGATCAATTTTTCCAGCATCAAGTGTCAGAAAAAAACTCAGCAACCCCCTTCTAACATGTCGAAAATCGCCTATATCCCGTTTCTACTTTTCATCACAAATATCAGACAATGTCGATGCAATTGATTATTGAACTAAGAAAATACTCTTTTACGCCGAATTCTAGCCGGCTCTCATTTCGCAAAAGCAGAGACATGGTTAAAAGTAGACCAGATTTAATCCGTGCTAGACGACAGATTGAAATCTCTCCTATTTTTTCTGTCGTTTTACTCCAATGCCATTTGACTACCGGATTGGAAGCAGATTGATGAACACTATTAGACGAATAGAAAAATGGCAAGGTCAGAAAATATTTAATTATTAAATTACCTGGAAGGTCAGCTATTGACAGCGTGAAATGGTCGTCCAGCGCGCTTTCACCCTTCTCGGCAGCCCAGAAAGCCATTTGTGGTTTAACCTGAACGAAGATTTTACAAACATAGGCCAGTAAGGTCTGACTAAGCGACATAAAGTAGTCCGTTTTCAAGTATAAAGACGTGAAAATTCAGGATTTTTCATCAAAAGTAGACCGATTTTCATCCTTTCGACTAAAAATTAGTCCGTTTTTCGAAGTTTTCTGACTATTCGGACAACCTTGCTGGTGTATGTTTACAAACAACGACCACCTAGCCGAGATAAAATGTTATACGTCCGAAACGAAAGTTTGCTGAGAAAATACTCCTTAACTATCGGACGACAATGAAACTCTGAGTTTACCAGCCCCATAACTTGATAAACTTAGTATTTCTTTCTTATCATAACCATGCCTATTTACAGCAGAAAAATATGCGGATGTTCACACTACATTTCGTCTAAAACAACGACACCCAGACCCACCGTTGTGAAAGGATATGGCGCTATTTTCACGCTTTTCCTGGGCACGAACGCCTTGAGAAGTGTAGATTTCCCAGCGTTGGGAAAGCCAACGAGACCGATATTCGGACGCAGTTTCAAATGAACTGCCATGTCTAGTTGATCTCCCTTTTCGCCTCTGAAAAGAAACAGAAAATAGCAATTATTCCCGTCATATATTTCTTTTGCGATGGCTAGGGATTGTTATTACATAGTATATTGCAATGTGGGCTTTCTTGGTAGCTCAATAGAAAATCGACAAATAAATAGATTGTAGATTCCTTCCTAGCCAAAGATTATTTTGTAGGCATGAAACGATGAGACCTTACAAAACCTGATGAATGTATAACAGAAGAATATATTTATCAAAGAAGTATATTGTTTTAAGAGCATTCCTCACATTGGTAAATTTAGAGCCTTGAGCAGACCTTCTACCTATGCATGTACAGTACTAGTAATTATACGAATGGTGCACACAAATTTGCAGATGTAACTTGTGACTTGTGACTAACATCAATTTATTGTTCTTACTTGAAATTATTGGCTTTCTGTCCACCAGCACCACCTCTGGCTATGAGATATCGGTGAAATGGTCGGTTACATCTAGCCAATAGTACCCTACGTACTTCGTCGACCACCTCTACACCTAGAGGAACCTCGAATACCTAAAAACACTAACGTTCAAACCAAACACTAACGTCATGTTTTTTTGTAAGAGTAAGAATAGTCACACCAGGGTGGCACTATACACATACGTGGAGTGACTTTGTTGTCCACACAAATTCTTAAAAAACCAGGTGTTTTATCTAGGTAACCAAACTCTTAAACTGGGTGAAAAGCTGAAAAGTGAGGTGTTCACCAGTAAATGAGACTATTGTTAAAATGAGGGTAGCTCGAGTTCCGATTTCAATGAGAAACGGGTGTTTTAATGGAGCAACCAACAAAGTGGCCCTTCCTTTGACTATACAATAGGGAAAGTACGCCAATTTTCGATTAAATTACACTAAAACTTCATAATTTTGAATCAAGAAAAGGGCAAGTATTCCCAATATTACTAAACAATGAGCCTTGAAGTAAGTCGTAACTGAGAATGAAAAAATACGATACGTGCAGCGTGAATACGTCTATGACTATACACACAGGTCCCGCTGTAACCAATAAACACGTAAATGAAAGCTTTATGGATAATTCAAATGAACTCAGATTCGACGTACCGTATCAGCGCCATCCTCTCCTAATAGTTTCGTTTTCTGACTGGAGGTTCCCGATTCTGCTCGAAGTTTCATAGATCCCGCTAGACTTTTCTTGATATCAGTGAAGGACATATTTGGCTTCGCTTGTAGGTAAACACTACCACCCTTTCCTCCTTGCCCGTTGTACCTACAAAGAAACCAGCTAAATCATTACAGATTGCGGATATCCGCACCCACACGAGCAAAACCCTACCTCTAAGAGCCCAGAAATAAGTCTTACGCTAAGGTTTTAGTTCCGATTTGAAATAAGCATTTCTGCGGAACAACAATACTTTGACTCGGTCATTTGAGCATATTTTGATCATCACTATTTTTTAGTTGTTCATTTGAGCACAATAGTTTGAAGTTTGAACTTTGAACTCTCTGATTTATTGGATGAATGGGTGTGGGTGGTACGTTTCGCACGATGATACAATTAGATTTCCGTTTCGTCGGTTGAAGATTCACGATGAAGAGATGATTCACACATGTATATTAGTTTCAGCTGATTCAGCTGATTTCCAATTTGGAACTACTCATCGATAAATGACGGTGAATTCTATATCTAACCGAGTTTTTTGGTAACCTAACCCTTTTTTGGTAACCTATTTTTCAGGTTGCCTCAGTAGGTAACCGGATGGTAACCTAAAATGAAAAACCGGTTACCTGTTTTTCCAACGCAAAATGTGGTTTTTACCGTTGGTTTTACCGGTAACCGGATTTTAGTTTCAGGTTACTTCCAGGTTACCAACTAAGGTAACCTGAAAAAAAAGGTTACCAAAAAAGGGTTAGGTTACCTGAAAACCCGGTTAGTTGTAGAATTGGCCATAAATGACACCCACCTGCCTATTCCAGATCCTCCCGAGCCGGCGCGTACGTGTATAACATACTTGTCTTCATTAACAACATTCAGATCGTGCTTAATAACTTTCTGAACGTGCTTGATAATGTTTCTAACGGCATAACTCAATCGCATCGCAAATATTTGATGTGCTCCTGAAAAACTACAATAATGAACACACGTCGAAACTAAAATAATACAAAACATTTTGATATATGGATATGTGAACAAGATTAGTTGGTTGAGAGAAAACATCATCAAAGTAGAGTACATTCTTTTAATTAATTAAATTTAATAATTGTCCTAGGATAGGATATAGGCCTATCCGTCAATTCAAAATCACACGCACTTGGCTTTTACAACTTAACCTGCGACGCACTTGCAAATATGAGCTCCGCCCACAAAACTGCGCTCACTTTTTTTGAACGATTTCGTGACCTCAGCAAACCTACCGGTCAATGACGGTGCACCGACAGTCGGAGGGGTCCGACTTGTCGCGACAGAAATAGAAAATCACTCATTTACTACTTTAAATTGTCAATAAATGAAGTAGGATAGACAATTTGAAGAAATTGTTGAATATCATGATGTAGAATGTGAAAATATGTAGGTATTATTGAATTTATCCAATTTTGAGAAATGTACCAGTGAAAAGCAAATTTTCATAAAAAAGGTCGAAAACTGAGAAAAATAACCTATTGTCATGTTTATCGCGTTATAGTTGAAGATTACATTCAAAATAGTAGTAGAAATTATCTCCTTTTTCCGAAATGCACAAACGTTGTTAAGCCTTATCATATAAAACATGCAAAAATTTGAATAAATTTTGCCGCCGTCGCGACAAGTCGGTCCTGATTCAGGATTTCCGACAGTCGGCGCAGTTTTCGACTGTTTTCGCGTTTTAGTCGGTTCCCGTCATTGACGCCAAAGTTACGGAGCATTTCATTCGATTCAATTCATTCCATTGAAGTTCTGTTTTGTACAATTTAGCAATATATGAAATTGAATACTCTGTGTATACTCGTTTTGGAGATAGGAAGAGGCCAGTGGCCGTATTTACGAGGCTATAATACCTTTCCGGGCAGGTTACAAACACGAAAATTTTGTTATTGCGGAGGGTGCAGAGTCTGCAGAGAAAAAAGGATTCCGTGAGACGGCCACTGAGTGCGATAGGGAACATTGACTTTTACTTGGTATTGAACATCGACCCCCTCGCCCCACTCGTTGAAGTGTGTTCTTTCCCCATCCCATCAGCTTGATGGCGAAGTTCAACCTACCACCATCTTCTAGATTATATTATTCAAGTACATTGTACATCTTGTCTAACTTCTGCTAATTCACTTTTCAAATATGATAAGAGCTTACTTCTTGCCTATTGCAGTTCGCTCTGAGCCATTGGGGTTTAACCTTTAACCATGACGCTGAATACTCATGGGGATTCCGAGAATCGCGAGTCTCGTTCGGTCAAAATTGAGGATGTGCCCAATTATTACAACTGTTCCGGTTTGTTAACTATAATATACATATTAATGTGTGAAATATAGTTCTCTGCAACAAGAGATTATTTTCCGTTTCCACAGGCCTATACTGATTTGGTAAATCATGAAGCGGAAATGTTGTCAATGTACTTGCGGTGGTAGGTTTTCTGTCGTAGTGTCGTATCGTGTGTGTTTTGTCGGTTCAGTTTGCAGCGAATGAGTTTTGAGTTGTCACGTTATGTACTGTTCAGATTCAGAACATGAGCCTTTCAGTGAGGTTTGACTACGTCCGTTCGTGAACGTTTTCGCATGTTGTAAGAAAATGTTCGCGGAGTACTGGTTCTATTCATACTCCAGTGAAGTTGTCCATATAGTTAGAATAACTAAAAAAAATGGCTCATTTACCCTTTGTGTGAAAATGTAGAGAATACTTTCGATAAAAAATCAGAAATTCTCACGAATCTAAACATCTATAATGAGAAACGGACTGCTTTCTGTAGGATCATACGTGGGAAAAATGTACAATCGCCCCCCACCCAAAGATCACCCCCACGGCGTTCTCGCATACAGTAATTTTTGCGATTAAACTTGTATTGAGCTCCGTCCACAAAGTTTTCGTGGCGGGACACTGTATCCCACTGCAATTTGGAACGGTGCCAGCACTAATTCGCTGCGTATCGCGCTTATTTTCACGCGAATCATTTGCGGAGCGTCTCAAATCGAGGACGCGAGTTCCTTATTTAATAAAGCTGTTCTTGAGAACGCCGTGCCCCCCTCGTGGTATTATTACCCCCCACCTAATTGAAATCCTAGAAAAATCGCACGAAGGTGGGGTTAATTGATAAATGGGTGGGGGGGGGACATCGGACATTGTATATCTTCGACAATGAACAATCACCCCCCACAATACAAAATGGGGGGGGGGGGGTGATAGTCCATACCCGGAACTGGTGAACAATCACCTACGGGCCCTTTTCAAGCCATTTTCGACCAGGGTGGGGGCAAATTTAAACTACTCCCTCATACGTTACTAGTGTGAGTATCTCTCCAATTACCTAAAAAATAGTATACATCTCAGGTTCATCGGTGAATGAGCTCTCGACGGGTGGTGAATCTCCCTCTTCACCGCCGCCCGCCAGAAGGCGTCTACGAACCATGAGTGGCTCCAAGACGGAACACCATTTGTTCACAACCAAAACTGGCAGAGTGAGTATTTCATCCGCTCATATATAGTTAACAAAGTATAGATTTCATTATTATGCTGCATACTAATATCACATTAATAATTTTCAATGAGTAGAAGTGAAGTGAAACCATACCCTAAATGCTCAGCGTTTTGAGAAACCCCCCTCCCCCCTCAAAAGTTGTCTGATTTAGCGATTTTCCAAATTAAGGGCAAAACCCCCTTATAAGCTGAGGGGGGGGGGGGGGGGGGCGAAACCCCCCTGTTTGAAAAAGTCACAACTCTGAGGCATTTAGGGTATGAGTGAAACTGAATGAGTTGATCGCCGAACATGGACTGCTTGGTTTCTCAAAAACAAACATCAAGATCTTTTATTAGTTTTACGATCTGGTGCGCTTAATCATAATTTAACACGAGTGTTAGGTATAACAATCTGTAATTTTACATTCCAAACACTGCATTTGATAACCCTAGCTCTCTTTCAGAAGATCTACACCAAAGGACGCCCGCCTTGGTATGACAAAAAGGGACAAACATTGAAGCAGCCCTATGTGATTGGAATTTGTGGAGGGTATGTCATTTGTGGTTCACTACGTACTTTTCTGATTTCAAGGTCTTTTCATTGAACTATCGAACTTGTTTCTGTCCCTGACTTCTTGTGACAAACATGATATGAGGGAGATTCAAAAACTAACGAAATCGAATCAATGCATTCTAAATTTGCGATTTGTCGAATTTCTTGAGACAAAATGAGTTTGTGGAAAAGTTTTAATGGATAATGGTAGGACGTTGGAGTATCCTAATTGGTGATATGGCTACTCGCAACTCGCAATACGATATACGAAATGAAAACAAAGTGTTTTCTAGTTGCTCACTTTCCACTTAGACGTCGAATGTGCGGATTTGTTCAGATTATCAAAACAAGCATACGTGAAAAAGGTTCACATCAAGTCGGTAAAAGTGAGCATGAGCATGTCCAAAAAGTAAGCATATGTCATTGGAAAACATGTCAAAATCGGGTAAAAGTGAGCATTAGTTCAAAATGAAGGGGTATTTAACGTATGAAAACAATCGAATTTTCAATAGGTTTGAAGGTCAAAATGACGAGCTACCAGATTTTTTGTTGAAGTTATGAGTTGAAAGGTTTTGCTTTCGAGTTGGGAGACAAGAGAGTTTCATGTCCACTTTAAACTTTGAACAACCCTAGACGTTGTTGTTCTAGTTCCGCTAGTGGAAAGACTACGGTAGCTGCGAAGATCATCGAGAAACTAGAGATACCATGGGTTACCATCCTCAGTATGGATAGTTTCTACAAGGTATTCCTTCTGTTGCTTTCTGTTTTTGATTGTACTTTCTTCTCAATGGGAGTATTCATAGTGATTATCTCTTTTCTTGAACGAAAACGTCAAATATAAGTATCACATTCATTTGAATTTTTTCGAACAGATCGATAAAAGTGTGCTATAACTCGTTTTTAGGCAAACCGTTGTCTTAAAATAGTATAGTTGCGATTCGTTAAAGGTCTTAGATTTATGTTTCAGGTCTTGAATGAAGAACAACGCCAACAAGCAGAGCAGGCTAACTACAATTTTGATCATCCAAATGCTTTCGATTTTGATCTATTGTTCGATGTTCTGGCTCGTTTGAGAGAGGGAAAAAGTACCGAAGTTCCTGTATATGACTTCACTACTCATTCCAGAGATAATAATCCGAAGGTTCGTTTATTGTACCCGAATTATAGTTTTAGTGTCATGGTCATGACAGCATCATTGCTATGCATTCCGGGAGAAATGATTCCTGTTCAAATTTGAGGAATATAAATTCGAAATTTTGATTTATTTCCATTCATATAAAACATTCAGGTAATGTATGGAGCGGATGTGTTGATTTTCGAAGGCATTCTAGCCTTCCAGCGACAAGATATCAACGATATGATGGATTTGAAGGTGAGTTATGCTTCTCAAAAATGTAACAGTGAAACAGTTGAAGTGTGGGTTGCATTACTTTTACAAAAATGCGGATCTAAATAATAGAACTCTTCGCGAATTCTAAATCTAACCTGTTTTGGTAACCTGGCCGTGTTTCGGGTTACCTCAATGGGTAACCCGTTGGTATTGTTTGTAAGCCCAAATATACCGGTTACGAGTCCAGCTAACATTAAGAACTATTTTTCGGTTTTTCGGTTCAGGTTACCATTCGGTACCGGGTCGTTTAGCCAGGTCAGGTAAGCCTAAAAATAGGGTTATCCGAAAGAGATTGTTATCAAATAGAACCGGATTTATTGTAGAGTTATTCCTGTTTCCGCTAAAGTTGCTGTACTCTGAAAGTATGATGATTTGATGAATCACGTGATAGGGAGATAGCCGGCAACAAGACATTTTTTCTAGGTTTTTGTGGACACTGATGGTGATTTGCGTTTGGCTCGTCGTCTGAATCGAGATATCAACGAAAGAGGCAGAGAAGTCACCGGAGTCCTCGATCAGTATTTCCGCTTCGTCAAGGTTTCTAGTTTTCCACTTTATATACTAAATCAGTTGGAACATACAGTTATACACCAGCCCACTTATTTTTTTCTATTTTTTTTGAAAAATCGGGTCACAAAATTTGGAAATTTGAAGCATCGGGACACCGTTTTTTTTTTTGAAAAAGTAGGGGGGGGGGGGTATCGTAAAAAAATCGAGTCTTCAGAGAGAGAGAGGGCCGCTCAGCGCTCACAAAGTTAGGTTGGAATGGGTTTTTATTGGACAGTTTAATTGGTTTATGCTACGGCCTTCATAATAACTATTCTCAAACAATAGTGCAGTGTAACCCCTTTCCATAGAAGAAAATTGTATTCAACGCAACTTGTGGTCACTCCTGTTTGAGTAAGGTCAGTTCGTTTAAGCCAGCGTTCGAAGCTCATATAGCCCCTGGAATGAAGGTGGCAGATATAATTGTACCAAGAGGCGGAGACAACGATGTTGCAATCAATCTTATTGCGAAGCAGGTCATGACCCAGTTGATTAAGAGAGGTAAACCATGTTTTTTTTTAGAAATTAGTAGTTTTGGCTTTATTTTACTCAAAATTTCAAAATAGACATAGGTGAACGAAGGATGCGTGTTTCTCTATGGCTTGCTACTTGCGAAAACGATATGTTCAAAGCGTAAACCAGTACATTTGTCAAATAGTTGGAAAAATTCAAAGCACGGTTTTTTTTTCATTCAAACACAGGAAAATGTGACTACTTCGCAAGAGAAAACATAAAGTCTGGCGTATTTTGTACTAGTGCCTGGTTCAAAGTTAACGTGACATCGATTATTTTCATTTTGCAGGATACGACGAGACGGCTCATAAGCCATGCAGACAAGAGTTGGTCAATGGAACGACTCTGCCAGATGAGTTGCCGGAATCTCTTCACATCATCAAGGAGACATTGCAGATCAGAGGACTTCACACCTTCATACGAAATAAGAATACAAACAGGTTAGAGCTCTAGTTCGGCGAGCAAACTTTTTCAAGTTTTGTGGCGCCGCCTACCATTTTGATCACCCCACTGAGGTTTTCAGAAAGGAATCTACTAAACTCATTACCATACCAGCTGAACACGCTCATAATACGGTTGCTATTCTCAGAAATATCAATATCTATATATCTAGTGGCGTATTCATGAGAGCAATCTGATTGCTTAGTGACTTAGTACTTTTGCATCTAGGAGTCAATTCCTACGTTTTCAGAGACGAAATTATTTTCTACTCTGAACGTCTGACACGAATTCTGATCGAAGAGGCTATGAACTTCATGCCTTATTGCGATACGGAAATCGAGTTACATTCTGGTCAGAAGTGAGTTGTTTTCGTGAAAAAGTACCTTTATCTATCGAATTTTCTGCCTCTTGTTCAGTTAACCTAAACCTGCAGATTTTATCGGAAAAATGTCAAAATAATGTTTTTGTCTCACTTTTGACTTTAGAGTCGTTTTTCAATTAATAGTTCAAGTCTCAAGTCACTATCCTCTCCCTTCAAAATGTTTGTTCAGTATAGGTTTTATGCGTATTTCTTATTCACGCGTATCATCTAGGGTGGTTGGTCGTCGCAAGGCTTCTGAGATTTGTGGCGTGGCAATTATGCGAGCAGGAGAAACGATGGAAAACTCGTTGCGTGCCATCGTCAAAGATTGCAAGGTAATTTATAAGCTGCTTGTTAAGTTGTTTACTTTTTTTAGGAGCTATTGGTCAGTTTCTCATGTGTAGGCTACAGTAATTTTCATTCACCACATAGGCCACAACACATCATGACGTCAAAGCACCACGATCAGTTTAAGTTGATCAAGTGGGTTGTGTGGGGGTGTAGAATGTATGCTATATGTTTCAGATGGGAAAAATTCTGATTCAAACTAACGAGCAGACGATGGAGCCAGAATTGTACTATCTGCGGCTACCAAAGGATGTCGATCAATACAAAGTGATGCTCATGGATGCAACTGTGGCAACCGGTAGGTGAAATGTTGATTTTTTCCCAGAGTTCGAGTAAAGTGTCACCTTGGCGAACTTTTAAGGTTCCAGCAGTATTAGAGGCGGAAATGTCAAGTTCACTTGTTCAATGTTTCGTGAAAAAACAGTGTTTGGCTTACGATAATGTGTACTCATTGTATGACTGTCTTCTAAAAGGAGCCCGTTTTTCCATTGAAATAACTCAAATTTCATAATTTTGTATCAAAACAGACCAAGCTTTCCCAGGCTGCGGTAAAATGTAGCTTGTTTGCAGCAATAACCAATAAAAAACGTCTTTTTGTGGTAACCTGGTAACCAGGGGAGGGCAGAACTGGCTTGGTAAACCAAAAAATTCAAGGAGGGGAATCGTTTTTGGTCCAGAGGGGGTGGAAAATTGCACGTTTTTGGCAACCAGAACGAAACTTCGTTCGAAATTTCCCGTTTATTCGTTGAAATTTGACTTCTTTCATTTTTCAAAAGGGAGGGGGGTCGTATTGGACTCTACGTCCAACCATTCTCTGCCCGCCCCTGCTGGTAACACTGCAAACGCAATCTATGAGTATTTATCGTTCACGAAGCCGATAATTTGTCAGAATTCCATTCACAGTGCAATATAGTACGGTTATCCCGTTATCACCAAACGAGCTAAACGTACACTGAACATATATGATTCAGGTGCTGCTGCCATGATGGCTATTCGTATTCTGTTGGACCATGATGTGCCAGAGGAGAATATCTATCTTCTTTCCTTGCTCATGTCGGAACCCGGTGCTCACGCTCTCGCATACGCCTTCCCGAAGGTCAGTCTGTTTTCGCTGGTGCCCGTGTTAACAAGGATGACCACAAAGTTTCGCGTTAGGAAAAAATAAGAAATTATCGATCTAGTCTAGAGTAAAGTGTTGGGTACGCACTAGGGTTGTTTGGGAAATTTCGAGTTTGGCGAAAAATTGAGTTTACGAGTTGTCGAGTTTTCGAGTTTCGAGCTCGACTCGACTCGACTCGAAAATTTTCGTCTGACGTCTTTCTCAGCTACCAGACTACTACTGTGATCTAAGGATCAATGATATTCTTCAGCGATGGGCCCAAAATAAGTCTAAAATAAATATTATTCTTCAGGTTCGCCTGATTACTACGGCCGTCGATAAACTTCTGTCGGACAACTTCTACGTTCTGCCCGGAATGGGCAACTTTGGAGACCGATATTACGGGACATGTATAAGCGACAATGAAGGCGATGAACCGTTTGACAACTGAAAGTGGTCACGTTTCTTTCCCTTATTATTCCCGGGATAGTAAAAGTGGTCGGGGGTTTTCAGCGTTTTTGTAACTTTGATTGTATATGAATTGTTTGAGAATTTTTTTAGAAGATTAATTCGATTATTTGTTGGGCTGATTGTTAGAAAAATAGTGTAATTTTTAGTATGTTTGTAGTGTATGATTATGATAACATTCATTTAGATTGTTGCTCAAAATGCGCCATATTTAAACGCACCATGACTTTTTCACTATTAGCTTTATGATTGCATATAATATGTATTGTTGATTTTTTTAAATAAGTATTTTAATGATGATAAGATTGATTTGCTCGCACGTTTCATATTTACCTAGTGCTATTTTGTTAATATGGGCTCTGATTTCTACTGGTTCTCGCGTTTTCTTCAAAAGTTTGTTATTGTTTTCTTATAATGATGATACACATATCCCCTATTTGATCATATTTTAGCCCATATGTGGAAGATCTTTCATTTCATCTTTTTTTATTCTGACAGTACTTGTCTTTTGATAACGTTGATATTCCATCTTTCATAAGTATTATCTCCGAGCTTGTTCTCTCTGCTTATTACTCGAACAGCATTCTTTTATTACTACTCGTTCACTTTCCGCATCTTTCCTCTTATTTAGAGTAGAACATTGAGCATTCATGTCATTGTGTTGAGATTTGAACACGACGAGTGATAATTTAGTGGATTCTCAGTTCAAACTACGCAACACAATGACGAATGCGGTTGATTGAGGTACGATGTAGGGGTTCGGTTTCATTTACTCCTATTACTTGTTGGTAAGGAGCTGTGAGTAATGATTTGTGTATTGATGGTTGATACCTTGTTTTCATTTGTTGTTTCTATTAGTTGCTAGTAAATTTTGATTGGTGTGTACGCTTTACCATGAGTTTCAATGGATTGCAACTTCCACAATCATATCTGTCTAATTTTGGAATGTTGAAAGTTATGTATCTTTCTGGTGTCAGTCGTTTTCTAGAGATGTCTGATCTCCTAGTCCTAGAGCCAGCTGCCTTTTGCGCCCTTTTTATTTTGCTACCAGCTGGCAGTTTCACCCTGATAGGAGCCAGACAGCTTAAATTCATGGGCGTGGGATTTGGTTAGCAGAAGAGAGCTTTCTAGTTCCTTTTCTTATATCTTATTGGAAAATGGAAGAATATCAGTAAAGATTATTTTACACTCAGTCAGAAAACCCTGTTGGCTTATCAGGAAATCTAGAGGGCGAGGGATTCTCGAATTTTAATTGTTATATAATCTGGTAACACGATTGATTCGATGATTTATGTGTTTTGTTGGATTGATGCCAATAGTATGCTATATTATTGGTTTGCAGATTGAGAATGAATGCATGGCTGAGCGGCTTCAATTCGAATATGATGGGAGAGACGTTCAGCACCCAGCTGAGAGCCTATTCCGCCCCATTCTTCGAGGGAGCCGATTCGGATAAAATAACGGAAATAAGCTATGGAGGAAAGGTAGGTGTTAGGCCCAGTTAATTTTTTTATGTCGACGTTTTACACTCCCGCAAATAGTGAAGAAAACATGATTATCATCCATTAACACCGGTGTAAAACGCCAAGTTTTTGGAGTGAGGTTTTTATGAGAGAAAGCGTTCACAAGGCAAGAAATGCCAGAATCCATTACGCGATAGGAAGTAATTGAAATGACACGTGATGATAGTAGTTGAAGTTCACATCTGTAAATATGGGCTTGTCAACTATTTTTCTCCAAGGTTTCCTTCATGCTTCATCTATAAAAAGTAAATTGAAGCCTAAATTTTCTCCTTCGAAGAAAGTGGTTTGCATGCCTTTTCTGTTCCCAGATTCTTCTTCCCAATTCGGCACTTGATCAGTTGATTCGACTCAACATACAGTACCCGATGCTGTTCAAGGTGACTTCTTCATTCATAATATTTTTCTACATTTTAAAAGTTCGGAAAAAATGTATCTGTGGGAGACACGTCTGAATAACGTAAACGTAACGTGCGGATGTTACTTTACTGTTTTCTTTCCCGTTAAGGGAACCTTCAGAAGTGTGTTTTAATGCTCCAATTCATTGTCCATTTCGAAGTAAATGTAACGGAGGTTTTATTGAAAAGGTATTCGATCATTCGAAGAAGTTTCCACACACCAGTGAGGTCGGACTGTTCGACAAAAACGACTCCGTTTCAGATTGAAGCTGGGGAAAATTAATGATTTTGTATCAAAAATTGACGACTTTTCTCGTTTTCGGTAAAAAAATAGCCTCTTTTTGGATATTTTCCGGCTACTCGTGCAATTTTACTTGGATATCTCACTAAGCGTCTTCAACCTTACATATCATCAGATTCAATATTAGTGCGACATATTGAAATAGTATGATGACATATTACCGTCTTTCCAGATGACCAATTCAGAAAGTGGTACTCAGCGGGTCACCCATTGTGGTGTTCTCGAGTTCTCCGCCCAAGAAGGACGGTGCCATCTGCCTACTTGGGTACGTCGGTTGTAATAAATGGGTGATGATGAATGATTTATTTTCAGTTTCTTTTATTGTTATGTTTAGTTTATACACGTCTTGTTGATGGGGATAGTTAGCTTAGACCACACTCTGTTTTCCACAAATTTGGATGTGCTTGAAACAGTAACGTAACTACGTAACACAGCAAATCTTCAACTATGCGGGCGCTGAGAGAGTCAGACGTTCAGATGAAGTTCCGTTCCGATTTGCATTCTCGCAACACTGTAACAAATAGTAATTTACTGTTTCTGTAGCGACGCAAGTTCTGAGAGAGTTGGTATGAGATAGGTGGACGAGGTTCGTACACTCTCTCGAATCGCGCCAAATTATGATAAGTATTCCATTCTGACAGTGAATGAGTACATTCTCAGATGATGAATCAACTGTGTTTGACTGAGGGAGCCATGGTTCGTGTCGAATCTGCCAATCTACCAAAAGCCACGTTTGCCAAATTGAAACCCCAGTCGCTCGACTTTCTCAATATCAGCAATCCCAGGTAAGTGTTGTTTTTCAGTGAATATTCAAGTTAACAATCTTCAGCGTATTATTATGTTTCATTGAATCGCTTTAAAGCTAAAAGTAGTGATTCGAGTAGTTGGATTCAGACGAGTTTTCACCAGTGGAATACCGCATGTTTTCATCTACCAAAATCTGTTCTTACGAATCAAGTTCTCAATTTCAGGGCTGTTTTGGAGGTGGAGCTGAGGAAGTTCGCCTGTCTCACCAAAAACGATAGAATTGCAGTTCGGGTATGTCGTTTTTGTTTTCTCGATTGAGATCAAATTCGCTGTTTAAAGTTTTTTTTCTACAACAGGGTAACTTTCAAATCAGTTTTTTTTCAGTATGCGGATCAAGTTCTCGAGTTTCTGGTCCAAGATGTAAAGCCGGCCAACTCTGTGTGTATCATTGAATGTGATCTTAATCTCGATTTCGATGCTCCCGAAGGATATGTGGAAGAACAGATGAAGAAACCAGATACTACCGTCAAGGTTAGTTGTTTGTGTTTTTTTGTTTATAACCGTGATTGTTTTTTAGTCTCGGAATCGTTCGAATTGATCTTACTTAGCTTAGACATTCAGTTGCTCGTTTCAACGAACTAAATCAAATAACCTAAAGTTTATTATTATTTTTTAAAGATTTCAATGGTGAAGTGAAGTTTTATAATGCTGATGGTGGTCGACTATCAGTAATCTGATTGAAAAAAGCTATGTGTGATGATTTTAACTGAAATGGAAAATTATTTGACTTCGATCGAACTCTGCATTGGCATATAAAACATGCGACCTTTGCACTTTCGCGGTATTTAATCTTCTCGCGCAATCAAAACATTGAGAGTGTCTGGTCTACTTTTGTTCTGACAACAATACAGCGGTTGTTGCTTGTAAGGGGGCGTTTATATGTTGAGGCAAATATCTGGGAAAATAGGTGTTTCACACGGTGGATAGTTGATCCTCAAGAGTAGATGAAAGATTTCCGTATGAGCAGTGGGTATAAACCCTATTTACTGAAGTACCATTGATTGATTGATTCTGCATTGATTTATGATGCTGGAATCATAATATCATCGCAATTTTTGATGAAAAACGGGTTCTTTTCCGAATCATAGTGGCATCTTACTGGCTTGTGCACACAGTAACTTATTAATATTTCTGTTATTAAAAGAAGTACAAATATAGTTGCACCTTACTGGTTTGAGCACACAGCCACACAGTACTGAAAACTATCAATATTTCTGTTATGGAAAGAAAGTACAAATAAAGTGGTTCAGCCGCCCCCGCCTGTTCCCGAGGTAGTGCCAGCCCCCTCCCACTTCTCCGCCTTTTCCGGTTCCGGAGTCCGTCTGGACGGAAAGAAGAAGCCATCCTCCAACAGTTTCTGTGCAGAGACTCCCGTTGATCCGGCCGATATAGTGGTGCCAGTCGTCTGTTTCGAAGACTACAAGCCGGGTAAGAATCGCATCTAAAAACGTTTGCAGCGTAGGCCGGATTTATACTTTTTACGCGAGCATTTTACGTCGGCGTAAACCAATGCATGTCATTCGTATTGATTTAGTTGGCGTAATACGCCGGCGTGAATCGATATCCATGTTTTCGTCACCAAAAACGCGGGCGTAGTACGCCGACGTAAAAAGTAGGCTGCAGCTTAGGCCGGGTTTATACTTCTTCTTTTTTTTACGCGTATTACGCACACGTTTTAGTGAAGTAAACTCGATTACGATTGTGCCCTTGTAAAAAGTATGACCCGGGCCTTAGGGCGCTTAACATAGTTTAGTGAAAGCTTCGGTCAGTATATTTTCTCACAAGTCGACCGTACGTCTAGTCATGAATTTAAATCAGATTTATAGCATATTATCATGGAAATGTTTGATTGTATGCGTTTTTTGATGAATTTATTAACATGCATGCATGTGATATGCAAGAGTAACGATGAAAACATGTCGATAAAACGCAAGAAGAAAACATTAAGACCGAGATACATCACATGTGTGTGAAATTGAATCCGACATCCGGGACGGGTGATATTGTAACTACCATTGTAACTGTTCTGATTTTTCGTTTCAGGTAAACTGTCGTTCATTCGCTACGACTACAAGGCTCGTGCCGTTGTGGAGAAGGAATTAGCGGAGAAATTGGAAACTGCCAAGAAAGAGAAGGCTGTTTTTGAGGGAAAGGCGGCCACCATTCGAAAACAGAGATATTGATTGATTCAAAGGTTAGTTATTTATGGTATGTAACTAGTAACTCTAACAATAACTAACAAGTAAAATTTCATCAACTTGTAACGAACTTGGGGCGGTTTCACTCGAAAACCCGAGTTTGGCCCAAATTCAAATTTTTCTAAACTCTCTCAAATCTCAATTCGATTAACAACCCTAGTGTGAAGATTCTGTTGAGTCGTTCTGGCCGGTCTGCCATTTCCCACCGTAACCGTAGACATTGAGGGCCTGTACAATTTTATCAAATTCCAGTGCCCAAATGTAGCTTCCAGTTTCCAGTGAAATCATAGTTCTTTTTTTAAGTATACACCTTTTTTCAGAGCGCTGTACACCATTTCTTCAAAGTTTTTAAGTGATCCTGACCTCAAATAGCTTCTCAGTATTCTCACTGTAAAAACTGACTCCAGCTGTAATCGTAGTTTGTACAGTTATGTGATTTATTCAGCAGAAGTATGAGGCAAGCGGTCGATGTACTATGTCACGTTTTGTACACATGGTTCTTCTTTCCAAATAGATCAAATAGTCATCTATAACTCGGCAGTTTCTATATTTCGCTGTCTTAATACTTTTCCCAGGTTTCCTAACTTTTTTGGTTTTTGGCATAGTCTTCCTTCCTTCTGTATTTTGTGAACGGTAATTACTATTTATTGCTGTGTTTTGTCTACTCATATTACTGGTCGCACTTTATGGTAGGGGTTTGTTCTAATTTGTCTTTGCCATTCTCTATTGTTCATTTTTTTTGTGGAACAACAATCGATTTTCAATGAATTTTGTGTGATTCATATCGAACTGTGTTTGTTGAATCTGTTCCAGAGTATGAGATATGTACCGCGAGAGCTTCGAAAATGATCCGTTACGAATAAAACACATTTGTCGAGGATGTAAACAGCTCATTTCACAAAATCTAATCATTTTTTTCGTTGAGTATTAATATTCAAATCACATGACAGTACTGCTGGTCTGTGCTCTTACTCTTATTCTCAGCACACCGTTTGCGTGCTCTCATAGAGATATATACATTTCGTGAACTCAACCCGTTTTCTGGAAACCTCGAAAGAAGAGAAAAAATCTACCTCACTATGCTGATACAGAATAATTATTCCAAGTGTATGTTTTGTCCCAGAGGGAAGTTGTAAATGGAAAGATCACGTTCACTTTATATTGTGGGTTTTCTAATCCTGCAGAGTTTTGCAAGTTTTACCGTGCTGTCCAGTTGACTGAGTGTCATTAAATTTGGGACCGGAACACAACTTGAGCAGAGATTTCGTTTCGGGCTGCTTCTAACTGTATTGAGATCAGAGAGCACAAATAACTCGTATAATACATTGATCAGTCCACGTGACATTCACATGACAGTGCCGCGCGACACGCAACGCGTCCAATCAAAAGTAGGATACATCACCTTTACGAGAAACCATGTTGCTATCCGGTCTCCCACGGCGTTCTCGTCTACAGTAATTTTTGCGATTAAACTTGTATTGAGCTCCGTCCACAAAATTTTCGTGGCGGGACACTGTATACCACTGCAATTTGGAATGGTCGGAGCACTAATTCGCTGCGTATCGCGCATATTTTCACGCGAATGATTTGCGAAGCGTCTAAAATTGAGGACGCGAGTTCCTTATTTAATAAAGCTCTTGTTGAGAACGCCGTGCTCCGTTAACCTCAAATAAAGGAAACTGAACCGAATAGCGTCACGGAGAATGATCTAATCTTCTTTGTAGTTTGATATCAGAATACTCCACAACTCGCGAGTTTCGAACGGAAAGCAACATGATCAGACTACAAACACAGCGGTCAAGGGCTATAGGTTTTGTCAAACAGTTGTGGACACCGTACCATCGATTTTGTATGGGGCGGAGTTTGGCGAGCGGCCAGTTCGTCTGCGTATCATTGATCTACACAATCTCTCCACTGCAGGCAGAAAGTCAACGACCGCTCGCCCCGCATCGCTCAATCAATTGAACCCTCTGCTGTCTTTATGGGAAAAAAGGCGACTATACATACACCGTGAAGGCTTGCTTTGAAAAGAGCAAACCGTGTACAACTAGTCAAAGTTCAACAATCTTTTTTCCAGTGAAGTAGAATAATCAATAAAATAATCACCAATTTATTTCATCACAACTGTATTTCATTCAGTTAATAAAACTTGTAACATGACATACCCATTGATCTAAGATAATCTTCAATCTTTCTAAAAATAACATTGTATAGAAATGAAACTAGTGTTTCGGTATCATCGGCCCGTTGTATGGTAATCCCATCATGTCAGCTATGAACGGTAGACGATCACTTCCGAAGAACGGCTCAATTCCATTCGGGGTATGTACATGGGTCCAGGGTGCTCCGAAACACTGGAAACACATGATATAATCGTTGATTACCCTAAATGACTAGGTAAAATGTATATTTCTCTTCCTCTCTCTTTCGCTCGCGTTCTCTCTCTCTCTCTCTCTCTCCCTCTCTCTCTCTGTCTCTCTCTCTCTCATATTTATGACTCAAGCTATTTGATTTCATCTTTATTGAGTCTTTCCAGGTCTTCATCAAACTACAGAGCACAGGGACCCGTTTCGAAAGCACGGAGGATCTATGAAGGGTTTTTTGCTCTGTGTATGATGCCATATCCCACTGTGATTTTAGTTTGATCTCGTTGCTTCTCGGTCGAAATTTGTGAATTTTGACCTGGGTCGAGATCGAACTACAAAAAAAAATTGCTCACTCTCTAAAATATGGTAGTTCTTTTTTGACTACAGGGTATGAGTTGAGCTGAACGGAATAAGCACGTGAAAAGTGGGGACAAAGAAAAAAACTAATGTGATTCACACGTTCTATGTGACAGGACCACTTTTGCGGTTACACTCCATCAATAAGCGTACTAGACGCGGAAGCTTGACACATCTAATTAGTAATAGTAATTTTATGTCATTCGCACTCACAAACGACGAGACGAATCATGCATTCAAGTAGGTTTCACGATTTATTCAAGTTTTATATATTTATAGTATTGAGACAACTCAGTAGATTTCAACTGTGATTGTCTCCGTAAAAAAATGACTCGAAAAAACTCACTCCGGTCGCGCGAGCCTCGGCGGTGTTTTCTTTCAGAATAGTTTTGATCTCAGCAGTATTTGCCAGCTCCAGGTACTTTGCAGCATCGGGAACTCCCACGGAATTGAGCACCTAGGTTTAAATATGATCGAATGAAAGATACAATATACAACAAGTTATTAATTAATTGCAGATAGTGTCTATAGATAGGGTATGTCGCTCTATTCTGCTGTGTTTGTAGTTGAATCTCGTCGGTTTCTGATCAGAACTCCTGCAAAAAGGCGTGTATCGAGTTCAAACTACAACTCAGCTATGTACTATGTTCATCCCTTTACGTGTGAACGATAGGTACGTATATTATCTCTAACCGCTTGTTGTCCGTATTTTATTTGAAGAGTTTGTATTATGGAAAAGTCCTGACTGCGAGATTACCATCCATACATTAACGTAAGACTTGTGCAATAGTTCTGTACCGAAATGTTATTTTCGATGAGTGTTGGGACGCTGCAACTGTTTGTTTTTTGAGTATACCACTAGGCATTATGCTTTGATGTGAATCGTTTGCACACTGAAGAAACCAACCTCGACCAAGTCGTCTTGCTCGAAAAATCCCTTTCCCTGGGCGAAAAACCTGGTCCACAGCGCCCGCGCCACAGGCTCCTCCCACTTTTGTGCGTGCGTATTCAGAGCAACCAGAAGACGTTGAGCACCAACGGAGCTGCGGGTGGTTACCGTCTTCTTGAAGTCCTGAACGAAAAAAGCGAGTGAGTGTAATTCTACATCGAACAATTTTTTTCATGTTTTTGTTGTTCATACAATTAGTGTAAACTTGAGCGATGTGTGTAAATGAAAACCTTTGTGTATAGACGCGAAACAGCTGATAAACATTAGCAGAAGTTCCCTGTTGCTTTACGTGAACGATAATTTTTTTCTGCAGCCTCACTTTTGGAAAGCCTATTGAAGACGATAACGCAAGATATTGTTTCTGTTAGAGATGAAGAGCTCTCTACTTTACAGATATAGTTAGTGACAATTAGGGTTGTTGAATTCGAACTCGAAACTCAACTCGAAATTTTTCCAAACTCGAAAACTGAAAAGCTCGAAGTTTTCCGACCGAAACTCGACAACTCGAGTTTTTTGGTATGAGAGCACTCAAAACTCGAAACTCAAAACTCAATTTTCGCCCAAACTCGAACACTAGAAAAGTGGAAAATTTGAGAACGCGATTTTTTTCCAAACACAATAACTCGAAAACTCGAAGTTTGGAACTCGATTTAATACAATCCTAGTGACAATGGCAAAGTTGTAGTTTGAACTCGATACACGTCATATTAATGAATGTCGGCGAAAACATACAGCGTATAGGCTTGCATCGGAAGGAAAAAACCATACGTACTGCTAATCAAAATATAATAAATGTACCTCAGGAACTACGAAGGGAACTCCCCAATGTTTGGCGGATCGTGGCAGGTCTTTGTACGCATACTTTTCTTTCATAGGAACCGACAACGGCATGGCAGGGTTATCTACCAATAAAAACTTTATAGTTGTCGCTTGAGGAAATACGGGGTATACTGTATGTCTCACTCAGTGCTGTGTAAGAACGAAAATATACGGTTGCTGTGCGCCCGGCTGGTAGAGCGGTTAGCGTTCCCGCGTCTCAAACCTGGGCACTGTCCAGTCTCACATGAGGCGAATATTTTTCAAATTTGGCACGCACTATAAACGGCTGGTTTTCTGGGCTTTTGTAGCTGTCACATATTGCATTTTTCAGTTGATTTCACTCGCTTCATCGGAGTGTTAGGATATGAAAAGTAAGAAAAACAGTATTTGAACCAGTGATAGGTTTGATTTGCCTAGGGCTCGCTCATACCTAAACAACTGATAAAACCTATGCACTGTGCCTGTTGTTTGATCCCGTTGCTTTTCGGTACACACTCGTAAGTTTCGGCGCGTAACCAGATCAAACTATAACAAAGAGTCGAAAGCGTTTGAATATAAAAGTGAACCATGCTGTGCGAGAGTGGTGTACGCAGTAGCGCAATTTTTTGTTCACAAAAAATTGTTATTTAGAGAAAACTGCCTGATTCCATTACCCGTCTTGAACAATTTTCGGTACCATGGTTCAATGCCTATTTGATGCATTATTTTCGATTTCTTTCAAGGTAGAGCTTCCGAATGCGTTGACTTATGCTCGAAATAGTTGATACTACATACTTATGTTTTTGCTTGAAACGAAGTATACCTTTGACGACACCACTGAGATAGAATGGTCGAAGGCGCAAGTCCATTGGCCAAATCGAACGATATCTGGTCAGACCCTGAAAGAGTTGACATAGTCGTCGCCATCAGAAAGATGAGAGGGTACTGTATATTTAACTTCTTGCTGTGTACGCACACACGTATTTGTTGCCAAAGCATCCCATCATGCACTCTAATAGCGCAGTGGTTAGCGCCATGCTACGAATATTTAGCTCGCAGGGTAGATTTCGGTGAGAGACAGAGAGATTATGGCACTCACTATAGGCAATGGATTCGGAAACCGAGACGGGTAACTTCATTTTGTGGATATAGTATGTATTTCGAGTTTTCGTGGTTAAAACTTCCCCTAGCTTGCACACTTTGGTAGCTTGAGCTTCTCTCTTATTTACACAAGTAACTGAGACACATCATTTATCTGATAAAAAAGTCTCTTACTGTGTACGCAAGTAATTGCGCTAACGTATCTATGTTGACTCGGAAACTGAGCCAACAAAATTACCGCGTCTTGATCTTCTACGTCTCAGTTGAGTCTGCAGTTTGCAGCAAACTGCGAAAATGCTGCAGAGGGAGTACAACTACAGCTAGCTGCAGCGTAAAAAAGTATAAACGTGACTTTAGGATCATAATTAGAGTTATAGTAGGCAGTTCAAGTTAATTCAAAGACTTGATATGAAATTAAATGTTTTCGAGTATTATGAATAACATGGTTCTAATAAATTATAACATTTGTCAAGGTCCACAAGTTCCACAAACCTCGAAACTGAACCAACTGTACGGACTGACGACGTCATAGAAGAAATCCACACGGAACTTCTTGGTGGCCATTCCTAGAAATGACAATGTGTTAGATTATCCAAAAAGTGGTATTTGTGAAATTTTTATGGCAAACTTAGAATAGAGAAATGCATAAAAACAAAAAGACTGACAGCTGAGTATGTTTGACTTTGAACTTTTCATGAACGCACATAATTCGATTGGAGAAAGAGAGACAATCAAGCGAGGAAAGAGAAGCAAAGAGAGAGAGAAAGAGAAGAGAATAAAGCGACAAAGTGAGAAAGATGTAGAAAAAGGAGAAGAGAGATAGAGAGTGGAGAAGTAAGGAAAGAGAGAGAAAGAGAGGAAAGAGAGGGAGGGGAGCGTTGTGCGTTGATGTAACAAAAAAAAAACAGAAACAGCGACACAATTTGAGAGATAATACCCGAACTGGTTCGAACGAAGTTAATGAAGTCTGATTTTTGAAGAACGAAAGTAAAAAGACGGATGTGAGGAGGCAATTCAGTCACAATTTGAGATTTTAAACATAAAAATGAAGAGCGACAGGTTTGACAAAGAAAAGTGGCCGGCTAATCAGTATTGGGGGATGACCCGCAATCAATCGGCCTTTCTCTTTCTCTCTCCATCTCTCGGCTATCAGCCCAACTACGACTGACTACTTACTCTTTGTTGCAAAAAGAACATCTATGCAGTTTTTACATACTTACTTTTCTCTGCAAAAATACTGTTTATTCGGTATTTCACATACTTACTTTTTGTTGGCAAACTAACCTTAATTTGGTTGAATATGTAGTCGAAAAAGATAAAGCTTAGATAGAACCACTAAACTAGAATTAAACAACAGAGAACAAAAAAAAGAGTGGTAGGTTTTGTCTCTAATTAAACCATGAGACACGATTAACATGTAAAATAGTTCATAAAACAAGAAAGCGCATGAAAACGCGTCTTCATGTTCATTTTCAGGAAATTGCTCTTCAAGGCACGCATATGAGATTTTATGCAAATTTAAGAACTTTTTTGTTTCAGCTACATAATGAAGTCAATCGTGTCAGAAATATATTCTGCGAATTCTCTGAGTGTAGTAGCTAAAAATGTTCTACTTTTCATTCCCCCCCCCCCTAGACATTTATTACATTTCACGTCAGTTCCAGTTCGTTTTTGTCATTACTCGAAGTTCAGATAGATTACCCGTGAAAAGTGCATTGATGTGTTTCGATTATACAAACACGATTGCAAAAAGCATTGTTAACAGGCAGTGAGAACCGGTTGTCTGAAAGATCACAGTTGTTTCGAATCAGCGTCACCGAACGGCATTCGCAAGTTGTATACTATTTCACGTCTATTAAGATCTATAAATTTCTCGTCAAATCATGAAACTTTTCCCCGTTAATTGAAATTTAACCAACCGTGAGATATAGCCAACTATCTAAACCCACCAGTCAACACTAAGGACAATTTTCTGAACGTTTCAAACTACCTCAAAACAACCATTCAGCCAAATGATATTTCGTTTCTAAAATAACATTTCCAATAAATAGTTAGATGAATGTGCTCAGCAAAAGATGTACTCGAAAATCGTTTCGACCCTGATTCAAGACGATTTTTGGGTATTTCTCAGAGGGTTGGGTCTTCAGCTTTCAAGCTTGAAAACGTGCAATGAAGTAAAAGCAATGTTCATTTTTTTTATTCTCCGCTAGAAGACGGTCAGTAAGTATTTTCGTCCTGTTTTCATTTTCTCACAGGGGTTCAACTGATGATGACCCAACCCTCTGAGAAAAACCGGAAAATTTTTAATCAGGGTCGAAACGATTTTTGAGTACATCTTTGAATGAGCACAATCGTCTAACTATAACATCCGTCCTAGTGACACAATATATTTTGTTCAAATAAATACTTAATTCCCAATGAACTTTGCTTCCGACCATGAATAGAACTCAGAATTGCTCCGCAATGTCAGCCACAAATAGTCTCAATGTTGACCTCAATACCATTAGCCGGCTACAATACATGCAGCAATCTATCCAATTTACAAGTTATGACCGTTATAAAATTGCGATCTGATGAATTTATGACAAGTTAGCACTAATACATTAGTATAGTCGAGATCATTCCCACATAGACTCCTACAGCACACATTTGAAATTCCAATGACTCCTTTCTAGCGCAAAATTCAACTTTGTAATAGCCCGAATCTATTGCGAAAATCATAGTTTTTTTTTTTGCGATAACGCTCACTCAATTACGACGGCCTGTAACTTTCGTTTTCATACTGTAGGAGTCTCAGCAAGAATGTAAAATATTATAACTCTCATGTTTCGCTATTAGTTGGTAGTGTTTTGCTAGTCTCCTTCGTGAATCTAGTTTTCGAGTCAATTTCTATTCTGTTCTATGCCATTCACTTTTATTTTGTGTGAGCTTTGAGGTTCTTCTCTATTTTGGTGTTTTGTCCTAAACTCATCTGTCTAGTACATAGTTATTATCTCATTTTCACAGCTTAAACTTTTGCAATTTGAAGCGGAATCAAAGTGGAATGTAAAGGCAATTCTGTGTTCATTACCAAAATAACACTTTTGTGACACCTGCTTTACAGAACTTACTTTACAGTTATTTTCAGGTTTGTGTTCGTGAATATGAGCTTGGATACCCCTGAGATCAACCGTTTGTATTCTTGTAGCCAATGGGCTGGTAGGGATCCCGAACAGGTGAACTACAGAGTTTATTTGGTCAGAATACAGTTCTTGTCCTTCCTATATATGACACCTACAGTATTAACTTATTCATTTTCAACATTTCATTCTACTCACACTATGAAACATTCTTAAGGATAGAGTTTAATAGTTTAATTGGCACTCATCCTACTGTGAAAACGCTGGCAGTTTTATATACCAGAGAAGATGCAGGCTCAAATACTGGTGTCGAATCAGCCTGCATCTCCCTATGAATTTCACAGTACAGGCGACATCTGGCTGACCCCGGTCCCGGTATTTTAAGTTGCGAAATTGGCGAGTCCGGTATTTTAAGTTGCAGCGGTTTTTCAGAGTATTATAATAATAATTATCATTGTTTCAGGTGCTAACCGAATTTCTTTCCTCACAACAACTCGCCTATGATACGTTGAAAACACTGGAGACGGAATTCATATGTGAAGACATACCCTATGGAGAAGGTGAGTGAAACGCAGATAATCAACGAAAAAGTCTACATTTGTTTACAGTTCTCTCTGTATTTCTTCACTCTGATTCCTGGCTAGAAGAAAATGTAGTTCTTGCATTATTACTATTTATCTTCCATCGCAGAACTTCACGTGGTAGAGATAATGCTAAATAAAACAAACCTCGAACGCTCTCTTATTTTGTTGCTCTACAGAATTATGCGTGGTAGTGATAGGAACTATGAAAACGATTCGAACATCGCACTTATTTAGCATAAATTGAGCATCGTTCCGAACGAGTCTTCTACATAAAAAAATACACAGTAGCTAAAATGAACACAACACAGTAATTGAAATTAATAAACATATATTGAATGAACCTTAGAGTCAAGTTTTTCGAATTTCCTTTTTTCAAAGCAGATGACAGTCAGATGGTGGATGTTTGGGGAAAAGTACACGATCACATGTTCATAATGATACACGGAGGATACTGGCAGGTACAATATAGAAATAGATCAACTCGTTGTAGTTTCATCTCGCTACACAATAACTTACAAGTTTCCACAGACAAGCAAGGGAGATATATATAAATTATTAGCCCTACATATAATTTTTATTTTTGAAACGCTAGCAGATGGTGTTATAAAAAAGTGAGAGAAAATAGGTGCAGTAAAAATGGCAGGGTGCGCCCGGGTTCATAGACCATGATGTTAACCGCCCTGCTCCCTCTCACTCCAGCACGCTCTCTCGCCCACCCTCGCTCCTTGCCGTTGCAATAGAGCAGACTTTCCGACAAATTCTCCAAACGAACACTTTACAGATTTAATAAGTATAGGTAAACTACTATGACAATACGATTGAATATCAATAAATGCTACTTTCTGAATTTTTCCACCCGTCATTTTCCTCTTTCTATGAGGAGTAACCGATTTGTACTTGTAGTTCGATCTCGGAAAGCGTCATGTTTTACAAATTCGGCCGAAAAGTAACGGGATCCAACTAAAAACACTGCACGATAGGACACTATGCACCGTAAACGCTTGTTAGGAATAGAGCGAACCGTATATGTTGGTTTTGTTAAAGGAGGGCGATCGAAAATACATTTTGAGTCCGGCGGTGTCTCTGGTTGGGCAGGGGATTCCAGTTGCATCCGTTGGATACTGTGTGGCTACCGCCGAACGACCTCTATCCTACGTCATCCAAGACGTGGTCGCCGGGGTCAAGGTAAACTTTTGGTAGTCGTAGAAAATTACTATCCTGAAATTATTGGTGAATGAATGAAACATGTTTTAAAGGGAACCTCGAGTAACTATTATTAGGTTTGTTGACAAAAACGCGAGGGCAGGGGCCCGTACGCCTAATGTTGCCGCAGTAAAATATGCTACACCGCTGGACAATCCCAAAGCTGCCCTTTGAAGGAACAAATTTTATCCATGACTTTGAGTGAAGGATGTCTGCGCCTAGAACACAGAAGCTGAATTCGCCTCTCTGTTGTAGACGGACAAAATGTTCTGTGTTCTAGATGTAATTTCGCTTCTGTTTTCACAGTCTGCCGAATTTCTGCCAACATCAATCCATACAGAAATTCGCTTCAGTTATTACTGGATCGATATCCCCATGTGACCAGTTTCACCCTAGCAGGACACTCAGCCGGAGCACATCTCGCATTCAAAGGTGGGACAAAAATACAAGGGCATGAGGTTTCTCTCATTTAGTCATATACTGTCCATTTCCTCCAGAAAGGAAGACAGTAAAGGGCTGACTGACCAATGTAATGCGTGCGCGCGGTCATTGATTATTTGCCAGCAGACGAGAGAGTTTGTAGATCAGAGATACGCAGACGGACTAGTTAGCCAGTACACGCAATTCGAACGTTTATCGATAGCTTTTACACGTCATAACTCCGATAACACTGTGAAGATTTTGAAGTCATACATATTTTAGCATGTGCTATTCTGCGAAACCCACGTATCACGAAGCTCGTGCTATTGGCAAGTGTTTACTGGTTAGAAGAGCTGGTCACGTGTGAAATCGGAAGAGGGATCGGGTAAGACGAGTGATGGTGTCGTGGCGGATAGTTCACCCCCATTGCTAATCAGACTCCTACCGTAACTTACGTAACTTATTTTATTATTAAAAAACCTTCCTTTCACAACCTCCACTTGTTCGGTTCTTCTTCTCGATAATAGTTACGTTTTTGAACCAGATTGGAAATTTTGTAATCATACTGTAAGAGTCTCAGTAGGGATGAAAAAATGTTGCGACTGATCAACCACTTATCTGTTGAAATTGCTCCAACTAAGAGCAACATTGTCGTACGGCATAGCAGAGGTAGGAGTTGACAGTAAATTTGAATTCACATTTTAGTACGTAACTTATCAGTTCTGACTTCTCAAAAAATGTCGCCTAAGAATTGTCGTTTTCCAGGTTGACCACAAAAGAGGCCACAGACTGCAGTTGTTCATCCACCGAACTACTAAATTCGAACATAGATGTTCTATTGTTGATTGGAGACAAAGACGCTCCTCGGCTAAAGGAGCAAAACGAACGAATGGCAACGGAATTGAGAAAGGACAGCAAGAGAGTGAAGTATCAGGTGAGAGCGTCTGATAATAATTGCATTGCATTGTTGAGGAAAACATTCCGGTTAGAAAACACAAAACATACATCAAAATATCTCGTGTCGGTTTAACAAATAAATCCCAACAATATACCTAAATTCCGGGATTCATTGACAGTAGGACATGAAGAATACCGGTTAGCGTTTGAACACGTGCGGCGTGGCTATCTATAAAGTCAAATTGAATATAGATTGACTCGGACGCGTGAACAAATACCAGGAACTGTAAATTTTAGGCCGGACATTTTCTAAAATCCTGTCGTGCCATAGTCGACACGGAAGGGAATGAGAAAAAACTTAATGTTTTGCCAACCGTACAATGTTGGCAAAGTTTATTGTCAATTAGTTTTTCAGTTTATTTTCAGCGCTCACTCTATCCACGTGTGCTTGTATAGAATGAAAAGTTCGTGAATGAATAGTGAAACTAAAATTCAGTCATTTCGGCTTGTTCCAGGTTCTGCCAGACACCGACCACTTCAGTTTGATCTCTGGTTTAGGGGACATCAACTCACCACAAACAAAAATATTATTGGATTTCGAGAAAGAAGAAAGAATCTAACATTGCCATTCTGCAGTGTTATTTTCTTCCATGTATTTATGTGATAAATAAGCCATGACCAATATAAAAGATTAACACACTTTTTAGACATCATAACTCATTCGAAGTAGTCCAGCTATTGGAAATATATAAGATTCTTAACAAAATGAAAAAAAAGTTCTTTATAGATTCAGAATATAAACATTAGCACTCTCACGGTTCCACTTGAAGAGAGTTAGCTTTGGGTCGAAAATCGAAATGGAAGACCAAATGTTTCAAGAACTGGAGATCATTTTCAATTGTTCGCTTTGTCAAACGTCTGAATACATAAATTGGAAAACGTCATACTAACATATCTTTTGTTCCATAGAGTACTTGAGTTATTTTCAAAATTACATGTCATTCCAGGATGAATATAGGTGGTGACTATATCTGAATTGTAGTTTCACGTGCAAGCACGGTCCAGTTTCGCTTCACGTCTGAGCTATGACGAGATCAAACTACAAACCCCGCAGCCTAGATCCTGAGCGAACCAGAAATAGGACACCCGATTTAGGGTTACAAGCGAGAAAACTAAAGAATGAACATACTCGTATAGATGATTAACACACACTATTTTACTGGCTCTCAAGCATCCAAGCATTTACAAACATCAAACAGCGATTTATGGTTGCAGTTCTCCGGAACTTTTGTCATGAGAGGTTCAAAAACCACTTCATATGTATCCGTGGCGGTAAAAACGTCCACACGAACTAGCATTCCAAGATGAACGAGATTTCTCCGACTGTTTACTGATACGTTGAATTCGTGATTCAGATACTGAAAACCAAAACAAAAATCATCAATGTTCTGACAATAAGTGATATTATTTTGAATTCGGGCTGAGAAAACTTTTGGACTGACCCATGCATGCATCATGGAAGCTCTTTTTCTAGTGATCGAATCGATCAGCTCATCGTACTAAATATTTGGTTTTCTGTGATCATATAGTCTGTTTCACCAATCGATGTACTCCTACAGTAATCCGTCAATTATTCAATGTGGTGTTTTCTAATGAAAAAGTCAATACTTTGGTTTCAAATTTTCAGAGTTAGTAGTAGTAAACATGCAGAAGACACACGCTAATATACCAAACTTTGACCTGGAAGAGGTAGCATATTACTGTAGAGGGTTATAAGTGGGTGGAACAAACTATACCACACCGAAATGGAACTAAAGGGTTTTCAATGAACATATGCAAAAGGCAAGCAGTTGAGTCTAAGACACAAAAAATCAAGATAACGATAATCATGAACAAACCTTGAAGTTTCCGGGTGCGTTTCTTACTTCCTCGGTCTTTGTCATATTTACTTTTGTTCTGAGTCCATGTACAGCCAAGTTGTTTAGAGCTAATGTTTCGAAACGGTCTTCTATGACCAGAGAGTCAGAAATCACACATTCTTCCAACTTATTCCCATCCAGCCAATGCTTCAAGGCAGCCACACTTTTCTAGAAGAGAAACAGAAATTGAATGAAATTCATGGCCAGAACTTCGAACTACTGGAAAAACCGAATAGTTCTAACCGTACGTAACGGGTTCTTCAGCAATCTAATCATCTTGTGAGCAAGTACTTCGCAGTTTGACTTATAACGGTTTTAATTTTTTTAAATTAGCGACCTTTATTTCAAAAATATTTCTGAAACCGTATTGCAAAACAATCTGACAGACATGATATAGTTGTATAATATATGTTTTCAACTTACAAAGTAAATAAATACTGTGTCGGAACGTGTATCACATAACTCAGAACAAGTATCTTACCTTTTTTCTTTGCGAAACATCCTTCATTTTTATCCATCCATTTACTTTGGTTAGATTTCCTCTATTTACCAAACACGTGCAGAAGTTTTCCGGAATAAAAGCATCAAAACATGACCTATAAAACTAATGGTGTGAATGTAAAAAGTTCGTTATGAGATGTGTTCAGCGCATTTTTCTTTTGAGTTCATTTTTGATTTACAACGCACGACTATTCATTTCTTGAGTAGAGTTAGAGAAAACCATGAGACAATGCAGATATCGTTATAGTACGTGCTAAAATCACTGCGTCTTGAATTTATACTTATGAAGCTCAGAATTTCCCAAATGAAAAGTAGCTGCATCGTTACGACGGCGAGTGTGTTGTAGTGTACAAGGCCCAAACATACTTCGGGCGGCTGCGGGGCAGCCCGTCTAAACCACTACTCAGCCACAGACGCCCACAGCCACCCGAAATTTGTTTGGGCCTTAATTCACGTGAACTCTACCTGTTTTGGGGAATCGGCTGCAACAGCGAAATCCCTCGTTGGTTTTTTCTGCCAACTCCCTTGAAATCCATGAGAACAAAGTCTTTTAGCATCTGATGGACATCAAAGTTACTGTAAACTGCTGAAGTAAGAAACGAACAGCACCTGTTAGAGTAAAACAATAGTGTCCCTTTCAGAATTTCATCTCAATAACCTTCTCTAAAATTGTGAACAGCCGCAGCTAGTCCGTTATCACAAATGAGGGTCGGACATACTCAGCTTTATACCGGATTCTGTGGCGCTGTACCAAATCTGGTATTCTAGTGAGTCTGCGGGAAAATAGTAGTTCGAATAAAGTTTATGTGGTTTTAATAACTTCCATGACTTCCTCGCGTTTGTTCGTTTGGATTAGCTACACGTTAGATTACAAACTGTTTTGAAGAATAGCCTCGGAGGTGACTATTTAGCCAGCCTACAGAATTTTTAAATAACCCAAACCTGGTCAGTTTGTACTTGTTGTCGAGGAAGTTCTGATACAAAAGTGGATGCTTTTCCCTGAAGGAAGGGGGTATTCGAATAGACATCAGAGGCATTCTCTCCTCTATTCGTCCCGTATACGAATACTGTGCCAGACCTATTCTATTCCCATGATCGCCCAATATTATCGACACCGAATTGTCCAGAGCACCTGGAGAGAACGTAACTCATCGTACAATATCAATTAGGGGGATAGGGTCTGACAGTCCCAAATCTATATAATTGGTGACGCATGGACCAATTTGAACTCGATCGCAAAAGGGCAAGCGCATTTCGGTAAACTATGCCAAAGTATATTATGGAGATATTAAAGGGGGACAGAAAGGAACGTTTATATGAAAATACGTCTCTAGAAAAACCGATAAGTATAACTTTTAATTCAAACTAACGAACCTAATTTGCAAATGGTTGACACGCTTTCGCCTGTTTTGGCGGGCGCCACGTTATATTTAGGTACCCCGGGGTACCTAAACTAGCTTTCCTTTCTGTTCCCCTTTAACTTTAACGTAATCATGCACATAGAGAAGTGAAGAAGGATGTTCTCACCATTATCATCCAAATGTTCCAACTTGGAGCTGATATGCTCATCGAGAGGTTCAATTGTGAAAGTGTCCTCGTGAGTTAAACTGAAAGTGATTAGTTGATGTTCAAATTCAAATAGTGTCGGTTGGTGTTTTTATTGTAGCCGTTACAAAATCAAACCAACCCTAGTTTCTGGTAATTTAACAAGAGGGGTTTCTAAACGCTGAACTTACAATTGGTAAAGTGAGAACTAGATAACAGATGAAACTCGACTGTGTCGGAAGATTTTAATATTTTAGCACAGAACGAGCCCGTGAACAGAGAGATAGTTTATGACTCACGTGGTGATAAACGTGAATCCGAAATGACAAATATCTTTGTACTTGGATTGGAATCTGTGCCAGAGATCAATGAATTCACGTTGTAGTTGCTCCCCATCCTTACATTGAGCATATTCCCATTTCTGAATGAATTGAACTCGACGAAAGTTAATGAGAACCATACGTTTTTTCAGGTTCAATCCCAAAAAACTCTCTACTTTTTACTTTTCACCACCGCATCAAATAGAATCCGTGTTGAATTCGAACCAACATAGAATACGGCCTGGTACTGAAAATGCACACCATTGCCTAGTACGCATGCTAGAACATCACTGTACTTTATTCAAATCTACATCTCTCGTTGTGCTTCACTTATCGCGTGACTTCTGACATTTAAACCGGCGAGCTGTAAAAACAGGGAAACAGCGTGAATTCGATAAGGCGCAGAATCGGATGAAGGTGCCGGGATGTTCCACCACACGTACTACGGAGTTACGGAGCAATACTGCACCTCAGTTTTTGTTCATCCATTTTCATTAATTCACAACATACCCTATAAATGGCCAAGTAGTATGCCCTATAGAAGTAGTCGGCAGGCGTTTCAGTGAAACCCGGTTGGAACTCATTCGATGGATAGTGGAAAAGACCGCGGAATCGAATACCAATATCCTCATTCAGCATCGATTTACAGCCGTATTCTGAATTCAGACAATTATTCTCATTCGTGGACTAAACGTTGTAATTCGTCATGACAGCGTAATTGATTCAGAATATTAGACATATCGGGCAGAATGCGAAATGTTGTATCACTTTCGTAGTTTAGGTTTCGAAATTTTTCACAGTGAAAGACATATATGGTTTCAAACTGTTTTGTCGTAGAGTGGAATGCGATACCTTCCATGAGTTTCCAGAGAAATGGGATATGAGTTGGGTCGATACTTCGATTTGTTGGCATGATCCAATCGGCATTTATATCATTACTCGTGTCCAATTTGGGCTCTTCCAGGGCCTCTTTCAAATCTCCCGCCAAAATTGGAACCAAATTCACCATCGAATTGTCTCCTACCTACAACAAACCTACATTGATGAAAAGGACTTGAAAAGAAATTAGAGCCCGAACACGACATATTTTGACGTTGAATTTGTTGCCCAGGAAATTTAGGTAATCAATGAATTTGCGTGGCTGTGTGAACACATCTACACCTTATGAATCACCTTATTATAGCCGAATAGAGTGACATATCCTAGTTTCTCCATAACATCCACCGTTCTTGGCATATGGCGATAGAACATGGTTCGAGCTGTCGAGTCGAAACCAAGAATATCGATTGAATATCGACTAGGAGTCACCGACTTCGGAACATCTTTCCTTCTACCGTAATCATCAATTGTCGAGAAGTCTGATACTATGGTGATCTGTAACAAAATATTTGTATTGGAAAAGTTGGAAACTTCAAAACATACATGTCAACAATGATGTTATTACGAAATGAAACACTTCTCATGTATATGTGAATTGAATGCCACCAATAATTGGTTATATGTTTGACAGGTTCTCTCCTTAGTTTAGCCCTTCATAATATGAAAATTATTGATTGTTTTGAAATTGATTATCATGCCCTCGCCCAAATACCTTGCATATGTTGTAGGTTACAGTTCTCACTCACTGTGTTTCATATAGCATTTTTATCGACGGTTGTGAACTCGCCTCATTTTTCCTCTTATCCAAATCTCGCATTCCCGGGAAAACCTTCTCCCACACAACTGTGTCATTCTTATTGTGACAGCGAATGAAAAATACGTCAGCGTTCACCCAAAAACGAACATTCTCCGGTCCCTAAAAATATGAATTGCAGAAAAAGTATAAAGGTTTGTGTACACTTTCTATCGAGAAAGGAACCAATTTTTTTTTCAATTTATCACTCACGCTTTCCACATGAACTTCCGTGTAGTCGTCTTTTCCTTTGTTAGTTGTTGCAACCCGAAGACCACCCTCGATGATGATAACCTGGAGTTAGGTCGAGCGACCCTATTGAGTTTCGAAGCCTTCTTCCAAAAAAATCATTTTTAAAAATTTCAGCAAGTTGTAAAATTGAATTGAACTATCATATAAGTGTATGTCATGCGCTCTTGTATGTATGCAATATGCCCTAAAAGCTACAAACGCACAACTCTAACGATTCTGAGAGAAACTGATAAATTGATCACATGTCTCTTACAGGTGTTACCTTTTCCGGTCGTTTTCATGGTAGTATCGATTTGGAACCACCTTGAAGTCGGATGTTTCAGAAACCGATTGTGACATATTTTGGACCCACTTTACACTTGACATCCCGTTCCGTCTTGGGATAGACGTGATAATGAGGATGTATGTACATGAATCCCTGACTATCTTGGGTGGCTAATGGCCTGTCCGACTCGCATTTCAAAGTACGCAGTCTCTCGGCCCGATCCCACGTCTGCAATAAACCGTTATACCACACAACTGAGTACGTATGCTAGAAGATCCCGACCCGTTCATCCCATCCTGCGTCTCTCGCTCTGCCTTACTATTTCTCGTCTCTTACATCCCGGCGGGATGTAAGAGCAGAGAAATAGCGTATGTTCGAGGAGACGCAGAATGGGATGGAGGGGGCGGGATCTTCTAGCATACGTACTCTGGAATGAATATAATTAATTGTTTTGTGTTGATTATAGGTAGTTTTGATATTTTGGTTTTCTTACCCGGAAAACACTTATATACTACATGTTGAAGTTTTTTCTCCATAGGAGGTTATGATAATGTTGCCAAGCAGGAGAAGCATTTAATGTTGACACTTATGCAAGGAATGACACTAGCGTTTGTTAACGACCTTTTGTGTTCTAATGCTCTACAAATAACGCAAGAATTGTTCTCAAACGGGTTTGCATACTCTGTAGTGTTCATATTACAGTTTCGCTTATGCAAGGAATGACACTAGCGTTTGTTAACGACCTTTTGTGTTCTAATGCTCTACGAATAACGCAGGAATTGTTCTCAAAGGGGTTTGCATACTCTGTAGTGTTCATATTACAGTTTCTCTTATGCAAGGAATGACACTAGCGTTTGTTAACGACCTTTTGTGTTCTAATGCTCTACAAATAACGCAAGAATTGTTCTCAAAGGGGTTTGCATACTCTGTAGTGTTCATATTACAGTTTCTCTTATGCAAGGAATGACACTAGCGTTTGTTAACGACCTTTTGTGTTCTAATGCTCTACGAATAACGCAGGAATTGTTCTCAAAGGGGTTTGCATACTCTGTAGTGTTCATATTACAGTTTCGCTTATGCAAGGAATGACACTAGCGTTTGTTAACGACCTTTTGTGTTCTAATGCTCTACAAATAACGCAAGAATTGTTCTCAAAGGGGTTTGCATACTCTGTAGTGTTCATATTACAGTTTCGCTTATGCAAGGAATGACACTAGCGTTTGTTAACGACCTTTTGTGTTCTAATGCTCTACGAATAACGCAGGAATTGTTCTCAAAGGGGTTTGCATACTCTGTAGTGTTCATATTACAGTTTCGCTTATGCAAGGAATGACACTAGCGTTTGTTAACGACCTTTTGTGTTCTAATGCTCTACAAATAACGCAAGAATTGTTCTCAAAGGGGTTTGCATACTCTGTAGTGTTCATATTACAGTTTCGCTTATGCAAGGAATGACACTAGCGTTTGTTAACGACCTTTTGTGTTCTAATGCTCTACAAATAACGCAGGAATTGTTCTCAAAGGGGTTTGCATACTCTGTAGTGTTCATGTTACAGTTTCTCTTATGCAAGGAATGACACTAGCGTTTGTTAACGACCTTTTGTGTTCTAATGCTCTACGAATAACGCAGGAATTGTTCTCAAAGGGGTTTGCATACTCTGTAGTGTTCATGTTACAGTTTCTCTTATGCAAGGAATGACACTAGCGTTTGTTAACGACCTTTTGTGTTCTAATGCTCTACAAATAACGCAGGAATTGTTCTCAAAGGGGTTTGCATACTCTGTAGTGTTCATGTTACAGTTTCTCTTATGCAAGGAATGACACTAGCGTTTGTTAACGACCTTTTGTGTTCTAATGCTCTACGAATAACGCAGGAATTGTTCTCAAAGGGGTTTGCATACTCTGTAGTGTTCATGTTACAGTTTCTCTTATGCAAGGAATGACACTAGCGTTTGTTAACGACCTTTTGTGTTCTAATGCTCTACGAATAACGCAGGAATTGTTCTCAAAGGGGTTTGCATACTCTGTAGTGTTCATGTTACAGTTTCTCTTATGCAAGGAATGACACTAGCGTTTGTTAACGACCTTTTGTGTTCTAATGCTCTACAAATAACGCAGGAATTGTTCTCAAAGGGGTTTGCATACTCTGTAGTGTTCATGTTACAGTTTCGCTTATGCAAGGAATGACACTAGCGTTTGTTAACGACCTTTTGTGTTCTAATGCTCTACGAATAACGCAGGAATTGTTCTCAAAGGGGTTTGCATACTCTGTAGTGTTCATGTTACAGTTTCTCTTATGCAAGGAATGACACTAGCGTTTGTTAACGACCTTTTGTGTTCTAATGCTCTACGAATAACGCAGGAATTGTTCTCAAAGGGGTTTGCATACTCTGTAGTGTTCATGTTACAGTTTCTCTTATGCAAGGAATGACACTAGCGTTTGTTAACGACCTTTTGTGTTCTAATGCTCTACAAATAACGCAAGAATTGTTCTCAAAGGGGTTTGCATACTCTGTAGTGTTCATATTACAGTTTCGCTTATGCAAGGAATGACACTAGCGTTTGTTAACGACCTTTTGTGTTCTAATGCTCTACAAATAACGCAGGAATTGTTCTCAAAGGGGTTTGCATACTCTGTAGTGTTCATGTTACAGTTTCTCTTATGCAAGGAATGACACTAGCGTTTGTTAACGACCTTTTGTGTTCTAATGCTCTACAAATAACGCAAGAATTGTTCTCAAAGGGGTTTGCATACTCTGTAGTGTTCATATTACAGTTTCGCTTATGCAAGGAATGACACTAGCGTTTGTTAACGACCTTTTGTGTTCTAATGCTCTACAAATAACGCAAGAATTGTTCTCAAAGGGGTTTGCATACTCTGTAGTGTTCATGTTACAGTTTCTCTTATGCAAGGAATGACACTAGCGTTTGTTAACGACCTTTTGTGTTCTAATGCTCTACAAATAACGCAAGAATTGTTCTCAAAGGGGTTTGCATACTCTGTAGTGTTCATATTACAGTTTCGCTTATGCAAGGAATGACACTAGCGTTTGTTAACGACCTTTTGTGTTCTAATGCTCTACAAATAACGCAAGAATTGTTCTCAAAGGGGTTTGCATACTCTGTAGTGTTCATGTTACAGTTTCTCTTATGCAAGGAATGACACTAGCGTTTGTTAACGACCTTTTGTGTTCTAATGCTCTACAAATAACGCAAGAATTGTTCTCAAAGGGGTTTGCATACTCTGTAGTGTTCATATTACAGTTTCGCTTATGCAAGGAATGACACTAGCGTTTGTTAACGACCTTTTGTGTTCTAATGCTCTACAAATAACGCAAGAATTGTTCTCAAAGGGGTTTGCATACTCTGTAGTGTTCATGTTACAGTTTCTCTTATGCAAGGAATGACACTAGCGTTTGTTAACGACCTTTTGTGTTCTAATGCTCTACGAATAACGCAGGAATTGTTCTCAAAGGGGTTTGCATACTCTGTAGTGTTCATGTTACAGTTTCTCTTATGCAAGGAATGACACTAGCGTTTGTTAACGACCTTTTGTGTTCTAATGCTCTACAAATAACGCAAGAATTGTTCTCAAAGGGGTTTGCATACTCTGTAGTGTTCATGTTACAGTTTCTCTTATGCAAGGAATGACACTAGCGTTTGTTAACGACCTTTTGTGTTCTAATGCTCTACGAATAACGCAAGAATTGTTCTCAAAGGGGTTTGCATACTCTGTAGTGTTCATGTTACAGTTTCTCTTATGCAAGGAATGACACTAGCGTTTGTTAACGACCTTTTGTGTTCTAATGCTCTACGAATAACGCAGGAATTGTTCTCAAAGGGGTTTGCATACTCTGTAGTGTTCATGTTACAGTTTCTCTTATGCAAGGAATGACACTAGCGTTTGTTAACGACCTTTTGTGTTCTAATGCTCTACGAATAACGCAAGAATTGTTCTCAAAGGGGTTTGCATACTCTGTAGTGTTCATGTTACAGTTTCTCTTATGCAAGGAATGACACTAGCGTTTGTTAACGACCTTTTTTGTTCTAATGCTCTACGAATAACGCAAGAATTGTTCTCAAAGGGGTTTGCATACTCTGTAGTGTTCATGTTACAGTTTCTCTTATGCAAGGAATGACACTAGCGTTTGTTAACGACCTTTTGTGTTCTAATGCTCTACGAATAACGCAGGAATTGTTCTCAAAGGGGTTTGCATACTCTGTAGTGTTCATGTTACAGTTTCTCTTATGCAAGGAATGACACTAGCGTTTGTTAACGACCTTTTGTGTTCTAATGCTCTACAAATAACGCAAGAATTGTTCTCAAAGGGGTTTGCATACTCTGTAGTGTTCATGTTACAGTTTCTCTTATGCAAGGAATGACACTAGCGTTTGTTAACGACCTTTTGTGTTCTAATGCTCTACAAATAACGCAGGAATTGTTCTCAAAGGGGTTTGCATACTCTGTAGTGTTCATGTTACAGTTTCTCTTATGCAAGGAATGACACTAGCGTTTGTTAACGACCTTTTGTGTTCTAATGCTCTACGAATAACGCAGGAATTGTTCTCAAAGGGGTTTGCATACTCTGTAGTGTTCATGTTACAGTTTCTCTTATGCAAGGAATGACACTAGCGTTTGTTAACGACCTTTTGTGTTCTAATGCTCTACGAATAACGCAGGAATTGTTCTCAAAGGGGTTTGCATACTCTGTAGTGTTCATGTTACAGTTTCTCTTATGCAAGGAATGACACTAGCGTTTGTTAACGACCTTTTGTGTTCTAATGCTCTACAAATAACGCAGGAATTGTTCTCAAAGGGGTTTGCATACTCTGTAGTGTTCATGTTACAGTTTCTCTTATGCAAGGAATGACACTAGCGTTTGTTAACGACCTTTTGTGTTCTAATGCTCTACGAATAACGCAGGAATTGTTCTCAAAGGGGTTTGCATACTCTGTAGTGTTCATGTTACAGTTTCTCTTATGCAAGGAATGACACTAGCGTTTGTTAACGACCTTTTGTGTTCTAATGCTCTACGAATAACGCAAGAATTGTTCTCAAAGGGGTTTGCATGCTCTGTAGTGTTCATGTTACAGTTTCTCTTATGCAAGGAATGACACTAGCGTTTGTTAACGACCTTTTTTGTTCTAATGCTCTACGAATAACGCAAGAATTGTTCTCAAAGGGGTTTGCATACTCTGTAGTGTTCATGTTACAGTTTCTCTTATGCAAGGAATGACACTAGCGTTTGTTAACGACCTTTTGTGTTCTAATGCTCTACGAATAACGCAGGAATTGTTCTCAAAGGGGTTTGCATACTCTGTAGTGTTCATGTTACAGTTTCTCTTATGCAAGGAATGACACTAGCGTTTGTTAACGACCTTTTGTGTTCTAATGCTCTACAAATAACGCAAGAATTGTTCTCAAAGGGGTTTGCATACTCTGTAGTGTTCATGTTACAGTTTCTCTTATGCAAGGAATGACACTAGCGTTTGTTAACGACCTTTTGTGTTCTAATGCTCTACAAATAACGCAGGAATTGTTCTCAAAGGGGTTTGCATACTCTGTAGTGTTCATGTTACAGTTTCTCTTATGCAAGGAATGACACTAGCGTTTGTTAACGACCTTTTGTGTTCTAATGCTCTACGAATAACGCAGGAATTGTTCTCAAAGGGGTTTGCATACTCTGTAGTGTTCATGTTACAGTTTCTCTTATGCAAGGAATGACACTAGCGTTTGTTAACGACCTTTTGTGTTCTAATGCTCTACGAATAACGCAGGAATTGTTCTCAAAGGGGTTTGCATACTCTGTAGTGTTCATGTTACAGTTTCTCTTATGCAAGGAATGACACTAGCGTTTGTTAACGACCTTTTGTGTTCTAATGCTCTACAAATAACGCAGGAATTGTTCTCAAAGGGGTTTGCATACTCTGTAGTGTTCATGTTACAGTTTCTCTTATGCAAGGAATGACACTAGCGTTTGTTAACGACCTTTTGTGTTCTAATGCTCTACAAATAACGCAGGAATTGTTCTCAAAGGGGTTTGCATACTCTGTAGTGTTCATGTTACAGTTTCTCTTATGCAAGGAATGACACTAGCGTTTGTTAACGACCTTTTGTGTTCTAATGCTCTACAAATAACGCAGGAATTGTTCTCAAAGGGGTTTGCATACTCTGTAGTGTTCATGTTACAGTTTCTCTTATGCAAGGAATGACACTAGCGTTTGTTAACGACCTTTTGTGTTCTAATGCTCTACAAATAACGCAGGAATTGTTCTCAAAGGGGTTTGCATACTCTGTAGTGTTCATGTTACAGTTTCTCTTATGCAAGGAATGACACTAGCGTTTGTTAACGACCTTTTGTGTTCTAATGCTCTACGAATAACGCAGGAATTGTTCTCAAAGGGGTTTGCATACTCTGTAGTGTTCATGTTACAGTTTCTCTTATGCAAGGAATGACACTAGCGTTTGTTAACGACCTTTTGTGTTCTAATGCTCTACGAATAACGCAGGAATTGTTCTCAAAGGGGTTTGCATACTCTGTAGTGTTCATGTTACAGTTTCTCTTATGCAAGGAATGACACTAGCGTTTGTTAACGACCTTTTGTGTTCTAATGCTCTACGAATAACGCAGGAATTGTTCTCAAAGGGGTTTGCATACTCTGTAGTGTTCATGTTACAGTTTCTCTTATGCAAGGAATGACACTAGCGTTTGTTAACGACCTTTTGTGTTCTAATGCTCTACAAATAACGCAGGAATTGTTCTCAAAGGGGTTTGCATACTCTGTAGTGTTCATGTTACAGTTTCTCTTATGCAAGGAATGACACTAGCGTTTGTTAACGACCTTTTGTGTTCTAATGCTCTACGAATAACGCAGGAATTGTTCTCAAAGGGGTTTGCATACTCTGTAGTGTTCATGTTACAGTTTCTCTTATGCAAGGAATGACACTAGCGTTTGTTAACGACCTTTTGTGTTCTAATGCTCTACAAATAACGCAGGAATTGTTCTCAAAGGGGTTTGCATACTCTGTAGTGTTCATGTTACAGTTTCTCTTATGCAAGGAATGACACTAGCGTTTGTTAACGACCTTTTGTGTTCTAATGCTCTACGAATAACGCAGGAATTGTTCTCAAAGGGGTTTGCATACTCTGTAGTGTTCATGTTACAGTTTCTCTTATGCAAGGAATGACACTAGCGTTTGTTAACGACCTTTTGTGTTCTAATGCTCTACGAATAACGCAGGAATTGTTCTCAAAGGGGTTTGCATACTCTGTAGTGTTCATGTTACAGTTTCTCTTATGCAAGGAATGACACTAGCGTTTGTTAACGACCTTTTGTGTTCTAATGCTCTACAAATAACGCAGGAATTGTTCTCAAAGGGGTTTGCATACTCTGTAGTGTTCATGTTACAGTTTCTCTTATGCAAGGAATGACACTAGCGTTTGTTAACGACCTTTTGTGTTCTAATGCTCTACAAATAACGCAAGAATTGTTCTCAAAGGGGTTTGCATACTCTGTAGTGTTCATATTACAGTTTCGCTTATGCAAGGAATGACACTAGCGTTTGTTAACGACCTTTTGTGTTCTAATGCTCTACGAATAACGCAAGAATTGTTCTCAAAGGGGTTTGCATACTCTGTAGTGTTCATGTTACAGTTTCTCTTATGCAAGGAATGACACTAGCGTTTGTTAACGACCTTTTGTGTTCTAATGCTCTACGAATAACGCAGGAATTGTTCTCAAAGGGGTTTGCATACTCTGTAGTGTTCATGTTACAGTTTCTCTTATGCAAGGAATGACACTAGCGTTTGTTAACGACCTTTTGTGTTCTAATGCTCTACAAATAACGCAGGAATTGTTCTCAAAGGGGTTTGCATACTCTGTAGTGTTCATGTTACAGTTTCTCTTATGCAAGGAATGACACTAGCGTTTGCTAACGACCTTTTGTGTTCTAATGCTCTACAAATAACGCAAGAATTGTTCTCAAAGGGGTTTGCATACTCTGTAGTGTTCATGTTACAGTTTCTCTTATGCAAGGAATGACACTAGCGTTTGTTAACGACCTTTTGTGTTCTAATGCTCTACAAATAACGCAGGAATTGTTCTCAAAGGGGTTTGCATACTCTGTAGTGTTCATGTTACAGTTTCTCTTATGCAAGGAATGACACTAGCGTTTGTTAACGACCTTTTGTGTTCTAATGCTCTACAAATAACGCAAGAATTGTTCTCAAAGGGGTTTGCATACTCTGTAGTGTTCATGTTACAGTTTCTCTTATGCAAGGAATGACACTAGCGTTTGTTAACGACCTTTTGTGTTCTAATGCTCTACGAATAACGCAAGAATTGTTCTCAAAGGGGTTTGCATACTCTGTAGTGTTCATGTTACAGTTTCTCTTATGCAAGGAATGACACTAGCGTTTGTTAACGACCTTTTGTGTTCTAATGCTCTACAAATAACGCAGGAATTGTTCTCAAAGGGGTTTGCATACTCTGTAGTGTTCATGTTACAGTTTCGCTTATGCAAGGAATGACACTAGCGTTTGTTAACGACCTTTTGTGTTCTAATGCTCTACAAATAACGCAGGAATTGTTCTCAAAGGGGTTTGCATACTCTGTAGTGTTCATGTTACAGTTTCTCTTATGCAAGGAATGACACTAGCGTTTGTTAACGACCTTTTGTGTTCTAATGCTCTACGAATAACGCAGGAATTGTTCTCAAAGGGGTTTGCATACTCTGTAGTGTTCATGTTACAGTTTCTCTTATGCAAGGAATGACACTAGCGTTTGTTAACGACCTTTTGTGTTCTAATGCTCTACGAATAACGCAGGAATTGTTCTCAAAGGGGTTTGCATACTCTGTAGTGTTCATGTTACAGTTTCTCTTATGCAAGGAATGACACTAGCGTTTGTTAACGACCTTTTGTGTTCTAATGCTCTACGAATAACGCAGGAATTGTTCTCAAAGGGGTTTGCATACTCTGTAGTGTTCATATTACAGTTTCGCTTATGCAAGGAATGACACTAGCGTTTGTTAACGACCTTTTGTGTTCTAATGCTCTACGAATAACGCAGGAATTGTTCTCAAAGGGGTTTGCATACTCTGTAGTGTTCATATTACAGTTTCGCTTATGCAAGGAATGACACTAGCGTTTGTTAACGACCTTTTGTGTTCTAATGCTCTACGAATAACGCAGGAATTGTTCTCAAAGGGGTTTGCATACTCTGTAGTGTTCATATTACAGTTTCGCTTATGCAAGGAATGACACTAGCGTTTGTTAACGACCTTTTGTGTTCTAATGCTCTACGAATAACGCAGGAATTGTTCTCAAAGGGGTTTGCATACTCTGTAGTGTTCATATTACAGTTTCGCTTATGCAAGGAATGACACTAGCGTTTGTTAACGACCTTTTGTGTTCTAATGCTCTACGAATAACGCAGGAATTGTTCTCAAAGGGGTTTGCATACTCTGTAGTGTTCATATTACAGTTTCGCTTATGCAAGGAATGACACTAGCGTTTGTTAACGACCTTTTGTGTTCTAATGCTCTACGAATAACGCAGGAATTGTTCTCAAAGGGGTTTGCATACTCTGTAGTGTTCATATTACAGTTTCGCTTATGCAAGGAATGACACTAGCGTTTGTTAACGACCTTTTGTGTTCTAATGCTCTACGAATAACGCAGGAATTGTTCTCAAAGGGGTTTGCATACTCTGTAGTGTTCATATTACAGTTTCGCTTATGCAAGGAATGACACTAGCGTTTGTTAACGACCTTTTGTGTTCTAATGCTCTACGAATAACGCAGGAATTGTTCTCAAAGGGGTTTGCATACTCTGTAGTGTTCATGTTACAGTTTCTCTTATGCAAGGAATGACACTAGCGTTTGTTAACGACCTTTTGTGTTCTAATGCTCTACGAATAACGCAGGAATTGTTCTCAAAGGGGTTTGCATACTCTGTAGTGTTCATATTACAGTTTCGCTTATGCAAGGAATGACACTAGCGTTTGTTAACGACCTTTTGTGTTCTAATGCTCTACAAATAACGCAGGAATTGTTCTCAAAGGGGTTTGCATACTCTGTAGTGTTCATATTATAGTTTCGCTTATGCAAAGAATGACACTAGCGTTTGTTAACGACCTTTTGTGTTCTAATGCTCTACAAATAACGCAGGAATTGTTCTCAAAGGGGTTTGCATACTCTGTAGTGTTCATATTATAGTTTCGCTTATGCAAAGAATGACACTAGCGTTTGTTAACGACCTTTTGTGTTCTAATGCTCTACAAATAACGCAGGAATTGTTCTCAAAGGGGTTTGCATACTCTGTAGTGTTCATATTATAGTTTCGCTTATGCAAAGAATGACACTAGCGTTTGTTAACGACCTTTTGTGTTCTAATGCTCTACAAATAACGCAGGAATTGTTCTCAAAGGGGTTTGCATACTCTGTAGTGTTCATATTATAGTTTCGCTTATGCAAAGAATGACACTAGCGTTTGTTAACGACCTTTTGTGTTCTAATGCTCTACAAATAACGCAGGAATTGTTCTCAAAGGGGTTTGCATACTCTGTAGTGTTCATATTATAGTTTCGCTTATGCAAAGAATGACACTAGCGTTTGTTAACGACCTTTTGTGTTCTAATGCTCTACAAATAACGCAGGAATTGTTCTCAAAGGGGTTTGCATACTCTGTAGTGTTCATATTATAGTTTCGCTTATGCAAAGAATGACACTAACGTTTGTTAACGACCTTTTGTGTTCTAATGCTCTACAAATAACGCAGGAATTGTTCTCAAAGGGGTTTGCATACTCTGTCGTGTTCATATTACAGTTTCGCTAATGCAAGGAATGACACTAGCGTTTGTTAACGACCTTTTGTGTTCTAATGCTCTACAAATAACGCAGGAATTGTTCTCAAAGGGGTTTGCATACTCTGTCGTGTTCATATTACAGTTTCGCTCATGCAAGGAATGACACTAGCGTTTGTTAACGACCTTTTGTGTTCTAATGCTCTACAAATAACGCAGGAATTGTTCTCAAAGGGGTTTGCATACTCTGTAGTGTTCATATTACAGTTTCGAACTGATGCGTCCATAATGTTGATAAATAATGTGCTCATTAGTTTTTGAGCTCGCAGTTCAGCAAAAAAAACGGAAGCCAAGCTCAACAGAAGGTGACAGAAACCCTCAATAACCCACATTGACCATTGTCTCTCATGAAGTGAACAACTTCTGCCTCCTGTTTAAAATACAGGTGGAGAGATAATTCTTCGCAATGCATTGAGTATGTTCATTGAATATGTTTTTTTCAACATCATATAATTTAAATGACAGAAGTTTGGTCAGTGATACAACTGTTTGTTGATATTTTATAGATAGGGTTAGACTGTAATTTAAGGCAGTCTGGGTCAATCTTTTTTTGTCTCTTTACTCTTTTATGAACGCCGAAAATTGTATGAAATGGGTCAGAACTCTTGACATTACTGGCAATGCCTCTTCAATTGTGGCCCGCCTGAACAGAGTGAACACTACAACGACAATGCCCACTTTACTGAAAACGTTCAGGCGTGGAACCGAAGGCCAAAAAGTGTTGAAACCAAAATCTCTGCTGAGGCAAATAAAAATGGCAAAAAATTCAGTTATTGTTTTTTTTAAATAAACGTTTTTAAGGGAACTTGTGCTAAATCCAGACAGTGCTGTGTTCCGAGACCAATTTTGATGACCTAACACCGAGGAGTCCGATTATTTCGATTGAACCAATTATGTTGAATACGAAATAATAACAAACTACAGGGAAGAAAACCTGTCTGAGTACATCGCTACTCACCTGGTCTTTTGCATGTATATTAGGAATCGGAAATTTGCACTGATTCTCGAACGGATGGAACTGTAGGAGTACGGTATCCGCTTTGTATTCTGTGTTTGTGTTTTGTCTTCTCAGAAACGCCTGTCTTGAAGGCCGACTAGGAAGCGCGATAGACTCAAAGTTCATTTTCGAATGGTAGTTTACGAGTCCAACGATGAAGAAAATACCGACAAAACACTGGAAAACTAAGATTAAGAAAGAGTGGAAATTAATTCCGTTTTATCTCAAATTGTTAAGTAGATTTGTGCAAAACTCGTGATACAGTCAACTGATCAAATTCGTAAAAAATGACGCATACTGTTCTGTTGGTCTATGTTTGGTATAGTTACAGCAACTAGCTTTTTGAAGAGGATACAAAACTGATCTGACCAAAATCGCTCGCCAGCTCCATGGTAATGGGGAAGTGGAGGTTGCAAACTTCATTTGAAAACTGAAAACAACCCTGTATGACGTTTAATGTGTTTGCCGAAAAATTCCAATTACCTTCATAATACAATGTTAGAACTTGAAAACTATAGACAAATCGTCATACGACAAGAAATATTTGACGACATAGTGAAAAAGAACAATAGTTGTTCACTAATATTACTACATGACTAGTATATACATCTCTTTATTTCGCTCCGTCTGACGGATATATAAATTGAACGATGTATCGAATAGACTATGAATGGTTGTACTAACCCCGTGTGAATTGTTACGCGATAAAGTAGAGAGAAAAAGTTGATGATTACATTGTTATCAAGTTTTCTTTACTTGAGGTAAAAAAAAAACTGTGACGGATTTTGACTCCGAAAGGCACTCTAAGACCAGAAGCCGTACTTTGAAATAACTCGGAGCCCATTTTTCCTGTCATATGTCAGTCACAACTTCACAGAGACTGTATTCGGTGAGAAGGCAATAGAAAGCGAACAGAGTTTTCAAGAGACGTGGTTAGAGTTTTCGCAAGGAGCATTGCGTATGGTCACAGTAAATGACGAGGTTTGAGAGAGGCGGGTCGTTGCATGTATTATCTTGACCTTCCTCACACTTCTCCGCCAAATGCAACTAACCAAAGAGGATTTGTAGAAAAACAAACAACACCTTTTGTGTATCAATTCTGAACACAAACTTATTAATGCATTTTCCAAGGAAGAGGTGGAGATTTTAAAATTACTGAGAATAGTTACGACCGACGAATGGTCTCCATGTTTCCAAAAATGGAAACTATTTCAATCTTTTTTGCTCACATACTCAAGTATAACTGTTCATTACAAACGTACAAAAGTCGTAAAATATTTTTTCAAACCTGTAAACTAGAACCTACAAATCACTCAACGTAGGAAATTATAGAGTTCCTGGTTTTGTGCACAATGGTTTGCAGTTTTTGTCATTACTTCAACTCTAGGTGCTATAACGCTTGTCATATTATTCAACAGTTGTTCTCTATTTCGCAGCTGTGATTTGTAGATTCTAGTTTACAGGTTTGAAAAAATCTTTTACGACTTTTATATGTTTGCAATGAACAGTTGTACTTGAGTATATTAGTATTTTTCGGTTATTTGCTGATTCTAGTTTACAGATTTGAAAAATACTTTACGACTTTTGTATGTTTGTAATGAACAGTTATTCTTGAATATATTAGTGTTTTTCGGTTTTTGTAGCAGTAGCTGCTCCATTTGATAGTGGCTGTCTAAGGGCGCACAGCAGAAGACAAATCTCACCGTCGTTGGGCCCCTACCTTTTCTAATATATTTTTCGTAAAATATATTTCGTTTTCTAGTTTACAATCAAAATATAATGGGTAACCGAGAATACGGAACTCATTGGCGATCTTGCCGGGAGGGTCACCGCCGGGTCGTCACTTTTTGACTCTGCGGTTTCCGACATGATTGGCGACTCGCTGGCGTTGAAACATAAAAGTTGGGTCAAGTAACGACTCGTCGCCATACTCCAAAGAATATGAGTTTCTAAAATACCAACCCGCAAGAATAATGAACAATCAAAAATGGTGCTCCACATTGTCTTTCTTCAAATTTATTTGTTCTGAATGCCATTCTCTTTCACATTAATGACGAGAGAGGAGACACGCAGTGGAAGATTGTGCCCTGCGACTCGACAAAGATGATATATTTATGTAAAAAGTCGGCTGAATAACTAATAGGCATAATCATTTGACTCTGTTAATTTTTTGTTGGAATGTCAGTAACTGCACCAATCAAAAAAGTGATAAATTCTCAAGACTATCAATGCTTCATTTTTTGAACTTCATCAGTGTAGAAGACTTCGATGCCGTTTCTCTGCTTACCAACAATCTTACTTTCTCACAAAAAATCTCACTTTTTCACAAAAAAATCTTACTTTCTTACAATAAATCTTACTTTCTTACAATAAATCTTACTTTCTCATGAAAATTCATGCGTTCGAAAAAAAATCTCAACTCGTTGAAAAGTTTTTTTCTCACGATTTTTTCCAAGTTTCCGTTTCGAACCTCGTTTTTCCTCATTTTACATTCTCATTTGAACTAAAATATTTCTTGCGAGTCTCTTATTGTTCAAATTTTGTTTACAGAGGGGTGGAACCAGAGCCATCCACAAGTATCCGTCTTTTTTTGATCAATTATCACATAAAAAACTCAAATTTTTTTAATTGTCTGATTTCAAATGGTGATATATAAGACTTTGCATAGTTCCAACTTTGAAAGTTTTTGCTGATGTACGGCTCACTGGCGGTCAATCAATTTGAAAAGGAATATATTTGAACAGGTCAAAATAAGTGGGAAACATTTTACTTTCACCCCTACATTTGTTAGTACAAAAAACGAGTGTCAAGAAAGCGAAGATTAGTTTTGGAGTTCATAAAAATATAAAACAGGTTCATTGCTCACTGAAAATTTCTTGATAAATGGTTCACAAATTATCATCAATTATCATCAAATTATCATTCATCAAGAACTATGTAATTACCGAATTCCAGAACAATTGTCTCAGTTATCATATATTGCATGAAAATATAACTTTCGGCAACTCAGGCATCTTCGAATATGTATTGTGTATCAAATAAATTATGTTTTATCTCTTTCCTTTTAATGATTAGTAAGAATGATTTGAAGAGACTATTTTATTTTTTATTATTCTTTCAAGTTGCTTCGTAGAGAGGCGGTGATCATCATACATGTCACAGATCTTTGTAGTAGCAGTTTCTTCTGAGTTGATCTTGGTCCCTCCTTTATTGAAGACATCATGGTGGATCATCGAATGCCCTAATGGCATTGATCCAGTGACATGCGAGAAACTTCTATTGAGGGGGGGGGGGAAGAGGACTGCGTGGGAACATGTATTCCTGTAGGGAATACGGACCAGTGATTCCCAGCCGCGAGTGGCCCGGGTTTTTCATCGCGCCTTCGCCGTCCGCCATCTCGGATACCTGAATTGGACACGTGGTGTAGACGGTCTACTTAATTTAGTGATTCAAGTTATCAATGTACGTTTTTCATGAGAACTTTCTTCATTGCGTTTTCTGAAACGTCGGTTTGTTTACATACTGTACGAGCGTGACCAATCACTTACAGAACTTTCAAACTCTTTGGAAACCTGGTGAAAAACCATCTTGAAGTGCATTGGCACGTTGCTGAACTTGCTGTGGAAAAGGTGAAAACTGTAGCGTGTTTTCATTTCCGTGTCAAGTTGTTTTATTCCTAATTGCAGCTTAGTTTGCTGTAAAAGTTCGCCAAACAATTTGACGTGCGAAACAATCAGTGAAATCGAAACAGATTTTTGTGCCAGTTTCAACACTGCCGCACCGTTTTTGACTGATAAGACCGAGTTTCACTCCAACTGGATTCACGAAGTGGGTCGACATCGAAAGGAAGTGAGTGGCAATTTAGAGTGTTGTGACATTGTCTCAGAAGTAGCATCTCCTGGGTTGTATTGATTTGGTTGAAATTCGGTTTTTATCCTGTCCCACGAGCTTCTATTAGAACGAAAAAAAACGTGACATGTTCACTTTTTGTGAGTTTCCTTCCACTGTTGCCACAACCCGCTTTAAGTGTACGATGTTATACGAAGAGGTATACTTTGAATGTTCCTATCTCACATTGCGTGGACCGTTTTTGTAATATTTCTAGTTTTACCTCCATGTTCGTATTATGTAAAACAAATCCTTAAAATCTACTGCTCTGTCTATTCGGGCTCTATTCTTTGTCCAATCGTTACTGTGTATTGCTCTGTAGAGAATGTGTTCTTCAAAATGTGCTCCCATGTGCGGTTTTTATCTTGAAGAGTGAACAACGATTTTCAGTTTCGAATATGTATACGATACTTTTCGCGTGTTTGATTGGTGTTTCGACGGCATGTCTCGCTACTGAACCCGGAGAGTGTGAGTGCAAATCATAACTGAGACAAAACTGTTTTGCACTACTGCAATAATGGCGATACTGCGAGACAATTCTGTTTTGATTGGAGGGAAAAATTTTCAGAACGCACAATAATCTATTCTTATGAGAAAAGTGCTAGCGTTCGATGTATCACAGAATATGAAAAGGAGCCATACTATGTACAGGTTATGGTGAAATTAATGTGCCCAGAATATATTCTGTTTTGATAACGCTTTCTCATTTGCCATAGGGTCAGATTGTTTACTCAGAGGTTGAAACTGAAGAGGCACGCTTTCTTTAACGTGCACCGCGATTTTCAGTCTACAAGTGCAACTTCGCTCACCGTCGTATACTGTTAGTCAATTGCACAGTCACGTGAAACTTGTTAAACTCAGCACAAGTCAGAAACGTGCAATTACAAAGTGCACGATTCCTAATTAGAATGCTAACTTTACGTGACTATTCAATTGACTTCTAGTATGTGTTTGTTTCAGTCGAGGTGATAACGACGACCACAACAACCACAGAAGCAACTACAACCGTATCGACAACAACAGTCTCAACGACCACCACTACAGACAATGGTACCGCAGATGCCGCTAGTTTCGGTCAGTTCAGTTCTTTTCCTCTTTCTCACCCAAACAAAACACTGCTTGATATATGAATCCAGGCGGCGTAGCAAACCGTCCAACCTCATGAGATGTTCATAGGAGTTTCTCATGAGATACCTCATGAGCTACTCGTGAACTCACAATTTTGTAGCATAGAAATCAATAAAAGCTCACGAGAAGCTCGTGCCATTAGCTTATGAGGTAACTCATGAGATTTTTGAGGAATGGCTACGCCGCCAGTTCGCTTGCTGGCGAGGGTCAGATTGCCTATGCTAGAACATTTCGGTCTGTCTATCCCAGCCTGCGTCTTTCGAAACATATGCTATTTCTCTGCTCTTTCACCCCATCGACACAAAAGTAACGCAAAACAGTGACGACAAGCGTGGAGATGAAGGTGCCGGGACGTTCTATCAGACGTATAGTGCTCACATTTCCTAACTGGACTCGTTGGCAGCGTGCCAAAAACTTTGGAAGACTGTTATTTAGAGAAAACATATATTTTACAGAGAGTTTGCTCGAATACGAATTATAACTAAGGGGAAGAACCCTTCACATAAATTTATACTATTTTGAAGTATTTCAACATGTTCAAAAACTACCTTGAAATTTCATTGGCAAGCTGCCCAAGTCCAGTTGGGAAATGTGCGAACTATACTCAGGAACGCTCTAGGATAAACAGCGAGATTCGTGAACTGCTCCGTTCGGAGAATAAAATGCCTTTCGAGTCATTACTTCTAACAGTTGTAATATAATTGCAGATGCCGTCGAGCAGCAGTTCATTGGAGAGGTGCAATTTAGTATAGATCAGGCGGCGACCCAACTATCTTGTGAACCAGACTGGCAATTGTTCGATCTAACCGCTTCCTGCTATAAGGTTGGTTCCAGTACATTTTGGGGTGCAACATTTTGGGGTTTGGTGTGGATGGGGGCAAGCAATACTGTGTTTAAAACATAGTCCCAGTATTTATTATTTGATTTCCGTTTAATGTTTTAGCTGGGCAGCAGGTACAACTTTGAATATCGGCATAGTTACTGAAACAACTAATGTTAATTAAATGAGGTGAGAAACTTATATATCATATGACTAGTGTATCCAGACGCGTTGTGTGTGACACGGCGTTGGCAAGTAAATACCACGGAAGTGATCTATGCTAATATGCATGTAAAATCTATAGCCGGATCCTAAAATAAGCAGAACAGGTCAAATTGAACTCGTTGTGCCCACGTCTTTGATCTCATTCAATGTTTCCTCCGTGACGGTACATGATTCTAGGTCGGCGACAGTGCCAGATTCTTTGCAGCGGCGGAGGCCGACTGTGTCTCAATGGGAGCACACGTTTCTTCAATTCACTCGGATGAAGAAAATGGATTCGTTACAAGTGAGCTATCTCATTTGAACTTCGGCCAGAACTGAGCAATTCAACACAATCATCGCACACCACTGTAGTATTTTTTCTAAACGGTGAATTCCACCAATACAAAGAATAGAAAACAACCAAATATTCAATTAACCAACTGTTTATTTAGCTTGAGTTTTACTAATCATAGATTTGTGAATAGGGGTTTCTAGTTCCTTTTCTCCAGACAAATATTTAATGAATATCATCAGAAATGCCCACAGCCTAGCTTTCAGGTATGTTGGTGACTGGTTACCCTGCCATGGTTCAGTGGACCGGTCTTACTCGGAAAGGAGGCGCCATCTCATTCACCGACGGATCACCCGTAGATTATGTCAACTGGGCCGCCGGACAACCGAATACACCAAATGGCAACTGTGTAATGGTAAGTGCTAAGAAAGGCAGTTCTTGCTACTATGACTTGTATTGTATCTTTCACGGTTTATCGTATGCAGTTGTTTTTCCAGTAAGTTATTTCAAATATTCATTCAATGCGTTTTCAATCCGAGCCTTGTTGTATGTTGATCCCCACAATATGGATAATGCACTGCTTTTATTTTTTGCTTTTATTACCAAGGGAAACACTGCAACGTGGGCCGAGCGGGCGAGTGGTCACCTTTTGTCGGTCATTTAGAGTAACTATGATTATACACTAGACTGGGGCTACATTATACCTAATAGCTGCGAAAACCTCCTATGCCTGAGCATGGTATGCTGGAAATACATTGCAAATTCACGTAGTTAGCATTCAAATGACGCATCATGCACTTTGCCATTGCAAGTTTCTGAGTTCTGTGTTTATCATGTTTCACTTGACTATGCAATCGACGTATACGTGACCACAACCTTAGTTAGGCTCAAAGGTGATTATTTCGTGACACTATTTTTACGGAGTCTCACATTTGATTAGATGTTACGGAGTATGACAGACTTAGTTTGAAAAGAAAAGCAATCTCAAACATCCTTCTGATTCTCGTTTTGCAGTTGGATGACGCGGCATCAATGCAATGGAACGATGTCCACTGCGAGTCAAGAGTAATGATATACTTGTGTAAAAAGCCAGCTGGTTAATGTACAACACATATTGTTCGGAGTAACATGATTTTAAAGAACTAATAGTAAACCTAACAGTTGTTCTGTTCTGTGTTTTGGGAAACAAAAACAAAGCCAGTTTTGTTGGGATGGAGTTTTCAAGAAGTTTATTGAAACGTACTCTTATTGGCTAAACGATGATCACTTTGGTATTCTTGGGAGAACATTATCCCTTGTTCATGAACAACTAGATAGAAAAACGGCAAATAAAGTTATAATTGTCACCGCACAAAATATTATTTGTCCCCGAAGTTGATGAAAAAGGCTGTGGATTACTCCTGAAATAATCTAGTTTTATATTTTTGAAAGATCGACATACACAAAACTCGAATTGCGAAGCAAGTACATTCAAACAGTTGTTGATCCAATTGCACTAATTTTTCACATTTTCAAATATTCACTCTCTCTCTCTCTCTCTCTCTCTCTCTCTCCCCCTTTCTCTCTTTCTCTCTCTCTTTTTCTTTCGCTTTCTCTTTCTCTCTTTCTCTCTCTCTCTCTCTTTCTATTTCTCTCTCTTTCTCAATCTCTCTTTCTCTCTCTTTTTCTCTCCCTCTGGTCGAACAGGATAGGTTCACACAAACTACAATATATCTTTCAGTGTTCTATCTGGTGAGCTTTTCTTTATATTATCCATTTCAATGCTTTCCACTCCTATCATAATTCACTGGACCGCAGGGTCAGTGGGTCAAAAACTCGTTATATTGTCGATGGTGAGAAATTATTCTCTGTTATCCGCAGATTTGGGAGTTTGTTACACCTAAACGTGAAATAACCATGTATGCAGTTACAAATGAAACCTAACCTTAGTGAGCGTACAGATGAGCAAATAATTCAACAATAACGGCCCATATGCACATGTGAAGGTCATGTCTTATACTCACTGTTTACCATTGTATACCATTCCAACACAATCGTTCAATATTGTTTACCACGATTGATAATGTTATATGTGTGATTGTGTGATACTATGAACGATTCGAACACGGTAGAATTAGTTACCGTGAGAGTATTCATCACTTTCCCTATTCTGGTATACAGAAGATACTGTAGTTCGCCCAACTGCCCTGTTTTTGATCGTGCTTGTCACACTTGTTTCTTCTCATAGCCAATTAATGGAAGCGATTTCATAAAAAGTAGCGGAGAGATACAAAACTACGCAGCGCAACATTGATGTCACAATTTCTCCCGATTTCCTGCTATCACCAATCTGATTTTCGATCATTGAGACGGCGAATAATCCGTGTCACCCATACGTGTAGAGATCATTAGAAAATGAGAGATAAGAGCTTAGAACTCAAAAACCTCTTTTTTTCTACTTGGAATTCTACCACGCCTACCAAATCGGCGTGGTAAATAAATAATGAAGGTAAGCTCAAGGAGAGTCTAGAAAAACAAGAGAGAAAAGAGTATAGAAAGTGGTACGTTTTGCCTCAGTGAGAAAGGGGAAAGAAATTAGATACGTCCTGTTGGACTATAGAGTAATGAAAAGATATAATCTAAAAATAAGAGAAACCTATAGGAAATATAATGAGTGTCTAAAAAAACCAGAAGCTGGGAGTTTTTTTAATCTGTCGTCTACTCTACTTTCCAGGTAGTTATTTTGTATTACTTTTATGTACTCAGTCAAATAATATTTTTGGTGGTAGGAACTCAATTTATGAGACCAATCAGGACGTTTTTAGATGAATATCGAGGCTGAGTGTGAGAAACTTCTGCAATTCAATGATTTGAGTTATCAATAAACTTGGCAACCGAAATAAACAAAACAATCAAATGTAGTGGAAACTAGCCGACTCCACCAATGTTCTTGAAAATCTACCCCTAACGACTTTGCGTAGAAATTATTTGCAACTGTATGCAAATTAATTTTTTATTGATCACGTGAATGTTTACATTTGTCACAAGTGCTCAAGATACTAATTTTCGTTTCGATTAAAATTGAGGTTGTGTGTAGTGAAACACCAATCGACCATTTCGCGATACAGTATTACTAGTGACAGTTCAGTCATGAACGGCTTGATTGTCCACAGAAGTTCAGCTTTTTGTTATAGTGGTGAGAGTCTATCAGTACAAAAATAGCAGTATCTTGAATTGGATACTTGAATGAATGTGAATTATCTTGAATTCCGTATCTCGAATTCTATTTTTGAACAAATGTAAATTATATGGGAACGGTTCCTTCAGAAGCACAATGCAATCCTGAGAATACGGCACTGGCGGTGGAACCAACACCATGCACAATAAACACTACTTTATTGACAATGCTTTCATTTTTTCCTTCTGTGGCGCAGTTCAGTTTTTTGCTGTCCTAGAAACATTGCAGTTTTTTTCCACTCGCGCAACGCTCACGTATAAAAAGGATATGATATTAGCACAGTAACGGATGTTGCATTTCATTAACATCATACTTTGGGTTAGGTCTTTTTTTGGAGCTTTCTGTACATTGTCCTACTGTAAAAGAGAATAAACCACAAACCTGGTATACGAACGAGTGGTTGGACAAAAACAGACCACAAAACATAGCGTAGTTTTGATTTTTGACGTAAATCCCTTTTCTTGGAAAATAGGGTTTATCTGACAAGTATTCACATCATCTGTACTGGAACTAACGCTTTCCTGATTCATTCATACTGAATAATCTCCGAGAATTATAGGGAATAGTTTCACAATCACTCGAATGTTTTTCTACCACATCGCTTAAACATTAACCGGTATCCAATTCACCATTCTTCTAATAACTAGTTTATATTCCGTTTTTATGAAGTTTTCCTGAAATACGCGGCTAAGAAGTGGTGAAAAAGGTTTCAAACCAGATAACCAGTCACTCGATCAGTGGTTAATTACCAACTTTGGTATTCTTCACCTAATCCGATTTCTCTCGATCATGATGTTCTTCTCACCCTAAACCGGCTCAGTAAGGATGCATACTTATTCACTGCTTTATGTGTTTGTTATACGCTTCAACCAGTATTGCAGGAGAAAAGACCGACATTTTTCCAATTCGGCATCGTGTTTTTCCCCGTTCTAGACTTTCAAGTAGGAGCCATGATCTCATTATTCCTTGTTCTTATTGCCGGTACCATGCCAGTAAACACGGCTTTCTGTGGTTACTCTTCTATTCCCTACAGTTTGGAGGTGATCACAATGATAATTCGAGCCAAAACATTATGATTAATACAGTTTGAAAACATTCCTATCCTTCGTGACAGACAATAGTTTTAGTGTTTTTTCATCAGTGAAAGTTGTAATCGATACTACCAGATTATTTCGCGCACACAAACTTCAATAAATTCGAGAATTGAGACAAAACTGAGAGACCACTAGGCTGGTTTCAATAAGAACAGAGCTTAGCTCTCGATAATGACGTACAGTTTTAGGATAGAGAGTTCAATAATTCATAAATATTCAAAGACCTGTCGTTTCTGCCAAATAAGTGAAAAATGCAAGGTACATGTGCATTGTACATGAAACACATAAAGTGCGTCGAACCACAGTGCATTGAACCATGTAAACGTCCACCCCAACACATCGGTTTGTATTCAATCAACATGCTAATGTCTTTTATAGGTTCTACCGAATGGAGATACAGTGTTGGGCTGTGCAAGACCGTCCTGTTTCGGCTGGAACCCTGACACGGGACTGCCCATGTCTTCCGACCCTTCATTCGCCAAGTGAGCGCCAATTATTCATTTCCCAGGAAGGTATTTTGTCAATCAAACTGTGTGCACTGTGCTGTAAATTGTGGTTGTTAATCGAGTTCGAAAGTTTGAGATTAACCACCCTAGATGTCTCAATGTATTTGCATCTGCATTCTACTAGCATTGTATTTGTATAGTATTCATTTCTCTGACAGCAAAAGGTCGAATCATTCGAACGATGCCGAGAGAACGGCCGTTGATGATTTGCTATCGTATGAAATAGTGTGTAGTGCAAAGATACGCAGACAGGCTACAAAATTGATCATGCGGAAATCCTATGTTTGTCAGGGTGAATGGCCATGCAGATGGCTTTTTCCGCCAGGGACCGACTTCTCGCCAACCTTTTGATGTCAAGGATTCACGTGTCTACAATCAGCAAGTCGCAGTCAGTTTCAAACTTTCGTTTCATTCATTCGTACCTGTTCTTAATGTCGTCTAAATACTTGTTCTATTCCCTACAGTTTGGAGGTGAGCACAATGATAGTTTGAACCAAAACATTCCAATTAATACAGTTTAAAACTTTCCTATTCTTCGTGACACACGATAATTTCAGTGTTTTTTCATAAGTGAAAGTTGTAATCGATACTAGCAGATTATTTCGCGCACACAAACTTCAATAAATTCGAGAAATGAGACAAAACTGGTGCTGTATTAGCGATTAATTATAGCGCGAGACTTGCGTTCCAGCGCGATGGAAGAGCCGAGAAATACCGTATGTTTGAGGAGTCGCACCTTGCGATATAATTACCGGAATCTTCATGAACACGGACTGATATCTGTGCATTTGTTTCTCAGCGTTTTCAAGTTGGGTAAACGATTGAGAGCATGACATAGACAACTTCAAATGTATGAATTACATGAGAAGAAAACTTGGAAAACAAGAAGTCTCTATCAGAATTGTCCTAACACATGTATTTATGAGATGAAGGAACGTGAGCACACTCTGTGGTAATTTAGAACTGACCAACACATCTTTTTCAATTGTTACACATTTAGGAGTGTAATTTCTCCCCCGCTGCTTCATGTGGTCCTAATCAATGGGTTGCCGGAATCGAACCGAATAACAATCCGTGGTCTTTTCAGTAAGGATTAGAATTTGGTTTGGAATACAGCATAGTAAACCTATAGTAAACCTATACTCATGTATTATCCATTGAACACTTGGAGTCAGAATCCCATTCACTTTAATGAATATCTGGACGTAAATCGACCGAGTTCTCTCCAACTGAACAAATTCAAATAGTGTGAATAAGTAGTGTTGGAAAAAAGTACACCAAATTTCATAACAGGTTTCTTATTGTGATGTGGCCTTCATAGATTTTGGCTGTTCAGGGCTTCTGTTCAATGTTGCACGATTCCTGCTCTCTCAGCATCTGACAACCGAGGAGTTGCTAGTGTGAAGAAAGGGCAAATTGTGATTGGTGGAGAGGTACGTTCAGACAAAACTTATTTGAGTTACTGAAAAGGATGGAATTAACTAATTTTATCTGATCATTTAAATTTGGTTACCATCGATAAAAAAGTACTGTACTAGCAATACTATGTCGGTTTGTAAAAACACAGTATAATTGAAAATTCCTGGTTCCACCCAACGTGTCACATGACCGCTCCGCTGTTCACGAATGTGAAAACGATCGGCATAGTATGGAATAGGTTTCAATTGGAAATGTTCATTCGAATCCATGAAGTTTTTCCGCGCAGGACTAGTTTTTAGAGACAGTAGTGCACTAATTTTCATCCCGTTCTTCCATAATAAATAAAACTTCCAGGTTATGCAAAATGGAGTTCAAACCCACTTCGATTACATAAGTAATCTGCGAAAAGTTCGATACGACGGTCAGTTTTCGGCACCAATTCTATATCGAATATGTTTTTGGTAACCCCATTTTCAAGTTACCTAACAGGTTACCGGTAGGTAACCTGAAACTGGATTCCGGTCATCGTACCACCTAACGGTAATAACCACATTTTGCGTTTGAAAAACAGGTAACCGGTTTTCATTTTAGGCCCCCAAGTGGTAAATTGGAAAAAGGGTTATCAAAAACTGGTTACCAAAAAACGATTAGATCTACACTGTTATTCGAAGCGCATGTTGGCGTTGCTGAATTTCGTTCATCGAACATATGTATACGACCAGTAATTTTAAAGTCGCAAACTTGTACAGTAATTGGTAATTCTCATCCTTGCAACAACACACAACACATAGCCTAAGCACCGTAAAAAACCGCTGTTGTTGTTGGAACTCCTAGATGACAACATTTTTATCTGGGGTAGCAATAACCAAGCATGATCACAAACAGCTAAGGTCCAGGATGTTAATGTTTCGCTAGCATACTGTTAGAAAAAATCTAATATGAAACGTATAAAATATAAAACACAATAATATAATGCCTACCACAGCGTTGGAGCCTTGCGCGTTTCTTTTTTTTCTATAGTCAACGATCGATCTCTCTTTTCCAATTGGTCCCGTTGCACATTTTGTGTAGAATAAATAAAAATAATTGAAAAACGCTAGATGTATGGTTTTTGCAGAATACTAGAGCATCAGAACACTAATCGAACAGTTAAAGATTAAATGAGACCAGTGGCCGTATGCATCATAATTTTTCACGCTTCCGGGAGCGAAAAATAGGTTGAGTTTTTGCTCCACGGAGCATGAATAAATATTGAAGCATACGGCCACAGGAACCAACCTTGATTATCTGATTGCTGCAGTATCCTGCTTTCACCTAGACGCTTTGCTTTTCGCGCAGCGTCAGCATGAATATCACGAGTAGTATGTATCACGAGTGACATACCAATATACGTGTTAACTCTCTTGTCTGATCCTGAAATGATTAGAGCAGCTCAAATCTAAATCTCGTTCATTTGATCTCCAATCCATTTCAAGACGCGGAACCTCGTATATTTCAGGATCCATTATTCACGAAGTGACCATAAAGCGCATGCCATGTCAGGAAATCCCCACCTACGCTCCGCAACCCAAACCTGTCGTTCGCCAGTATTACAAACCGGTCGTTCGCCAGTATTACAAACCGGTTCGTGACATGTATTCAAATATTTTAGATCACTTATTTTCCTCTCCTATTCATTATCTCTCTATCTCTCTTCTCCCTCTATATTTCTCAATTCGGTGACTCTCTCGATCTTATTTTCTCTTCCCCTCTCTAACTCGTCATTTCCTTTCTCTCTCTCTCTCTCTCTCTCTCTCTCTCTCTCTCTCTCTATTTCTCTCTCTCTTTCTTCAATAGTTGAATCTTTCCGCTATGTTTCTCTCCGTCTTTCCGTTTCCGTCGATCTCTCACTAAGTCCCTCTTTTCGTCCTTTGCCTTCATTATAATATAGTAATTCAGAGAACGACCTGCTGCCCCACCTGTTGCTATTGTTTCTCGGCAGATACAAAGGTAAATAGTGTTTATAAGACTCATAATTTCTCTAGTTCTCTTCGCAATATCACTTTATTGACCGATCGTAAATTTGTTTCGAGCGCGGCAAACTTTCCTTATCTGGCCAAATTGATCATCAATCAGTCAGAACTGTGTCATTTTCAGAGAAGTTCGGTTTTCGACAGCAACAGTTCAAACTATCAATCAGTGGACCGAAACTGGTTGCGCTATGAAATGAAGCTTTCAGGTTCGCCTGATAGATGGAAGTGAGAAACGCATGGATGAACTGGCTAAAAGGGATTGGATCCAGACGGTGACAAACGAAAATGTACGTCTGGTAGCAAACAAAGGTTCAGAAAACCTATTCCTATAGTGAAGGAATGTTTGTTGTGGTTTGATCTCAACTCAAGCCCTTCTTCACGGATTTCGACCAAAAAGGACCGGGTTCAAACTATCAACAGGGCGAAATAGATGAAGATATACCGAATAGGCTTGCTCTGAAAACCCTATAATATGTCTCCTATCAAATAAATAGAACGGATTTTCACTTTTATCTACTCCAACGTCACCATTCTCTCGATGGAAGGCCGATATGAATCGGGATCAAACTACAAAAGCTGTAGATCGAAACAAAATCTACAGGCCACGGCGTTCTCAAGAACAGCTTTAATAAATAAGGAACTCGCGTCCTCGATTTGAGACGCTCCGCAAATGATTCGCGTGAAAATAAGCGCGATACGCAGCGAATTAGTGTTGGCACCGTTCCAAATTGCAGTGGGATACAGTGTCCCACCACGAAAACTTTGTGGACGGAGCTCAATACAAGTTTAGTCGCAAAAATTACTGTAGGCGAGAACGCCGTGAGGCCTGGCCTGCTTTCAATCCAGTCAGCTTTACGGAATACTGTACCGTGATTGTCTGAAATTGTTGTGAATATATTAGATATTCTCAACCTATACTATATTAACCATTGATTCCAATACTCTGTGTGTCTAAGCTCTCGTAACATTCCTCTCTATTTTCGATTTATAGAATCTTTTCAGAGTACGTACGAACCTGTGTTGTACTGGTTACATAGAGTGCCATCTCAGAAAGCAGAATTTATCAAGTGAGTCTGTTGCCATGCTTGTTCTATTTTTTGTTTATCAATAAGTTATATTACGGTTTTGTAAAATTTGTATTCAGGTGGATTTTGTGTTTTTTCTTTTGTCTTCGAGCGTGGTATTTTCTGAAGTTCGGGAAATTTAGTACATCAGAAATTTCAAAACCAATTCTCAGTTTCGTGAATGAGCGATAATAGAGCAACTAGAAACAAAAGTGGAAAAATAAACTAAAACGTTCACTAAACTTTTAGATTCACTCTATCTGACGGAAATGAGTTAAAGATGACAAGATCTCATTTCGTTTACAAGACGAGTTGTGATGAGCAGAAAGAAGAGGAGGTTAGTTCAATGGATAAACTTTTTTTCGTACAATTATTGTTTACTTTGTTCAAGAAGACAGCCCCTTCTGAAATAGGAATCAACACTTTATGTGTTTCATCTGATTTTACAGTTGGAGCAAAAAATTCAATAAATACAGAATTTTTATTCTCTAGCACTGTTATACTTTGTTATACAGTCATTTCATCTTAAACTTGGAATATTATCATACTGGAAGAAATTATTCAAGAATTTTGGTTAGACGGGATCATTTTTCTACTCAAAACATTACTCTTTTGCGAACAATTGATGTTGAAGAGTAACATTTATAACCTGAGTTGTTTTAAATTATAAGTTATGAGTTCAGTGAGAAACGAACAATCAATGTTCAAGAGTAAAATCATGACAGTGGAAGCACTTATTCTACCTATTTTTTGTTTGTCTTTTAGTTGGAGTTTACCGATTTGTCGCCCCGAGCGGTGCCCGCCGAGGAGGTCCACCAAGGAGATTGTCTCTACACCGTCCCGGTTGTAAGTGGACTTCTAGGAAGTGACTAAATCGTCTTTGTAGTTTGATCATCAATCACAATGTGATCCACGAAATTCGACTGAACAGCAACGCTAGCAAACTACAATCACAGCGGGTTTGGGTGACATATATCGTTTTAGGACTGGTTCAAAAAGAACGAAACCTATACAATGTACGCTTTGTTCCGCGATAATTTAACGACAGAGAATTTTTCCGTATCTCCGATTTGCACTGGTTGGCTAACCAATCATTATAAGTGCGTTTTATTCTTATAGGTCTCGCACTCGGACAAAGTTTGCAGAGGCTGGTTACAATACATCTACGTGGTTAGAAACTGATAACAAATATAATGCTCACTCTGATTATAGTTGTTGTTATTATTATTTTTTCATGTTCTCAATTCTAGAGTGGACGTCCGATTGCCACCCGCGTTCTCAATATAACAATTGTAAAAGAAATAGGAATCTACTCACCAATGACGGGCAACGGGAAGGCGAGTTAGAACAATCTCTATTGAGTATTTGCATGTATAAATTGTGAGACAGTCTAACTCTCTCCTCAGAGAAAGAAGAGGCTGCAAAGTGAAAAAATGAGATAAGAATGTAGTGAGATGTTGAGCGCGGACATCCATATGAACTCTGAGACAAAGGGTTGAGAAAACCACCCGAACATTCTAATTGAACTGCAGTGAAACTGTAGACTGTAGAGGTATAAACTCTCGATCATAAAGAGAAAACCAAGATAGTGGTTGTGTTGTATAACCAGTGTAATAAGGAGCTAATTTACATAGTGAAGGCATGGGGAAACCGTTATCCATAAACGATTGATGTTCTTTTCAGATAGTGGTCAACGGAATCTATGCCTCTTGTCACAGCGTCGTGGAGAGTCACGTGCTTCAGAATACTTTCTTCAAAGTGAGTTCACAAGCATAGATTGACAACGCTGATTCGTACACGACCAGCGAAAGTTTTATACACGATTAAAACGTGTACTATTTGGTTAGCCTTCTCTGTCAATATATTACCTGTCAATTTTGAAATCAGTTTCCAATTATTCCATGAAAACTTCTTGGTTTTTTATGTGAAATTGTTGTGCAAGTAGTTTTTCTAATGAGTGACATTATTTTCATGAATGAGAAGCGAGTCTGGAATTTTCATATTTTTTTCAGATGATTGATCGTTTGCACGAGAAGATGATAAGATACTTTGTTTCTGATTCTAAGAATCACGAGGTAGGTCACCCTTTCTCTGGTTGTTTCATTTTCCAGATTTTTTGTATAAGTGAAATAAGGACAGCCATTGGGGCGGCAGTTGCGCGAGAGAATAGCTAACCGCAACGACCACCATCAGAAAAACTATATATTTTCAATTGAATTACTGAAGTTCAGCTTGATATAATAAGTATTTCAAAAATATGATTAATGGGAAAATGAATTTAACAGTTAAAATCAAAGCAACGTGGAACAGTGGTTTTATTGAAACCACGTATTTACAGATGCATTATTCATCTACTCACAGATGTTTCATCTCACGTATTTCAACGTAACGTACAAGTGAAATATGAGAGGTAATAACTTTTGTTTTACAGCGACTTCTACCATACTCTATGGATACGGTGTTGGAAATGATGAGTCTGCTGATACCGGATAGTTTGTTAGGTTCCTGATTGAGTAGAACCTATTTTCGTCATAATGTGTTTGTACTACTAATAATTGTTGTAGAAATTGTGTAAAACTAATAGCAATAGTTTTGTCTTTTATTAACAAAATCGATGATCAAGTACGACGACAAATATCGGCATGTTTGAGTTACACATATGATAAGTACCATTCCATTACATTCAAAATGAAATGCAAATTTGTATGCAGGACTGCTCACGAGGTGATTTTCGCGTAAATCAGTGAAAACAGATCCGAACATCCTTCAAAAAATTCTTTTGAAAATAATATTTTTTCAGGAAAAAGGAACGTTAGATTTTATTACGACTATACTGGAAATCTTGGTCAGTGTACAAGCAGTGAATCCGTCTGTTCTCAACGTACCACTACCTCCATTTGTTTTTAGGTAGTATTGACAGTTCTAGCAGTTAAAAATTGAACAGAAAAATCCATGAATATTTAGTACAATCTGGCTTCAGCGCACACATTACGATAACACGGTTGCTACGAAATCTGCAGATTTTTCAGTTTCCGATTTATCTGAACGTGAACTGAGATTCTTCATTTCAATTTTTGTGAGAATTCAGTGCTGGACAGTTGTAGAGGTAGATCGAATAGCAGGTCCAGTCCAGTATTTGAGCTATATCCCATTTGCTGCTCTTGACAACCTGCCTCTAATGATCTACAGCTGGGTAATTTCACATTTATAGATTGGGTCATGGTAGGTCATACATTTACATTAATCAAAACTGATCATATTTTCAGTTAAAAAACGCAAATATTCTAAAAATAGTTTCTTTATTAATGTCACCTTGTTCAAATATGCTACTTCTACGACAGAAATAGGTTTTTATCACGACAAATAGGTTTTTATCAAGATATGACACTGTTTCACTCCAATAGAGCTCTACAGAAGAAAACTCCCCTCAACTATAAATTCGAAAAGCCCAGAACAAAGAAAAAAGAAACATGGAATCAAGTACAATATATTGCAATGATTTTCGAAGTTTCACGTTCTCAGTTTTTTATAAACACTGTACCTGGGAACTGGATTGAAACGTGAGCGCGTGATATCCTCCAGCTGCCAGTTTACACGTGCGATTATTGTATCTGTTCGTGCTCCACGCGAAATTAGAATGTGAGACGATTGTCTCGAATCTGGTATTGTAGTCGCCTTATACGGAACGATCCAGACGCTCGAAGGTTAGGGGTCATTCTTATATTTAAAAGGTCAAATAACATTAATTCTACTACTCGAAAGGTCAAATGTTATTTCACAAATATTAGTTTGATGAGAAGCCTCACAGCTACTTTGTCGCCAACGTGTTCAAGAAAAGGAAAGAGAGAGAAGTGAAAAAATGCGTTCCTTGGTGTTTTCAGATAGGTAAATGGTTACTGGTGTTAGTTTACGGTTACAGATTCAAACCACATTCAAGAATCATACCCTTGCAATAGAGTCCGTATCGTACTTGTTAGATCTTCCGCCCCTATCAAATAATCAATTTGTCGAGCAATTTCGTACTTCAGTCGACAGGTTTAACCTGAGTGAAAAATCAGAGCTATGAATAAGCATGTTTCTGTAATAATTTTGTTTACTCCTTCAAAATCACCAGAACACAGAACTGCAACATTAAAAATTTTTTTTTTCACAGAACTGGAAACTTCTACACTGTCAGATTTTGAGAGTTGCAAAACGGTTCATATTCACCAAACAAGCTGTAAAGACATACAAATTATTTTCCTGTTCTCGTTTAAGGTCCTCTGGGTCGCCTCTTTTCGCTGCGTTTGTAGTTCGATCTCGTTGCGTTCGGTCACAATTCGTAAGTTACGAAGAATATATAAATCAAACTGCAATGGACATTTGTTCAGTTTTTCAACTTCCGTCCAGAGAATTGAGCCCCTCAGGACAGTTCGTTGGATCTGCTTCCCCGTTGTCTGCATAGTAGTACAAATGAAGAGAATACTGCAAAAACCATTGTTTTGAGAACATGAAAACGCAATTGCATTCAATTAAATAGTCAACAAAGTAGGCTTAAAATCAAATAGAACCTTTGTTTCTGTCGAATGCGTTCTAATCCGTTTTCGATGTGTTCGTGTGACAACGTGAGCTGCGACAATCGAAATCATCCCCTGAATGAAACTTGGAAACAACTTGTTGTAACATGCTTGGACTTGGGAAAAGCCAGACTGGTTGTAACGCTATGAGTAATTAATACATTCCACAATTGACGAAAGTTGAAGATAGAACAGAACGAATTGTTTTAAACACGGTGATCTGGTTGCTTTCTGTTTAGAAAACAAAAAATATTGTCAAATTATGGATACAAAATACAAACCGGCACTGGCGTTTTGTATGCGAGTACATAGTACGTGTTCACTTTATACTTGCAGTGGCTGTATGTTTCTCTACACGTGGCATGTGCAAACTCAGAAGTGGATTAGTAAAAAGTGGGGGAACCAACAAATGTGTGAGTTGTGTTTGGTTCGAACTTGATATCAGCAAAAAGTGAACGATACGAATTGCTGTGATACTGTAGCAGAAGTATTCTGGAAAAATAGAACAATACAAATGTTGCACAATGGTCCACGAAGCCCGCATGATATTTCAGAAATTGCCGAAGGGTATTTCATGAGTACTTTGACGACATTCGTGCGTTGTGAACCATTGTGCAACATTTGTATTGTTCTATTTTTGCAGAATACTTCTGCTACAGTATCACAGCAATTCGTATCGTTCACTTAGAGCATCATGGAGAAGTGGTAAAACCAAACACAACTCACACATTTGTTGGTTCCCCCACTTTTTACTAATTGTCCTTTTTTTGCTAGTTGTACTCCTACAACTTCATATGTTGCCTTTTCACAGAGTGGATCTTGTGAACTCATTATATTAATATGGGAATCTCAGTTTTGTGTGTGCACGAAGCCGAATGCAGACCATAAAATTGCTGGTGTTGTAATATAACGCAGGTTACTGGCTCTGTGACTATCAACAACTGAACAAAAACGCTAAACGTTGCGATTGACATGTACACCGCTTTTAGCGGCGATAAGCGATGGGGATTGGCGCCATTGACAAACCTACAATTAGAGACACCAACTCACTTACAATATAGCCATTATTTCCAATACCACATCAAAAACCTTCGTTGAAACTTTTTTTCATTCCTGCGTCAATTGACACACGAATCTGGCGCCAGAACGAAACGAAATTTTCTAGGGTTTTCAGCTACCAGTACACACTACATGTGTCAATTACTGAATGGAGCAATATTCAAACTATTCGATTGTCAGTTTCGTGTGTTTTTGTTTTGGCGCCATTTGGCGTCTGTTCCGAGCCAGACGATAAAATTCGATTTTGAATTTGTGGATCTTTATTTCACATTGGAATATTCAATATCTGTTAACTCGAAACAGTTTGATTGACGATAACTGATATTTTTCCAACTTTGGCGCCAATTGGCGCCAGCGCACAGTGCCAACAGAACTTTTTTGATTTTCAGATTGAGCATACTTGCCATGTGATAGTTATTTAGTGTACCGAATTTCAGACGATTCCATTGACGCTGTCGTGAGTTTGGGTTTTGACGCCATCTGGCGCCTGGTTCGAGCGCCAGAAGAAAAATTTCAGTTTTGGAAAAAGACTTTCACACTTTTCACCAATTTATTCAATTTCTATTAGTGTTCAACATTTTAGTTGACGATAAATAGTGTTTTGCCGTTTTTGGCGCCTATTGGCGCCTATTGGCGCCAGCGCCGGGCGCCAATGATGATGTATTCATCTCAAATTTGGCGCGACGGGCTAACGTTTGCATTATAACTCATGTTTCAAATTTCAGCTAAATCGGTTCGGTAGTTTTTCCAATAGTGGTTTTTGGCGCCTATTGGCGCCAGCGCCCGGCGCCAATGAGGAGCTATACATCTCATATTTGGCGCGATGGGCTAAGTTGCGTTAGAACTCATGTTTCAAATTTCAGCTGAATCGGTTCAATAGTTTTTCCAATAGTCGTTTTTGGCGCCTATTGGCGCCCGCGCCCGGCGCCAGAGATTACATATACATTTCATACTTGGCGCGACGAGCTAACTTTTGCCATAGAATAGATGTTTCAAATTTCAGCTAAATCGGTTCGGTAGTTTTTCCACTACGATGCGGACAGAATTCCGTGAGGGACGAGGGACGAGTGACGAGGGACGAATTACGGCGGAACTTTTCAACAACGACACGAAACCATAACTCAGGCGAAAATAATCCGATTTGGCTGAAATTTTCACACAATGTTCGATTCTTGATTCTCTAACGTTCTCTTCTTTTAGTTTTCAAAAAAAGAATATGTTTGAAGATTTTTGTTAATTAAAAGGAAAAAACGAGTCCGCAATGGCCAAACCAAAGACAACTCACGCAGAGCGCTTCGCGCTCCGCGCGATACGAATGTTTCCAAACTGTGACTCAAGTCATCTTCGCCAGCGTCGCGAAGGACCTTGAAAAGACAAAAAAAGATTGAATAATGAAACAACGAGCTGTGAAATATAATTGCACGTGAAATGTGATTACGTCATAAGCAAATTGTTTCTCGCACCAATTTTACCTAAGAAGGTGTGAAGTACCTGAAAAAAAACCCTGAGATAACAAAGGGATAGACAAGTTAGTTTCAATGTAAATAGCATTCGTGAACCCTTTTTTAAACACTCTGTCATAGAAATGTTGCTGATACTAAGGTAATTATTCAGTTTTTGAATCGATCAAAAATAAATTTGAACCTGCGATATCTTGCGTTTGGCGTACGGATTGGAATGGGCTTGACTTCTGAGGTGTTTATAGGCAGCATCCATGCTTTGGAACAGTGCCAGATTACAGTAATTAAAACCTAATGAAAGCTACATTTTGACATGTTGAAAATGATGAGTGTGTTCATACTGAATAGTTTGCTAGGTTCCTGACCGACTGGTACTTATTTCTTCATAATATGTTTATACTTTTAGTAATTGTTGTCAGCATTTAATAAAAAGCTTCACAATATCCATTGGTTGCACGCGTCGCGATGCTAGCGTAAATTAATGAGAGTCCACCCGACCGGACGAAAAAGTTACACGCAAAATCTGAAAGTTGAAGATTTTCCCAGAAATAGTGATCAGTTATTGAATTTCTGATGAACTGAAATGTTACTTTTTGCGACTACAAAAGCAATTTCAGCCGTCGAGATTATAGTATTCTTATCCCCACAGTAATGTTGGCTACGATAAATACAACAGAGATGTATTACTCAAATAAACATACAGTAACACTTGTCCTAAGAAGGACATCAACGTTGAAAGAAGTGAATAGTGTGAGTATCGTACGACAAAAAAAATTTATTGCAAAAAACATATATGCTAACCCGTCAGTCAACGGGAACAAGCAGCGGATCGTGTTCACCCAAAATATGTTATTACTTCAATGAGCTTTCAGTTGTGTTCTGTAACGATCGTAGCAGCTAGTGAATCAGGAATATACAGTTCGTTTCATTCCCACTGAGACTCGTTGGCATAGTGCCAAGATTTTTGGATGACTATTTCTTTTACCCAACATAAGTATTCCAAAAACATTTTTTTCATTCACGAGTTCTTGTAAAATTGAACAACCGTTAACAGAAAATTTCAAACTATCAAATATTTCCGAAGTGGGGAAAAATAGCCTGGAAAATTCTTCGGCACGCTGCCAAAGTCTCGGTGTGAATGACCGAAACTATATAAGCTATCGTTGCGTTCACAAATGTACTCTTGTCCCATCACGTGTTCCATATTCCCTGCTGGGTTCAAGAAATTTCGTCGTACAAAGCCGCTCATAGTTACAGGTTTGTCATTGACGAAGCTACGAAACATGGACCAATTTTAGAAGGAAACCATGCTACAACCAATAAGCAATACGGTCTAAATTATGATCCCCGGTAGTAATTCATTTTCAATGTTCTTAGAAAGATATGCGATGGTATTATCGGGCACAGTATCTGTAATTCCATCACCTATTTTTTCACATTACGGAACTCATTACAAATGTCGGAGGTGTACTTCAATAAAATTATAGACCGTCGTAATTGCGGTGCAATGTGGCGATTTCAATTGAGAAAGTACCATTTACTCACTAAACATCTATTCGTCTACCGTGTTTGTTCTCTTTTGAATGAGGTGATTCTATTTTATGTGATATTACTCATTTGTAACGACATAAAACATCTGTGGTTGAACAATGCCTTTGTGTCTCAGTTTTGGTTCAAATGTTCTGGAAGTCGTGACTGTTTGGCTTCCCTTTTTAAAGAATTATCGAAAAATATTTTGACAAAAACTTCTGGCAAACTATTATTCAAAAAAACCTTTTTGGTACTCAAGTCAAATTATGGATACAAGGAGCTATCTGATAGATCTAAGTGGAGATAGACAATGAACGTCGGAGTTGAATTCTAACCCGCCCTCCTCTGGATTCAAGTTTTTGCCTGAATGATGGGCTGAAATGCCACAGGGAACCCAAATGCAGTCGAGGGTCCAACTGTTTTGTTCAACCATTGAGAGAGCTTCGCATTTATCTGAAAAGTCCTACCTCAGTTAAGTAGTATGGAGCTATCATTAACGGAACTAATCCAGAGCGCACTCACTCTATTAACTAGCATTTAGTTACGCATAGTCCAATAATACTACCGTACTATGAATGGGAAAGGGTAAGTAATTGTATTTGTGACTTTTATCACTCGCCACTTTAAAGCCCGCCCGACACGAGTAATTTTCAGTCCGTTTACGCCCCAATGGAAGTTTTTGCTCTGTGACGCTAAACGGAGATTCTGTATTACTTGCAGAACGTATCGTTCCAAAGCGGGGTCGGCTGTTTGAGCACAAATTCGCGCTCTAGCCCAGTTGTTTACGGAACTGAAGTTGATAATTTGAGTTATGTTTTGTTTTAACAGAAAATCGTTGAACGTAATGAAATACTAAACTGACGGAAAACTTAGGGACATTGTGGACGTACACAAGGTTTAGAATATTCCGTATGTTAATGCTTTCACCATTTTTCGATTCTGAGTTTTGTCGGATTTTTTTTTGTAATAAAAACTATGTTTGCTATTAATCTAAACGTTTCATTGATAAACCAGTAATTCTTTCGTATCCGTTCAGGTCTACAATGTCGGAAGTAATTGAAGCTCTGACACCATTTCCCTTTTTCAGTTTAGAGCCGAACTGGACTCTTGTCAGAATTGAACAGGTGATTTTGTTTGAGAGGAAACGTATCATTTCACCACTTCTCCATGATGCTCTAATAATAATAATAATATTTTACGGCAACTATTTCAGCCGTGTGTTACTTCACTCATACAATTACAATCAAGACAATGATCTCATTGTAGTTTCCGTAGAGGAAGGGGGGTTCGTAGAAATAAACTAGGCATGGGTGAGCTTCATTACCAGCTCACGCAGTCCGCCATGAAGATACCGCGCCGCGTGGGATCGAACCATTGTGTTTTGAGTGCTCGCGCGCACACAACCAGTCGACCACTCGGCCCCTTTTTCATAGTTTCCTCTCGAAGTAACTACGCAACGTCACGTTCATCAGGCAAACGCAAAATTCAGTGCTGTCTATTGTTCTCACGGTAAATTTTGCATGATAGAATAGGTACTCGGTACGTGAGGAAAGCAAGAAGAAATAGTGGTAGCGATAATTTGGGCATTTTGTACCTATCTTTTAAGGGAGTAGGGAGTCAGAATGAGTGTAAATTACATTAAAAAAACAGCAAAAGGACTCATTGATGCTATTACTCAAAATACGTCCATCATACCAGGATCACATATTTAGTTCCAAATTACCACTTTCAGGCATTCGGAATAATGGCGGCTATGATCAATACGTTCACCGCTTATCTCATAATGTACAAAAGTCCTGACGCAATGAAGACCTACAAGTATTATCTATTTTTTCAGCAGGTACGTATAGAGAAGGAACGGTGTTATAAAGTAAGAATGTAAAATATTTCGTTACAAGCCAAGTTGGACAAATGAAACTTGATTCATTCTAAACGTGCTGGTTGTTCTTTTTTCACAGAACAATTACAACTGTTAGTCTATGAATTCGAACTATAGCTGTGGTAACATCGGAATCAGTTCTTGTTTCGAATGTCGCTCAGTAATATTTGAAATCCTAATCGGGAAGAATACCGATTGAAATATAACGTGGTCAAAAAAAACCAGAAACGCTTTGGTCCCTCGTGTTCTACAGCTTTGTACTCTTGTTCATTGTTTTGAGACCTCAAATATTTGATAGCACATAATTATAGAATAACACCACACGTTTTCCAGTTGAGTTCATCTGTGTTCGATTTCTATCTCTCTGTACTCATGAATCCTGTGCCCGTGTTGCACATGGGATTGTACTGCGTCGGCCCTCTGAGCTTTATCGACGGTTCGTATCTCACGGTGAGTCGTCAGTACAGTAGATGAGTATAGGCCTTGTCAAACCGCTGTGGACACCGTACCATCGAATTTGTGAGGGGCGGGGTTTGGCGAGGGGGCAGCCAGTCTGCGTATCATTGATCTACACACTCCCTCATGCGCTAGCAAATACGCAACGACCGCTCGATCCGCATCGCTCAATCAATCGAGCCCTCTGCTGTCTTTTTGGGGAAAATTGCAAGTATACACCACCCGCAATGATGAGTCATAAATGTTCTTCTACGGTTCTCGCAGCACATTTCTCAACGTGGTAGCTGCATTATCTAAGTTTCTAGAAAAGTTGAAGTGACAAATTGATTGTAACTGCACGAGCTGAGATCACGTATACCAGACCACCTTGGAGTATTTATCTATTTTGCGTATCTCACATCGTGAACTATGTTCGTATCCTGGAAAAGTGTGAGAGCAAAGAAAAAACATAAGTCAGAAGGAGACGCAGGTGGAGATAGAATGGCCGGGATGTTCCTGACAACGGCCTCAGATGTATTTTATTTTTCAGTTGACTCTTCTGATACTTGCGACCGTGTTTCTGACAACACTCATGTTCTGCTATATGTACCGGCATCAAGCAACGCAGATTTTCGATTCTCGGTACAAGCTTGGCAAACTTAGCTACAGGTGAGGAAATAGTGTCGCGCGACAATATAGTTCACACCGTTCCTACTGAGACTCCTACAGTGACCTTACAAGCTTTCCGGAGGCTGTTGTGAGGCTGAAAACTCGATTTATCGAGAATCCTCCCGTACATCTATTGTACCTGAGGACGAAAATGAGGTGCAAAATCCTCTATCGAATTTACGATTACAACTACGTGAGAAAGACGACCTAGAAGTTTCGAAATCCCACTGTAGGAGTCTCAGTAGAATTAAAAAAGACTAAAATTCATATATTTAATGCTCTAAATTTCAAAATAATGTGACCGAATGTCACTGGAAAGTTACTTTTATTTGTTGCCAACTGTCAGGTTACTCATGGAATCATGCCACGTAATTCGATAATTTTCAGGTTGGCACTGATAACAGTTGCCGTTTTGGTAATCTTCCCCTTCAACGTAATTTGTGCGTCAAGTGGAGTTAGTCTAGAGCGAGCGAGAGTAGTTATTCCGCAGGTGAGAGGTTATTGGATCACGCACGTCCAATTGTAAAGTGTGTTGAAAAAGAATAATGTGCAAAAAACGAGTTCCAGATAAAATAGTTTTTCACAGTGTCATTTATTGAAAATGTTACATTCATAAAAAAAAGGGTGAATTGTGTCTGACGCCAAACATCTAGAAACATCCAAACAATGTCTTGATTATGCCTCAAAATGAATGTTACTTAGTGTTATAAGTATTTTTTGTGTATTGATAAGTTATTCAACAAGTTAGGTGTTTGATCATGAGGAGGTATGTTCAACGATTTTTTATTACCTCTTGTGTGCAAAAAACTCATTTTGATGAAAATTCGAGTGCAAATGCAAGTTGCATCCGGTTTTTGTAATGAGAAAACGGGCAACCTTTCTCTATGACAAGAGTTGTGCCGACAGGTAAATATGATTTTTCCAGCGTCATCCTTACGGTATTGGCCTTCTGGAAAAGCAAGGAGTATTGTACACGGATTACCTTGAGAACAGGAATTATGGATATATTTGGAAATTCTTACCAGTCGCAATGGTTTGTTTCTCTCAATTTCGATCAACCGACGAAGCGCTCTCGTAGAATTACAACTGATAACGAGCGGACGAAATGTATTGCACGAAGTTAATCATTTGTAAATAAAACGAATGTAAAACCAGAGAAGATTAACCTTTGAGATTGAGCCGAATGAGTAATAGAGAAGGAAGTCAATAACTTGAGAGGGAAATAAAAAATGTGGTCCCACAATTTCACATCATTCCTGAGTAAGCGCTAGCTTCAAAACAACTGGTTTCTATTTTTAATTGAAATCTCGTATTCTTGTGTTCAAAAACTAGTTTGCGCGCGGTGCGCGATGTTATGGACACACCTCTTTACTGGAAAGTTAAACTGATAACAAGATTATTCGTTTTTTTTGTGAAAGTCTAGACGACACTGGAAAAGTTCAAAAAGTTGAGGTTATAATTAGATCAGAACTAGACCATGCCGGCCGGGATTATGAGGATTACCAAAAAATCCAGATGTGCTATGGATGAATTCAAATAATGTTTGCAGGTAGTCGGTATTTGTTTTGATGTCACACTTATTATTCATTCCTATTACTCAATTCGGAAACTAAGATCTTTGAGTTCAGTTAGCGCGGCTAAAGCGAACAAGGACAGTTTTTGGCTGAATACACTGATTCTACAGGTACTTTGTGTTAATCTTGAAACAAACACACTTGAACAAACTTTCCGAACCTCAACAGATTTTTCAAATTCTTCCAAATGAAGTTTTCAGACAGTTGTTCCATTCTCGACCGTTATTCTGCCTATTTTGATCATGTGGCTGTTTTTTATTCATCTTAAGAGTTTACTGAACACGCATAGTGAGTGGTTTGTTATATTAACATGCTACTTCATAGGAGAAATAGACAGAGACAAAAACAGTTTCTCGGCAATGTAAACTTGTACGGAATGTCCTAAATATTGTGAGAGATACTAGCAGTATAGTCAGTGGTAAAACCGAAATGAGAAGTGAATTAGACAGAACAAAAGTTGTAATTGGAAAGATAGGAAAGTATGGAATGATTTCAGTCGCCACGCAAGTCATACTTTTTCTCATGTCCACTCACTCGTTGCTCAATTCTATCATCGTTGTGGCGCGCACGAAAAGCTACCGTGAGGCCGTGATGGAACATATTTTTCGAAGAACACCGGAAACTCATCTTAACAAGAATTTTACGTTCACCAGAAGAAACAGATGAAAGTTGAAATTAAAGTAGTTGAGGAAAATGGATTATATTAGCAGTTTCTTTAATTTCATTGTTTGTTTCATGTTTTATGTGGAGAATTGATTGAGTAGTTCACGTGATTTCTATCTCCAAGTACGAGTGGGTTATACGGGGGGGGGGTTATAGGCTCTAAGCACCAAAAACAGTATTTATCTCATAGCGTTGATACTTTTCAGCTTACAACAGGGAAACGAAGAGAGATGAGCTTTACAGTATAGCCCTCATGTAGTAGTATGTATAATGATTTCTTAACTCGAGAAACGAAATAAACAGTTTTTTTTCCCGCGTGTATCCAACTGGGAAATCTGTTAAAGGGACTGTATCTCTATAATGTGCAAGGTAGGTAAGTTTTGATAAATAAAAAAACGTCTTTGAGTTTTATGTTTTTTCTTCTATTTTTTTCTGCTGTTTTGAGATGAATATTCAAAACTTACGTACAGAAAGTTCGAAGAATCACATGCAAAATAGAAGCCAACAGGATATATGCGTTATTGTAATGCACCAATCTCGGAACGCGCTCTGTTAATTACAAATTCGCGTTTGGTCGAAACTGTATTGCAACAAATCTAGAGAGACAGTGTGTCCCAAAGAGACGTCAGACGACGAAAGGGAAAATCAATATATATGACAGCCACGCTGTATAAACAGTAATTTACTGTTTTGCAACGACGCTTGTTCTGAGATACTCATGATATTTAGAAATCTTTTCTCAGAGATTTCATATTGGTAATTTCGGCCATGTTTTGAATATGGTTTCGTAACTTTATGAATATTTTGAAAATTTTGTACGTAGGTGAACTCGGTGAACTAAGTGTATGTACATGCGCGCGGTCGCGCCACATTTTTGAGAACACGGAGCGAGACAGGAAGTTGACACCTATATTTTGGTTTTAAATGTGAACAATATCGACTAATCAGCTCGAACCTCCAAATCAAAGAGGAACGGTATCTTTGAATTGAGTGTTGTCCATTGAGCCTAACTGTAGGTTCAAATGCAAGGAAGATTGAAAGTTTGAATTCAAAGTTTTCGTCACGTTTCAGTCCACAGAGCGGAATGTGTGTATAATATGAATCGTATCAGACGAATCGTCAATGAATCGTATCAGACGGTTCTTGCACTATTTTCATATTGCCGAGAAAACAGTCAAAAAATAGGTGTTGAGCTTTGAAATCTTTCAAAAACGAGAGTGAGACGTGTATGGTTCGGTTGTGAGTTTGTTTCTTCTTTCTTGAACATTTTCATTCAGTTTATTACTCATCTTATAGAAAGTTTCCACCCATGGTCCGTTGATCTTTTCAATCGACCACCAATCGTCAAAACACTAATTTGATCATATCACTTCGCTGTTTTTCAGTTTCACCAGAATGTAATCATCTTTTTCCGTTCATCACTGATTAACTGAAGTGCCGAAATAGAAAGTCACTGAGGAACAATAACATGACCTTTTGAGAAACAATTGGCTCAATCCAGAGGTCAAACCAGTATGAGTGCGAGTTTTTCTCACGTTACTTTCTCATTTCGTTAATTTCTGATCTACTTGAACAATTTACTCCACTCAGTTCCTCAAGATTCGCACTGTTTGTTTTTCAGATGGTTTAACACGTTCAATACACATTTTTTGCAGTAGCTCACTTTGAAGAGCGGTAGTTATTGCGGAGGAAAGATCAGAAAAAATACGGTTATAAACCGCACCTAACACAATAAACGTTCCATATCTTGAAAAGACATCCTGAGACACCATTTACGAGAGAATTAGTCTCGAAGTGTTAGAAGTAATATTTGCTGATTTAGGATTTATGAAACTTTATATTGTATTAGTTTAATCAATATATAATAACATAATATTTCAACATAACATTACATAACATAACATAGTGAGTGATAAATATTCATGACCAATTTGCAATGTATTTTACAGAACAGTTTATATCTTTGATAGTAATGGTTTCCAAGTGGGTTTCACGAAAACAACAATCAGATGCATTGCTCTCAAAGAGACAACGTTCAATGGTTTTCCATCGGGAGTTGACCAGTCGGAAAATGGAATGGAACGAAACGTTATGAAACCCATCGGACGATACGCCTGAAATATTGAACGAATGAGGATATCAGATCAGAACTCAACCAAGTCTAGCAGTAGATAATTCTCTCGCAGTAGATAAAGGATTCAGCGTAGCAATCAGCACAGCGCAGCGAATTAACGACTGAATATGATTTTCTCTCACTTTCATAGTACATAATTATTAAATCTCTTCAATAAACAAATAAATACGCCAGAAAGGTATGGTTCGTTCACAGTCACCGAGTTAAGCGGGGATCGAAGAAATGCGATATTGCGTTGTGTGCTCGTAAATGTCACGGATTTCATCTCATGAATGTTGCACATACTGCTCTCAGCCAGTGGATTGACCGACCTCTCAAATCTGTCTCGATTCTCACAATGAATGGTGATGTCATGTAGATGATCATCGCCTCGTGACGAAGCGACGTGAAAGAATAAATATGCAAAAGTGTGTGAATGTGTCCGTCACTTTACCTCTACTACAGCTTCATTGATGCATTCCATGAGAGTGATCTCGACCTCGTTCTCATAGGCGACATCTGCTGCCGCTCTCGTCAGTGCTGCCAGTCCTCCTCTGGAATTTACCGAACAATAGTTTTGTGTATTGAATAGTTCCAGAAAATAAGCTTCTCAACTTCTGATGAGAGAGTGAAACAATCGGACCAGTCAAATATAACATTCTTTTTTGCATGTATTTCTATACTAACTTTCCATGGAACTGGGGTCGGATGGCTGCGTAGAGGCCGTGAAGTGCCCGACTATGGGTGAGGGGCATCATGTCCCAGAACTGAAAACACAAGAACTTGTCCACTTTGTCTCTTGAGAACAGTGAACATTGATGAACACGATTATCATTCAATACGCTTTTTTATCTCTTGTTTTGTTAAGTTTGACCTTTTCAATTCCAAAAAGGCTGTGAACACGTTGCACGCTCGTTCCTACTTGTGCTAACATGTGAGGATATAGTGCACTGTAACATTGAACATGGGCGTGAGGCGATGATCTGTCGTATTGACTCAATTTTCTAACCCGGTATTTTATGCTGTGTCATTAAAATTCAACAAATCATCTGTGAATCCTCTATTATTATTTTTCTGTCTTTCCTCTGTCAAAGAAGCATACAGAAATAGGGGACCAGAAAGAAGTGAAAGACATTTTCAATATTTACAATCTCATACCTTCGCCGACAAGGAGCGTGCCATGTTCTCCAGAAGTATGAGTTTGGGCGAGAAAAGCGGATCAATATCTTCATCATAAATTTCGTCTGATCTGGAATACTTACCGATTGAATTAACATAATTAAAAAAGATCGAAGTTGGTTCAACAGTCTTTTGAGGTTTAATAATAATAATAATAATGTTTATCAGTATAATAATAGACCAATATGAAATCACAAAATGTAAACTATTCCAACTGACATTTGAGAAAACAAAAGAAAAACAGGTACATGAAGAAAGTTGCTAATACCATTTGTTGTTGATGTCAATGAGGCTCAGTTAGAAGACAGAGATGGAAGAGGTACCCAAGATTGATTGATGTTGAAACGGAAACCATAGCGATCAAAGTACACGTCAGAAACAATTGGGGCTAGATGAGGGGTCAATTGATAGCACCCATGGAAACAGCTGTAACGTTCACGCATAGAAACTCCACTCAGCTGCATATTATACAATATGTCAACATTGTCATTTACACATTTCAAAGAAGCATCATCAAGAGCATCATGGAACGATGGAGGGTCAATAATGGATGGTGTATCACACATAGGAGAAGGATCATCAGATTTTTGTGTAACTTCAACAGAAACGGGACTTTGGATAGCAGGTTGATCATCAAAACGAACAGGGGTTGTACGGGTAGATATAGCATTTGGAGATGGAAATGCGGACACAAGATTGGAAACGACATTTCCAGTTTGTTCAACTAACTCCATTTCAATTGGCAGAATAGGATCGGCAGACGGTGTTGATGGTGTAGTTTGGTCGGTGACCTCAGCTCGGGCGGCGTCTCGTTTCGATTGTCTGGCGAGGAATCCGGCCTTTCGCTGTTCCGGGGTCTCGAACTTCCGAACATGAAAAGTTGACATAGAAGCATCAGACTTCATAGCAGTAAAAAGATCAATAAGACGAGGAAACGGAATACCATCTTTGATAGATACTTTGAGTGGACGAGGTAAACCATCTTGACGAGGTTTACCCAAACGGTGAAGAATAGAAATATTAGATGGAGAAACGGAGACCAAATTGAAAACTGCATTCACCTTTTTCTTTGTTGAAGTATCCTCTGGTAGGCCATAAATGGTGAGACATCGACGATCATTAAAGTGGTGAAGTTGGGATTGTTGATTTTATTCTACCAGGGGCTCCGTTTTCAAGCAAGTCGACGATTTCATCACTGTCCAGAGTCAAATGAATGCTATACAATTGCGAATATAAGAGCAGGTCTCACCTATTAATAACATTCAACAAGAAGATTCCCTGGGGCTGACCGTCATATTCCAACAGTAGAGAGTAGCCAAGAGGTAGATAGTGCGGGAGAAAACCTGAAACATATTGCTACTGAAAATGCTTGTCATTTGTCACGTGAACATCGCAACTGTACAAACGGTCAGGATTCGCAGAAAGGATTTTAGAAAACCTTTTCTCTTCTGGTCACTGCAGGAAAATCGGGCAGAAACTGAATCTCAGGTTACCATTATGCTTTGTTTTTGTGTGCAGTTTGCTGTCAATGCTTTCTTGGTGTTATTCCAAAATCATACTGTTGTTGAACTATCAAGCCACTTCTCAAACTGCTGAGCTGACGTAAAATGCTGTTTCGATGGAATGAATTAGATAATGTTTTTCACATCCAACTTGATCCCGTTTTACTAGCCGCAAATCTTCCGGTAGATCAGTGATCACTGAAACCGCGTAGCGCTTGCAAGTTCTCTCCAATATTATTCGCGTTAAAAAACAAGCGTAAGAAACCAATGAGGGGGAAATCTAATGAACTGTCCCTACTAAGACTCCTACAGTACGCACTCGAACGCTTCGGTAGTTTTTTCACTTCGTTTTGGTCGAACGATCATTGTTACAAAGCATTAGAATCAAATGCCAAATCCGTTAAACTTTACGATTAAATTCACTTATGTAAAATAAACTGTAAGTTTTGTTATAATTCAATAGAAGTTGTGTGCCACAAACTTCTGACAAACTGTTCAGCCTCCTCTCTGGTCACTTTCAGCGCCACAGCAACTGGCTCCGTCGTGGTGTAGGCCTCGACCATGATGTCCAAGAAGGCGTCGAAGTCTTTCATGGACGCGCGTCGAACCGAGGGAGAAGACATATTTCAGTGCTGTAATCTCACTACATTGTATTAATTATTCTGACAAAGTAGATATTATGACAGACAGATAGAACACTTTTGTTTTAGCTTGATCTCACAATAAGCCATAAATTACAAGTTCCAACCAATTACTGAATGGATCAAATTACAGACACAGTGGAATGGGATGATGCTGGATGTTAGTAGAAGAACATTTCGGTATTTGGATTTGTGCATAGTCTCAGTTAGTTTGGGAGTTGCATAGATGCATTAAAATCGAGAGACAGAGAAAGTACTCAATCGTTTGAATGCCAAATTCAAAATAAATGAGAAAAGGTAATAGATTGAGAAGGAACATTATCAGCTGCTTTTCACAGATTATTTTACTCATTTAGTAGGAAGATCATCGCATTAGTCTGCGTATACTCCGAGACAACGCTACCAAGTGCAGAAAAAGTGCAAAGGTAACGGTTGAACCGAGTCAGGGGTTATCTAATAGCCTTCAAGATTCACATATTCTATGAGATTATCTTCTGTATTACCACAATTATAGCACGAAATGATATCTAGTTTAGATGATATCAATTATGAATCCGAACTATTCAGAAAGTTACATTCGTAGTGGTAGTTTCAGTTACATGAAAAAAGTAATAATGATGTTAGAAAACGAGTAAGTCTGCCGAACATCTTCACAATTCTCAGGTGTCTTTATTTGGTAATAGTTCTGAAAACAAATAGTGTCCAGTGATATTACTGTCAGTGACGGTATTATAAATGGTTGATGCGTTTTTTCAGTGACACACCCCTCTGACGCCGAATTAGTCTCATTGGACAACACATCTTTTTGTAATCATCAGGTAGTTTTCGCCCTTCTCACGTGGCCTGTAGGAGTAAACAGATAAAATTCTCGATGCCCTTTTCTGGGAGAAGGTGTGTTCTACCACGCGGACAAGTTGCCGATTACGAGGAGAAGCTACGCAGACTATGTCCTGCCTGGTGCGCGAGTTCACATAATTCACAGCGAATGAGGTGTATTACTGTATCAATTATATGCCGAAAATTCCACCTTCTCACGCCTAGCTTGAAAGCTTGAAATAAATTTTCGCTCCTCTGTGCTACTGAGATATATCTAATACACTGCCAGAACTATGAGCAACTAGGAGCGCAACGGGAATTTCTATATCCCCGTGTAGAGGTTCGGCGTCATTGCGTAAGTCGCTTTTCTGAGAAAACGAAGCAAGATAGAGGCATAAAAGTATATTTATTTTTATCAATGATTTTTGATTTGCCATCTGTTCAGCATGTTAACTCAAAAGGGAAAATGAGAGAGAAATGCAATCTTTAAGCAATAGAAAGTATACAATACAATTCAAAACTAGTCTCATGTTCAATGTTGGCAAGAGCATTTGTCTTCGATCCATTTACCTCCTGTTTTCTAGGTTTGCAATCAAAAACGATTGCATCTCCTAAACATACAATTTTTGCATCTCACCACCCGAAATCTCACGAGGAACAGTGTGAAATGCAAGAGATGCGGGATCAAAGCCCCGGGATAATACCACACCCTAGATAAAAAGAAGTGTACTGTTCAGAGTTCCCTTTTTCTGTCTTTACCATCAAGCGTAATTGTTCTCTCAGCCCTGTCTCCGTGGCGCTATCATTCCTGCGTCAAACGCATTCAACCGTATGATTGGCTAAGTTTCTATTCATGTAGTCTGTCACAAGTTCTCGACTGTCTCACCGGTCCTAGGAACCTTCATCGGGAACTGCACAAGTTATTATATTTCTGAACCACCTCATGATAAGGTATCACACGCGAAGTAATTCTCCAAGTTTCGTCTGTTTATTGTGGGGAAGGAAAGCTGTGAGAAAGAAAAGCCGGAGGACCGTACACCTGCACACATATACATTTTCACTGTCTATAAACAAACATTGGAAGCCTGAAAGCTTGTTTGAGTGCATTCAAATTGATGATAAGGAGAAACACTCAGTCAATCTCGCATAATTTATGCACCATCTGGCCAGACTAACCATTATGGAAGACGAAGTTAAATCCTGCTGAACACCTTTGATTAAAGTTGCGCCAGAACTCAATTAGGGGATGTTTTCGATAGACAGCGGAGTCTTTCGTGTTGAACCGCGATAATGATCACTTTTCGAGACAAGGTTTTTTTACCTGGAGCAATTATTGAACGACAATTGTGATTTTGATTTACTGCTGTCATGGCCGAAGCAAGCATGCAAGCTCCTCCGCAATGCTCCCACCTTGTTATGTATCCTTTCGACAACCTTATTCGTGTACTTCACTTTTTTATAAATGATGTAAACATGTTGTGTGGTATTCACAATACATATGCGAATTGTGTTATTGATAGATTGTTCAGGTGAAGATAGATTTAGTATTCAATGTTGGACTGCCCCGAAATTGATACGGATCAGGAAACCTATCTGATATGGCAAAAACTCGGATCTCTAATCTCTCTTCCTATCAATATTTTCACGGTCTACTGCATAATATGTCGGTCTCCGGCGCAAATGAGAAATTATAGATGGCATCTCATAACACATCAACTCATCACTCTCACACTCGATTTCATGGTGAGTAGCTCACTGAGTAAGGCTACGGTCAAACTCACCGGTTATATGAGTAGGTCAAAAATGAAATGGAAAAAGCCCCCGATGGTGAAGAATGGCCATTCCGACCAACGCGAGAAAATAAGATGTGTTCCAATTTCAGTGTATATAAATAAGCTTGTAAACTCTTCAAGTTTCTAACCAGCTTTTCTGGATTCGTATCTATAAACCTTACCGATACTTGATGACAACTCGTATTATTTGTACTTTCCTGTAAGACGAACACACACAACATGTGCGAAACTGAGAAACACCAAGAAAATTCCATAGGAGGGTAAAAGGAACCCTAGTGTACTCATATCACGAGCTAACTGGAAAATGAAGTTCACGATTCAACTCACAGCTCCTGATCTCTACACGCACGGTTATCTGAGAAAAACTCCTCGGGCGCGTTACCAATTCCTCAAAAAACCTCATGTGATACATCATGAGCAATAACTCAGGAACTTCTCATGAGATACTATTGATTGCTATGTTCGAGCATCAGAGTTCACGAGAAGCTTCTCATGAGAAACGAGGTGGGAATGATCGATATGCCGCCAACTATCTCGCAGCGGGGTTCAACTTCAGCACTTATGAGTTGGTTCGAACCTGGAGGAATAGTAGTGTCTCACGAGGTACCTGATGAGCTCGTCTAATGAGATACATGGGCATGACCTACGCGTACGTCTTTGTCCGTTTTACCAACAAAACCAAAACATTCCAGATCTCGGTCGCAGTACGACCTGTGTTTTTCTCTCCATTCAGTATTGGGATTCCAAAAGGACTATTACATCAATATGATCTACTCTCTTCTCATCATCAAATTGTCCCCGTAATTGCCTTGATCTCGATAGTTCTAGCAAGCATTCTCCATTTGTTCATATATCGGCTAAGAGCTACTATGATGCCGCAACACTGGTTCAAAACCCATCTTTATCCCTCCCTAATTGCCGCCGGGTTAATGTACTTGATCAGCGTTATCCCGTCAATTGCACTGTTGTTTGCAGAACATAATAACCCCGTTTACGAAGAGGAACTAATCTCGGTAAGTAGAAGGCGGAAACTGGTGTTCTCAACGAACCCTATCGCAAACAGGACAAACATCAAAGCCAAGCCCTGCAACCTGCAACAAGAACCCTGTTGCATATTTGTGGTTGTGTTCGATTGACAGAATATGAAAACACGAGCCTCAAATAAGACAAAAATGTCATCACGATGTGAAAGCTTTTTTATGATTTGTTGTGGGAAAAAGCAGAGTAACTTGGTGTTGCAGATGCGAGTAATATTGGAACTGGGTCAGGTGTTTTGCTGATCTTTCCGCTTGTTGAATCCATAACTCAGAGCCGCGTTTTGACTGATGCATGACGCTGTAGTTTCATGATTGGTTGTTGAAGTCGAACTCGAAACCCGATTCGACTCGAAATTTCTCAAAACTCGTCAACTCGAAAACTCGACTTTCGAGAAACTCGAAAACTCGAAAATTCGAAAATTTGAACGCGAATACTCGAAAATCCAACTTTTCGGACTCAAAAATTGGACCTTCCGGGTTCAAAAACACTCAAAACTCGACTCGACTGGAAAAAACTTCGAAATTTTCGAGTCGAGTCGAACTCGAAACTCGAAAACTCAAAATTTCCCAAAAACTCGAAAACTCGAAATTTCCCAAAACTCGCAAACTCAAAATGTTGAACTCGATTAACAACCCTAATTAGTAGTACCAAACTCTCAAGAGGTTTTGAAACTCAAATATTCTCTCCAAAGCAGGCACCGTAGCAAAGTCCCAAAAGTGGTGCGCTCAACCTGATTGAGTCCCTGATCACAGTCTGGCCACATAGTTGCCAACTTTCCGTGTTTAAACATAGTGGGGGTGACCCAAACCTGAGCGAGGTGGTGACCAGGATGTTCAGCTCGGAGCTGACCTTTTCAGGAGACTTTGCTACGGTGCCAGGCCTATGCCACAATCTGATCACCTCCCATTGTGATTGTAGATGTAGTTTCGTCCCGTTGCATTATAGCCGACCCTCAGGATTGGGAATTCAGTTGTGAATTTCAACGAAGATTCCGCTCTCTGTAGAGGCGACACTTATTTTGAAGTTACTATAATTTCAGAACTTCACCTGCATAACAAGGGAACTGATGCTGCATCCAAATGTCGTTATTTTTGATTTGAAAGAGCTGACTAAATTTGTCGTTCCTGCCTTGCTTTTACAAGGGTTCTTATTCCCAACTTTGTATGGGTTGATAACATTTTATGCTCTATATCTAATGGAAAAGTAAGTGAAACTTCAGTTCTGTACAGTCAATCATGGTTCTCCACATGCGAAAACATGAACATTTGGCAAGCACTGTGCGAATACCTAATGACAAGCGAGAATTAGTGCGTTTAACCACTTCACACGATTAAAACAGCTAGAAAGTGAGTGGAATACAGATTTGAACGATTGAAATGTGCTACGTAATTGATCATGTGATATATCGAGTTGTTTCTAGAAATTCTGAGCATCGATCACTTCGGACCATCCAACTACAGCGACAGCTAATCTTCCAGTTGTGTTGTCAGGTCTTCATTCCTCTTGTGCTCATCATTATTCCGGGGGTCGGAGTCATTCTCACTCTAGTTACGCAAACCTTCGGCCATCAGGGTAAGGAAAGATCCCAAAATAGCTGTTAATTGCAACGAGTTGTTCTACATTGACAATTTGTATCTGAACGCCCCCACACAATCAGTCGTCCAAAGATGTAGTTTGATATCGGCGCGTTCCAAACACGAATTTATAGTAATAGTGTGTTTATTGACCCCATCACAACTCAAACTTGAACAAGTTCAATAGGTCACCAGTTCATTTAGACCAATGCTGACCAACGCAGGAATAAGTTAGATTTCCACTGATCGTAGTTCATGAAACATAGTTTCGTGTTGAGTTATCGGAAAATGAACAGAACATTTGAAAACGAATCCGACTAAAAGACAAAAACAATCCAAATGCAACACATATTCGTGATGGGATCTCTTTTATCACCGTTTTTGTTGTAATACTTTTAGAATGGACCGTTTAATTTTGTAAATTCAAGGTTACACCTTGTTTCGAGCACTATGCAATGTGATTGCTTTAAACACCCACCCCCCCCCCCCCCCCCCTCCTACCTTTGCAAACACCTAAATAGAATCTTCTGGTCTGACCTGCAGTGCTGTAAATGATATGACCTACTTTTTCCTCATTTTCAGTTCTGATGAATGTAGCCTGGATGGTGATCTCGTTTCACGGAGCAATTGGAGCTACCGTACTTCTCTTCATCAATAGACACTATCGGAACCTCATTCTCAAGTTCCTACCCCACCACATAGTGAAGTCGCTCTCAAAAAACATAGCAGTAGCCGCGGTCAGCGCTCATCGCTCGTCCTTTATACACATGGATACCGACAGAAAATTTACAAGAATAGCATACTCATAGCATTTCGAATGCAACGGTTTCTGGCAGTCATCATGTGTTTTCAGGTAACTTTATAAAATTTGTGAAGCCGAAAAAACACGTAAAGAGAGCTAACGGAAAACAGCTCCAACCACATGTTTAGTATTAGAGAAAAAACACAACTATTGATACGCATCATTTTACAATAAGTTTTGTTGTTCTATGTTTCATGAAATATATATCTCATAATATTCGATCGAACTTGTTTGTTTTGTACCATTGATTGTATTTCAATTAGTTGCTGAGTCTTCGATTTCATTCAACGTTGAAATAGAACAGAACCATAACCATGACAATCTTGTGCAAATGACTACTACTTTTTTGTTCGTTTAAAATTCTCAACTTCGTCACAAGTCAGCGACACTGTTCGTTTTGCGTTTTAAATCAGCGTTTTGAATTCTATTCACATGCTTGTTAGCCGTGTCAGCAGCCTGAAACAGTAGAAGGCATGGAACAATTTCAGTTTTTGAGTACCTGACTAGAACATGTGACTCATGTTTTTCTCGTTTTTTTGCGCGTCGAAAAACAATGGAACTGCCCGACTCGCAATTCTCACGAATATATGTCATTAGGTCAATTACGCGAATTTTTATTCCTAGATGCCTAATGTAGTTTTTTATTCATTCCTTTCTCAAATTTTTTATGTTGTATACATTTGTCGTATTTCGTAAATAAACTATGCCTTTTTAAATGTTGATTGTCTTTTTCGGCATCATTCCTAGGATCCCGAATTCGGCATAGAAGCTCTGTTCACATTCTGATATCTGTCACTTGAAAATGTTTATGCTTCTAGGCTCCAACAAATTATCATTAGTATTATTCTATTCTGGTTATGAATAGCGTTTTCACAAACATCTGTCGCGGGAAGGTCGTTAACACAGTTTATTAACAAGTACTGCGGTTTTGACATCAGACAATACTATCGGTCAGCGATTAAAACAACACATTTAATCCCAGTTCAAGGTAACTATTTGGCAAGGATAATTATTAACATTCACGTGTTGACTAGTGAGCTAATACTGAGTAATGCTTGAAAGTACGTAATAGATATGGTGGGTGTTGTAACGCAAAACAGCGCAAATATGTAGCAAAACACAGGATAGAAAATCATATTTATCGTTTTTTTTGTTCTTCGTGACTACTGGTCAACAAACATCATGGAATTGAATAAACAAACTTTCAGTTGTAGTTATGCACCTAAAAATTGAGTTAAATCTAGTATCTTGATTCTTAATCTCAATCGTCAATATTTTCATTGATTTCAACGCCTCACTTCTTTCATACCTTAACTACTGAAGAAGGAAGTTAATACCAGCTATATAGGCCTAATTAAAATCGCGCTAGAAGTTAACTATGGGCGGGTTTCTGATAAACGCAATCTAGCGTTCTAAATCTCAAGAATCAACACACATCTAGACCAGTCCTAGTCAGCTATAGAGCAATTACAAAATTAAAATTGTTGGTTTACTCAAGGCCACGACTCAAAGACCTAATATACGTCTCATCTCGAGTTTGCTGGAAACTGTCAGTTACACATCTTTCCATAAACTACTTCTAGGAAAACAAAATTTCTTCGCAACGTTTTCATTGTATACCCCTTCTAAAAACGATGTTACTTTTATCTATGTGGTTGGTTATATATCTAGCGCCTTTCTATCATTATAAACATTATTCTTAGTTTTAAGGTGAATCAGAAAGGGCGGAAGTTAATGCAGGACTGTCCTGAAATTGACTCGGAGCAGGAGAACTATTTGAAATGGTTGAAAATCGGGTCCTTGATTTCGTATCCTATCAATATTTTCACAGTCTACTGTATAATATATCGGTCTCCGCCACAAATGAAAGAGTATAGATGGCATCTCATAACACATCAACTCATCACTCTCACACTCGATTTCATGGTGAGTCCCAGTTGTTACTAGAATCAACTTTCACGTTTCACCTCAGCTTATAGTTTTTCTTCATTTTCGAATAATAAAAACAGTCGACCAGTATTGTTACTGAGATAAAGAATAAACATAACAACGAATAAACGGAGTACGTTTTATAGTTCTGGCTTTGAGAAAGGCGGGGGTATACTGTATATCTACAGACTTTGGGCTGTGTTTTTCTTTTACTTTGAGCCCAGTTGGTATAGTGGTTAGCGTCCACGCCTTCCAAAATTTTTGGCCCGGCTCGTGTCTCACATGAGGCGGATATTCGATGAATTTGGCACGCACTGTAGAAAAGGTCAGTTATGAGTAACGAGCTGGCTCCAAATATACAATTGTTTTTTGTCTCACACATAATTTTAGATTTCGGTTGCTATACGACCCGTATTCTTTTCCCCATTCACTATCGGAGTGCCGAAAGGAATACTGTTCAAGTTAGATACGATTTCTACACACCTTCAAATGGTGTCTCTCATTGCCTTCATTTCTATAGTTTTAGCCAGTATTCTACATTTATTTGTATATCGCCTAAGGGCTACAATGATGCCTAGTCACTGGTTCCGAGCTAGTGTTCAACCATTCATCATTGTCATTTGTGTTATATACCTGATAAGTCTGATTCCGGCAGTTGCCCTATTGTTTACGGAGCACAATCATCCACTTTATGTACAGCAATTAATTTCGGTATGGAAACCCAAAACTCAACTGAAATATTCCTTTGCAATACCGATAACAGTTCGCGGTACAACTTTTTGAAAATTGGTTTTTCACGATTTCCTTCTTTTAGATTAGAAAATTGTCAGTTGCGATCGATACTACTGCAAAAGAATACTGGGATCACTGACGCGTAAAAGACACTGCAAAACCAATTAGCGTTCTTATCAGAATATACATTTTAATTCATTTTTACGTCAGAGAAAGCAAATGGTAATGTATTTATAAATTGTAAATATATATTCATAAAATGATTCTTAGAAACTGTCACTATTGGAAATACATGAATGGGAACTGTAGAATCGCGTTCTGCTTGGAACAAAATGTGTTTCACCCTACTATGAACGAATTCAGAACTTCACATGTTTGAACAAGGAACTTTTTCTGGATCCAAACATCGTGGTATACGACATTGATGAATTAACTAGCTTTGTTGTGCCGGTTTTCCTACAAGGATTCTTGTTTCCACTTCTCTATGTTGTTATAACGTTGTATGCGTTGTATATAATGAGAAAGTGAGTTTAAAACGAGCAACAACTCCGAATTACCTACTTTGCTGATTTGACGAATTCTTTTTGATGGTTTCTGTTTCTATATACTTTAACTACAAATTAGAATTGAGAAAATTAACACAGCATTGCACAATACTGAGTTGTCAGAAGTGTTTTCTAATGCGAACAATTTCATAAACGTTTCTTTCATCAACATTTCGACACTAATCTATCAAATGAGATAGCGGTAAGTTTGTTCCCGAACCTCGCAAAATATGAACTGAAGCTGCGCTGAAAGGAATGCTAATTCAAGTGCCCCGGAAACGCGCGGTAAATCAGACTAAATCATGAGAACCGTGTGTAAAGTATTCCAGGTAAAAGCCATATATTGCTTGTCTTGATCAGCAATCCATTTTTCATTTTCCTGCAGCGTTTTCTACATCAATTGCTTCGCTCAAGGGTTTGAATGAAGTAAATAGATGACAGAAAAAAAAATAAATTCCGATCGGACTGCAGGAAAACAAAATCCGTTCGAATACCTAATTCCATTTTTCAGAAATTCTCATCACAGCTCACTCAGGACTATCCAACTACAGCGACAGCTCATTTTTCAGTTATGTTCCCAAGTATGCCTTCCGGTTGCGCTCATTATTTTACCGGGACTTGGCGTAGTTGGTACGGTCGTTACGCACACATTCGGCCATCAGGGTGAGGAATCGATCCTAATAGAGTACCAGTTTCAGAATGTAGTGTAGTATGAATTCAACTTAAAGCTGGATGATGAATTAATGTTGATTGCGCGCGCTTCTCTGACCCTCGTGCCTTTTTGGCTATCGCCGTTAGCCAAATTCGGCATTCAATTTAGCCCCTCCCTTTAATCATGTGATTGACACTTAGTATCACTTGGTGTTCTCTCAACTTCTTGCTTCACTTGCGTTATCGTTTCGAGTTATCGAGCGAGCGAGTGCGAGTTAGAAAGGGCTCACCGAATTTTGGTTCCTAATAGCATTGGCAATAATACAAGTACATGATCTTCTTTAAATTGTATACCTATGCATACATCAATTTAATATGTGCATTTTCTGCGTAGTAATTGCAAAAGCGGTTTTCCGGGAAATAATATGTTGAACTCATTGTTCATTGAGAAGTCAGAGTTTTAATGTTCAGGCAGCCCAACTTCCAGAGTATAATTGAAAGTGGATCAATTTTTATTGATATTAGTTGAAAATATCAGCTCCAATTTAAAAAGTTATCATAAGCTTATCTGTCTGCTTGTCAAATGCGAAGGTTGAATAAAACACACAATGCAGCCTGAATATTCTATACACAAATTGCCTGATGACTGACTTCAACCCAAAAATTTGCGTTTCGCAATACACTAACATGGTGGAAACCGTTTGGAAATTTCGTTTTGACGTTGCCCAAACTAACGTAGGAGCGAGTTATGGAGACTACTTAGCTACAAGCTGATGAAATGTTTGGAGTTGAATTACACTTGAGTGTTATCATGCTGTGATTTAATTTTTTAGCTCTGATGAACACGGCGTGGATAGTGATCTCTTTTCACGGAGCGATTGGAGCCACCGTGCTTCTCTGCATCAATAGACACTACCGGAACTTCATTCTCAGGCTTCTACCGCACAGGATATCAAAAATGCTTCCCACAACCATGGGTGTTGGTGCTGTTAGCACACACGGCTCTACCGTCATACAAGTGTTAGCCGAAAGAAGACCAACAAGAGTTGAAATCTGAAATGGTTGAATGGAAGTTGTAGTTAGAACTCTATACACCACGATTCCTGAATTTTGTTCGAAAAACGATCCAACTATGACCACGGCTGAATACACCGTATCGGCTTGCGTTGGAGAGCGCAATCTCTAAGGTCCTATAAGAATATATGTATTTTTGGAAGTATGAGTTTCGGACAGTTGCCAGAAAAGCTAAACTTCATCGATTACATATGATAAAAATGCCGACTCTATGTACTGTTTGTTATTACTGACATTTAGTTTTTGGGTATTATCTAAGCATTAATTATTTCAAGCCTTCCATTTATCTCGTTTTCTTACCCTTTTTGTCATTTGTTTATGGTTCGATTGACATAATAAACGCAGCTTCGTTCGAACGCCAAACGGGAGAGTGAACTCTTCAATTTAAAAGTTCCGCATACATACTGTAATTATTGTACCTGCCACATCAGCTTCACATCCTTCCGGGTTTTCTAAACTTTAAGGACGATCAATCCGAATAAAGTTGAAATATCTAGTACTAGGAAGTCTCTTCCACAAATGGGAACCAAGGTCGTTTCATACATGTCTTATTTTTTGAAGTATGGAAAATATCAGAATGGGGTGGTTTTCTGCACCTCAGTACAGCAACAGGGATTTCCCTGGTGCCTATCTGTATTTCGGGTGTCGGAGTCATTCTGACCCTCGTCACGCTAACTTTTCGTCAACAAAAAAGGTTTTTATTAATTAGAGGGTTAGGCAAGAGCAGGAAATCGTTTCTAGAAACAACAATGATAGTTTGTAGTTAGCACGTAGACATTAGCAATCAGTGAAATTGTAGTCCCTGCTTCATGTTGTAGAAAGAGTTGCAGCTGGAACATCGGTCAAGACCAATATGGCCCGATTCTGTTTTTTCGAGTAATGAGTTTCCCTAAAAGTTCCGGGTTCTTGCTTGAAGAGTTTAGGATCTGCAGTTTTTCCACAGGACAACAACAACTTTTCTCCGTTTCATTACTTCCATTCATGAAAATACCACTTCATTGTGAGCAGCAGAGATGGATGAACAGAGTTACGTCAGCCAGCTTCTCTTTGTTCTTCTGTTATACGCGAGAAGGCGGAATAGATATGCACGAGAGTAGCTCATGAAATCCATCGACTTTGATGAAAACAGTTGGATGTTCCTTGTACCGATGTATTTGCGTCGAAATTTTGCATTTGCTGTCTTTTTTCTTGTAAGGACTCGGTGACGGTATGAATTTCGTTGAATTCGTTTCTCTTGCCTCGGTGAATGTCTATCTAGGAGCTGTTCTCAATAAGTGAGCCATAAGGAGCTGATTCATAACGTTCTGAGAAATTGTGTTTGTGAAGAAAACAATAATATGTTGTTGATTTTGTTTTCGATAAGCGGAGAGTTTCCCATTGCATTCAACTGTTCGTATTTTACTCAAGCAAAAACGATTCTGTGTTCATGATCGTGGTTTTGCACTGATATGCTAGTTTCCCAACAAGAAATGTTTTTATGTCTCGAACCGAAACGCTCGAAAAATTAGGGAATGTCAGATATTCTAATTGAGGCGCTACCGTACCCTGCACTTGGTGTGCGATGTGGAGCGACGCGTGTAGCTTTCTTCGGTCATATTGCGCCTCTATGTGCACTGTTTCCATTGTATTGCTCACAGTTGTTTTCTCTCTCAAAGATACACCGAGAATAATCATCACTGGGAGGTTATTCTTGAGATATACTGTGCCTTTAAGCTCTTAATTGCGATCACCGGTATAATCTTACTGACGGATGAAAATATTTGATATCCCTTGTCTGTACCAGATTATCTTCCCCTATGTTCGTGTATCGTTGCAAATGTGGTGTAATAAATATGGTTATTATTATGAATGATGAACGTTTGATTCCTCTGTATGCGCCCGCCGCGAGTTCCGCCATTGTAACCATCCATTATCTACCACTTCCTATAACCATCTACTATTACCTTTACTTGAGTACTACTTAGTACTATTCAACCAGTCAACAGTTATGTGGTTATTATTATACACTAGTGAACCATCACTTTCTACTAAGGAGTTTTGATCTGTTTGATTTCTTGAGTAATTGAATCACCCGCTATTGAAGCCTCAATACTATATTCTCAGAACCGAGCTTTCTTCGAACCATGTTCTGAAAATAATACGTCGAAAGAAATAATTGCGTAATGTTTGTTATTTCTAAACTGCTTACTGTTGTTCTTCTGAACATGTTGTGCATCTTCTTTGCTCATCCAGCTGCTGCGCTTTACAGGGAACTTCCACAGCCAACTAACATCTTTCTAAGATCAGTTATTACATGACAAATAACCCTCTTTACATCATCTTTTTTGCCCGGCCCAGTAGCAAAGTTATGGTAAAAGTAAACCGATCTCGTTGTAACTTGTTTTTATAGAGGAACGAGTCTTTAGCAGTCGATAACAGATAACAATGCACAAATCGGACTCTAGACTCGAGATGTTGCGAACTAACGACAAAACACCAAATTTTGAAGAACCCCGAAACTTCAACTTGAAAACCTGATATTTTTCTCTGAAATCGAGAAATAGACATCAATTTTTGAGTTTTCTGTCCAAACTCGGAAACTCGATTTTTTTTCATCTGTTCATCAATTTTTTTCTCTGATGTTTCCAATATCAAGCGTATAATGAAACAAACGGAAGCTGGCTGCGGCAACTCCAACCACTTCGATGAGTGTCTTTTAGAGTGGTGAACCGATTCCGAAAATCAATTCAATTCAATTCCAATTCCAACCAATTCTCGAAAAATTCCGAAATTTCAATTCCAATTCTTTCATCATTTCAAAAAACCAAATCAATTCAATTCCAATTCCAATCATTTCTTCAAAATCTCGAAATTTCAATTCCAATTCTTTCAATGTTTTCAAAAACCAATTCAATTCAATTCCAATTCCGACCAATTCTCGAAAAATCAATTCCAATTTCAATTCTCAAAGCAATTTTTTCTGCAAAAAAGTTCGTAAAACAGTTTTTACATTTAAACAAGATAGAACAAGACAAGAAACTGTCTTTTTCCACACGTTCAAAATTTCAATTCTGGATCAATTCCGAACCAATTCCAATTCTTTTCAACAATTCTCAAGAAAAACCAATTCAATTCAATTCAATTCCATTTTTTTTGGCTGTCAAAAACCAATTCAATTCAATTCCGATTTTCTCCTAACAAAACCAATTCAATTCAATTCAATTTTTAGGAATTGGTTTCACTGAAAGGTACAGAAATATTGTTTTTCTCCATGATAAACAGAAGTTTTGCCATGACCTCAACTGAAAAGTAACACCAACAAAACGATTTGGAGACAGTTCGCTACTGAGCCTGATCTGACTCCGCGCCTATTCCGAATATTGCATGCAACACTTGTCTCAAGTGGCCTATATTGAGAGAGGAAGTTGATATCCACTATAACGCTCTGATTAAATACGCGCTAAAAGTCAACTAATAGCTGTTTTATTCTGAAGGCAATTCAGTGATTCAACGTCAAGCATGAGCACACTTCAAAGAACATTCCTCATAACTAATGAGGAATGTTCTTTGAAGTGTGCTCATGCTTGACGTTGAATTACAATTACGGAATTGAAGTTGTGGTTGTTCATCTCAATTGCAACAAAAAATTGAAATTTTTGTTGACATCGAGATAAAGCTTATTGAATATTGTCCGCTACTCAACATAACTTTTTTTCAAGAACAAAACTGTCTTCAACAATGTAATTTGTATTTTTTCCTCATTTTCAAGCAGTATCGCGAAGCTCAGTCTACCATACTGTGATGAAGATAAATCTACAAATCATGGTGGTCGGTTTTGTTGATGTTTACGCAATGAAATGCGAGCTGCCCGACCACGATGCATGAACGATCACTGTGGATTGCGAACATATTTGAATTTTGCGTCGATTGAACTCACACTTCATCTCTTTTTCACTTGAAATATCAGCAAACTAGGATTGCTAGTAGTATTTAACAGTTAGAGTTGAAGAGTTCACTGAAAATAGAAATAGTTGTATTGTAATTTCTAACTTATAGAAATTAGTTGATCTAGTATTTAAGTTTTTTTTACTAATTGGTTTTTTGTACTGGGTCAGTGGATTATCTTGTGATGAGGCCTCGACCACTGACCCCAAGACATCGTAAGGGGATAAGGCCCAAACGATGTAACTTCTCCTAAACTTAGTCAATAAATAATTGTATAGATGGTATTTGTTACTTTTAGTTCATTCAATCATCTGTGTATGAATTATTTTCTAGTTTACTTCATTTTATCTGAACTGACTCTGTTTATTCAATTGCTCCTCCACACTATTTCTCGCGTGTCGCACGCGTCATGCTTTGCGAATTGGCGCAAATATTCACATTTGCGGCTCACACGTCAATTGGAGCCACGTAGGGTACAAACACTGTAAGATGCTTGTAAGATACAAGTGAGAAAAATATTTTTTCCTAGAATTTAGGCTGAAGGGAAGTCAGAATATCATGCAGGACTGTCCTCCAATCGATACGGATCAAGAGAGCTATCTGAACTGGCAGAAAGTTGGCTCTTTGTTTTCGTTTCCCATCAATATTTTCACAGTCTACTGTATAATATATCGATCTCCGCCACAAATGAAAGAGTATAGATGGCATCTTATAACACATCAACTCATCACTCTCACACTCGATTTTATGGTGAGTTCTGAGGAATCGCGTAGTAAAAGCATGTAGCAACTTTTTTTGGAAAAAAACAGATTCACAAACTACAACCCATGACATGTTTTTGCAATGTGGGTTTTTTTTTTGCAAAGTTCACCTCATTATATTTTTTGTACCTGTTTGTACCTCATTAAATTCAGATTTCGGTCGCGGTAAGACCCGTGTTCTTCTCACCCTTCACCATTGGAGTCCCGAAAGGGATAATATTCAAATATGATCTGATTTCCACTCATTATCAAATGGTTCTGCTCATCGCCATGGTTTCTATAGTTCTAGCCAGTATTCTTCATCTATTTGTGTATCGCCTGAGGGCTACAATGATGCCTAGTCACTGGTTCCGTGCTAGTATTGAACCTTTCATCATTGTCATTTGTGTTATATACCTGATAAGTCTGACTCCCGCCATTGTCTTATTGCTTACAAACCACGATGATCCAGTTTATGTAAGAGAATTGATATCGGTAAGTAACAGAACAACGTAGTCGTTCGTCATATATTATACCCGATAGCGGTTGCGTTCTACTCGACACGTTCACACAAAACGCAAATAACCTATGAACAAGAACTACACCAGTTTCTATAACTAACTACATCAATGCGTAATACTGAAAGGTCATCTTCCTAACCACCTATTTCTCACGTGAATCAGCATTTCGTGGAGAAAGTGTAGCAGTCGCCTGTGATAATGGCTGAGAGGCAAAACTTACTGACTAAGACTTTACTAGCGCGTGAGGCGGATCAAAGCATTATGAGTGCTATTGAACGCTCTCGATATCTCGTTCAAAAAACAGGTTGTGGTATTAACAAATGACTTTTACTTCTGAGAAACGACTCTAAAACAACGATAGGGAATAAATAGAGAGATAGTTGTAGAATAGCACTATCGTAAAGGGTAAAGTCCTGATCTTGAACACCCTGGTCTCCACCTCCTGAACTACGTCTCTTGAGACACTGAAACACGAGTTTTCTCTGCCAAAAAAAGTGATGCAGGATGCGATGAAGGACCGGGATGTTTCAGCATTTGAAGTATGTTCCACGATAACCTATGAAAACTTCAGAATTTCACCTGTTTGACGAGAGAACTGTTGAGTGATCAACACATCATTGTATTTGATATCAATCAGTTGCTAATATTCATCGTGCCAGTATTCCTACAGGGATTTTTATTTCCAACTTCATATTTTGTTATAACATTGTATGCTTTGTATCTAATGAAAAAGTGAGTTCACCAAGAAACACCAAGGAAAATACTGCACTTATGTGCTCAATAATTTCAACGGTTCAAGAATTGGGGAAATACTGAAAATTGTCGAGAGTATTATATAAATCGTAACTTCAATTCTATCATTTCACTCAGCCACACGTTCACGATATACCTTGCCGATTACCATAAGGATGACCAGAAAAAAATCAGAATTGCTTCAGCGAAAATCGCAATATTTGCTGCGAACTTTTCAGTTTCTGATTTCTACCGCTTGAACAAATTATCATTAACCGAGGGGAAAACAGAACATAAATTGCAATTGGATAAATCCCTTTTCTGTATTTAATTTTTTCCAGAAATTCTCATCACAGCTCATTCAGAACTATCCAACTACAGCGACAGCTCATTTTTCAGTTATGTTTTCAAGTATTCCTACCCGTTGCTCTCATTATTTTACCAGGAATTGGAGTAATTATTACCATTGTTTTACAAACATTCGGTCATCAGGGTTAGTTAACAGTTATTGAGAGATTTGATGGACTTTCTCTGCTGTATGATCAATTTTCCAAAAAAAATGAATGCTCTTTTTAAGCAGATTTTCAAGATAAACTAAATAAATGTCGTCGTTTTTCACGTGCACAAAGAAGTAATTCTCGAACAAAATCTTTACGAACATTCACCTCGTTGTCATTGTATAAAGCTGTTCATCCCCTTGATAATGTCTGATGAGCCAAATGAAGCCAAATGAGCCAGATGGAGAGAGTTTGAATTCGGCTTCGTTAACTTCTTCATAGAGTATTTCAAAAAAAAACAAGAAATTCCGGAGAGTTGTAAAGATACAGAAAAAGATCGTTTTGTTTATTATTTTTTTCACGTTTTCAGCTTTGATGAACACATCCTGGATAGTAATTTCTCTTCATGGATCTATTGGAGCCACCGTACTTCTTTTCATCAATAGACACTACCGCAACTTCATTTTCAACCTTTTCCCTCGGAGTATATCAAAAATGCTGCCCAAAAGCTTTCTTACAGCTGCCTTCAGTACACACGGTTCTACAGCCATACGAGTAGTGGTGGCCGAGAGAGGACTAACAAAAGTCGATCATTGAAATTTTATCTTTTGAAATTTTAACTTTTACTCCTATTTCGAGCCTGTGTTGCGGTTATAATTGTTTTTCATAAGGTAAAAGTTCATCACGAGAAAAGTAAATTTTTCTTGTTTCAACGCAAGCATTCAAACAGTCATGTTTATTCATCTATGAAAAAAAATCTTGCAATGACCTGTAGAGTTAAATGCGTGTGTGTTTGATGATAATGTCACTTCTTCCTAGAGTCTGAATTATAACAAGTTCCCGTATAGAATCTCATTCATTCTTGCTCGTTTTCTTCTTCTCACAGTGCGGATTCGATGTTTCAACTATACTATTTAAGTTTTTTTTCGAAATAAATGTATATGTCTTTTTTCAATGTGCTGTTTTCCACTTCTCCAGTCTGAGACAAAAAAGTCAAATGGACAACCCACATTAAAAAGATAGTTGAGTTCATTATGTCGTTTTGCTCGAGAGCGGAGAAAAAAGGGCAGTCTCACAATGATTATTGGCTCAAAATACTAAATTTGTTCAATTTGGAAACACAGGATGGTAATAGAACCAGTAATTTCGTCATTGACGACTTCCCGGTGAATTTACTGGCTTCATGCGCGCTACTAACCCCTCAGGTATCAATTATGCCTGCTCGAATGAGCCCTTTCTCGTATTGAAATATTCGTGTACCTTCCATTTTTCGTTTTGAGGAACGTTTGATGGTAATTGCACGTTGAACAAATGTGTCATTATACATCATACTGTTTACTAGTTAGGACGCCGTCTTACCATTGTTATGTTGTAGGAAGAAGAAGTATACAGTATACTGTCGATACCTCCCCACGCTCTGCAAAATTAAATGAGATTCATGAAAAAGTGGGGGCCCAACGACTGTGAGATTTGCCTTCTGCTGTGCGCCCCTTAGACAACTACTCTCAAATGGAGCAGCTACTGCTACAAAAAAAACTAATATACTTAAGTATGACTGTTTACAAACATACAAAAGTCGTAAAATATTTTCTCAAACCTGTAAACTAGAATCTACAAGTCACAGCTGCAAAAGAAAGAACAACTGTTGAATAACATGACAAACAATATAGCACCTAGAATTGAAATAATGACAGAAAATGTCAACCATTGTGCACAAAACCAGGATCTCTATAATTGACTACGTTGAGTTACTATCTGTATTTTTAGATTCTAGTTTACAGGTTTGAGAAAATATTTTACGACTTTTGTATGTTTGTAAACAGTTATACTTAAGTATATTAGTATTTTTCCGTTTTTTTTTTGCAGTAGCTGCTCCATTTGAGAGTAGTTGTCTCAGGGGCGCACAGCAGAAGACAAATCTCACAGTCGTTGGGCCCCCACTTTTTCATGAATTTTTCTCTTTTTGTATACATGCCGTAGGTATGTGGTTTGATCTGTACGGTGCAGATAAAATTGTTTTCTTAATGACCTCGAAAAAAAATATGACGTCAACATTGCAGTTCTAAAAACTTACTTTATCCCCCTTTCAGAAACCCAGAATACGTCTTGTTTGAATGAAGTTTCATCGTGAATTGACCATTTTTAAGAAACTTTCAGCATTCGAAAACATATTTCACTTCAATTTTTTTTAAAGTTGACGTCATCTGGGCCTCTGAATTCCAGAATAAGTCATATTTAGATGAAGTTTCATCGTTAATATACCATTTTTAAGATATTTTCATAATTTGAAAATATATGTGACGTCAACTTTGCACTTTTCAAAAATAACGTCATCTGGTCTCCAGAATCCCAGAATACGTCACTCTTAGATTGAGTTTCACCGTTAATATACCATTTTTAAGATATTTTCAGCATTTGAAAATATGTGTGACGTCAACTTTGCACTTTTCAAAAATAACGTCATCTGGTCTCCAGAATCCTAGAATACGTCACTCTTAGATTGAGTTTCACCGTTAATTGACCCTTTTTAAGGTATTACCATCATTTGAACATATATGTGACATCAACTTTGCACTTTCAAAAATGACGTCATCCGGCTTTCAGAATCCCAGAATAGGTCATGTTTAGATGAAGTTTCCCCGTTAATACCCCACTTGCCAACTATTATCATCATTTGAAGAATAATTTGACGTCAACTTTGTACTTTTCAAATTTGACGTCATCTGGCCTTCAGAATCCCGGAATACGACACCTCTCGATGGAGCTCCATCGTTAATAACCCACGTGCCAACTATTGTCATCATTTGGAGAAATATTTGACGTCAACTTTGCACTTTTCAAAGATGACGTCATCGGGTCTTCAGAATCCTGAACGACGTCACCGATAGAATACTTTTTACTTAAATTGAAGTCACGATGGTATCATATTTAAATTTTCATCGAAATCTGTCAGTTTTACCCTAAGTTACAAGACAGTTTGCATAACCGACCTGACAGAGAAAGCGAGAGAGCGTGCTAAATGGAGAGACGCAGAGACTTTAATTCAAAAGGCTGTAATTTGGTGAAAAATGATTTTTTTTTTCAAAAGAAATTTGCGCAGCTGGGGATTGAGTAGGAATCCTATCATGACTCCAAACCTCAGCCAAATCGGTTTAGTTACGGTCTAGATAGTATTGTGTAAACGCCCGGACGGAAACACGAGGGAAGTTGGCGCTCTGGATGAAGCGAAAACGTCATAACTTGGCTCAAACGTGACTGACCGATTTCGTTAAAATTTGGCGCACAACTTGCAAATATGCTGTAGAAACTTCCCAAGTCTGTGAAAGTTCTGTTTTGCAAATTTCAGCCTTTTTATGGGAAAACTAAAGAAATAGAGGCGCGCATTAGCCGGACCAAAGACAAATCTCGCACAGCGCTTCTATGGTCGTTGGCGGATTTGCCATAATTCTTGTGTGTATGAGATCTTCACGTGAATCACATTACTCACTAAGTTTGTCCACCACTCTTCACCGTAAATTGTTTTAGTGTATAAAATGGCATCATTTTGCGGTGATTGACATTTTGCAACTACTATATGAACAAGCCGGAGACTATAGATATTTGTAAAAGTGGGGGACCAGGAAGTGTGTGAGTTCTGTTCGGTTTCACCGTTTTCTGCAAAAAGTGAACAATACGATGTTGTGAATGAGTGTGCAACAAAAAAAGAACAATACATTTGTTTGCACAACGGTTCACAACGTTCTTAGGGGAAACCACTATGCTCTTTTACGTTCAAGTTATACTTTGTATATTCTGTTTCTTGTGAATCGTTGTGCAAACAAATGTATTGTTCTTTTTTTGTTGCACACTCATTCACAACATCGTATTGTTCACTTTTTGCAGAAAACGGTGAAACCGAACAGAACTCACACACTTCCTGGTCCCCCACTTTTTACAAATTGTTCTCTTTTTGCTAGTTGTACTAGTACAACCACTTCTAGAGTTGACTTAGAAAAACGATTTCTGAATAGTGGTGACTATAAAACATCCTGATATCTGAAAGTTCCAGGTTTTCAAACGATGTGATCCTGAAATATTCAAAAAACAGCTTCTTTCCGCTTCCGTAATTGAAATCTGAGCATTGTGAAAAATCTGCGTCATTACAGTAAGAAAGTATTTTCTCCATTGGCGCGAACGGGCGCCAGCCATTGGCACCAGATACAGAACATGTTACTCTAATTAGTAACAAATAACTTGGAATGAATGACCTCGACCAATTAGCACAATTTTCGACTGTTTTTTTGGTTCAGAAACACTATTTTCAATTTTGGCGCCAATTGGCGGATAAATTACCGTTTTGGCGCAGAATGTCGAAGAAATGTTGCTATCCAAGCCATATTCGTTAACTATGACCATAGTTCGAACATCTGTGGAACATTTCGCTCGTTACCCTACTTGCCTGGCGTTGTTCTAATTTGGCGCCACCGGGCGCCAGCGTTTGGCGCCAAATATAAATTACTCTAATTAGTAACAAAAAACTTGGAATGAATGGCCTCGACCAATTAGCACAATTTATGACTGTTTTTTGGTTCAGAAACCCTAATTTCAATTTTGGCGCCAATTGGCGGATGAAGTACCGTTTTGGCGCAGAATGTCGAAGAAATGTTGGTATCCAAGCTGTATTCGTTAACTATGTTCATAGTTCGGACATCTGTGAAACATTTCGCTCTTTACCTTACCTGCCCGGCGTTGTTCTAATTTGGCGCCACTGGGCGCCAGCGTTTGGCGCCAAATATGAACCATGACACCAAATTTTCAGAGAAGGCTGGGATTCACTAATCTAACCTCTGTGCAAAATTTCGGAGCATTTCATCCATGGGAACACATATTTTCCTGCTACTGGCGCCTATTGGCGCCCGCGCCAAGCGCCAAACGAAACGTGACATCACCAAACTTCTTGGGCCGCGCTAACTTTGGGGTTTACACATGTGTGCCAAATTTCAGCCGAATTGGTCCAGTAGTTAAAAAAATAATTTTCTATGCGGACATTGGACGAGCGACGAGCGACGAGGGACGAGGGACAACGGAAATTTTCATAACGACACGACAGCATAACTTTTTTCAACCTTGACCGATTTTCCTAATTTTTTCACACAACATGTATTCAATAGATATCTAGCTCTCTCTTTTTTTAAATTTCGAAAAAATGTTTTATTTGAAGACTTTTGTGGTTTGAAAGCCAAAAATGGGTGCGCAATGGCCAAACCAAACACAACTCACACGCAGCGCTTCGCGCTGCGCGCGATATATCGGTTATAACTAGTGTTCGCAGAATATTTTCGAAATTTAATTTGTTCTTTCATCGAAATACTGATGAAAAAGCTGCAAACAAATAACAGTTGAACGCATGATTTCATGCGTGCCAAACGATTTTTTACAAGAGGAAGTTGGTTTCTGTTTACCTCTAATTGTTTACCTCTAATTGTATTTGCGCAAAAACTTAATTATGGGCGGTGTTTTGACAGAAGCAATCATGCGTGTCCAACCCTACATAGACTGACTTCAAAAACACATCTCGTTGGCTTTAGCAATTAGCGGAATTGTAGTCGCACTTCCACACCCTAAGCGAGCGTTATAATGCAGCACATAACTACTGGATGATTACTAGATGTTTCTAGGGATGTTCGTACATTTGACAACTTCAATTTCTTAGTCATTCGTTTTCAACTCTGATCTAGTGAATTCTAATCTAGAGAATTTTCTGTGTTGAGTGCAGTATTGTGTACCTCTCAAATAAACACGGTTAATTCTGACATGTTTGGCGTATAGGTTGATGTTGGACTGTCCTCAAATCGACACGGAGCAAGACAACTACCAAAACTGGCATAAAGTTGGATCATTGATATCGTTTCCTATTAATATTTTCACAGTCTACTGTATAATATATCGGTCTCCGCCGCAAATGAAAGAGTATAGATGGCATCTCATAACACATCAACTCATCACTCTCACACTCGATTTCATGGTAAGATTGGACAAGGAAAGTTGTGGTGAAGTAAGAAAGATAAGTGTTCGAACCTACTGTAGGGCTCAGAGAGATTCCATACAGAGAACATGTGTTCTTATAGACTTTCTGTTCTACAAGATTTTTTTCCTTTTAGAGCGAATCGTATAGTACTTCATATTGCTAAAAAACTTACAGCCTGTGCACTTGAACGTAATGTGAATTTTGAATGTTTTTTGCATTCTCAGTCATGAACGACTAACGGCTCCAGTCGAAAAATTCTATTTCCGAATCAATTTCCCGGAAACACTCAGCAGTTTTTTTTGAAATTGTTATAGGTCGCGGTAGCAGTACGCCCTGTGTTTCTATCACCATTCACAATCGGACTTCCAAAAGGAGTACTATGCCCATATGATCTGGTTTCTACCCATGTTCAAATGGTTTCTCTCATTGCCTTGATTTCAATAGTTCTGTCGAGTATTCTTCACTTGTTCGTTTATCGACTGAGAGTCACATTGATGCCCAGCCATTGGTTCAAAACAAGTATTTTACCCTTCATCATTGTGATCTGTTTTATATACTCAATTAGCATTCTTCCTGCACTGGCCCTCTTTTTCACCAAACACAATGACCCACTCTATGAGCTGCAACTGATATCGGTGAGCAAAGATGAAGACTGATCTGTACAGTCACGTAAAATGGGTTCTGTGAATTTTTATCGAAATATACAATAATGAAATGAACTTCAGCAATCAAAGGATCACATTGTAATAGAAAGAAAATTCAAATCATGCATGAGAAGAATATCGATCGAGTGATAGGAAAGATCTCTGTCACACATGCATAATCGAAAGCTCACAGAGACGTATACGTCTTAAACAAAATTGTTTACATAACAGAATTTGTCGATACGATAATTGTTTGAGCTTAAACGCCATTGAACTTCAGAACTACAGCTGTTTGACCAGAGAACTGTTCCTGCACCCCGATATTGCTGTTTACGATCTCAATGATCTGATGACCTTCGTTGTGCCAAGCCTTTTATCGGAAGGCTTGTTATTTCCAGCGCTATATGTTGTTATAACATTGTATGCTCTTTATCTAATGAAGAAGTGAGTGAAGCATGTCACCAGGCGAACATAACAAGGGAAACAGAAATCGTGAAAAAAAAAAACTGGAGAAGCAATGAACCATGCAAGACCAGTTCTGTTTTGTTGCAGTAGCGAAATTGTTAGATGAACGTGATTATAAAGCAATTCGACCGTTTTTGAGTAACAAAACAATGATTTTCGAAATCCGGCAACTAATCTGCGACAAAATCACGTTTTGTACTTGATTATTTTCCAACTCAACATTCTGAAACTCTGAGCACAGTACACTCCGAACTTTTCGGAACGACACATGAGTACATATATCGAGTATGTGTGTAAAACTTTGTAGTGTTCGACACTAGCTCGCTCAAAATTATTATTTTCCATTTTCAAAGTGTTCAGGAACTCTCAGCACAGCTCACTCCGGACTATTCAACTACAACGACAGCTGATCTTCCAGTTGTGTTGTCAGGTCTCCATTCCTCTTGTTCTTATCATTACTCGGGCGTCGGAGTCATTCTGACACTCGTCACACGAACATTCGGTCACCAAGGTAGGAGATTTTCGAATCTTTCCGTTCGAAGTCGGAAACACAGCCTCAAGGAAACACAGTTAAACAAGGCAACATAGCTGAAATATATTATTATGTTCGATCAATACATTCTTTATAAATGCAGCTGCTACATATTGGAGGTTAGCTCGTACCTTTCCGCAGTTCAAGATTCAAAATGGGATTACAAGTGTTGTATTTTTGCAATTTTTAATGAGAATAACACATGAATGTAAGCAAACACTGTAATTTCCTGTGATTCAACTAGTTTACTGATTCTCCATATTTGTACTCTAACTAAATTAAATATTCTCTTTTGTTTCTAAGAACAGGAAAGCTGAATGTTGAACCCGTGGGCGACTTGTGTGAAAGATTATGTTACTACAAATGCAAGAATGCCAAATGACCTGGACCCTTTGTCCACCAGCTTGTACTCTGCATTCCCATTCAAACGTTGAATGACAGGCAGCGAAAAAACTTAACGTTGAACCCATAGGTGTGCTCGATATAATAAGATGTCATTTAAAATGTCACATTCTTCCGAATGAACTATAAATATTCTAGCCTGTACTGCGTATCAATTTAGAGAGTCATTTTTATAGGAATGACGATTCGTGGAAATTTCGAAATATAAAGGAAATTTGGAAATTTTGAAAACTGATCGTGTCCAGACATTTGGGGATTTGGGGATTGCACTAACTGGTTATGAATCAACATTCAGCACTAAATTGTACAACTTTACTCATGCCGGTGTTTATTTCAAATGTAATTGAAGAATTTACAAAATATTTTTGAAGGCACAATCCTTCTTTTTTACCAAACAGCACAATTTCACTAGCAACTTTTTCTATTTGCGTCAATTTAACTCAACTATAACTTTCTATTTTCGAATCGGAAACGTGTACTCTTTTCAATATTCAATTATGGCATCATCATTCCCATCATCATAACCATTTAGACTTTCGAGAGTAAGAATTAGAAAGCAACGATAAGGTTTTGAAGAAAATTGTACGGAATCTCTCTGAAAGTGGCTACTTGATCGTTTCTTCAAAGGTTTGTGAGCAAAACAATTTTACTAGAGTACACGACGGTCTCCCACCACTTGTGTTTTGTTTCAAGCATCGCTAACAGAAACTATTGCTTTTTCAGCTCTGATGAACACGGCCTGGATAGTGATCTCTTTCCACGGAGCTATTGGAGCCACCGTGCTACTTTGCATCAATAGACACTATCGCACCTTCATTCTCAGGCTTCTTCCTCACAAGATATCAGATATGCTTCACAAAAGCATCGGTCATGCTGCCGTTAGCACCCACGGTTCTACTGCCATACGAGTGCTGGCCACACGAAGACTCCAAGAGTCGATTAAAACATTCACACTGTTCCTAACTGATTATTAATCTAAATCTGACAACTATTTCGTTTTGTAACAATGGTTGAACAAAAGCTACTAAGCAGCATGTTTGCATTCTGATGTGACAGTACTACGTAATAATTTGGTTTTCTAACTGTAGGAGCAAAATGTGAGGAGAACTAAACTCCATCGATCAGAGTTGCTACCTATCTTCGATATAAGTGTGTTCGTTTGTTATTACTTGCATTCAGTCTCCGGGTAACATCTATGAGTAAAACGTGAGACGGCCGCGACAATGTCGTTGCCGTCTCAGTTTTAACTGTTGTTTATCAGCCTGCGTCTCCTCAAAACATATGCTATTTTCATGAGTAAAATTTGTCACGGCAGCGACATTGTCATTGCCGTCTCAATTTCGAGTCAGTCGGCGGGGGCCGAGTCAGTGACTTCTCCGAGATATTTATGCATCCTTTCCGTATAGGCATTGAGCTACTGAACATATCATGTTTATTTCCCGTCTCTGTAGATGTTTTTTGATCAATTCACATAATGAATCAAAATAGTTCGAACGCTAGAAAAAGTGCATTTAGTCAAAAGCTGAACATAGAAATTGAAGAAACACATGTTATTAAATTTTGAGTTTGAGTTTTTCGATCTAGCCTGTTATCACAAAAAAACGGCGAAACATCGATCTTTCAGTCATATGTGTCTTCTCATTCCCCAGAAAAATAGTGCACGAGTTCAACTACGTACATAACAGACCAAGTCTACATACCAGGAGATTTAAAAAATATAGAGAATGTACGAATGAATGCGTTGAAAAAAAAAGTTTCATGTTGGTTCCTTTGTTGCCAGTTCAGATATTTTTGGTTTTCATGACACCTGCATCGGTGTTAAGACCACAACCTACACATAAAACAACTACGTAAATTCAGAATAGCTTTAGAATCAGTCGGTACAAAAAAGCAGACTATCACATTATGACTAGCTCAAACATGGCTCTCGAATTTGTTGATATCAGTTGATTTGTTCGCGGGACACAAACTAGGAATAACTCCACTGTATGTCTTTTTTCGTCGTACTGCGAGAAAACTGTTGAAACCATGTTTCTTCGATGCTAGCCGCCCACGATTTTCGAACCTTTCTGCTGCTGAGAACAGAATGATATTCACTGCGCTCTGGTCGTATTTGAAAGGACAATGACATACAATGCATTTGAAGCAAAATTACAAAATTGAAATGATTCTGAAGAAATCTCGGTGCTTGAATAAACAGGCGTAAATAGTATAGTCGCCAAACCAACATGAACACTATATTCTCAAATTTGCGAAATGTATAGCTTTTCAAACCTCTCCACACATCCTCAACTTTTGTCTTCTTCTCATCTACTTTCAAAAATCTGAAAGTTCCGCATTACAAGTGTGTTCTAAATTTTTCAAAACTGAGAAAACAACCATGGGAAAACTGTGTAAAATCGTAATGTTTCCCTGCCATATTTTTCATGAATATTTTACGTCGGAGAAAATTTCTAATCATTTAAAAGTACCCATTGTGACCTTCAGAATACAATTTCGCAACTTAAAATACCCTGGTCAGCCAGATGTCGCCTGTACTGTTTGAAATTCATAAGGAGATGCAGGCTGATTCGACACCAGTATTTAAGCCTGCATCTACTCCGGTATTTTAAGCTGCCAGCGTTTTCACAGAACCGCGAATTCGTAATTACCAGCCTATGATCTGAGTGTTCTACAAATCGCGCGCAGCGCGAAGCGCTGTGCGAGATTTGTCTTTGGTCCGGCTAATGCGCGCTTTCATTTTTTTAGTTCACTCTCAAAAAGGTCCAATTGTGCAAATCAGAACTTTTTATGATCTGCTGATTTTTTATGGCACATTTACAAGCTATGTTCGAAATTTGAACGAAATCGGTCAAGTTTGAGCCAAGTTATGACGTTTTCGCTTCATCAAGAGCGCCAACTTCCGTCGTGTGTCTGTGTAGGTGCGCACTCCTGGGAAATTTTTATGTGTGAACCGATTTGACTGAAAATTTGGGACACGATAGATATCCCACTCAAACCTTGGGGGCGCAAACTTTTTTTCGAAATTTTTTTTTCATCAAGTTATAGGTCTTTGAAAATGTCTCTGCGTCTCTTCATTTCGTGCACTCTCTCGCCCTCTCTGTCGGGGTAAATCAAATTGCGTTATAACTCAGCTCAGTCCTAACCAATTCAAGTAAAATTTGAAGTATGATACCACGACATGAACTGACATCGATTTAGATGTAAGTCTTCTACTGATGACGTCATCGAGGATTCTGGAGCTCGGATGACGTCATTTTTGAAAAGTGCAAAAGTTGACGTCACATATATTTTCAAATGATGGTAATATCTTAGAAACTGTCAATTAACGGTGAAACTCAATCTAAGAGTGACGTATTCTGGGATTCTGGAGACCAGATGACGTCATTTTTGAAAAGTGCAAAGTTGACGTCAAATATATTTTCAAATGATGAAAATGTCTTAGAAAGGGTCAATTAACGGTAAAACTCAATCTAGGAGTGACGTATTCTGGGATTCTGGAGACCAGATGACGTCATTTTTGAGAAGTGCAAAGTTGACGTCACATATATTTTCAAATGCTGAAAATATCTTAAAGTGGTATATTAACGATAAAACTTCATTCAAACATGACGTATTCTGCGATTCTGAAGGGCAGATGAAGTAAGTTTCTAGAACTGCAATGTTGACGTCATATTTTTTTCCGAATGATGGTAATACTTGACAAGTGGTTCATCAAGAAAACAATTTTATCTGCACCGTACAGATCAAACCACATACCTACGGCATGTATACAAAAAGAGAAAAATTCATGAAAAAGTGGGGGCCCAACGAATGTAAGATTTGTCTTCTGCTGTGCGCCCCTTAGACAACTACTCTCAAATGGAACAGCTACTGCTACAAAAATCGAAAAATACTAATATACTCAAGTATAACTGTTCATTACAAACATACAAAAGTCGTAAAATATTTTCTCAAACCTGTAAACTAGAATCTACAAATCACAGATGTTAACTCAAACTACTCAATTATAGAGTTCCTGGTTTTGTACACAATGGTTGGCATTTTTTGTCATTACTTCAATTCTAGGTGCTATAACGTTTGTCATATTATTCAACAGTTGTTCTCTCTTTCGCAGCTGTGACTTGTAGATTCTAGTTTACAGGTTTGAAAAATATTTTAGGACTTTTGTATGTTTGTAATGAACAGTTATACTTGAGTATATAGTATTTTTCGGTTTTTGTAGCAGTAGCTGCTCCATTTGAGAGTAGCTGTCTAAGGGGCGCACAGCAGAAGACAAATCTCACAGTCGTTGGGCCCCCACTTTTTCATGAATATACTATTGAGATTGGGAAGAGAAAAACTTGAGAGCTTTGTTTGGGCGATTGTAACCTTCTCACCATTTGACGACGTCGCGGGACAGTTTTGAATGAACCACAAATATCATTCCCGACTGCATCTGTTCTTGTTTATTGCCTTTTTCGGAGACGGGTAAATAATCATTCATTCCTGAAACGATTATGGAATCATTCAAGACAGACACAGGATAGAACGAACAAGGTAGATGATTTGTGGCGCCGGATTCGAGACAGTTTTTTGCTATAAGTTTCGTTCGGCATTCGTTTGTTCATCATGTCGATAATGAGATTCAACATTTTTTCTAATACCTGCAGCAGAACCCGTGCGGCAGCTCATTCTCATCAAATCCTAGTATTTCAACTTCTTATTCCTACAACAAATCGCATCTCAAAGCGTCCTTTCCCCTTTCAATTGTAGAAAAGAAATCCCGTATAGATGCCGTTAATTTTCACTCTTCTCGTCGCACCTCCATTATCGTCCCCCTCTGGCATAATCCGCAGAACGTCTTGGGATCAACAGATGATTCTGAGGTAGTATACTTTGGTAGTCAAGCTTCAACCACATGTGCTGTCGTGATCAAAAGGTTTTAAACTGCTTGACCCGCCCCTAGCGCCACGATCCGATCAACAAAACCGTTTATTAAAAGTGATAACTTTGGTTGAAGCAGTTGGCTGTATACCGGTCTGCGGGAGCATTACACATTCGGTGCTCTCTATGTTTATTCTCATTTTTTCGTGGTCAATGTACCTAATATATTCATTCCCAGACATACGATTGAAAAATTGAAGTTGATTTTGTGAATTATCGACTTCTCTTTTTTTTCAATAACAAAAACAAACCGCTTACCTTTTCGTGTCACTGCATAGTTATTGTGATTCGTGTAGGAAGATATAGAATAAGTCGTAACTTCTTCACGGTGGACAGCTTCTGGGTAGTTGAGAAAACGTTCAACGTTCACAATACGAATGGACGCATCGAACACCCAAAAGGCAGCAAACCTTCGATAACTTTCCTTCAAAGTGTATTCAGATGAAATAAATAACTGTAGATTGGTGAGAGGAGTACAACAGTGTTCACAATCATAGCTTCAGATAGAACATTAAAAAACAGAATTTTAATTTTTGAATAAATTTAGTTCGATATATCCAACACACCATGGAGTTTCGTTTTCTGCCTACAGTAATTTCATTCGTTCAACTTATTTTTATTCTCTTTTTGCGGATTTCCCGACAAGGTAACCTAAAAACTACTGCAAGTTATTGTCATTAGAGCATTTCGCTGCGTATTGCGCGTATTTTCGGCCAAAACTATCAGCGAAGCATTTAAACACATGGAATGTTATTATTTGCTGAAGGTATAAGCGAAAACAACGTGGGGACTGTTTTGTATAATGTTCTATTCCATTTCTGTTCCTCACTATTTTCAAATATTTAGGATTTATGGAATAAGATGAATTTGTAACGGAAATTATATGTTATAGCGCTTGGTTTTGAAGAGAACTCTTGCTTAAACATTAAATAGACAGGAACAACAAATTGCTCGTTCGCTCTGTCTTTTTCACTCCCTCTCTCTCACTCACTCTCTCTCGTTCGCTCTCTCTCTCTCACTCTCTCTCTCTCTCTCTCTCTCTCTCTCTCTCTCTCTCTCTCTCTCTCTCTCTCTCTCTCTCTCTCTCTCTCTCTCTCTCTCTCTCTCTCTCTCTCTCTCTCTCTCTCTCTCTCTCTCTCTCTCTCTCTCTCTCTCTCTCTCTCTCTCTCTCTCTATCAAGAAAAACTCACGGCTATAATAATTGCTTTGAACGCATAAATCTGAAGATCGTGAACGTGTTTAGGGTGTGTAGATAGATCAAGTTTGATATATTCCAGGTTGCACAGACTGCGAGTTTCTCGAGCCGAAAACGTCAAGTTATTTGTTTAGAATCCATGATTGAATATTACAATTCATTTCGGAAGTCGCCAAGTATACTAAATAATCTGAATCAAAACACTGAAGTAGTATTTGTCCCGGCACAAACTGAGGTAATAATAGACGAGCTCGCAAAACTTGGCGCAAACGCATCAGAAATACAGAAATACTGTATACAGGTGAGATTCAGGATTCTAGTATCAGGGGACGTTAATGAATAAATAGAGGTAAATATAAGTTGAAAATATAGGACATTACGTTTCAGCACGTGAAAAACTTTAGTATGACTTGGACATTTGTAAATGTATTAATATGTGAGTGTTTTCAAACAGATTGTCCGTATCCGGTTCTGTACATTTTATTTTTGATACAATATGAATTCGGAAATGTAGGGTTGTTAACCGATTATAAAAAACCGATTATTTCGATTTTCGACTTTCGAGCCATTTTGAAATTTCGATTCGATTCGATTTCGATTATGCGTATGTTCGGAAAAACCGATTATGTCGATTTTCGACTTTTGCTATTTCAAGATTTTCGATTTTCGATCGAAAATCGAAAAGTCGAAAATCGAAATTTCGATTTTGCCCGGAATTTGTTTTTCAACAAAAAATACTCATCAAAGTCGGAGAAGTGCTCATCAACAAATTATTGAGATTATCAACTATGAGAAAAATGAGTACTGCATGAAAAAAATCGATGAATGTAAAACTTACAACATTTTCTACCAATCAAAACATTGCAGAGCAGACTGATTACTAATAAAACTAGGCAGAAATTTCCGGAGAATAGTAGATAACTTATCCACTACTACAGGACAGTTCGATTTTCAACACATTTGGTCTAATCTCTGTTTTTCGAGTTTCGACTTTTCCGATTTTGGCGAAATTTCGATTATTTTCGATTATAATCGGTTTTCGATTTCGATCTTAACAGCACTAGTTCATACTGTACGAGATTCTACAATTATGAGAGCTATAGTTCTCGTCACTTCTAAGGAGCATTGTGCAAATCGAATTAGGATGAAAGTTTTTCGTATGAAGCATACGATCAAAAAGGTGTTGATCACATGCTGTAACAAGCATGAAACGCAGAGGAATTTTCTATTTTTCTTTACAAAAATGACTCGCGCAAGATGGAATAGTACCAGAGGCCGTATGCATCAAACATCGCGGGCCGAGTTGGGATGTTATCCCGACCTGAATTGGCTGAGAAATAGCCGAATCAAGCTCAGGATAGCATCCCAGCCCGGCCCGGGATGTTTCATGCATACGGCCTCTGAACATTCTGTTGGTACGCAGACATATACGAACCTGTGTTTCGTTCAATCCAACGTCGAAGAAGACAATTTCAAACGAAACTGTCTTACGTATGTTGAGCAGACCAGCTCGAGCCTCCTCAGGCCGTATGCATGAAACATCCCGGGCCGGGTTGGGATGCTATCCCGAGCTATTTCTCGGCCAATTCACCTCGGGATAGCATCCCGACCCGGCCCGGGATGTTTCATGCATACGGCCTCTGGTAGTGATTTTCGGAAGCGTATGTGACAATGACGATGTCCGATTCCTGTGCAAATCGAGGTGTTCGCTTTTTTTCATCGCAACAAGATGGAATATAGCATTCTCTTGATATCAAATTGGTGCATGATTTTGCGCAGGAGAACAGTGTTCCGCCATGTTGGAGAATTCAAAAAATGTTGAGATTTTGTAATATTTCTATTATATTTCCCACAAATCAAAAATTGTCAGCTGTCATGTGAGCTGTGTTCCTAAACAAATGTTTGCCGGACTGTGTGCTTTGAGTCATGGTGTAGTACGCGTCAACTGATCAATGGTTCGTTATCTTTTCTACAACAACGAATTCATCGGTGTGAGTTCGGTATCAAGCCTAGGAGATGTCGATGAAACAGTGCCCACGACCAGTATGCCATCAAGAATCAGAGAAAAACAAACAATTTTTTACTGTTAATTGTTTACACACCTAGACAGGTTTGGGTAGAATCGGCCGAAAGTTTCAAACTCAACCAGAGGACATCTGTAAATTGGTTAAATATAGCGTTTCTCTATAATCTGATGTTCATGAAAATTTTAAAATTCTCAAAAAGTTTCTTAATGTGTTCCAATAAACCAGGAATGGAGACGCAAATACAGCTCTCGAGCTTGAATGTGCAGTGAAGTGAAAACAATGCAATTTTCACTCGTTCCTCGTCAAAAGACGGTGGTAAGTCTTCTCGTCCTGTTTTTCAAGTTCTCAGAGGGGTTAAACTGATGATGAACCAACCCTCTGAGAACAATACCGAAATCGTCTTGATCAGGGTCGAAACTATTTTGACTGGCACGTTTCACTGAGCACATATTTCCATAATGATTCATAATAAGTATTATTATGAGCGCTAATGTTTAGCCTCGTACAGTAATACATTATTCCACTTTAATATAACTGTAACTTTACGTTAATCACTAATTTTCGCACCATGTTCATATCTCATGGTTTTCTCAGCTCCTGAAGTTGATAAGAAATATGCACATCTCTTATTTGGTGTCCTGCCTTTTTTAACTCCAAAGTCAAAAACCGAGAGAAACGCTATCTTAGGGGAACTTGAAAATATTCTTTAGTAGACAAAGATACGACACCCTATTCAGTTCAGGTCTGTCTCCAAATCGCACATGAGGAAACGTGAAAAAATATTCAATAACGGTTTAGTGTTCTCTAGTCTTCCGCACTCCTTTCCCTGTTCTTTTTTTTCTGTACTCTCGAGCGAGAGAGTTTTTGAGACATTTTTGCATGGTACATTGGGAAAAAGACCCCAAGAAATAAAGTAATTTTTGTGTTTGTACAATTTTTTGACCTAGGCATTTCATCATGCTCTCTTAAATAGAGGCTCGCACCACGTTGATGAACTTACTTCCACACCGTCACAGCTTTTTCTAGGTTCGTATTTTTCTGGTGCTGGAACAACTTGCAAATTAGATAATAGAGTAGAAATTGAGAAAATTGTGCCAAACACAGCTGTCACTAGAATCGTCATCTTGAATATGTTTCTGAAAACAATGTTTAACTCGATTTTTCATTGATAGTGTAATATTTAAAAAATTAAAACTTTACTTCTCTTATGATTACTTATGTATATTATGCGCCCAGTTTCTTCTTTGTCTGTCGAGTTAACTAACCAGGTCACGGGGTCAGACATCGTGCTCAATGTTCCGGAAATGAACCAATGTAGAATTACGTTCTCCACAACTCGATCTCAATTTGTTTACTTACCGTTTCGTCGAGCGACACGCGAGCGAGTTCCTTCCAAAGAAGAACGTTTGATGAACTAAAAAAACTCAATTCGGTTGTGAATATAAATCTGTGTCGTAGTTCGAAAGTCCTTCACCATTCACGTTTGGTCTTCTCTAAGATCGTTTAAAACACAAGCTGAAACCAACTTTAAACTAGAGCGTTTGGTAATGCGCGGCGTTAGCTGTGAATGTCACTTGATTTGACAATATAAGCTAATAGGAAAGTTAACTATGTTATCTGATCCTAAAATATGTGAATACAATGAAATAGTGTTAAAAAACAATGAAATGAAAAATAACTTTTTTAATTAAAATCACAGTTAGCCGTATGCGTTTATACTGTCTCATCATGACGTGTTTTTTAACAGACAAAACATCATATCAACATCAAAAGTTTGACGAACTATGAGCGCAGGATTCTCTCCTAATTTGGATGGCAAGAGTTCTTCTCAAAATCAAGCGCTAGAATTACGCAGATACTCTTTCCAGCATGCTAGTTGCGATAAACACTCGAAACGTTTCAAAATAACAATACAAACAATATTTCAATTGACCGTAGTTTTATTTGAGCTCTCCCAGGTGCGCAAAAAATATTTGAAAATCGGTTCTAGCGATTTCCCATGAAACCCGATAAACCGCGGTGATTGCATAGAGCGTGAAAGCACACAGACCACTGCAGAAAACAGTGGTGGTTAGACACGTAGCTGTAACTTGCTCGTATGAGCTCGAATCAAAAACAACGAATTGCTATATTGTTGGTCTTGCTCTTCCGTACTGTAAAAAAAACTTGGTATGTTAACTTCATCTGTCGGGAAGATCTTCTGCAATTGGATTAGGGCGCGAGACAAATCCCCGTAATCAATCTGTCATTTTCCGACTGCAGGCATTCTCCAGGTGAACAGAGCGTTGTCTTCTCTCGGTACCGTGCTCTCATAGTTCGTTGTCTCATTTAATTGGGACATGCGTGTATTTTACAAAGAGTTTTTTCTTCTTTTTTTCGGGGGGGGGGGGGGGGGTTCTCTCGGAAAATTCGTATTTCTTACGTGTTCAATCTTGGACAAATATAATAAATCACTTATTTAATATTTAATCATAACTGCAGAGCACTGCGAACTGCGAAATATTACATATTATAGCTACATTACAGATTATGCTATGATGAGTCACACACAGCATTTCTCTCAATTGCAAAAGTCTTTGTTTCACGCAAACTGTCTTCATCACGACTTTCTTTATCACGACCCTTGAAACTTGACAACCGACTGAATGTAGAACCATTGGCCGCATTTACCGACACCCGGAAAGCTGAAACACCTTACCGTGGGAAAGAAGAACACAAAAAGTAGTGTGCTGGTGAGAAGAGTAACGTGGTTAGTATAAAAAACGGGTGTAAAGAAAGTAAAGATTAGTTTTGGATGAAACGCTAACAAGAAATATGAAAGAAGTCCAATGAAAATATTTTGAGAAAAAGGCTAATCTCGCTCGGTTCAAAATTTCAGAAAAAATTGGATAACGAGTTTTTCGTTACCGAAAAGAAAACTTCTGACTGCGACTCACAATAATCAAGCTCACACTCTGTTTTTTTTTCAAGAAAAGCGAGATTAGCCTTTTTCTCAAAATATTTTTATTGGACTTCTTTCATATTTCTTGTACGCGTTCCATCCAAAACTAATCTTTACTTTCTTCACACCCGTTTCTTATACTAATCGAACTTTTTTTGTATAGTTACGAAGTAACGGTCATTTTTGATAAAAAAAGATATTTTTGAACAACAAGATAAACAAGGAATGGTATGAGGTTCTATTGGAGTTCTTAACGGCGCCGTAGTTCAGAACGATTGGCGTAGTTATAACTTCGTTCAAGTGAGAGCAACTTTTGTGCTCCAGGCAGGAATCGAACGTTCGTTCGCCGTGCGAGAATAGAGCTTTTATACAATCCGCCATTCAGACATGTGAATAGAGTGAAAACCAAGCTGTACCCGCCTGTCATGAATTCATCATTGGAAAACGTCTTCCTACTACACGTTAAACTCTTCTTTCATTTTTATTTTCCCTAAACCGGTCTACCCATGATTTTTGCGAGACCGTTTTCGGCCCTCTCACACGTAATATTCAAATTTCAGACATACCTGAAAAATATATATATACCTCAACTTTTTCATAGCTTTTTAACACTGTAAGAATTTTTGGTATAAGTTAATTTTGAGCGAATCTATGCCGAGATTTGAGAAGGCGGACACTTTTGTCGCCGCCGCCGCCGCTGCCGTCGCCGCCGCCCCGCACGGAAGCCATTTCTGCGAGACGTTGGGTCCTCTAACTCCTCTTAACAAATTTCACTTGGAACGTGAATTTAATGTCTTGTAGACGTGTTGCCCTTTAAGTGATTCATGCAAATATCTAATAAAATGGTCGACGTACTTTGAAGAAAAATGTAATAAATTATTTTGGAACGTCTGCAGACCTCTGAACGAAAACTAATCTGCGCAGCGCTCCGCGCTGCGCTCGATTTCATTTGTGTCAGAAGGCCAAATTGGAAAGGAAGTTAAATTCTGCTAAATAGAGCTGATTACAATTGCGCTTGGGCTCAATTACGGGCGGTGTTTTCAAAAATGCAGTATTACGTTCAAGCCAATGAATGACCAGACTTCCGAAACTCTTCTTGTTAGTTTTAGCATTTAGTGAAATTGTAGTTTCACTTTCATACCCCGACTGGGCGTCATACATATCTCGTACTGCAGTTGAATACGTTCGTCTTTTCGAAACTCTGTTTTTGTTCTCTATGTGATAAACTACAATATTGACTGTAACTCCTTAAATTACCGTTTTCCGTTTTTAGTCTTACGTGCAATATAGGTTGATGCTGGAATGCCAAATAATCGATACGGATCAAGAAAGCTGTCTGAAATGGCAGAAAGTTGGATTGCTAAACCCTCACTGCAACAACTGAATGGCGTTTATCCCCTATTCGTATCTCTCCGCAGTTTGAGATTCGAAATAAAGATGGCAAGGGTTTTATATGCACTTCATCAAATTAGATTCATTATTCTTTTGTTCCTAAGAACACGGAAGCTGAATTTTGAACCCGTCGGAGTGATGTATGTCATGGTACTGCAAATGCCACAATGCCAGATGACCTAGTTACTCCGAACTAGCTCGAATTCTGCGTATCCATGTGAACTTGTAATGTCAGACAGCGGGAAAGTGAACGTCGAACCCGTAGTAGCGCTTAATATAATGTTACTAAAAATGTCTCATTATTGGCCGCAAATCTTGGTTCTGTCATATTCATTGGTATAATTGTTTTGTTTTCGAATGTAAACGTGTATTTAAGGTTTCAATAACAATTAAGACATATTAATCATCATTCTCATTGATACTTTATTAGAGTAAGAATGAAAGTATGAAACAGTTTGGGGGAAAAGAATCATACCTATTGGAAAATATGAGAACTATAAGCCACTTCATCGTTACTTCGAAATTTGTGGTGAGCAATGACAGTTCACAACCGCTTATGTCTTGACGTTGTGAACGTTTTTTCCGAATATCGCTAGAAGAAAATCTGGATTTTCTGCTTTGATGAACACTGCGTGGATAGTTATCTCTTTTCATGGAGCGATTGCAGCCACCGTGCTACTTTGCATCAACAAACACTATCGCACCTTCATTCTCAAGCTTCTTTCTCACAGGATAACAAAGATACTTCCCAAAAGCCTGGGTGCCGCCGGACTGAGCACACACGGTTCTACCGCCATACGAGTACTAGCTGAATGGAGACCAACTAGAGTCGATTGAAATATTCATACTGTTAAGCCAGACTGATTATTGATCTGAATCTTCAACCATAGCTGAACATAAGCTACTGACCCATTTTGAACATGTTTACAGTTTGATGTGTCCATCCATGTAATATATCGCGCGCAGCGCCAAGCGCTGTGCGTGATTTGTCTTTGGTTCGGCTAATGCGCGCCTCCGTTTTTTTAGTTTTTTCATAAAAAGGCTCGCATTCGCAAAACAAAACTTTTAAAGATCTGTAAATTTTCTACATCACATTTGCAAGTTGTGTTTCGAATTTGAACGAAATCCGTCTAGTTTGAGCCAAGTTATGACGTTTTCGCTTCATCCAGAGCGCCAACTTCCGTCGTGTTTCCTTTCTTCCTTCCGTTGTGCGCAGGTGTCATATCTCGGTCATAACTGAACGGATTTAGCCAAAATTTGGAGTTATGATAGAAATCGTATAGAAACTGAATGTGCTCTAGTGTGTTATGAAAAAAAAACAATTTTTCACCAAGTTACAACCGTTTGAATAAATGTCTCTGCGTCTTTTTATTTAGTGTGCTCTCTCGCTTTCTCTGTCAGGTCAGTAAATCAAACTCAGAAACTGTCTTGCAACTTGAGGTAACACTGCCCGATTTTGATGGAATTCAGATAGGATACCATCGTGACTGTAATTTAAGTAAAAATTATTCTATTGGTGACGTCATTCGGGGTTCTGGAGACCCGATGACGTCATCTTTGAAAAGTGCAAAGTTGACGTCAAATATTTCTCCACATGATGACAATAGTTGGCAAGTGGGTTATTAACGATGGAACTCCATCGAAAGATGTAGTATTCAGGGATTCTGAAAACCACATGACGTCAAATTCGAAAAGTGTAAAGTTGACGTCAAATATTTCTCCAAATGAGGACTATAGTTGGCAAGTGGGTTATTAACGATGGAACTTCATCGAAAGATGTAGTATTCAGGGATTCTGAAAGCCACATGACGTCAAATTTGAAAAGTGTAAAGTTGACGTTCAATATTTCTCCAAATGAAAACAATAGTTGGCAAGTGGGTTTTTCACGATGGAACTCTATCGAAAAATGTAGTGTTCTGGGATTCTGAAAGCCAGATGACGTCAAATTCGAAAAGTGTAAAGTTGACGTCAAATATTTCTCCAAATGAGGACAATAGTTGGCAAGTGGGTTATTAACGATGGAACTTCATCGAAAGATGTAGTATTCAGGGATTCTGAAAGCCACATGACGTCAAATTTGAAAAGTGCAAAGTTGACGTCAAATATTTCTCCGAATGAGGACAATAGTTGGCAAGTGGATTATTAACTATGGAACTTCATCTGAATATGACGTATTCTGAAACATTTGATAAACAAAAACAAGCTCCATTTACGATTCGGTTGTGAATACCTCTTCGTGTCGTGGTAGTAATAGTGATTTATCAAACTGGATATTTGACAGACAATTCTAATGTCTCATGAGGAACGAGTATATTGATTCTGAAAAGGAATAAGCATGTACAGAAGAGAGATAAATATCAAGGATATGTGTTCTGAACTCCGTTTAAAGTGACGAAACAGGACACTCCTGGTCAACCTCTCAGATGTTATCGCGTGCAGTACGAAGCACTGCGCAATATGTGTGTTTGTTGTTCACATTGAGCATCCATTTTTGTACCGGAAATTCATCTTTTTGTTTTTCTTTTGAGAATTTGAGAATTATGTAATTACATATTCGATCAAACGTCTAATTACAGAAGATATAGTTTACTGGTTATGACACTAACCATCGTCATAATAGTTGTCTTGAGAGTAAGTAGACTGTACATCTCAACCAACGAACCAACGTTGTACAAGAACACTGTGTTTACCCAGTGACGTGTGTGGGAGTTCTACATAATTGTCACGAACTGGCCGCTCCGGTGAAAGAGTTCATTCCAGGTGATGGTCATAGCTGATTTGTAGTTTGACCTCAAAACACATACTTTACGAATGTCGACCAGAGGGCAAGGGAGTAACAGCCGAATAAAGCAGCATACACCGTATTTGCTTACTTCAAAGAAGTTAGGACTCAAAGGCGGAACGTTACTTGTTTCTGATCAACTCCAGGATCTAGTAAAAACTGTATCAATGAAATTGGAGAACAAATCAGTTGTTGATACAAAATCCTACTCATATTAATTTGCATGCACTACTGTCAAAAGTACAAATTAGCTTAGCGCGGCAAAATCTTTGCGCTGTACGACGAGATATTACGCAAACATAGGAGAAACTGGATCGTTATGATTCTCAGAATTTCTCAGAATTTCGACACTTTTGTGGAACCAGAAGATTCTCGTTTGAAATTTTCCTCTCAGAAAAGTAATGCTGTAAATTTTCTAGCAACTTTGTGTCAGAGAACATTTACGTGAAGGCGACGTTTCCATCAGAGCATCTTAGATTGTAAGTTCCACTGCCTACTGTACGGTTCCACGTATGAATTGAACAGACTGTAATATACTCGTATCGCTGCATAGATAAGTAGATTTGAACGTATGATTTCATTCGTGCCAGACGGCCAATTTGAAAAAGGAAGTGAAATTTTGCTAAATAGAGCTAATTACAATTGCGCTTACACTCAATTATGGGCGGTTTTTTGAAAAATTCAATCTTGCGTGTTCAACCCAATGAATGACCAGACTTTCGAAACTTTTCTTTTTAGATGTAGCAATTAGTGAAATTGTAGTTCCACTTTCATGCCCTGAATAGGCGTCGTACATATCGCGTACTGCAGTTCAACACGTTCTTTTTTTCAGAAACTCTGTTTCTTTTCTCTATGTAATAAACTACAATGGTGACTGTAATATCTTTGTTTCCGTTCCTAGTGTTTGGTCTAACATTCGGTATATAGGTTGATGCTGGACTGCCAAATAATCGATACGGATCAAGAGAGCTATCTGAAATGGCAGAAAGTTGGATCGCTGTTTTCGTTTCCTATTAATATTTTCACAGTCTACTGCATAATATATCGATCTCCGCCACAAATGAAAGAGTATAGATGGCATCTTATAACACATCAACTCATCACTCTCACACTCGATTTCATGGTAAGATTGAACAAGGAAAGTTGTGGTGAAGAAAGAAAAAAGTGTTAAAGGCCAGACATAAAGTGTTCGAGTGAAAACATATAACGTACAGTATAATTAAGAAGCTGATGAACTGTTCTCTCCCTATGTTCATATGTAGATAACAGGATGAGTGAATTACGACCCGTGTAGCCGCTCGAGTAACGTGAGTATGACGTGTTCTAGTGTGAGTTTGTGATACTGATGAGACAACATGTTCACCTGTTTATTCCGGTCTCTATATTTTGTCATATTTGTTGGTTAAAAAAACATTTCAGGTTTCGGTTGCAGTACGACCAGTGTTTCTATCGCCGTTCACAATCGGAATCCCGAAAGGAGTACTATACCCTCTGAATCTGATGTCTACCCATGTTCAAATGGTGTCCCTCATCGCCTTGATTTCAATAGTTCTTTCGAGTATTCTTCACTTATTTGTTTATCGACTAAGGGTCACATTGATGTCCAGTCATTGGTTCAAAACCAGTGTTCTGCCCTTTATTATAGTCATATGTGTTATGTATTCAATCAGTGTTCTCCCTGCATTGGCCATGTTGTTAACTGATCATAATAATCAACTTTACGAGCAGGAACTAATCTCGGTAAGGAACCACAGAGACTGATTTTCAGTACGATGCTAGAAGATCCTGGCAACTTCATTGCATCCTGCGTCTCTCGCTCTGCCTCACTATTTCTTATCTCTTACATGAGAAATAGCGTACGTTTAAGGCGACACAGGATGGGATGGAGGGGCCGGGATCTTCTAGCATACGTAGTCTGTAGTTCGTTTAATATTACTAGTACCAAACTGAAACGTCACGTACTTGAGAAAAACGTTGATAGTACATGTACATGAGTCGGACTTTCATCTGACTTGGCATAAGTTTATCGGATACGCTCAACGCAAATGTTTCCGTTGATGTGATATAGGTTCGAATCAAAATACAAAGTCATGCCAAGCTTATTCTTAAAATTCTTTTCTGTACCTCCAGCACTGTAACCTCAGGTTGTATGAAAAACGTCAACCAAGTGGACAACAAAATATTAAGGTGGAATCACCGACAGTTACCCATGCACGTCTGAAATGGTATAATTTTTCGTCACTTAAATTTGTTGACGATAAACTGTGTGCCTTGATGTAACTGTTTAAGGTGGAATCACCGACAGTTACCCATGCACGTCTGAAATGGTATAATTTTTCGTCACTTAAATTTGTTGACGATAAACTGTGTGCCTTGATGTAACTGTTTTTACTTCAGAATTTCTCCTGTTTGACAAGTGAGCTGTTTCTGCACCCAGATATTGTTGTATACGATATCAATAGGTTTCTAAGATTCGTTGTACCGGGTCTTCTATTGGAAGGCTTTTTATTTCCAACGCTATATGTTGTTATTACTCTGTATGCTTTGTATATAATGAAAAAGTAAGTGAAGCGTTTGGAACAGAGAATTCCCTGAGAGAATACAAAGTTGCTAAAGATTAGTTACACTCATTTCATCGCAGTAGAAAGTTTGCAAAACAGATAATAGAGTCAAAAATTACATTACTCAGCTTTACATGTTATATTCAGGAATTCTCAGCACAGCTCCCTTCGGACCATCCAACTACAACGACAGCTGATCTTCCAGCTGTGTTGTCAGGTCTCCATTCCTCTTGTGCTCATTATTTTTCCAGGGGTCGGAGTCATTCTGACCCTCGTCACTCGAACATTCGGTCACCAAGGTAGGAGGTTTTTAAACTTTCAAGTTGAACAAAATGAGCTCCATTGCCGAGTCAAGTTCGCAGTTCCACCTAACAACTATTTTGGATAACAACTCACATCTATGTTCAAACAATAGGAACAATGGTTCTGACAATTTTTTGTACAGCTCTTAGGTTCAGCTAACTGGATACAACACAGTTCCATTGTATTAACTAATTGAATACGCGTTATTATGAGATAGGTGATCCCGTTGGTTTGCAAAGTAGACTGCCGCAAAAACTGAACAATGAACCCGTAGGAGTGCTTCATCTAATAGCATGTTACTATAAATGTCGCATTTCCAAATAAACTAGATATTTTTATAGAGAAATGGTTTTCTGCGTATGTAATTTACCAGATGTTCTCTAAGAACCAATGACTAGTGGAAATGTACCCGTGGAACGTATCTTGACATATGCTTAACATATGGGCATTGTGCACTACTCGGATCTAAATCAAGTAGAGCACAAAGTTGTACAAGCAATCCGTCTGGTTCCATACAGAACACAAATGAATTATCGTTCAGATACTTGTTTACAAAATACAGTGTATCTCAAACATTGAGTGTACATTCAAACCAACCCAATCAGACCGAAAAATGTGCACCGTGTGCTGATTAGATGCACAAGTTCGAGTTCGAAACAAAAGAGTCTTGTCCAGTTTGTCTTGGGCAGCTCTCAATGTTTGAGATGAACTGTGTTTTCCCGAACAAGCATCTGAATGATTATTTATCTGTGTTCTGAATGAAAACCATACAAAATGCTTGTGCAACTTTGTGCTCTACTTGATTTAGATCCGGGTAGTTCACAATGCCTATATGTCCACCAGATACGTTCCACGGGTAAATTTCCACGAGTTATCAATTTTAAGAGAACATCTGTTGACTTGCATACCCAGAAAGCCACTTTCTCTTGTATAAGTCGTTTAACCGCTTATGTCGGTCGTAGTGTAACTAAGGTTCAACTTCCCACAGTTTTTTTCCTAACCTTATATGAATACACGTATGGTACTGTATTTCTGAAGTTTCAAAGCAGCCTTTGCCAGAACTTTTACTACAGCTTCCTCATTTTGCCTGCTATCTTGCAAGCTGTATTCCGATTAGTTGCCAACTTCATGACTATAATCAAACATTGCTGACACATACAATTGAGTTTTGATAATTTCACGTTTTTCTTCCTTTCAGTTTTGATGAATACTGCGTGGATGGTAATCTCTTTCCACGGGGCAATTGGAGCCGTGGTTCTTCTCTTCATCAACAGACACTATCGGAACTTCATTCTCAAGTTTCTACCACACAAGATAGTTAGTGTGCTCTCGAAAAGTATGGGGGCAACCGCAGTTAGCCCCCACGGTTCCACCCTGAATCGAGTGTTGGCCGAAAGGAGGTCAACCAGAATCGCGTATTGAACTATTTGTGTTACGTCATATCCCATATCCGAAACGAAACTGACAGTTTAGCCTTCAAACGTTGGGTTCATGAAGCATGTGAAACGCATTTAACTCCGTAAATCAATAAATATTCATTCATCGAACGTAGATGAACAAGTCTTATATGTTTAAACACCACAAGTTACAAGTATGAACCATTCCTGAGATTGAGAGTGGCTCAATTAGTTGATGTACGCTCATATAATTGTGTTTTCTGTGATGCAATAAAAAGTGTTCGTGTGTTTCCCTTTTCTGCCGCAAGTGAATGATTTCTGTCTAGAAACATGAAAGTGATTTGGGAATAGAGATCAAAATTAAGGATTGCTATAAGGACATCAAAACGATGATATTAACTGATTTTTGCGACTACCGTGGTTCCCTGCCCCTGCCTTAGAAAGATTCACACAATATTGACATTCATCACCTTGCCTGCGAAACCTCAGAAGTGTTAGACACTCGAAGAGCAGTCCACGAAGATCTGCAACATATAATACATTAGAATGTTTATTGAATAACTTGGTAAAAAGTTCGATACAGCTTGGAAACAGAGCAACTGTATTTCAAAAAATGGATAAAGTCTTGCTTCCCTCTTATTGTGTCACAGGTCTCTGGGAGGTTCATCATGAACAAAATAATGGATGACTCAATAGATAGCTGAGAATCACAGTGTGTAAAACGTGTGATGGGACAACGGGGAACTAAGTTCAGCTCACTCATCGAACTATCGTACATAAGCTCTACTTTGTATCAGCCGACATTCATTCCCCGAATCTCGTGTAGAGCTATATAATGAAGGGGAATCATATATTACGCAAAAGGTTTCTTCTTTTCGTGAAAATGATAGTTCTTCTGGTCTAATGAGACGAAGTGCATATATAACAGAATTTGTCCATAGCATGTGATTAGAAGTCAGAAATAATTATTCAAAACAAATAATAGTGTAAGTATGCGAAGCTGCTTGCGGGAAGGGTAAAAGCAAACGTCAAAGATAAAGTTGTATATTTCCATTCAATAAACTCACGGAAACTTGGACTTGCTGAGCTTCTTATCCGCAACTGTTTCTTCCGTATAATAATAATAGACTTTGTCTTGATTCTTAGTCAAATATGCCAACCAAAACCCGAACGACGATGCAGGGGAAGTTATCAGAAACGAGCCACAAATTTGGCTGGCTAGGTAGAGATCGGTGGCCTCAGAGTATGGACTGACGTAAGAAGCTCCCTGTAACAACAGAGTGGTGACATACGTTGTGTGAGCAACTGTACTCTTCCATAATATTCAAGTTGTGCAGTTAATTTAGCTTCGAATATTCACGTAAGTATGCGTTATTTGTTTATTCATTTATGTGCGGAAGTCGTTATATGTGTTTCACGGGTGAAAATGGTTTGAATTTTACGAAAAATAATACTTTTTTTGGTATTTTCCCTGTCGAAACATGTGGACAGGAAATGGACGAGAAATGTTTTCTGCACGAACAAGCAGTTTTCTCTTGTAACTCACCTTCTCAATTTGATTTCTGCTCTCTAAATGTACCACAACTTCTTTCATGAATTCTCGATCGTCTCCGAAAATAGCCACTTTCCGGGAGTTCTAGAACAGTACCACAGTAAATTGAGAGAATTTAGCCAGAAATACACAAAAAAAGGAAGTAGAGAGAGGGCTGAGAGAGAGAAAGAAAGAGAAAGATAGAGAGAGAGAGAGAAAGAGAGAGAGAGAGAGAGAGAGAGAGAGGAGGCTGAGAGATACCGTCAAGAAATGCGATTTCAGACTTCAGATATAGTTGTCGCTTGGAGAAAGACGGAGGTATACTGTATAATCAATAACTTACATTTCGTGAAACTACATGTTCTAATAGGGTAGTTGATCGCGGTAAGGTAGATTCTGGGTGATCGGGGTATTGTAAAAAATCTGTCCTTCTTATATGCACACAAGTGTAAGCGAAGTGACCGTCTCTGAACTAAGATTATGATAAGCAACTGCAAACCTGAAATTCTTTTTTTTTTGTTTTGTTTTTGTTATGCTTCGTTCTATCCATCATCTGTATCATGATTGTTTGTCGAGTTTATTCCCACGACGGTTCTCAATGATTTTAAAAAAGTTCATGTACGGCGTTGGTGAAATAAACGAAAAGACCGAATCCGAGAAAATCTTTCTTGAATATGTCAAAAAAAAGCTTTTGTCAGATTAAAACTGTAAGTTAGTACAACATAACCCTTCTTAGTACTTGGAAATCATAGAAATGACAATAAAATGATAAATGTGCTAAATCCCTTTTGACAACTAGTGGAGAAACACCCAACCACTCACATCTGTTTTTGTATCCTGACTTGTTCCCCAAACTCGATCACTGAATCAGCAAACGTTAAAAGCTGTCGGGTTTCAACTTCACAGGTACGGAAATAGTTCCAATGTTGTGCATAAAGTACGTTCATCGTGATAAAATGGGCAGATTCGTTGATATATCTGAAGGTGTATAAAAAATGTTCCGAGCATATTTTCGACAAAAATGTACAACAATCCTAGGTTCTTAATTACGCTAAAAAACAAATGGATTTACCAGAAAATCGAGTTCTTTAAATAGAACAAGAATATGAGACTGGTGATATTTTTTGTAGTCAAACACTTTTGTTTTCTTCAGAGACCAAAAACTAACTGTAGTGGGTCCACAAAATCAAAGGAGCTGTTCGCATTTCCCATTGATGTTTCATATTCCGGATTCTAAAAAATATTTTGTGAATTACGACTATAGTTTTCCACGTGCTTATGTGACACTCTAAATTTCGCAATTAACCCTGAATTTTGCAATTAACCCTCCGAACCAGTTGGTTCGCTCTAGAAACGAACCAAAATTGGGCTAAAAACTGGAACAGAACCAATTCAAGTAATTAATGCTGGAATTGGTCGACTGTGTATTGTTGATTAGGGTTTGGTTCGATTTCATGTCTGTTTGACTACGCAATCGGTTCGGTTCCTTACCGAACCAACTGGTTCGGGAAAAATCGGTTCGGTTTTGGTTCGGGAAGAGTCGGTTCGGTCAGTTCGGTGAGAAATTTGCCTATAGGAAGCGCTCTTCGAAAAGAAAGTTGACACGGTGGATGTTCTCCTAGCTCTCTCTCTCTCTCTCTCTGTTTATAGTTTATTCTAATTGTTTACCCGTCGAAATCAAACTACCACTACTATATTATCTTTTCTGGTCTTTTCCTGCATGATTTTTGACTGCTAAAACTGACCTTCAGCTCATAAACGTGCTGGAAACGAGGGAAAATGAGATTGACTTGCTCCAGCTGTGCATCGCGCAAGTCCGACTCATTTGCATTGTATCTCACATAGAACTTTCGATTCAATTGTTTTGCAATACAAAGTCCACTTAGTAGATGATACAACTGAAATTCGCAGATTATTAGGTGGGTTGGTATTGTAACGACTGGGAAAAAAACTATTTGATATAAGATAGTGTTATACTATTCCAACATCAGCAAGGTTGTTGCTTAGATTTCTCAAACTATTTAAATTTCATGTTCGATTGATCCTCTTAGATACATCTTTGTCTGAATTTTAAAATCATTACGACGGATTCGATGAAATCATCACAACTGAAAAATGACTTGAGAAGAGTTCATTTGTAAACTACAAACCTGATTTCCCAGCCTTCCCCAGAAAAATGGTACAGTTACATACTTCTCCGAGCTATGTGAGTTTGCTCTCTGAATCGTTAACAAATCCCTAGTTCGGTTGAGGGATGAAATATAGATAATAAATAACAGAGTCGTAAAACCGAGAGCAATAATAGCAGCTCTAATATACCATAAAACCATGATCTGAAACAAGGTAAACATATAGGGTATTTGCTTGTTCCAAAGCATGATGTATGTTAAGTCATCTCGCTGGGTTTGTAGTTCGATCCCGTGGACTTTCGGTGAAAATAGAAAACTATGGTATAAAAATCAAACTACAATAAATGTTCGTCACCTATTATTGTATCAAATAAGATAGTCGGTAACTGACGGTGATTCCACCATAGATCCTGGCGGCGTAGCAATCGCCCCAATCTCACGAGAAGTTCATATGAGTTTCTCATGAGATACCTCATGAGCTACTCGTGAACTCTCAATGTTGTAGCATAGCAATCAATAGAATCTCATGAGAAGCTCATGCGAATAGCTCATGAGGTATCTCATGAGATTTTTGAGAGATTGCTACGCCGCCTAGTGAGCACATCAAAAGTCAAGAAATGTGATAAACTCGGAAAGTAACTGGGCGTTGCTAACCTTGTATGTAAAATAACGTGCTCCGTCATAACGAGAATATTTCATGTTAAAATGTGAACACAAAGCTATGAGTAATAGTTGATCAAAAGTCTGAATTTAAGTCCTAAAACGTATTCAAATAGTTCTACTACCTTGCTCTAAGAAGAGAAAATTCTCATGCAATAAAATTTTTCAACAAATTCGTTGTGGTACTATTGTCGTTCCGACTCCAGTTATGAATAATATACACACTAATGCACTTTTTTTAGATACAATCTGGGTCCAAAACCATGCGCACGAAAAACGATCAAATACGCGGGAACACTTTTCAACTAGAACAGGTTTTGCTCAGGGTAAGAAAGGAAACACAGCGTATCACGTTTCGAAAGAAGAAAGCATACTCTAGAAAGTAATACTTTCTAGTGATTCTTATCAGGAAAATAACATCAATATTATACAAATGATTAGATTATACAAATGGTGCGAAAACGGCCAGGTTTTTGGGATAAAAGCTAATGGAGAACTTTGAAAAGGTTAGTCAAAGTGAAAATGTACCAAATACATTTATGTCTGCTTCTACATACTCGAAAAACGGTAAACGAAATATAGAGAACTTACTATAACGGCGCATTTCAAAATATTTCGTCTCACATGATCTCGCACTTTGTGGGGTCTCGCGTTTGCAACGATTGATCACACGGAATGGGAGAAAACAGAGGGCGAATGAGAGCGAGGGATATGAGAGAAGAAATAAGAGAAAAAGGAAGTGAGAGAGAGACAAAGAGGGGGAGAAATGTTGAATAAAAAAGTGTTCGAGAGCCATTCTGCATCAAGGTTGGCAAGTGTGAAAAACCTAATTGATAGTAGATCAGTGATATCGAATTAGTTAATATTTAAAAATTAAAACACTTCAATATTTGTATTGTGTATTTCGCTTTGTCGCTCATCCTCTACTCCTTGGCTAGCGGTCATAGAAGCCACTAGCCATGATATTCCAATTCATTAATGTAACTTTTTTTTACAAAACTTTGAAAATATAAAACCTATTAGATCTTTGGAACCATTATGTAATCATTCTTAGTTCTATAACAGAAAGATAAACTACGTGTAGAAAATATGCAGGCTTAGTCGTTTTTGTGTGTGCTTTGTTAGTGTTCCTCTTGACCTGATCGACAATACGTTCCCATTAGGAATGTTGAGGTAATATAGGTTTTTCATTCACCCACTGAGACTTATTGTCATTGTGCCAAGTTTTTTGAATGACTATTTTCCGGAGCAAACATGAAGTCACCAAAATATCTCCTATTCACTTGTCATTGAAAAGGTGATTCAACCTCTGACAGAAGTTTTTTTGAAAAATCCATCATGGGAAAAACCGCCGGGAATATTATTTGCACGCTGGCAAACTTTCGGTGGGATTTGGCGGGAACTATAACGTTTGGCATGTGTCTCTCCAAACGTGTAAAAAACAAACCCATTGGGCGTACTCTGATTCAAGGAATTGAAGAAACCGTTCCGCTATAATTTCAGTTTCACGAAAAATTTAAAAAGCTCAAAAAGTCTTTCAATGGCTTTCTATAGACCATGAAAAAACTTTCTAATTAAAAATTTGTAAAATTTGCATAATATCAAGCAATAAAGAAGGGGACATAAACATTTTCACTGTGACGCAACTTGACTTGGTTCATTTACATCCCGATTTATTTTCATTTTTTAGTGTTTTATTGTGTATTCGTATGTGATAAAGTGTTTCAAAATCATTTTTGCACTTCTATAGGCTATTTTGAGCATACCCCACAACCCTCCTATCGCTGTGATTACGTAGGCCGCTTTTCTGAGAAAACGAAGCAAGATAGGGATATAAAAGTATCCATTTTTGATAATGGTTTTCATTTGCCGTATGGTCAGATTGTTAACTCAATCAATAGTGAAAATGCGAGAGGGACGGATTCTTTAAAAGAGGAATAATAGAAAAGCGGAGAAGGGTAGGACACTTAAAACCTACAGGGAGGAAGTACTCATAAATCCTATGCAGTCACCTAATTGAATAGTTCACTTTCTTCGCGAACAGTACACGCTGAATAATCTCAGATATACTAGACGTAAATTGAATAGTAATGTAGAGATAACAATCTAATGAGGAATCGTGCACTTTGTTATTGCACGTTTCTAAATTCTGCTGTGTCTAACATGTTACTCGTGACTGTGCAATTGACTAACAGTATACATAGTTGTTGTCTCCTTCTAACCTCTGAAATTCGGAGCAGATTGATAAACGAGCATACTTTGGTGTTATGCGCATTATATCAACTATCCCGGTTTCCTTCATAGTCTTTCGATTGAAGCCATGTTTCTACAATAGTTTACGTGAACGAAATGACCCAGAAATTTTGTTATCTTACCATACGGAACAAAAAAGACCTCACCTTATTCACTTTTTGAATCAAGAGAAGCATCCGAACCTGTCTGTGTTTGGTACAAATAATAATCGTTCAAAAAGCGTTCAAAAACCAGAATAGATAACATTTCGACACCGACTGTTCGGATGGTATGGTTATGAATATGGGGCAAATCACATATTTCACTTGTTTACTTCATAGTGGATGTTTCACGTATCAAGGACGACCGAGGATTTGGGTTTGTACGAACATTCTGCAGGAACGGAAGTCAACAATGGAAATACGTTTTGAATGACGCATGAAAGGATGTCTCAGTCTTCTGAATTTTCTGCATATCTGAGTACTGAACTTTTTTCGCCTTTCTGTACTAATTGCCATGTTTTCACTAATTGAAATGGTTCATCGGTCACGGTTTTCTCTACTTGTTATCGCTGCAAGCTGCTGCTACATAACTAGTAGTGTCACTAGTAAACAAAAGACAAGCGGTTATATAAAGAGCGATGGTGAACACTACTCAGAAAACCGCAATCAGCGTTCATCATAACATAAATGTTTATGTTTCAACAAGGGTTTTTCATCTTGGTCTGTTGTGTAAAGATTTTTTCATTACTTTTATCACTTCTCCCTCTATTTTCTTTGTCTGTATCTCCTTCTCTTTCTCTTTTTGTCTCGCTCTAGTTCTTTTCCCTCTTCTCTCTCTCTCTCTCTCTCTCTCTCTCTCTCTCTCTCTCTCTCTCTTGCTCTTTTTCATTTTCTTTTTTATGTTTCTCTCCCACTTGACCACTTCTATCTAGGTAATGGAATTGGACGCCCGTATCAAGGCGTACCGCCTGGTGGCCTACTCGGCCGTCACGTTTTCTGTGGTAGCTGTGGTGTCGGTGTTCATCACCCTTCCCATGGTGTACAACTACATCCACACTGTCAAGAGACAAGTCAACAACGAGGTCTCTTTCTGCAAGGTAATCAATGAACAAAAAGTTTTTCTGGTGATAATTACACATTGTCTTGTAGTTCGGAGTGCTCCAATTCTCCTGCAGCAAAAAATCTCTTATGAATAATCTGAAGCATACTGCAAGGATCAAACCTAATTATGATGAATATCACTGATTTCTATCCTCGCTAACTGTCCTCGTTACAGGGATCCGCCAGAGACATCTGGACAGAGGTTCACACTCTTAAAGATGTACCGGCCAACAGAACAGCTCGTCAGGCGTACAGTCAGGGTGTTTCCGGTTATTCCGGAGGCGGCGGTGGTGGCGGCGGTGGCGGTGGAGGTTGCTCTGGTTGCTGTAATCCCGGACCTCCGGGACCCGGTGGTACACCCGGACGACCCGGTCGACCGGGAAAGCCCGGATCGCCTGGTATGCCTGGTAACCCAGGTAGAGGTGGCTCCGGAGCTTGCGAGCCTACCACTCCTCCTCCATGCACACCCTGCCCAATGGGACCACCCGGACAGGCCGGACCACCCGGTCAACCCGGAACACCTGGACAAGACGGAGCACCCGGAAACCCAGGAGGACCCGCCAACCCTGGACCACCCGGACCAGCTGGACCTCCCGGGAACCCTGGAAACGACGGAGCGCCCGGAAATCCAGGAGGTTGGTTAAACATACTAATATTATCACACTTCAACCTAATTGCAAACTCTTTTGTTGCAGCAATACAAGTTTTAATTGGAAAATATCATAGTTGTTTTGTCCTTCTTTGCTGTATTTCATTGACAATAATTATAGCACCCGGACAGCCTGGACAATCCGAAGAGACTCCTGGCTCACCCGGCCCGATGGGACCTCCCGGACCAGCTGGACCAGCCGGATCTCCCGGAAATCCCGGATCTGGAGGACAAGGCGGTCCTGGTCCCAAAGGTCCTCCTGGACCTCCCGGTGGCCCCGGACAGCCCGGAAACCCAGGACCTCCCGGTGGACCGGGACAGTCCGGAGGAGGTGGCGAAAAGGGAATCTGCCCCAAGTACTGCGCCATCGACGGTGGAGTTTTCTTCGAAGATGGAACCAGAAGACGTTAAACGTATTCGTTTAACTCCAGTTGAAAATTATTGGTGTCGAAATAAACATAGATTTCACCACACTCGTTTTTTTATTAGTTCAGTACAGCGCTGGAAAAAAAATTCAACAAAAGCGTGGCGGTCGACGAAATATGGGTGTGTAACTGTCCGCACGGCCCCAAATGGTCGTCTCACTAATTTCTCCGGGCAGACAGTTACAGTTTGTGGTCGTCGCCGTGCAGACAGTTACACCAGCCTGAACACGAATTGTAACTGTCTGCACGGAGCGTTCACACAGTTACGCCAGTATACATTATACAGTTACAAATTACAAATACATTACATGATAGTTACATCAAGCCGTAAATAGACGCGATTCAATTTAATAAACTCCATCCGTCGTTTCTAGACGGTTAGGGTCGAGTGATGCGCTTACTAGTGAATAAAATTGAAGAAAAACTTCTGTGCCGACTTTCTACTTTTGTTTTATGTAGGGATGTTTTTCTAGGTAGACTTGATGAAGTTACTCGGTTGGTTCACAGCGTGAATTAATTTATAAATTTAAACCGGTACGATTGTTATAGTTGAATGATAAATCTGTTCCGTTCCACTACTTCATGACCATTTTCAAAGAGTTTTCAATGGGAAACTGGAACTAAAGATTTTAGAGTGGATTTTGTTTTCTAAAAATCTCAATGATTTGAATTATTGAAAGTGAAGAGTGAAGAGTGAAGTATCCAGTGTACCATTCATTAACTATGTGTTTCGTTGTTCGTATCGTAACTAAAGAAGGTGATCATTAAGCGCATTCTGATTAAAGGGACCGTTTCTCTACTATTTGGATCGATTGAAAACATTTAAACTGAAGATATTACTTTGTTGATAGTGTACTGGTGGCTCCTTACTGTAACGACAAAAATAAAAATAGAAATCTGTCGAGAACCAAGCCGTTTATGAGTCAAACTGTCGTTAGGGTTACTGCATCATGAAGCATTTTTTTCGAAAGATGAATTCTGAGTGACACACAAATTTAATCCTAATCAAAACCAAAAAAGTTACAAGCAACTCAAACACTTTCACATATAACATCTGTTGCGTGCTAACATTTATGATATGTTTTACGGACGTTTTGCGCACAATTTCTGCGCATCTTCATGAAAATAGGTACGTGCTGTGGCTAACGCGACATTTCCGTACTCAAGTGGGACCAAAAAGGACCAAAGCTGGGGAATTTTTACTAATTCTTATTGATTTGTGATGTGTTTTGTGAAGACTTATTGTTCTATATTTGTGATTTTGACCTGTGAAATGTTTTGTACACTTTGCTTATAACACTTTGCTCGAAGAAAATAGGGAAAAGTTTAAATCGTTTATACCAGCTTAGTCGATAATTCATTCAAAAAATTACTACTAAAAGTGAGTAAACGTTCAGTAGTAGTTCAGTGAAATAGATTTTAAAATCTACAAAAGATTTGTTCTTTTTTTCAAAGTTTACCTACTGTCTCCGTTATTTTCGGAGTATGTGGTTTCATAATGAAGATAGTTCATATTAGGTGCTAAACAAACATGGGTGAGTGTTAGCTACTGAATATAAATTGGTGCACGATCACTTTTTATTATCGAAGCATACTATTATGCGGCAGCTAGATGTGTAACTGTCTGCACGTTGTTCAGGCTCGATGTAACTGTCTGCACGAATTGCCAATTAAGTGCGGTTGTCTCCGTGCAGACAGGCCTTCTCTCACGAAATATAACCGTTGTGCAGATGTTCAAGTGTGTGAGGTGTCAATATGAAATTTAAGGATTTTTTTAAAGACCGACTTTCTACAAATATGTATCAGTTTTTTGTATTGTGGTTCGACGTACATACGTGACACATCGAGTCCTGCCATGAAATTACGGAGAGCTGTTCAAATAATAATGAAAACTAGAAATACAAAAAGCGAGGAACGACTTGAAAATGCTATGAATTGCATAGCAATGAAAAAACCAGTACTGCTGCGTTACGTTAACCCCAAATGTGTTCGCTTCATAGTTGCTCGGTACTCAGGCGACTTTTCGATCGATGAGATTAATTCTTCATACTCTTTTTTTCTTTTCTTTTTTTCTCTTTTTAACTGGCATCGATTTTCATTGGTAGACAGTTTATAAGTACAAAAATCATAGCTTTGTTATTTCTGGCATGACTCGATATCACTAGGCTTGTAAAACGACAGTGGTGTTGAATACTCTCAGCGCGGTCCAAGACGATCTGCAACACGGTGTAGAGGAAACAATCAGTAATGAGAATAGGAGCCATAATGAAAACCTATCAAAAAACGTTGGTTTACTTGTGTGTTCAGCACAATTCCACGTCGCTATTAAAAAATTGTCAAAGAGAAGTGTCATGTCATCAAATGTCATTATTATTGTCAATATTGTCATTAGTGTCATTATATAGAGAACTCACGGAAATTTGGACTTTTTCAATTTTTTCCTCAGGACGATTCCATCCGTGAAATAATAATAGACATTGTCCTGGTTTTTAGTCATGTATGCCAACCAAAACCCGAAAGACGACACGGGGGAGGTTATTATGAATGATCCACAGATTTCGGAGGCAATGTAGAAGTCAGTTGCTTCTGAGTATGTACTGACGTAAGAGGCGCCCTGTAAGCTATTGATTTTGAAAATAAGAGTTGGTAACAATATCATTCATAATAAATTAGTATTCCTACCTTCTCTATTCTCTTGTCGCTTTCTAAATCTGACACAACTTGTCTCATGAACTTTCTGTCATCACCAAAAAGAGCCACTCTGTGAGATCTCTGAAGAAAAGAGAATGAGAAGGCGAGAGAGAGAGAGAGAGAGAGAGAGAGAGAGAGAGAGAGAGAGAGAGAGAATGAGGAGAATTATATGTGGGACCGTTATGAAAGACTGTTATGAAGACTAATTGATTACCGAAAAAAGCCATAACCTAATGTAGTGCAGTGTAATGTTTGAGAGGAACTTACTGTTTGTGAGATTACAAACTTCAGTAGAGCAATTGTTCTGGGTAAAGTGGATTCTATACGATAGTTTTTGAAATCTGTTCTTCTTATGTGCGCACAGGTGTATACGGAATCAACAAGTCTGAACATAATTGATTAGCGGGTTCACAAACTCGCTTTTGTGGATATAAATTTTTAGTTTTACTTTCCGCATGAGGCAATAACTCTGTTAACAAGCGCGTACAGACTGAACTATGAATCATTTAGGGCTATTTGTATAGAAAAATGAGTGTTAAATGATTGACAGTTTTCATGGGCAAAAATTGTTTTGGGAGTTGGCAACTGTGATGAATCTCTAATCTGCGCAGCATCTTACGCACTTCTCACTGTTCAAAACACGTTTCACAATAAGCACCGAAAAATATTGCAAACAAACAGTTTTGGTAACAAGTATAGAAACTCAGAACAACTCACAATTTTTTCGTTTTCTTTACCTGTTCCCCAAACTCAGTGACAGAATCAGCAAATGTCAAAAATTGTCGTGTTTCCGTTTCACAGTTCCGGAAGTAGTTCCAGTGTTGGCCGTACAGTATATTCATTTTCAGAAACCGAGCTGATTCGTTGATGTACCTGGAAAGAATTAGAGGGATGTTATCAATAACAACTACTTCAACGAGAATCATACAATATTGTTCTTACAATATTATAATGAAAAACATTATAATGAAGAAACGTTAAAAAATAGTTGAGAGTTGAGAGTTCGTCTGTCGCCGTATTTTGTTATGTACACTTTTAAGAAGTGAAAGAAGATAAGAAACGAACCGTAAAGGGTCCACAAAGTCAAATGAGGTGCTCGCATTGGCTACTGATTGTTCGTGGGCTGGAGTCTATAATTATTCATTTCACTGTTGTATTTTTACTTGTACATTAAAAACTAAAAACCGAGCTTGCGATTAATGCGCGCAGAGTGTGTTTACGCACACTATAGCACGTACTTCATTATTTCATTATTCCTCATCTTGGTTCTCAGAGAGTATTGATTTTCAACTAATAAAAGTGTTAAAACCCACCATCAACATATAAGCGTACTGGAAACGAGGAAAAATGAGATTCACTTGCTCCATCCTAGAATCTCGGAGGTCCGTTTCATTCGCTCCGTATGGAACATAAAATGTCCTGTTCAATTGTTTTGCAATACAGAGTCCACTAATTAAATGATACAACTGAAAATAGTAGATCATGGTGATCGGTTCATAATCATAGAAAAACCACATGGATAACATATGAGGGTTAACCCTGTGTGTTCAGAGGATGAATTACCCTACAGGGTATGACCTTGAACTTTTGAAGTAGTTTTTACAATTGAATGTATACGCGAAAATCCTCATTTTATTTGTACTCTGGTCTCTAACCTTATTACTTATTACCACAAAGTATTTTAACTTTTTCAAATAAGTCTGTGTGTTCATCAGAAAATCAAACGAACCAATAATCAAACATGTACTGTAGGGAGCTACCTGTTCAACGTTCACGTATTTTGATCTACTGCTCGCGATGATTTGACGACTTACAGCTCAAAATATTATGCATCCACTTCATTTATTTTCGGACAACCCTAACTCTACGAATATGCATGTCGCATTGAAGTGTTTCACACAATCTTCTATTGTGATGTTAAAGGAGACCGGAACACAACTTGAGCAGAAATTCTGTTTCGGGCTGCTTCTAACTGTATTGCGATCAGAGAGCTTCACATGAAAATGCCGCGCGACACGCAACGCGTCCAATCAAAAGTAGGATACGAGAAACCATGTTGTTCTCCGGTCTCCTTTAAATTATCTAGTGTAATCATACCTTGGAATGTCTTGGACTACACACCTGATTTCCAAGTCTGCCATCAGTGAATGGTACAGTCAAATACTTTTCTAACTTTTGTGAATCAACTCTCGTGGTGATTGTAAACAAATCATTCGCTTGGCGAATGTACGAATTGTAGATAGTTAACAACAAAATAGTAGAGCCGGATAGAACAATCGCCCTTTGCAACCAAATCATACCTGGAAAGTAGTACTTTTTCAGGACGCTCTTGATAGACTCTCCAAATAGTCCAAATACCCGCAAGAACTGAAAAACTGAAAGTGCTTCACCCCAATTTACAGGTGAATCGAAGTATTCGAAGCATAACTATAGTCGCCATTCTTCTCATAAAGTCAGTAGAGGGTTCGATTGAATGAGCGATGCGGGGCGATCGATCATTGATCATTTGCCATCAATTGAGAGAGTGTGTAGATCAATGATACGCAGGCTGGCTGGCCCCTCACCAAACCCCGCCCCATACAAAATCGATGATACGGTGTCCACAACGGTTTGACAAGTCCTATACGTCGGGATGTTCCAGTGCAGAAAACACCACGAACTTACCCTGTTTGCGATCTCCGCTTTGCACTGATACGCGTTTTGTCAACTTAGTTACACAGTATAATATAAACCACTCAGAATGAACGAGTCAACTGTAGTTCCAGAATAGCATGAGTATGTCGGAGATGAAACATGCAATATGAAGGAGAAATGAAACGAACAGTTAATCAAGGCATGAGTCACAGCGTAATGGATTCAAATAGAAACACTTTGCACTCCAATTTGTGATGGCAGACTTCTAGAATTAGAATCGTTAGTTCTAGAATTACCTATCATTTTGAAATCTTGACAGAAGGCGAACCAGATAAGTTCTAGTTTCGGTTTCCTTCCATCATATGTAGGCATAACTGATGGCGAATTTCTGGATTTGTGTTTTGAAGTGTAAATAAAAACCACAAGAGCATACCAGAAACCTACAAGAGAGCTTTCTTGAGTTTTTCAAACGGGTTCAAAAGGTATCTCATTGCATCTCAATCTTACATGTTTGAAGTGGTACTTTCAAACATTTTAAATTGAAGTGGTGATCAACGAACACCGTCTATTCATTCACAAAATGAAGAAGTAACAAAACTATGCAAACAAAATTTAACCCATAAATTTTAATTAATATAAGAAAAATGTTCTTTTCTTTCTAGATTACTGTTAACTTAATTGTAACTTTTTAAACATATTAGTCCATTAACTTATACTCTATTAACACAATAACATTTACATTTTGTTTTTCTAATCATCAAAATAGAGGGCATCGTTAGGAAACACGCTAAAATTCATTGATCATCAACAGCAGAATTTATGCATTCACGTTGCTTCGTTACGAGTAATAATGTGGTCATAAGAATATAGGAGGCGGCCTCGTGGATTTATGTTTTAAAATACCGGAAACGCGGATGAATACAACAATTACATCACTAATGCTCACAAACATAGTTTTCGAGTCGAGGTTCTTTTCAAGGAAAATTCTCTTGTTTGGAGAAATTCTTATCTTTTTTCAAAATTAAAACAAACTGTTGTTCTGCAAGCCAATTTGCAATTTTAAAAATGAAGAAGTAAGTAATACCAGCCAGAGAACTGGTTCTTTGAATTCGGTTTCTCACTTCGTTAGTCGAACATGGAACGATGGGGAGTGCAGTCATTCATCCATTTATGTCTGTGAGGAACATGCCCGGCTTGTATCAGATCATCAATGTCCAATTTCACTGTTTCCTCGTGAAAAACTTGCAACCGCGACACAACACGACACGTATACTAGAAGTAAATTGAATAATCACGTAAATTTAGCATTCTAATAAGGAATCTTGCACTTTGTCATGGCACGTTTCTCAGTTCTGCTGTGTTCAACATGTTTCACTTGACTGTGTAATTGACTAACAGTATAAAAGGCTTTTGTAGAAACTCGTTGTGAAGCGGCTTCAAGCTGTTATTGTATAGGCAAAGCGGTTGATGAGTAGGTTGAATTGGATTGGAAGTATGAAAAATATTGCCGATTAGTTACTAATAAAAGATGTGTATTAATAATACAACCCGGTTTTTCTTGTTTGTTGGGATCAATTTCGTCCATTTGTCAATGGATCATGTTGTTGGTGATAATTGTTAATTTGTTTTGAAAATAAACCCTTGATCTTGATAAATCGAGCGAGGATTTTCTCAAGTGTTTCATATATTTTTCATACTATCTATTTCTCTTAATGAATGCTGCACCAATTATTTTCTCACGTTACGAATCTCCTGTAGAAACAAAAAGTGCATATACATGAAAGTGTCCGTCTAGTTGAGCGATACGTTTCATTTTCTCTACACAACTGGCTAACGGAAGGTTGGTTCGCTTCTCATGGTCTAAATAGTTGCAAACACTAAAGAGTAGTGGGAGCAATCATTTCACTGAATTATGCATTGAGTTTTATTAGTAAATTAAATCAAATTGGTTTACAATAAGGTGCTTTTTATAAACTAGAACCATACGCTTCGAACCTATTGATTTTATTCACTACATTTACCAACTTCAAAATGTCCTTGCAGATATGGAGAGCTCGAGCGACAACCAGAATAAAAATATTCCTGATTCGTCTACTAAGTCTCTGCCCGAATTGAGGTCGCAGAAAACTGAGGTAAACTGTTGAATCTTTTCACTGGAGGGATTCATTTCGTCCGACCAACTCATAATGAATTGGTCTATAAACGACACTTATAAACCTATTAGAGAATACCTCCGTTATTAAGAACTAATATCTAGTCAATGACTGTACTAGAAATGTTGATCCCAAACAACTTTATCAGAGATCCGAAACATTTCCGGAATATTAATTTTCACCGAAACCCTTATAATATTTGTTCTTGGTTTGTTTCTGGTCGATCGAATACGTCTAGGTTTGACCCGCTATTTGTTTTCGATTTGATTCTGTCATATTTCGGTGGTGATTCGAAAACTGTGTGGTATATGCATACAAAACTCCCACTCAGATATTTTGGTTCCAAATGAACAGTCTCTGCTGCAATTGAGACGCTCAGTTTTTGTTACTGAAAAAAAGAGCGTTCATTAGCCAGCACACTGAATGGTCAACAAACCTAAATCGATAATTTCTGCCAAATTGTTTTCAGATCAAAACTGTACCACAGGACACCGGAACAACAACCGCGACCACTGTGCCAGGAAATCAAGGTAATTGTTATTTTTAAACAGCACTTTGAAGGCAAGAACGGGTAATCTGGAAGTGAGGCTTTTGAGAAACCTATGGGATATCGTGAGGAGCGAAACAAGCAGTTCCCGGACGATGGTCTCGTGTTTTTTTTTTTCAAATTTCTATGTAACACCGTACCTCATTGCTAGCTCACCCCAGATATTCGTGTTTTCCTTCGTTTACACTACTTGTTTAAAAAATTGATAACATAGTTCGGTTGTGATCGTTGGGAACGGCGCAATCCAAAACGTTGTGGATTCAAAACCATTTCGGCGTTGAGTTCTCAGAGGGTTTCTCATTATGCGTTGAACGTCTGTACGAGCATGACAACTGGGCATTACATTTACTGACGGTTCTTTGAGGGAAAATTGGTGTCTTCAGAATAACCATTTTCCAGATCCTACGACCGCGCGTTCGATTCTGTACACACTGCAGGACTATGCTTTGGCCCTTATACTCATTCTACTCGCCTGCCTTCAATATCTGTTCCAGCTGATTGTTCAAATCGTAGAGGTGGTTTTCATGTTATGTTGAACGAAATAAGTGCGGAAAATGTATGTGTTAGAAAATATCGTGCCGCATTCGAATCGAAATTTATAAATGTCATTGTGTTTGTTTTGCAGTTTGTAGTTTGTAGCTGAAAGTTTTGGGATCGAAAGCTTGCAAAAACTCCTTTGTCGTAAACAAAGGAGTTTTTCTAATACAGTATACTTTTGATAATTGATTTTTTTTTGCCAGTTATAGTCGTCGCTCACGGAAAGGCGGGAGGGTACTGTATATCTCACTTTCCGCTGTGTACGCACACTTGCTTCGATTCCAAAGCTTGGCCGTTATGTGCGCTAATAGCGCAGGGGTTAGCTCCCTGCTACGAAACGTTTGCTCGCCGCTTCGATTCCAGCGAGAAACAGAATTTTATAAGTTTGACACTCACTATAATCCGATACTTTCAGTCTGTGATTGTCTACGGTCGAAAAGCTGGTCATGTTATCAGATTTGCGTGGAACAAACCAGAACATTTCAAGGTAAATTTATACATCGTTCAGATTTCAGAAATTGCCTAATTAGAAAAAGAAACAAAGAATAATTGTAAACTTCATAAAACTAAAACATTTATGTTCCCCTATACCGCTGTGTTCGTAGGGTGATTGCGTTACTTTTACAGTCAAAATTAGTGAAAATCGCTTAGTGAGATCAGACTCCTACCGAAGACCTGGGGTCATTCAATATCTCAATCTTTCATGTCGGGGATTTAAGATAATTATTTTAACCTGAATAAGAACACTTGGTTACAGAGTTTGCCTATACAGTTTGCAGTATGAATAAATTTGGCTGTACAGTTTTCGGGCAAAGTTCGTAGTCAACTCAGTTTCAAACTCTTCTCTGTGGTATCAGCAGAACTGATTCTGTTCGAAAAAACCAAACAAAGTATTTCCAAAACTTTTTTCGAGATTGATTTTCAAAAATGAAGAAAAATTGGAGTGGGACGGAGGGCTCCATTATTATAGTTGTGCATCATTATCTTCTTACAGGGTACTTTCTGTGGTAAAAATATGATGAACCAGTACATTTATTTTTCTTTTCACAGGAAATAGTCCGTACCACCTTGCATCTGATCCGAGTAACTTACGATGCTGGACTGTGGGATTGGACGGAAATGTACGGAGTGAGTCAGCATTTATAGGCATTTGTTTTTATGTCATCTGAAAGGAGATCTCAATGTTATTCAGTTTCACTAAGATATGAAGAATTTTCTCAACCCCGTAACTGTCATTTTTCACTCATTCCAAAGAATCCAAAATAACTATATGAAAAGCAAGAATACAGGGAATTCCGTGGACTCGTTTTTCATTCAAATTTCTATTTAGCGCCGTATAATAGGGAATTGTGAAAAATTTCAATTTTCACTGATCCGTTATCTACATGTACATCATAACACGTTTACTGAATTGTCTTACTGGGATGGTTCACTCTAAAAGAAATACAGTGAGTTTTATGAATTCAGATCGTCTGCCAGCAAATTTCTCCAATGGCCAAAACTCCCAGTCCGGGTCAGCAAACGCCCCCCACCAGGACGCCCACCACCCCAACTGCGAGAACCGCTGCGAAAACTAAATAGGAAACAGAAGATGAAATGCCAAGATAAACTGTCCTCTCTGAACATAGTTCTTGTTCTCGTTTTTTCATGAACCACAAATATATACGAACATATGAATGAGCTTGGAAGAGAGTACACAGGAACAAAAAACCCTTTCGTGAGCTCAACTCGTCAAAATAACTTTTCGTTTGCGTTTTCTCCCCTCATTCCATCTGTTGAACAACATGCTCGAGTGACATGAAAAAATAGAACATTACAACGGAGAAATATTATTCTTTACTTACACGAGATGGTTCGTGCCACCTTTTATCTGGTTTCGCGAGACTATCGCAAGAGTTTATAGTTTATTTAACTTGTTTTCAAATGACCATGATAAGCTTCCTGAAAGCGTTCATTGGTAAGAAGAGTCGCTCAGGAGATATCAAGATTGTGACCAAACGTCCGTGTCGTTTGAAACTCACCGTATCACAGTCGAACATCGAAAACGGTGATTCGAATGCAGCTCAAACTACATCTGCGACGTTTTCCTTTTTCCTAGGCTTATCTGACTACTAGTAATCTTGCACCCGAGTTCATAGAGTCCATTTGTAATCTCAAGTATCTCGAAATACTTATCTAATTTCCTCGCTGTATCATGATATCATTCGAGGTGTTTGTATTTGTTTGGAGGTCTGGTGGCCTAATCATGTAATCAGTGCTTCGTGATGTTCCGAGCAACAATGCTAACAACGCTCATGGAAGATAAATAAAGAAACAAGGGGGTGAGAAAACGAATAGAATGAGAGGCAGAAATTGTGTATTGATATTGATTGGAATTCAATTATTTCATTCATTAAAAAAGATTAAACGGTTGAAGAAATAACTGATCAAGTCTCGTCCATGAATATTGAAACCCATACATGATATTAGCAAAAATAAAGTGACATTGTATACGACGTTTTGCACGTTGGTATACAATGTCACTTTATTTTTGCTAATAAAATAAATAAATCATGTATGGCTTTCAATATTTATACGGGCTACTAACGTGTAGAGATGGAGTTTGGGACACGCGTTGTTGGTCAAAAGCTTACTGCAAAACTAAAATCTATATTCAGTTTCAGATTTATCCTCAATTGATTTTCTCTTTACAGATCTGGTATCTTTCTCTTATTTTTTCTCATTACAAACTCATTCTCAGTCATAGCTCGTCTCTCCATCCGCACTTCTCACCCTTCTCTCCCATCTATACCTGCACTTGGTAGTTCACGCGAGCTAAGCAAATGCTGCTATTATGAGTGTTCATTTCTCACCTGCCGCTACCCAAATAAACCTCATTCAGCCCAAACAAAGTGGGATAATAGTACAAAACGAGGTTCAGATTTCACGGTAATTGCATTCCAAGCAACGCGAACTTACATATTCGATTTACTACGAAAGTATAGTCTTCGTCATTCCTGTATGATAATAATAATAATGATAAAAACAAACTATATGTGCTGACGAAAGTCACCGCAGCCAGTCACGTGAGAATATTCAATATTGAGAAACACAATAAGGAAACTGTGAGTATACCTTACCCTCTCTACTAAAACTGCAGTAGTGAAAACGATCGCGATCCCAGTTGTTCACATAAACGTTCCACAGTTCACCACGGAAATGATAGTAAAGTGTATAGAAACCTAGAAATTGTGAACTATATGTGAAAGTAAACTGAAGAACCAAATCTACTGATGTTGATGTTCTGTTTTGTGACTATTTAATCTACTTTTAGTATAAGTCACAATCTGTTTTCCCGCATCTCCAGAAGGTGGTAGCATTCGTGGTATCTGCGCCATGGAGATTATACAGTACGAGCAACACAGACAAAGCAAACAGAGAAGGCGAGAGAGTGTGCCAATTAGAGAGAAACAGAGACTGGGCGGAATCTCTCAATGTTAGCTCAAGCTACTGCCAGGCTAGTGCCGCCACCGCCAACACTTTTCATCATCGATTCACAAATCAGTCGCTTCCTGAAACTGACACCATATTTTTGAGATATTTGCGAAAACAGTTTCAGTGGGTCATTTCCAACAGCTTCCCGCATTTTAGTTGTTGATGTACTCGGCTTCGTGAGCACACGGACCTCTACAATATGATCTGAGGCGTATTGTTAGTTTATGAACTTGTAGGAGAATACATAATACTCAAATACTCTATGTGAGCTCCTATATATCATTGCACAAAACTGGAAGTAAGATAGAAACTATTGTTTTTTGATGATCGTTATCAGAAAATGTAACTACCTTGAACATAGGAATTCCAAGCTGACTCGTGAATTTCACCCATGAAGTGCGTCATGAGAAAGCTCTGGATGTTACTAGCGCAATTACATCCTAATTTATTTCATGAGGTACTTTATACAAGTCACGGTTTAATGTCAATTAAGAGTACATATGCTTCCCAGATTTTGTTTTTAATGCACAGCATACGGTTGCAGCCAAGATTCTATTTAGTTTCTGTCAAACATGCTTCCAATCATAAGACTGTTCTGTTCGAAGTTCGACAATAGGACGTGAAGTCGTTCTGAACGTTTTGTAACGCCATGAACTATTCACAACATTTTTGTTGAAAATCGTATGGAAAGTCTTGAATTTCGTGAAATGTTCTACTTTCGAAAGTCAGTCTTTTTTACAATCACCAGAAGCCCGAGTTTCGCATATCTGAGATTTCACACAGATGAATCAGATGAAAAGTGTTCTGAACACATAGGGCTTTATTTTAACCCCTGCAACTTCCCGGTTAAGCTTCACCGACACTCTCCAGAGTTTCTCGCTTTTTTCTCCTTTTTTGTTTCAGGTTGGTTTGGTGCAGGAAAATTCTGGCGTCTCAAATTTCTCGGCAAACATTCATTCTAATGGCAAGCCAATACCGCACTAACCAACCACATTTTTATCCATTTCAACCGCTTTCCGCGCAATGTTTTCACAGAAGCCATTGGGAAATTTGTTGTTTTTTCAGCACTAAACACGTGATCCGCTGTACAAATAAAGACTTAGAAGCAAAAAACAATGGGACGATTCATGTGCGTTAACTGATTTCTGGCCCAGTCGTAACTCGGTTGTTTCTATTAACGCACCTTGATCGTTTTTCGAAGGTAGTTGTATTTCCAATGAAGTTTCACTCCCAACTTGAATGATAACCCAGTAAAACCTTTCAAACTACAGATTCACGACATACCAAGATACTGAAAAGCGAATCGGGAGAAAAGAGAAGAAGTCAGTAAATTGACATTTCATCTAGTCTTCTAATGTTGTTTCGAACCGAACCGTTTCCAATCACTACTTGTTTGTTTCCCACAACTTAGTTGACTTAGCTTTTTCTATCTAAATAGTTGTCACTGGGTCATAAAAAGAGATGCTCATTGTGGAAACATGGAACATGTTTAATTGACCGGCTCGAGCAAAAACACACTAGACTCAACCACTTTTTGTTCACTTGCCATTTTTTATACTTATCTTCATCGTATTTAGATATGTTCCAAACTATATGAGAAGACCTCGAAAAGACGCTACATAAGAAATACATAATTTCTTAGTCCCTGAAAAATTTCAAACATAGATTTTTGAGAACAAGAAAAAAACAACTTTGATAATTTTCTCACTCATTCACTTCTACTATAGTAGAGGTGATGTGTGTTGGGTGGACATTTTGCGGTACCACGGCTCGTTCTCAGATTACGCACTTGGGTATTGTATTGATGAGTAACGAATGGGCTTATTTCAATAGAAACTATCAATACCCGAATTTCGTAACATTTGTTCGCTTTTCAGTTGCACTGGGTAGCTATTTGTACTTCACCCTTGAGGAATGAAACTTACTCACTAATAACCGTTTCGTTTCCTCTCTCTTTCTCTCTACTCTTTTTCTTTATTTCTCTCCCTCTTCTCTTGTTTCTTATTCACTTTGTTTCTTTTCCCTCGACCATTGGAAAATAGTGGTGACTAGAATGTTTTAATTTAAATCTAGTTCTGTGGCACTTCGTACTCTTAAATGCGGCTTGTTAGTTGGTGGAATCCATTCTCATTGTTCTGCGATACTTTTTCAATCATCTTATTCTCTCCTCTTTTTATCTCACATCAAAGTCTACTGTATTGACGTATCTCGAGTGGGATACGCAGTAGTCTCGGCGGTTCCTATTTGCACTGGGATTAACAACCCCATATTGACCATCTTCACTGTTATGTTTCGATGAACTGGGAATCAAAAGTGGTTCGTGCGATGAGTATTTGTGATTGAAACTATTATCGGAAGCGTTTGCTGCTATTCTTACATATGAGGTTCTTCCCGATTTGAAACCAGCTTTTCATGAATACTTGTTTGTGAAACTGGTTGCAGTACAACTTCTCAAGGCGGTGATTATTAACAAACGTAAAACACAGCTAACTGTAGTCTCTTTCACGTACTTGTTAGTACTTACTTTATCAGTGGTACATGACTTTTGCAATATTACATATATTTTCGTTTTCCCTCCTTTTTCATGAAAAATATCGAACTATCGTGATGGAATTCGAAAAGTGAAAATATATATTTGAGCGAGTTACAACTTTCACATCGTTTCGTCAGACACACTGGGTAAACTGATTTGTAATTGCTGATTGCTGTTCCATACGAAGTTTTTTTCTCGAGTAAAACATCTACTGGTTTTTTTTCTCAAAAAATACCATTATTTTCACTGCAGCATTCGCATCGCACTTTGATGTTAACGTCCTTTTCACCATTGAACATAGCTACTTCGGCTACTTTCTCGTTCTCGTTATGAAAGTCACGTGAATGTTTGATGCGTTTTCGTGAAGTTGAGGCAAACATTGGCATCATTCCGGGTTTTGGTTTCTTCTCTCTATAGTATTCTTCACACAGTTTTCGTCACCTTCAGCAATTTCAGCCTTCTTCTCGAAATGGTCGCCCGGCTTGCGGTCGCTCTGCTGAGCGTCGCCATCGCCAGGTAAGAACTACAAACAGGGAGCTGGGGGAGAATCTATTACCATCTCCTGTTTTTTCATCCCATCCCACGTCTTCTCCAAACACAAACTTTTCTTTTCTCTCACATCCCGCCTTATATGAGTGTCACGAAATAGTGCGCCAAGTAAGCATGATGAGATGAAGATGCCGGGCTGTTCTAGCCTACGTACTGTGGCGAACAACCGGGATGGTCTTGGGTTTTTTATAATAAAGACTATATAATTTCAACCTTAGGTGTATACCGACGACCCTCTATAATAATTACCACACATCACCCTATTCTCAGAAAAATTTAAGAGTTAACTGCATATTTCTCGTCCAGCAACTCGAGGGCGCCACCCCCAGTTCTTAGTTCCTCTCACTTCGACGTCATGTTCGTTTCACTTTTTGTTTTAACGAGAGATGTGTCGTCACGAGCAAAAAGGCGATCGGGTTTCACTGTGCTTCCGCTCATTTCGATCTCCTCTCTTCTTATAGAGCAAATAGATGAGGCAGCATTGCACTGTGACTGCATTTTGCATAAGCAGCTGGCAAACAGACACGCCCACATAACTGCGCCCCCGACTGTACGAAGCGAACACCTCATTAACGGGAATGGGGACGGGGTCATAGGGTTGAGGAGAGGGGCACAAAGATTTGGTGGAATGTTTCAGACAAAACATACCGTGCACCTAACCCTGACGCGTACTTTAACTGTTTCTGATTACCTGTGTTGAAAAGCAGTTGAGCTATACTGTTTGTCATTTGCACAGTTACGTGAAACATGTTGAACACATCACAACTCAGAAACGTGAGCAATGACAAAGTGCACGATTCCTCATTACAGTGATAACTTCACATGACTTGACTTGTACTATATCTGCTGCAGAGCCTAATGTATTATGAGTCAAATATATGAATCGTCATATTGCAGTGCGTTTACTGTGCACCAGCACTCCAAAGAACAGGAATGTATCGATCTACAGTGCCCGGCCACCGCATTCGACTACGGTAAGGGTATTTTGTATGACAAGGGAAAGAGGATTTTATCATCTGGTGACACAAAAATTTATGCGAACTGATGAGAAGTTATCGTGGGCTGTCAGACAGCGGCACTCAAAACTTTACAAGGAATACACAGAAAAAAGCTTTGAGAGAAGGCTCACGTGATTTCATTAGTTACAATATATGTCTTTGAAATGACTGGCTTTGTGTGAATATGTTACTTGAACGCTTCTACATATAGTTATTTTAAGACGAATCGAGAAATTACCATATCAACTGATTCCAGGCCTACTTTTCAGGAATAAAACATTTGGTGAACGATGACACGATGAGATCGGATCAGTGCACCAGCTGCGAGCAGTGTACTGCCAATGGATACAGGTAATACACAATAATGAACCGTATGAGAGAACACTAAGATCAGTCCTATTTCATACGTTTGATTCTTAAGATTCCAATATCTCTCAATAATAATACCGACACTTCTTTCAACACAATTTGTTTTTTGCCCCCCACCCCGGTAATTTCTCAAAACAACCTATCCGAAAATACATTGAAACGCCGGAAAAGTATTTCAACAACCGTATATATTGATCGGTTCAGTCTTTGCCTCCGTACGGCTGGTACCCGGGCCTCGCGATCCTCATCCGGGCCATGTAGTTGTGCCCATAGTACGCCCGCCAACTGCCACAACCAACTGGCGAAGGATGATCACCCGGCCAACATCACCATGAAGCTGTACAACATCTGCTACATGAGCGGTCAGTTCTTTCTCTCATTCTTTTGTTTGTTGTATTGACAACTATTTTGCTAAGTTCTACACGGTCGTTGAGAGGTAAATTTGGGAATAGTTGCACGGATGTGCAATCCTAGTGAACCACTCAACAGTACGACTACTCGACCAGAACATTAAATAAACAAAAGTCGTCCATGTAGTGATGGCGAAGATTAAGAAAATGTACATATTTGCTTCGAGAAACTTACTACTTTTATTTTCAGCCCTGCAAGCCCCGCCCCGTCCACTAGCTGTCAACGAGAAGGCCTCTGTCATAGTGACAGTCGAACCTTTCTGGCTGGAACCATATTGGAGAGAGTTGACCGTTGAGAATGTCACACTCCATTATGACTTCACCGTCAAGGTACGAACTATAGTCTTCAACTGGAAAGAAAAAACGAAAAATGAACTTTATTATTGAACTTTACTGAATTTTGATGCATTTTTCCGCCGAACGTGTTTATTCGACCGGAACTGTTTTGGTTGGTTAAAAGTTATTTTTTCGGTTCTATCGTTGTTTTTTATCTTGTGTGTATCCATTTGTGAGTTTACAACAATTACTGTATCCCACTGAGAATGCTGTGTAAGCAATCCAATGCTCGAATTACCAATTTGTCCTTTTTTCCTTCTGCGTCTGCATAATTGACAATGAATCTAATATCTAGAGCAAACAGAGTGATAGAAATATCAGGGTAAACAAGTTGCGGTGGCAAAAAACATTCTCGATGGGAAATGTAGATCGCTAACTAGATAGAACAAACATAGCATCGTCGATTGATCGAGCTATCATAGTTGCAAGACTGAGACAGACCTTAAAAGTAGAAGCATCTGAACTGTTGAATGCCAAACTCATATCCCACACTTTCTTAGTATTTGTAGTCTTATGAGCACGCACTTTGTAGGAACGGTGTAGTTCTTTGAAAGATCCTCGAATGGATCTAGTTGAATTTCCCTTCAGAGGTTCTGAGAATTTCACTCACGGAGACTTATAACTTCACTAAAAATTAGAAAAGTGTGGTTATTTAGTACTGTATATTTGGGGAAAGAATGAGCCAACAATGTTGTCGTATAAAAACGAAAAATGAGCAAATCTTCAGGTGCCTGAGCACTGTGAGGGAGATGTCATCACTTCTGAAACGGAAAGAGCTGAGCACATGTGCATGAACTCACTGAAAATCAATATCGAGGACAGTGAGGAGGCAATCGACGGCGATTATGGGCAAAACGAGGTATCATCTCGAACGACAAACTACATTACTACCAAATTCGAATGTACACTAGTAAAACTACACATACGTGTTGTTTTTATATAATAACTGTTCAATGTAGTTCATGAACAGTACAAGGATCCCACAACATGTTAACACACAAAACCTCTCTTTTCACGCGAATTATTAGTTTTCTCGATCATTCTCAGTTATCACAATACAATAGTACAACATACTGTTTTTTATGGTTTATTCAATATGTGAAAAAAGCTTTGTTTTAGTTATACGACATGTATGACGATGACCTACCTCCTGAGGTACAATTCGACCGTGACGTGTTCGCTGGAGCAAAGCTTTTGAAGGTTTGACTTTTTCAGAAACGGTAGATTTAGGTTATCGCAAGTTTTAAACTTATGGCTCCAAGAATCGACAACGTGATCCAACATTTTGGCAGTGTTATTTCACGTCGCTCTTGTAACGAACCGTAAACTCTACATTCGATTCGATCTCATAAAGAACGAGAACTCAATCAGAATCATAACTCATTCATAGTTATTTCCAAATTTCATTCAAATCGTCAAAAAGCTGGACCGGAGTGGAGTTGAAACCTGAAGTGTTGTGAAACGTTTCGCGTAATGTTTTTGCATACAAAACGAACTTGACACGCTCAAGATGCGGGCGAATAAAGTGTACTAATTGATTTATATAGCATGTACCAAACAGAATTACACCCCGTGTCTGCTTAGAAATGGAAAAAATTTATTTACAGACATATTACACAGTCGACGTTCGCCGACCACGCCAGATTCAAGCAAAGGTGGGTGTTTGAAATTACTTTTTACGTTCTTTCCATTTTATTTTGTATACTTTCACGTTTAGATTACTGATTGATTACTCTTTCAGTCCAAGGCCGACCCGTTCAGAGACCTCACAACCAAGTTGGAATCCGAGATTCTGAAGTTTGATCTGAAGCCGGAAATTTTCGGAACCGGAATTCCGGAGCTGCCGCCCGTTGACGGTGAGTAGCTACTGAAGTGAATATCAGTTTTTTTTGGTTGTCAGTTACTGATATTTTTTTAATAATCGGATGGAACATGTTTTTTTTCAGAGAAGTCCATGGATTCTGCCACCGAAACTGTAGCAGATGATGAGGACGAGAGCGCAGAGGTCGGAACTGGAACAAACTTCTTCGAGCCCGAAACCAAGGACACGAAGAGCGAGGAGGAGCTGGAGAAGGTGTGTGTTCAGAGATACGTAAAGAGAGAGAGGGAGAGTTATGCAGAGCGAAAACGGAGAAAGGGAGGGGGAAGAAACAGGAAAGAGAGAGATAGAGAAAGCTGATAGAGAGAGAGAGAGAGATGAAGAGGTGGGAAAAAGCGGAAGTGAGAACAACGAGTGATAAAGTGTTCCGAGAGTATGCAACACAATTTTATTTATACAAACCATTTCAGGAAGAAGATTTCTTGGCACACAAAATCTTTGACGACTTGAAGACAACCACAGATGCGGACGATGAGAATAAGGAGGAGAGTGTGAAGGAAGAAGAGGCAGCAGAGAAAGAGACAACGGAGGAAAACAGGGAAACCCCCAAACACGGTGAGTGTTTCAGAAAATGAGATTAGGTATGTAGAAAACTCCTTACTAGACACATTTGTTTTATATATTGGAAGGTTTCCCTAAACGTAATGAGTCTGCAAAACAATGAGGGTATGATGTTTTTGTTGACATATAACAATAATGATGGAAGTTTGTTGAGCGTCACCTAATTACGGTTTTTCAGATGAAGAGACTAGTACCACCGAAGAAGTAGAAGAAACAACTGAAGGAGATGTAGATGACGAAGACAAAGAGAACAGTTTAGAGGAGACAGAAAAGGAAGAAGAAACTGATAATGAGAAAGAGGAAGAAAACAAAATGGAGACCGAAGATGAGAAGGAGACCGACGAAGAAAAGGGAGAAGAGGAGGGAGCAAAGAGTGCAGAGAATGACGAACTAGAAGGAGAGAGCGAGCACGATGAAGACAGCGCAGAGAACAAGAGCGAAGAGACTGAGGTAGACGCAGAAAATCATGAGGAAGCAGAAGCGTCTGGCAACGACATGGAAGAGGTCAGTTGATCGTTTTTTCTGTCCGAATTTTATTTAGATGGTGTCACACACCACATTCATGGGTTACGTGAAAGTATGCGCAACGCTCGACGCCGTAGCATAACTAGAAGTATAATTATGTCTATCGAAGTCTCACGTTTTTTTGCGTTCAATTCTCTATTATCTGTCGTACGAATCTACTAGTAGTCACCGAAAACTCTAATAACCATTCATGTTGTAATTCCAGGAGGATCAGTCCTTCCTCTCCTCCATTCTACGGGACCAATATCATCTGGCCAGATGGGTGTTCGGAATAACCATCGCCGCCTGCATGCTCATCATCCTGTGCACTTGTCTGTACAGAAGAGGGCTCTGCTGCTGCAAAACGGTTGGTGATTTGGTTTGAATGAGACATATTACACTAAACATTCAGGATACAGCAAATATATAACTAAGTCATGAAAATCATGAAAGTGATAAAAATTGGTATGGTCTCAATTGTGGCACAGAGAACTCAACATAGTGTGCATCTTTCTCGATGTCCTACTGAAGAGTAGAATGGTGTTGATCGAGTCATAGTTACACAGCAGACAAATAGGGATACAGTATGCCGTATACTGGTGCTTCCGATATGGTTAAGACTATAGTAATTGATAAATGTTGCAGTCCGAGTCAAAGACGACCAACAATGGCTATCGCTACAACAACCCTAACCGCGGAACCGAACTGGTGAGTCCCCCGGAGAAGGAACGACTCCACCAGTAGAAGGTTCTATCCGATAGTTGGTTTCATTACAAACGTGCCATATACCGTACCCCGCACGTTCTTCATCCCGGTCACTTTGTGTTTATTGATCATATTTATTTTGTCTGAATATGTTCTAGTCAGGATTTTGTGTTGCATCTAGCGTAGATGTATGAAAATATACGGTTACACCCCTCAATTATAGTCTCGTAGCATTCAAATTGTGGTAACTAAATCACATTTTCTGATAATACACACAAGTTTGCCCCAGAAGAGGTCAAGTTACGTACTCTATGAGCCAATAGCTCCCTTCATTTCTAAGCTTTTTGTGTCTCGAGTTTCTATGTTTCTCTTTGTTTCGCATAATATTTCCCTCGTTCATTGATTCCGTTTCATAGATGTCTAGAAAGTGTAATGGTGTATCAATAAACAACACATTTGATTGTTCCAGTATTCAAATGAAGTTTTATTTGTATTTTGTTTACAACTCGAGTCACAACGAAGAATAGAAATGAAGGTGTTTCTCACTTGACTTGAGACATCGTTTGACTACAAGTGCCACGTTTTTGTGACAACCAAAAACACCACGCAGATTATGAATGTGGCTGAGAAGCAGAGAATGACTCGTTGATATACCTGAACAGATTTTACAAACTCTAATAGCCTATTCTAATTTGTACGAAATGTTCAGTTCAAACGTGAATGGAACCATACACAAACCAAAACTTTCAAAAAATATTTAAAGCTTGTATCTCGGAAAACCCTAGGCAATCATTTCTCTTTGCTCGAAATTAAACTTTTTCACTAGTTTTATGATCACGGAAGACCTGAAAAAAAGATCAGATAAGATGATTTTATCCCCCTAGTGTAAATTGAAGATCATCTACTGAATGTTTACCCACCAGTGATATCTGACCAACGATCTCTAAACTGTACTCAAACCTGAGCGCGAGTTTAAATATTTGCTTGCATCTCACCCGCTCTCGAATTATCAACAAGTAGCGCGGAATCCATTACTTTCTCGAATGTGGTACTTTGAATACTCTCTCTCTCTCTCTCTCTCTCTAAAATGAGGAAAGAATGAGCGAATAACACGTTCAAATATGAGAAATCTGACATTGGAAATGTTGTTTTACTAACACGTTAAACTGGTGAACTGCTACGTGATAAAAATGAAAAACATTAGAGTGGTCACAGTTGTTTACGTGTTTCAGAGACCACTGACCTCAGCAACCAACGAAGTACATTTTCCACTAGATGAGTCTGCTTTCGACTTGGAAACAGAGCAGAAACTCTATAGGTTCGTGGTTCCGCTCGGCTACGGATAGTGTTACAAAAGCACATGCGTTGGTTTTGGTACAACTTCGCTCGTTGTTCCTGACTTGGTTTCTTGGTCAAAACATCTGACTCTCTTTCCAGGGATATTGTTCGAGCTGCTAATCCATTGAATCCTGCGAAAGTGGAATAGGATCAGCAGTTGGTGAGGAAAGCACGAAACTTATAACCAGAAACACGAGAATGCACGGAGTTTCAACTTTCAGTGTTGTCAATCGTACAAAGGAGTGAAAACTATTTCCACTGCAGATCATTAAATGCATATATTCATTCACTTTTCATGTGACCACACTTTCCCATACCGTGTATACAAGTACAAATGGAAGAAAATTTGAAAAAGAATATGGTTTATATTCAGGAGTCGGTCGGTTCGGAACCCTCCATTCGTCACTCTTCAATGCCTTCAATGGAGCAGCGCATGAAACTACCCTATATGCAGTTCGTGGTAAGATTACTTTGTTGTGAACATAGAAAAAACATTGTGGATTCGGTCACATTTGCTGTCATCACCTTTCTTTCCATTCTGATTGCTTAATGGTCAGCACATATGTATCTTGGAATGACAAATCTTCGCCATACTTTGATCTCGTTACAGGTAATAATAGTTCTTCAATTCCGACTAAAAAGCAACGGGATCGAACTATAAACGCAGTGCTCAGAGTATGTATGCTAGATGATCCCGGCACCTTCATCCCATCCTGCGTCTCCTCAAACATACGCTATTTTCTCTGCTCTTACATCCGGCCGGGATGTAAGAGACGAGAAATAGTGAGGAAGAACGAGAGACGCAGGATGGGATGAAGGGGCCGGGATCTTCCAGCATACGTACTCAGGACAACATACGCCGCACACGCTTGCTATGGGAGAAGCGAACTCTACAGTGATAAGATCAACCCCACTTCAAGACCATTCACTCATAGATAATCCGTCGTATGCCTCAGAAAACTAACGAACGCCGTTGATTCAAAAGTTTTCTAAAAGCCAGACTTTTGAGTGTTTCAGATCCCACATCTTTGCCGATTGTCGAATTCCACAGCCTGATCTCACTGTTGAAGGATTCTGTGTCAGCTGGAGGGCATCCGAATATTCTCACACTACGGGCGGCCACCCACGAACTAAACGGTTAGTAACGCGAGTAAATCAAGGGCAAAACTTGTTTTCAACTATGACATATTTTCGTGAACAGTCATCTTAGAATGTCCAACAGATTTGGGTGATCAATACCGCATGAAAATAACAACAATTGGATAGACACCATTCAATGTTCATTTCAATGTAATGTAGAACAGTAGAAATGGATAGTCTATTTACAGTTCAACACCTACTTTTACACAGCGAAACTCACGTCAGTTAGATTGAGAGTGACAAAAGTAAAGGGGTTGCTGGTATATGTTCATGTTCCAAAGGGTTGATAGATTTTTGAATGTGTTCTCATTTTTTTAATTGTTCCTAATTTCAGGTCTGCTCCTGTTGTGGGACTCTATCGACTCTCCCTCTCTACAGGGAATTCTGCGAGAAAGTCGTTGTGCTCGATTCAGTTCCAACTGCTCCACGAAATCGGCGTCTTTCCTCTCTCCAGAAAGACTTTTCTCAATTATGATTGGTAAGCTCTAAACACAACCAATGGTAGATCTCTCTCTCTCTCTCTCTCTCTCTCTCTCTCTCTCTCTCTCTCTCTCTCTCTCTCTCTCTCTCTCTCTCTCTCTCTCTCTCTCTCTCTCTCTCTCTCTCTCTCTCTCTCTCTCTCTCTCTCTCTCTCTCTCTCTCTCTCTCTCTCTCTCTCTCTCTCTCTCTCTCTCTCTCTCTCTCTCTCTCTCTCTCTCTCTCTCTCTCTCTAACCTTGTGACTACTTGAACTTTTTATTTCATTTGCCAGTTTCTAATAATGCTCAACACTAACTACGAAAAATGTGTTTGTTTTTCCTGAACGTAGTCATAGCTGTTACTCGGAACCATTCAGTAATTAACTCACATCCAAGAGAATAATAAATAAACTGGTTTGTGCTACAACATCTGGGTGGTAGTAACCTACGAATATCGCAAGTCTAGCTACTATATTGCAAGGTTTGTCAGGAACTGGTGAACAATCCGTATTGTTCACATTCATCGTTTCAGGCTGTTGCAACGGTGTTTCGCATCTGATTCGTAAATCGATAATTGACGTTCATCTATGCGCTGCGAATGTATTGGTTGCGGAGAGAGGAATCGTGAAAGTCGCCGGATTCGGCATGGCTCAGGCCATTCCCTTGTCCCGGGACAGTAAGCCGGTTAGTTTAACGCCGATGTCATTCTGCTAAGGCTTTGAAAGATGAAACAGCAATCGAAAAAACAAGTTTAACTGTATTTCTCACGAAATTTAACGAAACATTGAAACAAATAGCAATATAAAAATAAAAGGAACAAATTAGAAGCGAAAATATGTACATTTACAGAGTTGTGTTAGTTAGTCAAACTATTATAGCATCATAATAGTTTGAACAATACTAGAAAAAACCAAAGCCATTTGGGAGTTGTTGGGGTGGCGTTTATCACGTAGAAGACATTCAATTGTTGAAGACGAGAGATATTTCTGCAAAGCGAAAATTTGTTAAGAAAACACGTTCGTTATCTATTACATTTGGATCCATATGTACAAGTTCTGTCTCATTTATTATTATGAACCAGATTTTTCATTTAACTCCAAAAAAACATGCTCTCTGTGGCTATGATGTGCACTGTCGGAGGAACTTTAAACTAACACCAATTCCTCTGAACCCTTCATAGTATAAGGTCAGAGAAAAAAAGTACATCTTTCAACCTAGTTTATTTTGATAAACGATAAGCATATTCTCGCTCACCTGTAAGCAGCCAACTCAGCCGGCCACGAGGTCTCAGCGGCGTAGAGATCGAAGTTGCACAACATCGATCCACACAGCCATTCCTCCCAATTGTTGTGAGATTTGTAGTAACCGGGCTGAAACAACCGATGTTGGCAACAAGTTTGGGTTCATGAGTCAAACGATTTTGTCGTAACTTCGTTGTTCATTATGACTGAGTATGACCCCAGGACAATATATCAGTTGTAGTTTGATCAGAGAGAAACGTGCTATAATTTACGAATTTTGACTGAAAAACAGCAGACCATACTACAAACACAGTGCTATGGCGCAACATACACCGTATAGGTTTTCTTTGGAAAAAACGACTTTATACAGCGGATATCATGTAACCATACCTGCATGGCGTTTCCTGTTAAACCTTGCGCGAACGACACGCAACCTCGGTAGACGTTTCCTTGAGCGTCAGACGAAATGAAACACATCTGAGGTGAAAAAATATTTCCTCAGAGTTAGTGTACAGAACCTTCTCGCAGAGAGAAGCCAGTGAATAGTAGAAAATGTAATCTACCTAATGTAATGACGGAATAATGTGCGTATTAGTAGTACGTATAATGTATAATTAACTAAAAGGTGAAGGAGCAATCAAAAGTATACGGATTCATTTTCTGTTCGTTCTCTCTTCGAGGTTTCCGATTTGTTCATATAAACTTATGAACTCGTGTATCTAACTAGCTAGAAACCCATTCAACAAGTAACGGTTTCACCTCTCCCATACAAGTTTCTCCTGTTTTCACGTAGGGAAGAGCCTGCGAATAGAAGTCCACGTGACATTCAATAAGATTCCCGGATGGAAAAGTGAGAGTAGTGTAGTCTATCTGAAAATGTTTTCTCAATCTGACGAACGTAGACTCGACCACTATTCAACTAAGCAGACAAAAAGAATAAAGTAGGAAAAACTATTATGATTCATTTTCTGTTCGTTCTCGTTTCGAGGTTTCCGATTAGGTAAAGAAGCAATCAAAAGTATACGGATTCATTTTCTGTTCGTTCTCGTTTCGAGGTTTGAGGTCGAGGTCATTGGGGTTGGAAGCAGACGCGTGATATGGAAAAGAACCTCTAAACTGTGGGCAACCTTGGCTAAATAAATAGTATGAGACTCCTACAGTACGCGTTAGAACGTTCTAATGACTGTCGTCTTTCAAGTTGGTCGAAAATACGTCAAATGCAAAAATCCTCAACCGGGGTTCTCTTGGTAGAAATGAAAATAACATACAGAGATAATCTTTGTTGTTCTTGTGTACAACCTCCGTTATTTCACATGAATTCCCTCACCTGATTTCCATAACAGGCGACCTCGTGTTTGCTACCACCGTATACCAACTGCACACAGTTGTTTGTGTAGAAAAAAAGCACTGCATTGGAGGAAAATAGGTCAAAATCATCGATTTCCGAACAATCGACCACGAGAGACGATTGGGTTTCGTTGGTAAAAGAGTACTGCAATTTGAAAAACTAGGTTTTCAAGTTCAATGTTTTGCAGCTTTAAAAGGTCATTACTGAAGTGTTTAGACTTTCTTTTCATCAAACTACCTATCTCCTACTTTGAACTTTCTATATTTCTGTATCTTTCTCCTGCATTCTGGACTCGAAAGAACGCATTTGAATAGGGTTTGATGCTCATAAAGATTCAGGTTTGCAAAACTCACTAGAGTTGAATTAAACTTTATTTAACTATATTGTATTAGTACAACTAAATGTTCTTCTCAACATCATGTCCAGCTGCCTGAAGCGATATCACTTACTCATACGAAAATAACTGTATCTGCAACTTTTTCACACCCAATCATTACTTTTTCACACCCAATCAGGTTAGAGGGAAATAACTATATTTCCTACCCAGTTCTCATCTATGTCATTTATCCCTAACGCACCTGAACCTGCTTGTAGCTGCAATAGCTGCCGGCACAAGGTCGGTTCCATCGAGACGACGGCAGAATTCCGTCGTCTTCCGCTACGCTGCAAATTTGAGGCGGAAGACGGATGACGTCATCAACGAGTGTAACACTCGAGTTCATATTGCACTGGGAATCACTGAAACAAGGTGATCATTGGAGTTGCGCTGTCGCCAAGACACGTGGGACTATACTATCGCGTATTGTAATTGTGGTCAGAGAGTATTCCACTGGGTGTGTTTCCCTGTTTCACTGTTTCTATCTTTTGAACGTGAAAATAAGCTAGGTCAAAGCTGTTGTAACGGAATAACTCCTACCCTCTTGTCTAACTTGTGAGTCTGTTGATGCATTTCGCGCCTTTTCAATCCATTAAAGTTCCCGCCCACGAATAGCAACACAACACACAATAATGTACAGTTTAATTTGAGCTGTGCACAAACAAAACTGAGTCTAGTTTACCTCTCTTTGTCTTAGTAACATCATTAATACATGAGATAAAATTGCAAGAACGCTCACAATGAGTGAAAGTTAAAAGATGAGCAAATACAAATTTACAGTGTTCTTCCGAACCCGAACTTTGACCTCACCTGCAAATACACATGACGTTTCCATCCACGTTGGCCCTGCAGCCAACGGACGGCCATGATCCTACCAAGCAGCCCTTCAAACACAAATACTCTTATTACTTACTTGTGTGGTCTGATCTGGATACGCGTAATTTACGAATGTCTTCGAAAAGGCAACAGGGTCAAACTACAATTACAGGGGTTACGGCAACCGTATACGCTTGTTTTGGAATTAACGGGCAAGTCAATAGACGTTGTACATAAAAGGCAACAAAGAACTAAATCTATGTTTTTACAAGTAAAAAGTTAATTTGATTATGCTCATGAATAAAGTACAACCTTGTTATGAAACAACCATCATCAACTCACTCACATCCAACAACTGCGGTGTTGATGATGTGAGTGCCTTCCCTCCGCGGAGAAAATTATGTTATGTTTAGTGAAGAAAAAAAGTTAGTAAAGAAATTACTCGTCTTCAAGAAATCATATTTGAACTAGAGAAAAAATCAAATGCGTACTAAACGGCATTTTTGACAGGATAACAGATGATTCGAGAGAGATTATTATTTTATGATTTGTGTAGTTCTTGCTATCAATGATGAGAACACTATTCCACAGGGCTTTCTAATTACAAAGTAAGCCTATACGATATATGTTGCTCTATCCCGTTGTATTTGTAGTTTGATCGCATTGAGTTTTGGTTGAAGTTCGTGAACTATAGCGGGTTCGAAAGCAAACTACAACCGCGATTTGGTCCTACACGTATTATGTTTTTTTTTCTATTTAGTTTTCAGTCTTTCTGCCCCCTAGGGGCGTTCAAAAATTGCGTATGCCACCCATGTTTCAGGGGACATCGCGGGCAATTGGGAAAAGTTTTCAACCAGCAATAAAAGCACCTCGGCAAAGCCTCATTGGTCACTTTACCGCCACTGCGCAAAGCTGGCGACAGATAAACAACACCAGGCGCATTCCTGCTGGCGCCGTATTTAGTACGGGTTGCCCTAGTTACGCGGCGACTGTCTGCCCGCCGCCTTTCTCTAATACTCACTTCTCTCTCACACAGCCCTACCAGCCGAGTTTAGAATAGAATGCTTCGTAGAAAGAATTGCGTTATTTTGCAGAAGTTTGTCCTTACTAATTTAACTGAAATTTAACCACAAGATAGATATTATTATAGTCTATTAAATATATTAAATTTAACTACAATGAATTGATAGATCTTTTATTGAATGTCATACCGTTTTTTTGGAAAATAACAAAACGGACCGCATTTGAATGAATATATTGATCATCGGGATAATAGAAATAGGAGCGATAACAATAATCTCCTACACAATCTGTCGAGCAACTGCAAATTGAAATATATAAGTTTAGTAGATTAGTGTTAGGAAATATTTGTCTACGAAATATTTGTCTACTATTGCTGTAAAACGTTCATATGTGTTAAATAATATAAAACTTCAGTTTATATAATATATAAACTAATAAACGTACATTCTTGGATTGTTCATGAATCAATAACAAACCAAACTATACTATACACAGCTGTGATGGCCCTAGCTTTCCCTCAGAAGAAATTGTCCATGCATGAATTAATATGAACAACTTAGTTCGGAAGTTTCTTTCCTTTTTCTTTCTGGTAGAAATCATTTTGAGAAAAAACTTTCACCGGAAAGCTTTCGAAAACTCACATCTCCCCTTCATCTGAGGGCACACCCTCACAACTACGGCACTGGAGAAGTTCGGAAACACCAGAGTGAAAAGATATACTAATTAGAAGACATGAAATCAAATACATCTGAAACAGATTGCTACAAGTTATGAAAACATGTGTTAGGTATACAATAAAGACGTGTGTAAATTATGAAAAAAATGTGTTAGGTATACAATAAATACGTGTATATAGTCTGCTCCACACGCTCATCTCATAGACACTTATAGTATGAACTTGAAACTTCCAGACACCTTTTTGACATCAAGCCGATTTCGAAAACAGTTCAGAATTTCTCATCAGGTCTCGCACTAATAGTTATCCTAAACTGATATCGATTTGATCAATGAAAACAAACCTATCAAGTATATATGTATCTATGAGTTTCTACGGATACGTGTAATTATGTAAATAAGACAAGATGAAACGTAAATAAGTGTAAATAACACGTGTGAAACATCTGCACAAGAGAAACGTACAGTTACCGTTCACTAGCTATATAACCAAAGAAACATATCCTAGTTTAGCAGCTACCTTATACTCTCTTGTAGAGAAAGTGTTTTGACTGAACGGTGACTATTATCGAGTGTGAACCAATAATATAGTGTTGTGGTTTGGAATGGGATGGGGTTGGTTCAATTGAACAACTAATTTGAATAAACCTCGCCAGCGCTCGAAAGCGGGATTTTCAATGAGAAGTGAGTCAGTATTGTGTATGATAGGACTATTATTACTTTCGCTGTAAATGGTATTGTCTACCATCAATAATTATCAAAAGTTAGAACTTTTCTGATATACTACAGTTTGTAGTTGTATACATAACATTTGATACCAATTGATGAAATTACGATTATAACATCTGGTTTGTAATTCGGTCTGGCTACACACATCACGCTACAAATAATCACGACAAAATACAGCGGTATCAAACTACAAACACTGTCCAATGGAGCAACTTTTACCAATATATTTTCAGTCAGTGAACAAAACTCGCTGGAGAGCTCCGGAGTGTTATCGTAACGATGAGTTGGTGGGAAGAGAAAGTCTAATCTGGTCGCTTGGAGTGCTCATTTGGGAGATATTGTCCTTGGGTAGGTAGATAGGTTAGGGTGGTTAGGGTTCATTAACAAAACGTTTATAGTAGATTGTGTTTACACCTGTGGTCTTAAATTCAATTTTAATTTCAAGTTTCACATTCATTTTCTGTTGCTTTGTTGCAGGCGGAACCCCATTCTCGCAGATCAGAAGTTCAGATGAAATGGTTGACTCTCTCCGGGATGGTACAGCGGAACTGCAGAATGTGAAATACGGTGGACACGCATTGTAAGATTTTTCAGGTGATAGATTTTTGGAAGAAACCGATCACAATTCGGTTCTGAAGCAGGTGAAAACTTGGGAAAGGGATGGTCATTAATAAAGAATCCGTCCCGCTTTACTTTTGACTTTTGAGTTAACACTGACCTTATGGCAAATGAAAAACCATTATCAAAAATATATACTTTTATATTCCTATCTTGCTTCGTTTTCTCAGAAAAGCGGCTTACGTAATGACACCGATAGGGGAGTTGCGTACGGGGTATGCTCAAAATAGCCTATAGAAGTGCACAAATAATTTTAAAACACTCTATCACACACGAATACACAATTAGAGAATACAAAATGGAAGTAAATTTGCATGTAAATGAACCAAGTCAAGTTGCGTCACAGTGAAAATGTTCATGTCCTATTCTTTGTTGCTTGATGTTATGCAAATTTTCAATCAGGAAGTTTTTCATGGTCTATGAGAAGACTTTAAGAAACTTTTTCCAGCTTTTTAAATTTTTCGTGAAAGTCTAATTATAGCGGAACGGTTTCTTTAAGCATGTCTGCAACTTTATTCTGCTATCGCAAGTTCAGAAAACATCTCGTATTCTTCTATTTTATAACTACATATAGAGTGCAACTTCACACAGCGCGCAAATATAGTGATGTTGTTCCTTTGGGGTCGAGAAGGTCCTATAGCAGCCAATTAACTGAAGAACCGGGCACTTCCCGAACCGAACCGCGAGCCGTTCACTGAAGAAACGAACCGAACAGATCGAACTGCTATTCGGAACCGACCGGTTTTCCGGTCAATGCTTCGAACCCAGCCGGGGGTCCACACAACTGACCTTGTATACGACTTGTTTGTCTAATTCATATGTCGGTTCGGTTCGAGTCTTCCACTGGAGAACCGGTTGGTTTAGAATATCGGCTCGGTCGGTTCGGTGTGGTCCAGTGACCTGTTCGCGGTTCGGTTCTGGACGTACCCGGTTCTCGAGTGATACCCCCCTTCTAGGAACGACCTCATTTCTCTGTGCACCGCCCATAATGTGGCCGATCGTCCCAACGCGACTACAGTAATCCGAAGACTTGAATGTATTGCAGTCGATGCTCCGGTAGGTTTAGCAATATATTTTTATTCAGTCAGCTGTACTGTTATAAATATTCTTTCCAGGTTAATTAATTGTAATCTGACGAATATATTTATCAAAACAAACTTATGCGGTGTATGTGGCCACCCGTTGTGTTTGTATAGTTCCAATCATTCCCACTGAGACCTCGGCAACGTGCCAACTAAATTTCCAGACGGCTTTTTAACACCTTAATGTATCTCAAAACACTTAAATTTTCTCTGAGCCGTAGTTGAGCACTGTTGTAGTACGTGGGTGAAAATTCTCTTCGTCGAACATTTTATTTCGACAAATATAATCATTTGAAATTTCGTTGGCACGCTGCCAAAGTCTCAATGGGAATGGCGAAAACTATAGTTTGGTCGCGCTGTTTTTGATCGAAACTCTTAAACTATGGCATGTATTGAGATCAAATAACAACTAAGATTTGCTTAATTTTTGGATACAGAAAAGTGAACAAGCTACCATTCGGTCACAAGTGAACGCCTATGACCAACACTATTGATACTACGTTTCACTCATTCGTGGACAGTTACAGTCTACAGTGCTTTCAATAATTGTATCTGTTGTACAAGTAGGCTACTGCGCATAGTTTCCAGTAAGAAAGGGTTTGGAACTTTCTTACATAACTTTTACATTCTATAAGCCCTGCACAAAACTTTCCAATTTATAATGTGAATGCCTAGTGCGGGCAACCGACTCTATCTTGGTTGAGAATGTTCTGTTTGACGAAATTTCTCGAAAACCCATTACTTTTCCAGAACCACATCAAGCTAGAGGTGGAAGAGGAATTTCCCTACCTGCCTATTTCCACACAACTGGAACACTAGAACATCAACTAATCGCCGTCAGAGGTTAAATTACGGGATATACAGATTCTATAAAGATTTATTCAGGAAAGAACAACAACAAAGTTCAACAAAAACAATCAGTGTATATGTCTCACGCAGTGAACCTGGTCAAAATAACGGTCGAATCCTCTTTCCCAAGAAGAGAACACACTGAATGTAGATCTGGAAACGCACAATATGACCAGAAAATACCTTTCCGCCATAGTTTTCGCGTCTCTCTCTCTCTGTGTGTCTTCCTTCTCTCTGTCTCTCTCTATCTCTCTCTCTCTCTCTGATAGGTGCTTTTGCTCACAAGCTCACATGTAAAAACTTCTTTTATTTGAAAACTCTCACAGGGTAAAATACAGCCTGGAATACTATTAATCTGCCAAATGTGCCGAAAGTGGGAAAAGCGAGAACTATAGCTTCAACGTAACCCAGTTACAGTTCATATAAGTAACGGTGACAGGACGAGTGAGCTTTAAATACCCGAATATTTCTTACTTGCAATTAAAAGGCCATATAATGTAAATGACTTACTCTGTAGATCTTTGGCTCCCATGAACATCGTAATCATATCGAATCGACTGACGGTAGAGATAGTCAGAAGACATGCGGATATCTCAGATAGAGTAGAGGGTGACACATTCTGAAATAGAATCAGTTTAACCAATATCAGAGTTAATGAGAAGATTATCATAAACACATTCATCAAAATGTTCCGAGGAAAATCATGTATTCTATGCTACCGTTTACTGTAAGCAAACGTAATGAAAAACGTGGATCTACGATATACAGAAGTTAGAAAAGTAACGAGACCTTCCACAATGAACATGGATGTTGCCCTGAATTGGATGAACCAAATACAACTACTTTTCGAGAACAAGCCATCCCATTTGACTAGCTCATTGACAAAAACACCAGAGTCTAGAACACTAACCAGTTGTGATTGAATCATCTGTGTGAAGCCACTGAGAAGACAAGAAACGGCCTCTGCCTCGAGCAAATCATCGAAAAGGCGGGAGTACGAGGAGAACGGGATCGTCTGAAACGTGAGAAGAGTAACCATAATTCGTAAACTGGAGGTTTTTTTAAATATAAATTTCCATACAAAATATAAATTTCCATATCGAATCACCTACATGTTCCCTTTCTACAGAGCAAAAAGATCCACAATTCTTTTTTAATTATACAATAATTCAAAACATCTCGATTGTGCATTCTCGAACCCAAAGGTTTCGTTTTGTAAGCTGACAATAATAGATATCAGCATCAGCAGATCCCAAGTGATCAAAAAGTATGTCATATTTGATACACAAATTGGAAATAAGTTAATTTTGAGTACTTTCTGCCTTAAATAATCACGTATGTATACGATAAACTGTATATTGATCTGCCTGCCCATCATAGTTCGCGAATTAAGACTGAAACATCGCGAGATCAAACTACAGACACAGCAGTTCAGAGCTAGATGTACAAAATCCACCAGCTCTACCAGCTACGGCGCTGAGCCTATAACTGACCAAGAAATAAGTGGAGAACGCTGTCGGGTGGCTGCTCAACTGCTTGAAATGACTGACGAAATCTGGATAATTGTCAGCCGGCTGCGGAATATCAACGTCTTCCTGGGTGGTCCGGGTGGAAATTGAAGCCACATCGAGCAACTGAAACATAATTCTGGGACATGAGTACTCGGAGAGAAAGTGATAGGCAGTTTATTACATAATTGAAACACATTGAGGCCGATCCGATACAATGCAACTCTTAGTCCACTCTCTACTATTCAAAGTCAAAGATAGTGTTTCATCTTCACGAACACAAACGCACTCTACCTAACACCCACCTCACCAACCCTAAAACTATTTTAGATTCCTGTTCTAGTTATTATCGTAACCAGCATAGAAGAGTTAATCATTTTCCTAACCTGTTCGATGGGTTCTTCTACCACTTCTTCCTCATAATCGATTGGAATGTCACGAAGAGGGGCAGTTGATCGAACCTCATCTCCCTTCTCACAGCAATTCACACGAAGCACCTCCACATTCTTCTTCAAAATAGAAAGTTCTGTTGTGCACACTACACTTCTGGTTATTACCGGATATGTCTTTTAAAACCGTTCCGGTCACCCGTATGTTCAATTTTGTAAGAAGCGGGGTTCGGCGAGCGGCCATTAATCGACTTGGCACTCTGCCGTCTTTGTTGGGTAAATGAATAATTTAGTCAATGTTGTTCTTAAATGGGTATAAAACTCAAATTTTGGAAATTTTATAGACTAATATCCGCCAACAATTTTTCTCTCTCCCGGGAGCAAAATCTCAACCAAATTTGCTCTCCCGGGAGGCCAATAACGCTCCCGGGAGAGGAAAAAATGTTGGTATATACGGTGGATAAAAAATAAATAGCGAACCTTCCCGTCCATTTTCTTAAGCAAGGCTTTCGTGGCGGGATCCTCGATCAGTGCCAGACTTTGCCGTATATCCAAAGAGGCCAGACTATGCAAACCGAGGGCATCGAGGGCAACTCCTCGACTATAAATGACATACGGTAAATACGTCTGACAAATATTCAGTATACTGGTTTGAAAACGAAACCGTTACGGTACATACTATGGTGATTATGACTGACCATCTAAAAGCACCTTCAGTTTCCTGATCGAAATTTGGAAAATGTCATTAATTTGCATCAAAATTTCTCTAATATACTTGGATGTTTTTCGGAAATCATTGCATGTGTGAGTGAAACACTTTTCATCAAAACTGCAACGTTTGGACAACTTTTGATGGTCATATGCATTCGCTGAATCCCCCTTCACACTATTTAATCAACTCCTTATTATACTTATTATGAATAAGTCTCTCACCGATATAGTGCCTTCGGTATTTTGGAGTCGATCTGTAGAGCCATATTACAATCCACGATGGCTCCTGTCCAATTCTTCACATTCAAATAGCTCTGGGCACGATTTCCTGTAATGTTAAATTTTGAATTAACTAATGTTTGTAACTGCCGCTTGTAATTGCTTGTATTTTCAAAAAAAAACTACGAAGAACTGGGAAATAGAAAGAATGAAACTATACACGACTATTGCATCAGGAAATCATGGTTCTCTAAGATAGGGTTGGGTCAAGAAAAATCAGGAGATACGGTGCATCGTACCCTAATCCGCTGTGTTTGTAGTTTGATCGCTATGATTTTAAGGGCGTTAATCGACCATACTTTTGTTCTTGATGTTCAAACTACAATTGAAGTTTGGTCAGCCCCAATAGAAATAGTTAATTGCCTCATTCAACTGGATGTAGGCGTGATATACGACGTTACCTAGCACCAGAGGGTCCACATTTGCCTGTAGACTTTCCGTGTACAGTTGAATGGCCTTGTGAAAACGTTTCTCTCGGAAACAAACGTTTCCCTCCTCCTTCAAACTTCGAGCCGCTTCCATTCTTTATAGCGGACACTTCCTAAATAAAAATACTAGGCAAGTCTTTCGTAAAAATAGAGAATGGCAACCCATCGAATTTGTACATGTTTCAACCCCACAAATATTCCAAATGAAAACTGTTCTATTCAAAAACAATGGCTTTCGAATACAATTCTTGGGTGCAGCCGATATCTTACGATAAAAGTTGTATGAGAAGGAACGTGAGAGATAGAGGGCCAGTCAGACAGTCATCTGGTTGTACATGACAACCATAAACTGGTGCGTTGAGACTTTTCAGATGGGCTTTCTACGGATAGACTTGAATCGTAGAATCATTAAGAATTAAAGAGCAATTAAAACTTACAGAAAAAGTGGAGCAAGTATATTTCAACTTGTTCGAAACCTTAAATAAACACGTGCCATCAACACATTTTGCAAATTAAAATTTGTTGAGTATAAATCTTTATCACAGAACCATTCGAATTATAACTATTTTACATATAAACAAACGAAAAAGCAAAATTACAGAGTGAGAAAAATATGCACAAAAAACTAAACGCTCTTAACATACGACTCTTTAATAAATAGTATTAACATTAGCACCAAGAGTGCGATAATCATGGCGCAACTTTATGAAATCTTGAATAAGCGATCGGTCCACATTTTCCTGAAAAAAAATATACCATAGTTATACTAGCGGAAGAGAATGAGCACTGTATAGATTACAATATTATAAACTTCTTATAAATAGATTGTTAATTACTCGCCGCAGTATCTGAAGACCGCCGCCTGAGCTGGTAACAAAGCTTACCATGCCTGTCACCACACTCTACGGACAATCCTTCTACGGTTGATAATGTGAGTTGTGCAATTACATCAATAAAGTAACGGACAACTGAAGTCTTTACCGTAGAAGATTACAATTTTTAAAAAAACGGAAACTGACCATCATTGCGCTGTGAGCTGCATCCGGTAAATTATCCGGCAACACTACCAGAAGATTTGCCAGGGCTTGGAGAGCTGAGAAACAGACATATCTAAGAACGTGTATGGGGTGGAACGGTGGTTGACTTTTGGGTGATGAATGGCTGTGTCCATATTTGTGTAGCTCACAAAATCTTGTCACACTTCATTGAACACACTTTTTCTCTCATCGAATTACGAAGGCGATATGTGAAAAATGACACAAGAAGTGAGTATTTGAATGTGAGATCAGGAGAAACAACCTAATTCCTGAGTATTCAATCAGGTCATCGACAAGTTGAAACAAAGTTGTGATTTAGCCAACTTGACTTGACAACGATACAGCTTTCAGCACTCACATTCGAACAAGCTGTTTGAAGCAGTAGCCTTCCATGAACAGATACACTTTCTGTACTCGTTCAGATCACACAACAACAGCATAGCACCGGACGAGTTGAAAGTGAACTGCAAAGTATAAAACATATAAAACGCATCCACTGTATTTGTGTATATAAAACGTAGCAAGAGCACTTAGTAGATACCTGGCTAAGTTAGTCATGAAAGTGGTTTCCACAAAAACCTAAACACTTCGGAGAACCTGCCACTTTTGACGAAATCAGAAAATTCATCAATTTTTGGGGAAAATTAAGCAACGGATTCATTTTGGCAGCATAGTCACACCTTACTTGTGTGTGATTAAAATATACCAACATTAATAAGGAACTTCTTCTGTAAAGTTCTCGCTGACCAGATTGTGCTGCCTTCCAACCTACATACCTGTTGTATGTGGGTCAGCACCAGTTTGTATATCCTTCCTGCCAGCTCAGTTTCAATTGTAACCAGATTCTCCCCATCGCAACCTCGTTCCATGGCAGCCGTCTGGGTAGAAAGAAATCGAACCACCTCCCGACAGGCCTGGAAACAAACCAATAACAAAATTAGTATGTCCAAACTTGATTTACAAAAAAATATTCTAAAAGATTAATAAAAACTAAACGAAAACAAGGATAAATTGAATCCCAGTGGAACTAGGGTTATGAGTGAGTGAGAGTTATTAGTGATGCGTATGAGCGTCAATGTTCGGGTTAAACTAAAACATAATTAGTAAAAAGTGGGGGAACCAACAAATGTGTGAGTTGTGTTTGGTTCGACCTCGATATCAGCAAAAAGTGAACGATACGAATTGCTGTGATACTGTAGCAGAAGTATTCTGCAAAAATAGAACAATACAAATGTTGCACAATGGTTCATGAAGCCCGCATGATATTTCAGAAATTGCCGAAGGGTATTTCATGTGTGCTTTGACGACATGCGTGCGTTGTGAACCATTGTGCAACATTTGTATTGTTCTATTTTTGCAGAATACTTCTGCTACAGTATCACAGCAATTCGTATCGTTCACTTTTTGCTGATATCGAGGTCGAACCAAACACAACTCACACATTTGTTGGTTCCCCCACTTTTTACTAATTGTCCTTTTTTTGCTAGTTGTACTCCTACAACTTCATATGTTGCCTATTCACAGAGTGAATCTTGTGAACTCATTATATTATTATGGAAATCTCAGTTTTGTGTGTGCACGAAGCCGAATGCAGACCATAAAATTGCTGATGTTGTAATATAACGCAGGTTACTGGCTCTGTGACTATCAACAACTGAACAAAAACGCTAAACGTTCCGATTGACATGTACACCGCTTTTAGCGGCGATAAGCGATGGGGATTGGCGCCATTGACAAATCTACAATTAGAGACACCAACTCACTTACAATATAGCCATTATTTCCAATACCACATCAAAAACCTTCGTTGAAACTTTTTTTTCATTCCTGCGTCAATTGACACACGCGTCTGGCGCCAGAACGAAACGAAATTTTCTAGGTTTTTGAGCTACCAGTACAAAATATTTCCTCATACGGGTACCCCCACAAACACGGTGGGCACCTGCCGGGGCAGGGTAAAAATCCCCCCTTCCTCCCCTCGTGGGTCACGGGTTCGGTCATCGGGTCATAAGGATTTAAGGCACAGCAGAATCATAGGAGAGTCCCCATCTTCACCACGTGTGCCCCTTGAGTTGGTTCTCTTGCAATACTGGACGTGGTTTTTAGTCTGTATTGAACAAAAGCTCGCAGGGAGTGGATCGCTGAGTCTCGTGCAAAAGGGAAGCGCGTCAAAAATTGGAAATTGCCCTGTCCTCGACTCTCTTGCGGCTGGGATACAAGATGTAAACTAGCGAAAGTCTCCAAGGGTAGCCAATAACTGTCTCAACAGTGGCCGATTAGACAGAGGTCACCGATCAATACCTTGGTTTGGTAGGTATTTTTATGAAAAGAGGCCTGTGAACAACAACACACTATATGATACAGTTAGGTACGCATCGCTTATGGACTGGAAATGAGAATGAATAAATTCACTAATTTCGTCTATTTATACCATTAAGGTACACATAAGCGACACGCACCATTTTGAAGCGAACACAAGTATTCACTAGTCAGTAGCGCGACTAGCTGCCCACCATTATGGCGGACCTGGCAGGAAAACCCAGGTATCACAGCAATTCGTATCGTTACAGTATCACAGCAATTCGTATCGTTCACTTTTTGCTGATATCGAGGTCGAACCAAACACAACTCACACATTTGTTGGTTCCCCCACTTTTTACTAATTGTCCTTTTTTTGCTAGTTGTACTCCTACAACTTCATATGTTGCCTATTCACAGAGTTAATCTTGTGAACTCATTATATTATTATGGAAATCTCAGTTTTGTGTGTGCACGAAGCCGAATGCAGACCATAAAATTGCTGATGTTGTAATATAACGCAGGTTACTGGCTCTGTGACTATCAACAACTGAACAAAAAGGCTAAACGTTCCGATTGACATGTACACCGCTTTTAGCGGCGATAAGCGATGGGGATTGGCGCCATTGACAAATCTACAATTAGAGACACCAACTCACTTACAATATAGCCATTATTTCCAATACCACATCAAAAACCTTCGTTGAAACTTTTTTTTTCATTCCTGCGTCAATTGACACACGCGTCTGGCGCCAGAACGAAACGAAATTTTCTAGGTTTTTGAGCTACCAGTACACACTACATGTGTCAATTACTGATTGGAGCAATATTCAAACTATTCAATTGTCGGTTTCGTGTGTTTTTGTTTTGGCGCCATTTGGCGTCTGTTCCGAGCCAGACGATAAAATTCGATTTTGAATTTGTGGATCTTTATTTCACATTGGAATATTCAATATCTGTTAACTTGAAACAGTTTGATTGACGATAACTGATATTTTTACAACTTTGGCGCCAATTGGCGCCAGCGCATGATGCCAACAGAACTTTTTTTGATTTTCAGATTGAGCATCTTACTTGCCATGTGATAGTTATTTAGTGTACCGAATTTCAGACGATTCCATTGACGCTGTCGTGAGTTTGGGTTTTGGCGCCATCTGGCGCCTGGTTCGAGCGCCAGAAGAAAAATTTCAGTTTTGGAAAAAGACTTTCACACTTTCCACCAAATTATTCAATTTCTATTAGTGTTCAACATTTTAGTTGATGATAAATAGTGTTTTGCCGTTTTTGGCGCCTATTGGCGCCAGCACCGGGCGCCAATAGTGATGTATTCATCTCATATTTGGCGCGACGGGCCAACTTTTGCATTATAACTCATTTTTCAAATTTCAGCTAAATCGGTTCGATAGTTTTTCCAATAGTGGTTTTTGGCGCCTATTGGCGCCCGCGCCCGGCGCCAATGAGGAGCTATACATCTCATATTTGGCGCGACATGCTGAATTTCGCATTAGAACTCATGTTTCAAATTTCAGCTAAATCGGTTCGATAGTTTTTCCAATAGTCGTTTTTGGCGCCTATTGGCGCCCGCGCCCGGCGCCAGAGATTACATATACATTTCATACTTGGCGCGACGAGCTAACTTTTTCCATAGAATAGATGTTTCAAATTTTAGCCAAATTGGTTCAGTAGTTTTTCCACTACGATGCGGACAGAATTCCGTGAGGGACGAGGGAGGAGGGACGAGGGACGAATTACGGCGGAACTTTTCAACAACGACACGAAACCATAACTCAGGCGAAAATAATCCGATTTGGCTGAAATTTTTACACAATGTTCAATTTGTGATTCTCTAACGTTCTCTCCTTTTAGTTTTCAAAAAAAGAATATGTTTGAAGATTTTTGTTAATTAAAAGGAAAAAACGAGTCCGCAATGGCCAAACCAAAGACAACTCACGCAGAGCGCTTCGCGCTCCGCGCGATAGGTCAATATGTCTTATTGGCTCAACTATTTGAGAAGCATGCTTACCGGCGAAACACCAATGTTGATTTGTTGGTTCTCCGGTCGGAAGTCCGACTTTTTCTGCTCCGATCCCAGCACATAACGAGCATAGCCAACTGGAATAAGAAAAGTTTGATCATCACTGAACACGCGAGGTTCATGTATCGTAGTCATGAGTTATAAAACACGTGTATCATTTATAAACAAGACCAATTTGATGAAAGCTACTCCCCTCGTCCATTCACAACAGAAAAAAGGAATGTGAATATTATGCGAACTCGACTTTCGATAGGGAATACTGTGGAACATGTACAAATATGACGTCGCCTGCAAACTACTAACAAACGTGTTTATCGTTAATACAAACACTGTACAGGTACCAACCAACGGCATTTAGTTGACGCTCCAGACCCAGGTTGATTTTTTGTTCCAAGGACCGGAGATCACTAATCCATCGCTTTGACACACCCTGCTCCACCAACGTATTCCTGGAAGACAAAACTTCCATTTCGAAATCCCAGAAATGTGTGAAACCGTAGACACAATAGTGTGATCGTCTCACAGGCTATGTTAGTAAACGGTATTTAGAGTATAACTACTGAATTACTGAAAAACGTCATGGAGCACAATAAACTACGTACGAAAAAAGTGGATACCGCACTGTTTTTACCAGTGTTCAACTCTACTTCGACAGGTTTGTTCGAAATCTAGATAAAAAGCAAAAGGATATGGAACTTACTTGACTAGTGGATAAACAGAATCATCGTACTGCTTCATCAATAGCAGTACAATTGTCGTATTTTGAGCAACGACCGAGAAGAAATACGCCGGTGGCTCGGTTTTGGGTTCGGCCAGAGAAATTCCTAAAAACTAGAAGAATTGTATAACTTTTCTTCAAATCATGTCACCCTTACAGCCAGAACGAGCAGCACAGACTACATTGACAGAAAGCGAATGGCACGTTAACTTATTGTAGGAACGAGAAACACGGAAAGACATTACACAAATCTAACAAATCGACTACACGGAAAAAAAAAGCCAGTGGCCGTATTCACCAATGTCCCGGGAAGGTAAAAAAGCTTCCCGCACCTCTGAACCCTCCTCACCAGCACACTATTTTCGTGCTCTACCTTCCCGAGGGAAGCTATTTTAGCTTCCCGAGGATTGGTGAATACGAGAACAGGAAGCGAAGACAAAGGAAAGTATGAGTGTATGCACTTATTATACCCACTCAGTCTTCTCTCATTGCACTTGCTCAGTGTTTCGTTCTCATCGATGACCGAGTACAATTATCTAACTATCAGTTTCACAAATATATTTCGTGCACCCACCTGCCAATCCAATTTGTACAGCGTAATCCAGGTGTTCCGTATACAGGAATCTCAGCAGGACATGCAGAATGTTCTCTGCCATTCTCGCCGTCTCCGCTCTCTCTTCGCATAGTTGCGCGGTGCGTTGGAAGGCGTTCTTCGTCTCCTGGAGAACACTGATGGCAACGTCCTCGGAGAGAAAGGTCTCCCCGCCATACGTTTCCACTGTCAGAAGGCGAGCCTGCACGTCTCGCTTCAACTCTTGGAACCTGAAAGAACCATATTTCATAAAAGTTATCTGAATAGCCACCAAAATAAATGAACTTTCACAAATTTCAATCGAGAAACAAATTACGTTGTGTATGGAAATAACTCAAGCCTCCTTCATACATGCAGGATGCAGCCGACTGTTACCGCAAGGTCCGCAAGATACACTTCTATAGAATAATAAGCTGACCACCTGACCGTTTTGTCGTTTAACTCTCTGCAACAGCTCTCAGAACTAAGTAATACATCTTTAGGCGTGAACTAATAATGTAATACTCAGTTTACGCCTAAAGATACTTCTAAGGCGTAAGGTTCAACGTATACAGTTATCACCAATCGGGTGATAACTGATCAGGTGATTCAGCATCAAGTAATACGTACATTGCCTATAAATAGCCCTCTTTATTGAAAACCAGTCACGAAACAAAAGGGTCTCACCCGCCACTTTGAATCTGCTTCTTGACATGCCGCTTGGAATCGTAGAACCGTTGGAGAATCGACCCACATTGCTGATTGAGATAATCGAGTTCACGTTTGGGATACGTGGACAAATACCTTAACAAGAACAGAGATTACTATACATACACAAAGTGAAACTATTCTTAACTTGACCATTTATTTTTCTTATACATCTCCATTTTCTTGTAATCGGAGTGTCCCACAAACCAACGTGGAAACACACGTTTTCAACCGCGAAAAGCCAATAAACATTCTATTCTATTGTAACTGCAAAACTGTCAGAAGCCAGAAGGGAGAGAGAAAACATCTATAAACGGATAAAAGCACACTGTTTTCATTTAAGAAAGAAAGCCATATAGAATAATACAAACAACACTCATCACTCACCTATCAAATATTGATCGAGTGAGAGTCGGTAGAAACGATGCATCGGAACTCACATGAACCTTTTCCAACTCTTTGCACAACTTCAACGTGCTGAAGTGAAACATATTGAGAGTACCAGGTATCTATATCTGAATGTACTGAAATGAATTTAATAGGTTTTTCGAAAAGTGCACAAGAGGCTTATGAGTTATAAGTCTTCCCATAACATAATTATAATGATTTTGGTACGCGTACCTTGAGATCAGAGCTTGCAGTTGGAGTAGACCATTAAAGCTACAGCCAACAGCTAATCACTGATTACCGAGATAACATACTTGATATTTGCACAGTAAATAAAAATTCACGACTGTCTATGCTAGAAAAGTTTGCATATTTTTAGGAACTAGTTAAATGGAACTTCGCCGTCCCGGAAAACTGAGAAAAAAAAACGTGCCATTTCTGGAGGAAAATGAGCTTACCTAGCGTACGACTGGGCCAACCCGATCAGATAGGCTTCGGGATCACGACTTTCCTCGCTGTCTCGCAGACGGGCACTCACATGATCTTTGATCTTACCAGTGAACACATTCAGCACCTTCAAACATATACCAGTAAGGTCCGACTGTTCGACAAAAAGGAGTCTGTGTTTACATGGTCAAATTAATGACTTTGTGTCAAAAATACACCAATTTTATAGTTTTTGCATTGCTGAAAAAGTAGCCCGTTTTTCAATTTTTGTGGCGCCTGCGAATTGAATGAAAGTCAAAAGAGAGTAAAAAGAGCTGGGTTTTTCACAAACATGAACCATATAAAATCAAAAGTATACTATAAACTAAGTAGAGTTTGATTGAATGAGTTATTGCCAGCTGGTAAATGAAACGAACCAGGTATTTTTTACAAGTCAGTTCTATTGAAAGTTTATCTATTTCCAGTCTGGATGGTGAAATCAAGCGTGTATGAGTAAAATGCGACGTGAAACCATGGTTATGCCAAACACCCGGCCCACCCACCAATTTCTGTAGAACCGCCTGAGGGGAGGGGAATATAGCCTCAATCTTCGGCTTATAGTGGAGACACAGCTGAAGGGCATCATCAAACACATCTCCGTTACGGGAATGAGAATGAGATTGGATGAACTCCACGTAGCGGTCCACACAATACGAATAGCCCTGCAAATTAGTAGTTGTCCGAATAGTCAGAAAAAAAAATCAAACAACGGACTCCTTTTTCGCAGAAGACATGAAAATTTGTCTGTTTTTGATACCAAATCGTAAATCTTCACGTGTTTGAAGCTAGAAACGGACCACTTTTTTCGAACAGTCGGATCTTAGTATATGGTCGCGGTTTACAAAACTGACAAGCAGAAAACAGAAGTCATAAAAATAGAAAAAGTGTGAGTGAGAGAGGTTGATACCTTGAACTCGCTGAGAATCTTGGCAACCTCAGCCATCTTCTTCTCGTCGTGCTGCGCTCGACCAAACTCATCGATCAGAAGACGTTCAACCTCCTCGTATCTGAAACACAATTTCATCAAAGGGGATACCAGAATCCTATTAACAGGTTGATAGGGGTAAACATAAACACTTTCGAGAAAAAAATTGAAATAAAAAGAAACAACCACAACCAATTCAACTAAACGTGCCACAAGAAGTTACGATTCGAGAACAGAGACTCAGCCTCCCCGGAAGCATTCAAACTTTCATTTATATACCACTGGCTATTCCACCTCACTAAATCGACTTAAAGTAAATTTAACGTTGCAAAGTGTTCAGTAAGGTCAATTAGATTGGAATAGGTTTAGCGCATGTCACTCAACACACGATAGAGAGGAAGAACAACCCAACCTGTGAGCTATCCTGGCTTGCACGTTCGCAAACTTCTCCTTGGACAGTTCTTGTGAAATGGAGTACAGCTTCTGTACCAAATCGGCCGATTCTAACAACTGGAAACAGCGATATCACCATTGTTTTAATCCAGTAAACCGAATCAGTGTGGTACACTAATACTAAAAAGCAGTAATCGGTGCACTCATCAGACATCCTAGAAACTACGATGGTGATTTTGGTGCAATGTAGCGGTAAAAACACCGATCTATTTTCCATGCGAAACCTTTCTAATATTGACTTTTCGACAGAAGCATTTCACTAACCTTATCAGGATCGGTGAAAATCATCGAGTTGAGCGGTTGGTCGGAGAGAAATTCATCAAAATGCTGAATAAGTTGAAGAGCATCGAAGGCACGTGAACGAGGCTGATGTACCTGTGAAAAGGAAATGATAAAAACTTAGAGCGGGAAGGAGAGAGAGAGAGAGAGAGAGAGAGAAATACAGACAGAGAGAGAGGGAGGAGAAAGAACGATAATATACATCTCCACTGCATAGAGTAGAGTTTCAAAGCTTACTAACCGACTCCAGCTGATCTCCTAAGTGAACCACTTTCGTCGACACTGTCTGCATTGTGGAATCGAGATGCTGAAAGTTTAAAACATCAACTATGAACATGTATACGTGTACAAGTATATGAACTGTCTAGTATCTCATTGTTACAACTACTTTTCAAACTAGATTCCAAAACACTTTTTTCACAATTCAATATTGTTGATTCTCAAATGGGCCTGATTGAAACACAAACCCTTCGAGTTATAACCCTGACTAGTTGAAGAAAACTGCTTAATCAACCGAACAAACGAAAAAGTGTATATAATCTCTGATAATACAACCTACCTTAATCTTGTCCACAGCTTCAGCGTTCCTTTCGTATAACCGTTGCAATTGGTTCACGTAATCTCTCTTCTCCTGATTCAACGACTTTTCCATTGTGCTTATCTTATTCTAGAAAGTAGAAAATGTATGCATTGAAAGAAACAACACAAAGCATGACGGGACAGTTGAAGATCAACAAACGTCATTGGTTCATGCGAGCTCTCGCTTGGATTTGGATTACGGTAGCTCGAAGCTGGTACATGAACACAGGTGAAAACATTTTGAAAGGTGTAATAAATGCAAATTGCATGAAGGAATGCCATACTGACCAAAGGCGAAGCATATATATCACTTTTCGAAATGGTTTACCTAACTACAGTAACGGTCCGCTCGATTGTTCCAACTAATGGTAGAACCCCCCCCCCCCCCCCCCCCCCTTCCTACCAAAAACCAAGAAGTACTCACGACTCACCTGAAACTGATCGCACAAAAGTTGCAGACTCCCGATCTCTTCTTCAAATTTGTTCTTCAACATCAAGGGATCTCTGAATAGAAAATAAGATGAGTTCGAATTCTCTGACATGTTTTCTAGATAAATGGTTGAAATCGTTTTACTGCCCGGTATCTCACTTCTCATAAGGCACAAATAAGTTTTGGACGGTGGAAAATAACCGTATTCAACTCAGTGACTCTTGTGCACATACATACTTTACTTACTAGCAACTAGCTTGACTATTCAAATATACTGGTAGTCGATTGCGCGGTCATGTGAAACATGTAAAACACAGCATAACTCAGAAACGTGCAATTAGAAAGTGTACAAAGTGCACGATTCCTCATTAGAATGCTAACTTTACGTGACTATTCAATTTACTGCTAATATAGTTGGGGTATATTGTACAATTGTCGTATTGGAGGGGGTGATAGTACTACGGGGGGGGGGGGGGAATTGTACAATTTTCCCTATAGTTGCTATGTCACTTACGTGATGCTCTCTGCTCCCCCGGTCATTCGCCATGCTAATCTCTCCACAAAATCGATCGCGTCAAACGGATCCTGAAGATTTGGTTGTTGCTCGGATTAATAATACTCAACATCTTTGTGGTGAAATGTACTAAAATACACTACGGGCAGTTACATTGTTAGCTATACCAATCCTAACAGCAAAGTTATTTTAGACCAACGATCCCGTTTTTGGATTGCAATATGTCAAATGTCTTGATTTTGCATCTGAAATGAGAAAAGTTTCCCGAACTTTTTTGAAATGGTCTCGGACATTGTAGATGGATGGAGTATGAACACGGACTATAAAAAAATATTCTGATTAAAGCTCACCTGTTCCAGGTCCTCAACATATGTGGAAAAGTACTGTCCTCCGCTCATATTGGCATACCCATCAGATTAAAAATCGACCTATGTATGAGTAAAATCAATAAAATGAATGATAATAGTAGAGAAAATAATATATTGAGATCAGATAGCATTTCGAGATAAGAAAACTCGGATATATATGCTAACAAAGCACTGTTAAATGCATTATTCATTGTGAGAACACAGGCAATAGGAGTTGACTAGGCATCGAGTATGGCATAAATTTCAAGGCAACTTATTATGTAAAATTAATAATATGTAGCACGTTAACGAATTACATGAATCCGATTTCCTAGAGACGAACTATTTACAAACTGTCAGAAGCAAAAAAAAACTATAAAGTTCTCAAAAATATTATGAGATTCACACTCTGATCAACAGAATAGCACACTTGACAAAATGGGAAGGCATGCAATACAGGAGCAATAATACTTGATACGGTAAATACATATTAGTAGGAACGCAATAATAAGTTAAAAGTCAGTGAAGTCGAAAGTCGTGAAACATGAACTCACTAGCTTCTTAATGAATTCAATATATTATAAATGTCGTGAGTGCTATAGTTATAAAAATTAATGACTAATATATCGAAATGTGTTATCGCACAGGGTTAACTAGGGGACCTCTCCCAACTCAACCTTCTAACTAATTCGGTCTTTGAGCAACCTAAACCCAACACAAAGTAGTACACTACGTAACAATGATGAAGAGAACCGAAGCAGCGTTAGGTGCTTAAACGTATTCGTCGAATCAGGTCAGGTTCGAATACAGTTTCACCCATTTACTCCTTCTCCTTCTCCACCGGTGGGGATTTCTCTCGACTGTCCCATGGAACAGAAGTGGGAACATTCCGAGAAGACAGCCAACTGTCAGTCCGATCGCCCGACCCAGATTGGCTGTCCATCGAGCCTGAACGCATTTTGATGATACGAGATATAAATCCGCCGAATGTCTGATATTGGGCTATGTGGTGATACCTTGAGTTTTCTCCGATACAAGTACCCGTTGTTCCATTTGATATAAGCACCAAATGCTCAGTCGGAAGATGGAGGTCCCTAATAATACAGAGAAAAATGTTTTCGACTTCGTGTATATCAACCAACCGTGCCACTTTCCAGTTGTTCTGCTGTGAGCGCCGGGTGTTTAATGCCAGCCCTGCTGACCATTATTTCCACATAATGGGCCAGTCCCACACCAGCTACGTCTGAGATGAGGTTCCCAAGGGCTGCGGCCGCCATGGTAGAAAGACAAAGGTAGATGCCCAACTTCTGCAACAAGCCGGAAAACTAGATGTAAATTTTTAGAAAAAAGGTTTATTTGAAGACTTTTGTGGTTTAAAAGCTAAATGGGTGCGCAATGGCCAAACCAAAAAAAACCCACACGTCACACGCAGCGATATATTTCAGCATATACCAGCAAGGAGTGACTGTTCTACAAAAGGAATCCGTTTTGTTTATCAAAACTCAAAACATTTTTTTCCGATATGGGTAAAAAAAAACGTTTCTTGAATTTTTTTCTAGCTATTCACAACTATACAGGAGTATGAAGTGAAGCAACATAATAATATATACACATCCACGTTCTCTATTCGTTGGTGTTTGACACATCTTAAATAATGTGCATATGACTTGTAGTAGATATGATACACTTGGGTGAGCACCAACAAACTCCTCGACAGTCATAGTTCCGACTATGAATAAGCTTTTAAGGGAAATGGTAAGTGTTGACCAACTGCAATGGAACATTTCAGATTCAGGTTACAGAACGAGAAAATTGGGCTCTGTGCAAGAAGTCACCTTGACCGATTCTCAAATAAGTATTGCTTGTTTACCTGATCAATCAGCTCTCCAGCACATATCATGATCATATTGTCCAGAAATCCGAATCCGACGAAGGGCAGTGCATTGACCAGGAACAAAGAACGGGTTTGGTCGGGAGAAAGAGTCGCCACCGCCTACAAATATATTTTATACACTTATTTTAACTACTAGCTACTCAAGTTACGACAAAACAACATTTGAATAGGGTGGAACATCCTCATGAGTCTATCGCCGGCATATGATTCTACATTTGTTTTTGTGATCATGATGAACATTAGATGTATGATAACATTAGCTCACACCTCAAAAAGATTGCAAGGGTGGGGTTGACTTGTCTAGCTGTGAAAACCAGTATCTCACCAAATCACCCTACCTATATCAGTGTATAATTACACTTTAACAGTCTGTTGATCGAAAGTGCAATACGTTTTAGAGCACTAACTGAATGTTTCTTCTGTTCGCCGACTTGATCCAAAGCGGTTCGAAGCAATTTCTGTTCACAGGGAGTTAAACGGGTGGCAATCTGTGAAAAAACGGTTAGATTGGGAGCTCTCTATGAAGAGCACTGAAAGAAAGCCTGATGAAAACTGTAATGGAATGGCGTTCTGTTCTGCCGTGTTGTAGTTTGATACTGAGCTCTAGCCGTAATGTTGAAAGAAGGGTGTGTATTAGGGTTGTTAAAGTCGAACTCGAAACTCGACTCGAAAAAAACTCGAAAATTTTCGAGTTGAGTCGAACTCGAAACTCGAAAACTCGAAATTTCTCAAAACTCGAAATTTTCCAAAAACGCGAAAACTCGAAATTTTCCAAAATTCGAAAACTCGAAATTTCCCAAAACTTGAAAACTCGAAATTTTGAACGCGAAAACTCGAAAATCAAAATTTTGGACTCGAAAAATGTCTCTTTTGGGTCCAAAACACTCAAAACTCGACTCGACTCGAAAAAACTCGAAAATTTTCGAGTTGAGTCGAACTCGAAACTCGAAAACTCCATAGGTAGTTGGACTTCCCTGACAGAACAGAGAGAAAATTTTCACTGAAATTTCTGAGAGAAAGTAGGGGGAAAATGGGGGTAGATCAGGGATAATTCAGGGTGATTTCCCGGTAATTTCCCAGCACTTACTTTGACATTTTTAGTAGGGAAATACCGGAGGTATTTCAGGGATATGTACGGGATATTATAGAGCAATCATTAGCAGGGATGTGGCGGGGAGAAAACAGCGATTTCGCGCGCGGCGCACCAGAGAAGCTGGCTCGATCAGCTGTTCTGCACACATTAGAGCCGACCCGTACTAGATACGGCGCACCGCCAGACGTAGCTGGCCGCCGTTTGTCGTTTCACTCTGAGTTTGAAATCGTATCATATATGATTTATAATGGAAGAGTACTTAATTATTAACTGCAGGGTTAATAAATTAAAGTAAAAATTTACAAAATGTTTTTGATATTGTCTTTTAAATAATGAAAAAAATGAATAATGAAAGATTAAATAATGATTTTCTAAAATATTCGTTTGTATTATGTTCTGAAGCAACCCGTAATTTCTCTCTTTCATCACTGAGATTTCTCTGATTTCACCAAGAAATTCCTCTGTTTTCTCCCTGTCTTAGCAGGGGCCAGACCGCGGTTTGGCCCCTGCTAAAACAGGGGTGGTTTCGGGGTGAAACAGAGAAATGTCAGGGGTGAACAGAATCCAGTGTCGAAATTTCCCAAAACTCGAAAACTCGAAATTTTGAACTCGATTAACAACCCTAGTGTGTATGTGCATACATATCACACTACTACTCATATGGTGATTCCCTACTAAATGGTTCGTTCTTCTCAAAGCACACTTTTTCGATGTAAGTCGCCCTGTCTCGATGTGTTTGTAGTTTGATCCTGCTAAGCTTCAACCGAATTTATAAAAAAAAAGGTGTGCATACAGATCAACTGATAAGCTACAACTCAGAAATAGTGATTACATATTACAAGGTTCCCAAAGCAGATCTTGACGGTGTATGTCGCAATGTGCCAATGTGTTTGATCGCATTGCTTTTCAGATAAATTACATAAATCCCGTATAACTAACCTCGACGGCGTCTTCCGGTCCCTCAATGATGAGTTTGTCCAGATGTTTGAAGGCGCCGGTGGTCGAACGCCGACAACTGCTCTGCCACCCCGATTCGGCCAACAGTGACAGTCGCCCTATTGCCACCCTCATGCTGGAAGGGAGGTTTTGAATGGGTATGGATGAAGACGAAAGACACTAATTGATTACTCAACTAACAATCTACTTTGAGAGAGAATAAATAACAACCAAGTTTCTATTGAGATTTGACGAAACCGCTAGTGGGTGTACGATCGAGCGGGAAAATGTTTACAAAACTACATACAAACAGTAAGAGATAGTAGGTTATTGAACCAATTCAAAAAACAATACTTTCAAGATCGAATATAAACACAATTTCATTTTAATGCAAATTTAAATATTTCAATATTGAAAAACAATCTGGTGCACTCAAGTTACCCATAATATGGCATGTATATTAAACATCAAAGCAATATAACAATTATCAAAAAACAACCAACAAGACTAAGAATTCCAAAAAAGAAGCTCGAGTACTATTACATATGCAATACGATAGCTGAAAAACATCCTTGCAACAAAAAAACTTAAAATTGACACTAAAACCAGAAAAGACCTTATGCCATAACCCACTGTATGTACTTTGATGCCTAGAGCCTAAACATAGCAACACTTAACATTAACGTATATTCTCTACTGCCCCCTACCGCGGTGATACTCATCACCCCCTCGTCCTCTTCCTCCGCGGTTCCCACGGGGACTTCCCCGGTTCCCACGAGGAGATCCGTGTTGTTGTGGACTCGAACCACCCTGCTGCTTCATTTGGTACTCATTCGACACCTGAAAACACAACTCTGATGATTGTCGCTCGATGCTTTTTTTGTCCAAAAAGGCGTTCTCCGAAATACCTGACTGAATGGTCAAACCCCCGTAATGTGCCTATTGATCAAACGGGAAAATGTCCCGTTTTCGGGAATTCCTCCTAAACGAAGCCCGTTTTTCAAAGTTCTGTAGCTGTTTAGCCAAGATTACTAGGTATAGTTTACCAGCCGAATTTCCCCGCAAAAAGGTTTTTTTGAGAAATCGGGTCACAAAATTTGGAAATTTGAATGATGGGGACTCAAAAATTGGGGACTCGACCAAATACACCTTTTTTTGTGAAAAGGCAGGTCCAAGTTATTCTGTGTTTAGTTTTTTCTTTCTCGTTTAGCGCACCTCGTAGTGCATCAAATAAATAAATAAATAAATAAAAGTAAGGGGGAGGGGGGGGGGCTACTGCAAATAATCGGGTCTCATGGGGGGGGGGGGGGGGGGGGCGCTCACAAAACTCGGCTGGTGTATGGTATAGTATGAGTGTACTGTGTACCTGCTGCTCATGGCTGATATTCTTCTCCACCCTTCCCTTCTGGGGCGAGTGGGGGTTTCCGCCGCGACCCCGACCACGTCCACGATAACCACCACGTCCTCGCTGGTCGGGTTGCACTAAAACAAACATTGTAAGAAAGATATTCGGAAAAATATTCCCTCATTTCCTTATCCATTTACGACCAAAACGAATTGATCGCTAATTGTTTACTTCAGGCTCTGAAGACGGTGAATCCTTAAAAACGTCCCCATACCACCTCGTGTTCAAAAATAATATTTCCTCATTATCGTTCCTAGTTTGGTTCTCAAAGGGAATGGTAAATAGTGCCGTTATCAGACAATACGACGGCTATAGAGCGAAATTTCAACTGAAATTGAATGCATGACTAACTGATTACCTTCTCGGGTGAAGATGCGACTCTGTTGAGAGGTCATATCGTCGAGTGTCGTCCTTCCCCCTCTGTCCTGTGGTTGATCGGCCATGGCCAACGGATGCACTTTACTTCTCGTATTCTGTCTGAAATCACAGAGCCGAACTTGTGAAAACCTCCGAAAAGTTGTTTTTTTTTTGAAGAAGAATAGGGTAAATTCGTGAAACTCGAGTTTTTAGAATATGTCATTTATTATGTACAGTATTTCAAGTCAAGTTCTGAATTATATAAACATTTTTTAACGAAAGACGAGAAACAAAGTGCTTTTGTTTTGGCAGATGTCTCACCTTCTTTTTTGGCTGCTGGCCTGCTCGATGCGTAGTAGATTCTGACTAGCTGCCAGAACACAGGCTATATCGGGGATGGGTACAGATGACATGCACGCGCGTCGCGCCGCGAACAAGTCTCGAATCTCCTCCTCGTGCTTACGCACGCGATCTGACCTGAACAACAAACGTTAAAAAAACAAGAGAACACAGTTATTTTGAAACTACCAGAAGTCCAGAAGACGAGAATGTCTTGGAGATAAAAAACGGTATATTTTTTTATCAAACCTGGCTGTCTTTTGGCAACCTAACCAGTATTTGGTAACCATTGTTTCGGTCACCCACACAGGTAACCTCCATACCCCAGTGAAGTTGTCCGAATAGTCAGAAATAATCGAAAAAAGGGCTTTTTTTTGCCGAAAACAAAAGAATCGATCTACTTTTCATGCAGAATCATCAATTTTGCGTGTATACTTCTAAAAACGGACTCTTTTTTGTCGAATAGTCAGACCTTACTGGTGTATGGTAACCTCAGATACGGGTTACAAAAAGACTAGGTTGCATGAAAACCCGGTAACATTAACATATGATACAGGAAAACATAACAATTAGATGCTAGTATTGAATCAACATGTTTTCTAACGTTCGTTCCAATTGTCCTACCTTGTCACATACACAAAACAATATGGAAAAGACTGCTCAAACTGATAGTAACTAACCAAAGAAAGGAGTTGATGGTGACATCAATCCGCTTCAAAAGAAGAAGCATACGCGATCGACAGTCTGTGGCCAACGTTTTTGCTACCTAAATTATTAGTGAGTGAGAGAGAAAGAGAGAGAGAGAGATAAAGAGCGGGAGAGATATACCGGGACGGAGGTACTTTTAAACATACCACCACAACTTGCTTAAAGACTTTTTTCATCATCAATGAAACAAAACACAACTGTTTAGCCAATATCAAAATACATTCCTCCAAAGCCGAGAAAAAACTGTATGGGATGTGATATGTCATGGTTGCGAAACGGCTATGATGGTAGAAACTGACATGGAACCTTTTTGTTCAATTTCCAGAACGGTATCAAAGAACTTCTCACATTGGTCAACGATCGCCCAAGACAAAGAAGCTTGGAAGGAGAGTTGGGTCCCGCACAAGAGCAACCGCCTTCTACACCAGCAAGGTCCGAATAGTCGGAAAAATTCGAAAAACGGACTACTTTTCAGCCGAAAATATGAAAATCGGTCAGATTTTCGATAAAAAAAACCTAAATATTCATCTGTATTCTGAAAACGGATTAATGTTCGTCGCTTAGTTGGACCTTACTGGTGTACATTTTCAAGAGTTTGGTTGGTCAGACAATTCGTATCGTACCTGTTGCACGGCGTTCCACCGTTTCGCATCCATGGCCGCATTGAGTAGAGGCTGTGGACGAACAGAACACAACTGCAGGCTACAATTGGCCTAAACAACTAATTACACTTTTCCCCGATTGATATTTTCTGAACTAGATGGCCCCTGACAAACCTGGTCTAGCTAACCGTCTCTGGTTGAATATGGCGAAGGCGTTGTGGATGAAAAGTTTGAGACGATTCCTATGCATGTTCAACAGAAAAATTCAAGTTTTGCCTTGAAATCGATCGAAACATTTGCAGATCTCAATTGTGAGAGTATTAGTATAGGTACTCGGTACTGTGAGTGTAAGTTCGTATGTCTCAAACTGACATTATACACTGCTTACTTAGAGTCTTAGAGAACTAACCGCCTTGCTCAGATTATTGATTATTTCGACTTGACTGGTCTTCTCTTCTAGTGACATTTTCAACCCGACAGCAGACATTGCTTCGAGCAGTAGAGGTCTTTCATTCGAAGTCTGAAATATAATTATATAATCCATTATAAAGTGGTAAACTTCCTGAATCCTAAACCAGGTTCAGCGTTCAGTTAAAGTGGAACTAATAAAGAGCTCAAATAGAAAGAAAATCAGCTGAAACGTTAGAAACCAAAAAAGGGCCCAATAACTGAACGAAGTCAATATCACAAACAGTGGTACTGCGCTTCGTACGATTATAAACACGCGAATCTGAATACCGATGTTCACCAACTTTTAGATTTGTGTTTCACAGTCTACCGCCTACAATTTCCATCACCAAAAACGTGAAACGAAATGTTATGATAATCCGGACCGTCGATTCGAAGCGAAAACTTGTTTTCGGGAAACAAATATCAACTTTACTTCGATTATCGATTTAATCTCAACTTTTGGTAGGCACAGTTTTGAACTTCCAAAAATTTTGGCCCCGACTCAAATCTCGCTTTCGCCTACGTTCTCATTCCAATAGATACCGATGAAATAGGGCAGAGAACACCAAAACTGAACACTAACCGAAGCAGGGCTTTCCAATGAGTGACTAGCGAATAACCGAGCGCATTTCATCTCAGATAAAAGATAGTCGATGAGAATACTTCTTTTGTGAACACTATCGAAACGAGCTTTCAACGGTCCACAAGTTATGATTTCCAAGGGGCAATCTAAATCAGAGAAAAAATTCACTCACTGCTGTTTGCTCTTGAAAACCGAATATCCACGATTTATGGCGAACTAATTGCAACATAACACTCACGTTCCCAGGGTGACCACACTCTGGTACATTTTTATTATTTTGGCTGTTCAGCCAAGTTTTCCTGACGGACAAGTATGTCCGTCAAATGCTAATATATAGGCTCGAACACTTGAAACTTCTGAGTAGTGAAAAACTCTCTGCTTAGAACTTAGAACGCTTGCTTTGGAATTTGGAAATCTGCGATATATTGTGATTGCAAGTTATGATTCGCTCATAGAGCGGTGTGCGCGTGAACCTCAGATGATAGGGATTTACATAAGAGAAAAAAGAGACATGGGAAGGAAAACAAGAAGCTCACCTAACTCTCCCAAAAAGGCACTTAGATCGAACTGGAATCCGACAATATCTTCTTCTGAGCTAACTGCCGTTACTTTGTCTTCCATTGAGTAGAGAACCGCCAATTCATTGCACAAAGCACAAACCAAATTGGCGAACTTCGTATTGAAACCACCTTCAACGATTTCGGATGGATTCGCACATCCACTTAGTTCTGCTAACCTGAAAGATGAAAAAACTTTTTTAAAGAAAAGTGTGTTGACTATTGCAATACCACAGCCGGAAATGAAAAAGTGTCAACGTTACAACTGAGAAGATCATAGCTTGGACTTTTGGAGAGATAAGGGAGATGGGAAGATCTAAAATTAACCTGTAGGGGTTAAAAATTGACTGGCATGTCGCAGCCGCCCGCTCTTAAACCCAAAAGAATTTTATATCATTGGTTGAATTGTTGTGATTTTTTTTAGAACTGGAGCCAAATTTTATCCAGACTGTGAGAATATAAATACTATTATAATTATATAAACTTAAACTAACCCGTTTATATAAACTAACCCGAAAAGTTTGTAATCTGCGAAACTATTCAAGCTGACGTCCACCTCGATGTATTCGTCGATGGTCATTTTAGCTGCAATGTATAACATACATATTACATAGTTGTGAAGTGTGAACAACGGTTATTATATCGTGCACAACAGAAATATACCGAAAACAAGAAGTGAATATAATAAATGTACTCTTGGTTCGTTATACTTAGTATCACAGTTAGTTAGCGAGTTGATTGGCTAAGTTGTACTTGATTATTTGATAAGTGAATCGAGAAGTGACTAAAAATAGTTCACGCAATAGCAAGCCATACAAATAACAATATCGCTTAGATAGGAATAAAACAAATTGAATATTATTGTTCAAACGCCGATAAACGTACTAGGCAAGGTACTACAACTACACCATCATGGACGCAACACAACTCGTACACAATATTCAATCGAAACTAACAACAGATAAATTTACGAGTTCAAACTTAGTTCGATTAAAATTATTATTTTTATTTAAATTATTAGCGGAACTCGACTATGAAACCCGAGAAAGAGCGCCCCAATGCTAATTCTAGCATAGTCCTTTAAGTTTGAAGTTTTACCGACTTTCACCGATTTTCCTGAGTTTTTTATTATTGAATCATTAATGATAAATGCTTTGAATTTAAGTACTTTCTCTTCTGGTGTTGCTAAAACGTTTATCTTTCTGTAATACTGTTCTAGTCCTATACGATTAGCCTGTTTTATCTATATATTTTCAGATCATAATGGTTAGAAAATGGCGTGGTACTCTCTTCCAGCCGTTTGCCGTGAAATTGTTCAAAGGTTGGTTTTATCGCAGTTTTTTTTCGAAGTTATAACATTGTTACAACAAGTTGGAGTGGTCAAGGTTACCGCTTCGTCTAACCTTGTCTTAACGTCCGAAATTTCGTGGTCATTCATGTCTGATGCGCGGAGTACTCTGGCGTATTCGAATCCGATATACGTGGAGCGACTCTGTATTTCAGAGAAACAGATTGAAAATCAGGTGTTTCATCTGGGTAACCAAACTGCGAAACTGGGTAAAAGTTGAGTTTTTTACCAATAAAAAGTCTTGTTGAAGTTTTGATTTGAATGAGGGGAACAATTTACTTCCGCCCCCCCCCCCACTTTTTTGTTTCAGCCGAAATAAGTCCTGTGTTACTTTCACCCCCCCCCCACCATGGGGTGAAAGTTACATGGCTCCGTTTCAACTAAGAATCAGAATGGGGAGGGGGCGATTGTTGAAGATTGCCAGGCAGGTTACTTTTTTTTTATTATTCTTCTTCGAGGTTGAGTTATCGTATATATGCACACAACATGATTGAAAACAATCAACTGTTGCCTGATTGCAGGTATCTGGAATGCTCATCCTCGTTTTGCCACCAAGACTGTTATGGTGAAGAACAACGACGTTGATTCCGCATTTCTTCTGCTGAACAGGTATGTTGATTTCGATGCACGCCGTCAAAGACTTGTTGTGGAAGAAAAGGTTCAAATTGTCAAATTATCAGAAGTATAATAAATGTGTGGGCTGCGCCTTGGTTCTTGGTTGGGCTAACTGATGATGGGATGAATAGACCATGGAAACTGGAAATTTCAGCTATGCTCTCTGCACATTAAACATAAGTGTTCAAAAGTGCGCGCGTGAATGAAAGTTTATGTATTATGTTGGTTTTTGGTTCAGCATTTGTTTTGTCTTCGATAAGCACTTTTACCTTCACCACATGTTTCATCCCAGTTCCTAGCTCAGACATGATATGAGTCCAGCTTCAAAGCCAGGAAAATATCAGAAAGGACTCTCGACTCCTTTTTGCTCAATTTTGTTTGGTTCTGGTTCTGAATCTTGCTGCCATGTTGCAGAATGATGGATTCTGAGGGTCTCTTGAAGATTGTGCGCCGTACTCAATATTACCAAAAGCCGTATATGCAAAGAAAAGCATTGTCGATCGAAGCATCCACCGCCATTTTCAATGAAGATATGAACAGAAAAATGAAGTAAGTTGGTTTTCCCGTTCTGCTATGATCTATTCGCTATTCGCTCTTGATTGACGCAATCAAGGTCTCGTTTAGAGCTGCAGCAGGTTTCAGAAGTGGAGGGTGTCAGTCTTATTTTCCGAGTTTATCATGACATTTTTTTTATTCATCTTTTTTCATTCTGTGGTGTCTTTCAGATTCCTCGTGAGAAAGAATCGACCAGACGCCTTTCCCGGCCAGGTCACGTCATAATCTCAACCACGCAGTAGGATGGTTTCAATAGTCTCGTTAAAGTTCTTGTAGTAGTTTAGTTCAACGCTTGTTTTCTCTTTGTTGTGTACATAATAGTTAACAGTTATCAATGAATCGTGTCACGGAGTTTGTTTGATGAATATTGTAGAAGAATTGGCCGTACAAACTATCGTAGCGTGGAACCCAGTGGTAACATTTCAAATTGTCACAGCCGAAACCTGAAATGGCGTTGTTGAAACAAGTGTTTTGAGTTACTATAAGTACAGTATTTTACTCGTTGCCAAAACTATCTGGAAACTACTGTATATCGAAATTACTGAAATAGAAATGTTATGTGTACAAATCGTTTTTTAGGAGAACTGCTCGAAGGGCAAATATTCACTGGTTAGGTTAGGGGACTGCCAAACTCTGGCAAAGTTTTGGTCCATCGTTTAATTCTACCGGGGAACACGTTATTACCCTAGCCGCGGCCTATAAATTATGTGGTTATTCGCTTCTTCTTTTACAATTTCTATTCTGATTCCTGTTTTCTCACAACGAACTCACCGTCTGAGTCTGGGTTGCACCGTTCCACGCTGGGGAGCTCGCCATGAATCGAACCAATGATTGGTGCGGGCGTCCCTGATTTTTCTCTGGCGTTGTCAAATACCATATTGGTCACAAGTGGAACTCCGTGTCGTATCTGTAAACACAACGAAAACCATTTGGATTTACGCTAATAAAGAAGAAGGGGTGATTAATTTCGGGGGAATGTTTCATCCTAACAGTTTTTTATGGTTTTTGGTTTTGGTTACCAAAAAGATTATCAAAAAACTGAGTTACTAGTAGAACAGTTTTGAGAGTTTTGCTCAAAACATTCGATGCACATTTGATGGTACTGAGTCTTCAGAGAGAAAATTCTTCAATATAGTCCGCATCATTTCTACGACTCCTACAGAATACATACATCGAACTTTTTAATAAATGACTGCTGTGAAATGGGTTCCCAGTGCATACTGTAATAAGGCTACATAATAGGATATGAAAATGCTGAAATGTCACGGAAACATTGGTACATAAAAGCAAGTTTAATTTCACATAAAAATTAAAAGAAATATAGGAAATATATTATCGCTCACCAGCGTCTCATGCATCTCCGGTTGTCACGTATATCTTATAATCTTATTGACACCTGTTTTGATTAAAGTTCAGTGCTCGTAACGTGTTTCTCGAATGTAGTGGTAGTTTATCAGCGTTACTCGTTACCCCCAGAGTTTTCGAATTCATACCTTTTCCATAACCTGTTTTGCTTCAAGTATCATAACTGAAGCGTTTTTCTCACTGTTCGTCAACATACTGCTTTTCACTGAGGGAGTCTCCAGCGTGTGTGCACGCTCTGAAACAATGAAGTATTGCTGTATTTATGAAACTATTCATTGAAACAATAAGTTGTTACGTCTAGATATTAGTATTGAAGTTGTATTGTGTGACAAACTCAGATTCTTGACGTAAAACCGAATTGACGTCGTAAGTACAGTTACTTACCATCTGAAGACTTTGTTTCTGGTTTCTTGTCGTACTGGGCCACATCATTCTTGCGATAAAATAAGGAATCCATTTGTGGCATGCGGATGTGGTCTGACGACATCATCTGATCCAATGTAGTGAAAATCACGAAACGAGCCGAGTTTCTGAGATTCATATAATACTTAATTCAAATTAGTACTTGAAAGAATGTGTCCTTAGGGTGGCTCTGACAAGATCGTTAGATGCATCATTTCTTCCACTCTGATGTAATTGTAGTTTGACATCGTTTTCGGATAATATTCGGCAGTGTGGTGTGGTAAGCGATCAGACTACAACCACCTTGCCTGAATGTACCCTTTAGATAACACTTGCCCACACAACAGCCAGATAGTAATGTGTCAATCGCATTTTGGTAAACGGAAATGACTATAGTACACCACTCTGTTTCACTCGGCAATGGATTGATACAGCCTATTCTAAAACCTCACATTCGGCCGTTATGGGGTCCAGTGAGAGACTACATAGAACAACTAGATGAGAAGTACCTGTATAGAAGAAAACAGTCCAAGTAGGCCAACTGTTGGTTCACGTAAGAGTTTGGGTCAAACTCTGACAAAGTTCGCATTGGTGTCCACGGGGAAAACCGGGTTCCCTATAAATTTTCGAAGTCATTATAATGTTTTGAACGACGTTTTGGCTTGCTCATTGATTGGACGTTAAAAATTGAACTTCTTCATTGTTTTCAAAAAAAGCGATGACCTCAATAAAAATAAAAATGGTTTGTTATATGAGTTACAATCAATGAAAAATGAGAGAGTGTGTTCCAAACGGTCAGTCTGCAACTGAAACGCTCAACTCTTAGTAAGACCATAACAAAATTAGTTTTGTTATCGACTTAAAATCACCCGATGTTTGAGAAGAAGCTGATGTACAGCTCTGGGCAGTGGTCCTTCTATGGAGAAATGCACAGGTAATCCATCGTCAAGGAATAATTCCAAGTCTGAAAAGTCGTCTCTCTCTTTCTTTCGCTTTGTTTCGCTCCCTCTCTCTTTGTCTTCCTCTATCTTTCTTGCACTATCTTTCTATTTCTCTATTTCTCTGTGCCTCTCTCCAGTGCTCGCTGTCTGTTTGTTTTTCTTACTTTATTTTCATCTACCTCTCATATTTCGTTCCCATTCCTTCTTTTCAACGGGAGCAACACATCTAACCGTCTCTCTTCTTTGCGTCTCGTCGGTTCTCGTCGACAACTATATTTTTAAAATTCACAAAGAAAATCACAATAAAAGATGAATAGATACATGAACTACGTCTACATGTCGTTATTCACGTTCTGGCCAAGTTCAGGCTAAATCGTCAAGTTGATACTCTGATGATGTACGACCACAAAACTCATCCTCTCAACACTAGACCCAAATTTATGTGGAAATGCACCAAAACGGTGTCATAGGGAACCGAACCCGAGTTGTACTTTGCTCTCGAAACACCGAAATGTATTCTAATATTGCCTGAAACCCCTGAGATCAAACTACAAACACTTCACAGCAGAACAAAATCAGCATGAATTCATTCTAGATCGACCTCTGTTCAAGAACTTATATTTACTTACCCGCATTTTCGCTCTGCCCACCGTCTTTTCCAATAAGACTGTCTTTTCGGCCTCTTGTGTAACGTGAATATCGTCTGGGATCGTTTCTATGGTAGCTTCTCCTATTGCTATCTGAAAACGAGGTGGATGTAGTTTGCAATAATTCATATAATATAATAATATAGTTGTCGTCACACACAGACCTATTGTACTCCATAGATCGCTGGAGATAGCGCCAACAACGACATGAACAAGACATAATATATTTTTCTGTGACATCTCATGTTTTCATTTGTAGAACATTGGTTTCTAGAATATGAGGAACAAACACATTCAACTTGATGTCTACACTGTTCATTTACATAATAGAAATATTATATTAGTGATATTACGGTGACAAACTATTGGGATCAAAGCTTCTTGCAATGACGAAACGAAACAATTGAGAAGCTCTTTCTTCATGGTCTTCGCCGAACAGGTCTTTTTATATCTCACTGCATGTTCTATGAAGAGAACATTATTTCCTTTGGTTAGCAGCTCCCAAAAAGTTAGTTGACTTTTTGAGTGTCACACAAATATGTAAGAGAACCAAGCTTACCCGGTCATCGATTCCGGAAAAAAGTCGTGTGGCCGGAAATAACCGCAGTGTTTCCGAATTGTTTCCTGATACGACATGAATCGGTTTCGAACTGACTGCAGATTCGATTCGATTGAAAACCAACAAGGAGATAGATGGCCTGAGAAAATAAAACGTCCCTACATGAATAATGAACAAACTTACCGAATGTATGGTACCATATTTCTCATACCTTTCATGATGTTCTGAATTCGAGTTCCATAACATCATACTACGAATCAATGTGAGAGAGTTTTAAGTTACAGAACCTTTACATAGTCCGTGGTAAGAGTAACGAACAATTTCGTTCGTGAACTTATTTTTAAATCACAGTAAAAAAATCTCACTCGTTTTGTTCATGCAGTGTTGTTGACACAATGAATACATCATCAATTTTAGAAAGAATATTATAGTATATACACAGATTAACAGCGATGTACAGTATCCATAATGTATAAAGTGTATAAAGTAGGTAGTTCATCGAATATATGTAGGAAGAAGGTTTTCATTCAGGTGAGTACCAGGAACATATAAAATAGTCGGAAATACCACGAAAAGCCAGTCAGAAGACCTGGTTGAACGATAAACACGTGTATTTCTGGGAGTGCGCAGGTTGAGAGAGATAAGATCAAAATGTCCGAAAGGGTCAGCACGAAGACGAAGGGTGCAAATGGAAAATACGAATATAGAATGGATGTGCACTATAAGTATCATACAAGTTGGTGTTATATTTATCTGAAACAAAACTATTTGTTGTACTGAATACTTTTAGTTGGTATTAGGAAATCATGTGCTCAGGGAAAAGACTCAAAATCGTTCAGACCCTGTTTCAAAAACACTTTGGTGTTGTTTTCAGAGGGTCGGCTCATCATGAGTTGAACTTTCTGGTTCCTTCAAGTTCTACTCATTTTTCGTCAGAACATGGTCAGTGGTCAGTCAGTCTTTGTTCGCGAGCTGATGTGATCTTAGTACTTTGGTTCCCTCACGTTTCGCAACGGTTTCTAGAGAACCTGTACGCCGGTAGCTTTTCTATAGAACAAAGTTAAATTTACATAAGTTACGAAGTTTTCACTGGCCGAAGGATTATTAGTGTCCACGCAATGTTTCTCACCGTTGTACTATTAATACCACCTCTCACCTTAGTACTGTATTCAAATCCCCCAGAATCATTCTAAGCAAGTTTTTCTAGGAATAGAGAATAGTCATCGGAATTCTATACGTGCAATGAGGCACAACGAAGAAATCAAACATTCAAGTATCAACGTTCCAATTTATCTTATTGCTTTTACAAACAAATTTCGCGGTTAATACGGGACAACGGCGTTTTTTATTCAGTTGTTGCTTCGCAGTTCTATCACTATCCGCGGAACATTCTATATAAAGGAAGAAGTTGCAATCCACTCTCATTCTCTTTTTCTCTTCCAATCGCAAAGAAAACCTTGTAGCTTCACCATCAGCTATTTAGACCATTACTTCTCACTTTCCGACTCTTCTTAATCTGAAACTGTAGAAAATGTTCTCGAATAGGTCCTCAGACAGTTCCCAACCATTATATCAGCCACATATGTAGTGGTATCGACGAGATAGTATGGAAGCCAGAGAGACGCAGACTATCTTAGCGTCTTAGCCTGCCTGTGTCTCATTGATCTGCGCGCCCTTCGCTTTCGTAGCTGCTCAATCGCAGAAAGCAGAACTATCTGATTCAGCTGAGCCAGGTCGCGGTTACTTACTCTATGCTCAAACATAGTGTGTGAGCGAATATATCACTCTGCGACCAGAACATGATCATGTTCTTCATCATTCTGTTTACAACTTGCACGACTTATCTATGCTTCAACTAAACATTGGATTATTGTTCTGGGTTTGTTTGTTTGAAGGATAATATGTAACTACTTGACATAATCTTAAAACACACAATGTCCACTATTTCATTAGACACTTTTGAAACATGATTTCAGAATTCGATGTTGTTCTTGTTAGGTTCTGCTCTGCTCATCCATTCCACAAGCGCGTGTCTTGCTACAGTTCCTGGAGACTGTGAGTTCACCACAATAACAACTCGATTTTTCCATAGTTCATTATGTGTCTTGAACGAGAATCTGTGAAGATGCCGTATTCATAATAATTTCGGTCATTTTGTCCCAGCCTGTGTCTCCTAAAGCATACGCTCTTTCTGTGCTTTCTCCTTCCACCGAGATACATGTCGTGAAAAAGTGCTCAAAACGTAAGACACAGAATGAGAAAAGGTGCAGGGCTGCAGGAATGTTATAGAATCAGAGGTGTTTGAAGCGTTGTCTGGTTTGGTCAGAAAGCATGACCGCAATGATATGACGGAATCGCTTTTGTACTGATTCCGTCATATCAGCCTATTGAAAGCAATGAAACGTAACTGACCAGATACTGTACATAATTTAGTTTGAGAGTTGCGGAGGTTTCCATGTAACTAGTATAACAGTTGGAGAACAGGTGATTCGACCAATAAAAGCATTAAGAACAAACAAGCAAGGCAAACAGCGCACTTTTGTTGTGGGTCACTTGTTCACCAATTCTACTTCACGAGCTCACTAGTTTACGAGTTCATCTTTCGAACTTTAGAGATTTTACACCTGCGTCAAAAAAACAGTCGCATCAGTTTCCTTTTTTGCAGTCGACGTTATCACAACCACCACTGCTGCCACAACCACAGTTGCAACAAACACAACTATGGCAACAACTACGACTGTTGCAACTACAACTACAACAGAGAGTAAGTTTCGATTTTTCATGATGGGAGAGACATGTGAACTGAAATGAGATTCCGTGAAAGACGTTTTTCACCACTCTACCTGTCGCCCGTTCCCTCTCTTCTCTCCTTCGGAAAATAAAAGTGATATCGAGATCGTTTTTAACGATATATAGATTAAACGAACAAACGAACACGAATCTGATTTTGTGAAATAGCAACTGTTTTTTCGGAGTCAGTACGATCCATTAAATGAACTATCTCGAAGGAACTGAAGCGTTCTCAACAAGTAGGACTAGAATCGTACTGAAGGTCTTTTTCAGAAGTATACATGTGCGATGATGGTTGGAACCTATTGGATTCAACTATGTCTTGTTACAAGGTCTATTGAATTGTTTTATTATTTGGTGTTCTTTAGCCAATGATGCTCAGAAAATGATGCCAAATTCGAGATAGAACCAAGAGCAATACAACTTGTCACTACAAGCGCAGAAACGCTTGTGATTGCCTATATTGACGATTTTTCAAGAAAAGCTTGAAAAAATGGCTACAGTATCTAGCAAAGTACTGTATTCATGTATTTAGATGTTTGAAACGTTTATACTTGATCACCGCGTGAAGAGTAAAACTAAGAATCTTTGATCATCCGTAATATATGAGCCGAGAACGACTGTGATGCCATGGAAGGACATTTGACATCTATTGAATCAGATGAAGAAAACGATTTTGTAGCAGGTAGGTCACATTTCAGAATGGTTGGCCCCAATTCTTTTCGATTGGCTACAAGCGAGAGAGCACGTAGTTCAATGGAATGGCAGTCAGGATAGGATAGGGTGCATCTCGCTGACCTACACACTTTCTCAACGAGGCCGCTACATATTGAGAAGCGTCCCGTGAAAAACGCTGTTTCCATTACAACGAGCCGGGTAAATCAGAAAGACTACCAAGTTAATGATTATTAGGGCATATTTCTGATTTTAGGTGTGTTGAGAGAACAAAGTCGAGCAAGGCTTCCGATTTGAGATTATGAAAAGTTTTCAGAGGCCACCGGGTTAATTTGAAGATTTGCATGAAGCATTTCACATGAATGTGAATACTGTAGTCGTTTGCGTTAAAAGTCGTTTTAAGGTTATGGATTCAACACGCAATGGATAGGGAGGATGGCGGAGATGTGGACGGATAATTCTACTTCTGAATACACTAAATGGGACCGTAACGAACCCACAAGTCTGCGAAACTGTGTTTTAGTGAGTAGACCTAAACTTATAATCGAAGGAATAGGCTGTGGACCCTGAAGATATAAAATACAGTACAACAGTATAAAATGTGCAACTCATAACTGACTGTGCTGGGGTTTTTAAAGTTGTTCTCGTAGCTTAACATCGGAATTTTCCGAAAATCACTTCAATACCGCTGTGAATTTGCGGCGCTTCAACTCTAATTCAGGATGGAAGACTCATTTAGAACATTTTTTCATACTGTCACCAGTCTAGTCTTACTTATTAAAACACTAAGGAAACAGACACTTGAAAAGTTTTGGAGGTATATGTGCTCAACAGAAACTAGCAATTTTTTTATTCATCTCAAGAAATTTCAGATGCGCACCAGTAGAAGAAATCATCCATGGGGCGCTGAGAGATGTAATCAGAGGTACAACTATGTCTGCAAAAAACCAGCCGTTTAGATCATAATAATATTAATTTAATAAATGTTTCGACTTCAGAGAAAGCTGTGTTTCACCAACAAATCTTGTCAATGTTGCAAGTATAAACTATGGATAACAGTTATAAGTTCTTACAGAACTTTGAGAAACAATGTGATGTAAACAGGATAGAACGTACGTATACGTACTCAGCATGTGATGTTCATATTCGTGAAACATGTGGGAGTTGCACTCTATTGGGCGGCTAGCGTTCGACTTCGAAGTGGTTTACATGAAAGTAAGGCCAATGTTATGGACGAGTCATATTTCCCTTGTGTTTCTCAAAGTCTTTCCGTCCATCTTCATCCGATTTGTCGGCTACCCAGTTGTACTATCATCGTATACCAAATCACATTATACTGTGGTTTGGAATATTATGCTCTTGAAACACACCGTTATTTACCACTTCCAACCGAAAAGCAACCAATCAAACTATGAACACAGCGCAATAGGAAGAACACACTATATAGGCCTGATTTGGAAAGAGCGATCCCTACACCACGCTTGGCAAGTTCGAGCGTATCTTTCGATGATTTTATCACCATTGAAACTGGGACGAGATCAGCTTCCATATCCTTTGATTCAATTATATCCGGAGGTCACAATATATAAGCCAACGTGCGCAATATCGAATATATCCCCTACGCGTCTCATTTTCCTTATGTTATCATAACAATGGTAGCGATTGTGAAATCGAAAATTGAAGCGAAGTGTGTGCGATATTATTTGACAAACTGACAAAATACACTGATTTGTTTCCAAACTGTTGTGAAGTTTGAGTGGCTGCGAGAACTAGGAAGTGTCGTACTACTGTTCCTGGATATTGAGACAGTCTAATTTTCGGACGGTGGTATGATTAAGTTAAGCCCCGCATACCGCATGTATAATCACGGATTAGTTCGCGGTTCAATAGTCATTCTTTTCGCTAGTTTACCGTGAGCACTGAACGTTTTTCATGGAAGATGACTGTGAGATATCGCCTTGAACCACATAGTTCACTTCTTTGATTCTGTCAACAAACATTCCAGGATGTTGTTGATACTGGTTCTCGCATGTTTGTTCGAAGCAACAAACGCATGTCTTGCTACAGTTCCTGGAGATTGTGAGTTCACCTCTAAGAAGTCTTTGCAACCCAAAATACCGAACAATTTTTGATTTTTTACACTTTGTCCCGTACAGGACAGTTGCACTGATAATAATAATCGTCTGTTTCTAACTCAACCTCGAAATGAATTTTTTTTTGAGATATTATGTCAACCTGTAATGCTTCATTTCAGTCGACGATATCACGACTACTACAGAAAGTAAGTTAACAAGTCTCAACGGGGGGGGGGGGGGGGGGCGAGAAAGATCTTGTATCTGCACTATTTGCTCTCTCTCTCTCTCTCTCTTTCTCTCTCTCTCTCTCTCTCTCTCTCTTTCTTTCTCTTTCTCTTGCTCACAACATGGATTTGACCCTTTTCAAAAGGACCGTATCTTCATAATGTGCAATGTAGGTAAATTTTGAAAAATGAAAAAAGTCATTTATTCTGTTTTGAGATGAAAGTTCATACCTTACGGACAGAGAGTTCACAAACCATAATATTACGGACCAAAATAGAAGCCAACAGGATTTGGGTTATTGTAATGCAGCAATACTGGATCTGTCACTGCTTTGTAGTTTCTACGATATTTATACATCCTTCTTTACAGCTTTCATATTGGTAATTTTATCCATGTTTTGAATATGGTTTTGTAATTTTATGAACATTTTGTAAAATTTCGTACGGATGAACTCGGCATTTTCGAGAACACGGAACAAGACAGGCAGTACACACCTATATGAATGATTTTGGTTCTTTAATGTTAACATTATCGACCTATCAGCTGAAACCTCCAAGTTTAAGAGGAACGGTGCATTTAAGACGCGAATAATAATGGTTTCGTATTCATATTGAACGTTTTTCCAGAAGTATACACGTGCGAAAGTGGTTGGACCTTATTCGAAATGTCTTGTTACAAGGTTGGACGAATACATATGAATTTATAGTTGAACTGATTAGATTATTGTTAATTTTTGTTCTGTTTCCTTCCTGAAACTTTGTAATCAAATCGATAGGTAGTCCGCTTCATCCAAAGCAGGCACCGTAGCTGAGTCGTGAAAGTGGTGAGCTCACCCTGATTTAGAATCTGATCACAGTCTGGCCACATAGTTGCCAACTTTGTATGTATAAGCATAGTGCAGGTGACCCAAACTTGGGCGAGGTGATGACCAGAAAGTTCAGCTTGGAGCTGACCTTTCTAGGAGACTTTGCTACGGTGCCAGGTGTATACGGTGTTCAATACGCGAAATTACGACACGGCACACATGTTTTCTTGATCTTGATACATTGCGCTTCATCTATACGATGGAATTGACCTTAATGAACGTGAATATTTTCTTTTTTTAATAAGTTTGATGTCAAGTTGATACGCCAGCTTCAAAAACGAGTTTGATACAAAATCAACTAGATCAAATATAAGCACGGCTAAGATTATGCTCGACTTCTCATATTGCAGGTTAGGAGCTCTACGATGATTCGACCGAACATAGAATATTTCGAGTATTTTGACGTCTTGTATAAGTTTACAGTTGTTTTGTTACATTATTTAAATTTATCAATAAACAAACGCAGAGACTAACTCTGCATTACGGAATGGCATACTAATAAATCTGATCTGCATAATGTATTAACCCTCCGTATGAAAATGGTTTAGGAAGGTGAACGAATGACACGATTCGACCGAGCGGAGGACGATTGTAATGCACCGGAAGAGGGAGGGGCACATCTGGTGTCCATTCTCACACAGGAAGAGAACGATTTTCTTGCAAGTTGGTGAATTCAGTCAAGTTTACTAGTTGTGCGGACTTCAGGCAGGGTTCATACTCCCTCTCGCTGAATTCGGCAACACGTGCGACAACACACAAATCATGATTATCGATCGTGTCGCGTATTGCCGAATTCTGCTACGGCGACGTCGCGTCGTCAACTGGGTGTTCATACTTTTTGTTAGCAAATCACTTCGCTGTCGCTCAATTCTGCAACATTTGCTGCCGAATTCAGCGACAAGTGTAGTTTACTAGCTAGTAAAATACATGACGCGTCGCTCATTAGTTTTGCTCTAGTTTTTCATTTTTTCAGTTTTTCCAATTCAAATGATTATTATGATATTTACTCACGCAGTTAAAACATATATCACTTGTTTCAAGATTATTCACCGGTTATTGAGGTGGGAAATAATCTGATTGTGGAATTTCCAAAGATATCGAAACAAGTTTTTCTTACATTGTGAGTTTATTGACATTTGGAAAATCAAACTTTCGAACTTGGAGTGGATTTTGAAACAAAATAAATCATTAGTCGAGAGTAAAACATTGCATCTTATGAAAAAAATCACTCATTCTATCATGATAGAAATTTCCACCGAATAACCGTGCAAAAAGGTCTTTGAACAATGTAGACCAAAATTATCTAGTAAAACTAACATTTTTGAAAAATTCAATTGTGTTTGACCAAAATTTGACATGTAGTAGCAAATCGAAGAAAAAGTCGTTCATACTTTTTTGGTAACTAGATCAAGCGACATTACTGCTGCCAAATTGAGCGACAGCAGCATTTTGAAAATGCTACGCGGCGCTAATTCGAAGACAGAAAGTATGAACCCTGCTTCACAGTCAATATCTCTTTTTTTGTCTAAGTCCCATGCTCATATCTTTAAAAGATATGATTACGTTCATAATAATCTGCGTTCTGCGCGTTGTCGTCTACGTCTCTATAGTGGGTGCCAAACTTATAAATCTCTGACCCTCGATTCGTAGCAGAACGGTAAGCACTGCGCTAGAGGAGTACATTTCGGAAAAGCCTTGAAATCGAAGACATTTGCGTACACCGCGAAATGTGAGATATATATTATCCTCGCGCATTTCCATTGGTAACGACTATAGCACTCCGTTGTCTAGTGCTCTCTCACGTCTACGCACTCTGTCACTGTATTATCTTCCAGTTTTCGCCTTTTTTATCATTTTCAACGATTTCTAGAACAGTCCACGCATGGAAATAAGACAATGGGACATTGAAATGAGACATTGGGACAATTTAAATTTGAAATGAGACAATAGGACAATAAGGCATTGGAATCGGATGGTTAGGAAATCGAACTCATATAATTACTCTGTGGCCACTTAAGTGTTGATGCGCGAGCCACTGATGGCATAACTCACAAGATAATCCTATTGGTAATGTCCAAATAAATTTTTAAAAGGACAATTTTCCTTTACTTTTGATAATTAAGTTTGTAGATTACTTCAATAGGCCTTCAAACACAAATAACAAATCTAAAACGTTCGCCACTACATCTCGCTCTTTTTTCTCATAATGCCACATTACGTAATGTAAACGCCACCGACGTTGCGTACGAAAACACACAAAACGTGGATGAAAAAGCAAATCTGTCTTCCAATTTTTTCCGCTGTTCTGATCCATACGTCCGTTGAACCTTCATTTGAACACATTTCAAATATATTTTTCAACTTTAGATTTTGCATGTTAATCGGGTTCTAGAGAAAATAATACAGTCTTCTCACAACTCTGGACACTTGACAGCCTGTATGAAAGCTGAAACGCTAGTTACTTTGAACGATCAACTGCTTTCATTTTATATTGAGGAGTTTTACAGGTCTCGGATTGACTAGATACTGGATAGGGTTGACGAGACCAACCATGGCTGATCCCTGGGAGTGGACAGATGGTTCTGATTTCGGTTTCACCAATTGGGATAGCGGACAGCCGGCTGGAACAAATCAAAATTGTGGTCTGGTAGGTAGAACCAAAGCAAACAGCGCAGACAAACACTCGTACAAAACGAACCCAGTAGAAATTGGACAGCTCACTAGTGTACACGTTTTCCTCACAACGCTTAGTTTTACTCTAGATATTCCATGAAAAACTGCTGCAGGTGAAATAATTTTTCATTTTTCATAACAGGTCATGTTTAACCGTCTCTACTCCACGAGTCTAGGGTTCGTATTATATGTATGAACAAATGAATTATGATCGTTATCAACACTGGACATTTGGTTGAACAGATTTCGTTAGCGGTTTCAACAGGTAGTACTACAAGTGATACATACAGTACAGATAATTTAACGGTTAATTTTACAATGTTTGTCGATTATACAAAAAGAGGCAGAGAACTACCGTATTAGTACCTGTCACAGTTTTCAAACAACGGAAATTTGTATATAGTAAATGTAGTGTAGACATAGAAGTCAATTGTAGTGCCGGTGAATTTTGACTAGGATTATACGCGTATATTCGATTTACATTATAGGAGGGCACCGGTATCTAAACGCAACTTTGGGCGCGCCAAAAAGGCTGAAACATGTGAGCCGTTTGCAAACTAGGTTCGTTAGCTCGAATGAAACAGTTCATTAATCAGTTTCCTTCGAGAAGCCCCTTCATACTAACTTGGCTTTCTGCCACTTTTCAACACACTTGTTTCAGATGCGAGGAAATCAGAATTGGGCCGACATTCCATGTGGCGGAAGTGAAAGCTACATCTGTAAAAAACCTGCAGTATAACAACAATGAAATAAAGCAGTTATGATCAAGTTCTGGAGTAAACCATGATCCATGACAGAGTAAACAGAATGATCAAACACAATAAAAAGAGTACTTTACTTAGGGACCAGCGCGAACCGGCCCAACACCAAATGCGAAACGTGCCAACTTCAGTCAGTGATTAGAAGCAGGGGAAGCAAGGCGAGCAATCGTTGATTATCTGCCGATAGGACACTTATTAGTAAAAGATGTGTAGACGCTCGTTAGAGCCCGTTCTATACAAGTCGATCGTACGCTGTGCACAACGTAGGTATCCTACATGAACTCTAGCAATTGTAGACATATCAGACCAAAATCTTATTGTTGACATATCAAACCGAAATCTAGCCCCGTTCGGTTGGAAAGTCAATTTTGAGCGGAAATTTCCGGTCAGTAGGTTACCAAACTTGTGAACAAATTGCTTAAACATAGAAGGACGGCCATTATGTGACCGGAGGTAATCAGTTCCTTGATCAGTTGAGCTCACGGTTCTCATGACTTCGCCACGGAGCCTGAAGGGTGATGAGAAAACGACAATTATCAGCGTCTATATACTATGTTTCACTTTCACTCGTTGTTTGCGAAACATTGTTGCGACCGCCGTGGGAAAACTTCCAGTTTAAACCTCGGAATTCGATCCGCAAATCGCCCATATGAAGCACTTTCTTATTCCACTGTTCTTTCTTCTGACAAAAGTAACACTGCCGTGAATTCATGAACTATTTCTTTCAATGCGTTTCTTGGTGACAAATTACTGCAAAGTTAACGGAGGAAACAAATTTACTAATGTTTTTTTTAAAAATAAAACATTTCAAGTTTTGTACTGAACAAGAGTGTTTAAGAAAGCAACTAGGTTGTTAGATGAGACGAATTCCAATCACTCGACAAGAGTTTTCTAGACGGCGTACTTATGAATTTAACTTGTAGTCAGATCTATCAACTCAATACATTTTGATAAGACACCACAAAATGTAGTTCAAACTACAAAACGGTAGAATTGAACAATAGAAGCGTTATCGCATTACTCATTCCCCTGGTTTATTCGGCACGAGTCAGCAAGTTATACACTCCTCCGAGTTTGCCGCAAAGATAATTGATTCGAATAAGATTCGATTGAATTGATCGGTTCAAATAAGAAACCCAACACGATTCGAACACAGTTTTTCTTATTCAAAAAACAGTTTAGGGTAAATTAGCGCTCATGCGTTAGAGAAAAAGGAGCAAATGCTCCTTGTCTCAACTATGTTTGCTGACGAAAAGATTTCTTCTTCAATTCTTCGAATGTTCGCCCTGCATTCACCGGAACATTGTCTAACGATCTGCGTCCATCATTATTAAACCCAAATAGCCGAGTGAGCTATTTGAGCAGATATTCCAGAGTTAATTTCCCAATCTAATCCACAGAATTTGTCTATTCGTCGTATACTGAGTTATCACACCGCGTTTGGCGGCAAACTCCCCCGTTTGCAAGTGTGTGCGCATCCTTCAAAGATTTATCGGTTATCACGACTGCAACTGGCCCGGATTGAGTTTCCTATCAGTCGTTTGAACGAGATCCGGAGGTCAGGAATCATATGCGCAACATCTGCGCGACCCACTTTCACGATTAGTTATCATAACATTTGTTGCGATTCAGGAAACCGATTTTAATATTTACGTTGTATTGCATCTCGATCGGGCCTTTCTCTACTTATTACAGAAAGCGGTGAGAGATAGAAAATGAGTAAGGAAACAACATAGAGAGAGAGAGAGAAAGAGAGAGAATGAGAGGTAGCTGCAGTTTCTTCCTTGTCTTGAAACCGGTCTTCGAAACTATCTTTCACTAGTGTTCATTGCACCAGCGGCAGTCGAGAGCATCGCTCTACGTCTCCACTTTGTCTGTACCGAGGTGAAGCCCACCTCTTCAAAGCAGAGCAATTATGTGAACCAATCCCGTGTCATCGGTCCTTTAAACTGCAATTCAATTGAAAAATGTATTGCAGTTTAATCGAATGAAGCTTTTGATTGGACCACATAATCGTCCTTCTTTTGCATAATAAAAACTACACTTACCGTGGCTGATTTTACTCTTAACTGCAGCCAGTTCAACCCACTTCGAGAATGGATCACTTCCGATTACTCGCTAATAACAAAAGTTAGCTTCTCGACGAGTTCAACCTAAACGTGAATTTCAATCACGCACCAATCCCCATACGGCTCATGTCCTTGTTGTAACTACACACACGCGTTTTTAGACATCTATTTTTGCACATGGTCAGTGTACGTATGGTAGAACATTCCGGGAACTTTATCTCGTATGCTACTCCAACGTGAGCTATTTCATTGCTTTTACGTTCCATCAGGGTACACATCATGAATCGTAAGGTAAAACGGGAGGAACTGGATGTGATGAGGCTGCTCTAGCATACGTACTCAGATGAAGCGCGACATTAGATAAATAGCTCAGAATGGGTTTTCGATGGAAACTAATATATATTATGTTAATTCCACACAGTGAAAAAGTAAACACTTCCTATTTTTTTCTTGTCTTTTTTCTACTTCTCTCGTATTTTTTTTGTTTTATACGGAAGTAGCCATTCATATTGAAATATTCTGTATGTTCTAGAGCTCCATGCTGCTACTACTGATATTTGCCTTGATGCTAAGAACTACGCAAGCGTGTCTTGCTACCGTTCCTGGAGATTGTGAGTTTCGGATCGACTGTGCATGGTTTGATCTCATCATGTTGATAGTGATGATCTGTTTGCAACATATTTTCTCGCATAGTTTCTATACGAGCAAAACCGAGCCTGAAACAAAGTTTGAAGATTGAACGGTTTCGAACGAAAAAACGGATGTTGTAGTTCAAACTTTGAAACAAATCAGAATTTATCCGGATCAAAATTGACGAATAACATACTTGTCGTGCTCTTATAGAAACAATGCAGGCAATACATATAAGACGACCAATATCAAACTTTTCACAAAATCTGGCTTTTTCACAGATTTACAGCTTTTTCTGTGAAGTGAATAGAAAAATTGGGTTCCTCATGTTTTACGCGGTTTTCTGTGAAATTGTACCCCATTCTAACAATATTGGCAGATTTCACGCCATCGGGCCAGATCTGGAAATACATAGAGAATTTCAATATGAAATATTCATTGTTCGAACCATAGAAAATTTCAATTGAAATTTTTACTATAGATATTTTCAATAGGAAATATCCATAATAGAGAATTCCAATTGAAATTTTCTATGGTAATCAGTGGATTGCAGCAAAACTTGTAACCACCGGGATCGAACCTACGACCTTGTGCTTATTAAGTGAGCACTCTACCACTGCGCCACGAGAGCACACGAGAGCACTTCATAATGGAAAATTTCAATTGAAATTATTCATAATGGAAAATTTCAATACGAATTTTCCATATGAGTTTCTCTTATTGATAATTTCAATTGCTATTCTCGATGAGTACCAAACACGATGTTCTCATAGAAAATTTGAAGAAATGCCTCGAATCGGGTTTTCCTCTTGAATTGTAGCCTCTATGTTTGTTTCACAGAAATTGTTGTAAATCTGTGAAAAAGCCGAATTTTGTGAAAAGTTTGAAATTCGTCGTCTTATATGTTGTATAACTGATCATACTTTTTTAATGCTGAGTTACAATTGGAAAAGTATGATAATGACCTTGTGGAAGTAATAAACCTTATTTTCAGTGGACGTTTTAACTACAACGACTGAAAGTAAGTTCACAAGTGTCTACGATGGGCAGGTCTCCTGGTATAGAAAACATCTTTTTATCTCTCTCTCTATATCTATTGTTCTCTTTCTGTCTTTCCCTGTCTCTCTTTTTCTCTTTCATTCGTTAGTGGTGAAAAACAAGATCACAGGTAAAGAAAGAATGTTTGTGCTTGAATACTATCAGAATATCCAGGTAGAAAGAATCAAAGGACGTCGAAACAACCTTTTTTTTTTGAATTTTTCTTCGTATAAATTCAATAATCGTAAAATAAATATAACCAGAAGCACTGAAAACTAGTTTTGGTGGCAAGAAAAGCTGAAAAGAAAATTAACGTACGTCTTTGAAGAAGTATACACGTGCCCAGCTGGCTGGGAGCTATTGGAATCGACGATGTCTTGTTACAAGGTTAGTTATATTGTCATGACTCTATCGTATTCTTATTACACTTTGAAAACTCTGTGAATACGTAACCTTTCCAGTCGTTAATAGGATAAAATTTCTTTTTTTTTCTTTTTTTCCGTTCCTACTTTTTGTCACATTTTCGCGTAAGAAATGATGAGCATCAACTGAGCTGTTTGTCAATTACATAGTCAAGTGAAACAAGTTGAACACAGCAGAACTCAGAAACTTGCGATGACAAGTGCACAATTCCTTATTAGAATGCTAGCTGTACGTGACTTTTCAATTATTTCCTTGTATACTAAACCGAACTGTAGAATGTTAAATGATTTTCATAAAGGTTGGTGACATGATGAAATCGTTCAACGATGCCGAGGCGGACTGTGTCAATGTGGAAGGGGGGCAACTGGTATCCATTCTAACACAGGAAGAAAACGATTTCGTGGCTGGTAGGTCAAAACCGTTCACTTTTGGTGTTTATTTGCGCCAAGTTTTGTTGATTGGGTCAAAAATGTCGAGCTTTCAATTCAACTCGAAACTCGGAAAATTCTTCAATGTTTCAGCTTGATTAGCAACATAGCAACCCTAGTTTGCAGGTTTCGGAGCGTCTCCGCTATACATAGGATTTAGAAGACCAAATGTGATGGGAGACTGGGCATGGACAGACGGTTCAACTGTTGATTTTGACAATTGGCAAGCTGGAGAACCCGGTAGTCGAAACTGCGGTTTGGTGGGTAGAATTTTACTTTTGTTTACGATTTACAAATAATGAATATTAATGGTGCAGTCAGAGTTGTCGAAACAATACGTGACTGGCGAGAGAGATTCAATTCCGGAGCAAGTGAATTCTAACCGGAAATATCTTGCAAAATACACTGTAATTACAATGCACTATACATTATAATTATTAGAATCACGTTGTATTATACATTATAATTATTCACAATGCACATTGTAAAGCAAGTGAATACTAACAGGAAATACTTATCATAATACCTTGTGAGTTGATGGGTACTTTCAGATGCGCTCAAGTGGGATGTGGGACGATGTGAGATGTGCGCCAGAACATAACTACATGTGTGAAAAACCAGCCGTTTAGACAATAATAACAAGAATGAATGAGTTTTCGAATTCTGGAGTGAACTCTGTCCCAACCGAAAGTTTTACAATTAATTCCGTAACGAAAAGACAAGAAAAGTTCGAGGAAAATTTCTATCCGGGAAAAATGTTTTATCAAATACTGAACAAAATAATACCATTGAATGTGAACAGTACTACAGTCTTCATGTGACCAACAAAAACACAAAACGCAGATTCGATAAAATAACGGCGGATCGATTTTGCTTGTGTACGTGTACGTTTATTTTTGTCACTTGTACATGGAAACATCCATTGTAGTTATTGTGAACAATTCTTGCGCCAAGGTCATGTTTCACTATTAAGGTCACTTTTGAGCTGAACTTACTGGTTAGCACCTTACCCAGGTTGCGATCATATATAATGCGTGAACTGAGAAAGTTGGCATCGATATGGCCAGAATGTGATCAGGTCCTTGATCAGGCTGAACTCAAAACAACACAGATTTGAATATCGAAAATTGAAGCTATTCACGCCTCTTCTCCACCACGCCCATGGTTAGGAAAACATCTCAAAATCGAAATAGAACTATATAAAATGCAGTTTTCTCCCTACTGTAGTTTTCATAAAAAAGTGACAGGAAAATGACTTATTATGAAGTTATTGAATTAAGATATCAACCATGTACATGTGTATAATGTAGACTGGAACTCCGGCGAGAACTCAAAAATCATGATTATCGACACAGCACAACTTTACACTATGAAGCGTACCGGGATCCCACTACAAACACGCAGAAACAAGTGACACGTTACGAAAAATCATTGTCCTCTGCGCTTCAATACGACAGTTGGACTACAAATGTTAACCACAATCGACCATGGAAAACATTAACTTGTCCTCGCGGTCTGCGCTCAAGAAATGCACCGATAAGTGCGAAGCTCGTGTCTTGTACGCAATGGCATGTAGAACTTGTAATCACCCGAAATGCCATAGGTTTAAATAGTTTTGGTATTGTATTTTCTAACGTATTTACTACATTCTCTAGCACCTCTAAACCCGAAAAGTTTAATTGTTTATTAGAAAAAGTTTCCTGAATATTTGTGTTTACTGTTATCTTTTTTCTATCTCTCCTTTTCTACCTCAACTTCTCAAGATACACCCTGTGTTTGGTTTATCTAGGTTGGTTGTATAGTTGTAACTCAACATACTTTTTTGAAAGTTTTAACATACTTTTTTGAAAGATGAAAGTTTGAGAAATGTCCTTCAACATCGAAGGAAAAACCAGACTTGCCCAATGGTTCGGTTCTACAACTACCAGATGTGTAAGGATGTTTCATTCTCATGAACGTTGTGAATATTCGACACGAATAATTTTTTTCCGGATTTCATGGAGAAAAAGCGAGCGCAATGGGAAAATCTATTTTATCACTGCATAAGTTTCACTTTCACTTGTTTGCGAAACAGTTTTCCAGTCAGATGGGAAATCTTTCAGTTTTCACCTCGCAACTCGATCCGCAAATCGTCCTTTAAGTGAAACGCAAAATCTCTCGTGAATTGATGAAATTTCGTTGATCTCACGTTACTTCTTTTCTTAGAACACGTATTCGTATGTACTGAATTCATTCATGATCAAAACCATAGTTTGTAACTTGAATATACCGTGTTTTACTGCTGATAAATTAATTTTTTGGTGTTGTCAATTCAACATACTATTCAGATGTCCATGTTAATCCTATTGGGTTTGGCGTTTGTTCTCGAATCCACCAAGGCGTGTATCGCTACAGAACCTGGGGAATGTGAGTTCACATATTTCAAAAACACATATAGTTTGTTTCACCCATCGATAGCAGTCAGCCATGCTGGCCGAGCGCACCCTACATTGCAGGCGACTGATCTGGCAGCTTGCCAGTCTTTTCATTACAAATAAAAATCTAAAAAGTGGTTATTTTAAGTTTTTTGCACATATTTTGTATACAAAAAGTTACCACATAATCGGGGAGTAATTTAAACAACGTTTTGTGCGATAAAATTGGGTTTGGAATACGACCAGAATAGATGGTTGGATATCACTGTTTTTATTTTCGGCCATCATGTTCAGATGGCCGGCTGCTTGTGGGCGCCGCGCCACCTATCCCAGCTGAGTTCAATACCCAGCTGGTGCACAATTTTGATTAGGCTGATCGCTTATGTTGGAAACTTTCCAACACAATTGACTCCGCCCACTAAAATGTACTGTACTCAGACAATTCCCAGCCAATTGGCCAGCCACTTTTTTATTGGCTGGGCGAGAGAGTGTGCAGGTCAGAGAGACCCAGATGTCTGCGGCCTCATCGACTCTCGCTTTTGTAGCTGGCCAATCGAAGAAAATTGGCGCCAATCGTTCTGAGTACCTGGCTGCTATCGATGGGTGAAACGAACTATAGTCACGTGGAACTTGAAAACATTCTGAAGGTTGAGAAAGTGTTATAATGAAGGGCACACGGCTGGTACGTTTTATGTGACCATTTTTGAATTTATGTACACCCACAGTAGTTTATAGTTTGATCTGATCCAATCAGTGATACCGCAAAACTGTAAGTGTCCAACGTATTAGAGCTTTTTGAAAACAAATCAATTTCTATTCTGTTTCTGTCAGTTGTGGTAGCCACAAATAACTCGGTCGGTTTGGACCTTGGCTGCGTGCACGAAAAAACGGCGGAAAGCACTCAGACCATTCTTATTCAATATGGCCAGCGATTTTGTAGCGGCCTCGACGAAAGAGTGTGCAGGTCAGAGAGACACAGATGTCTGCGGTGTCATTGACCCCCATGCTCTCTCACCTTTGTAGTCTGTATCGCACCAAAATAGCAATCGTTTTGAGTAGAACGATTAGCGCCAATGATTTACACCTCGAGACCAAAAAGTTTAATTATTTATAAGAAAAAGTTTCCGGAATATTTCACGGCTTACTGTAGAATTATCGACAAATCAAACGGAGTATATAAGACGGTTCCAACTAAATTTTTTTCAAAATTCAAAGTAATTCACGGAATTCTGTCAATCTGTGAACGGGAAGTCTTTCTTGCGCCTTGCGGTCGAAATGGCACAATTTTAGGTTTCTTGTCAACGCGATGTTGGCATTTGACAATGAGATTGAGACTCTTTTGCCAAATGCTAAGTGAACGGAGTTCGCTTGTCACTTGTCACCCAAAGGGATCATCTTTACCATTTGCCATTTGCACTGATTCATTTTGACACGTGCCAAACCGTTGAGAGGATTCGAACCCTTGGCCGTTGGGCCAAAAGCAAGCGCACTACCACTACACTAAGGGAGCACCTGCATTCGAAAAGAATGGACCGCGCTATATAACCCCGCCGCAATTGTTCAGATTAACGTTGCCACACATGAGTGTATTAAAAGGAATTAGTTTATTAAAGAAATCAATTTTGATAAATATGAAACGTGAATTTAAAAGTTGAACACACCAAAAAAACATTTCAGCTAGTTAAAAGCCAGTAGCAACTTTTCGCCCAACATCGCATGTTCAAGTGTTTACTGTATTCTCTTTTCCGCTTCTCGTTTTTTCTTTCAAAGATTCGCACCCATAATTCGATATTCTATTCTCATCCCGTTATGAATATGCCCGCCCCGGTGTGTGTACGAACTGTTCGCGCTCTAGAACGTAGCCCGCTAGTGTAGTGGTAAGCGTCTCGCTTTTGGTGTGTCAGGTTCGATTCCCGCATGAGGCAAAACCTGGTTGACACGTGTCAAGAAAGAGGATCGTTCCTGGCAAGTGTCAGTGTTGAGCAGTGATAATATCACTTGCCAAGTGTTGAGCAGTGATAGTATTACTTGGCAGACATCAATATCCATGTTGGCGCTTGTCATTTGGGTTGGCTCTAATATATCCCAGAGACATCAGCAACGTTGACAAGATAATGGTTTACGTGTCACACCCACTCCGTTGACAACATTTTGGTAAAAAAAACGGAAATTTTTAAAAAATTTAGTTGGACCCGTCTTATATGATCGTGACCGTATGGAAATAATGAACTTTGTTTTTAGTCGATGGTTTGACTACTACGACCCAAAGTGAGTTCACATATCTCTACTAGGTGTTAAGATCCAGTCTTGTGAGAAATAAAACTCTCCCTCTCTCTCTCTCTCTCTCTCTCTCTCTCTCTCTCTTTCTCTGTCTTTATCTCTCTCTTTTCTGTTTCTCTCACTCCCTGTCTGACTCTCTACCTCTGTCTCAATCTATCTTCTGTGAGAGTAGAACTCAATCACTAATAATTTGAATTTAAGTAGATAATATAATCGAGGCTCGGCAAAGATAGGTTTTTTTCAGATATAGATACTTTGTTATAGATTTCATTCCGTAGACTTATTGGTCTGAAAATGAGTATCACTCGACTGGAATAAGCTTTTTGTGTCAATGAAAGCTGAGAAGAGAAACATCATATATTTTTTATAGAAGTTTACGTTTGCGAAGATGGCTGGGACCTATTCGAGATGTCTTGTTATATGGTTGGTTCATGGTATTGTCTATTCAGCTTATAGCAAGAATAATATAAACACTAACGGAAGCGTAAAGTCTCAAACACACGTTTTGCTAAATTTGAACTCGCATATTGGTTCATAATCTATTTAAACACATTGAGAGACATTTTTGAGATTTTCAGGGTTTTTATGAACATCAGATTTTTTCTCACCAGTGCCTTCTAGGAAAACGCTGTCTGTTCCTAACACTTTGTTTGCCTAACACAATAACTTTGATAGAAACTCAGAATAGTTATATCAGAGAAACAGAACACAAACCTTATATAGTGTTTCAAGAACTGAGAGTTGAATAGAGATTTGATCTATTTGTGCGAAGGTTGGCGATGGAATGAAATCATATGACGATTCCGAGGCTGACTGTGTCACGATGGGAGGACATTTAGTTTCTATTCTCACACAAGAAGAGAATGATTTTGTCGCTGGTAGGTCGAAACTGTACATTTTTGTAGCCATCGCTCTGAGACTATCAGTGTCTACGCTGGGGAGAAACCTTCAGTGCAGCCGAACCTCTCGCGAAGTTATATTTGCTGTCTGCAAATTAATGCTGGAATATACACATACAAATACAAAGTTGGTTTTGAAAACGACATAGCAGAGAAAATTCTCTTTGCGACGATATATGACGGTGTAAACTAAAAATTTGGCGCAAATCACCAAAACGAGTGAAAACCTTCATTATTGGTCTGATTCTAATTTCCGTTGTTGAATCATGCATTTTCACCCAACATTGGGCGCGAGACATTTCACACAATTATTTATGAGCCATATATAACAATATTTATTCATTCTATCAGAAATATGACATTGTATAATTATTTTGCTAAGAAGACCAAACTTGGTTCATCCAAATTTAGGCCACAGCCGAGAGAGAAAAGAGCCGGCACAAATATAATTTAGGTTTCTCTCGGGCAGATAGAGGAAACGTGCAAGCCTCATTTTGGATGATCCAAGAATGGGCCGTATGTCCAGTTTTAAACAAATTCAAGGAAAATCAAAAGTTTTGGGCCTTTACAGAAAACAAGCTAACGGAAAAAAAACGTAATAACTGTACGTAAAACACCTGAATATTCTAACAATAAAAACATACGAAAAACTACGATTAATTTCTAAAATTTAAAAAGCTGGTAATCAAGAAAACCATGTTAAAAAAATTAAAAAAAAACCAAAACAAAGATTCAGAAATACACTTGACTATTGAGAAACATTAGAATAGCTATATCAATGACCGCACACCAGTGAACTCATCCTAATAGTCCGGAATAGTCAAAAACAGACTATTTTCTAGCCGTAAAGAAGAAAATCGGCTACTTTTGAAGAGAATCTCAAATTTTCACGTTCCTACATCTAAAAACGGCTTTTTCGCTTAGTTGGAATTAACTGGTGTGTGATAATAGCTTTAACAAAAGTGTGCACACGCCCACACCTAATAGTTTGAAAAACATACAATTCCGGCAGAGAAAGATCTCAAACTATACAAAACAACATGGAGGGAAAGAGCGTAACTTTGAGCTAACCTCGAGCTATTCTCGGTAAAGGTGGAGGCAATGTGAATATGTATATAACTTACTATTTCTTTAGGTTTGTCATTTTTCACTTTACTACAAAAATAACTCATGAAAATAAAATTGATAACAACGAAGTAACTCACTCAAGATGCCGTTACGTGGTGCCAACACACAAAAAAGGCAATCGAAACACTGAACAGTCCAGCTATTGTTTGTCTCTCGCATTCAGAGGCTGTCTTAGTCGTCGATCCTCACTCACTCACATCTACACGTCTCACGCCGTCCCTGAAAATGAGGCGTATTCACAATTCAGTATAGAAAAAAACTTGATGAGATAACTTTCATTCCACTATCCAGTTCAGAGCTTCGCAATCTCAGAAAAAAATTAGTACTTCATGAGTGAAACATAAAAATAACAACCTGCCCATCACCAGTAATGTTGTCTGATTAGACAGAAAAATCGCGAAATGCACTGAATTTCTGCCAATATTGGTGCGCTTGTACTATTTCGATTGCAGAAATATGATATCATTTGAATTTATGAACGGACGGGTTATTTTTCGCAGAACAGTCGCACATTACTGGTGTATGTGATTGAAAACAGAAAAGGCAGATACGGCTCGGCAAACAAAAAAGTCAAAGAAGGGGGTCGTTTTGGTCCGCAAGGGGTTGAAATTTGCACGTTTTCAGCGAACAAACAGAACTTGCCTAAGAGTATTTTGTTTATAGGTCATAATTTAACTATATTTTTAATCATACGTGAAATAGTTCAGAATCGGGGCGAAAAAAGTGAGCATGAGAAGCCCCAAAAGTGATCATGAGCAGTCCCGAAAACACAAAATAATAGTAACTTTGCCTAGAATCTCCAACATTTACCCAAAAAAAGTGATTATGGCACAATCGGAACTTGGCAAAAGTGAGCATCAGCCAATATCAGGAGAAGGGGGTATTTTGAGTATGTTTTTAATTTTCGAGAGGGAGGGGGTCGTAATGGACTCTACGTTAAACCATTTTCTGCCCGCCCCTGATCGAAATACAAGAGTTTCACGGTCTGTCTAGCGCTAGCCTACTGAGAGATTACCAGAAAATGATATTACTTATCAATGTGATATTAACACTCAGTTCGCAAACTAAACAAACAGTCCCTCAGAACAATACGCAGCTAAACGGCATAGACTTGGGAATAACTAATATGGCGAATTCACCGGAGAACCATTTTAATGATTCCTAAAACCACATCCACCATTATTTAAAAAATGCCGCGGGCTCAGGCCGAAACACAGCGGTAGATATATACGGCCATTGTGGAGAATTAGAACTAAAATTGAAAATATGAGAATGGTAATAACTCACTTTGAAAAAATCCGTACTTGAATGAAACATAGAGTGACAACACACGCTGTAGTCCTCTGAAAATTAGCAATCAATAATATGATAAACTTGAAATGAGAGAAAACAAACAAAAACCACAAGAAAAGGCACAAAACTAAGAAAATTCTGACAAATATATTTTGGTGGACGGCCGGATACCAATAACGGTAAGCGCGCAGCGGTCGCGTCGTGGCTGGTTCAAATTCTGGAGCGCCGCCAGCTTTTGCTAAAAACGCGAATTTTCGTTTTGTTTTATATTTTTTTTATTCAGTTCGCATGTGTTTTGTGTTTCATTACTTTTTTCAGTGTCTAAATGCAATTCTTCATCATAACTGTTGTGTTGAACATTGCTCGTCACCATTTTGCATTATAATTTATGAATGTTTTATTCAAATTTTCTTATCGCTTTTTTCAGTCAATCCGGGTATGCTTCCGAACGTCCGGCATCTTCACAGCAAGCTCAACTGACGTGAGTGCGTATAGGTTTTGTATAACAACAGCTGCCATTTAATATTTTGTGACTAGTAGGTTAAATAATGGAAGCTTGATGACCGTTATTCGGGCGCTCCGAGAAGAGGGGAGTCATTTTTATTATCCAATACATGTTTTAATAATGGGGACTGTTTTTTACGGATGAATTACTTTAGAATCTCTTATTTTTGTGACTATTACAATCACGGCTGGGGGTAGGTAGGCCGCCACCCTGACTAAACAAGACCAGACATTGTAATTAGTCACAAAGTAAAGTCATGATAATTTATATGAGTAGACCCGTTCGCTGATCAGTCAAAAACTAAAAATTTATCATATTTCATAAAAACGTTAAGTTTTTAATTGCCCTCTCAAAACGAAACAAAACGAAAAAAAAGGGGGCATGATCGTGAGTATTCAAGGGGAAAAACATCCCATGCATCCCTTAAAGTTGTATATTTTCTCAAACAAACTATTAGTTCTATTGGTACCGTAATTTTTGACTGACCGCCAGCTCAAGGATAACCAAGTTTTCCTGTTTCGAGTGTGGGCTTATGTGATTAGATAGATAGTTTTCCTATTCTCCTGACATACATTTTACAGGTCATTGCAAGAAATAATCGACGCGGAACAGTTCCTTGATCCTTCCTTTCGGTTATAGTGGCCACGCACTAAGATGGATGTTTCGATGTTGGACTAGCTGTATAAAAAGATAAGTAGAATGAACCTTTTTTTGCACAATCCTTTTACCATAACCTGAGATATTGTTATATACCAGTAAGGTCTGACTAAGCGATGAAAATTAATTTGTTTTCAGATGTAAACTATAAGTGATAATCTAGAGTTTTTCATCAAAAGTAGATCGATTTTCATCTTTTCGGCTGAAAAGTAGTCCGTTTTTCGAAATTTTCTGGCGATTCGAACAACCTTGCTGGTGTATGGATTGTGTATTTTGTACTTTTGATCAAGTAAAGCTGAACGTATGGTAGATAGGTCTTGGTTAGAGATAAAGTTATATATTTTTCTAATTGTACTTAAATTTGTTGTTGTATTGCATTTCTAAGTTGATAGTTTTCACAATCTGACAGATTTCTTGCTACCGTGTAGTTGAAGTCAAAATCAGAAAGCCCTGATTGATGTGCATCTTGAAAATGTAAACAATGCGAGAACAAGTTGAAAATTATCACGTTTGTAGATATCTATTGTGAACTTTGGTCTCGATTGAACTTTTCGTCCGAAATTTCCGATAATATTGTTTTTTGCGTGTTTCCCGTTGCGGCCCATTCTCGGATGATCCAAAATTGGGCGCCCAAGTCTGAATCGCAGCCTCAACCGAAGCCCATTCCTGGATCATCCGAATGTGGGCGCGCACATTGTTTTTTATGGTCGCAATGTTGTTCATGTATATTTTGTAATTTCTGTTGATTTTGGACCAATCAAGAAAAAATGAATTTATTCGATGTCTTTTATTGTTGTTTTATTAAATATCACGTTATTTACGGCTAAGCTCATCTCACGCACATTTCAACAGGCGGGAAATGTGCCGTTTTAACATTTTGAGCATGAATTCGCCAAATTTTTAGTTTGCACCGTCTTATATGTACTGTGATCTGCAGAAATGGAGGAAGTATGCTTGGCATCACGGGGATATTTCGCAGTTTGTGAAATGTTCTTGAGTTTTGCAAGAGATACTTATAATGTCATCGCAAAGGACAGTCTGCTTGAAATCAACACCTCAATTGAGGTTGCTCAGTTTGAACTGGTCGGTTGCTGAAATATACCGGCCTTTTTGTCCCACCTGCGTAACGACAAATATGCACACATAAATTTCATGATTTTCCTCTTCTCACACTCCTATTCTCTCGTTCTACTCATGTTTTCTGGACTGTTATAATAATAACACTTAGTAATCAATAAAGAAAAGCTGTATTTTCCAACTGACAGATTTATATTAATACATTATATTTTATTTTCACATTTTCGAACAAATTCAATGCACCGTTTCTCTGGTACATAACTGTCGGGAATTAGTGGGCAAAGCGAGAGACGCAGGATGGGAGGAACGTGTGGTATTTTTTACAATACTTACTTAGATTGGTTGTATAACACACGGCAGAAACTTGTCGTTCTTTTGCAGCAATCGTTTACAGATCTCGGATTTTTTCCACATTGGATAGGATTGAGAAGACCGAATAACATGGGCGATTGGGCGTGGGAAGATGGGTCTCCTTTCGTCTTTACCAACTGGGCTACTGGAGAGCCCGTTAGTCGAAACTGCGTTTTGGTGGGTGGAATTATACCAACAATGAAACTCACGTGAACTATAACAAAATAGTATAAACTACGTAACTCACTAGTGTATGACACTTTCTCGAGCACCCTATGTTCTACCAGCCTTGTGATTATAGTGTGGAGGTTTCAAATGATGGTCTCCGCCAAGTCGATGCTATCTAAACACTTGAACTTGATTTCGTGCTTCTCTACAGTAGAAACTAATCTCAGTCCTCAAGCAGTACGGGTTGAGGAGTCAATTCCAGTGCTGGGTGAACTCTAGCTCGAATTACTTCATTGATTGATTTTGACCTACTTTAGATGCGTGGGAACGAGATGTGGGACGATGTGAGATGTGCGCCAGTCCAGAATTACATCTGCGAGAAACCAGCCGCTTAGACGAAGAATACAAAAATAAACGATTTTTACAGTTATTTATTTCAAATTTCATATTAATTCTTCGAATTCACATCGTTTCAAGGAGGTGATAATCATACAAATCGCAGACGTGTTATCACAGTTATTTCTTGTTTAGTTGTAGTCACTTTGTTAGACTTCATGGTAGACATTCGTAAGTTCGAAGCCTTATCGGGCGCAGCGCGGAGCGCTGCGCAGATTAGTTTTTGTTCAAAGGTCTGCAGACAATACAAAACAGTTTATTACAATTTTCTTTGAAGTACGTCGACCATTTCCCTAGATATTTGCATGAATTACTAAAGGGCAACACGTCTACAAGAAATTGAGTTCACGTTCCAAGAAAAAAATTGTTGAGAGGAGTTAGAGGACCCAACGTCTCGCAGAAATGGCTTCCGTGCGGGGCGGCGGCGACAAAAGTGTCCGCCTCCTCAAATCTGGGCATAGTTTTGCTCAAAATCAACCTATTCCGAAATTTTCTACACTGTTAAAAAGCCATAAAAAGTTGAGGTATACGTATTTTTCAGGTGTGTCGTAAATTTGAATATTACGTGTGAGACGACCGAAAATGGTCTCGCAAAAATTATGGATAGACCGGTTTTGTGAAAATAAAAATGAAAGAAGAGTTAAACGTGTAGTAGGAATCATTTTTCCAATGGAGATCTCATGACAGGCGGGTACAGCTTGGTTTTCATTCCTATTCATATGTCTGAATGGCGGATTGAATATAGTCTGTTTCACGGAACAATAGCCCTCTACAGTAAGATTATAAAACTTTTAGGTGAATTTATCATATCTTGTGGGTGTTCTACATAGTTCAAACTTTGTGATTTCGTTTTCCACTTTGGGTACTACAGTCATACAGAACAGTGAATCTAAAATTCTGTTTGTTGATTAGATAAATGCGTTTGAATTTTTGAAAGATTACTGTAGAAAGTCATCGATTGGTGAAACGAACTATAAAAGATCTATTTACGCACGGCGAACGGAGGTTCGATTCCTGCCTGGAGCACAGAATTTGCTATCACTTGAACGAGGTTACAACTACACAAACGTTCTGAACTACGGCGCGGTTCAAAACTCCAATAGAAAAACATAAAATTCCTTGTTTAGATTATTGTTCAAAAATATCATTTTTATTAAAAATGACCGTTACTTCGTAACCATAGAAAAAGAGTTCAATAAGTATAAAAAACGAGTGTAAAGAGAATAAATATTACTTTTGGATAAACATGTACAAGAAACATAAAAGAAGTCCAATAAAAATATTTCGAGGAAAATGCTAATCTCGCTTCTCTTGAAAACAACGGAGTGTAAGCTAGATTATTGTGAGTCGCAGTCAGAAGTTTTCTTCCGGTAGCAAACAACTCGGTATCCTTTTTTTGAATTTTCAAACCGAGCGAGATTAGACTTTTCCTCAAAATATTTTTATTGGACTTCTTTTATATTTCTTGTACATGTTTATCCAAAACTAATCTTTACTTTCTTTACACTCGTTTTTTATACTAATAAACTGAAATTTCTGTTGGGAATACTGACCAGCACTTTCCAGTTTTTCTTCGCGATTCGTCATGACTCCTTCCCTTCTGTCCATTCCATAACTGAAACGAATACACGTAGTATAGTCGATGCCAAGGAAAAGGCGGAAGGGTACTGTATATCTCCTTCTACTCGGTATAAAGTACAGTGTATACTAGATCAAGTAGGCGCAAAGAAATAAATACGTCACAATAAAAAAATTACGGAAAAAAATACAATTAATTTGGTTCCTAGAAAGAAGCCAACCAAGAGAAAAAACAGCAAATTTTATTTCAACAGTCTGTTCTTCAAGTACAAACTTAGGATTTTTTTTGTTTTCCAATTGGAAGGAAGACTGGACATAATAACCAATGGTCGTTCTCATTATCATGAGATTATAACACAATTGTTTCAGTCGCAACATAATCTCCCCAATGCCAGTTTGTGCGCATTCTTTATGTGTTTATTATCATTGAAACTCGTCCGAGATGGGTTTTCCGATCATTTGCAACACTGCTATCCGGATATGATTGAGTTCAAGGATGTGCTATCGTTAAATCAACTATATCACCGCCCAGCTTCCAATTACCCAGGTTTCAGACTAGACAGTTGTTGCAGTCACGCTGGAACCGTGTTTCATACAATTTTTAACAGTCCAAAATTTTTTTCTATCCTAGTCTCTGTGCTACCCGCAAGGAAAACTGTTGTTTCACTGTGTATTCCCTATCTATTGATTGTTGTATATGTGGAGTTCGTGAGATAATTCTATAACCTTATGCCAATGACACATTAGGTCAGCCTCACACCGTTGATTTTCATCTCCATTAACTAAACTTCGGCAGCGATTAAATAGAGTTTGCTCAAATATAGTATAACGTTATTCACATGGTTTATTTATTGAAAAGTGAGTAGAGGTTCTGTAGTGCAAGTTGTTTCTCCTTTCTAAGGTGATAACCTTGAAAGGCCTAGTAAAACATTCATTGGCACACTGCAAGAGACCAATTAAATTGTAGACTTTGAGAGACGATTTTAGGAGGTATATTGGGTTATTTGTTTGAATAAAATATATTCGTGTAACTGAGACGTTTTGGATAGTATAGTTATAGTGATGTTCTTACTTTCTACTGGCTCATATTTATAACAATTCTAGAATGAATCATCCGATGTTCTTACACATGTTTTCCGCTTTGATTCTCCAAGTAACAAACGCGTGTATTGCAACAGTTCCCGGAGACTGTGAGTTTTTTCTAGTCAAGGTTTGCTCAATCATAGATACACACGTATGTTTCGCCAGTTTGTTGTGGACTGGTTCGGAATGTTGTAAACTACTTCGATAAAAAGTTGTGAGAGAAATGGCTGTACGTTGAACAGTTGAATAGCTGTACGTTTTTCTAGAAATGAGAAAGCAGACACGGAGGTCGCGAAATTATAAAAATTTGAACAGGCTCGTTTACGCGTACATATTACTTTACGCTACATTTTTCATTGCTGAACATTTATTGAAAACACGCGTTTTGATGGAGTTCCAGCTGTACTTCGCTGAAGTTGCGTAAAATCCGAACAGCAAGTAACCATATCAGAGCTGCATTTGGTTGCAACTGAAAAAGTGGGGCCGTGCGAACTTAACGAGCTTCTTTTCAGTCGACGGCATCACTGTTACAACCACGACACAAAGTAAGTTTCTGAACTCGGAAAACTATGTCTATTTTTCTGAATATTGGTGAAACTAGCTTGTCGGACGTGATTTATGACGTATACCCCACTGTCACTCGTAGAACTCGTTCCAAACCATATTGTGGTTGTTATTGAGAGACACTTTTTTATATCAGATTTTCCTAGGTTTTTTCAGGTAACTTCGTACCGGGCGGGATTATTTATGTAAATCGCTGTCATACGAAAACGGAACAAGATAGATTGTTAAAAGCTATTTCTTATTGATTTTTTAGTTCTTCTCCAATCAAAATATTGACAGAAGATTCAAATTCAGACACGAACGGATTCTGCTTCAACAAAAAAGCGTTTTTCCATAATACATGTATTTGCAGAAACCTACATGTGCGCAAATGGTTGGCATCTTTTCGAAACCTCTTGTTACATGGTTGGATCTTTTATGTTTCTTAGATTTCTTACTGTGAAGTTGACCTAAACTTTGTGTGTGTTCGTTGTACTTTTCAAACCTAGTCGCACTAATAATCCAAGTATTCAAAAATCGTTCGTTAAGAGCAACATTTCAAACTTCTATTTGGACAGCAACAGGTCGTTTAGTAACTATTTAGGGTCTACCTCTGCGGGTAACCTCCCCCTCGGTTGTCTTTCTTAATTGATGGTCACCAGCAGCCGCACTACGGTTACCAGCAGGCGCTCTTCCCTACATTAATGACGCGCGATTGACTCCGTTTGGGTCAAAAACTATTGCCAAATGTTGAACGTTTGTTAGCTGATTATTAATAGAATATGAATATGTCACGCTACACTTTTTTTTCCATCTCTTTATAAGGTGTTGAATTCGTGAATTGACAAGTTTTCAGGTTAGCACAGACGAGAAAACGTTCGGTGATGCCTCGGACGCCTGTGGCTTATTGGGGGGACATTTAGCCTACATCGACTCACAAGAAGAGAATGATTTTGTGGCAAGTACGTCAATTTGCATAACAAAACGGGACAGTGTCGAAGACAAATACGTGAAACTCTTGTTTTTAATTCACTTGAATCAGCCATCTTGAAATTGAGCAACCTATGTCTATTGGAAAACCCGAAGCACGTGTGAAATCTGAATATACAGTATACAGAAAGGACTTTTCGTATTCTGATGTTCTCTGGTCGTTTCTTACATGACTCTGGTTTCGAACTAGTGTGTAGTTGAGAATGACACAAGGGTCCCATAGAAACACTACCGATCGACTGGGTTTTCCCACAGTGGTTATTGTAGATAAAGAGTAGTTGAACAATCATGTTAAGTGTGCAAAATTTCAACCGAAACCTGACGAAGAAATCAGTTTTCATTGACATCAAATTTGTTCAGCTTTTTCTGTCTTTGTATTAATAGTCGCAATAGTGTGCGACTTCTTGGCATCAAACACTTGTAGGTGTGTCTGGCGTCTCGCCGAGTAGAGAATGATGTTACAAAAGAATGAAGAATGAAAGTTGTGCAGGTATCCTAACGGGCAGATCTTGGATAGGATTGATGAGAACCGCTCCCGGAGTCTATGAGTGGCTGGATGGTTCTTCTCTTGCTTTTGACAACTGGGATGATATGGAACCTGATTCCCAAGATTGCGTCATTGTGAGTACAACTATTTTTAAGAGAGGGAAATGAACGTGAACCAAAACAGCACAACGTATGTATCGATCTAAAAACGGAGACCACATATACATGTCGATTTCTGCACATTTGTAGGTCGATTCTAGTCGCTCTGAGTAGTGTCGGATCAGGCTACAGAGTTCGATTAGCACATATCACTTCACGTAACATTCGCATGCCCACGCCACTCATCCAAAACACAAGGGTTTTTCGTTAAACGTTCGGAAAGAGTTCGGTTCCCAAATAATCACTGAATTTCATACTTTTTCCATTTCTGAGAAAAATTTAGATTGCAGAGTCTTATGCTACGCTATTGCAGATGCGCCCAAACAGCGAGAAATGGGCTGCGGTTAGATGTCAGCCACGAACGGAGGACTACGTGTGTGAAAGACCGGCTTAAAGATAGCCGTTCCCTACCTATAATATGAAATTAATGAAAATTTCAAAAAAATCTCTTAATGTGCTCCAATAGACCATGAATGAACATGTAAATTCAGGTTTAGCTAAAGTTGCTTAATATAAAGCTTTAATGAAAAGTACATAAAAATTTTCACTGTACTTAGTTCAATCAATTTCAAATCGATATAATTTTTTCAGTCAGTATCCGGTTTCGGGTGGATGAAGGGATGTTGAGAAAAAACATAAAATTGTTTTCCGCACAGTATTTCTGTATCTCCGTACGTAGGTCCCGCTTCGGTGTCGTTACGATAGTCGCTTTTCTGAGAAAACGAAGCGAGATAGAGATATATAAATTTCAATTTTTATCAATGATTCAAAATTTTCAATCGGTTCAGCGCGTTAACTCAAAGGCAAAATCATAGAGAAACGCTATCTTCAAATGAGAAAAATGATAATAAAACCGATGATTATACTGTGTGTGAATGAGAACATCTATGTTTTACAACCTCGATAAATATTTTGGTTGTGAATGAGAATTTACCATGAAATGTTCTCCAAACAGCTGATGATGAGAACAAGTCGCATTAGTTGCGGGTAACTTTGATAGGGATTTTCTACTAAACCCGAACTGTTGTAGTTATGTGTTAAGGATGTAGTTAAAGGGTATACTTCACCAAAATACGAACAGAAAGACTACTATAAAACTGAGTGTAGGCTCCTAAACCGAAGATTGATCATTCTATAAATGTGCATGAACATGAACGTGACACATGAAGAACAAGTTGTTATTGTTCAATCAGTATTCACATCTTAATAGATACCGAATGAATATGAATTATGTTGTATCCTTAGATCACTAGGATAAACACTAATAACATAAACAGATATCAACACTGAAGTTATACCTGTACAGAGAGGAGACGGAAGAGGAAGAACCGGTTTATTACCAGGCGAGACGATACAATGCTCAAACAGGAAACAATATGGCGCACGTCACTTCTCACGTGAACGCGCACTATGTTAATCAGCTAACATGTTAAAACAGGTATAGACCAGAAGTCTACTACTCAACAGTTTAGCCGAGATCACAACTCATTTTCTGAATAGAATTTTCAAGGCGGATGCGACTTTCCAGGAGTAAGGTTTTCAGTATTCTCCACCTCCATCTGCTAGAAAAAGTTTTCGGTGATGCGTTGATTCCCACGATATGAAAATTGAAAGCTAATGCTTCCCATTACTGCTACTCGAGTAATGCAATTTTGGTAAAATGTTAGAGAAGCTATAGTCGTCGCCAACGGAAAGACGGGAGGGTACTGTATATCTCACTCCCCGCTGTGTACACACACATTTTTTCGATTCCAAATCTTGCCGCTTTTGTGCTCTAATAGCGCAGTGGTTAGCGGCTTGCTACGAATTTTTTGCTCGCAGGTACGATTCCGGCGAGCGACATAGATTTATAAATTTGGCACTCTATAACATTCTTTGTAAAAAGTCGCAACACACAGAACCGATTACCAGCAATAAAAGCACTGTAACTCGTCTGGATAAATGTTAGTAGGTCGATGTGGAATCAGGAGTTCGGGACATACTCCCTCGTCCAAAAATGGTATCACTTCCAACCCATTTTTCCACCATTTTGAGTGAAATAAAAGCACTCAACTCCAAACTCGACACCATGACTCAATCTCTTCCCACCATTATTCAATCTCAACTACACCAATTCAACGACCGTCGGTGTCTCACTATTTACGGTCTACCTGAGGACTCTACATCTACATTGAAGAAAAAGGTGAATGCAATTTTCAATTTGGTATCAATCTCGTCTTCAAATGTTTCAATTCTCCACCGTTTGGGAAAACCACGTCAAGATGGTTTATCCCGTCCAATCAAAATTTCTCTCAAAGATGGCCTTCCGTTTCCGCGTCTTATTGATCTTTCAACTGCGATGAAAAATGTTCCTTCTATGTCAACATTTCATGTACGAAAGTTCGAGACCCCGGAACAGCGGAAGGCCGGATTCCTCGCCAGACAATCGAAACGAGACGCCGCCCGAGCTGAGGTCACCGACCAAACTACAATTCAACGCAATGCTGCTGCCCAAACCCCTCAAATGGACATTGAGTTAGTTGAGGAAATTAGACAATTCGAATCGTTTTCTCCTTCTATTCAAAGTCCTTCTACTCCTATTATCGATCGTCCATTTATTGATTTCCCTGATTTCTCTAAACTGGAACCGCCAGCACCTAACCCTCCTCCACCTTCTGTTGATGCTCAATATTCGTTTGATTACTTCTATGAACACCATCCTCCTCCCTCATTGTCTCCCAATCAAACCGATGAAATAATTCGTCAATGTGAAACTGTACATGCTCATTGTCTCCGATACCGCTTATGTTCTGTTGAGGAGTTCTATGTTACAATTGTTCCATTCAAGTTCCGTACCACATTTATTAGATTCTACTTCGAAATGTATGACTACAAAATTGTACCCCCATCTCGTTATAATAACGCTAGGTTATAAGTTCCTATGCTGATCTGCATCTTTTCCACACATTCTAATTTGCAATCTCTCAATCGCATATTTTCTCATCATCGTGATGAATTTTTATGTCCATTACTTCGTGATCTCATTCCGTCCTGATTTGTTCTTGATACATATGGATAAATGAATTATTATTATTATTACTGGGGGCCGAGTGGTCAAGTGGTTAGCGTTCGGCTGTCGCTCCACTGACCCGGGTTCGATCCCCGCTCGCCGCGGTATCTATATGGCGGACCGCATGAGCTGTCAATATATAGCTCACCCATGCCTATCACCACCCTCTACGGACAGTCCTTCTACGGTTTAATTATATTGATCATGTGTATTGTACAATTGAAATAAAGTGACAAACGGATGAAATAGGCCGTACACAAATTTATTTTTATACTGGCTTCGTCTAGAAGTGAATGCACACGTGCTACGTGGAGTAACTGTGCAACAAGTTTGATTAGATTAATGTGCTCAGTAAGAGATGTACTCAAAACCTTTTTTTTGCTCTATCGTGTTCAATCCGATTCACGTGAATGTACGTAACATTATTCATTTGTTCAGTTTCTATCAGGTTTTAATGAGATTTTTGATAAAAAATGTTCCTTTAAAAATGGTACACGGCTACACGCCTCATTGATAATATCATTGTATATTCACACACTGCGCATGAAAGCAGTTTAAGTGATGTAGGAAATAAATCGAGAATCCGAGCTTAATTTATAGGTGTGTTGTTCAATGAACACACAGAACTAGGTTACACAGCCCAAACCACCTGATTACACTCCTTCTTTTCCCAGATGTCTTCTCGCAACGTTTTATCTAGTAGGGACGACGAGTACGTGTATACCGATTGAACCCGGTGAGTAATAATATTTCATTGATTTGTACCAGCCATTTGATTGAAAAAATCGGTCAGTGTGACATTTACAAAAACCGATTGCAAAAACATTTCTCAGATCACAGCTGAGACGACATCGCGACTTCGGAATGAAATTCTCAAGGCAGATGCTACGGTATCCGACTCAGCATTGTTGTGAAGCTAGTCTCCACCTCGATCTGCCAGAAACAAGTTTTCGAAGTTGACGAAAGTTGCGTTGATATAAGCGACATAAATCCTGGAACCTACATGATACAATGTAGAGGAAACCATTCCTCCTTAGACCATGAAAACATTCATTCCTACAAAACATTTGCACATAACATTTTGCTTAATTTCCAACGGCACTTTTCACCAGTTGTCAATCTCTCACTTATACACAATATTTGCATTCGCTCATTCTATTTCTATCTCGTTGATTTCTTTCAACGCTTTCAAACACATAACTCATCAACAAAGGTCGTGACACAAAGAACAAGACAATAAAAATGACTAGTGCCCGGTTTTTTCATTGAATCTTCGCTCCAGGTACTTACTCTCACTCGTGTTCAGAGAAATATAGCCGTTTATAAGCAATAAAATCACTTAAACTCGTTTGGATACATGTCAGTAGGTCGACTATAAACCGGGAGATACTGACTTCTAGAAGTAAATGCACGAGCAACATGAAGTAACTGTGCATCTAGTTGTTTGCCTCTCAAGTTGTGATGTACGTTACCCTTTTCGTTCGTTCAATTTGTATCAACTTCTGAATAGTAATCATATTTATCTTTTTCTTTGAGACTGATATACGCTTCTTTGACATACCTTTATGTTGTCTTCAACTCGTTGTACGTGATTACCAGTTTAAGCTGTGTAAGCGTAGGGAGTATGTCAACAAATTAAAGCTAAATTATAGATGTGTTGCTTCATTAACACATAAAAGTTGGTAACACAGCCCAAATCACTTGATTATATTGATTGTTCTCCCAGATGTTTCTTCTCTCGACGTTTTATCTATTAGGGACGACGACTGCTTGTATACCAACTGAACCGGGAGAATGTGAGTAATAATGTTTCATTGATTTATACCAACCATAAGAGTGGAGAATTATGTCACTACTACGTTCATGACAATCTATCACAAAACAAATCCGTTAGTGTTGAACCATATAACCTTCTTACAAGACCAGATGAAAATTTTCAATGATCATTGAAACGAGTACGGGTCTATAACGAACAAAACGCTGGGTGATATTCAACAAAATGGGACCAGTGTAAATCAGAACAGTTATGGACGTCAAAAATATGAAATGAAATATAGAATTGTTCAACGACTGTATTCTGCTTCAGTTGAAGTTCTGGAAACAACAACAGTGGGTACAACGATCACACCCTCGACCACCACAGAATGTTGGTGAAACAACTTTATTAACTATTACAAACTCTTCTTGAATGTCACAAACACACATCAATGTTGGTTATGGCTCGGAAATTGCATATCTTTCTTAGTGAATCGATGTTTGAAAAGTCTCCTATCGCATTTTTTTTTCGAACTCGTGTATAATGGTGAATGAAATTCAAATTCAAGCGTACTCCAATCTTTGGAAAATTTTCCTGTACTGCTTTCGTAGGAAAAATGACATTGTGACCTTTTATAACATAAATACTCACCCCGGAAAATAATTGCAAAACACAATGAACATAAACGTACTCCGATAGATATGTACTCCATTAACGATTACAATTTTTTTATTACAAAGTCCATTTAAATTTTTCTTGCGATTTTTTATAATTGTTATTGTTTTGAATTGGTAAAAATAGAAAAACTATTTTTTACACTGTCTGAAAACGTGTTTTTAAATTCAAGCGGAACTTTCGTCAACAGCAGAGCCAGCCACGACTACTGCACTAACCACAATCGTCCCAACATCAACTACAACTAGCGGTAAGCGCGACACAAATAGTCTTCGTTACGCCAAATTGAGAAAAACCGAATAGGTTGACTTGGATACTTTCCAGCTTATTGGTCAGCCAATTTTTTGCGGCCTCGACGAGAGAGAGTGTGCCGGCCAGAAAGACGCGATTTGTTTCTCCAAGCCGCTGCCTGCTAGACCTCCCGGTCCGACATTCGAGTGTTGAGATCAAAGACACCAAGAGACATTTTTTCAGGCACATCCACTACTGCACGTACAACGTCAACAATTTCACCAACTACAACGACAGAGATTGATCCAGTTACTACCAGCAGCTCTATGTCCACCACAACCTTCATAACTACCACCACTCCTAGTACCACTACTCCCACCAGCACTTCTAGTACTACCACGAGCACTCCTACAAGTACTACTTCCACAACTACCACCACCCCCACTACCACTTCTAGTACTACCACAAGCACGCCTACAACTACAAGTACTACTTCCACAACCACCACTACCACTACAACCACCACCATCAGTAAGTTAACATGTCGTTTTCCAAATTGCATGGCAGTGTTTCCATTCGAGTTCAAAATTTCAAAATAGTGTTTCGAATTGGAATTGGGTTTTCGAGTCGAGGTGAGTTTTGGGTTTAACTTTAACAACCCTAGTCCTAATATTCTTTTGTCTGATAATTTGTTTATAACGCTCCACTTAAAACGTTTCCATGTCAGCTAGCTGTGTTATCACTTTTATCTGTTGTTTTTTCGTGCAACAATGCGGGGAAATTGATACATTCAAAAAAAGGCGCGATGAAAAGAGCTTTGCTGATGTTCACTATTAAGGAAAATGTTGGTCTTGGTAATTACATCATGAGAAAGGTGCGTCAGACGCCGGCGAACGACGTATCATTGGAAGTTCTTGAAAAATTCTTGCACGCGAAAACTGTGCGAGTGGGACAGCAGAAATTAGATGGTTTTTTATTTTCATGATTGGTCTTAGAAAGTTGATCACACGTATACAACGTGTCCTGTTTCACAAAAAAACAATAGGTTCATGTTGTGTGAGGAGCAAAAGACAGTATTTAGCGTATTCGTAAAGCTTGTATTTATAGGAATTTTCATGTGCGACGATGGTTACTCCCTTTTCGAAACATCTTGTTATAAGGTATGCTCTGCTCTTGTTCCGAACAGCGTTCGTGCAGTAACATTGTTAATTATTCCGTTGTCCACATTTCTTATCCATTAGTACAATGAATAACTTGTACATTCTGTTCAGTTACAATCAGAATCTCTACCGTCTCATACAGATACATTTGACATGAAGTTTCCATGTTTGGCATCACTGTGAACACTTCGTCAGAAAATTGCTCCGAACAGCGGTCGTACAGTAACATTGATAACTATTCCGTTTTCCGCTCTCCGATTTTTCCCCAAACACTTGTTAGGACGCAATAATGAAAAATGACAAATATGACGTGTTTCATCCTGACCCATATTTACTCATTCATTATATTCGTTCACGACAGCGAAGTTACTGATTTTTATTATTTGGAGTTGGTTTGATTCATTTTTGTATATATTTTTTTCAGCTTATCGTGGATCAGAAAACATTCGTCGACGCTGAGGCTGACTGTGTAGCCATGGGAGGAAACTTGGTGTCTGTTAACACACAGGCAGAAGACGACTTTGTAGCAGGTATGTCAACACAATATTTAAAAAAAAACATTATTCTCAAAAAAAACAGAAACACAGACAGAAGTAGATCTCTGTGCCTGTACTCATGAAACTCAATAGTTTGCAACGGGAGGCCAACGGGAAGCAACGGGGGCACTAAAACTGTGCAATTATTATGAAGATTTTTTTAAAGATTTCTTTATATGAGTTTTTGTGATTCACATCTCTTGCTTTGCGCCTTATTCTTGATACTGGTGTCTACGAGGCGTATCATCAGAGAAATAGCGTACGTTTCAAAAACCGCAGGTTGAAAATGAGAGGTTGGGAAGTATATGAGTGGGCTCCGAAGTTTGTCTTTTCATGAAACTCATTAATAGACTATAGACGGTAATCGAACTATGGGTTTTCTTGCAATCTTATTGGGAAAGTCGGTGGGAGATGATCGTGAAATAAGCGAAATAAATGATGACATCAATTCTATGCTAGTTCTAGCGCTGTGGCAGACGTATGCAGGTAGTTATTTTCTGGTAAGCTGTGGCCTGTGCGCAGCTCAGATGTGGCCGATTTTGGAACATGGTTATACAAAAATGATTTGAAGGTCTCATAACAAACCGAGCATGGATCGGACTGATGAGAAACAATGGCGTCTTCGAGTGGACGGACGGCTCTCCTCTCATCTTTCTGAACTGGGATACTGGAGAGCCGGATCCTCAGGATTGTGTTATAGTGAGTACAACAACTATCTGGCTGTTTAGCAATCCCTCCAATCTCATGAGAAGTTCATATGAGTTTCTCGTGAGATACCCCATGAGCTACTCGTGAACTCTCAAGGTTGTAGCCTAGCAATCGACAGAATCTCACCAGAAACTCATGCGAATAGCTCATGATGTATCTCATGAGATTTCCGAAAGATTTCTACGCCGCCTGAAAAAATTAAACAAAACAAGTGACGTGAAAAACAGTAGAATGTGTGTACTGATGGAGAACTGGTGACGGTCCAGGGCGTAGTTGCATCTCCATTCACATGTACCTTTTTCCCCCATTGTTCTGAATACAAATTCTGGAAAAAATAGAATGAATTCTGCAAAATTTTTCTGTAAATGTTCTCCACATGCTGTGTGAGAAAAGCATTCCATGGACGAAGAAAGAAAAGAGAGAAAGAAAACGAAAAGGAAAAAGCAATGCCCATTCCGATGCTCAAGTAGTACAACACGATAGTCTCGAGCTCCTTACAACTATTTTTGACTAGGCTCAGTTTTCATTGTATCTCTTTATTACAGGAGCGCCCCAATGGTCGATGGGCTGCGGTTAGATGTCAAAGAACGGAAGAATACATCTGTGAAAGACCGGCAATTTAGATGACTACATTTATAGCGATGTAACTATTTGGAAATCGAAAATTAAATATTCAAGTTCGTTCATATCAAATAGTTTTGTATCATAAAGTCTTCATGCCGAGTCTGGGTACACGCGTAACATGTTGAAATTTTGTGTCTTTTGATTCATCAACCTATTTGCATTTTGTAGGCCTCAGTTCACATTAAATCACAAAAAGAAAGTGGAACTGTGGCAGAACACAAAACATTACATTACACAAAACACTACTCGTAGATATGTATAGTACACTCATGGACGTGTAGGTCATGTTGATTCTCTACAGTTAAAGCAATTTTTAAGGTCTCACCTAGATCCGATTTCCGAAAAATGGGTTTGTTCCCGCTTCCAAATCCATCTCGTATCAACCGAAACACAGCTATAGTTCATTTCATTCCCACTGAGACCTATTGGCAGCGTGCCAAGATTTTCGGACGACTATTTCTTAGTGCAGACATAAGTATTCTGAACACCTTTTTCATTTACATGTTTTTGTGGAACTGAACAACCGCTAACAGAAATTTGCAGTTTTTTGAAAAACTCCAAAGTTGTGGAAAACGGCCTCGAAAATTCATTGGCACGCTGCCAAGTCTCAGTGGGAACGACCGGAACTATAATAAGCCCATCGTAATTGTTATTCGAGTTTCGTTAATGAGAACACGTATTTTCTCACAGAAAAACTACTGTATCCGATTACCAGCAATAAATCGTCTGACATTCGCCTGTAGGCACCGATCGCTCTCACGCTTAGAAATTTCTTCAAGAGAATAGATCGACTTATCATGCGTTGTATGAACGCAAATCTACTCTTTTCAATCAAAAAATTCAGGGAATACACTGTTGAGGAGAACAAAGAATGGAATGAAACAGTTCTCACACCATAAATGAATATCAATAATGGATTTGGTTATGTTGCTAACATATTGCTCTGTGGCTTGCTATTTTGCGAAACAAACTTTCATCTGAACAAGCAACACTCAAATTGAAAACACGAATGATGTGATGATGCTATTCTTTTCACTAAGCCTTTGAACATTCATTTCCTTAAAGATAAAAAACGAAGTTCAGCACTCAAGTTGGAGCGCACGACGATTTATTACCGTTGAAACTGGTCCGTCATGAGTTTTCAATCATTCGGCCGCTGAGACCCGGATATCTTGAAACTCAATCAGTGGACCAAGTTTACGTATCACTTCCACTTTTTGTAATCAAAACTTTTTTTGCGGTCAAGTTAAGCGAACGCGTTTCACATTCAGTGTTTTCATCAGGATCCGATCCGAGAATAATTGAGCTGTGAAGAAACGCGGTTTCACACTTTCTCAGAATAAACCATTTTCCAAACAAATCATCATATGAGTAAAACGTGAGACGGCCGCGACAATGTCGTTGCCGTCTCAGGTTTAACTGTTGTTTATCAGTCTGCGCCTCCTCAAAACATATGCTATTTTCATGAGTAAAATTTGTCACGGCAGCGACATTGTCGTTGCCGTCTCAATTTTGACTCAGTCGGCGGGGGCCGAGTCAGTGAGTTCTCAGAGTTATTGTTGATATATGTTCATTTATTCAGCTTATTGGACTATGACTCATAGCATTATTAAACTTTAATCATACTTTATTATGTATTTTGGTTATTCGTTGTCACAAAATGTTTTTTTCACCCAAAAACTACATTGTGTCACAGAAGAACTGATTTTAGAACTCCATGTTGATTGTACTTGTTTTCGCTGCGTTAGTGAACGTAACGACGGCGTGTCTCGCTACTATTCCTGGAGATTGTGAGTTTGTAAGAGCTGTTGGAACTCATTCGTCTGACCATATCAGAATCAGTACAGTATTATGCTCAATAGACACTTTCGAGAAGTTCGAAAATCTTCTGATCACTGTTTTCCAATGACACAATTGTTTTCCCACCGAATATCTGACTTCGATGAGCTTTCTCCAAAAATGTTACAAGCGAACTCGAACCGGAACTTGAACTGAAAGGCAGTTATATACTCGCGCTTCCATTGCTGGAGGCAGAACGGAAAACAAAAATGTAACCTACCGTGCACCCAGTGGCTGAATGAACGGTCAAAGTGTGCACGTTCGCGTGTACATTCTTCTACCTAAACCAGTAAACACTCGGGCATTTTCATACCAACCTACATGTCCTCCAACAAGCACAATTTCTCTGCCCTCACATCCCTCAGTGTTACGGAACATACTGTTATTCAATTGCACAGTCACGTGGAACATGTGAAATCCAACGGAACTCCGAAACGTGCAATGAAAAAGTGCACGGTTACTCACTAGAATGCGAACTTTACGTGACAATTAATTTGACTTCTAGTGCGCAAGAAGATAGACGCAGTGTGGTTGATACCGCTGGTGGTATGTTCTAGCTAAGCTCATTTTGGCGTATTGACAAAATCTAAATGTCCACGAGAGATTGGAACCGAGTAGTGCAAGCAGATGTGCGCCACAACATTTCGTATCGTTTTCAGTTGACGTGCTTACAACCACTGTTGCATCTACAACACAAAGTAAGCTTGAAGTTTCCATTTTTAAACTACGGCACAGAAACAAAGAAATTTACAAGATTCTGAAAACCTAGTTTACATCAGACTCTTTCTTCATCTAACCATTTCACCCATGAATCCACAAGTTGATGAATTTTTAATTTGGCAAAACAAAAAAAGTTATTTAATTGTTCCCTACATTAGTAAGATGTGTTCAGAAGTTTACACGTGCGAAGATGGCTGGGATCTCTTCGAAACAACGATGTCTTGTTACAAGGTGGGATATTACTATGTTTTTGTTTCATCAATGTCTTGCTCTTTTTCATAAAATGAGCAAATATTTAACGGCCAGAAAGGATGGGAAACGTTTTCATCGGACGATCGAAAAAAAAACAGAACTTTAATTTCCTTTCGCTCTTCTCGCTCTTCTCTTCTAACCTTCCTCTTTATCAATTTTAATTTCATGTATCAGTGACAAGAAACACATATTTCAAATTCTAAAGATGTAGACGGTCGATACAGAACATGAAATTGGTTTTCTAAATTGAGATTGATGAGAAATTTCGTATAGGTTGGTGAAGGGACGAAAAGATTCAACGCAGCCGAGAACGATTGTGTGGCCATGGGAGCCAATTTGGTGTCCATTCACTCACAGAAGGAGAACGATTTCGTGGCTGGTAGGTCAAAACAGTACTTGAGCGTTGTGGAACAGTTCGCGAGCAAGTGTGAGTTTAGCGAAGGAAGAGCGAAACTGCAAGTTTTTGTATGGTCCAACATCGTGATCCATACAAAAACTCAAAAAAAGTTGAAAAAAACTGAGCGTCTAATTCCTACTATATGGGTCTTAGTTCAAATACGTACATTTCATCGCTTTAGGCGTCTTGACTCTGGCTTTGTGGTCCAAAATTCCTACAAATCACCGGCTAAAACCGTTTGCAACCAACTTTTTCAGGTTTTGGATTGAACAAACAGTGGATAGGATTGAGAATAAACGCTGGAGACTTCGAATGGAAAGATGGTTCTCCTCTTGATTTTGAGAACTGGGATGATGGACAGCCAGGAGGGCAAAATTGTGGTTTGGTAAGCAGTTCTGTATTGACCTCAGTTACAGACATATGAATAAACCGTGGAATAGTCTTCCCAAATGAGCCCCAAACAACACCCAACGAACAGATGAAAATGAAGCTTATGCAGTTTTGTATAAGTATAAGTGCATATATTTAGATAAGTTTTATGTTCACCCGTTTTTTGGCAAGTTTCATTCTGTGTCAAAACATATATATTCCAGAAACGCACCCGATTCCGAGATCATAAATGGACCGCTGTGGGTTGTACGCGATTGGAGAGATATGTTTGTAAAAAACCGGCCGAATAGACAATAATATTAAGAATAATAATGAACATTATTAAAGTGCAATGAGCTGTCGTTATAAAATATTTTCGAACCCTTTTTTCTTCACGTCTGTTATGAAATTATTAGGGAAGGCGCACAGACACTATTTTCTGTGGTATAATATCTCTCAATGTATCAAGATTGCAATCGTGAATTTATCGTTTGATATAATTAGGAGTGGATAATGAACTATTATTATGAAAGTGTTTGCCATATTGCGGTTAAAGTCAATAAATTAGTTGTCTTACGTTCATACGGGAGAGAAAAATGATCAAATGAGAACTAGAAAAACAATTACTCAAATTGAGTCATGTCACAAAACACCTGTTTTGCAAGCAACGCTTAGACGAACTGCTGTTCGCGCAATATGTTTTGTTTGGAAAGGTGCACGGGCAGTGACTGGCAAACATTTACAGTTTTATAAACAGTTTCAAAAAATTCAGTTACGGAAAACCGAATTGACGATACGCAAGACAGATGAACAATTACTCATTGTAAGTTCCATCGAAAAAATGTGACAAATAAATCTCAGTCAAACGTTTCCTCGCAGTAGGGACCGGTTTTTTTATTCCTTCTGACGAATATTTACGATTCCCGGTTGCACTAATACAGCTGATGACGTCACACCAACCCGTATTACAACTGTCTTTTCACAAAACCCGAACGGTTCAAATAATAATTTTGGTTGAACAAAAAACAATGTAGAGTGTGTGCCTCATAGACGTTGATGTTCTAAGATCTACAGTATTACAGTCATTGCTAAAGGTAATAGAGCGGAGTTCTACTGTGGTTGCTAAACGAGAAACAAACAAAAAATAGAAATATGTTCACATAACTGTGTCTCGCTCGACAGTATGTAGTATACTAGGTCAGCATAGAAACGACACGTTGGTCACGGTTACAGGTAAGGATAATTATCGTTGAACATTGTCCGTGATCTCTTTCCCTCACATAGGTATGACGAACCCTGAGAGTGTCAGGTGGTCAAAACATGAAATGCGTTCACTTTTTTTTTGATGGAACAATGCGGCAGACCACCACTTTTCATTATCCGCTTTGTGCGCGATCCCATTGGCAACTACTCCGTGTATATAAAAACGTTGTCTGCTTTTCTGATCTGCCAGAGATGAGACACTATCGTTTTTCATAGAAAAGTATTTTTCAAATTAGGAAATTATCTCCGGATGCCATCCAAAAGTCCTTATGACAACAAATATTTTGTTTCAAATAATTATAACACTAGTTCTTCACATTGTTGGATGATTGCTGTTGTGTTGTTTTGGTGTTTTATGTATACTGAAATAGGGTTTTTGAACAGACTGTTCGGGTCCTCCAATTTTTATATAACACTTGTAAGAAACTTTCGTGAGTTCAGAATTTATGCTGTACGTACTAGTTTTCCTATTGGTCTTGGGAACGACAACCGCGTGTATTCCTACAGTACCTGGAGATTGTGAATATTCTCTTTGGGGGTAGAACCTGCTTCTTGGGTACATGGTCAACTGTGTGTAAAGTATTCCCTCAAAAGTCAAAACGTGTTTTCTCTATTCAAACAATTTATTTGCAATTCAGTCTGTGTACCAAAACGTGTGGGATCTGAAGTTCTGCGAAACTGCGAACCAACGAGTTGCGAATCAAACATTGTTCGAGATATTTTGTAACAGGGAAGTAACAAAGTACACGAAATATAAAGATATTCAACGAATAAAAGTATTTGGTGTCGAAAGAAAATGACTCGTGTCGTGTGGGTAAGATCGTAGTCGTGAAGTAGTTCTTGTTATTCCTACTCGGACACTTTGCTAGCTTTATCCAGTAGTAGAAGAGCCCCGGGGGCAAGAATCGGCATGCATCCCGAAAGTTTAGACGCCCAAAATATCCGGGAAATCTACATTTCATCTTTAAAAGTCCGCATGAAAACAAATCAGAGTACACTCATTATGAAACATAACTTGAAACTATTAAAATAACAAACAAACAATTTTACACATTTCGGACTTATTGGCAAATTTTCAGTTGATGCTCTCACGACGACCATTCCATCTACAACTACGACACAACGTTAGTTGTCTCATGCTTTTTTTCTAATTCCGTTCAATTTCTCTCTCCCCCTCTGTCTCTGTCTATCGGCCTCTCTGTCTCTCTTCTCTTTTTCTGAGAAACTTAACTAATCAGATATACTTTTTTATTACCAAACAAACTTTTGTTTGTTTAATTTTGTAATATTCCTGGAGTCATTAGTCGTGTTTGCAGTCGATGTTATCGTAACAACCGTTCCAACTACAACTACAACAGAAAGTAAGTCTCCAAATCCTTGCTCACTGCTATGTACTTGGTAAGTCCATAAAACGAAACTTATATAATATAGGAACGACAGGAAGTATATTCATGACTACGATCTTACCCACAGGACACGAGTGACTTGTCTACGCAGAGCCACGGTTACAGGTCAATATTACTCAGGAGGCTGTCACTAGCAATGAACAACACAATAGAAAAATTTTGAATTAATTTTGGGCTCGTTTTCAACACATTTCAGTGGATGTTAGCACAATAACATCAACTACTATTACAACTACAACTTCAACCACAACAACCACAGAGAGTAGGTTTTTCTTATTTTGTTCTATGGAAACTAGTTCTCAGAACCAATAGACGGCCAACCTAGCTTACCGCAATTTTAACGCACTGGAAGTTTTCTTGTATTTTCACTGTTAGACGTGTCAATAGGGACATAAACACCATACCACACACTTATAGTGAGTGCCAAATTTATGAATTTCTCTCTCTTGCCGGAATCGAACCTGCGAGCAAAAGTTCTGTAGCTAACCACTGCGCTACAAGAGCACATAGTTGGTAGGGTTCGGAATCAAAGGCATGTGTGCGTACACAGCGGAAAGTAAGATATACAGTACCCTCCCGCTTTTCCGTTGGCAAATACTATATTTGTAGGAGTCTACATGTGCGCAGATGGCTGGAATCTTTTTGAAACGTCCTGTTACATGGTTGGAGTTTTTCACGCTTTGAATTATTTCTTCAATGTCGACGTTTTCGTTTTTGACCCATTTGACCAAAATGTTGGTCGTGGTTCAATCTTCATAGAATCCATGGTTTATCAAATATCAACGGGTTTCAACCACAAACACAACGGGATATGCCAAATGCATGGTGTCGGCTTGGTTTGGAACGAGCGAACCTCAAACAGATTTAGCCCAACTTTAAACTTTGCTAAATTGACCACGTTATTTTATCGACTTCTATGCTATAGCCTGGAAATATCAGAAGTTTGTATGCAATTCCTGTTGATTGTTGAGCGAACGGTTCAGTCAGCAAACCCACCACATGAACCAATTCAAAAACATCAGAGTGCCACAGTCGGAATGTAAAAGACGAATTGGTCGACATGAATATAATATATGATATTATCATGCTACAGCACAGCAGCAGAAACAACATAATATTAGCATGCAGTTTTTGTCTTACAAGCATTGATTTGTTGAATCAACAACTCTCTAGGTTAGCCAAGACCAGAAGTCGTTCGGTGATGCAACGGCCGACTGTATTTCATTGGGAGGACATTTTTGACCCATTTGACCAAAATGTTGGTCGTGGTTCAATCTTCATAGAATCCATGGTTTATCAAATATCAACAGGCACCGTAGCAGAGTCGTGAAAGTGGTGAGCTCACCCTGATTTAGAATCTGATCACAGTCTGGCCACATAGTTGCCAACTTTGTATGTATAAGCATAGTGCAGGTGACCCAAACTTGGGCGAGGTGGTGACCAGAAAGTTCAGCTTGGAGCTGACCTTTTTAGGAGACTTTGCTACGGTGCCAGGTTTCAACCACAAACACAACGGGATATGCCAAATGCATGGTGTCGGCTTGGTTTGGAATTGACTCACAAGAAGAAAATGATTTTGTGGCAGGTACGTCAACTGCAATTTTTTTGAAAAACGTAGTAGTAAACCAAGCATGCTCGTAGAATTGTGTACTACTTTCGTAAACCGCACCTGTTTTAGACGAGAGAGGAAGCAAAGGTCTGAAAAAAAACGTGCGTGTACATGAAACCTTCGAATTTCCGGGTTACAATGTAATGTTGGAACTTTCCACATGATTCTGCTTCTGAGTAACGGTACGTATGCTAGAAAACTACGACATCTCTATCCTTACGTGAGGCCTCGCTTTGCTCATAATTTTGTATCATCCGGACGTGTATTCGGGCATGCAAAAAAAAACAACGTATGTTTAACGAGACACAGACACCGATAACTCAGAAGGTACGGTCCCCCGATCTGGCCCCGATTCATCAAAGAATGAAAGTTCAACAGGTATCATAACGAGCAGATCTTGGATAGGTCTGATGAGAACCGCTGGAATAGTGGCTGGATGGTTCTTCTCTTGGTTTCGTGAACTAAGATGATATGGAACCCGATCCTAAAGATTGCGTAATTGTGAGTGGAACTATAATGTGAAGAAATGAATCATGAAACAAATGAGTACAACGACGAAACAAAGCTATGATAATGTGATTCGATGTATTTGTTTAGTAATTGTGGCACTGCAAACTATCGAAATTTTGCCGAGACGCTTACCACTACACTAAGCGGGCTATATTCTGGAACGCGAACAGTTCGTACACACACCGGGGCGGGCATATTCATGACGGGATGAGAATAGATTATTGAATTATGGGTGCGAATCTTCGAAAGAAAAAAAACGAGAAGCGGAAAAGGGAATACAGTAAACACTTAAACCTACGATGTTGGGCGAAAAGTTGCTACTGGCTTTTAACTAGCTCAAATATTTTTTTGGTGTGTTCAACTTTTAATTTCACGTTTTATGTTATGAAAATTGATTTTTTTTAATAAACTAATCCCTTTTAATACACTCATGTGTGGCAACTTTATTTTCAAATGCAGGTGCTCCCTTAGTGTAGTGGTAGTGCGCTTGCTTTTGGCCCAACGGCCAAGGGTTCGAATCCTCTCAACGGTTTGGCACGTGTCAAAATGAATCAGTGCAAATGGCAAATGGTAAAGATGATCTGTTTGGGTGACAAGTGACAAGAGAACTCCGTTCACTTAGCATTTGCCAAAAGAATCTGAATCTCATTGTAAAATGCCAAGATCGCGTTGACAAGAAATCGAAAATTGTGTCATTTCGACCGCAAGGCGCAAGAAAAAGTTTCCGTTCACAGATTGACATAATTCCGTGATTTACTTTGAATTTTGAAAAAATTTAGTTGGAACCGTCTTATATACAGGTTGAACTCAATTGAACGGTTGATTGTCCTGCCTTCTTTTTCTCTATAGTCTTAACAAAATCTGTTGGTAATATTTGGTTGAGAATACTAGTCATAATTTTATACATTCTAGGTTCTCTCTCTACGCTTCGCATAGGTGCTTCACAGTAATCAAAATGAGACAAAATGAGACTATATTTTCCGATACTGTTCCGTTCAATGCGTATATTTATTCATATCAATTGTGTCTCTTAACTTTCTCTTCTTCGTTATATTCGGAACCTCCTGGCGTTCTGATCATCGACCATCGTGCCCTCGTGACTTATGGGGGGAGGTTGGTGGTTGCACCTTTTGCAGCCAGACTATACCAGGTTGGATAGTTGCGTTCGCCAGTCCAATACCACCAGTCCACCTCCAGCCCGCTCCAGCTGCCCAGGCCCCATGAGAAGTCCCGCCAACTCTCGCCACTCGCGCCTGGCCCACCCTTATACAGTCACGAGATCCACACAAATCCTGGATAATTTGTTTTCTCCTTTACATGCGTATTATCATTTTTGAGATCAGCAAGTTCGATACTCATAAGTGTTCAACATGGTCTGTTGACGAGTTATTAGGGTTGTTAATCGAGTTCAAAATTTCGAGTTTTCGAGTTTTGGGAAATTTCGAGTTTTCGAGTTTTCGAGTTTTCGAGTTTGGCGAAAAATCAAGTTTTCGAGTTTTGAAAAATTTCGAGTTTTCGAGTTTTCGAGTTTCCGAGTTTTGGGAAATTTCGAGTTTTCGAGTTTTGGGAAATTTCGAGTTTTCGAGTTTTGGGAAATTTCGAGTTTTCGAGTTTCGAGTTCGACTCAACTCGAAAATTTTCGAGTTTTTTCGAGTCGAGTCGAGTTTCGAGTTCGACTTTAACAACCCTACGACTTATCATTATTATTAGTATTAACTGATGGAGTTGAAGCGTAGAGTGAGATAGCTGGTTACCCCTCGAACAACACAATGTTTTTTTTTACATGTACCTTAATCTGTGACTGCTCATCTCCTCATTCCAGTTTTCTACTTCTCATTCTCATATTCATTATAGTCCCAATCAAATCAGAAACCAGTTAATGATCTTCAAATGAAATGGCAAGATTATCCCAAAAACGTTGTATAATTACTAATTTCCTACAAAAAAGGTACAATCACCGTTCAATCTCATAAGGCATCAATCATCATGAGCGCCTAACAGGGTCCCAATATCCTTTTCCTATTCTGAACTTTTCTTCTTTCATTTCTCCAATCGGAGTGCCACAACCAACAATGTGGAAAGTCAGGTGTTGAATCGCGAATAAATCTATTCTATTCTATTCTATTTAATTTGTGTAATGAACTGATGCTTCCTTTTGTTCGCTCAAATGAGAGGGGAGACCAACTTAGGCAAATAAGTCGATTTGCCAAACCAACTTCTACTCATTTCCGAACATTGATATCAGTCTGTTGTAGTTTATCCCCATTCAGACATTATCATCTGTATATTTTACGCAATTTCAGAAGCGTCCAAATAGCGAAAAATGGGCTGCGGTTAGATGTCGAAGGACATAGGACACGTCTGTGAAGGACCAGCTTAGAAGACAAAAATAATCACAATATCGATAAGTGTTCTATTTCATAGATTCAGTTTCGGAAAACAAAGTTGACGATAAGCAAAACATAAAAACAAGTACTCATAGTAAGTTCCATCGAGAAAAATGTGATAAACAAATCTCAGGCGAACTTTTTCTTGCAGTAGGGACCGGTTCTTCTGTTCATTCTGACGAACATTTACGATCTCCGTTCGCACTGATAGAATTGCTAGTGAAATGACATCACTATCGTTTTTGACTGTCGTTCTACAAAACAACGAGGGCTTCAAATGATCACTAGCAAAACTCTCTCTGTTGAACTGACACCACATTTCAACACGTGTTTTGTTGGTTGTACTCTCTCAAAGATTTCATTTCTCTCATCATATAGGCCTCAAAATACCAATTACAAACACAAACATCTTTTTCATATTCATTTCGCTCAGTTTTCTCATAAAAGTGATATACGCACACTGTGAAGAAGTAACGCACAAAAAAACAAAAAATGGTGATGCAAATAGAAAAACCTTTTTAATATGTATCACACAATGCAGAGAGTGGTTTGAAAATTGATTTGAAAAACTAATTCACCAAGCTTTATTGCGTCACAGAAAGAATGGTCATGTTCGGATAGGTAGTCAAAGACATAAGCATTTTTCTCATTTCAAATTTCAAAGGTTGTCAAAGGACTGTTGGAACCCAACTGGATGATTATTTCAAATAAAATAGTCTCTTCAATGGAAATGAGGCAAACTACTGTGTTCAGGAATGCATGTTCGCAAGCAGTTCTTCTCCCTCCTTTCAAGAAGTTTCTCGCATGTCACTGGATCAATGCCATTAGAGCATTCGATAATCCACCATGATGTCTTCAATGAAGGAGGGACCAAGATCAACTCAGAAGAAACTGCTACTACAAAGATCTGTGACATGTATGATGATCACCGCCTCGTAACGAAGCGACGTGAAAGAATAAATATGAAAATATATGAAAACTGTGTTTCTGACCATCCCTACAATAAAGTGGAACATTTTCTCATGATTATGATTATGTTCGTACGGCCGAATGACAGGTGTGGACTACTTTAGTTACAACTTGACGGTGAAAGTATTCTTCTATAGACATAAATTTGAAGAAAGGGAAGGATGATCAACACAAAAAAACATCAGCGCTTACAGCTTTCCCACTTTCACTTCTCGTTTTTAGACAATATTGCGGTCAACCAACCACGTTTCATTATCTGTTTTTTTTGTCATGCCATTCGCGAAATTCCCTATATATAGGAGAACGTTTTCTTCTTTTGTGACTTACGGAAGACTAAACTATCTCGAACAGTCATAAGACATCTTCATCACGTTATTGAAGTTGTACTCACGTTATTTATTTTACTGCTCTGCACATTATGTATTTTTTAATTTAGGTCTCTAGATTATGGATTTAGGTCTTTAGAGACAGAATGTACAAATTGCTTGATTTGTGAAAACTCATGCTGCTCTTACTATTTGCTGCATTAGTTTTGGAAACGACGAACGCCTGTCTTGCTACAGTTCCTGGAGATTGTGAGTTGACTGGTTGAGCGAAAACAGAATAATCGCTCAAAAGTCAGAACTTATTCTCTTTGATACAACTATTACAGAAAAACACGTGTGCATTGAAGATGAGCAAAAATTCAAACCAAACATATTGCGAATCGAATAAATTTCCACTGAGCTTCACAAACCCGAAGTGTCGAGAACGTCTCGAATTCATAATGTAATAGCCAGTGTAGGTGAAACAAAGCAGACAATTAATCTTGAAGACAAATTTAGCATGAAATACGAAGTATCGAACAACAAATGTTTCTACATCTCTCGGACGCATCAGTATTACTTTCAGTCGATGTGCTCACGACAACTATTCCAACTAGCACTACAACCGAACGTTAGTTTTTCAAGTCGAAAAGTCCTCCCTGTCTCTCTGTCTCTTTCTCTCTCTCTCAAACGAAGGTGCTCCAACAGTCGTGATCACATTCCATGATCTACCAGAAAATATCAGAAACTTGAAACTAACAGAAAAGACAGAAAATAATTTTCGAGAAGGAACTTATTCTCGCGTAATTGGGACCGGTTCTGGTGTTCATTTTGACGGATATTTACGACGTCCGGTTGCACTGAGAGACTCTCATAAATCAGTTGTATAACTACCGTTCCACAAAAACCAGGGTTCCGAATGCTAATTGGGTAAACTAATCATCCTGAACAGAAAACGGTAGAGAAGGTGCTGTTTCAGGATCTTCAGTCGCCGCTCGATGTAATGGTTTTACCAAACGAGAAACATCTCACGAAATTGACATAGAAAAACTAATAGCGTTGAAACTCGTCCGTAATAGCTTTCCTTATCGAAATATGGTTAGCTGATATCTGGGTTTGTGAACAACGGGGAAGTGTTATCAAAACACGAAGTACATCAGCGCTCACGTCTCACTTTCACTTCCTGTTTTTGAGATTTTATTGCGGTCAGCCAACCATGTTTCGTTATCCGTTTTTTTGTTTCTATCTCACTTGCGGCTCACCCTATATATAGGAAAACGTTATCGTCCTGACTCTCACTTACCAGAGATGAAACACTGTCTCTGTGAAAACTTTTCTCTATTGGAATATTGTTTATTTGATCGGTTTTTCAGTGTTTGTTGATATTGTGTATATGAGAACAGAATTCATTGACTCAGTTTCTTGCCCATGTGTATGTAGAATTTGCTCGAGTGGTGAAAGTTTTTGAAGAATGATTTTTAGAAGCCATGCTGTACTTACTAGTTTCCGCACTGGTTATGGGAACGACAAACGCGTGCCTTGCTACAGTTCCTGGAGATTGTAAGTTTTCTGGTTGAGCGAAAACTGAATATTCTCTTGAAAGTTAAAACTTTTTCTATACATACAAATCATTTACAATTCAGTCGCTCCAGCTAATCGTGTACCGTTAACGTGTACATTTTAAAACTGCAAAAATGTGAAACAAACATATTGCGAATCAAGGGTTGACTGATTGAGTTGTTCTGCTGCATAGCAGAAATGTACAAACAGACAGTGATAAGTTCATCCATAACAACATGATTTCTGGCCCCTGAACCAGATCGGATTTTTCAGTCGATGTTCTCACGACAACTATTCCGACTACAACCACGACAGAAAGTAAGTATCCAATTTTATTCAGAGTTTCGAAGTGGTTGGTAAAAATCAGAAACTTTTTCAGTAGTTTCATTTATTCTCTAAAGATGCGAACTCATTCACCATCCTCCCTTTATCTCATTCAACCAATGTTTCACGGAACGATGATCTGAAAATAGCAAGCGTCATATCGTTGCGGTTCTGTATCCGTACTGTCTAAAATCAGTTATTAAAAGGGGAAAGAGAGGATTGTTAATATGAAAGAGCTGCTCAAACAAAACGATATATACAAATGTTAATCCAAACTAACGAACCTAATCTGCATACGGTTCACATGTTTTAGCCTTTTTTGGCGCGGGCACCGTTAAGTTTAGGTACCCCGGGGTATCTTAACTAGCTTTCCATTCTGTCCTCCTTTGAATACGAATTGTCTTGCCTGTCCGATTCTCTCTGCATTTCTCCAAATATACGAACATTTCTCAACTTTCATCTCGTTAAAATGCGTGTATCGCGAAGCAGTTCGCCGAACGCGAGACGTAGAACGAAACAACCAATGTTCTATTAGTGGCTCAAGTACAGCCGGAGAGAAACGATTCCATGTTTTCTTTCTAGACTTATTTAATCATATTCACAGTCGACGTTATCACAACAACATCAACAACTACTACAACTACAACTACAACTACAACTACAACCACGACAGAGAGTGGGTTTCACCTTTTAACGCATGGGTTCTCAGGAGCCTGCTAGTTCTCAGGAAATATAAAACTGAAAAAAGGAAATCAAGAAAAAAGTTGATGAAAATATTGTTTTCAAAGAAAGTTCGGAAACACAAAAATAATTTGTCTGTCTCTCCCTCTATATTTTCTCTCTTTTTTCTATACCCAAATCTTCAGGAAATACATTTAAAAAGGTTTTTCTGATACACTCATATGCTTCCCTCGTGCACTTATATGTTGCATTTTCAGAAGTGTACACCTGCGAAGATGGCTGGGAACTATTTGAACCAACGATGTCATGTTACAAGGTTCGTCCAAGTTCTGTGTTTGTATGAAGATCATTGAGAGCATTCTAAATCAATAGAATGTGTAGCCGAACTGCAGAAACTGCTCGGATGCAAAAATTCAAAATCAGCCGTAGAGAGAAAATGAAGAAAGTTATGTAATTCTCGTCCTTGTCTTTTTTCCCAATTTTTGTTCAAAGGAGTGCGATAAATTAAACCGGCTAACAAGTACTTCACATACGAAAATATGAAACTTGCCGTTTAAAAAATTGAGAATGTTCTTCTGTTTCTGTTGCAGAGCGAGAAGTTCTAATATAAAAACTGAAAATATTTGTGTGGTAACGTTTACATTTTGTTCTACAACAAAAAATAATCGAATTGCACAGTTTTATCTGAAAGGTGTGAGTTTATTTATTCATTTATCATTATGAGCTTACAAATTTTGTGCGGATTACTTACTGGGTTGGTTTTCTATGTTGATGAAGAGATATATAATTATCGAATTCGAATATAAAAATGTGTATTTAGGTTGGTGAAGGGACGAAAAGATTCAACGCAGCCGAGAACGATTGTGTGGCCATGGGAGCAAATTTGGTGTCCATTCACTCACAGGAAGAGAACGATTTTGTCGCTGGTAGGTCAAAAAATGAAATTGCTCGGGAAATATTCAGGTAAGGAGCGACTGGCTTGGGCATAATAACAGATTGTCTTCTGAAATAGCTCAGAGCTTGCAAGCGGGACCTCGCGGAAAGTTAGTGAAATAGCGTAGGTGATCTGGGTGTTTCTCTACTGGACGTTTCTCCTAAAACACTAAATTGGATCCTAAGTTGATATGCGGACTGAAAAAGTGCATGTACTTTTTTTGTATAATTTGACAAGTTGACTTTGCTGCTCTGTAGCACCATCTCCCAGATCAAACTAATTCGCTCTGACCAGATCGTAGGTCAGTTTCATTACTCAGCCAGTGCGTTATGCAGAGTACATGATTACATATTATTCGGAAGGTGGGAAAGTTTTGGCTGGAATTAATTAACCATATTGGTTTTCACCGTGTCGCTACGGTCGCTTGTTAGGTATCACTTAGTCACAGCATTGCAGATTTCGGATTGAACCAACAGTGGATAGGATTGAGACAAAATGGTGCTGGAAGTTTCGAGTGGAAAGACGGTTCTCCTCTCGATTTCGATTATTGGGATGATGGACAGCCAAGATCAAATAACTGTGCCATAGTAAGTAGTTCTGTATTGAACCTCTGAGAAGTCACATAATATTGAACATAACAATAATATTGAACAATAATAGTCATTCATATATGAATAAACGATTTAGAGTGCGTTTATCTATGATTCACCTCAAATAACATATACGACTATTGAAAAGTGTTGGACTGTTGGTAAAGACATCAGGCCAACATCCATGTTTCATGGATTTTCTAGAAAATGTGGATGTGATTCTTTTGTGGCTGTTGAACCAACTTTCAATCGAGTTTGCAAGTATTTTTTCGTACTTGTAGAAACTGTTTCATATGGTACACATTAAGTCTAAAGAAAGGAAGATACAACGTGCAGAAGAACTAAGAAAGAAGATCAGTAAACGGATATTTTGGGAAGCTTTGTTTTGCACCAGAAGAGAACTGAACTGAACTGAACTTTGAAAACAACTGATGACGATTCAGCCTTTTCTCGGAATATTATAGGAAAGCGAGAAAAGCCTTCTCTCAAAACCATTCGTTCATTGGCTTTGTTCATATTTCTTGAACATGTTTTATTCAACAGTAATTCAATTTCGTTTGCTCTAATTTTTTTATCATTTTCAGAAACGCTCCGCCTCGCAAGATCATAAATGGGCCGCTGTGGGATGTACGCGAACGGAGAGATATGTTTGTAAAAAGCCGGCGGAGTAGACAATAATATTATTAATACAAACGTTACATATTCATAGTGAGGTGTATTGCTACTGAATGTTTGTTCACAACTTGACGAAGGGCTGAATTTACACATCGAGACATTGTTTTCGAAACGTCTTTTTCGCGCTTGGTACGAATTTATGGCACAAAAAATACAAGGATGAAGTTTTTATGTTATGTTTGTTCTGCGTTATTTGATAACTATCGCATCACATTGACAACGGGCGTGCTACGGTGGCTCTCATTTGATAGAACCAGGTAGAGTTTTTCCGGTCTCAACGAAATAAATGATAAACGGCAAAATAGTGCATCTCTTGGCGTACTTGTTTATGTTTCTAAAGTGTTCCATACTGGAGTGAGAAACATGACATTAAATGTTGCGTCCCAAGCAGAATGTTTTAACTTACGCTCTAGACTAGATACTTTGTTTATTGATGATGGTATGATGAAGTGGTTCATCTGTTTATCTATCGTTATTGATCAAAAACCCCAACAAATATCCTTTCTTGAGATTTTTGCCTTCTCGTCCTTTTTTAGAAAGAAGTTTTTCAAACTAAACCAGGAAAATGGAGCATTCTCGTGTACCACGCATTTTCCATCTCAAAGCTCCAGAAAACTTCAAACTCATTTCTACTCACCCTTTTTCTAATTCGGTCGTGTGATATGTATGCTAACTCAATGGTCAGTTATTGAACTATTTGTGTTGGGAACTGTTTTACCGCTGCCTACTTTTTAATCTCTTTTTAATCTTCTCTGGTCTTGCTGCGGTAACAATCCATCTATTCATTACTCCTCTCCCAATAGTTCAATAGTCAACAGCGTGTTGAACTCGAAAAAAAATTTTGATTATAATTTTCGAACGTCTGGGTACGTTTTTATTGTAAAGACTGCTCTAACAAAACTATTGGTTCAGAAAAGTTTACAAGCGTTTGATAAAATCGATTCTCGTTTTTTTTGTGAAAAACGTTGTATAAAATCAATTCTCGTTTTTTTTGTGAAGAACGTCGTATGAAAATACTACTACTCGAATATAGTGCTTATAAATAGTGCTTTAAAGATTTTGTCTTAACATGTGCGCTGTGCGCGGGCTCTCATTAAACTGAGGTGACGCAAAAAAACTAAGTAACTAAAGTTCTGTTGGTTTCTGAGTGGTATTTCACGTTCAGACAGTCTACACTTGTGATCTACCATTCGCTCAAGGCGTTTATATGGATACTACCTACACCGACACTCCATCCAAGAAATCATCATTTCCAAAAAGACTGAAAGAAAAGATTTGGAAGAAAAAAGCTGACAGAACAAGCCCCAGTGCTCTAGTGAAACAGAAATGAATAAAAACCTCTCAATATATTTTGTTTTTGGTGATCGTGCGAAAAAGCCTCGGAATTTGATTAAACTGAATCATCTTTGTTCGAAAACCTCCCATGTATAGTGTATTTTGTTTTCTACTGTCTATCGAAGTAAGTTAATGTAGTGTTTGCCATTGTCATTTCTTTTTATGTGATTGACATTTTGCTGGCCATAAAACGAACAGATGTTGAACAAATAATTATTGCTGGAAAACATTGAGCGTGATAATTCAGTGATAGGATGAGGCTTGGTTGGATGAGATTGAGCTATCTAGGTCGGTCTCCATCGTTGTTGATGGAGTCATAAATGAAGTTGGTCGCACCTGGAATCGTAACTGTTTCTCACGTTAACAGTAACAAAGTTGTTTCGGAATCCGTTTTGCTATGACCTGTCTGAAAAAAAAACTGCCGAATCGGGTTGCCACGCTGACAAAAGCCCACTTGTGAGGACTATGGTTTGCTCGGTAACTCTTGGAGACATTGATACCAAATAAAATCGAGACCCGGTTGTGATGAACAAATATACACTGTACTGTAGGATAGAATGATTTATCAGCGTTTGAAGAAAGTCGCGAGACAATAAGTTGTATCAGATCAGAGTTGCGTGTATTGGATAATGAAACATTGAAAACTATATAAATCATCAAACTACCTCCGATCTTCGGTAAATGTCCGCCCCGTAACCGGAAGAGCTTTCCGAGCTGCGCGACGTGGGCGGCAAACCGTACTCCATAGTTGGCAGCGGAACGCGAGCCGGCCTCTGAAAAAGAGATGTATGCTTTTATAAGGTTAAATTTCGGTCATAACCGCTATGTTTGTAGTTTGACCTCTTCCCCTTCAGATCCTAAACTGTGCCGTGCATGCAGATCGGAATACAACTCAGGTATGGATAACTAAAACTCAGGTAACACATTCTCTACAGTTAATATCCACTATTTATCATGTTCATGTGTTTATCGACAAATATGAGATGTAAACTGTACCTTGATCGAGGCGTAAGAAATCGCTGAGATACGACGATTGTCGAAATAGTTCGGTTCGCTTGCTGAAACGTTATACTTATGTTTGTGTTGTTGGTAATCAGATCCTTCAAACTCATTTTCGTTCTAGTTCATGGGAGTAAGATAACATATCACCATCGCATCTTTTCTATCGTGACGTTTTTTTTTCGCCTCTTTTGCCTTTACTCAGTTCCAATGTCCAACGGGTCATTTTCAGCATTTCTACAAAACCTTAGAGAAATGAACGTTTGACGTCATACAACTGATAGCAGCTAGCATATGACATCTATGAACGTACTCGGTTTACTGGAATCCATAATCCAGAAATCCCGCTGGCCGTTTGCCGCAGTGTTCTGTGGGCGGGCCTTGTCACTTCTCTTCGCAGATCTCCTTCTCCAAAGGATGCAGCAAAATAGAATGTTGATAGAAAACCCGACGGTAGAACATACTGAACATTTTGAATTAAAAATACATAGAACAAACTAATGATTGGTTCTGCACGGTAGTGCGTTAATAAATACAACCCAATGGCATCGTGCCAAGTCGAGAATGTACAGAACATTTTCATCATAAAAGTACTTATAGAATGTGGCGTGTCATTTTTTCAGTTGAATCATCTCAAACGTTTCCAAGCTTACATAATCATGATCAATAATACCGAACACTCATAGTGACTCAAAAACCCTCCAAGCAATCTCACATATTGGTAAACGCGAAGCAACTGCGAAAACCACAGTAAACCATGGTGTAATGTTCACCTGTGAGAAAAATGCACAAGTTGTACATTAGATCGAGGTCACTAGGTCTAGCACATTCTCTCGTGTCTTCAACCAAGGACACGGATGCCTCGGGCGATGGGGGCGGGACCATCGATGAGGACGTAATCAGAGAAGGAGGCTCTGTCGGCGGCACTGTAAGCACTACCATTCAGATCCAGATCTAGTTACGGTGCTCGTTTTTGTGCTGTGCATATTTTCAACTCTGGCACATTCTGTTTACTTGGTTTTCAGTCCTCAGTTTAATTTTTTCACGCTTTTATAAGCAATCAATGAATGTGTACCTAGTTTTGTTGGTCGTGCTTGTAGGCAGTACTTTGCTATAATGTCATTGATCGACAGTAATGACTTCTGTTGGATTTTCTGCATGACCTTCGTAAAGTCGTCAATCTTCAAACTCGATTTTTTCTTCAAATTCAGTCAGTCAGTTAAGCCACACACGTCCAGATCAAGAGCTCATTCAGAACTAAAGTCACGTTTCCGTAAATCTTTTGGTAATTGGTTCTGGTTTCAGTTGCGTTCTACACTGAAAAGTATAGTCGTTTTTACTCGCCTCTCGCCGTCTCTACTAGCTTCTTCTGTTTCTTGTCTAACACAGAGAATGTCATTGACACGGTTTGTCCTTCCAATGCCTCTCTCGCAGAGTCCGAACCATCCAAAAGATTGTAAACGGTTGACGATTCCTCCGGACCACAGACTTGGTCCTAGATGAAAAAAAAACACAGTGCTTGGACAGTTTGTTGTTTTGATCCACAGACCAACTTTAGATAATGAGAAGATTCCTGATCATCTCGCAAACAACTAGACTTCCAACAGTTAATGAAAACTGAAATCAACTGGTTGTTTACAAATCACAGTTCATTCCTCAGCCAACATCTTTTAAAGCTAAAGTGATCGCGCTAGAAAAAAAACCGTTACGACCTTTCTGCTAAGAATGTATTTTGGTCACGGTGGGTGCGTTTTGGGCAAGATTGAAATGTCCGCCCTTCTCGGACGTTTAACTGTTCACACTCTAAAGTCATGGCGTTGTAACTTTATAATGTTATTGTATTACCTCGCATTTTTCGCCGCACGCAAATACCCGGCAGAGCAGGGTGATATGGGTGGATACGGGAAATCGGAACATGGAGTGGAACTGCGACGTCATGGTAAGTTCGGATCGATTGAAATCGGACAGAATGGACGGTAGAAGAGAACAACCGCGAGAGTCGGTCAACTGTAAATTATGTTGTGATGCTCAGTTCCGTTCGGTTTGAGGATTCTTTTTTTCCGAAGTTCATTTAAGAATGTGCTCATGAGATCCATCAGATTTATGGTGGTTTGATTATCCTAGAAGCTCGAAATATGAAGAAGATAGAGAATCATTTTCCTAACTTTCTTCCGTTTTTTGGTGTATATTTTGGATGGTTCGGATGGCTATAGTTCGTTTCCTTCCCACTGAGACCCATTGAGACCTTGATTAAAAAACCAGGTTATGCTTTTAATTGTATTACTTCTATCAGGCTTCACGTCACTGATTCCGTCTTTTGTTCAAAACAATGAAAGATCACAAATTAGTGCTTCTATTTACCTCGACAGTTGTATTCTGACCGGCCTCGGCGCGGCAGGTGCCCACAGTGAACGGATCGAGTTTGGTGTTGGTGATCCGTAAGAGATATGGAGCAGCATAATGAGCTGTCAAAGTGGAGATGCCATCTTCCATCAGCTCCATGGTGTACGATGACTTCTGAGTGGTACTGGAACAGGCCATTCATTGAATAAAAGTTTGTATTAAGAGATTCACGTTAGTTTGAAAGATCCATAAGGTCGCGGTGAGACTCAAGGGCGACTGCCAACATAAGATAAGAATATTTAAAGTGTATTAAAATCGAAAAAGTTAAATGAATGTTGACCTGGTTGACGAGAAGTTGTTGCTTTTCGGTCTACATGTTATATTGATTGATTTGTCCTCGTCCACGATGAGAATCGGATGAGAATGGACGTCAATCGGAACAAAATATACGTCTTCAACCTGAGTTATGGTCAACTCAACAGTTCGCATTGGAAAAAAAACATTATTCCGTTTGAATGTTTTACACATATTGTAGAATTTCAAATAGAAGGAAAATACTGTACTAAGGATACATTAATGTCATGCATGTTTTCGAGACATCTTCTTGTATTGTGTTATCCTGAATTTCACATTTGGAATTACCTTCCATAATTAACTTTACCTAATTTTTCCATATCGTCTCTTTGTGTTTTTCATTATTACTTGCACTTCCTCTCTCTCTCACTCTCTCGATTTCATACTTTGTTGCTTCTATGTCATTTTCTTTCACTCTGACCTCTACTTCTATCTTCACGTCTCATTCTATTCATCGCGGCTGATACCCTTCTCTGCACTCACACTGTCGTATTGTACACCGCAGTCGGTCCTGTTGAAGTCGAGTTTGAGAACCGCCAAGTTGGTTCCAATTCCTCTTGTAGTGCAGCTTTCTACGTCACTGTCTCTGAGCAACGATAACACTAATTGAAAACATGGTGAAGGAACAACTAGGGTTGTTAATCGAGTTAAATTTTAAAATTTTTTGAGATCGACGTTAACAACGTTAATGACAACACTTTCGGAAGTCTACATTATATAGTACCGTACTGCAAATCTGTCGCCACCCGAGTACGTACGCTAGAAGATCCCCGCACATTAATCTCATCCTGCGTCTATTTCTCTGCTCTTACATCCCGCCGGGATGTTAGAGACAAGAAATAGTGAGGCAGAACGAGAGACGCAGAATGGGATGAAGGTGCTGGGGTCTTCTAGTATGAAGGTGCTGGGGTCCCGAGTACGTACGCTAGAAGATCCCCGCACATTAATCTCATCCTGCGTCTATTTCTCTGCTCTTACATCCCGCCGGGATGTTAGAGACAAGAAATAGTGAGGCAGAACGAGAGACGCAGAATGGGATGAAGGTGCTGGGGTCTTCTAGTATACGTACTCGGAGAAAACTCGCGAGTTTCATTTAAAAGCGTGAGTATAAACATCTGCTTCTGTACTTTTCCGTACTGGCATGATAAGGAAAAAAGAATGTATAAAATTTCTCACCTGGGTGAAATAATCCCCTCAAAAGGCGAAGCCGTCCTCACGAAAATAGAGAAGGCTGAGTCAGAGCATGACCATCGAACTGTAATTAAAACATAGTAGGTTTCGATGGCTGTATCCTACATACACTATTGAAGAAGAACAAAGGAAGTTCGGTTCAGTTAGTTGTATATTTGCCTCCGACGCGCACGGTCGTGGGTTCGAGTCGTGCGTGAAGCATATATATTTGAAATTGCAACTTCATACTGTGTACGCTCAGGTTCGCTACCGGCCACTTAGATTTTTGGAAACAAACTCATCTCATGTTAACTCGTTTGACTTCGAGAAAATCTAAAGCATTCACAGGATCTACGATAAACATTCAATGAGAGAGTATTGTTTGTGTAGCTGACTAACCGTCAGGGTCGAAGCTTGCGTTCACAAGAAAGATGGGCAATACCTGAAAAGAGAAAAAAAATAGGTAAAAAAGCACAATTTGACTTATTTAAATCTGGTTTCCATCTATATTCTCGCTAAAATTTTGTTATTTCGGCTGTGGAAACACATTTTCTCGAAAGAACACAGATAAGATAGACAACGACCCACCAAAACAGTCAGTATACATTTGATCATCGTTGTTCGCTCGACCGCATCTTTCAAACAAAATCTACTCAATCGAAAATAGTCGCTGAAAAGATGTTACTGTATAAAGTTGGTAAGAAAACGCTCGCATAAATGACCAACAATTTTAAAAGACACATACAACTCGTCAAAGAATCCTTTCACCAAAATTTGAGCGTGCATATAACGATAACTTGGTATAAAAAACCGAAGCCGAAAGATTCTGTGAAACCGGAAGAAGATGGAAACGTAATCGAAATCGTGAAACTACCATGGGTGAAAGAAACCCGAACGTTCCAATGACAATTTGACTGAGTGATACCAAACAATCTTTGAAAGAAAATGAATTTTCTCGAAAAATAATATATGCGAATAAAATGTTAGTAAGAATAAGCACAAGAAAATCATGTGCTCTGTGTGCGACAGAATTCCTCGATACACGAGATGTTTTCTTTCGAGGAGTGTTAATGCATCGCAGATGTTTTGAGAAAATGTGGAAACTGGTTGAAAAACGGATAAACTACTGCGAGAAGACACAAAAGGACAAGAAGGTCAAGTGTGCGAAGATGAGAAGTGAGAAAAGCAATTAAAAGAAAATGACACAACATCTTGTAAGGACAGGTGTGAAACCCGGTTGCAAAAGAAAACACGGGGAAGAACTTTCAAAACTAACTTTCGTAACACATTTTTCGGCAAATCCACTAGTCAATAAATGCACCTTGAATGTTATATTCAATCATTTTTGTGAGTGGTGACACCTTTCAGAGACTGTGAACAATGAGGTTTTGCAGTACATCTTTCGTATATAAAAACTATAGGCTGAACACTTCAATATTTTATTGGTGTTGCGGACGTATTTTACTACAATACCTGCGATTATATTGCAGTGATTATTTGTAAAAAGAGTAAAACACGAGAACTATAGCGATAATTAGTTCGCCACAAGAGATTAAAACAAAATACGAGCGAATCTAGAACACATTTTCGTAATACTGAATAAATAGCTGTTTGGCAGCTCTCAATATGTTTGGTTGCTAATACCCGCCATAAATCCTGTTGTTTATAGTTTACTTCACTATGCTCAACATTGTAAACAACTTTTTTTACGGCAACAAAGCTTTCCCGTAACAAAAATTACGCGTTTTTTTCTCGATCGCGGGCTGGCAATAAGACGAAAATGAAGGATGAGAAAGAGGTAATCAAAAACCTGCCGCAAATTACAAGATTCATCGGTGTGAAAACTCATGAGAACACGATCGCATGCAAACTGGGGATAATTGTTCGAAATCTGGTACATACATAAGTGACGTAGTAGATCGAGAGAATCATTGAATAATTTACTGTGAACACCGCAGCATACAGTTTTTTTTTATATTTCCAGTGGAAAATGAGATTTCTACGAGTAAGATACGCAAACTGCAAACATGGGCGCTCAAAATCGCGGGGTGTTTCCATAGTTATGGTTGTAATTGGAGGTTTTCAGTAAAGTGAGTTACTCGCTAGCTGCAAGCCGAATACCTAAATGCGTTGCCTTTTATGGAACGCAATCGTAGCCTTCGAAGGTAATGGACGAGAGTCATATGGGAAAGATTGGCTATTCATTGGGGGATGATTAGATATGCATGTAATGAGAGTGACCAATTGAGAGATCAATTAGGAGAGAGGGCAGATGTAGGGGTAGCTCGGGGGGAATGAGGTAGACTTGGTGATTTCGTACCGATTTGCTTTTGTAGTTTGATCTTGGTGAGTTTCAAGTACAACTGTCCGTAATCGTATCATATAGATAACGAGATGAAGAGAAAGAAGAGAGAAGATAGTTACGAGGAGAAGGAGAGAGAAATGTAAGAGTGAGAGAATATACCGAGGAAAAGGGAGAGAAGAGAAGAGAGAGAGAGAGAGAGAGCGAGTGAGAGAGAGAGAGAGAGAGAGAGAGAGAGAGAGAGAGAGAGAGAGAGAGAGAGAGAGAGATAGAAGGAGAAGAAAGAGAGCAGAGGGAGGATAGAGAAATAAATACGGAAGCGGTAAAACCATTGATGGACTCAATGATAATACTTTTTGTCGAAGCACGCGTAGCGGACGCTCTCAAGTGTGCTTTGAGTGGTGCTCGCACCTACTTTAAAGAGAAAGACCGAGAATAAAGGAATCAAAGACAGACGCATGTGTAGAGTGATTTTATGGCGGAGACTTCCGAGAACACACCTATTAAACAGGGTTGGAGGTCTACAAAACTACCTAAAACTTCTGAAAAAAAACACTTAAAGATTATGAAAAAAACCAGTGTTAAACTCCTGCTTTAAAAACTAATGTTGAACTCTTATATATATTAAAAACGCATTGTGTTAAACTGTAATTAAATTTGTTTGTCCGTATCGCGGAAAAGAAAAAACCTCACTGTTTTGAAATAAAATTCAACTGTACTGGAGTCTGTACTTGAAGCATGTGAACATAGATAAATTCCATAAACAAGCTCAGGAATCGAGAAAATTTGCGGATCTCGCAGCATAGACTTGTGATGGCAATTAAATTTATGAGATGCTGTTGTCGTTGTCTAGGCGACAGGGAGAATACAATAAATGAAGAGAGACTGGGATATCATCAGTTGTTACTGATTTCCTATGCAAGATAAAAGTTATTGTCATTTAAATGAGACCTTGGCAACGTGCCAATGAATATTCACAAAAAAAACATCCTCTCTCACAAATTTGTACGGAGATGAACCACTCTTCATTGTAATTTCTATCTTTTTAAGAAGTTTAACAGAGTGTATATTCATTGGTATGTAAATTCAGTATGTGAATTTATTGGCTGGTCACCAAATAACGGAATGAAAAGTAATAATCAATTGAGGACATTTGAAAGGTGATTTGTATGAAAAAGTCACGCACACAATGTAACGAATATAACTTGAAATTTGCTTGAAGAAAAATGCGTGCGGTAATTTCAAAAAAAAAACACAAGACGAGATATCTGGACATATGTATAAATAATGCGTTACTCGTGATATTTTCTGACAAATTTTCGGAAAGTGCGTCTAAACATAGATTTCGTAGATAAAAAGGACTGTGGAAGTGCGGATAGAATTGAGTGTCTAGTGGCTATTGGAGGGCCGTTAAGCGGCACGCAAATACAATGGAACAAACAACTATGGAAGCAAATGGAAAACATTCACTAAACTATTGTTTTTTATGACACTTTTGATGTTTGGGTTATACAACAGGTAGACGACAGAATTTGAATCCGCAAACATTTCAGCTTTAGACTCCGATGATTATTGAACTATAGTAGGAGAGATTTTGATGAAAAAACTAGAGTCAACCAATGTCACACTATAGTGGTACAGTACAAGAAATTGGTTACAGTAACTCAAAACAAGCTCCGTGGCCATAGTAAATTACTGTAAATACAGCGTGGCGGTAAAGCGAATCGACTTTTGTGCCGCGGCAACAAAAAAAGAATAGGAACCGTGGTGATCATAAAATGTGTTCCAATCGAACGTAAAATAACGACCTCGTTCTACGAACTGTCCGTAATGTGTAATAAGTACTAATTCTATAAATGCTCCGGAAAGCCATATGTTCCATGATAGAGTATTGAATATACTGTTAGTCAATTGAACAGTCACGTTAAACATATTGAACACAGCACAACTCAGAAACAAATAGCATTAAAATGCTAACTTTCGGGACTGTTCAATTCACTTCTAGTATAATAGTCAATGGCAAAACAAGAACAACTAAGAAATCAAATGCATAGTAGCATAGTCACTTTGGAAACCGTGTACCAGTTGAATTGACGCGGCGTGGGATCTCGACCAGTAGAAAGGAGGGCGCGAGAGGTTTAATTACAGTATCTAATGATGTTGGCCTCTTTCCGGCAACACAAAAAGGGTCCCGTAGCGGAGAATCGGGAACGACGAGTACACGGACAAAAACTTAACGGATATTATACCATTATACATGACTCGATCAGTAGATTGGTTATTGAACAAAGTTCCGCGAACATGCTAACTTTCATATGACGTTATCACAGACTGTGCAACTGATGGTTATCACGTTTGAAAATACCGAATCCCTAGCATATGAAGAGTTTCTAAGAAGTTGTCTTCTCAGCTCTCTATTTTCTTTCCAATTTGCCTATTTCCCAGTTAAAACTTAGCTTAATGAAATAAGCTGTAATACCAGTATTCAACTTTTCACCATCCAACTGAATTGGCAACCCTGAATCGGATGATAAACACAGCCCGCCTTAGATGTACAGTCACTCGATAAAAATGCACTCAGAAAAAAATGGCCAATTCCACAAGAAACCCGGTACTTCGTTAACCCTATCAGGTAACCTTAACCAGGTAAACTGGTCAACCCTTTTGTTAACCCCGTTGTAACCGTTATTTACAATGTCTTTTCGGAGAAATTTAGGGTTTCCAAGTGTTTAATAAAAGGTTAACCAGGTAAAACGGTTAATGGTTAACTGCTAGGGTTAACGAAATACCGAAAGAATTCGCCAAGAGAAGCCAGGCCAGATTATCGGAAGTGAGGCTCACAAATGAACGAGAAGAGAATGAGAAAGCACTTGAACAGTCATGAGGGCCAGTTCTAGAGGCGCGAAGTTCCAATCGCATAAGCCGGACAGGTAGCTTCCGCTATCGTATTTTGGCACGACGGTGTGAGAGAGAGAGAGAGAGAGAGAGAGAGAGAGAGAGAGAGAGAGAGAGAGAGAGAAGGAGAGAGTGAGACAGAGAGAAGGAAAAGTGTGTGAAAGAAGAAGGAGGACACTTGACAATAACTCAAAGTAGCAACTAAAAGGTAACCCTGATATAAAAATGGTGTTGTAGAAACGTTTAACACTTATACATCTGCGAAAAAAAAAATCTCTATCGAATATATTAGTAGTTCCACTTCCGAACTTATAGGTATTTCACTGGTTTCCTTGATGGCATTACAGATGAATTATTAAAACTAAGTCTATGGGTAGTCCTATAACTACCAAGACGAGCGCGTAAAATGAAATATGTGCAAGCCATAACTGTATGTCGTAAACAAATGAACACAGAAAGTATGAAACTCATGGTTTCGCTCTTTTTTTCCCCATGTTCTTAGAGGGTGAGATGTCTTTTAGAGATGGTTCACCTGTTTGATTCACCCGGAAAGTGTAACAGAATAAGAGGTCACTCAGAAAAACTATAAACACACTGTTTTGTGTTCAATGTAATGAAAAGATGTTAGAAAAAATCAGAGGGAATCTGAGACAGATAAATTCCAACCATCACAGAAGCTACCCATTGGTGAGATGAAGACAAAGTGGCGAGTAATGAAGAATTAGAGTTAATTACAGTGACGGATGTTATTGCGCTTGTTCTGCTAATTTGGGTCCTAATTGCAATTAGCGCAAGAATGAGACAAGCTATATGAGAGGAAAACAGGACACAGGATCTCAGACTCTAAACAACCCCTTCATTCAACTTCAACTTCAACTAATACGAGCGAGTGATCATTTATCTTTATCGTAGTTTGGTCTCGGGGTGCTTTAACCTTTGACCGAAAAGTAACCAGATAAAAACACCAAGACAGAGATAAAAACACAAACTACTTGGATAAAAAACGTACACCATATACGATCGCCTCACCAAGTGTGAACCCCATTGTGGTCTATCACGATGTGTTCATTGAAAAGGCTTGGCATTGAACTCAGGTTTCTTGATGCGATCTTCTCGCAAAATTGTTTTTCATGTATTTGACAAATGTTCTGAAAAATTAAGTTGAAATTTCGGCATTCCGCTTTAAAAATATCAGTGATCAGTGATATCAGTTTGAAAGTTGCGTTTCGTTATTGCGCTGCCGTCAGCGAAGTGTTGGTATCATAATAGAACAGTTCGTCGTACTTGAAAATTCTCCATGAAGACATAGCTGCAGCACAAGCAAGCTCATCAGAAAAACAATATAGTGAACGACCGAAGTTGTTGTTTGAACTTGATAATCCCCATAATTCATAAGTTCTAACCGAAATGGAACAGAATAAAACTCTAGACACAGCCAGATAGAGCAACGTACATCGTATTATGCTTGCGTTGAAACAAGCGAGTTTGGTTCGTAAGCTGGTTAACTACAGAATCTCCGAGTATCTTGTATGTTTCTACACGATGTTCTCACGATATCAGTTTTGCGATTGAGAGGTCTTCGAGAGTTGTTTCTGATTGCCAGTCACCGAAATCAAACAAAACCTAACCAAAACCTATATAGCCTCTTATTACTTATTAGGTTACAGGGTTTGCATTTCACAATTCAAGCCTATACGACTATACGTGTTGCCTAGGGTTGTTCTTCGAGTTCAAAATTTCGAGTTTTCGAGTTTTGGAAAATGTCGAGTTCTCGAGTTTTTGAGCTTTGGGAAATTTCGAATTTTCCAGTTTTCGAGTTTTTAAGTTCGGCGAAAAATAGAGTTTTTGAGTTCTGGGAAATGTTCGAGTATAGTCGAATTGAGTTCGACTTTAACAACCCTAGCTGTTGCCTATACTAGAAGTAAATTGAATAGTCACGTAAAGTTAGCATGCTAATGAGGCATCGTGTACTTTTTCATTTCACGTTTCTGAATTCTGCTGTGTTCAACATGTTCCACGTGACTGTGCAATTGACTGACAGTATACCCTATGTTTGTAGTTTTATTCGATCACTTTCCGGACGAATTTCGTCACTGATGACGTATAACGAGATCAAACTACACAAATGAGTTGATCACGTCAAGAGCCTTTGTTTACTTATAAGATTATGTTTTCTGTGGTTCCGTGTTGATTGATAGACACTTTCTCACATTTGATGAGTACCCCCACCTGACCCTGACGAGCAGATATCCGGTTACATCCCTCGCACAATACACTCGGCAAACCTTTCTTGCCATTCTTCTATTTTTTTCTGGTGTTGCAGTCACATGTTATTCGTAAGTTAGAGTTGAAGAGGCCTATTGGAACTTGTAACAACAATTAAATGTGTTCCAACTTATGTTAGACTATAACTCATTTCTGTTCAACTATTAACAGAACCTTAAGTTGTTTTGTAATTGTATTGATTTTGCAACAGAGGTAAACCACCTACAATAGCAATCTCAGCGACGTGATTGCTAGTCCTTTTCTCCGGCGTTCTTTCGTCGAAGTATTTCACGACAGCTTCTCCTATCGTTTATATTCTGTCATGTCTCTCTCACAACTACTTTCGACTTCTCTCTCTCTCTCTCTCTTTCTTTTTCTCGTTTCTTGTCTGCCTTACTCTCACCTTTCATTCTCCATTGTTGTGTATTCTCTCTCCCCCTCTCTCTATCCGCAGTCTCATCTCATGCCTGATTACCATGCGGGATTGCCCTGACCCCCCCCCCCCCCCAATATTTTTGGATCAATGCCAAATCCCACAAAGAGGGCTCCCCGTCCGCACATCATTGCCCAAATGTTTCACTCCGTTGCCCGTTCTTTCCAAAACAATCATCACCAATATTTCACTATATTCCTCATTGAAGTATTTATTTCTATGTATTTCAAACTTATTCCGTGTGGTGGTTGTAAATTTCTTTAGATAGTGTTACAATATTTCAAGATTAGTCAAATTACTTCAAATCATTAGATTTCATTTTACATCAGTCAATCCGAAAATAACTTTCTCAAAACTGTACGTGGAACACAGGTTTTCCAGTTGTGCTCACTACTTTGTCAGTTACGATGATATGAACCTACGAACAACCCTATAATTTTGTAGCATTTATTGCTGTATGATGTTTTGAGTGTCATCATAGATTCACTCACGAACGAGTCAAGGGAAATCAAATGTGTGCGTAAACATTTTGAATTCGGCAATTGTTTGCCTACGCTTCTTATGCTCGCGCTCAGCTTAGAACTTTATCGACCATTGTACGAGAGAAAGGACTTTGCAGGAGAGTCTAGACGTGCGTTTTTTTTCACAGTTGATTTCTCAGAAATATTGAATATCATTAATCGATTAGCGCTCCGAAAAAGTTCATTCGTATATGGGTTTCTTACATTTCCCTCATTTTTAATCTTGGTTCGTTTACACATTGCTTTTTGGAAACGGATTCTGCCAGCTTTACTAAGATATCATGCGAGATTGAATACTTAAGTAGTAGCTTAACTAAATAACTTTTTTCAATGTTAAATGCATGACTAATGTTGTTCTATATTTTTAGGATATCTAGTCGTGTCATCGCCGCACGCAAAGAAGTGTCAAAACATATCTTAGCGCAATTTATATTCATTCACACTTTTACTAATTTTAGCCATTGGTTATACTTCAAGAAAATTGAATAGAAAATGGCGATCGTCAATTGTTATAATATATTATGTAAATAATATAGGTGGAAGTGCTCAATTAGGCAGGTGCTTCTCGTTTTGCTCCGATCGATTGACCACACCCCCTTTCCCCCTTTTTATCCCCTCATGAAAATAAATTCGTTAGGCCCTGAAAAACTAATAACGACCTGAAAATGGGTTTTACAAACAATATTCCGACTATAGAAATCAGGAAAATATTTTGTTTATTGTATTCTGTTTGAAAAGAACACCAAATTCTTTTGAGAGTCACATTATATACAGACCATTAAGAGGCATAGAAAACATATTTTATTGCTATTTAGTTCGATATGAACATCAGTTTCTACTGATAATCACATTCAGTTCTTTTCGAGAAAACGTATTTGCCTGTTTATTGTTTCAGTCATTGCCTCATTTTTTTGTTAGGAAAACTATGTTGGTTTGAACACATTCCGATTCACTCGGGCGTAATTATAGGGAATTGCCTTGCTTTCCGTGTTTACGTTTTGAGCGTCAGCCGAAAAACTCTAGTGTCCGAATAGAAAAAAGGGAGGCCGGTGAGGTGGAAACTGGTTGGCTGGACGTCCTCCCAAAAAGGTGCAATTCACACCCTTTGTCGCCTCCCCTGCCAACTATGTCACTTTTGAGATTTACAAATTCCAGTATTGTTGTTAACTCCTTCTAAGTTATCAAGTTATGGTGAAGTAAACATACTCTACCAGAAAATGTTTTTCTATTTCTGGAACTCGTGAGCAAACCTTCGAAATGTTTTGAAGGATCCAGTATTTTAAACTTCTTTCTTATTTGTTCTGACGTTTTATAATTGAAACTGCATTTTCTTCTGGCATCCCACCGGGTTTGATTCCGAATCCGGCTAAGAATGAAAAAAAATACGTTGAGTAAAACTTGACAATAAAACGCTTGAACGGCCAGTTCACTTGGGTTCAAATTAGTATGCAAACTCGTGAATTAAAAAAAAATATGGTGAACATGAATATTCGTCTTTCCATAACCTGCCATCAAGCGTTATATGCAACTGAACCTTCGAAAACAATTCAAGGCAATTTGACCTCTTTTTTATGTAATTCACTTTCAATATCTTTTTTATTTACGAGAGCGCATTTTCTGATTTTTGGTTCACTTACAGACATCGTAGAGAACACAATCTACTTATATTTAGACACTGTGATCTTCTCATTCAACTAAGTGCTATTGCTAGATAGGAACCACTTTACTTTTCACTCCTTTTCGTTTCATTCTGTTATTCTAGCGTGCAGAAGTTCAATTCTGCTCTTTGCCGTTCATGTTGTAAATAGTGCTCCCCTCTTCATGCAATGATCTCGCACAAATGAGCTAGCAAGTCATTTTTATTGTTTTTTTTTAATTCTATCATTTTTGTCATTCACCCCAGTTCTGGTTTACAGATGACGTCATAGAATGGCTCAACGAATGGATGAATCATATTCGTATGGATACAATCCCAGCAACAACTCAGGAGGGTATGTTCTGCACATATTTCCATATACCTGTTGACTATGGTTCACGCTATGAAACATGTTTTAGACAGTATAATCAATTGCCAAAAGTAAATGGTTACTAGTAGGTGGCCTAAAACTTATTGAATTCAACATTGAAAACAGTCGTACAGTCATCAATTTACTTGAGTGTTCTGGAGTTCCTAGCGATCATCAGGATATTTCTATGAATTGAAACAGTTCTTGAAAAAATACCATTCATCTCAATTAGAAAATCATATACCATGTTCTCAGTATATATTCCTTTTGTACTACTTTATCGTCATTTCAGTATATATTCGTTTTATTTTGTTTCATCGCTTATCGCTCACGCTCATTATTTTTTTTGACTGCATGAGAGTTAGTTAGACCCCAGTTTTGAAAAAAAATAGAGTCATTTGTACTGACCGGCTCGTTTTGTTTTCTGAAGAGACTAATAGATGGATGATTGATCAATCGTCAATGTTACACTCAAAACACATGGAAACAACGTCGCGATAGAGACACACCCAGGTTATATACAAAAATGCCTCGTTCTAAGTTTTTTTGACAATCTAATTGATCTTTTTGATGTTTCTGTCATTAATATATTCTTGTTTATTCTTCCAACCCTATTTTTCGTTCTAAACTTTTCTCGACCAGTTTGATTTCAGTTGTTCCAGTTTTTCATGTTCAGGTAAACGTTCACGACAGTGATTTATCTAAGTCTTTTCTCCTCATTATAAATTTAACTTTCTCTCGTGTCTCTAACGTCTCTTCTTTCTATCATCTCTGTATCTCTTTTTTCTCTCTCCCTCTTTGTTCGATTCAATCAGTCTCCTTCTCCCCATCCCTTTTATCGATTCTCATATCGTGGTCGTACTCTATCTGTCCCATATTTCAAAATTACAGTAATTTAGCGTAACATTGTTATTATCCTTTCTTTTTACCATCATTGGTTCCGTTATACAAGCAACGTTTCAAGTTGTTTTTCCACTCATTATTCCATTTTATTGATTTTTCGCAGTTTACTTTCTGGCAGAAAGAGTTTCATACATTTCTTTTCTCTTCTTCACTAGCTCTCTTTTGTTCTTCTCTCTCTTTCTTTTTTTGTTACTGTACCGTCATAATCGATACTCAACCATCTGTCCCACCCTTCTCGCATTCAGTTTTCATTCTATTTTCATTGGAAAGAGCAGATGTGTTCGATGAGCTCAATGCACCAATACAATTCATTTTTTCGTGTGTTCTAGAACAATCCAAGATGATCAACCAATTCAAATGAGTTGGTCCGTCGATAATGATTTCATTAAATGTTCTATAAAATATATTGAAAGAAACTAAATGGACAGTATATCCAAAAAGTTTGATATGGCGAGCGAAATACTGAGGATTTTTTTTACATTATTGACGTTCATGTATATTTTCACGGATTCCAATTAGACAGATGCAACTCAGCTGGGTCATAAAACATCCAATATCCGTGAGAATTGAACCAAACTCGAAATGTCCTCGAGCCTATGCTGAACTTCAGAGATAACATATAAAATAGATTTTCTAAACGCTAGAGTGAATGGCCTCGGTTCTATTTCTGCCAGTCTTTCCAGAGCTTTCTGGTCGGCTTGTAAGTCGAGACAATTTTTTCATACAACTGCATCATTAATCCACGAAGTCTGTTAATCTAGTCTAAACTTGCTCAGTGTGAAAATACGTCAGACATGGCTGCAATACAATTTTTTATGGTTGGATGTATTTGGTACATTCACTTTCCATTTCCAGTATAGTGCTCTAGTTCAGTCTGCGTCTTTTTCTGTTTGTTGCTATTCGAATGTACGTGAAATATTACAACAAACACTGGCATCGATTCGCCTGTTTTTGTTCAACTTTTTTGGGCGCACTCAGCACGGCTTTACACCAGAATAACTACATGCTAACGGATAGTTATGCACTTACAAGCTGTTATACCCCTCCAACTCTCTCTTCTCTATTACTCTGTCTATCTATATGTTCTTTCATCGTGCTCTTCATCTCTCTCTTGTTTTTTTCTAGCTCTTCGCTCTCTGCCCTTCCCTCATTCATGTCTGTATCCTATCCTCTCTTTTTCATTCATTTACCCGTTTTCGAGCTCTCTTCGACCCTCTCTTTCTTTCTCATCTATCTCATCTCTTTCTCTCACTCTTTCTCCCTCCCTCCCTCCCCCCTCCCATCAGATTTGTGTCATTTCACAGCCTAACAAGATTATCCAAATGTGGTCCATATGTGAAACTACGAACATCACTTTGCCTGAACGAGAAACTACTTTATCATTCTTATATTAAAAATCACTTCATTTCGAAGAGTGCCTCCATCTTTGTCCATAGCAGAAATAAGGCCAGTAGAACTAGAAAAGTGAAACTGGCACTATGATTCATACGTTCCAGCTGGTTTTCCGGAATTCGAGCCAAACTCTCCCAGTTTTCTGGAATTTCCGAGTGGATGAATCAACTCGGCATCAAAAACCAGGATTCCAACGGAAACTCGGTGAGCAGATTTTCTAACTTCTAAGTCTCCATTTTTTTTGTAGTACATTATTCAAAAATACAGTTGAAAACTAGGGAAATGCACTTTTTGTTCTTATATAGTCTTACACACTGCATCCTTTTTTTTCTGATGTGTACTTATCAGAAGAGGGCTAAGTCAAATCCTAATAAAATCATCACTTTTTGGATTAAATCTCAGTTTTTCTTGCTTTTGTCACGTAGAAGATTATCCCAGTTTTGAACCTTGGTGAGTCTCAAGGATAGTTTTTGCAGTTCTAATTCTTTCAGTCTAACTGCATCATGGAATACGACAATGACGATACGCTCTCCTATCGGAGTTTGTCGCTAGACGACTACGCACCATCGCCCGAGAATGAAGCGGAGGTAACCTAGTTATTTATACTTTCATTTTTTCAATACTGATTCCCGGTTTTCTTAGTCTCTGGTATCAATATCAAAATTATAGCCCATTCTATGTTCGACAACGGTAACTCACAAATATCCGTGAATGCATTTAAAAACTTCACAGCTATACATCCAATAGTAGTTGGTTTTTATAGTGACAACAAAACGCTTAATAAATAGTAAATATTTTCTAGATACGTAACATCTGTCTGTTCTAGCCTTGGGATTGGAGTGCCTGCTTGTTAGCCGATTTGGACTCCAATCATACGTGGAACGATACTCTGGAGAAACAACATTTCGGACCATTGAAAGACCTGATGATAGGAGATGCGCACAAGGCACAGGGACACAACTTCGTGTTAGTTTAGATTCACCCTGTTTTATGTGTTCATTGAAACTCTGTCTGTTCGTCTTTGAAATGTGTTTCGATTCTGTTATTTTATTCATTTCTCAGCGCTGATTGATGATTTGAAGTTATACAGGAGTAAATAGAATCACGGCAAACTTAAACATCCTGAACAATCATCAATAGTGATATTCATCAGTTTATCGTAACGTTCACGAATTCTGAAGTGTTTTACAACTTTCACGTGTAATGGCGATTAACTAGCAAACTTGAAAGATTTGATAGAAACACAGAGTGAGTATGAAACCAATCATAATAATTCTGTAACGAAATGTTGATGAACCACTTATACACATGAATTCATGAACTTTTTGTACCATCTGTTGATAATAAATAAATTTAGATCTATAAACCTTCTCCATCCAACGTGGTGTGATAAGTGTGGAGACTTCATCTGGGGGATTCTCAAACAGGCGGTCAAGTGCGAAAGTGAGTGCACGACCAGTTCAGCATTATCCGAACATAGTTTATACGAAACTATTTTGATTTGTTTTCAGATGGTCTAATCAAGTATTGTTCCAGAATGCAACTACACCTGCCACCAAAGATGTCGTGAATTGGTCACTTTGGACTGCAGATCCGCAGCCAGTTCACTAGCGTCAGGTAAATTGTTGTATTGAATATATTTCACAATTCTTACAATCTGTTCATTCTAGCAATGCTGAGAATATAATTTTTCTCTGTTTACAACAAAGTATTATATAGAATGTCACATTTACTTTTCTGAAATTCAATATATCCCATTATTATATTACTTTCTTCAACTCTACACGAAATCTTCTCACTGCTATGGAATATTCTTGTTCTGTGTTTATTTTTTTCTAGAAAGGTACAAATTAAGTTCTTGCCTCTCATAAATAATATAAAATAATGGAAATGACGACAATGTAAATGAGGTGAATTTCATCTCCAGGTGAATTTCCTTCAATATACCCGAAATTGATGGATGGTACACTGGGAACTATTCCGAAGGAGTTGAACCTTTCTCCAATAAAGACCAATTCGAACCAGAAGAATGATACAGTTCCTCAGGTGATCTTTCTACCGTATCTATGTTTCCATCCCAACATATTGCGCTCTCAACCAGCATTCTACACTTTTTACAGACTTAACGTGACCAAACACGTTATCGGTAAATTTCTAGGTTGCAAAAGGCATTTATTGCAGAGTCTTTCGATATCTTCCATAAAGTCTGCCTGCTCCACTCTGCCCAAGTCTTTCAGTCCACTCGAATCTCCTTCTTGCATGAAAACACCCGAGTTTGTACAAACCGAATGCGGAAAGGTAAGATTCAAAATTTATTCAGTTCACTTCACATTCCAATGTAAATTCCCATGAAACTAAGTGATTATACACAACTTGCTGAAGTTATTTTTGATGCAGACGTCATGCTCTTGTGTTCACTCTTCTTACGTTGAACGGAACCAAACATTAAACTAAACTAATTATATGTAACTTGGAGATCAGCATGTTAAACTTCGACTAATTTTATTCAGGAACCATTGTTATTGTTTACAGACGTTACGTGTACAGGAGGTTTATGTGAAAGAAGACACCCCATTCGAATGGTCAGATCAAATAAAAGACAACTCAGACCTCAGTTCGAAAATTGAAAAATTCAACGAGAATTCACAAGGACTGAATATGATTCTGGTAGGTCATATTTTGTTTGCACTAATTGAACTGTCACACTTCACGAACTATGTACGTTTCCAGTACATCTTGTTCACTATTACGTACTATAGATGTAAAAACCAGCTTGTACCCACTGCTGGCAATAAAGTCCCTCGTAAACATTACGGCCTCTGTCGGATTTGCCTCACCTCAAATTGGCGAAAACTGAGCTCCAACTGCAGTTCTGGTTAGCGAATAGAGTGTGGTTCGTTTAGCGAATTCGAATCCAACATAAATCAACTACTTTTAATGTTTCAAACCACCTAAATATTATCTTTCAGAGTCCTTCCGGAGACACATTTTCTGGTTACATCCAAATTCACATGAACTTCACACGACCTATAAGCGTGGTTGCTGGAGAGAAGGCACCCTCCGTCTATGACGTTGTCAACACAGGTGAGGCGTGAGGGTAGAGAAAGAGAAGTAGAGGAGAACTGTAGAAAGAGAAAGAGAAAGAGAAAGAGAAATAGACAGAGACAGAGAAATAGAAAGAAAGAGAATTGTAGAGAGAGAGAGACAGAGAGAGAGAGCGGTGAAAGAGAGAGTGAAGACAAAAAAGTAACGATAAGAATCGGAGGTGCACCGACTAAAAAAAGATGTATTTTAATATACATAGAGACATTCAAAGGTGTTTGAAAACTTTTCCGTATATACAATTTTATTCGATACAATCTACAGTCCATTCTCCGAATTCAGTGTGTTTCTTCTTGTTCGTACAGCGGAGCGAGAGTTATCTGGAATTCTTACAAGAATATGAATGCAGAGTAGTTTCCAAATGTCACGTTCAAAATAATTACTGGAACAATGTTGTTCAGTCTTTTATCATACCCACATTTTTTCAACAATATTAGTTCTGAACTGTTTAGCTTGATACTGGTGCTTTTGGGCGAAATTCGATACTCTTGCTGTGCAAATACTGGAACTTCTTGAAATGTAAACTGCAACAGCTGCAAAAACTGCCACTCAAGTGACTACTGAACCTTTTCAAAGCTAGAAACAACAATTCCAAATCTTCCCTCTTCATATAATCTTGATTACCTTCTCTAGCTCTTCTTTCCACACTCATTTTGCGCAATCTGCTCGCCCGATTCTCCAAAGGAGTTTCGTGAGGACGGCGCGGTGGCATACTTCGATCCAGTCGATTTTCACTATGAAAACGGGCCGACTGCTGGAATGAAACTATTTTTCTCCATATCTTAATTCGTGATGTGATTTAAAATAATACAATCTGATAGGCAACTAGTAATGTGCTCCAATGGCAATTTCGTCTGACCCACCACTAATGTCTGCCTCTCCACACTATTGCGTCGACTTGTCAGTGGAGTGCTACGCAACGAATCTGAAAGCAAATTTCATTTGAGTTGTAATAAGTTATAAGTATAAGACAGATATCAGATAACGTGTCTTGGGTGTGGTTTGAGTAAGAACAAGTTTCGGTGAAAAACATAACTTGCATTCTGTAAGAATATCTAAGAAGTCTCCATTTTTGAGATCAATTTTTCGAAATATCGAGTAAGCCGAAACCATAGTCAAGTAGAAAAACTGAAGAGCTATGAATCGATTTGAATAATGACAACGATAAGTCATTGATACAAGTAATAGTGAATATAGTAGTAAGAGAGTTACCATGGCTTCGAAAAGCAGAAGGTGTACACGGTTTCCGAGACTTTCGGGGGGTGTGGGTTGTGCTCGATGGGACTGTGGCATTGATTGACGCGGGAGAGGTCGGATCAGAAACCTAAGATTTCTTCTGTTGAATAATTTGGCGATATAGAGAGTCAAAAAACGAGTTTGCAAAAACTGCCGATGGTTTTCATGCACCCCAGCATCAACAATCACGTTCTCTATGAGTCGGACTCGTTCACGTTATGAATGAAACCAACATCTCAAAGTTGCAGCCGAATGTTTCTCTAGGGTTTGCCGGAGTCCACATTCATTCTCAAATGTGAAGAGTTATCAATAAATTTTCGAACCATTCAATCTGTAATCGGGTTTGTCCCCAAGATAATTAGAACAACGAACCTAATGGGCCACACTCTTCTTATTCTTTATTTCTAGAATACCAAACTGACCTTCTCTTCTAGTCCCAGTCTCTGCATGAGAATATCCGTCACATGAGCGGATATGGCGCGTGTTATCTGTTCGAGACACTTGTCGCGCGGCGTCATTCCCTCAATCGATAATGACTGAAACAGCAAACCCGCTTAAACAGGATGTGCCCGATTGATACATACACACTAGAAAATATCGTCACTTTTTTGAACTAAACAAAAGGAAAAAAAAGGTGAACGTAAAATGCGTAAAATACTAGACCTTGAGTTAGGGATGTGAAGTGCCAGTGGGACCCAATAGCAGTGTCAGGTCCAACTTATATTTTCCCATGGTTCTGTACGCCATTGATCATTCTGAATCCTGTTCTTTGTACCATGGTTACAAAAAATGACATCGAACATACCGTGCCGTTCGTGATAGGCGAGCATCTCTGTGTGCGGTCCGTGTCTAGTTTCGCTTCCGAGCGAGCTTCATACGAGTGAAGTTCAGCAGCCCATTTATCCGCCTGTGGTAGAAAATTTTTTAATTCCAAATTTTGATATTCTCATGTCATGATTCTCATGTATAAAATATCTAGAATAAGGTTCTATCACAACTATCCTATAAAAATTATTTATATATTAGATTAATGTGCAACTAATATTTTAGTTTTAAAACTGAGTCACCTTAGCGCGCTAGTTTTTTGTATCCTATTTTTTCCGTAAAAAGAAACATGAAATAATTAGTGAAACTAGAATATTGTTGTGATAAAGCGAGTGTTGAGTTTGACATACCTCGTGAATCAGATCACTGAAGTCTGCGTCCAGCGTGTTCTCCGACTGTTGGGACATCGTTGTGTCGAATCAGTAGTTAGTAGTTAGTTCTTAAACTAAATGATAGGAAATGGGCTCAGGCAAACCCAAATGAAAATAACGTTCAGCATGACGATGTATTAACAATAAACGGCAAAATGGGAATGTAGAATAAGTTGAAAATAACGTTCTACAACAAATTGTAGAAAAAAGAAACTCACAGCCGATCTCTAGAATTTCGTTAGTAAAATGGGGAAAGCTAGACAGGAGAAAGACAGTACGTGTACCTGGAAGCTTACATGAAAACTGTACGTCAAATGGAGCAAATCAATCAAAATGCGAGAAAGGGATCAGGTATTTTTTTTATTAATTGCGACTCTAGAAAAACAACACTTCAGGTCAGTATTGGATCAAACTAAGCACATTATTTTTATTCTCATTCCTCTGAATGTGATTTCAAATACAGTGATTTTAATGCAGATAAGTGCAGTTCGAACGTTCCAATGGGCGTTTGGAAATGTGATCATTTGATTTCACAATTCACTGCGTTTTAGCCGGAATTCAAATTCCGTAAATCTTGAATAAGAATGCATATCTGACGTCATTCACATAACATATAAGGAGTGCAACTTGAAAACGTCGTAGAGTGAGTGATAAGAACGTTTTCATCTCAGAAATAACCATTAAAACATGTTTTCACACGTTCAAACTCGGTATGACCTACTGTCCTACTGAAACGTGAGTGTTGACTTGTTGATATGTGTTCTGTGAAGTACAGAAAAAAAGAGCTTAGTATTTTGAATGAATTCTAGTCAACGCCGTCAAGTATATTTGAAAAAACAATGTATGTGATGCAAGCAAAGCATAGTGTTCCATAGGCTGATTGCGGCGTTGAAGAAAACACGAAGAAGCTCAAACATCAGAGTTCGATTCATAGCTTTCTCAAATACGTCGCTTTTGAGCTCGAGCAAAGCTTCAAATGATATCTAGTTTACATAGTTTCATGTTTAGGGGTTTCGTTACGACTTCATTTTTGCTGTGTCACTATTCCTACCGTAATTGCATTCATGCTCGCAGCTAAACTATAAAGCGATAGCTGACTGATTCTGAAATGTATTTTATTGGTATAGAACATTAAAGCGGTTCAAATTTCAAATGAAGAACAACAATGAGATACTTCTCTGTCTATCTTTAGAGTCATACCAACAGTCAAGTAGAAGTACATTAAAGTTGTTACCTGCATCGTGGTTTTGTACGAGCTCAGCTGTGCATTGTTTGTGCACTACGTGATCCAGTAATAGTCTGGGAATGAAACTAGTCAATATAAAGTGAAAGTAGAAGTAATATTGAGAGGGATTGACTATTAATTAAATGCGGAATGATGGACACTTAGTATGGGAAATGGTGGACTGGTGAAGAGAGAGAGAGAGAGAGAGAGAGAGAAAGAGAGGAGAGAGGGAGATAGAGGAGGAGAAAGGAAGATTGAGAAAGGGAACAAAAGAAATATGGAGAGAAAGAGAGAAAGAGGACAAAGAAAAAAATGTGATGGAAGAAAAATTATATATCTGGGTGTTTACAGCCAAATCATCAACTCTCTCACATCGTACGATCACCTCCTTTTTCCTACCGCGGAACACTGTGAAAACAATCAACATCAACAGTTCTATGACAACCAGGTTTGTAGATTCAGTTTCTGTAGTAAATTGGCTATTTACTGATATTTCTTAGCTCTTCTAAAAAAAATTCCTACTGAAACCTAAAAAATCGCAATGGACAATATCATCAAAAATAAGATTTCTGAGGAGAGATTTCGTGTATTGATATTGTAGTTTTCAACGTGCAGGTGTGTATTCGATTATCCATTAGTGTTCTTGAACATTATGATGAGTAGTTTTTGAAGAAAATAACATAAAACTCGTTGCAGACAGATGATTGTGACTCTCCTTCGCAAATTCCGAGTGGCCGACAATCCGAGAAAATTCGCGCTCTACGAGTGTTCACAGGCTGCCGATGAGGGCACATGCACACTTATGAGTAGGTCAAATTGGGTAGATCACGTAATCAAATACCGTTCGGGTAGATAATGTGGGTCACATAGTCCGACAAGGATGGGTCACATAGTCCGACGAGGAAGGTAGTTTGAATATAGAAATGATGAATCAAGGGAGTCCACAATCATTGTGAGTAGATTGAGAGAAATTCCCCATATGAGCAGATAAAGTAGGTCACAAAAACAACTGATAATCACTTGTGATAGGCAAACATCATCAGTAAAGTAAGGGTGCATTGTTATGGATTTGTTATCGTATAAGTGTGCCATGTGTGAGTTTTTCTGCGTTCATGATGGAATTAAATGTTTTGATCCCGGGAAAATGGCAATGAATGGAGAGATCATTTAAGAGTGTTCAAAAACCTTTATAGAGATTTTTAAAAGATGTAGTGAGTAGATGTTGTCTTTGCGTGCGTGTAGTGAGCAATGTTTTGAAGCTGTGGCAGAAGAAGGAGTATCCAGTCATGCATACTTTACCCGAATTCATTAGCTGCCGAGCGCGACGGGATCACCAAAAACTGCGCTCCAATCAGAATCTCAGCGGGGGCGGGAAATTCGAATCACGTCAAGTGGTAGGAGGATGTGGGATAGAATTACGCAGAATATGGGGGATTGATTCTGTTACTAGTCTGACCAAGTGCAAATAGAATGAAACTGAAGCTAAATGATGAATCATTTTCTAGGGATATATACTCTACAAAAAACCTTTTTTATTGTGATTTTCCATATGTAATTCATTGATTTTATTCAACTTTTCAGGAAAAATGACGCGTATCTCGGATGACGTATGTCCGCTGCGGGTTGTTTTGAGTTGGAAAACAGCCAAGTGCGGAAAAGCACTGGTGTTACAAGAAAACGACACTGGAGATATACTGGTTGGTGGGGGCTGTACAAATTGAAAACCACGTCAACCTTTTTTGAAAATATGAAAACATGTTATTTCATCAGAGTAAAAAATTCAATGGTATTAATGTGTTATGGGTAGGCAATATTTGTTACTTCTAACAGCGTAGATTATCTGTCACCGGAAAGAAGTTATGATGTCAACATGAGAATTCGGTTGATGTTTCAATGGCTTCGAACAACACGAGAGAAAAAAATCAAAACGAATTTTATTTTCTGGAAAGAATATTGAAGAACAACATTGATACAGGTAACGACGATAAAAATTATGAGTAAAATATTTGTAGTGGGATGCGTTCGAAGTGCCAGAGTTGGAGAATTTCATTCGGATTCTCGGAATGGAAGAGCAGCAATATCAATGGCAGATAAAACAGCGATACAATCAGTACAGGTATTTTCACGAGTTTCGAGTAATCAAAAAAACTTTATTCTCTCTCGAAAATGAACTGTGGTTGCTGTTGTACAGACTGCTTACATGTAAAATGACTGAATAAAGATTCAATTCGAGTATTCAGTTCTTTTACATCTCTCATGACCAGGAATAATCAACAAGCATGTCTAATTAACACTCATACGGCAATCACACGTGATTGAAATAAATCTGAAGGGATTTTTAATTGGAAAATAATAGCAGGTATTCACGCATACGAGAGGCTTTGTTCAATGGCTTGAAATACAGAAACCAAACGCTTGGTTGAATGGAGTAACAACGTGAAACACATCTTTTAAATCAAAGAAAAATAGATTCGAAAATAGTCCATCTATTCCCTGAAAAGATATTAATCAATAACTTTCTCTTCTACGAAAGTTCTACGAAAACCGTTTACTGAAAACTGCATAGTTACCATGTTAACATGAACGTACATACTAACGTAGTGAACCAGGATAAGTTATGGTTGTGTTCTCAATACGGACATTCGATCTTTTCAGGTACGAAGTAGACAACGAACTGCGTCGTAGAGGGCACGACTGTGGGGAGGAGAGAGCGTCTGCACCGCCATTGGAATGCACCAAAGACGAGAAGGTACGTTTAAACGATAATTGCACAAAGTTATGAACGGACTACGAAGTTTAACACATGTTCTCGATTTTTCGTATTTTTCTCAACTCACAGCTAGCGTATAGGTTTAGTCAAACTGCTGTGGTCAGCGTATAGTCGCCATTTTCCTCATAAAGACAGTAGAGGATTCGATTGATTGAGAGATTCGCGGCGAGCGGTCGTTGATTACTTGTCAGCAGTTGAGAGAGTGTGTAGATCAATGATACGCAGACTGGCTGGCCTCTTGCCAAACCCCGCCCCTCACAAAATCGATGGTACGGTATCCATAACGGTTTTACGAAATCCTATATGTTCAATTTGATTGGGGACGAAATTTGACGAGCGGACAACTCTCTGCGTATCTTTGATCTGCACACACACGTAGGTGTGCTGCGAAGTAATCAACAATCGCTCGTCCTCATCGCTCAATCGATATGGACCTTTGCTGCCTTTCTCGGAGAAACGGAGACTATTACTTATAGATAGTGAACCTAAAATGAAAAAAAAGTCTCAATGAAATTACATACTTATAAAACAATGTCGATATCGCAACTTCCAATAAACTACATTCCAGAATGTGGAGTATAATCCGTATGGAACCAGTGACAGCATGGTGGTTAGTGACGTTTTCAATACCATCAGAAATCAATGGGATCAATCGATAAAGGACGAACCCGCCTACGTGAATATCGATGAAATGAGGGCCCAGATGGAAGAATCTACTAGATTGTAGCCTTTCCGTTCAGACGTACGTCTGGCATAGTCCTTGTCATTCCTGCGTGAACTCCTACAGTAAGACTTAAACATCCTTTGGACATCATAGTAAGTGTATTTGTACCTATACAACAACATGCACTCGGAAAGTTCGAAAAGTTCGATATTTCACCACCATAAAACGGAAAGAAATTTGTTCGTGGGATTCAGCTCAAAATTATCATGTCCTTCGAAACCAACTGATGTGAGTATAAGAGGACATTCTCCAACTATACATTCCAATTAGTTTCACAATAATAGAACTTACCGTTGCTGATTATACTGTTGGTCAATTGCATAGTCACCTGAAACATGTTAAACACAGCAGAATTCAAAAGCGTGTGATGACGAAGTGCACGATTACTCATTAGAATGCTAACTTTACGTGACTATTCAATTTACTTCTTGTATACTTATACACGAGTTCGCTGAACAAACTTCGATAGTTCACGCGCTTCGTGATAGTGCTATTATACGTGTTTGTCCGATGTATAAACATTCATCAATGTATTATGTTTCTCCAATAATTGCTCACATTGTTCTATTCTCTTCGTTTACCACCCTCTCAAAGAGATGTGTGGTATACATTCACGTTGTACTTTATTTCATACGTTGATACTGTTGTGATACTTCATTATCTCAATCAATAAAACTTTTCTGGAAACTAGAATTTTTTGAGTCATCACATATTGACGTTCTGTGAGTGACAATCATCAAACAATCGGAATAGTCCGGTTTTTTTGTCATAACCGGAGAGCAAGCGCAGCTCACACGTTCTTGGCATCTTCATAATTTGAAATAACCGCTCGGAAAAATAACCAAAACTGTGGAGAACTATTCAAAATACCATAGTATTTCAAAACAACCATAATATATCAGAATAACCATAATATATACAAAACTACCATGATATATATACAAAACTAGCATAATATATATATATATATATATATATATATATATATATATATATATATATATATATATATATATATATATATATATATATATATATATATATATAAATTCATGTTTTCACGTATTTACCCGAACGGAAAATTGTTTATTCTTTGTCATCGTTAGCTTTTTCTACTCGAAATTGCCCTGCTCGACTAAATCAGAAAACTAGAGAAAGGTTTTCTGGTATAACCCCCACGTCAGGTGTTATGAACATCTTCTACTTATTTACCATTATGGAACGTTCTCCTTCATCATTTACATTGTTTTGTTTCGTAAGCATTTCGTTGCTTGCAAGGGGTACATTTTGATCGTATCAATCAGAGAGAAAACCAAAACCGGAATAGCATAGAATGACATAGCTATATTACACCATAACAACCACTTTTGAAGGTAGTCGAATGAAAGAAGGCGGTTCTAGCATGACCTCTCTTTTTCTTCTCTCATTTCCCTTTCGCTTTTCATTCTGTTTTTCATGCATTCTCTTTCATTCACTTTTTTCTATCTCTCACATCATCTTGCTGTCTCTCTCTCTCTCCTTCACTCTATATCCCTCTCTCCCTCTTCTCCTGTCGACCTCTCTCATTCTTCGTCTGTCTCATTTTCTTTCTCTCAGGTTTTCCCTCACAACAACTCTCTCTCTTCCTCTCGCGCGCTCTCTCTCTCTCTCTCTCTCTCTCTCTCTCTCTCTCTCTCTCTCTCTCTCTCTCCCCCCCCCCCTCTCTCTCTTTCTCTTTCTTCCTCGCCCTCCCACTCTTTCTATTTCTCTTGTTCGTTTTTCTCTCTCCACGCATGAATCATGGACCTAATTTTGCTTTCAGTATTCTCCATTGATTCAGTATGTTTTTCCTCATCTGTGTGTATTCATTCAACATAACTAAGTCGTTACCAAAAACGTGAACATTGTCTCCTTTGTCTCTCTTTCTCTTCTATTCTGTTCTCTCCCCCCTTTCTTTCTCGTTTTTCTCTTCTTTCTCTTCTTCTTGCTCTACTTTCTCTCTTCTGTTTAATATTAGCTTTTTTGTCTAACAACAATAATAATACTTTCGAAAACAGACTATTCTATCGGTTTGCCTTCATTCTCCAGCATTACAAAAGAATCACACCATTTTTATATCAACCGTAGATGAACGGCCGCAGAGAGTTCTTCAGCTAGCACCACGAGCAACTTCTGAAATATAACATCTACAGCTCAAAAACACGATCAATATGAACATTTCAATCAGTTGTGTTTTTTTGAACAAAATATACTTGTGCGACGAGAACTTTCAGATGAACCAATACCAAATCAATGAATGGTTAACATGAACAAACTAGACCTGTCTCCTTTTCTCTAGGTCTCTCTTTCGATCGGCCGACTTTCGAAAAACGCCGGCTGACCACCTCATATGTGTTTGTTCTTTCCTCTGCTTTTCTCTATCTCGTTGTTCTTTTCAACTTCACGGAACGCGTGTGTGTGCACGATGCACTCTCTTCGAATCAATAACCCACGAATCCCTGGAGACGTGGTTCACTTCGGTTCCATTAGTGTTCCATATAGGCTACTTTTTCAAGCTTCTGCTTATATTTACATCCATAATACTATGCGGAAAGCGTGAGAATTTCTAGTAGAGATATAGATGAAGCTCGTCTACAACTTTCAATGAACAATCCAACTTTTCTGAGTAGTTTTTCAATCGAATTATGTGTTATTGAGTGAGTGTTGTTTGAAAAAGAGTTTACCAAAAACTTTATTCGTGTGGGGTTGGAAAAACAAGGTAAACTTAAACTGCTCTTTTAATACCAAATTTGTTTTCAAGAAGTAAATAGAAGTCGACAAAGTGGAAAAATACGCGATTGTGTACGTTTCCAATGCGCGGTTTTCCTGTTATACGTGATTGCACAAGAGTCACATTGTTGGTTCTTTTTCAGTTTCCAGTGTCGTACTAGCTACTTTGTTCTATAAGTCACAAAGAATGTAAGAATGTCCGCACTTTTATAATCATATGAGATCAAGTTTTGCGACAGCAACCACCTGATTTCGTCCGTTTATCGATTCTTCAACTGTTCCTTACTTCCGCAAATGTCCTAGTTTATCAATGCCATTTTCAATCTCATTAGTGTACCTCATTCCTTTAATTAGAATGCCGATTCTCATTGATTGGCCATGTATTTCCGCATTCAAGTAAAGCAAAACTACAATTAAACCCATGTTTCTACCACATTTTCTGTTTTTGTTTCAAGAGAGCTGCCACTACTAAAATGTTGTAAGCACACTCTTTTGATATAGTCGATGTAGTTCTGATGAATAAAGTACCGTGTTCAACTATACTACCTTCAAATGATGGAGGAACGCCTTCCCAATATGTTTGTTACCGATAGTTGTGCCTGTGGTAATTCAAATAATGAACTTGAAACATCGCTTCTTGACATTTGAATAAGTGATTGATGATCTGTATGTATTCAAAATTACGCAACTATGAAAAAAACTCAATGCCATTCTCATTGAATTAAACTGAATACGGTAGTAGTTCAACCGAAGTTCACCGGTTTTTTGTAACATTTGAACTAGAAAAGACGTTCATCTTTGCCGTTAGATACATATAAATCGTTATCAGTCAATTGGATGAGTGAGTAGTATGTGTTTTTTCCTCACGTTATTGAGCGCACAGTTGAATAATTGCTGGTTAAAATAGTTACACTGGAGTAATATTTGTTCAGTTTCGTAGGAAATCGAAAAAGGTTCGAGGGTAGCTACAGTCCGCAGCCAGTCTGAATCTCGCTTGTGCTTTGCTTTTCCTTTCTCTCTTTTGAACACAGTCTGCCGCGAACTTGTCAAAATTGCGACGTTTCCTTTATATTTGTTATATCTTGGAGTAGGTCGATTATGTGAACCAATCCAGATGCGTCCTTTAAACTGCAATTGTACTGCAGTTTAAATTACCTAAGCGTTTTAATTGGTCCACATAATCGTCCTTCTTTAAGGTCTTTAACTGTCATGTGTGCGGATCGTTAAATATGAATTGCCTGCAATTTTTCTTCATTCGACGACCGTTTATGTTATTCTACGAGAGATTGCGTGCATGCATCTTCTATTCCGTTTCTCATTCAGGTATGTCTGAGATATCCGAGTGGTGGAAAACATTTTCTCTCGAGCAGATTGCACCTATCTTCCTTCTATTCTCCATACTTCTCATTCTCCTCTGCGCCTGTTTTATTTCGCGGAAGCGGGAACAGGTGATCATTTTATTTCTATTAGTCAATCCCCTTTGTTTTGTGAATTACATTCGGATCAAGATTGCTAACCAATTGGCGCATGTGACTTTCACAGACTCTGAAAAACCGCTGCAACATAAAATACCGGACTCGCCAATCTTGCAACTTAAAATACCGGGGTCTGCCAGATCTCGCCTGTACTGTTTGAAATTCATAAGGAGATGCAGGCTAATTCGACACGAGTATTTAAGCCTGCATCGTCTCCGGTATTTTAAGCTGCCAGCGTTTTCACAGGATACAATAGGATAAGTTTAAACAAAAGACTTCAATTGAGCAGTGAATATTTTACAATCGTTTACAGTTGAAAAATAAGACTTTGAAGGTATACTAGAAGTAAATGAAGAATCGTGCACTTTGTCATTGCACGTTTCTAAATTGTGCTGTGTTTAACATGTTTCACGTGACTGTGCAATTGACTAACAGTATAGTATCAGAACTAATTTCTTGTAAACTTGAAAAATTTCTCCGACACGTAGAGGTTTTGGTCGATTTCAGTTTAGCACGTTTTTTTTTGAGTGAAAAGTTACCGAACTGCACGTTCAATCAGGAAAAAAATGTCTTTCATATAAATGCATCTAACTAAATGCGTGATTTGAATACAACTTCATGAGTCCTTCAATTATAATCCGGACCTTGGGTTAATACGTTTCTAGTGAATTACTATCAGTTGTGCACTTGAAATTATAATTAGCTGTTCCATCTCGGACAAAATCATTGCACTCGGGTTACTCGAAGCGTACGCACAGAAAAAGTTCTAAATTGCGTGAATAGCATAGGCGGGCTACAGTACTTGAAATGATGGAATAACCTGTATATGACTATTTGTCCAGAGAAAAATTGACCCGGGAATTATGATTGTAGAAAACTTTTTGTGAGAACCGAACATTCGAAACTGACGGTGATCATAATTTCAGGAAGAAACCTGTCCGCCAATCGTCCCACCGATAGTAGTCACAGATGGAAAAACCGGAGAACAAAAAAATGTTTCCAACGAAGAAGCCAAATAACGAATTTCCCGACCAACTGCCATGTTCCATTTCCACTCACATTTCAATCATTTTTAGGAACATTTGAGAATAGTTCACGGGTAACCTAATTCAGTGTATTATATATTGTCTATCTACTTTTGTTCTAGACCGAATTAAACATTTCAAAAATAACATGTGTATTATTTTAGTAAGATATTTTATGAAAAGCAAAATGTTAGACGTTTTCGAAGTTGGTTAGCGATACAGAGAAAAAAAGTCATGGTTCGGCTGAAGACAAAAAGGTTGAAGAAGTTATCTTCCATGGTTGCTAAAAAGAACAAAGACTGAAGCAAAAATGATCTGAAAGCCGATCACTAACCAATACTAAAAAAATGATCCTATATACTTAAGTGCTAATTATTTTGATTCAAGTGTACAGTATGAAATATTGCGGACGGTGTTATAGAAATGTAGCGTGTGTGAATTGGTATGATTGGATATTTCATGCTAACATGAATTCTAGGCATGATTGAAGTGAGACCGTCTTATAAACACTTGGCTTGCGTGATAACTGTTAGGGTCAGGTAAATTTGAAAACATTCTTCGAAAGTGTGCATTTTCACTGATTTTCGACGTTGTCTATCTCTTGTTATGTTAACGAAGTGGGTGCATCTGGAAAGCTGAGTGTTTTCATCAAGTTTTTTCTGATAAACTTGTCTTTCCACCAAATTGAAGAGATACAAATTCAAGCGAAAACACAGTTGATTTTAAATTTTATGTGATCTCAGAAGCTGAAAAATATACTATACAATAAGTGTACAATCGGAAGTGTATCAAATGCGGATAAAATACAGTGAAAATCCAATATAGGACGAAAAAGTCCCACGGAATGAATGCAAGTGGATAACATGGAATCAAATGTCTAAGGTAGATCGCGGCGAGACCATTTACTTGCTGACGTTGGGGTTGTACATCATCGACAGTTTTCTTCCGTCTCCCGAAAGACAGCAGGTACGGCAGAGAGCAGCAGTCACAGTGTAAGGATCGCAGTTGGACGAGGGACGACGGTCCTCCAAGTAGCCCTGAACAAGATAATAAATAAGTATGACAGTGCTTCGAAGAAAAATTAGCTTAAACTGTGCGTATTGATTGCCTGAGTTTGTAGTTTGATTTCTGCGCTACGGTAGTTCTTCATCATGTTTGCTGAGTTGCCTTTCCATTTCATGTGATTTTTTTGGAAAAAATGTGAAAGTATGTAAAAGTATGTAAAAGTATGCAAGTGTGAATATCAAGTAAACTTTAGAGCAGAACATTATCAAACTTTCCCGGTTGTAATGAATCAAGACGTTTTGGAGAACAACATGGAAGTAGCAGAAGTTAATAATAAACGTACACATCCTTCGTCATCAGTCTGTCGGGGGATTCTGATGGAGGCGGCACGCGACGCGACGCCGTACGAGAACTTGTCGATGGAAGCCGTCTCGTGTTCTCCGGTCAAACGACGCTCGTTGTCCTAAATGACGGCAACTATTAACAGTTTAGAAAAAGGCGGTTTAAGCTACTAATAAATCAATACGGTAGGTCAGGGTCCTATAACGCTAATGATTGGAGAACGTTGTGAACTATGATGAAAAATCAGCCAGTTACATGGTCTGTCACCTCATGTAGCTTGCTTACCAAAAGATAGCTTAACCCTTATAAACCACGTTTATCAGACGCATTTTGCTATACACACTAAAACTATCAATAGTATTATTGTTATAAAATGATGATCCCTGAGACAAACCTTGCCTCCATGGGGATCGTAGTAGGCGATGTGTTGAGCATGGACGAGGCTCAGCTTGTTGATGGCGCTCATAATCTCGTCAATACCACCCGGCTGACGCATCTTCTCGGTCGAGAAGTTGGTGTGGCAACCGGCTCCGTTCCAATCACCTGCAACAATACGGTTCAGAAACAAAACAAATTCGGAACGAATTGGTTACATATTCAGCTAGAACAACTACCATAACATGGAAAGTGGATATACACTGTGCTGTAGCTTGCTTACCAAAAGATAGCTTAATAAAGGAGCGTGGAGGCTAACACTTGTAGTTTGTTATTTGAACTTCAAGTACAGCTCTTGTCATCATGAAAACTGAGTATCTAGTCAAAATTTTCACTTGAAGTTTTGTCTACACTCTCTACGTTCCATTTTCAAACCCGGTTTTTATCTGATAAAAATTGAACAATTGCCGTGAATAAGAGAGGTCAACGTAGTGAGTTCGAGTGTTTTCCCCATGTCGATACATTACTTCGAACTCATTGGTCCTATTCTAATTGATTTGTGAACAATCGTACCCTTGATGGGTTTGCAGTCGAGCGAGGCGACGACGCCGAATTCCTCGGCGACACGGTGGAGGAGGAAACGGGCGATCCACAACTGGTCTCCCATGGCGATTCCCTCGGTTGGACCAACTTGGAACTCCCACTGAAGTATCAATTAAATGATTTAAATTAAAATTCAATCAATTAATGAAATTTCCGCTCTGATTTGAATAACTAACTACTCAAGACAAACATTTTTCACTATTTTTCAGAAAATTTCAGTGTTGTATACCCCAGGAAAGGTGTGGGGGGAATGAGATGTAGACTCTTTCTCATGTGTGTTAGTTGATTACAACGCTCAACAATATCCTCTGAACCTGTCCGTACCTGTCCGGGCATAACTTCGGCGTTAGTTCCGGAGATTTGGATGCCGGCATAGAGACAGGCGCGGTAGTGAGCCTCGACGATGTCACGGCCATACACACGGTTGGCTCCAACTCCACAGTAGTATGGACCTGGAACGAAGACAGTATAAATAGGCTTATAAATACGAAAACAGAGGTGATTTCATCCAGTTCGGATAGGCAAGACGAACGTCCCGCTCAGCTGCGTTTATATACTTTTCTAAAGTATTTCTGTCAAAATTCAGAATTTCTAATGTTTAAAACCGACAGACTACTCTGAATAGTTACTTCAACATATTGAAGGTTTTGAGGAATTACGATTAACCTTTCCTTAGATGAGCCAAAAAACAGGAGAACAGCACAAACCTTGAGGTCCGGGGAATCCGTTCTTGGGCCATCCGAATGGGTGTCCATCGATATCGAGAAGGGTGTACTCCTGGAAAATAAGGAATTTCAAGAACTTCATAACTCCCAATTTGTTCGTGGATACTAGTTATTGATTGTTCAATATTTCTCTAGTTACTTGTAGGACTTCAATCTAAAGTAACAGTGTATTTATTGGATTCAGACCAGCCGACGTACACTAAATGCGAGAAAAACACTGAAAAATGCCGTTGCAAGCTTTGGTTTCACAGATAGGGGGGCGGAGGGTTATAGTCCTTCCGATTCCCACCGAAAACCTATGTTTACATAACTATTAGTTATTTTAAATTACGCAACCTATTCTGACAAGGTTTAAGTAGCAATAGAAAACGATCATGGAGAAGTTCGGGTGTACTGTACGAGTCTCAGTAGGAAAGGTGTCAACTATACTTTCGGATATTACCTGTTCCATTCCGAACCAAGGGTGCTGATCCTTGACCTGGCTCATAACCTCGGCGCAACGACGGCGGTGGTTGGATGCTGGAAAATCGTACCTCAAACTTTTATCCAACATTATTGCCAGTATTATATCCGGTAATTTCATTTGCAACGGCGCAGAATATATTATGGTCCAATGTTGATAGGTGATAAAACTGCTGACTTTAGCGTTTTATCATGAAACTCAATTCGAAAAAAGTTTCACAGACTATTTGGCTCACAACAGTTGTCTGCCTTTTTTGTCTTGTTTGCAGTAGAGGTCAATGATAATGAAAGATACGAGAGGATGGCCAGCTAGTTTTTTGTCTATTACGAATACAACCCCGTTGTGTTCACGTGCCTCGCACGACAGTTGCCAGACAACATGGTCAGAGGGTTCAAAGAACACCCGACTGGCGGCAGCATTATAGCGGGTCCGTAAACAGCGCAGTTTTAACCCTCTTAACTTAGTTGTTTTGAGAAAAGATTAGGGTATTTGTAGATTAGACAGACTTTCAGATAAGAAGTCACAATGTGACCACCTAATACTTCCTCAAGAAAAAAGCTGTCGTAGATAAGTGCAAACATTAGTAGACACAGATCAACCCGATCAGCTATAGTCTTTATGTGCTAAGTTTTCCAGTTCCAGGGAGTGACCCAATCATTATTGTAGTTTGATCTCGATGCGCGCGAGGGTTTTCGAATTATATCCAGAAACTAACAGGGTCAAACTACAGCGGGATAGACCAACATACACTATTGGAAATAAGCAATTCCTCTAGGAGCACTGAATTTCTAACAGCCAACGATACTTTTTAGGGAATCAGAAAACGGAGAAAGTAAGTCAAACCAACCGGTAGGCTGCTTCTTGTTGTCCAGGGTCTCGCACATGACCAACTTGTTCTTTCCTCTTCTGAATGGGTCGGGGTAGATGGCGACGGGTACGATGTAGACATCGGAATCGGCACCCTCAGCCTGCCCGGTGGACGAGCCGTCAAAGTTCCAAACGGGAAGTTCTGCAAGAAGAATCGTTTTATATGTAAGTTAAAACATTTGAGACACACCAATCTGGACAAGTCTATGTTCACGTTTCTAGTACCCTCCTAGCAATTAGGTCTGTGAACGCCCTAAAACTCAAGAAGAGAGGTGTATATAATCATAAAATGTTTTTCACGAATCAATTTTTATAGTTTCTCAATAATTATCCGGCCGAAATAGAATCGACTAGCAGATGGTGCTAATAATAGACACTGAATCAACAAGGCCACGTGAATACCATGTGCATACCGCATCAATGAAATTGAGAGAAACCGAACAGCAGAACAACAGATTTATTGTATTCTTTACCGAAAAAAGTATCTGCCTCCTTCTAGCACTTACTCTCAATCACTCAATCTATCTACCTCTCTCCCTCTCTCTCTCTCTCCCTTCTATCTCTCCCCTATATCTCTCTCTTTCTCGTATTCCTTCTCTCAACCTACGTTTGGGGTCAGTGGGCTCGAAGTTGAGAGTTCTGGTCTTGCATCTGAGGTGTTCTCCACTTCCGTCGATCCAAATGTAGATGGCCTGCACACTTTCCCCCTGATCCAAGTCGAGGAACTTGGCGAGGACAGTCTTGTCGGTCGCGAACTGGGCACGGAGATTCTGGGCCATCACTGTAAGGAATAGGGTTCGTTTGACTGAGAAAGGTGAAAAATACAAATCAAGTACATAAATAATAAAGGAGAACGAGAGAGAGAAGAAGAGAGAGGGAATGAAAGTAGGGAGAAGAAAGTAGGAGAGATGAAGATAGAGAGAAGAGAAGAGGGAGCGTATATAGATAGAAAGGTGCAGTGGCTACTTTATCTGTTTGTTATCAGAAGAGGGTCGCACGAAGAGAGTTCTGTGCCTGTTATCGACATTTTACGAAAAAAAAAACACCGCTGGCTCCTGTTTCTGTCTGAGTACGAGAAGAGAAAAAGAGCAGAACAGTATAGTCTTAACATGAAACCTTACAAAGAATGACTAAACTCGCATTTCACTGACATATATTTGAATTTATATTTATATTTTGGTCACGTAAAACGTCATGTGTGCTTGATAAAAGAAAGCGTGCAATGAGTAGAAACTCATTGATGTTTTTTCTCTTGTTTTAGAATACTTGGTTGACTACTAGTTTGAAATACGAACCTATGACACTCTTCGGCCTAAATGTTAGAATGATAGGCAAGTGAATAGAACTAGATAACGAGCTAGCTATAAATATCATAACTAGAAGTAGTCTAGATATAACAACTAGAAGTAGTTTGTTTGATCGAAATAACATTAAATAACAAATCAACTCACTTTTGAGTGGAGCAGTGCGTTCGAGATGGTTGTTATGGTACACTGAGCGCCCCTCCCCTCTCCCTTAGTATCATATCTGATCAAAGAACACCCAATGAGCACATGTTCTTGAGAGACTACAAAACTACGAATCCAAACCTGCATTTATGCACAACTTTTCTGTCGTTCATTAGTTAGTTTTGAAAGTAATTCACACGAGATAATGTTCTGAACTGTAACAAGAAACCTATTTCTACTTAGACAAAGTTTGTCTCGGAAGTTTTCGAAAATCGCAGTGTCGGTATTTATGAGAAATTTAGGGGGGGGGAGGGGGTTGTAAGCCCATTTCGTATCGAAGATTTGGTGGAAAGAGATTATCTACAGGATAGGACATTCCGATCATCTTCAAGTTGCTTCAAGTTGTTTTTTTTTCGAAAAACAAAGTGAAAATGTGCGCTCGCTTTGTTAAAAGGCTTACCTTCATGCACCTAGCTAAAGTAGATAAAAAACACGTTGTCGATACTTTTCAAAAGTAAAAAGTAAAGACAGGTGGCACAGAAAGTGAGAGAGAGAGAGAGAGAGAGAGAGGGAAAGAGAGTGAGTGAGAGGGAGAGAGAGGAAGAGAGAAGAAGAGAGAAAAAGAGAGAGAAGATAGAGAGAGTTAGAGGAGGCAAGAATTAGAGAGCGACATGTGGAGAAAGGTGAAAGCAGGAAGAGGAATAAGAGTTAGATGGATAGTTGGATTGATAGACATAGAGAGAGAGAGAGAAAGAGATATAGATAGAAGGGATAGGAAGGGAGAGAATGAGTGAGGGGACTGAAGAGAGAGAGAGAAAGGAGAAAGGAGAGGGAAAAGGTAGAAAGAGAGAGAGAGTAAGAAAGTAAAAGAGAGAGAGAAATGAAGAGAGAGAGAGAGGGGAGAGCACAGAGAGGGGGAGGGCAGAAATAGAAATGTAGAAAGAGAAAGAGAAACAGAGAGATAGAGAGAGAGAGAGAGAGAGAGAGAGAGAGAGAGAGAGAGAGAGAGAGAGAAAGAGAGAGAAATGAAGAGAGGGGGAGAGGGTCACCATCACTGTTCTCTGTTGAACTGTGGATTGCTTGTCTGAACACCATGGTTCACCTTGTTTTATATACCCATCAAGGTGTCCCGCCCCCTTCAAAGCACAGTTGTAACATTTTGAACCACGACATCTCAAATTGATCGCAATCTAAAATCGAATTAGGAAAAACTGGTCCGTTGAGAGAAAATAACAGTACTATTACTGAGATTCACGAGGTCATTCAGTCACGAGTTAGTGAGCCAGAAGAGATAGACAAGGAAGGATGAGAGAAAGACGGATATAGAGAGAGAAAGAGAGAGAGAGAGAGAGAGAGAGAGAGAGAGAGAGAGGGAGAGAAATACAGTGAGACAGAAGACACTACAGACGAACGAACACTCTTAAGTTGTTAGAAATGAGAATGATTTGTTCCACTTATGCTTATATAGTGTCAGTGTGTATTCGAACCCGTTTATGCAAATGACCACGTGACAATAAAGGCATATCTCATATATCGAGAAGATCACAAAGTCGAACCACGAGTGAGATAGAGAGAGAGATAGAGAGAGAGAGAGAGAGAGAGAGAGAGAGAGAGAGAGAGAGAGAGAGAGAGAGAGAGAGAGAGGGAGAGCAAGAGAAGAGTGGGAGGTAGAGAAAGATATAGACAGATATATTGAGATAGAAGGAAAAAGAGTGAAAAAGAGGAAGACAGAGAGAGAAGGGGGAAATGTAAGGGTGAGTATATTGAAGTTGAGAAAAGATGTGTTCTCTAACAACGGAAAGGATGGAAAAGGAAAACTAGAGAGTCAGAGATAGCTTTTTTCTGAAACAATGTCCTGCAATTTCTTATTCTCTCAGTCGAACTTTTTCTTTAATTTCTTGCCGCGAGCACATTCCCAAAGCTAATATTGTCGTCTAATCACGGCGAATCCAAAATGTTTTCACCAGTGTTATAAGTCATGAGTGTCAGAGTATGAGTAAAAACACATTTTTTAAGGGACCAATTCTTCTATAAAATAACATTCGAGTTATAATGTTGACCCACTGGGACGTAAAAACTAAAAAAAAAATCCGTTCCTGCGTCTTACTCTCTTTTTTCAAGCCACGTACGTAACGTGCAATATGTCGAACAAGAACACAAGAACGTTTCCAAACATTTGAATCAATAATACAAGCAGATCTAGGTTGAAGCTTCAGCCAATGTATACCAAAATTATAAATGAAACTCTGCAATCGGCTTAAAGGGACTGTGTTTCTCTTTAATTTAGTGATTTGGGTGATAAATTTATACATGGGGAGAAAACATGAACAAAACATACGAATTCAGTGAACATTTTCCAACATGCTTGTTTTCCTGCAAACTTGAGTGCGGCAATATCGCGAAAGCCACAGCGCGTACGACTTTTTTATGGAGACGTGCACAACTTATCCCCAAAACGTGCGCAGAACGTATTGAAAACTTGGTTACGTAACAATCGACAGGTTGGTTTTCGACAATATTTACTTTTATTCTCTGTCGTAAATGTAAAGGGCAACCAGTACAATACGGAAGCGGTATTTGATTTTTTTTATTCGATTAAAATTTTAGAGAAACGTTCCCTTTAAAATGCTGGTCTTCCACTTTTTCTCATATTCCCTTACCGAAGTGGATCAAAGTGCACATTCTCGCGAATAACACCAAAGAATGTTATCATTGAAGGACAAGATGTTAATGTTTTCGATTCTTCTGATCACGTGTTCCAGATAAAGGCATTAGGAACTGAGAACACCTATTGATTCTGTGCGAAGAGATTGTATAGTTGATTTGGCGAAAATGAAGAATAAATCTGAAAAAAAAGGAAAAAATGATGTTGTTTGAGTTTAAATTGTTTAGAATCTCTTGAAAATAAGTTATTTGTGAGTGTCTCGCTATCTAATGGGAAAGTACGTCACATAGAGCGGGTTATGCACTTCATAATTGAGAAAAATTGCAATGTTGAAGAGTCCAAAACTGACGTTTTCTTACGTTTTTGCATGAAGATTTCATTCACGCCCAAAATAGATGTTTTCATTCCGCTAATGAGTGAAATTAAGGAAAGTAAACAGAGTAAGGGGAACAACTTTATCCAGGTTGAACTAAACATAGTGGGACACTGGTACAAACCAGTAAGCAACATTCACTCCTTTATCACTCCAACTCCTACTACTACGAAATATAGTTCAGAACTGTTATCTATCTGGTTAATAAAAAAGTCTTTCAGAAAATAAATAGAACAACTGGGAGCTGGAGTGATTTCTGTATTCGACTCTGGATGCAGTCTCCGTATCGCTTGAGTTGATTTATTGGACTCTGATCTATGTGGCTATCAGCTGACCACTACAACGGGTCGCGTAAACATAACTAATATATATATATATATATATATATATATATATATATATGTTGAATGGCTAGTTTTGGGCGACAAAATCAAACTGATCGTTTACAAACTCTTATACTCATGTACTGTGAAAACTTATACAACTTGAGTGAATACGTCAAGCTTATAAGGTGAATCTTACGGATATTTCACTGGTTTTCAGTTACCGTAATTTCTTCCAGTGAAACTACCTGTAGCCGCACAATATATATTTCAGTTCGTTTTTGTGCGATATACTGTTATAGTATTTTTGATTTCTCCCTACACACCTACAGTATGAATTCGAAAAACTCAATTATTTCAAGTTGGGTGAATGTGTTTGTTTAGGACAGGTTCATAAATTTCACAATCGATAGTGATTTCCTATTGATAACAGTGTACGAGAAGGTTCAATAAACTCGAAATTACCAGGAAACAGTCATAGAAATACGGAATGTGTCTGGTAGGAGTCTTAGTATGAGTGATGCGAAGTATCGCATTGCAGGAATCATTGTACAAGCGCTTCCCCACTCGACTAGTGGTACCATCAGCCCCACACTCTGAAAAGGGTCTCTCTACAAAATCCTCATTTACTACTGGTCTGGAATTTTCTGTGGGGGGTAGTGTTGAGATGGTCCGAGCTTATACTTTCACCCCACATAGTTTCTATGGTGGTTGTGGAAGTTTTTTTTATATTCATTTTGCCCAAATCGCGGTAAGGCTGTGGGATACACAAGTGTTGTAGTATTTTGTTCATGTTGCGGTTTTTGAGAGTATGCTTTCATTCCACTGCTCCACGTAGTATATAATGCGTTAAAGTCAAGAATACGCAATCGAAGTGTAGGTCAGCCGATTTTGCCAATTTGTTGAGAGTTCTCAGCTCAAATTCAAGTTTGGAGTTATTACAAACAGTTTAGTCAGCTAAACCCCTAGAGCAGTAAGATATGAAACTATACGTCAGAATATACGAATGGAGTAGGCGTCTCGGCATAAATGATAAAATGATGGTTAATAATTGCTGGAGCGTTGGCTGATGTGTATAAATGTAAACATTCGTCTCGCTGCTGTTGTTTATTATACGGCTGCCTGTGCGAAGCAGTAGAACATAAAAACACTCTCAAAAACTTGTTTATAGTTAGTGAATTGAATAGAATGAGCACAAAAACTGCTCATGTGAAAAGTTTTTCTCTCTAGTTCCTATCGCAAACAACCGATTACTGTTCATCTGTTCAACTGTACATGAAGAGAAGAGAGGGAAAGACTGTACTATAATAGCGAATTTTCTCCGCATTAACTATTGACGGATTTAACGATGAACATATGCAGGCTATTTATTATTTGGGAAACTTTCAGTTATACATCTCAGAAAACCAAAAAAAGAAAAGTGATGAGCATTGAGACTAGTAATGATCCATGCTTGAAACTAGTAGTGAACTTACTCTAAAAACAAGTTTTATTTCCGAACAGTTCGATCCTTTATGTTCTCCAGCCAAACCTCAGTAGTATTTTAACTTTATTGTCTTTTATTATTTTATCAATTCCGTGCTATATTTCATTTTTCGAACCGTTTCGGCAATGTATTCGATTTCTGAATGTTATAATGAACAAACATTTGCATCGATCCTTCGGTTCCGTAAGTGTATCCAAGAAGTCATGTGAACTATTTGATCTAGGTAGAAAAGAGTCCGGCCGGTCTTATCTTACAACAATAACAGATCGGAAAACAGAGAAAAGCACACTGATAGAGGTGTTACGACGCTGTAAAGTTGATAGTAAATGACAGATATCTCTACAGAATACATTTTTCGACTAGTGATTCGAACACAGTTTACTGGGAGGTGCGCAACACTGAAAATTTTGGACTGAGTACCATTCGGAATAATGTTATACTAGAAGTAAATTGAATAGTCAGGTGAAGTTTGTATTCTAATGAGGCAGCGTGCACTTTATCATTGCACGTCTCTGAGTTCTGGTGTGTTTAACATGTTTCACGTGTCTATGTGATTGACTAACAGTGTAAGCATATAATGAGATTTACCATCAAAGGAATCGCACTCAATATTCTGTGTATTGCACACGTTTTCACGTTCATTCCCGTTTCCGCGTTCAGACTGTGTTTCAGTTGCTACTCGGAGCAGTAGCTGTGTTTTGTAATTGTAACTTTATGATTACGGATGATTAAATCATAGATTAATCAAGAATGGCAACTCTGATCAGCGACAAACCAACCTGTTTTCTGTATATGATTCGATGTATGTTTTAACCTTGGAGTACTCTCATGGAAATTGTGCTGTGGGTGGAAAATTGATTGTTTGATTAGGTCATTTTTATTATACTATGATAAATGTAATCTCACTTTCTTGATCGATGGTTCAGACAAAGGTAGCTAGTGATATCCATTGTTATCCAAACTCTTGTCAGTGAAATACATTCACTTGAGAGAACTAAATCATAATCATCCTCAATCTTCTGCGGTATAAAGAATAAGAGTGGAAAACGGCTTTCACAAGAGATAAAAACAGTTTACTCTGTTCGTGAGTATGTACAACAAACCGAGATCAGACGAACTTTGTGTTATAATATATCGTTTTGTATCTCATGCAGAATAACGATCATGAGTGTTTTTGTAGCTGAACTGTTCATATGCTTGCACGTTCACACACAAATGTTTCTAAAATAAGTTAGCGTTCATAGTTTCTTTCTTACTATTGGTCTGGTTGCGACCAATTGTTTACTTCCGATCATTCGATGAAACGAAGGTCAAATTGTGATAATTACCGAGAACGAACGCTGGGCAGACGGAAAAGAAACGAAGAAAACGACACAGACGCAAAAACTTGTTTGTCTACAATTCGATCGCAACGGTCTACGATAACCAGGAAAGTATATCGAATTCGCTCAAGGAAGAGCGGTCCGATACCATACACTTCGGTCAGACTACGTTTGTGTGTTGTTTGGCCCACCAAATTTTCAGTCTTAGCTCGAACAATCAAACTACAACTGAGATAGAATCGATTCTTATGCACTTTTGAACGTCGATTCTGTTTACTGAAAAAAACTATACTTGATATGATAGATAATTTCCAACGACATATCACGAGACTTCATATAAACGCCGAAGCTGGAACACGAACTGGCACCGTGGAAAAGGAATGAAAGTTGATAAGCTCATTCTAAAGGAGGACCTGATCTCGTTCTGACAACATAGTTATCAACCTGTTCATGTTGAATCATACTATAGGTTGCCATAGCCTTGGTCTTGTTCTACCAAGATAGTTCAGCTAAACGTTGAACTCTTCTTGAGACTTTTCTATACCTGCGTTTCATTCAGAGCTCTACATCATATGTGGCCGGACCGGTTGGTTCTTGAAAAACTGTTATCTCTATGGCGACGAAGTCTTTTTATTATTCTAAATTCTCGTAGTGGTAACAATTGACTGCTCAGTGAATTGTAATTTCACAGTTCTTCGTGAGTTATAAGCGTTTTTGAGCTAGTTTCAGATTTCTCAAGCTTGCGGTTCCAGAATAATTCAATTGAAAATGTCGCTCGGTAAAAAGAAAGTTGGATACGATATGTGTGCCTCGGCACCACTGTGTTTGCAGTTCTTTTCCTTCGCGTTTGAGGAAGAATTCGGAAAAATAACTGTGTTTGCAACCAAACTACAACTGGAATTTCGTCGTCACTCATTAGTCTTGCTGTTTTTTCGATCACTTCGAACGGACTTCTCTTTTTATTTCCTTTTTCATATCTTCGGATTTTTGTTCTTGATAATTTCGGACGGTATACTTTATATGGTGTGTGATGTCAAAGGAATGGGCGGGGACCCAATCTTACTTTCTGAGACAAAGTCGGATAAAAAGTGAAGGTTGTCACAAACATCACGTGCCTCGTCAATGCCAACCTTCTAGAAACATCAGAGTGATGGAAAAGTTTCACACAACACAAAATTCATATAACAATGTGCGACGACAAACATATAATTGTCTAAACGACGAATAATCTACTTGAATCATTGCCACGCTGTGTTCAGGAAATAACGGTTACGCAACAGTATGTCGCAAGTTATGAAACCGCTCAGAGTGGAGAGTTGACGTTAGCCTGAACAGATTTTCTGTACATTCTTCATCAAATTCAGTAGACCGATTACATCACTTTTCCACAAAACCAGATTGTTCAGTTGCAATCTGTCTTTTTCCCTCGCACTGTACAAGCCAGTGTGTGTGTGTACCTTTGTAACTTTTTTAAAATTAGTCCATGAAATACCAGTGATTGTCTATTTTTGTCTATACATTGAACGTGGGAGTTTTCGTAATTTTCCCTGAGATTGGTGGAGAACTCTGACATTCTTCTCTCTCAGTTATATGTTTTCGAGCGGAACCAAGGACGAAATTGTTCGCAAAGAAAAACCAAAACCAATGCGACCGAAAAGAGACAGAAATGTTATCACCTGACCACATTTCTGTTTTATACGCAGTTATTTCCAGATTACGAAAACAAAGATTTTAGCAACTCATACTTTCATTGTTAGAAATCAAGTGTAATAGACTACTGGATTGTCGATAGGATAAGAACATTTCTACACATACACATAGATCTAAACAATGTTTTACGATGAGTACAACATTTTGAGGTATCGATCAGGTTTATTTTTATCCAAACCTCAAATATTTCGGAATCAGAATAGCGGCTCTTCGGGAAAAAACGATTCTAAGACGTTTTTAACTGTCAGACGCGCGACATTGGGCCGCGTCAGACTGATTGACAGTTTTTTTCAACTGATAGGCGCCGTGACAATCACTCTCTTTGATTGAAATATTCTCAACGGGTTGCTATTCTTGATTTTCACAAATGCTTTGGACACAAATTGTCGGTAGCACTTAGTACGTACTACCAGCACAAGAGCATTGAAGGAAGAATGGTTGGAGAAGAATAAAGCAGACCATTCAGCGAAACCTGAAAATAACGTACACATTTAAACCTTTTACCAGGAACCGTACTCGAAAGTGGAGACTCAACATAAAAGTTTGTGCAGAGCTGCTACAGAACGCTTCAATTTTTCTAGTAACAGTTCACAGTTTACATGAATATGAGGGAAAAAACCGCCTGAAAAACTTCCTCCGTGAAATTCTCAAAGACGCATTTGCATCGTGCCACGATTTTTGAATAATTTATCTCTCGAGAGTAAACAAAGGTATTCCAAGTCTGGCGAGAACTACCCACTCAGTGTTATTGATTATGTAAATCCGGTTAATGGCGGTTCCTCAGATAGTTACCGTTTCTGCCTTTGTTCATTCCGGGAGTAGAAGTGACCACAGTCGCCATGGTAATAGGAATAACAGAGAACAACAATGGAACCAGCACCTAGATTTTTTTTTTCAAAAAACTTATTCTGGCGCATGATTTTGGAAGCTTTGAGTTTACATTGGTTGTAGCGGCGGTCACAGAGTTTTTTTTAGCGAAGTGAACCAAGTCTGTCCTACGAACCAAGTCTGCAGTAGTTGTAACCAAGTCTGCAGTGTAAGAAACTTGACTAGGTTGTGACACCACCCTTTCATCTTATCAAAGAACACTGGTATATTCATTATGTTTGAATCAAATGTGGAAGCTTGATGGACACCTGTAAAACGAGTGTGTTCATCCAGTATCTATTTCTGGCCAATATTTTGGCTGATACGTTGGACGGTACAGTTGCGTGGATACTGTAATGACCGTGAACAACGAGTAGTAGGGCGCACACCGAACCAACTGCCTGTACAACAAAAGTTGTATAAGTAAAAATGAAACAGCCATAACCTTTCACAAAAATATTGTGAAAGGGATTTCCAGCATATTATGGGCAGTAAAATAAACAAAACTATATACTATATCAAAGTCTGCCAACTATCTCAAAACTTCATTTAAAAAGCTCTGTGGAACTTCGACTCGTTAGATTGAAAGGCTTATGACACGCTAGAGTTATGATGGGTTCTGAGCGAGTTTTTCAGGGCAGAAATAGTGTTATGACAATGAACAGTTCCTTCAAGGATACACGAATACTGCTCGTCCGCATAAGTTTGTTAATGACTACTTATATACTGCCTGATATGTCTTTTCCAAATCACCAGGACAACTTTAGAGAAGAAGAAAAAACTCCAAAATGTTCGGATTCATGTCGGCATTGACGAAGATAATCCCGGTTTCGTTGAGGAGGCCCACCGCAAATGGGTAAAACTGAAAAGGTGACGCAAATTTTCCTTCCACAAAAAATCAAACATAACCTCTCTGAAAGACTATTGTAATCTTGAGTATTGGACTAGTTTTGTCAGTACTTTTTTCTGTACCAGATATCTCACACTCCGAAATACTCTACTGCTTCAACGTATTTTGTCCGTTCACAACTTGAAATAAAGCCTTGAATACAGGTACACAGGTACAAATCTTCACTCGCATATAAGCCTGTATGGCTCGAGGTCACGGCCGAAAAACCACACAGAACTAAGTAAGTTATACATTCTGAGATTATAAGTATACTTTATCTAGTTGTCTCATACCTTTGGAACATAGTATTTCACTTGTTCTCTGGTGACTCTACTGCGAATCGCTAGTGTATTGAATGGAATTATGATCAAAACAGCCAGCACAACCAGAGTTATTCTGGAACATTTAAATACACTTAGTTAGAGCTGTGTAAATCGAACCTGTACACAATGAGACTAAACAGCTGAACACTCGTTTCAAAATGTGAATGACAGTTCTCTTTTTCTCAAGTGGAGAGTGTTGTGCTTGCTTGTTGACGCCAGGCCAATCAGTTGAGCTGTACACTCTAATTTGATTGAAAAAAAAACCCATCAAAACAGAAGAACCTTGCGTTCTGAATTAGGATTCCGTTTGATACTGCATCGAACTCACAAACGAAAGTACAAAATATGGGAATACGAAGTGACCAGAAAGCTCAATTTTTATAGGCATTATACTATTGAAATGCAGAAAATGGCGAAAATGGAAAAATTTCTGAAGAGATATCTCCTTACATATGCAGTGTATGACTCACCTGAACTGTTTGTTGCTCAATTTGAAAGTATTCCATTCCATTTGAGTTGCTTGGTGTCGGTATAGCAGACAGTACGTTATTGCAGTCATGAAATGCGTGCCCATGATTAGTTCAAAGAGCTAAATATTGTAGAACGTTATAGAGAATGACAAACAATGTTCATCATCAATCAGATGTATCCAGAACTCTATCGGAATGTGACAATTTCAAATTTCGATTAGTGTTTTTCATTTCTCATGTATCATTTCGAGTCAATTTCTACAGACGGAAACTTATGAGTAGTGATTATGATGTTTCATAAAACTTTGCACGTAAAATGGGTATCGCTCAAAACGGTGTAAACCAAATATAAACATGAAAGTGGCAGTGGGGGAAATGATTACCAGCAAACATTCTCCGTTCATACTCCGGCCGAGGCCCAGACAATGAAACGCCAACGTGGGTATTATGACCGGCGACATTACTAGCGAATAAAACACATCAAAAATTCCGGAAGTCAACTGGAAGTTATGTGAGATTTATGGGTGTTAAAAGCTAAACATTTATCAAGAAAGCTTCATTAATTGTAATCCACAATTTTAATGTTCCATTCTGTTGTAATCAGTGAATATCCTATTAACACACCTGGAGTCCAAATAAATAGTATTTGTATGGATTCATGGCCTTCGTACTTTCGCTGAGAATAAGAATAATCATAATCATATATCATTTTCAGAGTTATCAAGCCGGACATCTATAAGAACGGGTATTTTTCGGGTGATTAACTGTTTCAATAGCCACACGATGATTATATTCATTCAATATAAATGGATAAAATAGTCTCCAATGGCGGAAAACTCGAAATCAATACATAGTTTCATGGAATAAAACTCAGATAATATGGGCTGATCGATTGCCTTAAAATTATTCTATTGTTTTAGTTGATCTTGTTTAGTATACCTGCATTATTCTGATGAAGACCCAGTTCGTGGTGAGATCGTAATCCTTTGCATCTTGAACACCTAACATTCGGACGAAGAAATGCCTAAAACTGTATATATTATATGATTTTATGCTGAACTGTGTTTCACAGTAAAACTTTATTTCAGTCACAATTGAAAATCATATAATCGATCAAACCTATGTCCTCCTATAGTTCACACCATTCCTACTGATACTCCTACAGTAGCCTTATTTACTCTAATTGAGAAGGGAAATGATGTACGAAAATCCCGAAGTTCTCCGATCCAAAGTAAGTGAGCAAACCGGTTTAGAAGTTTGGAAATCTTACTGTAGGAGTCTCAGTAGGAATGGAAAAGACTATATATCTATTTGACATCAAATTGAATGGAATATAGTAAACACAGACAGATACACGAGAAAGAGCGGTAGGATAACGAATTCACGTTCCATGAAGCTACTATACTCTGCTTTGTTAAATGTCAGTTGCAGTTTTTTACGATTTTCAGGCCGCTCGCGAGCAGCTCATGGGTAGTGGAGTTTACGAGTTTTATCTCATCAGTTTGGAATGTTTCTCGTAAGCAATGAATGGAAACCATATCGGAAAGAAGCCGATTAAATTGAAACCTCCCACTGCTTCAGTTGATTCCTTGTAACTATCGAGTTGTTGATGCAAGTTACAAAAAACGCCACAAAAAGTATAGGTTCTGTTTTAAAGTAGTGGATACAATAGTCTGGCACCTGGCAATTAGTTTAATTGGTGTTCGCTTCGATAACAACTAGAAAATATCTGCATAGAGTTATAATTGTCATATTAATATTCACCGCACAATGATGTAACCATGATAAGATTACTTCGCGTAACACTCACAATATGAATTTAGGAATCGAACGATAGGAAAAGCATGCAACGAGATCATTCGCGGTCCAATCCGTTGTTCATGGTAACAACGTATACCATCCATTATTTTCCCTATCTCTCAGTACTATAGTGGTTTTGATAGGAACGAAGAAAAGCGAACAAGATCCAGAAAATGCCGCCAAAAATTACAGAAAACCATCAATCAAAATTTTTTGAATGGTTATAGAGAATGTTCAAGCTTGAAAAGTAGAATAACTTGTAACAAGATGGACGCTACTTGACAAATGAAACAAGATGAATCATTCCCCAACTAAAATGACTCAGTAATGATTGAGATTATGAAAACAAATATAGCGCCACCCATGAAATATGAACTTGTGTTGCACGGTGTTCTTTTGTTTGGACAAAGTTTATATGTTTCCAAATACACATGGATAACCTACATTGAAAAGCTTCAAACTTTTTCGCGAAAGGATGAGTACCAGGCCGAAGCATAGTAACGTATCTCTTTCACGTGTCCATTCTCAGTTTTGCAGTTTTCTCTCTTGTTTTATTACGGACTGTAGTTTGTAGTATACCTTCGAAGCAACAACCCTAACATATTGCTACATAAACTAGAGAACAACTGGAAGTCATATCAACTTCACCTGTTGAGGTACCCATATCAGTTCGTGGTGTTCTTCAGACAGAAAAACTGTCCAATATGTGGTTTGGACTCACAATTGTGATTTGGCCTGAGAGTATTCAAAGCCTTCGTAACCGCTATCATAGTGTTTGTGAACTGTACGATGTTTTTTGGGTGACCTATGTTACAAACATGTCGTGCAACAACTTCACTCAACAACAGTTCAGAACGTATAACCGTCTTTATCTCAAAAAATATCATCCCTTGGTTTTTGTGACCTTTCTGTTGGTCTGAACACTGTTTTTTTTATCTTCTGTGCTCAAGCAGTGTGTTACATTCATTGCGTTCATTACGTCAATCCTCCTTCCATAATTTATTCCGACTCTTTCTCTTGTCTACACTTGTGCATCTTCTACAGATGGATGACATATTGCATAGATCGGTAAATCAATCATTTAAACATCCCCAAAAATACCGGCCAATTATTACTACATAACAGTTTTAAAAACTATGCGAGAGCATAAGAAGCAGAACAAATACAAACAGTACAATGGTACACAAGAACTAGAGACACAGAAACCTCGACACAGAGCTAGCTCCCGCAGAAGAAAAATCTTCCTCTGGAAAACGGAATAAATAAGTGCCCAGTAGCTGATTGTGTTAAAACTACAAGAAAGAACAACTTGCGGATATACGGATAACTCACTGGAATATATTGAGAAATCAAACTGAGTATTGTCATCGAATCCCCAAACATTCTTTTCAGGTTCGATGAATTCAGTTTTCGAGAAATGAGAATTTGAAGCAAGCAAACATACGTCCCCCTCTCCCCCCCATCTCGAATTTACATACTGACTTTCACATGATAGGCTCGATGTGCCTATTTTCTCTCTTGCATAGAACTATCGTCCACAGGATCCTCTTTATTTTCGTTAATGCTCTAGAAACGGATATTCGGTACGATTTAGTACGTAATACTAATACGAGAGCGTTGAAGAAGGAATGATTAGAGAAGCATAGAGAAGACCATTCCGCGAAATCTGAAGTAACATTTAGGATTCCAGCACAAGTATAATACCGAAAACTTTGTTGCAGATCTACAAAAATCTATTTCATGCACAACGGGATTCGTTAAGGGAAACCAGAAATAATATTTTTGGAATGATATAAAAATTAACAATTACTGAATAAAGTGGAGGTTATTCAGTAATTGTTAATTTATTCAATAACGATTCACCTTTTCTGGCATGATCCATTCCGGATGCAGAAGTAGCCACAATCCAAATTGCTATAGGAATAACAGAGAACAGCAGGGGAACCATTAACTAGAAACGAACAGAGGTCAAAGCGTCAAAGTTTGTGTAGTTCTCGAATTTACCTTGAGCGCTGCTACCGTTTTGTAAGATTTTCGATATAACTATGCAGGAAATAAGGCAATCAAGCAAACCTATTGATATTCTATGAGTGATCTACTGTACCTAAAACACTGAAAACATTTGCATATTGAGGATAAACCACAGAAATGAACATTAGTATTTCAAAAATATACCGTTTCTCTATCATTTGGAGTTAACATTTTCCGCGATTGAGTAATAATTAAAGTATAATGAATAATAAACACGTGAAACTTCTTTTCCTGTTACTATATTCTATTTTCTCAGGACTGCGGGTGCGTAAATAACACCGCACCGGGAATTACGTACAAAAACCCGAAAGAAAAAGGGATAAAAACCAACAATATTATTTCTTAAAATTGAACATTCACCTGCACATCTACATCAATTATCTACGCTGCACAGAGTGGATAGCGAAAAAAACATTTTCCAGGTAATAAGATACAGATTCAAAAGTTGTGTGCACTTTTGAAGGTTTGAAAGGGGGTTTTTTCGAATATGGTTTTTTCGAGCAAGTGAACACGAGTTGCTCTTCGCTATATCCTGCATTGATCTACTTCTTTATTCTACATAGAGAAAAGACAGATAGATTGAACAATTTTTCCAAATCTATGTTAACGTGATTCTGAATTGCATACCTGTAGAGCCAGTGTATTCAGCCAATATCTGTTCTTGGCCATTATCTCGGCTGATACGTGTGAGGGTACTGTTGTGTACAAACTATAATGGGCGTGCAGAACGAGTAGTACGGCACACACCGAGGCGATTCCCTGCAAAATTGTCAGAACTGTGAGTGAACATGAAGGTTTAGGCTACAGTTTACATTTCTCCATCTCACTTTCATTCTGGAAAACTCGGTTCGGCAATCGGCACCTAAACAAACATGTTGATCATGTTGCGCAGAAACATTCCCGCCAATTTTCTGTGATTGGAAAACTGTAACAAAAGCAAGAGAGCATTTAAGTTACGAAACCGGAAACATGACAGATTCTCTCTGAATTCGGTGCCTTCTCGACGGAACCGCAAATTGTTTGACAATTCGCGGGGAATATCCCTGATCCAATTGGCAGAGTCAAGCTATGATGAGAGTCCGACGTTTAAGTTCGAATCGAACAAAGAGGTGAAAAAGCAAGTACCAATACACTATTTGCCAACTTGTTATTCATCCAGGATTATGTGTTATTGGAGAAATTTGATACAGTCAATAAGAAACTCTACCAGTTTAGTGGACAAACATTTCTAAAACGTCATTTGAGCAGCAAAACAAATACGAAACACAGAAGATAGCAACCAGCCTGCATGTCTCTAGAGCCGCTCTTGACTGTCACATTCGTTAGAACCATGAGTGTTCATAGAAGTCACTTCTATCTCCGCTGTATCATAATTTTTGAGAAGCCGCGCCAGCTGCAGATTTCCACTGTAGCGTTGGTTTTATGGTGCAACGTTGAGTTGATACGACTCGTCAGCATAACAACTCTTTTAATTCCCACTGATACCTTGCATCAGAAAACGTTATTGGTAGGTTCGAATGCGTACTTTAGAAGTGTCAGCGAGAATGGCGTGCACTATATTGTACTAAGTTTTCTCTCAATTCACCAGCAGGGCCGCACTGTAGTAGACGAATGTCCATGTGTTTGTATTCATCCCAGCGTTGAGGAAGATAGTGCTAGTTTCGTTGAAAAGAAAAGAGGCAAATGGGTGATACTGAAACATATAAATTAACTAGGCTGAAACTGCGATATCCAAAGGTACCTGTGGTTCAGACCTATTATTGTCTCAAAAATTATAACCCCTCTCTCTCTTTATCTCTTGAAAACACGAAATCCATTATTTGGCACTTGAAATAATCGAAAATACTTTTTATCGAGTTCGAAAGAGTAATATTTGTATTGCCGAATTCTCGCTGTTTTTGATTTCAACAACAATCTAATAGTGGATTCGTCAATAAAAAAAAGAAAATTAAAGAAGAAAAATCCCCATAATCGACATTGCGAAATTAGACAAATGAACATTTGGACAACTAGCGAGTGTCAACCCCAATGTTTGTTGTTTCTCACCCTGGTCACATAGGCTTCCGCTTGTTCTCTGCTCACTAAACTCCGGAAGGCGAGTAGGTTGAATGGAATGATAATCACAGCAGCCAGCACAAGCAGAGTTATTCTGGAATAATCCCCCAAATTCAATTAGGTCTACTTCGGCGCTTCGTGCTTGTTCAGGATACCTAATGACTTTTCCGGGGTATAAGTTGTGAACTTTCACACTGAACATTAGGTGGGTTGTATGAACGAATGAAGAGCTTGTTATAGTACTCACCCGAACTGTTTGTTGCTCAATTTGAAGGTAGACCACGACATTTGAGCTGCTTGATGTCTATATAGCAGGCAGTACATTATCGCTGTCACGAACGCCGTACACATGATGAATTCGAATGTCTTAATAACAGTTAAAGTTATGAAAACAAATAAAAGTGTTGTAGCAACTAATGTAATAAATTCGATTGGAAAAGTGTTCCGCCGGTGTTCAGGAACTCGCGAAGTGGAACGGATGAATTGACCGGAATGTGCCAGTTTAAGATGTTCGTTTATTTGAAAAAGTGAGAACCGTAACTAAATGGGATAATGGAATTGAGATGCGAATTGCGATAATCAAATATACCAGCAGAAAATTTCCGTCGAAACTTTTTCCGAGTCCGAGACAATATGAACCCAAAGTTGGAACGACGACCGGGGTCATTACCAACGAGTAAAACACATCGAAAATGCCGGAAGTCAACTGAAAAACGTGATGAACAAGTAATGAAACCCAATTTGATTAATTCGAGAAAATTACAAGCATTTATCATACTTGAGACACAGCATTTGGAAAACTGTCCAAATCACGCGCATACAAACAGAGATAAATTGGAAAGTTGGTACTTTCGTTGTATAATAATATTTTGATGCGAATGTTTCAGCCGTGTATTATTTTGTTCATAGAATTACACAATCACACACAAATCACATTGTGAGATGGTGGATATGCATGGGTGAGTTTTGTTCTACCAGCTTATGCGGTCTACCAACAGATCCCGCGGCGAAATGGTCTGCTCAACAACTAAAACAGATCGAGAATGAAGGAATAAGCCTAATCCTGATATTCGTTTGTATATAGTTTGTTTCAACCATCGATAGTAGTCAGCCATGCTGGTCGAGCGCACCCTACATTGCAGGCAATTGATCTGGCAGCTTGCTAGTCTCTTCATTACAAACAAAATATCGAAAAGTGGTTATTTTGAGATTTTTGCACATATTTTGTGCTCAAAAAGTTATCAAGTAATCGGGGAGTAATTAAAACAACTTTTTGTGCGATAAGATTAGCTTTGAAAAACGGTCAGAAAAGATGATTGGGTATAACTGTTTTCAGTTTTTGCAAACATGGTCAGATGGCCGGTTGCTTGTGTGCGCCGCGCCACCTAGCAGAGCTGAGTTCGATTCCCAGCTTATGCATTATTTTGAGTAGGGTAGTCGCTGTTGGAAACTTTGGCAACTTTCCAGCACAATTAACTCCGCCCACTAAAATGTACTGTAACTGGCTTCTATCGATGGTTGAAACGAACTATATTGGTTTGAACAAACCTGTAGTCCAAATAGATAGTATTTGTATATCTTCATGGCTTTGGTACTTTCGTTGAGAATCACAATTAACATAAACACATTTATCATCAATGTTATTACTCCGGATGCCTACAATAAATGTGTGCTTTCATGTAAAAACACTGCACAACTCGAAACTCGACTCGACTCGAAAACACTCGAAAATTTTCGAGTTGAGTCGAACTCGAAAGTCGAAAACTCGAAATTTCTCAAAACTCGAAAACTCGAAAACTCGAAATTTTCCATAACCCGACAACTCGAAAACTCGAAATTTTCCAAAACTCGAAAACTCGAAAACTCGAAAACTAGAAAATTCGAAAATTCGAAATTTTGAACGCGAAAACTCGAAAATAAAAATTTCGGATTCGAAAAATGTATCTTTTGGGTCCAAAAACACTCAAAACTCGACTCGACTCGAAAAAACTCGAAAATTTTCGAGTTGAGTCGAACTCGAAAGTCGAAAACTCGAAATTTCTCAAAACTCGAAAACTCGAAAACTCGAAATTTTCCAAAACCCGACAACTCGAAAACTCGAAATTTTCCAAAACTCGAAAACTCGAAAACTCGAAAACTAGAAAATTCGAAAATTCGAAATTTTGAACGCGAAAACTCGAAAATAAAAATTTCGGATTCGAAAAATGTATCTTTTGGGTCCAAAAACACTCAAAACTCGACTCGACTTGAAAAAACTCGAAAATTTTCGAGTCGAGTCGAACTCGAAATTTTCCAAAACTCGAAAACTCGAAAACTCGAAATTTTCCAAAACTCGAAAACTCGCATTTTCGCCAAACTCGCAAACTCGAAAACTCGAAAACTCGAAATTTTGAACTCGATTAACAACCCTAGTTCTCATAGTAAATTTTCTCAAGCAATACATTGCACAATGATTCAGTCACTTTTCTGTTTATCGTGTTTGGGGATTATTCTAACTTTGCACTGTCATGTTGAATTGGACAATTCTTTACGTTTGAATACTATGAAGAATGGAAAAAAAATTCCACATAGAAATAAGTTATTTAATAGGTTGATAACTACTTGGTTGAGTTTTGTAAACTACACCTGCAGTGTTCTGATAAACACCCAGTTTGTCGTGAGATTGTAATCATTCACATCTTGCGTGGCGTACATTTAGAAAAATGACGGCCTGGAACGGATCGCAATGTACAAATTGAACCAACTCAAATATAAATGTTGAGCACTGGTAGCTCGCAAGAAGCCCACAAGATGGTCTTGTGTGTACTGAACGTAAACCAAGAAATCACCCGCAGTACTTGTAAAACATGAAAATACTTCTGAGAAAATAGATTGAGATAGAGCAGTAGCAATCAAGGAGAACACATCACGTCTTTCGTTTCGCTGCTGTCTACTGTTTACTAGCAATTATAATTCCATACCTCGAAAAACAACGGAAATTGGAAGTTAAACGTATCCATCTGGCTGTATCTACTACTTTGATGGCCGTATCTACTAATTAGCTTCTGATTGGTGTTTACTTTGATAAAGTTTGCAAAAAAGAAATGTAAAAACCAAAACTGCAACATGTGAGAACTAGAACAGACCCTAAAAATGTTGAAGGAACCGTTTCCTCAAAATTAAGATTGAATAACGAGAAAATAATGAATTCACAAAACAACACTGGTAAATTCATGATTTTAATATGGAAAAAAAATCTTTTCAATCTTTCGAGAAGAACGCTTTTAATGAGCCAAAGTATCACTAGAACCGCTGTATCGTGTCAACTCTTTCAGTATAGTTCGTTCCACGTCTTATAACCCTCTACAGTAAAATGCCCAAACTTCGACGTAAAACTTTGCTTTTTAGATTTTCTTCAAATACTTGTAGTGCCCGAACTACTTGTGGTGCACTACTAACACCTCTGAAAATTCAAAACCAAAATAATTAATCGTTTGTAAGAAAAGGCTCTTGAATAGCTGACGATTACTGTAGAAGGAAATCGTGAAGCATAGTGAAGTACAGTCTAAAACTTGTTCAAAACTAAACTGAAGAAACGTTATTTATGAAAACAATGCGTTGTGCATGCCCATCGCTCAGTGACCAAAGTTTGTCATCAAGTTTGTCGACGTACCCCATCCTCATTCAAATGTCGCAAAAACTAGTGATACAAACTGCAAGTTGAAAAGTATCGCACTTTTCACAGAAACGTTGTTGTGAACAATTCCCGAGAATAAATTCAATTCAATTCACAAGCAGATCAAATCCACTTCTCTTCAATTCCAATTTTTCTAAAATCTAGAAAATGAATTTAGTGAATTTCCGATTCATTCCTGTGCAAAAAAAAACAATTTGATTCAGTTTCTTGAGGCTATTCTCTCGTTCTCTACAAATTAAATTCAGATTCAACTCTGTCAACCACCCTATCGTTCGGTCGTAAAAACGAAGCCCGTTGAAAGCCCTAAACCGGCAACAGTCGACGCTCTAAATAACATGGTATTAAGCACATATTCCATTACTTGAATTTATAAAGAACACACATTTACAAAAATCACCACAACTGGATTTAGAGACAATTATTTCAGTCATGAATTTAACTAACAGTTTTATTCTGATAGAAAAAAATAAGTTATCACAATTGACTACCGACCGTGTATACCGTAAATGCGGCAGCCCCTCTTTCTACGTACGAATCAGACGAATAGAAAACAACTGTGTTTAAGCGATGGTCTCGATGTGCGTGTTCACTCTTTTTCCATGAAACTATCGAAGACAGACAGGATCTTCTTGATTCTCAGAAATATTCTGAAGACGAAAGATCGGTACAATTTTGTACGTACTAGCAGAACGATAGCGTTGAATGAAGAATGGTTGCAGAAGAATAAAGAGGACCATTCCGCAAAATCTGGGGGCATTTTTTCTAACTGACGCAAATCATAGCCAAGTGCCATCGTTTAAGTTTGAAAATTCCTGGACAATAAAAGTTCAAACTAAATTTTCTATGGAACACTTGCAAAAAATTGGAACTACCAATGTTCAAGATTTTAAGAACGGTATGGTGTTTGTTTTCTCAGTACCTTTGTGCTTCTTTATTTTGTCTTCGATATACCTACATTCGCTCATCTTGCGTTGTCTCAAAGGCGATCTATTTAATAACTGATTTTTCCGTTTCTAGCATCTTTCATTCCGGGAGCAGAAGTAGCCACAATCCAAATTGCTATTGGAATCGCAGAAAACAGCAGAGAAACCATCAACTATAAACAATGGAAAAATACGAAATGTGCGAATCGTATCTTCTTTTCTCTGGAAATATTGATGTAACAACCACCACTGGTATTTTTCGTCGAAGCGTTATTACAACATTTTTGAAATATTCGGCAATGATTGTATAGCCAGAAAAGTAAAGGTTTTGGAGGACGGCTCTTATCAAATTAAAAGATTTTCAAAACTTCAAGCAAATGTCTTTGCTAAAAAGCTTGCAGAAAAGAAACCTACGGTAAGCTGTCAGGTGATTGTTTAAAAAAAACTACATTTCGCTACAGCCTCAGTTCATCTGCTGCTGTGGATCACATGATATTCTCATGACATCTGTATGAAATATTCGCGTGATCACTATGATCTTACCTGTAAGACCAGTGTCTTGAGCCAATATTTGTTTTTCACCAATATTTTAGAAGATGTCGGACGGGATTGCTTTGTATAAACTATGGTGGGCGTGAAGAACAAGTAGTATGGCACTTAACGAACCGACTCCCTGCGAAATTATGACTAGTTTCACCAATTACGGAAATCCGGATAGTGGGAATTTCACCTCACATCTATAAACCTAATTGCTGTTGTTGTAACTTCAGAGAGGCCGTTCCGCTAGAATCTGAGTTTCCCGAAAAAAATACAAAGCTCTGAGCCATAAAAACGCTAACAGGAACCTTTTTACTGTGACGCGACTCGACTTGATTCCTTTAACTTTCGATATATAATTAGTGCAGTCGATATATAATTAGTACTGTGTTGTGGTAGGTAATACCATGTTTCAAATTATTCGTATTCTGATGCCGTGCAGTCTGTAACTGTGTTGTGGTAGGTGATAAAATGTTTCAAAAAAATTTGTATTCTGAGGCCGCATGCAGGAAGCATACCGGGCCGGGTAGGGATGTTATCCCGACCCCAGTCAAACGTTAGTGTAGTTCATGTATTTGTCTAATATCTGCTCTGAAAACATAAATAACAACATAATGACTTTTGTGACCAGTCGTTAGACATGCCAAACGCGCTGTTTTAATGGTAGTGTTAGAGTATTTAGCAAAACCAGCTAAATTCAAGAAATTGTTCGCACAAATGCAACATTAATGGTGCTGATAAAAACCACACTCATGCACATATGCCTAACTCGTGTATCGATTAGGGTTGTTCCCCTATTATGAAAAACCGATTATTTCGAGTTTCGACTTTCGCTATTTTCCAGATTTTTGATCGAAAATCGAAAAGTCGAAAAGTCGAAATTTCGATTTTGCCCGGATTTTTTTCAACCAAACAAGCTCATCAAAGTGGGAAAAGTGCTCATCAACAAATAATTGAGATTACCAACTATGAGAAAAATAAACACTGTATAAAATATATCGATGAATGTAAAACTTACAACATTTTCTAACAATCACAACAATTTCAGAGCAGACTTTCAGAGATGAGTACTACTCAATCCAGGCAGAAACTTTCGGAGAATAGTAGATAACTTATTCACTACTACATGACAGTTCGACAGAACAGTACACTTTTTCTGGCTCTGCGGGAGAAAAACTGTTTCGTGTTCAAGACGTTTGCAAAAACAAACTGCACAACGTGTTCACAAACAATTCTTCACGTTTTTCTCAAAGGGGGTCCTCCGTTCTTCTTTGAAATAATGTGGAGTTCACTCCAGGCTAGATATATTTTGTGAATGCACACTCTACTCATAATCAGAACTACCGTATGATGCTTCCTAATCGAAATTTGACCATTTTTCGAAACTAGAATCGAAACTCGAAAATATTCGAAATGTCGATTCTGAAAAATGTCGACATTCTCGATTTTCGATTTTCAACATAATTGGTCTAATCTCTGTTTTTCGAGTTTCGACTTTTTCGATTTTGGCGAAATTTCGATTATTTCGATTTTCGATCTTGAGATCGAAAATCGAAATTCGACTTTTTTCGTTCATAATCGGGATCGAAAATCGAAATTCGACTGTTTTCGTTCATAATCGGTTTCTGAATTCGATCTTAACAACTCTAGTATCGATCTATTATTATCACCCCAACGAGTTGTGATCAACATGCATTGATCTCATCAGAAATGTCATGAGGTATCGCTTGAGTGAAGTCCACGAGCTAGTTCGCCGAATACAATGGTTGAATAATGATAAGGTGAGGAAAGGGCTCACAAACTATTTTGAAGGCTCCTTTAATGTAGTTCTCGGAACACCACATAGTTATTGGGAAAATCACTACGCCGCCACAATAGGGCGATTCAGGAAATATCCAGTCACATGTACTTGTAAGAAAAAGAACATGCTACGCCCATTCCTGAGACAGAATTCGAAAATAATTTTCCGTTTGCACGGCTGCGCTGTGCGGCACGACTGTCGGACCTCTACAGAACATTCTTTTGAGATTCGGTGTAAGAATAATCAACATTCCAATACAGAAAAATAGACGAATCTCCTGATGTATCTGGAAACAAAATCAAAATACTTTTTTCATGACGGACGGATCTGTGTGCTTACCAATTAATCTTTTTGACACCGGTTGTTACTATTCTCAAATTCTATGCACTTTTATTTGTTATCAAAAGTTTTCGCACTTACGTGCATGTTAAAAAATGGAACAATTCTGTCTACAACTGAAAAGATAAATAAACGAACATTGTCCACAAAATTGAGAACAACCAAGAACAGAGTTGAACGGTCGACCGAGCAGCTGAAGTAGAGCATGGCGCCTGATTGTAGACTACGCCCTACCATTTCATTTATAGCTGTAATGTAATAGAGATAACGACTCCAACCACAACTAAGAAAAATTCAAACATGGATTACCGGAAGTATATCACTTCTTAGTCTGACTGTTCGAAATACCAGAAACGAACATCCCGGTGTTTTCATTCACTCTTGCGTCTTTTGAACCACGCGTTCATCTCTGCTTATACATCCCGCAGGAATACGAGGGTCGCGCAATCGTGTGCAAAACGCGAGACGCAAAAACGACGATCTGGCACACGTTCGCAGAACATTTCGAAAAATCAACATTTTGCAAATGTGATGGCACTGTGGGAATGGGGACGTTGTTTCGTGCAAAATGATTCGACCTCACTGATCAGATATCTTTCTCAAATATGTCAGCCCGCATTAATAAAAAAAAGTTTTGACGCGGTGGAAATTCTGTTGATGTTCAAGAGAAAACTCACATAGTGGCACCAAAACTGAGGTGATGATGATATTCTGTTCAGCTTGGTATTTCGCACTCAGCGGCATACTACCAATTCTGATGCGACTGGCTCGATTGTGTTTCAAGAGAAACCGGACAACTAGCCAGCCAGAAACAGACAACAAAAGATAAACTGCAGAAAAAAAGTTGGCCACTAGATCTGGAAAGCTTGAGAGCTGTTTTCTGAAGCACTCACTCGTTTTTATTGATGCGTCCAACAATTTGTTCGTCGCATAACTGTTTCAGACAAACAAAACCGATCCAACTATGTTCTTTAAAAAAAACTACAACAAAGTGACGTTGTTATTCACAGTACAGGTTGCTCTAGAAAACGAACTGAGTTGATACTGTTGGTATATGGATTAACTGTGGTCCACATGAGACAATCAGATTCCACCAAGTTTAGTTTGTGTAGTTTTCATACGTTTCCATCATTACAGGGATTAGTGTTTCATTTACTTGCAACAAAAGTATTAGTAGTCATAAACACCTTTAGATGCTATTATGATATAATTTATTAACATTATAGGTATTGATGGTTTCTGAAATTCAGGGCGATACGCCGACTCACCAACTTTCTCCATGGCTAAGCAAGTGAAGTAAGCAATCACGGGCTGTAAGAAAAAAACATTAACAGTGTGTGCCAAACTTATAAATTTCTGTCTCTTGCCGGAATCGAACCTGCGAGCAAAAGATCCGTAACAGGGCGTTAACCACTGCGCTATTAGACCACACGACCGGATAGCTTCGGAATGGGACGCACGTGTGCGTACACAGCGGAAAGTGAGATCAGTACCCTCCCGCCTCTCCATTGGCTAGGACTATAAGGTACAATTGCTCGCGATGTGCTGTTTTCTAACAACTTGAAACAAGAACAATCAACAGATTTTTCACATTTTCGAACAGACTCGACAAACCTCCAAGTTTGTGAATTGTTAGTTTTTTTGTTTTGTTTTGTTTTTGAAGTTCGGAAACAGATTCCATCTCTTCTTTAAGTGGGAACAGCCATATACATAGAAATTGTGCCTAAAGTATCTAGCTCATGAAGTTAAAAACTGCCCTGAAATTGAAGTCGTCTAACAAACTTAATCAACTCACACCTACTCAGCAATTTGCGATAACTGGAACTTAATGTCATTCTGTGACCTTATCTAATTGTGATACGTGGTCTCCCATGGCCTTACAGTAATTCCTGCAATCGAGATCACAATCCATTTCGAATGTTGATCATAGTGTTCCAGTTGTTTTGTGGCGAAAATACGTTCGATGATCATAGCATTGAACGAGAGAATATAGAAAGCAGCATTGAACAGTCGAACCAAAAACTGATTGAGTTCAGTGAACGACACCTGAATGCAGAATTTTTGTATTGGATCTCAGTTTCACTTGACATTTTCACCAGCTTTGAAGTTTTACTTCTTTTGAATTGATACGTTTGGCATTTATGCGAATAGGACTGTTTTGTCTAGGAATAAGGTCTCCGTAACGGTGTTTAGAGCGTATACACATGTTTCCAACATGAAGAATTTACCTTGAAGAGTATCGACACTATCATGTTAAGCATGCGAATATCATGAAAGAATGAGGCAGTTGTCACCAAGATAACAAGAAACCTGAACATGAACCAATGGCGAAAATGGACGCTATGCGGGTAATTTACGATCGTCTCCTTACGAAAACTATATCTGCTCAGAAAAGACGTTTCACGGTAAATTGATAGGAATTCATCGTTTTCGGAGTGGGTCGTCGCTGGCCCGCGGCATTTTAGAAATGAATTGAATAGTCTCATAAAATAAGCATTGTAATGAGGAATCATGCACTTTGTCATTGTACGTTGTTTAATTCTGCTGTGTTCAACATGTTTCACTGTAACTGTGCAATTGAGTAACAGTATATACATTTTCTGCTCAGAGCGCGCTTTTTCTCCCCCACGCCAAGTCGCTTGAATGCCGTGCGAAACCTGCAATTATGAGGCAATTTTCCAGACCCCGTTTGCAGGATTATCCCAGCGGCCAGAACCAATACTTCGCAGTTTCATTTCACAAATGGACATTTAGAACAAGTACAATTACACGCGGTTGTAAGCACAAATTAAAATATGGTTTCGCTACAGCTTTCATTCCGTTCAACACTTTAAAAAACGTAGCATGTGGGTGAGAGTATGGAGTAAGAAAAGCTTATAGTCAGACAATATCACGAGAAGTACCCAATTCGGTTGTTCAGAAATACACTGTGTCTAAAACCTGGTGTCTAAAATCTCACCTGAAGCTTGGGTGTAAACTGTTTCTTCTGAAACAAAGCAGTATGTTTGCGACACTGATGGGAATTATAATTACTTCGAAAAGCAAATAAATCCAGACGAAAACGTAATCCACCGTCAACGACATCTGAACAAAAGGAAGAGAAAGTTTTCATTCATGATCATGAGAATATTCCCACATTACGGAACTTAATGAAAAGGTTTCTCTGTGGAAAATGTTTTTTTCTAAGTCGTTAAATGTCTGAGAATATGAGAATGATAACACATTGTTAAGCGGCGAAATGGTGAAGACAGAAGAGTTTAAATCTCATTCAGGATCTCAATATTCCCTTTACAATGAAAAACCTCAAAAACCTGGAGAAAAAACGTGTTCAGGTGGAACTTCGGAAAGAAATCAAATAGTACAGAGAGTTAACGCTTATGTTGAAGTACGTCATTACAAAACTCTGGTTTTGTCTGATGCTCTGTTCACGCTTGGAGTGAGGGCGAAAGATTGACTGTGCGAAACATCATCAGCAAATCAGCCACCAGGGTGATACACACTGGATATATACCATGTTTCATGATGAACCATGTTTCACTCCGGGGAAAACCTCAGTGCAGTTGCTACGATAAACCCCTAGAGAGTTGAGTTGATAAACCCCTAGAGAGTTGTGCCAGGGTGTTCCGGGAAAGATTGATCAATCAAAACCTAAGTCTACAATTTTCACAACCCTGTATCTATCAGAAAATATATTTTGTTTTCAAACCGTTCCAAACACAGCACCGCTCAAAGACAGGACTTTTAAAACATGAAAAATATCTGTGAAAGAGAAATTGACATTCTATGACTTGGTTTCTCGTTGTCTCGATTAAACTTAAAATTATGTGGCGCATCTTGGAAGGAATTTTCTATTTGGAGATCGAACTCACAGGTTCGACAAATTGACAAACTGGCACGGTAGCAAAGTCATGAATATGGTGAGCTCAACCTGATTGAGGACCTGATCACAGTCTGGCCACATAGTTGCCCACTTTCCGTGTTTAAGCATAGTGGGGGTGATCCAAATCTGGGTCAGGTAGTGTCCAGATAGTTCCGCTCGGAGCTGACCTTTTCAGGAGACTTTGCTACGGTGCCTGGTCAGGTCATCAATTCGCAAGCCTACTCTAACATACATACACTATATTTCTCCTCACTATGAAAAACAAATATGTCTAGTGAGCAACGGTTGTTGAATAATTCAGGTTCACCGGTACGGACGATTCACATTCAAAAATACTTGACGACGGAGTATGATGTAAACCAAATCGTATCGGAACTGTAATTTTTTTTGAGTGGCAATATAACGTCTTTACCTTCTTGATGGACGGTGAGTTAGTTCTGGTCACACAGTTGTCATCGTCATATGGGTGAGCATAGTGTTAATGACCACGACCTTGATCAGGTGGTGACTTGATGGTTCAGCTCAAAGTTGGTCCTTCTATGAGACTTTGCTACGATGGGACATGAGACTAGCCAGGAGTAACTCGTGATTGATATGAGGTAACATCAGTCTGATAAGCGAACACTTACTCAGCTCTTCTCATACAAAAACCACTCAGTAAACTAATGATTCACCTTTCACTGAACTTTTGTCAAAACATAGAAAAGATCGGCACCGGTCTTCGAAATGTCGTTAGCAACAATACAACGGAGCAATTAACGTATTCCCTTAGCGCCTTAGTACTCGGAATGCTCCCACTCAACTGAGGAATATTCAGGGAGTATACATCCAGAACATCTCATTCATCATTTGGTTGACAGTTATGAAACATCAGCGAAGCAATTTCTGAGATGTAAACCCAATTATTATGAACTCCAGTTCAATGTAGTACAATTATTGGAAGTGGAAAAGGTGATTTTGTTTTTCTTGAAAGAGAGGGAAATAATGGCTCGATCTCGTGAGTTTGGTGTCGTGAAAACATCTTGTCGTAAAGTAACGTAAAATTTTCGATGAAGCTTTGTTTACATTCCGCATATTACGAAATTTGAAACAGCGGTAATTTAATGGTCATGTGCAACCTCTCGTAACTCGGAGTCGTTGAAGTGTACAGTTGCTATGTTTTTCTCTTGTTTTTCGCAGTACATATGAGAGCAACCCAGTTTCCCATAGATTTGCAACCAGATTTGGGTACTTCTTCACCGTTATAAAGTCCGCCTCAGAAAATCCGAGAAATACGAAATTGTCAAGCTAACGATGAATAATGATGGTAGAACGTGAAACTTCAATCGGGTACTGGGTGCAGTGATCGAAATCTCACCCACACCCTCCATGGAAACCAGCTGTTTGCTCCAGCTACAAATGCCGACAAATAACTACCAAAATGCCAAACGTGGTCTCCTGTAACTGACGTGGTCTTTTCGTCTGGGTTTCTTCACTTCTCCGCTTGATAATGATTGTGGGATAGCGTTTATTGACGGCGCGTATTATGAGAAACGGAGAGATGCGCGTGCAAACCGATTCTGTTGGTGGCAGCCGCTAATCCATACTGTAGTGTTCGAATTTTACAAATTTGAACTCAAATCTCATATAAAGCTCGTGTAATAGCTATTTCATTTCTAATTTCTCAGTGGGTCAATCGGTGGTTTACCGGAAAGATAAGAAGAAACGAAAGAAAAAAACCATTGACCAGTTCACGTTTATGCCCACGTTTTCAATGTAAGGTTCGCGGTCTATGTTGAAGAGAACTATCGCGCCCTATTTTAAGGAAAACTATTCGCGCTTCATGTTATGCTAGTTGGCGTCTTATATTAAGAAGAGGTTCTGCGCTCACGCTCCGCGTGAAAGTATGTTAACGCGATCTACGTGAGAGTAGGATCACGTGCTCTACGCAAAAATAGGTTTCACGCGCTCTACGTGAAAGTAGGTTTCACGTGATATATGTGAGAGTAAAATCACGCGTCCTACGTGGGAGTAGGATCACGCGCTCCACGGAAAAGTAGGTTTACGCGCTCTGGAGTAGGTTCACACGCTCTAGAGTAGGATCACGTGCACTGCATAAAGTAACACTCACGCGCTCTAAAATAGGCTCACGCGCACCACGTGAATAGGCGCACACGTGTTCCACGTGAAAGTAGGATCACGCGCTCTACGTAAAAGTATTATGATAGAATATAAGGTTTACAGGGAATGACTTGCTGTTATCCCTGAAACAATCATTCATAAACATAATTTGTATAGATAGTTTTAGTATTGCGCAACATTCAATACAGCAATCGTGTACGTGTGCAAATTTTCCATCTCTATCCTTGTATTGGAGGTGTTTCTATTGTGAGGGGGCAACTAGAGTATGTCATTCAAAACTGAAACCATTCAAGTGTAAGCCATTCATAAGTAAAAGTCATTAAGTGTGGAAGCAGTACAATAATCAAATGGGGAAGTTTCCTTATTTTTCTATTTTCAAATTCTGATTTTCTTTCACTTTTGAACGACTTATTACAAGTACCCGTAAGAGTGTATAGTTTGTAGTCGGTCACCTCGGCACAGACGACCACAAATCGATCTCCGTGTTGTTCGAGTAGGGCGGATATCGATCGGCCGGACTCATTCGTAGTGTCTTTCATACTATCCACCATGATTTGTCTCAGTTCCGGACTGTTGCACAACGCGTCTCTATCAGTCGCGGCCAAATTGAGGAACGGAGGAGGGTCGATTGATCTGATATAGTCCGCTATTGCACGAATGTTGAGCTTTCAGCTATTATTTCAATAGGAAAACCGGACATCATACGCTCAATCTGTGAATCTTTGGTAATCGCGCAAACGTTGTCTAATTTTGAACATAATCAAGTGGTTGCGTTGTACATTACACGTCCCAGGACTATGAAACAGTTTCTTGCTTGGATTATCTCCGAAATAATCAACATCGATAACAGTTCGAATGGTTGATCTAAAAACTCGATATTTGCTTCTGATTGAGAGGAATGAAGATACCTTTTCTCTCTGCCACAGGAAGACTGACATTCTTCAAATGTTCTTTCGAGGCGTTCAAGTAGTTAAGAATGTGAATGAAAACTCAAACAATTCGTCCGGGTTCATCTTTATTTCTTGGTATTATGAACAGATCGTGATTTAGTGTTGTTTGTATTGTGGTTTTCAACGAATTTTCTGACAGGAGAACAAACAAAAACACAGAGAAAGATTAAAGGTAGCTTTGAGGAATGAAATAAAATAAGCGCCAGAATACTTCTGAACATTTTCGTGGAGTGCGTTTCGAAGTGGAATAATTGGAGGTGCGCGGCCTTTATATACCTTGCATATAATTGAGAAACGGCAATTGTGTTACAGTTCCGCAGGATTTTGTGGACCGCCGAGTTAGATCTAGATGAATCGAGGAGCTGATACATAATTAGGTGGTTTTCAGAAAAAAAAGTACTCTACTTTCTAATCATTCTCAATCCAGCAAGTATTTCACAACATGACGAGACGACTCCAGCAAGTAGTGTAAATGACATATTTATGAGATATCTGCATTGAGAACATATATTACAAACTAGTGACTGATTGTTTTCTTTCAAGCCCCATGACAATCGGGTTTTAGTTCCAATGAGTTATTGTTCCAATTGTAACTTTAGTGGTCGTAGAAAAAAGGGGTATTTACATAATACGAGTTAGTACAAATACAACAACAATGCTAACAACGCTGAGGTATTCACACATCCACTTCACCGATCGATTATCGTCATACTTTCGAGTTGTAACCATGAGACAACAGTGATTTAGAACATGTCTAAAAACCTGTGTAATTGTGTTGAAAAATATGCTAAGCCCAGTCCCGAGAGAGAATTCGAAAGTAGTTTTCCGTCTGCAAGGCTGCGGTTTCAGGGACGACTTCCGAACCTCTACAGAGTTTTCTTTTGATATTCGGGGTGAGAATGAACAACATTCCAATACCAAAACACAGACGAATCTCTTGGTGTACCTTAACAAACGAAAACATTTCAATGGACCAGGCGCCATAATGTAATTTTTATGTTCTCATTTTTCATATTTTTGTAAAGTATTGCTCGGACTGCACCTTGATTTCTCGCATACTCAGCAATCCTTACGAGATACGGAGCGGTGTCTGTCACAAACAAACTGTCATTCGAACGGCCTCAGACTTTCACATCCCGTGTTCACGAATACTATATCGAATGATAAATTATCTTTCCTCACAGTGGGAGTTCTTTCATATCCGGCTCATTTATTTATTTTTATTGAGTTTTTCTTTAACAAAGCCAAAGAATGAATAAGTAAACTACTGACGCCTTTGACTCGAAATTCAAACACCGTTCAGTGAACGTACGTTATCAACAAGGTTGAGAACAACTAGGAACAGCGTGGAATAGTCGACTGTACAACTGAAGTAGAGCAGGGCTCCTGACTGTAGACTACGACCAATCATTTCATTTACGACTGAAAACACTACGGTTTATCGAGTTATCACATCTTCCCTTAAGGAATCACTTTTTTAAAACCGTGAAAATACGCGAACTTATTCTTGCAAATATGCAAATAACGGTCTTCAATGTCACTCAATCCAGATAGACTATACGATCTCTCGTTCAAGTGAAGAATTGTTTGTATTACTTCATAACTAGAGAAGCTTAGTTAAACTCAACAAAAACTCACATAGCGGAACCAAAACGGAAGTAATAGCGATATTCTGTTCCGCGTGGTATTTCGCACTTAGCGGCAAGCTACCAATTTTGATGCGACTGCTCAGAACGTGCTTGGTTGTGTTACAGTATTTTACTGTACTTACAGTAAAATACAGCATGATGGGAATACAAATCGATTTTTTGGCGTTTCGACTAAAAAATACAGTATTTTTCCGAATCGTTCGGTTCTTGAACTGTTTTGACTAAACGCGATTTCGTAAAATACAGGGCATGTTCGGAGTGGCTCGATTGTGCTTCAAGAGAAACCGGACAACTAGCCAGCCAGAAACAGACAACAAAAGATAAACTGCCGAGAAGAAGTTGGCCACCAAATCTATAAAACTTTATGGTTGTTTTCTGGCACACTGTGAATGGTTTAACGTTGAAAGTATGCCGATTGGGTCGTCGTAGGGCTATTTTCGATGATGGTGAGGCATTCATAATAATTTCAGGCAAATGCCGCGATCGTTCGAAACACAAATAGTTGGGGCATTTTTAGTTGAACACAGAAATTTGAGTATGTTCAGCTTACTTTAATTTCTGAGATCAGCCAACAACTTGGAAAAACCAAAACTGTCCGATTTTGTTATTCACAGGGGCATCAGTTCTTTTTTTACAACAGCGAATCAATTTGCTACTAGTGGTGAAACCACTGTGGTTCACTCGAGACAGTCAGGTGCGATTTCATTAAGTTTACTTGTGTAGTTTGTTTTCTGAGTTGTTCATATCTTCTTTGTTCATTTCTGAAACTCATAGTTGTACAATGACTCACCTACTTTCTCCATAGCATAACAAGTGAAGTAAGCAACCACCGGCTGTAAACGAAAAAAGACAAATGTATTTTTTGTGAAGATTAGAAACATATTATCTCTACAGCATATGACTAACAATATGTATGTGGGAGTCCTGTCTCGTGCAAACCACGTTCGTAAAGTACGAAATTACCCATAAATTGAAATCTAATAGTGTAACCTAATCTACTTACACCTACTGAGTAATTTTCGATAACTGGAACTTAATTTCGTCCTGTGACTCGTTTCTGAATGTGTTCTGTGGTTTCCCATAGCCTTACAATAAGTCCAGCAAGGGAGAACACAATCCACTTTGAATGTAGGTCATAATGTTCCAGTCGTTTTGTGGCGAAAATACGTTCTATGATCATAGCATTGAACGAGAGGACGTAGAACGCAGCATTGAACAGTCGGACGAAAAATGCATTCAGTTCTGTGAATGACACCTGAAGCAGAACATGTTATTCGATTCAATTTTTTCACAAAGTTTTTACGTTTCCCTACTTAGTAATTCACAAGAATCGAAACGAACGAAACGTTGATAAATGTTGATAAACAGTGAAACTGTTTCATCTCGAAATAGGGTGTTTGTTACCTGCTCTAACATGTGCTTTGAATTTACCTCGAAGAAAATTGATACTATCATGTTGACCATACGAATATCATGAAAGAATGACGCGGTCGTCACCAAGATAACAAGAAACCTAAATACGAATAAATTACAGGACTTGACGTTGTTTGGCAAAACTACAACTATGTTCCTATTAAGGGAGCTAGAATCAATAAGAAAGTGAGTGGTGGCTGTGATCTGTCTCGCAGAATATGCGCTCATCGCTGAAATACAAAAAATCAACGTTATGAGGCAATTTCACAGAAAGCGTATGCAGGACTATCCCAGTGGCGAGAACTCATATTTTGTGTGTTTTTTCTACAACAGGGCACTTGGAACGAGTGCAAATACACAGCATAAATAAAACATGATGTATGTTGCACTTTCTGTTCTGGTAATTAACCGTGCTAAGAAAAAAGGAAAATTAGAAGGAATCAGAGAAGTTGCGCTGAAAATAGTCCAAGGTGGTGGTGGAGTATGATAAATAAAAATAAATAAATGACGCTGGTAACTGGTGTTCATTTGGAGTATGATAAATAAAAATAAATAAATGACGCTGGTAACTGGTGTTCATTTCGCATTTCACCTGAAGCTAGGGTGTAGACTGTTCCTTTTCAAACAAAGAACGACGTTTGCAATATTGATGGGAATTATGAATACTTCGAAGAGTAAATAGATCCAGACGAAAACCTGATTCACTTCCAATGACATCTGAACGAACGAAGAGGAGGTTATCAATAAGAATTATAAGAATATTCTCACATTCAAAAGAAAACAAAAACTATCTCCAGGAGAAAATGCCTGAATTTTTCAAACACCGTTACATTTCTGAGAGCAGAAGAAATAAATCTATTGTAGAATAGCGACACAGCAACGACCGGAAACATTCAGTAGGACTATAATTTTCCTCGACGGTTTGAACATGTGAGGAAAAGCAAATAGTACAAAGAGATATAGTTTTCACGAGCATTGCATGTTGTAGATTCTAAGTTGAGGTTAATATTCATGTGCAAGTTGTAATTCTAAAACTTTTCTCTGATTATGTTCGTGTTCGAGACATTGCTCACATCGCTGTGCCTAATATGACCTCTCCCAGGGCCATTCGTCGCTTCTCGCATTTAACCTACGAAATATATTCTTGTTAATAATTTAGACGGTGAACAAAGCATGAGCTGCTTGAGGACATTTTAATTTAATCTCATCAACCTGTACTATCTCAATAATATATTTCCAGAAACTCAGAGCGCCTGCCACGGTATTTCTCTAGAGAGTTCATTTTGAGGGAGAAGAAATGAGAGGACAATTAAAAGAGAGAGGAAGAGCTTTAAATCACGTGGGCTCATTGTGCAAAGTTTGAAATTCGAACTATTAGCTTCGAACTATAAATAATCTGGTCAGCTCGTTAAAATGTATACTAATTATGTACATTGTACACGTTCTCACCACCAGTGTGAAGAGTGAACACACTGTGATCCATACAGGGTGTATGAGTTTAAATTCCAGAATGATTTGAAGAACTACCATTGTTTTGAACTAGACTACAACATTGGGTTGAAGAAGAGGGCCATCTCGCTCTAATTTAGTAATTGAAGTAATCGAAGTATGCTTGGGCACAGAAAATAACAAATGATACAGTTCTGAGAAAACGTATCAAATTGGTTTTCTTGAAATTGACCTTCAGCGACTTGGCGTGCGTGCCGGCACCAACGTTATTTTAATAGAGACACCTAGTTGAGTATAGGGATGGTTTATTCAAGCGCGCAGCGTCGCTACTTTGAAGAAAACTAAGCGTTTAGTGTGGAGTTGGATTGGGTAAAGAGCATCCAAAAAGATTGAAACATAACTTCAACATGAAACAATCAAAATAGGAAACGTTGTTTAAAGAATATTATTAGATAAACTCCAAGACACTCGGCCAGGAATTATTTGGGAGTAATACTGGCCTAAAATATGAATACAGCATGCCAAAGTTCTCCAGAAAAATAATTCCCACACCGAATTTTTAATTACACACAAAAAAATAGATCTGCGGTGGTCTTGAAAATGTCGTGTCGCCGGTTAAATTAACTTATTCCCTTAGCAATTCAAAGTTCATTCTCAATCGAACCGGGAATATACATTTACTCCATTCCATTCATCATTTCTTTGACAGTTACGTTTAATAGTCTATCAAGCAAGAAATGTCTAAGACGTGAACCTAATTAGATACGTAAAATTCAGTTAAAACAATACAATAAGTGCGAGTCGGAGAAGGGGAAAACTTCGTTTGACTTCAATTGACAAGCAGTGGGGTGATAACGTGATCACATAAACTTTGTCGGCTGCAATTTTATGAAAAATCGTAGTGTGTAGTTCATTACAAAGTTCGGAACAATGATGCGCGAATTAGTTTTTGATCACTACATTGCCGACTTTCAAAAGTGGTTTTTGGCCATTTTCTCAAAAACTTCTGAACCGATTTTTGAGATTTTGATATAGAGAAATAACGGAGGAAAGACTCTATCGTTCACAAATCAATATGCAGTGGTGGTACGTGTAGTACTACAATTAGTTGTAGTTGTGGTTTACCCATCCTGCCCACACATGCACATCCAAACAATAGCAAAGCTTGGCAAAAACTTTCAAACGTTTCCATCAAACTTTTGCTAGTGAAGTCACTGCTCTCATTTATATATAACAGTGAAATCACTGTTTCCTCCTATGGCTCCGTTCTTGAGTGCACATTAAGCAACGTAACATTCTTTTTTTCACTACTACTGTTTCCATCAATCCCTTCATCTCCAGGGGAGGCGCATTTGAGAGACAAGGAAACACAACTGAACGGGCTATCTCTGTGAATGACTTTGCAAAAATATCCGATCATATAGAAGTTTGAATGATTGAAAAAACACCGTTTATCCACGTGCAATGTTGTTTATTCTGGAACCAGCCTAGTTATAGGATTTTTAAAACCGTTGTGGACAGTGTACTATCGATTTTGTAAGGGGTGGAGTTTGGCGAGGGGCCAGCCAGTCTGCGTATCATCGATCTACACACTCTCTCAACTGCTGGCAAGTGATCAACGACCGCTCGCCCCACATCGCTCAATAAATCCAACCCTCTGCTCTCTTTATGGGCAAAATTGCGACTATAGCCGTGCCCGCGGTACTCGTAGTAATGGCAGATCTATCCGTTGTGATCGGAATACTTGCTGTTATGATTTCGAAGCCGTCACCTGGCGGTACGGTCGGTATACATGCAGATACCGAAGACGATGATAATACTAATAGTTGTATGACCACGAGAGGAGTGCCAAGTGTTTTCATACCGGAATTTCGAATCAGAGCTGAACATCTATCTCTTTAATGCATCGAAACGTAGTTGACTGATCAGTCCGACCAATCGCTTTCTACAACACCATCCTTGATCCAGTTCAAAGTTTTTTTCCAATCTTTTCACTTTTCATTTAACTGATTTAACCGACGTCGAGAATGGCTCCTGCAAATTTTGTTTGCCTATTCAGATGTTCAGCACTGTTTTTCTACAAGCTAATTACATTCCATGAACCATTCAATTAAATTTCACCTTTTCAATAATTCAATAAAATGAGACTGAAAAATTAGAGAACAAGTCCGGACAACTGAGACAAGCTGTTATTGACATTAGCACTGTTGGCGTTGCAAAATGAGAACTAGTGGAAATTTTGCCGGGAATGGTTTACACAGTGAAAGTTCAGTATAAAGCAATGTACATAATTTTGGTTGTGAAAAGTTAACTCACTGTTTGCCGTTTATTACGAATCATCATTGAAACTTAGTTTCAGATGTCGAGCTATTTTTTTGGCTTCTTCAAACACGGTCAATCATCCACTACTTCTCCGCTCGTACATCGCGCCTGCAAAAGATCCTGGCAAAATATAGAGGGATCACATAGGGGCAGGCTGAACCAATTCATGTTGTTTTTGATGTTTTAGTGTTTCAATCAAGCTGGCGCAGAATCTGTGCTCTCCTTACAGATCAAACTACACGAGTTTAAATGGCTTTACATATATAATACCAACGAAAAACACTTGATGGGATCGATATGCGGGGGATAATGCAGTAAGAGACGGCAAATTAACTAGAAGCAACTTCAAGGTAATGCCGTGCATTTCATTTATAAGTAATCTGATCCCTCTCAAGCAGGAGATTCCAACTCACCCGTTCTTCTTCAGCTTGTCGTACCACATAAAACTATCGCAAAGTGTCACTGAACCATTTAATTGAAGGTACACTTCGTTCTCAATGTCAAAACATTAAAATTCGATTACTAGTTCAAAATGGTTGACACGCTTCTGGTATGGTTTTGTGAATTTTACAATGAAGATAGCTGAAACTCGTTTGAAAATTGTATTTTCGATTGAACCTTCCGAAATTAGAAGGGAATTTCACACATTCTGCCGATTAGTAACACGACAACACGACTGTCGCCACTTTCACTCTCAGAAATCAGCAACTTGAATGCATACAGGAACTATTGAGGGGCTGATTAAATGGGACCGTTCCTCTTCAATTTGGAGGTTTGAGCTGATTATTCGATATTGTTCATATTAAAAAACCGAAATCATTCATATAGGTGTCAACTTCCTGTCTTGCTCCGTGTTCTCGAAAATGTGGCGCGACCACGCGCACACCGTCGAGTACATACACCGTCGAGTTCACCTACGTACAAAACTTTCAGAATGTCCATAAAATTACGAAACCATATTCAAAATATGGCCAAAATTACCAATAGGAAATCTATGAAAAAAAGATTTCTAAATATCATGAAAACTACAAAGCAGTGATAGATTAAGGATTGCTGCATTACAGTAACCCAAATCCTGTTGGATTCTATTTTGCTCCGTAATTATGTGGTTTTTTGAACTTTCTGTACGTAAGGTGTGAACTTTCATCTCAAAACAGAATAAATTATTTTTTTTCATTGTTCAAAAATTACATACGTTGCACATTATAGAGGCACGATCCCTTTAATGGCTCAGACGCATAGATCCAAGTCTACCGTTTCCCTATAGTTCAGTGCAGGTGTTGAACAAACAGGTGTAGTTAATCATTTGCTGGACAGAAACGTCTTTCATTCCACCATTCAATCATGTCGTGCCCGAACTACACAGACTACAAGAACATATACCATATTGCTATGCATTCTTCCACTATAATCACAGTACCTTTCAACTGTTTTGGAGTATATTGTATAGTATTCAAGTCCCCTCCTGAAATGCGCCCCTACTGCTGGTACCTTGTCACACATCAGATATTGTTAGTTCTTCATTTGAAAGGTTCTCCTGGTGGACAATGAACTTGAATACAAACAGTAACGACAATACGCTACGAGCATCTGAGCAGTTAAACAGTAATTCCATGACTTTTTGTTGAATCTATTGTAGTTTTAAGTTTAAAACTTTTCAAAAATAGATTGAGTTGTGATAGAACATTATGTTTTCCAGCGCGAACGGATTGGATTTTCTGCTAACTGTACTGACACTACCTGTGTACAACTTTTATCCAGCTTTCTCTGGATATCCGGACGGATTGTTTACTTGGTTGAATGTTCCTCTCTTATTCCAAAACTATCCCACATACTGCTGGGCTGGAGGTAACTTTCAAATCATTCTCTTAAAACAATAGCGTGTGGTATTGTCTTTTTTCTCCTCTGTCCTTCATTTTTTGATTTATCAACGCAAATAAACCATTTTACCATTGAACAGCGTTTGACAAAGATACTACGACATTTTCAGCTGCCCCTGATGGAATTCTCTGAGTTCAAATGAAGTACACCCGACATTTTAGTGTTCAGACGTTCTTAGAAAAATATCACGAACGAAGTTAGCGGAAGAATTCTAACTCACTGAGGGTTTCTCTGTTTGCTCCAACCAACACGTAAAATTTTGTAAAAAGGGAAAAAATCCAATCCTAACGAAAATATCATTGTTTTCAATCACGAAAAAATGTATAACTTGAAGTAAACGTAAACGTGAATAAACAGTACTCTGACCCAGTACAGAAACCAAGACCAACATCGTCCGGTAACTCGTTCCGATTACCTGACACTTTTGCGCTTTCGCCTGAATCTACGTCAAGATGATAGTGTTATCTTTGCTCTGTTTCAGGCGTACAGGCGTCTACCGTAGTAGTTTTCCTATATCGACATCAAGTCGTCCTCCCCGCTAATCACAGAAGGAAACTTCCGCGGTAATCATTCCATTATTCCCCGTGTCCTGTCGTTAATCCCCGTGGCTATGGTAATATGTTGTTCGTATTTGATTACTCCACCGAACATGAGGTGGTTTGATCTCCCGTTCAGCGAGACAACTGAGTATGAGTCTTAAACGGTAGTGAAAACGAAATTGAATATTGCCAACAGTATTTTCTAATATACTGGTCAATTTCGACTACCCATAAATTGATTGGATAATATAACACGACTGACAACGATGACAACGATGACAACGATGAAGAAGTTGTAATCTGGTGAAAAAATATCTCGATCTGGTCTTATTCGATGGAATCACCAATAAAACACGTATAGTGAATACGTCGATGAACAAAGAAATTAGTCATCTACTCATTTTTATGACGCCTTTTCCGACCACTTGGAATCCCATCGTTGAAATCGTTTAGTAGAAGTGGTCTAGTTACCGGTTAAGATACAGTCGACTACCTTTCCGACGACAACCCAGAACTAAGTGGTTTCTGGAAAGATGAGTAATCGTAGAATTTGTGTGTTTCTGCGGTACTTGAAAGAGTGAACCTGTAGCTAGCGCAACCAACCATGTTCATGTCTACACCACAGAGAGGGTTTGACTATCACGTAGAAGTATTCTTTCGTTCACTACTTCCTAGTAACTGTTACATTAAGGTCACCCGCTTTCTATTCCCCGATTTGTATTCTTTTCTTCTGTGTTTGGTGGGGAATCGCAATTTTCCTGACTGTGCCGTCACCGAATAACTTGCAAGCAGCTGTGAAAGAGATTGCCGCGGTAAGTCTTTCTGGTCGTTTTAGTTAACTGGCTGAAAATTAACTAAACAATTAGGCAGAAACGGGGTTCGCTTTTTCCAAAACAAACCTAGACGATGTTGCCTGATCCCGCTGTGTTTGTAGTTGATCTTCGTTGATTTTCGTTCAAACTTCGTTCTTTATGACGTGGTCGTGATAGAACCACAACTTAAAGGGAAACATATCCAGCTCTACGAATGCGTGCCAGAGAATTTTCTACATCCTAACGTCATCACCACGGTTCGAGGCAAAGGACCAATACTGTATAGTATGGCAATCTCTATAGTTGTCATCACTGTGGTTCTTGTACTTGGAATGACTTTCGATGTTTCCAATGCTCTGCAAGGAATGCACTCTACAATGTCGAAGAAATCTCGAATGTTGCAAAAAGCGTTCATGAAGACTCTGATTCTCCAGGTAAATACAATATCTCAGATGTTACTCTTCACAACTACACATTGTCAAAACGAGTTTTCACTACACAATCGACACAATATACTTATGCAACAATATTTTTAGGAACTGTAATAGTTTGTTATGTTCTTTTAATACAGTGTTTACTTTGCCTTCAAATGTTGAAAATATGATTTACAGTGTTGCATTCCGCTCGGACTCCTCTTGCTACCCTTTATGGTTACAGCAGTATCCATTCATTTGGAGTATCACAATCCAAGTTTGTTAACTCGAGTTTTGGATCACGATTTTGTTCATTCCTCGAGTCAGGGTTAAGTAACCAATAAAATAAACAGAAATAGGTTGAATGAAATCAAAATAACTAGGATGAAGTTAATACTTGAATGATTAAATGAAATAAAAGTAATAAATACTATCTATGAAGTTAATATTGTAAAGTATGTCCATATGTCGTTGAGTTCACAAATACATTTTCTAGGTTCAATTAGAAAAGGAAACGTACACGCTGAGTTTAAAAGCGTGTTGTTTTATGTTTACGACTCTCAAAAACCAGGACCTAGTCATAATTACGCATACTTCGGCGCCGAAAGCATTCATTTCTGTGTTTCGACTAAATTTAAGATGTACCGTATGTACTGGTGTTCGCCCTGTCAACCCACGGCTTCGTGGGAACAATCGCTATGCTGCTGCTGAACACTCCTTACCGAAAATACATCGTCTCACTGCTGTCGCACGTATTTCCAAGACTCAGTAAGTTTGTAAAGAAGTTTATAACGCACTGTATGTGCATAGTGTGGTATGTTTTCTTCCAGATTGCAAATGGTGAAATCGATTGCGCTTAATGCAGTGCGAGCGGTCGTTGATGATATATTCTAACAGAAGAGAGAGAGGGAGAGTGTAGATCACAAAACACACATAATATGATGTTTTTGCTGAATATTACCGTAGTTTCAATTAAAAAAGAACATTAATGTAGAGGAAGCCGACTATATTGAATCTAGCTCCTAGTCGTGCCTAGCTGAAACAAATATGGTTTGAGAAAAGGACGAATTGCTAGAGTAGAGTTCAGTTCAGGGTGTGAGCAGTATTCATCATCACAGAGCTTAGTTTTTAGAAGACATTCAATTTGCAACCTTACCCGAACAGTCTCCATTTTAGAGAAATAAACCATTCAGCATGTCAAAGCTGCGAAATGGTCAGTTGTATAATGAACTTTGTCCTTTTGCACGTAAAAACAACAAATTTTAGTCTCAGCTCTCACAAACAATTCGTTTTTTTTCAGAGAAGAAAACGAACAAAAAAGCCATATTTGTACCTTCCTCCATCGTGGTTGCGATATGAAACTTGAAAATCGACTACCGTTAAAACAACTCTTTTTTCTCTAAGATATATCGTTTTTGATCTCCTCTCACGTTTCTCTTTTCTGTTTGTGGTGAACGATTCCTCGGTATTTTTTACAAACTTCAGCTTGAAGTTTGTTACGAAATTCATTTGACAGTTATACTGCAGATCGCTGCAGAAACTCACGATCCAATTTGTGCAATAAATTGTCTCTGAAATTCAGATTACACTGAAATTGAAAAATTAATAGTTTTTCCCGTTCCTGTCCATCCTTCCTTTCTCGTTCATATGTTTTTTTACCTCTAGAAACATGAAAGATTATCAGTTTTGCGATGTATTGATTGCAAGTGGTTTAAATGTAACCTTGCTGTACAGAAAAAAAAACTTAAACATATTCCTCATTATAAATTATTATGTGTGTGTAACTCGTGTCATAGTTCGAATGTTTGGCAGAAGTGCGTTCCGTTGCGAACACCACAGAATTCCGTGTCAGGGCGGACGAAGTCGAAGAGTTAGCAAATTATAATAGAATATGAGGTTTACAGGGAATGACTTGCTGTTATCCCTGAAACAATCATTCATTAACATATTTTGTATAGATAGTTCTAGTATTGCGCAACATTCAAAACAGCAATCGTGTACGTGTGAAAATTTTCCATCTCTATCCTTGTATTGGAGGTGTTTTCATTGTGAGGGGGCAACTAGAGTATGTCATTCAAAACTGAAACCATTCAAGTGTAAGTCATTCATAAGTAAAAGTCATTAACTGTGGAAGCAGTACAATAATCAAATGGGGAAATTTTCTTATTTTTCTATTTTCAAATTCTGAATTACTTTCACTTTTGAATGACTTCAAGTACAGGTGAGAGTGTATAGTTTGTAGTCTGTCACCTCGGCACAGACGACCACAAATCGATCTCCGTGTTGTTCGAGCTGCGCGGATATCGATCGGCCGGACTCATTCGCAGTGTCTTTCATAATATCCACCATGATTTGTCTCAGTTCCGGACTGTTGCACAACGCGTCTCTCTCAGTCGCGGCCGAATTGAGAAACGCAGCAGGGTCGATTGATCTGCAACAGTTTGTGATTAATAAACGAATATGAAAATGCCATCTACCCTCCTATTCGGACATTGAAAAGCACTTATGCTGAACCAAAAAATCTTTGCAAATCGCACAAATTTTAGCGAGGGTTCCACGTAAACAAGGCTCAACGAAGTCAGTGCTATAGTCGCCATACATTACACTTGGACTATGAAACACGCAGAATAAGCTTGAAAGATACCTTTTCTTTCTGCCTCCACATCCACATCCACAACCGCCGCCACCACCACCTCTACCGAAGAAACATGAAGAGACGCAGAGAGTCAGAGAGAGAAGGAGAAGAGAAAAAAGATGTCGCATGGCAGGTTACTGAAATAGGACCGTTGTATGTTGCATTGACGCGGTTAACTCGCGAGCAGACTAATCAGATTTTCATCTGAGACAGACAGCTAGTTTCGAACACCGAACATAACACATTTTCAGGATGGAATACTTAACAGAAAATACAAAACATAAAGCAAGACAGATAAAGTAAGGTAGAGAGAAAGAGAGAGAGAGAGAGAAAGAGAGATCCAATACAGATTTGGCTCAATAGTAACTGAGGGTATGATGAAGCGCGACCTCTATATACCTTTCATTTAATTGAGAAACGGCAATTTTGTTACAGTTCCGCGGGATTATGTGAAACGGCGATTCAAGTCTGAATGGTAAATTGAAGGGCAGAGAGAAACAGGAGACGGGAATGACAAGGATATTTGGAACGCAATTAGGTAGTTTTCACGAGAAAGAAAAAAAATATGCATAGTATGCTGGCGTCATCAAAATAACAAGTGAAACGGTTATTCTAGTTTACAAACTTGCAAGACAATCTGGAACTTTCGTCCAATTTTGAAATATGTGAGAAGAACAGTTTCTATGTAAGCACTGAAAGAGTTTCCAATACTTTTTGTGAATCAACTTATTTGAACGAAATATCTGACTTTCAATAGGCTTTCCCACTATCATAAGTAATAGTTCATCGTAACACCTTTTTTATGGTTTAGTGGCAGCTTTGGATTCGGATTTGCTCGGATTTGGATTTGCTTCTACCCTATTTTCCAGTATCTCGGTCTCTCTTGTCTCTTCTTTTTCAAGTTTCTCGAATTAACTCGAGTGTTTCGAATTTCGGGTTTCACATTTCGAGCATTTTCGTAATTTGGTTTGAGCTCTTTTCTCTTTCTCATGATTTCTCATTGTGACACTAAGGCTCTTCATTTTTCGAGCGACTAAAATCTAAAGCTTCTCTTGAAGAAATTGCATTGTGTGTGGAACGGAACTTGATCACAGACTATAATTGATCATCTCAAATAGTTTACAGGGTCGAACTTGTTGGGGCTCATCTTTTTCTCATCAAATCTTATTCATCATTTTATATTCTTTCTCGTCACCGTTATTTAATTTCCATCTTTGTCTCTTGACGCACATGCATCACAAAACTAACGAAAAACAATAACCTTAATGATGAGTGATTCAGAATAACGTGACATGTGGATGAAATAGGCCGTTCATTAGTTTAACTCCGACCTAGAAAAAATTGAGTACGGAGTATAGAAGTAGTTTTGTAAAAAATCTTCGAGTTGGGCAACCAGGTAGGTGAGTGAAATTACTGCTGAACGACAAGAAGGTGTCATCGGTCCATATCTGTAGTCGCTCCTACCATTCCCACCACTCCAAAGAAAACATATGAGACAAGAGCGACAATACGACTGATAGAACGCGAACGATACCCATATATTTGAGAACGAGAGATTTCGTTTGAGCGAACGCTTTCTCTAGTTCTAGAAATAAACAATTTAGCTGAGGAATGGAAGTGAATTTCAGTTTTGAATGAGTGAAATCAGTAACCATCAACTTTCCGGTTTTTAACCCCAATTCAGGTTTTCCGACCAAGTCAATAAGTGGAGCGATATTTTCTCTGATCGATTTTGACAATCATTCATCTAGTTCTCAACGTCCTGTTTAGCTCCGTGTTCTCAAAATGCGGCGCGACCACGCCGCACACCGCCGAGTTCATATAGGTACAAAATTTTCCAAATGTCGATAAAAATACAAAACCCCATTCAAAACATCGTCATAATTACCACAATCAAAGCTGTGATAGAGGATTCGTAGATATCATCAAAACCACAAAGCAGTGAGAGAGAATTCATGCATTACAGAAACCCAAATTCAGTTGGCTTCTAATTTGCTCCGCAATAATGTTGTCCTCTGCACTTTCTGTATGTAACGTGTGAAAATTTCATCTTAAAACAGAATTAATGACTTTTTTCATTTTTAAAAAACTACCTACATTGCACATTATAGAATTACGGTCCCTTTACATAGCATTTCATCTTTATAATATATAGCTTAAAAACTACGAACTCAGAAATTATTTTCGATTCCCAATACTGACACAATACCAATGTAAATAAGCACAGTTTCTGTTGTTTCAAAATTGTATAGTTCCAAATCCAAATAACACATTGTAGAATTCCAAATTCAAGACAAATATCTCTCATTATTATTATGTAAATCGTGTCATAGTTCGAATGCTTGGCAGAAATGAGTTCCGTTGCGAACACCACAGAATTCCGTGTCAGGGCGGACGAAGTACGAGAATGGCGTCTGAAATCAACGACCGAGTGAAGTGTAATAAATAGCCACATTCACAAAAAAATAAAGATGCGCTATGCATAATTTTAGTATACCGCTGAATTCAACCGTACTACTGCACAAGTTGCCACTCTTTTTTTATTTCTGAGGTTTCTGTAGCTTTTACTTTCGAATGACTTATTACTGGTTCCGGTGAGAGTGTATAGTTTGTAGTCTGTCACCTCGGCACAGACGACCACAAATCGATCTCCGTGTTGTTCGAGTAGGGCGGATATCGATCGGCCGGACTCATTCGCAGTGTCTTTCATACTATCCACCATGATTTGTCTCAGTTCCGGACTGTTGCATAACGCGTCTCTCTCAGTCGCGGCCAAATTGAGAAACGGAGGAGGGTCGATTGATCTGATATAGTCCGCTATTGCACGAATGTTGAGCTTTTAGCAATGATGTTTCAATAGGAAAACTGGACATCATACGCTCAATCTGTAAATCTTCGGTGATCTCGCAAACATTGACAGGCTTTCATCAAAATCAAGTTGTTACGTTATACATTACACGTTTCAGGACTATGAAACAGTTTCCTGCTTGGGTTATCTCCGAAATAATCAACATCGATAACAGTTCTAATTGTTGATCTCAAAACTTGATATTTGCTTCTGGTTGAGAAGAATGAAGATACCTTTTCTTTCTGCCACAGGAAGACTGACATCCACAGCCGCCTCCACCACCACCAGCACCACCGAAGAATAGGGCAGACGCACAGAGAGCGAGAGACAGGAAAAGAAGAGAGGGAAAAGGGTGCATTGAGGGCACTGAAATAGCGCAACTGTATTGTCGGTCGAAAACGAGATCAAACTACAAACACAGATCCGTCCACATACATCGTATGGGCTTAGTTGGAAAAGAGCAAACCATGATCATTGACATGATTCACGCGCGGGCACAACACACTGTTGTCAAATGTTCTTCTGAGGCGTTCAAGTAGATAAGAATGAAAACATAAACAATTCTTCCGGGTTCATCTTTTTTTATGGTATTCTGAACAGATCGTGATTTAGTGTTGTTTGTATTGTGGTTTTCAACAAATTTTCTGACAGGAGTACATACAAAAACACAGAGAAAGATGAAAGGTAGCTTTGAGGAATGAAATAAAATAAGAGCCAGAATACTTCTGAACATATACGTGGAGTGCGTTTCGAAGTAGAATAATTGGAGGTGCGCGGCCTTTATATACCTTCCTTGTAATTGAGAAACGGCAATTGTGTTACAGTTCCGCAGGATTATGTGGACCGCCGATTCAGATCTAGATGAATCGAGGAGCTGAGACACAATTAGGTGATTTTCAGAAAAAAAAATACCGGCATTGAGAGAAAAACGACTGTGCACACGCTCTCCCAACACGTCGATGTACTCGTTACAACGTTCCGGACCAAGTTGAAACTTTTGCTCAGTTCGAACATGTTGCAGGGACAGTTTCCAAACGAGAATTTTTAATACTTTCTCTATATCAACGAATTTATTTGGACAAGATATCAATACTTTCACTAGGAAAGACAGTCCAAATTCAGCTTAGAAAAGCAATAACCACCTGTTCATCTATACACTGTATGCAGCACATGCGGAAAACGCATAGTACAACATACACGATACACTTACATTATTGCATTGCAGTTGCCGTTCGGGCTCGTTTTGTTATGAAAAATCAATAATAATAATGATGATTTTTATGTGAAGATCCGTACTTTGGCAGACTCTAGTTGTCTCGACTTGCTCATATAGTCTTCTCCATTCCTACTGAGACTCCTACAGTAGGATTCCGAAACTTCCAAGCCATTTTGCTCATTTACATTCGATCGGGGAAGTTGAGGATTTCCGTACCTCATTCTCCTTCTCAATTAGAGTGAATATACGAGAGAATTTTCCATGAACTTCATTTTCAGCCTCACAACAGCATTCGGAAAGTTTGTAAGGTTACTGTAGGAGTCTCAGTAGGAATGGTGTGAACTATACCCTACATGTGACATCGTTCTGTCAGTTACACGTCTGTTCATTTTACAACAGATGACCATACATAATGTGCAAAACAACTGAGGAAGAAAAGAGTAGAAGAGGGTGAGGGGAGAGAAGGAAGAGAATGCAAGGTAGAAGACAGAAAACAACCATAAAGAGTGAGAAGAAAAACGCATCCTATTCAGGTGTTTGTTGTGTTTACGTTCTGCAATCTTTCAACATTCGGGTAGTTTTGTTTTATTGTCTGAATGATGCATTCTCATTCTCAAGCTATGTGGTTCTCTACACTCTTGGCTAACTTTTCATCTGATTTCAGGTTAATTTCAAATCTTTGTGGGATGATCTCTAATCCTCCTGGTAGAAAGGGAATCCCTTGCGAACTGACGTCATTAAAAGTGACCTGGTTCGGTGAAGAGGAGAATTGCCGGTGGAATTGAGGTTAACCTTTGTGAGACGAAATTTCCGTCCCCACCTATAGTTTCTCCGATGAAATATGATATTGAGTGTCAAACTAGTGAGAACCACATAGCCTAGATGCATAGCTTAGAATATAGCTTTGGTTTATGGAACAATTCGGGGTGTTGGAACGTACGGAAACATACCAACCGAAAATGGATTATAGATAATGTAGTTTGATCGGGGGAGACAGCTGATAGACATAGACATTATCAGATGGAGCAGCACATAAGTGAATCAAATCTTCTGTAGTGTTGATTAGTTAACCTTCCACTAATCTTACGCACAGAATTGATTGTGATATTGTGGCGGCTTCGGCCAGGGGGGGGGGGGCTTTGTACAAAACTGCCAAACACTTCCCTCGAAAGATCAGCATGGGATCATTTTTGCGTATCTACGCACAATGAATGGTCGCCACTAAAGCTGTGATCTGCATATATAGCATAACTAATTGCGACTAGAACGATGCGGGATCAAAGTACAACCACAGCAGAACAGGAAAGCATGCACTGTTAAAATCTAGAACCAGATTTTCCTAGAGTGCCATTTCCATATTAGATTTATCGCCCCGGAACCGAATATAGTTGTGTTGTCACTCCCTCTTCCTTATGGCTCATTGATTATTGCTCGATTACTCTCAGACGCACATATCAAAAATGTTGTTGTTCTGATTTGCTTAAAGGTGTGTCAGAAAATGTGCATGTATGAACAAAAGTTATGTTGCTCATAAAAACTTACGTTTACTTATGTTCTAATCAGTTTGATTTAACTTCCTATTTCCGTGCAACGGCACAATTCGTCCCGATCCCTAATTGTTGCGCTTTTTGATCCACTTTCAGCGATACGTTTTTATATTGAAGTGGAGCATCGAGCACATCTGAAGATAAACGGTTCTACAGAACACACCCTATCCATCATTGTCATAGTTCAAAAGACCATTTTCTCTGAGTTTGGACTAATTACAAACCGCGTGCCACGTGTAATGTAAACAAAGTTTCATTTACATTCCCTATATCATGCCGAAAACGCGAAATATCATTAACTACTGGTTATCAGTCACCAGTTATTCAGTCAGTACATTGCCAATCTCACAAAACGTTGCTGACACAAAACGTTGCTGGGGGTTTCAACTATAGAAAACTCGTACTTTTTTTCGAAATAAAATAAATATACAGGCATACAGCAATCTCGATAAACGTGAAACACATTATACTGACGTTCTAGTCGGATATTTCACATTATACCTCAATTTAAAACATTTACATTAGAAACCATGGAGAACAGTCGCGTTCCCTGATCTCTCGCAACGAATATTTCGAAACATGGGTTGTCTCTGATTAACTGAAAATGTACTGATCGTCCGTAGCGTGGAAAAATAATGCTGTAAGTACATATGTATTGCATATTCTGGCAACTTTTCCATTCTCACATGTTCGTAGTACGTATTCTTTCCATGAATCAGTTTGTTGAAAGTATACCCCCACTCAGTTTGTATTTGAAGACCCATGCAATTTATACTATATGGAAAATAATGTCGAACTTTGAAATGGAGCAATATACGACGACGGGTGATAGAGAAGAAAAGTAAACTCTCTCGACTTTACATAAGTGCCGTTGTAAAATACAAACTCAGGAGGGAGGGGGTTCTACTCCCATCTCGTTAATATTTTACTCGAACGATCTAAGATACCGAATTGTGTCAGAAAACTATTTTTATGCTCCTCAGGGAGGTCATGTATAGGTATATCACAAGTGTTCAGTACTCTTTCTTGACGTGCTGTATCAGTTCTGTATCGGTTTTGAATTTCGAATTACTTGCTCAGGTAACCTGTGAATTGGAGATGATACATTAAGTTATGTCTGTGTTTCTCGAGTATTTCTCATGCTTTTGTCGCACCGCAAACATTGACCCCGTGCCAGTGGGGTAGTACTTGAGGAGGTGCTAAGAACTAATAATGATGGATAGGATTGCTAAGGGGAAGGAGACGATAGATAGATAGTATGAGAATACATGATGGGAAAAAGAAAATATACAGAAAACATGTAAGAGTATGAAAGCGAGAAAAGAAAGAGAGAAGATGAATAACGAGAAAAAACGGAAAATAAGAAAAAAAGAGCGTGAGACACGAGGAGAAAAGAGAGAGACGAAGAGATGAAATTGAATGAGAAAAAAGAGAGAAAAGAGAGGGTATGGAGCGAAGAAAAAAGAGATAGAAAGAGAGAGAGAGAGAGAGAAAGAGAGAAAGAGAGAGAAAACACATTTGTATTATGTAGTTCGTACGAGGCTACATCAAGTGAGCGAACTAGCAGAGTGAAGGGAGAATGTGAAAATAACTCGAACATTTCCCACTTTCGGTAATGTTTCTTGAGTGACTCGAACGTGTTTCAGTATGTTCAGAGTGAAAACCTACTCAAAAAGAAAATGAAGAACCCCTATCTGGTATTTACCGTGAACTATTGAGCACCACGACCTCCTCTCTGGAGCGGGCGCAAGCTAGAATCATAATTAATTTGGAAAGTACGTAACATTTGATCTACAATCTTGTTTAATATTTGAAATCCCAAGTGAAACGTTGATAGTTCTAAAAGGAGTTCTATGGTTCAGCAAAGTCTTGTTTTCGTGTTCTTTATTCCGCAGCTATGGCTGATTCGCGCTTGCAGTCGGCCAAACACCCTTGATTTGCGGTGAGATTTCGTAGGAAACCAAATGCACTGTCGGAAAATAACCGACGATTAATACATCATTCAGAAGAGCAGACAAATACCTTCCCAATGATACAACATTTGTGAATAATGTCCAAAGATGAAGAAAGTTATGATATGAAGAATTTGAGTCCCTGTGTATAATATTTTTAGAAAAACGTTCACAGTTCAGTTGAACGATGAACAAATGAGTGAAGTGTTACTTAGTTCCGTCATTCTGGTTTCTGGGTACATTTTCAATCTATTTATTAATGAACTATATCTTTGCAACATCTCAGGATCTTATTCAAAAGTGGTTCACTCGAAGTTTTTACATTTGTTTCGACTTCAATGCCTTATAATTCTCTTTCAATTGGCGGAATGCGAATAAATTTTACATGATTCGATAGCCCAGAACCTTAGCTAACATGAAAGATTAATGAACCTGAGACGTAGCTCCAAAAAATATGTTAATTTCAATTTTTTTCACAACTGATTTACCATGGAGAGGCGCGTATTGCGCGTTCTCGGATGGGGGCGGGCGTGAGTCGCAACGGGGTGGCGTAGGCCGCAATATAAAGACGGCCGACCAGAGAACGCCATTCAGTGCGCTGAAGCTACTTACACCTTCCTCACAATATGTCTGACGTCGCTGCTGTCGCTTCCCCAGTTGCCGCTTCTCCTGCTGCTGCAGCACCCAAGAAGGCGAAGGTACATTTTTTCTTTGTTGTTCTCATTTCAGCAATTTGTAGCTATTTCTAGAACTTTTGTTGTAGTATTTTGTTTAAATAGTTACTTAGTTGGGTAGATTTTTCATATTTAGGTGAATTGATTTATTCTCTATTAATTCTAATTACTATTAAATCAGTATATTTTCAATAACGATCGACTAGGTTGGTATATTAACGGGTTTTAGGAGGCCTCCATTTTGCTTTAAATTTGATGTCAGAATGGTACAGTGGAATCCGTTTATTACATTTTTATAGGTTAGGCATTAGTGTTTCGAATGCTAATATAACAACATTGTTTTATTAATGTGTTCTTGTTTCTAGGCCGCTGCCAAGCCAAAGGTTGCCAAGTCCCCCAAGACTGCCAAGCCTGCCGCTGACCATCCCGCCTACTCTGCCATGATTGCTACCGCCATCAAGGAACTTAAAGACAGAAAGGGAGCCTCCAAGCAAGCCATCTCCAAATACCTCTCCCAAACCTTCAAGATCGGAGAGCTCACTCCCAAGGTATGTGTTCAGAATCGTCGTCTGTTATAATAATTACGTGATGTCTATGGGATATTCGAATAAAACCATTCGAGAAGATTTTTTAGCCGCTTTTATTTGGGATGTTAGATAGGAAATAGGATCGATTGAGGCAGTTTTTCATTAACCAGCTGTATTAAGCGCTATCTACTGATTCATCTGAGCATTGTGAACCCTCACCATTAGATCGTTAGCTCTCGGTATGCATTGCTGCTTTGTAGGTAATTTGGCAACATGCATTTAATTTCGTTTCGACGCGTATCTGTCTGACTTCATCGTTCTCGGTTTCAAGCATTGTATCTTCATTGTTTCAGATAAACGCGCATATCCGCAAGGCCCTCCTCTCTGGTGTCGCCAGCGGTGCTCTCGTCCAGGCTGCCGGTACCGGAGCCTCCGGTCGTTTCCGTATTGCTGAGAAGCCCAAGGCTGCCGCCGCCCCTAAGGCCAAGAAGTCTGTCACCGCCAAGTCACCCAAGAAGGCCGCGCCTGCTAAGAAGACTGCTTCCAAGAAGGTTTGTTCACACTGCTTCATTTGCCCTCTTTGACTTCATATTCAGCTTTTTGGGTTACACAACATATAAGGCGGCGATTCTTTATGCCTTATTTGGTGCACACAAATCTCCGTTTTTCATGAATTACTACGCATATTAGAGGGTCTTCTTTTGCCTATTGTGAGGTGATTAAATTGAATAACATTTTCACTTTCGAGTAGTTTTCCTTTCGCTCATTGTCGTACAGCCTGTAAGGCCTTTCGTACTAGCCTTGTAAATTTTTCTGGTTTGCGCACTAGATATATAGTGTGCTGTGATAATTTCTCTACTTTTAGACTGCCAAGCCCTCTGCCGAGAAGAAGGCTAAGTCGCCCAAGAAGGCCCCTGCCAAGCCCAAGGTGAAGAAGACCAGCCCCAAGAAGGCCGCCGCTAAGCCCAAGAAGGTCGCCGCCAAAAAGACCCAAAAGGCCACCAAGGCCTAATTTCTTTCTCTAATAATTGGTGTGATCTCGTGTACATACAACCCGTGACCTCCTTATTGTACTATGCTTACTGGTACTAAAATTATTTTGTTTGTGTTGCTCGCTAGAATAAAGCATGTGCTTCTATCCTGATTTTTGTTTTTGAGTGCTCTATCTGGTTAAAAAAGATTCGAGAGTGTATCTATTTAGCGTGTTGGTTGGTTGAAACTCTTGTAGAAATTCACGTCATTTAGAATACGCGCAGAGAACTAGTTCCGTTCGTACTCTTTGTTTTCCCTTGGAGGCGTGTAGTGCTCTGTGCTTTCTTGTTTTTTTCCCCACAATAATCACACAAGAAAGCTGTTAGAATACGTGCATGACGAATCGTGATTTGCGCGCGGACAGGTATCTACTGTTAGCCAACTCGTTTCCGGCCAAATATTCCCCGGGCAACCCACGGCGTTTTCGCCTACACTAATTTTTGCGATTAAACATGTATTGAGCTCCGTCCACAAAGTTTTCGTGGCGGGACGCCTTATCCCACTGCAATTTGGAATGGTCGCAGAACTAACTCGCTGCGTATCGCGCTTATTTTCACGCGAATCATTTGCGGAGCGTCTAAAATCGAGGACGCGAGTTCCTTATTTAATAAAGCTATTGTTGAGAACGCCGTGAACCGGGTCATTCTGAGAACGATTGGCGCCAACTTTCAGCAATTGGCCAGCTACAAAAGCAAGAGAGCATGCAAATTAGGCCGCAGACTTCTGCGTCTCTCTGACTTTCACACTCTCGTCGAGGCCGCTAAAAAAGCGGATGGGAAATGAGTGGCGAACCGAACCGTGAACCAGTCCTTGGAGCATCGAACTGCTGAGCTGGAACCTAGTTTCTACTTTCCAACCGCCCGTTATAATTCGAAAAAAATATAACTACACACAATTGTCAGTACGAAACGTACAAGGTTTTGTACACGGACTAGATTTTATCAAAGGGGTGTGGCTCATTCTCATGTACCAGAACTCCGATTTCAAAATATACTCTCAAACGTTTCGCTAGTTCTTCATTCATTTTTACTAGTATACATATTTTATTGGTTTCGAAAGTTATTGTATTCTTCAATCAAGAAAATCGTGCATATTTATGGGGTCGGGCACTCTATCGAATAATACGTCAAAAAATGATTGTTTCGAAAGAAATTAAAAATTCGAGCACTTTCAATAACTTTATCTTTACTATGAACTAGAAATAAAGTTAAAGACAAAATTTTTATATATGGATTTTGTACTTGTATCGTGTTCTTTGCGTGTTTCCAAATTTAACAGAGTAGGTTATAAAAGTTTTCATTCGTAGTTTCTCAATCTACATCTAATAGAAATACCAACCAGGAAGTTAGAACGGAAGAGAAATAATCTTACACCATATAAATCTTGCTTTATAAAAATCTACTGGTGGTTATGAACTGTGGGCGACAATGGGGATTGTCGCAGTTTGATCGTCTTTCAACGCAAAGAAGCTGATTCTGATATCGGTACAGAAAAGGAGTATAGCTGCTAACGGGGTCGTGTAGTTGACAATGCTCAGAGCAAGACGAACTGTAGACCATACCGCGAGAGATTTGGGATGAAATACGTGAACCACGAGAAAGACAGCAATCTATAAAACGGGTGTCAATGGGTGTGCAAATCGAATATTTTCGGTACTGAAGTTTAACTCGTTCAAGATTGGCGCCAATTACGTCGATGTGAATTTGGACCATCTTCTAGATTTTTCGGGTTTCAGCTTGGGTGGCTGAAGTGCTACGTGAGTTCCCAACTGCCCTGGGGGATCAAACTTCAGTTCATTTCAACTTAGAACTCACAAAGCTGCTGGATTGGCAAAGCAGAGCCAATGAGCTGGTAATCCCGTAGATGACAGTTCTTTTCTCATAATCACGTATTTTCTGCAGCCCGGAGCGAGATATTTGAAGAATAGTCATGAACGTTACTATTAGTACCCCGACGGACAACAGGAAAGAGAACACAGTAATGTTCATGGTACTGCTCAACTGAAAATGGTGTGGTAATTTCTATTAGGGGTTTTCCCACTGAACGCCTTTCGAAGCACATACCGGTACTGGTTCGTTCATTAGCCTAGCATCTATAGCGTTGTTACACTCTGTTACACTCTGTTACATTTTATTATACCAACTTTTGGTTAGTCCAAAATGTCGGATGTGAGAGCGCACGTGAAACAGGGAGGTAAAACTCATGAGACAGTCGTAAGGCTATTCAGATAATTAACCCGCCAGGTCATAAACTAGTTGAAAATGAGGACAACACGGCCTACAACCTACAATCTTGAATCACAATATTAAATATTAAATTAAATTTCCGTTGTTACACTTCTGTGTAATAAATATTCATATCATATCATATCTAATCTCTCAAAGGGATTTGTATGACTCACCGGAAGATAACGAACGTAGTCAATGAATAACTCCTGATTTTCTGGGGATAGTCTCATTAAATACGATGGGCCAATCACTATGTTTATCAATAAAAGCAAAGGAATAAGAAAACATCCAAACACCACAATTGGAAACTTGTTCATCCAGTTCTGAAATGTACGTGTCATTGCTATTCTTGTTATTTAATTAACCTTATCATCAATGCTGCGTTTCGAATATTGGGATGACTTCAGAGGAATTTGATGAACTTGAAACTAAAACTCATTTTGGAGTTAATTTTTGAGAAAAAGGTAGAATGAAAACTTTTGATTTTTCAGTATTTTTTCATTCAGGGTTGTGGTGTCGTATCAATACTGTTTTGATGTCTTACACTAATCTTTGATTTTCGCGAAGTTCTTGCCCCTCAGCTCCCCTGAATTTGTAGGTAGTGTTTTGTAGCCGATAATCGGTTTCAGGCCTACACAGTTGGATAGTAGATAAGAACGGAAATTTCCCGGAATATTCTACTGTTGTTCTTACCTGATCGTAGATGAGTGGCGATGAGATACAAGCTAGGCGATTGACACTAATGGTAAATTCAACCATTCCAGACACCTGGGGAAACAGCAGATAGGGCAGAAAATAAGTGTACGTGAGGAAATAAGAAGGTTCTGCAAACCAATATAACAGCTGCTGACATAAGACTCCCGATCGGATTAGACGTTCTAGCAGTTCATAAAACACCGACAGCAGAACCTGAATCTTCGAACTTACAAAATATTGTTTTACAAAATTTTCCGCAGATGGGAAATCTTTCGTTTTGTGCCCAATTTAAACGATCTTATCTGTCTACATATTGTGTTGTGAGGTTTCTCAGCCAACGAACTTTGTTTACATTTGTCGTGTTGAATTGTAGGATGTACATACGTCACTGTGTATTACTACAAAACGTGCGAACGTATTAACATTTGGGCTGAAGGTATGGAAATGAGGTGCATTCGGATTTGGGAAACTGAATCACAAAAACAATGATGTTTCTCATTTTCCACATCTTTGACAGAACATTGTGTTTCGTGAAAGACAGGTTTGTCACGTACATTTATCACATAGCATCGTACATGGACTTGTAGTTTGGAAACTGTGATATGCAATATAGCCTGTGTATTGCGCGGGAAAGCTTTATCATACACTACATTCGCACATGCCCCTATCGGTCTAGAGAATGCTGCTGAGATTTATGAACCCCAACGCGAATAAAAACCGAATGAAGTAACGGGGACAAGGAGTAGGGACGACTGCTTCGCGAAATATTCAAGGGTAAAAGCATAACTGCGAGCAGTGACATCACTGCTCTCACTAGCAGTACCGAAAAAAGTATGCCGACGAGCCAAAATATGTTTTGTTCTGCCCGAACTCTCGTTTTCTTCAGTGGTTCCCTCTTTTATTTCACGAAAAAAACGTCTAGGTCTACGCTGAGAGTTTTAGTTTAAAACTGTAAAACATAATGAAGAGTAGCATAAGTTTGTAATTTACACAAACTGAAACGGCCAAGAACTGATTCTCACTTACAGTAATGATTTGTACTGAGAAGAGCTGTAAAAAAGAGTTCCGTTTCTTGCTCAGAATAATCCATAAAAGACGTAAATATCCCGTGCTCACAACGGAACAGAACACCAGATGATTCCAAAACGGAACAAGATTCTCTCCGATGGCGGGGTCGCAAAGACTCGTTGTTTGATTATGAGAAGTCATCACTCGCTGAGCCTGAAAACTGCCTCTGACGTTGTATAAAAAGAACTGTATCCTAATAGTAGGTAGAATCAACGAAAAAACTGTTTAATATTGCACATGCTCTGACACGAACAATTAAAGAAATATATAAAAAAGTTAACAAAAGTTCAAGATTATTTTGGAGTAAGTGGCATATAAAGTTCTGGTTTTCTCTGGTTCAGTATTGGGCATGCTTTGTGCCTGACGTGAGAAGTATCATACAAATGTTGGAGTGAAAGGTGTTTTTGTTCCGACAAATTATCGAGAACATCTGTTCTTCCATACATTCAATTTCATTAGTTATTAGAAAGTGATAACTGAGAAAAGGGATGGGCAATTGTTCGTCATAATTATCAATAATTGCATACCTATGGGATTCTAAGAAAAATGCTAGACATCTGATGAGAGAGAAAGTTAATATTTTTTCAATTACTCCATCAAATACATCCCTCCTACTTTTCAATTGAACGGATTTATGAACAAGGCTGTGCAACGGAACATACACACCACATGAAGTCTCCAAACGCGGAAAAAAGAAGATTCTAAAAATGAATGCAAAACTAGGCAATTTGAATGAAAAAAGGTTTGAAAAACACTGATTGAGGCGATAGCCTCGAGCTATTGGTTCAGGTGGCGACTCAACGGCGAACTCAAGGTGTCGCCGACGATACCGCGCAATTTCTCCAAGCCCCCCGGCGAGTCGCCGCCAAACTCCAGAGCACATGAGGCCTATCGTTCACACAGGATGAGAGTAGATGAAAAATAACTCGTAACGTAAACATTGCGTCCTAGTTTTTAGGACATGTTTGCCCAAATTACTCGGTTCGGAACAACTCAATACAACGAGAAAAGGCGAGAAAGGCGTGGAATGTTTATTTATTCATTCATTTATTTCTTTATCTACTTCAAAGAATGTGGGATCTGGCACTCGCTCATCCGAAAAAGAGAAGAAAGTCGAAAAATGACGTCATACGATTTTAAATGGTTAAACAGTTCACTTTTCGTACGATGTTGTATTAGTTTATAAACTAGCCAGATAGTGATGCGAAAGCGAATGTGTTGATCTAAATTTGATAGTTCTACGATCACGTTCACGAAATAGACCAAATGATGTGCTATACTAATTCCATAGTGCTCCACCAGATTTGTATGGATCACAACTGCAATTGTTCGAGTTGTATCTTCAACGCGAAGAGGTTTCGAACGTAGAGAAAACGACGACAGGTATCATGTAATAACTAATATTTGATAAACTCAGAATAGGTGAAAACATAATTTACACACAATTTTCAGTACATTACAACAGGTTATAAGTGAATCAAACTTCTTATTCTCACCTACCATAACTCCAACTTCAAAACAAACAGAAAAATCTCCGATTTTGCGCTATCTTCTTTTCTTATGCTGCATAGATGAACAGATGAAACAGTGTAAAACACATCAATGTAGTCATTTAGTCACGTTTGAGGGAGAAACTTTTATTAGTTACAATCTGGAAACAAAACAGCTTTACCATAATTTGCGGTACGGTGGCTGAAAGCCGACATACCAAAACTCAAACTTTCAACTATTTCAAATGGTCACTATTTCTATATTTCATATTTGTAATCTACCACTGTACATCGTTTCAACTATCTAAGAGCCCCAGAAACAGTTCCGGACCATCCAAAGAAACAAGCTGTGACGGGCCACATTTTTCGTTATGTCTATCTAGCTAGTTCAGAGTTCGTTTCAAGCTTCCCATCATTTCGTGAGTTTACGTTCACGTTTACTCCCATTTGTGAAAATAAAGAAAAACTAAGGTAGGCTTTATTCTGACCTACACGTTCAACGATGTAACAAAACGATATAGATCAATTCTTCCATGAGTGTGTTCTGTTTAAAGGACTATTTCTGTGAATGGTGACTGCACATAGAGGGATATGCTCTAAAAACGAAATCACGTTAAATCTACAATCTTGGAGACTGTTCTGAGTTGATATAGTTCTCACCAGCAGCCGTGCTGAGCATAGCAAACATGCCCGCGAACAGCAGAGCTTCTCGTACATTATCTACTACCAGGCAGATGACGTCAGTCACTGAAGAGAGTAGAAATATTTATAAAGCAGAACAGTGGTTTACCGAATATTCCTCTTCTGTTCTGAATCATTTTTTGCAGAGAACAACTCAATGGAAACTGAGCGAAAGAGTAAGAAAAAAATGAAAACAAATCACCTATCATGAGCTTGTACTGGAAACATATAGACACAACTCGGAAGGAGACATGTAGAAAGTGAATAACAAACATATTCTTGATTAAAATATTAAATTTGTATGATAAAATGAGGTCTTTCGAACAGCTCAAATAAATAATATAGACAGGAAAACACTTAGACACCATAGTAAAATTTCTGTCGTGAGTAACATATTGTCCACATTATGCAAACGGTTGATTATTAATATAGTTTCTTGTTTGAAAATCTAGCATTAACCATAACTTGTTTGCTTCCTCAAATCGAGAACTCTTCTCTTCTCGTTTTTACATGTTCTAATTTTTTTCAAAAAAAATGTTCGAAAGAACATTATTGAATTACAATGAGTTGAAACTATTTTGCAGTTTTCACAAACTTGTTTTTACATTACCTGCAGTATCGATATACGAAGCTGACAAATGATCTCTCAACATAGTTTCAAACCGACTGTCACGAAACGAGCTGGAACAAATTAGTGAGGAAACAGAACACATTTTGTATGTGCGAAACGAAGTCAGTTTGATTGTCGAAGACGGTACACGGCTAGAACCTTGGAACTTCCGTGTTTTATTCGTGTGAAACTGACATTCGTTCGAGCTCACTTGATAAAAATTATGTTGCCGACGAAATTTGTCTCGACCACGGTAAATAAATCTGTATGAGAGAAAACTGTATCCCTGAGACACAGGGAGGTCTTCATTATAGTGTGGTTCATTGACACGTTCCGCTTTCTTGACTACAGCAGAAATACAAGTGACAATTCTTTCATTGCTGATCAACTCATCACACTTCTGGCCTTGCATTAATCGGCAATCAATAAATGAAAGATAAGCGTATCAAACCAATTAAGCAACAATCACTTTTAAATTTGCACACTTTCACACTTCACTTTCGAGTAAAACCATCAAAGAACATTGAATATTAATAATATTATGTGATTAATTACTTTCATTCCTAATTTTCATCGCGTCTTATATTTACACAAGACGAGAAAACTCTTATGAACTAAAACATGTACGGTCGAAATTTTTCTACATCCTTATGCTATTTTTTTCACCCCGGAATAGTTGCGTGAAACGTGAACAAGACATTCGAAAAATTGTTTCGTTATATATCAATTAACAAAATAGTTGGCGAAAAATGAAAGTTTGCGCTGATAAATTTCATTTTTCCAAGGACATATTTTGTTGAAAGTTTCTTGCAATGAAAAGGGATCCTTGATATAATTCAATTTTATGAATTTTTGACGACTTTCTCAGATTGTTCGTGTTGATCATTCCTGATCGATCATTTGCTGATATACCTCAGACATGAACCATCCCCTCACCCGACATCCTCATGTTATTTTGGAGGATTTGGAAGAAGAAGAGGATGAAGACTCTTCAATCGATACCACCCCCGGTGGCTCACCGGTTAGTTTAAGTTCATGTTCATTTAATGTTATATATAAACTGAATTTGTCGTTCTACTGTGTTTGAAACATCTATGTCACCCAACATGGTCTTGCCTCACAAGGTTTGTAATAGAATCGTGTTTCCAGTTTAGGTGTAAAGTTGTTGAGTATCAATATTGAAATAAGAAAAGTTTTGCGTATACTTGAGTGTCATAAAAACCTACGATGTGAAATGTTCTGAGCTTTTTTTTGAAGTAAGAAATCAACTTTGGGGTCATTTATGAGTCTCTATAATAAGTGGTCTACATTTTTTTCAGCAACTAGAGCCTTTACTTACAAATGGGACCACCGTATCTCAATGCAGTAGTCCTTCTGCACCAAAGGAGGCTCCGCCTCCAACGAAAGAACCATCGTCCACGCGATTGAACGGTAGTTCATCGTCTAGAATCGGATCGCGGCACGAATTCACCCATCCGAGGATCGATGAACAAACCATGCAGAACATGATGAACTTGAGTAAGTTCAAGAGTACATTTGTTGGTTATATCCTAATTATCTGCTGAATCTCAATATGATCTATCGTATTTTCGTTTTCATATTTTCATTTAGTGATCAACACAGAAATTGTTACAATTAGGTTATGTTGCAATCCAGTGAACAAACGATGTTAGTTCACAGAACGAGGGTCGATTCTTCCCCTCTTCTGAAATTGTCATGTTTAGATTCAATAAGGAATTCAGAAGATTAAACTGATAAGTGCACGATCTTTCATTTCGCGCTGCAGCGAACAGAGTTGAAGAAAAATCACGTAAGTAAAGCTTGAGAGTTAAGAACCGCTGAACGAGGGACAATCGAGATTTGGGGAGAGCTGGAAGTACCTGAACAGAAGCACAATGGCCGAGTACTGCGTCAAAAAATGGGAATGGAAAGGAAAGGATAATGAGGTGAACGTTGAATACCGCAACCGTAGGAGTTGCAATAAAACAATGTACTTATTTCGACGGCAACTAAAACAAGGAAAGTATAACACTTTTTTTGTAAACATCTTTTCATTCAGGAGAAAAAAACGTTAAAGACTACAAGCCAGTGTTTTTTCAGTTCAAAAAGATACTTTTAAACTACCAAAATACCAAATCACCGAAATTTGAACACTTAATTTTGTAAAATTATGCTCGAAGAGGGAAACGCAGTGCGATAGAAAAACGCCGGGTTATTCTACACGACAGTACTGTATTATTGTGTTACTTGAATAGTTGAACTTGAAAGAGAGATTGACTGAGATTCATTCGTTCAGTATCAGTAAAACAGAATGCGAGTAATGGAAGCAGGTGTATGAGTTGGCCAGTCTAATTCAAATATCTGCAAATAAACAGATGACATGACGTGCGATATAGAGCAAAAACCAATCACAATCATTGAAATGAGAATTGAGTTCGCCTGTATGAAACGGACCGCAAAAAAAGAGTTTGTACATACTGTTCTCAGTCGACATGTCTTGAGATTGCAATGAGCGAAACATAGAAGAAGTATCGGAGTTCTGTCTCGTACAGCTTGTTAACGGCCAAGTTAGGATATAGTCTCACTTGCATGAACTACTGTTAAAAACTGTTCAAGAAAACAGTTTACATAGAGACAAAACAATGAACAACTGAACTGACAATCTCGCCTAGTTTGAACTAAGCTATCGTATAGCCCTCGTGATTACTTAGATCATATTTTGTTTTGGTTATTATGACTGCTCAACCGTGGTCTCAGTCGTTAGTGTGATCTAAAGAGTTACCGAGAAACAGACTATCACGTTCGCTCGAGTGCGTTTGACTACCTAAACTGTACACAGCATCTAGTGTGATTTTTCACGTTCTATTGAAGAGTAGCAGTCTTTGAAAACAATTATAGTTGGGTGGTTGAGCTGAATTTGAGACCGTGCAAAATTAAAGATTTCGAACCCATTCATTTTCCGTACTTTTTTTTGAAGAAAAAACTGAACGGGGAAAAGTCCATGAACGAACAAAAGCATTATTGGTACCAAATCTACAAAATAACCCAGGCCCGATGTCATTAACGAGAAAAAGTTCCAAGGCAAAAATTAATGTCCGGTTTTGCCGAACTCAAACTTTTTGCTGGGGCATTATGGGGCATTATCGGGGCTGAAAATTCGAAAAAAGTTCAAAACCGAAAAATAAATGACCTTTTCCGGAGTCTTTCATTCTGCACGCTCTTATATGTTCATTTGTTCAGGCTCTTTTCCTTGTATGCAGCCAACTGGATCATTTCTCGATGCTGCGTCACCCGAGATTGGCCAGGTTAGTTTTTTGCCCTACATTTTCTATTCAACCCTTTGTTAACAATGGGTTAATAGATGCGTAGCGATCAGTCTGGACGCGTGCGAAATTCGCGTGATGTTTGGATAAAAAAAACTTGCAAATATTGAGTAACCTTAATCTTTCGATGATGTAGCACTGCAGCCAATAGAAGCTTGAGCTAAGTCATGAGATAGTGCTCATGAGAGGTAAGTTTTGGGATAGATCGTGGCCACGCTTCGGTTGATGAATGGAGAACTGCCGAGCCAATCAACGTTTCGGTTAGCTTAGTTCTTGATTGCTCTAGAAATGTTTTGTTGTTTTGACCTTGTGCATGATTGCTGTTTTTGCAGTTTTTATGGATATCATTTATCAGACAACACAATAACCATGTTTCGTACTTTCGTCCCGCCTGGAACAGTTGCTGATAAACTGAAAAGAGGTAAGTTCATCTTCATCTAGGCACACTCAATGCAACATTGAAGCTCAGACTCAGATATAGATTGGGGGGGGGGGGGGTGTATTGGCAAAAGATTGTAGCTGAACCCTATCAAGTGTGGTTACCACTTTCTTGCCTCAAGCAACCGATGTTAGATTTCTTCTCTGATAACACTACTCCAAATGTTCAAAATATTGGAGTGCTGGCACGTGGTGAAACTGAAATTTTGTATATGAACTTTGGCTGGGGTGTATCCTTACGCGAGATTTTGAAATTATCACTGTAGATTTTATTGTTTCGAACAATTTGGATAATCACCCTAACACACGAGGTACCGTACCGTTCCTCTAAGCTGACAATCCCAACCTCACTATTATGTTTCCTCTTAAATAAGAACCAGTCAACAACGACAAGGAAGTTCAGGTCCGTTGGCGGAGCAGCTGGCAATGAAGTTTTTCAAGCAAATGATCGAAGGACTGCAGTACCTGCACGAGCGATCAATTGTACATGGAAACATCAAATGCAAGTAGTTGGGAATTCAATATAAGTTATACGTGAAAACAAGTTGGACTTTTGAAAATGAAGGGCTACTCATGACATGAAATTCATACAGAGGGTCGTTTTGAATATTGCGAACAATTTAACCTACTTCTGTTTTCAGCATCAAATGTATTGATCACAATCTCGAATGACATCAAACTAGCGGACATGGCAACTTCCAGTACGTTTTCGGTTCATGTCTTTCTTCTACCATTTTTTGAAAACCGCTCAAGGAAACTCAACTAGAGTCACCAGTCTCATTTTGCTGCTCCAAACGAGTGAAATACAGAAGAAAAAACAAAAAAGTCAAAATTTTCCTGTATGAATCGTGAAGAGAATCTGAAAAAAAACGATAAAAAATGTGGATCGGAACCTAAAATCCACCAAAGTGAGATTCGTTGTGAAATAACACTATCCAAAAAACTTTTTTTTGCAATTTGTTCTCAAACAGATTCTCCCAATCCCGATGTGCATCGCAAGCGAACCCTACTCCATTCAGCCCCAGAGTTGTTCAAAGATCGAAACTCTCTCCACAAGACTACACCAGCCACAGACATTTGGTAACTACAGAGAAAAAAACATAATGCAACAAAAACCTACATTACATTACAAACCTGCGTTACACAACAAGCATTACATTACAAACAAACGGCGTGTTTTGTATTCATCACTTACTCTGAAGCCTGAACGCTAGTAGATACGCGAGGAAAAAACCCAATGTTGATATCAACTAGGGAATCTACTAGCGTTTCGGGTTACGGTAGCTGAAGTATTGACGCGGGCAACGGTTATTCTTAAACTTTATATTGAATGTTAGAAACTTAATAAATTGAGCTTTTATCAAAAACAAAGTACTTAAATAAGTACTTCTGAAATAGTTATACATTTATTGCCATTTTGTTAAACTATTGTTGTTAGGCAATATCGCGATTTGATGGATTGTCGTTTTATGAATACAGCTCCCCTATAAACGCCAGTGTGTCGTATCTAGTACAGGTTACGCGAATGCCGCAAGCGTGGGAATATACCATAGAGCCGCGTGAATACCGTAAGACCTTGGAAAACTACTAGATTATTTTTCAGAGCTAGCGTATCTACTAGCGTTCAGGCTTCAGAGTATTCTGGGAAGCGAACCGAAGCTTCACGACCCTTGAAATGCTAACGCACTTACGAAAAACAGCTGAGATGAATGCTTTTCGTGAGCGAATTCATTTAGAAAGATATCAACAGTTTTGTTTCCGATGTGTAGAACGAGATCATCCCATCATTTGAAGGGCGGCTGGCTGTGTTTTGGTTGCGATGGCCACTCGATTTCCGCCGTTCAAAGATCATTTCATAACTTTATCCGTGGACAAATTATATGAGGTATGAACAAAGTTTATGGGGAATGATTTCGTTTGACCGAAATGTTATTATAAACCCTTGAACAATGAACTGGCGTCGTATTCTTGAAAAAATCGAATTATTTGTTATAGCGGTGTAATAACGCCTGAAAATTCTATGTAATACTTTTCAGCAGCAGAAAACATAGAAAACAGACATTGAGGCCAATTTTTCCGTTTGTTTTAAGATTCGTGTTTCTGATAGTTCCTCTTCTGAATATTATTTCAGCGTCTGATGTCAGCTCACGACAGTTCTTCCGCAAAAGCGCTCTCCTACCGAAGTGAGACGCTCATTCCCACCGCTAGTCGAGAGATGTCAGATTTGGTGGACACAACCTTCGTCCCGAGTCAAAGTGTCCGATCTACGGCCACACAGGTATAGTTCCTGTCATTCCCACTGAGACTTGGCAGCATGCCAATAAACATTCCAGTCAACTTTTCCTCACTTTGTAGTTTTTCAGAAAACTGCAAATTTCTGTTAGCGATTGTTAAGTTGCATCAGAACACGTAAACGAAAAATGTCCTCAGAATACTCATGTTTTCTTAAGAAATAAGCATTCAAAAATCTTGGCACGATGCCAACGGGTCTGAGTGGAACGAACTATATATAAAGGGTACAGTAACGTCTATATCTTGGAATAGTGAAAGATTAGAGACATTTTGATCTGCACATAATGCATAAACTAAACTATGGTAAAACCACATGACCTAAAACCATAACCTAAAACCTGAAACCATGAAACCCACAACCCAAAACCATGACCATGGTTCATCTGTTCAAGAACACTACTCAAATAAGTGATAGAACGTTTTTGAATGAAAAACCAATTTGAAAACTTGTTTGCGGTAGTAAGTTCAGAAAATGATTTGCCTGATTCGTTTGTTCACTTTATTTGAATGACTCAAGACTCGACAAACTACAAAAGTAACAAATTCATTCAAGTTGGTCGTGTAATCTGAATGTGGATTGAAAATTCTGAACTTTTCATATTCTCGAAACATTCTTCTCCGTTCGCTCGCCCTCGAATACGGTATCCGCTCAACCCTCAATCGATTCCATTCATTTTCCGAAAAAGGTGGAGGAGATGAATATAGACGACCTATACAATGATGCTCCGTGCGTTTGTTTTTCATTCGAAATCAATCATGGGATCTAGTTGGTTTCTCGAGACACTCAAGCTTCACCTATTGCCACTGAATTGAGTTGAATCTACGATCAAAATTATTGTTTTCGTATTTCTTTGTCTGTCAACACAGTGATTTTGTGTCGAACATTTCACCAAATTCTTCAGACAAACTACGAACAATCAAGGAGAAAATGAAAAGGAAGAAGACAGTTTCTCGGATGAAAGTGATGACAGTGCGGACAGTGAGCCATCGGCCGTGGATTGTCTCCGTTGGTTGACATCTCGGTTTCTCATATTCGCTAGTTTACTCCTGAAGTGGGTAGGAATGGTGAGTACTATTTCAAAAATATAGTTTATGTACAAGAATCATAAAAGGTAAACAATTATGTAAGTTTGCCTCCGAAAGCTCATAGCCTTGAAAATGGCAGTTGACTACTAAATTCCGGCATACCACATAAAATCAGTGGTTTGATGGGAGTTGCACATCACTCAAAAGTGCATACATCGTCCTCTTCACATGTTTTCAAACGTAACAACTGAAGCCACCCATTTGGCGCCCCGACGCTACAAAAAACATCCTCTTTTCAGAGATAATAAACAGCCCCCTCCCCCCTATTCTCGACTGAAGATCGTTCTTACACGAGTTTTGTTAGTTTAAAAACAATATTTATTTACATCATTGTGTGCTTTCAACCAAATGTAATACAAGTATTTTCTGTTTCCGGTAATACTAACTGCGCTATCCCTGGGCATGGTGGCGGGCTCCGTATTCTTCGCTATATTTGTGATCTACAATGGAATCGGAGTGGTCTGTCAGTGCCAATTGAATGAAGGTAAATATTAACGATTCTAAAACTCTAAAATCGTGGCTTCATATATGCAGGGAGATATCGGAGTTGTTTTACATAGACATAAATAATGCGACAACCTTTTACTTTTTTGTTTATAGAGAACAACAAATTGTGTTTATCAAACACAATAAATTTGCCGTACAGCAGTATAGTTTCAACTGTCACATTTTGAAAAAGTGGCGTTTGCGAAGATTTCTTTAACTGAGAAATTATCATGATTGGAGGACCGTAAGAAGAGACTTCGTCTTTAGGTTTTATCGTTCTCATCGCACTCATTTTACTTCCGGTCATCATTCTCCTTACAACGTTGTGCTGCAACAACTCATGTGAACAGTACAAACAAGCCGTGGAAGAGGGGAAGGTCGAAAACTGCCGGTACGTGCCAACATGGAATTTTTTTTAATTCCGCTTCCGTAGACTCAACTCTCCTATGAACTTGGACCTAGGGAGTCTAGATAAACAGCTTTTCCCTGTTTGTCTTTGAGAAAATGCGTTCAACTTCGAGTGGTTACGTTTTGATGAAGGCAAAACGTATAACTTTAGCAATTTCGCTTTTTGTTCATTATATGAGTTTGAGTTCAGAGCTCACTCTTTATTTTACACTGCAAACTAACTCATTTTTACGAAACTGTTTATCCCCCCCCACTATGGCGGATTCCTGACAAAAAAGTGAATTGAAATATGACCAATATTCATTTGTGATGTTTCTTTTGGTTTTCCTCAACGTAGCTCTTGATATATCTCGTTTCACGTTTATTACTATTAAGGTACGTGTATCCACAGCCAGAGGAGGATATAATACTGTGTGGAATAATAGTAGTCGATGGCAAGAAAGAACAAAGAAAACCGAGTGTGAGAAGAAAGGTACGGTTCATGAAAAAACTAACTTGAACTAAAGTTCTTGTATCTGACTCAACTCTGTATTCAACATTCACCTACACCAAACCTCGAACCCAGAAATCTGGCATAAATGTGGTCAGGATGTCAGGTCCTCGATCGAGTCGTGCTCATGTTTTGCATGGCTTTGCTTTGCTTTGCTTGCTCAAGCTCAGTAGGTCGAGTTCGTGGCTTGTGGTGAGGCAAGGCCACGAACTTGACCTACATCTGATTCTGATGAGAACCTCACTGCATGGATTGATCATGAACAACCAATTCACTTCATTGTTCACGTAGCAACTTCATTCCAGAATGCATCACCGGAAGATAATGAAGCCACCTCGGCCAACAACCTACCGCGAGCCGCGTTTATCAGAGGAGTTGTCAAGATTGCTTAATAATGTTGACGATTAAACTACTTGCGTGTTCAACTGAAATAATCTTCATCGCCAATGATAATACAGTTTCTTCGAACCGTGAATCAGCCAAGTAAACACGAGTCCCTCAGTCTATTTCCAATGAACAAACGAAACCAGAAGTCAACATTCAACACTTTATTCATCCCAATTCAATTTGTAAAATATCTGATTCAGTTGATGGTATCCATTGGTTCTATGTACATATATGATTGTTGCGAAATGATGATCTGTATGTATAAGCAAACAATGTAAGCAAACAAATAGGTACAACTGTTGGGGAATATTACGAGATCCGACTTTTCAGCTCTCAGAAAACAGACGTGGCTGTTTGCGCAACTTTAGCTCGTTTCCTACCTGTAATTGAACTTCATTTCGACCATTGGCTATCACAACACGAAATTGGATAGTTTTTCTTGTTGTGACAGCATGTTATAGTCCTCAAATTCAAAGCTGGTGGGATTTGAACAGTTTGAATTAAAGTTTTTTGTGATTAAGTTCTGTTATAAGTGAGCGCTCACAGAATTTGATTGTGTTTTGAGTACCTGTAATATATTGGAATACAGTCTGGAAACTATTTACTTGCATTCTAATAATGGAAGTTGTATGTATACGTTGTGTTACTCATACAACGGCACAACCGCCTTTATATGTCTTCTGCTATTCAGCGAGGAGGAAAATGAGGGTTTTCGTGAAATGAATGAAGGTCTCAAACTCACAGAGAATATTGTATTGGCAGTGCTACCTATGAGGTTCCGTGAAGATTATGATCGTAAGCGATGCCAGCGCCCCGTGTGTGCTACAAGACACGACCGAATTGCAGTTTAAAGAACCGATGCCACGGGATTGGTTGCAGTTTATAGAACCGATGCCACGGGATTGGTTCACATAATCGTCCTTCTTTTACTTAAGATTGGTTAAGCATGCGTGCCATACTACAACATACAACACTGGTAGACTATGACGAACGCGTCAACCATGATGTGATGCAGTTCAAGTTGATTTAGCTCTACATATTTTTCACAGAGAACGTTAATCTGCACTTGTGTAGCAGTGTGTAAATATCACATAGTTGTGAACAAATGCAGTTTCGATAATTGAGGTTTATACGTTACATCCAAGCTGTATTAAGTTTTATAGTTAGAATGAATTCAATTTTCTGTTGTGGGAGGGGTGTGATATTCACATGTCAGCCCGAACCCTATTTGACTAAATACCTAGTGTTTGTTTTAAGTGTTGGAAGCGGAAAACTGTGACAACTATATGTTTAACCTTGTAAACTTACCAATGCATTGGGGATTCTGTCAACTCCTTGTAGACAGCTGTACGCCTGAAATTAAATTGTGCTCTTGTTATTATTGTTAATATTACTACTGCTTTTCTGAGCGTATCTACTTTGTGGTGTGTTTCATGGTTACTGGTATACTATACCATTCTCCTTCTTCTGTTAAGGAACATAACTGTGGTGTATTTTTCCAAACACACCTCTGCCATTTGTGACACATAAGACTCAGATACGCCCTGCATGTCGAGAGCGAATGCCAGAAAACATACTACTGCGGTCACGTAGGCAACGACATACAAGGCCTCAGATGTCTTCACTCTGAGTCTCAAGATGAGGGGGGAAATGCAGGATGAAGAGTACGCCCGCGGTCAGGCCAATGGGATAGGGAAAAAAGAACTCGGCCCCTCCCAACGAGAACGATGAGTCTTGAAAAAACGACGTAAGCTGAAAGTAGAATAACATCAGTACTCGAAGTCAAACAATTGTATCAATCAAACGCCTACTGTGATCTGTCAAACTCACGTATTTAAAGGTTCTCATGTATCGATATGTGCAGATTTACCGTCTCTAAATCTTCAAATTTTGTTGTTTGGTTAAATATCGTTAGGTGTTTTAAATCTTTATTTGTCGCTGGAGTCAATTCTACAATTACCTGGTAGTTCAGAAAAATCCATTTTTAGCTTCTCAAATTGTTGTTTGATTTAAACATTACACAATAAGTACATAAACCACTGATTGGACAACAAACGAGAAACACAACTTTGTACGCAACTTGATTCCAAGCACGTGTCGGAGTTCTGCTGGGCTTAACATGTTTCAAGTGACTGTGCATTTGACTAACAATATATATCACAACGCTATTCCATATTTTTCTGACCAAAATGAGTACTGTAACATAAATAGGGTGACAGAAAATGAGGAGGCTGAATGACGGAGAAAAGTTGACACCTGTTGCACAATAGATAATAACTGACAGGTGAATCTGAATTTTAATTAGATAAAAGCACATCGTGGTTGAGTGCCCCTGTTCTAAGTTTATGAAGTCAAAGTTAGAAGAAAACAAAGATCTGGTCCACGATTCACAGAATTAGGTTTGTTACTGGAAAGCTGCTTTGCTGTTGAATTTGTTAACAGTTCATTCAATCGTTCTCATTTAGATTATTCAGTCATGCCTCATCAGGACCCACGCAACTTCTCGACTGATGTTCAGTGAAGGGCAAATAACTACTATGATTTTTAGAAAAAGATAATTTCAGTTGAGAAGTGTCAATAAAATTAGAGAACACAGAAATCTAGATTTTATTTATCGCTAACTTGAATTCAAAACGAGAATCATGAAAATAAATACTACTGTGAACTTTCATATCCGCATGTGTTCGGCGTGTTTTTTTGCCCGCTGTTATATAATGTCACAATTTATTAGAATTTAAATATAACTTTTTTGAAGAACGAACTCTAATGCACGGAAATGAAAATTTAGGCCACTTCCTCTCAGACAAAGAAATCTTATGAAATGCGGTAAGGTTCGAGTTTTCAGCTCTCAGAGAGTAGACGTTGCGGTTCGAACAACTACAGCTCGCTTCCAACCTGAAACAAAACTTTTTTTTCACTGTTTTGTCGCATTTGAGAGCAATTTACGGTTTTAAAATATCACTACATTGATTCACAAATTCCAACGTTAAAGATGACTGGTACTCAGGGAAAACAAAGCGGTTGCGAAAAATTATTTTCATTTGATGTTGTGAAGAATCGCTCAGTTTGGTTTACTCTCGACTACCTCTTATATACAGGAAAAGGTCTGGGAAATTTATCGACACGCTGCAAGAGCCTACTGAACAAAACATGAGACAGTTTTTCTGTCGTACTTGCAGTAGATTTACGTTTTGCAAATTTGTATCAGTGTTATGGAGATACTTGAACAACGGCACAACGACTCTTGCATCTAGTCTGTGATTCGCTTATAACTATGAGAATTATTGTTGATAACTTTTTATAAAAGTCTTGAACTCACATAGAATATTGTATTGGCAGTGTTTCCTATAAGGTTCAGTAAAGATGATGATAGTGAGTGATGCCAGCGCCCCATGTGTGCTACATGATGTTACCAAAATGTGGTAGACATCTTAACAGAGAGTAAGAAGTTTAGAGAATGGTTTCTCGAATCAGGTCAGTTTTCCGAACATTCCGGCCTGTATTCAATATTTACCTATGCTACTTCCTCGCTGGCATACTACGAGTGCCGCGAAATACCGTACCAATAAACTCATTTATTCCATTGTATTTGAGAACGAATTTGTGTTTTCTATCCAGAGTAGTGATAGAACGTAAACGTACCATTTCTCAACGTGTAACGCTCATAAACCGCAGTTTAAATTCAGCACTATTACGAGTTAGACCTCATGTTCTAAAGCACCATGAACAGTACGTCTTTCAGTGCACATATTTCAGTCTATTCCGTGGTACCTGAACTAACATACCTTTATAGACCCTTTGAGTTCACATGTTTCTTGACATAACATACACTCACCTCTGTTGTTTATATCAAACAAAACCATCAGGCAGATACAGAACAATGCAGCAAACACAGAAATGAGAGGAACCGCAATCTGTAAACAGAATTATTACGCATGGACGCCAAGGCTCTGGTTATTACAACACAAAAATAAAACTATTCCATTGTCATTAAACCTGAATTTTGAAAACGTAAAGTTGACGTGTTTTTCCAACAGCGCCAATTCTCTCAATTGATGGGAACATCTGTCCATAAAATTGTTAATTAGTTTGCAATTAATTATTCAAAGGTGAACGATGAACTATGTTCATACAATTTTTGCGAGCGTACTCTTATTTCTCAGGACATAGAGAACTGTGATCCGGGGAGGTTACGAAAGCAAAGAAATTAGACAATAGTTTTGAGAATACACTGAGTCAGAATTCACTCTGACTAAGAATTACACCAAGTGTGAATTTCTCCAGTATTTTATCTGAATGTAGCTTTTTCGGAAGGAATACAAGCCTATAAACAATGCTAGTTTTCGGGGGAATTAGGGTACTGACGCTGAATCTCGGTTGTTTCGAGTAATTTTCCTAATGTTGCTGCAGAGGTATATACACACAAAAGGATGTAAATATGTTCAGCAAACGTCGTACCACTGACCTGTATGAGAGACGCGAAAAAATATCTTCTCTGAGCCTTCCTGGTACTTTCCGCCATAGATGATGTATTGTTGGAGAGAATACGCAAGGCGAAAACAACGCACGTGATATTTTGTACCGCCATACTCCCGGCCGCTACGCAGAAAAGTATACCCCAGTGTATCAGTTCTTCCAAAGGATAGCCCTGAACCATGTCCTTTTTCACTTATTTCAATGATGAACAGATCAAACACAAACTCGTAATCCCACGGTGAATTACAATCGCACAAAACATTTCTACACCCCATCATCAAACTTCCGAATCGCGCGCAGTGCGTGATTTGTCTTTGGTTTGGCTAATCGCGCCTCCGTTTTATACGTATAAATTTGATGCGTTTTTATGTCTGAAACTACTGTAAAATCTTATACTGGATCCAGTCAGTTTGGTACAAATATGAAAAAAGGTCTCTTGGCTAATGGAAAAATAATAGTAACTACTCACCACTACATGAGGAAGTTTGTCGACAGATTCCAGACAAGTGTATTTCTGGAATATATAGAAGTTGTTATTATTGAACCACTTTTGGATTGACTTTTTGTCTCTTTTTAGTTATTCAGGAAATGTTACTTCGTACACATAAAACATTCTCGAGTTTCTTCTTGTTTGTACATAAAATTGTTTATAATGTAATGGAATTTACTTCTCTGCGATTGAACGCGTGATTTTCTCATTTGGTGGATTAAAGTTTGTGATCAGAAAGGAAATCACTGAAAATAAGAGTGCAGTTTCGATGCGTTACGTGCTCAATTGAATGAACAGAATTAGGTTTAATAAAATGAAGTTAATCATTAGAAAGTTGATACATAACTGATTAAATCAACCACAAAAATACAAATGTATGATATGCACTTTTATTACAATGACAGTAGATGTCATAGAGTCAGAGTGTGGAAACGCGTGTTCACTGACGGAAAGAAGGCAAGTAGGTGTCTCAACTCTACCTTTGCCATCTCTGCGACATATGTCTCAGATACACCCTGCATGTCGAAAGCGAATACCACAACACAAACCACTATGGTCACGTACAAAACAACATAAATCATCACATTTGTCTTCACTTTATGTCTCAATCTGGAGTCCTTAGGTAGCAGAATGTGTAGTCGATAGTGAAGCATTATATTCAAAGACATGAAAATTAGTACCATGACGAAAATAGAGAAGGTAAAAACGAAATGAGGAGGGAGATTCAAGTTGGATAGAAGGCCTGCCGTCAGGCCAATAGGGAAGGGAAAAAAGAACTCCGCTTCTCCCAACGAGAGCAGAAAGTCTTGGAAGAATGAGGTTAGCTGAAAACAAACCAACTTTTTTTCCAAATTCAAACAAGCTTTAAAAACTGTTCATGAGTAGCTAGTTCTGTAATCATGAAACCATATCAGGTATACGTTATTTTAAACCATGCTCAGATGCGCTGCTTATCTCGTGTTTCTCTTTAAAATAACTTCACGTGGAAAACACATCAAGTAATGGTTTTCCAAGTTGAATTTCGCAAAATAATCCGGTAAAACCTACGTTGTTCTCTTAGTTTTAACTGTGATTACCTGATAGTTAAGGAGAATCCATTTGTAGTTTCTCATATTTTGGTTTGATTTAAACATTATACAATACGTACAAACAATATTAATTGGAGAACAAATAAGAAATACAATTTTGTAAGCAACTGGATTCCAATCAACATCTTCGAAGGGAGGACAGTATATCATTTGTCGAGTGAGCTGCAAAATATACAAATCTATATATACAAGTAATTTTTGATTACTATATCGAGCGGAATCGTAACACTGAAATTACACACAAGTGGTTACAGCAACATAGATGAATCAGGAGGTTGACAGGTGGGACTGAATTTACATTCAGTCATAGGCAAATTATCGTTGGGGTTTCTGATTCTGGAGATATGACGGAAGAGTTTCAAGAAAACCGAACGAGCTCAACCAACCTGTCACATAAATGCACATTTGGATGTTTTACCGAGAAGCTATAAAGACTTCCAAGCTCAATCAGCCGTTCGTAGTAGTCTTTAGATTGCGATTATTGAGCCGTTTCTAATCAGGGCATTTCTCAGTTTCTCGATAAAAGCTCATGAGGCAGAAAACTATCAACTATAAAAACTAACGAAAGTTATATATTCAGTTGTAGAGTGAGAATAAACTGGAAGATTGAACTGATCAGTGTTCAACTAATTCTAACACAAACAGAGCAAAAATCGTGGAAATTATTAGAATGAATAGTACATTCAATTTTCACACCTGTCCCATAAAACATTATATCTGACAGGTGACCCAGCAAGACAAAGATGGGATTTTGGAGTAGTGACCTCAATTAGTTTCCGAAAACTACAAAATCACGTCGCTGTTGATATACTTCGGTCAGCCGTTAGGTGAAATGGTGTCGGCTAATATTCTAAGCTATGCGACAAAATTTTCAATTACATCATCATTATTGTGTTTCACCGCATAATTTTGAGATTTCATCGAGTGCGATTTAGTCCATTTCCGTTCCATACTGCGATCGACAAGCGTTCAGTTTTAAAGTCGGAAACTCGAAAATTTCTAAAACTCGAAAACTCGATAACTCGAAAAGTCGAAAACTTCCAAAACTCGAGAACTCGAAAACTCAAAATTTTGAACTCGAAAACTCGAAAACTCGATTTTTCAAACTCGACAACTCGACAACTCGATTTTCTCAAAACTCGAAAACTCGATAACTCGAAATGTTGATTAACAAACCTACTATAAAACATCATTTCTATTTTGTACACAACCTGCTAATGGTCTCCATTCATTCCGTTGCTTGCATTTTCGTGAACTGTTGTAAAGTTTACAATACTGTAGTCGACAAAACTGTAGTATCTACGAAATGATATTTTCTCTTACTTATTGCGGATCTGCAAACTACACCTAAATGGCCACCATATCAATTTCAGGTGGTGTTGGGTGAGCGTGTCACACACCCTCAGGCAGAGATACTCTGTAAGGGAAATGGAGGTCACCTGGCATCAATCAATACACCGGCAGAAAATGATTTCTTGCAAAGAAAATTCACATGTTTGTTCACCCTTCAGAAACCAGTTCAAAAACTGCTACCTAATCTGCAAACGAATCTTACTGGAAAAATGTATCCCCTCCAATCTGAAAAGCGAGGCGGGTCCCAAACCATTGACTCCAAGACAAATTCAAAACTTTGGTTATGCAGTCATGTCAAACTCAACTTACGTCTCATTTACAGAAATTTTCATGTCCTCAATTCGATGGGGAGAAGGGTCCACATCGGTTTCGATATACGAAGCCGAGGTGATATGACGGTTCATTTTGTGCTGACGTTTCGGCGGGTTTACCGTCTTCAGAGCTTGAAAAGGGCATTTGTAGAGCATAGGTGTCAGCACAAAAATAAACCTGCATATCACCCCGTGTTCGGTCTCACATCAAAACGTATACGTTTGTTTCTGTTTCTCTATCTTCATCTCACCTCCTCCCTCTTCATCTCTCTCTTTCCCCCAAAAACCAGTGAAGGAACAGTTGAAATACCGTCTAATATTTCATGACATTTAACCGCTGTAACCTGTTCCACACACCTATAACCCTCTACAGTAGAGTGTGGCAGAATACATGTAATGTTACGACGTTTACAAGTCAGAAAACTATCTTCAAAACTCCGAAATTTGTTCGGGACGTGAGCTCTACTCAAAAATTTTGCAAAAAGTCTACACACTCGAAAAGCAGTGATATGACCGAGAACACGCACGCTAACAATTGACAACCCAGTATTTGGAAATAAATAAAAAGTGTTTGTTTTTCTATAGCTTAATGAAATCCTGGAATGTGGAACAGTCAGCATCTCATGCTATATTTCACGGAATACAATCATTCTGCTGGTAATCTTTTGTCACTCTTGTAATATAACATGGTGAAGTCTGAGAATTAGTTGTGACGAGCATGATTCTGAGCAATAGTTCTGCCGAACAGCCTGAGCTATAACGAAATAAGAATGTGTTGCTCTTCTTCTTTTCTACCCATTGAATTGAAAATAACTTTTATCAGAGATATTCAATCCCATCACGGGTAAGATGAAACACTCCTTGGAGGTTGAAGTCAGTGCAAAAAGGTGACACACTCGAAAAGCAGTAATGAAACCGAGAACACGCGGTGTTGATTGCAACATCTGTGCAATCTCATCGTCTGTGCTTTTGTAAAACCATAGCATTCGTTTTCTGTAACTCTCAACAGTTCTGCATCTCATTGTATATTTTATTCTATGTTTATAAAGATGTTCATTGTTTCTTTGTTTTCTGATGCACTAGTGTTATTTGCCGGAATGTGAGATGTAACTGAAACAATACTACGCTATCACAGTACTAATTTATTCGAATAACTGAATTCCATGCGTTCTCTGTAATTCTGAGATAAATCGCAGTTTTCTCACACAGCATCATCATCAGTGCATGACTATTCGCCGAAAGTTTCATGCGCTTTGCCAATCTGTCATTAGCAATAGAGCAGAATGAAGCAATGAAACAGAGTGAGAGTGCTGTCGAAGTGAGGTGATACCCTTCAGTCTTCCTGAACCGAAATGTAGGAGAAAAACACAACATTAGTTCAACAAAGTCAATTGGAGAAAGATAATTATTGAAAGAAAAAAAACAATAATATAACAGAAGTATGAGAAAACATCCAATTAGTTCAGCAGCTCTTCCACGAATTTGATGGAAAACAGGTGCGGACTACCAATACTCATTAGAAAGTAGTAGTCTTTCTGGAACTTGGCCAAATGTTCCAAGCGAGCAATGATGGCGAGGTTGGTAGCGTATCTCGATGGTCCTTTTTCACCACTGTAAACAGTCTTTGATCACTTGCTCAAACAGATATGTGGAATCTACGACAAATCTCGTGAATTCTAATCTGTCGACGGATTTTTCATGGGCGCGTTTTCCCGACAAAAATTAGGTTGTACAGTTAGTGATTTCTGCCAGTTTAACATAAAATATACTGAACGGAATAACCCTTCTATCAGAACTTCATCAACTTACAAATGCGTCAAACAGTAGGTACATAGAACTCCGGACATTTTCAGCTTTTCTGTTGCTAGTAACTTGACAGCGGCCGGCGAGAGGTCTGTAACGCCTGCAATGAAAACAGTTTCTCTTGATTATGTTGGGAAAATATTCACTAGGTTACGGTCTTGTTCGTTCACCCATTGATAGTAGTCAGCCATGCTGGCCGGAGTGTACCCTATATTGCAGGCGACTGATCTGGCAGCTTGCCAGTCTTTTAATTTCAAATAAAAATACAAAAGGGGTTGTTTTGAGTCTGTTGCACATTATTTGTGCTCAAAAATTTATCACATAATCGGGGAGTAAATTTTGCGATAAAATCAGCTTTGAAAAACGGCCAGAAAAGATGGTTGTATATCACTGTTTTCAGTTTTGGCGAGCAAGTTCAGGTGGCCGGCTGCTTGTGGGCGCCGTGCCACCTATCACAGCTGGGTTCAATACTCAGCTTGCAACACTTTTGATTAGGCTAGTCGCTGTTGGAAACATTCCAACAAAATTGACTCCGCCCACTGAAATTTACTGTGGCTGTTTTCGATGGTTGAAACGAACTATACACTTTATATAATTTCTAAATTTATACTCTTGTAGTAATGAGGGCAGAGCCGAAACTTTTACTGATTCGTCATTTAACTGTTCTCTATTCCGACTCTTACTGACTGCTCTCATCAGACTAATCCAACCATAAGCGCATACAAAATATATTTCAAACCGGAATGATTCACTCACTCGCATTGCATATAATGATAGCCTTGATGAGTACATACTCCGTGCGGGTTATTCTACTCCGAATCAAGAGCGCAATTGTCTCTTGCTTAGCCTTGGTCGACAGGAGCCCGACTTCTCCAGCTCTAAATGGGGCTCATGAGACACCAGGCACCGTAGCAAAGTCATGAAAGTGGTGAGCTCAACCTAATCGAAGGCGTGATCACATTCTGGCCACACAGTTGCCAACTTTGTGTGTTGAAGCATAGCATAGGTGACCCCAACCTGGCTCAGATGGTGATCAGATAGTTCAGCTCAAAGGTGACCTTTTCACGAGACTTTGCTACGGTGCCAGGTTGTTTTTTCACTATGTTGAGGTTCTTTTAATAACTGAACTGTACTCGATTCTCCCTCTTCATTGAAACACGTAACCAAGAATGGTTGCTCCAAAAAATTATCATTCGCAAATCTTGCGATGCCCCGTCTCAATGCGATGGAAAAGAACTATACTTTTTTCAAATAATCTATTCTCATGTAAACAACACAACATTTGCAAAACCTGGCGAAATAAGAGTGGCTGTTTTCTAATGAACTGATATAGATATCTCAGATGAGCCCATTCTATCGATGGAAGGAAAATTCTGTTATAAAACATCAGTTAAACCAATCGAGACCGAGAATTATTTAGCATTGTTAGTCTGGGTCTTCACGATTGCTTGAACATTGGTTTATAGATTCTACTGGATGCAAGTGCGGAAGACCGTGGGTGAAACGAGAGAAGCAGGCTAGCTACAAGGTGCCGCGATTTTCCAGCATAATAATGCTGGATAAAATATGTTTGATACACGAAAGACTCGTTTTTAAGTCGAATACTGCAGAACATTGAATTTCTGCCAAAGTTTAACATATTCGGGCAGCATTACAGAGAGGCAATGAGATTGTTCTAGTCAGTATATTCAAAAAAGAACCCATCTCTCCGAGATTCGTCGAGCAAAAACTGGAACCCACTGTTTTGTTGGCCTAGTCAAACTCCTTCCATCTGGATGAACTATCCAGTCAGACTTATTGTAGTAAGAGAAAAAGGCCTGTGTCAGATTGGAGCACATCATGCATACTGACTTCATCAATAGAATCTGAACATAGGAACATCTTAGAACAATTTTCTGATCTGAAGAGCAATTAGAAGAATAAACCAAGAAAAAGAGAACAAATCTTCACCTTGTCCTTTCTGGAAATTCTATGGAAAAAGCCAAATGTCTTGGCGTACTCCAATGCGCCCAGAAGATCGAAGGGAAGCCACTGCTTCTGCCCACTGGAAAAATACTGGAAATTGTCCGAAACGATCTAATTAATGTGATTATTAGTTGATTTTCCCAAACCAACTTTTGCTATGTAATTGTAATGTTAATGCGTGATGTTCAATTGAAATACGGAATCAGACAATACCCTTCTTTGCTCCATCCTGCCTTATGGACGTTCTGTAGAGGCCAGTTGGGCATAGGCTGAAAAAGTCCACAAATGACAATCGATCAGTGAAATTGAAATCGTTTTGGACACACTCTCTCGGTTATTGGTAGTTGGTGTATGCGAAACAATCGTATAATTTATGTCGATCTCCTTTATCCGACTGCAAATTCAACCAAAGTACAATTTGAAAACTGCTCAAGAATGCTGCCTGTTTCTCTTTTGCCAAAACGAATTTGTTCTGCGCGTTTTTCAGTTCATCAGCAGGTTGGTTTGTATGTACTGTGTTGCATTATGTTTATTTCTTGTCGAGGAGTCCCTATAGGGTGTACATCAAAGACTCACCCCCAATCGATCCGCTGAGCAGAGAGTTGATTTCTCCTCTACAAGAATTTCCAGTGGAGGCAGTTCCTTCGGATTCGGATTGTACGCGGACCTCCGGAACAACTCTGACTGAAAAGTGGTAAAAATGACATTGGTTGCACAACGAAAAACTATCTCCAAGAGAACATTGAAAGATGACGTTTGCATTTCAGGTAAACAGTATGAATCTCACCCATGAACTGATATGCTCAGTTATACTACATTTATTGATGATCCAAAACAGACATTTTCAACTAGCATCATTCAAAAATTGAAAATAAAATGAAGTGTGAATCATGGAGAGAATCATACTGGACAGTTTGTAACTCGATACGTCCAACTCGGGTGGGAACACGGGTATAGGATTTGTCAAACCGTTGTGGACACCGTAACATCGATTTTGTATGGGACGGGGTTTGGCAAGCGTCCAGTTCTTCTGCGTATCATTGATCCACACACTCTCTCAACTGCTGGCAAATAATCAACGACCGCTCGCCCCGCATCGCTCAATCAATTGAACCCTCTATACTGTTCCATATAGATCAATGTCCTACATAACTCACAGGTGTTTTTTTATATATCTAGAGTTTATGGCTGAACGGGAATATACACACCTTGTCTTCCAAATACATCAACTGCTCAATGATGCCAGTCAAATGCTCGTCTTCCGATCTTAAATGCACCGGCATCTGAACATACTCGTGTCAATAATAGCAAGAAACCCTTCTTAGAACTTGAAACGAGGTAGATGGCGCATTGAAGAGAAACGCATCTCATCAAAATTGACTTGTCCATGTATACCCAGTGAAGAGCAACAACATAACACACCGTTTAAATACTTCCGAAAACCGACCAAAACATGGAACTGTAGTATACCAATCACACCTTTCTCGATCGACTATGGGACAATATAAAGTCAAGAACATGAACAAGACATAAAAAAAAGATCACCAACTTATACCTTGACTATTGTCGCGCCTGCTCTATCAGCCAGAGCCATTTTTCGTTTTTCACGTATGGACTGGGTGTTGTCAAGAGGTTTCTTAACGTTTCCCACTGCTGAAAAGCATAGATACTGCAACAGAAATGACAACGGTTGGGGAAATCGGTTTGCAGATATATTTGTTTTCTTATTGACAGATGATGAAAAAGTCGCACCTTCAGGGTTCATTCCGGTTCGTAAACATTTATCGAGACGGCATGCACGACAACGTTGAATTCTACCTGTAAACCACAAATACTTATTTGGTCTTTGCGGCTTACGGTAGGACTTCGATTAAAATTATAAATTTGGTTCAGGATTATTCTAAACAGTGACATATTTCATAATAGTTGGTTATATATATTTTCAACTCTAGGGCTTGCTAATCACAAAGCAAGCCTATACGATACATGGTCCCTTAATTCACAGTGTTTCTTGTTCCGATACAGCTGCGTTTTGTCAAAATTCCTAAGCTACGGCCTGATCAGATCAAACTACAACGAAGATTGTATCACTCCAGTTCGATAATATTGAAAACAAATAAACTACATTTTGAACGAGCTGAATAAGGTCTCCTACTCTTGTTTATTTGCACAGCATAATCACTTTTTTAATGTTTACCCGGGCATTTCTCTTGACAGTCCAAATTCATTCTGCACATATATGTTCGGCCAGACACAATGCTTCGACGAAAGAACGTCTTACAGCCGTTACAAGACGCAACCTGAAAAATTAACATTGAACATTATATTTCAGAAAACGGTGAAAAACCGATTCACTTAATGGAACCGTTCCTCTTTAATTTAATGATTTGAGTTATCAGTGGACACACAGGGGAAAAATGAGCAAAATAATCAGAATTAGTGAAAATTCCCCAACTCATATAGTTTTTGTGCAAAGTACGGTAATAACGCAACAGCACGTGCAACAACACGTACCAAATATTCATGGAGACGAGACCAAATTGTCTGCAAAACGTATCCTAAACGTATCCTATATTTGGAAACGTAAGAAATGAAATGTATTAGTTGTCTAATCATGATTTTTCTCTGATATTGATAAGAATCGTGTGTTGCAAAACATAATTCACCATTCGGTCGAAATCTTTGCGATATAGTAACCCTGAGGGTGGTTTGGCTCATAAAAAGCTCGACCGATTTCCATTTGTTTCTTGTTGTGATTGTGAAAGGCCACCAGTACAATATACGAACAGTATGTCGAATTTTGATCTTTTTTAATCGATCCAAATTTTAGAGAAAAGCGCTCTCTAATCCAACTCCATCCGAGTATTACTCAAACATGTCACCAACAACCAAACTTCATTTTGGTTCACCGCCTTCGTTAAATTACTTGACATGATTGTTACAAACACGTCGGTACGCCTGTACCACAGCTGTTTTTGAGAATTCATGTACGCCAGCTGCAAATCTGACTGATTAGTATAATAATATCTTGTTGGCCTGGTTTTTTGTTACATTTCGCTGGTGAATCAGTTAGTTATGTCATGAAATTTCGGATTTTCGTAAAACATATATAAACAGAACAATTCGATCATTCTTCTGTCAATGTCGAAAAGACAACCTCGTAATGGTATCCGGTGGCCTTCTCTCCACACACGTCACAAACTGCGGGACCTACGTTGACCGTCTTCAATTTCTGCTCGTTAACATTCGATGTTTCATCTACGGTCATGTTATTGCAGTGGGCAGCGCTGGAAGAATGATTAGAACTGGTTTCCTTGATTTTTCGATCCTTATAACTTCAAACAGGAACGCATGAACCAAAAAAATGAAAGATTCGCAACCAGGCTTCTTGTTGACGGGAGTTTTTCGTCTTTCTTTTCATCCAAATAGTTGAGCCAACGAAAAAACCAAACGTACACTCTGTCCACATGGATGTGAGTTTACAGTGAAAATTTGAACACTGTAGTCCAGTTTTCGATATATTTCTGATTTGCTCGAGACAGGGTGTTTGTGGAATGATTTAAAACATTCAGAACGGCGCCCTACACAAGCCACACGAGAATGGGAGATATTGATCCAATGAACAGGAATCTCGTTAGGAACTAAAACATCATAGTTTCTCATACAATTTGTAAGAGTTCTCTAAAAAATACAAGTATTCACATATTTATTATTGCTATGAAGTAATTGATGTTATTGCCGTTTTGAAGAACAATTAATCAGTTGGTCAAACAACACCAGAAAAACAAGAACAGTAACAAACAAATGGAACTTTTCACACTCGAACATAGAAATTATAATCATGTAAGAAGAAACTGTTTAAAAACCATATCGGTCGATTTGTTGAAAAACAGTGATTAAATGCAATAGTCCAAATACAGTCGAATACCTATGTTAATAAACTTAAGAAAATCGTTTTAGTTTGTCTATGTCAGTTTTCAGTTTTCTTGCGATATAGTTGTGAGGCTAATACGATATTAATAGTAACCAGGTGCAGCTCGCACTGATGTACGGCGTTAATTCCTTGGATCGATAGTTTCTCGCTGAGAGGCTCTAGAAGATTAGAACGTAATGGGCACTGTTCAACACGAACACAATAATTGTAGTCTATAGGAACGAATAGACAGGAACATACCTAATGAAATATGAAGGAGGAACAGAAAAAAGTTCACATATATTTTTGTAATTAATCACAATTAATCAATGACATGATTTTATTTTGCTGATTGTGTGGTCACAAATTTTGCTGATTGTGTGGTCACATCAAAATTTGATGACCTATCAGCATCGCCCAGCAGAGGACTAATGAAAACGTTGTGCTATTGACGAGATTCGGTAGCATAAATAATTATCATGTAACATTTTAAAATTCTTGAAGCGTAACGTGATACCATCTTGAATAAATTACATAGTCCCATAAGAAAATTGACGTTTGCGCATTAGTTTGTAACGAATTGGTACAAAATTTAGCGTATTCTGAACTCAAACAAAGCACAGGACCTGACGGTGGAGGAAGGATCAGAGCATTCATCCGATTAAATGTGTTTGCGGCACTTATGAGTGTCAACAGGTTTAATGGTCGATTAGGACTAACCGATATTGCGAAAAACCTTCAAAAATGTGTACCAGCGATAAAACTTTTCCCAAAGTTCGTTGTTTAAAAAACACGTTTCGGGATGTTTCAGCTAATCACAGCGATACGATACCTCAAACAAATACATTTTTTTCAGTGAACGGAGAGAGAGAGAGAGACAGACAGAGACAGACAGAGGGAAGAGGAGAGATGGATGAACCAGCACTCTATCGTTCTTCAAACAACTAGCATTATTGCATTGAATTTGACGTACTTTCAATCCAATAATGTCCAATCCTTTCGTACACACTCTAGTTGTACACTAAAGATATAACGCTTTTCAATTAGGTCAACCTGTACAGAATGATCTTTTAGCCAACATGAGAGCAAGGGCCGAGTGTTCAAGTGGTTAGGGTTCGGCTCTCGCTCCACAGACCTGGGTTCGATTCTCCCTTGCCACGGTATAGTCGCCATTTCCCAGATAAAGACAGCAGAGGGTGTTATTGATTGAGCGATGCGGGGCGAGCGGTTGTTGATTATTTGCCAACAGACGAGAGAGTGTGTAGATCAATGATACGCAGACTGGCTGGCCCCTTGCCAAACCCCGCCCCCCACAAAACCGATGGTACGGTGTCCACAACGGTTTGGCAATTCCTATATCTATCTGACGAACTGCATGAGCTGGTAACAAAGCTCAACCATGAATATCTGCACCCGCCCCCCATTTAGGACTGTCCATCTACGGTTTATTACCTAATTTCAAAAATGTTCCACAAATAAGGGACAAACAGATGACATAGGCCATACGAAAAACATCTCTTTTTTTCTTCTTTTCAAAGGAGTATTTAACTTCTGCCTGGTAGTTTAGAGAAACTGTCCACAATGATCACGATGTACAAGGTGCTTAATGTGAAGGATTACAACATTTGTTTGGCGCCGTAGCACTCCCTCGTTAACCTCACGAGCCTTTTAGAAATTTTTTTTCCATTTTTTTAATTGTTTTTCAGCAGATGAGAGAGTGTGTAGATCAATGACCTATGACACTATGGCTCAGAGATACGCAGATGAGCTGGCTGATAAAGCTTTCCGGTCATGTGCTGTAATAGCTCAGTGGTTAGCGCCCTGCTATGAAACTTTTGCTCACATGTTTGATTCCGGCAGGAAGTTGAAAATGAACAATTTTAGAAAAATGTTTTTAGAAGAAAAAATATCGAGAAGATTATTGCTACTGAAATGATGACAATCGTGTTTACTACCTTTCTTCCGATAAACCAAGTAACGAAAATATTGAGATTCTGTTTTCTTGCAGTTGTTTGTCTCTGACAAGTCTTACCACAGTTTGTGAAACATCACAGTATTGAGTGTGACAGAAAAATGGTCAACAAACTCCAAAAAGAATGAACATAAAAATCAATCTGGAAAAAAAAATTACATTGAGATATCAGTTTTATCAGAAATGATCCAATCAGTTCAGCAGCTCTTCCACAAACTTGATCGAAAACAGCTGCGGGCATCGAATGTTTAGCAGAAAGTGGTAGTCTTTCTGGACCTTGGTCAAATGTTCCAAGTGAGCTATGAAAGCGATGTTGGTGGCGTATCGAGATGGTCCGGCTTCTCCGCTGAAAACACATTTTGATCACTGGCTCTTTAAAATGATATTGAATGAACTCTTCAAGTTTGACAGAAAACATTTTGAACAAAAAACCGAAAATCGGTTTTTCGTGATGAAACACCTCTGGTAAAGTACACGTGGATAATTATTAGATAGCAAGAAAAAAACTGCTCCCAAATAGTCGAACAATCTATACCCGAACGACAACCAAGTCATGTTGCTCCCGAACTATGTGTTTTCCCTTGAGGCCTCATCCTGCTTTTGTGCTTTCTGGAAGCTCGAAGAAGTCAGGTTTTTGTGCTTGTACACCTAAAATTCATGTCTACGGTCCAAGACGTCAAAAACTGGGAATCCGCTTAACTTCTTAATTTGAATTGTACCTCATGTTATTTCTGTCTTAAACCAAAGCAGAAACACTATCTTGAATGAACGCCCTCTATTCTATTTATCCCAAATAAGCAAATACTTGTTTTTATTTCTCCATTGTTTGGCTTTGTTGTTTGAATAGATCATCCGACCCTTATTTGATTCCAGACTCATGCTCGTCTCGACTATCTGTGTACTTTGTAGTCTGATCAACGCTCCCTTGTGAGTACATTTAACATACAATCCTTTGGGATTGGTTTTGCCATAGAATCTTTCAATAACTTAGTTCATTAGTTTCTACTACGTTTTGTTATATAATACAAAGTTTGTAGTCAAATTGATAATACTACAGCGCCAGGTTCTACATTCAACATTCAATCCTTCGGAATTGGTTTTGTCATAGAATCTTTTAATAACTCAGTTCATTAGTTTTACGTTTTGTTATAAAATACAAAGTTTGTAGTCAAATTGATAATACTACAGAACTTTCCTCTGGAAGCGTTTGTTCACTTACAAATGCGTCAAACAGTAGGTACAGAGAACTTTGGACATTTTCTGTTTCTCAGTGGCTAGAATCTTGACAGCGGCCGGCGAGAGGTCTGTGACGCCTGCAACAAAATAGACTTGGATTTGTTGATTGGATCGCATGATGGTTGAGTAAGTAAATTGAATTGGAATTCGATTTGAAAACACCCAAAAATCAATTGCGAAACGTTGAATTTAATTAGTTTGTTTTAAGAACCAGCAAAAGAATCAAAACTGGTTTATTTGTTCATCGTGTTTGACATATGAAATAGTGAGATAGGAATTTTGTTTCGGTCATTTCAACCTTACCCCTAGTGTGGGCATAGAGCAACAGAAAAAAATTTGCGTGAACTAATTTAGAAAAAAATTATATGCTTCTCCTGAGTTGGAGTAGAATTGGTTTTTCACATGAAACGAAATCGAAGTATAGTTTTGAGCTTTTCAGAATAAATTTCAACTGAAATTGAAATTTTGCCGGTCTTATTCATTAGAACAAATCTTTTGTAGATAACTGTTTCTTACTTTGACTTTTTTCTCTCTAATTTATGCTTGTTAAACGGTCACGTATCGAAGAAGAATGTGATACTCGACTTTCCACCAACCTGCGACGAAATGAAACAATATAAAAATGACCATGTAGTTTTTCAAAATTTATGAATTTTTCGTTTCTGGGAAATGAGTAATTGGACAATGTCGCTCGCGCAGAGCGACCAGAAATGAGTAACTCACTTGAATTGCAGATGATGATGGCCTTGATGAGAACATATTCCGTGCGTGAGATCCGATTCCAAATCAGCGGCGCAATGGTCTCTTTCTTAGCCCTGGCCGATCGGAGGCCAATGTCTCCGGTCCTGAACGGAGACAATTTCGAGTCATTCCATCTGAGTAAGCAACACACCACTCAACATTTCTGGAGAAAAAGTTCAATTGGACGTTGGTTGTTCAATATTTTCGCCAAATCTCGAAGTTTATGAAAGTTCGCAGCCTATCTGATAGGTCAACACAGAATTGAACTGAACTCGATCTCATGATTTCTGAGTATGCGCATTCCAAGCTGCCCACGATAAAATTAAACCTAGTTTTTCAACTGTTGTTACGACATCGTTTGGAGAAAATGACAAAAAAAAACTGTCGCTCACTGTTTCGCTGGTTTGTTCAGATTTGTTCCATCTGGATGAACTATCCAGTCAGACTTATTGGAGTAAGAAAAAAGGCCTGTGTCAGGTTGGCGCACATCAAGCATACTGATTTCATCAGTAGAACCTGAACATGAGAACGTCTTAGAACAGTTTCTTCTTACCGAATATCAATCACACAAAATGAAATAAAAATACAGGAACAGACCTTTAACTTCCGAACATCTCCGAAGTATTGCCACTAAACAGCAGTCACATACAACATAAATGAACAGTATGAGAAAAAACACCTTGTCTTTCCTAGATATTCTATGAAAAAATCCGAACGTCTTGGCGTATTCCAATGAGCCCAGAAGATCAAAGGGAAGCCACTGCTTCTGCCCTCTGTAAAAATATTCCCCTGTTGTTGCCCGATATCTAATAAAGATGATGATAATATGAACTGAGGGACTAGAAATAAGCTGAAAGTTATGAAACCACCGAAAAAAATTGAAGAACCCATCTCAATGTGTGAAAAACGGCCAATTACGTTTGCAAGTGATCTATGGGCTGCTATTCGCTTGCTGTTTGGGGGGTAAAGGTTAGCTTCAAGGAATACTGTCGTTCCATTTTATACGAACTATAGTACATGTTGAACTAGTTGTAGTTTTGATTACTCATTGAGTATGCCTACGAAACTAATTTGAGAAAAAAAGTCTCATTTCTCGTAAAGCTGCTGTATCCTACTTTTGATGAGACGCGTTGCGTGTCGCGCGGCATTGTCATGTGAATGTCACGTGGCCTGATTATCAAACTAATATACAAGTTATTCGTGCTCTCTGATCTCAGTACAGTTAAAAGCGGTCCGAAACAAAACCTCTGCTCAAGTTGTGTTCCAGTCTCCTTTAAGTCGCTATTTCTCTAACAAAAACAGTAAACTGGCGATTCGATTGAGAAATGCAGGGCGAGTTGATCATTTTTCAGCATTTGTGCAGATCGAACCAATACCACCCCTTACTTATTTGACCGTACGCCAACGTAGATCAAACCGTGAATGGTGGACATGTTCTATCTATTTTGTAGATAGAAGTAGAATTACGTAAAAGAAACATATAATTCTCGTTTATGTACAATCATTTTCTCAAATTTGTGAAAATTTCAACAAAATCCCAATTACCCAATTTGAAAACAGCTCACTCTTGTTGTCTGCTTCTGTTTTATCAAAAACAATGTAGCGGGCGGTCCTAATTATAAGCAGATTTTTATTTTCTTTTGGCTTTTGCATACCATAATAATCAACTGTTTTTCAGTCAGTAGCGAGCTTTTTACTTGTGATGCAGTTGTTTTTGGAAGTACGTGAAACACTTACTCAGAGTCGATCAGCCAAACAAAATGTTGATTTTTCCTCCACGAGAATTTCCAGTGGAGGCAGTTCTTTCGGATTCGGATTGTGCGCGGACCTCCGGAACAACTCTGACTGAAAAGTACTAGAAATGGCACTGGTTATAGAAAACCTGACGGTGAAAATAATGAGAGAATAGAAAAATATCACACATACATTTGTACCGCAGAAAGAGAAGAATGTGATTTATATTTCTTCAATTGTTTCACTGTGGGAAGGCATTCCATTATCCAATCTCGTTAGGGCATTTTCGTGTTTTAGAGCTTTGCGTTTCGGTGGTTCAGTTTTGGGTTTCATCGAGAAAAAATACTCTTTTCAGATGGCAAAGAGTGTTTTCTCTTCGACAAAGATATTTGAAGTTTCCGAATTTTGTTTTCCGAGTTTTTCGAGACCACAAGTGAATGGACGTGTTCTGTTTGATTGCGATCGCTTTCTACCCGAAGTCCAGGTTTTTCTCTAAAAACGCACCTTGACCTCCAAATACATTAACTGGTCGATAGTTCGGGTTATATACTCGTCCTCTGATTTCAAATGGAACGGTATCTGAACATGCTCGTCCACTCAGTTGAGTTATGTTTATGGTATACAAATAACTCATATAAATCTCAACATAATGAATATTCCAAGAAAAACGATGTTGGGATTCACGCTTTTCTTGAACTTAGTTTTTTCACAATTGTTTTCAACGATAGTTTGTGCAGATGAGCAGTTGACCACAGAAGAGAGCATGCAGGTAAATGAGGCCGCTGACAGGCTGAGACAGTCTGCGTATCTGTGATCTGCACACACTCTCGTCGTGGCCGCTACAAAAATAGCTGGCCAATTGGCTGGGCAACCGGAGCGCAATCGGTAAAATGAGAGCTCAACTATAGTTCACTGCATCCATCGATAGAAGCCAAAAAGCGTGAACGTTGGTGGGGGAAGTCAAAAGTTTCGGAGTCGTCCCAACACTCTTGACTCAGGAATCTTTTTCGAAAATTATTTGGCAGGGCAAAAACTTGCTAATTGTCATACAGTCGCTGGCTTGATCGGCGCTCTCAGGCCAACACGGCTGACGTCTCAAAATGGTTTGATACTAATTTAAATACGCTAGTTGTTTGCGCAATTGAGTATACAACTGTATCAATTACAATACATTACTTTATTCTAATCTAAAACAAAGTTTCCCAAAGTTCATACCTTGTATATGGTCGTTTCGGATTTCTCAGCCAGAGCGTTAAAGGGACCGTACCTCTTTAATTTGATGATTTGAGTTATCAGTGGACACATGGGGACGAAAAATAGACAAAACAGTCAGAATTAGTGAAAATTTCGCATTTTGGGGCGTTTTTGAGCAAATTTGAGTACGGCCACAACGCGGAAGCCACAGCACGTACCTATTTTCATGGGGACGCGCACAAATTGTTCGCAAAACGTCCGTGAAACGTATCATAAATTCAATGACGTAACAACTGACATATTTAAAAGTGTTTCAGTTGTCTATGCCTCTTTTTGGTTCAATTAAGATTGAAGTTGTGTGTATTAGAACCGAATTCATCTTTTGACCAAAAGTTTTGCGATACAGTAACCCTTAAGATAGTTTGGCTCATAAAAGGCTTGGTTCCCGACTGATTTCCATTTTCTTTGTTTTGTATAATAGTAAGGGATCATCAGTACACTATCAAAGCAGATTCTTGAGATTTCATGTTTTTTAATCGATCCAAATTATAGAGAAACGGTCCCTTTAAGTTTCCCATGCACTGAGTGGGTGTTGTCAAGTGATTTCTGATGGTCTCCCACAGCTGCAAAATGAAGTAAAATACTGCGAAAAAGTAACTTTCCCAAAAATTATTCAAAAAAAAGGTTTTAGAGATATTTTCCCCCCAATTTCATAGATTGCAAGTCGCACTTTCCGGTTTCATTCCGAATAGTAAACATTTCTCGAGACGGCAAGCACGACAACCTTTTCGTTTACCTAAAGCATAACTAAGAACTAAACATCTAGAAGTTGAAGTTTGGAAGACGCTCAAGTTTCTAGAAGAATTGTTACAAGTTTATGTGAAATTCTTCTCTTTATTTTACTAAATAGTGGTCCTTCTGATGCGCGCTGGATTTGTATTTTGCAAATGAATTGTTGTGTTCACAATTTTATCCCGTTTATTCCGCTCGAAACTCGTACACTATGGCTTCGTTTGAGGACCAATAACAAAGAATATAATATTTTTGTTATTATGTTGTAACATGAGTCGAGAATGTTGAAAAGTTACTGATTATATTTTCAACGAGCTTGGTGGAATTCTGGTCTATTAGCTACAAAATCAGTACTATGGTCATGTTTACCTGGAAATGTCTCGTGACAGTCCGAATTCATATTGCAAGTGTATGTTTTTCCGGAGAGTATGCATCGACGGAAAAACGTCTTACAGCTGTTACAAGACGCAGCCTGCCGAGAAAACATGTTCAATACTTCTGTCAATACAAAAGATAATTTCTCGTTCGAAAAAGGTTATTATTTTGGTAAAAACTTCAATTGGATTCAATCCATGAATGTTTCTTTGAAACATTGAGAAATATAGGAACATATCCACTCAACTTTGTTCCGTCCAAAAATCGATTGAAAATGCATATGGTTTGGGGACAAAACCTTAAATTTGGTTCAATGGCGTCGATACATTTCTTGAGTGAACATTATTATTTGTTACATGTACGGCTAGAGCACACTCGGATCTACTTCGGCAAAAAAAACAATTTTTTTCCTATTTTTTTTCTGCTCCGCCAGTGTTTGAGTAGGTATCACATGTCTTCCACAATTTTCAACGAAATCGGTTGAGTAGAAACCCTTAAACTGGGTTTACTTCTCTTGTCACAACCCACCCACCCACTTTATGAAGCGCATGAGGTCATAACTTGGCTCAAACTTAACCGATTTTGCTCAAATTTGAAACACGGTTAGGGAATTAGCTATAGAAAACAAGTATAGTGAGTGCCAAATTTATATATTTCTGTCTCTCGCCGGACTCGAACCCGCGAGCAAAAGTTTGTGGTAGGGCGCTAACCGCTGCGCTATTAAAGCATATGAACGGAAAGCTTTGGAATCAGAGACATCTGGGCGTACACAGCGGAAAGTAAGATATACAGTACCCTCCCGCCATTCCGTTGGCGACGACTATACATCAATAAAAACTTTGTTTTGCAATTTTCAGCCTTTTTGAGGAGAAACTAAAAAAACGGAAGCACGCATTAGTCGGACCAAAGACAAATCTCGCACAGCGCTTCGCGCTGCGAGCGATAAGTATAAAAAACAAGTGTTTAGAATATATGATTAGTTTTGGAAATTACATGTACTAGAAATATAAAACAGGTTCAATAAACGGATATTTTGAGAAAAAGGCCAAGCTCGCTTGTTCGAAATAGTGCGAACATTCAGCTAGATCTTCGTGATTTGTATTCAAACGTTCCTTAATCGATAATTAGTAATATGAGTGATATTTTGTGCACTTTTGAACACCTCAAAATATCCGCTGCTTTACTTTCTTAAGAATCGTTTTTGATAATAATTGAACTCTTTTTTATAGTTACGGAAAAACTCTTATCAAAATAATATATAGCTATGTGATAACAATGCACGTCATTTTTGAACAAGTTTGAAACAGCATAGAATATTGGGATAATTGAAGATTATACCAGCAGATTATCCCAGGAGACCAGGAGAAATTGATTCGAACTGTGAATAGAAACGGTACCCACCATGCCACGCAGAGTTGTGAATGGGAATGGACACTAGGCTGTACGCGCAACCGAAGTCTGAGCTGAGAAGTTTTCAAATCAATTTCACGTGACTCGCTATTTTTATTTTCATTTCCCCAAAACCGGTCCATCTAGCGATTTTTCTGGAACCATGTAAGGCAATATCATCCTTAAAATAAAATTTCCAACTATGACTGAAAAATACGTAAACCCAAACTTTGTAATCTCGGAAATCATGCACAGCGCTTCGCGCTGCGCGCGATTTTTTGACTGAAAGTGCTCAATCGTTTTATTTTGTCAGTTGGTTTGCTGTATTTGTGAAACTATGATATTTCCGTGCTCATTCGGGTTCCTTGTAAAAATAACGTATGTTTGTATCTTCCTCGAAAGTTGATTCTATTTACTTCTTTGTAAATGAAGAATGTTTTTTGGCAAAAGGCATTTTCATTAGGAAGTTTTTGAGGGAAATGCTTATTAACAAAACTTATATTCATTCTATGAACAGTCTGTTCTTTGGCATTTAATTATCAGGACACAAGAGAATATCCATGAAGAATTATTATTATGTGTAATTCAGTGAAAGCCAAATTGTCTGTTCTCTGATGCCAACGTGATGCGGCAGATTCGCATACCTACAGTGAACAAATCTTTTCACAATTTTAGTTCACTACTTTTTTCTTGTATAATACCTGGCCAGTGAAAAATTGTAAAAGCGTCATTTTTTCGTTTCAGTACAAATTGTACATTTTCAATGCGAAAAATGACCAGATTTCTGATGTCAGATTGATACTTTGTTCTAGAACAGAAAACAGATTGGCTCTTACCAATGTCTCATATTTCAAAAAATTCGGGAAATGTTTTATCTTGTTAGCGTACGCGCTACATGAATTGTTAGTTCACTGGCAAGTTGCCGTGATCTGCGAGGGTCAAGTGCTGTGTTGAATTGATCCTTGCCGTGCAACGTTTCAACAGTGCGTGTCACGTTCAATGAGATCAATGTCCGTTGTCCCAATGTTGAGGCGATGAGATATTGAGAATGTGCAGATTAGCAATTCTCTGTCAAACGATAGAGTATACCACAACATGTCACGAACAAACATATTTTCAAATCTTTAATCTTGAGTTACGTAAATCAAATGCGAGCAAAGAACATGTGGTGACAAATTCATCTACTTAACCCAAACAACCGAATTTTGTTTATAATTTTGTTTGTTTACTGTTTTTGTTTTTTGTTCACTCTTGCGTGAATTCATTATGATGATTACCTTGAATACAGGGATACGGTATGTCTGTTATGACAAACAAGTATTGTTTGTTACATTCAGAGGTATGTTCGAAAGCAATTCGCATGGTTGACCGCATCATCGAAATATATTGGTCGCTAATGGAAAATCAGTCCTGAACAGTAAGTTTTGCTCTGATCTGCTGTGATATTAATTCGATCCGTTTTAGTTTCAGTGGTACTTTGTGAATTCTGTTCAAAACTAAAGTTCAATCACGCTCTAGCTGTCAAACGAGTGTGAGCTGTTCAGCACCCAAAACTTTATTGATAGATGAAGGGTATTTCTTGTATTCCAATGAAACTTTGTCTGTTAGATGAACTGAACAAACATGAGGAGTACATCCAAAATAGCCTCGAATCTATTCCGTACCCCTCTCAAGTCAAAATATGGAAGGTATGACAATAATAGCAAGTGAAAACTTCTGCTGAAATTCTTTATGCTTAAACTTCTATCTAACTACTGTTCACGCCATTTCAAGTTTGTTTTCAATGTTTTGAAAGCTAACACTGGTGATTCACTAATTGACAAGGTGCTGATGATTAATTAGAGTTATTATGATTGTCTAATTAATTCAGTCATAGTCGAAAACGCGATTATGTTAAATGCGTATGTTCTCTGGTCGAGGTTGAGTACTCGCGTTGAATTTTTGTAGTTTTTGAATCTGACACTTGAAGAAACGATTGTGATAGAACTAATTAAAGCACTGTAATTTGAATTTTTGTCAAGCTTGTCTTTGTTAGTTCTTTAAAACTGTTCACAATGATTACCCTTTTTCCTGTCTGTGAAAACCGAGCCGACACAGAGTTGTGTAGTAAATAATAGAGTTTAGGCCTCAGATGTTGCAGTGGATTCCAACTCAAACTTACCTTCAGTTTCTCGGTTCCCTATTCTAGATGAACTTTGACATTTCGCTCGATCTGCATACCACGCTCTTTCACGCAATTTTGAACGGAGGACCAAATGAGCATCTATACAATTGCTCCGCGAAAAGCGCGAGTATATGGTACGAAAATGGCACAAGACATCCTTACACTGGAGCGTATTTTATAGTGTCAGGGATGATGTTTCAGGTAGGTTTTTGGATTACAATTTTCATAAATCCCTTTTCTTACAATTTTCATAAATCCTATTTCTTACAATTTTCATATATTTCCCCACTTCTCATCTCATTTTTTTCACGTAGTCATATGTGTAATAAATCAATCAATAAAAAAAATGTTTTGAGAACTGTGTGTTGATCAACTAATGGAGAACTAGTAAGATTTTCAGAGAGGACCGTGAAATGATCAGTCATGAGAGCTAATAGAAACGTAGTCTTACGTTCGCTTTTTGAGGAAATCACGTGAAAAAAAACATGAAACAGGCTGAAGTGGTAGGCGATTATACATACATGAAAATGAAATTGGAGAACTTACTTACGCTTGATAAACATGATAAACTATCAGTATCAGGTTTGAACTACATTTTAGAAATCACAAACATTGCAGACCATCTACATACCATGTCTTATTGTAATGGTAAAGAAGCAAATGTTTGAACATTCCTGTTTCAAAATTATGTTTGTCATGGGAGTTGTTGACATTGTTTCTCTTTTTGTCAACTCCATTGGCACTGGGTATTTTGCCATGACGGGCGCCGTATTCTGCACCAATCCGCTAATAATATTCATTCTGGGCGCAATTGGCTGTGGTTCGTTTTATACTACAGTTCCCAATAGAAACCACATTTTAAGACAGTACCACTCCCTGGGAAAATGTGAAAAAGATAAATGCGTCATGAACGATTTACGATTATTAAATTCCCACTTCAGCGAACTTCAGTTTTTCTGTTGAAGAAACACCGTCGAACGGATTGATTTAACGCAACGGTCTCGTTTCAAAATGGGCTGATGTTGTTTTTTGAGTCGGCATCGTAGCAAGCATTAGTTATATACAATATATACAAAAATCTCTTTTTAGGGTGCTGGTGTTTCAACTGTTATTCGTGTGTTTTACTAGCTCTGAACCGATGCCAAGAGTTGTGTGATGTGTCTGTTCTGAATACCGTTTTCCGAGTAAGTTCAAGAGCGAATAGACTAAAAATTGCATGTTGCATTTTAAAAGAGCATTCAGTTCACAGATTAAGTGAGCAATGATATAGTTCTTGTTCTTCCCAATGAGACTTTGACAGATCGATGATGAAGTTTGTTTTTCACCGCAGTTTTTGTATTTGTAGAAACGCGCAATCTTTTGTTCTCCTTCATTACAGCAGGTCACCGAAGACACTATTTAGAAAATTGGCGTTTTGCCTGAAGGAAAGTAAATTGCATTGGTGTTCGCTACCATAATCTCAGGATCATAAGGTGAAACTATTTGTCGACAATGTTATGTTTGACTTGGAGAAAAACGAAAGCAGCCACAGCTTTCTGCATAACAAATCATGATATAAGAATTATAACTTTAATCTACTACACAATGAAAACCATATGCTCATATGACTTAACTGAAAAGAGTTCTTCCAGGGTTATCGCGTGAACGTACTATTGTCCCTGGGGTTTTTGTGGTTTGTTTTCATATCTTGTTTTACTCCAGTCGCTACTTTCAACTCTAACTATCTATCCTGGTTTTTCAATCCTATGATACCAAACGGGGTACATATTTTATATGTTTACAAATCATTAGATATATTCTCACGTTACTCTCAATCGTGATTCTCACAATAGTCTCAATTGGGGAAAAATCGTATTGTGGTTTCCGGGTAGTTTCTGAGAAGCCTTAAAAAACAGTTTGTATACCATTATCGTGTTGAGTATGACGCAAACAACCAAAGTTGTCGGTGTATCCTCGAAAAGTACAATATTTTTGAAAGGTAAGTACGCCTATTTTAATGGCACGTCAGAGAGTTTAGGATTGGCTTTTTCAAAGCATTATCACTTTCCGCTGTGTTTTCAGTTTGATTGCGTCACATTCCGAAATAAATTCGCAAATCGTGGCTCGCGTTCGAAATAGACTAGATATGTTGTCATCCGTATATAATTCTCTCTTTTCACAGGTGAAATTCGATTATTCGAACATATTTCACGCACTGAACAATATTGTGGCGGTGGTGGCCATAACCTTCTTGTACACCTTTATATGTCTTCGAATAGCAGTTTGCTCGAAAGGAACTTCAATGAGCAAAATTCAGAAACAGGTGATGATGCGAAAACGTCCAGAATTACGTTGATATCTAGTTTCTCCTTTATTTCATTTTCTTAAATGAATCACTGAATGTTATTCTTGCGATAACAAATGATATTCACTGACTATACGAAGTGGTCTGAACCGACGCCAGTTCAAAATTATTAACTTTTACGACCATAATTCAATATGTTCAACAATTTAATAGGTGTTCATCCAATCGTTTTCCATCTGTTTCCTGAACATTGTCGCTGGTTACATCTACGTGTATTTTCAATTCTGTCCTGTCTCACCAAGGATGATACTGACAGGGCAGATAGCTTGGCAATGGAGTAGCGGTTCGTTTCACACAACTCTTCCAATTAAAGAAGATTAATGTAATTTCGGAATTGGAATATTCTCAAAGTTGATTGCTAGTGCTATAACTAGTGAATACAATAAACAATACATTAAACGAATATTTCATGCATGGTTAGTTCCGAGAAAGATTCTGCAGACTGTCTCAGCCAGTCTGCGGCCTCATTGATCTTTGTGCTTTCGTTTCTGTAATTGCCGAAAATTGGCGCCAATGTTTCTGAGACCACGTGACAATTTATTTGGCTACTCGCAACGTAAATACCGTCACGAGTGAAGTCGGTAAACGCAGGTTCTAGACTTGGGAGTTTGTGATTACTTCACAAGCAGTCCCACTGAATAGGGGCACTCTTCTTCAGTGGGCGATTGCTATTACGTGGGACTCCAACTTCCATTCCGAAAAGCGTAAACAAGTCGCTAACTATATCACCTGTTTTATCATTGAATAATAATAAATATCACATGTTGTTTTGAGTTACGGCTAAAAGCGTGCAGACATCTAATCAAGACCAAAACAATTTTGTCTACTACAACAGTAGCGATCCTTGACCCAACGACATTTTGAACTTACTTGTAGGAAGTGCCGGTATCATCTACCTTGTGTTCAATCGATCTATTCGACGAGCTGTTCTTGAAATGGCGTTGCCGGTATCGATTGCCAACAAATTGAACCTGCAAGCAACTTCTGTGGTCGCTCCGCTACCTCTCTCCAACATAATCAGCAGAAATTGATCTATAGGAAGTGACCTATTATTTTCGTGGTTTGATTTTTATATAGGCAGCAAGTCACGAAATCCGACTTCAAAAGCAACGAAAGCTTCAATCAGAACGGATATCATGTTTCACCAATCTTTTACCCTAAAGTTATCTGCCAAATATTCAGGATGCATTTTTATGATGAATATTTCATTGTTTCGGCTCCAAACTTTCAGAGTTTCTAGAAGCAAGCTGATGCAAAAGACCCTACTAGAACTTGAAATAAATCCAAAAACAATAACATACCGATAGTTGACCTGGAAGTTTCAGCGTATTACTGTAGAGGGTGGTAAGTGGGTTGAACAAACTATTGTATGTATCGTATACACATACACCTGTTTTGAATAGAACTGATGCTATATGGAATTTCCTAATGTTTTTCTTTTGTCACTTTTTTCTGTGCTCGTACTAGTAACTGAGATATTTGCGTGTTTCTCTTGTTTTTCTTTGAAGATAATGTTCAAAGATGGGCGATTCATTCTCATAATTTCTCTGCAAATGAAGATGGTCAAAACAGGTTATCTTCAATTATAAGTAATGCCATTTTATGAAAAATGCTCATTATCAGTTTTTTTAATGATAGGAACAGTCTGCTATTCGACATTCAATTATTAATACACAAGAGACTGTTCATGAAAAAATAATATAATTTGTAATCCAGTGAAGACCAAAATGTCTGCTTTCTGATGCTTGGAATTTCACGCCTACGTGGTGCGACAGATACACAGTGAACAGATCTTCTCACAGCTTCAGCTCGCCATTCTTTTGTTATGAAAGACCTGGTCATTTAGACACTTGTCATTATGAGTAGTGTACTCCCCCGATTTCGCCACACGCCACCGATTTTTCCAAACCGCCACCGATTTTGCCTCCTTTTCAACAGATTATAGGCTCCACCCACCGCCACCGATTTTTCCACTCACCACCGATTTTTCCACTTTTTTCACTTCTGACTCCGCCCCCTCCACCAAATTTTTCACTTTTCAAAATTTCAAAATCCAACCTTCAGATTCCCGCACACATGAGAAAATTTCAAAAACTATAACTGAGATGGGTATCATTTTAATCTGGTGATCATGATCTTTCACATGGTCCGAACAGATTTTCGAATTTCGAAAGTTCAAAAGAATAAACTATAAAAGAGCAAACTACAAAAGTTCAAACAAAACAGTGTTTTCGTAAAAAGGATAACAGAATTTCGAATTTCGATAGTTCAAAAGATTTTAGTAATGTTATCGTTCATCTTTTATCGTACGATTTGAAAAGTTTGGGTGATATGAAACAATGAACAGTTGTTAGTCGTAATAGGGAGGTTAGGGGTCAAGTCTGCTATGCATAACAACAACACACTCTTCGCGTCTACAGTTTGGGGCATATTTCTCCCTACTCACGTGCATATATCACGTGTAAAAATACTTTTCTACCGGACCGTGTGACCTAGCAACTACGAATTCACGCCTATCGTCTAAGAGTTTGTTCATTTCTTCCAACTTACGTGCATATATTTCGCTTCCTCTTCAGTATTTTCGACCGTGAACTTCAAGTCCGTATCATTCGTAACATATTTCTACAATTCTAGCATGCAAACATCATGATCTATTATTCATTTTTTCTTCAATTTCTTCGACGCTAAGCTACGAATCGGTAATTTCGCTATAGCATAAATCTTTATCAGCGTACATATATTACGCTTTATTATTCATTTCCTATTTCGCTGCTACTTGATGAGCTTGTTACCGAAAAAATGAAATAAAAGAAAGTTCCTGACATAAATGAAGTAAAATCATTTCTAGTTTGAGTTTATTCTTAGAAAGGACATTTTATAATGTAACTAATTGACTTGTTTAGAGCGTTGGAATTGAGAGCGGAGGAAAGAGCACGCCACCGGCGGCTTAGATCTCTACATATCAGAGACAGGTGAATCTAAATAAATTTGAACATTCCAGTTAAACAGATAAACATTAATAATCCCGAAGTAATTAACCATATTGCAGAGTACATCTCGAGGTCGGACGTTTCGGTAGCCAGTCCGACGATGAAGACACAGAGAACTGGTACGTAGTGTGTAAATCTTTTTTTCTCTTTATGTTCATGATAATTTGAACAGTGGCAACAGATTTTTTTCAGAGAATTTCCTAACTTTCGGGAAAAAAAAAATCGAGAGATTGATTGATTTAACAGAAGTTTTCCACAATTTTAAACAGTTGTTGTTCTTAGTTTTTTTCGATGGTGATAAAAGCTAACTGTTATTTAATTTGTTTTTTTTTCGATGGTGATAAAAGCTAACTGTTATTTAATTCGGTTGTATTTTGATAATTCCTCATTAGAATTTGTTTCAGCCCCCCCCCCGGAGTCCGCATGGAACGCCTCCATCCCGCAGGGCACGGGCAGTTCCCAATCATAGGTAGGTTATAATTGAAAAACGTTCAACCATATGCTCGGGCTTTCTAAACTACACTTTTTTGAATACATATCCGGGAAATATACTTAGTAACAGAAAGTGTATAATTCTTTTTTATTCAGAATTAAAGAAAGTTTCACGGTTTTTTTTTCTCGGTCGTTTATACGTCTTCAATAGGCCATTTCACAATATTCGCTATCTATTCATACGATTAAAAAGATATAGGACAGCTGTTATTTTATGTTATTTATCTGTTATTTTCACATCCTGAGACACCATGTTTTCAGAATGGATCGTCTCGTTCTGCGGGAGAGGATTAGGGGGGAGCTCGTTGATCCGTACGAGAACCAACACTATCTGGACGACACCCCACAGCCACCACTAGAGAAAGTGGTAGACTCCTCGGACAGTGAATCGGAAGAGGATCAGAAGGTGTCGCGGTCAAAAGGCCAATGCATAGTAAGTTCTTTTTACAAATTCTTTTTCTCAGTTGGTATTTACGTTTCCAGAATATATTGAGTATTATGTAACGGAAAAGAATGTCATTGTTTCTGATGTTTAGGGAAACGATTTCTTCAATCGGCGTCGAACTCACTTGTTGTGAGTCCTTAGTCTCCTAACGGTTTGGGGTGTAGTGTGGGGGGAGGGGGGTAGTGTGTGTTTTGTGTTATACGTTAGTGAAACAATTCCATAGAACGCTGCCAAAAATATCTACGTCTCTAGAAAAAAGGTAATTAAAAAAAATATTGGATTTTGTTTTCTTTTTTTCCCAAATATGTATATGTATATAGGGGACTGAAGTGATAATTTTAAAGGTGTGCTCGGAAGAGACGATGAGAAAGGCACGGGCATGCCCGGGCATTCTGACAAGAGATGTACTGATTCGCCATTATTTCTGTAAATTATGTATTAAACAACATTTGACAGTAAATAAGTCTTGCCCCATGTGTAGAGCAGATATGACCGTCGCAACTAAATAGTTTTGTATTATTTATATTAATATTAAACATTGTTTTGACCAATTTTCTACATGCCTCAATACCTCACGTTTTGACCGATTTTTACATTCCTTTACATTATTTCATGTTTCACGTGATATGTGTGTATTGTACATAAAGTATGCATCATTATTTCTTGATAATCACCATTAATTCGAATTTCTAACAGTGTGGTTTGTAATGTCCAGGTAAAACGAGACGGACATAATCAGAAAGATAGAGAGAGAGTGAGGGAGAGAGATATAGAGAGAGAGATAGAGAGAGAAAGAGAGAAAGAAGGGGGGAAAGAGAGAGAGATAGGGAGAGAGAGAGAGAGAAAGAGAGATAGTAGAGGGGGAGAGAGATAGTAGAGAGATAGAGAGAGGATGGAGAGAGAGGGAGAAAGAGGAGAGAGAGGAGATACACTGTGTGAGTTACAGAGGGTGCAGAGAAAGGGACCATGAAGCCGGGACATCATGCTCGATTAGGAGCGCGCAGAGAGAGGGGTTACTGTAGGTTTATGACGCTGTTTTGTTTCAGACTGTATTTTTCGCAACTCAATTTTCATTATTTAAAAAGATTTGATATCATACATTTATTTACATTATATATACATATAAACATTTTGTTCATTTCATTCTTTCCATCCAAAGGGCTTGGTGGTGAAGTCGGGGAAGAATCGCACTTTCTTCATAACTGGTCGCAACTTTTTCGATCTTCTCACCGTGTAGACATGGCCCAGAGTTTTCACAATTTCATTTTTTTCGGTCACAATTTCACGCTCAATATCAGACACTAGTCCCCGTGCTAGACGTCTAATACTATTGAAGTTCACTAGCGCACTATTCGAAAATGATTGTGAAATCCCTTTAGATTTAACGATCTCCTTTATAGTACCATCCTCGTTGTTCTGTAGTCTGTAGCTGTAAACCTTGGGTCCAGTCGAAGCGAAATCCATAATGCGGTATCCTTCTGGTACTTCTGAGCTCCATTTACCCAGAAACTCTCCCGCCATATCCGCTAATTTATCATCGCCGTTTTCAATGACGTATATCCCACTGTCTGTATCTCCGTAACAAGCAAGAGGACCTAGTCGTTCCAACATTTTGTAGAGTTCCACACGTCCTAGCGAACAGACAATACTGGCGTAGGCTACGTTGGTGAAGGGGCGCGGTTTCTGATAGTTTTCCTTCTTTCGAGTAGAAATCATATGGGTATCACCAATCAGCTGCATATCTACCGTTTCCAGAGTAACATCATTCAATTTCTTTGATAGCTCATCACTATCGGCATGGTGAAAAGAGGTAGTGATCTTGTCATCTGTTTCAGCCATTTTCCCCCATGCCGATGAAATGATGATTTTTGCGATAGCTCTTGCTTCCGGATTCTTCACCATCTTTGTTTCGTCCACCAGTATATCCTCGTGATCGTAGAACTCTTGAACAAACGTACGTTTTTCCTGATCAGTCATGTTTTCTCTGGGCCATCCTGAAGCTTCCGTTTTGATTTTAATAAACTTCATCAGAAATAAACTTCATCACGGAAGAAATCTCTTGACCATTGAGCGGGGCCTCCCCAATTGTACACCTCATACACACGAAGTACTTTGTAATTATGACGCAACGCCAATTCCAACTCTGCCTGGTATACTGTAACGTGAAGATATCTGTCTTCCTCGTCCTCATGAGGACAGTCACCGTCATGTTTGGCATAGATACACTCCCGGCAAAGACCGAAAATGAGTCGACTGTCATGTTTGAATGGAATGACAAGGTGCAACAAATCACGCGGCGGGAGAATATCAATCAAGTAGAAACCATTGTAGGGAAGGGGAAGAGTAATTGGGGAGAAATCAGACGTGATAACTTCAGGCTGACCCAAAGGCATCTCATTGTTACACAGTAGATACGGGTACATCGAAACCACGTCACGATGTTGGAGAGTGATGTTTTCAGAAGGTTTTGCCCGGGCATACAATCGGTAGTTCTGAGTCCTACCTCCACAAAACGAGTCGCGCACTCTCAAACGTTTGTAATGCTGATTGTCTTTGAAAAACTTTCTCATTTCTCTGTTTGTCAACAATTCGGCTTCAATATCATGTTCCCATTGAATTTTCAAATTGTACCCAGCAGAGGTAATAAGATCCAGACGTTCCTGTGTTTCATGTCGAATTTGCGCCATTGTTTTCTTGTAGTACGGATGTTCAGTATCGTCCTGTGTATGTGTGATACATCCATGAATCCAACAACCGAGCATTTCATAAACAGTATTGGTAGGAGCATAAAACGCATCAAATTTAACACGTCGACCTCCTATGTGAACAACTTTCTCTCCACCTTTCAGAGCATACTGAAGATCGATATTTTCAACATTCTCAACTCACTTGAAATAGCTTATAGCCAGTTTCGACTGGACGTCATTTGAATGGTATCCATGTTCAGGTATTATAGCAATCTGATCAGGTTTCAAGTGTTTCTGTTTCAATATAAAGAACGAGAAAGATGCAAACGTGCACGAATGTACCAGAGGATTGAATGACGTGTGTTCTATCGAGGTTCGAATATAACGCGAAACACCTTGATGTAGAATCCTAACATCATCCATACAGTATTCGAATAGTTCCTTGTCGAAATCAAACTCGTTCTCAATATTCTCCTCATGCCAATTTGTCAGTTCCTGGTATCCCGCCTTCTTCATATCCTTCGGATTGTAGAACTCAATAGGGGGCAGAGACGCAGAGATTGTACCATACCGGTCTGGATGATTGTATAGGTACGGGAAGGTACCTTTTTTCATTTCAGGAAAACCGAAAGCTTTCGGCATGGCAGAAAGAGCTACAGGTACGAAAAGGAAAGAATCCTTGAAAACCAAATTGTTATGTGTGGCTTCGTCTTCACGTGTGATTTTCATCTGAATCACTTTCATACCATTTTTCAGCATATCGGGGAAAATCCCCCATTCTATCAAAGAAGGTATGAGAAAGTGTAAATCAAATCTTCCACCATTGTGTGCTAGGACAATCGCGTTTTCAAGAGACTGGTCGTACAGTATAAAGTGTAGAAATTTCTTCACAACCGAAGAACGGGGCTCGTCCGCTCGATTCCATTTGAAATGACCAGTTCTCAGAGGACCACAATTAGCGCATTCATGATCAAGAGATGTGCCAATACAATCTTGACAGAACATTGAATATCCAATAAAATTGGTATATTGTTCACAGAAGTTTGTGAGATCGTCTAATTTTTCAAGAAGAACCGTTTCCAGATCGTAAATCATAATTTTTAACTTTTGCTGTTTCTCATACACTTTTCCTTTCTGATCATCGCTTGGTGGTATCCAGTGAGTGTCAATGTCCACATGGCTCGAGCAATCAGAACACCATTTCGTATTACCACAAATATGAACACCATCACGAAAATTACGTGGTTTGTAGAAAGCCAAACAATTGGGTAGAGGACAACGTTTGAACAATGTACACACGCTACTGTTCCTATGTATCACTTTGTGAGCATCGAGACATTCTTGACGATAGAACAGTACATGACAATCATCACATTTTGTGGGGGGTATTTGTACTCCACGACAACCTGCTCTTCTACACTGTTTACACATTTTGGAACAGAAATGATTATCTCGTCTACCGTAGGTCTCCGAACACAGATCACATACTTCCTTTCCAATAGTAGTCCTATTCGGTTTGAAAATATCGTAAACATCAGAAAAAACAGCTAGGTTGATAGTTTTGTACCCCGCATCGTTACCTTTCCACAATAATGAATACACTTTTGCTGGAGGAACTCTCGTGTATATACAGATTTTATAGTTCTGCATAGTATCCGCTACAGTTTGGTAATCGGGAAAGTCGAAATATTCCTGATTGCGGTTGAGCTGAGCGTTGTTCAAAATAGTATAAGCTTCTTCTTGCCACAATCTTTTTGATCTACTAATACTTCGAACTTTATTTTTCAAACGCGTAAACTCAACTTGATCAGGCCAATTCTACAACTAACCGGGTTTTTAGGTAACCTAACCCTTTTTTGGTAACCTATTTTTTAGGTTACCTTGGTAGATAACCTGAAAGTAACCTAAAACTACAATTCGGTTACCGTTCAAACTAACGGTAAAAACCACATTTTTCCTTAGAAAAACATGTAACCGGTTTTTCATTTTATGTTACCAACCGGTTACCTACCGAAGTAACCTGAAAATTAGGTTACCAAAAAAGGGTTAGGTTACCTAAAAACCCGGTTAGATATAGAATTCACCACTTGATCATTCTGTTCCTGAGCGTAATCTCTGTCGGCTATAATCTTGGCAAGAGCTAACGACTTGGCGAAATGTAGATGATCATTATTAGGCACTGTACGCTTCAGTTTCTTCTCCGGATCGAATAAGGTCGTCATTCAGACAGCTAGTGGTAGGAATGCGTTCGAATATGTAACCACCCCCCTAGATGATAAGCTAACTATCTGAACGCTCTTACATTTACATAGTCTCTCATTATACGGCTGGTGTCAATAGGCTGTAGACAACCGCACAGTGTAATACATATTTTCGAAATTAGTGTGGACCACGTAATCGATTGTATAACTTTCTGATCACTCTCTCTCTCTCTCACACGCTATCTCGCTATAGGATTTTTCAAACCGTTGTGGACACCGTACCATTGATTTTGTAAGGGGCGGGGTTTGGCGAGGGGCCAGCCAGTCTGCGTATCATGGATCTACACACTCTCTCGCCTGTTGGCAAATAATCAACGACCGCTCGCCCCGCATCGCTCAATCAATCGAACCCTCTGCTGTCTTTATGGGGAAAATGGCGACTATACCCGTCTGTTATGTCTAAAGGGTAGTGAGGTCAGTATGTTGTAACATTCACTATCGCAAACATGAGCTTCGAAAGAGGTTTGGTCGAATTAGACTGGGACAATATAAGTTTTTCGAGCGATTCGTCAGTTGACAGTATGGACTATATTCCCGAAGATTTCGTAGAGGACATGGATGGTTACGAAGAGTATATCAAAAATACTCATGAAGAAATGTTACCGGAAGTGAAAGAGTTTCTCGAGTTTTTCCAACACAAACCCGATTTCGGAAAACACAATCCTAATAACCTAGACCTGGAGGGACTTATCATTGCAGAAGAACCAGAGTTCGATCCTGTGGAGTACGGTATGACAGAAAACATGGATACGGATTTTCGAAATGCTACTAAGTAGTTTTTCAATATATTATCTTATGACAGCTCTAATGAATCTTTTTACGAAAACACTGTTTTGTGTGAACTTTTGTAGTTTGCTCTTTTGTAGTTTAAACTTTTGAATTTTCGAAATTCGAAATTCTGTCTGGACCATGTGAAAGATCATGATCTCCAGATTAAAATGATACCCATCTCAATTATAGTTTTTGAAATTTTCTCATTTGTGCGGGATTCTGAAGATTGGATTTCGAAATTTTGAAAAGTGAAAAATTTGGTGGAGGGGGCGGAGCCTGTCAGAAGTGAAAAAATTGGAAAATTTGGTGGTGGGGGCGGAGCCTGTCAGAAGTGAAAAAAGTGGAAAAATCGGTGGTGAGTGGAAAAATCGGTGGCGGTGGGTGGAGCCTATAATCTGTTGAAAAAGTGGCAAAATCGGTGGCGGTTTGGAAAAATCGGTGGCGTGTGGCAAAATCGGGGGAGTACACTACTATTATGCCAGGTATAGTCGCTTAAAAGAACAACGTGAAAATTTTTGGATACGATAAATACGCTTTCTACTTTCGGATAAACGATTTTATTGAAATAGAAAAAGTTTGGCACGTTCACGATTTGTGCAGCCAGTGGCCGTTATTGTAAGCTCAAATAGGCGAGTGAGAAATTTGATCAAAATTCCAATAGTAAAAGTCCGATTGAGTTTCTGAAGATATCTGACTAAAACTGCGAACTAGAGTTCGTTGCCTTGCCTTGCTCGATTTCATGTTCGAAGTTCAGAGATGCCACGAACTTCTGGACACAAATGTTGCTTATTAATGAGTTTCTAATGTTTCTGAGGATTTATTTCAAAGGTAATTTTGTCATCACAGATGAAATCAACGATTTATTATTGTTTTGTGTGGTTTTATATTGTGTTTGAGATTTTAATCATCCCGTTGAATGTGTAAATGTGGTGTTATGTGTGAGAAAAAAGAGGCACAGCATCAGAATTAGGTGAGTGAACTAGAGGCGCTGTAGTCTTCGAAGTTTGTCCACTTCATCACTTATTACAAATCATGTTCTGGGAGGGGTTTAATGAAAAGGTCGAGTGGTTAGCGTTCGACTGTCGCTCTACATGACCTGGGTTCGATCTCCGCTTCCCGAAGTGTCTAAAAAAAGAGAGCAAGAGCTGGTAACTACTCTCACGCATGCCGATCTTCCCCTCCAAAGAAACACATTTAAAGGGGGGAATGGTGTACAAATGTGTGAACTTTGTGTGCGGTACCATACACGTGCCATACTTTTTTTGTACAATGATCATTCAGAGCTTTGGTTCTTTGGGTGATCTTTGCGTCTTTTGTGCACGATTGTCGATTGATCGATATTATATTTTCTATTTTGTTCAAAGTGAGATGTTATATGGGTTGACTCTGTTGACATACCAGGGTTCTTATTTTAGTTCAACATTTTGAGATTCTAGAGTTCCGACTCTAACTTTGACCATCTTTTTGAACGAGGCTATTGAGATGATAGCTAGATGAGAACGTGTCTGTGCAAAATATTGTTTTGATATTTGGAGAAAATATTTTAATTGAACATCAATCTAATAAGTCCTTGTCATCGCAAGATGGGCTGTTCTCAAGCTATAAACTCAAAAGTACTACTGCACATCGTTGAATTTTTTCTCTCCTTTTTACTTGACTTATTGAGGTTGCAAACCACCAGCTGGAAAGTATGAATGTGCGCAATTTCAATGCTATGTTCTATGTTCTCTCGTTCAATGCACTTATTATGGAACGTATCTGTTCAACACTAGTAATGGGGAAATACAGGCGACACTGGTTTTTTTCATTGATTTACTTGAATGTGGTAATGTCGGTGAGTTTAAACTTGAAAAAACTTAGTCATTATTAACTTCATAGATAGTTTATTACTTTTAATTCATTTAATCATTCATTTACTAACTTCATCCTAGTTAACTTGATTTCATTTAACCTACTTTTGCTTATATAATTGAAATAAGAAGAATAGTTGACTAGACCAACGGAGTTAGTAATCAACCGAACTGAATAGACCGCCCCAACGGAGTGGTCAGGTTTTCATCATGTTCTCGCGTTACATGGAGTTTCATGAGTGTTGTACTAAGGGCGATAACAATACTCAAGAGTTCTGAGTGTTTTTACAAGTTGAACGCATCTTTGGAATAATAAAATGAATTTATTATGGCCACCTCGAAGTATTAAAACCGTTTTGAAAATGTTTTTTAAAGATTTTCATCCCATACTGGATCGGTGCACACCCCAATCGTGAGTCTCCAACATTTTATCATGTTTCTCAAGTTGGTGAAAAAGCTACTATGAGTCGAGCGTGGAGTCACTCACAAAACTGATATGGATACCGGTACCTGAATCTCTTCTATTGCTTGTTTCAACCCGAAGAACTACATTTTCGAAAGCAAAACATTCAACAACCTTTTTTCTTCTCCACAATCATTTTCACTCTGGTTTTCTCGTCACATTTCTTTGTTTTATGTGCTAACCTTCGTTTTCGACTGCATCACCGTGTATTTCTTGTTGAAACACAACAGAGCCACTGAATGAATGAATTTATTACGCAAATGAAGCGTGTAATAAGATAAATTGATAGGATGGAGAACATTGTCGAAATTGCAGACCGGAACACAACTTGAGCAAAGGCTTTGTTCCGGGCTGATTTTAACTGTATTGAGATCAGAGAGCACAAATAACTCGTATATTACTTTGATCAGTTCACGTGACATTCACATGACAATGCCGCGCGACACGCAACGCGTCCAATCCAAAGTAGGATACAGCAGCTTTACCAGAAACCACGTTGCTCTCCGGTCTCCTTTAATGACTGGTCATTAGCTATCTACCACCAATTTTTCCAATACCAAAAACTGTGTTTTTGGTATTGGAAAACTCAATTTTGAGTTTGATCCTCTAGTTCTGGAGTTTGAAAAAAGTATAAACGTTTGAAGGTTTCAAACCTATCTGACCAGTTAAAATTTTGTGCACCATGACCAGATCAAATCTATCTCTACGACTGAGGAGAGATGTCAGACCAAGTATTCTATTTCGCACTTCAGATGAAGGTACTTTACAATAAGTGTAGCCTCCTTTCCTCATGAACAACTTTCTAGTGAAGTCGTTTTGCACAGATTCAAGTGCTTTTACAGTACCTTTATATGAATTAAACAAATTACATCCACTTTCAACAATAGGACAAACATAAGTCTTATATAGTTTCACAAGGACATCCAGTTTTTTAACTTTCAACGATTTGAATAAATTGAAAGTTCTTCTCTTTGCAAGTCTGCTTATTCTCTTACAATGATCAGCAAAGTTCAGTGATTCATTAATAATAAATCCTAAATCCCGCATAGTACTGACTTTCTCAACATCAGAGCAAGAAATAACGTAGTTTCTTTTCGGATTGTTTTTACCAATATGCATCATTTCCGTTTTTTCTACTGCTAATGGTAACTGCCAGTCTTGTGTCATTCATACATCTTGTTTATAGCAGTATGGAGATGGTCTGTAGTTTGATCAGGTGAAAAACTCTGATAAACTTTCGTGTCATCCGCGAACACTTTAAATCTAACTCTACCACCAATTGACAGCATTTCTGAAACTTCGCAGGTGTAAATGCTGAACAGTATTGGGGAAAGAACACCCCCCTGAGGGACTCCACTGGTAATTTTGTGAACATCTGATTTTGCTCGACGAATAGTAACTTGAAATGTTCTTTCAGATAAAAAAGATGTAATCCAATTGACAATATAGGTATGAAACCCTAACGTTTTCAATCTATGCAAAAGTTTCACATGAGAAACTCGATCGAAGGCTTTTGAAAAATCGAAATAAACTACATCGGTACAGGATTTTTTTTCAATAGCTAATGACCAGTCATTAACGCATTCTAGCATTTGAGTTTCAACTGACTTTCCTGCACGAAAACCATGTTGTTGTTCAGGAATTATGTTATTTCGTTCTAAATGCCTGACAACATGTTTCTTGAGTAGCTTTTCAAAAGCTCGTGCAAAGATCGACGTCAAGCTAATTTGACGATTATTAGCAGGATCTGTGAGAGCTGCCTTTTCGGGAATAGCAGTCACATATGAGTGTTTCCAACGATTCGGTACTTGGGACCGCATCCCCTGAACGCTCGCTCTGGGAGCAGTGAATCCTAGTCATTTATCAGGTTGCTCCTCTAGAAATCACGAAAAATTACCTGTTTCAAGATACACCAGGAAATTCGACTTTGGTATTGCATCGGAATTTTCTTCATTCTCTCTCCAGCTGTGAGAAGAAAATTTACCAAGAAGCCAGATAGTCTCGTCCACAACGCGGCAGCGCAAACCGAAAATCATTTTAGAATGCTCTGACTAGCTTGGTCATGAATATATAAGACGGTTCCAACTAAATTTTTTTCAAAATTCAAAGTAATTCAAAGTAATTCACGGAATTCTGCCAATCTGTGAACGAATACTTTTTCTTGCGCCTCGCGGTCGAAATGACACAATTTTAGTTTTCTTGTCAACGCGATGTTGGCATTTGACAATGAGATTCAGATTCTTTTGGCAAATGCTAAGTGAACGGAGTTCTCTTGTCACTTGTCTCCCAAAGGGTTCATCTTCATCATTTGCCATTTGCACTGATTCATTTTGAGACGTGTCAAACCGTTGAGAGGACTCGAACCCTTGGCCTTTGGGCCAAAAGCAAGAGCACTACCACTACACTAAGGGAGCACCTGCATTTGAAAGGAACGAACCGCGCTATATATAACCCAGCCGCAGTTGTTCAGATTAACTTTGTTACACATGAGTGTATTAAAAGGGATGAGTTCAATGAAATTATCAAATTTCATAAATATAAAACGTGAGCTCAAAAGTGCACACCAAAAAACATTTCAGCTTGTTTAAGTGTTTACGATATTCCCTTTTCCGCTTCTCGTTTTTTTCTTTCAAAGATTCGCACCCATAATTCAATAATCTTTTATCATTCCTTCATGAATATGCCCGCCCCGGTGTGTATGTGTACGGACTGTTCGCGCTCTTGAACGTAGCCCGCTTAGTGTAGTGGTAAGCGTCTCGCTTTTGGTGTGGCGGGGTCAGGTTAGATTCCCGCATGAGGCAAAACCTTGTTGACACGTGTCAAGAAAGAGGATAGTTCCTGGCAATTGTCAGTGTTGACCAGTGACAATATCACTTGCCAAGTGTTAAACAGTGATAGTATCAGTTGGCAGACTCCAATATCCATGTTGGCGCTTGTCATTTGGGTTGGCTCTCATATTTCCCAGATACATCAGCAACGTTGACAAGATAATGGTTTACTTGTCACACCCACTCTGTTGACAACACTTTGGTAAAAACAACGGAAATTTTGAAATAATTTAGTTGGACGCGTCTTATATTAAGACATCTGACTGGATCGAGATAGTATATTATTGCTCCAATTGCGTTGTATAGCTTATAAAACATAAGTAATATTTTCTTAAATACATTTTATGGTATGAATCTCTAAATACCTCATTCGGTGGTTTCATTGTCTCACTTTTCAGTCATCATGTCCCGTTTCAATTTTTCACTGTCCTATTGTCTCATTCTAATTTCACATTGTGTGCTTCTCAAGTTCCTGATTTTTGTTGTGAAGTTTTATTTTTTTCAATTGGGTTGTGCACCCATTTATGCTTGAAACGATTTTCCAAATATGCTTCATGTACAAGTAACAATGACACAGAAAATTTGTGGGACAAAAAAAACACAGTTCACATAAGTTCGTAAGCCTATATTGACTGATACGTCCGTGTGCGAAATCGGAATTAATTTTTTCACGGTTTCTCCCAAGCCAGTCTGAGGTTTTGCATCGGATCGTGTTCAGGGTTGGGGTTTTGGAAGCCATGATTGTTCAGTTTTCGCTGGGACCAACGAAACAATAGTGGATAGACGTTCACCAGAATCGGTGTTGCCAAGAGAGAACTGAGCTCCTGTAAACAAGCTGCTGGTTTTTTACGCATAAAAGTTAGTTTATGAGAAATATGAAATAACATAAACACCAAGTTCAAACACAAATTGAAACGTTTATGAACTGACTATACTCTTTACCCTTCAAGCCCCTATACTAGTGTACCCATATACTCTTTACCCCTCGAAGTGTAGGAATATGCATCGGCACTTATTGTGTTTTTACATGTCTCGAATTATTTCCTACACTAGTCTTTGGGTCTTTTGAGGCATATTAAAATACCTGAAATTTCTTCAAATATGTTCGACATGCTGCCAGGTAACCAATAGCATTGCTGCATCGATACTGTTTTCTGTTCAGAAAAAGGGGTCTAGCAGATAGAGAGAAAGATAAATATAGTACCTTATTGCGCATGAACTGTATCAGAGTAGACGTGTCGATGGTCAGCACAAGCCATGTAGATCCAATGGTGACCACCATCGAGAGAAGGAAGAGCGAAATGATAGGAAACACAAGCTCACTGGCACGCAGCGACTGTGTTTCTTCGAACCGTGCCCCAAGTGAGTGTTCAGTTGTGAAAATACTCAACCTAGAAAAAAACGCATATATCAGAAGCAGATGAAACTTTCAAGCAACAAAATAGATATCATACATCCAGCAAAAGTCAATTTACATTTACATCTCATCGTTTCCGTTCATCATCGCTCACACCAGGCAAACATCACTCACTCACCGCAATCTCTTCTTGGTTACACTTCTGATACAAACAAAAATAACAGTGCTCATCACTATAATACTGAAGTATATTATAATGAAGCTGCTCCCAATTGCCTCAGAAGTGGTCGAACTGCAGTACGCTATCTTTGGTCCTTCCGAAAACTGTCCCATATAGGCCGAGGGCAGGTTGATGATAAAAATGCACATCCACAGAATCCACTGAGAAAAATAAAATGCGAAACTGACTTTTGGAAATTGCCACAACGGTCCTAACTGAATGAGTAACTACATATCAATCAAAACTTCAGCCATAGCAGTCATAAGGACAACTTGACAACTGTTTTTTTTTCATTAAAAAAAAATCCACAGAGATTACAACTTTTCTTGAATGCGTTCTGACCCACCCCTGGGGCTGCGATCATGATACCAGCTAAAATGAACTTTGGCTGTTCGTAGGTTTGAGAAAATCTAGTAGCCAGAGCTCTTTCTAGGCTGAGAGAAAGAAGAGCGTAGTTGTAAACAACATCACTTGTTGTAGTGAGCGACATTTCCGCTGTACACTGATCATTGGAAACGAGCAGGTCACATGGATCCTAAAAAGGTGTTGAAGTGTTGAAATATACTTTTTTCAGGCAGTTGTTCATCGGTATACGGTGCGATGTACAGTGAAGCACTTTTGTGTTTGACTGATCAGTGAGTCTGGATGTGATAGAGTTTTGTCCGAATCGGAAAATATTAGGACGCTGAAATGAGGTACTGTGAACCTCATAAACTTCACTCTTTCGAGTCTTTCGTTTTTACAGTTCTTCCAAAGGAATACGTAGATCAAAATTTTCTGTTTTCAACGGATTGGTGTGTTCTAGTGGAATCTCAGCAGAAAAAAATTGAAATCACAGTTATTCGAAAAGCGTTTATGAGAAAATGTGTTGAGCGTATAGTTGTGAGCAGACTCCTGAGAGACAAGCCAACATTGATACTCAGAAGTTGTAGGCGAAAACTTTGGTGGAAAACCTGAAAACACTCACAAATTAACATTTTGCGATCAGACCACATTCGCAGATAATTGCAACACAAAGAACAGTTTGGGTAGAGTGGACTCGAGTGAACAATCGCTTAGTAGTTAAAAAGTTAACAGAAGTGAATATGACCGGACAGAACGCGATAGTTGAGATGCGCATAAATATTATCAATTTCTCTTCAATAAACTCATGCAACTTGACACTCTTCGAAGATAAAACTCATACAAGTACTTTCTCGCCTTATACATGTGAACTCACCCTCATTTTGAATATACGTACACTCAACAATATCATTTGCAATATTCCAATCAGATTGAGCAGCACGACAAACGAATAAATTATTCGAACTTGCAGATCGTCGGCTAGACCTTTAGCAGCAGTACAGTTGTTTTCATTCTCCGTGAGAATATCTTCTAACATTCTGTAACTTGTTGAAATCGATTCAACTCTCAATTGAGACAAACAAAATATGTTAAACTCGAGAAGACTTTCTACACTATCTCAAGAAACACACTATACAATCATTACAACGCTTTCAGGCACTAACGTACTCGAACATTATTTTATGATCTGATCGGAATAGGCAGAGAGAAATAATCTGATTGTTCGCTGTTGCAGATTGCAAGCGCGACTGCAGTGAAAGTTCAATTTTCAAAGATCGTTTTCCAGAAGAAAAAAAGAATTTGATTCAACGGACTTTTTGCTTATTTAATTTTGACCTAAAAAAACATTTCTGTAACATTTATCTTGATAGTTGACCTGTCCACAAACGTGTGGAACGAGAATAAGTTGCTAGGAAGAAATGACATAAAAGTCAAACGACATGGGAACCATCTGTTCTTATTATTCCTATTAGCTTCGAGTGTGAGACATGGGGAAGACATGGGTTATTAGAAAGAATATGCAACGAATTGATGAAAAGGGTTCAACACCATCTGCAAATTCCTTTAAAAACAACGAGATCGCTTGCGTCTTGTAACAACCAGATAGTTGGACATCAACAATGATCGATGTACAAGATTTTGCATGTCCATCTCCAAATGAGTAGTCCGAACACGAAAAAAAAACACATTCTCAATATAGTTTTCACAGTAGTGCTTGAATATTGTTTTCTAATATACTTCATGTTTATGAACCAAACATAATTGTAGAATGAGCTCAGCAGTTGTCTTCCAGGAGTATTGCATTCGAAGTACACATTATCAGGCTTGAATTCAGACGGACAAGAGTCATGTAACGAGAGCACTAATTTTCATGAACTTCGGCTCATCCAATTCTCTCGGCAGACAATTATACTGTACTCAATAGTCACTCGTTTGGAGAATTCCCAGTAAAAAGTAGTTTTCCGTTTTGTGTATGTGCAAAGCGACATCTACTATTCGCTTTCGATGTCTACGAATCACCTTGAATAGGGGTAATCACAGTAATCAACTAAACAACATGTTCTGAACTTTTGACCTGAATATGTTCTTTCGAAGCTGACCAAATGAAAACTAGTCGTGCACTAGTTCGCGATTTAATTTATGTATGTTGTAGGATAATGTTTGTATTCATTGTTGGACCGAACACAAGGCGAGATCTTCCATTTCAGTGGCGATTTGGCGGATACGGCGTTCTCAGAGCCTGAAAGAAGCATTGAAAACCAAATGCAAAAATCCGCAGAGAAAATCTAAAAATCCGTAAGAACATCGCAAATGACATAAAGATCAATATCACATCGTGTTCGGTTCAAAAATCAGACAAACATAATACTACAATATGCCGAGGTTCATTTAAAGGACCGTACATTTATAATGAGCAATGTAAGTAATTTTAAAAAAAGAAAAAAGTCATTTATTTGTGTTTTGAGATGAACGTTTGAAACCTTACGTACAAAGAGTTCAAATAACCACATTATTACGGAGCAAAATAGAAGCCGACAGGATTTGGGTTACTGTAATGCAGCAATCCTTAATCTCTCACTGCTTTGTAGTTTTTATGATATTCACAAGTCTTCTTTCACAGCTTTCTAGATGGTAATTTCGGCCATGTTTTGACTACCCGCACCAGGGCGCGCCGCATTTTTGAGAACATGCAGCAAGACAGGAAGTTGACACCTATATGAATGATTATGGTTTTTAAATGTTAATAATATCGACTGAGCAGCTCAAACCTCTAAATTGAAGAGGAACGGTCCCTTCAACACCGGGAAATTGAGACCATATTATCTCCGTTTTCCAGCATGTTCCAGAACAGGTTGAAAGTAGATGCAGGGAACTAGTTGTTGAGATTACTTTTTGTACTGATTTACTCCAGAAGCCAATTTCAGCGAGAAAGTAAATCAGTGAACTTAGAAAAAACCACATCGTGTACTATGCTAATTATCATTCCTCACATACATCCTGAAAATTTCGTGAGGAAAACAATTTGACAGCTCCTTCAATTGAGGCCCATGAGACATAGTCTGACTCCAATTGAATCTTCGCGGAATGATCCTAATCGTTTTTACGCTAGTTCAAGCGTAATTAAGGCAGACTTCAGCGCAAATTGCAATATTGACTTGACCGTACTGAACTTTTGAACTTCAATGAACTCTTACTATCAATTTTTCATCGTAATTATAATTTTATTACTACGTTGGCTACGCCATAATTTGAATCCAATGAATAGATGTCGTCAAATAGTAGTTATCGATCCCGTTAATAGCGAGTAGGGGGGTCGAATTTGACTTCACGCACGTACCGCAAGCACGCGTCACTACAAAATATCAGAACTGATCAAACTGAATGAAACTTTAGAAGTTGGATTAGTTGATCCTGCTGAATTCAGACATAAGCACGAATCCGGGTACAACAGGCGCGCGCGACATGCGACGCGACAAAAATTTCAACGCGTGTGCATCGTGACCAAACTTAACAAATAAAAAAAACGGGGGTTGTTGGAGTGTAAGTTTTGATTACAAACACTGAATAGAATGAGTGAGGTGGGTAAACTATAACTTTTCAAACAATTGTTAAACTGACTGTTTATATTGGGAACAGTGCGTTGTTGTAATTGACTACCATCGTAATTAACTTTTCATACTACCGTGCAGAAAAAAACGTGGAAATACAAAATAATAACGCAGAATTGAATCCTGGATGGGAACTTGTAACGTATTGCTGTCAGCTATTAGTTACCAATATTTAATGTGTTGGCTGCCTGTCAAGTACTGGGCTAAAATAACTACACCAATTTCCAAACATAAATATGTCGTACTGTATAGCAGCATAGCCCGAAACCGTGTTCACGCCCTCTCTCCCTCACCCTCATGCGTGCTCTCGGTTGACACAACATTTCGCGAGACTTGTGTACCGGCGGGACTTATGAAAGCACAGAAATACTTTATTTTGTTTCACTGCTCATTTTCCCAACGGCCGAGTTGAACTATCTGTGTTGAAAGGTGGTAATGAGTAGTTTTGAGAGTTTAAGAGAATTTCGCATGAACCAGCTGTAGATTCTATCTCTTCATCTGGCGAAGAAAAACGCGGCAAACACAGATTTATATTATTCAAAGAGTAATATAAATCAAAGAATAATATAAATCCTATCAAAAACGTTCTTCGGAGATCACAGACAGCATTTTTCCACCAACGACAATTACGAGCGATTTCCGTTTTTTCTTGTTCCATTGGTTGGTTGTAGACTCGAGACCTACAAAAGACTTTTAGTACGTCACGAATTTGTCAGTGATCACATGATAGACGTAACAGTATAATAATGGGGAAAATGTACATGTTCACCTGCGAAACACTGGATCGACGTATCATCCGCACCATATCTTTTCGGAGATTTCGGTTGATCACCAAACAGACCCAGGGATTCAAATAAGAGAGAATGAGATTTATGATTGCGTAGAACCCTCTCATCGAAACTATCATTTCTCGCTGGAACAGTACATTATACAAAGATTGTGTATGGGAGAAAATTTAACCCGGTCCACTTTTTTGCGCATGACTTCTCAGGGGCTGATTATCTAAAGGTCCCATTTCAATGTCACAATGTCGCGATGTCTCATTTCATAGCCTCAATCTCTGAAATTCCATGGTGACTGTCATGGCAAGTCTCAGCCTAGAATTTCCAATTTTCGCATGGCGACTGTCGTGACCAGTCTCACCCGCCTACCCGCGCACCTTAGACCCGGCCATACTTAGATACGTACGTCCCAGGAGCGGGCTCAAAATTAATACACGAGAAAATGTCGTTCGCACAATTACAAACAACACTTCTTATGACTAGATACCCTTTTCTCTTTTTAGAGAACCTGGGTTCTATTATTTTTTTTGGAAAGCCAACATAGTTTTCATTTTCTGTAAAGGCCCTTCAAATCTCAATATATCTATGTTTTATTCGCTTTACGCCGGCCAATCTGTGCTGAGTCTTGCCATGCAACATTGTGGCGACACTCAAAATGGCGACTGTCTGGCGAGCAGGCAGACAGTCGCCATTCGAGCCTTGCCACGACAGTCTCCATGGAGCTTCAGAGATGTCCCAATGTCTCATTTCAATGTCCCAATGTCTCGTTTTCATGCGTGGCTTCGACTATTCCTGAGCAAGTTAGAGACTGTACATTAGGCGGAGAGTGCGAGACATTAGTGTGAGAGAGCGTGTAGATGCAAGAAAGCGCTTTACGCATTGCCCCTTTTTGGAATAGATTACCTGCAGAGCTCTTTTTTATTGTCCCAGTGAATTTAAATGTCGTTTGGAAAAATGGTTTCTATCAGAAAATGTGTTTCTTGGATCACTTGACCCCACGAACATATCTTAAACAGTAATCGATGGTTTATTCCTTAATGGTTCGGACCACCTTTTGTAAAGTAAAGAACCTGTTTATCCCTCTTGCCTTATTTTGATAGTAGTGTGTCATTGTATTTGAACGTAAATTATCTACTTTAGACTTGCAACCTGAATGTAACAGACAGCCTCTTGGAGGATAGCCGTTGTCTTCCTAGAAGATTCTTGTCCTCCAACTCCCAGCGCCCTTTTGGCGCCAACAACACCTTCACACAACACACAGTGATACGAGAGAAAAATAAATCTTGTGTTGTATAGTATTGTAAACTACCGTTTGAGACGTAGACGACACATGGTGACAAATGCGCAGAGCGCAGACACTGAAGTAAGTCGTTATTCGACGAGAAAATTTTGGAATGGGATATTGAAATAGGACATTGGGACTATGAAACGAGACATTGAGACATTTGGACATTGAAATAGGACGTTGAGACATTGGAATGGTACATTGGGACTTTGGGACCTTCAGAGAATCAGCCCCTCAAGTTACATTTTGCATATGCGATAGTCCAAAATAGCCAAACCTTTTTTTCTGTCTAACCGCAAAGGTGGCGCTCAAGACATTTTGGTGGCACATACATAAGCTAACTTTCAGCTAGACTTACGTTATGTGACAAACTGAAGCCAAACTGAAGAGAATAATGAACCATAGCCAGAATGAAAGCCATTACCAGTCCTCCCATTTGAACGTAGAGTGTAACTTCACGTCGCATGTTTCTGAAAACATTCTACACATGTGGATAAATTGTTCTAGAATTTGACAGACGTTCATTGGGTTATTGAAGGATCCCAGAAACCTACTGTAACTGTCATAAATCTGCTGTAGTGTACTTCTGACTAGGTCCAGCAGCACTGGAATGTGAATGTCACGTGGAGTGACGAATGCTGATGAGCAATGCACGTTAACTCTGTTTGCTGATTCTAGAATATTCAGAATTTCTTCATCTGGTTCCTTAAAAACAAGAAATCACTGACTATATTACTCATTCTAATCATTCTGCTAAGGTTGTAGAGTCGTTTATATTTGTTTCTGTCACTATTTGGAAGCTCCTCTCTGTATGTAAGCAGAAACTAACAATGCTTACTTGGGACCGTCCTATATTGAGAACCACATATTCGGCCTGGTAAAAATTTAATAATCCAAAAAAACCTTACGCCGAAAATTTGGTTTTGTTAGTTAGAAGCATCCTCAGAACAAGCAGATAAGAGCACATACACAACACAAAGTTGATAGAAACAAAGAGGTTGGCCATCAATGTTGCTTTCTGAAATGAACTGAAGGGTGGATCGAGATAAAATGCAGTTTTGAGTTGTTGAACTTTTATCCTGAAGTCGTATGGGTCATTCAGACAGTTTTTAGATATCAGACGATTTTCCTCGATGTAGACATCTCTAACTAGATTCAAAACTAAGCAGCTTATGCCACTTTGCTACTTAGTTGCACAAATCATACGTTTCCTAAACTGTCCCAGAGTCATAACTTTGAAGAGCGGGTGAGCGGGTCAATAAACACGAATGCAAGAGAGATACCGCAAAAAATTCGCTAATATATTTTTCTACAGATTTTATATGCTATGAATGCTAAAGGTCGACGTTCGGTGTATAAGTGAAAACTAACGAAATACACCTACCGTTTCATGAGTTTTATCTTTTCACTCACCGTCAGTAGTCCTGCTGGTAACTTTGTTCTAAGAGTTTCCTCATTCATCACCAAGTTGGGGGTTAGTATAATGGGCAAACTGTACAGTGTGGCTGGTAACCAATGTATAGCAAACACTGCGACAGTGGGAAGCCGTTCTACATGCTGAAAAAGCAGCCGAAAAAATGAGATGTTCTTTTTATTTTTTATACAACAACGTTCGCGAAAACTACCGATGGGCGCTTAAACGAGAAGTTTCGAAGTTCAAAAAAGGAATTTCCCACCTCATTCAATGTCGATTTTGTTTGACATAGTGCCAAATACCTTTGTGATGATATGAGCATTATTCCAAAACACCGTACAAAAAGATAGAAATGGTTATTAAAGTATTTCCAGTCTGTTATCCAATAGGAATCTCTATGGTCCCAGTATAATTCGGCGAATGCTGGATAATGTTGCACAGTGTTCAGAAAAAAGTATGTGGTCATTGCAAGTATGTCCGCGATGCCCTGCAACCATCTATATAGGCTGGAATAGCAAACAACAGACTGCGTAAAAAAGATTACCAGAAAATGTTTCTTCCCAACTAGATTTGGCAATCTATCAATGCTAATTAGAAAGCGTTTTCCTGAGAAACAAATGTGTTTCAGGTGTGTTGGTTTGCTTGCTCTAAGAATGATGGAAAACGACAAAAAACTATTCTGGAATGTCTACTACCACGCTGCCAGAATCGTACTAAGAACGATGAAAACTCCACATTATAATTCATGTCTTATGAACCTGTGAGAGAAGAAGTCTGTAGAAGGGTAGTCGATATTTCTTATAGAAAATCATTCCTCGGCTGATTGTCAGAAGGATCAAGAGATAGAGAGGAAGTGAACAGGCACTTCCAATCCAGAAGATGAGGTTTGGTATAGAGAATCCCATCTGAAATAAGTTCTACGTTTTTCTCGATATGATACTATATACACCCTAATCAGTGTCAATTTCAAAGTTACAAGTTTGATTGGTCACATCACAATGATAGATAGTGGTGGTCCATAATCGATCTCCAACTCTTTTACTTTAGGCATGCTCTGATGTATTCGTGGCCACGAATACGCGGCGGGTGGCAATGACCTCTTTGGACCTCTCGATTGTTGCTCCGGGTGGCTTACCAGGCCATCAACAACAAATACAAACCATGTGTAGAAGTATTTTATACGGACGGATGGATGGGAACTAGATCCAAAAAAACCAATTAGGAAGGAAAAGCGCGGCAGAGTTTGTCGATCTTATTTGCCACGGCGCACGGGCGATACGTGAAGACGCAACAGACTGTTAAACACCCGTTTTGGTATGACGCCCGTTTATTTCGGACAATGGACGCACTTCTGGACTTTCTGGACGTAGAACGGTCCTGACGGGTGGGGGTATTGTGTTAACGCATTCACATCAGCACGCTTCTATTTTAAGAAAGTTTCGATATTGAAGTAACCATGTCTATTAGGCAAGTTGGATGATCTTTCTATCACTAGAATGGAATTGGAAGAGTTGGCGTCTATGATCTCTTAGCACGTTGTGGTAACGGCTTTTTGGGGTCAAAGTTTTATGCGCGGCGGAGTAATTGTCTAAGTTGAGATTTTCACTTTATCAATTGTTACTCAACACTTTCCAGGTGAATTATGAGGAAAAAATAAAGGTGGCCATTATTGGTAGTGTCGTAAATACAATGGTATCAGTTCTTTTATACCCAATTTATGTCAAGTTTCACACGATTTTAATTACTCTTCAACAAACCGTGGATTTCTTTGCTTGTTTACAACAACTCACATAGAATTGTTCCGTTTTGTCGAAACATTCCAGAAAACATTTACTTTTACCACGCTTTTCTCAATAACAATTAATGAAAACAGGATCGAGTGAGAAATAGGAAGCGATAATAACAATCGCTCAGACCTAATGACAATTGTAACATTAAGCAGGAGAATAAAAATGTTAAATCTTCACGTAGTCAAAACATACGAAATCGCTACAGTCTTCACACACAGGGGTTAACGAATATGTTATTCATTGCATGAAAAACAACTATATTTAACATACCCCCGGTATCTAATCCAACCCGACCGTATAGGGTGTGCCAAATTTATAATTTGTTGTCTCTCTCCGGAATCGGACCTGCGAGCAAACGGTTCGTAGCTGAGCGATAACCACTGCGCTGCGACAGCGCACAACTGATAAGCTCTAGAATCGAAGACGTGTGTCCATCTCCAAACACATCGGAAATTGAGATATACAGTACCCTTCCATCTTACAGTTGGCGACGATAATGCCTGTCCTTAGAAAGTATCCCAACTGTAGGCGGGCTCTGGTAACATACCAATATATAATTCATAGTGTTCATTTCCTCGACAGAGACATCAATCATAAGATCAGATCTATCGCACCGAGCGAGCGTACGTTGCTGATGAGAGAATATGTAGATCAAAAATACACAGCAGAGTGTAGCTAGAGCGGTGGCAAAAACGTATGGAATAATCTATATTTCGTATTTGTCGCTTCACGTCGTTTTGACGAGGCGGTGATCATTTCATGTATACTTTGAACATATCTTATTTCGAGTAAACATCTTGACCGCATTCGTTCATTGAAAAACATCATGCTCAGCTTTTTGTCGGTTCTGGGTATGGATTCAGTGAGATGCCATAAACATATTTGAAGAAAGCTGGTTGTGAGCATGCGTTTGGTAAATGAGTGAAATATGAACAAAACATTTATTACAAACAATTTAGATAGAAAGTTATTCAACAATATGTGTGTTCAAAACAATACATAAAAAAACTGTTTTCATGGAAAACATAACCGGTAATTTTAGTGGAAGGCTGTGGTCACTAGGAATGACGAGCACTTTCTGACGAACTGCAATGAGCATGGCCGGCCAACTATGTCAAGTAGCACTGCCAAAAGTATAACCTTTTGTCCTCTCGTATTTTTTCATTTACCCGTGCAGCACACCGAAATGGGGGAAAGGCTCATTGTTTTCTTTTTTCTCTTCGTACAGTTTAGAGAAAATATGGCGTAGGAGCAGACGACGTGTCGATTTTCAGTTTACGTGCCACCACTGACGGAAGTACAGCTCCAAACACAGCTTGACGAATCGATCGATTGAACACAAGGTAAATTATTCCGGCGCTACCTGAAAAGATGAGATATGGGAAAATAGGTGCTGTAGAATGTTTTTTTAGAAATATTCAGTGATCATTGACAACAGTTTGTGATTCATAGCAATAAACATCAAAATACATCTAACATAGTGAAAACATAAGTAATCTATACAAGTGTTCGATGAAACAGTTTTCATGTTGCACTGGTGCCTTTTGAACATACTGTTCTGACTTTTGGTCTACTGAAAATCAGTCATCGGTCAGACTAATATTTTCCTGGCAATCGTGAATATTACACTAATTCAAATTGCAGTAGCTTTCCTACGTGTGTTGATGCTCTACAAAAATCATTCAATTCTATGAAATCTCACAAAGAAAACTCTCTAGTAATAGTAAGGTAACACACCGCTACTCCACTGCCAGGCTATTTGGCCCGTCAGAATCATCCATGACGGCACGGGACAATACTGCATGTAGACATAGATATAAGCAGCCACAATGTTGAGAAAACAAATAAGAAATGACTGAATAAATACCTAAATCGTGTGTCAGATTTCAGAAAAAGGGTATGGAATCTATGAAATGTTATTGTTTCTCAACAGCGACTCAAAGCTCCATGCAAATGAAAATTGGCAATTTTATGCTCCGAACAAAAAAGAAATTGCGATAAACTTTAAGCTGTTAGTATAATCTGTTCCACATCCAGTCACTGGGTTGAACTATTTAGAGAGAGTTTTAACATTTCAAACACTAATCCAAGCAGTTTCAGAGTACCTATTATTGAAAACTACATGTAGTTCTTCATGATGTGAGACGAATATCAGAACAAAACTATAGTCTAAGAGTTTTCGAAAATCGTTCACACTTCCGTAATTTTTTATCCATAGTCACTACTAGGAACTGGTGGTAACTTTTTCAAAGCCATTGTGTTCATTGAGCCAGTAGCCGTGTGATAATTTTCACGGTAGTGGGCTAGGGATGGGTGAAAATAGTCTAAGAGAAACAGATAAACAGGTTTACATGTTGATGCAATCTCGTTCAGCTGTACTTGTAGTTCGATTCCACTACAGTTTCAACGTCAAACGCAAACACAACCAATGCGACTGACAAAATTACAACCCGATATGGGAGATCTGGGAGTTCTGACCTGTCTTTGTACAATGCCCGTTGCCATATTGTTTCCTTTCGCGCGAAGAGCCAATCGAAAGCATATAAATACATAGAGGCTTGTTATTGCCACAGCTGCAATAACATTGTTGACAGCGTGAAAAATGTTGGAGTAGTCAAAGCTTCGCTGAAAAGGAAGTTCAAACATTCAATCGTTCTTCTTTTGACCTTTTTTCAGAATATTTATTCAACGCATTCATGTATTTTAACACATAGTATAACATGGTGTTCTCTTAGCTTCATGTTTCATGTACGGATTCAACAGGCTTTTGACTTTGGATCATACTAAAACTACTTTTAATAACACGAGAAGGAGCTTCATAAGGTTTGCCATTTAACATAGCACGTTCGCTAATTCTGATGTGTTTTCAACGCCTACCGCGTTCGAGTCAACCAGGAACATGTCTCTTACCGCGTTGGGTATCATCGGATCAAAAAACCACGACATATACGTAGAGTTAAACGTGGCCACGGGCGTGAATATAGCAAGGAGAAAGAACCAAAGACAGACAAACAGCAACAGAATATCTACTCGATTTCCCTGAAAAAATTATATAATTCCTAAAATTTGTGATAAAAATTGTGACTGTAAATTGGTAAGTGACATCAGCTGATTTACACAATTGAACATGGAAGACCGGAGTACAGTATCAATATATAATCGAAACCTGTCAATTTGAACACAACTCACTCGAAAAACTGATTCGAGGGCCGCAACTTCACATAATTCTTGACATCGATTCAACGCCAGAAGAACACAAGCGAAACAGTTGGCACACCAACATCCTGTCAGAATCAAGGGTGCTCGATCAATAATCACTTTGTTTAGAGCATGTGAAGTGTCGAGTCTTGACTAATGCACATCGAATAGACTAAGCACGATCTCACGAGGCTACGCAATTTCTAGAGAACCAAATGAGTGTTCATGAGGTTTTTTTATTTAGATTTCAACCAGAAAACTCGTTCTTTTGATACACTTAACATTTGCTTATACATAATTTGTGAAACGGAATTTGTCTAGACATAGTTGTTGGTTGACATAGTTTGTGAAATAGAGTGTTGACTCACCGCACCCTACGGCCCCTAGGATACTTAAAAGCAAGGGATTGGTGCAGAACACCGCGCCCGTCATGGCAAAATACCCGGTTGCAATAGAGTTCACAAATAGAGAGATCACATCGAAGATTCCCAATACGAACATTATTTTGTAACAGGATGTTTCAAACATTCCATTGTTTTTGATTGCGATTAGACACGGGATATAGATAGCCTGCAATTAGGAGGAATACAACATGATAAATGATAGGCTCTTCATGGTCAGGTTGGCAGCCGGGTGCTCCGGTGGTTAACGTTCAGCCGTCGCATCACGTGACTCGATCCTCACTTACCGCTTGTATCTGTCTGGCAGACCGCATGAGCACCAACGTCTAGCGGTAACGAACTCTCCCCTACCTACCCCTTTAACTCCCAGAAGTTCGGGTTGAATGTAAAACTTTCGGCGTGAAGCGAGTTTGAACTTGCCGCACAAATGCGGCACAAAACTGTTGCCCATGATTGACAAGCTGGTGATTGCTTTGCTATAATAGAAATTACTTCCGTGCCCGCACTTTCCCTCTAAGTCCTTTTCATGTACCCCTGTAAGTGCCAGATTATGTTGTTCCCGTTCAACAGCCTGTTTTTCGCAAAACTGTTCTTCATGTCGGATTTCGATAAGTCACGCCCCTTCAAGTACCCCTCTAACTCCCCCAGGTTCTGTGCGAGAATCACCATTCTCCACGCTCTACGAAAATTTCGTTTACGGTTAAAGGGACCGTACCTCTATGATGTGCAATGTAAGTAGTTTTTTGAAAATGAAAAAAAATGTCATTTATTCTGTTTTGAGATGAAAGTTTCACACGTTACATACAGAAAATGCAGAAAACCACATTATTGTTGAGCAAATTAGAAGCCAACAGAATTCAGGTTACTGTAATGCAGAAATACCTGCTTTGTTGTTTTCACGATATTTTCAAATCCTCTATCACAGCTTTAATCGTGGTATTCTTGTTTTGAATACGGTTTTGTATTTTTATAGAAAATTAGAAAATTGTGTACGTAGGTGAACTCGGCGGTGTATGAACTATTAGAGAGGAACGATTCCTTCAATATTGAATAATGTGTGTCTGTAAGATAAGACCAGAGTAATAAACATATGGAATAGGCGGTAAACAAATTCATTCATCGTTTTTGTTGAGAGTCAAGAAAGAAAATGCATGGAACCATGTTTTTTTGTTTTTTGAGCCTTGTTTTTTTTTTCAAAGAAAAACCCGCAATAATACCTGTAAAATGATTCCAGTGATGACAAAATATGCTCCAATATGTGGGTGTTTCGTGCCCATCTGATACCATTCTTCTAAACTTTTTCCGGAACAGTTGTAGAGTTCTGCATCTGGTTCACCGGACAAGAGAGTGTGGAAAAGTGACAGGCGCAGATTCAAAGCGGTCATCCTAACATGTTGGTGGATGAGTTCAAATATATAAATATCAAAACCAAACGAGCTTCAATATTTTAACAATCAGCGGAACTTTTTTTAATTTATTCAATTTTCCAGCTGAGTTGAGGAGAGCTGAGTTATAAGTGGAAGGAACAATATTCAACTTCGCACAGCCCGAGGAGTCCACAAGCGTGCAATAACACGTGTTCAATACACGTGCAAAATAAGTTCAAGAGTGAACTGTAAGCTGAAAACATCAGAGTGTCTGGACATTTTAATCGGATCCTGGATGTGTCGCTTCGCGTCATTTTCTGAATACGGGCTCAGGATTACTTGAACACTACAAACGACGTCAATAGAGAACTTCACACCGGTTTCAATTAAATAAGCCCGAAGAAAAATTACAACATGTTGTTGTTGGAAACTGAATCAATTTTCAGTTGCTATACGTGTCTTATACGCAAACGGTGAATAGCTTTAAAATGAACGTTTTGATGTAAAGTTATACGGGACAAATACACCCTAGGAATAAAAAGGCATGCATATTAAACATGAACTATTCATGTTGAACCCTAATCAGTAATGCTGATGTACACGGCTTATGTTGCTAGGGTGAAATAAGTGGTTGCAATTACACATAATTTTGAATTCACTCAAACAAACTCTAAGAAAAAGTTTCAATTGCGGTAAATGTGAATGAAGATGTTTGGAATATAGTAAGTCATAATTGTATTATGAACCGTTTCGAACTATCGAAATGTAATAGGTTGTAATTCAACTATAAACAGCTGAACAATAAACTATGTCTGAAGACATAAGATGAAAATGAATTCTACGAGGTGGACTCAGAAAATCGTCACGACTCGATACTCGACTAATACGCTTTGAAAACATCTGTCCCAAGAAGCTTGGAAGTAAATTGTCGATTGAGCATGCATGTGTTATGTAAATTACTTCTTGGTAATACTAGGCAACACAGGTGCATTTCAAGTCTTCAGTCATAACAGGTCCTCAATCGATTTCTGCTAAACGAACTCTTCGTGTAGAAAAACAAGAACAAAACTACCCATGTTGAGGCGAATGTTGTTTATGTCGATGTTATCGGACCGTCTGTTTCTAAGTTTTTAATTGGTCATTGTCAAAAACTATAGGAACTAACAACATCAAAAACAAGCTGAGACTCATTTTCGAACATCACTGAGAAGTTAAAAATCTTCATTAGTCATTTCCTCGGAATAAAAAAATCTTGGTTCGAAAATTAATTGAAAGCGGCTTCTGCAAACATATTTCCAACTAATTCAGGTTCTACCAATTCACCATTTCAGGTATAGAGGTAACCAATTCACGTTTAGAGAAAACCTATTTCAGACCAATAACTGTATAAACCGAGAAAAGCTAAAGTACCTTCCAAGGTAGAGCACAAAGTAGTGTGCTGGTGAGAAGGGTTCAGACGCGCGGAAGATTTTTAAGCTCCCCGCGCCATCGGTGAATACGAACCAATGGTTGACCACAAATATAATGTGTAAACATGACAAACTGCTGAATATGTGTGTCGCAAATTCTCACTCCAGCAGTGACAACTGCTGCAATCTGACTACCAGAGTGGTTTAGGCCAAAACAATTCACGTCGTACATTACCGGTATTTCAGATCACAAAGGCATGAATCGCACGAACTGTGATACGCTTAAAGGGGGGCAGAAAGGAAAGCTAGTTTAGGTACCCCGGGGTACCGGAAATATAACGTTGCGCGCGCCAATACAGGCAAACGTGTGTCAACCGTATGCAAATTAGGTTCGTTAGTTTGAATGAAAAGTTGTACTCATCGGTTTCTCTTGATAATCTCTTTCATATTAACGTTCCTTTCTGTCCCCCTTTAATGGTGAATTGTTTAGGGTGGTTTGGGAATTGAATTGAATTGGAATTGGAATTGAAAAGAAATGAAAACCAATTCCAAAGAATTGAATTGAATTGGTTTTTGAGTGAAACCAATTCCTAAGAATTGAATTGAATTGAATTGGTTTTGTTAAGAGAAAATCGGAATTGAATTGGATTGTTTTTTCGACAGCCAGAATAAAAATGGAATTGAATCGAATTGGTTTTTCTTGAGAATTGGTAAAAAGCATTGGAATTGGTCCGGAATTGATTCAGAATTGAAATTTTAAACGTGTTGAAATCGACAGTTTCTTGGTCTGTTCTATCTTGTTCAAATGTATTTGTTGTAAAAAGCAACAGAAAAACTGTTTACCGGCTTTTTTTGCAGAAAAAATGCATTTAGAATTGAAATTGGAATTGATTCTTCAAGAATTGGTTGGAATTGGTCGGAATTGGAATTGAATTTAATTGATTTTTGGAGTTGGTTAACCACTCTAGAATTGTTAGTTACAGAACAAAATACAAGTAGAAAAAAATCAATTCGTTAATCTACGTTGCAATAAGTTTTCCGACAGGATGCAGAATTTGTAACCTCACAACGGCGTCAGTGTGGAAAAACCTAGTTCCTCCACAGATTTGAAAAAAAAATGTGTGAAAAATGAAAGAAGTCAACTTTCCATATCATTTTTAAGTTTATACTATTGAGGTTGTCATAAGGCTATACTAAGGCTAAGAAAGGCTTTACTAGAATGGATGTCAGAAAGAAAGGTTTACTCATCTGCTCACACGAACTAAGGTTCCATTATGGAACTCACAAAAAAGTGTTTTAAGAAGCTATATCGAGAAATAAGTGATATACTCCTGACTCAACACTACTCGCCGCTGGGCTAATGTTAATGCACTAGTTACCGCAGGATAAGTAGAACAATGGAGTACCAACAGATATCTTAATTGAAAAGCTGGTGATATATGAAGTATGGGCAATGAACTTTATTCTCGACACGGCATAATTGCTTTCATGGAAAACAATTGATGACTGAATAAGTAAGCTGTTACAATTATGGTGTCTGAGGGAATATTCACAGTTGTCAGTACTCGGTACAAGTGAAGAGACATCTATACACTAATAAAATATACAAAAACTAAAACCTGAGCGACTATAAAAGTGTACGGCTAAACACTGTTTCAACTTTGTAACACCCAAAGGTGAGTTACGGGAATAGAGCCTTTTGAAGAACCGTTCGACGATTTATTATCTCAATTAGTGAGTGTCTCATATGAGGAAAATGATCCTTAAAAGAGGCTGCTCTCTCTAACTGAAAAACAAATCTGTTTTTTTGTCATAGCTCGTGTATCGAAAGCGAGAAATCTTAGGTTAAAACCTCTGGGTGACTAACTCAAACGGACCACTTTGCCGCAATCTCGAAATAGATTTTGTGGATTGTTTCTGTATTCGGAAAACTCAAAAACTGGGTTGTGGAAGTTTTGAATCAATTGAATTGAATGTGAGAGTTTCATTGTCCGTGCACATACAGCTGGGAATCTGAACAAAACTACGTCTGATCAAACGAATCTTCAAGCGTAAATAACGAACAGAAGACTGAACGTTCTTTACTCACTGCTTGTACCAGTTTTGTGTTCAGCGTGAATTTTTGAACTGGTCAGAGCTATTTTGTTCTCGGAGATTCAGCGAAACGGAAACGGACACTGGTGAGGTCTCAAGTTCGAAATGAGCTCGTGAACTCTAACAAGCAACTAGAATGCTGGTTGTTCAGGTTGCTTTGGTGACACTACTCTGATTCTGAATTTAAAATAACAATCTAGAAATTGGAAATTTGACTTCACATATTTTTTTCAGCATAAATATAATATACGTAAAATGTACTTCATGACATGATAACGGAGAAATACATACATCGTTCAGTTACAAATGTGGTAAACCAATTGCGTTGACTTGGTTAAAGTTAATTTCAATCGAATTCTTGAATTTCATCACAATTGTAAATGAGGGTAACTCCATCAATCATTTAAAACGGTTATGTCGTAGATAGAATGTAGTGGGACTAATAAATACAACACTCAACAATCTAATAAAACAATTTATGGGCCCTCCCAGGCTGCCCTTAGGTTTTGCATTTGATCCTGCACGAAATTCCGTCGATGTAGGCCGTGTACCTCCAGTTTTCTTTGTTTCCAACGAAATAGCAAAGGATAAATATTTATGAGAACTGGTGTTCCGATCAACGAAGAAAACTCCTGAAAGCAACGTATTGTGTTTGAGTTCCAATAACACCTTATGTCTTTTGGTGCACTTACCTCGCTGCAATCGAATGTAATTTAGTCTCAAGTTTCTCAAAACTTGCGGTGGTATTAGCTCTGGTAGTTTGTTAATAAGCATCATGAACTTTCAAAATGATACTTGAAATTGGTTGTTGTTGGAAACTGAAGACGCTTCTGGTGAACTCAAAAAGCATTCTAGTCAAAATATTGCCGCCAGACGAAATATTTTAGTGAATATATGATTTTTTTCTTTTTCTTTAATGTGAGTGTGTTGTTCAGTTACCTACAGAAATAATCACGTAAAATGTGGGAACTTTGGCAACTGTTTCACGTGACTACTTTTTCGATCAACAGTATAGTTTACCTTGTGACGTGTGAATTGTACCAAAGTAGAGGTTTCAATGCTCACAACAAATAAAGCTGATCCAATAGTAATGATCATTGAGGTAAGAAACAGAAGAATGATGGGCATCACGAGCTTACTTGCTCGCAACGACTGTGTATCCTCGAATCGAGCTCCGAGAGAGTGTTGAGTGGTAAAAAGACTCAATCTGCAAATGGTTTATTCTGAAATACAAAATCTTTCACAACCACTATTTCAACTGCCCTATTCATGTCGTTACAACAATCAAATCACACATTTTCACGTTATCGATCGTAGCTGTCTAAGGCTGCGTTCACACTTCGCGCCTCCAACTCGAGCCGCTGCATCTGGATGCAGCGGCCAAAAATAACAAAGGCTGCATTTCATTCAAAAGCCGCTGCATCCGGATCTGAAAGCTGAAAGCCGCTGCTTCTTGCTGTCGAGAAGTATGAACCTACTTGGAGGCCGTTACGATTTTCTCAAACTTGAGCAAAATTCAAACATTGATTTTTGAAATCTTATGTTCAACTGGGGAATGTGTTCTGCTCTTATGTACGCTTTCTGCTTCGATGAAACCACTGATAACATGGTTCCAAAGATAGCTCGAGCAATTTTCAGTTTTTGCCTCAAACGTGCAGAAACTACAGAGCGGCAGGGACGAGGAGCCATTCTGAACGAGAAAGAATAAAATTATCAAGGCAAAATAAGTTGTAACCATCTACTCCGTGAAAACAGACAGTTCATGACAATTTTATGATGAAAAATAATAGCTCTGACGGTTGCACACCGGTATTTCCACTATAAAATTGCTGCTCACTGATGATATTGTTCCAAACACCTGACAGAACTTTATTAAAAATGCAGAATGGGAACAGAACAACAAATAAACTCAAGTTACAAAGAAAATGCAAGCACGGAAGTGGCCGCTGCCTTTGATTGCAAGCAAAGGCAGCGGCTTCTTGAGTTGGATGCAAAAATATCCCAAACCGGCGGCAAAAGTGAGCGGCCGCTGCAAAATAAGTATGAACCTCCTAAATGCACCTGGGTGAAACCACTGATAACATGGTTCCAAAGATAGCTCGAGCAATTTTCAGTTTTGCCTCAAACGTGCAGAAACTGAAAATTGAGCAGAGTAGGATTTATTCTACAATTTGTTGACACTAGGGTTGTTGATCAATCTTGAAAAGAAAAACGATTTTTTCGAGTTCCGTCTTTTGGCAGAATTGAAACTTTCGATTTGCGATTTGTTCCATTCTGACAAAAATCGGAATCGACCATCAAATGCATCCTTGTTGTCAATATGTGTTTGTTAACGTGGGCTCGAAAATCGATTTTAAAATATTTAGATTTTTGAGAGATTGTCCGAGTTCTCCGTTTTTTCTCCGTTCAATTTTTATTTTCGATTTTCTATTCCAAGATCGAAATTCGGAAATCGAAACTCGACTTTTTTCGACTTCAATCGGTTTTCGATTTCGATTATAAAAACCCTGATTGTTACAGACGAAACCATGTTCAGCAGAGCTTAAAATCGTTTTTGATATGGGATAGAGGGGCACAATAGCCTTAGTTTCTTCATATGGCTTTTGTTAGCTGTTTGTATTGATATAGCTGTGAACCAGCCTACTCTATCGTCTCACCTTAGTCTCTTATTTGTTATTTTCCTGATGCAAAGGAAAATAGCAGTGCTTAGGGCGACAATACCAAAGTAGATCAGGAAGAAAACACGACCGACTACTCCGGACGTGGCCGAACTAAAATACGCCAGCTTCAAACCCTCAACATGCCGTCCCAAATAGGCTGATGGGAAGTTGTTAACAAGAATGAAAATCCAAGCTACCCACTGAAATTTAAAAGTTAAGATAGTTTCGCACGACCTACGTTTTGTAACTCATGTTTGTATACAAACTCAGCCCGATTACGTTTTGTTACGTTGAGAAGGAAGACCGTTTATTTAACAATTGCAATCTGACATCATACACGGAATTTCAACTCCTTTTCGACTTTCCTAGAGATCAATTTTGGGTACTCCGACTACTCTACCTCGTACTCGATACGTGTTTGTACTCGGAGTGAACCATTGACCGAATACCTTATTGTTTTCCCATTTAAAATATTGCAATCATCATTATAAGTAATGTTACGTTTTCGGGTTCAGATACTCACTTGAAGGTTCAATTATTTGTGTATTCTATCATGTACCTCATATAACGTAATACATCCCACATAAGTTAAAACATCGACTAAACCCGGTTCAAAATCCCAAGGAATCTTTGTTAATACCCCGGGTGATACGATAGCGAAACCGGCCAACAAGAAGTGCATCTTCTCGTAGGAGAGGGAGAATATTGTTGCCAATCCTCTTTCCAGGCCGAGAGCCAGCAGAGCATAGTTGTACAGAACGTCGCTCGTTGATGTTAACGACATTTCTGCTGCACACTGTTCAAAATGTGTCAGCAGGGCGCATGGAGGCTGAAAAGGTGATCAAAAAGTATTTGAGCTCAGGGAAGTGCTGGTAGCTCAAGGGAAGGTGCTACTGAGGTTCGATGGTCTGAAGGTCTAGTTCCAATGTATCAGTTTCCCGATGTAAATTCAATATCCCAAGGTCTCATTGTATTGTCTCAAAATCTCGCTTCATTGTGAACTGTCTCATTTTTAGTTCGATATATTTTATGTTTTCCTTTTTTCATTTGCTCTATTATTGGTCGCTTTTCTGCCTCTCGGGAATTCCAGCTAGGTACATTCCGGTTCATGACAAACTTTACATAATTTCATAGAAAATGTGGCAGGAAATCAGTTGAACTTGACGTAAATTGACGATGTGAAATGGACGGCGTAAGTTTTCAATTCATGACTTGTCAACTACCGTCGCTTGGAAAGCGCTAAGTAGGAACTGTGCAGAACGTTTCGTTGTCAGAAGGCTCCGAACAGACAAGCCGGCGTTGATACTCAACAGTTGAAGACGGAAACTTGGGTGGAAAATCTGGAAGAAGTGTTCTGATTTAGTGTCTACATCGCTCATAGTATTTGGTCGGCTAGTGAACATGTGGAATGGCGTAATATATCTACTGAGAGAACATCTGAAAAATCTACTTCAGTTTGAACTATCTGGCGCTGTTCAAACGGCTGGGCAATAGATTTTCATGTTGTTGGCTTACGGGGCCCGATGTTGGTCTCAGTTACATTGCTCGGGATTTGCAATTATAGCTGAGGTTTCGAAATGTCCTTTCGCTTGCTTGAGATATAGTCTGACTACTACGGTCCTCACCTTTAGTTTATATCTTTTGATACTCAAAAGCACTATTTGTGTCAGTCCGATAAGATTGAGTAGAACAACGAGAAAGTATATAATCATGATTGTTGGATCTTTCACCATGCCTTTGGCAGCAGTGCAGTTGTTTTTGTTCTCTTCCAGGACTTCTTTCAACATTCTGAAAAACACATTCCGTCTAATATTTTGGCTCAGAGTACTTTTGCTAGAACATCCCGGCACCTTCAATCGAGTCTGCGCCTCTCGCTTTGCGCACTATTACGCGACACTCGTCTCCCGATGGTATGTTGAAGCAAAAAAAAGGTTTATGTTAGAGGAGATGGGATGAAAAGGCTGGATTGTTGATTACTTCGGCCTCTGTAATGAAACCGAGACGGTTCACTAACAATATGAGAAATACGTACCAAATTTGATTAATAGAAAAACAAAACAAGAGCACCATTAGGTCATTTTTGTGCATCGCATTCGGACACAGAGTAGCGGTGGATAAAATTCTCATTTTAAACTTAGGAATATTCAGCTGTCGTGGTCCATTTTTGCTGTATTTCTCTGGGTGTTTAAAACTGTTGAGTGTTTCGTTATCGGACTTAACAAAAAAAAAGATTAGTTCTATATACGAGATACCACGGTTTAATATATCTTCTAATATATTATCATGTGCAAAACAATTGTATCGAGTATGTGTCTCCCAACTTTTCTGAGATTGCAGCTTGTAAACCAGTTAGTTGAGACGGGATCTATCTGTTCTAGATGATATCCTGTACAAGATGTTGTATATAAAAGGCGCCTACCAGTCGCTAATACCATAACTGAACATGCGTTCTTTTGTGATCTTCTTCTTTTTGGTGCTCTGCCTTCTCGCAGGTAATATTTACTCTCTACAGCGATTTGACGTTTTGCTCTAATAGGTTGAGCTCACATTAGTTAAGTTTACAATGCAGTTAATTGGATTTCAGCTAGACTTTTTATCAAATAAACGGTCAAAAATGATTCAAACTCTGCACTGTGTTCACAATTTCGAATTTGAGATTTACTTTTCCGACATTTGATGAAAAAGAGCTTTCTGCTCAAGTTCTCGATAATTTTTCAGAGCATAAAACTCAGTGGGCAAAACGTTGAGAACCGTTATTTATTCCGATTTCCATTTCAGTTGTCAACGTTGCCGATGCCAGATCTCGTCATCGTGGAGTGTAAGTTATTAAATTTGTCGAACTGGTTGATTGACTGACATATAAACTGTCACATTTCGAAACAGACTAGCACAATCATAGAGTCATGATGCAACATAATAGACATGAAGGATTTAAAGTGTAGAGATTCTTCTTACTATTGGTTGTTTTCAGATCTCATCGTCATGCCAAAAAGGGCGGTGTACAATTGGCTGCTGGTAGAGCCAGAACCAAGGCACTCAGAAAGGCTATCCACAGTTAGTTTGTTACCAAATAAATTTGATGTGTTCTCATTCATAATACAAAAGTCAATTATCTGAGCTCAGAGCCGTTCTAAAGATATATTTCAAGTCGCGAAGATTCGCGAATTAAACACCGAAATGTACAAAAACTTGTCGAAGTGTCTAAATCCGACATAACATTTGCCTACACTGAGACTCAAACGTGAACTTTTGCAACGTATAATTGTGCATTCAAAATTGCTTGTATAATTACATATAATGTCACACAGGAGCCCAAGTGAGAAAGGCCCGCATCGTCAAGAGACGCCGCAACCTGAAGAAGCAGAGACAGCTCAGACGCCGTCTTTCCAACATCAGAAAAACCAACCGCGGATAAATGCCTCAGTCTTCAGAATCGATATTTATTGTCCCCACGCATGCTAAATAAAGTGAATCAACCATTTCTTGTTCCTCTGTTTTTATCTATCCAAACGTGTTTTCTACAGACATTTGATTATTGATTCTATCAAGTGAAGTGCAAAGAATGATCAGATTTCACCTCGCGTTTCCGGTGAAGATGTTTTTATTTTACAACACTGACTTCGATTTCGTGTTGTGATCGATGTATAGAACCACATACAATAACGAGCGGCTTGAAAGTAGTCGCTCGCCCAGAAAATAGTTTGCAACAGTCGAAAAACATTAAAAGGTTCTAGAACAAAATGTAAGAAACTAATACTTAATTGGGTATTTCTGAATGGACTGAACGACGGAATACTGGAATGCATAAATTTAAAGGTGAAAAATACATTTGAATAAGTTATCCATCATATAAGAATGGGCAATTTTGGTTGAAAATTTGTTTAAAGCTGCTCTGTAGATGAGACGACCGCAAAAGAAAGTAAGGGGTAAGTTTTCAGAAACGCTCACATCGATAGTGCGTTGGGAATTAGAGATACGTATGACAGTCAATCCAGAAAAATACTCTCAAATTTCTCGGGTTCAATCATCGGAAAAACTCGTCGAGCTCTTATGAAGATACATGTAGAGCGCTCGTTTTCCTAGCAATGAAAATAAATAGCCAAATCTATTGAGAAAACGGTTTCTTATTATTTGTAAGCAGACGAGAGAGTGTGTAGATCGAAGATACGCCGACCTCTCGGGAAAGTCCGCATTGAACTACACGTACAAAAAGAGTGTGTCAAAGATCGAAATCATTAACTCGAGGTAAAATCTCACTCTGCACATCTAGAGAGTGGTGGGGTAATTTAGAAAACCTAATCAAAATGGAAACGTGCAGAATTGAATAAGAAGGACATTCGTTATTTTAGTTTGCGTGTCAGTGACGTAGGGCAGCTGAATAGAACAACAAATTCGTGCAATATAAATCTTCATATCAAAATTTACGAGATTCAACTAGTCACAACAGAGCGAAACCGAATACAGCCATCTATGTGTGTCACTTTCTTATGGCAAACATTGTGAAACTAGTTTGAGAGAATGGTAACATTTTAAGATAAATCTTTTTAAGTATAGTAGGTTTTCCTTTAATATTTCAGAGGTAATTAACTATGCTCAGAGGATAGACTAGAGTTCAAAAGACAATAACATCAAAAATTAATGAAAAAGCAATGTGAAACACAGAGTGAAAACAAGAAAAACAGCTCCAAGCACAGAATCGTGAGAGAGGTCTAGCAACGATTTTGATTGACGATTTTTGAACTACAGTTCGTGAAATGTATACAGCAGAGTATGAGGTACTGAACGTATACAATTAAACGCCTACCCAATCATTATAAGATAATTTGCAAGGTATTTCAAGTAGTCGTTTTGCAAATTTCAGCTGCACACTCTTATATTTACCACTCACTCTGGTACAATATTTACGAGGGACTTATCTAAACGTTGTGCGAGTTCTAAGAATAATTGTCGAGTAAATACAACGCTGTTGCGTTTAAATATAGACGAAAAAAATCTACGGATTCGAATGGTTTATACTCGCTCAAAAAAAAACGCTGAGCGAGTATAAACCATTCGAATCCGTAGATCAACTCAGCCAGTATCTGAGGTAAACCAACGAGAGAATCCTGATTTGTCAGGATTTAGTCAGGTCCTTGAGCAGATTGAGCTCATTAATTGCATGACTTTGCTGCGCCGAACTTAGCTCCTACTATCTGGTCAACAGTGTCGACACATTATGAAAAAGAAAGCAACACAGATCCAGCAACATATGAAATTGATAACACAGAGTGAAAGACCGAAATTATCTATATGAGCTTCGGAAATTTTGAAATCTCTACGAGCCCACGAACAAATGTCAGAGAATGGATTAAAACACGTACTTTCTGTTTAGAGTACGTTATCAAACAGAATTGTACAACCTGATGAATAACTGTAAAATTGATCACATATTTCATAAGTTTTTGTTTTCATCGTCAAACGGTGTGTCTGTAAAAGCTTTCGATTGAAAAACATTGGGTTTATGATGAATTGTATACATTTGCAATTTGCTGCTCGATCGCTATTGTACATCTAGACGAGTGCTCTCCTTTCCGAGTCAACTTGTAGCTCTGGTTGATAATTAGCTGACAATAGTTTGCGACAGACATAACGTCTTTGTTTACGAGATATATCTGCTGTCGTCGATATATCCTGTATGAGATTGTCTATAAAAGGCGGCTACCAGTCACAAAAGCAGGATCAGCATGCGTTCTTTCGTCATCTTCTTCTTTCTGGTGCTCTGCCTTCTCGCAGGTAACATTTAGTGAACATTTTAGTAACAATCTGAAGACATATAAGAGGCATCCATTTAAATAGTTTTTCAAAATTCAAATATTTTGCAAATCCGGTCAATTTTTTATTTATTGCCGAGAAACCTGGAATATGGTCAGTTTCTGGTTTCGTTTCGCAGACTTTATCGTCCAAATAAATGACGAGGGTCAATTAATTTCTTGAAGTTTGACAACCGTCATTATTTCACACCTTACTTTTGACATTCGTCAGTTACTTGCATACTGAAACTGACCATTGTCAAAACTGTATTTGCAAACCACCTGTCTCAGCCGGGACTCGAACCTGACCCCGTCAGTTCAAAAGCGCAAGCGCTAACCACTACACTACAGCGGCTACTGATGAGGTGCGCGCGTTTCTGTAAGTCATGCCGGGAGCGCGATCAACAGTTAGTCTGGACTTCTTTTTTAATGTCGAGAAAATTAAATTAAAAAAGTTCATTTCGTTTTCACAGTAATTTCATAAGTAACCGGGTTTCTTGATAACCATACCGGTTTTTGGTAATCTTTCAGGTTACCCCATAGGTAACCGGTTGGTAACCTGAAACTTTATTTTGGTTACCGTACAAATAAATGGTAAAACTACAATCAACAAATGAGGGGTAACCGGTTTCTCATTTCAGGTTACCACGCGGTTACCTACTGAGGTAATCAAAAGGTTATTTTACTAAAAACTGGTAACGGTACCAAATAAACCCGGTTACTTATTTAATTCATAGTTCTCATTAAAGTTCATTATTTAAATCTGTCTCGTTATATGAGCGATCAGTACAATTCGGCTGGCGCAGGTTATATCCGCGACAGTCGCTAGCCAAACTACTGACCCAGTAGCGCAGTGGCAGTGTGTCTGCCTTTTGCCCTGGCGCCCGCAGGTTCGATCCCGCGAACATTCTGACAGTGGTCAGAATTACACATATGAACGAGGCAATTCACTGACGAATGCCAAAAAAACCAGAATATTAATTGACCGGCGTCAAAAAGCCCGTTTTCACTTCTGACAGTTGTCAGTAAGTTTTCTGACTAGAAACCGAAGATGTGGTCAGAATTGTGCAAAATTTAATGGAAACATGCTCCATGAGAAAATGACCAGATTTGCATAATATTTGAATTTTGAAAAACTATTTAAATGGACGCCTCTTATATGCAGTACATATATGCGAAAAACTGTTTCATAATGAACACATCTTGATTTTTCGTAGTGATCAGGATTGAGAATGGTTTTTTTTATCAAATATCTTCCCCAGCCCCAAAAACGTTGTCCAATTCTTCTCACCGATTTGTAACCCGTCACAGTTCCCAGTCGAGTGTACGAAAGGTTTTCCTAAAGAACAGAGAGTTTGTAGAAAGTTTTGTTGAAAGTTCGTAGTGATAATTGAACACGACACAATAAGCGGTGTATGAGATCCTCTCGAAAACTAGTACACGTGGAACATTTGCTTTATAGTTAAAACAGCCTACTGTAAATGGTGACACGTACAATGAACACACTGAATCTCCATAATTTCAGTCGTCGACGTTACCGACGCCCGGTCACGTCACCGTGGAGTGTGAGTTTTCGGTTTCGTTACTGGATTTTTCTGCGTTTGTAGTTTCTCAGATGACATCCCAATCACTTGTCATCTGCTAGAGAAATAATTTCAAACAGCCTCAATGTACACAAGAATCCTGACTGGTTTCCTGTTCTATAAGGGATAGAGTTGAAGTTTTTTTGGGTCTCCTGAGGAGAGCGGCATTTAACCATTCGGACTATTAGGATGCTACAGTGTTAAAAACACTTCGTTTACTAATGAAAAATAATTCAATAATTAGATCATAATATTTGTAATTCAATGAATTTCAGAGCTCATCGCCACGCCAAAAAGGGAGGTGTCTCGTTGGCTGCTGGCAGAGCCAGAACAAAGGCACTGAGAAAGGCCATTATCAGTAAGTGTTCTCTGTTCGGTATTTAAGTTCAAAGACACGATTATTCAGCCTATGAATAATAGTTAAACATATGGAACTTAAATCCTTCAGAAGTAGTTCGATTTTTGCGTCAACTTTCATTTCGTATTCATTTTGCGGTATGCCCGTTGGAGTTTGGCGAAACGAAAAAGACGGAGAGCAAATTCACTAAGAATCATAATGATTCGTGTTCAAACTATTCATATTATATTCATAATTCAAAATCAATTCGAATAATTCAGGAGCCCAAGTGAGAAAGGCCCGCATCGTCAAGAGACGCCGCAACCTGAAGAAACAGAGACTTCTCAGACGCCGTCTTTCCAACATCAGAAAAGCCAACCGCGGATAAATGACTCGATTTCCGAATTCATTATTTATTGTCCTTCTTTGTGTGTCATAAATAATTCATCAACTATGTTCACTGCATGCTTTATTTATCATCACTCACGAGAACTTTGGGATTAGCGAAAAGGTGATGGAATGCAACATTTGGGTAGCTCGCTTACACGAAGCTAAAGGTCGAGGTTTTCTCTCAAACACCTTAATATACTCTAATGTATTCTTGTCTTGTTCTCACACTTTTATTTGACGCAATTAAAAACTTTATCAGGTGCAACGCACCGTTTCTTCAAAAAAAGTCGCGCAGTTGCACTGAAAATCTTCCAATATAAACGTGATGCGATAACCTAACGACCCCAATCTCATTGGTTTCTCATGAAATTCTATTGATTGCTATACTACAGCACTAAAAATTCACAGATAGTTCAAGTGGCTCTCAAAAGGTTCTCGTGAGAGAATGAACATCTCATGAGTTTGAAAGAACTGTTACGTCGAAGATTGCATCTCATTACTCCAGTTGAATGAAATCGACTGGTACATTTAATCATCTTCGGGGAGAATCAGGATCTATACATATTTTTTTCAGTCTGCGACAGGTGCATCGAGCAAACTATGGTTATCGATCGTGTGTAGTGTACGTATCGCACACGATTTTGATTATACTTTGCTCTAAGTATCTGCCGCAGACAAAAAAATGAAGAGGCTCTTTGGGTTCGCTCTGTTCAATGCAAGAATATACGGTGAGTGTTGCCCAATTTCAGTGTGTTTGTAGTTTGGTCTGGTTGTTTGGGGGTCGAAGTTCGTACATTGTGGTATCAAACTACAACTACACGATTTGGTCACCACCTATACGGCTTGTGAAACTTAGAATCAACTTGCAAAGCACATCGAAAATCCTACAACACAGCGATAAAGATCAGATGATGTTCTATCAACTTTTACTTGACTGTTACACTCCCTTCTTGTAGATCGTAATTTAATTATGTTATACTCCCTGAACAATTAAAAGCCTAAATTTTCAAAATTTGATTACGAGCCACGTGTCAAACTGGCTCGTAATCAAAATTTGAAACTTTTCGTCAAATTTTTCTCTTATTTTTTTTCAATAGAATTTTTTTATGTTTTTCAGATGGATAGTTAGTCAGCTGTCTTCTCGGCAATGTTTTATCTTGTGACTGCTGCTATTTTGAAAACTTTGGAGATTCCAGAATTATGTTTCGTTAGTTTTTTTTTGCCATTTTCTGTTTGAGAAAGAGAGAGTGAGAAAGATAGAAAGAGACGCAGAGAGCGAGAGAGAGAGAGAGAGAGAGAGAGAGAGAGAGAGAGAGGGGGAGAGAGAGAGAGAGAGAGCGCGAAAACGAACAAGAGAGACAGAAAGGTCAGATAGAGAGAAGAGAGGTGAATAGGTCAGTAATTGAAGTGGGACCATCTAGTAAAATTAAAGTTGATATACATTATTAACATTCTATTTTCGACACTTCAGAATTACAACCAGTTGTATATCTCATCCCGCATCCCCTACTTAGCTCAGCTAACCCAACGAAAAGCGATTTTGCTGCCTGGCACCTCTATACAATTAGATGATTAATTAACTGGCTGCAAATCGATCCGCCCTCTCTGCGTGTCTTCATTTTGCACACTATTTCGTGGCACCCTTGAGCTCTACTCCATCAGACACCTATACAAGTTGTGCTACTCCAGCACTCACGAATATGAGAATTTCTAATAGTCCAAAGCTGTCGGAGCCGCACCGCGCGACCAACGCGTCGCGGTCGGGAGATAGCATACTCTCTGTCCCCAACCGAGCTTGTGTTGTACTAATAGCTGATACCACCCGGCTGACTACTTACTGAATGAATACAAAATATGCGATTTGGATGAAACTTTTTTCAAAGTAGTTAATCATGAATGATTTTTCGTATTTTATATACCGGTATACTTTTTTATTTGGTTTGCACTAATTCTTGCAAATTTTCAATATGAAAACATAGTTTTTTTATTAATTTGCGTGCACAGTGCAATACTATAATGATTCAGGGAAGGTTCGCTGCTTCTCACTCTCTTTATTTTTCACTCATTATTCTTTATGAAATGTAGTTAGAGCATCTGCCAATGTGAAAAATCGGACGTTATCGCCAACAAATATATTGTTCAATGTTTTTATCATAAAAATCATTATTTTGTCTTCGGTTGCACAAAACGGAAACTGCGAGATCAGATCTCCGCCAATATTCGCGCATAGTTCAATACATCATTTCCGTTTTTTCTAACCGAGAAAATCGGAACGTTCGAGAAATCCCATTTTCGTTATGTATACTTTGGTTAAATGGTCTTGGTGCATAACTTTCATGGAACTTTTCCTTATGGACAACCCTAGACATCATGAAATGTTTTCTCTCGTAACCCCGTAGAGTAATTATATATTTTCTTCCCAATCGGTACTTATTTTGATTTCTCGCTACATGAAACGAATTGATTTTGATTTGCTTTCGACGTTTGATTCTGGTGTTCTAGGGGCTGTTTCAGTAATATTCACCCTCTGGTGTAATGTCGTTTTGTCTGGAGTCTCTCCCTGTTTCGTTCTCTATACCCCCATGGCCTTCAGTTCTCTCTTCAACAAATATAGCAGCCGGTTCTTTTGATAATTTATTGGAATGAGAATAATGATTTGACGGCTCCGGAATGTAAACATGGAGAAATCAAAATAAGTTGAAAATATGTTGTTGTAAACAATCTCAAAAAATTATGAATATAAGCTGTATTTACTCATGATTCGGTAGTAAGAAACTGGCAATTTACATACGAGCATAAAGTACGATCAACGTGAGCCTGTTCACGTGTTTTCGTTTTGCAAATTCAACGTGTCATGGCTCCAACTTCAAAAACCATGTTTTTTTTCACTCTCTCATTGCGAACTCATTATTTAGGTTATTGAAGCTTTGAAATCGAGATTAGGAAAATTCTGTTGAATCCCCGCTTATCAACACTTTGGCCCCGCACAATCTGAAAAGTCAATAACGCCCTCCAATCCAGAACTGTTGCTGTTTTATTGATTTATTTACGTAGCACGTATAAGATTAATATCAGGTGGGGAGATATACACATCTTACATTTATGATAGATTGCAAAAGGTTTCTGGAAATACATACCAGGCAATTTTAGATAAGAATCACCTCTTTCGATTGTACTACTTTCTGTCCTCAACCCCTCCGCTATCTACACCGTGTGTTTTGAGGAACTTTCGTTCGCCAAACTGATTTAATCAGAGTGTCGTGTTCGCTGTGTACGTTTTTCCTGATAATAATGTTGTGACTATATTCCCTACCAACCGATATCAATGTTATTTGTCTCCATATTCATTGAATTCTAAGTTTTTCTATCAGTTTTCACGAAACCCCCATTTAGAGCTTAAACTGTTTATCTTCTCTCTAACAAAACATCTATCCATGAGGCGGGTACTTCGGTAGAACTTGTTGCTTCTCATTCCTAGCGCGTTCTTTCGTGATTCTCCGTTAACAACTCAGAGCGATTTAGAATACCATTTCTCGTGATGTCTTATTTTCGTGATTTGACGAAAACGGGTAATTGTTGTGAAAAGGTCAAGTCTAGCAACATTACACAAGTAGGTTGAACAGACACTTTTTTTGTTGAAAACACCGCCGATCGCGATTCTCCGTCGTTTCTAGTCTGATATTACATTGAATTTATTCCAAGATTTTTTCTAAATGTTCATGTGGTTATTTCTTACTGCGGAACTCTACCGAGGTTAAATCTCTGAGATTTTCTCGATTCGTCTAAATTTAGGTGTTTTGTAGATTAACAACGGACGCATGGTCAACCCATTGCATATTCTGATATTATATCACCCAAAATACATCTGAAAGCAGAGAAAAAATATACTTGTAAGCTTAGAAATAACTAAAGTACAAGATATTGACGAAAAATGAGTGTTTCAGACAAAAAGTACCACGCTTTCACACTATAACTTTCATAATTCTTTAGTGTAACTTGGTACATGAGGCGTTGAATTCATTCAGGATGAACGTGTGCGTTAGTGCGCATACTGTGGTCAAATTGAGGAAATATCTTGGATTTGAGGCTAAATAGGGAATTAGACCATGACATGCGCCGTCTTGGCGCAAGGCAAATCGCAGGCAAATGCGTCAGCAGTCGTCATGCTGTGGTCCAACATTTTCCGTTGTTATTAAATTTGACTAGAAGTGAACGAGAAAATCTCTGGAGTGCGAAGAGACATCAGCAACAGTAAACTTTTCCGTTGCCCGTCTCTGCCATTATATACTTGACTAGCAATTCAGTGATCAACTATATAAAGTTAGCAAGTGATGTTTTTAAACCCCCTGTCTGTTAACTGCTTTTACGTAGATATGTTTCCGAAAGTTTATAGATTCACAAAATAGTTTATGGTTTAAATGATATACCGAGTGGTTTTTTTCTTTAACAGCAATATTTATGAAGTCTACCGCCCGTTGTATAGTGATTTCCGTCGACATGTGCGCGCTTTTTAATTTGCTGATTGTTTTCCCCGCCAGAACATCACATGTTGTGCTCGACCAACACAATATATCCAGTCGACAATTGATTCGCTTATAGTTGGGGCCCTATCGATAATTCACAAAGAGAACTATTTAACTTGAATTTCCCTCGTCATCAGTTTTTTCGAAGATGCGATCGTTTTAGCAACAAATTGAGTAGGTGAAAATTAGATTTGAAGAAGCACAGAAGGACAAAGGAAGGAGGAATATTTTTCCGAAGTGTAATTTCCCAGTGAGAGAGGCGGAAGAGTAAATTCAAGCTGAATGTGATAACTAAGTTTTGAAGAATTTTCGTACCGTTGTTTTCAATTTCAAGTGTTACTATCAAATGTCTCACAACCACTTCAACCTAGTTGACCCCATTGTGAAGAGAATATTTCTTGATATCTCTCTTTTCGTAGCAGTATATTTCATAGCAGTATATCAGTATATGCTCTATATTTCTCCACAATCACTTTCGTAACTGAGCAGCTCACTTTTTTGCAGCTCAAAATTTATCCGGAGCCGTTGCTATAGTTATATTTCAATCAGATAGTCATGATGTCATACGGTCATACGGACTCTTGAGACGTTACGACGTTAGTATCAGACTGCAAAAAAGTATATGTGGCTCTACAACATCATTCAGATGTAGTGTGATATCACGTTGATGTTCTTCAACAATAAATCGTAAAACAAGTCTGAAATCTGGTACACATCGTGATTTCAGATTCCATCGCTAACGGCACAAGTTCCTTAAATTCATCCCGATTCGTACAGCCCCATGCAAAAAACGAATTATCGGGAGCATTTTGATTCTTAGACAAAAGTGCACTCACGCTTGATCGGAAACATATTTGCTCACTTGTTCAAAGTCTTTGCAGGACATAATCTCTCTCTGTCTCTCTGTCTCTCTCTCTCTCTCTCTCTCTCTCTCTCTCTCTCTCTCTCTCTCTCTCTCTATCTCTCTCTCTCTCTTCTTTCTCCCTATTTTTCGTTTTCTCTCATCTCTTCTCTGTCTCTCTGTCTCTCTGTCTCTCTGTCTCTCTGTCTCTCTGTCTCTCTGTCTCTCTGTCTCTCTGTCTCTCTGTCTCTCTGTCTCTCTGTCTCTCTGTCTCTCTGTCTCTCTGTCTCTCCGTCTCTCTGTCTCTCTCTCTCTCTCTATCTCTCTCTCTCTTCTTTCTCCCTATTTTTCGTTCTCTCTCATCTCTTCTCTGTCTCTCTGTCTCTCTGTCTCTCTGTCTCTCTGTCTCTCTGTCTCTCTGTCTCTCTGTCTCTCTGTCTCTCTGTCTCTTTGTCTCTCTGTCTCTCTGTCTCTCTGTCTCTCTGTCTCTCTGTCTCTCTGTCTCTCTGTCTCTCTGTCTCTCTGTCTCTCTGTCTCTCTGGCTCTCTGTCTCTCTGTCTCTCTGTCTCTCTGTCTCTCTGTCTCTCTGTCTCTTTGTCTCTTTGTCTCTCTGTCTCTCTGTCTCTCTGTCTCTCTGTCTCTCTGTCTCTCTGTCTCTCTGTCTCTCTGTCTCTCTGTCTCTCTGTCTCTCTGTCTCTCTGTCTCTCTGTCTCTCTGTCTCTCTGTCTCTCTGTCTCTTTGTCTTTTTGTCTCACTGTCTCTCTGTCTCTCTCTATCTCTCTCTCTCTTCTTTCTCCCTATTTTTCGTTCTCTCTCATCTCTTCTCTGTCTCTCTGTCTCTCTGTCTCTCTGTCTCTCTGTCTCTCTGTCTCTCTGTCTCTCTGTCTCTCTGTCTCTCTGTCTCTCTGTCTCTCTGTCTCTCTGTCTCTCTGTCTCACGGTCTCTCTGTCTCTTTGTCTCTCTGTCTCTCTCTTTCTCTCTCTCTTCCCCGTGATCTGCTAGTGAATTTGTGCAGCTCCCAGCTTCTTCCGCTTATTCCTTTTACGTGCTAGGGGCAGCAGCCTCGTTCGATAACGAGCAGTGTTTGGCGCAGCTCACATCGATTTGCTGCTAGGCCACATGCACTATCCACCCCCTTATAACCTACCTTGTTTGGCAAAATTAGACCAGTTATCACTCGTTATCATATTCTGTTTAGTATTCGTACAGATAATTATTTGCTCACCTGTATTTGTTATGATATTTATACTTTTGGGTACACTTGCGAATCATTTGAAACATCTTGTGAATGAATGTGCTACTCATTTTCTTTCTCCTAGGTGATATTGAACGTTAATGGCTTCTCATTCCACCACCCAACTCTGACGTGATTTCTTGTCTTATAATGATTGAGTGAACTTATGTGCAGCACGGCCGGAAACAATAGTTCAATATAACTAAGAAGAAAGTGAAACATTTGTTTGGCAGACAACATTGCTGATTTGCTCACGTAGCGAAAACACTAGCCACACGTTTGAAATGTCTCGCTCTTGTCTGTAATTTCAGCTCTTGTCGGTTTTTTATATTTCTTTGCATTCTTCTCACTTCTCTTCATTATGTAGTCAGCCATAGTCAATTTCACGCGTTCGTAGATACTCAGGTTTCAGGCAATTTCATAGGTTATTAGTATGATCTTGGTTCCTCTCTCTGAAATTCCTCTTTTTTCGTTGTTCCATGGAATTACTAGAATTGTTGACACAACCCTTATCGACAGAGATTTGCTGCTGAGACGATTAGTATCACCCTACACTCGTAGCACTAATCCACCAATCACAACACAATCTCTAGGACTTGAAACATGACAGTTTCCTCAACTGACTTAGCCGCCTAACAGACTATTACTAGTAACCAGTTGCAATGAAAACCTTCTTTTTCGAAATGTGGTTTTTTCTCAGTGTCTGAAGATTCAATGCACGAGAAAATGTCATATCAGTTGGAGGAATTCAATCATACTCCGGATATGTTAAAGTTTCAGCATTGTTCACAGTATTATCAATACTTTCATTACATTTATCTTCATTCCTGTTGGGTTCCCTCTTCTCAGTCCATTTTGCATCGCTCGTATAGCTCGAGCCTCGGTTGTGCGGCTAATCAGACATCCAGTAATTGGGATTCGACTGAAATATGACTGCTCATAAGACCGCAATCGTCTTCATTCATCATCATGTCAGAGCACATCGTGAATGGCACCCTTTCCCTTTCACAGCCTATAAAATATTAAACCCTCTTCTGATCTTGCATTTATGATCTATGATCTGTTCTGTTCTGTAAATGTAAAGTTTATTACGAGAAAAACACATCAAACACATAGAAAAACACATCAAAGGATGAAGTGTGGCCTTGCTCACGCCTTAGGTCGCTACCCAAATTACCCATGTGTTTTGGTGGCTGATCGAATTCATGAGCCTTATTGACATCCAATATGAGTATTAGGGAAAAACTATTCTAGTTAAGGAAAAAATGTTTTGGGTTAGATCCGTAGGTAGAATAGTTCAATGCCAGTGCAACTAAAATGAATGTGCGTAACCTCGAGAACGGGCTGGATACCACTGCGAAAGTGGAACCCTTTTCTCAACAGTTTTTGCTTCTAAGTCAGCGCCACTCTGAGAGGGTATTTTTTTACCCGTGGCTGAGCCATCCCTATGAGTTCGATCCTTTTTGGAGCAGACCTCGTTCACGAATTAATCGTTCTCCGAAACAGCAGATGTGCACGTGAAAACGTACATGAAAGTGAATCAGTTTTTCTTGAACTGATGTGTGAGAATCTTTAGACATGTCTTTGCCTCGTTTATACGTACTTATCACACTTATAACAGGCCTGTTAAGGTCTCACCTGCCGAACTCGAGTTAATTACATATCGTACATTCGACTACAAATCGTACTTTCGAGCTAATTGTGCATTAGTATGCATCCGGTTTGAAGCTACAGTATTCAAAGTTAATTAGTTGCTCTTACGCATGCGAATTAAAATTGAATTAGCAATTGTCTCGTTGCGTGTCGCGTACATTGTTGTTTTGAAACCCCCCGAACAGAGATAGAAGCAGAACATCTTTGCAAGTTAGTCGGGTTGATTGACTATTTTCTTATCATATTTAAAATCGTTTTCACAACAAATATGAAGTTCGGACTTGCTCCTACATTTCTCAAAAGTATGATTCGTTGAAACGTTCTCTCTCTCTTTCTCTATCTCTCTCTACTCTTTCTATCTATCTTTCCCCATTCCCTCTCTCGCGTATACTCTTCTTCACACAACTTGTTTTCATTGGAAATGTGAAAAGTCTTTTTTCCTATCAATAGAAAACTCTGATCATAATAATGTTTTCTGTCACATTTTTGTTTGCTGTATCTACTCGGAACTTCTTGATACTTCAGGAGATTTGTCCTTCCCAATAAGCTGCTCTTGGCGGTATTCTCTTTTTGTAGTCATGACAACGTTTTCACTTCTCACACACATCCATACTTCATCACCTACAGTTTGACAGCTCAATTTCATGAATACAACTTTATTCAAAATACTTCTAACAATATTAACAAAGGCTAGGGTCACCATAACATTAAATATGTCAAACGTTGAGATGTTTCGCGTCAAACTTTCAAATTGAAGTGTTTCTGCTAGAAAACACACAAAGTAAAACAAATATTGTGTTTGTTCCGATTCCATTTCCAATTTAATCTGTGTTTCCACGTATGTTATTCTTCATTGTATGTTGTCTTTCTTTTTTGCTTTTTTGTCTCTCTTTCTCTCTCTCTATCTCCCTCTCTCTCCGTCTCTCTCACTCTTCCTCCTTCTCACTATCTCGCTTCTTCCCTGTCTCTCTCTTGCCTTCTCTCTCACTCTTCCTCTGCCTCTTTCTATTTCTCTCTTCCCCTCCCCCCTGAACGATGATGTTATGTTGAAACGAGAAGTACTTCATGTCCAACCTTAATTAGAGGACTCATCGTTTTTCCTCATCCTTAATGAGAGAGAGTGGGACGTGACGACTTCGTTCCCTCCAGTAATAACCTCAATTTACATCGGTCAATTTAGTTCCCCCCCCCCCGCCCGGACTACGGTAGCTGTACAATAACGAGGCTATTTTCCCTTTTTCGTATGTTTACGTCGAGCGACGGAGAATGTTACTAACTTGCGAAAACCAGTCTTTTCTGATTTGATGTTCGGTGCTTTCTGCGACTTTTAGAAATAATCTGTTGACATTGAAATATTCGAGACAACTTTCGTTCTTTCAACTTAAAAATGGGTTTTCTGAATGCTTGTTTGTATATACTTCTCTTTTGGTCTTTTATCTCTCTCTGTTTTTCTCCTTCTCTCTCTCCCACTCTCTCTCCCTCTCTCTTTCCTACGATTTATGTCATTCTGCTTCTCTCAGCTCTGTCCCTTCTTCTATCTTCTCTCAATTTCAATAAGGTTCTTTTTTCTGCCATCAACTTTTATCTCTATTAAGAGTTCTCCTTTTGTGATCTTTCTTTCTCTGTCATTTCACAACTCACTTACCCAATTTATTGTTGCAGGACCTCCCTTCCGTGATCCGAAATTGCTAAGCGCGCTTGGTTTTTCGAGGAATGCGAAGGTATATTCATTTTTCGAAGTATTTGGGTATTCAATGTAGAAATGTGTTCTGATCACAAGGAGCTCAACTAACTTTGAGTTAGACACTGAAATGTTCAAGAAGATGAAAAAGTATATATAAAGAAATTTTGAATCGGTATGCCGTGATCTAATGAATCTTGCAAAAATGTCATACTATTCTTACATAATCGTCATTACTGTAGTGTATCAAATGACTCAAAATACTCCAGATAAGAATCTACAATCGGAGTGAAATGTGGTGATAGTTCGGACATTTATCTGGTAGGCGGAAAAATGATTATCGATTTTCCAGGTGAAAAACGGTGTGCACAGGGTATGGTCGTCGTGCCGGCCAATATGAATACTACCACGAAATTCAGTGATAACTACGATGTCAAGGAGGAGCTGGGAAAGTAGGTTACCTACTTTAGTATCTTTCCAAGTTTCACGTTTCAATATGGAATAGTTGTTCTCTAGATCGTATTTTTGGAGCAAAACGTCGTTTTGAAAACTAACAATCTTATTGGAGTTCATACCAGCAAACTCTTGTGTATTTAATTTTCCCAATGAGCACCGCTTGGTTCAAAACTGTCACCAAACCCGATATTTATTTGAAATCTAAATTATTAATCGATTTACCAACATATATTCGTCGTTTATTCCATCAATTAGTTGGCAGTCTATACTCAGGTCTTAGATTCGGTTGCCATGTAACCCATTAATCATCTGCGTTTGTAGTCTACGTAACATTTGAATTATATTAAAGAAAATGAAATCGTAGTTCAAGCACGGATAATTGCTAATGTTAAGCTGGAAGTGAGTGGGAATGAAAGTCTTGCACAAATATGAGAAGACACTGGTGATAGCAAAACACAGTTTCGCAAACTTAGATGTCACCTGGATAAATGCGACAGTTTCTACTCACAACTCACCCCAATTTGCATTACAGGGGAGCATTTTCCGTAGTCCGAAGATGTGTTCACAAGACGTCAAGCTTGGAGTTTGCTGCCAAAATAATCAATACGAAAAAGTTGTCCGCCAGAGACTTCCAGAAGCTAGAGAGAGAGGCCCGAATCTGCCGCAAACTACAGCACGCAAATATAGGTAAGTACAGTTCATAGTCAGACCTGTAATGAGAATTAACTGTTTGTTACACAGTGGTTATTAGAAACATTGATGAAGCCAATTTAATCCGGAAATTAAATACCTAATTCACATTGTATGAATTACAACTACCATTTTGCTAAAATATGAGTCTATATTTTCTCACTTTGCACACCGCGCTGGACATGGAGCACGTGATGCTTGCGGTTGTAGAGGCAAGACAAGCTACTTTCTCTCTCCCTTATTAGCTTTTTTTTGTATTCTATCTCTCTTTTACACAAAATCGCCAGATTTTGCGCCGACCCAGCGTATCTGAAGTCGGTTTGTTTCTTGTAAACACAAGTGTGTCGTTATTTTTTACACGAACAACTACATGACTTTTTAGTGAGACTACACGACAGTATTCAAGAGGAGTCGTTCCACTATCTCATCTTTGATCTGTGAGTTTTTGGTCGGTCAGACCAGGAAGTAACTGCACAAAGAACAGTGTATCTGACAACAGCTCGTTTGATGGACATCTGTTTGAGTATGCATTCAGTTGTTGTGTCTGGTCAAAGTGTAGGTACCCACTAACTGGATAGAACACAACAATGTTTGATTGAATTCTGCTTAGAATTATCACTAATCGATATCTAAATGAGTCGAATGTTTTATTAAATGCATGTAAGTCTTATAAACAAACATTTTCAGCGTGACTGGAGGAGAACTTTTCGAAGACATCGTTGCTAGAGAATTTTACAGTGAAGCCGACGCCAGGCAAGATTTATTTTACATCGCTTCGATTATGGAAACTTTCAACGTGATGGTGTGATACAATAACGCCCACACACACTCTATAAGCCTGGTTACGAGTTTCGAACCACAAACCAACGGGATCTAACTACGAACACAGCAGAAGATGACATACACCATATACGTTAATTGAGAAAATAAACCCCTATATATCTATCATGTAAAGATCACGTAGGAATGATAACGGGTAGTTCTTATTTAGAAGAAACGTAATTTTTCTAGTTATTGTATCTGGCAAATTCTCGAAGGAGTCAACCACTGTCACCAACGCCAAGTTGTACATAGAGACATGAAGGTCTGCTCATAGTCCTCAACATACATCTAGAGCACAATCGTCAAACTCTGATCAAGGCTTCACAACTCAGACCGGACTCATACTTTTCACGTCGACATGCCCGCGTTTTTATCGAATAAACCATAATTACTGACTTACGTCGGCGTAATACGCCAACTAAACCGAAATGACATGCATTGTTTCACACCCACGTAAAAATTAGACCCGGTCATTAGTCACATTCTATCAAAAACTCATCGAAGTTTATTAATCCACTCGGTATAACTGAATGTAGTGTGAGCCTTATTCAGAGTTGACAGTTGCGAACAAAGATGCTATGTTGATTGCTCTAACACGCGGCCAGAACTCACGCACTCAGCTCGCTATAGTGTGGCACTAACAGCTTCTTGGTACAATAAAAAGCGAGATTCTGTTGAAAACTCCACTCAAATACACATTGAGTCCTCTATTTGACCACACAAGAAAAATTGCACGGCTCTAAGCAATTGCACAACTTTGTGTTCAACACTGCGGTCTGTGCAAATCGGGTGTACGACAAATTTGACGTATGTCCAAGAAACTTTGCGTGAAAACGTGCAATAACTTTTTCAGTCACTGCATTCAACAGATCCTCGAGTCGATTGCCTACTGTCATAACAATTGCATTGTGCATCGGGATCTTAAGGTGTGTGTCGCCTAACTAATGCTATTCCAAAAATTAATATTTGTAAATCGTGCTATAGTAAAACGACTACTCAAAATGGAACACAAACAGACAACGTGAAAAACAGCTTGAAGAAAGTGATTCATCATTGTGCAATCTCATTCAAATCTGATTTTCATGCTCTTACTTCATTGTTCAGCAATCCATATTGTTAATTTTCATGCTAGGTCAAACGAAAGAGAACTGACTCGTGCTTTGGTTCTTCAACGTTCCATACTTTTACGTTGGTAATGTATGTAGAACGTGTGTTTCACCTAGTAACTGTTCCCTTATTTGGTTCTGTTGAGCTTCACTACAATGGGTTTATAACGCTTCCAAGTTCAGTTTGGTAAGGTCTCATGGTGTACTTTTAGCCGGAGAATCTCCTGCTGGCCAGCAAGGCGAAAGGAGCTGCGGTCAAACTGGCCGATTTTGGTCTTGCCATCGAAGTTAGCCAGGTAAGTCCGAATAACGATAGTAAAATTGAAATTGATTTCAAAGTATGCCTGTGGTTTATAGTGACATCAACGAAATCGATAACACCACTGAAAAAAATGACAATTAAACTCACCCAAAACATGGTTCGAGTACCAAGTGAGCAGAACAACTGCACAAATTTAGAGCAATTGATGTGTTTCTGATTGCGGACTGAGATGTGTAGAAATGCTAAACATGAAGTAAACTTTATTCGTAGGATACGGAAGCATGGTTCGGTTTCGCGGGTACTCCCGGTTATCTTTCTCCAGAAGTGCTCAAGAAAGACCCTTATGGAAAACCAGTCGATATCTGGGCATGTGGTACGTTTTGAAAATAATTTTGGTAAGTGTATTTAACTGTTGAGTGATTTCTTTGAGCACACAGGGTCGTTTTAAATAACATAGGTCAGGCTAGTCTTATATTGTGGCGGTCGATGATTTAACTTCTTTCTCTACAGTTATAAAAACTTCGTGTCGTGTCCGGCGCACATTTTATCTAGTTCTCGGAGTGAGTAATCATTTTTTTGGCAAAATAATTCATAATTATGCGGTTTAGGTGTGATTCTGTATATTCTACTGGTTGGTTATCCCCCGTTCTGGGATGAAGATCAACATCGTCTCTACGCACAGATCAAGGCCGGAGCCTATGACGTTAGTATTTTCGATATAATTTGTGTACTACGGTGGCGGTTAACGTAATTAAGACATAAAACGCCTCAACAAGAGTGCGCCTTGGGCGGTTATGATGTGTTTGCCAAAGTTCACGTTGCCCGTGTGCCAACTGACAAACTTTGCTTGACTCACAATTGTCTGAAATAGGTTGTTTACGAGTATGATAAAAATTAGTTGCTCACCGGAAATGATCCGTTTTACTATATAGTCAAAATATGGATTTCGAAAAAAGAACTATTCAATCGTCATTTATACCTGCAGTGATTACTCGGTTTCCGAATTAAATATAGAAAAATGAGAACAATAATGAGTTTCTGAATCTCATTTATGTCCGCGATGTTTTTCCCAAAACAGCTGAACTAGTCAATGGCTGGTGTTTTATTACAGTACCCCAGTCCTGAATGGGATACGGTGACTCCCGAGGCGAAGAGCCTGATTGACAGCATGCTGACTGTGAATCCCAAGAAGAGAATCACCGCGGAGCAGGCACTCAGAGTCCCATGGATCTGCGTACGTTTGCGAAAATTTCATATCCTACCCGAATCAAAAAGTACACATTGTTCAGAAACACAGAAAAAACAATATTCAGTCAAAACGTAGATCATATTAGCGTAGCTAGGTTTAGTCGCGACTAAAGACTTGATTTTCCGCATTGTCAATTGGACCTGCACATGCAGTTGAGTGAAGTTAGAGACAAGGAAACCTTCATAGGGTGCTACAATTATGCATAGATTCTCTCTACTTTCCTCAACAGAGCTATTCCTGACTTATTTACAATCCTAGTGCATAGCATCGATTGATCAAGTATTGAAAATAAGTCAGAGCTTTAACAATACCCCAGGTTTTCAGAACCGCGAACGCGTTGCTTCGGCCATGCACAGACAGGATACTGTGGACTGCTTGAAGAAGTTCAACGCTCGTCGCAAGCTCAAGGTACGATCTACCAGCATGCGGTTCAGTTGGGTTTTTAGTTGGCTTCACACTCACCTGGTCGTCTAGATGAGAAAATCTCAGATTTTTCATCCCGACTCCTTGATTGATGTGAAAGAATCCGTCAGAACTAGTCTTTAGAATGATCAATTCGGTTCATGTATCATTCGGTGGTTTTTCTTACTTCGATAACATTTTGACTTGTTACCTTCTCAGTTGTTGGAATGTTTTCAATTACAAATCCGTGCGATAAGTTGATACGTGGCGCCCCGTACCGCTTAGTTCTGAAGAGCATTGACTGTGCCATGAGTTTTTTTCCTTCGTGGCTACCATCCCCAAGGCATGTCATCAATTGTATTCAAAATTCGATTTGTATGACGCAATACACGTGAACTGCTCAAACTTTCTGTTTCTTCTGTTCCTCCCAATGTTTCCCCTGAATGTGATTAGAAATTAATAATTGAGAGGTGGGCTTCCGGCTTTTTTAAAGATTTTTTGTGTTTTGACCGGAGATGTATATGACTTTCCACTCGGTTAATTCGCCACCTTATCAGAGAGTTCGAACGAGTTCACGTGTAATGCGGTCATCAGTTTCTGGCTCCAAACTTGCTCGGTGATTGTGAACCTAGCTCGTGGAATGTCGTTTGTTTATGACCGAGTGCGATTGTGAATGCGATTATCCGATTACTGCACGTTGTGTGACGTTTCTGTTTTCTTCTACTATTCAGTTTACTCGTGTCTCTGAGAGAGGCACGAAATACGGTATTTGACTTTGACTATATTGAATGCAGCAGAAAGTGTTTATTATGACCTAATTTGCTAGAGGGGTTGACTCAATAGTGCATGCCTTGGAAATTATGAAAATCCTAAACCACCTTTACCGTCAAATTTTAACTTGGGCAGTATGTTCACACCTCTTAGCTCTGCTCTAAACATTTACTTTCGTAGTGGGGAAAATTATAAGTCTTCTGAAGTTCATGACAAAGGACCGGGAGAGGGGGTAGATAGGGGTGCAGTTGTGTGTTCTGTCTATCTGTCATTGACTTTTCTCTCTCATGAAAGGCTGCTATCTCGGCAGTAAAAATGGTGACCCGGATGTCCGGGGCGTTCCGAACCAGCGACTCTACCGGCAGCGTCGCGTCGAACGGCAGTCAGGGTGGGCAGGAGCCGGGAACCTCATCGCAGCCGAGCAGTCCGCAACATCAGTCACAAGAGGTACAGAGGGTGACTCTACCCCCATACACATACCCAACAACACACAGAGAGCACCGGGCTCATGCACATTTGCGGGGGAAGCTAACATGTACCGCCTCACCACTCGTTCGGGTGTTTTACAGAAGAGAACATAGGTTGCGAGTCGCGCATGCACGTGTTTACAGTAATCCAAGGCACATCATGAAGAAAAAGTAAGTTTCGTTTTCCAGATGAAGTTTTGAAGAACCAAAACGGTGCACTAGCTGTTGAAAATAATATCCACTGAATTCTTTACCTGTTAGTTTGGGATCGAAGAGTTTGAGATACTTTCGCACCTTTTCTGAATTTCGTCACAAAATTGTGAGTTTCCATACACTTATAACAGATACGCTTAATCAAACCCTTAATTTTGCGGAAAAATCAATTTATTCAAGTGAACTCAAACATGTATGTTTTCTTCTGTAAAATACCGCTCAGAACCCTGATATCGTAGCTCATTTATTGTCTCTCGTTCACGTCGTTTTGCGAGTTGCGCTGTTCCCCGCTAACCGTGTTGAGCACGCTTGCATGTTACATCGCACGCACGCGCTATCATGCGCTGCGTGCGGCACCTCTGCTGACCTCAGACTAACTATGGCTACTAGCCTGTATCTTACCTCTGTAGTTGTGTGTTGTACTCTTCTAGAAATAACGCTGGTGTGAGTGTGCGTGTGTGTGTGCGTCTTGTTGTGCTTGATTCGTGATTTGCAGATTAACTGTATCTAACAACGTAGTCACTTTCTTTGCTGTCTCTCACCTTTTACTCATCAGTCATACAACATTATTCAGTTTTTCTGTCGCAAAAAAATTGAACCACAAAAAAAAACACATCCGTGATAGATCTTGTGCTTCAATCTTATTCGCTCCAACCAAACATCGTTTCGCACGTTCTACATCTGGCATGCCTCTCAACTTTCTCATTTCCAAACTTACCCCCTTCTTGCTAATTCCTCAGTTGCTCTTTTCGCTAATACTAACACGGAAAACGGGGCGCACGCGGTCGCAGCTAAAAGACGCTTTAACTTGAGGCATTGTCGATTATGATCTTTAACCCCGCAGTCAGTTCAAACTACAATAGTGTTCCACTAACCCAATTCAAATGTTATCCCGATAGTCATTCGTTCGCCAACATTTTGAGTTGCTTTCCCTTCTCACGTTTGTTGGGGGAAAATCACGTAATAGTCGACGTTACTCGTTTCAGGGTGCGATTCTGACCACCATGATCGCCACGCGGAACATGTCCAGTAAGTTTTCCGCAGCCGCAGGAGGAACGGAAGGTGGGCGGAGCGAGTTAGGTAACGGGCATGCCAGATCCTGAAGATTGGGTATCTTCTCCTGGGGTTGGACAACGATTCGTTGAATTGTGGCAAACTGTAGGTGGCACAAAGGAACCGCTCCGCTACAGTCTCGAAAAGTTTGGCTAAACACTGCATAAAACCTTGTTAATAATCAGAACACTAACAATGACGACTCGCTGAATTAGTTTTTCGAGATCATAGCGTTACGTGTTCTTTTGAAGTCGTCACTACCAATTTGATGCACACAGAAGATTAGCATGCCCACACTTCAACTCACCTGCACATACTGACGTAGAAGATATCGAAACATGAGCTTCATTTACGAGCAGTATAACTCTGCGTCAGTATGAGTAATGAGATGAAGTGGTCCGATTCGCTCAGTTTCACGACGTTCCTCTTGTTTTACACTTGTAATGAAGAGTCAGAATAGGCTGGAATCGGCCTCCTAAGTGTGACAGATTCGTTGAACAAAAAACAAGAGGTAAACAATAATAAAACGAAGTATGCCTTTAAGTTTGACTTACAAGTGTTCGAAGCTTTGATAACGAAACAGAAACCAATGTGAGGAAACCCGGAAAAAGACAGTGGCGAGAGAGGAAGAGAGAGAAACCAATAACTAAAAAAAATATGAAAGAAAAAGAAAGATCGATGGAATGAAAGCTTGAATAAGATTCTTGCAAGATTAGAGAATTTTATAATCTGGAACACGCACCAAACATTGAACAATAGAAACTTGTTTTTCAAATTTAGTACGGTTCAAGTAGAGTAGATTCTAATTTATGATTACTTCGAATACGAATATCTTTTGACACCTGGAGCACGGATACAGTTGTGTCGTGCTGCGTATCCACCCATTTCTTGACCGCCCAACTACAGATGTTGTTTTGAAATTGTCCCCGGTTATTACAATCAGACGAAGGCCGGCACCAACATGAAGCTCTAGTTAGCGAGAGAGCACACGTTTCGAGGAGACGCAGACGTTGTTGCCAGATTGTGTAATGCTCAATGATTGGCCCACTGCAAGAGCCGAAGTCTCGTGGTTTCTGTCGAAAATTACGACATTCTTCGAATCTCTCAAACTGCAGCTGCCAAATTTGAATATTATCTCGTTTGAAATGCTCTACCTCTCGCGAATTCTGTTCTGGTGCCAAACTTTTTTAGCCACACTTTTCCTTCGTTCTGCTCATATTAAAATTTCGCATCGAGTTCTGGATATTTTAAAGCATAATAAATACTTGAACATTTTATTAATTACACATATTATAATTTGAGAGGAACAAAAGAAATAGTATCTTTCTGCTACAAATTAGGTTTGCTCTAGCTTATGATAACTCATTTATGAGAACTCACCACTCAGCAGTCAACTGTTTACAAACTTTCTTATTTTTTGGACACCGTATACTATTTATAAGTATTGAATAATCTGTTATTCTCAGTTACTGCCGTTGAATCGGTTTTCATCATCTCCTCAACGCTCATATTCTCAAATTGATCTAATTTAGTTTTTTCTCGGTTATGAAAAACGTTATTTTCAAGACTACGAGCTATGACCACCGAATCGAAGCCGTATCGATTGGTTGACGCGCCGCGGCTAGTTCTCGGCGGCATCGCGGACCTCGTGACGCGACGGAGATCCCCCTCCTTCTCGCGCAAACGAAACAGCGTCAAGTCGAAGGAGACCCGCAAGAGCAGCGCCCCCGCCGGGCTACATCAGGCCATCATGCCTATGTTGGACATTGCGGCGATGCCCGGCACCTCCACTCCCCCGCCGTCACCCCAGAAAGTCGTCACAACATCCACGTCGTCGCGACATACGGATGTCATGCAGCGACCGCATGTTAGCGTCTCGCCATTCGTCCGTGTACAATATTCGGAAGACGGTGTGTTGCAGTGAAAAACGTGCTGGTTTCGGTTTTTCTGGTGTGGATAGTTTCGAGCGTTTATATTTTTTCAGCTGCATTCATGGCAGCTGAAATGTGTTCCTGTTCATTCTGCACCAATGCTGCAAGTGCATTCTAGTCGTATGTGCGAAACGAACGCTATAATCTCAGTTACTGTAGAGACAGCTGGAAAGGTGATGCAGCAACATAGATTCTTTTTACCGTATGAGATTTTTTTCCTTCTGCTCTTTGTTCCAATATACAATGAAACAAAAACCGCGTGATACATGAAAAAGTTTTATTCACTATTACGTCTGAACTGTATTTCTACTTTTTCTAGCTTACATCTCTTATCAAACTGTCCATGCAGTCACCCTGGTTTCCGTCAAATTTCGCAAACACTCTATTGATTCAGCTCTAGATAACCGAGTTTCTATGACTCATAGCTCTGCATGCTAGTCAAATAAAGTCATGGCTCATAGTATTTACAGTCGACAGGCCGCATATGGGCAATACTCACTCACAAACGAAAGGTATGTAAACGCTGGTTATACTAGAAGTAAATTGAATAGTCACGTAAAGTTAGCATACTAATGAGGCAATGTGCACTTTGTCATTGCACGTTTCTGAGTTTTGCTGTGTTGAACATGTTTCACGTGACTGTGCAATTCACTAACAGTATGAGCGCCTTTACGCTAAATTTGCTGATGCCACACGTCACCGCACTATGTATGTGTGCTCTAAAGGGTTTCCTATTTCCAAAACAAGCGTATACGGACGGTGTCAAAATTTAATGATAGTCTTGGGCGGTAATATCAAATTTTACTATTGAAAGTTTGTTTTTGTTGCAAAAGTGGTTCAACATTGTTCGTCTCATGGTTTTTCTTATACCCCTGAAATCAGTTTGTCATGTATACTTAAATTGTGTGGTTGTTTCGCTATTTCTGTTCAAGAAAGAAATTCAGCTTAATTAGATTTGTGGACTAGTTATGCCAGCACAAACATGCCACCCTCTGGACGCTAGTATATCCTAGTCAATTTCAAACTATATTTTCATTCTAAAAACATTAATCTATGAAAACGCGATCAACTTTACACTTATAGAATATCGTCCTTATGTATTCAATCTGTATAAATAGTATGGGTATATTGAACAGTTTATTCGCAATTCAACTCTTGAATTTTCAAAGTTATAAATGAGACAATCGAATTGAATAAAATAGGAGAATTAGAGAATTTCGACTACCGAATTGAAACAACCGTTCTAGAAAGGATAATAACACATTTATAAATGTATACGGTGAGATACAAATGAGAAAAATGTCTAGAAGGTACACCTAGCTCCGTGGAAATTGGCTTCTCATTTAAGATGTGTCGTTCGTGTTAATCTATTCGATGGCTAAGTTTATCATGAATGTCGGGGTTGCCATGGATACCCAACGGCTGGTTATCATTCATTCACACATAACTGGCTTCCGTCCGATTAAAAACCATGTCTTCCAGAAATTATTAGTGGTTTCATTCATTTTTCAAGTTCTGAAAAAGAAACGGACGATGATAGTTTTTGTATTACGTTAATGCTTCTATATTGACGACGTGATCAATTTTACACTGACTAATTCACTCAATTTGTATCGGCGGCTGATTTTGTATCCTCACCTCATGAACATTGTACTCAGTTGGTACTCGTAGTTTGGCACTTGTTATTTAGCTACGCCTGTGTTCCTTATGAGACTATATCTGTATTCTCGGATACTATTTTGTTATATGGAGCTTCACCCTAGGATCAAGAACGTTTTTTTGGAAAGGCTTCAGTTTTCAATACGATGATATAATACCGAAAGTCGAGATTAATTTTTTTATGATTGGAAACCTACTAGGGGGTGTTGTGATGATGAAGGCCTTCACCAATTGAGGCACACTTACACAATTATTTTATTGCCTTCTCTTCTTTATCGCCTTAGTTTGCGTTTGATTAAAAATATAGCGTTTCTTCGAAACAATTTGTAGTTTTACACTTCACCATAAACTTGTTCGCTAATCTTAACGTAAAACAACTAACTTGTCGATTTTAGAAATGAACGGGTGAAACATTGGCACAAAAGCGTCTCGCTTCAATGACATTTATAGGCCATTGTGACGTGTTCGAATGCATTCGGTTCCAAAAAGAAGAAATGTTCAATACAGTTTTATTTAATTAAGAAATTAGTTTTCCAGTTCTATATTAATATGGAGATGTCAATAATAAAACAGTCACGTTAGCGTTTAACATTAAAACAAAACATTTTGTTTCAAGCTTTCAGTTTCAGCTGTTTCACCCGGTTTCCACATAATTAATGATACTAGTTGGTCATCAAAATAGAAAGTATAACGTTGTATCTTATTGTTATTGCTTCTCGAATTGCGAGCTTCAATTTGTTTACTACAAAATTTTGATTAGTTCCGACAAGCTTTTTCTCATTACTAATGCCGCTCACACACTTACTTGGCCATTCCTTGCAAGTTTTGTACAGCACATACTATTTATAATGGAATATTGATATGCCAGATAATTTTCCAAAAGAAGATACACGTAGACGGAAATAATCTCATAGATTTATTCATTATGACCAATCGTTCCACTTCAATACGCGAACGTCTTTAACTCAGAAGTTCATCCGTTTCATATTCTGTTCAACTCTGAATGTGGGCATCATTGTTATTGTTCAGATCTTTCTGAATATTGAACTCTCATTATTCGAATATAAACTACAAGCCACGGCGCTTGATAGTCAATATGCACTAGTTGAATTGAATTCATCACATTTTTCAGCCTTTCTGGACATATTCACCTAATAACTGTGTAGTATTCATCGTTAACATTCAGAAGAGGTTACTAACGTGTGTTCTGCAACTCCTTCATCAAAATGGTGGACAGGATCTTTCACCACCTTCGTTCGCATCGGAAAAAAAAGAAACAACATCGTGACACAGCGGAAACCGAGCTTCTGGAAGCGACGCAACTCACACGAGACGTCGAAAATGAATTAGCCACTCTTGCGCTACCTGCAGTGGAATCTAGCGACGACCGCACGAACACCACGGGTTTGTTGAGATGGGAAGGGATCCAGTTTAATACTAACAAGTAGTGTCGTGTGTCCGCGAAAAAAACGTTTGCACATGGAATTAACGCCGATTGTTAAATGTTCAATTGCTTCCATATTCTTTACGCGAAACGTTTTTCACGTGAGATTCGATCAATTACTCAATATGTAACGCAAAGTTCGAATGACGGTGTGGGGTTTACGTTTGCTTACTTACTCGTCGAGCATGTTAGTGTATTCTGTTCGTAATCATTCCGACTTTAACAGTTTTCATAGTTCGAAAATCAACTGAAGTTATTTCACTTTTTCGAATCTGTTGCTCGCTGCTTCGTTTCGCGTTGAGATATCGATAGATCCAAAGGCTTTACACAATGGCGCGCCCTTTCTCCAATTGCTAATCACACAGAGCGACGAATATTGGATACTTCAGAACTTCTCCCACATATTCCTGTAACCAATTATCCCACCACCCACTCAGGCTACCAATCAACCGTTCTGTAACTTTTTCAAGTTCCCAGACAGGAACATTGTACTGGGAACTTCTTCATACTTTCATCTTCACATTTTGACTCTGTGCTATCGTTGAAACACATAGAACAATGGAATGTCGATTTACTGGGAATTTCTTAGCTGCTGGCAGCTGTGGACTCTTTTCTTTTTCACACTAATTTTCTGGGTCACTAGTCCCACGCATCATTCTCGCTTCGCATACTCTATTCTGAATAATTCTTCACTGAATAGAAATGTTCCACTACTTCAATTACAATACTACAGAGGTAGGTGGAACGTTACCGATGGTTCGTGAAACGAAATTTTATGCCATACACCAATGCGCATCACATGTATCTGTTTCATTGAGAAACGTGGCTAGTTCATATTGGTTTGATGACATAATTGATATCAATCATCTCTCATCCCAGAGAAAAATAATCAACGAACTCGTGAACAACTTGAGAAGTTTTTTGAACCCTAGTGATGCGGGTGGGAGACAAACTAAAATGAAAACATCGCTTGTATTATAGTTACGCTATTTCGGTTTTGGTTATTGTTCTGTACGTTACGTATTGTGCTAGTAATATACGTTACCTGTAAAATAACTAAAAATTTACATTGACAGTTCATAATAGAAATTGAACAAAAGCAGTGTTCTCTGGACTAACTGGTTCTCAAATACGCTATTCCAAATTTATAAGAAACATTCTGATAGATGCTAAATACGAACACAATGTGAGATGTTTACACGAATGAATGATTGCGATCTATAGTCGCTCGGCGGGGTGTTGGTATGAAATGTAGATGGGGTACAGGCGTCAACTCAAGGTGAGACCGGCACAGGCTGGTTTTCATTTTCCTATTTTCTCGTACCCGATTAGTGCTATTGATCCGCGAGAGCCATATTGTAAACATCGCCATGCGAAGAGTGAAAGTTTGGAGTGAGTTGCTGATGGGTGTTTGTGACATGTTTGACTATGCAAGAGCTAGAGATACATATAAAACATTTCTAATTAAACAAATTGTAAAAGTAGCACCATATTTGTGTTCTAGAAGGAATGTTTGGTTTCGAATGCGAAAAAAACGCTCTAGAATTTACATTTTGCGTTCTTATTTACAGTTTGTTCTGAAACAGAAAAAATGACACTTTTATAACTTTTTGATCACCCAGGGATTATAGGACGAAGAGCAATGCTACTTCCGCGAATATTTATGAGTCTGAGAGACTTAGAGAAGGAAACATAAAAACACGAAGAGAGAGAGTCAATCAAAAAAAGTTAGAAAGATCAATTGAGAGTTAGCAGAAAAAGAGTAAATATCAGAACGAAACAAATAAGAAAAACAGAGATAAAGAAAAAAAGATAAAAAACCGAAAAAGAGAGAGAGAGATAATATCAAGATGGTAGGTGAACTCGATCCAGAACAAACTTTCATGTGCAGCACTTCTGTATTCTTGTGCAACTGTGCATTCAGATCTTGCAGGCCGCAACCTTCTGAACAAAAAGGACACTGGTGGTCCGCCTTCAACCATCAAGGAGTCCAGCGAGAGCTCCCAAACCCTGGATGATACGGACAGCGAGAAAGGTGACTAGAACTATCACTCTTCGAGAACGTGTTTGTGTTTTTGTCTGAAATCGAGAAAACATCTGTTTTAATATCTTATTAGGTTATTTATTTGAACAAAATATATTTGTGTCAATAGGACTTTGTAGGATGATTTAGATAAATTACAATCGTTTCGACCCTGATTCAATTACCTGATTCAATGTCGATCGAAAGTATGAGACTGAGCATAAGTATGTAAGGTAACAAAACAACTACTTATTTTGTAACTTATCGCTTCTCTGAGAATCTGCTGCCCATGGCTTGCCAAAAAGTTGAAAAATTTCTGGCATTTTTCGGGCAAATTACTTCCAACGCATGTCCGATGCGCGGTGTACTCTGTTTAACGGCGTTTTCGGGGGCGCACGTACGGCAATAAAAAATTTGTTCCAGATTAATTTATTCTTTTATTTTTTATTTATTGTGTATTTTACCGTGTTTTACACAGTTTTTTTTGTTGAATCGTCGTTAAGTGACTGCTAGATTGTCTGGAGGGTGTTTTTAATAGGTATCCCTGATGTTAATGGGTCCTTTAGTGTAAAATACTTTTTAATGAATAATGAGCATAACGTTTTAGATTTTCTAATGAACCATTTGGATCCGATTTCTTGTTTTCTTCTCTTCCCAGCGCTGCTGGCTCACAATAATTTAGATTTATTCCACCTACTTTAAAATGGACAATATAATGAGGCCAATTCCACAAGGAACCCGGCATTTCGTTAACCCTAACAGGTAACCTTAACCGGGTTACCTGGTTAACCCTTTTGTTAACCACTTGTTAACCCTCTTTTACAGTGTCTTTTGGGGCAGATTCAGGGTTACCAAGTGGTTAACAAAAGGGTTAACCAGGTAACCCGGTTAATGGTTAACGGCTAGGGTTAACGAAATACCGGGTTAAATAAAGAATTCGCCATATAATGATTTTGCACACTACACTAGAATAGTGTGAAGTGATCGGAGTTACTTGATTTTCCCTCTCTGTTATTTTACGCAACATCAGTTGTTATTCTATTTCGTACTATATCCGGCACGTCAGGCAACATTCGTTTTTTTAGGTGAGCGAGGATGGCTGTTGTGGATCTTCTGTAATTTCGACGGATTGTCGGATTGTCTGTGGTGAAAGTGGATAGCACGTGGCACCAGCGCCAAACAATCTTAGTGAAAATCGGTTGGTTAGTACTTTGACATTGGGCTTGGTGAAATTTCCTCCAGACAGAGCGGGTGCATGTTAACACCGATTTTCATCTTTCACGTCGAATTGAAATATCACTGTTGGTCGAAACATTGTTTTTTCCTATATTATTCCCTTACTGTCAAAATCTAATTGAAAAAACAGGTACTTTTCCTTCAAAATCGGAGAGGTGGGCTATTTTTGTGCGAATACATGAACTTTCCGAATCTGGGATGAAAACGGGCGACTTTTCGTAGGATCGTATTTTCTTAGGATAGTCTCACCTCATTGCTTGAATATCTGCCAGCTTTGCGAAGTGCGTGAGCATGACATCTGCACTCAGGGGATGGCAAACAGTGCTTGATAAAACAGAATAAGAGGGGTCTTTTTTGGGAAATTTATATTTAAAATTTCAGATTGCTTAGGTTTTTAGAAGGGAATGGCCGGTTTATAGTAACGGGCTGTTCATTTGCATGTAATTTTCCAAATCCGTGCGTTGCTTGCTATATTACAGTGTGATAATAATAGGTAAAATACTCTTTCAAACATTCAAACTGTGGCGCTGATCCTTACTTGTTTCTACTATTTTCCTTGGCCTCATGTTCATTATTGAAGCGAAAACGGTTGAAAAGACGATAGAAGGAAGAAGTTCGCGAAGTTTACTTGAGTCTTGTCTCTTGTACTCGTTTTAAAAGTTACGCCATCCTCTCATTAATCAAGACTGACCATACACCGCCAAGGGCCTCTTATTCCTTCAAAATTTTCGCAACCCCTCCGTGTTTTCTCGTGTCGCGACCCCCCAAAACGGCGACATTCAACTAATTCCCGTACGATTATAGGTGATTTTGTATGAAAATCGTTAGTTAGCAGCTCGCGACCCCTACTTTTCACAAGGATTTGTTCACGACTCCCCCTTTTATGAGGGGCCTTGGCGGTGTATGAGACTGACATTCAACTATTTTACTTATGATAATATAATTCTTTACATGTTATTAGTTTTGAGTTACATTCATTACAGATAGGTATGTGCTAGTGTTTGAGCTGCCGGGCAGCTCTACGTCGCTGCTTCGTGATGTAATCCTGGATCGATTACTTCTTGGGGAATTTTTTAAATTAAGCTAGGTGAGTCGAGCTGAATAGTTTCAGTTGTCTTGAGTTGAACTTTCATCTTCGAGTTGGTTGATTACAAATGTTGGAACGAGCAACGAGGCGTCATTTGTTAGCTGAGATATAGAGATGCGGTATGACGTTTGATGCTTGTGTGCGAAGTTGTGTTGAAATGTCTAATCAGCGAATGAACACGGTGGTTCCCAATTCAACGTGTTATCTTCTTGTTTTGTTGTAAAGAACCGAGATCTCAAAGTGAGCATACATTATGTGGCTTCTCTGGTTCAGTTACCTCGGAAACCCGAGTTTTATATGAGGTCCCCTAATCTGTTTTAGTAGGGAAGATTACCGTGTTATCTGACCTCATTCCGGGAAAATTGTACAATTGCCCCCCCCCCCCTCACCTTAAGTCTTCCCCGTAGTACTATCACCCCCCTCCCAATACAATTCCCTATAGAGAGGGGGGTGATTGTAAATGGGGGGTAATTGTACAATGTCGACGTTTAACAATCACCCCCCACAATACAAAATGGGGGGTAATAATACAACCCCGGACCTGTTTAACAATCGCCCCCCACTCAATCCAAACCTGCAGTAAAGAAGGACGTTGTACAATCACCCCCCTCGGGGTGGGGGGTGATTGTACTACGGGTCGGATTTCAACCTATTTCGGCTCAAGGGGGGGGGGACGATTGTACAATAAACCCCTCATTCCTTCCCAGTAAGGTGTCACTGTCGAAAAAAACCTTGTTTTTGTATTCCCCATTAGGCTTAATGTACATAGTTCTCATTCGACATTATTCTGATCAGTTTCCGGTGGCAACAAGGTGTATTATCTTCAGCTTGGTCAATATATAGAAAATATAAAGTGATAATTGCAATATAAGTTAACTGTAGTATTTCGAATAATTACTTGTTGTCTATTTGAAGAATCGAGGAAGGAACATTGACAGCCGGTTCCGAATTCTCTGTGAAAGTGAAAGCTAATTCTGATTTGAATATTTTAATGTGCAATTAATTGGTTATTGGTTATACAACTTCTTACAGATAGATGGATGTAGTTCCAGACGAGCGAACCGCCGAAGCCGATGCTCCTAAGTCATTTTCGTCCAAGTGAGTTCATTTAATTTCGACCAATTCAAGGGAAGTTGAACTGTTGAACGCCATCAATTATGATCAAACTATGTTCGAAATAATCTACCACTTTGCTGTTATATCATGATACATGTTCCATCGCATTCATATACTCAAGCTCGTTGTGGTCTTTAAAGCGGAAGCCTTCTCTCTCATATGTCATATGTTCAACTCGCCACCCTCCCTAGCTTCGTACGACAAAACGTAACTTTTTGGTACAAATCGAACAAAAAAGTTAAATTTTGCGTGAAAAGTTTTACCTAGAATCATACCCCAGTAAGGTCCGACTACGCTACAAAAAGTAGGCCGTTTTCAGATGTAAACACGTGAAAATTAGGACTTTTTCATCAAAAGTAGACCGATTGTCTTCCTTTCGGCTAAAGAGTAGTCCGTTTTTTGAATTTTTCTGACTATTCGGACAACTTTACTGCTATATGCCTAGAATACGCTTCCCTTTCCTAGTTTGTGCCATGTTACTCTCATGTGTTCGAATGTTCGAAGTTCGAAGTACTGAAAGGTCCGAATTTTTTATGGTCATTGGGTTATCCAATGAACAGTTTTCTGGGATTTCTGGCTGATTGCCTAATTCATACCCCAGTTAAAAATAGTCGGATCAATTCTCAAACCGAGCAAAACGAGCTGAATTTCAATTTGATGCAAAATCATCATGTTGCATGCTTTTAGGTTGGAAACTTAGTCGTTTTTTTGTAGAATAGTTGCTTAATGGGGCATGCTAAAGAATATGATCTCTTGAGACACTACAGGCATTCTATCACCGAAGCTATGCTACTATTCAACTGGCTCTTACTTGTTTAATACTGAATAGTGGAATAGCCCTACGCGGTTGTTGTATATTCCTAGATGCTTTTGACACAGTCTGCTGTGAGCTTAATTAACGTGAAGTCAGTGTGGTTTGATTGAGAAACGTACCCGACGTTTGAGCTCATCTTCACTATCTTCACTAGATACTCTACTCACGACTATGGGTTGAAAGGGAGTGTAACTGTTTGCCAAATTTTCTAATTCCCTTTTCAGTTGTGAGACTCGTACAGAGAAGAGCCCGGCTGCACTTTCAATGACGTCTACAAGATCAACAAGCAGACAGGGTGGCACGGATTACTGTTTTGTTTCAGTTTGTGTTTTTTTTATCATAACAGCCTATTTCCTTACTTTTTAGTTTCCCTTCAAGTTCTAGCTGTTCTTAAACAAGCGAGCGAGAGAGAGAGAGAGAGAGAGAGCTGGAATAGGGTAGAGAGAGGGAGGGAGAAAGAAAGAAAGCTGGGTCGAGGTCGAGGTTCGAGAAAGAGTGAGAGCTAGGTCGAGGGAAAGGGAGAGAGAGGGGGGGGTGGTTCCAGGTGGAGAGAGAGTGCGAGCTGGGTCGAGGGAAAGGGAGAGAGAGGGGGGGGGGTGGTTCCAGGTAGAGAGAGAGTGAGAGCTGGGTCGAGGGAAAGGGAGAGAGAGAGGGGGGGGGGTGGTTCCAGGTAGAGAGAGAGTGAGAGGTTTGTCGAGGGAAAGGGAGAGAGAGGGGGGGGGGTGGTTCCAGGTAGAGAGAGAGTGCGAGCTGGGTCGAGGGAAAGGGAGAGAGAGAGGGGGGGGGGTGGTTCCAGGTAGAGAGAGAGTGCGAGCTGGGTCGAGGGAAAGGGAGAGAGAGGGGGGGGGGTGGTTCCAGGTAGAGAGAGAGTGAGAGCTGGGTCGAGGGAAAGGGAGAGAGAGAGGGGGGGGGGGTGGTTCCAGGTAGAGAGAGAGTGCGAGCTGGGTCGAGGGAAAGGGAGAGAGAGAGGGGGGGGGGGTGGTTCCAGGTAGAGAGAGAGTGCGAGCTGGGTCGAGGGAAAGGGAGAGAGAGAGGGGGGGGGGGGGTGGTTCCAGGTAGAGAGAGAGTGAGAGCTGGGTCGAGGGAAAGGGAGAGAGAGAGGGGGGGGGTGGTTCCAGGTAGAGAGAGAGAGAGAGCTGGGTCGAGGGAAAGGGAGAGAGAGGGGGGGGGTGGTTCCAGGTAGAGAGAGAGTGCGAGCTGGGTCGAGGGAAAGGGAGAGAGAGAGAGGGGGGGGGGGGGGTGGTTCCAGGTAGAGAGAGAGTGAGAGCTGGGTCGAGGGAAAGGGAGAGAGAGAGGGGGGGGTGGTTCCAGGTAGAGAGAGAGTGAGAGCTGGGTCGAGGGAAAGGGAGAGAGAGAGAGGGGGGGGGGTGGTTCCAGGTAGAGAGAGAGTGAGAGCTGGGTCGAGGGAAAGGGAGAGAGAGAGGGGGGGGGGGTGGTTCCAGGTAGAGAGAGAGTTCGAGCTGGGTCGAGGGAAAGGGAGAGAGAGGGGGGGTGGTTCCAGGTAGAGAGAGAGTGAGAGCTGGGTCGAGGGAAAGGGAGAGAGAGGGGGGGGGGTGGTTCCAGGTAGAGAGAGAGTGAGAGCTGGGTCGAGGGAAAGGGAGAGAGAGAGGGGGGGGTGGTTCCAGGTAGAGAGAGAGTGCGAGCTGGGTCGAGGGAAAGGGAGAGAGAGGGGGGGGGGTGGTTCCAGGTAGAGAGAGAGAGAGAGCTGGGTCGAGGGAAAGGGAGAGAGGGGGGGGGTGGTTCCAGGTAGAGAGAGAGTGCGAGCTGGGTCGAGGGAAAGGGAGAGAGAGGGGGGGGGGGTGGTTCCAGGTAGAGAGAGAGTGCGAGCTGGGTCGAGGTAGAGGGAGAGAGAGCAGGTTCGAGGGAAAGGGTATGTTCATGTTTTTCATAGTGTTTTTTGTCTGAGATGTAAGAAATCAATTCTATTGTGATTTTATGTATGTTTCTAGTTTTTATACAGATATTAATGCTGGTAATCGCCGTATAATGCCTTTTGGTAATTCAATTTGTGTTTATGACAGAATTCTGAGCTTTTTGTTCAGCCTAATGATGTTTTGCCATTCTCAGTGTCTTTTGCAATCATAAATATTATGTTCTTGTTGTTTTGAATTAGTTTTCAATAATATTATGATAAAAAAAGTGTTCTGGGCAGGTCGTGACTTTCTGGCAGTTTTCGGACAGCTTTCGGGCAGGGGTGCCCATGGCATGTACCGGGCACTGCCAAAAAAAATTTGTCGGCAAGCCATGGGCAACTTTTGGGCATGCCTTGGGCAGACAGGTTTCAATGTATCTCGGCAAGCTTGCTGTCATTTGATCTACACGTTTTGCGATGAGACTGTTAAAACCACTTTTGAGAATTTAACGGTGTTTTTCAATCTTAAATATCGCACCATGCCGCCTACTGCGTCTGTCGAAATCGATAAGCATCAAATTAACGCGTTTTCTGTCTCTGTTCTCTTTCCAAGTATCGAATGTAGTCCCGTCTATCTTGTTTAGTTCTGTGTCCGAGTACATTGTGTTCATTAGTTGCGTGTTTGTCATTTTCTCGAGATTAAGTGCAGTGAATAAACAGTTCGATCGCGGCCATGTAACGTGTTGAGAGATTTGATGTCGTATCTGTCTTCTTTACCCCTCTCTCTCATCACTTTCCATCACCGCTCGGAACTGTTTCGTCACACGTACAACAAGACACACAACTTATGAATCTCAGAACACTGAAAACATAGATTACATGTTTTCTGCCAGCCAATTATGTAGTCATGTAAAACGTGCAAAAGGCATCCTACACAGTGATTCTATAACGACAAGTAAACTACTAGTAAACTCCTACCACACCCCTATTCTACTACTAGAAAACTACTAGTTTTCTTGTAGTAATGTAGGCGTAGGGGAGGAGTTAAACTATAGTTCTACTCCTACCTAACTACTAGTGAGATGGTAGTCAGCTACTAGTTTATCTGTGGTAAAAGTCAATTTTGAAAAATAAAAAATAAAATAAAAAAAATTATTATTTTTTAGGATCATATAATTTCTATAAGTAGTTACGTTATCCTCTATTGCATTACTCTGCTGTTTACCATGTTCTGCACCACCCGGGACTCGAACTCTCGAGCTCTCGCTTCTGAAGCGAGGCACTTACCACTGCGCCACGATGCTGATGTCTGAGGGCGCGCCACAATCGTATACGATTACAGGCGCGCTTCACTGTTCAGCGCTCACTATGGAATAACGTGAATGCGCCACGAGCCCTAACAAAAAAACTTATACTTGAGCCCGTTTTACAGTAGCACTAATTCGATAGAAATTTTCCCATATTATGAATGTTCAGCACTTTCCTGCCTAGTTAGCGTACTACAGGTTTCTACTAGCCTACGAGTAAGTTACTACTAGCCTACGAGTAAGTTACTACTAACTGTCTACGTGCTCATAATGCCTACAAATCACTGTGATTTAAATTCTGTGGAGATAATGTAACGTAAAAAGACTAGTTTCAGACTGCCAAAATGCATTTTTCAATTTGACGTCCGTATTTACTACTAGTTTTCTACCAGGATACCCCTACTCTACTACGAGAGTTCTCCTCCTTCACTACTACTACTAGTTTACTACGAGTTTACCAGTAGTCCCAGGTTTCCTATGTCACTCCATAAACGCACAGCAGAAAAATGCCGGATTATGTTTGTTAAGCTGCGGCTGTTCCGGTATTTTTGTAATTTAGGCGACAGAGTTTTTCATTTCAAACATTTCAAACGAAATTATACAGCTAACAGAATGGGCATAATATATAAAAACAAATGAGCTAGTTCTGCATACGTTTTCACTCGTTAACGTGTTGCTCATGTACAGCGAGTTTCTTATTTATAAGTGTACTAATCACTATCAAATTCATGTAGTACAAATAATTGAAACGTCTCTTGAGTCTTCTGTATATGTGTGTATGATTTCGCCCACTGTTCTCATTTGAAAGTAGGACCATAGCCCGCTCTATTTCGTTGTAGAAATGTGCATAGCTTAGCAACGATTGTCAATCGTCAAGTTTTATGCGAAGCTCGTTTACATAACACACTGATGTGCAACTGCAACGTATTTGATCATGTAGAGCTAGTTCAACTTGTTATTGTGCGCATAGAACCAGTTTTGCAGAAGGGACATAATATCTGCTGTCGGGTTCGCATCTGTAGACAGAACCTGTTACACAGCTCAAGAAAGCACGGTTTCTTGCTTGCATCATCCTACTAAGACCTTTCCACACGAATCTCGCCTGATGATGTAGATATAGCCCTAGGGACCTACGCTCACCGTAGCTCAGTTCTGATCACACAGTCATAGTGGCAAACTACCCGAAACTATCATTGTGCGATAGTTGAACTCGAACTCCACTGTCACGAAACACTTTCTTACGGTTCCTGATTGGTCAAAAACTATGAAATAGAAAATTAGTTTGATCAAAAATTCCGAGGTAGCAAAGTTGAAATGTGAGAAACTGCTTATCCAACCTGTGAGATACAGTACCTCGCTGTAAGTGACGAACAGTGTGTATGTGCAGGCTCCCGCTTTGTGTCCCTTGTGCCTGTCCGAAATGTCGCACTGTTCAGTGTATTTTATGTAAACGTGCCGCATCTCTAATGCTTCTCGTACCCTAGGAAGCGGACAATTGAAGCACGAGAACACGGTAGTTCGAGCGGACGGAGTAGCCGCCAAGCAGCCGGCCACCAGTAGTCTTCTCTCAGGTACTGTTGCGCATGAACCTCGTCTCGTGACAGTCTGGTTTTTGAAAATGGCATGCGAAGTCTTCTCAATCAAGCGCATTTGAGTGTGCCGGGGAGTTTGAGTATGATAATTATGTTGAGTAAAATTAAATTTTGATTCACGCTTAACACCAGGCTAACTCAAGACATGAACTGTCTGCTTGCTTCTGCTGAAGCGACCGTGTGGTGCTTGATTTTGCGATCTCCTGCAACGAATGATTTCGAGCATAGTTAAGCAGTCTAAAATCATAGTTTTCTTTGTTATGGAACATGATTTCTCACTATATTAAGACACATAATGAACTTGCCAAATTTAAAAAAAAAACATATTTGGCAAATATTTGAGTTTTGATGTACGAGGACTCTGACCACATGTTTTCGGTTGTTTTTCGTCCTTGAAATTTTAACGCAGGCTGAATGGGGTTGGCAGTGTGATTTTGACAAATGTTGCCACCAACGCCTGTGCATTGATTACTTTGTTTACCACTCATTGGAGGAAGGGGGGTTAGAGAAAATTTGCTATTGATACCCCTGCTTCGCTTTTTCTACTCCCGCTTCGCCTAAACCCGCATTGATATATCAGCTTCGCATGGCGTCTGCCCCGCCAGGTATGTAGACGACATACACTCATTTAGTTCTAACTCCACCTTTTTAGCGTTATGTATAGATCCCACATTTTCCGAATGGCCTTATTTTGGCAGTGTGGCAACAAATGTGGATGACTATTCATCAGAGAAAATATTAATCATTCTTAAAGTCTTGCTGATTACGTGTTATGACAAAGGTGACCCTACGTTTACGCAAATTTCTGTGGTTTCGAAATACTATGCCACGTTCGAGAAGCTTCAGCTTTCAAATTTCTTTGACAAGCTGCCCAAGTTCAATTGGGAAAATTGAGAACTATAGAAAGTGAAAAAAGCGTTTTCTGTGGCACATTTCTAATACCTGCGTAACTCACTCACCCTCACGGAATGACATATTCTATACGAGTATAAGAATGAGAATATGGCGTGAAAGTGCACGTAGTCAACTACAATTTCTAATTCCCGTTAGTCCATTAGACCGGTTACATCCATTTCTACCAGTAAACACTACCCCAGACGGTTGTAATAGTACGATGGTACTGTTAGGTATGCCATTGTCATTCGTACACATATAAGTTCCAAAAATGATTTTCTCATTCCAACAATAATTTATTCAAACACGTTGCACCTAGTTTAATTGAGATGATCCACGGAAACCTATAAAAGTGATTATTCAAATATTTCTCCAAAATTTTTCGTGGTATTTTTCGTTTGCCATGCAACATTCATTTTATCGGCTTACTCACAATTTGTTGATAGTTTGACATGGAAGTGTAGTGCTGTGCGAGTGTTACCACGAAATTTTGAAACTGAATAATATTTTCATGCACTTCTCTATAACATTGTGCTCTGATACAATCTATTTTCACTGTATATGTTTTCAATCCGCGTTTCCCTGAACGTTGGGTGAAAATGTGGGCATTTAAGCAAAACAAGCTCAAGTTCACTTCCAAAAAACATATTTTTCGACCAATAAAGTACAAGACATATAGTTCGTCAATAACAAAAACTTTCTACAATTTAAGCTAACATAGCCTGTTAACGCGTGATTCACTTCAAATGTTTGCAACTTTGATGGCACGACTTGGGAATGAAAGTAATTTTTTTTCTCGATTAGAGCGACTCAGTCTTCTGTTTTGGCAGATTATCCACTGTCGCACGACGTTTCGATCAATATAAACTCCACTTTGCAGCTTTGAAACAAGAAATAGTTCGGGTTACACAACAACTGTTGGACGCTATCGCGTGCAAGGACTTCGATGGATACACGTGAGTGAAGTGCACTTTCTGAAATCTGTTAATGAAGATAGTTCATAACGTCTGAGTAGAAAACGAGATTTCTCAGTGTAAATATGTACTATGGTCACGATTGATAATATTTTATTTCAATTTGTGATACAACCGTATGTTTTTCTTCAGGAAACTGTGTGATGCGTCGATGACGTGTTTTGAGCCGGAGGCTATGGGCAACTTGATCGAGGGAGTCGAGTTTCACAGATTCTACTTCGATTGTCGTGAGTTTTTTTCTGCTCAACACTCAACAGTTTTATCGTTCATACTGCTCTCCCCGAGTTCTGAGCGATTGTTGGCATCATTTTGAGTGCTCTACGGAGTCTTACGTTGCAAAAATATAAATCCATGTCTATGCTCAAAAACGATCCATGATTCAATCACTTGTGTAGCTTTACCACTCCATGTTGCTGTGTTTCCAACTGTAGCGTATTCAGCCTCAACGTCGGCGTCGCCGCCCAGGAAGAACCAGTTGCACACCACCATGCTCAACCCGAATGTACATGTGATTGGCGACGATGGGGCCTGTATCGCATACGTTCGACTCACTCAATACGTTGATCGGTGAGTTGAAATAGGCTGAAATATCTTAATTGTCAGACCGCAATTTGCGTCCCCTACAACATATTTTTCTGATGTTACATTCCGCAATGCTACCAGTCTCGGAAAGTGAAAACCGAAAGACGCAGGATAGCATTGAGGTGCAAGAACGCCTACGGAAGTAACATATCCCTCAAACACAAACGAACAGTCTAGAAAAGTGTGTTTTACATGTCGTTGCCCGTGCAATTGTGTTGTGACTGCTATCTCCACCCTTATTAACTCGTTCTTTCTTTTCAGAAACGGAGACGCTCGCACGCGTCAATCGCAAGAGTCTCGTGTGTGGCAGAAAAAGGCCGGTCGATGGGTCTGCGTACACGTGCACCGAAGCGGGGCTCCCTCCTCCACAGCTGCTGCCAGCGAGGGACTCTGAAAGACGTCCTAATGTCCTCGAAAATGTCTCCGAGACCAAACATGCTTTGCATCGCACATTGTACCGTTGCATCTCTAGCTCATTATCATGTTTTATTATTTTCTAGTTGTGCAGGTAAATTTCTATGTCAATACTAATTGGTCGGTTGGTGAGAGCACTGTTGACACACGCTCAGTCTAACTCGCGTTGTTTATATTGTTGCTTCGAAATAGGTCGTTTATCCGAATATTCGGACCAGCATCGAATAGTTGTACCAATCTTCGCCGTATGATCAAAATAGGCTATTCTGGGCCTTTGGGCCGGTTTCGGGCACAGTTAATGATGATATATCCGTTGGGAACAGGGCCCCCCGTTAAATTAATTTATTTTCTACTAGGTGATGTCTCTGCGTGCCTCTCGTTCTCTCTCATTTTCCCATCTTCTGCTTAGCTCTGTTCTGCATATTCGCATTTCTTGGCGCATTTCTTGGCGCAAATCTTCTTTTTCAATACAGCATTTTTCTCACTGTTTCTCACACTCTATTTGTTAGATGAATATAAAGACTGAATCGATAAAATTTTCACGTCACACCTGTTTGCAGTTATAGAACGACAATACAACCAAAACTGTAGAAAAATTATGGAACTGGATCAAAATGCTGAACCAGCCTCATTCTGTTCACCACACTGGCTATAAACTGGCAAGTCATAATTGTGGTTTGAGTTTGTTGCACACCGTAATTCACGAGTTTCGACAGAAACCACTTGATCAAACTACAAACACAGCAGGATAGAGCAACATACATCGACACGCTTCTGAATGAAGCGAATCCTATACAACAGAAATGCATGAAACAGTACTTGAGAAAAGTTCAAGAGTATGAAAACCAATAGGGAGAGTATTTGGATCGAAGCGTACAAAACCTATATTCGTTCAATGGTTGTCAGTTCAGAATAATTTCACCAGAAAATTGTTCTTCCGGCTTGGTGGCTACAACTATTGCACCATTCCCAGCTCTTCATTTAGGAACAGGAAATTAAAATTGATATTATTGGAATGTAGAAAAATATAACTGGTTTAGTTATGATACACAAAATAACTGGACAATGTGGTCTGAATGCGATTGACTTTCTCACGTTCAATCGTACACGTACTCGAGGTACAAAGGAAAATATCAGCTTTCCAATACCAAAAACTAGTCATCGTGCACAGTTCTTTACTATTCGTGCCTGTTCAAAATACTTGAAACTCAGCAAGAACAAAAATATTCCGAGTTCTCTTGCGGCGGCCAAAAAATATTCTTCGGAAAATCACTTGTAACTGACCTTACTATGTTTATTAGTCAAGACCCCATTGAAGTGTTGATCGTTGTACTATAGTGATACATATGCTCGTTCCATGTTCACCTTTCTGTTCATCATGGTTCCGATTCTTGTTTTCATATTGGTCGAATTCAGTTGGTTTTTATTTATTTTCTGTTTTCTCTATGTATCTCACATGCTTGCATGTGAATTAATCAAAAAAAAACATGTGTGGAAATGCAAAGGAGTTTCCCTGACGGAATTATCAAGTGGATTACTACGAGACTAACCGGGAAAGAAACGAACTTTACAATATGGTTGGGGATTTCAAGATTTTCAAGATTTATTCATTCACTTCATATTGTTGCAGTATGGTGTTCCTTTACGGCCACCCAGTTATCATTGTCTCTGCACATTCTCAATATCTCTTCGCCTCGGACATTGGGTTGGAGTGAGTTAAATACCACTGAAAATGGTCCGGCTCTCAGCATAAATGAAATTATTTTCCTTTTTTTATTCAAGAAAAGCGAGATTAGCCTTTTCCTCAAAATATTTTTATTGAACTTCTTTCATATTTCTTGCACACTTTTCATCCAAAACTAATCTTTACTTTCTTAACAGCCGTTTGTTATACTAATTGAACTCTTTTTTTATAGTTACGAAGTAACGGTCATTTTTGATAAAAATTATATTTTGAACAATAAGCTGAACAAGGAATGTTATGAGTATCTATTAAAGTTTTTAACGGCGCCATAGTTCAGAACAATTGGCGTAGTTATAACCTCGTTCAAGTGAGAGCAACTTTTGTGCTCCAGGCAGGAATCGAACTCTCGTTCGCCGTGCGTGAATAGAGCTTTTATCCAAGTCTCCATTCAGACATGTAAATAGGAGTGAAAACCAATATGTACCCGCCTGTCATGAATTCTTCACTGAAAAACGTCTTTCTACTACACGTTAAGCTCTTCATTCATTTTTATTTTCACGAAACCGGTCTATCCATGATTTTTTGCGAGACACTTTTCGGCCCTCGCCCACGTAATATTCAAATTTCAGACATACCTAAAAAAAATACGCATAGATCAACTTTTTTATAGCTTTTCAACAATGTAAGAATTTTTGGATTAAGGTAATTTTGAGCGAAACTTTGCCGAGATTTGAGGAGGCGGACACATTTGTCGCCGCCGCCGCTGCCGAGCACGGAAGCCATTTTTGCGAGACGTTGGGCCCTCTAGCTCGTCTCAACCAATTTCAATTGGAACGTGAACTTAGTCTCTTGTAGACGTGTTGTCCTTTCAATGATTCATGCAAATATCTAGGAAAATGGTGGACGTACTTTGGAGAAAAATGTAATAAACTGTTTTGGAATGTCTGCAGACCTCTGATCAAAAACTAATCCGCGCAGCGCTCCGCGCTGCGCCCGATTGAGGCCCTGGGACACCTCGAAGTTCGATCAATACCTATCATTTGCATGCTCATGCTTGCGCCCTTCCGTTGGATCGAGGTATAAACACAGCCCAGCGGTATGAAAACTCATTCATTAAAAATTACAATATCCATACTTGAGGACGTTGATCACAACGCCAACGGGGTTAAATATTGTTTTGTTTCGATTCCGCGTACTGCAGTTCGGCATGTTCAGATTCGATTTCCTCTTCATACAAGAATGGTGGAAGAAGGGCCTTCTCGAAAAAGAAATGTAATTAATTGTAGCTTAAATTATTTTATTGTTTGGTTCAATGTTCGTCAACAAAATTATGAGCGTTTTCTCGCCTAATATAGACATACACAGTGATGAGGCTGTGAATATGAGCAATGTTACGAATACCATAATCGAAGTTGACCAATTTTTCAATTTTTCGCTATATTGAGCGTTCATTGATCATCATTGATTTAGTTTGTTTCACCTTTTTCCACTTTCACATGAAACATTACAGTGAAAGAGGTTTTTTTTTCGTGAATGACTTTCTTAAATGAAAATAGCGAGCTCAAAACCATCATAGTAACATGAGACTATGGTGGATAGTGCACTTGACTCTGGAACAACAAAAGAGTTAGTTGCATGGGAAAACTAGAAGCAGACCATGTGGGGGCCACACCCCTTCGCTCATTTGGTTCATTCCTCTCCGGTCTTCTTTTAGATTGGCCAAGAAGAAGTACTCTTTCCTCACGAAAACGTTGCCTGATTTTGTATTTTGGTTAGACGGTTACGAAGAATTTCGTTGCGAAGTTTGAGGTTCATATTCTGGGTATTCTTTACACCTGATGATAACATTAATTCTACATGAAAGAGTCGAGAGAAATATTCCGACACAATGCACATTACGTTATCTGTTCGTTCACGGTTATTAGCAGTAAAATAATGAGCACACGTTCGAATTAATGTGCTCTCATCTAGAAACACAGCACACAATAATTCCTCCCCTCTTCTGTAGAAGAAGGTTTTTATGATTTATGCAGCTCTTGGAAACTGAGACCAAAATATGTAGTTAGCCGTAGATTTGACTGTGACGGTTTAAAAAAACCATATAGTGTTGTGACACGTTTTCGAACGAGTACACTATACTCTATACACATGTTCGTTTTTGCGTGAAATCATCAATATATACCGTGTTGTCGTTCATATTTCCGGCCTTCTGTGAGCTATTGTCACAACGTGTGCCTGAAATTCATTAGCTAGTAAAATAACCTTCAAGCCTACGCTCTCATGAACATCACATTGCTGTCAAAAGACACGCTGTGACGCAAATTACGAACATATTCACAAAGAAGTGTACACTTCTAAAAAGGCGCCTCCTCCAGATTCCGACACACAAATAGATGTGAAAGTCAGGTGGATTGGGCGTTCTCGTTATTCACACGTTCTTACATTGGTGATGTGTTAATCAGGTTTTGGACTTTGTTTGCAGGGTACTTTATTGCTTGAATGACGTCACAATTCTACTACTATCGCATGATACCCTCCATGTACAATATGTTCGCTGAGAGACGAGAAGCGAAAGAGTTTTGGATGCCGCTATTCATAATTCATACCGAATCTGTACCACGACTCTACACACTTCTCTATTCACTCGAAGCTATTGCTATTCTGTTCACAGCTGTGCTCTTGTTTTTGTGCAGAAGAGCTCTCCTTAACACTAGTATATTTCACAAAAACCTCAACAACCTTTTTTTAGTGGTAATTTATATATGTTGGTCTACTTCGATCAGTAGAATAGTGATGATTCTTTATAAGACCAACATCATCCCGATAAGTGGTTGGTTCATTCACAAACTTACATTGATTACCGAACAAACTCGGCAGTATATATGACACAGTTCGAGCCCTCAGAATCACTAGCCCCAATGTTCTGCGATCGACCAGCTAATCGAGAAAGCGTGATGTAGAATGAGGACACACACAGCCTAAGAAAGTCTCTGTCCATCTGACCTGCACACTTTCTCGACGAGGCTGGCCAATTGCTGCAAATTGTATGCGCCATCCCCACTGAGATTTAAGCAGCGCGCCTGCGGTACTATTTCAATCGAATAGATGGTTTTTTTTGTATCAGATAACTACATTAACTAACCCGGCATCACAGCACTGTCCGCAACTAATAATGCATTACAGTGGAGGTTTTATGTTCTGCTAGCTGTGAACGTTAGTGTCCAACCTACGTAATAGCGAAACAGTTGAACGAGTTGCTTTGTAGGAATAATCGTACAGGATTCGCCGTTATTAATTTCTTGTTTCATTCGACTTTCGTTTCTTGTATATACGGCGGTAATCATTCCAGCTGTTATAGTAGAGCGCACATTTGCATCATACTACATGTATGACTATGAGAAAGGTGAGTGGTAACCCAAAGTTAGAAATTATCAGTCTGACATCAAGTTCTCAACGGCGCAGCATTCACAGAACATTTCTCGTCAAACTAGGTGGGCGAATGCTCAACGTTGTAAAAGAAGACCATGATGTTCTGCCTCATATATTCGATCATTTCTTCGAAAACACTGATTTTCTAATGTAACTCCTGATTTCGCTTTATTTCAACCACCTATCGCACTCTAGCAACACTTTTTTTTATCACACGTTACGTGTCGTTTTCCAGTTTCCAGACCATGGATAAGTGTTATAGTAATCGTTCCGACACTCTTGTTTACATCGTTTGTGTCCTTTGTTGTCTCCACCAGTGAGTTCAATCACATTCTTCAGAAGCAAAAACAAATCTGACAGGTCGCAGCTGACAGTGTGGTCAACTGATAATCACTCTCTAACACTGACGACTGCTAAATCGCATTGCACAACCTCAACACAAAGAAACGAGAGGTGTTAAAAAATATATCGGTTGTTTGGGGAAAAATATATGTATTGACGGAATGGGGACAAAATGGAGAAAAACGATGACTGAATTGTGAAAGTTCAACCTATTACTGACTTTGAACGAATCTTGCGATAAAGCAATCATCCATGGAAAACATGAAATTTTCTATTTTGTCTTCTCAACAACTTCTGAGGCTATATCTCATAATCGACAACTCGCTGCTGAGAAATTGATAGAAATTACCCAATATAAGAAATAATATAGAAGAAACTGATAGACGAACATGGATTTACCCGACCCAATTTCTATCACCCAATTTTGACCTGAAATCTACGTGATCAAACTACAAACACATCGGGATTGGGCAAAGCTAGTTCCTTCCAGGATGTCTTCGTGTTGAGCTAGTTCTTGGCCTATCAACTTTTGTAGAAGTGGCTAGCACATTTACCTATATTGCAATCTTCCGTTTCAACTGGACAAATTTGGACAAGTTGAACAAATGGAGTAAACACTGTGACAGCCGATACAGTCTGAGCCTACGATATCAGCTTACAGAGAACTTGAAGGTGATGAAGGTGAGCGACCTCCCCGTTACAAAATCAATGTACAAAATTCAGTTTTTTTGTGAGTTTAGGATTCCGTTGTATTCCCTATTGTTCTGTTGTTAGATTACTGTCTTACTATTGTATTGACTTAATAACTACCCAGTACTAAGTGGTTAATTTTCTTATATAGTTTCTCATGTAGTATCTGATGGGAGTAAATGTAGTTTGATCTCGATTAATGGGCCTAAGAGCCTATACGCGTCTCTTATGAGTCGCGGGAGTTCTTCTATGTTTACTCGTCTAATAGGACTAAGTTCCTATACATCTTTGGTACTATTTTATCATTAAGTTTCTTACTATTTCACTTATACATTCTAATATATTCGTTCAATTGTGTTACAGTTTGGGAGGACACTTCGGTGTCTCGACTAATGGGACTAAGATCGCATACAAACTGTAACACATGTAATATTCATTAATTAAAATCAACCCAGTGTTTTATTTATCGGCTTTTGTAAGTTTTGGACAAATACACCCGCTATCGTCTCCATTTTGTAGAGCTCACGTCAATTGTAAAATTACCAATCACACAATATTGAGTGATTCATTCTCTATCATAATTTCTCATGTAGTATCTGATGGGAGTAAATGTAGTTTGATCTCGATTAATGGGCCTAAGAGCCTATACGCGTCTCTTATGAGTCGCGGGAGTTCTTCTATGTTTACTCGTCTAATAGGACTAAGTTCCTATACATCTATGGTACTATTTTATCATTAAGTTTCTTACTATTTCACTTATACGTTCTAATATATTCGTTCAATTGTGTTACAGTTTGGGAGGACACTTCGGTGTCTCGACTAATGGGACTAAGATCACATACAAACTGTAACACATGTAACATTCGTTTAATAAACATGGTCTCATTGGTTCGGTTATTGGTTATAAATGAATACTCCTACTACCTTAATATACGCCTATTTTGCATACCCCCTCCTCGTTTGCCCCAAGTTTCTTAAACAAATTGTATTACGTAAAATAACATATCAACATATTTCTATTTGTGTAATTCTAATTCATACTTGGATCCCTTAACACATTATACGTTATTGTATGTTTCTCAGCTTCTGGAGTGTATCTTAATACTATAATTTCCTAGCTCCTCTTTAATTTCTCCCGTTTCTATAATCTATATTGTAGGACATATAAATGCAATATATGTTTTTATCAACCCTGCTTTTTATAGTTTAAGTGTCAAAGTTCTAAACTACTGTCCAGTGGATTTACTTAACATTAATTTTATATCCTTCATTTCCCTATCACATGTTTCCTTAGTAGTTACTTAGTAATGTTACTGATGGAATTCCACGTTGAACTTTTCATTACTGTGAGAGATCGTGCTATGTAGGCGGGCAACCCCGTTCCACGTGTAGTTGTCTACTAGTAGTGCTCTCTGATACTGATCGGTGCCCGTACCGGAGAAACAAAAACGTTTCTCATAACAACTCACACAATTGAGGATGTCTAGGCCAGCGTCCTCATGGAGTCAGAGCCTACTACCACCCCGAACACAAACAGTAACGCAGTTCAATCTACTTGGTATAGTTACGTTGAAAAATGCGATAGAAACTACTTAGTCACACCCTCCCATTTCTCAGATCAAAAAGGTAGTAGGTGTCATAGGGGTAATTGCCGTATTTGTAAAATTATGAACTTTAGCTCCAGGGTACTATGTACCACAACTCAGAATTTCATTGTTACAAATAAACCGAGCCAAGCCAACTGTGAGACTAAAAATGTGATTTATTGTATTACGTGTAACACGTGTAAATACCAATACGTGGGCGAAACCAAACAGAAACTCAGAGGTCGTATTAGTCAACATTTGTATTCTTTCACTAAGAAATCCATAAACACTTATCTTTCCAGCCACTTTTTCGAAAGCGGTCACAACCCAAATAACATATCGATTGACATTCTCGATTCAGTTCAGGGTGCTTTTGATAAACAAACTAAGATACATTTACACGATAAAGAGATTATGTGGATTAAAATCCTTTCATCAAGTTATCCATTTGGTTTCAATGATCAAATTAAAGGTTTTGGAAACATTTCCAACACTCCTAATCCACTTATTAAACCTGACCATCCCTTTTTTGTCATGCCTTTTCCAACACATCGTAAAAGTCATGGAAAGAAGCGACGATCTAAAACTTCTAGATCTCCTCAAAGAGATATTGATCAGTTGTTGAATAGTGTTCAGATCATGCAAGGTAGAGAACTTTATCTGTTTTCAAGAACTCTCTCTAAACATGAGAAAGATTTGCTCCTCCAGTATGCTTTCGCAGGTGAATTTCTTTCCAAAAAATTTGAATTCAGGTACAAACTTTATACTTGTATCTGCAATCATTACTGGAAAACGAAACGAACTAAGTCTCAAGATACTATTGTTGCTAGTGTCACTATTCCTTTCATGTCTAAAAGTATGGAGCATCTTCATTTACCTAGCCTTTTCAATAAGGGTGTTGTTCACAACTATCTTTCTGAAATCAGTGGAATGTCTAATCCAAAAATTCGGGTGATCTTCACGTACAATCCTCCATTATCACTTAAGGTGTTCAATTATAACACGTTCCTCAAAAGGTTGGATCGCAATCATATTGATTATCTGGTTTCTGACAGTTATAAATGTATCTGTGACAAGTTTTCTGCTTATATTGATCCTAATCACGGTCACATCTGTACCGGTGATCTAACTTTCATCAAAAATTCACATTTACGTAATTTGCTAACATGTGGTACGAAATTCAGGTGTCAAGAACCACCAGACTCAGCATCGATTATTCAAGCTTGTCAAAAAGCGGTTCAATCAGTTATTGGAACAGTTCGTAAATGCTATAAACCTAACAAACAGGTTGTAGATACGTTCCAAGATATTCTAATGCAAAATGTTTGTAATACGGTATCTAACCGATTGCATACTCTTGATCCTGATTTGGACAATTCTTATATTTTGAATACTCGTGATTTGAATGATATCACAAAGTTACAAGAGCATTTCATTATAACTTGTGTCGATAAAGCAGCGACTAACTATGCATTTACTTGTAAAAAGTTATACGTACGAATGATGAATGCAGAAATTGAAAGAAGCAGTGTTTCGCAGTTTTCCACTTATGAAGTTTCCAATCATACTGTTGATGATGTAATCATTAAACATTCTAAGTTTATTGAAGGCTTGAACTTCAAAAAAGTGCAAGACCCTTCAATTCCTAAGATGTATGGTATACCAAAAATGCATAAAGCTATCATGAAGTTTCGTTTCATTACTGGTGCTAAAACTAGTCCGTTGAAACCTCTTTGCACCAATTTGCAAGTAATTTTGGCTCATGTACAAAAACATTTTATTAACTATTGCAATGTTATACACGAGAGAACCGGAGTTCGTCACTACTGGGCTGTAAACAACAGTTCACGAGTGGTGGATGACGTGACTCCCTTGCGTACCAGTAATAGTACACGTATTTATTCTGCTGATTTCGCTAGTTTATTTACTAATTTACCACATAGCGTGATAAAGCTGAATATGTTTCAGCTCCTTAGTGTTTGTTTCAAAAATCAAAACTATATACGTGTACAAGGTAACCATTGTAGTTACAGCGTATCTAATAATGGTACTGGTTCATTTTTCACTTTTCAAGAAGTTTGTTATTTACTTGAGTCACTTCTAGAAAATAGTGTTGCTGTATACGGTAACAAGGTTTATAGACAAAGATGTGGTATTCCACAAGGTGCCAGCTGCTCACCACAAATAGCCGACCTGACTCTTAGCTACATGGAGTACAAGTTTATCAAATCAGTTTTAGAAACACGAGGGCAACATTTCGCACGAAAGTACAATTATACATATCGATATATCGATGATCTGTTACATATTTCCGATGTATCCGATAATTTCAAAGCAGATTTAGCTCAAATCTATGACTCTTCATTGAGTTTAGAAGCAACAGCGGATTTGAAAACAAATTGCGAGTTTCTCGATTTGGATATCACTGTGACAATTCCCCAGATTAAAGTATCTCTATTTAATAAAACTGATCTCTTCAAGTTTGACGTTATAAGATATCCAAACTACTTTTCGAATATCGATAGTAGAATTGGTTTGAATACAATTACTGGCGAAATAATACGAATAACACGTGCTTGTTCAGACTATGAAGATTTCTTAGCAAGAGCAAAACAGCTTGCTAGTTTTTATTTTAAAAATGGTTGGCCTAAAATGTTGATTCTTAGACGCTTCTATAAAGTAATTGCTGATAAACCATTTATTACAAGTAAGTATGCAATTGACTTGCAATTGTTTACTAGATTATTAGATGCAGTGACGTGAACTTTTGATCCAGCGAACAGTTCGATCAATAATTGTCTGTCCATTTTCTGACCCTCCTCTTGCACTCAGCTGACTCACTGGTCATCATTCTGCTCTTGTGTAAGTGTAAATGGACTCTTTTTACATCTTCTAACTCAATTTCTTGAAATAATCTCACTAGGTTAACTATAACAGGTCATCTACTGATGAGGGCATCCTGTTTGACATATGGATCGGTAATTGCCCGAAATGTCAAGGTAACTAATGTTTGTAATAGACAATCTAGGAATTTGCACAGTGCAAATAAATTTATCTCTCACTCTCTTCCCTCTTTCATTCCTCTCTCCTTTGGACTTTTTTTCTTTTATAAATTACTAAAGTAGCCTGATATCACCTGTTAGTTGAGCTTGTTTACACGAGCAACGTGGTTTTGTATAGTAGTTTCAACTTCCTAGTTTTCTTATAATTTAATGCCTGAAACAGGCGGATCGCGAATCTCCTCCAAATCATACTCTCCAAAATGAACCAAAAACTCGTTGTTTAGACTGAGACCTTACACAGACGTATTGCTGTGTGGTCTGCATGCATGCACAATGAAACTCTCGTGTTTTGTATGAATTCAGCCGAGAACCAAACTAGAAGTCGAAATAGAGATGTTCGATGAGAAAGAGAACATGTTAAATCTCTAGGTTCGGCCTGCTATATTTGAGCAATGCGTATGGAAAAATGACCCACGTTTTCTGTTCCGTTTGATTACGCGAATTAGCTGCTAATGCATGAGTTCAGAGGACGTATGCTAGAAGATCCCGGCACCTTCATCCCATCCTGCGTCTCCTCAAACATACGCTATTTCTCTGCTCTTACATCCCGCCGGGATGTAAGAGACGAGAAATAGTGAGGCAGAGCGAGAGACGCAGGATGGGATGAAGGTGCCGGGAACTTCTAGCATACGTACTCAGCTCATCCTCGGATGCATTCTGATGGAGACCGTGTTTTTCCTACTTGCCATCTCGTTGCTCGGTTACGGTATGATTGTCGGCGAGAGCAAACCGGAAACAAGACTCTACTTCGTTGCCTTCGATTTTGTCGTTGCTTTGTAAGTTCTATACTACGTTTGGGTCTAGTCATGTGAAGCACTTGCCTCATCATGTTTGAGGTTTTCGCAATATGCAGGGGAAGTATCACATTTCCAAGAAAAAAATTGTTCGCAGAAAAGGTAAAAAGTATTAGGTGAAAGCTTTGTTGGATTATGCAGCTTTTGCGTTTGAAATTGGTCTTGAAACGCGAATATTAGTAGAATTGCAATGTAAACACGATGAAGGAAAAAAATGAAATAAACCAAAAATGGTACTAAGTTATTTCAGATGCCCTGCGGTCATCATAGCATGTTCACTGACAATGCCTCGGTGGAGACAGGTGGTGCTCAGTCAGATGTGCTGTCGACAACCGATCGAGAATTCTGTTCTACCTTCCTCCACAATAGCGTCAACCACGCAACATTTTGAGATGATGCAGAGTGCTTGGAAATAGTTGAATTTGAAAACTGAATATTTCTTACAAAGTACGTTAGGAATACGAATTTATTATACATATATAATATCTATATTTTCCTTGAAGATGTCTTGTCATAAATTTTGTTTATGAATATTGTAGTGGACGGTTGACACAGTGAGCAGGCCATTTGTATAGCATGAACGATATTTATTTCTCCGGAGTACACAACAAACGGAATATAAAGTGCAATGTATTTCGGAAAATGATAGAAAACAAACTACCCAGTTAGAAACGACCACGTGCACCACTTCATCGTTGGAATGCGAGTAATTTTTATCAAGGTGGATAATAACTTTTGTTGTAGTTCCCATCGCATCACAGCTAAATTCCAGTACGAAAAGTCCACCATTCGGTTTGATTCGCAAGTTGTGGAAATCCGTGATAAAGTGTTTTGAAAATTAAACTTTGACCTACATGTGGTTGTGGTCAAAGTCTTTTGGTTTAATTTAAGTTGAAAACTTCGTGACCACAATGTGATCATGTCACTGGGCAGGGAGCGCTCAGCTCTCCTCTCACTTTGCTACGCTGGTTTACGCTTCCACCTCAGCTATATACTGAACAAGATGCAAATTGGAGTAAAACTGCGCGCACTCTCTGAAGGTTGAATGCTGGCTCTGAACGAAAATTTGGTAGATTTTCACACTTGGTTGTACATCTACAAACAGGTGTGACGTGAAAAAAATTATCGATTCATTCTTCATATTCATCTAAAAAATCGAGTGTGAGAAACAGTGAGAAAAATTCCGTATCGGAAAAAAAAAGATTTGCGCCAATAAATGCGAATATTCAGATCAGAGTACGTATGCTAGAAGATCCCGCCACCTTCATCCCGTCCTGCGTCTCCTCATACATACGCTATTTCTCTGCTCTTACATCCCGTCGGGAAGTAAGAGACGAGAAATAGTGAGGCAGAGCGAGAGACGCAGAACGGGATGGAGGTGTCGGGATCTTCTAGCATACGTACTCTGAGCTACTAACGCCGTTATCTGACTGTAGCACCTGAGCAGTCTGAGATTCATAATTTCTTTCTTCTAGCATTTCTTATAGTATTGCATTTGTTGACTGCATTCAGACTTTGTAAAATTTATTTTCCGCTATCTCCCATTTTTCATTTCTTTCAACTGTGGTTATTCAAAGAGCTTAGTTTATGTTCCGTTGTTGCACTTCTGTGTAATAAATATTATTTTTATTATTATTATTATTATTATTATTATTATTAAATGGTATGTTCACACGCCTGCGGCATTCTAGTAGCCTGTACGACGGCTCACTTACAGGCAAAAACGGGCAAGTTTACTAATCGTGTTCACCGCTTGATTGATGTTGTCAGGCCGCCCATTACCGTGGTCCGCGTCTTTACTTGAGCTACCGTAACCCGGAGCGCTAGTTAATTCCCTAGTTGACATCTTAGTAAAGTTTTCTTACTCACGTATCTACTAGCGTTCCGCATTTAGAGATAGTTTTTGATCTGAACAATTTCGACTCCCGGAAATATTTCCATGCCATTTTCTTGGTGACTAAACTAAACTTTTCCTGAAACCAAGTGCGACTAACGTTCTGCTTAGTTCTCATCACATTTGTATTCTGAATTGGATACCATAATTACATTTAACAGTTCGGTACGTGATTTTTTAGACTATACGTGTGAATGACTACAAGAGCAATGACTACGAGCATTTCAGTAAAGTGTACAAAGTAATATGAATCGTGTCAAATAGGAATAATTTCAAACGAAATGGCGTGTGCGAATTACAATTACAGCTGTCCTCCCACATTGGAAAAACCAGATAAATCAACTTGAGAATAATTGAGCAAATTACTTAGACTTTGCACAGTGCTCACTCACATCATGGTGTGCCAAAATTATACCGATTACAAGCCAATCTATTTCACAGCAATGCACTATTCCACCGTTTTCACTATGCCATTCAACTTATTCGGCATATACTGCATTATCTATAAATCGAGTCCAGAAATGCGACCCTATTGCTGGTACCTACTCAATCATCAAGTATTGTTAGTTTTTGCCATTTTTTTTCTTGAGTGGGTGACGATTAAGCTCAAACCAATTTTCTCCAGGTTGGCAAAATCATAGTTTCTTTATATAAACTTTATATCGTTACACTTTAAACTTCACAGTGATGTTCTTAAGTAAAATTATAGGCTGTAGATAAATGCATTCCAGCTTAGGAGGACTGAAAGGAATGTGGAAACTCAGTTCGGTCAGTTCGCGCGCTCTAATGCAAATGAAGCAGACGCAGACGACCAGGACCGGCTCAATCAATAGGGTCGGGCAGGCAATCAGACTCAAAATTCTTCCTCGAATGTTATTCGTTTTCTTTTCTAATTTCATTATTATTTGATGTTTGTTTTATGTTTTATGTATGTTTCAGTTCAAATATGTTGAAAGATGTTCAGAATCTTGTTGCGCACAACGAAAAACATGTGCCTAACGTTAACCGGCTGGCTGACAATTATAGTTTTTGGAAGATAGTTTCCGGGAAATTAGTTAGTTTGGGTTGTCTTCGCTCGAGAAAATGAACTGTCAACATGTTTTAGTCCATTATATTTTTTATGAGAAGTCGCTGTTGGGGTTTGGTATTTATCAAAATTCAATCAGCTTTTCAAACTCTGCTGCATATGATATTTTTTTTTCGTTTTGCTTATTTACTCCGTTCGTAGTTATTGTTGAAAAGTAGTGATTCTAGCCATGTTTTTAGGTTCAAGACCAGGAAGAGCGTCAATTTGGTATTTTGTGGATTGCCCCTTCCTTACATTCAATCGAAGTACCTCTCCACTTTTCCGCCTGCTACTCTCTCAGGTTTGTATACGAAGTTTTGTTCCTTCTGATTAGTAAAATATGATGACCATTCCAGAAAATAGGAAAAATAGTAAATTTTCATATTTTGCTCGTGAACTCAGCAAACCAGTCAGCAGTCCCTCCCTCTCCTCCGACTACTAAATAATATATCTTTCGGAAGGAATATTGTTTTTCTGAGAAAAATATATCTTGTGGACAACTTTGTCGAAGACAAGTGATAAACAGGAAACAGGTTATTATGTCGATCTCAATAGAACCGTAGTTATGTATACAAAAGTCTATCATTTCACCTTTGAACTATGTCGTCACTCCAAACGAATAGACGAATTCAATAAGAAACAAATCACGCACAGCGCTTCACTCTGCGCGTGATAATGTGGTTGAGGATCTCTTTTTTTCCGTTCGTTAATCTGGGTCTGACATTTGGTAGTTCCGAATGTCAGACTCAGATTATTTCGCAGTGTTGTGAATTGTGTTGCTGAAAGAACATACTGGTTACTGACCATACTCACCTATTCGTAGTTCGTAGGTTCAGTGTTGTAATGTGAAGTTAGTTTCAGGTCTTCTATTCCCTCCCCATGAAGTGTTTTTTCTGTGCTTGGACGTTGGCTGTTTGTCGTTTGTGCTACTCGTAGTCACTTCATCAAAAGCATATGATTGCTTCTTGTAAAATGTAAGTCAATCTAATTCTAATTGTTTTCTTTCAATTTTCATACTTTTCGTCTTTCGAATGCAAACTTTTTTTTATGTGGCTTCATGAAAAATAAGCATTTTTCATTCTTCAGATAACATCGTTGCAATTGCAAAAGCTAGAAAATACTCATAAAACTACATAATAATGCTGGAAATAATGAACTTTTATACAACATCAAACGGTTTTTATTTTCGTAGCTTAGTCACATGTTCTTCTAAACTTCGGACAAGCATTGATGCTATAAAACTCAGTACTCTAATCTAATTCTGTAATTTGCATCATTTGTGAATCACATAGAAGTTGTATTGCTTTTCTTGATTAGAGCGCTTACATTTTTGATCTTCCCGTCTGTCTAGGGTGCACTCCACATAGAATCGTGATGGTTGGTCGACCAGCAATTGGCCGGGTGGTGGGTAAATGACGAGTGTATAATTATTACGTTTACTCGTTTACAGTTCCCGGTGAATTGATATCGGTCAGAAGATCGTAATCATTGACGTTGATTCCCGACATGGATACGGACGGCACCAAGCCACCAAGGTAAACAATCGAATTGATTAGAACTTTTGAATCTATTTTTCTTTATTTCAGTATTCTAATTTATGATTGACCGAATTGCCGTAAGTATAACTTTCTCTGTGGTTACACGTACACCTTGTATCTTGTATTGTAAAATGAAAAACAAACAAGGTAACTTTCTTTGTTCTAGGTCTGGGGCAACTTTTTCGATCGGAAAAGGAAACCAAAAATTGATTTTTTGCGTTGGGCTTTTTCAAATTTTCTCTGTTCTAGTTCTAGCTCTAGCTCTGTTCTGTCTCTTCTGTTCTAGCTCTGTGGTTTATTTTGCCAAATAAGAATATTGAGGTGGATGTGGTAGTGGAGATTGATTATACGTAACGTATATTTGGATCTGTCAGCTTTATCATGGGGTATATATTTCAATGACCAAAAAGCAATTCATTTATGCATAATTGGTAGTGAATAAGAAAAATACAAGCAAAAATCGCAGTTTCGGAGACGACGCGGGATTTCAAAACCAATCTGAGACCTTTGGCGGTTTATGCTCTTTACTATTTACCCTACTGAATACACTAATCGTGTGTATACTAACTGTCGTGAACTATAAAAATGTCCGCTCTAGTCTGAGACAAAGGTTTTCGTTCTGTTAGTTCTGTAATGAAAAAAATAGACCTCAGCTTCTGCTCTTCTGACATAATGTGGCAAAAACACACCGGAACATCAGAAAAATAGTAAACTGGGCTTTCTGGTACTATTGCATGTCGTGTAAAATGAGTAATGATTCATGAAAAAGTGGGGGCCCAACGAATGTAAGATTTGTCTTCTGCTGTGCGCCCCTTAGACAACTACTCTCAAATGGAGCAGCTACTGCTACAAAAACCGAAAAATACTAATATACTCAAGTATAACTGTTCATTACAAACATACAAAAGTCGTAAAATATTTTCTCAAACCTGTTAACTAGAATCTACAAGTCACAGCTGCGAAAGAGAGAAAAACTGTTGAATAACATGACAAACGTTATAGCACCTAGAATTGAAGTAATGACCAAAACTGCAAACCATTGTGCACAAAACCAGGAACTCTATAATTGAGTACGTTGAGTTAACATCTGTGATTTGTAGATTCTAGTTAACAGGTTTGAGAAAATATTTTACGACTTTTGTATGTTTGTAATGAACAGTTATACTTGAGTATATTAGTATTTTTCGGTTTTTGTAGCAGTAGCTGCTCCATTTGAGAGTAGTTGTCTAAGGGGCGCACAGCAGAAGACAAATCTCACAGTCGTTGGGTCCCCACTTTTTCATGAATTTTTCTATTTTTGTATACATGCCGTAGGTATGTAGAGAGGTTGTGTGATCTGTACGGTGGTAAAATTGTTTTCTCAATTGACCACTTGTCAAGTATTACCATCATTCGAAGAAAATATGACATCAACATTGCACTTCTGACAACTTACTTCATATGCCCTCCAAAATCCCAGAATACGTCATGTTTGAATGAAGTTTCATCGTGAATTGACCATTTTTAAGAAACTTTCAGCATTCGAAAACATATTTCACCTCAATTTTCTTAAGAGTTGACGTCATCTGGCCTTCTTAATTCCAGAATAAGTCATATTTAGATGAAGTTTTATCGTTAATATACCATTTTTAAGATATTTTCAGCATTTGAAAATATATGTGACGTCAACTTTGCACTTTTCAAAAATGACGTCATCTGGTCTCCAGAATCCCAGAATACGTCACTCTTAGATTGAGTTTCACCTTTAATTGACCCTTTCTAAAATATTACCATCATTTGAAAATATATGTGACGTCAACTTTGCACTTTTCAAAAATGACGTCATCCGAGCCCCAGAATCCTCGATGACGTCATCAGTAGAAGACTCACATCTAAATCGTTGTCAGTTCATGTCGTGGTATCATACTTCAAATTTTACTTGAATTGGTTAGGACTGAGCTGAGTTATAACGCAATTTCATTTACCCCGACAGAGAGAGCGAGAGAGTGCACGAAATGAAGAGACGCAGAGACATTTTCAAAGACCCACAACTTGATGAAAAATAATTTTTTTCGAAAAAAAGTTTGCGCCCCCAAGGTTTGAGTGGGACATCTGTCGTGTCCCCAATTTTCAGTCAAATCGGTTCACACATAAAAATTTACCAGAAGTGCGTTCACACACACACACACACACACACACACACACGGCGGAAGTTGGCGGTCTGCATGAAGCGCATAACGTCATAACTCGGCTCAAACTTAATCAATTTTGTTCAAATTTTGAACATAGCTTGTACATATGCCATGAAAAATCAACAAATCATAGAAAGTCTTGATTTGCACGTTTGGGCCTTTTTGAGGGTAAACTAAAAAAACGGAGGCGCGCATTAGCCGGACCAAAGACAAATCTCGCACAGCGCTTCGCGCTGCGCGCGATAGTATATAACGAACTCATCTATTCTAGGGTTTGATTATCGGGTTTCTCTTCTGGAATTTTTGAACCCCATGTTCTACGGCTGGCGACACCGACAATTTCGGATTCTCTTTCAGATTTGGTATATTTCTGCATGTCAGTAAAATAGTCTAGATTTATTCGGCTCACTTTGTATCGTAAATATGTTATTGTAAATGTATATCCTTTTTATTCGAATACAAGGAAAACACATTTTAATTTTATTCACTCTTGTTTTTGTGTAGAGAAGTTTACATCTATTTCTGAAACTAGTGATTTGATAACCCTGTGTGATTGTTCCATGACATTTTTTCTTATTCGAAAAACTCAATTTTGTTGAATGTCCAAACAATGAATGTCCAAACATGATTTTTTTTTACATATATTGTACTTATGGTTTCACGTAAACGTAAATTGTATGGATATAAATTTCTCTGCCAGCCATAGTTGTTCAATATAATATTGATTGAAAAATGTGTGTATGATATGAGAACCTAACTGCAAATGCCACCAATTTGGCGCCACTCCAAAACTTCCTCTGCGTGTCTGACCAAGGTGAAAATTGAATAAAGTTACAAAATAGAGGTTTATAGTTAGAATATCAGAAAGATTTAGGTATAGATCGAGTTGTCACAGTTTTCTCTATTATTTGAACATTCCTTTCTGTCCACCTTTAATGGTCACCCTATCGTTTTTTTTTAAATACTATGAATTTAGTACAATTTCAGTCGGACAATTTTAGTACTCAAACCAAGAACAACTCATTGCAAAATAAGAGAAAAGATCAGCTAGGTTATATAAACCAGACCACAGACTGAAAAAAATATTGAAACTTTCAAGAATAAATTCAATAGGTTTGAAGCACGTTCAGTTGTAGACTATAAACATCCACCTTATTCAAATTTATTTTAAGGTAATTGTGATGTTTTAATAAAACTCAATACAACGTTACGAATCTACCCTAAGGGTTATATTCCCTACCTCTCGATCCCAGCGTGCGTTTCAGCTAACTCGCGACAATGTGACGAGAATCGAAAATCGAAAATCATCCCAAAACGATTCAGCACCGTGATTACTACTTCACACACGGAACACGTAAAATGGCAGAACAACAGAATACGGCTCACCTCAAAATATTTTGGTGGTTGCAGGAGTTTTCCCTGCGTAACGGAACATACTGACTGCTTACATTTTATAGCACCAACGGACTTGATTTCATTCTCACTGCTCTTTTTCTGCCTATCTTCACCTTTTATCCGGTCTATGCTGGATTCCCCGATGGTTTCTTCACGTATTTGAACATTCCCGCCTACTACCAAATGTACCCGCCATACTGCTGGGCTGGAGGTTACGACTTTTCGGTATCCATGAAATTGAGAGTGGCGCACGATTGAAGTTGAATAGACTGAGCATGTCTCAAATCAGAAACAGGGCTGTACTCGGGCTGTGAGTGGGCGACGATTCAGCTAAAATGCGTTAAGCTACTATCTATTACTCAAGTAAGAACTCCAACTGATAGTTTATAACTTCACAATGGATACTATGTATGGATAAAATATGATTGGTCAAATTTGCACGAAACTCACTCATACAGTTTTTTATACGAGACGCAAGCCCAAAGTGTTTTAGCTGAATCGTCGCCCACTCATAGTATGAGTTTTGTCCGCATTAAGCTACTATTATGCACGAATGAACTCCCATTTGTAATAGTAACCTGAGCTACAAAATCCACGTTTACGCTTATTTGTCACCCACTCGAACTATAATACCTGACCATCTTTTAATATTTTGCGGAGATTTTTGGATAAGTTTGTACTGCCGCTGCTTCATTTATTTGAACCCTATTTTTTTGTTGACATGGAGACTCTTTAATGTCACTAAGTACACTACTCAGAAAATGTCTCCTAGTTGTAGTATCATATGACAAAGTCGGCAAGAAATCTCACATTTTCTACCTTCTTTTTTTCGAATGATTTTTCAGGAACACTAGCTGCCACAGTGAACGTGTTCTTGTACCGACATCAAAGTGTTGTCCCTGAAGATCATCCAAGAAAGCTGTCCCGGTAACGAAATTTGTATATAACCTGAGTGAACAAAATGCAAAAATACTTAACGAAGTTTATAAAAACTAGTTTTTATAGTTTTCAACACAACAAAGAAAACGTACAGTAACCGCCCAGACTCCGTTTCGTCATTAGAACACGTTGCATTATTGATATGTGTTTCTAATCTCATTCTGAGATGCTTTCGATGTAAGATGTATAAATCAATTGAATTCCAATTCCAATTCTTTTCGGATTTTCAAAAACACTCAATTCCAATTCCAATTCTTTCAAGATTTTTGAAAACCAGTCAGTTCCAATTCCATTTCTAATCAGTTCTTGGAAAATGAGAGTTTGCAATTCCAATTCCTCTCAGATTTTCAAAACCGAGTCAATTCCAATTCCAATTCCAAGCAATTCCTAAAAATCTCAAATTTTCGATTTCAACTCAAAGTCATTTTTCCAATTATGTCAGTTTTTTTTCAAAAAAAAAACGCAGAGAAACAACCAACAAGTGTTCGTTTTTGGTAAATTGTACATTTACATCAAAAACAATAGTAATTTAGTGAAATTTAACTCTGAATAAATTCCGAGGGAAAACCAAGTCAATTCCAATTCCAATTCCAGTTGTTATAACATACGAAAGAATTGGATTGCAATTCCAGATTATTTTTTGACGTAAAAAAGAATTGGAATTGGAATTCCAATTCTTTTCCACACACAAAAAGAATTGCAATTGCAATTCTTTCGGAAGATTATCTCAATTCTTTCAAATCCAATTCCAATTCCAATTCCAATTCTTACAACTAAACTTAATTTATATCGTCTGAAAACTACAAAGTTCACAAAGTCTACCTATTTGCCTGTAAAGATATAATGCACAGAAGCAAGTGCGATGCAGGTGAAAAACACAATAGGGTTCTACATAGCAAGCATAGCACTGCTGATATCCCTTTTCTTTAACATAGCTAAATCTAACCGAGTTCTTCTTCAATTCATCCTAGATGTTTGTTCAGTTGACGCCGTCCAAGAAGACTACTTTTCAAAGCATAATAAGGACCATGTTGTGGAAACTGTATTTTCGAGTTGATGAGGCATGGAGGATAATACTCATTGCACCTTTGCTTTTCAGGTCCCCTCCAATTTATTGTGTCATTATTACCATAGTATTTTCCGTATGGTTTGGCCTCGCAATCAACTTAACAGTTCCTAATCAGGAACACAATCGAGAAAATATTCAACACTTTGCGAATGTTGGTTGATCCTGTTTTCCAGAATTTTTCTGCAATTTGAGCAGAATTTCCTCCGCGTTCTTGAACAGCTACTTTCAATATTTATTTAATGGTAATGTAGATAAAATGTAGTAAATTCAAATATGTACCTGCAATTGATCAACTATCATGTCGTGCAGTTACGAGCAGATTTTTGTAGTTCTAATTCACTGGGAGAGATAGCTTAGGACACCTATCCTATTTATTACCAGCATAACACTACAATACTATGCAGCTGCGCTGATCGTTAAACATTATATAAAACAAGAACTATTGGTTGCGATGATGGATTGAGTTGAATAGCATAGCTGCTTAAACCTTGTTTTCGGTTGTGTCATTTGTAGTATGTCGGTACTGAAACCAGGGTTTTCTGAAACTAAACATCTGGCGGTAGAAATCGCTTATTGAACGTGTGGGATCATCGCAACAATAAGTCGCTTCATAAACTCGCCAGAACGTTTTTAAGCTATATTTCGATGAGACATGCCACGTTGAGACTGCATCGAAACTAGTTATATTCAAAATTACACTATTGCGTACAAGCTCGTCACATTGCATAGAACACCAGTGTTTCTGAATAATTCCAGTTATACGAGTGCGTTCCGCAGAATTTTCTTGACCCTCGGACCATAACGACCGCTCGTGGCAAAGCTCCAATTGTTTATGCCATGGTTGGAGCATTGGGTTTATGTACCATGGTTCCTGCTTTATGGATGTGTTACGATGTGTACAATGTTCTTAAATCATTGACCAGTCATATGTCGGAAAGAACGCGTAATATGCAGAAAAAGTTTATGATAGCTCTCATACTACAGGTAGGATATATATTGTGTGATATTGCAATGGAAGCACGTGCTCGCGAATTAACAGATTTCCATGAACATCATGATGACCATATACGAAACGTGGGAATATCACATATCATCTTCACACATGCCCGAATACGTAATAAACCGAACGGAGATGTACTGTAACTATACAGTAAAATGTTAAACTGTAAAAACTGTGCAAAATAACTGCCAAACAAGCTGCAATTCAACTATGCAAAAAGTGTACAAACCAAATCACACAATTAAACTTGGAAATGATTTTGTTTCCTTGTGGCAGATTTCTGATTGAAATAGAAACTTTGTTGCTTCGAATGAAGCTGAACTTTGTCAAGCTGGCGACACAAGCGAATTTCGTGTGAGCAAGATATAATACCTTCGTTACCTGCTAGTTCATGTTTTGAAAGTAGAAACACGAACCTGCAGACCCTTGCATATACCAATTTTGAAGTTTATCTGTTTGAGTGTTCGATCCCAATTGGACTTCTTCTCATTCCTTTCATGATGGCCGGAGTTGCCATCGCAATGGAGAACCACAATCCCAGTTGGTTCAAATTATTGATTTTGAAGTTGGATTACATAGAACCTTACTGTTTTTATTCAAAACATTCACTTAATTGCACCTTAACTCGTTTATATATTTTGTAGTATGGAAGAGATGTGGGTGTTGTAGTTAGATCAGACTAAACCGACACGAAGGTGCCTAAGTGAGTGAATATTATAAACAAAGATTTTCCAATAGAATTTCCTATATTAAACCCGAAAGTAATCACAAAATTCTGTCCACAAACGCGTGAAAAAAACATACATCTTCAGATATATCTTACATCGTTATGTTCGCCCTTTCTCTCCACGGATTCGCCGGAACCATCGCACTTCTATTGGTGAACTCTTCCTACCGTCAGTATATCAAAGACCTGTCTCAGTGAGTTGACTTCCAACTTTCACGTGTAATCCTACAATCGTACTGGTTGTACTCGTCATATAACGTGCACTTCAATAGTGCGCTAACTCAATGTCAGCTTACAGTTTTCGCAAAGTCTAGTATCATTTCACTATGTTTCGAACTATCTAGCACCGTAGCAAAATTCTATAATCTGAATCTGAATGTTTTCCCTGACCAATTATTCGATTACCCTCTGATAGTTGCACTGCCTCTGTTCAAGCAAAGTGTACATGACCCAAACCTCCCCGAGGTGATGATCAGACAATTTCAAATGTGGTTTGTTCGAGCCATTTCGGTACGATTCCTAAACGTGAAATGGCGAATCACTAAACTTGGAACTTTGTTAAATTGTAAACTCGTGTACTCAACTTGTTTCATTTCAATTTCACTAGCTCTTAACCCTCGGATGTTCCTGAGTTCTGGATCTTTTAATGATACATTCAGGAATGTGAACAAAAATATTCCAGAGGCCGTATGCACGAAACATCCCGGGCCGGGTTGGGCTGTTACCCGACCTCAATCAGCCGGGAAATAGCCGAATCGAGTTCGGGATAACATCCCAAGCCAGCCAGGGATGTTCCATGCATACGGCCTCAGAGGAACAGTATGCTTCTCGGTGCTTCAACGTGAATCATTACAGGACAAGCTACAGCCGTCAGCAACACGTTTGTGTCGTCATCCGCTGGCGCTGCCGCCCAAAGAACTTCACAACAATGATCGTACTCCTCATGCCCAACCAGCGTTTTTTTCACAAATTACAGGTGATATAAATTTGAAAAACTTGAAGAAATCGTTTCCCTACAATCTTAAATTTTGAAAAACTTGAAAATGTCAAAAATTTCGCTCATTGTGTTCTAAGTAGACCATGAACGAACATGCGAATTCAAATTTAGCATGATTCCCATAATATCAAACAGTAAAAGCATGTACTTGTCCGTTCTAACTGTGGCGCAACTTTACTTGGTTAAATAAATTCTCAATCGATTTCATTTTCACAGTCAGTATTTGAATGGGGTAGGTGATGGAAGGTTTTTATATCTACATCCACGTACGTAACCCTTGCTTCGGTGAGCCTTGTATAGCATTTGAAAATATGGTTTCCGAACCAAAAAACCGCCGAAAATTTAGCTAATTGGTCAAGGCCATACATCGTGCGCTCCGCGCTGATTAGTTTTTGTTCAGAGGTCTTCAGACATTCTATAACAGTTTATTACCATTTTCTCCAAAGTACGTCGACCATTTTCCTAGATATGTGCATGAATCACTGAAGGGCAACACATCTACAAGACACTGAGTTCACGTTCCGAGTAACATTAATTGAGAGAAGTTAGAGCAAAAATGGCTTCCGTGCTCGGAGGCGGCGACGGCGGTGACGGCGACAAAAGTGTCAGCCTCCTCAAATCTCGGCATAGTTTCGCTCAAAATTAACTTATTCCGAAAATTCTTACATTGTTGAAAAGCTATAAAAAGTACAGGTATACGTGTTTTCCAGGTATGTCTGAAATTTTAATATTACGTGTGAGAGGGCCGAAAATAGTCTCGCGAAAAATCATGGATAGACCGGTTTCGTGAAAATAAGAATGAAAGAAAAGTTTAACGTGTAGTAGAAAGACGTTTTTCAATGAAGAACTCATGACAGGCGGGTACAGCTTGGTTTTTACTCCTATTGTCAAGGTTGAGCCTTTTGGACTCAAGATCTTTCAATATAGATTCCGATGGCTCGAAATGTTACAATTAAGTGTTATAGAAAGTGTATTACAGTTAAAGACATTTGTTAATACGATTTCAATAGATACCCCTTTGGTAACTATTCTAAGTCTTGAAGTGATGAACAAACACAGAGAAACAAGTGTTCATAAAATTACAAAACCTTATTCAAAACATGGCCAAAATTACCAATATGAAATCTGAGACAGAAGATCTGTAAATATCACGAAAACTACAGAGCAGTGATAGATTATGGATTGTTGCATTACAGTAACCCAAATCCTTTTCGCTTCTATTTTGCTACGTGATAATGTGGTTTTTTTCGAACTCTCTCTGTACGTAAATTATGAACTTTCATCTCGAAACAGAACAAATGACTTTTTCTTTTTTTTCAAAAATTACCTACATTGCACATTATAGAGGAACGGTCTCTTTGAACGAGGTTATAACTACGCCAATTTTTCTGAACTACGGCGCCGTTAAAAACTTCAATAGAACCTCATAACATTCCTTGTTTAGCTTATTGTTCAAATATATCATTTTTAACAAAAATGACCGTTACTTCGTAACTATAGAAAAAGAGTTCAATTAGTATAAAAAACGGGTTTTAAGAAAGTAAAGATTAGTTTTGGATGAGAAGTGTGCAAGAAATATGAAAGAAGTCCAATAAAATATTTTGAGGAAAAGGCTAATCTCGCTTTTCTTGAAAAAAAAAAACAGAGAGTAAGCTAGATCATTGTGAGTCGCAGTCGTTGAGTCGCAAATTTCTTTTCGGTAACAAAAAACTTGGTATCCATTTTTTTAGGAAATTTTAAACCGAGCGAGATTAGCCTTTTCCTCAAAATATTTTAATTGGACTTCTTTCATATTTCTTGCACACTTCTCATCCAAAACTGATCTTTACTTTCTTAACACCCGTTTTTTATACTAATTTCAGTTATTTTTTTACCGATTGGAGTAACATGTTTGATTATTGGCGTTGGCGCCAATTTTAGAGGTCAACTGGCGCCAAAAATATTTTGAAAAACCAGGATCACACCGTTCGAAAACTCGAAACTTCGTCCAGATATCCAGATTTTGATAGTCACCACTTTTCAAAGTTCGTTTTCGTATTCTACTCTAGGAGGGATTGTACTAGTACAAGTAGCAAAAAGAGAACAATTAGTAAAAAGTGGGGGACCAGGAAGTGTGTGAGTTCTGTTCGGTTTCACCGTTTTCAGCAAAAAGTGAACAATACGATGTTGTGAATGAGGGTGAAACAAAATTTTTTTTACAAGGCATTTGTTTGCACAACGGTTCACAATGTTTTTAGGTGAAATCACTATGCATTCTCACGTTGAATTGATATTATTGTAACAGTTTTTTGTAAACCGTCGTGCAAACAAATGCATTGTTCTACTGTTGTTGCACACTCATTCGCAACATCGTATTGTTCACTTTTTGCTGAAAACGGTGAAACCGAACAGAACACACACACTTTCTGGTCCCCCACTTTTTACGAATGTTGTTTGGTTTTCGCAAGTATACGACCAACGTCGTCTCTGACCTAACGCACAAATCGTCGAGAACAATACAAAAAAAATTTGAACCTCTCAAATCAAACCACAACAAAATCCAAGCATACAAACAGTGAAACAAAACCTTTATACAAAACGAAAAAAATTGAACAAATCAAAGGAGACTACATGGTCCTTTGGTTCTTCTTTATCATTTTTCATCCGTACGTTAACTTTTCAAAATTCACACCAAAACACGATATTCGCTTCTCTCCAGTTTCCATGCAGCTCAGCTAATAGAGAAACGGTCCCTCTAGTCAAAAACGACCTCAAAACGACACACAATAACCACAAACATGAAAAAATGGTCCCCCTACATTCCACTTATTTCGATGATCTTTGCTAAGTTCGTTCTCGGCACCCTCACCGTTTATTTTACACTAAGAGCTATTGGAAATGTGGTGACTTTTGTAAAGTTAGATTGATCATTCACTTAATTACAGTATTTCTTCAGGGTGCCTATATAATTTTGTTTCTTATCATCATCTCTTTCCCTGAAACATTGAGCTAATGGTCGTAAAACATGAACAAAATATAATAGACGCCTTCTTTCCTATGTTTAACTGGAACATACTGGAACTTGCACTAATGCTATTTCCATTCGATCGCCTATGCGAACTACAGGTGTCTCTCTGCCCGCCCACTTCTGCGAAAAGTGTTTGTCAATTTTGGTGTAGACAGATTAGTTGAACCTGAACCACTATGGTTTGCCAGAACTACACAGATTACAAGGAAATCTATTTCACAGCAATGCATTGTTCCACCGTATTCACTATACCATTCAACCTATTCGCAATATACTGCATCGTTTACAAGTCGAGTCCAGAAATGCGACCCTATTGCTGGTACCTGCTGAACCATCAAATATTGTCAGTTGGTTTAAGTAGCATAAAGGTTAAGTGGACCATAAATACACATATCTTGATGTCAAATCTGTCGTCTCCAGAGTCTAGAGAGAAAACCTCGTGTTTTGTTCAACAAATACCACAAAAATGCACAATACAATATTGGGTCAAAGCTTTATTGGCTCACTGCCAATGTCTTTATGAGAAGAAAGATAACTAGAACTAGAATTTCATTATTGTGTTATGAAAACCACGAACAGCAAGAGCGTACCTACATTTATAGTTATTTTCTAGCACCAATGGGTTGGATTTTATTCTCACTGCCCTCATTCTACCTGTCTTCAACTTCTATCCGGTTTTCTCTGGGTTTCCTGATGGATTCTTAACTTATTTGAATATACGTCCTTTTTATCAACTGTGCCCACCATATTTCTGGGGTGGAGGTTGGGTTCTGTGTGTTTTATGCCGACCGTGGGCACTCGATCGTTCTCTAATGTTACATTTTGTTCTTTTCTGATGGTTTTGACAGGATTTTTCACCAGTGTAGTATTCTGCAGTGTAGTATACTGGTGCCCTCTGTGAACATTCCTGAGGAAAACTGACCCAGATGAATGTGTTTGAGTTTAATTTAGGAGAGAATCATGAATCCTGTGAGTCCTGTGAGAATCATCAACATCTAAAAACAAGTTCAATTTCCGCATTACTGGGTTGAAAAACTAATATGCGTAGCGCTACGCACGACATAAAAGTGTAAAAAAAACAGCACGGTTTGCCAACCTGTTGAACACAGCAGAAACACTGTAATTGGAACAAACAGAAAATACACGCTTCGAAATTTTGCATCTAACAATTTTTGCTTTTACATTTTCTCAATTTTTACATTTTGCATTAAGAAATTACAGGGAATCATAATCGAGCGCCGAGAAACGCAATAGTTTTTGCTTCGTTTTCCATTTCATTTTGCAACTGAGCGCTTTCTCTAAAAATGTGATTTGTGAGTTTTCAGGAACTCTTGCGGCCACAGTCTGCGTTTTTCTGTACCGTCATCAAAGTGTGATCCCCGATGGACACCCAAGAAAACTTCCTCGGTGTGTATCTGTCACTTTAGATCCAGTTAGGCTGCGGAAAAATTTATACATTAATTTTATAGTCGTGAGGATGTGCACCTTTAGAGATATACACAATCGTTCCGTCAGATAAAATAAAGCCAAATCTTGACTAGGGATCGGAACGATCTTGAACTCAGAACGTTATTATAATGCAAGCACTGTTGCATCAAACGTGTTCTCCAACTTCGAAAACCATTCTCATTACTATAAGATTCGGAAGTTCTTTAATAGATCAAAACATAGTGGGTCATAAAAAGTCAGGGATGGTATACTTGACTTATCTCATGTGATCTGATCAGTGAAATCTTCCATCTGAATCGTTTGAACTCTATGAAAGTTTGAATTTGTATATATGAGATTGTTAGGTTTTCATAAAAACTATTGTTTACACTAACGCTCTATTCAAGGTCACCTCCGATATATTGCGTGATTATCACTATCCTGTTCTCCATTTGGTTCGGTCTCGCAATCTACGTTACTGTTCCGGATGAGAAAGACAATCGAGAAAATATACAATACTTCGCTAACGTTGGTTTCATTGAAGCATATATAACGGCAACATGTAGAATAACAAGTAACTTCACCCTCCGTTGTTGGTATACTTTCGTGTGGTTGGAAAGATTGATACCTTTGATCAATTACTTTCAAGCTTTTGCGCAAAACTTGCTTCCTACTGTAAATTAAATTCTAAAAACATAACACCTGCTTTCTGCAGCTGAAGCTGTATATAGCTGTCGCAATGACATTACCGCTAATTCCTAGGAACAACTAGGTTCAGCCATATTTACCACTTCCAAAAATAAAACGCCATATTTCACTAACATTCCGAAATCAGATGTTGAAATCCTTGCTTTGAGAAATTGAGATCTCACTGCAAATATGGACAGTCTATGTAACTGGAAAGTCTTTGTGGCATATAGTTCGTTTCAACCATCGATAGTAGCCAGTTACAGTATATTTTAGGGGGCGGAGTCAATTGTGTTTTTTCCAAAAGCGACCAGTCTAATCAAAATTGATGCTTAAGCTGGGTATTGAACTTAGCTGCGATAGGTGGCGCGGCGCCCCGGCCATCTGAACCTGATGGCCAATGCTAAAAAGTGATATCCAACCAGCTTTTCTGGCTGTTTTTCAATGCTCATTTTATCGCCCAAAAAGTTTTTTAAAGTACTCCCCAATTTCGGGTTGACCCTTTGAAAACAAAAAAATGCAAAAATATTGAAATAACCACTTTTCGACTTTTTATTTGCAATGAAAATACTGGTAGACTGCAAGATCAATTGCCTGCAAATGTAGGGCGCACTCAGGCCAGCATGGCTGACTACTATCGATGGTTGAAACGAACCACGTATGGTTCCCGGCTCTGCAAACTTTACTTTAGCTCATTAACACAATTTCATTAAATTATCCTTCGACTGAGTGTGTATTGAAAAAACGGGTGACAGAACAAACCAGAGCATGCACAATGGAATGTGGCAGCGGTTGATGCCGTTCAGCGTATGTCGCTTGGCCTACTTCGCGAATTATTATTACGGTGAGATGAAGGAGCGAGGCTATGAATATTCGAGAATAGATTGGGAAGAGAAGCCGGTAAATTCCAAAAACGACCCTAGTTGATAGTTAAATTCCAGCTCTACGACTGCGTTCCGAAGAACTTTTTGGATCCCTTGAATATAACAACAGCTCAAGGAAGAGCTCCTATTGTGTATGCCTTGGTAGGCACATTAGTATCGTGCACTCTATTTCCTCTTTTATGGATGTGTTATGATGTCTACAAAGTCTTGAAATCCCTGACCAGTCACATGTCGGCAAAAACGCGCAAAATGCACACAACCTTCATGATAGCTCTCATTCTACAGGTGAGCAGCACATCTGTTTTTCAGAATCAAACCAAACGAGATTGGACAACTATTCCACCCATGCTGTGACAATGTTCTATGACGACGAGCCTTCACTAAGATGTTAATATTTAAATGATTAAATTATCAAAATGAGCTTTTTTTCAGCTTTCAACTTCTATTTTCAGTGTTTAATTCCAATTGGACTGCTTCTCATTCCCTTCCTACTCGTGGTTACAACTATTTCAGCGAAATATTACAACCCAAGTTTGTTTACGTCATTAATAATTCGAGGTTGAGCACTCCTAATTAACAAACAACCAATTATGATATCTTTCGCTGTTCATTTGGTCTCATGACTGAAAGCAATGAGGAATAAAAACGCTAAATCTTCGATGAAGTCCGTCAGAGAATTCATAATATATGATTAAATGTGCGGGAACATAGTTCGGGCCAGCACACATGATGAAACAACGTATTTGTGCATACACTCTCGTAAACTGTCTATCTTCAGATATTGGATACATCGTCGCCTTCTCTTTTTCACTACATGGGTTCGGTGGTACAATTGCTCTTCTGCTGCTGAACTCGGCCTACAGATTGCATATCAAAGACCTTCTGGCTCACTTGTTTCCCAGTCTCAGTGAGTGGAATTGAATTCACACAGGGGTTGTTAACCGACCCCGAAATACTTAGTTTTCGTGTTTTGAGAAAGCCGAGCTGTGTTGTGACACTCTTTTTATTTGACACTCTTTTTATTTCGAATGGATGGTCTGAGATGTCCTTCCTCAGCTAGCCGCCGGTCGCGCGAGAATGTTTTGACTACACCAAATGTGTTGTCTCTTCCTTGTTATCTTGTACAGGATCACTGTAGATACCCACTGCACCATACTCATGCGCTTTTGACAAAAAGTTCACACATTGTGTAGAAATGAAGGTTTTTCTTTCATTGATTATATCAGGTATTCATTGCATCTGGTTCAGGACAAGTTTCAACAGTCAGTACGACTTTTGTCACCTCTTCCACTGAACCTGGCTCCCGACGAGTTTCTCAGCAACAACAATAGTCATGAGAAGTAATGAAGAAGAACTTCGAAGATATTTTAAATAAGGCTGTAAAGTTCGTACAACAAAAAGACAAAGTACATGCATTCGCATGCAGAACCTATGAAAGACACAAATGAATAATACATTTTAACCATTACGTAAACTTTATGTGGCTCATGTATTGTGTTATTTACAATACGTATCAGCTCGTTACATACTTAGTGAATTATCCGTGGAACTCCAATTCATTACGCAATGAACAAGTGATGTGGGTGGAATAGTCACCAAAACCACGAAGAAACATCTACCAAGTTGTACTTTATGATGGAACGTTTTTTTGAGTCAGACATTTGCCGTGGTGTGAATAAAAGATGTGAATAAACATTTTCTGTGACTATGTCTATTTGTGAAAAAGATAAATATCAAATGCATGAAAGTTAGAGAACCCTTTTGGTTCTACAGTATGTATTTACTTCTCTAAGGGCTCGTACGCGGACACATCTTTACTGGTTAGTGGTTGTTTTCAGAAAAAAATTTGAGACAAATAAAAACAACAACGTCGATCAATAACCGGTGGTTCCCATTTCCGGTTCATATAACCACAAAAACGAACTCTAAATTGCTTCTGTTACTGAGAATCTCTTTGCCTGAAACATTGGGCAAATGAGCGTGAAACATTGAAAACCACAAATGATACCTTATTTTCTATATTTGACTGCAAACATAGTTCGAGAGATGCTATTTACCTTCCAGCGCGTTCTCTTAACATTTGTGCAATTAAAACTTCATATGTGAACGCAGGTGTCTGCCCACCCACTTCTTCGAAAAGAGCTTGTCAATTCTGTGAACCTGTTGAACCTGAACTACAATGATTTGCCAGAACTATACCGATTACAAAGAATTTTATTTCACAGCAATGCACTATTCCACCGCTTTCACTTTGCCATTCAACTTATTCGGAATATACTGTATCATATACAAATCAAGTCCAGAAATGCGACCCTATTGCTGGTACCTACTCAACCACCAAATAGTGTCAGTGCGTGGAGCACTTTGTTCCGCAAGGCATGTTCATCCGATCGCGAAGCTAGAGCAGTGAAACATCATATGTTTGAGTACACGCGTGAAGGTGTATACGAACGAGGAGTAAACACGTGTACTACTCGCCAGAGAATGTCCCAACTTGACCAAATCGTGACAGTTACGCGACACACGTGCTTGTTTTGCTTTTGCGTTCATGCGTTTGCAGAGACTGCACCGTGAGGTAGTGACTTTTCATTTTGGAAACAAGCATTGTTCCACACTGCAAGTTGCACATGAATTTTGCGATGATTGACAGATGCTCAATCAATTTTAGATATAGCATACATCGTCATATTCTCCTTCTCGCTGCATGGATTCGCCGGTACAATTGCTCTTCTGCTGGTGAATTCAGCATACAGATCCCACATCAGAGACCTGTTGGCTCACGTATTTCCCGGTCTCAGTGAGTTAACTGATGTTTGACTTTCACCTCATCTGATGTATCCATTGTCCTCTTCTTTTTCGGTATAGCATTGCAGCGAGCATCCTGAAAACCACTCACAGAATTTCTCGATTTTATGTTGTAGAACTTCATGAATACGATCTTTATAATGAGACTCGTATGCTCTACATGCGGAGTTTCATTGTAGAATAGCAATCCATAAAATCTGATGAGATGTTCATGAGATGGTCTCATGAGGGTTCAGAGAGATTGACACGTCACTTGCAGTTGATTTTTCACAAAGTGTTGAGCTAGATAGTGCATGGAAGGGGGTCGCTGTGATGCGAGAATCTAGTATATTTCTTCAGTTTAGTATAAAAATTATAAAGAAATGCACGTTATTAAGCAAATGTATAAATATATATATATATATATATATATATATCAATCTGAGTTTAGAACCGAATACAACAGTCAGCAACACCATTGTCACGATTTCCTCTGATCCTGGCTCACGACGAGTTTCTCAGCAACCACAACGCCCATGAACACTGCTAAAGAAGATCGAAAGGCAGTTGAAATCTCATGTTATTTCATAGTTCAATTTATCAAGTTATCCACATTCTAGTTTTTCATCAAATTTACTTGATCCTCATAGCATGATGTGTGTAGTGGTGTGATGTTTTTCTAAGGTGTGATGTTTTTCAACATCAATATCAACCATGCGAATAGGAATATATAACTATTGTTCGTGAAAATCGATAATCGAGCTCGAAATATTTAGTAGAGTTTCCGTGTTTTTAGAAAACAGATCTGTGGAACAATAACATTTTTATATTTCGAATTGGGTATCTGGGGATCAGCTCCTCCCAGCTAGCCGGATCCGCGCCTCAAAATCGAGTTTTCGAGTTACTAGTTGCACTCAACGAAAACGTTTGAATCGAGTCAAGTTACTATAGTCGTCGCCAATGGAACAGCGGGAGGGTAATGTATATCTCACTTTTCGCTGTGTACACATACAAGTCTTCGATTCCAAAGCTTTGTGGTTATGTGCTCTAATAGCGCAGTGGTTCGCACCCTGCTGCGAATCTTTTGCTTGCAGGTTCAATTCCGGCGAGAGACAAAAATTTATGAATTTGGCACCCACTATAGTTGGGTTGTAACATTACTGCTCCCCTACACTAGAATTTTTCGACAACAAATTTTTTTGAGATTTGTTTGTTTGTGATCCCGTCTAGACTTATGTACGTTGTAGTCTGATCAACGCTCCCTTGTGAGTAGATTGTACATTTGCCATGCAATCCTTTGGCATACGCTTTGCCATAGGAACTTGTAATAACTTAAGTAGTTATTTGACTTTTTGTTATGTATTATTTGCGCAATAAACTTTATACTATTACTATTATTATTATTAACACCAAATTCGTTTTCTCTCCTATGTTGTATTGTATCTTGTACAGTATCACTGTAGCTACACACTGTAACACATTTATCCACTTTTGACGGAAAGTTCACGTATTGTGTAGAAATAAGGAGATTCCGTTGAATTTGGTTCAAGACAAGCTTCAACAGTCAGTACGACTTTTGTCACCTCTTCCACTGAACCTGGCTCACGACGGGTTTCTCAGCAACATCAACAAGGAGCAGCATAAACAAGAACTCCGAAGATTTCAATTAAATAATGATGAATGATATAAGTTCATTAGTAAAAGTGATTAAAACCACAAAAAGACGAAGTACATGAATTCGTATGCAAAACCTACGACGAACACGAATGAACACTTGTACCACTACGTGAACTATATGTGTCTCATTTGACGTATTCACTATGCTCAATTCGTTACTTACTTACTGAAATATCCTTCAAACTCCAATCAAATATGTATTGAACAAGTTAAGTGGGTGAAATAGTCACGAAAACCTTGATGAAACATCTGCCAATTTGCACTTTATAATCGAACGTGCAAACGTGTTGAGAGTCAGACATTTGCCATGGTGTGAATTTAAAAAAATGTGAATAAATCTTCTCTGTCTCTGTGTCTGGATGTGAAAACTACAATCATGAAAATGCGCTGAAGTTAGAAAAAAAAACGTTGGGCTGTTTTATATGAATTTACTTGTAAAAGACTGGTATGCAATAACAGAATTACCTCCGTTTCGTCTCAGAAAAACGAAATAACTGCACACAACGACGGCGATCGATAACTGGTGGGTTTTTTTCCCGGTTCATATCACTACAGAAACGAATTCCAAATCGCTTCTGTTACTGAGTATCTCTTTGCCTGAAACATTGGGAATATGAGCGTGAAACATTAAAAATCATACTTGATACCTTATTTTCTCTATTTGACTGCGAACATAGTTCGAGTAGTGCTATTTCCATTCCAGCGCGTTGCCTCAACATTTGGTCTACTGGAATTTCATATGTGAACTACATGTGTCTCCCCGCCCATTTCTGCGAAAGGTGCTTGTCAATTCTGTCGTAGATAGATGTTTTGAACCTTAACCACTATGGTTTGCCAAAACTATACCGATTACAAGGACCTTTATTTCACAGCAATGCATTATTCTACCGGTTGCACTTTGCCATTCAATTTATTCGCAATATACTCAATCATCTACAAATCGAGTCCGGAAATGCGACCTTATTGTTGGTACCTACTCAATCATCAAATATTGTCAGTTCGTTTTTGTGATTAACCAACCGTAATTGTGAATGTTATGATCTTTTAGAGGTTTGAAGGACGTGTTCCAGAACAACCACTGACTGGAGTAGAATGAACAGCACAATCAATGTTAACCAAATATAACATTGTGAACTGTTAAAAAAAATTCAAAAACTACAGTGGGTAATTCTATCGTTGATTCCATGACAATTTACATAAAACCACGCGCAGCGGGATACTTCCATCGCAAGTAGTCTAATGATGTTCACTTTGAAAGTTATTCATAACTTCAACGTTTGCCATTGTGAACTTTTGCGCATTTCGTTATCCGAAAGTACTATACTGATTACCAGTACCAATAACCTAATTTTACCATAGGAATGGTCAGTACTCTGACCGATTCAGATGAAGGCGTGATCACCCATTTATCTAAGCACAACTGTCGACCGAAAAGAATACATGTTTGTACAACTATAACGTTTTTTTCTAGCACCAATGGGTTGGATTTCATTCTCACTGCCCTCATTCTACCTGTCTTCAACTTCTATCCGGTTTTCTCTGGGTTTCCCGATGGATTCTTAACTTATCTTAATATAAACCCCTTCTATCAAATGTGTCCACCGTACTTCTGGGGTGGAGGTTGGTTTTTTTATAATCACTGAAGTTTTTACAATACAATACTATCTTTATTTTTCTCCAGTGTCACTGGGTGTTGTATGAAGGTGTTGCTGGCGTCAAAAGAGCGCCGAGAGTTGGAGGAAAAGAGTCTTCTAGGAATATACTCCAGAGGCTGCCTGTTACACTCAAGTTGAGTCTAAAGTAGATAAATATCATAAATACAATTATAAACTACTATAAAACATGGCAAGAGTTTCACAAAAGGTTGTCAGAACCATTAAGAAATATACCATCGATGTTTTTAAAGAGATGTTGTTGTTGCGAAAAATCATGTATAGGTAATTTTAAGCAACGCATTATACCCAGCACATCATCATTTAATGAATGACAATGATTAGATTGCATTTTCGACAAAACATCAGATTGTTTTTATTAGTTTTACATCTGTTCTCAGGAACACTGGCGGCCACAGTCTGTGTTTTTCTCTACCGTCACCAAAGTGTGATTCCCGATGGACACCCAAGAAAGCTACCTCGGTAAAATCGAAATCACGGATAAAATATGAAATTAGAATCGCCATTCAAAGTTAATTTGCCAAAAAATTAAGTTAACTGATACCCAACGTGGGCCGGGTTCTGAAGATTATCAACCGTTTTGAATAGCTTCGTAGGATTGAAAAAAATCAGAATGATGAACCTAGTTCTATTGTTACTTAATTTACGCAGAATTAAAATGTGTGCGGACATATCAGAGAAGTTTCTGCTCGTTTTTTTCATTTTACATGCGCAGCTCCAACTCATTTTTTTGCGCCCGCCGTGGTTAAAGGTTTTTCGAAGTATAAGTTACGGGTTCGCTACCATTTCGATTCAGGTCGCCTCCAGTTTATTGTGTCATTCTTACCATAATATATGCAATTTGGTTTGGCCTCGCAATCTACCTAACAGTCCCGAATGAGGAAGATAACCGAGAAGTCATACGACACTATGCCAGTGTATGTTCAACTCATCAACAAACTCTAACGTTTTCTGGATTTCAACCAGTTTTCTAGAGAAAGACACCATTCATATCCCTGCCACTTTTTGAATCAATTAATTACAATATTCATTTAGAGATACAAATTCAAACACTTCGAATTCAGAGTAGTGAATTGAGATATTTTTCGGAATACACCGATATCATTTCGTCATCAGTAGCAGTCATTTCAAGTACTATGTTCGTGTTTTTCGTGAAACGTAGGTGGTCATTATCTGTAGAGCCCAATGATACGTCTTCCATCTACTTGGAATTAAAGCTGGCAGCAGCTGGAAAAGTTGATATTTACGTCTACGGCGAAAATGACATGTGACTACCAACTACCTGTGATGGGCGTAGTTCTGAAAACAAATGGCTTTCTTCGAAATCTACAAAACTTTCACTAATAGATGGCTGCTATTATGAACTTTTTACCACAGATTCTAATACAATTAATGAGATCACACTTGGGGGTACCCGGGTGGTTCCGGTGAGGAACTGTCCAATATAAGAAGGAAATATGATTAGATTTCCCTGAAGCAGGATTGTACTGTGTACCCTACTTATATTGTAGTTTGATCGTTGTTTTTTGGTCAAAGTTGGTGAATATAGCGTGTATCGACATCAAACTACAACACATATCTGATCGCTCAACACAGTACCGGTCATTTATACACTGACTCACGTGGGGTCTAGTCATACTTCTCAATAATTGTTGAGAAAACAGAAGTGGAATCACTATCTGGATTGATACAGAAATTCGGAATGTAATATCAGCTCTATGACTGCGTTCCGAGGAACTTTCTGGATCCCTTGAATATAACCACCGCTTTTGGCAAAGCTCCTATTGTGTATGCCATGGTTGCCACATTAGTATCGTGCACCCTATTTCCTCTTTTATGGATGTGTTATGATGTCTAGAAAGTCCTGAAATCATTGACCAGTCACATGTCGGAGAGAACGCGCAAAATGCACACAAAGTTTATGATAGCTCTCATTCTGCAGGTGAGTAGTACGTTGCTTCATAAACGGCAATACACTATTCTCACATGTTTTCGTAAAATCAAACAAAGATGAACTACCTTGCCGATCCTTCTTCTGTGAATTGGCAGAATTATAAGAAAAAAGGTGTGCGGATTTAAACTTTATGTTATCAAACTTAAGACGATGAGAATGTCGGGTACAATGATTAAATGCCTTCAAATTTGCATTTTCAGTGTTTGATTCCAATCGGACTGCTTCTGATTCCGTTTCTTCTGGTAGTCACATCAATTTCAGTGGACTTATACAACCCAAGTTGGTTTAAATCCTGATTGAGAGTTGAACACTAACTGTGAACAGCGACTTATTATGAGAAAAATTGAGGAAGAGCGCAGAGCGAGTCCTTAAAATCTCTTCATATAATCTGTTCATAATATCAAGAGCAAGTTCATTGAATCTGTTCAATAAGTCGTGCGAGAACATGCTCTGCAGCTAGTTGTTGCGATAGAGTTACTTTTTAGGTAAGTTGGTATGTAGCATCACGAAAGATTCAAACTCTCCTCGAGTCGTTTGAGGTGCGTGCGTGTATGTTTTACGCGCTAGCAGTCCCTCACAGTATGCGTATGAGTACGTATGCTGGAACATAGCTATGTGTCTCTTGCGTTGCGCATTATTTCCAAACGCATTTGTGATATTGGTGATTCTAGAGCAGTGAAACAGCGTGTATGTGATAGTTGGGATAGTCTAGCATACACCCTCTCACCGGTTTCCCATCAAGTTATAAACACAATTCAATAGTTTCTTTCGATTTTCCGTATTATTGCATACGATGAAAAAAATCTACTTCAAACATGCTAGTTTTAATTTCGCCTATTCACGTGTGCAGAAACTTTGCCGTGAGGAATTGACTTTTCATTTTAGGAGCAACTTTTGCTCACATTGCAAGCTGAACATGAGTTTCGCGACGGTTGACGATTTCACCATGTTTCTTCAGATATTTCATACATCGTGTTATTCTCCTTCTCACTGCATGGATTCGCCGGTACAATTGCTCTTCTGCTTCTGAATTCGGCCTATAGAAGTTATATCAGAGACCTGCTGGCTCACTTGTTTCCTAGTCTCAGTGAGTTAACTGATGCTTGACTTGCACAGACGAGATGGTTTGAAGTATCCATAGTCAGTCTTTTTTGGTATAAGATTGCAGTAAGCATCCTAGAACAAAATTCACGGATTTTTCTGCATTCGTGTTGTGGAAGGAGTACTCATAGATAAACCCCAGTTTCCAACCCAAACCAATCGATGGAACTGGCTTGGAGGAGTTCACTAAAAATGTGAAAATTTAAAATGCGTTTTTCACTATTGGAACGAGAATTAAAATGGTTTGGTTCAGAGAATTTTCATATATGTGATACTCCCGATGTGAAAATGGGAATCCTTGCAAACCTGGTAACGTATAAATTTATTTTCACCTCATGAGCGGTTTAAAAATATGACCCTTCTCATTAGACCCTCAAATTTCGTGCGAAGTTTCAATGTTGTAGAATAGCAAACCATAAATTGCATGAGGAATAATGACAGACTGCTCATGAGGTGATCTCATTTGGTTCCTTAGAAATTCTACCACCCTTGCACTTGATTGGTCAATGAACGAGATGATGAAATAGATCGTCTGGGTCACTGTAATGTCAGACTCTGGTATATTTTGCCCTATTAGTACAAACCTCATCACTCAAACTTGAAATTTGATCTACCGTACCTTGTTGCCTTCATATATAATGATCTGTTTAGAACCAATCACAACAGTCAGCAATACTATCACGGTGGCCACCGAGCCTGGCTCACGACGAGTTTCTCAGCTTCAACAACGCTCATGAATAGTATGTAAGGAATAGAGAAATAGAAGAAAAGATAGAGAAAGAGAGAGAGAGAGTCAATACTATGTAGTTTTTAAATAACTCCTTTGTTTCGACCATTTGCTCTTACGTGATCTAGTTTCATTGAACATTGTCGGCATTATCAAACATCAGAAATGGTTTATAAATGTTTTGTGATCTAACCTTTGAGTTTCAATAAACTTGTGATGTTTTGTACAGATTGAAGTGAACAGTACGGGAACCTCCAATGAACACCAGTACCTATACGCTTTACGATTGCATGTTCTTAGAGCCGGATACTCTACTTGAATCTGAGTTGTACGCCGTTTAGGTGAATGATGAGCTTCATTGTAAGGCAAACTCTTTCCGTTTATGGATTTTTCCAAACTAACGTGGTTCATATTCTAACAATGTCGTCGTAAACATATTCCAACAATGTCGTCAGGATTATTTTTCAACGGCTATGTCTCTGTTTGAAAAGTTGCTTTCTGAGAACGAAACTTTGAAGATGGGGCAACGGTCCTTCTTTTACCCGAAGTAACTATTAAACTGCACCGATTGAATGCATCTGCATACGAACAATTCTGTTTAGAACGCAGAGATGATCAGTCACTATTGGAAATATTTGTAAGAGTGCTGTTTCTGTTCTCGAAAAGGATGACCACGAGAATCACAAGTCCTGTTTTTCACATGTCCATGTGTTGAATAGTGTCACCGACACCGTGTCTGAATCTTCTTCTCTAAAAATTATTTTCAAGTGTTCTCCTGTTCCGAGTGTTGAGATTTGTGGCGTTTTCCGAAAAAAACCCTATCATCCCGGATCGAGGGGACCTGAAGTTCTATTGACTAAGAGACGAAGTACGACTGTAGTTATATTCATGACCGCCAGTGATTCACTTACATTCGAAATGTTGTTGTTGACCTGGTCCGTAGGTGGTTGTTCTCGAACAGATTTCAACCATCGTGTTCTGTTGCCAGATGGTCGCATGCTTCTTCTGCTTCGTACATAGGGTAGAACCTGCCGGCACTATGATCCCATTCTACGTTTTTTTACGTTCAACACCTATTCGAAGACAAATGGCCGGCTAGATGTAAGCACAGAAAAGAATATATTTGAGGAGATCGGGATCTGTACAGAAACCAGATTGTTCCGGAATACGACGTATGTATTGTCGATATTATTATGCTATAATGAAATATGTTGGAGCCACAGCTATAAGACAACTGAGTCACAATGTAATTAACGTCTACCGCCATTGTTCCTTAATATAAGGAATAGAACCTTTAAGAATAGTGCATAGACGAATGTCAGTTTCCGGAGAATACTGTTGTAGTGAATAATCCACTCATTATAGTCATCTTTAACGTATCCTATGCATCCTTGTTTAGGATGGACTGATTCATAGATTACATGAATTAGAATAGAAGTGTATGAAACATTTGCAGTAGTTTGTTCCTTATCACAGCTTTGAGGCGAAACATTAATCACGGCTGAAGAGACTGAAAACGTCGGTATAGTCTTTTTCATTCCTACTGAGACTCATACAGTAGGATTTCGAAACTACCAAACCGTTTTCCTCACTTACTTATGATCGGAAAGGTTGAGGATTTTGGTACCTTATTTTTGTTCTCAGGGACAGTAAATAAACGAGAGGATTTTTGATAAACTGAATTTTCAGCTTCACAACAGCCTTCGGAAAATTTGTAAGGTTACTGTAGGGGTCTCAGTAGGAATGGTGGGAACTATATAAACTTACACACACGTGAGCTGGTTATCATTCTAGAAACGGTTCTCATCAATTCAAAGTGCGGTTTTAGCGGAGTGGCAAATATCCGTATGTACTGCTTTGCAGAACAAGAAAGGAATGTTTGCAGATAATCCGTATCCTAAATCGTTCCTGGTGTACTATTCTAATACAAATATTGCCTTCCTGAGAACAATTGGTACCCACTATAATCCTGACTGAATACACATCTGGTTTGGATATCAACTAGTTTTGAAGGGCGATAATCAGTGAATGTCCTGCGAACTGAACATTCATAAGAAGTAATTGTTTTGAATGCTTTCCTTGGAGGAGACACAATGTTAACTGGATTATATAGTCTCAGTATCGCGCATATATAAGGAGTACTGAGAATGAAGCACACTCGTCTGCTGTTTCCTAGTGTTCACCTAGAAAATTAGCTTTTAGCTTTAAGACATTGATAGCAAGAAACAATTCATTTTTGCAAGATTCCATTACTTCAAAGTTGTCCATGATCTCTCTGATTTGAACCAACATAAACGTTCACGAAACCCATCAAGAGAACCCATAGAAGTCACCTCAAAGTTGACTGCAAAAATTCAAATGCGACTAACAACTGCTCCAACTAGCGAACACAGACGCAAAGCGTCACACAAAACAAAATTGCTCACTTATCGTAACATACAGCACTTAATTTGTCACAGATTCCGAACCAAAGCCTGCCCAACTGTTAAAAACACTAGTATTCATAGTTTTCAATTACTTTTCCAAACAAAAAAGGTTTGCGCACATTAAAACAGATCAGTCAATATTATTGTTCTGGTCAATATGTGCATTGTGAATTCCATATCAAACGTTTTGAGAATGTGTGTTGATGTGGCAGGGCGTTAGAATGTTCGATCAACTGGGGATTTTCTCCATCACAGTCGCGGTGGTGGCCTTCATTCTGAATGTATCTTTGCTTCCCATCATTGCCTTCCGATCGGGCGTCAACATTGGATCCTACAAGATCCTTCTCTTCATAAACACGCTCATCTCAGCAGTCTACTCGGCCGCCCACGCCATTCTAGTCCCGGTTGGTTTTTCACATCAGCTGAGAGGTTGAGCCTATATAGTATAGTGAGAACATGACAAAAGCTGGTGGTAAGTTTTCCCGTTAGGTACGACAAAAAAGTTTTAAAAAAATGTTGTTACATATATTTAAACCAAAAAAGCGGTGTCGCCACGAAGACGTTTGGATCATATTACATGTTTATGATACCAAACTCGTCTCGAGGCAAGGTCGAGGCGGCATTGAAAAGCTTCTATCACGCCTTTCTATTTTGCATTGTTTTTTCAACCTCATAAGGTTGTAAGGTGGTCCGGCTTCCTATTTTGAATAGTATAATTTTTCAAATGTATATAACTTATGTGTGGATTTCAAGGCGTTTTTCGTATATGACGGCGCGTGGGTGTTCTATTCTACCAACAGTTATTTGCCGGTTGCGTTCAGTACAACGTTGGTTTTTTCCTTCTCTCTGGGATACGTTCTCATCGTCGAGGCTCTCTGTGTCAGCTTTCTCTATCGCCTGTTCGCCATGAAAAGGTACGCTACAGAAGTATTTCAAGTGTAAGCAATGTTTATTCACAGCGAGAATTTTTTTCGAAAATATTTCGAGGTAAACTAGTTTTAGCTTATTTATAGCTAGTTTCCCATAGGAAATTAGCTAATAGGTTTTAACTCCTCCTCCTTAGTTCAATAGTCTATCTTGTTTTTCGAATTGAATTATTGATCATGGGTGAGTACAAATATAGAAACATTCGTTAAGACTCTCAACACCATTCAGGCAAACCCAAAGTATCCTTCGAGAAACGTTAAAAACGGATAACCTAGCACCACGTTTTACGATATGAGCATCGCACTTTGACGTTATTTCATACACCTTTTCTCTGACGTGACATAATACACAGTGTATAGTGAGTGCCAAATTTATAAATTTCTGTCTCTCGCAGGAATCGAACCTGCGTGCAAAAGTTTCTTAGCAGGGCGCTAACCACTGCGTTATTAGAGCACATATCCAGCAAGCTTTGAAATTGAAGACATGTGTGCCTACACAGCGGAAAGTGAGATATACAGTACCCTCCCTCCAATCCGTTGGCGACGACTATATTTCAGTCGTGCTCAAACCCAGGGGTGGTTTGCCACAAAACCACGAGTTGCGTGCATCGTTGGCGTGTGTGGAATCATCGCACTGTACCAGATTGCTATCCAGATCTACTGTTTCAAGCCGACCAAGAACTTTTCTGACTCGATAGAAGAAGCATTCGGCAAACAGTCGCTGAACAATATTCATGATATTGGATACTTTGGCGGGCACATATATGTGAGTGACTCTTTCTCAGGTAACGGGGAAAACGCCAAAATCGATTATCTCGCTGTCAAAACACGATTATTACACTTGTTTAGAGTAACTTCAATCACAGGAAGCATACACGGGCTTTATATTATTCACATATCAACCACCGAACGTTTTCTAGGTGAAAAATGAATGATACCATTCTTTCACAGAACGAGGACGATAGCATAAACCTCGGAGTGATCAATGTGATAGTCTCCTACTCGATTTTCATCGCACTCGGCATCTTCATAATGGTGTATTGCTCTGTTAGAATCATGAAGGAGTTCCGCAGCTCGGTCGAGATGACCAATAAAGTCACCAGTTATCAAACGATGCAGAAAAGACTGTTCTGGCTTCTGCTTCTTCAGGTAATCCAATTATCATTTATCAATGTCCGAACTAGGTTTTTGCTATGTAGACACGAAATGCTTAATTTCAGAATGGAGAATAAATTTGAGCGGTTCCTCACTCACCCATTAAGTAACTCAGCGTTAACACAAGCACATGAGATAAACGACTGCGGATATGGCCTATGGCTGTCATGGTTGTCCACGTTTCCACGTGCTGCGTGAAATAATGCAATGGACCTAGTTTGAATTAGCATTTGAAAAAGGAAGATTGGATAGATTTCAGTGTTTTTCCAGGCCGCTTTTCCGTTCATCTTCACCCTCACCGCTCCGCTAATCCTGTTTCTCTTGGCCCTTCTCCGTATCTCGCCGGGAACCTATCCGAGTGAAGTGGCGTTGGGGATGGTTTTCGCTTCGGTCGTCGAACCTGTTCTCGTCGTCTACTTCGTCAGTGACTACAGAAAAGTCCTTAACAAAATGATGCATCGCAAAATGTGGACCACCACTACCATCAGAACCATAACTTCGTAGAAATTATTCGTATATTTTGATACACATACACTTGAGACTCATGTTAGGATTTTCCTTGATATGCATCATGTATTACAGCTGTAAAATTGTAGACTTGAATTGGTTGTGTAGACTAGTTCATAAATATGAACCTGATCTTTTGAATGGTTCGAATTCTATTAACCCATGTTAGCCCATATGTAACCCAGCTCTAGTCGGAAAGTACCTGAACCAGTTGTGCTTATTGGGGCTGTGAGACTCATATTATTCGATCCTGTGCGGAACACAACATTACTAAAAAAATAACTAGTGCCGAGAGTTTTCAAGTACTCGAACCAACTTACAGTTCGGAAAACTTAATTCCTTCTGTCAGAACTCAGAATAGAACAGACCCGGAACAGAAACACTCGATCAATGTTCTGTTCATTTCTTTTACATTTTCTTGAATGTGTATTTTGATCAGAACGTCGTAAACATGGATGAATGGTACACAAGCTCATTCCTCTTACTTCTCAACAAGCCACTTCATGTAATCACATTTTTTAACAAACATGTATTCTTATCAATAAGCATTTATAAGCATTACCACTTATGCGTTTGCTGTCCTTGTCACAACATGAGGTAACATCACAACACAACATATAAAACACATATGCTCAGTCTTTTAAAACACATATGCTCAGTCGATTCCGATAATTTTCAAAAATAACCCAAAATTTTCATTTTCTGTTTTTCCAGATAATTATAAGTATCCTTCGCATCGCACGCGACGTGCGCAAGCGCCGCGACAGAATGCTCAAATGAATGGTTTTTGATAAAACTCCGGAAATCGAGGAAAGCGAACACATACATCACGCATGTATCTGTCGACGCTACAAAAATGCAATCGATACACTTAATTGAGCGCGCATGTATCGTGTATCTAGTATCTCACAAAAAGTCTGAAGGCAGTCAAATAAATATAAGTATGATTGATGTGTGTCGGTATTTACCACATTTTTGGTAAATACATTGCAAATATAGATTTGACAATGAAGGAACTGATAGAGTCTTACAAATGGATCGTGTTCAAGTCACTGTAATGCCACACCTCTATCATATTTCCCATTTCTCGTGTTGCAGGTTATTTTAGAAACGCAATACAATATTATTGTGTTCAACAGTAGAATTAATTTAATTCGACTCCGAAGCCAACACTTGCTATTTTCGCATGTATTTACTGTCCGTAGATTCAGTACGCGAAATATTCACTTAGTTTCTTCCGATTCACAAACACTTAAAATACCTTTCAACAACAACGTTGATTTTAACTTCCGGAATACGATATTATGAAAGAAATGAATTTAAAATAGCCTTTTTGACCAAGTATTGAAGAGTTGTTTCCCGCTGGACGAACGTGAACAAGTATCACTGGTGTCTGTCTCACACAACGGACGTTTTTGTCTTGAAATTAGTTTACACACTCACAAGAAAAAAGTCGAAAAAAAAACTAGTTTTGAGAAACGAAAGAAGTAGGACTCTAAGGTCAAGTTTGGTTCCGATTCAAATTTCAACAATTGTGAATGATACCTATTTTCTCCTACAATTACGCGACTTTCACACAATCGTTCGGAACGTTTCCTATACTCCCACCTTCACACACCTCAGCACACACAAGAACATAGTTGGTAATTTCTTACCGTAGTTGCCTGACAAAGAAGAAACGAGAAACTGAAAATAAGAGAGAGAGAGAGAACAACGATTTTGAGAGTAGAATAAAATAAGGAAGAAGGATTCGATACCCGACCTCGTGGAATGGTAACGTTTTTTTCTTCCAACCGGAAAAATACCTATTTCAGACGGCTAATGGAGGTAGTGGTAACCTACTGAAATGTGGAAAACGTGTTTCCCTAACGCACACAAATTAGGTTGAGGTTCGCTGGCCCATTCAAGACTCTCTCACACTGATTTTTCACAGTGTCGAACAAGCATCTAAAACAATGTGCACCGTACTGAAAACGGAACACTGACAGGGTTCGCACGTGGACGAGGGACGAAAACTAGAATAGTACACAACATGGTAAACAATCTTCTGTTACTTCCCGGTGTCTGTGAGAAAAGTATATAAATATATATATTTACTTCCGTTTTGACAAATCTTGTGGGAAAGTTACGAACTACTACCGAGTTTTGGCTAGTAAACACTATGGAAAACTTTTTTTCTTCTTCCTCGTTAGGAAACCAGGCAAACCGTTGACTTCCCACGGATGTGAACAAGAGATCTCTGAGTGAATGAGAGTATAAAAGAAGGTGGTCCCGCTCGTTTGGCATTCCGTTCTGGCTCAATACCTTAAATTTGTTCGAATTAGGCACAAACATACTTTTTTCAAATATTGGGTTTGATCGTAAATAAACACCCAGTCTTTCTCGTGCGTTGACGAGATTGTCAGCATTGACAACTCACAATTACATTCTTATTCCGAAATTTGCCGACCTCTTCAATAAACGTCGTTTTGAGTCTCAAGTGGTGTTTCACTGAAAATGTCAAAGTTACAAACTCGCATTTATGCTGTGAACCCTTTTTGAAAACTTTTAAAACATTCGCATCCCAAACATCTTTCTAGAACAGATGGAGAACAATACGATACGGTCCACCTGGAGATCCCGTCGCAGAGCGTATCTCGAACTCGACACCATCAGTTGGTGTATAATTGCAGTCAAATGGATTGTCGCTGTTCTATACGTGTGGATTATTATAGCACTGCTCAGAGGTTGGTCACAACAGCTCATTGCATGTTAGTCAATGAACTCCGAAACGGAAAAATGTAACAAACAACTAATTTGAACTAAACAAGAAAAGCAAAGTTAGCAAGCACAACGTAAGGAGAATCAATCGCAAATACAGTTGTCAGCAGCTTTCAGCAGGATTTTCCCCATGAAATCTAGAAACATAAATATTGCTGACAGGAACTTATTCAAACAACTGCTTCAAGAGCTGCTTATAACAGTAAGAATAGTCATCACGGAACTCTCTAAATTGAGTATACCATTATAGCATCATTAACACTAACATCTGTTGGTTTATCAGAATAAATTCCAGCTCAAAGGACAAAATCTCAGTTCCGTTCTTCTTTTTACACCTTGTACCTGCTCCACCTGCTAACTGATCTGATTAACTTCTTCTTTGTCGAGCTATTGTACAGACCATCAATGGCGAACTATCTGTTCGATTTCAACGTGGATCAGAAAAGCCTTGCGGAGGTAACGATCGCTATGAGTGGTAAACAAGCAGAGGAAAATACAGCACAGAACGGAAACTGTAAGAATTTTCTGTGTGTCTGTGTATGTACATGTTTGATATAATTTTCCTGGATGAAACAGTTGAAAATTTGAGTACAGAAATCCAGCATAATTGATAGTCTGTGTCTTTGAGATAACTAAACTCTATGTTCCAGTTCACGTACTTCATGATAGTGGCTCTTCCCTCCATTGTTGCGCTTGAACACGTAATCATCGCGGCCAACCGGTATACGGTATTCAAATATCCGACTCGTTATGAACAGGTAATATCATACCGAGAAATTTATGATTGAAATGTTAAGTATATTCCTAGGTCATATCTTTGAATTGCAAATAGAATAACCTCATCAGACATTCCCTATTAAACACGTAACGAGATAACTATCTTCGAAGAAATTAAAACCTTTAGTATATATGATTGATTGATTGATTGTGCGAGCATCATATATACAAGAGGAGAAAATCAAAATATCGGCAGTAGGAAACAAAAACATTCAAATGATTATGAAACATTCAAATATGTCCTGGATGGTCAACAAAAACCCTGTTTAAAACAAACTACACGCGACGATGTTATGGTATTCAACCCCGAAATGTTGCAGATATGGACAACTCGTGTTGTACTTCTGTGCTGGCTCTTTATATGGGCATTCAGCTGTGCGGTTGTGATGCCTTTCTGGTTCATGTGCAGAGAACACATCACATTTAGAGACCGAGGTTCGGTTCAAATAACTGGAGGACTACTGGTCGACGTGAGTTTTTACGTTTGTGAAGTATTTATGATGCGTTCAACGCTGCTAATCACATCTAGTCTTTATTCTTCCCACAAACACGACAAAGACCTGAATCTAAGAAGCAGTGCGGGGGTGAGCGGTTGTTGGTTATGTGTCAGCAGGAGAGAGGGAGAGTGTGTATATCAATGATTCCTGCACATGAATCGGCCGCTCGTGAAACCCCTTCTCCTACGGAATTGACCTTACGCTGTCCTCAACGGTTCGATAATCCTACAACTGATCGTGCGAAAAAACACAATAACTATCGTTTCAGGTTAAAATGTACACATACCTCGGCACAGCCTCACTTGTCTGTCTCAGTTGTATCTACTTCTATGGATACTCCGTGTGTAGCAGGGGAAATAAAAAGGTACAGTTTTTCACGGAATGGGCGAGATGCTAGTTTATCATTGATGTGCATGATTTTAGAAGTTGGAAGCTGAATATAGGGAACAAGCGGATCTCTGTTGTAGTTTGATCTCATGACGTGTCACAATTTCGTTGACAGAAAAACAAAGGCATAGAACCGCAAACATAGCAGACTGCACATGGACTTGCTTTGAAAATGTCGAACATTCATGCAAAAATTATGCGAGTACAAGGTTTGACGGAGAGTTCTATCAGGTCTAGGCTAGTAGTTGTGTTTCCATGAATCACTGCCATCTTATTTTCGAGACATCATCGTATTTTTTTATACTTTCTGCAGTTTGAAAATACGAAAGACCTTTTCTTGAAACATCGACTGTAGCTAAGTAACAACCTGCCAGATATTAATCGCTTCCGCATAGTTTTTCCGGATGGTACGTAAAATGTGTTTATAGCAAACATCTTCTCTAAAAGAATAAATTTTAAGAGTATGGATATGCGGCTGATGATCTGTGGGGCAGTCTCTTCCATACCTGTTCTACTGGAACTAATCCGGTACACCATTCTGTACTGCGGCAGATCGTTGGGCTTGAGCAACTCCGCCAGTATTTCAGGAACAATCTGGTAACTAAAATAGTCCTCCGTGTTTCTGTGTTTTTCTTTTGTTATTTTGCGATGGTGCTGAGACATTACTCATTTACGTGTCGGGCAGTACTCAGTTACGTTTCATTTCCGCCTGCGGAACTCTAATATTTTGCTGGAATAAGAGTTATGTAGGCCTTAGAATAGCACACGTACTTTGGTCTAACGTCTATGAAAAAGAGTAATGATCAATTAGTCATTAGGAATATTTATTGAATGATTCAAAGGTCTTATCAAGGGAACCACTCAAAGCTGACACATACACACTACCTGTGTATGATTTTTACTATAAATTCGTGTTCCACCTGATCTGTTAATAGGTTCTACATCGATGCATTCAACTTCCCGCTCCAAGTGATTGCTCCCCTGGTTCTCAATACTTCCCTGCGAAAAATAACGTTTCCGACCTTCAAGACAAGAAAAACCACAGTGGAAGTGGTAACCGTCACTCAAACTACCGATAGGAGACTCACTCAACCTACTGTCAGAAGATCTACTCGGTGATACTTCCGATAGTTTTCTGATAATAATTATCAGTAAATTGATCAGTGTACATACACACGCAATGCGTGTATTCTAGTTTACCTCACGTTTGAATTATAAAACACATACTGTGTATGAATGAATGTTATTTTGTGTAATAGATCTCATTCGACATTGAGAAACACTCTCATTATATAAGAACATTCACAAGCAATCTAGCCATCATTCCCCAAGCCCCAAAGTTTGCATAATCTTTTTTATGCCATTTTCTCAAAAACACCTAAACTTATTTTTGAGGAGATACTATCTGTTATTAAGAATAATCAAAGCTAACAGGTAAATACTATCAAATACATTTTATTACTTAATCTAGAAGGACCAACCGGTTAAGTTACGGTGATGATGCTTGTGATTAATAAGTACCAGAGTTCGTATGCTACATGTTTGCTATCCCTCCGGCATCTTAAAGGGGTGCTGCATTGAATGCTGAATTTGGCTCGAAATGGCACGAGAGTCAGAGAAGTGTGCACAATCAAAATTCATTCACTCAAATTATGCACAGAGGTTAGATTAGTGAATCCCAGGCTTTTCTGAAAATTTGGTGTCATGGTTTATATTTGGCGCCAAACGCTGGCGCACAGTGGCGCCAAACTAGAACAACGCTAGGAAAGTAGGGTAACGAGCGATATGTTCCCCAGATGTCCGAACTATGAACATAGTTGACGATTACGGCTTGGATACCAACATTTTGAGATTCTGCGCCAAAACGGTACTTTATCCGCCAAATGGCGCCAAAATTGAAAATAGGGTTTCGGAACCAAAAAAACAGTCGGAAATTGTGCTAATTGGTCGAGGCCATTCATTCCAGTTATTTTTACCAATAAGAGTAACATGTTTCATATATAGCGCCAATGGCTGGCGCCCGTTCGCGCCAATTGAGAAAAGATTTTCTTTGTACTGTAATGACGCAGAGTTTTCACAATATTCAGATTTTAATTAACGAAGCGGAAAAATCTGCTTTTTGAACCAGTTTCGCCTGTCACGCCAATTTAGGAGGTAAATGAGCGCCAAAAATATTTTTAAAAAGTAGGATCACATCGTTTGAAAACTCGGAACTTCCAGATATCAGGATGTTTGATGGTCACCACTATTCAAAAATCGTTTTTCTAAGTCAATTCGAGGAGTGGTTGTACAAGTACAACTAGCAAAAAGAGAACAATTCGTGAAAAGTGGGGGACCAGAAAGTGTGTGAGTTCTGTTCGGTTTCACCGTTTTCTGCAAAAAGTGAACAATACGATGTTGTGAATGAGTGTGCAACAAAAAAGAACAATACATTTGCCCGCACAACGGTTCACAACGTTCTTAGGGGAAACCACTATGCACTTTACGTTCAAGTTATACTTTGTATATTCTGTTTTTGTGAACCGTAGTGCAAACAAATGTATTGTTTATTTTTTGTTGCACACTCATTCACAACATCGTATTGTTCACTTTTTGCAGAAAACGTTGAAACCGAACAGAACTCACACACTTTCTGGTCCCCCACTTTTTACGAATTTTACTTGGAACGTGAACGCAGTGTCTTGTAGACGTGTTGCCCTTCAGTGTTTCATGCAAATATCTAGGAAAATGGTCGACGTACCTTGAAGAAAATGGTAATAAACTGTTTTGGAATGTCTGCAGACCTCTGAACAAAAACTAATCTGCGCAGCGCTCCGCGCTGCGCCCGATAATCTGCTAGTATAAACTTTGAATATCGTAATGTTCTATGCAGTTTCAAACTTGTCAAAACTGACTTGCATTGTTATAACTCCTTATTTTCTATATTGTTCGTGATATTGTTCCCGTTTTTCATCACATTTCTTTGTTCACATTAGTATTCTACTGGATAAAACACTCTTAACAAGGCCACGTCACATAAGAATCATATAAAAGTATAGCCATTGCTATCGTTTACGTGTTTGGCCAACAAATTCATCATACCAAGTATGCTGAACAGAATTGCATTTTTGGTGAGTTGTTTGTCCAAGAACAGTTCTCACCTAGTTCAATAGAATATCCCTACTAAAGTTGAAAAAAAGATTTGTTGTACGCCGTGTCTTTATCAGACGACGGCATACATATGAACTGACTTCAAAGTCATAATTTACTAGCTGATCTCAAAAACAATGCTTACATTTTGCGATTACCAACGCAAGATAACATGGAAGGAGGCGCAGGAAGTAAAGACATTCTGCTACTCTTCCACCGTCACACTATTCCGTCGAGGCCGCTACAGAAGAGTTTGGCCAATTGGCTGGGAATGGTCAGTTATGCAATCTAACACTAGTTAACCACATAAGTTCAAGGTCGTATTGTGCGCTGCAGAGGCAGCTGCCGGTTCCATCATGAACTTCACATCAATTCTGTCGATTGAGTGCAGCTACTACCCTAACTACAAGCTCAACATACAACTGTACGAGGTGAGAAAACAACCTAGACTATCTTGATCTTCTATTTCTACCACTCACACTCTCTTCTTCACTAACACTCTCCCCCCCCCCCTCTCTCCATCAACCTCTTCTTTTTTATCTGATGTTATTACACTATCAGAGAACACGGAGAAAGTTGCATGTTTAACGCTATCAAATCAACAATAACAATACACCGACTGAGTTTTACTTTTGAGAAAAGAACCCCCCCCCCCCAGAGAATTTCTGTAGCGAGTGAACTTGAGGAAATAAGGATGAGTTCTGCATCTAAAGTAAGATATGCAGCATGACATCATACACACTCCACATGACTTGTTGGGGCCGAAGCACACCTTTGACATCAATGACAAAGGCGGCATCGCCGATGTTATCGTCAGCGGGGCGGACGGAAGAGACGGAGCGACACCGGAAAATCAGGAGGTCTTCTACGAGGTGGAACACGATTGCGTGAGTACTTGTTGCTGAAGTCTCAATATAATTATAAGTAGGATGGGATTCCTAACTAAGCCAAGTTTTTCAGAGGCAGCGAAGGTATTAGTTCTTTCGAGAAACGTCTGTAGTGGGATGGTGAGAAATCTATGTGAAACGTGAAATAGCTGAATTTTTTTCAATTTTCGAAAATTAGAACACACAGTATCCAGAAACAATCGAAAATTCCAATTAAGATCAAGTGAAAACCAATAAAGGCAAAAACAAGTGGAGGCGGAGCTCAGCTTAAGCACAGCAACAGGTATAATTGAGTATTTTCTAGACCTTTTCACGTGAACTTCAAACATACGTGGTGTACGAAAATGATCCGATTGTGATGAACTTCACTACTGCCGGTTTGATCTACAGAGAACCTTCCTGGCTACTCACCGATGAAGACATCAGAAAGAAACCAGGTGAGAAAGTTGTTATATACATTATACTGTTTTACCATGATTATCAGCCTCAGCAAAAAAATACTCAAAAATTGTAGCGAACTCTAGAATTAGTAAACTCGTGAGAGCTTTTGGTAGGTGTTATAATTAGCACCCAAAAATTTCCAATAAAAAATGCGATCGAACTAAAATAGCATAGAAGACTTGAATAAGAGAGTGATCACCTTTCTCCTCCGTAAGCATTTAAGTGAGAAGTCATGTAACAAAATGAATTTCTCGTCGTAAATACGGTAAAAGAGCAAATTTAGGAAGTACAAAGGGATCAATGAAACAGAATAGTTACCTCGCTAAATGATCCAGAGGAAATCATAAATTTTAAGCTGAATGATCGATAGAAGGAATGACAAATCTTGAACTTTAATTCGAAAATTATGAATTTACAAATTAAATTTTTTTCAGAGCTGACCGTCATTGGAGTGCGCAAATGAAGTAACTTCCGCAGAAGCCGAACTATCCTTCACATTTCTCTCTGTGTCTGATATACGTGTTGTCGGTTCTTTCCTTTAACTTCTGAAATTTCCGATTTACCATATGAATAAAGAGTTTTTTTAAATTATTCTTATCGTGGGAGCCTGAGCTAAAAATCCTGGCAAATATTCAAGAAAATCACAATCACGAATCAGACCCGACAATCAAACTTTATATGTTTGAATATTCCGAGCAGAACAATTAAACAATGAGTTGAAATTAATTTGCCGCTCATCGTTTCAATCGTGCAATTCGAAACATTTCACAATTGAAACTATAGTCGTCACTTTCCCCATAGAGACAGCAGAGTGTTCGATTGATTGAGCCATGCGGGGTGAGCCGTCGTTGATTACTTGCCAGCAGTGGAGAGAGTGTGTAGATCAATGATACGCAGACTGGCTGGCCCCTCGCCATATCCCGCCTCTCACAAAATCGATGGTACGGTGTCCACAACGATTCAACCAATCCTCATAGAGACAGCAGTGTGTCTCTACAATCATATATACAATATGATTGTATACAAGAAGTTCGCAGAGTAGTTATTCTTTGAATTAATAACACACCAGAACTGAACACTCCATTCTGAGAAAGCTCTTTAACAAAAGTTGCGTGAAACAGACGTTTCCTGATCGTTTCCTTGTTTTCGGCGTCAGTAAGGAAGAAAAAAGCAGTAGAACATACTATTTGAATATTTACTCGCGGCTGTGAAGGGTTCTCACCGGATAAAACAGCTCTCAGAACTTGTATTAAGATATTATAAATGTGCACTTCTCTTAAAAGTGTCGTTTCTAGATGGTCTCTAAATTTTTGTCCTCTTTCTATGCTCAACTGTGAACGTAACCCTCCGATAACTTGAAACTCGTCTCGAATCAGGTGCGAAACGAACCTTATGTAAACAAAGGACATTGATTTTATCGTTTAAAGATAGTATTCCCCTATAATCTGAAATTCGTGAAAGTTTTAAATTTCTCAAAAAAAAGTCTTCAAACGTGTTCCAATAGCGCCATGAATAAAGATGCTTATTCAACATTAGCAAACTTTGCATAGTATGAAGCTGTACATGTAGATGAACATTCTGAAATGTATATAAAACATTTTCACTGTAACCTACTTCGTTCAAAAAATGTTGAATCAATTTTTTTACAGTCAGTATTTGAATTTGGATGAGTAATGGGATGTTGGAAAAGCTGTAATTTTGTTTTTCGCTCACTACTTCTCTATCAACGTAGATCTCGCGCTTCGGTGTCATTACGTTAGTCGCTTTTCTGAGAAAACAAAGCAAGATAGAGGCATGGAAGTATATATTTTTATCAATGATTGTTGATTTGCCTTTTTTTTTCAAAGGTCTTATCATGGGAACCACTCAAAGCTGACACATACACACTACCTGTGTATGATTTTTACTATAAATTCGTGTTTCACCTGATCTGTTAATAGGTTCTACATCGATGCATTCAACTTCCCGCTCCAAGTGATTGCTCCCCTGGTTCTCAATACTTCCCTGCGAAAAATAACGTTTCCGACCCTCAAGACAAGAAAAACCACAGTGGAAGTGGTAACCGTCTCTCAAACTACCGATAGGAGACTCACTCAACCTACTGTTAGAAGATCTACTCGGTGATACTTCCGATAGTTTTCTGATAATAATTATCAGTAAATTGATCAGTGTACATACACACGCAATGCGTGTATTCTAGTTTACCTCACGTTTGAATTATAAAACACATACTGTGTATGAATGAATGTTATTTTGTGTAATAGATCTCATTCGACATTGAGAAACACTCTCATTATATAAGAACATTCACAAGAAATCTAGCCATCATTCCCCAAGCCCCAAAGTTTGCATAATCTTTTTTTATGCCATTTTCTCAAAAACACCTAAACGTATTTTTTAGGAGACACTATCTGTTATTAAGAAAAATCAAAGCTAACAGGTAAATACTATCAAATACGTTTTATTACTTAATCTAGCTTGTGATTAATAAGTACCAGAGTTCGTATGCTACATGTTTGCTATCCCTCCGGCATCTTAAAGGGGTGCTGCATTGAATGCTGAATTTGGCTCGAAATGGCACGAGAGTCAGAGAAGTGTGCACAATCAAAATTCATTCACTCAAATTTTGCACAGAGGTTGGATTAGTGAATCCCAGGCTTTTCTGAAAATTTGATGTCATGGTTTATATTTGGCGCCAAACGCTGGCGCCCAGTGGCGCCTAACTAGAACAACGCTAGGAAAGTAGGGTAACGAGCGATATGTTCCACAGATGTCCGAACAATGAACATAGTTGACGAATACGACTTGGAGACCAACATTTTTTTGAGATTCTGCGCCAAAACGATACTTTAACCGGCAAATGGCGCCAAAATTAAAAATAGGGTTTCTGAACCAAAAAAACTGTCGGAAATTGTGCTAATTGGTCGAGGCCATTCATTCCAGTTATTTTTACCAATAAGAGTAACATGTTTCATATATAGCGCCAATGGCTGGCGCCCGTTCGCGCCAATTGAGAAAAGATTTTCTTTGTACTGTAATGACGCAGAGTTTTCACAATATTCAGATTTTAATTAACGAAGCGGAAAAAGCAGTTTTTTGAACCAGTTTCGCCTGTCACGCCAATTTAAGAGGTAAATTAGCGCCAAAAATATTTTAAAAAAGTAGGATCACATCGTTTGAAAACTCAGAACTTCCAGATATCAGGATGTTTGATGGTCACCACTATTCAAAAATCGTTTTTCTGAGTCAATTCGAGGAGTGGTTGTACAAGTACAACTAGCAAGTGGGGGACCAGAAAGTGTGTGAGTTCTGTTCGGTTTCACCGTTTCCTGCAAAAAGTGAACAATACGATGTTGTGAATGAGTGTGCAACAAAAAAGAACAATAAATTTGCCCGCACAACGGTTCACAACGTTTTTAGGGGAAACCACTATGCACTTTACGTTCAAGTTATACTTTGTATATTCTGTTTTTGTGAACCGTAGTGCAAACAAATGTATTGTTCTTTTTTGTTGCACACACATTCACAACATCGTATTGTTCACTTTTTGCAGAAAACGGTGAAACCGAACAGAACTCACACACTTTTTGGTCCCCCACTTTTTACGAATTTTACTTGGAACGTGAACTCAGTGTCTTGTAGACGTGTTGCCCTCCAGTGTTTCATGCAAATATCTAGGAAAATGGTCGACGTACTTTGAAGAAAATGGTAATAAACTGTTTTGGAATGTCTGCAGACCTCTGAACAAAAACTAATCTGCGCAGCGCTCCGCGCTGCGCCCGATCATCTGCTAGTATAAACTTTGAATATCGTAATGTTCTATGCAGTTTCAAACTTGTCAAAACTGACTTGCATTGTTATAACTCCTTATTTTCTATATTGTTCGTGATATTGTTCCCGTTTTTTATCACATTTCTTTGTTCACATTAGTATTCTACTGAATAAAACACTTATAACAAGGCCACGTCACATAAGAATCATATAAAAGTATAGCCATTGCTATCGTTTACGTGTTTGGCCAACAAATTCATCATACCAAGTATGCTGAACAGAATTGCATTTTTGGTGAGTTGTTTGTCCAAGAACAGTTCTCACCTAGTTCAATAGAATATCCCTACTAAAGTTGAAAAAAAGATTTGTTGTACGCCGTGTCTTTATCAGACGACGGCATACATATGAACTGACTTCAAAGTCATAATTTACTAGCTGATCTCAAAAACAATGCACACATTTCGCGATTACCAACGCAAGATAACATGGAAGGAGGCGCAGGAAGTAAAGACATTCTGCTACTCTTCCACCGTCACACTATTCCGTCGAGGCCGCTACAGAAGAGTTTGGCCAATTGGCTGGGAATGGTCAGTTATGCAATCTAACACTAGTTAACCACATAAGTTCAAGGTCGTATTGTGCGCTGCAGAGGCAGCTGCCGGTTCCATCATGAACTTCACATCAATTCTGTCGATTGAGTGCAGCTACTACCCTAACTACAAGCTCAACATACAACTGTACGAGGTGACAAAACAACCTAGACTATCTTGATCTTCTATTTCTACCACTCACTCTCTCTTCTTCACTCACACTCTCCCCCCTCCCTCTCTCTCCATCAACCTCTTCTTTTTTATCTGATGTTATTACAATATCAGAGAACACGGAGAAAGTTGCATGTTTAACGCTATAAAATCAACAATAACAATACACCGACTAAGTTTTACTTTTGAGAAAAGAACCCCCCCCCCAGAGAATTTCTGTAGCGAGTGAACTTGAGGAAATAACGATGAGTTCTGCATCTAAAGTAAGATATGCAGCATGACATCATACACACTCCACATGACTTGTTGGGGCCGAAGCACACCTTTGACATCAATGACAAAGGCGGCATCGCCGATGTTATCGTCAGCGGGGCGGACGGAAGAGACGGAGCGACACCGGAAAATCAGGAGGTCTTCTACGAGGTGGAACACGATTGCGTGAGTACTTGTTGCTGAAGTCTCAATATAATTATAAGTAGGATGGGATTCCTAACTAAGCCAAGTTTTTCAGAGGCAGCGAAGGTATTAGTTCTTTCGAGAAACGTCTGTAGTGGGATAGTGAGAAATCTATGTGAAACGTGAAATAGCTGAATTTTTTTTCAATTTTCGAAAGTTAGAACACACAGTATCCAGAAACAATCGAAAATTCCAATTAAGATCAAGTGAAAACCAATAAAGGCAAAAACAAGTGGAGGCGGAGCTCAGCTTAAGCACAGCAACAGGTATAATTGAGTATTTTCTAGACCTTTTCACGTGAACTTCAAACATACGTGGTGTACGAAAATGATCCCATTGTGATGAACTTCACTACTGCCGGTTTGATCTACAGAGAACCTTCCTGGCTACTCACCGATGAAGACATCAGAAAGAAACCAGGTGAGAAAGTTGTTATATACATTATACTGTTTTACCATGGTTGTCAGCCTCAGCAATAAAATACTCAAAAATTGTAGCGAACTCTAGAATTAGTAAATTTGTGAGAGCTTTTGGTAGGTGTTATAATTAGCATCCAAAAATTTCCAATAAAAAATGCGATCGAACTAAAATAGCATAGAAGACTTGAATAAGAGAGTGATCACCTTTCTCCTCCGTAAGCATTAAAGCGAGAAGTCATGTAACAAAATGAATTTCTCTTCGTATTTTATTTTTTTTTACATATTTATTCATTCACTTCGCTTCGTTTCGAGGCGGTGATCATCATACAGATAACATATCACAGATCTTTGTAGTAGCAGCTTCTTCTGAGGTATTGGTCCCTTTCCTTCATAGAAGACTTCATGGTGGACTATCGAATGCTCTTATGGCATTGATCCAGTGACATGCGAGTAACTTCTTGGAGGGAGGGGGGAGAGAACTGCTTGTGAAACATGCATTCCTGTTGGGAATACGGACCAGCGATTCCCAGTCGCGCGTGGCCCGGGTTTTCCTTCACGTCCATCAACCCGGATACCTGAATGGACACGTAGTGTGGGGATCTTGGAAACAGGGCAACGAAGAGAGACTCCGTCTACCAACCAGTAGGAACTAGACCATGATGGAAAACTGATAGGATACCTGAATGGACACGTAGTGTGGGGATCTTGGAAACAGGGCAACGAAGAGAGACTCCGTCTACCAACCAGTAGGAACTAGACCATGATGGAAAACTGATAGGATACCTGAATGGACACGTAGTGTGGGGATCTTGGAAACAGGGCAACGAAGAGAGACTCCGTCTACCAACCAGTAGGAACTAGACCATGATGGAAAACTGATAGGATACCTGAATGGACACGTAGTGTGGGGATCTTGGAAACAGGGCAACGAAGAGAGACTCCGTCTACCAACCAGTAGGAACTAGACCATGATGGAAAACTGATAGGATACCTGAATGGACACGTAGTGTGGGGATCTTGGAAACAGGGCAACGAAGAGAGACTCCGTCTACCAACCAGTAGGAACTAGACCATGATGGAAAACTGTACGTATATACGGTAAAAGAGCAAATTTAGGGAGTATAAAGGGATCAATGAAACAGAATAGTTACCTCGCTAAATGATCCAGAGCAAATCATCAATTTTAAGCTAAATGATCGATAGAAGGAATGACAAATCTTGAACTTTAATTCGAAAATTATGAATTTACAAATTAAATTTTTTTCAGAGCTGACCGTCATTGGAGTGCGCAAATGAAGTAACTTCCGCAGAAGCCGAACTATCCTTCACATTTCTCTCTGTGTCTGATATACATGTTGTCGGTTCTTTCCTTTAACTTCTGAAATTTCCTATTTACTATATGAATAAAGAGTTTTTCAAATTATTCTTATCGTGGGAGCCTGAGCTAAAAATCCTGGCAAATATTCAAGAAAATCACAATCACGAATCAGACCCGACAATCAAACTTTATATGTTTGAATATTCCGAGCAGAACAATTGAACAATGAGTTGAAATTAATTTGCCGCTCATCGTTTCAATCGTGCAATTCGAAACATTTCACGATTGAAACTATAGTCGTCACTTTCCCCATAGAGACAGCAGAGTGTTCGATTGATTCAGCCATGCGGGGTGAGCCGTCGTTGATTACTTGCCAGCAGTGGAGAGAGTGTGTAGATCAATGATACGCAGACTGGCTGGCCCCTCGCCATATCCCGCCTCTCACAAAATCGATGGTACGGTGTCCACAACGATTCAACCAATCCTCATAGAGACAGCAGAGTGTCTCTACAATCATATATACAATATGATTGTATACGAGAAGTTCGCAGAGTAGTTATTCTTTGAATTAATAACACACCAGAACTGAACAGTCCATTCTGAGAAAGTTCTTTAACAAAAGTTGCGTGAAACAGACGTTTCCTGATCGTTTCCTTGTTTTCGGCGTTAGTAAGGAAGAAAAAAGCAGTAGAACATACTATTTGAATATTTACTCGCGGCTGTGAAGGGTTCTCACCGGATAAAACAGCTCTCAGAACTTGTATCAAAATAATATAAATGTGCATTTCTCTTAAAAGTGTCGTTTCTAGATGGTCCCTAAATTTTTGTCCTCTTTCTATGCTCAACTGTGAACGTAACCCTCCGATAACTTGAAACTCGTCTCGAATCAGGTGCGAAACGAACCTTATGTAAACAAAGGACATTGATTTTATCGTTTAAAGATAGCATTCCCCTATAATCTGAAATTCGTGAAAGTTTTAAATTTCTCAAAAAAAGTCTTCAAACGTGTTCCAATAGCGCCATGAATAAAGATGCTTATTCAACATTAGCAAACTTTGCATAGTATGAAGCTGTACATGTAGATGAACATTTTGAAATGTACATAAAACATTTTCACTGTAACCTACTTCGTTCAAAAAATGTTGAATCAATTTTTTTACAGTCAGTATTTGAATTTGGATGAGTAATGGGATGTTGGAAAAGCTGTAATTTTGTTTTTCGTTCACTACTTCTCTATCAACGTAGATCTCGCTTCGGTGTCATTACGTAAGTCGCTTTTCTGAGAAAACGAAGCAAGATAGAGGCATGGAAGTATATATTTTTATCAACGTTTTTTGATTTGCCATCGCTTCAGCATGTTAGCTCAAAAGTCAAGATTAGAGAGAAACGCTATCTTTAATGAATACATACACATCAGCAGGTGCAAGTTTTCGTTTGTAAATACAATCTATTACAAGAACCAGAGAACACGGAAACCAGCAACAGCTGCAAGTTCATTTACGTATATAATTTACTTCGGCAGAATTTAATGCAGTCCATTCACCATTCAAATTTTTTGGGATACTCTTTTCTGGAAAACTATTCAGCTTCTCATAAACCATATTCAGCTTCTCATAAACGATATTACAATTCTGCATATAAGACGCTTCAATCTAAATGGTTTCAAGTTTTCGAACAATTCTTAGAGATCTTCAAGTTATTGTGCTTCACATGACTTGTCAGAACTTTTCTCAAAAATTACCGCTTTTTCAAATTCATGTGTCACTCTCGTTCGGACAGCCGACAAACAATCGTTTTTTTTCTCTTTTTCTCATTTTTCTCATTCACAAACAATCGAGAGGCTTTGAATGTTCTGACACAACTATTCTCGGTTAAAAATATTTTGGCACAGCTTTTTGCATCGCAAAGTAGTTACCCACAAGTATCGGAGGTTCGAAAAACTGTGTCATAAATAATCAAGGTTCGAAAAATTGTGTCAAAATTATTCGAGCTTCGATTTTTTCTGACACACTTTTTCGAACCTCGAATATTTGTGTCAGAATTATCGCACTCCAGTTATTTGTGGTACGTTCACATTGCTGTGTCGTTTCAGGGACTAGGTCCTTTATCGAACAGCTCGCGCGATCGTATTGTTTTCCGCGCTACGATCTTGGCTGGGTCGTATCTTTCAGGCACGAGAGGTTCCGGGCCGCCGACCAAAACTTCCGTTTTTGGTCGGCGGCCCGTCCGTTTTTCGGCGGCGTGCCGTCCGAAAGTTGTTTACAGCACACATCAACGCGCGCCGACAACCATGTTAGCATTGATCTAGCAACTTGACCACAATTTGTCACTCACTACAAGTCACGATGGTGATGGTTCAGTTCATTTTCATACGTTTTTCCAGCAGTTTTCGTCTAATTCACAAGGTTGACGACGACGTACGATACTAGTTGACATTAATGGTGAGCTTATAACGTTTCTGCGAAATTTGATTCTCTTGAATAGTGACTTTGAAACAGTAATGAGATTCAATTTCTCAGTGATAAACCAAACCATTCGATATTCACAAATGTATAGGCTCGAATTGTTGTACAACCTTCCCCTGTCTACATCTCTTCACTCAATCTCTCTCGCTCGACTCTCTAACTATTGTTCAATTTACTGTCCATTCCTTCATTACATACTAATTTTCAGTATCGCTGAGATCTTCCTATTCTGATTTCATCAAGAACAACAGACATGCTTCATGTTATCAGTGAGTTATATCCACTATGTCATGCAATTGACTTCTACATTCTTCAAAGTAAAGAGGACATCAGCATGAGATATGGAAATGGGTTAAATCATACTACTTTATTTCTCAAAAGGTAAAAAAAACTATAGATATTTGAAGCGTTTTCAGGATATTAGACTTCTGACACCTCCGCATGCAGAGGAGATCAATCTGATTTGATCTAAGAAAAGTGGAAGGGATCATATTTGGAGAGGTAAGTATCTTTTCGATCGAATTATATTGATAAACTTCTAGTGTTATTCATCTTAGCTGTGCCAGACTGCCAGAGCAAAAGAGAATTTAAATATGCAGAACAATTGGTGAAGTGTGAGAGATGAAAAGTCTATTTACTGACTAAACTCATTATGTTTACTGAATGAATTTCAAAACGATTAGTCAGTAAACATAATGACAGCTATAGAAACGTAGCGTGTGTTTAGGTTAAGTTTCCATGTATTTATATGACATGAGAAATCCTAGATTCATTAGGAAAACACAGCATATTATAAACTACTTTTCAATGTTTTTTCGAAATCATTCCATTCTCTATTTCAGATGACCTCGCATGAACAAAAACGACCCGATCCGACGAGAAGAAAGTTCGAGAAAAAAGAAGAGATTGTTCTATATACATATTCAATATATTGTGATAGTTTGAATAAACCTATATGAAATGAAAGTTTTCTTAATTTCCTACTACGAAAGTATTTTGATCGCATTGGTTGAAAAATCAATATATAGTGGATTTGGATGGATGGGAATGTCCAAAAATCTGACGGGCCGCCGACGAAAGCAGCAAAATCCGACGTTCCCAAAACCTTCCCAAAGGGGGTCGGCGGCCGGTCGGCGTTTGGTCGGCGGCTCGTCAGATTTTCGCCGGCGGCCGGTTGGATCATAATATGGCATATTATGCCTAAGCAGCCAGCTCATCTCTGTATCTTCGATCTACTCACTCTGTAATCTGCTGGCCAGCATACAACAACCGCTCGCCCCGCCTTGCTCAATCAATCGAGCTTATTGCTGTACTTTCCGGCGAAATCCAGAAAGTAACATTTGGAAATATCGGGTACCCCTTACATGTAGGGCCTCTCACCATGCGCCTTACAGCGGGAGGCGAAACAATTGTTGTAATTTTGCCTGCCAGTATTTACGATTCTCCAACGAAAAGTGTAATCGTATTCTGGTATTCACCTGTCAGCAAATGAACATACTGTAGTACTGATAACAATCATCTGAAGAGAAGTTCTAGGATTCAGACTAATAATTGGGAAGAACCTTTTTTCGATCGGCCTTGTAGACAGAATAACCATATAAATAAATGCAGCATATGCAGACCAGCAGTGCAGTGGTTATGTAGGAATACAGGTTGACCTCAACTCTAGAGTGTTGTATGAAGTTTAACACTATATATCAGAGTTAACGCTACCGTGAATTAGTTGTCGTTTTGGTGCACACGGGAATTGTGAATTAAGACTAACCACAGCTAAACAGAACAGAAAATACAAAAGAATTAAAAAAAAACCCTTAGTACTTTTTATTATGCTATCGCAGAACAGAACCGAACAAGGCAATATTCACTTCTGATGTTTACCATGTTATCAATCTCTAAGCATGTATAACTAATCTCCTACTCAAGTGCTTTCGCCAACTCCTCCATCTCCGGTCGGTCTCAGAATTAACGTACACATATCAGCACAAATGACTGTTCAATCATCATAACCAATAAATTGATAGAAAACCAAAACCAAAACTAGCTATAAACCTGAAGTATTGACACCGAAACGGTTGCTGTCGTTCGAATCAAATGCAGGGGGAACTCTGGTACGTTGAAAGACAGTACGTTGGATCACAACGTACCATGCAAGTACCATTTCCGGGGTAATTGATCGGTTAAACTTGAACTCACTTCGAATAAATGTAGGCTAGAGATGGGTGGTGCTGCTACTCCATTGGAGAACGTTACTTCGTGTTTGTACTGAATCCAGAATGGCAGAATAAAGATAGCTGGTAGCAGCCAAACAGCGCATCCGCTCCCAACACGAAATCGGGTCGACCACATCTGAGATGGAAGTGTCACGCATAATTCCGAAAGTTAGCTTTCTTCTCAAAAACAAGGTTAAGTATACTGTATGCTAATATCAGAACAGAATGGAATGAAAAAAATATTGGCGATTCAACACTTGTGGTATCGAAGAATTGTCAGATCCAAACTTTGGAAATGTGAGCTTCGTTATTGAAGAACTGGTGAGCATTTTTACGCATGTCATGTGAGTGAAACAACCAATTCACCGAGTTTGATCTGTTTTTTACCAGAAAAAATACATTGAAGGTTGTTCTAAAAATATATGAAATGAAATGAAACATATTTCCGAAAACTTACAGAATCATAGCGTAGAGGAAATTTGAATGCGGTGTAGCGATTGAATGCAACTACCACATGTCCAAGGGCAACTACAGAGAAGGTAGATCATCAGGAGATATATAATCTGGAAAATCATCGTTATTTCATGAAATTACGATTATTCTCAAGTGCGAAACGTAAAAATTATTGAACGTTTTCACTGAAAATAGATGTTTCATAGTTGATACGCGCTCTTCAAAAACATCGAGTTGATACGCGAGGTTTTACGATATTCGCGCATTTATAGATCAAATTCCCACTCGTGCGGCGTTCGATAAACTTTTACTAATTACGTCGAATTCAGAAGAAAGTGTATACGAGAATTGACAAGTCTCATCCAGTCGTGTTGCGTGTTCGACTGATGATGTTAGGCGCTCATCTGTCAACCCAAATATCACGAGAAACGATAGACGTCAGACGGTTCTGCTGCTTTGGTTGAATTACTATCATGAAAATAGTTTTGGCTCAAACAGCCCGTTGTCAATTGAATGCATTTCATCGTCGCGTCGAGCCTTTTTGTATAGATATTGGTCGATGCAATCATTGTGCATAACTTATTACTATCACGTTTCGGTTAGCTTCGATGCGCACAACAGCGTACTAGGGCTGTTAATCGAGTTCAAAATTTCGAGTTTTCGAGTTTTCGAGCTTTCGAGTTGTCGAGTTGTCGAGTTTTAGGAAATTTCGAGTTTTGGAAAATTTCGAGTTTTCGAGTTTTCGAGTTGTCGCTTTTGGAAAATTTCGAGTTTTCGAGTTTTGAGAAATTTCGAGTTTTCGAGTTTCGAGTTCGACTCAACTCGAAAATTTTTGAGTTTTTTCGAGTCGAGTCGAGTTTCGAGTTCGACTATAACAACCCTACAGCGTACCTTTCAGAAGAACAATCAGCATCCAAACGTACAAAACAGCTGCAACGCATTTTATTACGATCACTGCAATGGTGAAACCGTTGAAAAGTCCCATTTTGATCGCACCACTCAGGTTTCCTGAAAGGTAAAATAGCTTCAAAGTTGCTTCAACATTGTCTAGCAAGAGTAAACCAGTGATGGTAGGACTCCAGTAGTTGTCAATTCATTGGAAGTGTTGGAAACAGAACTCAATGAATAACTAACAGAAGAAAAAGAAATTGCGAAAAAAATGAAGATAACACCGAAAGTATAATCAATCTTGGAACGTGCTCGTTGAACTCTAGGAAATAAACAAATCATCGGAATTTTCCGAATAATTACGTTTGTCTTTCTGTTGCTTCGGGTGTTTTTACGGTAAAAAGGACACAAAACTGTGGAAAAAATCTGTGAAAAACACTTCTTAGTATACACGCTGCTAAGTACCTTTGACCACAACCTAGTGGTCTGTTACGGTTCCAAGTCCTTCTGTGTCTTGTGTACTACGCCCTAGTCATAAGAGCTGCACTGCGATCACAACGATTTATAGTAAAAGGTTATAGTTAAACTCAAAACTCAGACACAATCAAACTTTTTTCCCCGAAACTTGAACACTTGAAAACACAATGTTTTCCGGGACCTTAAAAATTTTGTAATAGCAAAATGTGGGCTTACCCTTTTCACTTGATAATAAAATGTGGGATTACCCTTTTCACATATAGGCAAATGATCTTTCAGAACAAGTAACTAAGTAGTCCGTGAAACGCTATTTGAGCTCACGAAACACGGCCACATAAAACATTGCTACTGTTATACCGGGTTGGTTGTTGTCTGTATTGAGAACACGAATTAAACTGAGTTTTCAGTTTCTTAACTAGATACTGCAATTCACGGTCGAAACAGGGTTGAGAGTGGATAAATTCAGGCATCAAACGGTGCACTTTGTGCTGCACAGCCTTTTTATACTGTTAACTGAGTTCGTTTTCCCATCAGCTGTGTTCGTGACTTCCAACTTTCTGTTTACTGCTAACTGTTTTCATGGTTTGAACAAATTTCATTCATGCGAAAAGTTAGCAAAGGGACTGGAACCGTTCTCCGCGTAAACAACTTCATCTGGAACACACTGCTTACAAGGAAATCTGATGAATATTGATAGTTGTGATAATAATTAAAGGGACCGTACCTGTTTAGTTTGATGATTTGAGGTATCAGTGGGCACATGGGAACAACAAAATTACAAAACAGTTCGAATTAGTGACAGTTCCCCAACTTAGGTCGTTGTGTGCAAACTTGAGTACGACAATAACGCGTAGGCAACAGCACGTACCACATTTTCATGGAGACTCGCACAAATTGTCCGCATAAACGTCACTAAACCTATCGTGAGTTTGAAAATATAAGAATTGACATGGGTAAAAAGTGTTTCAGTTGTCTAATCCTAATTTTGTTCTGATAAAGATTAAAATTGTGTGAGTTTTAGGAAAAAACGGTTAAACACTTCTTCCAGATCATATCGCTAAGTTGCACAATACGGAGGAGTCAAAGCGCGACACGCGAGAGACAAAGCTGTGCGCGGAACGACGACGTTTCTCGCGATTTTTATCCTGAATTATAGCGTACTATTAAATAAAACTGTGTATACAACACACTTTTTTTTCAAAAATGAGTTCACGAACGAGTTCGCTACATTTTGCATCGTTGGCTCGGATACTGAAAAGTACGGATACATATGTTTGCGGCAACGCTGGTTGTCTTTGTTTTTGGCAAATATCTCACTTTCGAATGACTTCGATAGAAAACCGTTCTCAATTGTCCGATGTGAAAGTTTTCTAACAATTTCCATCCCGTGTTCACTGGAACTTGGGTAGTTGTTTTTCGCCAGCTTTTCCCATTCAGAAAATCACGGTCATTTTGATTGGAAAGACACGGAACAGAACAACAAACTGTGGGAACATTTGTTGTCAGTATGATCATCATTAACACAGGGTTTTAACTTTTCGGTAATCGTACAAATTCGTTTATTATTCATTTATTTATTCGATGCACTACGAGGAGCGCTAAACGAGAGAAAAAAAAACTAAACACAGAATTACTTGGATACAATTGATCAAAAAAATGATCTTACTTGAAAACAAAACGTTGGAGTTCTTGAGTTGTTCCAACACAATTGAACTAAGAAGTATAACCTAAGCCGATAACACGTCCGAATGAAAAGTATTATGAATTATGATCATATCATGAAAGAGAAAGTAGGCGGTGTGATTCAGGCTGATGGGTCCGCTTCTTTAAACGGAGTTATAAAGTCATCGATGAATGAGTTCTACAAAGAAAAACATCGCGAAGTCAGAGACAGATTGCATCGATTGAAGATATATGGCCAACCAGAACATACGAACCTAACCTCTCTCTTTCTCTTTGTTTCTCTTTCCCCTCACCCCTCTTTTTTCTCTGTCTCTCTTTTTCTCTTTCTTTTTCTCTCTTTCTCACTCTCTCTCTCTCTCTTTTTCTTTCTCTTTTTCTCTGGAACCTGCTGGAACCTGGTTGACTCACGTTGTTCAGTCGTGAAACAACTAGTGCCTTTCGAACGTGAAACATAATACGTTTAACATATTGTGCAGTATATGGATAATCAGAAAAAGAAGTCGAGAACGGTACCTCTCCGTTTTGCTGTGTTTGTGCTCTGCCCACGGTTGTTTGTCAGGACTGTTTGGTATTTTCGCACAGTTAGATCGCCCAAGCTACAAACTTTTCGTACCTATCATCAATTTGCAATGAATACATAGACAATCGCAGAAACAAATTTCAGAGATATTACTGCGAAAACGTTGAGAGGAATGGTGACGGCCAGGACGGCTTCCAGAAGGATTATGCTGAACTTTGAGTAATTATTTTTAGAGAAAAAAGCCAAAGTCTTCTCAATGTACCAATCACAGAAAAAAGATAATTGGTCAAACCTTGGTGAATGCCTGACACAAACCGCGAATTGTAGAACTGCCGAGGCCTGAACGTCCCAACTGCGCCTTATTCATTAGAAATGTGGGGTTTAGGTCGCAGCATTTTGGTTTTTTATCTTTGAGCACTGGTTTGGCTCCTTATACGTAATCGTTGGTTTGGTTTGCGGTTCGGTTCAACGCGTTCACAGAGCGATTCGCAACTTAGAGAGTTTTAATGTCCGACGCGAGTCGGACATTAAAGTGTAACGCATCCGCTTTAAAGGACGCCAGACACGAATATGGAGCTTTTACCGTCTGACCCATTGCGATTGACAGTCTGCCCCACGGCATTTTACAACCGTCTAACTTCTCCTCATTTGCGTAATGTCTCGTCCACAACGCGCTATGCTAATCTATAATAATTATTGTAAGCGCTATGCTAATTTGTGAGGCTCGATTCGTGTCCTACCTTCTTTAACGACAAAAAAATAGCTGTGATCGATGATTTAATTTTATGAAGGGAAAATGTATCGGCGCAGAAGTTCGTATCGAAATCAACCATCTAGGATGAACTTGTTCCACAGGTTGATTTCTGAGCTTTTCGAAACGTTGGCTAGTTACCTTGATTACAAACAAAGTTTGATTCATGTTTGTTTATTTGTTGTTCACCAAATGGATGCTGTGTGCGCGTAGCTATATTTTTGACACTCCGTCGTTTTATATTAGTTGTGAGTGGGTTATTTCACAGTGTTGCGATTCTGGAACGGTGTGAACGAAAACGTAATATGTTTGTAATATGTTTATGTATTCATCAAACACCGAGCCGATAACGCTGAAAACTTGTATATCGAAGTCAAGTCATCAAATTTACGTAGATTAGCGTGAACGTGTTTCAATCTCACTCAATCGGTGTTTGGTGGCTAGCGGGCGACTGCCGCGCGCATCGCTGATAATTAGAAGGTGGGAATGTCACGTACGTTTGCTTGTTCAGCGATGAACCAGGTAATTGCATAATTGTGTTCTAACGTGATATACAAAACACAATATTACGTTTACAAACTAAAATCGTCAGGTCCGAACAGTGCGACTGTTTTAGCTGTACTCGCCTTGTTCGATACATTGTGCTAGTTTGGCGTCGATGGGATGTCGGACTGTTTATGTATCTGACCGTTGTTAAAAATCCAGGCAATGAGATGGTTCCCAATTCCCTTTGGTGGAATCGAGGTAAACTCGATGGAAAACATTTTCAGACTCGAAGTGTTCTGAAAAATCCTGAAGACTCGAGAGAACTCAAAAATGTAGAAGAAGAAAAATTGCAAAGAATTGTGGAGAGGCTCGGAATACGTTTCACTCTCGCTACGACTCGAAAATCAGCGTGTCACTGAACCAAAATCATCGATCCCTACTCGATATTGCTGTATTAGGACGGCATTTTGAAAATCAACATAATTGATGCCCGGTGATTTTGTTTCAATGCAAATCCAACCAAACGGTCCTATCAAATGATGAATATCTTCAAAACGAAAACAGGCCGGGTGGAATCAGTAGGCCCTGGAGTTTTGATCTGTGATTATGTTTTCGTGAACTCACATGCTCTGACAACTAACACAACAGAAAATAACTTCATCTTTCATTCTGCTTCATCAGGTGTTTTGGTCTGATGAAAAAAACAGGCCGGCAAAAGTCGATTCCAGTGTGCCATGGTCGATGTCCAGTCCCAAGCTAACAATCCTGCAAATCAGTTTTTCGCGGCGAATCTCCGGCTATTAATTGGGTACTTCCTTATTAGCAACGGGAGAACGATTGTGTTTTGGTCTTCACGAAAACTCTGCAAACATTCACGACAATGGTTGAATGTTCCATCGTATAATAGACGTATTCTCTACATTTGTCGGAAGCAAAACAAGTATACACGTTCTCTGTTTTCAATCAGTACATTGTTCCTAGAGTCAAACGATTGATTTTGAAGAATAGTAACTGTCAATCTCTTCGTTGAGAGAAATGAAAACGTGTAGAAAGAAAAAAAAGCGGTGTATTTTGCCCTATCTCGATTTGTTTTGTAGTTTGATCCCGTCAACTTTCTTTTGAGACTGGTAAACATTTTCGGCGGGTTTCGACATCAAGCTACGACGATGATTCGGTCACTTTCTATGTCATCTCGCCGATAACTAGCACACAGCAAACTATAGAATACATATGTTCGCTTCTAACTCCATTATAACAATTGTCAATGGATTATAGCGGACGTGAAGAATGAACTTTTTCTGATCTCTAGCTGTCAAACGCAACGATTGTGAATACACATTGACCTGAGCTTAAGACGGGTTCTTTTTTTGCAATATGCTTGACAGCTACGATGAACTTTAACTCAAGAGAGATCTTTGGAATTGAGAGACAGAGAGTAGTTCACACAAACATGTCTCAAAAATACAATAAAACCAATATTACATGAACAACTATCAACAAATAACAGTTCAAACTACAAACAGACTACAAAAATCAGTATTTAGCAGTGTCAACCCGATTCAACATCACTTTCTCCGTTTCGCATGAAGAAAGTGGATGTGCGCATGGTCACATGCATAAAGGCTGTTCTACCCCGAACCGGAGTTATTTCCCAGACAAGTAACAAATGTAACATTGTATAAAGTTTGAATGATGGGTGTAAATTAGTTATCTTGAAGCAATCGTTGCTCTAGTCCAGTCCAATCTACAAGGCACAACTATGCGACCATTTATCATCCAAAACCGGAAGAGGGTATCTTTTTGGTGGATTTTGAGCGGAAAAATCGCGGTGAAACTAGCTGATTGGATATCACACGGCTTATCTGGAAAAGAAAAACGCTGCTTATAAGATGGATCGAATGTCGATTTCGTTCCACTCCGCTTATCTGTCTCGAGAACATTGTCGGGTTGAAATGATTTCTATCCTATTGTGCTTATCGGCCCTCGTTCTACCAGCATCTTCTGCTTTCTGTGGCATTTCTGCGATTCCCTATAGTTTGGAGGTGAGCAATACAAACAAACTTACTGTTTAGACAATTACTTCAGAAGAATAATCATTTCCACTGGAAAATCATTTCCACTGGAAAGAGATTTAGATATTCATCGTACGTTCGGCTAGAGATTGGTTCGTCTAGGCAAATTTTCAGTTCTTTCTCACCTCAAACGAGAGATATTCCGATATTTCTATAACGTGTTCTTTTTACTCGAAGAGAGAGTTAGTAGCTAAACTGAGAGCGATACAAAAAGCCCACGATTATTAGAATAATAAGGACAATAATGTTATATTGGAGATTTTCTTGAACCAAACACGAGGTGAAATAGATGTTAATTTCAGTGGCGACGTTTCGGCAGATTTGCCGTTTTCAGAGCCTGAAAAAGGCATCAATAAGCGAATTACGATAAACTCTGATGCCTTTTTCAGGCTCTGAAAATGGCGAATCTGCCGAAACGTCGCCACTGAAATAAACATCTATTTCACCTCGTGTTTGGTTCAAGAAAATCGCAAGTATTATACTACAAAATGCCAAGGTGCATAAACAGCGGAACAAGGAGAAAAATGTTATAATTCCTCTTTCGTCTTCAGGTTTTACCAGGCGGGGGAACAGTGCTCGGTTGTGCGAGACCATCGTGTTTTGGATGGAACCCTTCCAATGGACTGCCAGTTTCAAACGACGAAACATTTTCGATGTCAGTTGGCTTTTCTACTCTACGTTAATGAAAAATAATTACAATTAAGCCCAGAACATAGTGTCATGTTTTAACCTCTTTACATCTCCTTACTATGTATGCACAACAAACGTAGATGCCGCGTTAGCCATTTCTCTTATTGGTTTTCACTGATTGACTTCTCAAGTATACGATTCTTTACGGTTTCAAAATGGTACCCCATTTGGGCGGTCGAATCATAATGTTTTTTTCTATTGTGTATATTGTTGGAGTTTTATACATTCTTCCAGGGTGAATGGCAACCCTGATGGGTTCTTCAGATCGGGACCCGCCTCTCGAGATCCATTCGATATCAACGATCCCAGGGTCTACAACCAGCAAGCCGCCGTGAGTTACTGTTGCACTCAGTAACGACAGTCTGGCCTGTTTTTAGAGCAACACGGGAGATTAGAATGTAGGTGTATCAAAAATTTTCAACTTTTCCCAGATCCTCTCTTGTTTCCTTCTGTTTTATGAAACTCAATGGCGTTACAGTTGGTTTCGTTTCGAAAATGTTGAACTTTAGAATACAGGTACAGCAAATAAACACCCCAACGAGTTTTGTTTTGTATTTGGCAACCTTTAGAAAATATACCTTTTTACCAGGAATGTTCCCCGACTTATCAAGTTTCCTGTGGACCGAATCAGTGGATGGCCGGAGTACAGACCAACCTCGCCACTAATCAGTCAGTTCAGCAACCACTTGAAATTTTGGACATTACAAGTATTCATAAACTTATTCGTCGCACAATTATAATTCCGTTTCCAGGAGTCTCGTCCAATGTTGCTCTATTCCTGCTCTCTCGCAAGCCACCGACCGAGGTGTCGCTAATGTTCAATCCGATCAAATTGTGATAGGCGGAGAGGTACAACTCAATCAATTTCTCGTCTCAAACAAACAAGAATATTCCTATGAAAATACTAGGTTGCTGTAACGTTCATACTCGTTCACCAAGGTTCACGTTGCGTTGGTTTAAAGAGGTCGACATGACGTTAATATTGCAAACAATAAGACTGCGTCAAATTTTTGTTTCATGTTGTAGGTTCTGCAAGACGGAGTACAGACACACTTCGACTACATTCAAAATGTGCAGAGAGTGATACAGGCAGATGGTAGGTTCTCTATACTCTTTTTCATCCGAATCGTGATGTTTAAGACCAACAAAAGAAATACAGAAATATCAGAGACGTATCGTCGAAGAGGTGCGCTAGATCGTATCAATCTCTAAGAGCTAAAACAAAGTTCACGGAAAACATCTGGTGAAATCTCTGGTAAAAGTGTGACATGTAATACGCACGTATGAAGTAATTACAAGCCGGTTGACAGAGAGTGGCATACGTGACATGAAGAGGGGTACTGAAGTGAGCGTATTCTATTGTGGTCTTCAATGATATAAAACTCAATCATCATTCGTGTGTTAGTAAAACCAGAAAAAGACCGTTTAATTGATGCACTTTATTCGCTCAGGCTCGATAGGTTACGACGTGAGTGTTGGTCGTTTTCCCTGCCAGGACATCCCAGCAGTACCACCGCCGTTCATCGGCCAACAATTCGTACCAGTGAGTTGAATACGTATTGTGTCCGTATTGTGCCAAGTGTACATTCAATTATGGCTTCAATCTCCAAACCTATTTTCACTAAAAAAACACATAGGAACTAAACTACGAACACATTAGTACCGCGCCACATGTTTTGTGTCTGCATTTCTCGCTTAGGATGTTCATGTTTCATTAGAGGTCCAGCACAGGGGTAGATCATACATTGGTGCTTGGAGACACTGTATAAATGTCACTATTGAAACTGAAAGTTTCAATAGTGATTCACTAACTAATCGGTCAAACAATGGCTAAACACACTTGTGAATGCCGTCAAGTCCAATTAACATCAGTGTTCATACTGCTTTCGCAGCCAGTTTCCTCATCGTAAACCGATTTCGATTGAGTGCGACTAAAGAGTGTTATTGAGCAGCATTCAAGAGATAATTTATATCATTTTTCCGATTTGTGTAGGCGCATCACTCATAAGGTATGGTTCGTTGCCTCTGGCCACGCGGAGACTTTTTTCTTGACCGCCGTGAGAGCGAGTTTTCTCGATGCGCTCCAGTCGTTTTCATCCGAACATTCTAAACGTGTTACAGCCCCCTGTGCAACCGGTTGCTCCCGTTCAGTACTACCCTAGCAGTGCGTCATCCAACTACTTTTGTTTCACAGCAGACACCAAGGTATAGTTCGTTAAACTTGCACTGACTTATTATGGTGAAAAGTATTTCAACCTATTTTTTATAGAACAAATGTTATCTGAATGTTCATTTGTTCACGTGCTATATCAATGGGAAAAACACGTTAACAGAAATCTGCAGTTTGTTTAAATTCCAACATGGTAAAAACAACAGCCTGGATATTTGTTGGAACGCTGCCAAGTTCTCGGTGGACTCGAGATCTTAGCGGTATCTGAAGCAAACCTCATGCCTGAAATAACTCAGCGTCACATATCTGCAGGATCAATGAAAATTGAGGAATTAGAGAAATTTATTAAAGCCAAATGACATTTCCTTCTTTAATCCTGTTTTCAATTCTTTCAGGTCAGAACTCAGGATGGGGGTGAGAAACGCATGGATGAACTAACCAAAAACGACTGGATTCAAACCGTGACCAAAACTTCGGTTAGTTCTTTTCTTACAGACATTTGCCAAATTATCCAAAGTGTGCGAGTATTAATAAACATTTCAATGACAAACTGTTTGAGTGAGTTGTAGGGTTTGTCGAAAAGTGTATAATCTCATGTTCAGGCCAACTTCGCTCGTGTGTCATTCTGGCTGCATAGAGTACCATCGCAGGAGGCCGAATTTATCAAGTTAGTTGAATGGTTTTCATGGATTGAAGAACAGCCCTGTGTTGGTTTACCTATCAGATAGAATAAGTTGAGTTTATGTTCATATCGTACACACAGACAGTTTTGATGTTGAATGCTCGACTGAATGTAAAATTTTTAGAAACTCGTTTTCCACTCTCTGTGGCACATATTGGAAGACATTCGTAGTTCCATCCATAATATGAGCATATTATGCTCAGTAGTGTCTAAGTCGTAACAAACCTTTGACTATAATGTTGAAAAGAGTTCTAGAGCCAGGCAATATTTACGTTCTCTCAAAAGCACTATGATCACTCCACGTTTACCGCATGACTGAAATAGTACAAATATTCTATCGGTATTTTTGGTGCTTCTTCCGAATCATGTATTTGTTTCGTTCAGGATCAGCCTTTCTAATGGAAATGAGCTGAAAATGACCAACTCACATTTCATCTATAAAACGGAATGTTCTGATGGAGAATCGGAGGTGGGTGCCTCTTACGTCTTTCAGTTTTTTTTTCACAATTAGAAACGTTCCATAAGAATTATTGCGTACGTCTTCTTTGAAAATTTCCGGAATTCGTCTTGAATCAATAATCATATAAGCTTTTTTGGATACTACTTGAGAAGAACACTAATGGCATAATATATAAAACGTGCATAAACATTGAACAATTTCGTTTGAACACAAGTAGGCTATATTGTAATTTCAATAGGATACGTGTCTACACCAAATTTATAATGACTCTGAAATCATAACCATTAGCCGTGTTTCCAGGTTCCTTTCGCCAACGTTTCTCGCAGCGCAGTGCCAGCAGAGAACGTCGTGGAAGGAGACTGTCTATACACTGTGCCAGTGGTATACTACAGTTACCATTTAGACACCAAACAATGATTTTCTGTCAACAACGCACGATCCTGATGAATTTCACTCGAGCTTTTTTCTGTCAAAGTCATGATGAAGGAGGAAGTACCGTAACAATTATGATGATGTAGCATGAGTTATTAATAATGGAATAACCTGATCCGATAACATGAACTTAACTGAGATTTGCAGAGTGGTCGCCCAGTCACGACTCGTGTGACGAAAATCGAAACTGTGATGGAGAAGGGAATTTACGCCCCAATGACCACCAATGGAAAGGTGAGTGAAACAAGTATATTAAAAACAAATAGTTGAATTTCATCCAATAAGTTCAAATTCGCCCTCCTAAAAACCCAAACATTTCAATATGAGCTTTGTCGTATCGTTAACAATTGATTCATTCTTTAACAGAACTGTCAATTTTCCATTTTTTTTATTTGGTGAACACCGATGTAAAATTAGAATGAGCGCTTGAACGTCAAGCGTTTTGTCATGACCTGAGTGGTTAGAGTACCGCAAAGAGAATGCTAACTGCGATTTATATAGTTACAATGAGGAAGAAATGAAAAAGAGAAACATGAAAGTGGTTCATTTGCCTTTACCCGAACCGGTGCCTGGTAACACTGGAATATGTTGTATTTCAGATTGTGGTGAACGGTGTCCTCGCCTCGTGTCACAGTCTCGTTCAAAATAAGCCATTGCAGTCCTCATTCTTCGAGGTAGTTCAACAGTTTCTAATCAATTTCACGTTTGAAGTTATGTGTTGCATTCGAAACACATTGAAAACCCGGTAGCTCTCAATCTCGTAAATTTGCTTGATTAAGGTCATTCATACTTCTGACGCTATCAATCAAACACTTAAACAAACAGTGATACAATAGAGATTTTCTGTGGGACGTTTCAAAAAACCAATTGGAAAAAATGCTTCTTTTCAGATGGTTAACCTTTTTCACGAGTACATGACCCGCCATAGTCCCTTGTCTCATTCCTCTACGGAAGAGGTAGGTTATACGCTTCCCTTTTTTCGTAGCAAGCACGGTGTATTATGCCTCATTCCTCTATTTTTAGTTCGCTCCCGTTGCTTCTCGTATAAAACTCGCAATTGATAGTGTATACCGATATCAAATTACAACTAGGATAAGGTCACCTCATAAACTTCAGTTTTCAACGGAATATGGATACATTTAGAAATAGAGAGAGGATCGTGATATTTACACGCAACGCATCTAGTTCAACGATCCAGTCCCTCTCTCACACCCGAAGTTTGTTTCTGGTCTTCTTTTGAATGCCTAGCTCAAACTACAAACACACCATGAAGCAACATAACTTATCGTGGTTGCATGGCATTTCTAGATGCGACAAGCTACGATTTTTTACTCATGAGCTTAGATTTGAATAATAAAAAAGATTCAAACGAGATACGCAATTATTAAACCACGAGAAGATGAAAAGAATGATAACGTAGAGAGAATTCAACAGTTTCTGTTAATTATAATGTGCTTTTCAGCGTCACTTGCCTTCTACCCTTGAATACTTGATCTCCCTGTTGAAGCACGCCGTCCCAGAAGCTCTCATGAGCGTCTGACAAACATGTCCTCTTGTTCATGTTTGCCAACCATATTTATTTTCATTCGGTTCATCGTTGTTGTACTGTTGTCCTAATAAATTATATATTTTTACTTGTTGCAATTAACTACTACTCTCTGAAATCGAGTGAACTTCTATACCTTATATGACAGTGATGTTCTCGAAAAGATCTATTGTGAGTCCGTATACTCTTACCTAAGGTAAGAAAACTCCAGATAAAACGGGGAAGAACGGTGTTGTTGAGTCATTTACTAGTGAACATTGAAAAGAACGTTATCATTCTCGAAAAAATATAGAAAAAACATTTATTGACTAGAATAGGTTGTGACTAGAATAGATGGAGTTGATGGGGATGAATCAGTACGAAACTGGTGCCGGGGCGTCCTGGGCCTGGTAGGCGGGAGCAGCAGCTGGGGCTTGATAGGCTGGGGCGGCAACTGGGGCCTGGGCGGGATATTGAGGCTGGGCCGCAGCGGTGTACGTGGGGTAGACTGGCTGAAATTAGGAGAGATTATAATAGATAGTTGGCATGAAATTTGGTAGATAGGATTGAAATTGATGAGAGCATGGGACAGTGAACACCCAAACTCGAAAAGAGAGCTGAAGTTAAACCTGAGAAAAGTGAAAAATGACAGCCTGTAAACGAGAAGGAGATGAGAGGTAGAGGAGAGAAATAGAGAGTGGGAGAAAGAGAGTAGGCAAGAAAAAAGAGAGAGAGAGAGCAAGAGAGAATGAGAGTGAGAGAATAAGAACGTACCAAAAAGAGAGGGAGAGAGAGAGAGAGAGAGAAATAAATTCCAACCTGTTGTGGGTAGTAGGTGGGAGTTGGTGGGGGAAGGGCTCTCTTGGGGGCACAGCAGACGCACTTCACATTCTTGAACTGAGGATCGGCCTTCCAGGATTCCTGAAAAAAAATAATTAGATATTGTTTGCATAAATTTGAACTTCAGTCAGAAACGATTATTTAATTAGATAGTCCGTTTCTTCGTACTGGGTTTGCACGAACTTTAACTTTGAAGGGCCACAAAAAAGAAGGGCGCGAAGAAAGAGAATATTGATTTAGCTGCAAAAGTGGTAAAAGTATCAATTCGTTGTATTGATTTTCAAAATAGTCTACCTCATTCAATTTGGTTACTTCTACGTGGTCGTTATAGCCGGATCCTCTCTTCATGCGCTTCTGAAAAACAAATTGGGAATATTTTTCATTGTTCAACATCACTGAAAAAACACTTCATGTCTTAGAGTTACAGAGAGAAAGACAGAGAGAGAGAGAGAGAGAGAGAGAGAATAAGATATAGAAAGGGGGAGAGAGAAAGGTGATAGAGCAGTAGTGATACAGAGTTGAGAGGGAGAAAAAAAATAACTTACGTATTCACCATCCTCTTCACTCTCTTCGTTATCTCCGTCCTTTTCGTGGTGTTCGTCATCGGAGACAGAGAGGAAACCAAACATGTCTTGCTGAAAAGTTACATGTTTGAAACTAGAACAACATGTTCTGAACTGGATTATCCTTTTCTATGTTGTAAACTACGGAAACTTAGTTTTTTCTATGTTGTAAACTACGGAAACTTAGTTTTTAGCAAGTTGTTCAGGGTGTGTGGGTGATTCTATGTGACAAGGCAGTGTCCAGGCTACTCATCGTACGTGGGAGCCAACAAATGACCTACGTCGATGGAGTACCCTAGACACAGACTGTCTAGGGGAGAGGGATGGGAAGGACGGCAGAGTTAGAGAAAAGCTGGAGATACAAAAAAGACATGCGACACGGTCATCATTTAACATATATCACAGTAGTTGAGTTGTCACATGGAATGTTACGCTAGTTACTTGAAAAAAGGATCTACTAGAGAAATGGTACTTATTTCTACTAGTGAAAGCTAGAAGTTACAGGAGGCCTTGATCACCTATTAGTTGCAAAACAACAAAAGTGAGAGAAAAACAATAAGTGAACAAAGAAAGAAGAGGCTCACGTTCTGGAGATTTCTGTCACGACGGGCGGCCTGTTGGCAGCAGACGTTGCACGAATCCGCATCGTAGTTGGCGATTTCGGAGCAACTAGAGTGAAACACAAGAATGAAATCATGTATATCGAAACACGAAAATAGTAAAAAGACTAAACAGAGATGAGAAGCAGTTCTTCAAGTATATTATAGCCCAAACTACTACTAGTTCTCGAAAACGCATACCATAACATGAGGCTTTATAACAAGGTGCATTTGTTATTAGGAACAGTAAAAACGAGATATAGTTGATGTATTCCTTATATTAAAACTCAGAAGATAGAGCAGAATAACGCTATGATGTTTGTTGTTCGTTGTTGTGTTGTTTGTTGTTGTGTTTACCTACCGTACTCTGACGGCCTTGTTGTATCCGTGTCTTCCGGAACCAACGACGAGGAGGACGGAAGCATCCAGATCACACACGTTTCCTGCAATGATCACAGGAAAGTTCACAGTTGAAATTTATTCTAAAATCATGATTCACATTCAGTTTTGATTTCTCAGTTTCCGAGCGCCTCACAAGTCATACTGCAATCAAAAGACACAAATTTCAGTTTCTCAATTCTAGAATGTAGAAATTATCAGTGTAATTGAGCGTATTCAATGAAGCAATTTCATTTGAAACTAAGTATATCCAAACGGAAATCGTTCGTGAACCTTAAACTAATAGCAAAACAATACAGATGTATGTAAAATACTTTTCCATAACCTACTGTCTTGAATGGGAGGTGGGATGGCGTATCCTCCGTAACCGCCGTATCCTCCATAGGCGGGGGCGTCAGAGTGGTAGCCACCAGCGGTCTGGTTCTTCACCAACTGAAAAGTGAGAAGTAACCGTGATCAAAAATATACCAAAAAAGAGAATTACCGTGAGAACGATGCGGGGAAAAGCCGATAAGGAGAGAGAGAGAGAGAGAGAGAGAGAGAGAGAGAGAGAGAGAGAGAGAGAGAGAGAGAGAGAGAGAGAGAAGGAGCAAGAAAGAGAGGGGAGAGAATGGTAAAGAAGAAGGCTAGAAGTGAGAAGGAAAGCAAACCGAATTAGAGAGTGCCAAAATGTACCGTTTCGGAGTCCGCTTTCAATTGAATGAGAAGCGCTGCTCAGTTGGTGGTTCTATTGAAAAAGTGACATCTGTTGATATTGAAAACACTGTCTGACAGTATAGAAAAAGAGATGACTGTACAGCGAGATGAAGAGCATGGGAAAGGGAGAGAGCACAGAGTGAGAGAGCAATGAGTGGATTGGAAGAGAACAGAGAGAGAGGAAGTAAACGAGAGAAAGAGAGAGAGAGAGAGATCGAAAGAGAGAGGGAGAGAAAGAAAAAAGTACCACAAACCTTCTCAGCGGCGAATGTACCGGCAATGCACAATGTGGCTAGAAGAAGAGAATTCATGGTGAGTGTACGGTTCCGCCCTCGCTTCGGCCTTTTATACAGTTCATATTCGAGAAAATAGTGTAAGGATGAAGGAGACGCAGACGAAAAACAAAAGATCAGGGAAACTCGAGAGAGCTTGAGGGAAAAAAGGCAACCTGCAATGAGAAACATGACCGGCATGTTGAGAATTCGAATTTTTAGAAATTGCGAAATTAGTTTTTCGCATCAGTAAGGTTAGTATAACTGTGAAAAATAGTATACACGTGTAACGCTCAAACAAAGAGTATTCAACATCTCCTGTTGGCTTGTTCTGTTATGGTTCACATGATTCACGTTAATTAGAGTTGTGCAATTTGGGTGAAAAAGGAAAATCGTGCGGAACTTTCGGAGAAACCACCGTACATTTCATACGTACATCATGCCATTTTCTTAAAGTGTGGTGTGCGCCACATCTTCCACGTCCGTGTACATTTGAGTAGCGGTACACCAGTACAGGTTCAACCTCCAAAATATTCAATGGTACGTAAGATTCTAAGAACTACAGAATCGAATGAGAAAAACTACTGTGGTCAGACATCCAGGAATCTTTCAATAAACTACAAATAACTATGCTGTCCCTTTAAAGTTTCATACGATTTATAACATCAAAAAGATAATGTTACTACTGTAAGTCACTGCTTGATGAACACTTGGTTATATTTTGTTCTCGTTAACTATATTTTTCACGCAGTTCACATCACAAATCAAGTTATTTTTGCCTTTGTCCATTGAAAGATGTAGCGTGGGACTATTCTCGTCAACAAGACTGAGAACGAATAGTTTCACACTTACAAGTTAAAGTGCCCTGCACGAAATGCACTGAAACCCACCTTTTTCGGAGCACCCTCTATTGTTTGTCAACCAAAGCCACTGGCTAGTGGATGAAATATCTCATGCGTTTTATATCTCGTAATGAGTTTTCACAGCAATACACTGTAATCACAGTGAAAACAAAGGTAGTTCCGTTTGTGGACATAACGGTAGTGTTCTCACCGCTAGTTGAATTTATTTCGCGCTTGATTATAATGAAACAAAAAATTTTCATGGCTCATACCATTCCAAATATTATGTCACTTTCCTGAAGTTGTCTTCTACTCGTCCCGGAACCTAAAAGTAACTCTTAATTTAATTTAATCAAATTACAGTCGAATGATCTCGAGCGTATAATCATAGAGAAATTAATCCGGAAGAATACAAGTAACTGCGTTTTTGGGTGCTTTTGATAAACTTGAAGTATAGGGTTTGCTCCTGAGGTGTATATTGCACGATCCAACTGTGTTTGTAGTTTGATCCTATTGCTTTTCGGATCGAAAAGAAATAGGGTGTGTATCCAAATCCAGAGCAAACTACAACAAATATTCTTGCTCTTTGTCTTCAGCTAGTTCCTGTCATCTGCTATGTTTAAAGATACCGTTCCGCTATAATTTCTGTTTCACGAAAAATTCAAAAAGCTCAGAAAAGTTCCTCAATGGCTTCCTATAGACCATGAAAAAACTTTCTAATTGAAAATTCTTAAAATTTGCATAATATCAAGCAATAAAGAAGGGGGCATAAACATTTTCACTGTGACGCAACTTGACTTGGTTCATTTACATCCAGATTTATTCTCATTTTTTTGTCCTTTATTGTGTATTCGTATGTGATGAAGTGTTTTAAAATCAGTTTTGCACTTCTATAGGCTATTTTGAGCATACCCCGTACGCAACCCCCCTATCGGTGTCATTACGTAAGCCGCTTTTCTGAGAAAACAAAGCAAGATAGGGATATAAAAGTATATATTTTTGATAATGGTCTTTCATTTGCCATAGGGTCAGATTGTTAACTCAAAAATGAAAATTAGAGAGGGACGGATTCTTTAAGACAGTACTCGGTTGTTGTGCACTTATTAATAGTTTTACAATGAATCCCCACATCTTTCACTATCTTCCTTCATCCACATACGAGTGGTTATACCAGAAGGAAATTGAATGGTCACGTGAAGTAAACATTCCAATGAGACATCGTGCACCTTGTCATTTCGCGTTTCTGAGTGCTGCTGTGTTCAACATGTTTCACGTGACTGTGCGATTGACTAACAGTATAAATTTTTTTCGTTCTCGATCATAGCTGTTTAGTAACTTCATTTTGAATTTCCCTTATCGATGAGGAAATCAGCAGAAGCAAAGTGGCATGACTCATAAAGGGGAATGTTACAGTTGAGAGATAAGGGAAATGTTGTGAGAGAGAGACGCCCGCGGAGAGACGAGGGAGAGGGAAAAGGATGGAGAGAGGTAGAGGGAGAGAGAAAGAAACTGGGAGAGAAAGAGAGAGGAAGAGAGAGACAGAAAGAGGGGGAGCGGGAGAGAAAAAGGAGAGAAAATAAGAGTACGTGAAAGGGAAGTGAAGGGGAGTGTGAATTTACAGCTTTTCGCTGCACATTGTTATAAAGTTAGAGTTTACCTAGACGGTATAAATTATTGGCAATTACTTTGACAATAAACTTCTTCTTGGAATTATGTACGTGAATCACCCTTCTGTCACCTAGTAGTGAATCAGTAGGATATTCATCAACAGTCCTCTTTTGTACAGACAAACACATAAAACATCTCACTGTACATTTTCGTGTCTTGATAGTTTGGAATACAGCAACCGTAATTACAAGCGCGAGTAGACTTCGTGCACCTCTCGGTTTATGTTGCAATTGGCACTACGTATGATCAAGCTGAACAACTGAATGTTTTATCAGATGTTACTTGAAATGACCGAAAAGAACTTGAGCTGAAGTGAATCAACACCTAACTGTATCGAAGTGACATACCAAATTATGATTATGGTTGGCTTTGAAACTTCTGACCATTCCGCATGGCATCGCAAAGATTCTTGCATTACCCAACCGTTGGGCAGATGAATTTCGTTTTTTGTAATGTTTTATCAGGTTTTGCGTAACTCCCACTACCCTACAATAAAGTTCATAGTTGTTCATTTCGATCTGTGGATTGTTTGCACATCAAACCCGTTCAGAAGTATGCACTATTTCGCAATAGTCTCGTACACGTTTTAGCGCAATCTTCTTTTTCCGTCTGAAATTCCTCCAATTTTCTGCGTCTCTTCATCCCTTTCTGTCTAGCTTTTCGTATAAAAGGAGTCGAGATCCGCCTATCCTCATAGCCGATATGTGGTCTCCAATCGCAGTCATCCTCCTCGCCTACGGTGCTTCAGCTGCTCAGGTGCGATTCTCTCTATATCTCTCTTTCTCTATATCTCTCATCTTCATCGCTCTCTATATATACATATCTTTCTATTCCTTACTCTTTTCCTGTTTATTTCGTTCTCTCGCTCTTGTTCTTCTACGTTTTTTTCTTTCCTTTTCTATCTTTAGTTCTTCAGTTCTGTCGTCTTTCAATGCTTTTTGCAAATCATCCATGAAACCACCCACTTCTATAGTATGCCTTTATCAGGTCTGCAAAAATACAAACCTGTTCAGCTTGTATGACTTGTAGTCAATATACCACATTATCGCACTTCTTGCTTATCTGTCTAGAACTTCTGTTTGATCCAACCTAATCTGAGATTGAATTCGTGATTTTCAGTCTGCTGTGAAGGATACCCCGGCTGGCGGATACTTCAACACCCCAGCCGCCGCTCCTCCGGCTCAGACTGGATACGGGTAATAACCTTATCTCTGGCTCTCACTTCATCAGTTATTTGCTCCGTTTTGTTTTTACACACTCAACAGTATCGAGAACCACTCCATAAAACTTCCAAAAGTAAAACTTCCAAGAAACTATTCAATCGTTCACCTACATTTCACCTGATTTCTAACTATTATGTTGTTTACTTTTCCAGTTACCCCGCTCCTCAGCCAGTGTACTACCAACCCGTCTACCAGCCACCCCAGTACGCTCTCCCCAACTACGATGGTTAGTTTTTATCATAACTTCACTTCGTAATGAAACAGTCGGGAAACCTGACGTTTAATAATAATAATATAATAATAATATAATAGTATAATAATATAATATAATAATAATCTTTTACGACAATCCTTTCAGCCGTGTGTTAATTCATTTTGATACAACCAAGACAATGATCACATTGTAGTATCCGTAGAGGTTATAGAGATGCAATAGTACAAAGTTATAGAGATGCAATAGTACATTGTAGTATCACATTGTAGTATCCGTGATACAACCAAGACAATGATCACATTGTAGTATCCGTAGAGGTATCCGTAGAGGGGTAGGGGTCCGTAGATGGGAAACTAGTAATAGGTGAGCGTTATTACCAGCTCATGCGGTCCGCCATGAAGATTTCCTCCAATTCACATGTGAAACAACGTTTTCGTTCTGTTCTGCATCTCTGTTCAGCTCACTTTTAGATACCACACATACTTTACAAGTAATTAAACACTCCACCATTCCACTAATTCGTTTTTTGTTGGAAAACTGTTAAAGGAATTAACAACTTGTTGTGCTCTTACTCAAAACAGTTATCTGCTCTCATGTTAACAACATAGTACTCGTTTCAATATAGTAATAGTGTGATAACTTAAATATCAAAGTGTAACATTTCAGTCAACTACTGTACCGTCCACGCCTCGTTCCCCATGGTCGACAGAAAACACCGCCGTCACCACAAAAGAGGTCAGAAACGTGAATCAAAAAGTTTCGTTATTTAAAATAATTATGAAATATAGTTCTAGTAATGTACTCAAACAAATTGTACTATTGCATCTCTATAACTTATTCCAAACAGGTAGCATTTTTACCCGTGTAGGTTTTCAAAAAACAGTGGCGTGCTGAGATTTTATCTCAAACGAAAACTCATTTGTTTTGCAGGATCGCATGTCCAAAAATTGATTCATTCAGCCAATATTGCTAACTAAAAGTATGACTAGCGCTGAACACGAAACAGGAATTTTTCACTTTTTTTTAATGAATTTTGAGCTCAGTGAAAATTCTTACTCAAAAAGTTGTCGATCCTGGAGTTACTATCCAGACATTCTTGTGACACAAAGCATATTCAACTGTTTGAATAAAATTAACCGCTTTCTCTTGTTTTCAGTCCGTCGCAGCTACGGACAAGCCCAGCTCACCTACGACCAGCCTCAGGCTACCTACGGTCAGGCCCAGCCCGCTTACGGACAGCCTCAGGTCACTTACGGCGCTCCCTACGGAGCTGGCCCGTACGCTCGTTCCGCCCGCTTCGAACGTCAGTCCTGCCGTCATTCCGCCATCTACTCGCAGGAGTCCTGCAACACGTGCTGCCGGGTAGCCAGCAGAGGATCCAACACCAATGCCGTGGGTTTTTCCTGCATATTAACTACCCTTCTACCTTGTTACTATATTAAAGTACAGTTTTTATTCTTATTTACAATCAATTGCGTCTTGCAAATGAGTATATGCGAAAGCGGCAATACAATCATCAGCTTATTTGGATGTTTCATAACTCATTTTATGTGTTTAAAAAGCCTACTGCTTGTAAATCAATATGTTACCATTCAAAAAATAGGTTCAGAGTTTGTCCAAGGTTTTGTGTTTTAATAAATTTTGTACATTTTGGGTCACAAAAATGTTTGCAGGATGAGATCGTCGGAGCCTTGTTCGTCTTCGACCCCGAGATGGACACCCACCACGACAGCAACGTATGTCCTTATTCTCTTTCTTGTTTATTATTTCCCTTCTATCTTCTATCTTCTCCTTTTTGACTCTCTCTCTCTCTCTCTCTTCCTATTCTCTCAACTTACTTAATTTTCTTAACTAGATCTTGAGCTTCTACTCTTGCCTATCTTTTATCCCTCTCTCTCTCTCTCTTTCTCCCTTGCTATTTTTATTCCTTTCTCTCTGGGTGTACCTTTCTAAATTCGATCCAAAAACAACAGTTATCCCTTTCTCCTCTCTTTCAACAGTCATTATTTTCCCTAACTCCCTTCTATTCCAGGAAGAGTCCAACGAGAAGGCCCTTCAATGCGTGTGCTGTGCCCCCAAGAGAGTCTAACTGATTTCGGTCCCTTTGACGGTTATATCTCATTCCAATCAATCGAAATAAATCTTAGTTTATAAATTCATATTATATATTGAAAACTATAACAAATCTTGAACATAGTAAAACAAAACATGAGGATGTGCGAGGTATAGAAAATGTTGATTGAAAATTGAAGTGTTTTTCTTCGTATCCTTAGAAGACGCCACTCTTCTTGTAACGAGCATACACCACCTGACCGACATGGATGTAGTCCTGAATGAAAAAAAACTCGATGAATTCGAATTAAAAGTTTTGCTTCTGTTGTAGTCGGAAATTCTATTTTTTAGGTTCAAATGTCAGGTTCAACAACCAAAATCATCCTTTAAAATAATAGTCGTACAACTCGGAGGTTCAAAACCTCTTCAGCTTTTCACAGCTATTCTTTTCCAAAAACTGTTGAACCAAGGAAAATTTGGGTAACCGAGAGACAAATATTGAGAAAGCCGTGTAAACTGACAGATTTGTCTACAGCTGCATTGACTCCGAAAATGGGGCTGTCTTTGAACTCATTTCTCATTGAACCCTCGGGGGCTAGGCGGAACCTGTGAAAAACGAAAATAAATATTTGATGAATAAGTGAAGCAACAACTATATTCAGTACTGGTACTTTTTATTATTGTTGGTTAGGGAAGTAGCTCAGGAATGTGAAGTGAATAGAAAACTAACGTATTGTTTTCTTGTCGACGCTCGAGCGACAACCGAGTATCACATAAACATTCATGCGAAAAATCTCTCACCACTTTGAACAAAAACAAATTTATAAATAATAAAAATAATCTTAAGTGATTCTATAATTTTTCGGAGTACAAAGTTAACAACAGAAAACTCAAAAGTGCATTTGTGTACTCACTGTCTGAGTTCCTTCAGGGGCTGCATCTGAGGATTCTTCTTCCCTGTTTCTGGGTTCACGGTCGTCAATATACACCTGAAATATAGTGCATTAATTTTAAGACGTTCGTTGTTTTGAACTTATGACTTCTTCCGAACCTAATTTTATCAATTAAAATTTTTTGGAAACAGACTTAATGTGTTAGTCATATAAAAAATGTGCTATTTTTCTAAAAAAAAACACCTTGTACACGGTTTGAAGCACTGCAGTTGAGCATTCCCAATCTGTAGGTCCAGCCATTTATCCTCATCCCAAGCAGCACATTGATCGATGACAATACAGGGGCGGAAGTTCAATTGGGTAACCTAGAATGAGTCATGTCACATTTTATACGGTCAAGAAAATTTAACCGTTCTATAGTAGTCAATCTGTGGCAGTGTTTACGAGGGAAATAGAGAGCAAAAGTGCGTTGGGTAGAAAGGCGCACACCTGCGGAAAGCTGCCCACAGTTTCCCGGATACCGCCACAGCTCAGTTCTCACTTTTTTCAAACTTTCAAAAAATAATAAAAATAGGAGTTTTTAAAGAAATTTTCTGAAATATTTATTTTAAAAAATTAAAGTCTTGAATGTGTCAAATCGCAAAGTATTTCGACACGTTCGTTCATTGCCGCTTCCCTATATTTTTGAAATATTTAATTGGAGATACACAGATCAATCGGAGCGTACCGTATGTCTCTAGCAGAAAAACACATCTGTCTGAACTCTGATCTGATCTACTCAAAAATAAATAACCCTATTTTCGTGACGTGGTTTCGGCACATTACATACCTCTTCATCAAGGCGGGAATTCAAATCTTTCAAAGAAGCCTCGGTTTGGATCATGTAGGGAGCGAGATCGGCGTAGGCGACCTGAGAGGAAAAACACTTATAAGATTCGTTTTCCTTGAAGCAAGACTATACGCTGTACCTCGCTCTGCTCGCAGAAAAAAAAGAGAGAGAAAGAGAAAGAGAACTAGAGAGAAGGTGAAAAAGAGAGTAAGAGAGAGAGAGAGAGAGGTAGAGAAGCCGGAAGATATAGAGAAGAAAGGTCAAGGACAGAGAAACATAGTGAGAAAGTAAGAGGAAACATTTTTTGAATACTAGCCTCATCTCTTCTCTTTGGAACGGTATTGTTTTTCCACCAGGTATCTTCCGTGATACAATGTCTCTCTGTGAAAAGATCATCGGTGTACACTACCATCCGAGTGTCTGCAAAGAATCACATTTGAAAATTTCATATTTTATAAACAATTCATTTTTCTTATTTCTTCATTTCTAAACAAGGTTCTCTTCTCTGATACAATCCTTGATGTATTCTGATACAAAAACGTTGGATAGCTAATGATACAGTAATACTTGATAGCTAATGTCACGGTAATTCTCGATAACTTCACATAGTCATGATTCGTAGTTTGACCTACTCGGTTCTTCTAGAAATTCGGACAACGCTGCTGACAACTGATCGCCACAGTCCAAGCCATCTGTCCGCAAACGATCGTGTAAACTGAAACAAAACAGTGTATGCCTGGACAATATATAAGAAACTACTGTACAACTCGGTTTGTAGGCAGTCCTTCTTCAGCACGGTGTCTGAAGTAGTAAGGTTATTCTAAAGCAATACGGTGTTCATTGTCCTATCCCGGTGCGTTTGTAGTTTGACCTTGTTGCTATAGTCCGTTTCACCAATCGATGACTTTCTACAGTAATCTTCCACATATTCAAGGGCAATTATCAAACCAACGAATAGACTTTTAGATTCAATGTTTTCTGTGATTGTAGTAACCAATGTGGAAAACTAAATTACGAAGTTTAACCTCTTCACATTATCTGCAGCATATAAAAAGTTTACTTGAAAATTCTACAATCTTACTGTACAGGGCTATTGTTGCGCGAAACAGACTATATTCGTTCGAAATTTCACAATTATGGCGCGTGTCTAGATCAAATTACCACAAGGATTCGGTGAATCCTTAGATCACTATTGAAATGTATCTGAGTCCACAAGTTGATGTATAACGAAACCTGAAAGTTCCAGAATTCGGAAAGACGGCCAAAAATATCATAATTGTTTACCTGGTATTACGGCAGATTATAGTCAAAAAGTCAACTCACGTGGTTTGTCTCACGTCCTTTCGTTTTCTAACGTCTTCCAAGTTTACGTGAACTGCCTGTTTGTCGGGAATTTCAACTGTCAATACGTCGTTTTCCACGTTCACGTCAATGAGGACCATTTGCGGTTTCTGTCTCGCAGTCCAAAACCTGACCAAAACGTCGATGAATCGATTTCGATTATAACATTACTGTACTAGACTTTCGATGGTTTCCATTTGCGAAAAAAGTCAATTCTGTGAATATACCAACTGAACAACCGATTTTGCTCGGCCTCTACCAATCAACGTTCGGGTAGAGTTGATAAACCAGCAGTATCAGTAGAAATCAGTTGGAGTAAGACTAGATGCATGACTTTCCAATTCCGACCACTTTTGTAGCAGCCTCGATTCGTAAACAGGTCAGAGAGACGCAGACTGCTTGAGAAGGTCTGATTGGACGCCATGCTCTCTAGTTTTTGTAGCTGATCAATTACACAGCATTAGCGCAAATGTTTCTTGGAATGTGCATAGGATTTGTACTTCCCAAAAACTTCCCAAAAAAAAACTTCCAAAGTTTGGAAATGCTAAAAGTTAATCGTTTGGTGAGTGTTGCTTCATCCCCTCTGTATTTGTAGTATGACCCCCTTGCTTTATGTTCGATTTTCGTGTGGTATAACGGGTATCGAGATCAAACTACAAACGAGATTTTGTCATTCTCTGTAGCCATTTTCTGGCTCCTTTCTATGGTGCGACTCACTTTCCGTCGTCTCCATTAATAACTTGCAAATAGCGATCTTTCAATTCGCGATAAACTGGTCCCTTTGGCCCACAATAGAAGGAAAACACCTACAAGTGAAATACATAATTTTCAACAAAGTTAAGAGATCAGTTAAATATCTTCAATTTCGCTCTTCCTACTCTTTTTCTAATATTTACATTCTCACAGGCCATAGGCTTTCAAAAATGTTATGCTTGCAATACGAAAAAAATGGCAACGACACAATGCAGATGTATAATCTTCATTTTTCAGCCTGAATGATTCATCTTCTTTCATCAATTAATCTTATTATTCTTAAGAATTAATCTTGATTAATACAAATCTTCTTTCAATGAGAGACTTTCGGAAACTGCTATACTCGTTTTGTAACTACATACAGTACTTTCGGCAAAACAGTTTACGTCAGCTAAATATTTACAAAACTGCGGTTCGCTCTTTCAAAGGCCCTACGGTGTATGTGGCCCTTATCCTGCTGTGTTTGTAGTTTGATCCCGTTGCTTTTCGGTCCAAAGTTGTGAATCACAGTATGTTGGAGGTCAAACTACAATGAAGATTTGGTCACTCCCTAAATGAGTTTTGTTGTTTATACTCACCTTTTTCCCTTTACATGACTTGGCTGGGTAGATGTACAGTGCTTTGATTGTACCAATCGGAATCAAATCAGACTGCTTATTTCGAAAGTACTGTCGTAAGCAGCGAAATGCCTGCAATATACATATTTTTCATTTGATTTTCATCGTTAATTGAAAGATGTTTGTCTTCTAAAACTGAATTTAATGGTAGTCAGTTGTTATTTCAAATGCCAAAAAAGTTGTTCATGTTCTTGGTTGCCAAACAATTACTTATGAGTTTTTTTTTCTGGAGTGAAGGAGAAGCTTACATTGTAGGTGATTATCGATACACCAATACATCCTATCAGGACTTTCTTGTCTTCCAATTGTTCTCTTACCAATGAGAAACCACCCATTGTTCCAATCAATAGAGAGGAATACCAACTGGAAATAGATCATAGTGATTCAATTGAGGTGGAGAGAAATATGGTATAAGAAATGTGAAAAATAGTAAGATAATTGGTGGAGAGAAAAAGTGGTTAGAGATAACAAGAATGAGAGAGTGAGAGGGAGAGAGAGAGGGAGGGGTGAGAGAGAAAACGAGAGAAAGAGATAAAGTGAGAACAAAGGATTAAGAGAGAGAGGGCGAGAGGGCGAGAGAGAGGCAGAGAGAGAGAGAGAGAGAGAGAGAGAGAGAGAGAGAGAGAGAGAGAGAGAGAGAGAGAGATACAAATGTTGAAGCCAAATCAAACAACATTATCTGTGCTGTGAACCGGCAATCTTGTTCTTTATCTTATCAAAGTATTTCATTTGGTCAAGAAACCAAAAAAATATTATCGACGTTGAGAGTAGACCTGTAAAAAAGTGTTACATTGAAAATTACACTTTCACGGCGGTTTACAAGCTATACGTGAAAAGGCAGTGATGGCTTGGCTGAAGTGGTTGCGTTCGCCTTCTTACTTCACCTGAGAGTACAGAACTATTGTCTCAAAACTTTCTGATAACACATCGAGCATTTATTCTTCGATAAATGAACAAGACTATGCCTAACATAGTTGTGAACGAAACTACTTTTATAAAAGACTACAGTATCACGCGGATTGGTCTAAATAGTGCATTCTGGGTGTTCCCTGGTGATACAGTGGTGAATAATGGCCTATCTGGACAATAATTACTCTATTCACTTTTAATAAAAAGCTCCCATTTACTATAAATAGCATTATGAAAAATAATATTGAAAAAAGATTTTTCGGGGGGTCTGTGGCACGCTGGATACGCAAATGTAAGCTTATTTTCGAGTACACGTCTCTATTTCTCGTTGTTGCCAGCTGTGGGTCTGAGGCAAATGTCAATTCTTACCGACTATCAAATCTTACCGACTACATTTCTTACCGACTTATGGTCGGTATTGATAAAGCCGGTTTTGCTTCTTCTTTAATGTTTTTCTTTGTTTATCTTTATTATTATTGTGTATAAACTTCATTTATGTGTTTTACCGGTAAATTATTAACATTTTTAACACTCAGTAGAATTCGGAGTGAGATTATTGGAAAACAGTCCATAATCATCGGCAAATGGAACTTACCGACTAAGATCAAATTTCTAAATTTGTGATGTTACTCGATCAAACACTTCATTGCTATGTATTTTTTAATAAAAACATGTCAGAAATTGATATCTACTACCCTGGGAAAGTAATCGAGCATGTTTTCCAGAAACATTTCAACTGAAGATGGCTATATGTATTGTATTGGAACTTGATCTCGTTTTCGAAGTCTAAATGTCAAATTTCAAGATAGACATTTTACCTCGTTTTCTTGTCCCATGTCTCGAATTATCATTCTAAGGATGATCTGCTGAACCAAGATAAACTGAGTTTCAGTTCATTAGAAGAAACTTACTAACAGTTCTATAGTAACTTTCGATTTCATAACCCTATGCAGACATTTTTATTGCTGACATTTCTATATAACTTCGCAATATATTGTGCTGCTGTGCTGTGATAATTTTTATTGGTTCCAGGAGATTGTGCTCCGACCGAGCCCCGCGAAGAAAGCTGAGCGGCACGAGAAGGAGTGTGAACTTCCAGGTCAGTTTTTAGTGTACGTATAGGAAATGTGTTTGCGTTCCATATGATAGAAAGAATCCTACATCGTTGTTCTTTTTTTTGCTATACTTTCTTTGAACTCGAGCGGTAGCTGGCTAAGTTGATCAATTGTCGTCATTTCCGGAATTCACCTGCTGTTATTCGGAAAACAAACAGAGGATAGCTGAACATAACTCGATATATCGTAGAATGTACCAATACCAGTATAGAATTGTTATTCCTATTCGCTAGGCTATCTTATAACTTGAGCTGCAGCATTTTTATTAGATCCAACTTTTGTCAGTTTTGGAATAAGTTCACATGTTAGTATTCGGAAAACAAACTAAGGATAGCTGAACATAACTCGATATATCGTAGAATGTACCAATACCAGTATAGAATTGTTATTCCTATTCGCTAGGCTATCTTATAACTTGAGCTGCAGCATTTTTATTAGATCCAACTTTTGTCAGTTTTGGAATAAGTTCACATGTTTGTATTCGGAAACAAACGAAGGATAGCTGCACATAACTCGATATATCGTAGAATGTATTAATACCAGTATAGAATTGTCTTTCTTATTCGCTAGGCCATCTTAGAACTTGAGCTGTAGCACCTTTACTAGATCCAACTTTTGTCACTTTTGGAATAAGTTCACATGTTTGTATTCGGAAAACAACGGATGATAGCCCCATATATGATGGGATATATTTTTGACTAGAACGTGAGCTGCAGCAGCCGTAGTTCAACACTTTTTTGTCACTCTTGGCGAACGAATGATTGTAATGTTAGGTTCCACTAGTCTTTCTCAGAATGTGAGCTGTACCAACCAGAGTTCAGCTGTTGGTTTAGCACTAGCGGCCTCCATCAGCCATATCACCTAAGCATCTCATCCTATATAAATGCTCAACGTACGAATAGGAGGTATCCGTGTCCTTCTAACCACGGAACATATGGTGCTGTCTCACTCAAGAGTATAGAACGCAAGATATGAAAAACTTTGCGACCGATCACTATTGAAAACTAACTGTTTATTTTCAGATTGCAGCGGATTCCCGGAGAAGGAATGAGTGATTGCGTCTATCGAACTTTCGACCGCTAGTTAGAGCTTTGTTTATTAAATGTACAAAAATGAATTGTCAAACCAATTTATTGTGTGTTCGGAAGAAACTGTACATATTCAAATATATCATTATTATCTTCGCTATCTTTTCTGAAACACACCGGAAGGAACATCTGCCTGAAAAGAAACACTTTTCTGAATAAACTAGTACAAACTGACAGAATGATAACAATTTGCGGAACTAAGGCTGCTATGCCATGTTTCCGCAACACGAGCAAACGTCAGACTCCATTCAATGCATGATGTGCTGTACTGAATCATGACTGGATAGCTCTATCTGTTTGAAAGGTAATCCCTTTTAGATGGGCTAATAATGTTAATGGGTCGAAATAATGGTCACCTGCCATTCAATTGGGCGATTGGGAAGCTGCAGGTTACGTCGCAGGAGTGTTTAGCAAAGATATAAACATAACATAACATTGGCCACCTTTCAATTCATCTATGGTATGTCGAGTCATCTCTAGCTATACAAAAAACAGCAATATACGTGTTTTGATACATTCTACGCTATAACCAATTATAGCGTCAGCTAATGGTGCTGAATCTCACGTTCTGAGATAGCGTAGCAAAAAAGTAAGACTGGTCTACAAACTGTCGCTACAAAAAATTAGGTGCATCTATCATACAAACTACGGTACATAAAATTAGGTGCATCTATCATCCGTTGTTTCCGAATAATTATTATTACATGTGAGCTTACTATGAAAATGACAACATCACATTCTTGACAGCTGATTTTTCGCAACATTAGCCGCAACATTAGCCAAGAGTGACAAAAAAGTGTTGAACTACGGCTGCTGCAGCTCACGTTCTAGTCAAAACTATACCCCATCATATGTGGGGCTATCATCCGTTGTTTTCCGAATACTAACATGTGAACTTATTCCAAAAGTGACAAAAGTTGGATCTAGTAAAGGTGGTGCAGCTCAAGTTCTAATATGGCCTAGCGAATAAGAAAGACAATTATATACTCGTATTGATACATTCTACGATATATCGAGTTATGTGCAGCTATCCTTAGTTTGTTTTCCGAATACTAACATGTGAACTTATTCCAAAACTGACAAAAGTTGGATCTAATAAAAATGCTGCAGCTCAAGTTATAAGATAGCCTAGCGAATAGGAATAACAATTCTATACTGGTATTGGTACATTCTACGATATATCGAGTTATGTTCAGCTATCCTCTGTTTGTTTTCCGAATAACAGCAGGTGAATTCCGGAAATGACGACAATTGATCAACTTAGCCAGCTACCGCTCGAGTTCAAAGAAAGTATAGCAAAAAAAAGAACAACGATGTAGGATTCTTTCTATCATATGGAACGCAAACACATTTCCTATACGTACACTAAAAACTGACCTGGAAGTTCACACTCCTTCTCGTGCCGCTCAGCTTTCTTCGCGGGGCTCGGTCGGAGCACAATCTCCTGGAACCAATAAAAATTATCACAGCACAGCAGCACAATATATTGCGAAGTTATATAGAAATGTCAGCAATAAAAATGTCTGCATAGGGTTATGAAATCGAAAGTTACTATAGAACTGTTAGTAAGTTTCTTCTAATGAACTGAAACTCAGTTTATCTTGGTTCAGCAGATCATCCTTAGAATGATAATTCGAGACATGGGACAAGAAAACGAGGTAAAATGTCTATCTTGAAATTTGACATTTAGACTTCGAAAACGAGATCAAGTTCCAATACAATACATATAGCCATCTTCAGTTGAAATGTTTCTGGAAAACATGCTCGATTACTTTCCCAGGGTAGTAGATATCAATTTCTGACATGTTTTTATTAAAAAATACATAGCAATGAAGTGTTTGATCGAGTAACATCACAAATTTAGAAATTTGATCTTAGTCGGTAAGTTCCATTTGCCGATGATTATGGACTGTTTTCCAATAATCTCACTCCGAATTCTACTGAGTGTTAAAAATTTTAATAATTTACCGGTAAAACACATAAATGAAGTTTATACACAATAATAATAAAGATAAACAAAGAAAAACATTAAAGAAGAAGCAAAACCGGCTTTATCAATACCGACCATAAGTCGGTAAGAAATGTAGTCGGTAAGATTTGATAGTCGGTAAGAATTGACATTTGCCTGGGTCTGAGCTGTGGTCAGTTTTCACAAACTTTGGTTGTATATATAAAACTTTCTTTTGCTTGTTGTTCGTTCAGTACATTTTGGTGTCTATTTCCTTTTTTCAGATCTCCGGACGCTTTAATCTATACTATGTTATGACGGTGGAAATCAGTTTGCGTGTATTGTTCAGGGGATGTAATGCACCGTGAGTTTAATTCAACGTCACCTTTTTTCTTCTGTACTAATTATTCCGTCTTTCCTACATTATAATTGAACAATTTTCAGAAAGTTTTTACTCTACACCACCATTTTGATTTTTCTCGTTCTCTTTTCTCTCCGATTGGATGGAACGATCACAATCAGCTACTTTTTCGTATTCCTACCTTGCTGGTGTTGCCACCTTCTGACGTTTATTGGAGCTTCCGTCGGAATCGTTTCTTTCATAATTCACCGTCCTTCCAGGTCAGTTTACATATATTTGTCCCTGAAGGTTTCTTATATTCTTTAATAGCATGTTAGAAAATGTTTGTCCTGACAGGAGGCCGGGAGCGCGGGAGCGTGAAATCACAGCACTAATTTAATTAAATTAATTAAGCCTAAAATGTAGCTTACAACTTAATTTTGGGGACCGTAAGTAACGGTAAAACCACATTTAGCGTCAGAAAAAAACAGGTAACTGGTTTTTTTTTTCAAATTTTAGGTTACCACCGGTTACCTACTGAGGAGGTAACCTGAAAAAGAGTTCATAAAAAAACGGCTACAAAAAGTCTGGTAGATGTAGAATTCACCCTCTAGTCGTACTCGAATACTAGTCGTACTCGTACACTACTTGGTTTCTTACAACTCATGATCTTTTATGTCTATTGCAGGAACGATATTATAGTTCGAAATGATTTTGTGGCAATGCTTCTGACGGCACTGGAGCATTTGTTCATTCTATCATTTGAAGTTTTGGCGTTTTACAAGGTTAGTTTTCGTATTTGTTTTTAAAGAAAATAAATGTTCCTCTTATCTTATCTCCTTTAATTTTGAGGCACCATGCACCAAAAATTGTTGCTTTCACCTTTCAAAAATGGAGCACATTTCGTTCATGTTTGTTTGCGGTTGAAGGTCATAACGTTTCACTGTGGCCATCTCACTTTATGTATTTTCAGTTGGAATTCGAGGAAACTTCCGTAACTGCATCTCAACTTCATTGGACTGTCATATTTGCACCACTATTTTGCCTTTCAATAATCTCGTTTTTTGTATCTATATGGGCGTTAAAACACGAAAAGTCGTTTGAGGTGAGTTCTTATAGTCGCGCATATTGTTCGCAGTACATAGTGATACGGTTGTAACTTGTAACATGTCGATTAGTCTTTTAAATGGTAGAGTTCTTCATGAATTTTTGAGCAGGAATAGGACACCTGTCGTCACGCAAACATCAAACGTTGTTTTATAGCATTTTTATTGATGGGCGTAAATATGTAAAAACATTTCTGATTTTCGTTTGATTTCAGTTCGAATTTTTCTATGCCATCAATATAATTGAATTCTTCTTTCTCTCTTTGAAACTGGATGAACAGGTGAGTTGTGAATGGCATCTACGCAATTAACGCAATTAAAAAAGGCAGAATTCGTCCCATGAGCTGTAGTTCCTCTCGTCCGGCTCTTTCTAGCCTCTAGCGATATAAATAGAATCTCGATAGTTTTTAAACTGTAGATACGTCTTGCCTAGTTGTCTTATTTCACCTAGGGGTATTTTTGTCAGCTTCTGTTTTCAGTTCTTGAGGCAATATCAGTGAGGGGTGACTATGTTTTATAACAAAGTTTCAGTTCATTATTCACATTATTTCAAAGTTTGTATCTCCAAATTTCCTAAGTTCAGCTGAAAAGGTAAAGGAGCAAGTTTTTCGATTGTCTTAAATCATGGTCTTTTCTGATTCAATATATTCGGTATGAGTATTCGACTAAGGACCCTAAGGAAGAACCCATTTTTCAACATAACTACGTGAAACTGAATGATGTTGCAGATTGATTGGTCGTGGGCAGTTGTGTTCATTCCCACATGGATTGTGTTGTCTCTCAGTGCCGTGGGAGTACTGTATGCCCTTGTTCTCTCCATAGTTCTCGCACGATCACGACATCTGATGCCAGCGCACAGAAGGTGCGTGTTTTTTATTTATTTTTTTTCGAATCGCGCGCAGCGCGAAGCGCTGTGCGAGATTTGTCTTTGGTCCGGCTAATGCGCGCTTCCGTTTTTTTAGTTTCTCCTCAAAAAGGCTGAAATTTGCAAAACAAAGTTTTTATTGATGTACTTGTTTTCTATAGCTAATTCCCTAATAACCGTGTTTCAAATTTGAGCAAAATCGGTTAAGTTTGAGCCAAGTTATGACCTCATGCGCTTCATCAAGAGCGCCAACTTCCGTCGTGTGTGGGTGGGTGGGTGGGTGTGTGGGTTGTGACAAGAAAAGTAAACCCAGTTTAAGGGTTTCTACTTAACCGATTTCGTTGAAAATTGTGGAAGACATGTGATACCTACTCAAACCCTGGCGGACCGAAAAAAAATTTGCGAAAAAATTGTTCTAATCAAAGTTATTGACATTTTCCGGAAAGTGTCTGCGTCTCTCCATTTAGCACGCTGTCTCACTCTCTCTGTCCGGTGGACAACTCAAACTGTATTGTAACTTAGAGTAACAATTACCGATTTGCTCGAAAATTGAAATATGATGCCATCGTGACTTTTATTTGAATATGAAGTATTCTATTCCTGACGTCCTTCGGGATTCTGGAGACCGGATGACGTCATTTTTGAAAAGTGCAAAGTTGACGTCACATATATTTTTAAACGATGGTAATATCTTAGAAAGGGTCAATTAACGGTGAAACTCAATCTGAGAGTGATGTATTCTGGAATTCTGGAGACCAGATGACGTCGATTTTGAAAAGTGCAAAGTTGACGTCACATATATTTTCAAATGCTGAAAATATCTTGAAAAGGGTATATTAACGACAAAACTTTATCTAAATATGACTCATTCTGGAAATCAGAAGGCAAGATGACGTCAACTTTCAAAAAATTGACGTGAAATATGTTTTCGAATGCTGGAAGTTTCTTAAAAATGGTCAATTCACGATGAAACTTCATTCAAACATGACGTATTCTGGGATTCTGGAGACCAGATGACGTCATTTTTGAAAAGTGCAAAGTTGACGTCACATATATTTTCAAATGCTGAAAATATCTTAAAAATGGTATATTAACGATAAAACTTTATCTAAATATGACTTATTCTGGAAATCAGAAGGCAAGATGACGTCAACTTTCAAAAAATTGACGTGAAATATGTTTTCGAATGCTGGAAGTTTCTTAAAAATGGTCAATTCACGATGAAACTTCATTCAAACATGACGTATTCTGGGATTCTGAAGGGCAGATGAAGTAAGTTTCTAGAACTGTAATGTTGACGTCATATTTTTTTCCGAATGATGGTAATACTTGACAAGTGGTTCATCAAGAAAACAATTTTATCTGCACCGTACAGATCAAACCACATACCTACGGAATGTATACAAAAAGAGAAAAATTCATGAAAAAGTGGGGGCCCAACGAATGTAAGATTTGTCTTCTGCTGTGCGCCCCTTAGACAACTACTCTCAAATGGAACAGCTACTGCTACAAAAACCGAAAAATACTAATATACTCAAGTATAACTGTTCATTACAAACATACAAAAGTCGTAAAATATTTTTTCAAACCTGTAAACTAGAATCTACAAATCACAGATGTGCACTCAACGTAATCAGTTATAGAGTTTCTGGTTTTGTAGACAATGGTTTGCAGTTTTGGTTATTACTTAAACTCTGGGCATATTGTTCAACAGTTGTTCTCTTTTTCGCAGCTGTGATTTGTAAATTCTAGTTTACAGGTTTGAAAAAATATTTTACGACTTTTGTATGTTTGTAATTAACAGTTATACATGAGTATTTTTAGGTATTTGTAGCAGTAGCTGCTCCATTTGAGAGTAGTTGTCTAAGGGGCGCACAGCAGAAGACAAATCTCACAGTCGTTGGGCCCCCACTTTTTCATCAATTATTAGCTAGTTTGCCTACTGATTGGGTTCATGTTAGAGGTTTTCTAATATATATTCAGTTTCAAAAAATAAATAACACAAACGGTACGAAAAGTGGAGGAAAAATCTATTGAAAAGTATGTTCTGGTAAGCAGAGCATGGAAGTTCAAAAATGTCTCCAATGCTATCAGTAACATTCTTCAGTGTGTAAGTCGTAGGAACGAAAAGGGAACCAACAGCGAACAGCTGGAACAGCAGCTTCACATTTAAATATTTTACTCACCTAGTCCTCGAACTAACCAACCGTTAAATTGGCATGGAGCTTCCAGTTTTCTCTCAAACATGGTGCTTATTGACACCTCGTAAACGTCCTTCTCCCCGATATGTCTATGTTTCATTCGTCTGTTGTAGGCAACATGTATACTCTGCCGTTCTTCATACTTTCCTGGTCCTACCAGCCCTAACCTCTCTCATCCTTTTGACGGGGAAATTGGACGCCCTACAGTGGACAGATGACGAACCGGCTGCGAATATGCCGTACGATGTAGGTCAAAAACTCTCCTAAGTTACCGAAAGGGGTCAAACTATAAACACAGGATAGAGGACAAACACCGTATAGGCTTGTTTCCGAAACGGCAATAGTGCACAACTTTGTCGTAGGTCATAGTAGTTGAGTAGGTCCGTAAATCTAATTTATATCCAGTAATCCAGTTTTTCTCTTTCTCACAGTTGTTAGATAGAGTAGATATTGGGTTACCGTTCGCGTTCAAATTAGAGTGTTCCACAGTGCACAATGCTCGTATCTAATAAATTCGCGGGAGTTCCCTATGCTCGCGCCGTTTCGCGAACGAAATATGTTTGTACCCTAATTTTCAGGGGCAACTTTTCTACATTTTCAGAGTATAGTCAGATGTTAAAAAAATTCTAGCATGATTATTGTTCTATTATATCTCGTATCTGTCGTTAACATTACTTTTGTGTTTCAGGTGGTATTCAGTCCGTTGTGGTTCTCTCTGCTGTGTATGATGGTGATGGCACTGGGTAATGGGGGTGGGAACGTGTGGTGGTTCGCCCTACGACGTCCCTTCTGTGTATTCCTTCTCGACACCTGTCCCTGTATGGCACAGTATGCCAATGTCAGCTACAAGGTACGCATCACGCATTCATTTATAACCAAAGGTAACTCGTAAATGGCAGTGAAATGATGTGGACGTGTTTTTCCTTCACACCGTCTTCGGCCTTTCAAGTAGTATTCATACGTAAAATACCTTTACATCAGATCGAGAAAAGTGAGCATGAGCAACACAAAAAGGTGAGTATGTGTGACTAAAAAAACCGTGTTTCTGTCACCACTAATAGTTTATTAGATGTATGTGGCCCCAAAAGTGACCATGCGTCGATCGAAATCTGGCAAAAGTGAGCATCAGTAAGTATCGAAATTGGGGTGTATTTTACGTATGGTAGTATTACCGACATAGAGGCGATCCTGTTGTTTTTGATTAGATATTTGGGTGTCAGTACGCGTTTTTGATTCAGCGTTGTTCGCCTTGCAAGTTCGAGCTACTGAGTAGTGAGACACCCTATCTGATCTCGCGATTCTCACAGGCAAATTTTTTTTTCAACCGGGTATTCCGTGGACCGCATCACCGGTTTAATTAACTCGTTTAGAACACTTTTGTTAACCACTTGGTAACGGCATTGCTCACAAAACGGGTTACAGAGTGGTTATTATAGAAAAGTTGACTGTTTGCCATTCTCGTACAATCGGATTTGCAGGTGGGCGTGTCTCCTCGAAGCTCCACCTCCTCCAGCTCCTCGCCACAGTCGATAGAGTCTCGACCGCTGCGACCACTACATCCTCTGACTTCTATCGAGTGTCCAGATTAGGCCATGCCCTCTTATCGAGCACGATAGCTCAGATTAGGCCACGCCCCTTCCCGAGCACGGCTAGTTTCATATTGCCTCACATAATCTCCGGCAGTTTCATCGTTTTTCCTGGTGTGTTTTTTCCGCTACCATTGAATCATTTTTATGTTTCATATAAGCGCTCTGTAGCTAGTCTAGACATTGTTTCATATTGTGGTTATATCTTCCTCTTCAGTTGAACACTTCATGTGATATGAGTTTGTAGTATTATCAGTGTTTGCCTTTGTTTGTTCAATAGTTCCCCCATTTGATCTCACTAGTCTTGTTGTAGTTTTCTCTAATGTCGTGCATGTCTTGGTCTTCCAGATGTATGTATTGTGTTTGAAATGAAGATTCTTCTTTTTTCTTTCAGTTGCATTTCATTAGAAAGGTTGCTTGCCAAACTTATCTCACATCACTTTAAAGTCCATAGAATGTTTTCAGCACGTGTATGTTTTTCTCTCTAGAAATTCTGGATATTCTTCATTCTCCCCGGGCAAAATGGTGATAAATTGAACGTCGAAAAGTCGAAAACCTGCTGGCAAAGTGTGCTATAACAAGTTTTTCAGAGCTTGCATGTGTTTTATGTGATGCGAAGCTTCTATGATATTCTGGAAGTAGATTCTAGTGTGCCCATAGAATCCATCAAGAAAGCTTATTTCGAGTATTTGCGAAAGGTTAGTTTACTTTTCTTAACTTTTATCTGGTGTTTTCGTGAGCCCATCCAGTCACTGCGGCGAAGTATGGAAAGCTTAAATAACGTTTGTATACGAAGAGTTGTTGCGAGGTCATAACACGTTTTGTATTGTTCAAACTGATCGTTACGGTCAGTTCATTTGAAAAATGTATGGTGTTTGAATCCTCTTCACTCTGCGCAACTTCGGTCGCAGCTGGCAGCAGCACAAGCTGTACCGAGTGCTTGTTTCCAAAAAAGGCGAGTTCCTTAACTAACCATACTTTTTGTTAACTTGCTTTTCACCTGAGTAGGTTTCCCATGAAGCCTAAATTTATATTTTTAACCGTTAATGGATTTTGGATTTAGGCTACTTCCAGATGGTACCTATTCAGGTAACCTGAAAACCGGCAAGCAAAAGGCTGGGTTAATGAAAAACCAGGTTTAAGTAGAAGTGGCTCAAAAAAACGGAACACGTATTAATGTTTCACTTCAGATCCACCCGGACAAACAGGGTGTGGACTGTGACGCAGACGCTGTTGGACAGGCGAAGCTCATCTGGACCACATTAAAGGTGAGCTATAGAAATGGGATGCTTAATGGTTGTAGTTTGATCTCGAAACACGCCGTGGTTCAATTCGCAAGTTCGAACAAAAGCGACGGGATCAAAAATCAAAGTACAAACACAACGTGATAGAGCAACAGATATTCATGGAGGAAGGAAGAGACGTCTGATTTCTAAAGAGTGTATCCTATAGGTACATGGAAAAGTTCTGGGATTCACTGAAGAACCGTGTCATTGGCAAACTGAATCGTGAACCAATCAACATTTCCATAATAGTTGAAGGACCTATCACTTTCTTTCTTTCTTTTTAAACCTCATATGCAACAGAAATTCCAGTTTTCTATGAGAATGATAAGTTCAGATTCAGTAAAATTTATAGGTTTTTGCGAATTTGCCGTGTAAACTAAGTTTTATAGGAAAGAACAAGTCGTCTGGAGTACGACAATTGGTTGAAGGAGCAGCGGTTGCGAGAGCAGAAGGGAACTGTCGCCGAGCAAATAGAACTAGACGGAGAAGAGGGTGAAGATATAGGTCGGTCATTCTAGTTCGCAAGTTGTCAACTGTTTTTCGATTGATTTATGTACATGCACGCATGTGATATACAAGAGGAGAAGTAACAATATGACAGTAGGATACAAAAAAAACAATCAAAAGCTGATAAGCGGAAAGAAGAATTGGAAATCGACAAACATCATTTTGTCATCACAAGTGAATGACAAGTAAATAACTATTATTTCTAAGCGTAAAGTTTTCCGCTAGTCTTTTGAAAATGTTTAGGCAATCATTGTGTATGTGGGTGAGAAAGAGAGATATGGAGGATGAAAGAGAGAGAGAGAGAGAAGTGAGATATTTCTTATTTTAGACGAGCAGTGTCGCTGTGGTGATTTCTACCAAGTTACGGCTGATCAGGTAAGTAACTATATTCCTTGTTTTCAGTCGCTCTTCTTTGATAGTATCGAAAAAGTAAATTAATAAGTTCAGGTCCGACAGATCGTTGACGTGGGTCTCTTCGAGTGCGCATCCTGCTCCCTTTGTCTGGAAATCATCAGAACACAACCGAGTGTTTGAGGTTAGTCGAGTTGGGTTTTATGTTTGCGCCTGATCTTGGCAACCAGAATAAGTCATTCAAAATTAGAGGTCATTAAAGTAAAAGTCATTCAAAAGTAAAAGTCATTAAGTATAGAAACAGTTGAGAATCAAAAATAAAGTTTCCGAAAATTTTCGTAATTTTTAAATCCTGACTAAAAGTGAATTACTGACTTTTACTTTTGAATGACTTTTACTTTAATGACTTTTAATTTTGAATGACTTTTTCCTGGTACCCCTGATCTTCCTGTTTTATTGCACCAATCAATTAAACACATCAGGTTGACCGAACAATGTGTGTTTATATATGTCTTTTCTCTTTGAAACTTGCGTTAATTCGGCAATCGATAAGCTTGCTTCAAATAAGGATGGTTTTGTCAGGTGATGTCGTCTACAAAAATAGTGGTTCTGGGCGAGAGTGGTGTGGGGAAGACATCGTTTGTACACAGTGTTGCCGGAAAGTGAGTTCGATTCCACTCAGTGGACTGTGAACATAAAAACAGATTTTGTGTATCTCTCTCATTTTCTTTCTTTCTCTTTTAACTCTTCTTCCTCATTCTTCATTGCGGTCAGGCTCTTCTATCGTTCTGATGCTGATCTTTCGAACTCTATTTCTTATCAGCGAGGGCTTATTTAGTCAGTTTCGGGTGAACCCTGTTTTTCCATTTAATTTTATGTTATTTTAGGCCTGGAACCGATTTTCCCAGCACCATAGGAGTATCGATTTGCATGGCATGGCATGAGTACAGAACAGGTTTGTGTTACAAATTTTGAATTTGTTAAATATATAACCGCTCTCTGTAACTCCCACACCGCTGATCAGCCTAGGCGCCTAGGATTACAGTCACTACTCGTGTTAATCACCGTTAGAATTGATGACTTGCCATTGTGTACGTAGTGAAATAAACATAGTATTTCTATACAGCTTCATTTCAGGCACCGCCGAGCAGCGATCTGAGTTAATGGAGCTGTGGGATGTGGGCGGGACAACGGCACATCGTAACACGGTTCCGGTAAGAAATTCATATTGTAAATGTCGTTTAGTTCTGCATCAATTCTCATTAGTATAACGATGCAAAAGATGTTCATGTGCGATGTGGACTGCACCAAATTTCTCGTGAAATTCTCCGTTTCTCTCATTAAACGTCTTGTGATGCTACGTACTACTGTACTACACCAAACCCGTTTTCAGCAGCGCGTGAAGTCCGTTACAGTCAGTAGTTGATTGAAAAGGTGAAATCGACATTTTTTTTCAGGTAGTGCTAGACGGAGCCGCTGGAGCTATACTGGTTCATGATTTGAGTAACAAAAAAAGCGAACAGGTGACGTTTATTTGTTCTCGGTCGATTGTGCACAATCTGTACGTCTTCTAGCATGTTCCATTATTAGAAATCTACTCGTAAGAGTTACTCAAAGTAGCTCTTGGAAAGAATTGTAAATGAGGAAGCTTTTGAGCGATCACAGAACTGTTTGTTAGGTGTCTTCTTTTCTGATGACTCTTTGTTTTGTAGAATCTTTCGCAATGGCTCTCGTTTTTGGACGGGAAATCGCATGCTCGCGGATCTTCGCGGAACCTGCTGGCTGATATGGAATCATGTCATATTCCTGTGCTGATAGTGGGATGCAAGTCAGATTTGGTTACTCAGAAAGGCCCTTTGGCCTACGATAGGTGGGATTTTCATAAAGTAGTAGTGTCGCGGTTATCGTTCATCGCTACGTATTTTGTCAGATGACAAAGAAGGAATAGTTTGTCATCGATGCTTGTTCAGTTTCTGTAGTTAAGCACGTTTCTGCAGCTATAATAGAGACATGCTTTAAACTCAAATGTTTTTCTCGAGATTTCAGAGCGATTTCCTCAAATGGTAGCGGAAGTATATTAAGCACATTTCGTTTCGATTTTTGCAGATGTCTTTAGGGACTGTTTTGTGGTATCAAATAAACACCTTTTTTTTTAGGATAAATGTGGACTGTCGGAGGTCCATCCCTCCAGGCTCAACAACATCTATGTCTCTCGCGAGGTATGACTTGGTGCAGTTCCAACAAAGCTTATTTAGAATAAGTCTGCTACTACGTGAACTATTGTCGTTCAAACCAGTCTTTATCATGTATTATTTATCTTTCTCAGGGAGTTCTGTCCAATATCATATTTTAAGGTTCTTCGATGCTACTATCGATCGAACGAAGGCTCCAATTGGCGAGAGACGGCGACGAATCGGGAATGCACTGTGATATTTTCAATTTATCTTGAGATAAAAAACTATGGTTGGGTGTTTATCGGTTCTGAAAAAGTTTTTGTTTGTTGGTTGTTTGTTATTGATGAATGAATATTTTTCCGGGTAGTTTCAAATCGATCATCAATTGCAATAATCTGATTGTTCATGCTGTTTCATGACAATCATCATATATTCCATACCATTCAACGTTAACGAAAAGAAAGCTGTATTATGAGTTAGATGGCTGGCAGTAACTGGATTCAGCGCTAACCAGTTGACTGGTAATAACTGTGTGGCGTGAGAGCGGAAATACGTACGCAAGTTCTCGTCAATTGCTTTGGCGGGAAAGCAAATATTCAATTTCTAGAGTCATGAAATTTTCTCGCTCTTTCATTTTCAAGCTCAAGATAGATGTAATGTATACGTCGCGACGTCGTCTCATCTCTCCTAATTGTCTACACAAAAAATATCTATAGTTTGTCTTTGTTCTGCTTCTCATTCGGTACTTGTATCGAACGAGAGAACCTTCATTGTTTATTCTGCAGAATTTCGCAGATCTGCGATTCTGCCTATCTGATGTTATAAGTTTCGTTTGTCATGTAACCTTCTCACTTTCTACTCATATTCTTTGTATGTTGGTTGTCTAATGTCTATATATCGCATTGATTTTCAGGTCTGATGTGTGAGGTCATCACCAGATGTCAACTGTTGGAGGCAAATACAGACCAATCAGAGGCAGATAGTCAAAAAACGGTTCTATTGGTAGGATTTTAACTTATATCTTAACATTCCAGTTTCTGTATCATGCGTATATTGTATAGAAGTGTAGGCGAAATTGAGATAGTTTCAGTTCAAACATCATAAATGTGTTTTCAGTTTGGTAAGTATCGTGTGCGCATATTCCCCAGTTCACAACTACCTCTACTTGCCAATCTATCCACCTCCCATGCTGAAGTCGTTGTGATTGATCTCCCAGATTCCGAGAGGGTGAGTTTATTTTCTCTAACATACAAAGGTACACTAAAAGCTAGCGGTCCATTTATTATCATAGGCTGAGCCGTACATACACCCGATACACCGCCAAGGGTAAAGGTTCTCATATTGATCATGAAGTATCGCGACAGTTTCTTTTTTTTTCGAGCTGAAACCCCTTCAAAGCTTGGATTTTTGCCTGAATGTTGCTTGTTTACTTACTACTATTTTTGTTAGAATTTCGTTCGTTTTCAACTTGCGACGCGACCCGTACTTTTAAGACGCATTTATTTGTGACCCTCCATCCCATAAGAGGACTTGGCGGTCTATGGAGCCGTATTAAGCGAGAGAACTAGTACGAGTATTATTTTGCTAGTGTTACGTTTGTGTGGTCGTAACCCTAAAGACCGTTTTTGAACTTATGATGGGCAAGAAAGGGAACGCGACTAAAACATGTGCGTGTATAATCGTGAATAGAAGTGGGAATGTATAGCCGTGTAAAACATTTATTTTTCTAGATTGTTCCCCCTGCTTCGAATACCTCCATCGTAGTAGATGATGTTGATATGGAAGATAGCTATGTGGACGATGGTACCGGACCCCTTCTCTTCAGTTTTCTCACCCTCAAGAAACTGCAGAAGAACAGTCGGCATCGTGAGTGAGAGTGATTGTATATATATTTGAACTTATTACTCCGAGTTGAAAGTTAAAGGTGGTCTGACAGGAACTAAATCTCGTGCCTCGCGCTCCACGGTTAATTCCGTCGCATCAATGCAAATACGGTACAATAACTAATTTATGGATATTCTGTAAATCATTTAATCACAATTCATTAGCGGAGATTCGAAAACATCGTTTTTGGGGCGTATTTGCGTTGGAGCGAATGAATTAACCGTGGAGCGCAATGCACGTGATTCGGTTCCTGTCAGGCCTTCTTTAAAAGCAAAAACGTCATGCTTTCCTAGTAAACGAACGGCAAGTTGTGGGTCTGTCGGTGAACATGGTCAGTTATGCTGTTATGCACATTCCATCCTGTGAAGGAAACCGGTATAGAGTGCTATTTTTGAACTTGTTTCAGTGTCTCGTCATCGCATTTTCGTAAGCGGGGTGGAGTTTTTTGGTTGCAATCCTCTTCCGGCAAACGCCGCAGTCGATATTCCGTACAAGTAAGTATGACAATGTTCGATCTATAACCTGGTGATCAGGAATCAATAAAATCGGGCCAATTCTATATGTTACCGGGTTACCTGAAAAATATGCTACCAAAAACCGGTTAGGTTACCAAAAAACCCGGTTACATATAGAATTCACCATAAAATCGAACGAAGGTTTTTCACGCCGCCCACCCCTTTTTGTATGATAAACGGGGTTGGAAACTGACAGGTTAATGTGCCCCAATGATGTCAGTTGATCGTTGACTTGATTTGCGTTCGTATCATTTTACTAACAACAACAACAATGGTGCTCGGTTGGGACTAGGAAGAGTGACCACAAAGTTTCTCGACTCTCCGGTCAATACGACCACATTAGGGTAGTTAAACTCGAAACTCGACTCGACTCGAAAAAACTCGAAAATTTTGGAGTCGAGTCGAACTCGAAAACTCGAAATGTCCCAAAACTCCAAAACTCGAAATTTCCCAAAACTCGAAATTTCCCAGAACTCGAAAACTCGATAACTCGAAAACTCGATTTTTCGCCAAACTCGAAAACTCGAAATTTCCCAAAACTCGAAAACTCAAAATTTTGAACTCGATTTACAACCCTAGACCACATCGACCTTACTTCTTTGTTCTGCGCGGCATTTACTGCATGCAATCTGTGGTCACCCCTGGTTCCTCGCGGCTATCTGGTTACTGGTTTTTCAAGATATAATATTCTCTCAGAAAATGAGCAGCTGTATATCTTATACACACACCAGTAAGGTGTGGCTGTTCTACAAGAAGGATTTTTTTTTAAATTTAAACACATCAAACTTCATGATATTGGACAAGAATTTGACGAATGTCGCTGATCGTTGCAAAAAAAGTTACCCTTTTTTATCCTACTCAGATTGCTGCATTCCAAAGACGCGCCCCTCGACCAGACTCTGTGCAGTCTTCCCCTGTTGGTCATTGCAGACGCGGGGGACGTGTTGGGCACCACGCTTGTGTCGAGCCAGCTAGCGAAACACCGTCTACACAACTCGCACACTAGATTCCTCGGTCAGTTTCAATTTTTTAGACGATTGCGCGCTTTTTTGCAACATACGAAATTGAAAATATGTTTTATTTTCACTTTTACTTACCTTCCATTACCACTTACGCACTTTTGGACCTTCTGATTTCGCTGAAATATGAGATACTGTACTTTCAACCTTACATGAATAATAAAGCAGTGCACTTTCCTTTCAACCTTACGACAACCTTGTTTCCGTGTTTGTCGGGCTAAGCCTAAGCTCTCATCTTCTTTTTCTGTCTGAAGTTTGCATCATCAAACTGAGAAAGTGAGAAAAGTAATAGATAGTCTTCAGTATTCGCTAGTTGGAAGTTGGAACGAAACAATCGAGGTGGAACCCGTTACTCTACGAAATGTTTGTGCAATGTGCATACACCACACACCAGTAAGGTTCGACTAAGCAACGAAAAGTAATCCGTTTTCTGATGTAAACACGTAAAAATTCAGGATTTTTCATCAAAAGTAGACCGATTTTCATCTTTTCGGCTAAAAAGTAGTCCGTTTTTCGAAATTTTCTGACTATTCGGACAACTTTACTGGTGTATGGCAATGTGCATATTTGAATGAATGAACGTTTGATCATGCAGGTCGATTCGGGGATGATTGTGAAGGTGTTCTGTTATCGCTTCTCCGTCGCTTTCCAACTAAAATGAGTACAAGAAGTAAGGCAACTGCTGTTTACAAGGTAATTAAATCGACATCGAGTTCAAAAATAATATTCAAAATGTTGTAGAAAACACACGTATTGATTTCATCTTTCACGTGGAAGTAAGCAGCATTCGAGTTGTGCATACCTTTCTCGCTGGACATGGTGTAAACTGCATTCAGCTGCAAAACTTCAGAATGCTGGAAAGCCACTGAAGTTACAATGAGTGAGGTGTGATTATATCATCAGTAATAACTGTGAACTGTTTATGTAAGTTTATTATTATCTTTGTTTCTACAGTTTTATTCAGATTCTTTCCTCCGAGATCAGTGGCGAATGGGCTAAAAAAGCTCTGCTGGCTGAAATGAGTTTCAGCTTCAAATGGTCGCAGAATATTAAGGTATATTTCCATAGTTTTCTTTTATTGAATTTTTGAAAGAGAATGCTTCTCGAAAAGTTTAAGAGACCTTCAACTTCAAAATGACCATAGTCACCATTTTCACACAAAAAAATCCAGCAAACCTTGAAAAGCATTATCGAAGCGTTTGTTTTTGTTCTTTTTCGGTGACGGGTGTGGTTCTCTTCTGTATTTTAAACAGTGAAACATTGTTTCTTTTGATACATTTTGTTGTAGCCAAGTTCGTATCTGGTGCCACCCTCCCCCTCTTCAATGGCAACCCTGAGGATCGCTCCGGGATGGATGGATCCCAGAATCTGCCTCCAGGAACAGACCATGCAACTTGAGCATATTCTGGTACGTGAATATGACATTTCTTCAGCTTTGAGGTACTATTTCAATGAAGAAAAAAGTATTCTGCTAAAATGTATCCTGTTAATAAAGCAAAATATCTGAGGGTAAATATGAGATGAGATTGATTTCCTTCAAAACTTATTCAAAATTTGATTCTAGGCGTTGACCCAAGCCCTGACTATCCCTCAGTTCGAAATGCCATGGCCCCAGTCCTCAGAGGAAGACGGGTCCATTTTGGAGAGAGTTGAGGCACTCATCGATCGATGCAAGGGAATTCAACGGGAAACGAACATCAGGTGAGGCTCATGGACAAGATCTGACTGTTGTCTGTAAAGAAACCCGTTTTACACATCAGTTATCTTGTCGGGAAAGCAATTTCTACTATATATTCAATCCGCTATTATTATGCGATTCGCAATTGTACTACGTGTTTTTGAGGTGGAGCAAAAGGTTGGCTTTGCCGGTCAAGACACCCATGACCCATCGAAAGTGCTTCAATCAAAATTTACATCAAATTGCAGTGGGGTTAAGGTTTCGATCACGAAAGCAGGAGAGGCTCAATACGTGGTTAATGGCAAAAATTACTGTAGGCAAGAACACCGTGTATTTGCTGAATTGGTCGTAAACATGAGTTTGCTGGAAACACGAAATTCGTCGCTTTTATGTCTATTTTCAGGTTCCTCGATTTCACGGAGGAGTTGTGGGACATTCTTCGCGACTGTGGCAGTGACGCCTCGCTGGTCGCCGGTCTCCGTCTCGTTTTCGACGCCCTTCGCACCTGTCGCATCAACACTATCGTCAGTTTGTCTTAGAAAGTTTTCCGAAACACTTTCCCCCCGATATGACCGGTTTTTGATAGAAAATCAATACGTTTCACGTATTTGAATCGAAAAACGGGTCGATTATTGTATATCGGCCACCCCTAGTTTCTCTGGGGGAGAGGTGAAACGTACCACCTTCTTTACTTCAAAAGTCCTCTTATTTTAGTTTTATCTTCAGGTATCGAGCTTTTTATATTATTCTTTCCTCACAACATAACAAATGCATCCGACATTGAGTGTGACTTGCAGCTGCATAACGACAACAAGAGTTGGATGGCGCGACTGGTCCGCGATTCGCTGTCTGGCGACCTACGTCTCCCGCGTCTGGAGGCTCTGACGCCCATTCAGATTCTGCTCGAGATTGGAATCGAGCGATTCAGAAGGTGTGTGTACCATATACGTGGCGTTTAAGTGCGAAAACGTTTATCATAATGTTTTTACGTTTTGAGGGTGACTGAGGTACTGAGGATCTTCCAACCCAACCAAGCACGTAGCTTCTATCCTTTCAAAAGTTTCAAACGTGCCTCTGAAATTTTTAACCTTAGAAAAGTGCTAGAAACAAGACGGTTTCACAATTGTTTGTGTTCGCGTCATATATGTAAAGTCCATAACATCTATGTTGATAGGGACATGTTGCACCGTTTCGTGAGCGAGAAGCTGGCCACGTCTGAGGACGAACTGCTCGGCTGGCTGCAGTCGAGCGATGCTGCTCCCGAGACACGCGCTCGTGCACTCGTTCACGTGCATCTCGCACTACAGACTATGCTCGAGGTACGATTGTCTTTTCAGTTAAACGGAGATTGCATGCTTATCGGCCAAATTCATACCCCAGCAAAGTTGTCCGAATAGTCAGAAAACTTCGAAAAACGGACTACATTTTAGTCGAAAGGATGAAAATCGGTCTACTTTTGATGGAAAATTCTGAATTTTCACGTCTTTTGACTTGAAAACGGACTACTTTATGTCGCTCAGTCAGACCTTACTGGCGTAAGGCCAAAGGCGTGGTACTGATTCCATGAACAATCTATTCACACCATGGATGTAGCCGTGCGATGGCAAGCAAGACCGATTAGGCGGAATTTTGCGAAAATTATTTAGTTTTAAAAGATTGTTATGACGTATGGGTAATTAACATGTAGATCAAAACTTGCAGTCATTGAAATATTTGAGCTAACTATCCACGATTAGGTGAACCAGAACATCGGATTCCAGTTCATTAATCTCTCGTTTCAGATCAAGGAGAAGCTCAGAATAACTTCGCATCAAATTTCCAATATGACAAGGTATATTTGTGTGTATTATGCGACCGATCGTAACTTTTAATTTTAAAGTTCTTCACATAGTTTAAGAGTTCCGGTTTTCAAGTCCAAGCGGTATTGTAATGTCGTGTCCAAGAGCGGTTATTTCAGCTAATTTACATAGGTTTTATCTGACCTTAACTAACAAGGCTAGGGAGGGGGGGGGGAGGCATACGTTTTCTCTAATATTCATGAAGCTCTTTCCGTCTTTTCTCCAGAAGTTCTGTCGTTCTTTAATGATTATTGTAATTACAGAAGCGTTCTAATGCAGTTTTGCTCCCAGCCGAACTTTGACCTTTCCCAGCTGTGTTTCGAGACAGAAGTCGCTCTGGTCGATGTTCACCCCGAAGTTATGAAAGAGTAAGCATTTGAAAAGCCTTCAATAAAATTATATTTTATTACATTGTTGGTTCTGCCAGATCTATTCTCTCTCTCTCTCTCTTTCTCGCTTTCCCTCTCCCCCCCCCCTCCCCTTCTCACATAAACACTTGAACTGTTTTCCAGGGCAGAACCATGGTTGTGGATGAATGAAACCACGTATGTTTCCAAAGGCACCACCGTTCACACTGCCACGCAATTCTGCAAGGAAATCAACTACGAACATCTATGGAGAAAGCTGCCGGTCCTCGTTGCACAGGTAATATCCTATCTCACTATTCACTCTGCTTACCTCTCTCTCAATCTCTCTGCTCTGGGCTATATTTCAATAATAATAGCTACAGCTCTTGAGCAACGTTTCTTCTGCACTGTTTTCTCTGAAACATTTGTCTATTTGTTGATGCCCGCAATCAGCAAATTTCATGAGTTCAAATCTAAAAACGGACTTTTGTCGATAGTCGAACCTTACTGGTGTATTGAGTTTTATGAGTACAACAAATTTAACTTAAATAAATTATTTCAGCCTCCCGAGGAAGAAGTCCGTGCCAAGCCGGACCATCGTCCCTCGTACGTGTGTACCCTCACAACTCATACCTCCATGACCACCACCAAGAATTGATAGTTCTTTGAGCCCTGTTCCATGATCATGATCTACCCTCATTTGACATCCTGTATTCTATACTTCCATAATTACGGTTCCTATGTGTTTTATCTTTTCATCTGCATGCCCCGTGTACTTTCTAGTTACATGACACCGGTTAATTTGTTTTGTACCATCATAGATATTTACTCGTCTTCTGATTGCGGCGACATTGTTATTGATTTTGTAGTCGATCTTCTCGTGGTTTGAATGAAAGCTTTCGTTTGATTTCACGTGTAAGAAGCCCAGAACGTCATTGGTTCAATTTGAAAAAAAAAACTTAGTGATAGAAATATTTCCAATACGAAATTCATGCTGAGCTTCTGGCCAATAAATAAGTTTAGAGAAAAAACTCTTTTCAGTGCAGGAGAAGCTGACTTGAAGTAGACGATCAAGCATGTATAGACATTTTTGCACTATCCTGTTATCGAACGTAAAATTCTTGGAAAAAACAGCAAAAAATTTCGCAGCATCTCTCCCATAGAATGCACACGAACAACTAAACATATAAAACATGCAACAAAAAGCAAACAAAACTTCATAATGAAGACTGGTTAAAGACAAATCGGCTGCAACTACAAAATGGATCAACGAGGGATGTGGTGAACAGAAACAGCATCGCTTACTCTACAGGTCATCCTATTCTAGATATTGACGGTCTCGGTAACACCGGCGGTAGCTCTGTTGCAACCACAGCTAACGGTGTTTTTCGACACCAGAATAAACTGAGAACCGCTACTCTGTATGGCTTGATAAGAATCAAATATGATATGGAGATTGATACGCTCACTAGAAGAATTGGTGCCAACGGAATGAGAACAAACACCTTTCTGAAAAACAGATGTTGTACGGAAATGAGAGGTGTAATCTTGTGAGTATCAACTATCACAAATTGAATAATATACTCACATTTCAAGTACCCACTTAACACCAAAATATGCTATGTAGATCATAACTGCCAATGGAGCTCCAAATTGAAGCACAAAAATGATTGCATAGAGAACTACTAGACGGAATACTGTACGTTGACCTCCTTGAACGGCCCGTGACACTGTGCTCCGTTTCTGGGAGATTTTGATGTAGACCCTGGAAATAAACAAGTTTATTCTGGGACAACTGCCATCCAGGGACGTTCAACCGAAAAGTTCCAGTTCGGGTATGTATTCAATGGCATTTGGTAATTTTTTCCCATTTTTAATTTTTAAGGATGTTGATGACTATTGAAACACAAAATATTACATTTTTTCAGATTCGAAAATTTCAGATAATAGGGAAATGGTCCTTTTCACCTGCGTCCTCGCGCGCTTTTGTAGCTTGCTAATAGCGGAAAATTGGCGTCACTCGTTCTGAGACATTCCCATATAGGGTTAGCCCAGGGGAGAACGCTGATACCTTCTATCTCGGTCGCAACCACTGTGTTTGTAGTTTGATCACATCTATTTCAGTAGGTCAAACTGCAACTCAGATCATGTTTTTTCTTATAATAAAATACCCAAAACACAGCGTGCTGTTGCTCCAATTGAATCAATCACCCTAATTTTAGTGAACTCACGTTATCATTGCAAACGTGAATCCGGCGACACTAGTGGCCAGGAAGAGTAAGACTTCGAAAAGAATTATGTAGGGGGCTACAGTACCCGAGAGTGAAACAACAATTCCGTAATATTGCTCGAAACAATCGAAATACTGCTCAAAAAAGTCGTGATCTACCACTACCCATGCCACATATGTGTTTGGTACGGCGACTCCGACACCAACAACGGCTAGAAGCGGTGCCATATACTTTTTCAGAGAACTGTGTGGAAATACGACGACTAAATAGTTGAAAACGATCATGTATATAAAACAGCAAACGAAGGATGTGAATAAGTATACCAGCATTAGTGGTTGCAGAAATGTTAGAACGCTTCCTGTTTGAGAAAATCCAAGGTTCCAAACGAAGGTGTAGGGAAGAACAATGAGTGGTTGATAAACCAGACCGAACCAGGTGGTAAAGAGGTTCGGAAACAGAATATTACTAGTCAGAGCCCATTTGTAGATTTTGTAAAGTTTCCCAGAGTTGTGATGGATTATGTATATTGTAAATAGTGTAGTGATATTAGATACAACAACAATTATTAGTAATGAAATCTTGTACAGTCCAAAATAGGGCTTTGATGCCAGGAAGGCTTCGTTCACTCCTTGAAAACTTTTTTCCATTCCAGGGGAACTGAAAATGGAATATTCTTGACCGAATAAAAAATAAACCCATTTACAGAAGTAGAGGCAATACAATTAGATAATAAGAGACCATACCAAATCAGAACAATATGTGTTAGAAAATGTTTATTTTCTCAAGTTACTAGAAAGTTTATTTCTCTTTTTCAGAAAGAGAACTGTATTTCATGTGAATCAAAATGAACCAGCAAATATTCAGTCAATTCGGAAGTGGAGATATCGATCAATACTTCCTGATTACATGAGCCACTTGAACCAGTATATTTGAGCAGTAATAGTTGAGCATTCTGTTAATTTTTTACGAGCATACCGAGAAAAAAAATCGTAAAACTTGTTCAATGTTCAACGTAAGTGCGTCTGTCAAATGTGTCACTCTCCGCGACAGAGTAATTATGAGAAATGAACAGTATTCCTTTAAAACAGGTGCGTTTTAATGTAGTATTACTAAGGTGGTCATTATTCAAGGGGAAAATACATAGAAAAATGAGCGTAGAATAACAGTCTAGTACTTGAGAAGATTAAGGTCTAACACGCGTACCATTCGCTGGTTTCTGAAATCTTAAAAACCTATCATCACAATAATTTCAAAACAGCAGACAGTTTTGCAAGGTTTTCACTTTTTCGGGGATTTTATTTTTAAAACATCACTGATCTAACTCAATGATTACGGAAATTATACTGATTGGTCCCAAATGCGACAAGGAAACGAGTCATTCATCAACCGCAGCAGTTAATTATATAGCAACCACGCTCAGTTTATCGGGTTGTATCGGCTAACTATCAATCTGATTCAGCCTATTTCCAAGTAACCTCTTTAGTACAGGTTTGAAGCCTTGATTGGTGCCACCCAAATTAGTTTTTGATTACCAGGACCATTTTTTTGCCCACTCAACAACTTGCTCTGGATTGTGACGCTCCCTGCTTTTTTTCTGATTTCACCCTATTTGCCTCTCATTTGGTCTCGAACGGAGAGCTTAGAACGCGTTCTGAAAAATTCAGGTGAAATCGAAAAAAAAGAAGGCAGGTGAAATCAAAAAGGATCAATATACATTTTTTTCCTCTACTAATTTACGACTCCAGAGTATTAACGATGTATTTGGTTCTGAACCTCGGTTGACAATTTGTAAAACGGAACACGGGGATAGATTCAACTTCATGGCTGTTTTAGTGTTTTATTCTATAGAAAGTATCTATAAACAATTTCTCTTGCTGATTCAAACAGATTCGAATTTTTTTCTACAGACTTTGTTGCGGTTACGATCGGAGCGCGAGGGAATACATTTGTTGCGCAAAATCACACCCCGTGCTGAATTATGTGCGAGGGAAGACGTATGTTACAATGTTTTAGTAGTTCATTTAAAATTTCATCGACCACAAAATTAAATGAAGCTCTGATTAGTATCACTTCATATTGATGATCTTTCTTGTCTAATGTCTATCTCTACTAAAAGCGTTGCTAAAAAATGTTCGATAAAAGTAATATTCAAAATGTAATTGAGGTACGTACTAATGCACCACCTGCTTTTATTAGGAGACATCTGTGTTATATTTTGGCATAATAGTCGGTAAGTGATCACTTATATAGTACTTTTCATTCCCACTGAGACTCCTACAGTAGGGTTTTTCCCACTGATACTCCTACAGTAGGGTTTTTCCCACTGAGACTCCTACAGTAGGGTTTCGAAACTTCTAGGTCGTCTTTCTCACGTACTTGTGATCGAAGAGCTAGAGGATTTTCACACACCATTCCTGTTCTCATTTACGATGCATATACGAGAGGATTTTTGCTGAAATAAATTCCCAGCTTCACAACCGCTTCCGGAAAAATTGTAAGGTTACTGTAGGAGTCTCAGTAGGAATGGTGTAAACTATACATGATACATGTAAGGCAAAATAAATTTGGGTAGTCAAGATTGATTTTTATAACTCAAATACGCTAGTGAATACAAAAAGTGATGGATACTACTCGATTACAAATATCGATTACAAATACAAATATGAACAAATATTTTACAGCCACAACAAGAAGTTGGAACTTTGAAGTTGGAACTCGTCTTTTCTACTTATAGGTACCAACATAGTGCGAATACCACACAGGACACAGTACAATATTTATAATTTTTAGAGAGTTGAACAACCATAAAGGTAGATTGCAGTTTTATTAGTTTCGAGATCCAGTCAAAAAATAATTGATAGAATGAACAATGAAAGTATAGGAGAGTATGGGAAACACTTCCTTCAGTTTTTCACTGATGCCCAATCGTTGTGTATTGCATCCAGAATAATTTCCCACGTAATTGCTCTAAATTTTGAAGACACGATATGGAAACAAATAAAATATTATGTTCGCGCTAAAAGGCGCCAAAACATGGAAAGTTCATCAGTAAAGAATTACATCATACAACGAACTACTGTTTCTACTCTCGAACAAAGGATTAGGCTTTTCAAACAAAGTTTTATCATTCTACTTCAAACACAGATTTTCATAATTGAAATGATCCTGTACTCCTGTACACCATCTCTGATATTCAGGCTAGAAGTGTGATATCCGGTTTTTTGCTAAAACTCGACATCTGCGATATGGCGGTAGTAGTACCAACTTGATTTTTCCTGAAATAGTTTTTCTGCTGTTTTCAGTTTGGGAAACTCATACGATCTCAGAATGAGGACGGATGAATAGTTTGTTGTGACCAATGTGTGAACAGCAAATATCAGGAAATGTCTTCCCCAAAATTACTTAGGTATGGAAATAGAAAAAGCAAAATAAACAGTCATTACTTGTGATTTGCCGATATATTGCCTGGTTAAATACCACTCTCACACATGAAACAATACAATGCTCTGAGTTGCCCGTCTGAAAGAAGACAACAAACGTTCGAGCAATTATCCACATTCGAAAGAAACATTTTCACATGTTCAAGCCGTATTTTGACTTTTTACCGTTCAACTACATTTTTGAATCTTTTTATCCCTTTTCCATCTTTAAAATATCATCGATGAGCTTTAGTTGATGTACCTGACGGGAAGCCAATCCGTGATGGCTTTCTTATATGGAGCGATGAAATAAAGTGAAATGAGTGGCGTAACCATGGGCATTATCTCCATACATAGAAACGTACAGTACTCCGGGATCCAACCTTTAAAAATTATGTCTATAGAGGGTAATTTTTCATGAAGAAGTTGTTGACTATTGACATGTTTACCGGACCAATTGAACAGCCCAATTTGCGTTTTCAGAGAGTTAATCACAGTGAACTAGCGTTTTAAAGTTGAATACAAGTTTTTTTCTGGATAATAACACGTAATATTCGGCTTACTTACCGCCAACCCAGTGAAATAAACCCATAATGTATGAAGAAGATCCCACCATATAGAAAGCCGGAATACAAGCTTGGATCGTGAGAGCCTAAATGCGATCAATTACTGTGGATGGAAGCCGTGAAAAAACAGAGTTCAGTTTCATCCTGAACTCCAAGTTTCTTCTTTAGTTTGGCCACGCCTACAAAGACAAGACGTGACCATCTGGACGGTAGAATAGCGAGGCATGCCTGCGATGAGCTCACCTACCCGTGGACCAGAAAATCTCGTCAGGTAGCCTCGAGATGATTCCGCACAATGCCGACTTGTTTACGTCACTTCGCTACAGTGGAACATCATTGTCACCCCTGAGTTGATTTTGCAGTAATCAGCATCACAAAGCTGTTCTTACCTTGATCATTTTCTTGTGCGACTTCTTTGTCTCTTCTGACATGCTGGCTCCGGCTGCTGCCAGATAGGAAAGTGTCTGAGCAAACAGTATGTTTGTTGGGGGATAGAAATAGATAAACACGTACAATTATAGAGAAGACAAACGAAAAATGAAGCACTCAATAAATCGATTCACCTTATTTCTGAAGTAGAGTATGACCACGTAAACGAATGGGCAGGGAATGCACACGTAGACAATAGCCACTAGTACCGGCCATGCCAATACGGAGGCATTTCCAGAGACAGTTACTCCTAAAACTTGGTTGTTAAATATACCTAAACGAACTCGAATCAAGTTTTCGGAGGTTTCCCAATCAAACAACAAACTCAGTTGAAGAAACATTATTATATATAAACAGTCTCGAAAAGCTGAAATCAAGAAGGAATGCGTTTGATTCTATCCAATGAGTACACATTGAAAATGTCCAGATCTTTAGAAACGTGCATCATTCGTTGCTCAGTTCGGAACCTAGAATAATCGTGGAGGAATCATTGATCGACAAAACGACAAGTGACCAGTGCCGCATGAACGTCATCCGACGTTCATTCTCAAACAAGATCGAACTAATTAAAAGTTAACTATTTAGCAGGTATTCCAATGGAAGTTTGGCTGTGACCATTGGTGAACACGAAAAACGACACAAATTGTGCATTCTCCGACTTGCCTTCGAGCAGATACTCCGGATGATGTTCATGAACCATTGCTTTGAGAATTTCTTCATCGGTCATGTCGAGAGAGAAGGGTAACTGGAATGGATAGAAAAAATAATCGAGGCCTAATGTAGACGTATTTCTCCTAGTGCCAATCTTCGCAAATTAACCGTGCATTTACATACCACCGCAAAAGACTATCTCACTGCAGAATGGTTCATACGGCGTAGTTATATTCTAGCATTGTTTTCAGTGTAATACTCAACTGTAGAATTACGAAGTAATCATTCACAAAACAATGATTTGAAGTAAAAGCTAACCAGAAAAACAGCGGACGGGATGAGGAACACCAGACACAACTTGATGACGTCAGAGACGGACGGAGATGGGCGTACGAGAATCCAATGACGATAGATGAAGGACACATGAAAATCTATTATTGAATTTCTGTAAGTTATATTGAGATGCCATTCACGCAATATCCGTCTGTGTAGAATTCGAAACGGCAACATCAAATATTGCACGCTTCCGACAGAGCCAAAGTGAAGCTTCTTACACGTCACATTTTTTCAATTGAAGAACATTTCTTTGGTAAAAGAATGATGCTACGTTCCGCTCGAAAAAACTACACACATGGGGTGTGAAGCCTTAGCAGTTAGACTAAAAATCATGCATGATATTATCTCACGTACATCTCTCGCTATTGAGTGCTTGCTATGCTTCAGTCATGTCAATGACAAACTGTCATATTTGCAATACTGTTGTTCGATTGACCACCTTGGCTGAAGGTACTTGCTCCGACTTCCATACCTTACACATACACATTATTATTTTGTTTTTTTTTCGTTTCACAGCGTGTCACGTATCACGTGAGTACACGTATATACGTATATATAAATTTTCCCCGATTTAGTATTGTTACCATCAGAATCCATTGGGAATGAGCGAACGAGAGACAGTTGAAGCAGTGGCACATGTAGCAGAACCAGGGGGCAACAGCAGAACAACCCCCCATGAACAGGTAGGATACAGCCCAACCAGAAAACACAACACTGAAACCATCTCTATCAAGGTTCGCTCAGAAAACAAGCAGCGGCAGATGTTATTCCGCCCCATGGGGTCAGAAGAATTCATCTCGATAATACTGCTTCTTGACGGAAACTTCTCACTTTGAATAATTCTACATCTCAATTACGGTCATTGTATATGCCTACTTGGATGTGGTAGCCGACTATCTATTGTGTCACCCTTTCAATTAGAACGGAAAATAGCAAGGCCCTCATTTCTCATATACAGTGAATTTCATACCCTCACTTGACCGTGTTTTACTTCTTATATTGAGTCATTCATATCAGCTCAGAGAGATTTAAATATGAGATTGTGCGTGAAATGAATTCATTCAACTGACGAAACGAACCGCTGCATAGCCAACATCGAGCTGAGGCAGGCCAAAAAATCGAAAAGAGCGAAATTGAAGAGAAACACCGAATATGCCTTCAGTGGAGGAGGAGTGCGCTGGAATAAGGACATGTACAGTTTTGTTATTACAATTGCCTCGATTCGTTCCTTGCGTTTTGATTATCAAAAATTTCGAAAATTGTAATTGACGAGTACCGCGAGTTTTTAGTTGAAAGATACTTACCTTTACTATAACAATTAAGAAAACAGCGTTGAAGACTAGACCGTGTGCAGTGAGAATGTACTCCAAACATTCCATGATCGTTTCGACTACTGTTTGAGACAAACCAAACGGGTAAATCATCTACAATTCAAAAAGTAGTCAAATTCAAATAGAAGTTGAGTCTTCGAAGATCTTCGAACACAAATAGTTACAGATAGTTAAGTACATATTCGAGCATAAAATGTCCGCGAACGAACTAATAAAGTTAGCTAATTGTGTGTTTCAGAAACTAGCCTCGCTGTTCACTACAGTAACACGTTGTCATATTGGGGAGATAGGATAATAAGAATGACGATCATTGTTTGTTAGCAATGATCTTCATTCTTTAGAAGAAAACTAAAAAATTGTCTTTCGACGTTGGTCATCTGAAGAATAGAGGATTGTGCCAAAATGTCGATGTATGCAATTGCATTATTGTGAATGAGAAAATCACATGTCGTCTTTTATGGCCCAGATGAATGAAAAGAAAATTAAGTCAAATCATGACGAGAAAGAAAATTTTATTATTCTTTGTGAAAAACTAGAATGAACCATTTCCATTGTTAACTATCGCTATTTTTAGTCTTTAGCCCGATTGTTTCCAATTCTTGCACAAAAACGTAAAACAGCAGTACTGAAACCACACCCAGTTACTTTTGTATAGGTTTCATCGGAATGGACAACTTAAATCGTGCACCTCCTCAAACAAACGCTATTTCTCTGCTCTAACATCCCACCTGGATGCAAATCACGCGAAAAACCAAGAGATCAATCGAAAATAATTGTATGCGCTCAGGCACTTTCATCCTATTCTGTGCAACAATTTCTGGTGGCTAAATGTTGTTTCAACTATTTGGATTACTGCAGTCATCGTACTCTTGAGGTCGACAAGCGGAATAAATTGTTCATTGGTAACGTTGGAGAAACTCACTGAAAAACTTAACAAAATGGTCACGAAATTTCTTTGTTGTACTCAGATGTTGAATAAAGATAACTATTGAGCTTGTTATACAACTTGTTAATTGGTATGTAATCAAACAGTATCAAGTGGCGTACGTCAATTGAGGATAGACGAAACACATATAGTATGCACATGACTTCGCATTCAGCAGAACCTATCTTATTGATTTGGAAACTCATAAAAGATGTGAACAACTACTGTAAAGAATCATTAACAATGTTCACAATGCGTGGATGATTATGATCATCTACTAAAGCATTTCGATCATTTTGTTAAGTTGTATATATGTTTTTGATTGATTTATTTACATGCAAGCATGTGATATACAAGAGGAGAAAACAAAACATCGGCATTAGGAAACGAAAACATTCAAATGCGGAAATAAGAATCGGAAATTGTGGAACATCATTTGGTGATTACCAGTAAAGGGCAAAGAAAACAATATAACAGCACAGAATACAGATAAAACAACTCACAAGTACGAAGAAAATAATTTGGGCCAATCTCACAGGATGAACAGAAAAACAGTAAAAGTCGCATTTAAATGCATTCACCTAATGTGATTTTTTCCGGCTGATAACCACATCGGTATTTTGGATTTCTTGCTCAATTTCAAGTATTTGGATCCAGCCCGTACTGTGAAAAACTTGGGACGTTGGCTAGTTTTTGGGGTGTGGAAACTGAATTTCGCGCTAGAACCCCTAGTACGTGAAGGTTTGAACGTGAAAAAGTCTGTTGCACTTAATCCACATTGTCCAGTTATGATTTTATGGATCATAATGAGGTCTGTCGTATTTCTTCTAGATTCTAAAGTGACCAATTCGAGTTTCCTATTTCTAAATGCGGAACTAGGGATTTTACAATACGTATAGCCACTCAAACAGAAAAAACAACTTTCTAGTGAAGTCGTTCTGAACTGATTCAAGTTTCTTAAAAAACCCGCTATCTGAGTTGAACACAGTAGTACCAAATGCAACCATTGGTCGGACATACGTTTTATACGCTTTTAGCCAAACATTCCTATTCCGAGTTTTCACAACTTTGAAAAGATTGTATGTTCGATGCGTTGCGGACTTGATGATATGTTTCACATGGTCTTTAACTGAAAGGTTTTGATTCAGCAAAAACCCGAGATCTCGAACATTTTGATCTGCTTTTCTGAGATCTATGCCGTTCATTTCGTAGGTTTGAGGTTTGTTTGCTCTTTCCATGTTCGATGTGTACTAATGAATACTGAATGAACAAACTCTAAGAACGAACTCATAACATTGCTGACTGAGGTACGCATTTACTTTCCTCATAAAAAGTAACGAACTACTTTTTACTCTTTGTGTACCCCTCTATGTGCCACAGCCCTCTAACTCTTCCAGTCTTCCAGGTTATATGCAACTTCCTCAAACAATTGATGTTATCGAGATAATACATGACCCTTCTTATTGATGAATAATATTTCAAAGCAACTACTTCAGCCAAAAAATAGGCTTGGGTGAGCGTTATTACCAGATCATGCGGTCTGACATGAAGAAAAATGTCTGATATACTTTGTATCACTGATCGATGTACTTCTACAGTAACCCATCGAATATTCAGAAGGCTACTTCTAACGAACGATCCATTATTTTGCTTTCAAACTTTCGGAGTTTGTAGTAGTAAAGGTGCAGAAGGCCCTACCAGAATTTGGAGAGAATTCAAAAGCAACAACATAGCAATCTTTGACCTGGAAGTTTGAGCGTATTACTGTAGAGGGTTACAAGTGGGTGGAACGAACTATAGAACCCTGGCATATTGAGTGCTAGCGCACACACAACCAGTCGACCGACCACTCAGAACGAGAAAAACTATGGTCATTTTTTTCAAACAATATTATTACAGTAAACCGTTATGTGACTTTATTTCAATTCAATCATTTTCAACAGGAACATCTTACTAATTGATGTTTTTCATAGGGCATTTAATTAAGCACGGAAATCTATTTTGAATAAATTGAAGGTGTTCCGGATGAGCCAATATTGTTCAAGATCGCCTAAATTTCTTCGAAATCTACGAATTACATAATTTTCAGAAGAATTGATAGATTATATGATTTTCCAGCACAAAATTAATTACACATCGATACACAAATAATACGAGATTACGATTAATAATAGTTTTTTTGCAGAACAACTCGGAGAAATCAATACTAAACCCAACAAAAACAATATATTCAGAAAGCGGTTAAAGGTACCCTAGGCGTTTTTTTACCTTTTTAAAATTGTACTTTTGAGATAGTTTTTTAACATTTTGGTTAACGTTCACAAAATCGAAACTTCCGAAGTTGGAAGCAATGACTGTGGACTAATCCCGACGCTTCAGTCCTTTAAAATGCAATATCTTTTTTCAATTCCAGTGTAAAGGACCGATGTCTTTGGATTGTTCCACATAATCGGCCTACTTTAAAGTAAACTGGAGCCGAATCGAAAATTTGGCTTTTTTTTTTAATCTAGGGAGTTATTTTCAAAGGCATGCCAGATTTGAACTCTTCACATGATCTCGTCCCCTGATTCCTGTTCGTCTCTGATCTCCTTCAATGAAGCCTAGTTATAAACGAGATCGTAGCGAACAAATGTGACATTTTCGGACGTTTTCGACGGAATCGACATTTTCTACTTTTATGAAATCATAGGAAGACATAAATGAGGCTGGCTGGATGAATTATACATCTCACGATCTACAGTTACCCACCTCAGTCTTTCCCATAACCTTTGATGAGGGTATATGAAAACTCCCATTGAACATTATGTCGAATACATCACGAAAATCACTTCCGTTGCACGTTCGACACGCCAGACAAGATACGAACACGCGTTGCTATATAGCTGCCGAAAACATATTCTTTTGTGAGATACAGTTGATATACTTCGCTTTGCGTGTTCATACAGTGTCTTATTCGACCATGGCCTGTTACCGTACTTTAAAATTCGGTTTCTTGAGTTTTTCATGAAATAAATGTTTCTTCTCTAATATTACAACAAACGAACCTCGGCATGTTATTGAATACGATAACAGCTTCGATTTCGAACTCTAATTTTTATGGACAAATTGTTGGTTAAACAAAAGCTGGTGCATAAAACATTTGAGACCTAGCAGATGGAAGGTCAGGAAAGTAGGCTGATATCAGGTTTTCTCGATGTGGCGGACTGTTGCGAGGCGTTCGTAGTCGCGGCCACTTGCGTTGTTCTGTAAAACGACGAATAGTGGAAACTTTCACAACGGAACAGATCTGACATCTGTATTTGAGACTCAGCAAACAGTTGAATCTCTCTCTCTCTCTCTCTCTCTCTCTCTCTCTCTCTCTCTCTCTCTCTCTCTCTCTCTCTCTTCCTCTCTCTCTCTCTCTCTCTCTCTCTCTATCTCTCTCCCTATCAGTATCTCTGAATTTCCTGTGGTGTGACTTTAAAATACGGTAACAGACATGTGGATACACTCAGCAAACAGTTGCATATCTCTCTCCCTCTTCTTCTCTCTATCTCCCTCTCTCTCCCTCTGTCTATCTCTCTACCTCTCAGTATCTCTCACTTTCCTGTATGTTATTGTCGAACAATAGATTCATGGTTCAGAGACAAAAACCATAATGACTATAATGATGTTTATGATGATGATGCTATGTGATTCCCTATACTGTTCGTGGTATTCTTATTATTTGCAAGAAAAAATATTTGGGGAACGACACAATCAAAATCCTCACCAACAATATTTTTTGTGCTATACCTGCGGGAAAACCAGCTAACGATGACTTTGTTATAGGGAGCGATGAAATAGAGAGAAATGAGTGGTGTAATCATGGGCATTATCTCCATGCATAGAAAGGTACCGTACTCCGGAGCCCAACCTTTAAACAATCTCTGTTTTCTTCACAAAAATTCAGCGAAGCCGTGAATCAAGTACGTCAGGCGAACACCCCAATGTGCAAAATAGATTTTTCGATCGAGCCTGACAGGTGTTCTATTTTAAAACAGATTGTTTTGTATTCTAAAAGTCTCTTGTGTTTTTCAACAGTGAGCAATAGAATCTTGAGGGAACAAAATAGTCTAGCTCGTCTTACCACCGATCCAATGCAGTATACCAAGGATATATTGAGTAGATCCCAGCAGATAGAAGCCAGGAACACATGCTTGAATGGTGAGCGCCTTGAAGTAATTATTTTTACACTTTTTAGACATCCACGTACACTGTTTGATTTCTAAATAAACTCGAAATTAGATATACGGACATCGGTCGCATCTGTCGTCATCTCTAGCATTGTGAATAGAAACCTTTCAAAGGTAGAACAGTGCGTTGAAAAAGTATATTTCGAAGAGAGTTGAGATATTGAGATGGCATCTGGTTTTGTACCAATAAAACGTCTTTGGATTGAGACCTTCAGCAGAGACAAATTGAAAAACCCTACCGTGATCATTCTTTTGTGCGATTTTTTGGTTTCTTCCGACATGTTAGCACCAGCTGCTGCCAAATATGAGAGCGTCTGAAAAACTAGTGAAGTTTTGAGGGGGATGGGGTATCAAACAGAACTGAAGTCGTCAATATCATTACTTTACGCTCACATGTCTGATCAAAACCTGTGGTGAGACCAGTAAGAGAAATAAGGTGGGATAGAGAGAGAGAGAGAGAGTGCAAAAAAAAGATTAAGAAAAAAGAGTCTGCTGTAAAGATGAGAGGAGAGCTGGGTGTAGGTCAAAACTACCGTTTACAAGAAGAGAACATTTCACATGATCTCAAGATTATGAGAAAGATTGTAGAGAAAAATCAAAATGTATATTATTTAGTTACCTTATTTCTGAAGTAGAGGATCACGATGTAAACAAATGGGCAGGGAATGCACATGTACAGCACGGCTATCAGTACGGACCATGCTAATACGGACGAGTTTCCAGCTACGGTCGTTCCTTAAAACGTATGGATCGAACCACTCTGTGAATAGTAGATTCATTGACTATGCACACTATTCTGCGCAATTAAGTGACTGTCCGTCGATTATGCAATCGAAACTTCTGTATCTGACGATATTGAAGTGGATTTGCTCAAAAAATATTAGATATTATGTTTTGAACTTCTTTGTTTTTCTTGTATTTGCATTTCAAAATCTCTTTTCATAAAATAATGAACGTTGATATATTTTGTACCCAAATTGAAAATATCATCCCTTTGTCTTTGCCTTAAAGTGGGAAAATTATGTGGATTAATCCCGACGTATTGGTCCTTTAAGCTGCCATTGAACAATTCATTGCAGTTTAAAGGACCGAAGCGTTGGGATTGGTTCTTTAGCGGACGTCAGACACCAATACTACACCGTTACTGATATGCGCCAAGGAAATTCTGTACAACCATCAAACTTGTTTCTACATGCGTACTCTCTCGTCTTACAGCGCAATATACTACGTTACGGTCGCAACAAATGCTTTCAACATTAATATGACAGAATCTTTATGTAAATCCCTAATTCATTTCAGATTTTTCATACAACGGTCAGCTCCTAAAACTCATCATAAATATATAAAAATTATTTTCTGGTGTCCTTCCTTGCTTCAACCTACCTTCGAGTAAATACTCAGGATAATGTTTGTGAATAATGTGCTTCAGAGTTTCAGAATCGGTCATGTTCAGCGATAACGGCAACTGTAATTCGGTAGTGTTTGGAGGAAAACCTTGTAGATTTGTGTTCGATTGGATGTGTTATTTTTCATCATAGACACGGAAAACATAATTGGACGCGCCACAGAAATAGTGCATGTACTCCCAGGAATGCTCCAGTTGAGTTAAAGGGGGACTGCATTCAATGTCGAATTTGGCTAACGGCGTTAGCCCAAAGGGCACGAGAGTCAGAGAAGTGCGCGCAATCAATATTCCTTCACACTAAATCGTCATCTGCGTCTCTGACAGTACGCAAAAAAATGGTGAAATTTTTAATTCAAAGCTTTTAATTGGACATTATAGTGAGAAAAGGACATCTATCGAATTGTCTTAGTTTCATGTAGCCCCCTTTAAAGGGGCCGTACCTCTACAGTTTGATGATTCAAGTTATCAGTGGACGAGCAAAAAGTAACAGAGAATCAGAATTAGTGAAAATTCCTCAACTCAGGTCGTTTTTGTGCTAACGTACCACATTTTCATGGAGACGCGCACAAACTGTCGTTTCTAATTTCACTTTTTTCACACTTTCATAGGCGTGCCAGAAAAAAAAATCAAATAAAAATCTGGTGAATAACCAGATTCATTGAATGTGAAACTTACGAACCAGAAAAACGACAGAGGGAATCAGAAAAACTAGACACAGTTTCATTACGTCAGAGACGGAAGGAGCTTCGCGGACCAGAATCCAGTAACGATAGATGAAGGACACATGAAACACAATTTTTTTGAGATTCTTGTTTAAAGAAACCGTTCCCCTATAATCTGAGTTACACGAAATATTTAAAAAGCTCAAAAAAGTTTCTCAATTTCTTCCCAAATACCAAGAAAAAACTTTCTGTTTTAAAATTTGCATAACATCAAACAATAAAAATAAGGACATGAACATTTTCACTGTGACGCAACTTGACTTGGTTCATTTACGTCCAGATTTATTTTCATTTTTCAGTCTCTAATTGTGTTGTCGTATATGATAGAAAGTTTTAAAAATGGTTTTGTACTTCTTTAGGCTATTTTAAGCATACCCTGTACGCAACCCCCCTATCGGTGTCATTACGTAAGTCGCTTTTTTGAGAAAACGAAGCAAGATAGAGATATAAAAGTATATATTTTTGATAATGGTTTCTCATTCGCCAAAAGGTCAGATTGTTAACTCATAAGTCAAAATTAGAGAGGGACGGATTCTTTAATGATCCTGACTCATCATTCTTTGCCTTGTTCAGATTTGAACCAGCTTGTTTGGGAGACAAAATACTTAACTTAACTTCAAACACATCATTTTGGTGTATAGTGGTGTATAGTATAACAACTATGACACGCACTGATATGGAAAAAACAATTGTTAGTATATGCATTTATTGGTTCTGAAGAGGGTGATCCCAATCTTCACAACAACAAACATATTTGTGATTTGTGTAATATGTTAAGTAACCCCTCTAAACAGAACATCATAGCCCAGCGTTGTAGAAACGGGGTTCACTTACAGTAAATCAAGTGCTGGGTTCAACAAAGAGCATGAGTACTGTGCGCCCTTCATACCCAAACCAAACTCATCTACTATTGTATTTCCAACGTGTTGTCTCAATTCAGTGACTGTGTAAGAATGTTTTTTTGTATTACCATCACAATCCATTGGGAATGAGCAAACGAGAGACAGTTGAAGCAGTGGCACATGTAGCAGAATAATGGGTTAACGACGGAGCAACCACCCATGAAAAGGTAGGACACAGCCCAACCAGAGAAAACCACTCTGAAACCGCTTATATTAACAATTTAAATCAGGATTCCCAATGCAAATGAGTGTGGAGAGACGCATGAAATATCAATCAACCCGGGCGGCGTGGCAAATCGTTCAATCTCACGAGAAGTCCATATGAGTTTCTCATGAGACTCTCGAGCTACTCGTGAACTCTCAAGGTTGTAGTATAGCAATCAATAAAATCTCATGAGAAGCCCACGCTGATAGCTCATGAGGTATCTCATGAGATTTTTGAGGGATTGCTACGTTGCCTGTTACTGTGTTGTTTGATGGTGAATATTGGTAAAATAAAGAAATCCATTTTGTGGACGCAGTGTTTTTATAGCGGGTGAAAGGATCTTTCGCAACCATTTTATCACCGCTGGTGTGTGGTTAAATATGATATTTTCCCAAACAGTGTCATTGACGTATATAGGATTCTTCTTGTTACTATTTTCGCACCAACTGCAGGGCTTTATTAGGAAATCGAGCACAAACATAGAGAACTGCCCGTATATTTGCGTTTCAAGAAAAACATCTATAATGGTTGAGCTGGAGAAAACCAACCGCTGCATGACCAGCATCGAGCTGACACAAGCAAAGAAATCGAAAAGGGCGAAGTTGAACAGAAATATAGAATACACCTTTAGAGTGGGAGGGGTGTGCTGAAAGAATGACACGAGGATCATATTCTTGCTAAAAACACTCATTATAGTTATGGCATAGGTGTACTAGGGCAGACCTAAATGGTACATCTTGATCCGTTATCCTGTTATTGAAGTATGATCCTTCTTTTTTTATCGAAACTTGCGAAATCTGCTGTGCGCGCAAATCAAACTACAACGCTAATCTGGTTCTCATCCTTTAGAAGTCGTTTTGGGGGTTCTCTCGTAGAGCGTAGGAAATGTACGTTCGCGCAAGTAGATCTGTAGATCTCAGAAGGAAGGACAAAACTTGGTATGTCCATCAGTCGAGAAGTGCAATTTCTCGAAAAAAAAACATTGAGGTTTTCTTGCGAAACTTACTTTGACTATAACTACCAGGAAAATGGCATTGAAGAGCACGCCGTGTGCAGTAATGACGTACTCCACACATTGCAGAATAGTGTCAAACACGTTCTGAGACAAACCAAGCGGGTAAATCATCTGAAGAGTCAAAGAACGTAGAATCTACCTTTCACCAACAAAGACTGAGAATGACACAACCATCACACATACACAGACAAAAAACCGCAATATGTAGCGAGCGATCTCTTATTGTCTTATTATTCCCCGGCAGACAAGAGAGTGTACAGATCACGCAGATGCGCAGCCGCGCATCACACAACGTACGGATGTCAACACCATTCGATTTTGGCAAATCACAATGCCATGAGACAAAACAGATCATTGGGTAAAGTAAACCGTGCGCGCTGGACTATATATCCGTATCTTAGTTTTTCTGTTTCCGAACAAAGCTCAATCTTTTCATATTAAAAAAATGTAGGGCACGTTTACAAATTCCTCATTGTCAACTCGTTCTATCTTTAGTGAATGCAAAGCATTTAAACTTCTGTGATTGCCGGAATCGAACCTGCTAGCAAAAAAATGGTAGCAGGACGCTAAAAACTGTGCTATTAGAGCCCATATGTATATACAAAGCGAAAAGTAAGACATACAGTAACCTCTCGCCTTTCTGTTGGCGACGACTATAGAAAAATGCTTATTTGCTTATTTCCTCACACAGAGATGCTTCGTCAGTGATTACTGTTAGTTTTTAAAGTTCAAAGAAAAGACACAGCAGTAGCCTAAAGAAACTACTCACTATCCACATTAAAGCGTTAGACACGACTTCCTACTCGGTAGGAGCTACCATAATATCAACAAGGTAGTTGAGTGAATAGAGTTCTTGGTTTAATCTATATTGAAATCGTTTTGTTCTGTTCGACAGGTGCGGCAATTACGTCAAACAAAAAACACGAAACAGGGAGGTCTGCATTACGTTAACTAGTAATTAAGAGATTTAAAAACCAGTCGAGAACTAAACGGTATGGTAATGCATCTCCCCAGTGTACTCAATTGATAATTTTCGAGAGATTGCATTACCCTGTGGAAGCGCATCAACTAGTGAAAGAAGGGTGATCAGAAACCCAGTACATGTTGCTCGCTCGAGAGTACGCAGAAACATTTCTGGATCATGGCTAGTGAAGATTTTAATGTTAAAATGTATTACATAACGTAAAATCGTTTCAAGCTCGTGTGTTCAGCTTGTTATGACGTGAACTTCATTTATTTTCCCCACCCATCGGAAAGTCTTCGGTGCATCGTAGGAGTGATGGGATGAATGTAAATTAATTGTCATTTGAAATTAAAATTACACTTTGTAGGGAGAAATTGAAGGCATTTGAATAGCTGAGCCATTACGCTCATGAGGAACTCACCTCAGAAACATAATTTCACCTTCAAGTGACCAAGAATGACATTTATCTCTCCCGTCTCCTTGCAACTTTCTGATCTTACTTTAATTCTCCAAATGGGGTCCGCTTGAAATGGATTTCAGCCGACTTACAATGATTAGCTATCACGGGAAGAAAATCACACACATTTGGTTATGTATACAAATTCTAGTAAGAAATGAACATTTTCAAGTGAAACTTCAGAAGAGTTCCATGCATAGATGGATTATTCAAATTGTAACCATCTGACCCATTAAGCAGCAAGAAAAAGTTTTGTGGGGAAGAAGTCAAAATGAGATGTAACGCAGTTTAGGTTCCACATGTGTGAGAAATGGAGCCATTTTCAGATAATCACGGGTTTGCACACAAATGATAAAACCTTTTTTAATCACGGGTTTGCACACAAATGATAAAACCGTTCGGTTCTCTCAGAGCATCCGGACTATATTCCAGATCAACAAACACCAATTGAAGTGATAAAATTTGTTTGGGATGAATGTCAGCTGTTCGACACCACTTTCCTTTATGTAGAGCTTTTCCATTTCCCAGATGGTTCAATTATGATTACATCACCAAAAAAGACATCGCTGTTTTTTAACATGCGTTTGTTACACCTGCATTAAAAGAAGTGAAAATGTTCAAGGCCGCTGTGGGCGGCCATCAACGACCTTTATTAGAAGCGCCCCTTCTGGGCACGTAACTTGTTTTCCCATCGGACACCGATGTATCTACTGGTATTCGTCTGTCTGTTGTTTGAAATTGGTTATGTTCTACAAGACTACAAGAGTCACAGCTGAATAATTGTGCTGGTAACTGTAACCTCACTCATTCTTCTAAATTGCGTAACTTATCTCGACCAAAAAGCGGTACCGCTGAGAGGGGAATGGTAGCAGCTACAGAAGATTACTAGAACAGCAATTCTGAACTCAGAACAAAACTTTAAGAAGATTAGTTCGTACCATTTCTAGATATACCGCAGTGTTTTCTAATGTGTTGGAGCTAGGGCAATATGCAAGGTTCTATATTCATGTTCTTTTCGACAGTTGCATCAATAAGGTAAAAGAAAAAAATCTTAAACAGGGAGGTCCGCATTACGTTAATAAATGATTAGATTACCTAAAATCAGTTCAACAACTCAACATTTTGGTCATGCCACTCCCTAGTCTACTCAATCGATTACGTTTTAGAGAGCGCATAAATCGGTCAAAGAACTTGGTGAGTGAATATGATTCGTTTGAAAGTACGTGGAAACATTTGCTGTACAATGTACTACTTTCCTGAACAAGACTAACAGTTATTTCAGAAGGGTGTGTCAGAATGATTTTTAGTAATTCACTTTTTCCGTCATGATGAATCGCTCATCAAAAACTGAACTTGAACTCTTCTAGATGACTGGCTAGATTGTCTAACATCGCTGATAATTTTCAATATTGTTATTCCATAAAATTTCAAGTCTTGGTATTGAACAAATCATTTCGTACATTTAAATAACAAATCTGTAGTTTTCATCCTAGAAAACAGGTGGAAACGCAAATTGTAAATGACGCAACACTACACAGAGTGAACTCGATACGCTGAAAATAGATTAGAACTGTATGTTCCACTAGGAGTAGATGAACATTCATCTAATGTCAGTACCCGTCCCGAATCGTGCACGAGCGGTTTATATACCTATTGATCCGGCTAGCAGACATGCAACATCTAAATTGGCACACATTCTATTAAAAAGGTTTTGGTAGACTGTAATAAGTTGTAGAGAGTAACAGTATAAAAGTAACAGTATAGAGAGTATGTCCGAAGAACAGATGGGTTTCCGAAAACAGTATGGTACCGTCGACAACATCCACATCGTTCGTCACGTGATCGAAAAATCTCGGGAATATCGACTTCCATTGTTCCTGTGTGCAGTCGACTTGGCCAAAGCCTTTGACAGTGTCAAACACTCTTCCATATGAACGTCGCTTGAAAAGATCGGTGCTCATCCTCAACTGGTCAAAGTTCTTCAGAACATTTACACTTCTGCCGTCAGTATAATTGAGGTCAAAGGAACGAAGATAGAGGTCGATATCAAACGAGGAGTTCGTCAAGAAGATGTGATTTCTCCACGTCTCTTCACACTGGTCCTGGATCTGGATCTCCGCAAAATTGATTGGTCTTCTGCGGGACTGCGAGTGAATGGTCAACGCCTCACCCACATCATGTTCGCTGACGATTGCTTGTTGTTCGCTCCGAACAAAAAAACGCTAAGAAGAATGATGGCGGAATTCTCAGATGCATGCAGTGAAGTCGGACTGAATATAAATCCGAAAAAGTCCGAGTACTTGAACAATCAGAACGACAATACTCCTCTGAAGTTTCGCGGTTCTGAACTTCATCCAAAGTCCGATGTCAAATATCTTGGTGTCACTGTTTCCGTCGATGGTGATTGGTCGGAAGAGATGAAAAGGAGAATTTCCTCTGCATGGGCTGGTTTCAACGCATACCGAAGTATCCTGAAGGCGAAGTCGTTCCCCATGAGTATGAAGCGGAAACTTTTCAACTCTGTCATCTTGCCGCGCCTTCTCTATGGTTGCGAATCCTGGGCCGTGTCGAAATCATCCATGAACCAACTCCGTGTCGTGCAACGCAAAATGGAACGAGCCATACTCAACATCCATCCCCAAGATCGCCTTTCGAGTACCGTAATCCGCGGAATTACTCGATTAAAGGATGTAGCTGAAGAAGCTGCCGGTCGTAAACACAATTTTGCTTACAGACTGGCCCATATGTCCCCTGAACGTTGGTCCCTCGTGGCTTCCGAATGGCGCCCGTTCAATCGAAAACGGGTGCGTGGCCGTCCAATGGTCCGTTGGCGTGATGAGCTTGTCGAAGCAGTTCGCAGTTACAACAGAACTGTAGGAAGAGGCGGCATTATCCGTGGCGAAGATATATTCCTAGCGTGCAGAGACAAAGATATCTGGAGGGCAGTAAAGGAACACCATTTCGTAACGATTTGTGATCTAATAAATCTTGAAATCTTGAATCTTGAAAATTCACTTTTGTAGCGGTCGAGACGAGATAGTGTGTAGGTTAGAGAGATGCTTACCTTCTCAGCCTATCTACGGCATCACTGACCTAAATGCTCTCAGAATTACAGTAGAAAAAACAAATGAATAATCACAGAGACCAACCACCTGGCCGATAGAAAAATCGAACACAAGCTAAGGAAAATATGGTAAATGATAAACATTACACTACCAAAAAAATCTAAGTTGCAAATGTTCTAAGAGATCAGAACAGATTTAGATAATCACAGGGTCGCACAGGAATAATAAAAGAAATTCGGTCCTTCCTAAGCATCCGGTCTACGTTCCGGCTGTTTGGCGTTCAACTGCTCAGTGCGACTTCCTTTTTATTTATATATATATATATATATATATATATATATATATATATATATATAATTCTCACAGTCCCCAGGTGGCCCGTCACATTACGATGTTGATATCGTCAATAAATACTACATTGCTGGACACAAAAAAGTGTTTTGTTTTTTCGCTGGTGAGGTCCGCATGCCATAACTCATATCAGAATGGCTTGTCAGTGATCGTTGTTTGGCTGTTGAATAAAAGATTAAAAAAAGCAAGAAAGAAAGATTAATTGCCAACCAGTGAAAAAATAATGTCTTTTATGTTCGGGCTACAACCAAGTCGGAAAGAAACGATTTTTTTTATTCGAATAGATTCGTATTTAAACTTCTCATTTTGTTCGCTGATAAAATGATTCTGTTCTGTGCTGCGGGTGGAGCAATTACGTGAAACAAAAAACTTGAAACAGGGTGGTATGCATTACGTTAATCAGTGATTATGTGATTTAAAAATCATTCAAAAACTCAAAACTTGGTCGTGCGACTCCCCAGTGTACTCAATCGATTACCTTTTTTGAGCAAGCGTGAATCGGTGAAAGGACTTCGTATGGGAATGTTGTTCGTTTGAAAGTACGCAAAACTAAATTGGCTGTAAAATTCACATTTTTCCCATATTAGATTCTTCGCAGTTACTTTAGAAGGGGCTCAGTAAAAAATTTCGTGTAGTTTCATTCCACTTAATATCATCGAAAACACTGGACAAATAAAGTACACCTAAGACGTTACCCATAGCAAAAGAGAACGAGAGTTGCACTGGTTTCACAGTTGAAGGGACCGTTCCTCTTTAATTTGAAGGTACGAGCTGATTAGTCGATATCGTTCACATTAAAAAACGACAATCATACATATAGCGGTCAACTTCCTGTCTTGCTCCGTGTTCTCGAAAATGCGGCGCGACCACGCGCACGTACTAACACCGCCAAGTTCACCTACGTAAAATTACAGAACCATATTCAAAACATGGCCAAAATTACCACTATGAAAGCTGTGGAGAAATATTGGTGAATATCGTGAAAACTACAACGCAGTATGCTGCATTACAGTAATCCAACTCCTGTTGACTTCTGTTTTGTTCCGCAATAATGTGGTTTTCTGAACTCTCTTTACGTAAGGTATCAGAATAATATCAATCAGAAGAATATCAGAAAGCTCTCATACGATGCCAATATGCAAGTTTGCAAGAAATAATGTTGAATATGGAGAAAAGAATAGAATACCACCGTTTAAATTTACCTTTGAACACTGTGTAAGCAGACTCTTTGTCTGGGCTGGAGACTTCGAAGGCCAGTGCTCCCAGTAAGAACTGCCAAATTCTGAAAAGACAAGATTGTACCGTTAATTTGTACATTCTGACCTTTGCTTGCATCAGACTCATACATATCACAAACCTTGCATGTAGGTTTTAACACACAATCCCCTGGGATGTTTTACCATAGTATATTGCAGAGTTTCAGTTAGTGCAGCGTTAAACAAATATGTGATCTATATGCAATATGTTTATACTATCATTACTTTATTGTACAATTTTCTTCAATAATTGTCAACGCAAATGTGATTCCGTTCCGCCAACGAACTCCCCACAATGTAAAAGAGAACGGCAACGAGCAGCTGCAACGAGAATATCGACTGGCTGAACTCGGGACGGGCACATAAGAATTTTTGACACCCGTCTCGTATTTATTATAGAATCAGCTCAGTAAAGTGCAACTATTCATCAAAGAACTCTAATTTACTTGTTAGGTCTCATAGTGAAAACTGACCTGCTGAACATAAATCCATAAGAAATGCTCGTCGGTGTCACTGTTTGAAAGCAAAGTGAACATATGGCAATCACACAGAGAAGGAAACATCTGAAGCAGAACAACTTTTATTGAATAAATTACAGAGTTGAATTTTGAAGATTCCATGAACTAAATTTTTTTTTGATTCCGATCGGTCTTTGCCATAAAACGTTCAAGAGCATTCCATGAAGTACTTGACATTTGCGTAGTATGCATGGCATTCGACTATGAGTGAAACGTGAGACGCCGCGACATGTCGTTGCCGAATCAGTTTTAACGGTTGTTTATCAGCCTGCGTCTCCTCAAAACATGTGCTATTTTCATGAGTAAACCTTGTCACGGCAGCGACATATTGGTGCTGTCTCAATTTTGACTCAGTCGGCGGGGGCCGACTCAGTGAATTCTCAGAGGACAGACGCTCATCAGAAGTTGGTGAGATAAAGGTTATTGAGAGTGACCATTCCTTCGCTGGAGTTTGCTAGCCAGCATATTTCGCAGGTCTCAACCAAAATGAAACAACAGAATCGAACTACGAACAAGCCGGGATGGATCAAAATCTACCAAAAGAATTTGTTTCTGAAAATGCGAACCGTCTCATAGGGTATACGAGATATTGAAACCATACTATTCCTAGATATTGGTTAAATTGGAGTTTTCCATAAAAGAATTTTCTGTTGCAGCTCTTATTTTACTACCTATTTAGTTTCCTCCATTTGTTAGTCCTTCCCCATATGCACAGAGCAATTAGATAAAACTGCATTTCAACGCCTAGCGACCAGGCATGTACGAAGAAACGGTAGGCAGATAACTGCAATCAATCATTTTCATTTTAATGTGTAGCCAAATAACTGGGAAATATAATACTTTACCTATATTAAAGATAAGGCACAGGTAGGCAGAGAGAAGAATAAATTTTGATCAGCTGAATGTTATAGGTACGTTGTGCTATGGTCGTCACCAACGGGGAGGCGGAAGGGTACTGTTTATATCTATTTCCGCTGTGGACAGACACATGTCTTTGATTCCGAAGCTTCACGCCCATCTTCTCTTGTAGCGCAGTGGTTAGCGCCCAGCTACGAGTCTTTTGCTCGCAGGTTCGATTCCAGCGAGAGTGAAAAGTTCATAAATTTGGCACCTTCTAATCTGTTGATTGTTTGTAGAGGTCTTATTATAAGCGAAAAGAAGCTGTATTGTTAACGTTCGTATTGACTGTGACGGTTGTTCAAAACTCCGAAATGTGATGATATCTCTCTGCGCTTCACACATTCTCCGGTACAAGTCTTGAAAATTAGTGCGCAAAGCGAGAGACGCAGAATGAGATCAAATTTCCACAATGTTCTAGCTAACCACAGCAGGTATGAAAACGAGTTCTTATAATCTAGTTAGAACGAAATGTAGACTAATAGATGCATTCTCTCCTGATCCCAGTAACCCGTGTTTTCAAAGTACGACTGCATATTCGAGGTGAACGAAAGACACCATTTGAGGTCAACGGATATATTTATGTGGTCCGCTATGAAAACAGGAAAATATCCAACTGAAATTTAAAAAAAAAGTCAGTTCCGTAGTTGTGAGCGTGCTTGAAAAATAGATCATAGTCAATAATAATAATGATAACAAAAATACTGAAACATTTGTGGATTTTTGGTATTTTTCAACGAGGCCGAATAATAAACTAAATTAGGCGGAGATTTTGAATCTGGTCATGAGTATTGCACAGCGTTTCCTGACATTGCCGTTGCTAGTATAACTGACATACCAATATATACAAAAAGACAGACAAGATAGAAAAATGGAACGATGCGTCTCAAACGTCTTTCGTAGAATTTAGCTGCCATAGTAGTAGTGAATGTATCTCGACTGAGTATCATACTCATTAGAAAACCAGACAGAACGAAGAACCTAAAAATAAAGTTCAATATGTTTCGCCTTCATTCAGAAGTTCTGTTTTTGAGTGTTACACCCTTGCTGAGCACGGAAAAGCTCAATTGAGGGTCCACCATACGTTTCACGCTGGTTTACTACGTCACCTACATTTATGAAGAAGAAATCATACGTATTGGTTCAAGTGGGCGTCAAGATAAACTTATTCAATACGCATGATGTGTTATAGCTCTGCATGGATGTGAAACTCAAGCGTGAAAAGCAAGACCCGACCTAAACATTGGTGCTTAGTGAACACACCAAAAGACGTGAGTGAGACAAGAACACTGTGAGATTTCTGAAATGATGTATTCTTCAAATACTTACATATCAACGCCAATAAAACCTAGTGGAAACCAGGAGGGTGTGAAATATTAGAACAAATAGCACGGCGACGCCTCGGATTCCCTGCAGGTCTTCTCGCTTCATATTCTGTTGTTCTGATAATGGATTAGTGAACAAAAAAACAAACGAAACTGAAGAAACCAAATCTGAACCAGCTGTTTGGGCACAGATCTGAAATACATCAAAGTATGACAAAAACTAAAGTGATAGAGATATTCTGTATGGTTGTGGTTTTGTGGATTGGCTGTTTGAACTTTGTTTTTCAGCTGCGGTCAAATGTGTACAGGAACAGATGAGCATTGTTGTAGTTTGATCTCAATGAACGCCATAATTCACAAACTCCGACAAAGAAGCAACTCGATCAAACTCAACGCAACAAACACATTACACAGTTAGCCTCGCTTCGGAAAAAGCCAGTCATGTACTTTCATTATTTATATTTCATTCTTTTTACGGAATGGTTGACTATGTAAAAGTCCCAGTGACAGTGAAAAGGACTATACCTGTGTAGTTTGTGGAGAAAAAAATGAACGTTGCAAGTCTGGAAGCTGATTGAAATCTTCAAAAACACTTCGCTCGCGTTCGCCACACAATAGAGATAACATCGAAGTTAGGGGTAGTTTGTGAACGGGCAATCTACGGATGTTGTAGTCTTATCTCTCCACATTGTGCATTTTTCGCAATAGACAGGGATCGAACTACTGACACAGCATAACAAACTGCCATCATCTCTGTGGCAATCACTAGTATTTTTTTAGTTTTCCAACTTTCAATCTCATTCTCTCGAGTTTTTCAGAAGTTCATCTGTTTTTTTTTTGCTAGTATGTTAATCGGCGAAGACTTGAAGAACAACACAGATCACAAAACATACCGGGAAACATGCGGGGTGTACTCTGCCTAAAGCCAGTGAAACGATGTCGAACAAAAATGTGCCGTATGATAATAAGAACCACCAGTGAAAAATAATGGATACTTCGGTCTTTTTTCAGTTACTTCATGTCCGATTTCCTCTTCGGCCGGCTTTAAAGGCGTACTCAATTACAAAACGGTTGGACTACGATAGCCCTGCTTTGAAGAAACGTTCAGGTGATAAAGCATCGGACTATATTTGGTAGCAGGGCATTTATAGCTTTCGTCAACTCAAACTCAAACGGATTTGCTCACACAAAACTGTGTTTAATTTGCAGTCTAATGAGAGTGTGCACAGGTCAGAGATGGGAAACGGTCTCAGCCGGTCTGCGCCCTCATTGACCTTCACGTTCCCCAATATTCAACAGAAAATAAATTCGATGAAGTGTTGTTATTCTATTTTCAAACCTAAACGACGTTTCCATCATTCGATTCACACACTCTTCTCTTCACACCTACTAAATTACCCATTTAGACTGGTAGATAGTATCAAGAAATGGAAATTACACCTGTTTATTGAGAAACACATGCTATCCAAATATCTGAACTGTTACTATCATAAGGAATGAGCTTAAAACAACCCGTTGATATAAGAAACATAATTATAGGCTCAACTACGAATAAAAACTAAGTTTATCTGCAGAAATTAGTTAACTGCCACTTTAGTTTACATAATGGGGTTTGATTAACACAAGTTACAGGCGACTCGCGATGTTTGAGGTAATAACTGTCAGTATAAAATATAACAACAAAATGAAATGGTAGTAATAATAAGATGAATAAGATACGATGATACGATAAGACTTTATCGATTACCAGTTTCCATTTCCTCTACGGTTTCGCGTTTCGATACGTGTGCTGAACATCCAACACCCATTACATTTCCCACATTTACAGGGCGTCTGGAACGAGTTAAAGTATTTCTATGATTATAAAAATGAGCTTAGTAAAAGTTGTACTCAGAATTAAATTTTCAAACTTTTAACTAATTTTTGCCTGAACTAAATTATATATTACCATCCAAAACGTGACACAAAATTTTTTTCTTAACAAATAACCTCATATTTGAGTTTATTTGATCTAAAAACAACCACACGTAATTACAGAAAGCAATGTTTATGATGTGCAAACTGGGCCAATCGTTCGCAATTTTTGAACCTTTACACATAACTCACTCTATCCAATTCAATCATTTTCTCCAAAATCAATTTGGTCGCTTCCTTCGATAGATTTTCATAGGCAGGACTGTTCTGAAGAGCCTTCACTTGTTCGATCAGCTCCATTTTACCGATAATTTGATGCTGAAACAAGGACCAATTATATCAAAATGAGCTCGATTGGGAAGTATTTGGCTAATCGCTCTAGAAAAATAAATTGTGTGGTTTCCAATTTTCTTGAGAAACGCAAATTACACGTCAGAAAATATTTTCGATCCAATGGGATATTCAATCTTCCATAGAATGGTTAGAAAACAACTCCATACGGTTCATGTTGCTCTCTTGATGGTTTGTATTTTGATCCTCTGTGTTTTAGTCAAAGTTAGTGAATTATAGCGTTTGTCGAGGCAAAACTACAACAAAGAATTGGTCTTTCTCCGCTACAAAAAAAATTAGCTCCTTTCTACCTGAAGTGTGCCCATGGAGTACTGTATGGACCATTCGAGAACAGTTAGACGATCTAGATAGTTGATGGCAGAGGAGAGCAGAAGTTCCTCGCAATCCATCATCACTTGTTCAAATAGGAACCGATCGGCCAGTACAATAATGAACGGAATAGACGCAACTGAAAATACGATGAAGTATAACTATATAACACCACTCCATAACTGAAGAAACTCTATGGCGTTCGTTTTTTTACTGCAAAAATTCACAGTGTGTTGCCCTATGCGGTGTGTTTTTAACTTTATCTCGTTCATTTTCGGTTGAAGTTCGTAAATCAAACTAAAATTAAGATCAGGTCACCGGCTTGAGCTTATAATTACGCCAAGCTCAAATATTATTCTTATAAAATAATAATAATAGTAATATTATTTATTACACCAAAGAGTAATAACGGAACATAGACTAAGCTCTTTGAATTACCACATTTGAAAGAAATGAAAAAATATATACGTTTTTGCTTGTTTTCGAAATAATGGTTTGCGACGATGGTAGAAGTTAAAAGGTATAAATATGATGTGAATTGTGTTGTGAAAGTCGTCTGTCACAAACTAGTAGTTGTTGAATAATGGTTACTCTTTGGGTACTATTCGATTCCACTCTTACATACAGTATTATTTGTGAACTTATCCCACCTGTAATTTTCTTTTTTGACGGATATACCACTAGCATAAGTTCGTGGAAATGTTCATAGGGAACATCGAGTTGTTTAGCAGGAAGTCCGGACAGTTCGTCAATTGACTCATTTGGTTGGAAACAAATGGCCGAGAAATACGGAGAAATCAGCGACAGGTACTGAAATTATGAATGAACGTTGTGTTTCGTGAATCTAGATAAAAGTTGTTCCAAAGTTTACTAAGTTGTTCCAAAGTTTACTGTGCATTTTCTGCCCAACGTCGTTGATGTGATGAAGAAAGTATTAGAGCTTTCATGTCCCTCAACACCACTGGTGTACAAAACATTTTGACAGAACCCGACTTTCACTGGGTGAAACATAAGATGTATCATGAAAAGCCTGCGTTCTAAAGCCTGATCGTTGCGTTCATCATACAAAACATACATGAAATGCTTACCTTCGAGTTGACGAACACTTTTCCCTCATCAGAAACAAAGACCATGTCGGCCTCCCTGTACTGCGAGGTCAAGTCGTAGGTGAAATTGATTGATTTTCTGAAAATGATTGATAATGTGACTTATCACTAACTTAATTACTTATTAAGTTAAAAATATTTTCACTCTATTCCAGATGACGCAACGCCGAAGATCGAAGTCGTTTTTGAAGTGAATACAGTATTTTCAACAAGAAGAGCTAGTTTGATGTGAACAGAATTTGTGAAACAAGATGGGTGTGGGCATGAAATTGAACGCATACTTTGAATGGACTTAGATTCGTTTATCGTTTCTGTTTTTCAGATGGTGGGTCACCAGGTACTTTTGCCAATACTTTACGCCACAAGAGAAACCGTAGTATACGCTGTCTCTCCGTCCATTTAACTTGTGTACACATTTCCTAATATTTCCAGCGGTACTAATAAAGAGAGGGGTTCAAAACTGTATTCAAAAGTTTGTAGGCTTACTGTATTGAATCTCGATTGGTTGACACCGACTATAAAGCGTTCCTCCCTCACCTGTATCCAACTGTTTTATGAACCGTCAGAGTTACTTGCAGACGGAGTTTTTTCTCCTCCCTCGGAACGAGTTTCTTCAAGTCTTCCTCTTCTATATTGAACAAGAAAGATTCTTTTCCTTTAGTGAACAAGTGTGATTTGAACTGAAAAAAAACTTATATTTAATCACCAATCACAACTGTAGGGTTTGCTTTTCCAAAACAACACTATCCTGTTGGTCAATTGCACAGTCACGTGAAACATGTTAAACACAGCAGAACTCTGAAACGTGCAATAGCAGAGTGCACGATGCCTCATTAGAATGCTGATTTTACGTGACTATTGAATTAACTTCTAGTGTATACGGTGTATGTATCCTCATCCTACTGTGTTTGTAGTTAAAGAGACCGTACCTCTTTAATGTGCATTGTAGGTAATTTTTGTTTTGGCCATGTTTTGAATATGGTTTTGTATTTTTATGGACGATTTGAAAATTTTGTACGTAGGTGAACTCGGCTGTGTATGTACGTGCGCGTGGTCGCGCCGCATTTTCGAGAACACGGAGCAAGACAGGAAGTTGACACCTATATGAATGTTTTGGTTTTCAATGTGAACAACATCGACTTATTAGCTCAAACCTCCAAACTAAGGAGGAACGGTTCCTTTAAATCCCGTTGCATTTTGGTCGAATTAGTATATTACGGTGGGAATAAAGGGTCCAAACTACAATTGAGATTCACTCTCTATACGTGTATACATGTTTCACTCGTAATACTACTACACCGAAAGTTACGCACGCATTACGACAAAAACCGAGCAGCATCAACTACACGCAAAGTACAAGCGAATGAAGAGTATATTGTAAATTAAAAACAGTTTTTCATTCTGTTGTGACATGATTGCTCTCAACAAAAACAAGTTGGAAAAAGTTTTATTTTAGTTGTAGTTAGGTCAAACCGATGATTCTGTCGTTACACATTTTACTGAACTTATCCTGGTAACAGAAAATGTGGGAAACAAACATGTGAATAGCTGAATATCATGAATTTGAAAGAATAATAAGTTGGAACCTACTTTCTTGGTGATTTCCACATCTTCATCGTTTGTTATTCGAACGTCTATGTTCATCCAAATCTTGGGCATACTAGTTTGGAACTATAAACAAGAGAATTACATGAACTGACTGACTACCATTGAACAAAATTCCACAAGCATACAGTAAAGCGTATCGTGCCGTCAAAGTGATAATTTTTCGAACGGTGATGAGCTAGGTGTTCGCAGCAAAAGTATTTAAATTGAAGGAAGGAAGAAAATAACAAATATACTTTAAGTCCTAACACATGAAAGAGAATTTGTACGTTTTTCATGAGTCGCTAGCGACATTTATCTGATCCAAAACCGACAGGTACTTTGGTCCGTTTTCTTTTCCAGTCTCAAAAAAGAAGCTTGCTTTACGGAGAGGGAGAGACATTAAAAAGAGCGAGAGAGAGAGAGAGACAGAGACAGAGACAGAGACAGGGGAAGAGAGAGAGAGAGAGAGAGAGAGAGAGAGATAAATATAGAGAGAGGGGGAGAGAGAAAGAGAGAAAGAGAGAAAGAGAGAAAGAGAGAAAGAGAGAAAGAGAGAAAGAGAGAAAGAGAGAAAGAGAGAAAGAGAGAAAGAGAGAAAGAGAGAAAGAGAGAGAGAGAGAGAGAGAGAGAGAATTGGAGAGGGCAGATGGGGAGTAATATGCGTGCATGTGTTCCCACCTTGAACGGAATGAATACAGAGCACGGCAAACATTTCCTATTCGTCACGTGTTCTGTTCTCCATCTCCTGTAAAGAAAATATGTTAAACATTGCTGATGACTGTGAAGAAATAGCGCTGTGCTAACGACATTTTCTCTCATTTACTCTCATTTACACCGCGACACGTTAGTTCGCACCCCCCCCCCCCTCTGTTCTCTCTCTCTCTCTCTCTCTCTCTCTCTCTCTCTCTGTTCTCTCTCTCTCACTCTTTATTCTACTTTTTCTCTACGCTCTCTTCCGCTTTCCATAATATTTTTTCTCCTTTTGTCCTCTCTACTTTCTTTCTTCCTCTCTGCCTCTCTATCTATCTCTCTGCCTCTGTGCTTCTCTCTCTCTCTGCCTCTCTCCGTCTTCCACTCTCTCGCTCCTGCTGCGTTTTCTCTCAGATGTATAAATAACTCTTCTCCATTCGCTCAACTAGTAGGTACAACAGCTCAGCTCGACAATAACTATATTGTGATGGAGTACCTACCAAGGCATGTCGAACAGTTTGAAGAGTAGATCACTGGAACTAGCAGTCCATTCCTGGAATTTTGAGACGGGCTTCACATTGAAGGAAGTTCTCTGGGTCATGGAGAGGGGAACCGATATAGGCATCAGGGGCAGCAGTTGGGACATACTGGAAACAGACAATGAAAATGAGACGAAACAAAGAAAAAATGGTAAAAACAAGAGAAGAGAAAGAGAAAAACTGCGATATTTTGATGTGACCAGCGACAAGTGATGAATATCATCTCTTTCATGTTAAATCTTAAATGGGGTGTATAGTGAATAGAGTGAGAGAAGGTAGAGAGATAGAGAGACGATCGTAGAGAGAAAGGACAGGGAAAAAATTAGTGAAAAAAGCGTATAACGTATTTATATATAATGTAACAATAAACTGTTGAAGGATTTTTCGTTCAGTATTTATCTGAAGTTTAATAATGTTTTTCGTTGTTAGTTGCAAAAGTCGTTAGTTCTCAAACAAAATCATTCAGGAATCATATTTATTTGGAAACATTTCCTGGATGAGAACAAAGGTATCTCAACCCCGTATCAGCAAGATATAATAGAGTATAATGACCTTACCTTCTCAACCAACACCCATCCTAATTACAAAACAGCCTATATTCAAACTACTAACAGAAAAATGGTGGAAACATTGAGAAAATACGAAAGGTCACAATATTTGCAGCAGAACATTAGTTTTTTTTTCCCTTCTCCTTAATTATGTATTTTGTTAAGACAGTAAATATTTTGTGTGTATTCCATCCGCGTATAACCATAGGTCTGCACAGCTAGTTTTCCTTTCTATTGATTTTTTAGCAAGAGGACACACTTACCCCCTCTCTCACGGCACTTTTCTAGTTTTATTACTCACTTTTTATAAACCAATGTGAAGAAATAGGTAGACTATTTTTTCTAACATTAAGCAGGTTAATATAACATTAGGCAGGTTATTTTTTCTAAGATTAAGCAGGTTAAATATATGATTTCTTAAAAAATGTGCATTGAATAACTGCCTTAATTATAAAAACTTTTATGTGGTTGTTTCTACGTACAAGCAGGACCAGTTAATTGTTGGATGGACAACTTGTAGTCAAACATTATGATAATGCTTATTTTCACCCATCACGTTTTGATTATTGGTTGTATCGAAAACAAAACTTACTGCGACAAACAGATGGAAAAATAAAGTATAAAGTAGTCAAACAAAATCGGATCGTTATTGAACTATCAGACTATCACTATTGGAGTTTTATTACTCATTTTTATAGACAAAAGCAAAGAAATAGCTAGAGTAATTTTCGCCCAGAGATAGTATGTTTCAAAAATGACTACAAAGGATGAACATTTCATCTTATCATGTTCTTCATGTTTTCGCTCAGTGAACGTGTTATACGATTGTTTTCACGCGTTACGCTAATCATTTGAAATGGAACTTTCCAGACAGTAACGTCTCGAATCGTCAGTTGAATTCAATTTCCGTGCACATATGAGCGCCCAAGGAAGTATCAGCGAAGAAGAGGTCTGTTCATTTGATTTCGCTCAGCTGTTGTTCTGTTTGCTGTGTTTGTACTTTGATCTTGATGCGTTTTCGCGGTAACTCGAAAATTGTGCTGTAGATGCTGATCAAACTACAGCTCATGAACGGTACATCGTATTGCTTGGAATAATACTAGTGGCCTTCTTCCAAATGTTTCTCCTTTTCTACGCACCCATGATCACTTACAATAAGAAAAGTTCGAGTTAGGGTTTTTGTGAACAAATGTATCTTGACACAAATGAATTTTCTTCAAATGAAATAACCTCAACAATTATAGTCTGATTCTGCTATAGCTCGAATGCGTGAAATGAAAGGTGCACATTAACTACTGTTCTATGATCTTTCACGTGATATTTTGCTTCATTTCTGGTATATTTCAGCGTGTACTCCTCGCCACCCTCAAGTCAGTAGAAGACATACACAGATTGCGTGATACCCCCCAGTGGGAGAAACTTTCTCACGAAGCCTTGTGGATACTCCTTCAACGAATGATGAACGAAACAAAAGTACGTTAGCATTTGTTGGTTCATCCTTCCGGAATAGTACCGAGAAAAAGAAGCACTATACGCGACGTATAAGTTCATATAGGGTTAGCTCTGTGTTTGTAGTTTGATCCGGTACTTTTTTCGGCATAGTCTAAACTTAACATATTGCACGGGCGCAGCTGATTAGCATAGCGACTGCACACGTGAACGCCAGACATGTTAATGCAGTGTTGGCACGTGGAAAGAAGACCGGAAGACCTCACACTTCAACTTACTCTCACCATGGGATAAGCTCTGGTCTACTCGCTCTCTCCGGTTATCTTTCATATCCTCCGGTCTTCTTTCCACGTGCCAACACTGCATTAACATGTCTGGCGCTCACGTGTGCCGTCGCTATGCTAATCAGCTGCGCCCGTGCATAATGTTAAGTTTAGGCTATGCCGAACCACTTTTCAGTTAAAATTTGAGAATCTGGCGTATGTCTTTCTCAATATCAAATCACAACAAACATTCCGAGTCGCTACGGTATATTAAATGTCTGAACCATCTATACTGTCTAAACCACCCTTGATTTTTATAACGCGTAGATTTGCAGCGCTGTATTGACGCAAGTTAAGTTCAACGTTTTTCGTGGTACGTGACTTTTGAGATAAACGTTTATCATGCTTCCGAGCCTTTCGTCGCTCAAAAATGGAGTATGTATCAAATTCTTGCTGTGGATGAGTTCGTTCACATCTTTCATATTGTCAAACTAAAGTTTGAAAGAGAGAGAAAAGTGTCTTCAATCGCGCTACAGCGAGAACGTTAGTAAAGAAGTCAGGCGACCTCTTTGAACAGTGACAACAACAACAATAGGAATATTACAAACTTTCAACTGGGAGCTTTTGGAGTTAAAAACAATTCTCTCAGGCTCCACTCAACTGCACTCAGTGTGAAGGACTCCTGTTCGAAATCCAGACGAATAAGAATCGGGCGGACATGGAGTTTTGACTGTACTAATCAATATTTATCAAATGAGTGGAATTTCCGTTCTTTTCTGTGTTCTAAAACATATATCATATCTATCATAACATATCTGGTCTCAATCATATAACAATATACCCTTTTCCAATCATCTTATTTTTTTCTAACATTTCTCCAATTGTGGCACGTATAACAATGTTGAAAGCAACGTGTTGAATCGCGATGAACTCCATTCTATTCTGTGTTTCTATGATGTACTCTGAGGTGGCTGAGACACATCATAATAATGAGATAATCCTCGTTCGTAGGCGAGATTTCCCTCCAAAGACGGTTTTATCACCCGGGTTTCGACTATTTCTGGTATGATTGTCAATATCTTTTCATTATGTTAGAGTACTGCAGTAACATGAATCCTCTTATTCGATCGGTAATCGTCAACTTAATTTTGGTTACATTCTCTCGATATCTTTCTGTGCAATGGTTTGTGAAATAAAGTTCGTTATTTTTTGATGTGTGTTGAAAACTTATATAGTATGAACTATAGAAAACGGGTATAACGAAAGTAAAGATTTGTTTCAGATGAAACGTGTACAAGAAATATGAAAGAAGTCCAATAAAAATATTCTGAGGAAAAGGCTAATCTCGTTCGGTTTACAATTTTAGAAAAAAATGGATACCGAGTTTTTTGCTACCGAAAAGAAAACCTCTGACTGTGACTCACAATGATTTAACTTACACTCTGTTTTTTTTTCAAGAAAGGCGAGATTAGCCTTTTCCTCAAAATATTTTTATTGGACTTCTTTCATATTTCTTGCACACGTTTCATCCAAAACTAATCTTTACTTTCTTCACACGCGTTTTATATACTAATTGAGCTCTTTTTCTATAGTTACGAAGTAACGGTCTCTTTTGATAAAAATGATATTTTTGAACAATAAGCTAAACAGTGAATGTTATGAAGTTCTATTGGGGCTTCTAACGGCGCCGTAGTTCAGAACGATTGGCGTAGTTATAACCTCGTTCAAGTGAGAGAAAATTTTGTGCTCCAGGCAGGAATCGAACTTTCGTTCGCCGTACGTGAATAAGGCTTTTATCCGATCCGCCATTCAGACATTTGAATAGGAGTGAAAACCAAGCTGTACCCGCCTGTCATCAGTTCTTCATTGGAAAACGTCTTTCTACTACACGTTAAACTCTTCTTTCATTTTCATTTTCACGAAACCGGTCTATCCATGATTTTCTGCGAGACCATTTTCGGCCCTCTCACACGTAATATTCAAATTTCAGACATACCTGAAAAATACGTATACCCTAACTTTTTTATTGCTTTTCAACATTTTTTTTTGATATAGGTAAATTTTGAGCGAAACTATGCCGAGATTTGAGGAGGCGGACACTTTTGTCGCCGCCGCTGCCGCCCCGCACGGAAACCATTTTTGCGAGACATTGGACCTTCTAACTCCCCTCCGCTCAACAAATTTTACTTGGAACGTGAATTCAATGTCTTGTAGACGTGTTGCCGTTTCAGTGATTCATGAAAATATCTAATAAAATGGTCGGCGTACTTTGAAGAAAAATGTAATAAACTGTTTTGGAAATTCTGCAAACCTCTGAACAAAAAAAGCGCTGTGCCCGATATCATCCTCACAGTGCATGGAGTCACTCTCAGGGTACGAGAATAGACAACCTATGTCTTCATCCTAAACACTTATAAGACTAGAACTGAAACTGCACGTAGTTCACGTTCATTAGTGCATGTCTGAAACGTGCGTATCTCTGTATCATCGCGACATCTGATATTATTTCATATAATTGAAATTTTTGGTAAGATTGTGTTGGTTACTATGGCAACAAAAACAATTAGAGAGTAGTAAGAAAAGAAAACACTATGATGACCGCATAAAAAAGCGCTTAGTGAAATGTTAATTTTCGTCAAATAAGCCAGTGTTTTTACTGATATTACCACTATCGTCGCCCACCTCTGTTTTTTCAGGTTTGTCTCTTTTTCTAATTTTTCATTCAAAAGCTGTTTTAAGAAACTCTCCTTCCCAAACTTTTATCATAAATCCATTAGTGTGATCTGTGTTATCTTTCTCGAGAAGTGCTGTCAACGTTGCTTTAGTTGAACTCGTCATGTGCAACTGTGAAACTTTCATGGGGAAATTGAAGTATCGCCCCCCACTTTAGTTGAGTCTCCCCCCCCCCCCCCCCCGTAGCACTTCAACCCCCCCCCCCCCCCCAACCCCACCCAAGCTAAAACCTGAAAATCTAGGAGAGGGGGGGGGGGGTCAAAATTCAACTTCGACATTTACTATTTACCCCCCACTTGGGTCGTCGGGGGGTAGAACTTCAATGGTGGGGGGTCAAACTTCAACGAGTGGGGGGCTGAACTTCAATACCGGAAATGTTTACTTTTTACCCCCCCACCCTCAAACTTTTGTATTGCAGGTGATAAATTGAATTATAACCCCCGGTGGGGGGGGCTCAAACTACAATTCCCCAAACGCAATATAAATTCAGAAAGGTGGGGGGTAAAAAGTCAATGTTCCCCTGTCATGAATCAGTAACAATCGAAATAATAAAGCTGTGGGCAACACAATTTGTTTCTATTGTGACTAGGGCGTGGAACCATACCAGGACAGCTCCATTGCGTAATGTTGATCCTGATTAAGAGTGGAGGTTTTGTGTTCCGTGTTGTAAACATACTACTGCCGATTAGGTACCCCATGGCTAATCCGCACTGGAGAGCGTTGCTCCCCGCACTAGCAATATCTCCGTCATTTTCAAATACACACGTTGTTTCTCTGTTTTATTAGTTCTAAACATTGAAAAATTCATTGGTATATAACGATATAGGCTTTTAAAGGCCTCTAGTTTCGATGATATCCCCTAGTTGTTCACCGCAGTTCGCGTACGAGCTTGATTCCCTCTCGGTACCATTTGATTCCAAGAGTGGTGTGATTAGAATCTCACCACTACCTGGGACAGTTCAGATGAGAAAATAGGGTTCTCTTTGACAAACCTTGATAACAACTGGCACTTCATGTGTTGGTTGGCCTGGGTATCTCTCTATAACAACATATGATATTTTGTACACATCTGAATCTATTTCTATTTCCAGATCATGGAATTCGAAAACACGATACCAGAAGACGTCAATGGAAATAACCCCACGTGTACAGTGTGTGGGGCACCTGGAGCTCAGATTCACTACAGAGGACTGGTTTGCGGGTCAGACCTAATTTTTATTTTTAAAAACATCCGAGTTGATTGAAAAAGTTATTTTTATTTTCCAAAGACACCGATCTAGTGAGAATTGTGGTTTCCAAATCTCAAAGAAACCTGAGAAGCTGTGTGATCCGAATAATGAATATGAGTATTACTTGAAGAGCTTTCACTAAGTTTCACAAAGTAGCTAATCCGAGTTTTGTGTTTCAGCAGCTGTAAAGTGTTTTTCGTACGTTCAATCAAGAGAACAGTGCGATTTGTCTGTTCTTCAAATGGAAAATGCGAGATTGTGAGAGGTGAGTTTGAACAATTGGCTTTCATTTGTGGAGCTGGCTAGTGAGCACTGTCGGGCTCGCGCATTTCCCAGCAAACCCATACTGGGTTTGTACATGAAGAGAAACCAGAGTGTATCAAATTGTGAGACTTCACGACAGTACATTTAGTCTGCTGCTTTCCAGTCATAATAATTCGTTAATAACGGTGCGTTTTGAGGCAAACCACAAGTCACATAGATATATAAATGGAACGGTTGTTGCTGTACAGGGAATTGAAGAAAGATTGAAACGCGTGTAATCTTATATCTTCTCTATTCCAACTGAACTGGCACCAGTGATAGTTAGCAACAAATAATATTCCGTTCCTGTTGCCACGTAGACGAGAAACTATGGAGATCAGGCACGGATTAGGTACATACGCGGATAGGTCCACATTCAATGATGCACTTTATCTCTTTATCATACTAACAAGTCTAAAGAAATCAAAGTAGTGATTCAAATTAGAAAGATGTAGATTTGCACGTTTACTGCACGTTTCTCCTTATTTTGTGACCTATCTACACTGTTAACTCACTTCCAGGAGCAAAACACAGCTGTAAGGCATGTCGATTCACAAGATGTCTACAGGCGAACATGACGGAATCAGGTGTGTCACAAAGTTGATTCTCATAACTTAAGGTCTCTATTTGAGTGTCAACCCACTATTTGTTCATGGTTCTTCTCACTCTGTCCACATATTCGTAGGCATAGACTCTGAGGCCTGAACGCTAAGTATACACAGACGTAGGCAGAGGCGCCAAAACTTCTGGGAAGTGACGTCTTCACACCTTCTCAGTACTTTACATTAAAAATAATAATAATTATAATAAAGTTCATTCACATTAATTCCGCTACAGTGAATGTGTTCGAGGTTGCGTAATCTTGATGACTATGTTAACTGTTCTGCCTTTATGCTTGTTGAAAAGGGAATATTATATTGAAGACGACTGTCCTAACAGTCTTGTTTGTTCACAATGTTATCAAATTCAGAAAACAAACCATTAACCATGGGCCATTGAATAGCCATTAACTGACCATAACCATATCTCCGAATAGCAGTTGTAGTTTGATATGACAAATTAAGATATGACATGATTAAGAAGACAGAATGAATGGCTGAACTTTTTTGAAACTGGATGACATATTTGACTTGTATTAAATTTATACTTCAGATGTTGGCAGACTCCGAAAAGAACCCGCACAGGCGCCTTGTATAAAGGGCAGTTCAAAGGCAGTGGTACCGTACTTCTCCAACCCGAACATGGTTAGATTAATTGGGGTTCTCTCATACACGAGACAACCGGAGGGGATTGCTGATTTCCTGCAGAAAATAACCTCACCAATCTTGAATGGATACCCAAGTATTCATCTAAGTTTCCGCTGATATGAAAGCTTCACCGCTGTCCTATAAAGAAGATCAGTGAAAATGATGTCAGCCTGTAAACGACTTTTTGGTGTAGTTCCCACTATGTTGCACGCTACATCAATAAAAATACAAATTAGTAGCATGCTAAGCGCCTGGCATTAAAACCGGTTACCTGTTTTTCTAACGTAAAATGTGTTTTTTACCGTTAGTTTGTACGGCATACACTGTTATACACCGAATGCCTGATCCTGTTCAATATTCGTGCAAAAACTTGTTTCAATGTTCATCGTTCACCACGACTCGGTTTTTAGAAATGAGTTGTTTCAGAGAACCGTACAGCAATCACGGTCGATCGCTCTTCATTTCACGGATTCCCTCAACAAACCATCATCTTCCACCGCCTTTGCAAGGCAGTTGATAGCAATTGAAAGGTGTAGTCAGTGAAATGATTTTAGGCCAAACTGAGAAGTTTTCCGCTTGTATCTAGATGAGAGTTACCACATTATTCAGACATACTGTGTGTTGTATTGATTGAACCAGTACACTAGTTTGATGTCGATACACGTCTCCGTCATCAAATTGCGATAAACTCGTTAAAAATCGTGATCAAGAAACATTCCAACTACTTTTGTAGCTAGGTTTGAGAAACAGTAGAACTTTAAGAACATTCAGAGATAATTAAGGTTATTTCAGTGCAAATTAACATATGTCATTCAGATTATGTGACAACTCGGAAGGCGCACATCCGAAGACGTTTTTCTTTGACCTGAATTCGTCATTTGACGAAGTACTCAGAAGTCCTCTTCTCTGCTGCGAACGAACGGCGGTGAGCATTGTCAGCGATAACATTGCATCCCCCTCCCCTCAAAAAATACACCAAAATATAGTCTTCACACCTAGAAAATGAATGAATGAAAGCGCCAATTCTTTCAACCTACACAAAAAAATCAGGTCAAATGCTTGATAGTTGGAAGGATGGAAGGAAACTCCATAGCTACGAATATCATTAGTCGGTCCTCGTGGAGAATATCCCTATAATCAGCAACCAAATCTTAGCGGCGGCTTGATCCTGATAAAAGCCATAACTCGATTTCGACGATAAGGCAACGGAACCAAACTACAGGAGCAGCGGTAAGGCAACAAACATAGTACATGATTTCCTTCGGGTCAAGAAAACTACAAAAATGATACACTCATTCCTGGCACCGTAGCAAAGTCTCATAAAAAGGTCACCTTTGAGCTTAACTTTCTGGTCACCACCTCGCTCAGATTTGGGTCAGCTTCACTATGCTTATACATACGAAGTTGGCAACTATGTGGTCAGAATGTGATCAGGACCTTGATAAGATTGACCTCATCTTTTGCATGACTTTGCTACGGTGCCTGTTTTTTTTTTGAAAGAACCTCGTGAAGTGTACTGTTCTAGATTGGTTGGCCGCTAACGACAGAAGTCGATACTGTTGAGAATATCATGACATCGGTATACTGTAGATCAGTCACACTGTTCGCGGACTTCATTGCGGGATGTCATGAACTACATCTCCTGCCAGAGAGAGACAGAGTTAGTCTTTATACATCATGCCTCTTCTCTCTTCTCTCTATGTCTTTCTCTTTCTCTCCCCCCCCCCCCCCCCTCTTTCTCTTCTTCAATCGCCCTCTGTCTCGGCTCTTTTCATGCATATTTCCAGCTAGCTCTGTGCAACAGCAACTTTTGTAACGTGGTTCTTCTAACCATGCTCTACAACGGTTGGGTTCAACGTGTGGACGGACTGCTATTTCCTCATGGATTCGTATACGTCCCGAAGCGAAGAGTTCAGATAGAGTAGGTCAAATAACATCTTCTTTCTGTATTCTACAAAAACGAACTTCGATATTACAAAGTAATCTGAAGCGATAGACCAGCTGTTAACCACAAATTGTATGCAGAAGCCCACTAGCCAGCTCCTAGCTTGCTTTTCTTCTTGGAGCGAACCCTGTCCTGCTAATGCTCTGTGCGCTTCGCTTTCCGGGAACTGAACAATAAAATATTATATTATACAAGATTTATTGATGTATAATATTTATTATTCAAACTGCGACATAACTATCATGATACTTTGTGAGAACAAAGCTTCATTTACGGAACCAGGCATCAGGATAGTTATCGAGCATATAATGAAAGTAAGTGAAAATTGAAGCAAAACTTAGGTTTGCTGCGGGATGGAGAACATTCGTAAAACAGCTGTATTTCAAAATACGTCTTCCGTCCCGCCAGGAAACAGCCTGCAAAACAGTGTGGGCTAAGATAGAAGATAGAAGCAGCACACACACAATTATTTAGGTGGTAGGATATGTCTGCATGTGCCCGGCGAAAAACTTCCGAGATTATTCCGGCACTGCTACTGAGACATGATATCGGTCTCAAGTTCGTTCAGCACTTCGTTAGTGTAATTCCAGCTTGTTTCACGATTTTAGGAAATTAGTAGTTGACATCTTTCAGATTCAACCGCTTCCTGGATGATTTGGTTTCCTATCTGCGAAGAAACGTCTGCTCTGTCTTCGAAGATATAAAGATAACAATGGAAGAATATGCCATTCTCAAAATGATTTCACTCTTCGCCTCACGTTCGTTTGTCTGATGACAAATTTGTGCGGAGACAGCAGAGGAGTAGTCTCCAACTGCCAGGGTGCCAAAGTTATTAGCCTAAACATTCGTGGGAATTTTAACCAAGATAAAATAACAGCAGATAGAACTCTCATAGTTGTACGCATAATGTTCTCGGTTATACAGTAATATGTCAACGGACGAGTAACTATAAGAAAGTGTTCGGTCAATGGTACTATAATTAAGAATCAACCTCTTTCGTAGTTGTGATCAGAAAACACTCAGGTTGAAGAGTAAAACCCTAGAATGATGTTAGTATGAAAAAATGTATAGTTCATTTGAAAAACATGGTTCCAGCTGTTTCGATCTCCGATGAGGCGATGGATATTGTGAGAACTGCTCGCGCTCGGTATTCTCGATTACTGATTGATTTTATTGAAGAAACAATGCCGACGTTGGACGCAGAGGCACGAAAGTATAGAATCGACCAACTATTCAGCATCATTCCTCATCTTGTAGTGAGTCTCTTCAGGGTTAAAATCCAGCTGTATCTTCAGTTCGTTGTGATTCATCCCAGTTCAACCGAGTTTTTCCCACACGGTACCACCACCTCTTAGTTTCGGAAACCATAAGTGTTTCGGAAATTTATTGCTAATTATAATAATAATAATATTTATCACGTAGTATTTGATAACAAAACGACAAATAACACACTGACTATCTGCTGGTTATATGCATAAAAACTAGAAAAAAGTTACACAAATTTAATTAGGAAAAATATCAAACACTACTTGAAAATTAGATAGCTACGGGGTTGAAATCAGCTGCTCGTGTATTCAGCTCAAGTTAGCAAGGGAAAATCCTTGAAAAAAGATGCACAGCTAAATGTTGAAAGGAATTTGTGTGATTTCTGAAAAGTGTCAAAGAGGCTCGAAAACACTGAATGAGTTAATAATTTTCATTATTTCAGCATGCCTCCATGATCGATAACGCTTACTGCGCTCGTATGGTGATGATGAATATTGGAAATATGTCGGGAGCCTTGTCGTTTGATCTACATATCAGACAGTATTGATTGACTTTGATCTCGATGTTTTCATAAACTATGTGCAACTACCCGCATGGGACTTATAGCTGTTTGAGAATTTTTCTACGATCGGGATTATTGTGATGTCCAGAAATCACGGTTTTTATCGGCCCATAGTCTGTGTTCAGACAATTTCCCGCCAATCGGCCAGCCAGCTTCTGTAGCGGCCTCGACGAGAGAGTGGTACAGGTGGACTGCCTCAGATTTTCTGCATTTTCATGGACCTTCATGCTTTCTCCAATTTGTAGCTGGCCAAGCGCAAAAAAATAAACGCAAATGTTTCTGAGGTGCCGACTCATTCTGTTTCTCGCACTGCTAGCGCTGTGAGAGATTGCGCTGGCAGAAGAGGCGCACGGCATTTCTACTAAAAATGCAAAACTTCATCAAAAAGATTCTGAGTAAAGTTCACTCTGCTCAAGTGTGCAAAGGTCTTCTGATATAGGCCCAATACTGAACACATTGGGCTGAGTGTCAATCTCAAATGAATCATCAGAAGTGCTCCCACATGACATCATGGTGACCTGACATAGGATATGTCCCACCCGAGTGGTCGAGTGGTTAGCGTTCGGCTGTCCCTCCACTGACCTGGGTTCAATTCCGGCTTGCCGCGGTATTTTCATGGCAGACCGACTAAGCCTGTAACAAACCCTCTCCCATGCCTATTTCCACCCTCTACGGTTGAAAATGTTATTTGTCCGTGATTATGTAATTCTTTCAATAAAGTTATACACGGGTTAATTTTGCCGTGAAAAATAAGTATTATTTCATTATCATTACACGTTGTCGCTTTGTGTCGAAAATGCCACAGAGGATTTTTTTGTTAGAGCATATTCGTGAAAACAAATATACTTTCAAACTCCCGCAAACTGAATTTGGCGCAATGCCAAATCTGCAGGACCAATCAGCCTACAACAACTTGGCACGAAATTTAGGCCACGAAATTTCGCACTACGGAATTCAGGGGCATGTTTCTTATTTCGAAACACGCCATTAAGGAAGGGCGATTATGTGGTCCATTCGCAACGCTTCAGTTCTTTAAACTGCAATACATTTTCCAATTGCAGTTTGAAGGACCGTTGACACGGGATTGGTCCACATAATCGTCCTTTTCTAATATTCGTATTTGTTTATTCAGCAGAGCTCCATCAAATATTATCAAAATTATCCGATCGATTTATAGCCGAAAGCCAATTAACCTAGTTCGAAAGGGACATAATGTGGACCAATCATACAGCATCGCGATTGTCAGTCCTTTAAAATGTCAACAGGGCGCGCACCTCTTGCTTGCTGCTTACTTGCTGACCACCATTACAATAGTTCTTCGAGCGAGCGAGGGCGAGAGATGCTCTTCTTGCTCAACATCTTATTCATTGGTGAAATCGTGTGTATGTTTTTAAATGTTAAATGTTTCATTATGTATATTATCATAGCTTTCATTGTTATAGACGACAGAAGATGGCAGATAATGAAGGTGGGGACGCTGGAGGAAATGCGGAATACATCAAACTCAAAGTAGTGGGACAGGTACATTGAGATTATTTTTGGATGCCTGCTTGTGTGACATTTCAAGTGGCTAGCCCGTTACCTATTCAGGTAACCTGCAAAAGTTATAAAAACCGGTTAGGTAGGTTACCAGAAAACCCGGTTGGATATAGAATTCGACCTGCGTGGGGGGGGGGGGGTCGAATATTCGGTGTTTTGAATGCGTTGCGGTTGCGTCGCGATTGCACTGAAGCAATCGATAATTGTTTCACAAATTACTTTCGCGTGTTCTCTGCTTGATCATTAAACCAATTTCGCGGTAATGTGGCTAAATGTTAGTTAACTGCTCTTGGGACTAACGAACCTGGTACGTGTTTTTTTAACAATCGGATAATTTAAAGTTTCTCTTTATTAGTTCCTGACTGCTTCGGTCTCAAAAGTGCAATTGTTACTAGCTTTTTGTTTGAATAAATTCACGGTTTCCTCATAAAGTGACCTGCCTGAAAACGATTACCAGCAAAGTAGAATCGGCCGTAAGCGTGTGAAGGTTGTCGGCTGTTGTAAGTGACAACCCCCGGCCTGGTGCCACCCATGCTTCGCGTTTTACACGCGATATACAGGGAAAGTCATCAACTATCCTGCTTTTAACTTAACCTATTTGTGAAGAAACCGCTCCCACCCGGTAACTACTGCTTGTTGACAGTTTTTCTCCAAGTAAACTGAAGATTTATTTGTAATCGAAAAAAGGAAAACCTGAAAAGTGTTACATTTTTGTTACTTGTTAAAAGTCCGTACTACTGCCGTTTTACTGGTAGTGTTACTGCAGTATCACCAGTCGTAAAACGGTAGTAGTACGGTGTCGCCACTGCAGTAAAACGCCAGTAAAGCTGTAGTTCAACTGCAGTAAAACAGCAGTACAATTATTTCGAATTATCGAATATAAACACTTAAAAATTATTTATTTTATAAAACAAAATTTAATTATCCTTTTATGGCCCTTCTAGTATCTAATCCCCACGTACTAAATACTGAGCTCGCATAAGAGGTGAAAAGTACCTCAAACTTGGGTAATTAAACCAAAAACAGCCAGAAGCCTGCAGAGCAGTCTCCCAGACATCCGTATCTAGTATAGGTATCACATCTGGTATTAGATATCTAGTTCAGTTTTGAAGTTACTTGAGATATATAACCGATTTACTGGTAGTAATCGTCATTCAACGTTACCAGACGTTTACTACTGAATCGCGGGACGTTTACGACAATATCACCACAGTTTAACTGTTACTACCGTTCTACCAGTGTCTTAACTGTGGGCTAGAAGTTCCTATGTGGCTCGGGAAGAAAAACTGGTTAGGTCACAAAACCTCGGTTACTCGAATAATTAGCCGGTAACGTAATCTGGTGCCGCCCGGTAAGGTGAGAGCGACCATCAAATGATATGAAGTTCTTTCGCATGGGAATAAAAATACGCTATCCATCATACGTAGGCTGGGCTCTTGGATGAACTATTTATGTTCTAGGACTCAAATGAGGTGCACTTTCGTGTCAAGTTCGGAACTTCAATGGGAAAGCTGAAGAAATCGTACGCGGATAGAACGGGAGTTGCTGTTTCTTCCCTGCGGTTGGTTGGCAAGAGCTTAATATTCTCCAATGATCCGCGAACCAAACGGCTCTAATCGAACGAGAACCAAGTCATACTCCAGTGGCTGGTTCGCCAATGTCGCGGTTCGTCAGTGAATCCAACGCTTGGTATGACATACGGATCGGTTAGAATCATTCACTGGAAAATCGGTTACTAATCTGGCGGCCAATACTATATCCAACCGGTTTTTGGTAACCCAATTTTCAGTAGGGTTGATGCGTCGTACAATCGCGTATGATGAACACCGCCCTTATGTCGTTTGCTTTTGGCTGTGTGTGTTTGTCGTACTGAATAATGAGATTGAAATTAGTTTCTCGGTAAAAAAGAAGCTAGAAATTGAAAAAAAATTGATGAAATAGGTTTAAGGAGATTGTACAGTTTGATTCATGAAGCCGCTTGCTGATTGACCGAGTTTGAGGCTTATAATGTTCAGATTCCTCTTCGATGGTCGACGCATCAATGACGATGATACTCCCAAGTCTCTCGAAATGGAAGAAGACGACGTCATTGAGGCCAGTTCTCTTTCTAGCTAAATTTCCGCTTGCCTCTCTTCTTTGAACTTCTTTCCATATATCAATCGTAGAAATAGCCCGTTATTCACAATAAACTAAGCTTGAGGTTTCTACTAGCACAATATTTTTGTTTAAAATCCAGTTTTTCTTCTTCAAATTTGATGTAATTCTTGTAGATTTGGTCACGGGTTGAGATTTCATGGTTGTTTGGGTACAACCTACATATTTTCAATCAGTATAATTTCAGGTGTACCAGGAGCAACTTGGCGGTGATTGCTAAATTGTAATTATTTTTACATATTTCTCACTTTTTCTCACTTTGTTTATGCGTAACCTGTGAGCATTCGCATACGGGTGCGACTCATTACTTTATTTTCCAATTTATGTTTTTTTTGATTCAATATTTAAAAATTCTCGAATGTTCAATTTGTTGCGCCCTTCTGGGGAAATAAATCATTACTACCGTTTTTTCTCATTCCCTGATGAAATTAGGCGTTACGCGTTGATATCCAAAAACTTCAACACTTTGGTTTAATAGCGATTCCGTACTATTCGTTCGCTCACCTAGTTCAATTGCGGGGAACATTCACATTTACCCCCCCCCCCCCCCCCCGTCCACCTTTCTAAGTTTGTATTGCTTGCTTGGGGGACGGGGGGGGGGGGGGGGGGGACCCAACTGTAGTGGGGTGGGGGAATACTTCAATTTTCCGATTTGGCTTCTGTCAGGTAGCTGACTGTTCAGCAGTCGTCACGTTTCACTACAAATTGCCTGCCAGTCGTCACTCGAAGTGAAGATTGATCAAACCTTTTGCCATTCATATCCCCGTAACGGTTTATCTTTGCTGCCTCCTTGCTGGTTTTTGCTTAATTGACAGCCAACGTGTTAATGACAGCCGGTATACTTTCCAGACGTGCGAACAAGAGTGCCGTACGCAGCGCGTATTTATTTTTGGTTTGACGGCTTCCAGTTGAAAACTTTTAAATTTTTAGGATAAAAATGTTTAAAATAAATACATTAATTTACAGTACTTTTATAGGAGTATTTTTCAATAGAAAACAATTTGTTTATTGCACATTCTGTATTGTCGTAAGAGTTTTTCTGCTGTAGGGGAACTTGTCCTTTATATCTCATTTTTTGCTTTGTTGCACTACCCCACTACATTCAACGTTATCTGCAGTTTTATGACTTTGTCTTTTCAATGATTATTGCCTGTTTATAAAATATTTGTAATGAACCATATTAGGCGTAACCGGGTTTTTGGTAACCTAGAACAAAATTTCGGTTACCGTACAAACCAACGGTAGCAACCACATTTTCCGTTAGAAAAATAGGTAACCGATTTCTCATTTTAGGTTACTGAAAAGGGTTACCAAAAACCGGTTAGGTTACCAAAAAACCCGGGTACATTTACTAAAATATTGCAATTGTTTACAGGAAGTATGAGTTTGTTCGGGTCCAAGCCATTTGGCTCTACAGCTCCGTCTACCTCAACGTCGTTCAGCTTCGGTGCTCCCGCGTCATCGTATGTTTCGCATATAGTTTTCCGGAGCCGTTTGCTCTTCGCTTTTTTTACTTTAGTTTTAGCTGTTTCATTTCACTAGCGGTTGCAAAAATATAAACTTCAATCAGCCTTCGAATTTCGAATAATTAGTTTTCCCTCTCAGAACTGCCTCGAAGCCTCTTTTTGGTTCGACTAGTCAACCATCATCCACATCTCTGTTCGGGTCTACTGCTGCAACCACGTCCGCTCCATCCACCGGTAATTATGGTACAACATATTGCTCCAGTCAATCTGTTCGAATTGAACAATTGAAACAAAAACATATATTTGAATTGGTTCCTCTTCGGGAACGGGAATATCAGTCAGATTTCCGTTTTGATGCAGAAATATGAAGATTCACAATTCACAAATTAAACAAAGAGTTCTATATTTAGTCACACATTACACATGTGTTTTTTTTTCGTTTCAAAAATTGACTAATGTTCCGATATTAGCTAAAAGTAGTCCATTCTTCGAAGTTTTCTGACTGATCGGACAACTTAAGTGGGGTGTGAATACGAGTGGGTTGTGTATTTTGCTTTGGATAACGTAGTAGTTTTGTATTCAACATTTTATGGATATCAGCCGTGATAGGAGGAGTGTGAATGCGTCAAATAAATCTGATGTGGAATTCTAAACTTCAATCGAAACTTATATCCGCAATTTCTTCTGATATTGGCTAAACAGTTTTTTGGATTATGTTCATTTTTTCAGGTCTCTTTGGTGCGCCAGCGAGCACTGCGTCTACAGGATTGTTCGGTAGTTCGACTGCGACTACAGGGGGAGGCCTATTTTCCAAACGTTGGTCTTTTTGTCATTTATCCACAATCCACATCTCCGTGATTCGGAATAAGCCGTGTTCCTTGTTTTTTTTGGAGGGGGGGGGGGGGGGTTGGGTTGGTTACATTAATTGATTGATCAAGATAAATGAAGAGGATAATAAGAATGGGAATAGTTACTCTGTTACCAAGTTACCATTCTTCCTCCGCCTCGTTAACTTTGTTTTTAGCATCCACCGGTTTTGGTTCGACTACCACGGGTGGCTCTCTATTCGGTTCAAAACCGACAGGAGGTGGGCTGTTTGGTGCCGCCGCTCCTGCTGCACAGGCCCAGCCAGAAGCCCGTCAGAGGGAAACGCTATATGGAATGATGTCGGTCAGTTTGTTTACCATCACGATAAATCCCTGTCGGGAGGGCTCAACATTTAGTTTTTCACCCATGATTTACGTCATTTCAGACGCTTGCGAGATTCAGTATTTTATTCACACAAAAATGAGTTTAAAATATAAGTAAACCTTGAAACAAATGCGTGCTAAAAAAAAAGTGGAAATTTATGGTTTTTCCATCAAAAGCATACACCAGTAAAGTTGTCCAAATAGTCAGAAAAATTCAGAAAACGGACTATTTTTTCGCCGAAAAAAGAAAATCGGTCTACTTTTGATGAAGAATTATAAATTTTCACGTGTTTACATATGATAACGGACTACTTTCTGTTGCTTAGTCAGAGCTTACTGGTGTTTGATCAAAAGTAGACCGATTTTCTTCTTTTCGGCGGAAAAGTAGTCCGTTTTCGAATTTTCTGACTATTCGGACAACTTTACTGGTGTATGATATTCCTATTTTACTACTTAGATGTTAATACAATATTCACCATTCATATCTCACTTCCTATATTACCCTGAACAACATACAAGCAAGATATATTGTCTTTTCAGAATGCCGATGCTATGGTTCGCTCACTGACCAGTCCTGAACTTTACGGCGACGACAGAGATCGTATTATTGGGAAATTGAATCAGGTTTGTTGTTTGTTTGATGAATGCTAGAATTACGTGCTGATCTTAGGTAAAAGATTGCCAGTATAACTCAAAGGAACTTACATATCCCTAAAATCTGGCATGATACTCCTGCAAAAGTAATTATTCTTCTCGTTTATCGCGTTTCACTTGAAAAATGAGATTAGCTTATGTTGTGGGTTCCTGAAAAGGGCCAAAAACGAGCATGGGTCAGCGGTCTGACGGGGTATTTCATCTATGTCTATGATTAGGTTAGGATTATTGGAGAGAGGATATGCGCGGTTTGTATTTCACGAATAGAAACTTGTTTTGGTGTGTTTGCTTTCCCATCTCAATCTCATCGATCACATTGCCAACACGGTTTTAGGTTGCGGCGGCTCTTGGTGTTGGAAGTGGTATGTATAAGGATGGTCAGTCAGTCAATTACAGTCAGGATGGGCCATTTCATCGATTGAAGGTATGCTTGTGTTCTCTTGCGAATCTGTCACTTTCAGAACCATGCAAAGTAGGCCACCAAAATATATTAACGTAACTTGTACATACTAGCACAGATTGAGATCTTTTATTATTATTAGTTGAAATTTTCTACAACAAACTCGTACAGTGGTACAGTATACAGTAGCCTATTGAAAGAACAAGCTGTTTTATGGTTTACGTTTCGCCTTTCTCAGAACACTGGCCTATATGCTATATGTGGCGTGTAAACATGTGAAAGGTTACTTCTGGGAACAATATTCACAACTTACTCAGGCATAATTGAGGACATTCTCTTTCTGAAATTAATTCACCTATTTTAAGGCAATCGGCTATAACGCAGCTTCGGAGTTTACCGATGAAGATGGAATTGTATCACTGGTGGTGAAGTTGCCGCATACAGAGTGAGTTTCGTGGAACTTTTCTCTCTGGAACTGGATTACTGGAAGTGTATCAGCCAATGGCGAGATTCAAGCGGACTTTGAACGCTGGGTGATGAAATCAGTCAAACTCGGTTCTCTGACTTCTTAGTTAATCAAATTAATTATGTGTGCTTCAGGACATTTTTATTGCCTTCTACCGGCATTAGTTTTTGTGACCAAATTAGTTATTAATATTTCTACGTTACAACGTTACAATGCAAAGATAAGTACGACTTCGATAGTTTACATTTGCTGATCTCCCGCTATATGTAATATGTTTATACTTTTCCTTATTTTCTTGAGTGATACATGATACTCATTCCTCTCTTTACAGATTCCAGACGTCAGTTCAGCGTCAGAAGGTCATTGATACACTGTTCGCAGTTCTTGGAAGCCAGCCGAATATGCAGCCGAAAATAAAGTCGATTAAACCACTTCCAGACAATAACACGGAGGTAATAATTGTAGCGAGATTTTCTGTGATATCATTTTTGATAAATACTAGAAATATAATTACTTGGTAACATCTAATACACGACATACAGGTCTAGCTAACGTTAATTGGTGACTCGGTTTTCAGCGGGTATCTGTTCTGTATGATTTGTTTTCAGAGAGCGTAATAATAGAAAATAGAAATGTTTCTCAAAAATAGTTTCTAGTCAGAAAATGTTCCGAATAGTCAATGCATTCATTTTACCAATAAATTTTGTATTCACACGGAGCGAGAACTCTCCATCATTCGCTTCTCTTACTCGTCAAATTTATGATGCTTTCCACCGTATGAAACCGTGGAGTGTCCAAACCAACAACGAACAATTCTGTGTAGTTCTAATTGAAACAGTGAATACCTCAATAAAACTGTAGCAACCTTTACAAGATTACAAAAAAACAATAAAGAAAGAAATCAAATGTTTGATGAATTTGATTCGGGAAATCGAAGTATATCGATTCGATACGTCATATACTGATTCGGCAGTTTTCATTGTTTGCAGATTTTGATCTACGTAGTGAACAAGGCGTCGAATGCGCCAGCCGCCAGTAGTCTTCTTAGTCAAGTTCTGTCGGAAGCCGCCAAGAAACAACAGCTGGAGACACAGATGAAGGTACGCTTGAAATTTATGAAGCTTTTGGATGTTATAATGAATTATTTAATTTCACATTTAAATTACAGGCGCACGCCAGTAAGGTGATAGGTGAGACTTTTCTACAAAGAGGAACCTGTTTTTCGATTGAAGTAGCTTGAAAGATTTCGCTTTTTTATCACTGTCTGAACACATTTACTGGTTACAGGTAGATAAAATCGCCGCCTGTAGTGCCATGAATAAATACCAGAAGGAACGATACTTTCGCGAACCTCCCGCAGGTGAGATTGAAGTTTGCTGACACATCCATCGTTTAGTTTCGGTAGTGCATGTCGGATGCCGCTTGAGAATAGTGCAAACTTATGAGTTATGAGTTTTAAACTAGAAATTCACCGCTTGCAGCTTTTAAGCAATTATTTAACGTTTTCATACTACTTTTGTGTTTATCGGTTTATGCTATGTCCTATGTTTAATTTTCAGCAGTTAGTTTGTTTTTACGTGTTAGCATACAGAAAATCGGGTCAGGGGTAGCATCCCCGAATACAAAGCTGTGGCCGTATTTTGTTAGCTCAAATGGCCGGGCAAGCTATTTGAGCATAAGTCGTGCACTACAAGTTCACAACAATTTGAGCATAAGTCAAATTGCGTCCTGCAAACTACAAAATCACTTGTTTTGAAAGTTATCTTGCTCATATGTAAAAACCCTGTGGATACCGATACAGTATGTATTTGCAGGTTTTGATGACGCAGCCTGGAGTCAGGCTGTTCGTGAGAATCCCGATCGTGAAAAACTTGTTCCTTGTCCTATCAGAGGTTTTGAGGAGCTGCTACACAGACAGACGGCACAAAATAACGAGGTAAATCATAAACCCTTATTTCTGACCATTTAGCTCTAATTTAAAACTTCAATATATATGGAATGTTCAGTTAAAGTGTTCAAAGAAAGTTTTCCAGAAGTGTTTAAATCATTGATCTTCGTCTGAATTTTCGTTTTGTACTTGTACGTTCTCATTAGAGGAGGGTACATTTTTTGTACTGGTGGATGCACTAGATTTTGAATCTTGTTGTCATAAGTCACATGATTAGCATTAGGGCTAACGATACGATTGTTCAGTTAGTCTAGATAATTTCTCGTCATTAACCGACCGATTCGCTGTAACTACATTTATAAGTTTCTCTCTATGTCTAGGTATCGATCGAGAACCGTGTGTTGGATGTGTTCCACAATCGGTTGACGTCCGTTCAGGCAGACGCCGAGTCTGCTTCAGTCAAGATGGAACAATTGAAGATCAACAATAAACAGCTATCTCATAGACTGCTTAGGTAGGTTGATCAAATGGTTAAACTGGGAAAACATATCAAAATAGTTTTATAGCCGCAATTTCATGAAATTAGTTAGTTTTAAGTAAGGAGATTTTTTTTACGTCGATTTGTATTACTTCCATGTGTATTTGCAGAGTATTATGTATGCAGTTGATGCAACAGCGTTTCGGGCATGGTGTCGACTCTACGGAAGAACAGATCCAGTGCGCCTTGGAGACTCTGAATGCACGACTCAATGCCCCGCAACAGATCAAGGTATTTGATGGTCGTATTCACCAATGTCGACGGGAAACTGCAAAAAAAACATTACGCGTCTGTGATCCCTCTTCACCACCACACTATTCTCGTGCTATACCACTATACCTCCCCGCGGAAAGGTATTTTAGGTTTATTGGTATTGAGGAATATTGACAAAGTACTCGGAAAATGTGTTCTCTCTCTTCACTGACGTAAGTGGGGAGGGGTTGAGGTTGAAGCGTTGAAGTAATATGACTGGAATTTTTTTTGTGGCTTTTACTCATCTAATTCTTGAGTCAAGACTTGAAGTTCATGCTGCTATACGCATCATTAATGTAACCTTGACCGAATTTCTGTAATAATTAAAAAACATCAGTTTGCAGCCCCGTATCGCGGAAATGTTGGACTATTTGCGAGAAGAAGGGTCTGCTCTACGTACGCGTCTTGCCAATACCCCTGATGTCGCACTTAGTGAAGGAGATGCACTACTGATGAACAAGTGGGTTATCTTTTGCCTTTTTCTACGTACATTCAAAAGGTTCCATATTTCTGAACGGCATCCGTGGAGTTGAATGTTAGGAAAGAAAAAAGGGGTCCGTGAGGTGTAACTATTACGTACAATCTGTTTCACAAATCTACTATTTTCAGGTATCTTTCACGGTGCCAAGATGGACTGGAGAATTTATCCTCACTCGTGCGCGATAATTTGACACAACTGAAAGGAATGGCCGATGCGCTCGACGTGCAATAAGTCATAGATTTTATGGTGTTGTCAAGTAATTATTCTAATAGGGTCTCTTTTTATCTTTTCAACTCATCTATACATCAAGCATTATTCCCAACCTTCACCCTCTTTTGATCTACCGGTTTTTAATTTTTGTTATATTTACGAGTGTTGTCGTTGATAATTTCAGTATTCTGTCGTTGTTCATTGTTATTCCAGTGAATGATTCTCGTCTCGATTGCTCTTGTTACCTTGTCTATAATCTGTCCTCAACATCAGTTTCCCTTGTATTGTAACTATCAGTCGTACTTGTTAGTTTGAAAGGGAATTTAAAGACTATAAACTACAGTTTTGTGTCACATTCAAATTGGCTCAGATCCAATGTTTTCCTATTAGTTGTGAAGTTATGTTATCATTTTGTGCTAGTTATCGGGGTATTCATCGTTGATTTTATTTTATCATACTTTGTAGATGTCGGAGGAGAGTGCAGAAGATCAAAAGAAAGCCGAGAAGAGGGCACGTTCGGAGGCTCAACGAGTAGAGAGTATTCGTCTGAAGAGAGAACTAGAGAAGCAGAGACAGAGTGTGGTTGCCGCCGCTCCGCAGAACAAGAAGATCAAGTTCACATTCAGTGACGACGAGTCCGATACAGAAGTGAGTGTCTAAAAGCTGTGGGGGATAAAATACAACTTACAAAAACAAATTTCCGGATGGTTCACGTTTTCGATCAGTTTCGCCGACTCTGAGTGGGTCATTTCACTCGCTACAGTTATTTTTTTCATTCCTCGTCCTCAAAGGCTGTTGGAATCATCCCCCGTTGTCCATTTATCCATTTCATTGTTTACATTTTACATCATGCATTCATTTGTAATCTGCTCAGATCTGATTTCATTGTTTACTTTCAGGTGACGGCACCATCGACCAAGCATGCTTCAGAAAAGAAACCGCAATTATTCGGGGGTTCGGATGATGACGAAGATGAGGAATGGGAGGAAGACGAAGAGGGAATTTCCAACAGACATATGGGCAAGAAAGGTGGGTTTCACTCAATTGACAATCATAGGGATTGGGGTGACCAAATTGGAGTTGCAGTCATACACATACTCCTTATTGCTGTGTGATTAAGTTGTAGTCTGCTCGGTCGCACATCAGACTATATGGCTAAAATATCTCGGGCATAGTTTTCGGTTGTAGTATGTCGTTTCTGATCGTTTATGTTCAGTTGAATGTTCTATATTATAGGTGAGAAACTGATGAAGTTGGAGGCCAGGTTTGGCAACGACAGTCGATTCCAGATGAACGATAAGTTCGCGTCAAGCGGATCTGAAGACGAGGGTGACGATGATGTGAGTTTTTCAGTCCTGTTTTTCATCTCGACGGTCTTATGATGTCTTTGTTTCTATATAATAAGTTTTCCTGTGACCTGTGGTAAGTACGAAGATTTTTTGACACTGATTATGCAGCATCTATAACGGGCTTGAGCCAATTTTTTGGAAGTCATATCGTTTTTTGAATAAATCCGAATATATCCTGAACACAAAAGACTCATAGTCGGCTTTTTGGGGTTCTAGGTTTGAATAATGTCTGAGTTATTGTTCGATCTACACGCGCAGAATAGTTTTCCGAATTATGGCTAAAATATGCGCACTTCGCAAGCGGTTCGGCACTAGAACTAGATGTAAAGTATGCACCCGCTTTTCACCGAGCGAACCCTAAACGTGTTTTGTTTTAGGGTATGGCGGAGGAAAAGCGAAAACATCGCGAGCTTCTGTCGAAGGTTCTGGGAAAAACGGTGAAACAGCAGCAGAAGACAGTCAGGACCGACAAAAAAGCACCGCCCCGACCATTCACAAGGTATTTTGTGTATAGTCATTCCTGCAAAAGAAGAACTACTTAACTATTCAGGGTGAAATGTTTTGCATAGTTTGGTTTTTCTCTTCGTCGGTAGATATTTTCCAATTTGTGTTCAGATTCGACCCAGAAAACGAAGAGCACGTAAAATGGATGAACGAATTTGGTGGAGGAAACAAAAAGGCAGAAAAGGTAAACGCTTGCAGGTCTTCGAGTTGGAATTTTATCCATTCACACAATAACTGGTTTATCAAAAAAAAGTTCAGAAACCAGTCCATAGTCCAACTCTTTGGTCAAGTTTTAACATGTTATTGACAACCTTTTCTAAAAGCGGTTGCCGTCATATCTCTAGTACCTTTGCACCTGGCCTGTATCGCTTGTTTAGGCGCCCGAGCCTGAAAAGGTGGAGAAGAAAAAGACTTCGGAACCGGAACGGAAAGTGGATGGACAGTTCTTCCAGATGGATAGCGGCTTTGCGGAAGAGGTGATTTCTTGATAATTACAATTATTTCGAAAACGACTCCATTACTATATTTTGTTCCATTATAAAGTAGAAATGCTATATATATTTCTCGATACGGAGGGTTTCTTGAGTGAATACTAGAACTTGTCTCATCAATTATTGTTTGATGTTCACAGTTGAATAAAAGTTCCATAAAGAAAAAAAGAATAAGTCAAACGCCTTCTCACTTTCAGACCCTCAGCTATACTAGCTATCATAACCGACTTTCGATGTATACATTTCGTATTGTTTTTTTTTTCAGCTGAAAGCCAAGATGGCCGAGAGTGAAAACGGCACCAAGGATTCGTCCGGTGGTTTCTCTTTCCTGTCCATGATTGGAAGGTCAGCTCCTGAGACAACAACGGCCGCTGCTACTCATTTTAGACACGAAGAGGAGATCATACAAAGACCAGATAAGGTGCGTGGCTTGCAAAATAGACTAAATTTCACAGGTACGATTATATTCAGAAGTTGCCAAAGCTCGGTTCTGATCGAAAAGCACACATTATGAGCAAAGTTTTTGTTTCTCGTTTTGAAGAAGTCTACTGAAAGAAGTTTCTCGATTTATCAGTATACGATTAAACTGAAGCTACTGTCTTCAGAAAATGCGTCGTATGTTGGGTCATGCTGATTCAGATGAAGAGGACACGAGGCCAATTCCATCTACTGGGAAGAAAACTGTAAGTGCAAAGGAATATAGCTCAGAAATACTTTTAGACCGTTTTCACGTGCTCATTTTATTATTGGGTGGCTGGTGAGCTTTTGCGGCAACTATTTATGGTTTTCAAAATTTGAATCGAACAGCGAGTAGCAAAAAGTATATAGACACGGGCTACCGTTCTACACTAGTTCATTTATTTACAGCCAGGGGTGATCAACAAGTGGACCGACCCTACCACCGGTACGACCCCCCCCCCCTCTCAAAAATGGAAATTCGTCGAAAAATACGAGATTATTCTTCAAAATTACGAGATTTTCACTAAAATCGGCAAAAATCACCATAATTTTTTGACATTTTTGGCCCCATTGGTGCTTTTACGACCCCCCCCCCCCTAAAAATGTGGCACGCTGGCACGCGTGCAACTTCTGATCACTCCTGTTTACAGCTGGTTGCCGCCCCTTCTTGTTCAAAGTTCTTTTTAACTGGTGAAGAAGAGCAAGTGAGAAGTGTGGTGGCGAATTTCCGTCGAACGCAGACCATGAAGAAGATGGTAGAGAAATGGTCAACATACAGAGATTCAATTGATAAGGTTGGTGGAGCCTTGAACACATACTACGGTAATGTTGTCCGACTACCCACAAAAATTCGGAAAACGAATTCATTTTTGCTTATACTATAGAAATTTGCCTGTTCTTGACGAAAAAGTTTGGAGTTTTCGTTTTTATCGGAAAATAGGTTTCTGTCCGAGAAATAGTCGCACCTTACTGGTGTGCTTGAACATCATACCTGAATCGGGCATTTGTTGTTTCATCCACTCATTACTTCATACCCTACTTCGCCCCACGTTTTAAGGTTTTGAATACAGCGGTACCAAATACATTCCATGTCGCACTTTGTGAGCAAAATGATAATTTAATCTTGAAGTTGAGATGTTGAAAATCACGTTGGGCATTCTCGTTGGACTTTATATTAACCTATTAACCAGAATACAGCGAAACAATTCATCTTAAGCATGTTTCTTGTGTCTCATCTGGTGCACCCCTATTTACCCCTCGGAACGTATGTTTAACATATACGATATACAATTACAGATCTATCACAATCAAAAGAAGGCTGCTAGGAAGAATCAGAAGTTCACCCCTGTTGGGGCAAAACCACAAAACGGTCAAAAGCCGTACAAGAACAAAGAAAAGACGGCTACTGTCCAACCTGAGTGATAGGTTTTAAATGGTTACGGTAAAACAATTTTGTTCACATTTTGATGCTAAAAGTTCAGCGCTCATACATATATATTGTTGATTTGTTGATGTTGATCAGTGTTTCGGTTTACTAGTTGTTGATTGTTTTTTTATTGTTTGCTATACGTTTATTAATGATTGGAAAATATGCTCTACAGTGTATCGTATTGGCGTTTCTTCGCTGCGAGATTACCTACATTAATTTTTTCACATATTCACGTTTCTATCCTTTTTAGCATTCCTTATTCCTCTCTCTCTCTCTCTCTCTCTCTCTCTCTCTCTCTCTCTCTCTCTCTCTCTCTCTCTCTTATCATTTGATCTGTTAGAGGGCTCGATGAATGAAATTCTCTCCGGCTGTCAGAAGAAGGTTCCTGAATTCTATCAACTACTCGGCTGTGATCCTTCTGTAAATGTCAGTTTACTTGTTTGTGTGAACATACCTTGGCAACCCTGGCTATAGTTTGAAAATAAGTTTTTTTTTTACTTATTTTCAACTAAATTATGTCATTATTTGCTTGAAAATATATACGTAGTTTAATCGTAGAATAACAGATTCCTTCTGAAAGAAACGCCGCTTTTCAATAGTGTTTGTGTTTGTATTGTAAAGCTTCACGTTTGCAGGCCGAACAGATTACTGCCGAGTACCGTGCACGTGTGAGAGGTCTTCATCCGGACAAATGTGAGGAGAGTGAAAAGAAAACTGAGCAGTTTCAAGAGTTGCAGGTGGGGTTAATTTTTTAGGTTTCCCGTTGAAATTTTGGTGTGAAACAGTGAAACTAGCTAGAAGTTTATATGTGACAGCTTCTAAAGTTCTCATCAAACGAGACTTTTGACTTCGATACTTTGAGGTGGGATCCTCAAAACTTTCCCCATGGTAGAAAACCACCTTTGGTGTCAATTGCTGTGTTGAATTTAAATTTGTTGGGAAAGTTCATTGATGCAGCCATAGCCTTAAGCCTACATGGACTCCTACAGAAAAAAAAACTAGGTGCATTTGTTTCTTTACTTGTATTTATCCGTCAGTTTCCAGCATGCCTATTCTGTTCTGAGTGACACCAGTTCGCGTCGTCTCTATGATTCCTGGCTCTCCTGTCCTCTCCCCGTCGATTTCGATCAATATTGCAAGAATAACGATGCTATCAAAATGGTGGGTGTTGGCTTATTCATTCATCCAATTAGACATAGTGGCCGAGCAGGCCTTAACAGAAAATGTAAATCGTCTGGGTAAATGTGTTTGTTCCTATAAACAGCCAAGAGTGTTGTTGGGAGGATGCAATAGTGTTTTACCATACATCCTGAATACAATTAATTTTCAAAGCTGATTTGTTCATCCCCTTGATCATCTCTAAAACTTATCGCTCTGACCATCATAATTTCAGTCCATGCATTGGGTGAACCCGAAACAGATGCCCACTCTGCCTTCTAGCTCCGTTCCATCGACGAGAGATTGTAGAGAAGATGAGACGCAGAGGAGCAAGTGGCATGGTGATCGATACCAATCGGAAGCCACCCAAAGATTTAGAAATTATGAGATTTGAGGAGTTCAACTTTTGTCGATATCTTTTTAGTCACCTTATAACTAGTCACCCTATAACTTTTGTATATATCTTTTTAGTCACCTATCACCTGTTAACTAGTTGTACATATAATACTCTTGTCCAGGCATAGCTGTGATTAACAGATCACCAATGAGAAGCATATTAAGTAGTTAGTTTATGTCATAATAGGCAAGCTGTTCAACAGTCTTTGTCTTTCAACACACCGCGTGTAAGGTTTATTATGCATTCCACTTTTATCCATTCACGTTTGTAAATTTTGGTCATATTAAATATGTTTTAGATGTACGGAAGTAGTGTCACAGTTACGTCTGATTGGTTTAAACGCCAGATTATTTCTGAATCAATTTTTTTAAAATATTTTCCCTGTATATTATAATCACCTCTAATCGCTTTGCCTTATTTTAGGTCTATTCCTTGACGAATTTGGGTCGACAGTTTATGAACGGTTAGTTTTGCTCATTTTGAGGTCGCACGCCGTAATATATTACTTTTTCATGAATGGTCTGGTTTTTGGAAGATTATTGATTTCTACTGTCAGTCATGGTTTACATCTTCGAACTTTGAATAGTCTATACATCTATATATTTCAGCCTACTCGTTGGACGGTCTTCTAGTTGTCGCTCTTCTGCTCATTTGTTCGTGTGCTTATCTGAAGCGAGTTCCGCGAGTCAATAACTGGTTACTCTCTGAAAAGAAAGGATTCTTCGGCGTTTTTTATAAGGTATGACGGTGTCAAATCTAATTAATCGAATGGAAGATATCTGAGAAATGTATTTCAATACGCTGTTGAAAGGGTAGAACCAACCCATGGATTCTGGAAGAAAGTTTTGGTAGTTACAGTTTAATGGATTTGAAGTTATAGAAACTGTTCGGAAGATAATCTGTTTTAATGTATTATTGAAAACTGGCAAAATGAGATTCTGGATAGAAAAAGTAGGAAATTGGTAGAATGGTTAAATTGACAGGCGGCTGTCATCGGAGTCAGACTTCATTCGTTCGTTTCTATCGCTTGTTTCGCGGCAGCTGCATATACCGTATTCATCAGATAATCACAATGGTTCAACACAAGATTAAACAGAAGGTGGGTTCAAGATATTATAGTCACGCTTTACTGATAATATAAAAAACATATTACTTTCTCAGATAGATTGTTTCTATTTTTGCTTCAAAGAGTGAAAGTGTTGGATAGGTAGTAAGAAGTAAAGTTATTCAATGAGATTTGTAGGAATGGATGGTAACTTTGTTCTAGGCAGATATTTTTAGTACAGTATATTGTAAGTAAATTCAGACTACCTTGCCCAAAGGAGTGAAACCCAAGACGAAGAAGGCAAAACCCCAGGGACAACCAAAACGTGGACAGAATATTCATTTCAAGGCAAAGAAGAATCATATCATTCAAGCGGTACGTATTCTCAGAGTATAGTAGTCCTACTCTTATCGCTTATATATGTTTTCTTAATGAATTGATCCTATCATTAGTTCCTGTTCTCAACTTTTCAAAAATCTGACCAACCAATCAATACGCTTTTATTGCGTGTGTAAGTGAAACACACAGTATTCTAAGTTGGGGTAATTAATTTGTGATTCTCGGTCTAAATCATGTTTCACAATTTGTCAGACACATTGTGTTGTTCAGGACAAGGTAACCGCGGAGGTGTCTCGCATCATCAACCAGAAGAACGAGGAAATGGTGAAGGGCCGCGCGGATACGTCTGTCGGAAGAAACCAGAAGGACTAATGTTCTTTCGCGCCCTGACTCACATCTCGCTTTGATTGTTATTGTCGTATTCTTGAACTAGCACTGCTTATCCTCTGGTTTGGCGATGTTACTACTGTTGTTGGGAATTTTGTTGTGGTAAATGAATTCTTCATTTTGTTCATATTCAAATCAAACACATTTCTGTTCTCGTTGTGTTCTAATTTTTAAGTGATTATGAAATACCTCGAAGTCGACAAGGGAGAAGATGAAGGTTTGTAAAACTTTGTTGGCAAAGAGACCTCTCCAACACAAATATCCAAAAAATGCAAGAAGTATTTCAGAACGCTCGAATTTCTTTTGTGTTGAAGTATACTCTGCAGGGCAATTTTTCCCGGGGAATTTTCAAGGCGGTCGATTTCCGATGTCTAGAGGTGGCTCAAATATAATCTGTCTCACGCGCACATGCTACAGTATGAATTACTGCTTTTGGCAGCATTGTTTGTACACTTCATTTTTTGGTTTAAAATATCTACACTCCTACAGTACTGATTTTGGTAGTCTGTTGTTGTAATTCACGAACACTTTATGATCATTCATATTCAAAAAATATATAACATCTTCATCAGCACATGCATCTGTTTATGTACAAGAAATGAGGATAAATCACTGGTAAGGATACGAAAAGACGATAAATGGCAACAACATTTATATGATAAATGTTTGTTAAGTAAGTTGTGAGACCCATGTATACTGGAAAAATAAACAAAGCTGAGAACGGAACAGAGTGAGCAACGAGCCGATTATTGCCAATAACCCGACTACTATCGTTGTAGGAAAGCGAGTTGGCGAAGAAATGTCTCGCGGAAAAACTGCTAGTCAAAATCATAGGCACGTAAAACCTGTGATAGTTCGAAAACGGCACCTTTCATGTGTTACGTGACCTTTTTTATGGGTTTCCTTGTTGGTGAAAAAATGAATATAAAGAGTCGAATCATTGTTAGAACAGCTAACGGATAAGAGTTATACCAAGTGGCCGGGTTATTAGCAAGGGCTAACAATGAAATGAAGGGAGAATGTTTATAACGTGGAGTTGGATGGAATGATGTGGTTACGGTAGCTTGTGATTACGGTAGTTCGTGATTATACGGTAACTTGTGGTTACGGTAGCTTGTGATTACGGTAATTTATAGTTACGGTAACTCGTGATTACGGTAGCTTGTGACGACGTACGGTGAGACGGACTGTGGGATGCTGTTTGATGAGTTGGATGGCCTCTTCGTGGGTCAAACCTTTGGTGTCGCACGAATTTATGGAAATCAGCTGGTCGCCAACCTGAAAGCAGTTCTCAATATGCCCTTTTCGGACCAAAGTAAATACTGACAGAATGTTCGCTGTAGTTTGATCTCGACATATTTCTCTAGTTTCAATCGAAAAGCAGCGGGATCAAACTACAAACACAGGTATATACACTGTACTGACCTGGTTTGGAAAGTGCCCCTTTAGTTCCTCTATTACATCATGGTAATAGTTTCAATTTTTCTGTCTCCCGTGTGTTGTCCCCCTCTCTGTCGATCCATTCATTTATCTCTATCTCTCTATCCCTTCCTATTCCTTTCCTTCTTTTCTCTCCCATCCCCCTCTCTCCACCACAACTAACCCGTAATCTTCCGTCCGCTGCCGCCGGTCCGTCATCCGCTATCCGCAGCACAAACAGCGGCATGGCCCCGAACTCGTGCCCACCCCGAATAGAGAACCCGAATCCCTTGTTGCCTCGCTCCAACTCTACGCCCATCACTTCTCCATCCTGAAATCATAGAAATTTTAAAAAAGGACACAACGTCCATGCGCAAAGGGGGCAGAACGGAGCAAGACTCTTTTTCATTCCCACCGAGACTCCTACAGCATGATTACAGCATTTTCAGTGTATTTTCAATGTTTAAAGTAGGACGATTATGTGGACCGATCCCGTGTCATCGGTTCTTTAAACTGCAATTGAACAATCTATTGCAGTTTAAAGGACTGAAGCGTTGGGATTGGACCACGTAATCGTCCTTCTTTAACGAAAAAGTTAATAACTTTCACATGACAATCTGATTCCACCATTCAGTGCTCGAAAATATTTTCAACAATGTTGAAGTTTGCATTAGAGAACAGTCATAGCAAAGTTAGGGTGCTGTCTCAGTAGGAATTCTATGAACTATCTATATATCAGTGGTTAATGCAGAGTTGAAAGACCAGAGGCCGTATGCATGAAACATCCCGGGCCGGGTTGGGATGCTATCCCGAGCTTTTTCCCGGCCAATTCAGCTTGGGATTGAATCCCAACCCGGCCCGGGATGTTTCATGCATACGGCCTCAGGCAATTGAATATTTGACAACTGCTACCAGCTGAGAGCCGGAATTGGGTTTCCACTCTGCCCACTATGAATCTCTGTTTAGGGTTTTTGTTGCGAGCAAAGGCACCATCCCTTCGGCTAGCGGACGGTGGAAAAGTTGGTTACACAGCTGAAAGCACGGACACAGTAGTTAGTTAGTATTAGACAGAGACCACACAGGACGATCACGACAAGTACGACTGGTAATGATGGTGGAAATGGTAATGAGAGCAGTCCAAGCACAGAGGAGAAGGCTTCATCATGCCAAGGACGAACCAGTAGGCGTGGCCTAAATCGATGTGACGTCATCAACGCGGTGGGTGGGCGTGGTCTGCGGCGTGGAGGCGTCATCATCCATGGCGGCCATGGTGGCATCTTCGCTATAACTATCAAGCACGCCCGACTGCTGCAAGACTAACAGCAACGACTCGCAACTGGGCTGCTGGAAAGGATCACGTGAGAACACGTGAGATTTGCTCAGGCTTCTATTGGCATGACACGTGAAAAAATGCGAGATTCTTGCAGACTTCTGCCTGCAATACCTAGTTGGGCTATTTCACCACCCATTCATTGGTAATCTCGTATTGGAAAATCAGATCGGGAAATAAAAAGTGTTGGTTTGAAAAAACCGCTTGAAGTGCGAAAGGACAACATCAACAAAAACTGGACAACCATCAACAACAGAAGAAGCTTTCAAAACGACACACCTAAAAAAATTGTCTCTGCATATTTGCTGATAGTAGATAGATATCAATAGTTAGCTAAACATGTGACAGATTTATATCCATATCTTTGTTTCTTATTGACTTTCACCATAATTGTAACAATATGACGTTAATGAATGAATCTTGAATCATGAATCTGAACTGAACCGAAAATCCCGCTTGTGGAACAGTTCGGTACTCTGATGGCGTGAGTTGGGTAAATTAACAATAAATCGATGATACACATTTATTTACCTGTTGTGGTGGAACCGGTTCATTGACTCCGTTGCTCGGACGGCCGTACATTTCGGACATGGAGGAGTAGAGGGCGGAGTTCCGTTGGGGCGGGGCCGTACCCACGGTCGAATAGGGAGCAGGCGTTCGGGGTCCCACGGTCGAGTAGAGGGCAGAGTTGGGAGGGGGCGGCACCTTTCCCACGGTGGAATAGAGGACAGAGTTCGGAGTGGGCGTGACACTTTGACCGAGGGTCGAGTAGGGCGCGTAGTTGGTGTTGCGCACCTAGAAAGATTTCTGAATTAGTGGATTTTTGATAATAATGCTCACTTGCTCGGCAACAATATGAAGTGAATGAATAAAACCTGAATCTATGTCACGTAGAATCAGGTAGAACTAAAAATAAATAATGTTTTAATACGATGCCACTCAATGTAGATCACACGTAACATACCGTGGATTGGTTGGTGCTATAGTTGCTTCCAATAGTATTGTAGTTTGGCGTCCAATCCTTGTAGTTTGATGTTCCATTCTGTGATCTCGTCAGAGTACTGGTTGCGAGGGGAGCGTCACCAGTTCCAGCTATCGTCAGACGAACCGACAAACCGGAAGCCTGAAAATTGAAAGTTCGGTGGATCAGTTTTGCGGAATAATAACTTTTGTGATGAAAAGATGGTAAAAACACAGAATTGTTCAATACTACTCATTTGAATAACAGTTTTAACAAGAAACTTTCATTAACGAAACGACAAACAACATTTAGTCCCATTTTTGAATGTTCACCACCTCGCACTAATGGTACTTTTTAACAGATACTTGTGATGAACATCCTTTCTGATGTTTCGCAGGTTGTAAAGTACCAACTTCCGGAAAAAAAATATCACCTTGATGAGGCTTACGATCTCGCCATGACTGAGATTGAGAATATCGATTCCATTGACGGCAACTACACGGTCGCCGACGCGTAAGCGACCACTACGCGAGGCGGGAGAATTGTCCAAGATTTGACCTGAAAGAAATAATAAATGATAATTGACAGGCGTTGGCGAGTAGATAAAATGATTCATTAATCTGGTTTTTCTTTAGGAACATGAAGTTCTATATTTTTTGTTCCTCATCGACCTATATGGGATTACTGTTGATCTCACATTCCATTTTGTACATTCAGTTATACTCATTTTCAAACGTAGTGGTACACCTGTTGTTTACAGTGGGTGGTTCGTTTAAACGGAGTGAACAAATGAAAGTGAAACTTGTATTATTTAAAAAAATAATCTTCACACAAACAACTGATACTAAATGTGAAATGTGTGATTGGATTATTGTGATGTCATAAATAAAGTAACACACGGCTGAAATAGTTGCCGTAAAAGATTGATATTATATTATAATAGGACACCCTTTACATATCTTCACTCACCAATTGTGGAGCCGTTTCTGTTCAGTGAGGAGATGATGATAAATCCGAATCCGTCCACGTCATTTCTGGTCAAAGTGACGTCATATTCATTGCCGATGGACGACAGAGCACGATCCGCGTTAGGCATAGACAACGAGTGCGACAGTTCTGCAACACCGAAATTGTTCACTTAGACAAGCAACGAAGCAGACATATACAAGAAACGAAGAAGAAACAAACGACCAACAGGTCGTACGGTGTATCTCGCTTCTGCTGTGTGATTTGAGGTATTTTTGCCGCATTATGGAAAATTTGGTTGAAGATTGAACTGGTAATGACTTATTATATAGTATAATTCACAGAAATATAATGATTCGCTAAATAATGCCAAAAATCATGTAAACAAACATCCATGGGAAAATATTTGATTCGGGTACGTGCGAAAAAAGTTTCACTGTAAAGGTCGATTGGTAAATCGTAATGTAATTGGCGTAGCCAAGTTAGAGCCTTACCTGTTTTCGGCCTCCGCACGACCATCTTGACGTGTTTGTTTCGCGCAGCCTGCTCCAGAAGAGCGACAGCGTCATTGTGATTCGCTCCAACAACATTTTGACCATCGATCTATAATAAGGTATTATTTAGTTTTTTCTTCATCTCGTGTTTTCGTCCTTCTCTGATGAGCATTCTTTGGATGTGGGTTAATAAATAAATAAATAGTTGATCATTGTAATGCGACAGTCCGCTACACATACCCGTACCCCTTTACAGTATGCGCTAGAATGCTCAAATAGGTTTTTTTACGAAGGTATAGGTTTTTTGATAGCTTGTAGTAATGAAAGTAAGAATAAGATTCACATTAAAAAATCTGGAGGGTTTCCAAAAAACGTTATAGAGAGAAAACGTTGCAGTTACTAATGAACTATTCCCACCTCGATGATCTCATCGCCCTCGTGTAGTCGTCCATCGTCAGAAGCTGCTCCATTGGCCACAATCTGACCCACCGTCAGTACCGTATTCGTCTGGAATAAATCAAATTCATGGCCCGATTTGTGGTCATTATGGAAATGCACAACTGTGTAAAATAATAAAAGTTTGGATGATTAACTCAATTTTAATTTTACTTAGGGTTCAAGGATTATTTATCTTTTTTTAAGGAGTATTTAGTATATATACATAACTTCCCTATGTTCGAAGAAAGAGAATGTACATCGTAATTAACCCACCTCCTTACCGCCGAGCAACCGGAATCCGAAACCGTTTGGCTTGCGAATAAGATTCACAGTTATCGTTTCGCTTTGTCTGAAATAATGAAATGAACTGAGTTGAGTTTCACAAAAAGTGAAATGCTATCAATAGAAAAAGTACACTCATAAACCTTTTTTCTCAGAAAACCTTTCGATGTCTATCGAAAAGTGTAACGTGAAACTATCTATTAAACCACTAGTGTTAGTTTTATTTGAACAAAATATATTTTCACAGACCTTTTCTGATGTTATATCATAAATGTCTCAAAAAACCACACCAAAATCGTCTTGAATCAGGATCGAAAAGATCTTGCATGTTCCACTATTCACATAATTCATAATTGACCGATTAGGTAGGTCTATTCTGAAGAAGTTAGTAAATAGTAAATTGTTCCGCTGAAGTCAGTCCTCAATCACATAGCGCAAGTAAGGAACATCGTATACCTTTCCGTTTGGAAGGCGCTGATTGGCATGTAGTTGGGGGTCGCGAAGCCGAGTGACGTCATCGATGGTCGCATCCGGGATATCGTCCCGTCGTCCATATTCGGCTGCTGAATTATTGGCAATGACCATAGTTGTAGTTCGTATCTTGTACTCGAAACTTAGCTACAACTAAACAATATCAACCGAAAACCAATGAGATAAAACTACAAACACAGCGACATAGGAAAAATATAGGCGGCTCGGTTATGTCTCGTTCTTCTGCTGAACTAGTTGATTGCTTACGCAGTTGAAAGAGTCATTTGGGGGTTGACTGTAGTTTGAACTCCACAAAATTCAGTGTTTAGAAAAACATAAGTATGACAGAATCCAACTACAGATACTGCGGACACGCACAGTCTTTGCCGCTATTTTTCACCCCAAACTGATATTTAGAACTCGACTTACTAACGTTTCAGGAGAACAAAATTCGAATTTAATATATCGTTCGGTCTTCTCATCGCGTTATTGTATACTTACCCTCTGAAGAGTTGACGCCTGTGATTGGGTGGTCGCGGTGTCTGGCGCCGGCGTCTTAGAGCGCGGCGCCTGCACCGGGGCTGGGGTTCCACGCTGTTCGCCGTACCGGAAAGCGGCCGTGGGAGTACGAGATCTGAAATGTCACAACTCCAGGCATGAGGAAAATTTATCACAGTGTAATTTGTTCATTCATTTATCCACATTCAAAGAAAGTGGGACTCGCTACACAGATAAAAGAAAAATGGGGATGTGAAAGAATGAGACCGAGGTGTTCATGGGGAGAGTACGAACATTTCCATTAGTTTATTGTAAGGTTTTCTATTGTGATGCTCGCTAATGTTTTTACTAGTGGTTGGTTTGAGCAGAACTAAGTTAAATTACAGCAGTCAGTTTGACACTCGGATCCGTTCCCAAATCGCCAACCTGTGTTTCGGCGAGCTCCGTCTGACCATAAGTCTGCCTCTATGACCGATTGCGCATTCTCGCAACATATCCACCAACTGGGTATGGGGAATAGCCCGCACGTTCTTCCCGTCCAACTCTACTATTGTGTCACCTTCCAGGAGATTCGGACATTGCGCTGGATACAGAATCTTCTTCACACGCTGGCCCTGTAATTAGAGTCGTCGCCAATGGAAAGGCGGGATGGTACTGTATGTCTCACTTTCCGCTGTGTACGCACACATATCTTCGATTCCAAAACATGCCCGTTATGCCCTCTAATAACGCAGTGATTAGTTTCCTGCTACGAATCTTTTGCTCGCGGGTTCGATTCCGGTGGGAGACTGAAATTTAAAAATTTGGCACCCACTATAAAGGTTTCACTAGATAACTCGGAGTGAGAACATTTTCAAACTAATTTGATGGACTCCCAACGTGAAATGTAAGAACGATAAAATAGCGCATGAGAGAAGAGACGCAGGTTGGGAACTGTTCATTGGAATATTCTTGCATACACCCACCTCTAATAAGTAAGGTGCAAAACTTACGCTAACGCTGTCCGCAATGGTGAATCCGAAGCCCTGATTGCCCTTGAAAATCTCGATTTCTTGGAGGTCACGACTTCTTCCGCCAGTGGCATACACATTCTCGGTGATTATCTGAAATATATAATGAATTTTTTATTGGTGGAAAAAATACTTCTCACAGTTCCTGAATTTTTTCAAATATATATGTAATACATTTTAGGTACTATATCTCTATTTCAGGACGAATCACTTGAGTATATGACGAACTAGGTAGACAAAACGGTTAAAACCGGACCTGTACCAAGATAAACTATACACTTAGATGATCAATAAAAGACGGAGGAAACAATGGACAGAAAGAGAGAGAGAGAGAGAGAACCAACCCTATTAGAGGGATCGAGCAGCAGCGGATATCCCCTGCAGACTTGTATGGCCACCGGGTCGCCCACGGGAATGGAGACGAAAATGCGACACGCGTCGCTTTGCGTCGCGCCGAGCAGCAACTCGCCGTTGACGCGCACAAGGACATCTCCAGAACGGAGAATCCCGTTTTCGTGCGCGGGTCCTCCGGATAGGATGGATTTTACCTGAAACGAATGCGACTTGTGAAAATCAAAATGAATGAATGAATGCATGCATTTATTACACACATGAAGCGTGTGACCTAATGTGCGCAACAAAGAAAGAGGTTCTAGCTATCAATTTCAACTTCTAAAAATGGAAAGTTTATGTGAAGTGACGTGGTGAATTTCGCCTCTACCTCAATTCTCCGTTTCAATTTCACTCAAGTCCACGTCAAACCATCACTTTTAAAAAAACAAATGAAGCTCTCTAAAAAAGACATGATAGAGTAAAACTAAATTTCCACATTAGGTGTAGGGGTTATCGTGATTGTCTTTGGCATCTTGGTAGAGATCTCGTTTTCGAACTGAAGTTTTTTTTTCACACTGGGTGTTAATTTATATTTTATGTCGTGATCAATTGTCGGAAATTGTGATTATGTTGGTAATCAGTTGCACTAATACTCATGTTTATCAATTTTACTTATTTATCTCAACTAGATAACTTTTCGCACAGAAGTTATAAGATGAAGTGTATATGAAGAAAACGGTTGAAGTGCACGAATAAGAAGCCAAAGTGGCGCCAAATTTGATTTCCTTCCACGAAGGGTCCGGCGGGAATTGAAAGAAGCCAGAAACAACATCGCTTTGTAGTTTCGATCGAATTTTGAGAAGAGTTTCAAAGCGCAAGAAAACACACATGTAACACGTTTGCCACAAAATTGAACCATTGTAATCGTGATACCAACCTATTTTGAAAAAAAAACAGTACTTTATCAACCTCTCCTCTACTATAAACGTATTAATACTTTTCATTTTACTTAGACTTGGCTATGTTATGATACTTCTCTAGTAATCCTCATTCACATAATCATAGGATTTCTCTACTGAACTGACTGACTTATTTCTATTGAAAAAACAAATTCAAATTATCCTCATTTTTCAATGCATTGAAGTTTGTTTTTGAGAAAAGAAACGACCTCCTCTGAGCTGTGACGGACTCATTTATCAAACTGAGGAAGCAAAAGCGATGGAAGGAATTAAAAGATGAAAATACAACAGGAAGTGCGAGAAACACTAGCATCCAGCTAATTACCAAAAACGTGTTTAGTATTTTATGAATAAAATACCGAATTAGAAAAATAAAAGTTTACACTAGTTTACAATATGTTATACGAAGCAAGTTTATCCTCATCAAATGAGTGCACATTTTTTTTCCGTTGAGATTCGCACCTCAGTTCAATCTATCCCTGATGTTTACTTCCGACGCTAAACTACCGTGGAATGTAAAATCGAAACTGCCATTACACTAGGTTAACTACTATCGAATGATGTGTTTATAGCTGGCCTGCATCGTAAAACATGCTAGCTAATGGCTGGATGGTGCGCCAAACAATCGAACCCGACTCGGAGCATTTGCGCCAATATTTGGCGATTAGCATTCTACACAATCGAGGGATCATGAAGGTCATCTGAGACATTCTGTGTTTCACTGATCTGCACGCTCTCTCATCGATACCGCTACAAAATGACTGGGAATTGTCGGAGAGGAAAGTTTAACGACAGCGCGCTGGTATAGAGTACGCTCTTTCAAAGCAAGGCTTAACGGTTTGTAGTTTGATACTTTGCTGTTCAGTCGAAATTCGTGATCTAGATCAAACTACAACCACGATTTGTTCATTCCCTATAACCACTTTACCTACCTGTATGAACTCGTCTCCCCTGCTCGAGGGATCATTTCCAATGAGGGTAAAACCTAGTCCCTTCGCCCCCTTGACAATTGTCGTCGAAATCAGTTCTCCACGCAACTTTTCCACATGTTTCGTGAACATGGACTCCTTTTCCGAGTTGTATGACAACTGTGGAGAAACTTCTGATTTCGATATCTGAAAGAACAACAATCAAGAGTTTTAAACTGTTTGACGTAACAATGCATCGCTAACAATAGTGATACTAGTCACATCAACAAATAATGTGACTATGATGAATATCAATAATTTGCAATGATCAATGCTCAGCAAAATCACTTTCTAACTTCAGTTTGAGTATAAGTTTTCATCAATGCCCGAGTTCTGAAGGCACATGCGAGAATTTTCCATGCGGCATCGGCATACTGAATATTATTCTATTATTCTGAGCGAGGAAAGTGAAAAATGGAAAAGATTTACTCACGCCATTGACACCATTGTACGCGTTGTACCCATTGGTGGTGGGGATGCTCTCATACTGAGGCACGACGCCCTGTGTGGGAGGCCGCTCGTATTGCGTCTTCTTGTTGATGTGACTGAAAAACTAGGAGTCAGCCAAATTAGTGGATGCCGTGAAACATTTAGCTACGTTTGACCAGTATCAAGCTCAAAATACATGTAAACTCTATTGAGTGATGTTCAGATTGTAACTAATGCTTGTTTTCACTTTAGATAAATTGTTACTCAAACCTGGACCCTTGTTATGATTGGTTCACACACACTCTTAGAGTCTAACACTAAAACGTATGGGCCGTGTAACAAGATGTGAACACTTTCGTTAAATAGCTATTCACACGATGGTCGAAACATTTCAAAAAACTGTTTTTAGCTTTCAGTTTCCTTTCCGATAAGTCATTGGAATGTTTCAGTCGTATAGGACATATTTCACAGACGGTGACGCTGTGTGGGAAACACAATTTTTCGGACGGAGAGTATTTAGTTTCAGCTGCTTTTAACAAGAAAGACCAGCTGTGCTCGAGAACATTTGAGTACTTTCTCGGTTTCAAACCTACTCACTCACTACATATGTACTCACTCCTTTTTAGTATGTTTTTGGGTTTTTGTGGATGTGGGCGGAGCCTCGTTTGAAGGAGAAAAGTAGATGACATCCGCGATGAGCTGCGGGCCGCGCAGACTCGGTTGCATTGAATACTCAGCTCATGATGCCAATACGCAGCCGAATTAAGTATGCAGACTTGAATGGGGTAGATATCTATACGTGAGCTGAGAATAGGGAGGCCGTTCGGTTGAAGTTTATTCCAGCTGAGATCAATAAAACAAAAAAGGGGCGGAGATAGGGGCGGAGTCAGGTTGGTGGCAAGTTTTGGGGAAGAGATAACGAGATTCAACGGACACACTGACTTACTTATAGGGAGATGAAAGAAGGGTGGGACAGGTGCACGAGCGAGAGAAGTGAGAGGATCGACGGAAAGAAAGATAAATGAGAGACGAATAGAGAAAGATGAAGGAGGGAATATCTCGGAAATGATCGGAAATGCAGAGAAGGAGGGCAGAACAAGGTAGAAAGAGAGGTAGAGATTGAGCAAAACTAGAAAAAAGAAAGTATGAAGGTGAAGAAGGCACTGAATGAATGACAACTATGTTATCGTCTGACGGTACAAGCAAAACATTATAAAGTTAGACTTCTCAGTACTGCGCAATCGAATAACATGAGCCAATAAGACTGATGTTGGACATTAAACTATTGGCCAGCTATAAATAACAGACAGGCGTGTGAGAAAAATTGAGGAACATGAGAGTAAGAAAAAAGAGAAAACAATTGCAAGGCAGAAGGAAGAGGACAAGGAAAAGAAAGATGCAGAAAGAGAAAAAAAAGAGCGAGTAGAAAGCGAGAAGAGAAGGATAGATTCAGCGAAAGAGAAAGAGAGATAGAAAGATAAGAAAAAAGAAAGAGAAATTAAGACAGAGAGAAAAAGCAACATAGTTAGGGAAGTTCAATATAGGAATATTACCACAGGTCCCATTTGCCGAAACGTCGCCACAATAAATATTCCATCATACTACCTCGTGTACGGTTCAACTACAAAATCAAACCATACATCTCTCATCTCTCATCTCTCACTGAGCACATTAACTTAATCATGTCGTAACATACTTTGCGTATCACCTAACCAGCAAGAATATTGATATACTGAATTCATTTTGGATTACTCTACAGAGACAGGGTCATACTTTTTACGTCGACGTATTACGATCGCGTAATACGCTATTTAAATCAATACGCATGATAGGCATAGTTTGACGCCGTCGTAAAACTCAACAACCCAATGTATGCTGTAACTCACTCGACATAGAATGTTCCGTATTCGGGATCTTCCACCTGCTCCCAGCCAGTTGGCAGTTCACGAGGATCGTCCCAACTAGTAGTTCCATTATTGTGACTGAAATTTATCGATATAAAAAATGACTTCTAAAAACGTAAACAATTCGGATAGGACGTCAAAAAAGGGGTGAGCTGAAAGTAGACCGACTCTACTGCCGATACGTATCCTTCTCCTTTAAAAAAAAAACAGAAATTTATCGAAATATATGAACTTATTTTCTCAATTGGAAGCATTTCACTAGAATTAGCTGAAAATTTCCACAATTTCAAAAAAAATTTCGGGACCTTTACGAGGTGAAATTACAGCAAAAATATTTGATAGCTCTGCTCACTGGAGTAGAACCAATCAATATGTATGTTTTCCAGGTGAACTCCTAAGATTATAGTGACATTAATATAGGATAGTCACTCACTCGATAAAGTACTTGTCTCCATTTTCGGCGTATCCAATTTCCCAATTAGGGGGAAGAGGTCCTTTCGCACTCATACTGACCATGGTGTGGGGAAAGACCTCCGACGGTCGGGGGGTTCCGTAGAGATGACCTGAAATTAAGGGAAATAGGTTGAAGAGACCGTTCCTCTATAATCTGACTTACATGAAAAAAATCAGAAATTGAAAAATATTATCTCAACGTGTTACAATAGGGATTCAACGAACTAATGGATTGGAAATACGAAAAATTAGCTCAGTGTTACGAAATGAAAATAATAGATTGACATTTTTACTTTGACGTCATCAACCACTGTCTCCTTGATCATCATGTGAATTTGGAATTCGAGTTATATTATGGTAATTTGGTAGGCAAAAAGATGTTTTGAAAAGATTTCGTATTTTTATCGACGTTTTGTGCGTTTCTGTAGGCAACGTTGGTGACGTGTCTATTACGTACAGAGCACTTGTGGAAAAACGGAGCAAGGTGCAAGTATAAAACTTGTATAGTTTTCATTGGTTTTTCACGGCCTTACCAGCCGAAACGATAACTCAAACGTCAAAATACAAAAGGAACGGTCCGTTTAAAAAAGAAGTAGGCTACTATTCTTGGAAAAGTTTAGTAAGGAAACATTATAGTTAAGCATTTAATCGGTTTCATATGTATTATGTAATTGAAAGACATGATACCAACCAAGAGGTTCACCAGAACTGGTAGGCAAATATAATGTCACGTAGAATTTGGGAATCTTGTGACTTTTTTTTACTGGCCTTGTTATATTGCTGATTTCATTTCACATGCTTGCATTTTATAAATAGAATACATCATATGAAGCATGGACAGTAGAAGAAAAATGCGAAAAAGAGTGTCAAAAACGATTCTCTCTTTCTCTCTCTCCCCCCCTCCCTCCGTCTGAGAGAAGGAAGAGAGAGAGAGTGAGAGATAGGGACGGAGATAGCTACGAATATATGATCATGAGAGACGTATTTGGCAGTGATTCACCACGTTCAAACATTAACGTCTCATCGTAAGACTCGTCAAGGTGTGACATTAACCATGCGCTAAAGGTAACACTGCTACAGTACGTGAGCTGGAGGATAAAGAAGTATTTAAACTCTCATTGCAGAGCCATGACAACTATTTAAGAACTATGAAAACTATACCATCTTACGAAAAAATCCCAGTGATACAACCATACTTTGCTTCAAAAATATCCTAATATGACCAAGACCATCACAGGTAGCAAGTACACTAGTCTACAACGGTTATTACAGGTAATAACAGGTGTCATACGACTGTTTGTAGTTGACAGTTTTCTGACGCTGGTAACTCAAAACATAGAAGCAGTCGATTTACGAAACTATAAATATCATTTATTGCAAAACGCAAAACTGTTTAAGGCAATCCAATGTTTACAATAAAACTCAGGATACGTAGAGTCACACACATGTAGTTCTATGACGTTTTTCATAGTTCTTAAATAGATGGTATAGTTTTCATAGTTCTTAAATATGGCACACATTTTGAAAACGAGTTTATTGAAAGAGGTAGTTCAACTTTGCTTGGGCAAAGATTGAGCGAGACCGAGTTAGGCCAAGAAGGCAGAAAGAGAATTGAGTTACTGATGATCAGAGAGGAAGGATGAGAAATGAAGAAGAGAAGAAGAAAATAGAGAGAGGAAGAGAGAAGAGAACGGAAGAGAGAGAACAGAGAAGAGGAGGAAGACATAGTTGAAGATAATAAAAAGAAGAGGAATATGCACACAACGAGCTCATAAAATTCTAAATTTGAGACGGGTTAGTATTTTTACCGCTTCAAATATGTGAATAGTTGCATAGAACATAATTTAAAATCCAATTATGAGGAGAAATAATCGATTTAGTCTGAGCCAAAATGGGGAATTGTTATCGCTTAGAGATCGACATTCGACATACATACAGATAAGAGGAACGCCTGCAGAGGGCGAGAGAGAAGTAGAGAAAGAGAGAGAGAAAGAGGGAGTGAGAGAGAGAAAGAGAAGAGAGAGAGAGAGAGGTTCACGTTGAGATAGACAACGACCGCTTTCATTTTTCAGTTCCGACGAGAGCTGCTACAGCTTTTTCACGGTCAGATGGTATTCGAAAAAAACCAGTTTGTTTATCTGTTCATGCATGTATGTACATTTTACAACATACATTTAGCAATATTCTAAACGAAGTTCGTGAAAAGCAGCTGAAGGCAGTTTTGAGAGCTAAAAATGAACAAGAAAACTAATTGAAAGAGAAAGATAATTAGTTTTGTTATGAGGAAAACTAATCGAACACGACCAGTGAAGCAAATAGATACAGAATGTACTGGAAGATTCTTTGGAACCGAACTTTTTCTTGGAGTTTCACTAGTGTTTACTAGTTTTTCGAATAGATAAAATCAAGCCACTGCTAAATAATTGCGAAGTTAACTTGGGTTAAGAATTTATAGAGAGATGAGTGAGATTAGAGGGAATCGGGATATAGATATGGAGGTTAAGATAACACCGAAGTGTTGGAAATGGGAGCATGCCAGCTGGGAGAAACAAATGACCAGTCGGGTAGAGAGTATAATCTATGCCCCCCGGAGGGGAGAAGAGGGAAATTGAGATAAAGAGGGAAGGAGAGCGAGTGAGAAAGAGGAGATAGAGAGAGAAAGGGAGAAAGAGAGGGATGGAGAGATTCTCTAACCTAGAAAAGAGGGGGTAGAGGAGAGATGGATGGAGAGAGATGGAGAGAGAGAGCGAGAGAAAGGGAGAGAGGAGATAGAGGGGGATGAAGAGAGTCCTGAACATTCCTTTGTAAACGGCGTAGATTGTGTCTTATCGCTACGATATGTGCACAGTTTGATGTGGCACCGCAAACAAACAGAGTAGGCATAGATATTAGACGGCATAGAAAATAGAAAATAACAACATGAGATCAACAAACTTGAACTTCCACAACAGTTTTGAATGAGAACTACGTTTTCTTCAAAATGTACGTTTCCGAATTTCATATACGATCTGTTTCTCGTTCACCAGAAATTATCGGTTAACTATTCCCTGTTTTTTTCAGTGACGTGTTCTACACGTGGTACATGAATGAGTGGTCGAAAAAAGAATATTAAATCAGCTTATAGCGTCACTAATAAAAGTTTTAATAATGAAGAGATGCGAAACCTACAGTATGATTTGAATAATTTAACTGTTTTCCCTTAGATGTTACGAACGCAGCATAGAGTTAGTCAATAGGTAAGAAGTCACTAAAAAAGTTTTTTACAATATAAAAAGTTTTTCAAAAAAAAAGAGAAGAACGAAACAACAAGAATGATAATAAAAGAACAGCTTGTCCGAACTGTTTTTGTACGTCGATTTTTTATTTAATAGGTAGTTAGAACAGCAACAATCGAAAAAAAACAACGAAATTTCATTGAAAAGGTGGTTATTTTGGGAACAAAAGAGATTGAAAACAGTCTGGCAAGACGCCAAGTTGCCGATCGATCCATTATATTGTGCATGAGAAGACATAAGAGGGAATCTCCACGAGGAGAGAGCAAAGACATACAGGAGAGGTTAGAGAAATGGGGGCGGGAGGAACTGTATGCTAGGAGGGAATGAGATTAGGGCAGGTGAGGTCAGATATTAGGCGCCCCGCTCTCCCTTGCCTCTCTCTGTCTCTCCCTCTCACTGACTTTTTTCCTTACTTCCTTTTTCTTTCCCTCACTTCCTCGCCCTCTCTCTCTCTCTCTCTCTCTCTCTCTCTCTTTCTCTCTCTTGTTCTCCCTCTTTTTCTCTTTGTTTCTCTACAAGACCTACCTTGATATGTCCCATGCTCCAAAAGTCCACCTTCCTTCTCCACTCGATTGAACTCTTCGGTTGATACAAATCGATAGTGTTCTCCATCTATTTCTCCCTCTCTTGGGGTTCGAGTTGTATCTGATTGTAATCAAATGAAGATAAAAATGTGAATGTTTCATGGAAGTAACAACATTTACGTTGCCTGAACTCGTTTAGTAGTAAATTCGCAGGATATTCTGCTATCAATGTTTTTGGGTTCATACAGTGGAACTGTAGTTGTCCGAGGTTATTCATCTACTCTATAGTAATCCAACTGTAGTTGTTGAACATGATCTCTGTCGCAATAAGAGCCGATGTCTTTCAGAAATGATCTAGTAATCCCCCAAACCGCTCCATTCTGAACCCTCATGATAAAACTCACAGGGAACGGTCTTCTGATAGAGGTTATCTCTGATCGTCTTCTGCAGTTCCGTCCATTCACTGTCAGCTAATATCTGACGGATGTCATCGGGTATACCACCTGTAGAGAAGAAAACTAGCAGTGAAACAGTGCAATAAAATAGTGGCATGCCAACTGTAACAATGGCAATGCTTCCCCGTGTCTCGATATTACTACGAATTGACAAGATGGGATGTAGTGGCAACATTTATGCTGTTTTAAATATTACTGTTTAGAAATAGCATTCGTTAACTGCTGAAAAAATATGAAAACTTACAATTTAAGTAGGATGAGCCGAAACACTACCATAGTTCCATAGTTTATAGAATTTTTTTAGATATAGTTTTTTTGTTCAGTTATTCTGTACCCTAGGCCAGATCCGGGCCGAAACAACCGTCCCTTTCCAACTATAGAAATAACCAACCGGCTGGAATGATTTCGATAGCTATTTGTTCGCGCTCGAAACAGAACTTTTCGAGAATCCTGGTTACCTCTGAGCAGATCATTCCACTTACATCTCTGTAATTGAAGTGTCAGACACATTTGTTATTTTTCTCTCAGTGTGTATTATAAAAATCCAATACTTCTTGTGAGATGACAAACTTGCAAGAAAAGGGGGGTCGTCCCTGGACGAAGAAGCGAAACATACTATTTCTCTTGGAATACTATCATTTTTCTCCTTTCTTAGAGAACATTCCTCAAGTGTAGATAAACGAATGAACTTGCAACTGAGTAATTTCAAAAGCATGAACTCACATATCTTCAACAGACAGGAGTCGGTCGTTTGGACAAAGAACTCCAATGAGATCATCACGACGAACGATGTCAATCAGAATCAGCCTGGAAATAAGAAATGTAGTTTCTCCGCTCCACTTATCTTGCAAACTCAATTTTGCCCTACAGTTTCGCCAAATCACTACATTCATTTGAATTTTTTCACGGAGCGCAAGTATGCATGTTTAGTACATTGTTAGTGTAGTGGTTAGCGCATAATTCTGTGGCTACTATGGCCGCCAGTTCGACTCCACCCTGATGCATGTAAACTGCCAACCACGTCTTATCACGGCGTTCTCGCCTACAGCAGTTTTCGCGATTAAACTTGTATTGAGCTCCGTCCACGAAGTTTTCGTGGTGGGACACTGTATCACACTGCAATTTATTCTGATCACAGCACTATTTCGCTGCGTATCGCGCTCATCTTCGCGCGAATCATACGCGGAGCGGTTGGAAGCGAGGACGCGAGTTCATTATTTATTAAAGCTGTAGTCGAGAACGCCGTGTTAGTTAGACACTCCTGATCATGAACGAATGTAATACTTACTTGGCAACGGAAGATCCACCGTACACTGTAAACGGCAGGGAGTAAGTGGATTCGTCGGTACAGGGAACACGAATTAGACGGCGAGAGTGGACTGAGGCTGGAAGAGGAAGTATAGACTGTTTCTGTTCTACAGCAAGATTGTGAACCTATCAAGTACACTTTTCACGTCTAACAGTTATTATAAAAACAACACCGCTGTTGCGAAATTATGTTTTTTCTTTATAGAAAAACGCATTCAAATGATCGGAGAGACGGTTGATTTATGAAAAAGAGTATGGAGTAGCAGATAATCTCCTGAATAAATGCATGTGATAGAAGAAGGAGGGTAACATCGGTAAAAGAGAGAGAATGCCGTAAGATAAAAAGAGATCCACAGGTAGAAGGAGAGGCAGAAGGGAAGAAAACACATAAACAAGTAATATACAAGCACAATGAAAACTATAATGCAATAAAGAGACATATTATTTATGAACTTTGGCACTCACTCTGCGCTGTCGTGGTTTCTCGTGGGGAAATTCTAATAGATGACAAGGATGTCGATGGCGAGTTCGAGCAGTTCACCATCTTTTCTAGAGAAATCTGGAATCGAATCCTTTTAATACGGTTTCTCGCGAAATACTTTTGTAGCTCTAATGGACAAAACACAAGACTCAGAAGAAAATCTTTCTGTTTATTTTTAAACCTGACGTTGAACCCGTAGGTGAATAGAGAAGAAATCTGAATAAAAATAGTAAACAGTGAAGAAAAACAAATGATATCTCTGTTTTGAGCAGGTGTAATTCGGCGACATTCTTGCATTACATGAATTATTCATTAATTGCGTTGGAAAAACGTGCGACCATGCATAAATAGTTAGACGTTTGAATGGATCGTTCACCGTTCAGATGAACGAGAGTAAATTGCATATTTAACTGTAACACTTTCAGAAAAAGTATCGGGAACCTATACGTTAAACAACAACAAGGTCACAATCAAGCTTCAGATGGATTTTTGAGTTTATCACTCACCGAACAATGTATGTATACAGTGTATGAATTGTACTGATAGAATGACCCATTTATTGGTTTTCTTAAATAGATAAAACAGACAGAAATCTAATCGAAATATTCTAAACCATGAACTACTCTGATTTCATGCTTATTCAGTCTCAGCTTATTGTCAAACCGAAAAGAACATAACACATAGATGGTTCATTGCAACCAATATAAACATTTGTGCAGCCCACTGGTTTGAACGAATGTAAACTATATCGAAAGTGTGATGTCAGAAACCGCGCGAAACATTCGTATAGTTTATGTTACGAGTGGGCCAGAAAGTTCAAGAGACCTTTTTTGTTGGTTTTCCTCAGAAAAAGAAGCTTATTTCAGTTGTGGTAACTCGAAATACGTCAATGGTAATACGTTGAGCTTTGAAAATTGTGGCCAAAAATCTCAGTTGTGGCTTATTCTAGAAGCGAAGGGGGTCAAAATTTAACTGTTGCGTATTTCAAGTATATACGGATCTTTTCCGATTAATAACAGAAGAACAGATGAACAGAAAAAAATAGAAATGAAATAGAAGGAAGATTTAAAGGAGTTTGACTCCACACTTTTGATTTCTATTTTTTTCCAAACAGCGAACGATCGCTTCTGTGATTGTGTCCAATTTCAGTGTGTTAACGCAAGATTTATCTTCATTTTTCAACATGAATGTAGTTTTGTTAGTTCATAGTTTACCTGCCAACCAAAATGGATCAAAAGCGGGATGAAACACACCATCCAGTTAGAAATTCGCAAGAAAACAGGTTGGACATTGCGAATGTAAAATAATCCGGGAGGGATGATGGGGGCCATTGAATTTCAATGAATTGTGAGGGGAAGAGAGTGAGAGGATAGAGATAGAGAGAGAGAATAGGAAGAAAGATAATGAGAGGATAGAGAGAACAAAGAAATGAGACAGACAAGAGAGAGAGAGAAATTCAGAGAGAAGAAAAGAAGAAGATGAATACATTGCATGTTTTCCATGCCAGCTGAGCGAATGCTCACATCTGCACAAGTTGAAGAACAAAAGGGGTCGTAACATCGATTGATAGCAAAGTTTCAATGTGGAACGTACACGCAATACTTTACATTAATTCCGAATCAGGTTTTTCTATAATGCTTTTGAACCAGTGAGTGTCTGGCGTTTTGCTCCGTCCTACCGTATTTGTTGTTCGATCGATCAGTCTGCATTGCAGCGTAATTCATAAAATCTGATCGTGCTCTCAAACCAAACTACAAATCTAATTCGGTTACCCCTACCTCTAAAGTACCAATATAACCGGAGGTTTCTCGGTGTAAAGTGGCGTCTTTCCACTAAAAACATGACCCATTTTCCATTTTCCCTCCGTTTTTTCTCAACGTCCGATGGGGTAATTTGAACACGCGCCCAATTAGAGAAACGCCACTTGAATAGCAATCATTGCAGAGTATTCACACCTTTCGCGCTCTAATTGCAACAATATTAGCCGTGGGTCAGGAACACTTATTGTGACGATGTGAACGCTAAAAACAAATTTCATAGCACTGGTGATTGTCGAGTTCGGAAAGAATTTGGAGCTGTACAGTATTCGTGCTAAGATCAAGGGTTTGCCCTGAGATACGCGCCGGAATTTCCGTCTACGGTTACACCGTTTTTCAACTAAATAAACTGCTCGATAACTATCAGGATGATTTTACTTCGTAGAAGTTCAAGCTTCACACTCTCCAACTTGATCTTGACAGTTTTCCGCTGTTCACAATACAACTACTATTTTGCGACATTGTTGCAAATACTAAAAATGTGGAGGAGAATTCCACAACCACATAATCACACAGAAAAGCTGAAACCAGTTTGAACTCGTTCACTAGAAAAAAGTTCATAACAAAAATTATAATACCTGTAAATTTCCTAACTCCTCCATTTCTTTGCTCAAATCAATAGCACTGTCCTTGTCCTCTTTTTCCCTGTGACTCTCTCCATTTTCCTCAGTGTCTCGCCCATCTTCTTCCATTACCAGGGAGAAGGAGAAGGAAAACTGAGAAAAAACACATTTAAATGTTTTGTGAAAAAAATGTAAGAAATAAAACTATTGAAATATCAGAAGTTTCACCGGTAGAGGAAAAAAATCAAAGTTTAGCGGAAATTCGAGAAAATATGAGAAAGAAACACATTCCAATTCTGTTAAAAACGTGCGTTAGTAACCATAGAAATAGCAGAAGTTCAAGTTAATCGTAGCTTAGAAGTAAAGACAAAACGAAGTTCAGGTTGATTATAATTCGAAGAAGGAATGCATTAAGAGCGTGTTGTGGTTTACACTAGGAACGGGGAGAGAGAGAGCATCAATAGAGGGAGAATCTAGAGAAAGAGAGGGGAGAGCATAATGGGAGGAAGTATTCGGGTGGGAGAGAGAGGAGACGAACAGAGCGAAATGCAAAATGAGAAAGGAAAGAGAATCAAATGCATGCTCAGAAGTATCATTAGGGCTTTACATGATTAAAATTTATCAAAATTTACACCTTTGTGACAGAACAAGAAAGATAGGGGGAGAGAGACAGCGGCAGAGAAATAGAGAAATACGTGGAGAAAGAAAAAGAGAAAGAAATGAGAGAGAAAGAGAGACAGAGATGAGAGAGAAAGGGGGGGGGGAGAGGCCAAAGAGAGATAGAAGCCCACATAACTTCGAAATGAGATATTTCGAAGGCACCATAACGTCTTTTGATGTTTTCTTTCCGCCGCCCTTGTTCACATCTGGGATGAGAGATAATGCTGAGCTGGAGACGGAGAGAAAGAGACACATGCCCAACGTACAGAGACCGAGAAAAAACAGAGAGAGAGAGGGTAGAAGCGAAAAAGCGCGAACACTACAAATAGGAGGGGAAAAATTGAACGAAAAAAAAAACTATATAGTGGGCAATAAGTACAAAACTGTTTGAATAAATGGGAAAAGAAAGAAGAAAGAAGCCGAAGAGATGTAGGCCATGGGTACGATTGGTCGCTTTAGCATGATTCTTGATTACCGATCTGGGATCAAGTGAAAGAATAGACGTAGATCGACAACCTGGGGAATATATGAAAAACTCAAATTTTGGAAAAACTCAAAAGAGTACGAGGTTTTCAGTAAAAGTAGCCCTAGACAGAATAAGATGATGTTTGTCACAAGAGAAGATTGGTCGGTTTTCGTTACAGAAGCTCGTTGGTTCGATTTAACATCAGTGGGAACCTGCAGTCTTGATTATGTATCAAATGTCATGAACAACTCAACATATTCTATTTAGACAGAATACATTTTCGTATTTGAATTCGAATTATTTGAGGGATTGTGGGGATTCGAGGAAGAGATTATAGCTGGATTCGGTTGCAATTCAAGGTGTCAACTGGACGGAATGGAGAAAAAGAACAGTCAATAGAGAGAGGACAAAGAAAGGAAGAGAGAGAGAGAGAGAGAGAGAGAGAGAGAGTGAAAGAGAGATGGAGAGTAGCTAGAGGTGGAGTGAGGGAGAGCACATAAGAGGTTGGAGTAGGAAGAGGAAAATAAAGAGCCAAGAGTGCAAATGGTAGTTAACATATAGTTTGACAGATTGATGGGTCATTTACAGTTACTCTAAAGTATGGGGTCGTTTTCAAATTCCAAGTACAAATGAACTAACTAATTTGTCAAAGATTGAGATGAGAACATGAGGTGATTGATAAAAATGATAGAAGAGAGGGAGCAGACATGGGGAGAGTGTGTCACGCGCGGTGAAGTGATTAATTCTTATTAGTGGTGACAGCAAAAACAAAAGTTAGATTGAAAATAGAAAGAGTTGTGAGAAATTTGTGGAAGATGGGAGAAAACAGGGAAATGCTAAGTGAAAAAACGTTGAAAAAACGTAAGCATCGAAATGTGGGGTTCACTCCAAGAGAAGTAGGCAAAAATAGTATTATATATAGGGGATGACGAAATTTTCGTTGTAGTTCGATCTCGATAACGGCCGTGATTCACTAAATTTGACATAAAAGCAATAATAATATAAAGTTTATTGCGCATAGATTCAACAACAAAAAGTAATAAGAATTAACTAATTGAGTTATTGAAAGCTTCTATGGCAAAACGTATCCCAACGGATTGTATGTTAAATGTACAATCTACTTACAAGGGAGCGTTGATCAGACTACACAGTTCAAAGTCGAGACGATGCATGGGTCAGACAAACAAAGATCAGATGATCGATCAAATAACGAGACCAGTAACTGAACAAATCGAGAGGTATAGCAAAAAAAAGCAAGGCGATCAAACTACAAGCACAGTGAGATAGAGCAACATGTATGGCTCAGGTTTGTAATGGGAAGAACAAGCCCTGTGATTCCGTTCTGCTCATTTTAAAGTTTGATCCCTGCTCATGAAGGCATGCAACTATTCTTCTGTGTAAAGATCAGTCTACAACACTTTTGTCGTCCCAGTAGGTGATAACGGAAGAATTAACTAGAGGATATAAACTAATCGTTATGAAAATGACAGGTTAACCGGGGAAGAGTGAGAAAAAGTGAGAAAGATAGAGAGAGAAGAAGAGAAAAAAGAGAGAGATAGAGAGAAGGGCAGGGGGAGAAAGAGATAGAGCGATTGAGAAAGAGAAAAAACAAAAAGAGAGAGAGAGCGAGATTGAGAGAGAGAGAGAAACCACGTGGTAGAGATGGAGAGAAAGTGAACGACTTTGTTGTTCGTTTCCCAGATCGGAGAGATGTAAATTAGTCGTGAGAAGTGGCAAATGAGAATTGACCACTAATCCTATGTACCCAAATTGGAAGAGTAGTGCTCAGAGATATTCTGGGGTAGAGGCGAAACGTACCACTCATATTTTGCTATCTCATAACTATTCTCTCAATTTGTAACTTTGAAACATTTGTAGACGTGAAGCCTGGAAAACGTGAAACGAGTACTAGTACAATGAAAATGTTATGCTTCATTTTCACGTATGCGTGCGTTCAAACACACGAAAAAACGAGAGCTTTTTGGCGTGTCAATAACCACAAAACCAATAAAAACAATATAAAGTTAATTCGTGGAAGTAAACAAAAACCGCATGAATTCGAGGAATGCAAGTTGTCAACTAACAATAAATGTAAATCATCCTGATCAAACAAAGAGCGATAACTAGCGAATACAAAAAGATAAAAAGAAAAAAACCATTTTCAACATAGAATTGAAGGAGAATTTGATATTGGTGGGAGAATAGGTCAATTGTCACATAGTCATCGGGTGGATAGTGGTGATTGACGCAACAAGTGACCTTACTCTCTTTCTCTCACACAGAGAGAGAGAGAGAGAGAGAGAGAGAGAGAGAGAGAGAGAGAGAGAGAGAGAGAGAGAGAGAGAGAGAGAGAGAGAGAGAGAGAGAGAGAGAGAGAGAGAGAGAGAGAGAGAGAGAGAGAGAGAGAGCGCGCGGAAGAAAGATAGAGATGGCCTGCGACAATGACAGAAAAAAGAAAGAGAGAAAGAGAAAGATATATTGTGTGTGACGTGAAAGCGCTCTGTGTACAGCTCAGGTTGATATTTTGCGAGAAAGTAGAAGCAAATAGTGCTCGATCAACTACTGTCTGCGTCTCCTGCAATATAATTGTCCCTCTCTTTCTCTGACTCTGCACGGTGGTCAGATTTATTAAGAGAGAAAATATTTACTTATTCGATGAGTCCAAATGCTTCACTGACTGTGTATCAAAGTAGGAGATGGGTAGAGAAATATCTAGAGAGAGAGTATGAGAGAGCCAAAGAAAGATAGGGAGCGCGAGAGAGAAAGAGAAAGAGAAAGAGAAAGAGAAAGAGAGAGACTGAACATAGAGAAACATCGAACCGAGAGAGAGAGAGAAAGAGAGAAAGAAAAAGCAAAAAATTGCTGAGAAGGAACCAAATGAGATCAACAGGCAGATGGGTGGAAATGTAAAAGTAATTCCCGTCGGTATTTTTTCTTTCCGCCGACATTACAATACTAATTGTTGTTCGCTAGCTCGTTTGCTTGAAACATTGAAGTGGGAAAACGTTATTATACTTCCATGTTTCATGTTTTCGTTCTCATCAACCAACTTCCCTTACGATTTTTATGTAACTGAATCACCGCATTTTTTCTTGGTGGGCGTTGTTGATCTTTGTTTGAAACGTTCAATTCAACAATGCAATTTTTCATTTCTTTTCCAAATCCAATTCGATCAAATCGGTCAGAAACATTTCGTTTGATTTTATTCTGTCTGAGTTTGCTAACACATATCATACATAAGTATAAATACAGCCTGTCTTTACAGAGTTTCAGTTTGACTCGGTCAAAACTGTCCTTCGTTTATGTTGATATTCATCAAGTGTCATGTTGATAAATACTTTGGGTGAGATTTTTCATATGATAAAAATTAATTGACTAGTTCTCCTCTAATCGATGTAAACATTGCGAAATGACAATATGATATAATATACAAGGAAAGTTAGAGAGCTTAGAGAAAAACTTCACATGCCACGCCCACTTTTCCCACTCTCTCCTCAACAAATTTGAGCAATGTTTCGGTCAGTTTCTTGAATCACGACCGAATCTGAATGAATTTATCATTATTATTTGGTTATATTATCACATATTAAAAATAATTAAAGTAAATTAAAGTAGTATTTGATTTCAGTAAGCGCGCTACAAATTAACACATTTCAGCCGAGAGAGAGCCCCGCCAACTACGGAAAAGTCAATAATATTGATGTGCTGACCATTTCGAAATATGAATCAGGTTATGCGCTTTTCCAACAGCCTTTTCCGGGTTTAACCTGGAACATAATAATTGATTCCAGAGTGGTGAAGTAATTTAGTTTATTAGAATAGAGTTTTAGCTGATATTTCTAAGAGGTTATGTTAATGGTGGATTGGTCTCAGATTTCTCTTTGACGTAAGCATCTGCCCCCCCCCCCCCCCCCCCGCCTCTACATTTGAGTGCATTTCGAATATCTCTCCAAAAAACAACGGGAAGGTTTTACACAAATCACGTAGCCCAATTTCTCGCTCTCGTATTTTTTTCAATAGTCGTCCGTACTCTTCTAATTTTTAATTATTCTCTGTTTTTCATTCTGTTTTATTCATAATCAGGATTCCAGACGTTCTCCTAAACTATCTTATATCTTCTATCTAGTTGTAATTCTTCACCCACTCTCTCCATCCCCTTCCCGCTTTGACTTCTGTTTTATGCCCTCCCCTCCTTCTCTTGCATTTTTCCGTTCTCCTTACGTGTACTTGACCTTCCCTCTCCCTCTCTCTGTCTCTCTGTCTCTCTGTCTCTCTCCCTTTCTCTCTGTCTCTCTCTCTTACTCTTACTTGTTTTCTATCTCCCACCCTTTCTCTCTTTCTATTCTCTGCTCCCGTTCTCTGCTTCTCTCGCAGCTGTGTATTGATTCTAGCAATGCGGCCGAACTCAGTTCAGCACCTCGGCGTCCAAACAAACTTACTTCCTTTCCTCGAGCCGAGATATGGCCAATTTTGCACGGATCCGGGTAATTTGTTAACCGAATCAGTTAACCATTACACGGGTTACTATTGACCAGTCCATCCATTTTATCTACCAATTTATAACCCGTTTTCACAACGCCTTGTGTGATGAATACGCGGTTACCAAGTGGGTTACAGATGGGTTAACCGACCGGTAAGAAATTTACGAAGTATCCTGTCGAAGGAAGCGTCGCGCTATAATTTCAACTCTGGAGTTAACGATGTGATCCTGTGGCAAATGAAAAAGCATTATTAATAACATATAATTTTATATATCTATCCTGCATAGTTTTTTTGTTTTAGAAAAGCGGTTCACGTAATTAAACCGATGGGGGGGGGGGTTGCGTACGGGGCATGCTCAAAGTACTTTCAATCGAAAAGTTTTTCTCATGGTCTATGGGTTTTTATGGAACTAAAATTATATCGGAACGCTTTCTTTGAAAATAATTCTCCCCGACATATTCCCAATCACAACCTCCTTCATTATTACCATCCTTTCAATCCAAGGTCTAATTAGTCTCCAGGCGCTTCCGCGGCTGCCTTGTTCAATCCCAACGGGGAAGTAGAATAAAGTGTTTTTCCAACTTGCCTGCTCATTAATTTATAAAACCAGCCATCGCAAACTGTGACAATGAGCAACGAAAATATAACATTTTGCTGATCCACCTGGTATGTTGGTATATCACTATCTACACCTCAAATTTAACAGTAGCAAATTTTACTCGGAAAGCGCAGACAAGATCAGCTACGTTTTTTTGATGCTTAACAATAAAAGTGAATGTTATCCTATATTTTATCAGACGCTCTGCATGTTGCGCAGCGTTTTCAACCTTCACGTTCGCGTGAAATACTGGCAAACATTCACGTGACCTCTGTTGCCTAACTCTAAAATAATGGGAAAACCTCGAACAGAAACCTCTGCTCAAGTTGGGTCCCATTCTCATGTAATATCGTGTGAGTGCGTTCACATAGGGTGTTGTCAAATTCTTATCAGTATGAGCAAATATCTTGAATGTGACAGTCTTGCATATTTGTTGATAGTTTGGTTCGGCTTCAATTCAACCATAGTACTCAAATGTTCAGCTCAATCGAAAGGTTGGAACAGTATCTGTTAGAGCTGTTCGAAAATTTCAACTGAACTGTGATGACTATACAGTCAAAAACTCACGAACTATTCACGTCTGACAATCATACGAAAAATATCTGGATGATTTTTCTCGAGTGGTTTCTCGCAAGTATGACTTTTGATACCAGTCGAACATCTCATACAGTCATATTAGTTCGATTTGACATTAATTAAACCCATATTTTCTGGTTACTGCATCTCCTTTCGTTTCCATGAAAAAAAACTGAGCAAATATTCTTCAATCGCCTGATGTGTGGGATGGGATATGGGATAACAGCTGATCTTTAATCGCCTCATTCTGTAAATGCTTTGCAATCGTCCGGAAAGTATCGAATCGCGCTGATTTGTGAGGTACTTCTCAATAATTTCTATATTCCTTTACTTTCGCTAGGACTCATCTTGTTTCATTAACATGTGTTTGTGTGAATAAGTTGTTACTCGAAAGTGAACGCCAGAGGTTTTCAAATAATTGAATTTTTGATTAATTTATACTTATACGCGAACGAAAAACATGAGAATGTTTGGAAGTGTATAAACTCCAAACCATGACAATTTGTGCCAACCAAACGAGAAATTCAAATTTTTGTGACCACTCACAGAAAGGAATTATAAATTCGATGAAACTCAGCGCATATTCGTTTATTGACAACTTAACAGCCAGAGACGTATAGTTTAAATTCTTGTTGCTTTACTGACAATAAAGCAATGAGACGAATGAATGAGTAAAAACACCTAAAAACAATTTATTTATGTTTAATTTTCTATACATCTGGTACACTGCTTGTTTTCACAGTTTGGGTTGGGAAGACTTGTTTTCGGTCGAATTGTTAGTGCATGGGTGCGACAGCTGTTACTCCCGTGATATTACGAATTTCCGATAGCGTTTGATTTGCTCTCCTCTCCATTCAATTCGTTCATTATAATTTTTTCTTCAGAAAGTATTGTATCATCATAGTAGGTGAACGAACAGCTGTAGACTACAGTTATCATTCAACATCCCTTTTCACAGGAACCTTGAGTGAGTAATACATCCTCGCAATTTATGAAAATATTCTTACCTGTTGCAAATATTTTCGAGGGGTTAAATAAGAAGTTCTAATCAACAGTACCACCGAAAGTATGAAAATGTCCTCTTACTTATTTGTTTCTCTTTTTGTCCACTTTCTTCTCGCTATATTTTCCTCTCTTCCAGTCGCCCACCTTCTCTTACCTAATAACTCCCACGCATCACGCTTCTTCTAATCCGATATTTCTTGATTACTCCTTCAGTTTGTCTATGCCGACGTCTTTTGAAATGCGCGTTCCAATTATATTTTGTTTTTTCACCAGCATCCGTGGGTGGCATATATAAAATTTGAGTGAACGAAGCTGCACGCATATCTACTAGTAGAAAAATTTCAACGAAAGCGCGCGTGGACATAACTTATTCGGAGCGTGTACGATTCTACAATGGATAAATTCGTTGAACCTTGCGTTTCCCGAACATCATAATTTTATTCTGTTTCGTCTAAGTCGATTCAAAAGGCTAATTGACTAATGAGGAAATACGAGTGATCGAAGAGATTCTGACCTAGTATTACTCGCTACGTCGCTTCTCTGAATGAATGTCACCAACTGATAAATGTTCACTGACGTGCACGTTGATCTGATTATTGTCAGAAAATGAGTCAGATGCCACTACTATTTATTGGACGATTTTCATTTTTTGTGTCTGCCTCCTGCGTATGTCCACGGAGAAACCTTTACAACAAGCATCATCAGTCATGAAGTTGAATGAAGTGCCAAAGAGTTGATTAATTTATGACATGCTCCCTTTTCGTGTAGGTAAAAATAATGAAATGCCGTTGTCATGTTTTCCTGAAATGTTCTGCAAATTGTATCGGGAATATGTTAGCACAGTCGTTGTAGCGATATTCTCTCGTAATTCAAGTCGCGGGTTTGATTCTGATATGGTGCTTATCTTATAGGTTTGGTGGCTAGAGCTCACGTTCCTTCAGTTCTAGAACGAGATCTAATTTTATGTGGGTAATACACTTTCATTATTGACTCAAACGTTGGTACTATCTTTGCTCTCTGCCCTTGTGTATATCACCCATCACACCGTGTGTTTTGTGATAATTGAAAATGCCCAAATTGATTTTTCTTAGTTCCCATTGCAGAATTGCTCAGTGAGCACGAGGATATAGAACGAGCGAGGGATTGTGCAATATTGGGAGAGCGCAGGAGACACGACGCTCTTTGTTAATTTGGACAATAGACGACGACATTCCAGGTAATTGTCTGAATCACTCATTTTCTTCAAATGGAAATTAGTTCTTGTTAAAACAAAGTATGACAGAAATCCATTTCATCATGGAACTCTACTTTTCGTGTGTTTACATTATCTTAAGTGTTCTTTGAACTCCTATAAGCGAAAACAACCATTTCCCATTCACTTACCGTGACCCAATCCCAAAACCTTCATGCGTTTCCGCATGATTAATTACTATATTGAAGATAAGTATTCAAATAAACGTATGAGCATCTCTAAAAAATGAATGTGCAATAGTGAGAAGTTCTTCAATTATCATTCACGTTCCACGTGACTTTTTCATTTGCCTAGTCTAGTTTTTGACGAGTCACCAAAATTTTTATTTTCTCGTGGTTGATCACCTGAGGCCGTATGCATGAAACATCCTAGGCCGGGTTGGGATGTTATTCCGACCTGAATTGGCCGGGAAATAGCCGAATCGAGCTCGGCTTGGAAGCGACCCAACACGGCCCGGGATGTTTCATGCATACGGCCTCAGGGTTTTGTAGTTGTTTTCGTTTAAAAACTGTCATTAGCATTCCTAGGACCTGAAATTAAATTGCATCCAACTCATTTGTCTGTTTATTTGTATCTCTTGTTTTCACCAACCGCACGCGAAGGACCAACAATAACATAACGTTTACGGCATTACTTTTTTTTGAGTAGTTTTCAAATTCATTATAACTCACACACATTTTGGGTTAATTTCTAAATGTTCTGAGTAGACATACATAATAAAAAGTTATCACTCTTGTTTGTTGCCTAAGTTACCGTATTAATTACTGGTTACTACGATGATTCAGAAACAACAAGTTTTAGATTTTTGTATAGTAAATTCACCTCACTGTTATCTATTAGGATAAGTAGCAATTTCGCACTTCGAGTTGGAAACTTTACGCATCTACGCATCAATGGTGAACGAATCAGATATGTAGTTTGATTATTTGAACTGTCAGATATTGAGTAAAAAAACTGAAGTTAAGGAAACAAGAGATCAAACGACAAACACATCTGACCCGGAGAGACCATGGAACTCGACGTGCATCTGTTTCAGAAACCTATTTGGTCACATGTCGTCGTCGTCGAATCGGATGTGGGTCGGCCCGTTGCTTCTGGTGCTGGTCATAGCACTCATCTACGTATTCTCACTCATGCCAAATGGACCCCCACATAGGGTGAGTCCTGTGTTCTCCAACGTCTATTTCGTCGATGCTATGTCTCTCTCTCTCTCCTCAGACGCTCTCACGCTCTCTCCTTTTTCCTCTTTCTCCAGACTCTCCCGTTCTACCGCTCTCTCTCTCTATCTCTCTCTCTCTCTCTCTCTCTCTCTCTCTCTCTTTTCCTCTCTCTCTCTCTAAAAATAAATAATTAGCGATATTAATTAGATTGTTACATTTCTCTGAGTGAAACGTTGAAAAATAAACATGTTTACATATGAGATCTAGTTATATCTTTGATTATTCTCTTTTTTCTTTGTCTCTATTCATTATCTAATCATCCTCCATCTTCTCCTTGAGTCAAATTAACGACGCTGGACACCTTCCAGAGTCGTTTCGCTTCCGATGAGCTGATGAGCTCTCCCTCACACGACTACGAGTTACACAACAGAATGCACGAGTCACTAGGTACGAAAAGTGGTCACACAAACCGCACAACCAATACGAAAACATCAAACACGTGTTCGGAACCAGCCAAGTAAACCATCGATCAACTTTTTCTGATTGAACGTTCGCATGCTTCTCAACCTGATGTTTGGAATATGCCAAGTAGAAGGCGATGCGAACACACAGCTGGCACATGATCACGATTCCCAAGAGACACACGTTGGTCACTTATTCAATGTAGTGTTTGTCCCCCATCAGGTTAAAATGATTTCCTAGGAGAGTGTGGTGTCATTCAAAATAGCTTTTCGATGAAGGTAGGTTCTCATGTGTGAAAAGTAAGGATTTAAGTGGCCAAATCATCGGTCTAGTTTGATCTCGAAATTCGAGATCAAACTAGACCGATAATTCGGCCACTTAAATCTATTCGTTTCCGGTCGAAACGAATTTCGACCGGAAACGGCGAGATCGAACTGCAAACGTCGGCTGAATAGGGAAATACACCGTTTAGGCCTTCATGGAACATATTATATCTTGTATCTGCAATAATTTCAGATGTTGAAGGTTTACCGTATTCCGTTTGTCTGAACGGAGGAACCTTCAATGAAACGACCGAGATTTGTGACTGCGCTGCCCATTTTGCTGGGAATAAGTGCGAAGTTGCACTGAACACGGTTGGTTCAATTGACAAACTTTTGAATGAATTTTAATGAGGCCAGAATCTATCATGATCAAAAAACATTGATTATTAATAGAAGGAAAACACATGAGCTTCAGTTTGTTTGATCAGCTAAGAAAGACTTCCAACTACAATGTTCTGGCTGTCCAAGTTCAAGTTTTTTGTTCATATTTTTTAGTTATATATTCTAGGGTTGTTAAAGCCAAACTCGAATTTCCGAAATAACTCGAACTCTCGAGTGTCGAGTTCGACTCGAACTCGAAAAACTCGGTTCTTCCTGAACTCGAATAACTCAAAACTCGAAAAACTCGGAACCTTTGAAATTCGAAAAGTTCGCGTTTTTCGAGTTTCGAGTTTGGCCTGTTCCAAGTCAGAAATGAGAGACGAATGAGCGTTTTACAGCACTTTCTCTGCTACTTCGAACATAAAATGCTTATTTTTTCACGATTCTCGCGTTATCATGTGAAAAAATCAGAATTTCTCAAAAATTTCTCTTTTTTTCTCGATAAAATCCCGAAACTTAACAACCAAACTCAAAAGTCGAGAATCGAGTTTTTCGAGTTAAACTCAAAACTCGAAAACTCGGTTTTTTTGGAACGCTGAAAATTCGATCTCGAAAAACTCGAAATTTTCAACTCGATTAACACACTCGCTAAAAATACTAGGGTTTCTTGATAACTTATATATTCAGGTGTGTTTGAATGGCGGTTTCTTCTCCCCGAAGCACAACAGATGTCGTTGTCACATGCCTTGGACGGGTGTCAATTGTCAGTTCAGATGCAGTGGCGGATACGTGAACAGAACCAATTGTAAGAACATTTATTTCTAATGTTTTTTTGTATATTCAAATTATCCATGTCCAAACCTTATCTCATTTTTTCTTATCTTTTCTTGAATACTTGTTCTTATATTTGTTGTTTTTATGTTGATTCTTTATAAAAAAATGGTCTCGATTAATATAACAGAATAATTATCAACATTTCAACATTCTTTCTCATTCTAGGGTCTTGTCAATGTCCACCGAAGTTCTTTGGCCCAAGCTGTCAGCTACTTTGTTTCAACGGGGAAGTCATTGACGGGTACTGCATGTGCAGGAAAGGTTCGTTAAAATTAAGTAAACCTAATTTGAAATTAAAACTTAATTTGAATTGAGTTCTGAATTCAAATTCACCACCACAATTATCTGATGGAATCTCGTGACACATGTGAGCTGAATAGTTTCAATATGGAATGCAGTTTTCTGTTCGAAAATGCACTCGGAAGAGAGAAATCTCCACATGAACGGAAGACCCAATTGTCGCTGTATCCTTTTTCACCTTTTGGTTTGGTCTCAATCATCTCTACCTAGACGGCTTCCGTTCCCAAATTTCTTCTAAGGTTTTGATGACATCACTCAGTTAAGGTTTCACCGGCCAAGCTTGTGTGACCTGTGACCCTTCCTACTACACATCCGGAGAATGTGATCCCACAACCAAAAGAAGGTAATCAATATCTCTCAAACTAAAATATTTAGAAAATTTCAATACATTTCAAATAGCAGATTGCTGTTCCACGAGATATGACACACACTAATGTGTTGGAATACGAATTATGATAAAAAGATATCATGACTGCACATATATTCATAATATTGTTGCTCAGCAAGAAATTCAAATGCTACAGAATTATTCAAACGGAGAGTTTGTTAGCTCTTAAACACTCCGCCCTCCAAATATTAAGTTTTCCATTACGTAAAAAGAAACCAGAAGTTTTGGGTTACCTGTTCTAGCGTGTACACAACTGAGCTAATCTCAATCAAACGATACAATTTAAACATTTAGGTTCCAACTATAGTTGTTATAGGGGCGCTGTCAACTCTAGACTCACGCTGAGTGGTTTATCATTCTGTATGATCACTATTGGATTACTCTGTGTCACCGCCAGGTAGGCTTTCTGTTGTTTTCTCGGACAATGATCTCCAACGCCTTCTCTCTCTCTCTTTCGCTCTCTCTCTTGAGTGTCTACTCACTCCTTTCTCTTTCTACACGTTTCTCATCCCCCTCTTTTTTCTATTACCTCTTCTGTCATTTTATCTTTCTCTCTCATTCTCTGTGTCTCAATCTTCACCTCTTTCCTCCCGCACTAATTGTGCATTCTGATCCGCTTCATCACAATCATTGCAGACGTCGTCGAAATGCGCTGCTTCCACCTTCAGAAGACACCTGGTATCGTGTGTTCCATCCCCAACCCGACCGCAGGTACAGTTTCGGAAAATACTATCACTACTGATTCATGTCCTGCACATTCTGACTCTTTCCTGAATCGCACCCTTCGAAGGCTTCATTTATCCTTCCTCGTTGACACAGCGTACGCAGTGTTGAATTTCTGATCTGCATCCTTTCTTACTTGTTTGTTATGCCCCAAACCCAACTGGCTTAGCTTCAATACCTCTCCGCGCATAGTTTCCATCGTTGTCATCACGCCCCTTACCGTACTCCTTCCAGTCGCTGCCGACACCAGTTCGCCTGCGGTGGTTCGTGGATTCCGCGCGACCGCGCGCTCATAGTCTCACCCGGACGTGCGGCGCTATCCCACGGAAGGAGTAGCGGAAGGTGCGCGCTTTTCCTGAATTGTAAATTAATTTAGCCGTTTTCTCTATTCTGGCGACGTAGCAATCTTATCTCACGAGAACCTCTTATAATTTTATAATGAAATATTGCATGAACACAGAATGGACCACTGAAAATTTTGTCATAGCATAGTTCGTGAGATATTGGTCATGAGCTTTTTGAGGGATCGCTAAGTAAGCTGAAGTTGCTGCGTCTTGTCAACCACTTCTCATAATAATCTCTGGTAGTATCATCTTGCTAACATTTCAGTGCACATATTCTTTTTTTGTTCTCTAATATGTGAGAAGAAAACTAGTTTCATGAGCCCGGAAATGTCGTCGATCAAAGGTGGTGAGAACACATGCATAGATAAAGAAGACGGCAAAACTTTGGGTACAACGTGAGCTTCACGTTTAGTTGATTAAATATATACATGTTTAAGTGCCACCCGAGCTGGTCTGAATCGTGCGACGACACCGCCTCCAAACTACACATCAGTAGACAATTTGGCGGAGGATCAAGCTCCGCCCACTTATGAGGTAGGTTATAGGCACGGAATCTTTCTAAAATGCCTTGTGACCTGAATATTGTAACTGCTTTACCTATCTATGATGCTTCAACATTGAACATTCAGATGAAAAGATCCAGAAAAAAGCGTCTGAGTAGAGCTAAGCCTGGCCCGTTATAAGCGTGCGAATGGCCAAGCACACTTTCTTATCAACGTGCAAACGCGGGAAACCGTTGATAGACAAGAAAATGTGACTTTTATTGTTAATTTCGTAAATCTAAAGACGTTTAAAAGACATTGAGCCTTGCACAATACAGAATTTAGACGAAAAGGCGCCGTGAATGCAGTTTAATGTTATTTACCGAAGTTTCTACTTATAGGAGGCAACACACACCGACACCGCCGCAGTCTTGATAGACGAGACACAGGAAAACAAGGATGAAACGACAGAGACGCAGACCACGAGAGAGACAGAAGAATGAAGGGAAAGGAGTTCGAATGGCGAACGCAAGGAAGAACAATATTACACTTTCATTATCATTATTACTTCAATTTTTCCAGCGTTTGAAAAGTTCGAACTGGAGAATCATTCATAATTACAATTTGAATATTGTTGCAGAGTTCTATAGTAATTCTATACACCACTCAAACTGAGTTGTGTAACACTAATTATTGTTCGATCTATATCTAATGTTCTAAATTTCACTGGGAAGTCCCCCCTCCGAGAAAAATTAGTGTTTTGGGAGAACATAATACCTAACCAATTCTAACCCTTTTCGGTGCTTCAACTTCTTTTCGAGTTTACTATTAGTCGGTTGAGAATAGATGGTTACTTCACCATTTGTATTCCACCATGTATATTGTGTGTACGGGTCAGAGATTTTATTCACCGAATAAATATTTAGAACTTCAAGTTTTGATTCACAAAGGAGGTTGGCAAGTTCTATTACGGAATGAAATATAGTCACTTCACATGTGCACCAATCATTCTCATTAATGTCAGGAACATAACTCGATTGAGGAAAAATCCATTATTAACGACCTCAGATCACGCAAAAATGTGAATGTTCGAACGAAAAGTTTCTGAAACTCTTTTGGGAGGACCGAGAATGGAGTGATTTGCTGTCAATTGCGACTACTTGAGTGAAGGAGGACAGGCTGTCGTCTTCGTTTACATTGCACCCTCCTCGTTATATCTCACTCGTTTACTTATTCAAAACCTGTTAAAACTGTTCTGTTTGTTAAGTTCAACATGAATTGACGTACTTAGCCGAGTCATACTCTTCTGCATATAAATTTGACATACTGCTGAAATTCAACCAAACGATGCAGGGTAAAATTTTGAACCACATTCTCCTCATACATCTGGAATTCAGTTAATTCGATCAGATCGAAATTGGAGTATTTTCAAGCGGTGCATTGAACGTGATTCTATGCTTCGGACTGAAAATAAACTCGGTGAGAGAGAAACGGGTAGAAGTAATGTTTCAGATTCCAATGTTGCTTTTCCAGTTCTTGTAATTTGGAAATGTAGTGATTGTTTGACTCAATTACAATGTTAATTCAACGAAAGCATTATGAGATGCAGCCAATGTTAAATCTGAGTTAGCGCACTTGAAATAAGTGGTATTCTGAGACATGTTGTGTGACTCTTCACGAAACTCGAAATGACGGTCTGTTTATCTTTCCAGCTTACTAATTGGACCACACAACAGGTTTCTTGATCTAGGTTCGGGCTGTTACTAACAATTTGTTCATCAGCCAACTACGCAAACTACTATTGTTTTTCTTTTTCACGCTAGTGTAGATCAAATTTTATTGGTCGTCAAAAAACTAAGTAAGAAGAATATCATATTCCATTTGCTATGACCAAAACCGTATCTAGGCGATGAAATCATACGACAACTGCTTGAACTTTTGATGTTGCCAACATAAAACGGATAAAAATCCTGAGTTTGTTAGAGTTTTCCTTATTAACTATTTCCGCCATTGTGAATAAAGGTGATACAATCGCCTTATTACCCATTTGACCCGGCTGTCAATTGTATTATATTGTTGTCAGCTGGCAACTAGGAGGGGAGTGAATGAAGAGAGCTTAGAGAAAAAGAGGTAGAGTTACACCAGAGGTAGCGATGGGTATGCAAATCACGGAATACACTGTTGATCAATGTGTTTGTTTCAGTTATAGTCCTCTCTTCTCGCCACCTCTGTTTTCGACTTTTTCTCTATACCTCTCTTTATTTTTTTCTGTTTTGACACTACTTTGCTCTTTTCACTCGCTAGAACTTGTTCTGATTGAACGTTCATGAATTATAACTTTCGCCGAATTTCAGTTTGGTTAACTGTTAACAGTCGTTTCTCATTATTATTGGTGCTTTCGTTCTGCTAAAGAAGTTGTTTGTATTGATAGAGTTGTGTCAGTTCCCAAATTTCACAATTTTAACTTTCCGGTTTTTTGAGGGTTCAGGTCAGCTTTCGTCCTTCCTGGTCATTTTCGAAATGGAAATGGCGCAACAGCTTGTTGTTTCGATCCAGCCGATCTCCAGTTTTTTGCTAATTAGAGTGCGAAAGTGTGTTTTGTTTCCAAAAACGGGTAGTTTTTGACGCAAAGTGCAGATAACCATTGAAGTGGTTGGAGGACACAAAAACGTGTTCAATGTGGAGTACAAAAGCGAATTAGGGAAGTTTCTTCAATGCGATTTCGGTTTAAATGTATCACCGACCATTAGTGAGATAGTTCTTAGAATAATCTTTATCTTCACAAAGTCAACTTTTTCCGAGAATACAACAACATTGTTATCTCCAACTGCAACCTCGGCAGTTTCTTTCTAGTATAGTTGTTTCCTCTGCGTCTTTGGAAAAAATTGGTTAATGGTGCCTCATTCCAATACTTTTCTCCGTTCAAATTCTAATCTGATTGCGGTTGCCTCAAAGTCCAGTGTGACAGCAATATGTCATGAACCCTTTTAGTCGAACCCCTCATTCAACTGCAGTTCCCAATGTATTCCTCTTTGATTCTCCACTCAAAACGTTTACTCCAATGAACTGGTAATCGCGCGCAAATAAGTTCAATGGTTTCCATATTAGTGAAATTTCACAAATTGTTTGGAATTCATAACGTCTAGGCGGGGTCTAATTATGATGAATTATTTATCCGAGACAAGCGTGGAGAAATGACACAAGGTCCGAGAATCATGCCATTTGGATTGAGCCTAATTTTTTTATTCGAACGAAAAAGAAAGATGGAAATGAACTCAGTTAGTACACCTCGGTCGCCTCGTTATTTTGGATTCTTCGTTCTTACTGATTACTGGTGCCTTTCTCGCTTTGCTTGCTCGAACTGACATGTTTGCCTCCATTTTTTGTTCTTCTAGTTATATTCTAGATGCTAAATTTCTCCAAAGAAGACTACTCACGTCAATTTCTTGATTATCTTTTTCTCGGCTGTCATAACCATTTGTTTCTCTATTGCAGGTCCATATATGAGAGTACCATGAGTCTACTGACGCAGCCTTTATTTGTATTTACTATTATTTGTATATCTATATGTCGTACACAGAAGTTGGTCGTAGTGGTGGGTGAGTTAATTTTAATCGATAATTCGAATAAAAATATAATGTTGTAAAGCGAAACACAATAATTACTTACTAATTTTGAGCTTGACCAAAAAGTTTTGGTGAAGGTAAAGGCTGGTATGTTTTTCATAGAAATAATGATACAAGCTATATCGTAGTTATAGTTTGATAATACTCGCCATAACGTACAAACTTACAACACAGCAGGATAAGAAAACATACACGTAATCTTGCTTTGGAGGAGTTGAATGTTATAGTATTTGACCTAACTTTTTCAGTGGACGGTTTCGGTGGTTCAATGTTTCATCGGTTTTCCCATTTGCCTGGCCTTCGAACATTTGAGGAAGAGGGAACGTGGTCGCACGTAGTACCCGTCTTTCCCACATTACCACTACCTAACAGACACAGTCTCATGACAGGTATATTCAGGGTTCAACCACTCAAATTTTCCTGTTACGTTTTCTCTGGGTGCTTTTTCGATACTGGAAATTTCTCCTGTTTTCAAAACTTTAGTACTAGGCGCATTAGCAACTTGGCGAATGCCACGTATTTAATGAACAAATTTTTCATTTTTCATAATCTTGTAGTTTATATTCATCGATTTGGTGTTGTTCGCAGGTCTCCAGCCCAGACGACACGGTATTATGGGCGAATACATGTACAATCATCGCAACGGGGAGAAGTTCGCAAATTTCAGTCAGAAGAGTGACTTCGATCAAGGGTACGATGATCAAACTTGATATACGTGGCCATAATAGATCCAATCAGGAAGAAAAAGTTCAACCAATACTTTTTCTTTGAAACCTTGCTAGTCTCATTTTTCTAAGAACAACATAAAGGGTTGAATTGATCAACCAATGCGAAACGAGCGGTCGTTAATTATTTGTCAGCAGTTAAGAGAAAGTGTGTAGATCAAAGATACGCAGACGAGCCGACCGCTCGCCAGATCACACCTCCTTTCCAGTTGACCATAGGCATTCGACAACGGATTGATGGATCCTATAGGTCATGCAAGATTTACTATTTGTTTTGATCATATTCGAAACTGGTTTTGCTCGGGTGCTCTCCAGAAGTAACTCCTCTTTACCGAAGGGGGTAGGGCGGACCTCATGAGTTTTAGTTACTATGTGTGTACAGTATTATATTTTGAGTTACAGTACGTGGTGGACTATCGATCCAATTTACGTGACGGCCGCATGGACGAAAGCTACAGCTGCCGCTTTCTTCTTTCCAGAGTGCAAGGTACGATCGTGCACGGTTTCTACCACCCTCTGATATAGGAGCTGTTCCTACCCTCCAGCTCTCATGTTAAGCTAGTTGCGTACAACGTATCGGCATCAAACTACAAACACAGCAGCACGAAGTGAACCGCGCTGGCTGAATTTAAAAAAAATCGGTGATATGCTTTCTCAGTTCAATTCTGATTATCATCTGCCAGTTTCTATCATTACTTTACTATTTCGTTTAGTTGTTGAGGTAACGTAGCTAAAGTTTAATGAAAGTTAGTTAAAAAGATAATCAGGCTGTTAATTATGGTCAGAGATGAATCAATTTCAAGGTGCCGTGGATTCCGTGCCCTTCCCAATGCGTTCCTCCCCGTGACGACGGGAAATCATTTGCCGACGAAGAAATTGCAAAGGAGATTGTTCAAGCAACAAAGTAAGTTGTTTTAGTTTTGTAACCAATACAGTGTGAAGAATGGGTTGAATTTTTGTTAGTTCAAGAACTTATCGCGTCCTACTTCGAATAAGTCAGTCAGTTCCAGAAATTATTTTTCAGCAAAAGAGATGTCATGTTGATGATAACTAGTTTTGTTCCAGAACTCATGACCTTGTGATGGTTTATCATCCAAATGTTTATCATGAGTTGTCGAACATGAATCCAGCGAAAGCTAATACAAAAAACACAGTTGAAATTGACCGATTACAACAGGTGCGTATTTTCGTTCAGGTTAGCGTTGTAAAATTAATGAAAACTGTATCGTGTAGTAGTCATCGTGAGGAGTGGAAACGTAGCGCGTTCATCTTTCTTCGGTTTGGAACACATCATCGTTTAACACATATTATGTAACTTTGCATATGACCAGCTCTTTGAGATGCTTATTGGAAAGAAAACGAGATTGAATATAAATTCACATCTATGTTTCCCTGTTTCAAGTGTTTTCTAACCCTCCAGTTGGAGCCTCGTATACTATGTACATGTAAATGATTTATATTAGAATGATAAACTTATGAAATAAGTTATACGAACAGTGTTCATTATGCATGTTTACAGTCGCTGGAGCGTTTGACTTCTGAAGCGCGGGAGAGACTGGATTTGAATGTCATCGTGGTTTCTCCACATGGAATGACTCATGTCCCCGCCGAAAATGTTAGGTACGTCATTAGGTTGTCAGTTGATATTGTAGGTGCTCGAAATCATATACCACCTATAGGCGAATAACCTATATAAAACACCAGGAAAGTGCCGCTCCTTGCAGAATTGATAGATTGGTACTGAAACTCATCATTGCTATGACTGATATTTTAGGATATGTGGCCAGACTGTAATCAGGCACCGTAGCAAAGTCTCCTAAAAAGGTCAGCTCCGAGCTGAACTATCTGAACGCTACCTGATCCAGAGTTGGGTCAGCCCCACTATGTTTAAACACGGAAAGTTGGCAACTATGTGACCAGAATGTGAACAGGTTATCAATCAGGGTGAGCTCACCACTTTCCCGACTTTGCTACGGTGCCAGGTCCTCAATCAGGGTGAGCTCACAACTTGCACGACTTTGCTACCGTGCCAGGAGTGGCAACAATATAGTTGTGGCTGTCTCTTTTTGAACATTATTTCTCTTGTTGATTCAACTCCTTAGGTCACTGGAGGACTACATTTCAATGGAATTAATCAACACAACTGTGAACAGCGGAGCTATCAAGCAAATACAAGCACATAACGGAAAGACCCACCAGGTTGCCATTAATTTCCCACATCAATTGAAACTTGCAATTTATCACTCGGAATCTCGAAATTTGGGCTCAAGAACTCTCTAAACTCGCCGCAATTAGAAAAAATATCGACTGGAATTAACGTTAAACCAATATAAATCTCCAGAGTGGACGAATACTGGACCTTTGCACACATACAACAATTAATTATATAATATGCTATCGTTGAGTCTCCGGAACAGAGTTTTATTTATTTCAATTTTTCAGATTTTCAACCAACTCCGGAATCACACTCCCATACCGAACGTAAATGTATACTATACACAAAATCGGGTAAATGAATAAATCTTCATTTACAAAGTTTCTTCTAGCACAGAACCCAAACGCGAGTATTCAATTCCGTGGAAAAAAAGTTTGGATGGACTGTGAAGCGAGTTGAGCTAACTGAATTCTCGAATGAGTTAGAGTCTTTGCAAAAACCAATCTAAATATTCTGATAACAAGTCATACATTGTGCGAAATGAACCCAACATATTTTCAGATAGGTAACATGCCTAAATGGTACCTGTATCGAAAGTCTTCAACTGTAGCTGATCTTTTATTGGTGGCTGAGCCGGGTTACGCGATTGTTACGGTTTGTGAATAAATTATTTCAACATAGAAAAACATAAATATGTAGGGTGTAACCAAATCTGTGTTGTAGTTTGCTCTCGCATAAATTACTCCCAATAAATTACTAATTTCGCTCGAAAAATAACGCTATCAAACTGCAAACATAGCGGATATGGCAAAAAAAAACAATTTTTATAAATGAATACGAGCCTAACCATAGTTCACGTGGACAGTCACGTGAACAGCGACTCAAGGTGAATTGGACAGGAAAAAATAGCATAAACATATCAGTAGCACGCTTTGAACTATTGTGATAAAAAATCAAAGTTTTGACATTGTAACTTGTGTTCTTTTCCAGGGTAAATCTTCTCTCCGATACCCTCAAAAGGAATACGTGTCCTCCGGGATGTCCGGTTACAACAATCATTTTCCAGATATGCGCGGACTGTTCCTAGCCTACGGTCCATGTTAGTTATAACATGTCAATTAGTATTTTCTCGTTTTTTTCTGGAGTGTTTGAGAGTTTCACCGCAGGCCGAGATTGCACATAGAACTCGAATCAACATCCACTGCGTATACACTTCGACCAGCAAGAAACATGTGTTCCAATCCTCGGCAAGACTCAAAAAAATCTCGATTCTATGCAAAACGTTCTTGTGGTAATGCCAAAAATGCAACTAGTCCTCTGAAGAGCTGTACAAAGTACATCAAATCATTGCGTTCCTGACTCATACGTCAACTTCAGACATACATCCTCGGATTATAATGTTTTCATCATGATTTTAGTCTCTTTCTGCCTCAGTTCATAACATACTCATGAATTTTGGACAATTTATCTTGTTTACAGTGTTCAAGCGCGGATACCACAAGGGAGGGATACATCTCACAGATATTTATCATCTGATGTGTCGACTTTTGAGATTCCACTGCAACAATACGCCAAAACGGTTTGTAATTTTAGGAATGTACGCAATAACTAAAACTTGAACAATGTATTAATAGTTTGCAAAAATCTTGAGTTACCTAGAGGTCCTCACAGCTGCCTGTTGCATGTTTATCCCAAGAGGCACTTCTTTTTTTCCCAAGAGGCGCGAACCCCTCTTTTCAATTTTCACCCATTCAACATGAATAATAATCAGTGAATAAAATCTTTATTGAATTAATAGACTTGCTCTTACATACAATAACCATTTATAGCTAATCTTATCGACTACTGACTTTCAGATTACTGCGAATCGACGATGTACTGAGTAGTGATGCTCGGGTTGCGATGCGAGCTGGGGCCTCACATTTCCATACTATTCACGTTTTCATTCCTATTTTGTTATTGTTATTGAATATGTTTGAACGTTGTCGTTGTCTTTGAAGTGAGGACGTACTCGACTGTTAAGCGTACTAGTTACACGTGTTCAGTGTCAACCATTTCGAAACTCCCAATAACGATGTTCTGTGCATCCTCGAAATGGCAGATCTTGATACCATTCTGAGATTACGTTCTGGAGACCTGATGCCTTTGAAAAGCTGAAGTCCTTCTATCTTTTGAGAACGTACAGGAATTAGAACTCATTCTTCGTGCCTTCTTCTAACTCTCTCCACACTCTGTCACACGCGTTGTATCTCGTCGGAATGTGAATCATCACATGAAAAACCGCAATGAAAATACAGCCCGTTGATAAACGGGCTGATGGCTTTGAATAACTACAGCTTCAAATAGGGGTTCACCTCATCCTTGTGACCGCAGTTATGATGCATTTATCGCTATCATGGATGAATGTCACAGACCACGGTAACAAGGGGAGAAGTATAGGGGGGGGGGGGGAGGTATATGAAAAGAGAAAAAAGTATATTAGAGAAACTACACGCAACCTGAGCGATGTTTGTTTTAACCGTGAGGAAAAGTAATTTGGAATAAGATACAGATTGTGACAAAGAGAAATGATGAGCAGGGGAGAGATAGAAGAATAGAGATAGATAAAGAAGAAGAGAGGGAAAGAGATAGAGGAAAGAGAGGAAAGGGAAAGAGGGAGAGATACATGACAGCAACAGAGACACCGAGAGACCGAGACATGGAGGAATAAAATAATGAATGGATATAAATAATCTTTACGGCAACTATTTCAGCCGTGTGTTACTTTATTGATGCATATACAATGAAGACAAGAAAGAGAGCCGAAGAGGACTAGGTCGGGCACTCCCTACCTGTGCGAGGCTGAATGAAGTTGCAAGTGACTGTTTCCCGTCCACCCATATGGGGGCGGGTCTATGAATAAATTGATCTCGATAGGATCGACACGGGATTAGCATATTAGATTACTGTATTCGGAAAACAATCCAAAATCAATGAATAGAGAGAAGTGCAGATATGGAATCAGTAGTATACGAAAGTGACTACAGTGAAAAATATAAAAAAATATATGAGTGTGAGGGAACGTTTCCTTAGAATCCAAAATATTGCATCACGCAGATAATTTCAGAAGCATGACATGGAAAGTTCTGGAATGACTCAATTCAACTATACTGTTAGGCAACTCCATAGTCACGTAAAACATGTAAAACACAGCAGAACTCAGAAACGTGCAATGACAAAGTGCACTATTTCTCATTAGAATGCTAACTTTACGTGACTATTCAAATGACTTCTAGTACACAACATCTTGTTATTGTGAAGAGTTGAAATGTCTCGTAGGAAACTGCTGGTTGTCAGTTTTGTTTTGACAACTTCTCAAACCAACTCTGTTTTACATTTACAATGCGGTACGTATCACCCAATTCAATTCACTTATTAAGTATACTCGAATTTATCAGTTTAGTCGAAGGTTCTCAAGGTTCTCAATTTGAAACTTGGCAGATAGCTCGAACTACGCCACACTGATAAGATGAAACAGGAAAATATTGAATCCGAGTAATAAAACTAGGTTCTATTGTGTTTATTTTTTATTCGTGGCCCCCCTCTCTCTATTGGGGTAAAAAAAGTGCAACTTCTATTTTTTGTAAAATATAAGTTTTTGCAAAATAGAAACATTCAATTATGAGCGCAATCAGCGTTTTGCACGAGTATCAATTACAGAGAAAAGTTACGAACTTTCGATTACTTCGCCACGATGGCTGTTACCAGTTAGCACAGGTTGATATATAATTTCCCAGGTCAACAGTTTGGTGAAAACTAATTTATTCTGTTATTTCTTTATAGTACATGAAAACAACGATTTTCAGCTTTCATTTCTTTCGTATGTCAAGATGCATTTTTTGCGATCATTTCACTGGTTCTCACTGTTGTGACTGATCACACCTTGTTTGATGAGGATTGAGATAGAGAAAACACAAGGAAAGGATAGAGAGAAAACAAAGAGATAGCGAGATACAGAGCGAACTTGTGAGAGAAACAATCATAACAGGAAAGAGAGAAAAGAGAGACCGTTGGAAGGATTGTATAGCGAACGTTATTGGTGAAATGCGGTACTACAATACTGGGGCAAACATAATTCGATCAAGCTAGGATAAAATCCGTTTGAGTTTAGAAAACAGGTGTATCACCGGACGCTTCTCTGTATAAGTAAGTTCAGCATAAGGGGGGTTGCCAAGCCAACACTTTATTCCTTGTAATTAACACTTGCAACACAATGCGGCAATCTTAGAGGAGCGATCAGTTTGCATCAGTCCTCATTATATATTTTTCTTTCAATATTTCGAACTTTCACGCAGCTGAAAGAACGAAAACAATGTATTAATGTATATTGAGGTCAGTGAGTTTTGTGCTAACGAAGAATTGAGGGTAAGAAGTTCTCAATTTGTTTTCTTTTCCATTTTCCTTTACTGAGAGGTTTTTCTGTGAATATAATCTGGAAACTGTTCACCGCGTCCGCTTCAGGGTTTGAAATGGATCAGGTGCAAATAAACTCCTCCAAATGAGATTGGAACCAACATCCAGAATCGACAGATAGTTGTTATCACTACCGATCGTAGTGAGCAGTAGTCTTGGCAGAAATTGATTATAGAACTCGCTCTTACCAAATCAATTCTATGAGGTGTTGATAGTTTGTAGCCTCATCACGAGCTGTGCTTGTAGTTTAATACCGTTGATTTTGGGTCAAACTCGTAATTGATGGCTTGTTTCAAAATTGCTATCTACCTATTGGCAACATAACATGCGAAATGAGCGCGTACTGTAGTAGAAGGATTATCTCTCTCGGTAATCCACTCTTGTACTGTAATAAACATAGGTGGTAATACAAGTGCGCTAGTAGTGTGCATATGTTTAACCTATGAGAGATTTTACGCTAGAAATGAAGAGAGATTATAGTAGGAGAGTGCAAGAGAAAGAGAGAGGCGGAGAGACAGAGACAGTGAGATGAACGGAGAAGAAAGAGAAAGAGAGAGAGAGAGGGGAGAGAGGGACATAATACACCAACAGAAATATGTGGTTTTATTACTTTTTACTAGGTGTCTACGACATAATTTATTTTCTATGTGTTTTTCCATTCTCTCCAGGTTGCCATGGTGCACGTTTCTCTGATTTTCTCTTCCATTTTCCAATACTTTGAATAATAATTCGACTCAATTTTATTCAATTCCTTCAATGATTGAAAGTATGTACAATTCCATCATCTTTCGGTACCGTGAAGAATCAAGTTCAAACTTACTTATTGGTCCCGTGGTTAATCGGCATAGTTTCAAATTATAATACATTTACATTTATAATAGTTTTTTTATTCATTTATACTCACAGTTGAATCCGATATCGGCATTCGGGTCGGAGAGTTCCAAAAAATTTATAAAGATTGAATTAAGAGTTGCGCAACTTTCAACGTAACACAAAAATACATGAAAAATTATACTATCGTTTTTTAACTATCGTGGGAACAGTGAAGATCATTGCACACAGAAGTATTTGAATTCGATGATATCGTCACTTCTTTGTCCTGTTTTCCAAATTTTTCTAATGGTTAATGAACCTCTCTCACCTCATGTGATATATTTTTGTATCGCAGTTAAACAATGTTACGTAGTTCTTTTTTCTGGTTTTCTGCTTGTTCATAACTCAATAGCTCAAAGAATCCGTCCCGCTTTTATTTTGACTTCTGAGTTAACAATGTGACCCTTTGGCAAATAAAAAAGCATTATCGAAAATATATACTTTTATAACCCTATCTTGCTTCGTTTTCTCAGAAATTCGGCTTAGGTAATGACACCGATAGGGGGGTTGCGTACAGGGTATGCTCAAAATAGCCTATAGAAATACAAAAATGCTCTTAAAACACTCTGACACATACGTATACCCAATTAAAGACTACAAAATGGAAATAATTCTGGATGTAAATGAACCAAGTCAAGTTACGTCACAGTGAAAATGTTGATGCCCCCTTCTTAACTGCTCGATGTTATGCAAACTTTACAAATTTTTAATCAGAAAGTTCTTTCATGGTCTATGGAAGACATTAAGAAACTTTTTTGAGCTTTTTAAATTTTTCATGAAACTCAAATTACAGCGGAACGGCTTCTTTAAAATGAAAAGTGGGAATAGAGCATCTCTCTTCACAAAGAAGTCTAGACGTCGAGTCGTAACATCTTCGTCACGAACAAACATTCTTGTTTTATAAAATCTTTTTCCATGTCAATGTTGGGAAAAACTAGTTTTTCATCTTTGTTCGTCAGTTAAGTCATTCGAGTTCAATCGAGATATCATTCGAGTCCCCTATGAACTTCTTTCAACCTTTCATGTTACTATAATTCGAGAAAGCAGTTGCGGAATGAAATTTTTGTACACTATTGTCCGATTTGAATCTTTACCAACTGTTGTAAAAGAAGTGTAGAATAGTCATTTTCTCTTTATTCATCGAAATAGAACGACTTATATCCTGAGCTCGTCTTATTTGGTTACGTCAGAACAAATCTGCAGCTCAGTCCCTCATTCTAATCTAAGAAATGGAGGCTCAGTCGCCTGTTTGACAAGAAGGCAGCACAGCACACGCTCTCCTAGTACGGTAGGTGCCGGAAATTTATTATTTCTCACACGTTTAAGAAGAACAGCGTTAAAATATAACATACGTAATTAACTATATATGAACACATCTTTACTGCATGTATTTTGCAAATTGCTGGTGGTTAGAAGAGACGTATTCCGCGTTGTAATCCGATTTTTGTATTTTCCGAACTTATAGATATGGGAAAAGCTGTTATATAATATGCCAATCACTGCAGCAACTCGAATTAATCATGATTTTCTGGAAACAAACTACAAACCTGAATGTTACTAGAAGTTTGTTGCATCGTTCACATATTTCATCTAGTACTTTATGGAGAAAAATGTATTTTCGGTTCGAACACACTAAACGTTGTTTGCTGGTTTACGGATAATAAAGTGTTCTATTGTATTTACCGTGAAAACAAGCAGATGTCTCGAAATCCCGCGTGAACGACAGATGGTCTCGAAAGGAAAATTCGCCTCTCAATCATAAATCGAATATCATTCGAGTCCCCTATGAATTTCTTTCAACCTTTCATGTTACTAAAATTCAAGGATGCAGTTGCGGAATGAAATTTTTGATTGTTCTAGTTGAGACAGCAGCTGAAATGTTGAAGTTTCTGTAACTGATGTTGCAATTACACCTATCTAAGTTTGATGAGAATGAAATTGTGTTTCCAACTTCATGTGTTTCTCAGTTTTCGTAGCTTTCATGAAACCGAAACCAAAACCTATACTCTGAAATTCCTTTTTAGTTTGTAGAAACTTATTGAAAAACTTGTTTCTCCAAAAGAGTGTTATGAAATGGTAAGTCATTGATCATTTGTTCTGTCTGGGATATGTTTACGAGTTCGATGTGTAATGTGTTTTCTACTTTCAGGCAGGACTAAAATGAGTGCGCCCCAAGAAGTGAGTTTCTTCCTTTGTACTGCCATCTCCATGGGCATTTCTCGTCTCCATCGTCTTTCTTTCTCTCTCCTTCTCTTTTTCTCAACCGTTCTCTGTTTTTCTCTCGCTCTCTCCCTGCTCTCTCGCTGTATCGCTCTTTATATTCTTCTCTCTTCTTTTATCATTCTGTATTTTAGTTCTCTCTCTTATTGTTTGGTTTCTGTCAATCTCCAACTTTTCCGTTCCAGCTTGTCTCCGTGCTCATCGTAGTGGTGTTCTGCGTCTCTCTCTCCCTCTGCTGTCTGCTTCTCTGGTTCATACGCTGTCGTCGTATTCAACAGAGAAGCAAGAATGATCAGCGTCAAATGGAAATGAACCCGTCTGACATGACGTACGTTAACTGATTTCTGAAGAGATTTAATTGTTGTCCAACCAATTTTCCAAGAGAAATAACTGTTTTGATTGGGTGACCTTCATGGTTTCCTCTCTAACGTGTTTTTGGTTCTAATTATTCATCAGCTATGTTGATTTCTAAGTTTCATCGAAATGTTTTTCATAGGTTAATTTCACAGAACAATCATGTGAAACGTGCTACTACAGTAAGTTGAAATGTTGAAATGTCGTCGTTTACCTATAATTTAGACATTTTCATGGAACAATTCACCATAATTGTTGCACGACCATTTCATTTGTTCAGCCACATTCCAAAGAAGAAATCCACTCCGTTCACACAGAGAAAGGTGCACGAAGGGGCAAAAGAGACGGTGAAGAGACAAGAAAGTTTGAAGAGGGCGAACAGTCAGGAGAAACCGAAACTAGAAAGAGTGGGATCGGCCCCACGGGAAGATGAAACCATTGCACAGGTTAGTTTCGCTCGTTCCAAGCGATCCTATACGGGGTTGGGCTGTGTTTGTAGTTTGATACCGTTGCATTTTGATCAAGATACCTGTATAAATTCCGAGAGAGAATCAAGTCAATTCCAATTCCAATTCCAGTTGTTCTGACATACGAAAGAATTGCAATTGCAATTCCAGATATATTTTGACATAGAAAAGAATTGGAATTGCAATTCCAAAATTATTTGACATTCAAAAGAATTGGAATTGCAATTCCAATTCTTTTTCACACACAAAAAGAATTGGGATTGCAATTCTTTTGGAAGATTATCTCAATTCTTTCATATCCAATTCCAATTCCAATTCCAATTCTAACAACCCTAGTAGACAGGACAAACACGTTGATGATAAATGTTATTGTTTGCATTCGATCGATACGATCAAAACTAAAAAAACAGAACAAATATTGATAAACTGATTATAAGTATATAAGTGAGTTTATTTGCATTAAACTGTGTTTCTTCCAAAACCACAATGAGTGAGATGATAAATTTCCCTTGTGGTGCAAAAAAAACGACAATAAACAACAGAATGTGCACAAATGTAGATATTCATTAATTTTTCTATAGTTCGAGACTCGTGTCCGCGACCAATTCGCTCCTCTGCAGCCAATCAAGGAAGTCGGAACTCCAGTAAGACATGTGAGTTACTCTCGAGAAGTGTTGTAAAAGCAGGAAGGAATTCTAATTCGAATACTCTGTCGTACCTGAACGGAACATAACGTAGGTATGCAATATCTGTGTAGATAAAACAGAACACATATGTGTACCGTATTCGGATTAGGTTTCATTAATTTGAATGAAAATGTGTATGCTTCAGTTTCTCTTAGGCAGTCCTTTCGTATAATATTTCATTACTGGCATATTTGAACTACGAAAAGAATTCTGTGATGAGCAGTGCACATATGATCGAGCTTATTTCATGTCGTAGTTAAGTCGCCTACGTTTTTGATGGCGATTAGTGGGAAAATCGCGAGTGATGTGCTTTATGATTAAAACACAAAATTGAGCAGAACTATGGTGACAAAAGCACCTTATAGCCGTTCTAGAGTTCCTCAAGACTGATAAAAAAAGTTTAATTTTCTTCGCTTTGTTTGTTTGATTCACAAGTCACAGCCACAATGTGATTGAGGACCTGATTGTTGTTTCAGAAACGATTGGATACCATTTCCGTGACAGCAGTGTCCACGGACACTTTGCAACGAAATGACTCGAAAGTTTGTTATTCTCTTATCTTGAATGAAACTTCACCGTTGAAAGATTATTATGAAAGACCGTCCACATTGTTTCACGAAAACTAATTATGTAGGTTGTCGAACCAGCTTTGTGTGACACGTTGAGGAAGTTTAGCAACAAAAGTACTTTGGTAGCGCAGGTTAGGACTAAGCATTCTGCACAGTGGGAATCACACACGTGGTTTAGACCAAATGAGAAACCCAACAACTGTAATACTGAATTACTTTATTTAATACAAGAAATTCAAGTGAACTGAACTAAATCGATTTCTCCAGCGCAACGACACGTTACCTTGACCTCTAAGCCGTTCATGACAAATTTACGGAACAATCTGACTATCAACATTTGTCCACTCGTATTTTTTCATTATTTTCAGACCAACGTGTTTCCCGGAGAGAGTCTGAGAACCGAAGAAATGGATCTGAATCCCGGCCTTACCAGTCCGAACAGCCCTATCAATTTGGAGACCATTTGAGAAATGCATCCTTGCACTAAGTTGAGGCAACGTGAAATATAGACACGTAAATTGTGGAAAAGTTCCCTCTCTAGCGTTTTTTTTTGTATACTACACTACTATTACCCTTTGTGCTACTTCCGATTCCCTGTGAATTTCGTGACATGGTAGATTTTGATACCCTGTGCTTTATAGCCCTAATATTCATTTATATATTACCCTAATATCCATTTATCTATTGCCTTTTACCTATCTGATAGTCTCTTTCAGATAGTAAGTTGAACTGAATTGAAAACGTCTCATATAATTTTCGTATAATGTTCATTACTCGTCTTATTTCGATCTCTGTACATCGATCCCACTTTACATCTGCTCGTGGATAGCTGAAACGTAACTTAAACATGCTTTCACAATGATATGCGCGCTGGTCGTGCCCAACTTTTGTGCAAATTGTTGAGCGCGTTGAATACGAACGCAAAAGTAAAACTGAATTATCGCCTTCAATAGTTTGTGATGTGGTCGAGTATTGGTCGCACCATTTGATTTTCCTACTTTGGGCGTATGACTGAATCTACCCTGCGCAAAATGCACACACTTTTGGTCCAATATTCCTATAATGGTCTGGTCAATTTCGAATTCCACCATTGAATCCAACCGATTTTTCATCTTGAATATCGGTAAATTACGAGTGTCAGAAAAACCTGGACGCTTGGTTGTGATTGGTGTTTAACACATGAAACCGGTTACATGATTACTTTCCTTTCATGGTAAAAACAATGACGAATGTTGGTCACAACTCGAACTGAACAAAAAGTGATACAATCAAAATTCATTGTAATCCAGTCACGATTCATGCGCATAAGGTATATCAAAAACTCTCCTATACTTTTCAAACGTGGTTCCATTGAATCTACGTGTTTTGATCTCTATTGTTCTATTACTCAATACTTACTTTATTGTTTATTTATTACATCTCCCCTCATTGGATGTTCAATATGATGGTGTTGTACCAATTTTATTCAAAATAGTTTTTCGATGTTGATTGCACAATATATATTTGTTAATTTCAGAAAGTAAATAAAGTTTGGTGTTTGCTCTGGCTGTTTCTATTTTATATTTGTTTTGAAACATGACACCACGGGACAACATTCAGGCTGCACTTCCGATGAAAAGACATCGCCCAGCTTTTTCTATTGGACACTGAATGGTACTACACATTGGACACTGAATGGTACTATCTTTTGAAATTTATTGTCACCGCTGTGTTCTCGCATTTGTCAGGAACATTTTTTTCAGGAACCAATTTTCGCAGTTTTGTTCGGGCTCTGGTTCTGTTTTGCATTTTCCGGACGTTCTTATGACAAACATGGTTGTGATGTGATAGAAGAAAATAAACGTTTCTGAGAAACCGAAAAAAAACACGGCATGTTAACCTCCTCAATCTATCAGTCAGTTGTCAGATGGTCATAGAACTTGTGAAAGTTTAATAGTTCCAAGCGAACTACATCTGAAGTTGGCTATTTTCCGAGCAAAAAAGAGTATACTGAGCTACAACGGAAAAAAGTGGTACTGTTTCCGTGTTCGTCCAATAGGAATGTCATATAAAGCCACTCTATCATATACTCAGCTGTTTCATGCATTTCTTATACTCTAGCGCCCATCTGCCGACAACCATTCTCAGATGAATATTTTATTTCTGACTTAAGTTTTCTCTCAGAGCCTGAGAAAATGAAATACACCGACCAAATTGAAAGCCAAATGAGAGCAGTTTGAACATATATCTGGTTTGAAACTATTCTCAACAACTGTTTTCATCATGATCGTCTAGATTATTCCGTATAGTAATTTTCTTTGTTTCGATAACAAAAGTTATTTTGGCTGTTTAGGACAGATCAATCTATATCTCGTACTTATCCCTATTTTCTCTCAACAATCAGAATATTTTGCAGAATATAAGCATTATGATATATAACACATCCATATCGCATGTGAGTTTGTATTCTGTAATGGTGTTTTCATCAACAGGATAATTCTAATGAGCCATCTCGATCATACGCAATTGTCTGATTTCATTCTTGCTGTGAAATCCACTCAAGAAATCTACGACAGAGATATTTCTGATGAAAAGAAGGCAGAACTATTCAAAACGGTCGCCGAAAACTTCGGCGTAAGTGGTAGGTGGTTAGTATTCGCGTCAAAACACATGACTACTGCAGTTATACATCTCTTATACAACGCGCATAGTAATCAATTATCGCTACAAACAAATTCCATGGTCTCTGTGATGAGTGATAAATTGATATTTCGCTTAGGAATATGATTTTCTTGCAGAAAAATAGTATTTAATTCACGTATCCACTTTATGTGCTTTATGTGCGAATGAGAGTTTATGTTACACAATAATTCACGGTAGTTCACTAAGTTTGCCTCTCTATAACAAACTGCTATGAAACGACTATAATGCATTCTTAATTATTATTGTCGTCGTGGTCTGATACTGATTCCTAATAAAATGTTCATGTAAAAGTTGTATTACGCATGGTTAACAACAGAGTAGGTGCGAGTTATAAGATGTTACAAAGCACCGGCAAAACGGATCTCTACGATTTCGTATTGAACGCACAATGTATAATCAAATTACAGTGCAGGAAGCTATTTTGCAATGAGAAGAAATAGTTCGACTTCATCATGCAATGTTCTCTACGCTACCTTCAACTTCATTCAGGATACCACGAAAAGGTTGGTACTACTATAGTTTCTCAAACACTGTTTTAATATCTATGAGGTTGAAATAATCGGCGTAAAATCCTAACAGTTCGAACGTTGATTCTTTTCATAAGAACAAAATTTCATAATTTTTAATCTGACTGCCAATTTCACAGTTTACTTTTTCCCTACGTTCTCTACTTTCTCGACTTTCCAATCTCTTCACTTATCCTTGAAGTGATCGATAGCAGTTGTCTAGATTAATTTTCGGTCCGCTTTCATCATTTCCTCCTGTTTCTTGTGCTGGCGCAAACTTTGCTAACCTCAAATTTGTGTTAAATCTGACATGTTTTGTCTCGGCGGCTCCAAACTTGGTTCTTTTCTATGAACTTCTTGAGATAGAGACGTCGTAGCGCTCCCGCGGAAAACCCCAAAATTCAGCATTGTCACAGACCATATATGGGTGAAATCGCTCGTGGTAACAGACGTCGTCGCACTCGCAATTATAGCTGGACCGCCACTCGTGACGTAATCAGCGGTCAAACCAGTACTAGATAGGTACTTTCCAGAGGTTCGATCCGCACATGAAGCGAGAAGTCAAAATAACGCCATGTAATACTATGTGTCACGTACACGTAATAAACCAATCAAGAATATTGAATACTTGTATTTACAGAGCCGATTGAGGATGAGGATCCTCGCTGGCAAATGGCCAACCAAGAAATGGCACTCGCCCTCTCACACTTCGTTCGGAATGAATTGGATTTTCTACTGAAAGATTCGACTGCTATAGTCAACACATGAACTCTGTTGACACGTAGCCTATTGTGTTTGACAACATTGTATTTCAAATCTAAACAGCTGGTAGTTTGTACTTGTTCCTGGATACGATTCTCGAAACGAATGAAGTCGAGTAGAATGTACAAAAATTTAGCGAACCACCAAATTTTTCTTAAAATTCAATCGAGACACACGTCGTACTTCAAATATGTCGACTAAAAAGCAACGTGATCAAATACAAACACAGTCGTACCATCTCCACGTTTCCTATTCTTGCATAATGCATTTGTGAACTTTGTAAAAATGCTGTTGAATTATTTAGTTGAAGGTACTGTTAGAAGCATAGCCATACCGCACTTTATTCTTTCTCATAACATTTTTCTTCTCAATCGTTGACGTCTTGTGCAGACTCAACAATGTTGCAACGAGATATGTTCAATAGTTTTGTAAACATTAAATCTCGCTGTTCTCCCACCATGTATATAAATCGGGAGAGAGAGTCTCCCACCACTTCAATCATTTTTGTAAGACTATTTGTCCATTCTGATATAACTTCTTGTTTTATTTGCACGATGTGAACTCGTAGTTATCATAAATCAATCAATTTTTCGTTGCTCGACTTAGTACTCCGTATAAACCATTGCAAATAAGTTTTTGGAAGTTAAAGTATTTTTAATTTGTCTGGCTGAATGAAAGTCGTTCACTTGGCACATGTTGTTGTTGCTGTTAATTCGTATCGTGAATTAATCTATCGAGTGAAACAATAAATAATCGAAGTAGCATGTGTTATAACACATTTTACACAACAAGAAAGCAAAGGAGAGAGTGCGAAATAGAGCGGAGAGAAAAAAGGAAAGCAGAGATATACTTTTGGAGGAGATTTAGAAGAAAACGTGAAAATATAGCAGGCAATAAAGTATCTAATGACTGTGAAGAGCAATAATTCAAATAAGAACTAGAATTATTCTATATACTTAGTCTTGCTCAAAAGTTAAAACAGAGTACCACGACTAGGGTTATTTTGTTCAAAAATTTTGTTATTTTGCTGCTTCTCTGCACAAACTATTTTATAGTTTACTATGTCTCTACGAGCACATTTACCGTTTTTTCATACTTCTCTCGCAATCGTGTACCTCATCCGAGTATTTTTCTAGAAGATTTTCCGTTGTGTAGAGGCAGGAAAAGTTTGAAGTTCGATACATTTTGATGACTCAAACCGACTTGCGAACATGTTTGTGCACTTGTTGATGCATGATTCCTCCCACTCGAAATATCTTGTGACTGCAACAGTTGTCGCAAGCTAATATAAAAGAGCACCAAATAGCATGTAAATGCTCACTGCTCGTTCAATATTAGTCTCTTGTTCACCATCTCTCAACTATTATAACATTCTGCCACTTCTGTGGTACTATTTTAGGCTTATTTTCGTTTTGAAGCTTGTCAAAAATTCTGTCCAGAAAAATACACCGTTCTCATTGAAAGTCGAAAGCCGGCCAGAGTGTTACCAATTGATTCAACCAACCTTTATTTCTCCACGGAGTTCGTGGTGCAATCTCATAACTTTCTTATCTTATCCCCACTTCTCCTTTTTCCCTTTATGTTGATTTGATTGGCTCTCTGTGCTACTGTTCGGATAGTCACCTGCACCCCGTCGTTCCAGAATGCGTTCTCTCGTCGTCTTCACCCTCCTAGGCTTCTGTGCTGTTTACGTCTCTGCCAAGATGCAGAATGTAACTGTGAAGGGAATCGCCGTCTGCAACAAGAAACGGCTAGCTAATGCTCACGTACAACTGTATGACAAAGACACCAGTGAGTTTGATTCACCAATCAGGGACAATGAGAAGTTCTCAATTTAACGTAATTCTAGAGATCATGAAAGCAAGTGACATGACAATACTCTACATTTTATTCTTTTTCCTAAATCTACAATCATAGTTTGTAGTGCCACATATACCAATGTGGAAAGACACGTGTTCAATCGCGAATAAACATTCTATTCTATTCTATTCTATTCTATTCTATTCAAGTACGTGGGAGCTGCGCTAGCTCTCCGTCGAACAATGTGTGTCTTACCGTGGCTCTAAACTGCGTGTAGTCCATGTTTTCAAAAAACTAGATAACCATTCTCCAAAAAGTTGGCAGTATACCTCATTCAAAAGGATATAATCATTCATGAGAACATGGTGTTTTTCATGCCAATTCGTAACAAAATTTACACAAATCAGTTTGGATCGATATTTCGTGCGTTTCAGTGGATCCCAACGACCTGTTGTCTGACGTTCACACCAACAAAGAAGGAGAGTTCGAGTTGTACGGAGAAGAGAGCGAGGTGGGCGGGGATTGATTCGAATTCAGATAAATTTGACTAAGATTCAGAAAATATAGAATGGGTGTTCTAGCAAGTCTGCACCACTATGCAATCGTATTGAATTCGTTTGCCTTCTGTGGGACTAAAATCGTACCGATCCTGAATATCTTATTGTTTATCTAAGTAGTATACGAAAACAATTTCACCACCTTAAATAGCTGTAAAGTTGCTAACGAGTTTCTTCGGCTTCTCCAAAGTTCAAGTTTTTATTGCACATTTCAGATCGGCAAAATCGAGCCCTTCATCCGCATCCACCACAGCTGTAACACCGACAAGGTAACTGTCTCATTTTTTATTTGTTGACGTATTTCGTGAAAAATCGTAAATTACACTACATTTTGTTAACGTGAACATGGTAACTGACGTTTAACACGTCATGTGGCAGTTTTTTTCAGTACGAGACTGACCTATCTTTCCAATCCAGTCGCTGAAACGCGGAAATGTAATTTTTTTCGTAATATTACTAAATTGAGACTAAGTAAAACTTGCTTTGTGACTTAAACATGATAGGAAAATTAATGTTTGTTTTTGCAGGGTTGCACGCGTCAGTCGGACTACACCGTACCTCAGGAGAAGATCGGAGATGTCTACGATATGACCTATGTTACCCTCGACATCGTTGTTCACGGCGAAAAGGAAAACTGCAACTAAAGGAATCAAGATTTTGTCATTTTAATAAGAGTTTTATGCATTATTCTGTAAATAAAAGGATTGCTCACTATGATCGGTTTTATGTTTTGTTTGGATTATGAAAACATGGAATGCAATGTTCATTCGAGAAACAACACATGAGTTTCAATATTGGAAACTGCAGACCTTTACAGAAACTTGAAAAACAGGGAGAGAACAGGAAAACGGTGTTTGTTCTGCTTGTTATAAACAATGAGTCATCGAGCGACTTCTGCATTGAAGCACCGTATGTATAAATCTTACAGTATCTCTATTTGTATGGCTAGGAGTTGCTATTTATTGGTGGTTCTTGTTTTGAGCCGACAAGAGCCGACAAAACAGTGGTCATTCCTCTATTTGTTCATCTTTAGTTCTAGAAGAAACCCATCTTACTCATCGTCTTACTTGATAATTGAAACTTTGATCTTGAAATGGTGAAAATTGGATTTCCGGTATTGTTCCGCTATATTTTTCCGTGTTTTCGATACAATGCAATTAAAACAGTGGGGAGGAAAATGAAAACACTCTGGTAGAAACAGACTCTGATGATCTAACAAAACAAAAAATACATTCAGAAAACTGTGTTCTCATCGTGTTTTCTCTATAAACCTTGAGCGCAGGACCGAACAACAAAATGTTTTTGGTCGCTTCAAACAGTACAGCGCCGCAACTAGTCTAATCTAGCTATCTTGCGCGACGTAAAGTATTTTTTGAGCTCCTCACAATCAGGATTCACAAAGAATAGTTGATCCACGGCATATGCGGCTCCACTGTCATACGAGACTGCGATGAGATATGATATTTGCAGTTCAAACTTCCATCAAAAGTCGTCCTGCCTCATTTAGAGAGTTGGAAGTGAGATTATATAGCACACTCTAACGTGACCTGTGGAAAACATCTAACAGAACGATGAAATCACTATGGTTTCATTGATTGCGCTTATTTTCAGTAATCGTCCGTATTCCATCCTCGGGGAAGTAGTGTATTGCTGTGAGCGGTGATAGATTGCCTCTCATTCAGGCGCCCCGACGCAAACAACCTGGCAACAGCCGCAGGGTCGGCGGTATATATACACACATAGACAACACTTTCTCTCTCAACTCTAGACTCGGAAACATCACATATTTCCATAGAACATTGATACTTTCGGTTGTGGCTCATTGTTGTTTCATGGCGTTCTTCACGCTCACTCTCCTTTCTCTCATCCCGCTTTCAATTCTCCATTCGAATAATCTAATGTGTGAAAAACAGTTTGTTGCACAGGTTCGTTTACACAGTTTTAATTATAATGTGAGCTTCAGAATGCGTTGTCTCATCGTCTGTGCCCTCGTGGCTTTCTGTGCTCTCTCCGTCTCTGCCAAGATGCAGAATGTGACCGTAAAGGGAGTTGCCGTCTGCAACAAGAAGAGAGTGGCCAATGTGAATGTCAAACTGTTCGACAGAGACACCCGTGAGTCAATTCACTACTCGTTGGAAACATTTTCGAACGATCACTTAGTAGTATATACAAAGTCTGTGGCGCATGTAGGAAGTGACCAGTTATTGTTGTAGTTCGATTTTGATACACGGCTTACTTCGCGAATTCTACAGTTAAGAATCGTGATTGAACTACAGACCCAGCGGTATTGGGCGAAGACCATACAAGCTTGGTTCCGGAAAGAATGAGCCCCGTAGTTGAACTCTGTCTCCGATCGAAAACAAATGCGCATATTACAAATAATCGAAAACAAATTAAGCTGATGAATTGCTAACTTACATTTCAGTTGACCCCAACGACCTTCTCAGCGAAGTTCACACCGACAGCGAAGGAAACTTCGAGTTGTTCGGACAGGAAGACGAGGTACCTTAGATTGTTCTATTTCCTCAAAACAAACCAGTAGACAGTGTTACACTCTGGACATTAGTATGGTCTTCAAACACAGCCAAATTCGAGATTCTCGTCAAAAAGCCCAGGAATCAAACTACAAGTAGTTTGAGGTAAAACGACCGTATGCCTGTTTGTTTCGGTATCTACCCCTATGAAAGTTTTAATAATGGTCAACATTCTAGGTTGGCAAGATTGAGCCCTTCCTCCGCATCGAGCACGAGTGCATGCCATCCAAGCCAGTGAGTTGGTGACAATTATGAATATCACATTTGGGCTCTAGTGCTTACTAAAATATTAGTATGCATATTGTAGACTAAAATATTAGTATGCATATTGTTGTAGTAGGTTGTCAGCAGCGTTTCAACAATGAAAACAGTGTTCGAATGCGTTTATGTTGTTTTGAGAAACTGAAAGTGGTTCATAAATTTATTTGGTCGGCAGCTGAGGATAGGCCCCAAATATGGGAGTGGGCCTTTGCGGCTGAGAATCGAAACTCAAATAAAATCCAAGTAGGTTGCCATAGGTGATTACGTGCACATTAATGCCCATTACGTGCACATTAATGCCCATTATGAATTTTTATTTTGTGTGATCAATCAATATCTATGAATTGCAGGGATGCCGTCGCATAGGAGATTACGTTGTACCACAGGACAAGATCGGAGGCACCTACGACATGACCTATGTGACCCTCGACATTAAAGTACACGGAGAGAGCGAGAAGTGCTAAATGATATCTCAGTTGGGAGATGATCGATAATTATAATAAATGAACATTCTCAAAACAATCTGTTATTTCGTGAAAGCGCGGTGCACACGTGGTCAAGTGACTCAGTACACTGAAGAAGTAATTTTGGCAACCTACATTGGACTTTGGTTTTTGAGATTTCGAAACGACTATAAAATTGTGTACATGATTTCAAATATACCTTAGGAACCAAGAAGAGTAACTGTTGATGGAGCGGCTCGCAAGAAGTACATATTTGACACACGGAAAATGAAGACACAGGATTTGAACACTAAACAACAGCGTTAATCGAAAGACTCACTATCACAATTTTGTTGACAACAGAAGGCTGAGACATAGGAATATTCATCTAAAGATGATTGTTTTCAATCATTATGATTTTTGAATCGAGCATAAAGATAATTTATTGCAGTAAATTCACATTGACGACAATAATCATTTTCCAATATTTACATTTTTAAATCAGCACTTTTCTTTATCTTGGAACTGTACAATGTCCAGGGTAACGTAGGTCATGTCGTACACTCCGCCCACCATCTTTTTTGGGACCTCGAAGTGAGTTTCGCGAGTACATCCCTGGAACAAATCCGATCTTTTTGAAGAAATCATTCACGTGAACTGTAAAAAAAATATTGGCTAGTGTGCTCGTCAGTCATAATTGGCACGTTTACAAATTTGGTCACGTGTCCCAATGGTATGAGTTTGTTTGAATCTCACTGAAGAAGCTATGTAATGTGTAGTCATTGTGTATGATCATTACATTGTTTATTCTGTCTTTTTTCGAGTCAGTTTCTCCCTTTCCCTATTTCTCTTTCTCTTTTCTATTTCTCACTCTCTCTCTTCTGTTTTTGTATATTTCTTTCTATCTTGCCGTTTCTCTCTCTCTCTCTCTCTCTCGTTTTTTCGCTTTCTATCTCTCTCATCTCCCACCTCTTGTTTAACATTGCAAGAATGTTCGATAACAATGTAGGGTGTAATTGTGAACATTTCGCTTTCCTGGAAACACGTAGAATAAGTATATCAGGTGGTAGAATCTTGCAATTAGTGGAAGGTATAGAAAATAGAAAGTGGAAATAATAACAAGCCAGCAAACCAAATGAACACAAACATTATAGTCGGCACAATGTATGTATGTAGCTGTGAACTGCTGATTGGTTTTCTATAACACCGTCTCGAAACGATTTGAAGTCAACTAATAAATCTTGAAATCTACATTGATAATTCATTTTTAGGCTGGTTCTGTTACCATTATTGATGAAACTAATTCCGTAATAGCAATAGTACATAGTACAAATTATAAAACAGAAAGACACATAGCAAAATACCTCTCCACTGATTTGAAACTCTCCTTCTCTGTCGGTCGTTACCGTTGACAGAATATCATTGGGAGACACTGAAACTGACTTATTTACCGAACAATCTGATTCCATTATTGATTATCAGATGTGATCAAATATCATGTATTTTGAGAGCAATGTCACTCTCATATTTCCATATAAACGGAGTTTCTGGAAAATTTGGAAACGTAAGTTGATTGGACCAACCCGACTCACCCAACGCCCAGTCATGAAGAAGAAAAATAAGCCTTGTATTCTAGTGTATTGCAACATATTTCTTCGTGAGTCGGTTATGGGCCACTTTCACGCTAATCTATCAAAAACTGTCCACTTACATGTATCTTTCTCCATCAAAGTGACCTTCACATTTGCCAGTCGTTTTTTGTTGCAGACAGCTGTTCCTTTGACCGTAATGTTCTGTAGTTTGCTCTCGACAATCGAAATACACAATACAATGAATAGCAATAAACACAATTTGACGAAACTCATCTGAAATATTTCATTCTGTGAATTATTTTAGATGAAATTATAGATAGATAATCTTTCAAAGTCAATTACTGAAATGGAACTATGAAAACGGGACGAAACAAATAACAGAATGGGCAGGGTACAGACCAACTTCTAACCATCCAAATCGGTACACGAACAGAGAGTATAAATAGCGTGAGTCACATGATTGGGCAATCACATGAATTGTTTCACTGTCTCTATATAAACGGTTCGTTGGCAACCAGTTCTCCAGGTTTTTACTCCCGAAATTGCATGCCGTGAAACGAGGAAGATGGGAAATGTAGCAACCGGAACTGATCGGTCATTCATATAGCAGGGAGAAACATAAAACATTCGAGTTCAGCAAATAACAGTTTGTACAACAATCTGAATGAAGTGAAGACGCTTTTGCTGTTACAGACTGTTGATAACACATTTAAAAATGCAGATTTTTACTCTTGTTTTCTGTGCGGCAATTTATTATCAAACAAAATTTGGAATGTTATTATTGGTTCTGCAAAATCCTTTGTAATGATTCAATCAACCAGTACGAAATGATGCTAGTTTAGTTTCCAGAACTAGTCATGTATGGAATACATAATCTTCACCCAAAGCCATAATGATCAAACTAATAAGTTTCAATCTAATCAGTACAACTCACTTAGGGAGACAGTTTCTCTATAATTTAGATCGATTTAAAAACATGAGACCTCAAGTTACTGTTCAGATAGTGTATTGGTGGTCCCTCACTATTACAATGAAAAGATAAATGGAAATCGGACGAGAACCACGCCTTTTATGAGCCAAACTATCCTTAGGGCTACTGTATCGCAAAGCGTTTGGTCGAATGATGAAATCGGTTTCAGTACACACCAGCTGAATACGGGGTCGAATTTATAATACGTTTCACGGACGTTTTGCGCACGATTTGTGCGCTTCTCCATGAAAATGTGGTACATGCTTACTCGTTATTACCGTACTCAAGTTTGACCGAAATCGACCAAAGTTGGGGAATTTTTACTAAGTCCAATTGTTTTTTTTTCATGTTCCGTTCCCATATGTCCACTAATAACTCGGTTCGTCAAATTAAAGATATACGGTTCCTTTAAACAAACAACTTTTTTTTCAGTAGGTACTTAAAACTTGATGTGTTGATTGTCAAACGTTTGCCAACTGATGTCATTGAATTGCCCGACAGTTCTCGTATTGGTTGGTTAAAAGTTACTCATCGGTCACGGGTTCATCATGGATAATCATAGAATGGCGTTTGAAAAACAAGTAGATTGAAGTAGTTGGCGAACAGTTTGCGACATGGTTTACGAACGGTTTGTTCATCACGTTTTATTTTTCTTGTCCTGAAATATCAATCAATGGTAATATCGTTTTTGCATCATTTCAAAACATTCATTGTAGTAGGCTCCAGTGAGTGTACTCCAGTTTCCTCATTTTCAAACTTTGAACTGTACGTGAACTTTGGCTGCTCCTCCCAAACCCAGCCATCGCTTCTCACAGTTGCGATGTATATCAGTATTTAATTTTTTGGATACAAGCAAACGTGTGTTCGCAGAAATGTGCTCTGTATACTTTGGTTTCTGAACATTTGTTAGCCACGACCGCATGTTAGTCATTATTTCCACAATGAAAGTTACTGAATAACTTTTACTGTAACCTATTTCTTTCTTAATGCAACTCGGAAATGATCGAGAAATTTTTCTATGAAACTTGTCTCATAGATAACGGAAAGCGTTGTATACAAATGTAGGATGTTAACAACAAGTTTTTTTTATTGCAAATTTATGATTTGTTTTACAACAAAAATTACAATTCTGAACAGATGCTTTGAAACAGGGGTCGAACCCTGTGTAATCCATGTGGAGTGAGGTGCAGTCCATTGGTCCAAAAGGACAGTCCGTTTGATTCGTCGAACTAACTATACGTGCCGTTTATAGTGAAAGCAGGCATGTAGTCGATGATTTCACAGTTTTCACATGTTTTCACCACGTTGGCAACCAACGCTCGAGCAGATTCGTAATTCACACTCTGTTGTAGAGAGGCCTGGAATACGATGGCTGAAGTGGATCATGTATGTCGCACAAACATGGACAAACATCGATAAACATGCATGCCATCAATAAACCGCGTGAAAACTGAAAATATTGTGTTTCACACGTGATCATAAACATGTTTTGTATACGTTCCGCATTCACTTGTGACAGTGAGAAAGGTAACATAAGTGTCCATAAGTGCAGTTCTCTGTTTGAACGTGGCCAGATATCGTACAATGATGTAAACATAATCTTGCTATTACAAATCAGTCATCATATTATCTCCATACACCACATAATGCTGCCGCAGAATAATTCAGAAGTTACCAAAGTCCTCAATGACTGTTTATGAGAGATAAGAAAATATGCGTTCGGTATTTTCTGTGAATTTCACAGCATACTTGCTCGACTTTGGCAGTTTTTAACAGGTTAGCGGAAAATTCAGTTTTTCATTAAAATGTGTCGATAAGATTAACACTGTTGGGTGCCCATTTTCCTGAATTGCAGAAACCAAAACTGATTTGCTCTTTGGTGATTCTCTCAAATGTTCCGGGCGCAGCCCAAATGAGCAGCGTGTTGTATGGCAATCTAGAAGCACGTCCCTAGCAGATTTGCGACAAGGATAAAAAAAAACTGCTAATTTTCAACTTTGGAGGGTTTGTCTAGCATATGAAACTACACCAAAAATCTGTCCACCATGGGTTGCGAGCATACAATTTTTCTAAACCAGTTCCTACAGTAACCACTATGTGCAGTAGGAAAACAAATTATTGATATGTGTAACTAGTAACTAGTAATTCACCTATGAGCACTTGTCTTTCGTTTTAAAATTTTCAAACTTCCGTGAAGTATTCTAATTCTCATGTATTTACAGGTATAATTGCGTTCTTCTTCACCGATATAATGGCGCAGGAAATAGCGAATGATGGAAAATTATCTTGTTATAAACAAAGAACAGAGTCTAGTTGGTTTTTATTAGCCATGATTTCTCCTCAGTTTCAGTTTGTGATATTCAGACGTAGATCAACATTAATTTTTATGTACAATTTGTAAGCAACCGAGACAGCGCGTAAAACTAAAAGGCACAATTTACCAACTGAAGGATTTTCTACTGCTTTCAAGAGTGTTTCTTCATTGGTGCTTTTCATATTGAAATAATCAAAAGAGGTTTGCGATAAGCTCAACGTGATCATTGACGTGAATTGTTCGCATGTCACACATCCTCAATACATTTCTAGGTCAAAAATTGAACGATGGTTAAAGTAATGAAACTTTCAGAAGTTGAATCGCGACATGACGATACCGTTATCTTTTGTATGATACAGTGTTGCCTCTTGGTTACAACTCTTCTTTTGTTTGCCCCCATGGAATGCCTGAACAGTACTTACGGTATGTTTCTACAGTTCAACCATAGAACAATCAGACATCGCAAGTAAGAAGAGCTGTGTGGAACAAGAGCGCGATGTACTCTTTACTACTTTTTTTTCACGTATTATACTGTTAGTAAATTGCACAAACACGTAAAACATGGACACATCAGAAATGTATTGAGGATGTGTGACATGCGAACAACTCACGTCAATGATCACGTTGAGCTTATCGCAAACCTCTTTTGATTATTTCAATATGAAAAGCACCAATGAAGAAACACTCTTGAAAGCAGTAGAAAATCCTTCAGTTGGTAAATTGTGCCTTTTAGTTTTACGCGCTGTCTCGGTTGCTTACAAATTGTACATAAAAATTAATGTTGATCTACGTCTGAATATCACAAACTGAAACTGAGAAGAAATCATGGCTAATAAAAACCAACTGGACTCTGTTCTTTGTTCATAACAAGATAATTTTCCATCATTCGCTATTTCCTGCGCCATTGTATCGGTGAATAAGAACGCAATTATACCTGTAAATACATGAGAATTAGAATACTTCACGGAAGTTTGAAAATTTTAAAACGAAAGACAAGTGCTCATAGGTGAATTACTAGTTACTAGTTACACATATCAATAATTTGTTTTCCTACTGCACATAGTGGTTACTGTAGGAACTGGTTTAGAAAAATTGCATGCTCGCAACCCATGGTGGACAGATTTTTGGTGTAGTTTCATATGCTAGACAAACCCTCCAAAGTTGAAAATTGCAGTTTATTTATTCTTGTCGCAAATCTGCTAGGGACGTGCTTCTAGATTGCCATACAACACGCTGCTCATTTGGGCTGCGCCCGGAACATTTGAGAGAATCACCAAAGAGCAAATCAGTTTTGGTTTCTGTAATTCAGGAAAATGCGCACCCAACAGTGTTAATCTTATCGACACATTTTAATGAAAAACGGAATTTTTCGCTAACCTGTTAAAAACTGCCAAAGTCGAGCAAGTATGCTGTGAAACGCAATGCATTGGTTGTTGATCGTGAATTGGAACAACCACGAACCAATCGCTGAAAATATGTTGTTTTGATTGGTTGTTTAATTTTTATTTATTTTTTATTTTTCATTTTTTTATTTAAGAGTTTCATTTCGAAAGAACCATCATCTGAAGAAGCAAAAAGAAAGAAAAGCAAAGGCACATCAACTCCTTCACGATTTTAATGATGGAATTCTGTTTGTTTTCCGGATTCAGTTTAATGACATAAAAAATTAAAGGAATCATGAGATAGAACTGAATTTCCACAGCCAGAGACCAAGCATGAGTGAACAAATCCTGTGCTAGTTCCAACTGAAGGTATTCATTCTATATTTCAATGTTTTGTTCGGTAATACATCTAAATCTAAAAAAGGAACCGCCATCGTGCTTCACCATTGTAATTAGACACTATAATCTGGAGGTTGACTGGAAACATGAACAATAACTTCAGTTTCATGGAAAGTGAAATATAATTACAATTGGAGAACTGGATAGATGAATCAAAACGGATTGGAATTTTTATAAAACTTTCGACCTACCAGAACAGCATAATTCATGTTGGAATCATTACCGCGTAGGTTCGTGGTGAACAACAAGGCAGACCAGGCCGAGTTAACGTTTGAATCGAAATAGATTTTAGGCAGGAAAAACCGTAGAAATACAAGTGAAACAGCAATGAACAGGCCCGTATAGTGGAAGTATTCTTTTTATTCTCCTATAGTAGAACTGAGCTACCGTCCCAAAATCCATAACTTTTTCTCGGTTGAGAACCATGGCGATTAGATAGCCGGAGAGGACAAAAAAACCTGCAGAACATCCAGCAATCAACTTACTTTCACTGGTTTTTGATAAAAAAATTACTTAAACTATCAATTTTAGTTATAAAAAACACATTAATACTAGACACTCCTACCATTTGTAGAAGTCTAAATACAACATGTGAATAGATAGTTCTCATCTGGAAAATATCCTGACTTCTTATTTGATATTCATTTTTGTGTCGAAATAAAAAACACTCACTGGTCCACTTCAATATAACCATTAGGATACTGATCCGATAAAAAAATGTAAACTCTGGTGGCGTTTCGGAACATTTTCTCTGCGAACGATTCCTAAATATCTCAGTCAAATCAAAAAAAAATTGTAGGGATAAATCAGGATTTGGTTTTGTTCATAGTTGAGGAATGCATAAAAATTTTAATCGACGTTACAGCATATTCATCAAACTGCCACATCAGAGCATAATATTACTTCTTTGCTCTCATATTATGGTACAGGGATTGCACTCCAAAGCAAGCAAACATGGTGTTTGTGGTCCTATCCAGTTGCATGTGTAGTTGGATCCTGTTATTTTCGTTCGAAATCTGTAGCTTGTGTGGTTTTTCCAGTTACAACTATTATTTCAAAATAATGTGATACCTTTATAGATAAGATCAGCAAATTGAAACTATCATACTCAAGTAGTCTAACTTCTTAGCAAAAAATCTCTATGACCACATGCCTTATAAAGGAGCATCTTTGATCATATTTTGTCATTTCTGTGTTATTGCCTTCTTGACATTATCGTTTTAAACACCCGTCGCTATCGAGAAGAAAACGATTTCACCGATAACTGTCAAGTACAACTGGAACTCAGAATGAATGCTGAGGCTCTGCATATGCGATGTGTTCGATAAACTACTGTTGAAGTTGGAGCCAGAAATTACAGCACGGAGTAAAGTAAGACCTAAAAATAAGTTTAATTAAAACCATTATTGATGATCCCGACTCCAGTTTGAATGGAAATATTACGAAGTGGTGAAGGTGTCCATTCGAACTCCCAAAGCTCACAACGGGTGATCATTGATTCTTTTCTCTATGCTGATCTAGTTCCGTCGTTGTTTGATGTTTTCAATGTTTTTTTCACGCGGAAGAGTGAAATCGGTTTATTAGAACAGGGAAATGAAACAAAATGAAGTGTTCGTCATTTCACTCAATATCTTCTTCATCTTAATAATTGTTTTTCTCTTCTTCTTCTTCTTTGTCTGTCGTCTCCACTTCTATTGCCCTATCTCCGACATTGAAAGATCTAGTCTTCTGTATGTGATTCTTCACGTTCCCTGAAGGCACAACAGTCACGGTACAATGCAATTATACAATACAACACAACACAATATGAAAGTTGTTTTTCTGTTTGGGTGGCTATACGTATTGTAAAATCCCTAGTTTCGCATTTAGAAATAGGACACTCGAATTGGTCACTTTAGAATCTAGAAGAAATACGACAGACCTCATTATGATCCATAAAATCATAACTGGACAATGTGGATTAAGTGCAACAGACTTTTTCACGTTCAAACCTTCACGTACTAGGGGTTCTAGCGCGAAATTCAGTTTCCACACCCCAAAAACTAGCCAACGTGCCAAGTTTTTCACAGTACGGGCTGGATCCAATTACTTGAAATTGAGCAAGAAATCCAAAATACCGATGTCGTTATCAGCCGGAAATAAAGCACATTAGGTGAATGCATTTAAATGAGACTTCTACTGTTTTTCTGTTCATCCTGTGAGATTGGCCCAAATTATTTCCTTCGTACTTGTGAGTTGTTTTATCTGTTGTCTGTGCTGTTATATTGTTGTTTTTTTTCCTTTACTGGTAATCACCAAATGATGTTCCACGATTTCCGACTCTTATTTCCGCATTCGAATGTTTTCGTTTCCTAATGCCGATGTTTTCTTTTCTCCTCTTGTATATCACATGCTTGCATGTAAATAAATGAATCAATCAATATAATAACTTTTTTATACTCTTTCGTATCACTGTGTGTTGTGTGAAAATTGGCGGCAGAAGGGGGCTGAGAGTTTACAACAGTAATTATAAATAGGTCGGCTACAACTTGTCTGCCTCTACTCTTACCACAATTCATTTTATTTCAGCTCTATTTTTCGCGCTTTCTTCCATGTTCTCTATTGAGGGGCCGCGGAATCTCACCTCCTAGCCGTTGCGATTTATAGGCTCTCGAGCGGTGATCATCAGACGGCTTCAAGAAATGGTTGGGGAAGCCATCCTCATCTGAAACATGTGTTTCTCAATTACGAGAAAGAACCACAAAAGGGACTAACTTCAATTATTTTGACACTGCATTGTTATTCGGAAACGACAGCATTTGTTTGAATGAATGAGGAACATTCGCCAATTGTCAACTTTTGTGGCTAAGTTTTCAGTTATCGCTGTAGGAAAAATTGTAGTAAAGGGAAGGAATCTGAAAAACTACGAAACTTACCCATTTCGAGGAAGGTAGGATTGCTGTACGCGTCTGTCTGTACAGTTATAGCGGGTGGGCTACTGACTAGCGTGCAGGAGCGGCGTTTCTGACAGTAACCGGGTACTCCCTCTGACGAGGCACTGAAAAGTACTTTTGAATAAGACTAGCCTCTTTCTTTCAACTTTGTCGTATTTCGCGTTTTTAACGATGAAAGTAATCGTGTTGATTTAAGACGGAGTGGTATTTAATCAATACGCAGGAGATGTATTGTTCTACGCCTATCGAAAAAGTCCCATGAGTATAAAGTACGACTCGGACCTCAGCTTGCTGTTACTGTTGCCTGATCTGAACTATTGTGTAACACAGGTTAAAAGTCAAAATACTACAAGCTTTCCCCTCGAACGCATAACAATTTTTCTTCACTACCTTCGTCCCAGCTTGAAAACAACAACGTCGAACGTTATTTGTTTACATTGTGTGAAAATGGGTACGTTCATGACGTTTCAAGTAATGTTTTACTGTAGGTTGCCTACCTGGATTTCCTTCTCCTGAATACATTCGAGATGTGGCTGATTATCGAACCTTTTCTGTGACTTCTGAAAAGAATTTCCGCTTTTTCTCACACAATGTGATAGGAAATGTTAAGTTATCAAAGTTGTATTAAAACAAGCATTGTCTATCAATAAATTATCATACATTATAAGAACAGTATTTTTGTGATTATCAACACCTACCTTACCGTCCTCACCGACACAATGCTTGTTCTTCGTCTTCTTGCTGGTTTTTGTATATAGTGATCGATTTTCTCATTGATTGGATGCGGGACCATTTGAATTTCCGTAACAGAATCTGGCAGCCTGAAAAAAACGGTTCACTGCTTGGTGGAACCGATCATGTGGATTTCTGAGGACGAAATGGCTAGGACCTTGGCGTTCTTACTCTCTCTACGCACACACACACGTATTTTTCATGACTTTTTTATAATAGGAATGTGATTTTCAGAAAAATAACACCCTCGAAACTTGAAAGTTGAAGTGATGATAACGTGTGTTAGCTTACTCGCTCTTGTTCGCGCTTCCCAAGTAGAAATTGACGGTTTTTAATGCAGAATGCATAGAATACAGAGGAGAAACGGTGTCGTTGTAGAACAGATCCGGTTGCACGTCCGGTATGTCGTCGAAGGCTTCGTCTACAGAAGTCAGCGCCACCTGACAGAGACAGCAAACATCAAGACGTGCAGATTGAAACGCGTGTTCTTCTAACCTACTGTCTGGCATTTCACTGCCGCGGAAAACGTGGTATTCCGGGATGAACTCTGGGCAGAAGAAAAAGGACTAATAACTAATAACTGACAATATGAGAAAAATGTCCCATATCTCGGTGAACTGAGCACATTGAGCAGATTTTTCCATCGGTAATTGGAGAGAGACAGCAAACATTAAGAAAATACATCGTAGGGAATTTCCTACGATGTATTTTGCTTCTTTCCGCGGCAGTCAAACCGCGTTTTTTTTCAGTGGAAATTCGTAAATCACGGCGGCGTTAACCGTGACAACACTACTACAACAACAGTGAACCATTAACCGAATGCTTGAACGCCTAAAATTCGTACTTTACCGTCAAATTCCTATCAAGTAAAAAGTTGAGGTCGAAATCATCGTCATCTTCTCCGAACGGATTCAGAAGAGCCATGGCAACCTGGAAACTTGGACGCTGAACATGAATATCGATGTAACAGTCCACATCTGGAGGATCATAAAGTATACTCCGTTTCATCAATCGATGTACTTCTATGGCAATCCGTAAAATATTCAGGACGCTTTTCCTAATAGATAAACAATTTTTCGAGCTCCAAACTTTCAGAGTTTGTAATGGTGAAGGTGCAGAAGAGAAACCAAAAATTGAGGAGAAACCAAAACGTCAACATACCAAACTTTGGCCTAGACGTTTGAACATACTTCTTTAGAGAGGTATATGTGGGTGGAACGAATTATATAGCACTTCTGCGCCTCAGTCTCCAAAATTGGAACACGGGTCAGATTCTAATTTGTTTGTCAGATCTTTATTGAAACGCTTTTGGACACTTTTCATTTAGTTTTTTCAAGTTCCAACTCGTTTAGGAAAATGCATTCGAGAATTTGAGATGAATATTTGTTGAACATTAAACAAAGTATTTCTGAATGAAGTTAGTATTTACCTTGAGCCATCCCATATAAAATATGAACTCCAGAATGGACATGAATGGCACATACAGATCGATCTGAAATATGAATCTTACGGGAATGTGATATAGTTACATAGCAAATTGAAAACGGACGAAACAAGTTGAAACCGCTTTTCACTACACAGACTAGTGTTTAAGTTTTCACCTAAAATTGTAGTCCACGGAATTTTTTTTTAAAACGCCTTCTTCAACAAAAAAATAAATAAAATAAAACCAAATAGAGGTATGTAAGCACACAATTGCGATAGATGAGCAGTGCAACATTGTTTTACGTGATACTAAAATTGGCTAACACTACCTTAAATGATCACATCACCCGGTATAAAACTTACCTCAGTTGCGTGATCCGAATCGGGTGTGATGATAAATTGTCGAGAAAACAGACAGATGAAAAAATAGGCATGAACTGCCAAATATACTAGCTGAGGATACATAATAGGAAGCGGTACCCAGTCATATGTCCAGATCAGAGAAAGACCAGAACGGAATGCACGAATCTCCTAGACGACACAAACTTGGAATGAATCTTGTAACAGATCGCAGTTTCAGAATGGCATTAACACATGGGTCCTTCCAACGTGTTGGACGCATGATCATTTGGCAATTTAAGCTTGATTCGGTGTTTTTTTCGTGCCGCAAATCACACTGGATTAGTTTCTGTGGTTGAAACCACCATTATTTTTGAAACGGCCGGATTCTGTGTTAGCCGGTTGGATTTTCAATATGGGACAGCTAAAAACTGCTGAACGCTCGAGCTCGAGGAGGTACCTTAGGTTAGGGTTATCCAGGTTACCTTATAGTTTTTCTCATGATATCGGGGAAGAGGGGAGGGGGTTAGCTTACTGCTTACCTCTGCTACAGCGTTTCGCGGTATATCTCCTTCTATTCGGCCTTCGTTCTTCGCAACATTCAATAAATGTAGAGACCAATTGAACGGTAGCCAATACTTTGCGTAACGCGACTTGCACTGGTCAAACTTCTCCAACTCGTGCGTCATCATGAAACCTGAGTGAAGGGACTGTTCTCCGCATGCATGTTGCTGGATAGATAACGCAAGTTGTGCCGTTCAATTTTGCCTACATTGTTATAATGTAATGTATCGGTACCGAGCATCAAACTGAGGTAGAATTCAATAGTCTCACCAGAAGCGACAAGAGTGTCGATGGTGGGAAATCGATGTCTCACTCCAATATGGATGTCACGGAAAACGAGAGCTTGCGACAAACAACAATATCTGGAAGAATTGTTTTCAATCCCCATACCCCAAAAATGAACGTTCGACTGATCCTAGTCATTTATCAACCCCACCTCACTATGTTTCGCCGAAGTTGTCTCCCTCTTTCATCCTTTCCTTTTACGTAGAAGGAAGTGAAGAGAGCAATGCTGAAAAAGACTATCGTCATAAATCTTTTTGTACTCTAATTTTAGTCGAAATTTACATGACCAATCCTACAATGTCACAGCCAGCTTGATAACCATTTTAAAAAGAATAACATCCATGAAAAACATTGTTTGGGTGCTTTTGAAATAGAGTGAAAGGTTGGGTTGATTCAAAAATAGAAGATGTAACAGAAAGTTCAGTATACTTAAGATAAGATGAAAATACCAACTTATCAATCATTCCAAGATTAGCAAACTGTGTGACCCAGCGATTCACCACAATTGTCACAAAGAACCCGAGCATAAAGTTGAGAGGAAGATAATCCATTCGCTTGTCACAAAACTCGGCAAAATCCTCGAACGTCCTACAAAAAAACGTGTATCTCGTAATTCTGAAAGTTTGGAAACACTCAGAAAATCAGATGTTACATTGAGGTGTCAATTTTATGTAAGTTTTTTGAACAAACAAGCTTATGTGAAGCACAGCACATCCAAACTAGCGTTATCCGAACAAATAAGCATGTTTCAACATTTATACTTTTTACATATTGTTCTATGTTTCCACGCATTCGTCGACTTTTCATTTAGTTCCTTTTTTTGTTTCCTACATTCCTTGAATACAGTTTGCCTCACTGTTTCGCTCATCTTGCGATACCGTCTATTTATAGGTTCTTATCTATTCCCGTTTAATAAGCTCGTTCGTGCGCTGAAGGTATGAAATTGGCTATTACTCTGATTTTTATGGGCTTCACATCAACCGACGGTTTTCCTATTTGAGTAGATACACGTTTTACAAATTGGAAAGAGTGAAACAGAGGGAGAAAAAGAGAGAGAGGGAAAAATAAAGAGAGGTGAAGAAAAGTATAGAAAGAGCGAGTCAGACAGGGATAAAGAATATCTCATCACATTCCTGTTCAACATACCTCCGCTGTGGTGTATCCAACGCTGTTCTATAAATTACGGAAATAAGACAGTACATGACAATCCAAGCTATCAATTCCACGTAAACAGCTTGCCAAACCGATGCTCTCCATCTACAAAAAATAGATAAGTCAAATCAAAAAATAGAAGTCAAACTACATGAATCGATCTAATAGGCAATAATCGTAATTTGTGTTATACTATGTTTGTACTTTGATCTCGGGTTGATTTTCGATCTTGAACATTATTACAAGATAACGAGTATCACAGATCATGCGGCTAAACATCGAAATTGATTAATCCTTATTGTTTGGTTTCTAACCACGTTGTTTTGCGGCAACATTCATGAAACTCCCACGATTGCGACAACTAAGCAAACTATAATTAAACAACATAATGGCTGTTCGGTTAAACAATAACTTACCGGAAAAGCAGTTTGAATATAACTTTCGTCCTCGACGTGGCAATATCATAATGGTAATTGTACGGCATTGGGTGTTTTTCGACGTGAGAAAATACAAGACCGAGACGTGAATTTTTCACGAGTGCCCGTAATTTCCTCCAGTGCACAAGAGAGAATGAATACAGAAGATAACCTAAGTTTCCAAGCATGGAATGATTGAATAAACATAAAACGTTTCATATGTGTTTCGTAACAAAGGCGTGTTGATGAGGAATGGAACAAAGATACCTATTGATAGACCCGTGTACACTAATAGGCGTTGAACAACAAACAAGCCTGAGATGTCAGAAAAAACCGACTTATACTAAAGTATATTTTACGGTAATGAGCGTATTTGAAACGGATTTGAGATAAACATGTCTAAGTAAAATTAACAAAGTTAGATGATGATTCCTGTTTTTTGCTCTCAATTCAGTAAGTAGTTTCGGGAAACCATACACAACTTTTTCAAGTGCTTGTTTACGCTTCGTAGACGCGTTGGTTAAGGAAAAATGAATAAAAGTTGACTAAATACTGCAGTTCACGTACAACTGCCCGAAACTAGGGCATTGAGAGTTTGCAGTATGCAGCAAGTGTCTCAGACTCAGTAAAGCTCATTTTGACCGTTTATATAACGTTGTAAACTAATGTTGGCAAACAAAACTCAAAGCAATACATGCAGAAAATAAGACCCGAACTACCAGCGGTAAAGTGCTTAACGTAGTACAATGTGTCTGATTCCTATGGGTGAACGATTATTTCACCATAAAAACTGTGATTTTATGGCTTTTTGTTCTATTCCTAGAGCAAAAAGAGATAAGTGGACCATAAATATGGATGTTTGATTTTGTCAAAAAGGGTAGAGTTATAGTGTTATATAATTTATATTGTTTTTGTATTCCTTTTAATTTTCGTTTTGAAAAAAAATCGGATCAAAATCGATGAAGTGGAACTTTCTTCTGAAACACAACTTTCAGAAAGATTATAAACGACATCCACAAAGTATCCGGTTCAACTCGAGTAGTCAGCTACTAATTTACAAATTAACTCATAATCAATATATTGATAAAAAGACCTGAGCTCGAGTTTTTTTTTGAGGGAAATGATTACTTGAATCTCGCGAAATAGTTGATCTGCATCATCTCAGCATTCAGACATCTTTCACAATTAAATTGAGCAAAGCTGGAGAATCGTTCAGTATTTGGGAAGTTCCCGGTTGTAAATTGTTATGCATGCACCTTGCTGCGGTGGAGAACACGAGTGGTAAAGATAAAATTTTACGACCAAAGAAACAAAATATATAGCGGACCTAAGACGTGATGTGACGCAAGTTCCACTTGGAAAATCGAAAAAAACAATGTTGGACCACAACTATCCCTAGTTAACAATTTGATTTTTTTGTCGAGAATTACTGGTAGAAACACTGAACTCTGTTTTCGAGAAGGGTTCGAATCAGTTCCCGTGAAATATTACCTCTCTCCTTCTAGCTTTCTCTCTATTTCTCTTTCTCTCTCTCTCTATCTTTCTCTCTCTTTCTCTCTCTCTCTCTCTCTCTCTCTCTCTCTCTCTATCTCTCTGCACTTTGTTCTGATGGTTCTGGATTGCTTTCAAATACGAACTGTGGAATAGTTCTCTTACCTACGAGATCCGGACCCAAAAACAGGATATACCTTGAGAGGTTTGTTTTGTTGAAGATTGTAACCTCTCCATTTTTTTGCCGTCAACTTATGAAAAATAATTCATTACAAGAAATGAAAATCTATCTGCACAATACAAACTTTATGGAACATGGAGGTAGCAAAATCATATGGTGTGACTATTTATTTACTCCCCAAATACATACAAACCAAACAACAAACAGAGACGACTGAAACCGAATGACAGTCACAGCACAGATTTTCTACCAATTACCGTAAGAAATTAGGAAGTTATTCTCATTTCCCAGTGAGAATTTGGCAGAATTTGTTGTCTTCTTGAAAGAATTTATTTTGGCAAACGCTTGGTTATATAGTGGTAGACCGATTCAAATGAGAGGAGTACACAGCGCGTAAATTTTGGACAGAAAATTATTTTCACGGGAATCGAACCCGTGGCGAGTAGGATTGTAGTACCGCCACACTGTCACTGCGCTATGTGGGCCAACCTTTGCAATGCCCGGGAAGGTTAGATATGTGAACAACTCTAGATATTGAATGAAAGAAAGCATTCATAGTCAGTTAATATATACGATGGATTTAAAACGTTTCAGGATAGTAAATAAAAAATTGTAGAGTAGATTTTCAACTTTTTGAAAATGCTTTATGAAAAAAAAAAACCTCCCATTTACATATTTCTTTTTTCTAATATCTTTGCTATGGTTTGACAATAATAGTGTTGAATAATTGAGCTTATTTAAAAAGAATAAACCCACACTACATTGAAAAAAGAATGTGAAAGCACAATGCAATGGCAGAATTTCCAAAAAATTGTATTGATTGATGCCATCTGCGCGCCCCTGCTAACACCCGGTCAACTCATAACACCGTCTTTTCACCCGATTATCCGTGGTCCACGACTATAACATGGCAGCGGTATGTTTTTTTGAATAAACATTTTCTATTTGTCTTCATCCCTACCGAGACTCATTTTATGATTACATACTTTCAGTGCTCTGGGAAGTAGTCAGCGGAAATATCGAAGATGTACAATAGGAGTCCGAGTAGGAATGATTCGGACTAAACCCATAGAAGAACCAGTTTCTCTGGCGCATAACTCCATGTGAAGTTCACAGATCTTTCTTATTTGGAGTTCATGCTCCGTGCGAATTGTCAATGTTCTAGCAGAGTTATCGAAGTTTCATGAGGTAATCTCATGAGATTGGAGGACGATGGGTTTCGCCCGTGGAGACCGGCTGCGAACTCGGTGTAACAGTTGAAGAATTCAGTATGGAGACCACGGGGGATGCTTTCTTTTCAACTCCAAAAAACTTAGTAACTAGTTTTCATGACAAAATACCTCTATAAACGAGCGACAAGACATATTGTTTGTACGGTTCGTTCATCCAAAGAAGACACAAAGAACTGCACGTTCCATGGGAAGAGAGCAAGAAAAAAGAGACATTGCCGACACCTCAAAAAACGTTGTTTTGATTTCATGGAGTTTCTGCATTCAAAGCTATTCATACGAAGTTTCACAGCTTATAATTTTCCTATGCATTTTATGACCCTCATTTATTGAAACTAAGTATTAGAGTGGTTATCGTTCGGAGACTCCCAACTAGACTCCGTTTACTGTATGAAAATAGGGGCCCACATAGGTTGATCGAGAAAGTTGCAGTGCGCGCCAAAAGTTTTCACACTTATTAATGAAAACTTAAATACAGTTGATGACTGTTATTATTGAACATTATGTTCTCTAATAAAAGCAAATTGGAAAGAAAAAAGCTGTCATAACTGAAAAATAATTGTATGCGTAGGTTGAATTTTTATTTGGCTGTTCGAAAGATTATTGATTCTGTTCTGATCTGGCAAAATGCCCAGCCGGCGCCCTGCACACGCAACGCGAGAGGTGGCAGGGATGCAACACTTTGGATATGAGTCCAGGTAGGAACTAAACAGACTATTAGCCGATCAAGAAACAACAGAATGGCCAACATATCGACCGTCTTTGTATAGACGTTCGATCTCAAAACCGGCGTTTTGTTCAAGACCTTGAAATAACTCACACAATAGCCCAAGGCGATAACGAACTTCTGTTGCATTTTTCTGGTTTCCTTCGATAGATGACTGACATTTTGGTGTAGACAGTGAAGAGTGTGAAACGCAAAGAAAAACAGCACAGTGAAACCTGCAAATATTCGACAAGATGATTTTGTCGCAGATAAACTGTTCCAATGAATCTCAGTTTCTGCGGCAGAAAATTTTTATATCCGAACTCATGTATTTGCAAAAATACGCCTGTTCATAGGAACAACTCATTTGCATTTTTGACCGCATACCTCGATGAGGAACCAAAACTGTTATGTTCTGCTGTGTTTATAGTTTGATAATCGGTCCTTTGTGGTCTTGTACGCAAACTGGTTTCGATTGTACTGATTGCTATTCTGTGCTGGCTGACTTTGCTGGGTTTGTTGAAAAACCAGACAATAGAACGTGCGAACTGACAATCAAAACTAACCAATTACGATTTGGACAGCGTATAGAACAAAAATCTGCGATATGAGCTCAGTATCATATATGTACATATGTTCTACCTCCATAACTGGCCGACCGCAGGAGTACATCTGAATCAACGTCAGATCTTCTTGAATGCAATGCCGACTAACAGTTCAGTGTATGGGAGAGAATCCAAATACAACAAGAGAAAATTTTGAGTTTCTTCGTTAGTTAGCAGATAGCTCATGAGAATGAAAGGACCATATATATGTTCAACGCATGAATTTCGAGACAATTACTGTGAATCAACTGTGAGAAAGTCGTCGACCGAATGAGCCTGCCCGGTTCTCTAACCACGAAATGTTGCACTATTTCAAAAAAAAAAAGTTAAAATCTGACCAACGCGCTTGTCAGATCTTTGAATGTGTGAAACCACAAATATAATCAGAGAAAGGGGGGGGGACAGCGAATGTGTGAGTTGTGTCTGGTTTCATTATATCAGCAAGAATTGAACTAAACGGATTGCCTTGATATTGTAGCAGAAGTATTCTGGAAAACTAGAGAAATACAAATGTTTTGTTTTGAAACAATGCGTGCGTTGTGAACCAATGTGCAACAGTCATATTGTTCTATTTTTGCAGTATACTTCGGCTACAGTATGCAAGGAATCTCGAGGTATATACATATTTGTCACCAGTTCTTTAACGTGTCCGTCACAATCGGTCCCCTGTAAAATCAGTACCATTAGGTGTGTCCTGAGAGGTTCCTGGTCTTCATAGGTAAGCAGACCCATGCACAATATTGGTCCCACCACTACAACATAGGTCGAGACGCAGAAAATTCTAGGAAAAATTAGTTGTGTACAGTAATACTAGGAAGAGGATAAAGAGATTGCTTACTTTCCGACAACTCCCGGCCAATTGCCAAGTCAGTTTTGTAACACTCTCCATAAGAGAAAGTGTGTAGGTCGTAGAGACTCGCGACCTCCAGTCTTGCGAAAAAAAAAGAAAAGAAAAAAAAACACTTAGAAGTGTTGATACAACAAGCACACAGTAGGTTTGGAACTGTTTATTGGAGAGTGATCGGGGTATTTATACCCATTTCCCAGACAGCGTGAAGCGTCTTCCAGAAGCGTATACTGCACTCTTTGTTCTTCTTGTCAGGATGGCTCGACTCGCTTCTTCTTCTTGTTCTCTCCTTTCTAGTCGTTCTCGGAATGAAAGCGGTCTGTGCCATAACACCTCCCCTATTGATGACTCATCAATACTACTAGGATCTCTGGCGCGGCGATGACCAAAATTGTTGATCGGACCCGAGAACGGGTTGGCAGAGTTCTCCCTAGTGTTACGTCTCCACTCCCTTGCTTTGTTTGAGGAAGTGGAGTTCACATTGCTAGGTGTACCTCTCTGCATACGATCTTTTGTGAAGTTCGAGTTAGATCTACATCTCCCCTCAATCGTGTGAGCGAAGTTCAATGCTACTCTACATCTTCGTTGAATATGGATCAGGTGTCCAATCTGTGTGTACTTGTGAAACCTTCTACTGGAATGAAACCTTCTCCGGATCGGATATTCCCTCCCCTGATTTTTATTCCTCGAATTGCACTTTTCACGCTGCATTTCACGTGATTTTGAGTTCGTCAACGGTTTAACAGGTTCGTTTACGTCGTTGGTTGCCTGTTTACGGCGTGCAATTTCCACATCCACGGTTTTCATTTTCATCGAAATGCTATTAACGGTGGGGTTGTGGTGGTAGGTTTGCACCATATTGGCTGCTTGATACCTATCTACTGGTTTCCTGATCCGGTTAGATTTTCTCGGTGCATTCGGAATTGCTCGAGGGACCTTCGTCTTTGGTGTACGTTTCTGACCATTACCCTTATTCTGAGTAGGCATTTGTACAAGAACGGCAGTGTCCAAATCTTCCCAGAAAGTGACTTTCTTTCTCAGTTGGTCAGCATGCGCTTTTCTATGACCTGTGCCATAGTGTACTATGTACCTATTAGCGCCGGAAATTTCCGTGACAATCCCAGGTAGCCATTTGTCTCCTTTTGCATTATAATTGCGTAGGTAGACTTCTTGGCCTGGTTTGAAAGTCTTTACTGCCTTGCCTTTGTAATGTTTCTTCATATTTTCCCTGTATTGATTATCAGGAACGACATTTTTGTCGGTTTTTATGAAGTCAAAGGCGGTTCTGAGTTGTCTGCCCATTAATATCTCTGCTGGCGATTTGCCTGTTGCAGGATGGGGTGTCACTCTATATTGAAACAAGAGGTCTGTTACGGCTTCGTCAGTGCTTTTGCCTGATCTGATACCTTTATACAGTCCCTTCTTGAATGTTTGAACCAGTCTTTCCGCTTCCCCATTTGAATTAGGGTGATAGGGCGGAGTGAGTGTTAACTCAATATTTCGCAACTGGCAGAATTCTTTGAATTCTCTGGACGCAAATTGAGGTCCATTATCCGATACTATTTGTTCGGGCAATCCATGTAATGAGAACAGTTGCTTGAGTACTGCGGTGGTTTTTTCAGTTGCTGTGGTTCTCATTTTTACGACTGTCGGCCATTTTGACTTTGCGTCGACCACAACTAACCACATACTGCCATCTTCTGTCTGGCAGAAGTCCATGTGGAGTCGTTGCCAGGGCTTTGCCGGCTCTTCCCATGGATGCAGTTTTGTTTTTACAGGATCCCTAGCGAAAATTGCGCATGTGTCACACGCTGCCACCAATTTGGTGATGTCGCTATCAATTCCGGGATACCAAACCTTCATTCGGGCTAAAGATATCATTCTGCTCTTCCCATAGTGGCTACTGTGCAGCATTTCAAGAATTTTCTTCTTGTATTGGGTCGGTATTACTACGCGTGTACCCCAGAGGATGCACCCTTTATGGATGCTTAATTCCTCTTTCTTGCCAGTGAATGCCTTCAGAGCCTCATTTCGGACCTTTGGTGGCCAGCCATTTATAATGTACTGTTTTACCACTTGCAACAAAGTGTCCTTTTGAGTTGCTTCTGAAATGTCTTTTTCAGACATAGGAAGTTTTTCGAGATATTCATCTTGCATATCTATCATCTGTACTTCTCGTACGATGGCTTCTGCACTGGGTAATTCTCGAGGGTCGGGCAGTCTGGATAACCCATCTGCATTTCCGAACTCGTGGGTGTTTCTATATTCGATTTCGAACGAATACACCATTAACCTCAGTGCCCAGCGATGCAATCTCTTCGCAGCAATGATTGGTGGTTCATGCTTGGGACCGAATATTTTCACCAATGGTTGATGATCGGTCAGGAGGGTAAATTTCCTTCCATAGAGAAATTGATTGAATTTCTCAACGCCATATACAATGCCTAATGCCTCTTTCTCAATTTGAGCATAGTGTCGTTCCTCTTTTGTGAGTGAACGTGAGGCATAGGCGATGACTTTTTCTTTGCCATCGGCGTATTTGTGATAAATGACTGCTCCCAATCCATAATCGGAGGCATCAGTGGCCAATACGACTGGAGTTTGGGGGTCATAATGCGTCAAGATATCGGTTTCCATCAACCTTTTCTTGATAGCATGGAACGCAGTTTGCTGTTCCTTCTCCCATTTGAATACTACTCCTTTTTTACGCAAACCATTCATCGGGGCTGCCAGGGTAGATAGATTCGGGATGAATTTGCCATAATATTGAACCATCCCCAAAAAGGATTCGATTTCCTTGAGGTTTTTTGGTTCTGGCATATTGGCCATGCCTTTCAGCTTCTCTTGCGAGGGTCTTATGCCATTGGCATCGACAACGTGTCCCAGAAAATCCATTTTTTCTGTTAGGAATTCACATTTTTCACGTTTTAGTCGAAAACCTGCCTTATTAAGGCGGTCTAGCACTCGTCTGAGTCGATCGAGATGCGTGCGATCATCCGGCGCGGTGACCGTGATGTCGTCTAGGTATACGAGAACACCTTCTATACCTGCCAGCGTTGTTTCCATTATGCGTTGGAATATGGCTGGGGCAGAGGCTACACCAAATGGTACTCGTGTATACTCGAACATGCCTTTCAACGTATTGATAGTGGTGTATTTTCTCGACTCTTGGTCTAGTTCCACTTGCATGTATGCATCAGACAGATCCATCTTAGAGAACTTTGTCCCTCCATTTAGCAAATGGAACAGATCGTCTGGAATGGGCAACGGGTATTGGTTGATATCCAATTGCTGGTTGACTGTTACTTTGTAGTCACCGCATACCCTTATTTTGCCTCCGGGTTTAGGCACAACCACGAGAGGTGTTGCCCAGTCAGAGTGTTCTACTCTGACCAAGGTACCGTTTCGTACCATTTCATCGAGCTTTTCAATAACCTTCGGTCTGAGAGCGAACGGAATCGGTCTTGCCCGAAAAAATTTCGGGGTTGGCGTATCCTCTTTGAATTTGAGGTGTGCCTGGACCGTAGTACACTTTCCCAGTTCTGGGTTGAATAGTGCCTTGTTCTGCTCTAACATCTCGGTTAGCTCGGATTTGAGTGTCTGACGATCTAGCGTCTTGACCTCGAACACCGTGCGGTAGTGTGGACCACAATCGATGCCTAGTGAACGTATCATGTCACGTCCACACAACGGATAACCACTATTCTGTCCTTCTAGAACATGAATAGGTATGATGGCTTGGTTTCCGTTGAATTTGACTTTGACTTTTGACATTCCGGCGAAGCGGATAGGACTTTTATTATAAGCCATTGCCTGTGTTTTCACTGGCAGTAGGGTTGGTTTGCCAATTCCGACCCATACGTCATAGTCAATTATTGAGATAGATGCGCCTGTATCTAGCTCACAGGGCACGGATTCACCGTTTATCTCAAGATCCAGCAGACAAGGTGGCTCATTTTTCACACTATTGATCAGTGTAGGAAAATTTTCCCTTGAGCTCTTATCCTTGTTCACGTTGGCTGGCAGACTGGTAGTCTGGCTCCTCTGTTTTGGATACAGATTGGAGTCTTTACAAGCCAATGTTTCAGACTTGTCAGGTTTCATCGAGACCTGGCCCTTACACAATGATGTAGGGACTTTCTGAACCACTGAATTGGGTTCAGCAGATTCAATGAGAATCTGGCTCCTCGTTGCATTGAGCGGTTGGGAGTCTTTACGAGTCAATATTTCAGACTCGTCAGGCTCAATTAAGGCCTGGCCCTTACACTCATACGAAGATGTAGGGACTTTCAGAACCACTGGATTGGGTTCAGCAGATTCAATGAGAACCTGGCCCTTCAGACCGTTTTTACGCGGTTGAGGGACTTTCCGGGCCACCACATGAGACTCGGCAGACTTGAGAGTCTGGCTCCTGTTTCCTTTAGGAGGATCGGAGACTTTCCTATTGCCTTTTCTCGACTTTACTCTTTACTTTACTTTACTCGACCGTTTTTACACGAATGCGAGCTTCGAGTCACGTTTTTGTGCTCGGCAGATTCAATCTGAATCTGGCTCCTTTGCGCATGACAGGAGACTACTTCGGCATATGAGCGGGTTTGTAGAGAACCCTCGGACAAGGTCCGGCTCTGCATAGCATGCGGCACAGAGACTTTGGCAGAAGATCGGGTCGAAGAATTCGATCCCTCAGACTTAATTCCATGACAGTGTACCCTATTGGTAATTTGGTGGATGCGATTGCAAAAAACATCCTCACTGTCGGAAAAGTCTGGCTCGGCACAAGAATTTACGTGACGCGAGACTTTGGCCTGCTTTCTACAAGCTCTTGCCAAGTGGCCGGACTTGCGACAGTTGCCGCAGAACGCTCCTTCCTTGTGGAAGCAGCGCTCAGATGAATGTCCTTTCATGCCACATACGGTACAATTAGTACCATGTCCATGCTTGGGTTTGTGGGAGTCATGCTTTTTTGTGGATTTGAATGACTTTGGTTCCCACTTGCCCTTGCTATGAACAGAGCGGTCTGACTTCTTAGCGAAAATTTTGCCGATTCCAGTAGGATGGCTACCTTCTTTGAGATGTGGCGCATTTTGGCCCACTCTCTCGAAAGCTTCCGCAATTTCTAAGGCTTGCTTAGAAGTCAGATCCTCTTTCTCAAGAAGTCTCTTCCTGGTTTCAAGGGAGGAAATTCCACCGATGAATACCAAGGTAACCTGAGCGTCCCGGTGGTCCTTGATGGCGCCGAAGTCACAGTCCTTGGCAGTCTTCTGGATGCTGGCGTAGAAGTCCTGCAGGGTCTGTCCACTGTTCTGGGCCATGGTCATCAGACGATAGCGCTCGGCGAGGACCAGCTTCTTCGGGGCAAAGTGCTTCTCCATAACGCTGTACAACTCTGTAATTGGTGTATCTTCGGGAGTACGACCTTGCAACAAAGACTCAAGGAGTTCATAATTCGAATCTCCTATTTCTTGAAGAAAGATGAGACGTTGGTCACTCTCTACAGTGACTTTTTGCAACGTCAAGAAGTTGGAAAATAAACGTAACCAGGTTTTCCAAGAGGATCCGGGGCGATATGCACCAGGCGCTCGCCCCCGGTACACCGGAAGGTGAGTGGGAGCAGAGCTCCTCGGGGATCCTGGCTGTTGGGTGTCATCCGTTACGACCATCGGTGCTCCACAAGCGCTGTCTTCGAACAGCTAGCAGGAGTAGATCGAGTTGCAGACGACGATAGACCTTCCCTAGTGAGTACTATAAGCTGATCGCCACTTAGAAGTGTTGATACAACAAGCACACAGTAGGTTTGGAACTGTTTATTGGAGAGTGATCGGGGTATTTATACCCATTTCCCAGACAGCGTGAAGCGTCTTCCAGAAGCGTATACTGCACTCTTTGTTCTCCTTGTCAGGATGGCTCGACTCGCTTCTTCTTCTTGTTCTCTCCTTTCTAGTCGTTCTCGGAATGAAAGCGGTCTGTGCCATAACAGTAACACTCTCCATAAGAGAAAGTGTGTAGGTCGTAGAGACTCGCGACCTCCAGTCTTGCGATTTCATTGACATTTGTGGTTTCAGGCTCCCGTAGCTGGGCAACCGCAGTGTATTTGCAAAAATCTTTACAGCTATTTCCGATCAGGACTGCAGCGTGCCAACGAAGTGTTTGAAACATGAACAGTGGCGTGACGTTTCACGTTTGATGGTTCCTGACGTGTAACGTGAGTGTTCCATTATATCCTAACCTGATTCCTGTATTTTCAAGTTTCAAGACATGAGTGGATGGAAGTACAGCTTGCCAACGATAAAACACCAGCAAAAGGACGCCAGCCAGAACGGTTCCGATGAAATACTGGATGAAGTTGATGACCGAGAACGGAATAATACCCAGATAAACGAGAAATCCCGCCTTGACGGAAATGGCAAGGAATGGAAAGAAAATCACAGGAACCTGCATGTATAACAGAATCATATTTTTATTTTTGGGTATATGTTCATGTGAGTTGAATCCGTTTCTTCCCAAACTCAGAGGACGTTTTGTGAAGAATCGGAGAAAAGTGCTGTTTCGACCAGCCTGATCTGCAGGTTCGTGTAACTAACTATTCATTCAAACTGGTGGACAACTGGTTATTTGTGCCCAACTCGAAAGAACGAGGAGAACATCGCGGGTTTTTGTAGGAATCGCCCTAAATAGCGATGGCCCGGAGAGGAAGGTTTGGGTTTTAGAGTAGCCATTTCATCCTCAAAATCAAAGTTGCCAGAAATTTCTGAAAAGTACAACAGTTCGAAATATGAACAGCATTGATTGTGCTTTGTACCCACCGCGCCTGATGTAAGGTGCAGATCCAAAACCGAAACTCAGAAATGATACAGAAGAATGTACCATTTGTAGGTAGACATTGGTTTGGGCGATTGCCAAACAACAACATAGGACACAAACAAATTCAATGGGGTCGAGATAGCAGAGAGGACATGCATTGAGTTGATGTATGCAGCGGGATACAGATCGTAGGGGCTACAATCGACTATTGATTGGTTGTTGTGCGGTAGATCAGAGATGGACATTTTTTACAAAAAATGTGGCCTGAAATAAATGGATTTTGTTTAAACAAACACTAATTGAGAGGAACGGGGTTTGACACAATCATATTTCATAGGTAGCCTTTTAACAACTACCCCATTATTTTCACACACTCTGCGTAAAATACAGAGAATTATGTTGTGATCAGAATTTTTACATAGTTTTCCACTTGTTTGCTCCACCAAAAACGGTGCTTCCGTTCGTTCTATCATTATGAATTGTAAGGATAAAACATCCTCTGTTCTGTAATATGTTGTCAAATATCCGTATGTGTGAGGATAAGCTGTACGAAAACTAGATGGCAAAAGGTACACAGTTGCTCAGATATTTAACAAGCTATAGAAACTGTAGCGTAGGAAGTTTCACCTCCGTGCAAAATCAAATGTAAACATAAAATGGCAGCAGCTGCGTAGGTACCTATTATGCTGCAGGTTTTCGTTAAATTAAGTTCGGGGAAACAGTGCTCTATTTGCGTAAACTACATAGCAACACACCCTGAACACGTCTCTTATGATAAACTTCCGTGAATGCGGTTTGAATTTATTAATAACCGGTTTGAAATTCAAACTCGGGTCACTTCAAAACCAGTGAATGGGTGTTGCTCCGCGAGATTAAAGGAGAGATGAGGATAGAAACCTAGAGTCCAAGTTGAATATTTCCGCCTCTAAACTAGTCATTTTTGAAAGAGGGGAAAAGATAGCTTCATTACGTGACGTTATATTGTGACATTATGTTGCTGATCTATTTACCATCATCTTCCTGTGTTTCTGATCATTCTGATCATGTCCGCACCTTGAACATTGGGTTAACAACCGGGTTTGGTAGGTCTTGAAAACAATTAAAAACCTCCAAAATGCAATGTAATCGACGAAGTTGCACTGATAGAAAGACAATTTGCCGACCAAATTATCCGAACACAGAAGTGGTCCTTGAAGGTTGTCCATTGGTCTTCCTACGACCAGACAAGAAGTACACCCAAGAGAATGGTGGCGTGATGAGTTATACCTGGACTCGCTCAGCCCTTACTTCGGCCGAGAACTATTTTTTGAGAGGAAACTCCTGGCGGCGTAGCAGTCCCTCAAAAATGTCATGAGATACCTCATGAGCTATTAGCATGAGCTTCTCATGAGATTCTTTTGATTGCTATGTTACAACATTGAGAGTTCCCGAGTAGCTCATGAAGTATCTCATGAGAAACTCATATGAATTTATCATGAGATTGGAGGGATTACTACGCCGCCTGGGTGGTGTGGAGAAACGCCAAAAAAGGCCAAGTTGTGATAAATTTGCCTGATGAACTCTCTAAATAGTTTTTACTTGTTTTATTTCACCAGAAAAAAAAACTGATTCAAGTGTTAGCATCATTCTAAATTCTATAGAATGATCATTTTTTCTGTAATATTAGATTATTGGAATGTGTTAAAAGCGGAACAAAAAAGTTGACGGAATGTACACAGCTTCTCAGGTATTGGGAAAAAACCTTTAATTTGTAGCGTAGGACTCGGTGCAAAACCGAATGTGAAAAAAATTGCCAGCAGCTGCGTAGATAGTAGGTACATATTATGCTGCTGGTTTTCGTTAAATTAAGTTCCGGGAAACTGCGCTTCATTTGCATTCGCTACATCAAAAACTAACAACGGACCGGGAACAGGTGTTACATTACATGGTGAACTTCTGTAAATGTGGTTTGGATCTTTTGATGGCAAGTTGGCAAGATTAAAAATCAAGCCCGTGGCATTTCAGAACGATTGAAAGGCACGTTCTGCGAAGGGCAGAACATTGGAGTTAAAGTTAAACATATCCGCCTCTAGACCAGTAATGGACGGAGAAGTCCTGATATAGTTTATCGTGAGATTGTACCAGGATGCTCCTGCACGAGAAGCCCTCAACAACGTTTGACTGAAGTTGTACGTAAATAGTAGTCATTAAACAATGGGTCCCATTGAAAGTTCGTATTTATGAACATCCGATTTGAAACTGTAAGCTATTCAGGCAACCAACCACATATAGAGCTGCAAATGCCGTACAAAACGAATCGAAATACGGCAAACAGTCATATACTAGTCAAACTAGTGAAAATTTATATTATACAAATTTTGAATATTTGGATACATCTATCTATCTCGATTATGAACTTCAATGAAATCGATTACACCGGTCGCTGTGCCGCTGCCGCACCGCTCGGCAATAGTTAAAGGCAGATATCCACGCCAGCATTCAAATTGAATATAGTGGGTGCCAAATTTATAAATTTCTGTCTCTCGCCGGAATCGAACCGGCGAGCAAAAGTTTCGTAGCAGGGTGTTAACCACTGCGCTATTAGAACACATAACCATAAAGGTTTCGAATCGAAGACATGTGTGCGTACACAGTGGAAAGTGAGATATACAGTACTCTCCCGCCTTTCCGTTGGCGACGACTATATATAGTGAATCGCCTATAAATGACTCATTTTCATCAGTTTCGAATATGTATAGTAGGAAGAAAAAGAATATCCCAAGTTTTACAGTAAGTTTGTTAGCGAATGTTCGAATTTCTCAACCTGCAGGTCCGCGGTAGTACCGCGCAGTCCCGCGGACGTGTTACCTGTTAGGCCGCGGTTGTATATTCAACCGTTTTAAATAAATAATACTCAAATTATTTCTTTGTCTGTAATTATTTTCTCTGTTTTTATTCAAAATTTCAAACATTATCATTAACTTGAAATAAACACAAATACAATGATTAGGACACCCCTCAAGTTCGCCACCTCTAATTGCGTTACGGTAGGTGCGCATATACGCAGAGGTACCGCCCGATTTCCGATGAAACCCGATGAAGTTCAAAAATAAATTTCATCAAGTAAATTTTAATGTTCCCGTTTTTCACTCATTATCTGGTAGTAACTACCCAAGTAGAATTGGAAAGGGACCTAATCTCAATTTTGCTGGCGTGGATCTCTGCCTTTAAGGTTCACCTCTACTGTTTTATAAAAGTTGTCGAACAGGGTCTAAAATTGCACACTGATGACGGAAAAGGGGGGAAAATAAATATGTACGTTTATTTGTTCTACTCATAATCTTCTTCTTCGATATCTTGGTTGTTTTGTTGTTCTTTGTCTCGTCTCTCTACCTCTACCGGTCTGTCTCCGACGTTGAAAGACCTAGTCTGTAGGATGTGATTCTTCACATTTCCTAAAAGAAGTTGATTTTGAACAAGAATTTTCTGAGGCACCAGCAACACATTGAAGCCGTCGTAGTTCCAATAGAACCACTCAGTCGTGAAGTGATTTTCCATTCGACTTTTATGGAAGCTTGTTGTGTTCTATTTTCTTGTTTTCTTCATTGAACGAAACCGGCGAAAATGTTATTCAACAGTAATATTGTTTTATTGCTACCTCTTTCAAACCTTCTCGATATTTTTGTATGAGAATAAATTGTAATATTCCATTGAAACGCCATGTAGTTTTTCTTCACCTGGTTATGTCGGGCAGCACACACTTGAAAACATCGATCAATCGAAAGTGTGGTTGATTATCATAGAACTTTGAAAAATTAAACAAGAGCTGGTCGCCTTACCTCCTAATCGCTGCGGTTTATTAACTTTGAATCGTTGATCATCGGACGGTGTCAAAAAATTATTAGGGTACCCATCTTCATCTGAAATAAATGTTGATCAACGACATGTAAATATCAGATATCCAACTGGCGAAGCGGCAATGAAATTTCTTTGAATGCATGTTTTCCTTGGAAAATCAGCAGTCCAGACAAACGTACTAATTCGTCGACTCCAACATGATGAGAACCCAAAATATTCATCAGCTCACTGCCAAAATCCCTGAATGATAAGACGAAAACTATATCCCAACATAATATAAAAGTTTGTTGCTCACAGCATAAAAAAATATAGATGAGTTCACATTGAACAACGTAATAGAGTGTTACAAAATATCACCATCGAAATGATTAGGTATTTCATGCAGACCCAGTCCACCACTGGTCTCTGGGAACGAGACTAAGTGCAAGTGGGCTGCGAGAACACCACATCGAGTCCTCAGTTTACAGTACCCACTGACAAACCTATCTGCAGAGCAGTGGTTCGTAACTGCTTCAGATACATAATTGATTTCATGTTGAAACCTTTTTTTGCTACAATACTCCTAGGAGGGAATGTGTCATAGAAACATTCAACAACTACCATTTTTTGAAAGACATTCAATAACGGACCCATATCGAGGAAGGTGGGATTGCTGTAGTCGTCTGTCTGTAGAGTGATCGAAGGCGGTATACTGACTTCGGTGCAGGAACGACGCTTCTGCTGACAGTAACCGGGCACATCACTCAATGAGGCACTGCAAATACAATTAATTGTCAATCTAGTTGAAAACTTACTTAAATTTCACAGAGATAAAACAACAAACCATTTGTTCACACATTTTTCTTGTCCAAACAAAATTGTGGAATTAATGCGAGCAACCACTTCATTTCTTCCCGTTAACTTGCATTTTCAGTTATCATGTGGGCGTTTTGTGAAAACTCTTTTTTGATATTTCGATTTTGACGGCAAGCATTACAATACCCGAAAACCAATTTGTCTTTCGATTTCCAAAATTACCTTGGTCTGCGTTTCGAGAAAACTTTCGATATTTGACTAACGATGGACCCTCTCCTTGGAGTCCTGCAAAATTTTCTGATGTATTCCACATGATTGTTAAATACATAGTTTAAACGTCCCAGTTTTGGTCATGACGTGAATGATTAACACGACATTTTTAGGCCTGCAGCTACTTTCTATTGACACTCATGCACTGCGCAGAAGACAATAATCGTAATGATATTAATTTCTGAGACGAAACTAAAGGGCATTGAACAGTTTAGAAATTATTCGGATTTGATTGCAATTGTAACTTCAATAGATGCGAGAAGTCGGTGAACCTGTAGATAGAAGGGTGGTGCCACTCTATTTGATACTCAATTTGTTTCTAGTATATTGGAAACTATTTTGAGTGTTCCGAAGGACTGGAGATCATTGGAACTCAGGATTGCTCTCGTGTTTCATCTGTGACCAGCCGTGTGGAACATACCGTATCGTTCTGACCGACACAATGCTTGTCCTTCGTCTTCTCGCTGGTTTCTGTATGTAGTGATCGATTTTTTCATTGATTGGATGTGGAATCATCTCAATCTCCTTCACCTTGTCAGGAAGCCTAAAACTATCATTGTGCGAACAAAGAAGTCGACCAGAAAGACAAAAATTATGGTGTGCTGCACACACTCGTCAGACATTATGTTCTGTGGCACCTGATTATGATTGAAACCCAATATTGTAGATTTTTTCTAGATAGACTGGTTGTCGCCAAAATCACTTTTTTGATGAGCGTTCATTCGATATACATTGCAAACTGTTCTCATTTGAAAGAGCACTTAATGAGATCGATTATAGCGGTTCAATTGGAAAAGTCATAGCCATCAGGTTCTCTCCAACTGCCGCTCAGATAATATATTTGGCGCTCGGGCGAGCGCGTACTCATGTGGAGCGACAGTCTAACGCTAACCACTTGACGACTCGTATGAATGAAAAACGAGAAAAAAAACATTCATTCTGAACTGACTCGCTCTTATTCGCGCTGCCCATGTAGAAATTGACGGTCTTCAAGGCAGAGTGCATGGAGTACAGCGGAGAGACAGTGTCGTTGTAGAATATATCCGCTTCTACGTCCGGCACATCATCGAAAGCCTCGTCTACCGCTGTCATTGCGACCTTAGAAGGGGAACAGATTGAAAGACAGAAAAAGTGGGCTGACATACCAATTTTAAGAATGAACTCAATTCATGTTCAGTTTCAGTTCTCGAAAACTTAAAACTTGAGTTCCAGGTCTTTAATGGTTTTCAAAAAGCTATTCAACAAAATTTCAAAACAACCATTGTGTTCGTTAAGACAGGTGTTCGAAAAAGACAGGTGTTCGAAAACTCATTCGAAAATCATTTGTGTTTCATATTCAGAGGTTTGAACAAGAGCATGGGTTGGTACACTCCTAAAATGCATAGAAAGTTTATGAAGTGCTGCTTTTATACACTGTGTCGCACGCGAAAAAAACATCATTTGGACAAAACATTAAATCTTCCACCAATCACCATAGAATTCATCTGAATGTCTCAGGTTCTACCATTTCGTTCTCCAAGAAAACTATTATAAATCATTCTATTTCCTGAGAGTCTCATTCAAAAAGTTTTCACTTATTAGCCAGTTAAATTCATTCGGTAACGAACTAGTGTTGATATACAGAATAGAAGGCAGAAACCAACCGTCAAATTTCTATCGAGCAGGAAATTCAGATCAAAATCGTCGTCGTCTTCCCCGAATGGATTGAGAAGCGCCATTGCAACCTACTCAAGAAAAATGACAGTGAACGCGGAATGGGATGAAGTATCTATTGCGAGTTCTGGTGTTTTGGGAAATCTTTTCTAGTCGAGATCGACTCGATCCATTCCGAGTCAGTCTGAATGACACAACCCAAATTCGCTGTAATTTGTCTCTTCTCTGCTCTATTCACTTGGCTTTGTCTGAATGTAAGACTCATTATTGCTATCTCTGCCAACTGTACATGATGTATAGTCGCCATTTTCCCCATAAAGACAGCAGAGAGTTCTATTGATTGAGCGATGCGGGGCGAGCGGTCGTTGATTATTTGCCAGCAGGCGAGAGAGTGTGTAGATCAATGATACGCAGACTAACTGGTCGCTCGCTAAACCCCGCCCTATTAAAAATCGATGGTACGGTGTCCACAACGGTTTGACAAATCCTATAAACAACATGAATAAACGAGAACAATCAGTTATTTCTATCGCATGATGTTGACTATTCAAAACTACTCACCTTTAACCACCCCATGTAGAAAATGAACTGCAGCATAGTCATGAATGGAAAGTAGAGATCTAACTGAAAATTGTGGATGCAGCGGTCAGTTTCTTATAAACTTTCCAGCAAAACTAACACGTTCCAGGTATCATTTCAAATGTCATAATCCATAGAATTCATCTGAATGTCTCAGGTTCTACCATTTCGTTCTCCATGCTCTTCAGAGAATCTTCAGAGAATAATACTCATTGAAGGTGTGTAGTATGTCAATGAATGTAATACTCCACAACCGAATTGGAGTGTGACTTGTTTAACAACAGTATGGTGGGAGTAACTGTCGTTAGCAGGCATGGAGTTATAAGATATTTAAACGAGAGCGAAAATTAGAAAACTACCTCAGTGAGATTGTCTGCATCGGGATTAATGATGTATTGTCGAGAGAACAGACAGATGAGAAAGTAGGCGTGTACAGCCAGATAGACCAACTGGGGGTACATGAGAGGAAGAGGAACCCAGTCATACGTCCAAATCAAGGACAGACCGGAACGGAAGGATCGGATCTCCTGAATGCAAAAATTGTTGATTAGGTTGGTCTTGAACATTTTGTCCAATAACTAAATACAGATTGAATATTGTCCATTATCCTTAGACGTTCCAAAAGAGTTTATGGCAGTTTTCTCCATCATTTGTCCACGTATTTTTCAAAGCTATTTGCATAGAATTATGAGATAGACGCGTATACAAGACCTGACAATCACGTTCCACTTTGATTCAGGTGAGAGCAGCTGTAATGTAGAACGTCTCGTGAAAATGGTTCCCGTGCGGCGCTGACACACATTCAAGTTTACTTCAATTTCAGCATAAATCGCTAAAAAACATCCCCAAAATTCGTTCACACTGTTACAGATATCTCAGTCATAGTTTGAGTTTGATATTGTGTGTTCATTCACCGCTACAATGGAGTCTCTGGGTGTATTGCCTTCTATCCTTCCCTCCTTCTTGGCTATGTTCAGCAGATGGAGAGACCAATTGAACGGTAGCCAGTATTTCGCGTATCGCGACTTGCACTCTTCAAACTTTTCCAACTCGTGCGTCATCATGAAACCTGAATTAGAATACAACAGTTATTTCACCAATTGATGTGAAAGAGTGTAACAAACACGTTCAATACATGGAAGAACCCAATGAAGATCAATGAACGCCGCAAAATTTTGGAATATCCATACATCACATGTGCAATCTGAATCTTGTTGATTGTTCATCTAACACGTGATAAACAATCAATATTATTATCATTATTTGTTTTCCAATAGGTATTAAGTCTTGATTTGATATGTCTGTATCTGTATCTCTCCTTCATAACTTTGTTTCTCAACTCAACGTTTTTCTTCAGTTTTTTGTTCAACGCGCACTTGTAAGTTGCCATTTAATCCGCCACCCATTGGGAAACGTAACTGTCATAAATTTCAAATGTTCGATTTGTAATTCTCTACTTGTACGACCTCTGTTACTACACTATCCTAATTAACTTATTATTATAATTTATATTATTTTGATTATTATTACTGATATTCTTTACATCATTACAATAAGACTATTTCCAGACGCGAGTTTTTTCTCGAGAAATAATATAGTTGATACGGAATGCCGTAGAATTCACGTGAAAGTTTGCAAAAAGTAATCGCCAGACCCAGCAAACCATTAAAAGGTCAATGAAATCAGCGATAACGTTCGAAAGAACATTTAAAGATAGATTGTTGAGCGTACTGTGTTTTGTATCATAACTTCTTGTAGGGTTAAGACCATCCGAAATGACCAGTTCATAATTTGCGTAAATGTCCCACAGAAACAGACATTGGCGAGATTCGAACCCGTGGGCTGTCGAGACAGCGAATTTTCCAATGATTCGTGGTGCACGACTACATTTTCGGTTTTATTCTCAACCTCGCAACGCTAGATCTCACCGGAAGCGACCAGAGTGTCAATAGTCGGGAATCTGTGTCGAACTCCCAAGTGAATATCCCGAAACACTAGTGCCTGTGAAAGACAACAGTATCTGTAATGAGGTAATTTTGGGAAGCGTTACATTAGTTGTACTGTGAAAGCTAAGTGTATGGAACAACACGGTATCAAACGGATAAAGGAAACACTCATACTCTCAACTTTTCATAGAATCCCACATTGGTGCATACAATATGTACGAATAACGAAAAGTGAGTTTGTTGTTCGCTTTATTACTTCGAAAATACATTCTAAATGTTCAACCATCTTTCTGTGTTTATGGGAGCTTTCACCAATAATTTCCGGGTTGATTCCTACCACCGATGAAAAGCTGGCGTCGTTGCTTTTGAACATGTAGGTTTTTACAGTTCCAGAAATGCAATTTCACCCGTGATATCGTGATCAAACAAGTTTGAGTTAGTCGTTCTCCGATCTATACAGTCTCCAAGCAGTGGTTCAGGATAAAGACACAGTAGTGTGCAGCGAGAACTGTGATTCATTTTAAATTTTTCATGATGGTCAGAAATACAGTACTATAGGTCGCACATTTCCCAACTTGACTTGTTGGGAAATGCAGCTTGCCAATGAAATTTCAAGGCAGTTTTTGAACATGTTGAAATACTTCAAAACAACAGAAATTAATGAGAAGTGTTTTCCCCTTCGTTATAATCCGTGTTCGAGAAAACGTTTTGTAAAATATATGTGTTCTCTAAGTCCAGTTGGGAAATGTTAACTACACTTGAATATATAGCAGGATTCACCTGACTATGTTTCTTCGCAGCTTTCGCCCTCTTTCATCATTTCCCTTTACGTATGTTGAAGTAAAGAGAGCAATACTGAAACGACGATAAGTGAGGGTACATAAGAGAATCAGTAACTGGAATGCTAGAAAATTGTAGTACTTTTCCTTTAACTAAAGCGTTCCGTAACGCACTGTCATGATTTTGTTACTGAAAAAGTGTTACAGAAGAATCGCAGATGTGAAACACCCACTTATCGATCATTCCCAAGTTAGCGAACTGTGTCACCCATCGGTTGACCACAATTGTCACGAAGAAACCGAGCATGAAGTCGATAGGGAGATAGTTCATTCGATTTTCGCAGAAATGAGCGAACCTCTCAAATGTTCTGAAAATTAACTCTAATAAACTTGTGAACTGAAACCGAAACGAACTGATGTTCATTTCGCACTTTTGAAACTCGGCGCCATACAGTTTGTATCATGTGTTTTGTTTGATAAACCAACACGAGATCTGTGCCAAAGACAACGAATCCGCCAAAACGTGGTGACTAAATTGCAAAAAATCCATGTCACGTGTTTGGTTCAACGAAGTAACAGAAAGCAAACTGTTGCTTTGTTCCATTTACTGAACTAAATACGAGCTGGAACCGACACTTGTTAGTTGCCTGTAGATGATTCCGTCGTTTTTGGTACTCAAAACACAATTCCGCGCCACAATTTCATATAATTGTCTCGATACAAGTAGTCATAGTTCATGAATTACTGGTACTTTCTCTAAATTTTGGCGTATTCATGTCTCAGACTTGCTGTGGTTTTCATATCAAGAATTGCGATTGACAAGTTCTTATCTTTTCAGTCAGGTCGTTAATTCGTAGAACACCTATTAGTGCCGGGCATAAACCATTTACGATTCGTTTCAGCGAAATTTGATCTAAATGAACTCAAAAATCATGACATTGTACAACTTTAAAAAGGTAACGTGTGAGCTCGGCAACATCAAACTACGTACGGATAACGAACTAACTGCGTACCAAGTGGTAAAAAACCCACTACGATTCAGAACGAAATCGACCACCGAGTAACTCTCCACATTTAGATTGAAAAGTAGCGCAATCATTTCATTTGGACAATAAATGAAAAATTCAAAGTATCACAAAAAAGTTAAAACAACTTGTGAGTGAACCAATCAGCTCCAACTGTTACCTTTTAATTTTGTGAGTGTTCAAAGTATTTCGGTCCTGCTAAGTTGTTCTACTTACCTTTGCTGCGCTGAATCAAGTGCAGCTCTATAAATAACCGAAATGAAACAATATGCGCCCATCCATATTAAAAGTTCTATGAAAATAGCCTGCCAAACCGATCCTCTCCATCTAAAAAATAGGTGATTTTTGAAAGTGAAAAATGTTTACAAAACAATCCAAAAGCGTATGAAATGCAGAGTTAAAAACGTTCAAATTGATATTAGATAGAAATGAAACAAAAATTCCCCACTTTTTGAACCTAGCAACGACTTTTTCTTTTCGTTTTTCCAAACAGTCGTAATACGTAATATTCGAATCTAATGTGAGAAGTCTAACCTTTTACTTACTATTTACGTTACAAGATTGGTTTAAAAGTTGGGTAAACACTTCTGTAAGATTCTCAGTAGACATGAACAAGACTACACTTCCCCACCGCTTTGACTCGACAGTTCCATTTCCGACCCGGAACTTACCGGAAAAGCAGTTTGAATATAACCTTCGTCCTCGACGTGGCAATATCATAATGATAATTGTACGCCATTGGAAGTTTTTCGACGCGTGCAAATACACAGCAGATACGTGATTTTTCCACGAATGCACGTAGTTTTCTCCAGTTCAGAAGAGCGAATGAGTACAGAAGATAACCTGAAGAAAGTTTGCGAACATCGAATAAATAAATATGAAATTGGAACATTTCGAGTAAAACTAAACAAAATAACATAACAAGAAAAGAAGAGTTCATGATAAAAGAAAAGTACCTACTATCAGATTCTATGTGCAGTAATCGGTGTTAAACAATATGGACACCTCCAAGCGTAGTACGTATGCTAGAATATCCCGGATCCTTTATCTCATCCTTCGTCTTTCGCTTTTGTGCATGAATTTATTTTTGAGATGGCATCCCGGCTCAAGAGCAGAGAATGACGGTATGCTCAAAAACGCGCAGGTTTCGTAAAGAAAGTCCGAATGTTGCCGGATACAGGGTCTGAACTAGATGAAGCTGAGATAAGTCAAAGCGAAGGGGAATGAGAGACATTCATGATTGCAGACACTAAACTTGCTGTCAAGTTCTGTTCAGGTAAACCTCTGCAGTATGAAAGCATGGATGTTGTATCCTGTATATGAACCGAGTGATCCCGAGGAACCTCGGACTTGCCTGAATTGCACTTCAAGCCAGATTTGAAACTATACTAAAATATATTTAAGTGGAGAAACAATTTTACTGAACATTGCGGATGTTCATGTAACAAGAATAAGTTTTATAGATAATCGATCACTTGCAGTATGTTCATATCACGAGTATCTATGACATATTGAAATGGGTATTTCATTTGGTTACAAAACAATGTTGACGAACTGAACTCAACGAACATCCAGATATGAAGAAAGCAAATTATCAGCTCGCAGGGCTTAATGTAGTACAAAGTGTCTGGTTTTTTTGAACGAATGATTATTCAACGATAAACCCTGTCATTTTATGGCTACTTTGTTCTAATTATAGAGCAGAGGTGTAGAGATATGCAGATAAGTGGACAACAAAAAATGATGTTTAATTCCGTCTGGAATTTCTGAAATAAGAGAAACTTGAGATAGCGTTAATTTAAAGAATATAGAGGGAAAAAGGTTTATCGTCGTCGTATTTCGAATAAATCGAAACAAAAATTCATGAATGTCTAAGAACCCATATACAGAATTTTATACTCTTAACACGCACGTACACAGTGTTGTACAAGAACAAACGTGTAAACAATGGTACTACAGGCGAAAGTTAGAGATTTCTTTGAGTGAAAGTATCATAAATTAGCCACCATGTTTATGAACAACCTCGGCATATTGTAGTATATTGTTGTTTTGCTCGTTGATCTCAAATAAAACAACAATATCATCTCGTCTTGATTCAACAAAAACCAACCAAACCAACAATCATATATCAGCTAGACTTTGTCGGCAGCCATATTTCCGTGTTGAACCTGGTGAAAAGAGGTACGCTGAAAAACGACTTGAGTACTCCGTTCTCGTCTCATTTCCAAAATGAGCCAGTTATAATCTTTCGACTGTCTTAGTTTTGTCTGGCTACCAGTCTCGTTGTTAATCCGATTATCTGCCCTTGGTAGCATCGACGTATGCGACTGTGTCAAATACCTTTGTACATTGTAGTGTAATCAACGTTTCCTTGTAAGTACATTCAACTTACCTTCTCAGATTCTCAGGGGATCATTTTGAGATAGACTCCTGCTACATTGTTTCATTCTCCCTGCGCAACAAAATTGAACGCGTTCAAGATTCCTAGAATCCAGTTCCCGGAATACAAGGAAATCAGTGTCCGGTTGTAAATAGTTTTGCACCTTGCTGTGATTGCAAACAGGCGAGAGTGGTAAAGATAAAATTTTACAACCGGAGAAACAAAAATGAACGGCATCAGGATAGAGTGTGACACGCATTTTTGTATAGTTTCCCAAGTTCCTCTTAGAAAAAACAGAGGAATTTCTCGAACTATGCATATTTTAATATTTTCAACATTCATAAAGGTCTTCTTACTTTTTGAACAGATTGCCAATCGGTGGCCAACTCTCAAATCATTTTCTGCTCAGAAAAGTCTGTGTGCCGAACACAGTTCTTCGCAATATTCTGCACCTCGTTTCTGTCTTTCGAAAACCACCCGGAATTGCATGATTATCTGAGAGAACAAAAAAACAATTTCAAACTTGAAAACTCGGAATTTCTTCAAACTCGAAAACTCGAAAACTCTTAATTTTGAACTCGATCAAGAACCCTACAAGAGATGTTATCATGGGTAGTCCACGTGCATTATATGAGCCTTATTAATAGTTTTTACGAGAACTTTCAAAATCGAACCAACCGATTTTTTTTCATTTTCCAGATTTCCAGCAACAACTGTGGGTTTCGCAGGTTTGCAGAATTTCATAAAACACGAGTATCAACTCATAATTGCGTAGACCAAATAGCAAACGGAGATGGTAGTAATTAAATCTGCATCAGTTGCGTTTCTCAATCGCGGGTGATTTCTAGGAAAAGTTTTACTCTTTCAATTTTTGTGGTCCGTTTATTGAAAGTACAATTAACTTTTGTACCGATGACTTTCTGTGTAGATATGACATCTATATTACAAGTCGCAACTGCAAACATCACCGTTTCAATAAATCACAAATAAAGTAGTGGAACATATAAAATTTTGGGTTGAGCCTTTTGCAAATGCATACGATAACTCTCGTTTTCCAACGGCTAGGAAAACCATTGTTGAACCCTGATGTAAACCTAGCAGTTTGAGCCGTTTTGTTCTGGAACGAACATTTAAGCAAAACCCTCAAATCGGTTCAGAGACATCTACATAATTTCTCCAAAGGAAAACTCAAAATGGATTCTGTAATGGTTTGCGTGTGAACACATTACAGGTAGACTACTACTGCTGTGAACACGGAAGCAGCCAAACATACAGATACAGATGAAGAATATTCATTGAACTGTGGTAAAGTTTTTCATCATTTTTTCCCTTATCCGTCTAGTCGTCCAGGAAGACTCTTCAGCACTTTTGCCTTCTTTACTATCGCAATGGCAATGTGCTTTAAGTGACGGTGTATTTCCGAGAAAGACATCAAGGGGCCAGGTTGATTCAGCAATGCGGGACAAGCGGATATGGGTTATGGGTTTTGCCAGCAGAAAAAAGAGTGTGTATATTAAAAAGACGAGATGGCCAAACCCAGCCCTTTACCAAATTGACCAAACGCTATCCCGAACAGATCGACCAACCCTATATGTCATTGAACAAACCAGAGTACGTATGCTAGAAGATCCCGGCGCCTTCATCCCATCCTGCGTCTCCTCAAACATACGCTGTTTCTCTGATCTTACATCCTGCCGAGACTGTAAGACACAAGAAATAGTGAGGCAGAACGAGAGACGCAGGATGGGATGAAGGTGCCGGGATCTTCTAGAGTACGTACTCAGACAGATGTGAACACACGGAGAGAGAATTGCTAAAACTCGATCGTGAGAAAAATCAGAAATGGTGATGGAGTTATCTTCAATCCCAGCCGTGTTAAACCGCCTGTCAAATAGTATCTTTGTTGGGTTACTGAATACGTTTGTAACTGTCTGTCCGAAAATAAAACGGTGTTTTTACTGGCAATCTGCATTACACCTGATAAAAGTAGCTCTTTTTCATGAAATTACCCGTAAATGAACTGATAGGCATGGGTGATCTTCGTTACCTGATAAGGCGGTTCGCTATACAGATACCGCATCGACCTAACTATTTCTGTCAGTCCTGTCTTCAGCTCTTAGAGCAGTCAGTAACGTAAGAACATTAAAATATAAGAACTATACAACATTTCACAGAGTGATGTATATAGTAATTATCACATTAAGGCGCAAATAGTGTAACATATTCCAACTAACCCGGTGTGAATGTTAGTGAATGTTTTAGTATGCGGAGAAGTTTGTTGCTTTCCGATCAGCTGTTCAGACAGAACTCCGAAACGATAGACGACTAATTAGCTGGTGATTGATCAGGTGTGCTATGGTGAATAGTAGTTTTGAGCAAATACACTGATCAGTGGTTTACTCTAGTGTTTACTCTAATGTCAGATGGTGATGGTACAATTCATAATGATAGCACTATCAGAAACCAGTGAGCAATGTTTTTGAACGTCTTCTGGCTATGCATCACGTTTTCTAGTAATATCAAAGATCTACCAACACTGGGGATGTCGCCACATCTTTTAGTTTTCAAAATTCATCATGACAAATGAGGTATGAGCTATTATTTTCATAATAAGGTTTTTTTTTCCGGTTACTAGACGATACGGAAACTCACAATTATGTTTTCTCGCAAACGGAACAATTTGAACGGAAGCAAGAATGGGAATGATCTCAACTCATGATAATTATATTCATCCGCAATTTCAACGGTATCAGTTGGAGTGTAACTACAGGATTCCAACGCAAATCATGGTTTACTTAGTTCACTACCAACTCAAACGATAAGTGCACTTACAATACGAAGGTCAAGTTGTAAATGACTCAGAATTTGTTGTGCAGAAGTAGTTCAACTGATAGTTATCCGATGAAGCGGACAGTTTTAAAGGTGTTTGGCACATTATCGAAATCTTCTTGCAGGCATGACTGTGATTCACATGAATCACCAGGACCTGCGTTGTCATCATAATATCATGCTTGCAGACCTACACGACGCCGAGTTCGCTTTTGTGAGTTCTCAACTGGGATGGTTTGATTGACAGGATATATTTTTCATCGTGCGACTTAACGAAAAACGAATGAATCAACTTTGAAAGAGTAGTTTAAGTTGACCAGCACAGGCTTTGTTCACCCACAAACTGTAATGAATGTAAATGAAATCGTTCTACAACATACTAGAGTACATGCTGTTTATTCGCTGTTCCGTCAATTCTATGACACAAGAAGGTGCCGCCGGCTAAAGCCGGCTTCCCCTCCCTTGATGAGTCTAGGCTGTGAACAGCTTACAGCTCTCTTTTTTTTTCTGCTCTCTATTTTTTACTGTTTTCATACTCATTAAGTTTTACGGCGAGTGCCAGACTTCCCCTTAACGTAAAACAAAAAAAGTTCTCCTTAACGTGGGACGATTATGTGAACCGATCCCGGCGCCTAGGTCCTTTAAACTGCAACTGAAAAAAAGTGTTGCGGTTGAGAGTACTGAAGCGTTGGGATGGGCATTGGGATCCACATAATTGTCCTTCTTTGCGCGAGATTTGAGAACACAGACCGCGAGATTTCTTCACAACACTTCTCTATAACATAGAGCGTGATCGTTCCCGTAACATGGAGCTCGAGACTTTTTCTTAACACAGAGCGCAAGAGTTCTCTCTAACATGAAGAGCGAGAGTTTTCCCTAACATAGAAGGCAAGACTTTTCCATAACAGAGAGCGCGAGAGTTCTCCCTATCATAGAGCGCGAGACTCACACTTAACATAAAAAGCGAAGTTCTCCCTAACATAGAACTTGAGACGTTTCCTTAACCTAGAGCGCGGTCGTTTTGCTTAACTTAGGGCGTGAGAGCTCTGTTCAACATAGAGAGCTGGGCTTATCCTTAACATAGAACGTGAGGCTTTTTGCTCGTTTGAAGCGCCAGATGTTTCCTTAACACAGAGCCCGAGTATTTTTCTTAACTTCTCAACATAGACAACACAGGGCGCGAGAGCTCTCTTTGAAATTAGGGGCCACAGTTCTCCTTGACCTAAAGTACGACATTTTCCCTCAACATAGAGCGCGAGCTTCATTCTCAGTTTCAGTCTATTTAGGTTTCTAACAGCAACCGGTTTCAGAAAAATTCAAAATGAAAACTGAAAATCACGTTTTTCACGCATTTTCTCCAAAACCCCAACTAAAAAGTGCACCATTTTTCTCTATTTTTCGACCAAAAGAACATTTTGTTTCGTCCAGACAGACAGACCAAGCAACGCTCTTATAGGAGTAGATTGTTCACCCAACTTTAAGGGTACAGACCAGAATCAGAGACAGATGCATACATTCTATCCATATACCTCCCAGAAACATTACCACTGGACCAATTCACCTGAGAGTTTACATAATGTTTACTCGTCTAATAGGACTAAGTTCCTATACATCTTTGGTACTATTTTATCATTAAGTTTCTTACTATTTCACTTATACATTCTAATATATTCGTTCAATTGTGTTACAGTTTGGGAGGACACTTCGGTGTCTCGACTAATGGGACTAAGATCGCATACAAACTGTAACACATGTAATATTCATTAATTAAAATCAACCTAGTGTTTTATTTATCGGCTTTTGTAAGTTTTGGACAAATACACCTGCTATCGTCTCCATTTTGTAGAGCTCACGTCAATTGTAAAATTACCAATCACACAATATTGAGTGATTCATTCTCTATCATAATTTCTCATGTAGTATCTGATGGGAGTAAATGTAGTTTGATCTCGATTAATGGGCCTAAGAGCCTATACGCGTCTCTTATGAGTCGCGGGAGTTCTTCTATGTTTACTCGTCTAATAGGACTAAGTTCCTATACATCTATGGTACTATTTTATCATTAAGTTTCTTACTATTTCACTTATACATTTTAATATATTCGTTCAATTGTGTTACAGTTTGGGAGGACACTTCGGTGTCTCGACTAATGGGACTAAGATCACATACAAACTGTAACACATGTAACATTCGTTTAATAAACATGGTCTCATTGGTTCGGTTATTGGTTATAAATGAATACTCCTACTACCTTAATATACGCCTATTTTGCATACCCCCTCCTCGTTTGCCCCAAGTTTCTTAAACAAATTGTATTACGTAAAATAACATATCAACATATTTCTATTTGTGTAATTCTAATTCATACTTGGATCCCTTAACACATTATACGTTATTGTATGTTTCTCAGCTTCTGGAGTGTATCTTAATACTATAATTTCCTAGCTCCTCTTTAATTTCTCCCGTTTCTATAATCTATATTGTAGGACATATAAATGCAATATATGTTTTTATCAACCCTGCTTTTTATAGTTTAAGTGTCAAAGTTCTAAACTACTGTCCAGTGGATTTACTTAACATTAATTTTATATCCTTCATTTCCCTATCACATGTTTCCTTAGTAGTTACTTAGTAATGTTACTGATGGAATTCCACGTTGAACTTTTCATTACTGTGAGAGATCGTGCTATGTAGGCGGGCAACCCCGTTCTACGTGTAGTTGTCTACTAGTAGTGCTCTCTGATACTGATCGGTGCCCGTACCGGAGAAACAAAAACGTTTCTCATAACAACTCACACAATTGAGGATGTCTAGGCCAGCGTCCTCATGGAGTCAGAGCCTACTACCACCCCGAACACAAACAGTAACGCAGTTCAATCTACTTGGTATAGTTACGTTGACTAGACGCCTGCGGCGTCTAGCAGTTGTAAAAATTGTATATTTCTTGTAAAATTCTGTACAGTACGATACCAAACATGGCTATTATCCGTTATACCAAGCCCGTGCCATGGGTTTGCAAAACATCGACTTTCTCATGGCAATTTTCTCATATTTGAATCGTGTTTAGCATCAGCAGGTACGATCACATTTGTTCGCCAAATTTCGTACTGTAAAACCTACTTTGGATTTTTGGTCGCGTCGCGTGCACGCGCGCGCGTTTTGTTGAAATTCATAGATGTGTTTAGCATGCGCACGTACAACTACATTTGTTTGCCAAATTTCTTAATGTATCACCTAATCTGAGATTTTTGTCGTGTCGCGTGCACGCGCGTTCGTTTTGTTAAAATGTATGGTTGTGTTGAGCATGTGCACGTACAATTACACTTGTTCGCCAAATTTCATATTGTAAATCCTAATTTGAATTTTTTGTCGCGTCGCGTGCACGCGCGCGCGTTTAGTTGAAATGAACAATTGTGTCTAGCATGGGTAGGTACGATCACACTTGTTCGCTCGCCAAATTTCGTATTGGAAAACCTACTTTGAATTTTTGTCGCGTCGCGTGCACGCGCGCGCGCTTTGTTGCAAGTTATAGTTGTGTCTAGCATGAGCACGTACAACTACATTTGTCTGCCGAATTTCGTATTGTAAAACCTATTTTGACTTTTTTGTCGCGTCGCGTGCGCGCGCGCGCGTTTAGTTGAAATGAACAATTGTGTCTAGCATGGGTAGGTACGATTACACTTGTTCGCCAAATTTCGTATTGTAAAACCTACTTTGAATTTTTTGTCGCGTCGCGTGCACGCGCGCGCGTTTTGTTGCAAGTTATAGTTGTGTTTAGCATGAGCACGTACAACTACATTTGTTTGCCGAATTTCGTATTGTGAAACCTATTTTGACTTTTTTGTCGCGTCGCGTGCACGCGCGCGCGTTTTGTTGCAAGTTATAGTTGTGTTTAGCATGAGCACGTACAACTACATTTGTTGGCCAATTTTTGTACTATTAAACCTAATTTGAAATTTTTGTCGCGTCGCGTGCACGCGCGCGCAAGTTTTATGAAGCAGTATTTATATAGTCTCTTATTTAAATTTTTATTTGGCACGAACATATAATAAAGTGTTGGAACGCGAGCTGTATTACACCGTACTTATATTCCACACAGTGCCTTTTTCATGTGCGCGCTCTCTCACAGCACCATTTTCTCGAATGGTGCGGCAGAATCTCCTTAAAGTGCAAACGACGCAGAATGATGACAAATCCTGGATATAGCATTGTATATGGGGCGTATTGGAAAACCTACTTTGAATTTTTGTCGCGTCGCGTGCACGCGCGCGCGCTTTGTTGCAAGTTATAGTTGTGTCTAGCATGAGCACGTACAACTACATTTGTCTGCCGAATTTCGTATTGTAAAACCTATTTTGACTTTTTTGTCGCGTCGCGTGCGCGCGCGCGCGTTTAGTTGAAATGAACAATTGTGTCTAGCATGGGTAGGTACGATTACACTTGTTCGCCAAATTTCGTATTGTAAAACCTACTTTGAATTTTTTGTCGCGTCGCGTGCACGCGCGCGCGTTTTGTTGCAAGTTATAGTTGTGTTTAGCATGAGCACGTACAACTACATTTGTTTGCCGAATTTCGTATTGTGAAACCTATTTTGACTTTTTTGTCGCGTCGCGTGCACGCGCGCGCGTTTTGTTGCAAGTTATAGTTGTGTTTAGCATGAGCACGTACAACTACATTTGTTGGCCAATTTTTGTACTATTAAACCTAATTTGAAATTTTTGTCGCGTCGCGTGCACGCGCGCGCAAGTTTTATGAAGCAGTATTTATATAGTCTCTTATTTAAATTTTTATTTGGCACGAACATATAATAAAGTGTTGGAACGCGAGCTGTATTACACCGTACTTATATTCCACACAGTGCCTTTTTCATGTGCGCGCTCTCTCACAGCACCATTTTCTCGAATGGTGCGGCAGAATCTCCTTAAAGTGCAAACGACGCAGAATGATGACAAATCCTGGATATAGCATTGTATATGGGGTGGGGACCGCAAATTCTAACTTTTTAAATTTTTAAAACGGCTATATCTCGGTTGCATGGTGTTGAAACTTGAATATGTCCCTGTTAAGGGGTAAATCGAGTATGAGAAACACATTGGTGTGTGTTAAATTGTACGATTTTAATCGTGCATCAAGGTACGGAACGAGTGCACGAATAATGCACGATTTCGTGCACTGTTTCCGTTCAAAAGTTCATGGTAGATTTCGAATAGGGCTCTCATGTGGTATGTCAAAAATTAGACGATTCCAACGAAAACGAAGCTCCCAAATCAAAAATAACGGATTTTTGGTCCGTATTGTCCAATTTACGGGCGAAATTCACAAGATATGCAAATTTCGCGCACGTTAAAATGTAGATCACGAAATTCTGCTATGGAAAAGTTGTGTTCAAAATAGGAGTTAGGCGGGCGTTTTTCGAGAAAAACACGTTTTAAAAGTGAAATTTTCGTTGAAAACGCCCTAGGTAAATAATCGATAATCAATATTAGTGTTAAATAATGGTAGGTGTAAGTGAGTGATTTGGACGGAATAGCTCGTTGTAGATTAGTAGTACATGTTTTTTTGGCCCGTTTAATTTTGCACGACCCTTTTATCTAGCTTTAAAGTTTTGAACATCACACGTTCCGGAAAATTTTCGAAATTCGGGCTGCGAGGATGCCAAATGGTGCACTCGAAAAAGTTTCTGGGTGATATGTTGTGTCCGTCTGTTCAACAGCCACAACGCGAAAAAATTCCACACTGGACATGTAGATTTGGAAGTTGTGTTAACTACAACCGTTCTTCAAGTTTCGTACATATTTGTACCATTTGAAAATGTATGTCGCGTCGCGTGCACGCGTGTTCCAAAAATTGAAATTGTATTTGGCTTCAGCAGGTATGATTACATCAGATCACCAATTTTTGTTCGTTAAAACCTACTTTCCAAAATTTTGTCGCGTCGCGTGTGCGCACGCGCGCGATATTACGAGATTTAAAAAGTCATTATTGGTCGTGAGTTCTTTCAATTATGATATGAAACACAAAACAGTTTTTCGAAATATATGCATTTTGAAGCAAGTTAAGGCATTTTTTGTGACACGAAGCGGTAATTCAAGCCGTCAAGACATTTGGCCGTCAAGACAAACGTTGAATTGCAATTACGATTGTATATGACCCCAAGGGGAAAAATGCGATAGAAACTACTTAGTCACACCCTCCCATTTCTCAGATCAAAAAGGTAGTAGGTGTCATAGGGGTAATTGCCGTATTTGTAAAATTATGAACTTTAGCTCCAGGGTACTATGTACCACAACTCAGAATTTCATTGTTACAAATAAACCGAGCCAAGCCAACTGTGAGACTAAAAATGTGATTTATTGTATTACGTGTAACACGTGTAAATACCAATACGTGGGCGAAACCAAACAGAAACTCAGAGGTCGTATTAGTCAACATTTGTATTCTTTCACTAAGAAATCCATAAACACTTATCTTTCCAGCCACTTTTTCGAAAGCGGTCACAACCCAAATAACATATCGATTGACATTCTCGATTCAGTTCAGGGTGCTTTTGATAAACAAACTAAGATACATTTACACGATAGAGAGATTATGTGGATTAAAATCCTTTCATCAAGTTATCCATTTGGTTTCAATGATCAAATTAAAGGTTTTGGAAACATTTCCAACACTCCTAATCCACTTATTAAACCTGACCATCCCTTTTTTGTCATGCCTTTTCCAACACATCGTAAAAGTCATGGAAAGAAGCGACGATCTAAATTTTCTAGATCTCCTCAAAGAGATATTGATCAGTTGTTGAATAGTGTTCAGATCATGCAAGGTAGAGAACTTTATCTGTTTTCAAGAACTCTCTCTAAACATGAGAAAGATTTGCTCCTCCAGTATGCTTTCGCAGGTGAATTTCTTTCCAAAAAATTTGAATTCAGGTACAAACTTTATGCTTGTATCTGCAATCATTACTGGAAAACAAAACGAACTAAGTCTCAAGATACTATTGTTGCTAGTGTCACTATTCCTTTCATGTCTAAAAGTATGGAGCATCTTCATTTACCTAGCCTCTTCAATAAGAGTGTTGTTCACAACTATCTTTCTGAAATCAGTGGAATGCCTAATCCAAAAATTCGGGTGATCTTCACGTACAATCCTCCATTATCACTTAAGGTGTTCAATTATAACACGTTCCTCAAAAGGTTGGATCGCAATCATATTGATTATCTGGTTTCTGACAGTTATAAATGTATCTGTGACAAGTTTTCTGCTTATATTGATCCTAATCACGGTCACATCTGTACCGGTGATCTAACTTTCATCAAAAATTCACATTTACGTAATTTGCTAACATGTGGTACGAAATTCAGGTGTCAAGAACCACCAGACTCAGCATCGATTATTCAAGCTTGTCAAAAAGCGGTTCAATCAATTATTGGAACAGTTCGTAAATGCTATGAACCTAACAAACAGGTTGTAGATACGTTCCAAGATATTCTAATGCAAAATGTTTGTAATACGGTATCTAACCGATTGCATACTCTTGATCCTGATTTGGACAATTCTTATATTTTGAATACTCGTGATTTGAATGATATCACAAAGTTACAAGAGCATTTCATTATAACTTGTGTCGATAAAGCAGCGACTAACTATGCATTTACTTGTAAAAAGTTATACGTACGAATGATGAATGCAGAAATTGAAAGAAGCAGTGTTTGGCAGTTTTCCACTTATGAAGTTTCCAATCATACTGTTGATGATGTAATCATTAAACATTCTAAGTTTATTGAAGGCTTGAACTTCAAAAAAGTGCAAGACCCTTCAATTCCTAAGATGTATGGTATACCAAAAATGCATAAAGCTATCATGAAGTTTCGTTTCATTACTGGTGCTAAAACTAGTCCGTTGAAACCTCTTTGCACCAATTTGCAAGTAATTTTGGCTCATGTACAAAAACATTTTATTAACTATTGCAATGTTATACACGAGAGAACCGGAGTTCGTCACTACTGGGCTGTAAACAACAGTTCACGAGTGGTGGATGACGTGACTCCCTTGCGTACCAGTAATAGTACACGTATTTATTCTGCTGATTTCGCTAGTTTATTTACTAATTTACCACATAGCGTGATAAAGCTGAATATGTTTCAGCTCCTTAGTGTTTGTTTCAAAAATCAAAACTATATACGTGTACAAGGTAACCATTGTAGTTACAGCGTGTCTAATAATGGTACTGGTTCATTTTTCACTTTTCAAGAAGTTTGTTATTTACTTGAGTCACTTCTGGAAAATAGTGTTGCTGTATACGGTAACAAGGTTTATAGACAAAGATGTGGTATTCCACAAGGTGCCAGCTGCTCACCACAAATAGCCGACCTGACTCTTAGCTACATTAGTACAAGTTTATCAAATCAGTTTTAGAAACACGAGGGCAATATTTCGCACGAAAGTACAATTATACATATCGATATATCGATGATCTGTTACATATTTCCGATGTATCCGATAATTTCAAAGCAGATTTAGCTCAAATCTATGACTCTTCATTGAGTTTAGAAGCAACAGCGGATTTGAAAACAAATTGCGAGTTTCTCGATTTGGATATCACTGTGACAATTCCCCAGATTAAAGTATCTCTATTTAATAAAACTGATCTCTTCAAGTTTGACGTTATAAGATATCCAAACTACTTTTCGAATATCGATAGTAGAATTGGTTTGAATACAATTACTGGCGAAATAATACGAATAACACGTGCTTGTTCAGACTATGAAGATTTCTTAGCAAGAGCAAAACAGCTTGCTAGTTTTTATTTTAAAAATGGTTGGCCTAAAATGTTGATTCTTAGACGCTTCTATAAAGTAATTGCTGATAAACCATTTATCACAAGTAAGTATGCAATTGACTTGCAATTGTTTACTAGATTATTAGATGCAGTGACGTGAACTTTTGATCCAGCGAACAGTTCGATCAATAATTGTCTGTCCATTTTCTGACCCTCCTCTTGCACTCAGCTGACTCACTGGTTATCATTCTGCTCTTGTGTAAGTGTAAATGGACTCTTTTTACATCTTCTAACTCAATTTCTTGAAATAATCTCACTAGGTTAACTATAACAGGTCATCTACTGATGAGGGCATCCTGTTTGACATATGGATCGGTAATTGCCCGAAATGTCAAGGTAACTAATGTTTGTAATAGACAATCTAGGAATTTGCACAGTGCAAATAAATTTATCTCTCACTCTCTTCCCTCTTTCATTCCTCTCTCCTTTGGACTTTTTTCTTTTATAAATTACTAAAGTAGCCTGATATCACCTGTTAGTTGAGCTTGTTTACACGAGCAACGTGGTTTTGTATAGTAGTTTCAACTTCCTAGTTTTCTTATAATTCAATGAACATTTCAGATAAGAGATAACGAGGACATGTTCGAAGTAGATTTGGATGCCAAGATGTTTGCACCACAAGAGATTGAGGTATGTACTTGTGATTTAGCTTCAACACTGGAAATATGTGAACGTTCTAGCGGTTGTTATGTTTTACGACACATACGCGCGCTCTGACAGCTACCAAGAATACACTTTCGAACACAGATAACATTTCAGCTAATTGAGCGAGTACTACTTTGTTCACTACTTTGATGAATTATACGTACTAGTTTAACTATTCAGGTGAAAGCGATCGGAGAACTGCTGGAGATTCATCTGGAACACACAGCACAGAAGGGAGAACTCGGAACATCTACAAGAGACATTACAAGGTTTATTTCGGGTACACTTCAATAATATGGTACACTTCAATACTATACACTAGGTGTGAAAAAGGGTATGATTTGTCCTGCTACGAGCTGATTGTATTGCATGCAACTGCCCAGTATTGCACAAACGATCGATGATTGTACCCAAGAAGGTAGGAACCTAATGAAGGCACACAAAACAATGATGTAATTTGATGGTTGTGAGTACGGTTATATCTTGCAGATGCTACCATATGCCGCCAGGAGTGGACATGAGCACTCTGAAGAGCAATTTGGACGAAGACGGAGTCCTGCACATTCATGCTGACAAAAAACACTGAAAGAGAATCGAAGCACGAAGCTGTACACAAACACATTATGTATATAAACTAAGTGCTTAGCACATGTAATGAAATATAATAATACTAATACTTGTGTATACAATGAATTTATCAATATAATGTGTTTTGTTGTACTGGTTCGCATGGAGTGTTTCCTGTTAAAAATATTTCATCCCTCTGCGTGACGTATACGTTTTGTCAGACTTTGGTTGTGTTTATCATTGTATACGAAATATTTCGAAGATTAGATAACCACATTTGTTATTAACTCTCCATTCTCACCGAGAATTTGAACAAAACTCAACCATTTAAATTATCGAAGTACACTTTGAATCGTTTATTCAATTTTGCACAGAATAAAACGAACTATGCTGTTGCGCTCGGCTCTCCTGTATGATATGTTTGATGAATGCGAAACGTTGAAATTTCGTGTTCTTTTAACTGTTCGGTTGGACATAACATTTGATCTGGCCAAACTAATTTAGAGTCATCGCTGGTAACATGTGATCTGTTCCTGGGAAGGATACTGAGATAATTTGATGTATTCATGAAGATAGACTCTAGCCTACATTCTCACACGTTTTTTTCTATGGTTGCAGACGGAGTTGGCTGAAACATGTGTATTCACGATACAACTCGTTGGACAAAAACTTGTTTGATAATCAACAATATTCGCTCAACCAGACATGACTAGAAGAGGGGTAAGATCCCTGGAAATGTCTCAGTTTACATCCGGCAACGAACAGACAAATGCGTTAATTCGTCTTTATTGGCTTCCGAGCCGTCACAAAACAAAACAAATCCAACCCTCTGAGAACAACACAAGAATAGTCCTGCATCAGCGTCAGAACATAGATGCACCATTCGCTAAGCACATTTTGGAGAAATATACGCTTACTGTATGTTGTGTCTGAAGTTACCGCACCTGAACTAATCGAACTGAAATCGGAGATCTGATTTCAAATAATTAAGAAAGAAAAATTGCGCAACTCATGGAAATTTCTCACATTCTCAGTTGAATCTTATGAAACTGTCTCGAATTGGTTCACCTCTCACGTGATCAACCGCCAACACATGTTTAGCCTAGTCCACAACTTCAATCGTCTTGTAACGACACCTTCTTTTCTTCCAGAGAAACTGGCCTGTTAAGTAAATCGGAAAGTTCAGCATTTGAATATTAACCTTGTACGTTTTGCAAGAACATACCCTGTACTCAGTACTGATCTGGAGGTTGTACTACATAAAATTATATTTCATGTGACATTGAGCGTGTGAGATTGACAGATTATGAGTAAGCCAGTAGTTCTCACATTGTATTACCGCGGAAATGTTTTCTACGTCTTCATATCTCACGTCCTGTCCCAGTGAATGGACGTCTGTTTGGCTCCTACAGTTCATTTTTGCCGCATTCCACTTAGTCACGATACGCACCATATCGGCAGTTTTTCAATAATTGCTACCATTTCGAAAATCGGAAAACATAAATGCCGTAACGTTGTACAGCAGAGCATTAAGTCATACAATTGCTCAGAACGTGATCGAAACGTGTTTTAGAATGTATTTTGGCGGGAGGACGTTTCCGTGACAGGATATGAACAAATCAGGAAACATTTTATACATTTTTTCCAAACTTTGTAAGACTTTGAAGATCATCTACCCTTGAGGCTATCTGCTTCACTCTGCCATATTGACATTACTGCCGACCCGGCGCATAATATAGGCGGCATACTTATTCATCCGTTTCTGATTAGAGCTAACTATAGTCCTCCCCAAAACAAAGCTGCTGCGTACATTTCTGCTATGTAGAGATTTCCTCTTTCACACTCGGCGCCGCAGTTAGTAAAGTTGTCGATGTGACCGTACTTTTGAGGTGAGCTCAAGCCCTCCACAAGGTACATTACAGTTGAATCATAGTGACCCTACATATTCTTGACCCTAGACGTCTTTATTATGGAAATCAGGTGTGTATAGAGTTCTCTATTTCTAACAGGCATTTTTGGTACATATCGCTTTACCCTGCTGTGTTTGTAGTTTGATCGCATTGATTTTACTCGAGAATCGTTGAATTACTTTGTGTTTTGAGATCAAACTACCGTGTTTCTCTATACGATATAAGTAAGTTCTTTCCAGAATTTTCATCCGCTGTAATGATTCTGACCTGGCCCACTGCTGTTTTGTGGATACAGAGTATTATGTCTCTACCGCTTTATATAGCAATTCTCCTCACTATTTTATTCAAATCGAGAGTGAAACCCGCCTATAAAACCCCATTCTACACTCTCACGCTTTCACAGGTAACTGCGGGAGGAAGTAGTAAAAATAGATTCGATATTACGATTAATACGTGGGTGAGATACAGGTGTTGATCTTTGTGCGTGCTACTAAAGAGCTGAATGAGTGTTCAACGGTTTGTATTTGTCAGAAGCAAAACATATTTATTATTTCAGCAGATATAGTATAGGTAAATACAAGCAGCTATGTCATGTGTTCCACTCTCCTGATATCTCCTAAGCATTGCAGATTCAGAGTATTGTTCTAGTTAACGGTTCTGCAAATTTAAACTCCTTGTTTTGAGTTGTGCTGTTTGCTCCACTAACTTTTACTTATGAGCTCATAAAAGTGCTTCAATGCACACCCACGCTCGAATCCATGCAGTGTAAGGTATTCATCTATTCATGTTTGATCGGAAAGTTTCTACGCCGTATCATAACAAAAACATTAAGCAAATTTGAGTATAAGTAATAATGAAACGTAAAGGTAAATATAAAATAAAACAAATAAAACCTACAATCCACGTGCGCGGAGACGAGTTACCATATCGCGTAATCTGTCAATTTACAGGGTTTAGCGGACATATTGTCCCAAATAAGTTACTTCCTGGTGATCTCTCTGAAAAATGCCAGAGTGAACCCGGAGTTCTACTGGGCCCACCGGTACTCGTATTGGGTTGCCTCGTGGAGTCGAAACAATGCCTCTTATTTCTTATTCGTGCGTTGCTTTGGAATTCTACTTATTTCCCTCCAAAGATATGTTGCAATATGTCACCACTCGTCCGATATTAATATGGTCAGTGGTTCCAAAACATTTAGAGAGAACCACTAAATTTTAAATAAATTCAGGACACAATTAAATATTTACTGGATACACTCGCTTTTCGTCGAAATTTTCGACCTGTATCGACATCGAACTACTACTGATGTTTGGGTACTCCCTATAACTGCTATTTTGGAGCTGTCCATTACGAATAGATACTCGATAATAACAATCAAGCTGCGAGAAAATGTTCAGAGGGATTTTTCTTATGTGTTCCTCTTCCAGTACATACTTCGAATTCCCCGACTTGCTGTGTTAGCTCTTCACTGGATTCCACCAACTATCATGAGCCTGCCCATAACTCTCACAACCAACATCTACTTCGGTACATTCGAGCGATTGAACATTATTGTGGAGCCAGATAATGTCACGGTACGCTTTCTCGTTTACTTTGTTTCTATCACACTTTTGAAGTAGGTATCAGGTAAGTCTGAATTGTGAGCTGTTAACCTTTATCCTTTATGAAACGAATAGATGCCTTTTTATTGTAGTTTTGGGTTTGAAAAGATATGCTATCGATTCTCGCCAGTTCAATCGTTTCCATTCCAATAACTTCCAAGAAACATGATATTTCGAAAGAATAGTTCGATTTTGATTCACAGAGTTCAACGAACAATCATCATTTCCAGAGATCAGCTCTAATTGCGAACATCTTCCTTCTGGTTACGTTTTCGATGTGCATGATTGCCTACTCTGCGGTTCTTCGCTTAATTTGGACAAACAAACAGCAGATGACGAGGTGAAATAAGATAGGAATTCGGGCCCGCAATTTCGGAGATTTGGACTAATGAGCATCTCACATGCATCTCATAAGGGGAAAGGGAGGGGAAAGCTTATTAATATCATTCATTAAAGCTCAAGTGCAGGGGCACTATTTGAAACTATAAACAACGTTCGGAGAAGTGGCAAAACATTTAAAACACACACAGAAACAATTGGATTCACAATGTTCTGCCGATTTCGTTTCGTTGTAATTGGATGAACAACAATTACCCAAAATGAAATGTATACACTGGTTTCCCAGTGAACAATTGTAGAAGTTATAATTATGTCATAGATCCTGGTTTGATGGTTGGCACTTTTATACGACGCCTTTGAGTTGGGATAAGACCTCAAACGGGAGATCACGATGACCAGAATGGAGATGCACGAGATGCACTTTTATTGTGTTAAAACATGACAGCAACTAGGTTCAGTACGTTAAAATAATAGAGTAACCTTCTAGATTCTGTCAGGTTACGTAAACCAGCTTTTGATACGTTGTCATATCAGTTCCAGTAGTATGCGAAGAGAAATTCGATTATTCATCCAAATGATCGGCTTGGTTTTGGCGTTCGCAGCTGTTTTCTTGTTCTATATTCTACAGTTCATCTTTGGTTTACAAAACAACGTAAGTTTAAAAAATACGTATTTCACAGTTTTATTTTGTATTCTGTTTTATTATTCTCTTGGTGCTGTTTGTTTATACTATGATTTATTTTGAACTACTTTTTTATTCTTCAACACAGAGGTTTATCATGGATTTCAAAAACTAAAAAAGATAGAAGCTGTTTTTTGAAAGCTAGAGACAGACTACAACTCTTTTGATTGAGCTATACTTATTTACAGAACAATGTTATCGCATTATTACGGTTCTACTACCCAGTTCTCACTGGTATTCTTTCCTATTTGAATCCTTGGTTGAGTATAATCTTGAATGAAGATTTAAGAAAAGACACTTATATGTTCATCAGCTGTAGCAGGTCCTTAACACAGGTGTAGACTTTTTTTTGTTTTTCAAAGTTTGTTTCATATCCGTATCAGGAATGAAACGCTAAATGTGGAATATTATGAATAATCTAAAGTTTTTGAATCTGAATCTGGAAGTCTGCAACCCGACTCAACAGAATCAGAACAATCATCGAAGTTTTTGTTGTAAGCTGCGCAACTGTAGTTACTAACCTTACAAAATTGATCAGTATCAGATTATTTTGATTTCCAGTCAGAACGTGCGATATAACTAAGTTCAAAATCAATTCTTATTCAAACATACGCGAGTTTTTATCTTTTCAAATAAATGGAATTGGACTCAGTGGTTTTTCAGAAAAATGAATAAATCGATGTCAGTTGATCATGTTATTTTTGCGTTGCAGGTCTCAACGATTGCTCCTACAAGAATCTCCTCAATTCAACCTCGATAATAATGTGACAACCACTTCTTTCGACAGCTGTCTGATTCGATCGAAATTATCCACGAACATTTGACAAAAAAATTGCGTCGAGCAACAAATGCACCTAATTGAGAATTGTTTGTCCAGGGTCTTTCGTGCGTGATTTGATAAATTCATGTATGAATCACCCAATTCAAAAATTAGTTTATCGGCTCCTTATTTGGTTTTCTGTCAGTTCACTCATGATTTTTTTTATTCGAGTTACCAAATGTGTTTATCAATATCCACAGATCAATTTTTGTTACAAATGAAACTGAAAGGTCACGTGTCAGTCACATGAAAATTTATATTGTACTGATGTGTCTTAGGTAAGATACTCGACATGACCATGGGATAAGGGATTCCGAGAGGGTTCAAAGACAAAACAAAGATGAAGCTTTTCCTAATGTTGGGTATTTTAAACCAGGAGTTGCTTTTATGAGAACGGTAATACAAAAAAATGAAACTTTCACAAAAAAATGAAAAATGAAAAAAATGAAAAAAATGAAAATTATGGTGAGAAAGGTAAGCTGCACATTTTATGCCATAGATTTGTGCACCATATTCCACCATAATATGACATAATAGGCCATTCACTTTTCACCTGAGTTGATACGACTTATCAAACAACTAATAAAAACCAGAAAATATTGTATATGTTAGCCTAAATAGGAGTTTGATTGGAAACGAAAATGGAGTTGAAACATAGGTTGTCCCCAATAACAGATCATTGGATCAAATCGTCTGTGGTGGAGACGGTTAACCAATGCCAAACAAATCTCATCCAGTTTTCGTCCGACATAAAGAAAAATAACAGCACTCTTGGAAATTAATATTTAACTTGTCCAGTTTGTCAAATCATGTTTATTTTACATTTACTTTTATCAATGTTGTTGTTACATCATAACAAAACAAGAGTTGCTCGAACATGGAATTCAGACTTAGAATTGCATGAAAATTTTCAGGAACTGGTTGAAACGAATTGTGATTGAAAACAAAAGTGATTATTATGAACTGGGACGAATTTGAATTATTTGTCGTTGGGGGATTGATTGACCACCCTAGCAGAGTTGTTTTACGACCTTTCGAATGATAATATGTCTTGACGAAATCATTATCAGCCTAAGTAGGTTGCATTCGTTACTAGTTCGTTTCAAAGTCTTTACAGTTACCATTTGCCCATTTCCATGCAAGTCTGTGAGATACATATAGAAAACACAAAAACAATAAAACCAACTGAATTGGAGCAAGATTCAAACAACAATCGAAACAATGGTGAACAAAACAGTAAAACATTTAACGAGCATGAATATAGCTATCGTCAAACAATCGACACTTCAATGAAATTCTGAATAGTTAACATAGTAAAGGTCAGATACAAGTACTTTTGCGAAAAGTACGTTGTGTTCGCCGGTAGAGAATTCATATTTTTGTAAAAATCAGTTTGTTCTTGCTGTGTTTCAAGTATTTTGAAGTGGCACGGATTGTGAAGAACTGTTCGCGATGACCAGTTTTCGGTATTGGAGAACTATCTTTTGGAATCGGAATTGAACGGATGAAATGTTGAATAAATTGTATAGGAACTGGTTGAATCGAATTGTGAATGAAAACGAAAGAGAGCATCATAAAGAAGGACCAGACGGAACTGATTTGTTTCCGGGACTTGATTGATTACACTAGCGGAGTTGTTTTACGACTTTTCGAATGATATGTCTTGATGAAATCATTGTCAGCCTAAGTAGACTGCATTCGGAGTTAGTTCATGTGAAAGTATGCTGCAGTGATCTTTACAGAAACCATTTGCCAAGTACATAAGATGATTACCTAAGTACAAAACTTGCGCAGTAGTATTCAGTGACAACCTCAGACACCCAATCACCGTCAACATACCGCATTGTGGCGCCATTAATACTCAACATACCACAAGCACCAGCAGCGGGGAACACTACAACGTTAAATGGATTCCACGAGACAGCAAGCTCACAGTTTGCACTGTCGGGTCTAATAGAATATGGAGGTTCAACGATTGACGCCTCATCGCCGGAGAAAGAACTGTATGCAGCACACGAACCACACACATCGAAGAAGGTAGATAATAATAATAATAATAAACTTTATCAGTATAGTGATGGACAAACAAAGAGTTACGAATTTAAACCATATGAACTGATATTTGAGAAAATAAAGAAAAAGAAAAACTAAAAAAGAAAAAGATGGATGAAGGAAAATCGCCACATCCGCAGTTTCCCGGGAAAAATACAAAAAAAAACATAAAACTGAAATGCAACCAATGATAGAAAGTGACAAAATTTTCGTGGTCGCTTGATTTCGCTTGACACTTTTTTAAATTCATTTATTTATTTATTTATTTTACACAAAATGTGCAACGGGACAAAACGGAAACGAGAGAGATCGATCGATGACCGTAAGAAAAAAGTATTTTTCCCGAATTTTCACCGAAAAGTAACGGCACAAAGCCACCAACACGGCGGAATAGGGCAGCATACACCGTATTCACACTTTCTCTCTAAGGAAATCACACCAACTCTCAATTGCATGTCTTATCTGAGTAACATCGGGATAAATAGTGAATTCTACATAGATTTTGTTCTGTGAATCAACCAGTGATGTGAGAGCCATTATAGAGGACGCTTCAACCTGAAAGATTTTTGTTTCTGTCGTTGTTCAACATAAAATATTTGTGCGGCCAAATCTTTTCGAAAAAATTATCTACCGCTATTTCTCGAAGCTCGAAAAGGCTCCAACTAATTAGCTTGCAATGAATAATAAGTTCCTCCCGAAAAAAAGGTATGCTCTGAATTTGAGTGATCAGATGGAAGCGTCATTTATTGTATGTAGTGAAGTTTACTTTCAATTGGTGAGCGAACACTCTACGAATAAATGTATCAATAGATTAACAATTTTCGTTAAACATTGTAGAGTTAAATTTGCTCCGAACCAGCTTTTCCCAAACTATTAGTAGACCGATGCTTCCCGAGCCTTTTCGTGTAAAGAGCTAACTAAATTCGAACCTGCAAAGTATTGGACCAAACCAATTAGAAACAAAGGTTGGACGAGTAAGCAAAAAAGAGAAATTAAGAGGGTAATCAGTCGGCTATAGTTGGTTTCACCCATCGATAATAGTCAGCCATGCTGGCCGGGCGCACCCTACATTGCAGGCGACTGATCTGGCAGCTTGCCAGTCTTTCATACATATTTACATATTTTACATATTTATTCATTCACTTCGCTTCGTTACGAGGCGATGATCATCATACATGTCACAGATCTTTGTAACCGCAGCGTCTTCTTATTTGATCTTGGTCCCTTCCCTTCGTTAAAAGTCTTTCATTGAAAAAAAATTGCGAAAACTGGTTATTTTAGGATTTTTGCACATATTTTGTGTTCAAAACGTTCTCACATTATTGGGGAGTAGTTTAAACAACTTTTTGTGCGAGAAATGAGCAGAAATGAGCACTCTTATTGCATTCCAGAGTCTGATCGAGAAAAAGGTGGTTGGAAGTACATTCCAGACAACAGAGAACATAATGGAATGAAGTATAAACGAGAACACAAGACAGTAGTTTGAAACGGAATGAAATAGGGAAAAACTATGAAGTGAAGCATCACCAAAAACATAGACAGGGCAAAATGCTACTGAACAATGCTTTTGTTAGCATAATGACACACTAAACATCAGGATTGAACCTGGCATTGTCTCTTGCCCACACTGACAACCTGATTAAACACAAATTGTCGGCAAAAAAGCCTGAATAAACTTCCACAATTTGCACTCAGTCTTCGAAAGATGTATAAAAGCTCTTGCGTATAATGGAATTCGCACTACATTTTCGTAGCAGTTCCCATTCTTTAAAAGTTATTACAATTCGCATCTCTGACTTGTAGAAAAACCTAGTATGAACATAGGTTAGATAAGAAAAAGAGCGCGCTAATTTTTAGCAACGTACGGATTCTTCTTATTTCTGTATGCTCAAAAATTATGTGCTTCAGTTTGAGAGCTAGAGCGCTGTCTTCAATTGTCAGAAAGCCAACTTATCTTCTATGTGTCAGTTAGTATTTCGGAATCTCCCGGGGTTGGCTCTATTCGTGATGAATTTTATAAATATGGAAAAACTTTGTGCTATTCTTCAATCATCTAAAAGTTTTCTCATTTGATTTCTGAGTTGATATTGGTATGCGAGTGAGGTCTCTCTACTGAATCACACTCTCGTTCCAATTTTCAGCAAAATGCAAGGTTGTTTCCTGTTGGCTGCTCTTCTTGGCTCCGTGGCGGCAATTACTGACATGAACTGCACCACCGCTGGCGTTGTAAGTACACTTATTCAGTTGGAATAGAGACACGAATGACTTGTGTGATAATCGAGTTTGAGTTTGTTAACTATTAGACAAACCTACTCCACTATGAAGACAACTTTGTCCATTCTGGAGATATAGTAGATTTGGTATTTAGGTCGACTGCGTGTTGCTCCTATCAAACTTACTGCTTTATTCTAAATGGCGTATATAGGAAACATTTTATAATATTAGATTACAGAAACGTTTGGTAATGTTCTCACAAATTATGTTCAGAAACAATAAATATGAATGAGATATTTATTGTTTCTTCATGAACACCTAATTTAGCCTAAACCAGTTGACTAATATTAATGATCGTTTATATGTTTCAGTACTCGACCACAGCGACAGTGTGCTCCAACGCGTTCTCGGACGCTGCTTGTGCCATCGTCTATCCTTCTTCCACCGTCACCCCTGGTGGTAGCGACGAGAGACCCGCCGCCTGCTTCAATGTAAAGTCCATTTATTCCTAATAGAATGATGCACAAAGAGTTAGTGCAACAATGTTAACCGAAGATAGTTCATTGGTGAATGGGGCTGTACAACTACGTACCATCAACCATACCAGGTTTATGAGATAGAAACAGTTTGATCCAAACCTTCTGCACCAAAACTATGATTATTTTGGTTAGAATACTGATGTTCGTGCAGGGAACGAACGGACCGGATGAGGATGTAAAGGAAATGGCAAAAACCAACTGCGCCAAGACCTGTGGATACTGCTGCGAGAGTGCCGAGTACGACTGCGATGATGCACAATGTAAATTGTTCTCCTTTTTTTACATGATTAAATTAATCATTGATGTAATGACTGAGGACCAGCACATAAGCACAATCAACGGAAAACGTAATCACCGATGTCTGTTTCACGCGATACAATAACCGCTCACGTAGTATGCTTAGACTTCCTCGATGTCTGACCAAACTTTTATGAAAGGTTTGAACGATTAGTGAAAATTAGTTCTAGTAAACAAGATTATGCCAAGAACATCGACAAATTTTGTAGAAGTGAGACATGAACATAACTGACGCATGTGATTTGCGACACATAGACGATTATCCTTATTTCAGTCCCTCGCATCAACTGTGCTACCGTAACAACTAGTATGTGTAACAGTGCTACCTGGAGAGACATCATCGCCGCTGACTGTCCGGCCTCATGCGGTTTCTGTCAATTGGGTATGTTGAACTATGCTTAACCATTAAAACATTTATTCATATTATTCAGCAGTTATACATCAAGTATTCAACACGTGACTTTTCACATTCGAACGACCGAACTTGGTCTCGCAAACAGTCGCTGCGAACGTTTGTCAATCCCAGAAAGTTTTGAAAATAATATACTCACGAGAACGAAAACAGGGAAAAAAACTTATTAATATGCCATTGTGAATTAGTATTAGTGTCTGGGTGTATGGAATGGTTCCATTTCAGGAGGATGTGTTGACGTCGCACCAGACTGCAGCAAAAATCCATCAATCTGTGTCACAATCGGACTGGAATCCTTTGTAGCGGTGCGTTTCACATAATTAGCACTTTGCCATATTCTGAAACACATATGATCTGTGTTGGACGAATCACATTCTAGGTTCTGGGATCTAATTCATTGACATTTTGTTATCGGGTTACAGAATTCGGCACGTGACAATAGGCCTGCTAAATGTAATAACATATGTTTTATGGTTGTTTATTGAAACATTACAATAGGAATTACAATAGGAATGTTTTATGGTTGTTTATTGAAACATTACAATAGGAATTTACGATTTGACGTTTATCAACAATCTGGATATTTGCTCAGTATAACTCCGCTTTATGCTAATGATTGTGTTTCAGACCAACTGCAAAAGGACATGTGGAATGTGCGACAGTGTCACCACAACTGCAGGTATAGTTTGTTCCACCCACTTATAACCCTCTACAGTAATCTGCTCAAACTTCCAGGTCAACGCTTGATATATTGACTTTTTTGGATTTTATCCGAATTTCGGTAGTGTCTTTTGCACGTTAGCTCTGAAAATTCTGAAAACTTGAAATCAAAATAATGAATTCTTAATTAGAAAAAGCCTCCTAAATTTTGGACGTATTACTGTAGAAGGACATCGATTGGTGAAACAGAGTATATGTAGGGTAAATTTATATTCTGACTGATTGGTGCTTATTTGTTATTGATATTCATAATAACTATTTCAGCAACTGGTACAGGAACCTCTTGCACTGGACTCTCTGACAATGCAAGGTATTTCTGGTCACCACGTACTTATATTTACTTTTGTCGATGATGTTAATACTAAGAGACAGTAAGCGGCATTCAATAAAAATTCTCTTGCTCGTGAATCAAGTTAGTTCAACTACCTCAAAAAAAACGGCTGTAAGAACTTCGATTCAGCCGTGCTTAGCATGTGAATTGGATTATAATCAGGTATTCAGAATGTTTTATTGATCGCTGTTGAGTTAGAAAGATTACCTCCTAACCTTCTATGTAACAACTTTATTTCCAGTTGCACCAGCTGGGTTGCCAAGGGATTCTGTACCAACACTTTCTACACTGCCGCCCAGAGAAAGCAATACTGCCCCATCGCGTGCAGTCTTTGCTAAAAAAAAACTCAGAACATTTTCCAAGTTTTTATAATCGAACACGAGCATCGGAACTAATACGCAAAGCAGAGGCAAATCAGAGATAAAATATATTCATATTAACCGTCATTATTGTTTGTGTTCGCTGTTGATCTGACCAATCAACAGATATAGGAAAATAAACCATTTTGATGATAGCATTCACTTATATGTATGTTCAAACACGTTTATTTCGAAAAATAATGATTTGAAAATAATAATAACTCGAAACCTGTTCTCTGTTGAACTGAGAATAGTAATATATTGATTCAATGCATTTTTACGAAACATACATTTAAATCCACTGGAGAAGACGATCATGACACAAGTAAAGGTCCGTGATATAGTCAAAGCCAACGGAATGGCGAGAGGGTACTGTATATCTCATTTTTTGCGCTGTACGGACACATGCCCTCGATTCGAGTGCTTGACGCATGGGAGCTATCGTAGCGCAGTGGTTAGCTTGCAGCTGCGAATCCTTCGCTCGCTGATTTGATTCCGGCGGGGAACAAACGTCTGTGAATTTGGCACCCCCCACTATTTTTATCAGAGTATACCAATTTATCATAGCATTTAGATAGTCAAGTAATCGATGAGAAGATGTTTCTGGAAAGTGCGCAATGAAAATCATCTTTGAGCAGCTCTAGAAAAAAAAGACACACACAACTCATGATAAATCTATGAAAAAACATGTCACGGCCCCATCCGCCTAGTGACATTGTCGGGCAGACTCGCGCGACGGAAGTCACAATTTCGCTAACGCTCTTTGCCTATTTTCCTCTATCGATATTGAAACCTCTCCATAAACGACAAACAAAGAATAGTTCTAATATATACGTTTGGTAACAATCGATTTTTGCTAAAGTCAACTTTGCGGTAGATCAAATTATCGATTTTTTGTTATCATCATCTTTGTTTCCCATCCGAGTTGTGTTGATGGTAGAAAGCACGAAGGACACGGTTGCACGGTTGGCAAGTTACAGATACGTGAAATCTGAGTAGGAGTCATGAAAATTATCAATACAAATCATTAAAGATGGCCTGACAGGAACCGAATCTCGTGCCTTGCGCTCTACGGTTAATTCATTCGCCTCAACGCGAATACGCCCCAAAAACCCAGTTTCCGAATCTCCGCTAATGAATTGTGATTAAACGATCTACAAAATATTAATAAATTAGTTTTTGTACCGCATTCGCGTCGTAGCGACGGAATTAACCGTGGAGCGCAAAGCACGAGATTAGGTTTCTGTCAGACCACCTTTAAGGCCCTAAATCAAAAATCGTACGGGGGCGCTGTGCTTATAAAACTTGGAGGTATACGTGATAGCAGTTGGCAACGGACAGCCTCAAAATTATCGTCACGCCTACGATGTTATGTAGTATAGTTAAAATGCAATAAATAATAAAGAACAGAAATAATTATTAATATTACAAACAACACTTGCAGATATTTTCAATTATTTATACTACGAAATTCGTTGGTCTGAGTTTTCTAGCAAAGTTTACATGCGATGGGGCAGTTTTCCTTTTTCTGGGAGGCAGTGTAGAAAGTGTTGGTACAGAATCCCTTGGCAACCCAGCTTGGACAACTGAAAGCAAAGTTGTGAAGTTAACACGTTATCTCTGGAATTCAACAACATCGTCAACAACAACAGCTTGTGAATGTATAAACTTACCGAAAAAACACTAATGTTTTGCACAGCTCAATCAAGATCTACCAGCGATGTTGACAGGTATTTGAGGATTTGAACTGAAAGAATCGCCAGATAGGCCATCGCTACATTTGTTTGAAATTAGTAAAGAACACAAATCATCGATACACGGACGTGGCACTATAGTCACCTCGGGTTGTCAGACAGTCCTGTGCAAGTTGTTTCGGCAACAGTTCCTGGAAATAAAAAGAGTGAACATCGGTGACAACAGCAATACCGTCCCCGATGCCCACTCAATTTGTGAGAAGCTCACTTTTCACGTGACGATTCTATTTACTTGTTTCCAGTGTGCAGAGTCCCGTGTTAGATTGCGAAGGAACTATTCCACTCTATTCTATGCTAAGTTCAACAACTAAAAAATGGCATACCTGTGGTTGTGGTGACGCTGTCGCACAGTCCACATGTTCGCTTGCAGTTGGTCTTAAACAACATCATTCATTACACCGTGATAGCAGAACGGGTCTACTACTTGCTTATTTTTTCCCAGCAAATCATCAATCCAAGACGTCAACAAAAATCTCTAGTTCAATCTGATTAGGGGGCTGAATTAAATGCAGGGTTTGGCTACTAAAATGCATGAGAGTCAGAGAAGCACGTGCAATCAGTATTAATTCATAGATATTATAGTAAGAGGACCTACATCTATTTGTCTCAGTTTTGTCTTATTGTGGGAAACTTAGTTAAGCTTCTCTTTAAGTTACATTTTAGCATTGCTGTGCAATGGTGTGGACGTCGAAACAACAATAAGACTACAAATAGTGTATAGCCTTCTAGCAAGAGTTTGTTCGAATAATGCTTTCAGAATTGAACAAAACCAAACATACAGAGGATACAATACCAAACATACCGCTACAAAGGATTCCATTCCAACTGTGTCACAGATTGATGGATTGATGCCGCAGTCTGGCGCAACGTCGATACATCCTTCTAGATTGGAGTGTGAAATCTCAATTTTCTCAACGATAGTGCCTGAAAAACAAGAGTCTTTGCTCAAATTCCATTTAAATTCACCAAATATTCCGAACACTCACTAATTACACTCCTCCAAACATGGTTTTCCGATAGCTCGCATCGAATTTTCATAATATTTCCGCACATGCGTTCTCTATACTACTGTCTAGATTGTTTTTGGTTCATTCGATTTTGATTCTGAAGTGAGAAATAGCAAATCTATTGAATCGTTTTCTATCTCAGAAATGTTTCTAGGTGTTGAAACATGTCCATGAAGTTGCATCGTTCGGAGATGGTAGTGTTGTTTACGCTTGGGTACTGTTTCATACCCGATTGACAGAAACCACAAGCAGAGGGGCAGTCCGCAGCTAAGATGTCTCTCCAGGCGACATCGTCACACATACAAGGTGGTACGCTAGCACAATTGATGCGAGTTACTGAAATATTCGGAGCTCATTCTGTAATTTCTTGTAAAAAGTCTGTATTTACTTTGTTGTCTCGTACCCAATTAGAAATAGCCGTTTATCATGCTCATGGTTCATTGCATTCTATAATTAATTTGTGACATGAGTAAGTAAAACTATGCTGCCAGAATCCTATAGAAACTGTGGATGCAAATGAATTGCCGGTGAACTATATTTACACAGACGATTTCACTTATAATTAATTTGTTACATAATATTACAAGGATATTCATGAAAAAGTGGGGGCCCAACGACTGTGAGATTTGTCTTCTGCTGTGCGCCCCTTAGACAACTACTCTCAAATGGAGCAGCTACTGTCACAAAAACCGAAAAATACTAATATACTTATATTAACATTGAATGAGTATAACTGTTTACAAACATACAAAAGTCGTAAAATATTTTTTTTCAAACCTGTAAACTAGAATATGCAAATAACCGAAAAATACTGATATAAACAAGTATAACTGTTCATTACAAACATACAAAAGTCGTAAAATATTTTCTCATACCTGTAACCTAGAATCTACAAGTCACAGCTGCGAAAGAGAGAACAACTGCTGAATAACATGGCAAACGTTATGGCACCCAGAATTGAAGTAATGACAAAAAATGCCAACCACTGTGCACAAAACCAGGAACTCTATAATTGACTACGTTGAGTTAACATCTGTGATTTGTAGATTCTAGTTTACAGGTTTGAGAAAATATTTTGCAACCTTTGTATGTTTGTAATGAACAGTTATACTTGAGGGGTCTATGGCTGTTGGTAACCGTTTCCCTTGGTTGTCTCTCTTAATTGGTGGTCACCAACCGCCGCACTATGGTCACCAACCGCCGCACTCGTTAATTGCAGGATTACCAACCGCCGCACTATGGTCACCAACCGCCGCACTTGTTAATTGCAGGATTACCAACCGCCGCACTATGGTCACCAACCGCCGCACTTGTTATAATTGCTGAGCAGTTTACTGCCACATCTATAGAATAAATGTAAAACATGAGAAAAATTCGGAGCAGCAGCGTTGATCTGAAGAGCGAATCTCACCCTAGCCTACAAACACAGCTGTTTGGGACTAGATGTACTCCCATACTTCTCTGGGCAACGCCTTATATGCATTCCTTCTAATACGAACTTCGAAAAAGAAAACGGGAAAATGCAAAAACTATAGTTCAATTGCGATAGTTCAATTCTGCTAAACTTGAATACTGGAATTCCTCTTAATACTTAATTGACTCTATAATCTCTAATGAGCGAAGAAAAACTGAAGTCTTCTGGTAACTTACATTTCACTTACATTACTTTATCTCGTATAACGATAGCAATTATAGTTTTTGATAGATTTAGGCCGAAAAGATGGTTGTATTGTTTATTTGACGTGACATCGCTGTCAAAATCGAAAAAAAGTGAGCGGTGATTATAGTTTACGTCTTTTCGGGTCGTTACTCAATTTCTTCTGGTAAACTAACCTTGATTGACATAAACTTCTTCAAAGGTGAATAAGTAAACTGCAAGCACACCAAAAATTGGATGCAATGAAAACTTTTATATAACCCAGGGTAACGTATATTGGCAGCAGCGCAATCGCTAAATGACTCTAAATGAAGTGAGCGTGTGTGAAACGTGCATTTTTGAAACTGAAAATCATGTCGTGTATCAGTGAAACAAATTCTGTTTAATCTGTCATCAAGTGTGGCGGTTGGTGACCATCGTTTAGCAAGCTTTTTCGATGACCTTTCTCAACTTGCGAAGTGCGGCGGTTGGTAACCGCTCAAAATACTGAGCCTGAGATGACCATTCATTTTCCCACGGCCTCTTTCGACGACCAGGTTACCAACAGCTGAGCTCCCATACTTGAGTATATCAGTATTTTTCGGTTATTTGCGTATTCTAGTTTACAGGTTTGAAAAAATATTTTACGACTTTTGTATGTTTGTAAACAGTTATACTCATTCAATATTGATATAAGTATATTAGTATTTTTCGGTTTTTGTAGCATTAGTTGCTCCATTTGAGAGTAGTTGTCTAAGGGGCGCACAGCAGAAGACAAATCTCACAGTCGTTGGGCCCCCACTTTTTCATGAATTTTTCTCTGTTTGTATACATGCCGTAGGTATGTGATTTGATATGTACGGTGCAGATGAAATTGTTTTCTTAATGAACCACTTGTCAAGTATTACCACCATTCGAAAAGAAATATGACGTCAACATTGCAGTTCTAAAAACTTACTTTATCTGCCCTTCAGAATCCCAGAATACGTCATGTTTGAATGAAGTTTCATCGTGAATTGACCATTTTAAAGCAACTTTCAGCATTCGAAAACATATTTCACGTCAATTTTTCTAAGAGTTGACGTCATCTGGCCTTCTGAATTCCAGAATAAGTCATATTTAGATAAAGTTTCATCGTTAATATACCATTTCAAGATATTTTCAGCATTTGAAAATATATGTGACGTCAACTTTGCACTTTTCAAAAATGACGTCATCTGGTCGCCAGAATCCCAGAATACGTCACTCTTAGATTGAGTTTCACCGTTAGTTGAACCTTTCTAAGATATTACCATCATTTGAAAATATATGTGACGTCAACTTTGCACTTTTCAAAAATGACGTCATCTGGTCTCCAGAATCCCAGAATAAAACAGCTTGGGATTGAGTAGAAATCCTATCATGACTCCAAACCTCAGCCAAATCGGTTTAGTTACGATCTAGATAGTATTGTGTAAACGCCGGAAGGAAGAACGGAAGGAAGGAAACACGACGGAAGTTGGCGCTCTGGATGAAGCGAAAACGTCATAACTTGGCTGAAACTCAACGGATTTCGTTCAAATTCGAACACAATTTGCAAATATGCTTCTTAACATGCCCGTATCATTAAAAGTTCTGTTTTGCGAATTTGAGCCTTTTATGAGAAAACAAAAAAAAACGGAGGCGCGCATTAGCCGGACCAAAGACAAATCTCGCACAGCGCTTCGCGCTGCGCGCGATTCGGTTTCGTTTCTGCGTGTTTTAATGTACATGTTGAACAATTCATCTCTAGATGATCTAGAGATGATGTCTGACCTATCCTAATCTATATAATGATCTGTATGTTTTCTGACGTGAGAACGGCATGAAAAGTTATGGATTATTGAATGACATTATTAAACGAGTTATTGAAAATATTCGAATGAGTTTACATTTAGCGTTCTCGCAGTTGTAATCCGCACTCTCGCAGCAGTATCCGCAGGTCTTGGCGCAGTTGGTCACCGCCAATTGTTTGACATTCTCGTCCGGTCCGTTCGTTCCCTGCATGTTACAAACGAGGTGGGTGGTATAAACTTGATTATTAAAGAGAAGAAGGTGGGACGTTTTGCCTCTACCGCAAACGCAACCACTTACAATCAAGATATCTTTCCCCTAAGCTCGAGAGCAGAGCCTAGAACAAAGTTTCATTTGGGGTAGACTCATTAGTATCGTGAACCAATGATAGCAAGCTGATAATCTGTTTTTCCAGGTCATCAAATGTCATGCTATCGGTTTGGTCAAACCCTTGTGGACAGCCTACGTTCAATTTGGTAGGCGGCGGGGTTTGGCGATCGGCCAGATTATCCGCGTATCTTTGATCTACCCACTCTCTTCTTTGCTGCCAAGTAATCGACACTCGCTCGCACCGCATCGCTCAGTCAATAGAGCTCTTTGCTGTCTTTTTTTTTTCGCGGAAATGGAGACTATACATTGGTGCAAGTTCTCATGTTGCGGATAGGGCGCAAACATTTCCTAAGTTGCGTGAAATGCTCCCACGCCAGATGATTTTTACCTCGAAGCAGGCAGCGGGTCTTTCCTCCGAGCCCCCAGCGGTGACGGTGGTACCATGGTAGACGGCATCACAAGCAGCATCCGCGAACTTGTTGGAGCACGCTGTCGCTGTTGTCGTGTACTGAAACATAACGACAAATCTTTCATTTTTCTGTCTTTGACAACAAACTAGTACTTTCAATTACAACCATCAGAATAAGGTAAATATACTTGGATATACATTACATGTTGTCAGATGTTTTTCTATTCAGAGGTTTCAGGTGTTCGTTTCATCCTTGGGATTCACAGAAATGCGCACCAGTGTTCTGTACTATTCGAATAATATCCTTGCGCGTTACTTGATCTTTCTCTTTAAAGAATCCGTTCCGCTATAATCTGAGTTTCACGAAAATTTTAAAAAGCTCAAAAAACATTTTTAATGTCTTCCCATAGACCATGGAAAAACTTTCTGACTGTAAACTTGTAAAATTTGCATAACATCAAGCACTTAAAAAGTGGACATGAACATTTTCACTGTGACGCAACTTGACTTTGTTCATTTACCTCCAGATTTATTTTCATTTCGTAGTCTCTAATTGTATTGTCATATATGATAGAGTGTTCTAAAAACATTTTTGTACTTCTATTGGCTATTTTTAGCATACCCAGTACGCAACTCCCCTATCGGTGTCATTACGTAAGCCGCTTTTCTGAGAGAAAGGAGCAAGATAAAGATATAGAAGTATATATTTTTGATCATGGTTTTTCATTTGCCACAAGGTCAGATTGTTAACTCATAAGTCAAAATTAGAGCGGGACGAATTCTTTAACATAGCAATATCAAACAAGAAGTCTTCTATAATGAAATGGAACAAAGATCAAACCCAAGGAGCTGTGATAACACCGTTTGTCACCCCTTCAAAACGATGTGAAATGAAAGAATATATATGTCAATATATAATGTTTTCAGAACCGGAACTATCCATCGGGTGAATATAAGATAGCCTATTAGATTAGAAGCGCAGTGTTCACCCAATGCAACGCGTGAATTCCACACTTTGTGCAGTATGATTATCTCTTGAACAGACATTTATAGTTGAAGCAACTTTATGTTCTGAAATCTGAATAAACACCCATACCTACAGTTTTATTTTCTCGTGACAATTGATAACAAAAACTAATCTTCATTCATAGTTATTGAAAGCAACTTTATGGTAGTTTCTACCATATGATGTTCAATATTCTATTCTATAAATTAGTAACTATTGTGTCAAATTAATTGTTACAAGAAACATTCTTTCACAATAAGGTTATGTTACTTCTGCAGCAGAGCGCTCGTTTTTTAGCTAAGTTTAGACAAGCGAGAAAATATGAAATTCGCTTTTTTTCTAAATACTAGATAAACTCTTCATTACAATTACAAAAGTTTACTCACAACTCCAGCCTTGGTGCAGTTCAAGTCAGTAATTGCCGCCACGGAGTAAAAGATAGCCGAAACGAGAATAAAGGTACGCATCTGAAATTTTAAGGGATGCAGAAAAGGAAGTTTATATGAAAGGGCTGCTCAAGAGAAGTTCATACATACAGTTTTCTATTCGAACCAACGAGCCTAATTTTCATACGGTGTAAATATTTAGTCCGTTTTGGCGCGCATAACATGTAGTTTAGTTACCCCGGGGAACCTAAACTAACTCTTCATTCTGCCCTACTTTAAATCATACTCCATGTTTTCATTCGTTTATTGGCACAAGTATATTGGAAAATGAATAAAAATTCATGAAAAAGTGGGGGCCCAACGACTGTGAGATTTGTCTTCTGCTGTGCGCCCCTTAGACAACTACTCTCAAATGGAACAGCTACTGCTACAAAAACCGAAAAATACTAAACTACTTAAGTGTAACTTCATTACAAACATACAAAAGTCGTAAAATATTTTCTCAACCCTTTAAACTAGAATCTGTAAATAACCGAAAAATACTAATATACTCAAGTATAAATGTTCATTACAAACATACAAAAGTCGTAAAATATTTTCTCAAACCTGTGAACTAGAATCTACAAGTCACAGCTGCGAAAGAGAGAACAACTTTTGAATAATATGACAAACGTTATAGCACCTAGAATTGAAGTAATGATCAAAAACACCAACCATTGTGCACAAAACCAGGAACTCTATAATTGACTACGTTGAGTTAACATCTGTGATTTGTAGATTCTAGTTTACAGGTTTGAGAAAATATTTTACGACTTTTGTATGTTTGTAATGAACATTTATACTTGAGTATATTAGTATTTTTCGGTTATTTACAGATTCTAGTTTAAAGGGTTGAGAAAATATTTTACGACTTTTGTATGTTTGTAATGAAGTTACACTTAAGTAGTTTAGTATTTTTCGGTTTTTGTAGCAGTAGCTGTTCCATTTGAGAGTAGTTGTCTAAGGGGCGCACAGCAGAAGACAAATTTCACAGTCGTTGGGCCCCCACTTTTTCATGAATTTTTCTCTTTTTGTTTACATGCCGTAGGTATGTAGAGAAGTGGTTTGATCTGTACGGTGCAGATAAAATTGTTTTCTTAATGAACCACTTGCCGAGTATTACTATCACTTGAGAAAAATATGACGTCAACATTGCAGTTCTAAAAACTTACTTTCTGCCCTCTGCCCTTCAGAATCCCAGAATACGTCATGTTTGAATGAAGTTTCATCGTAAATTGACCATTTCTAAGAAACTTTCAGCATTCGAAAACATATTTCACGTCAATTTTTTGAGAGTTTACGTCATCTGGCCTTCTGATTTCCAGAATAAGTCATATTTACATAAAGTTTTGTCGTTAATATACCATTTTTAAGATATTTTCAGCATTTGAAAATATATGCGACGTCAACTTTGCAGTTTTCAAAATCGACTTCATCTGGTCTCCAGAATCCCAGAATACATCACTCTCAGATTGAGTTTCACCGTTAATTGACCCTTTCTAAGATATTACCATCGTTTAAAAATATATGTGACGTCAACTTTGCACTTTTCAAAATCGACGTCATCTGGTCTCCAGAATCCCAGAATACATCACGCTCAGATTGAGTTTCACCGTTAATTGACCCTTTCTAAGATATTACCATCGTTTAAAAATATATGTGACGTCAACTTTGCACTTTTCAAAAATGACGTCATCTGGTCTCCAGAATCCCAGAATACATCACTCTCAGATTGAGTTTCACCGTTAATTGACCCTTTCTAAGATATTACCATCGTTTAAAAATATATGTGACGTCAACTTTGCACTTTTCAAAAATGACGTCATCTGGTCTCCAGAATCTCAGAATACGTCACTTTTAGATTGAGTTTCTCCGTTGATTGACCCTTTCTAAGATATTATCATCATTTGAAAATATATGTGACGTCAACTTTGCACTTTTCAAAAATGACGTCATCCGGTCTCCAGAATCCTGAAGGACGTCAGGAATAGAATACTTCATACTCAAATAAAAGTCACGATGGCATCATATTTCAATTTTCAAGCAAATCGGTAAATGTTACTCTAAGTTACAATACAGTTTGAGTTGTCGACCGGACAGAGAGAGTGAGAGAGCGTGCTAAATGGAGAGACGCAGACACGTTCCGAAAAATGTCTATAACTTTGAGTAAAACGATTTTTTCTTGAATTTTTTTTTGCTCCGCGAGTTGTTTGAGTAGGTATCACATGTCTTCCACAATTTTCAACGAATTCGGTTGAGTAGAAACTCTTGAACTGGGTTTACTTTTCTTGTCACAACCCACCCACACACACACACACACACCCACACACGACGGAAGTTGGCGCTCTTGATGAAGCGCATGAGGTCATAACTTGGCTCAAACTTAACCGATTCCGCTCAAATTTGAAACACGGTTAGGGAATTAGCTATAGAAAACAAGTACATCAATAAAAACTTTGTTATGCGAATTTCAGCTTTTTTGAGGAGAAACTAAAAAAACGGAAGCGCGCATTAGCCGGACCAAAGACAAATCTCGCACAGCGCTTCGCGCTGCGCGCGATACTTTTCCAGTGTATAAGTGTTCAAATTTCACGGCATAGTGACTATTTTTAGTAACTGTTTCAATATTAAGACACTGTTTTCTCGGTGTGTGGACACCAAATTGGAACTTGCAGGAAAATGAATAAAACAGAGCGAGCCAATACCTTTATACGTCTTTGTGGAAGTGAAGCGACATCAAGTATATCATTGAGGGTATTTACCAACATTGAGATTAGTGAGCATTCAATTAAAACTCAATAGAACGAGTTCAAAACTACCAAATTCTGCGCCTAATGATTGTTGTTGAGTAAATGAAGCTTTGATCCAATTCGATTGTATGTCCGAGCTTTTATACATTTTTTTACAGCATGTAAACTTTGGATGTCTATTTAGGCTCAGTTTTCAGTGAGCTATGTTTGATCAGGTTGACATTGTGGGCTGGGAACAGCAACTTCATCCAGGCCGAAGTTTAACGTACCATCATCTGCTGACAAACAAACAAAACGGTTTGCAACGTCTCTTTTCATTCCATTCGTTGCACAGGATAATATAGTTGTTTGCAGACAGTTGTTCAGAAAGCATCTTGCGCTCCGCGTGAATTGTGATTTGATTTGGCCAATGCGGTGCCGTTTTCTGCTTGCAGTTGACAAAACGCTTACTGTTGTTGTAAAGTTGAAACGGAGAACGTAGTAGAATCATGAATCAAAGATTCTGTGAATATTCGAGTAAAACCGTTCGATTATCTTCCGTGTTGTTGAAAAAAGTTCGCTCGTTCGCTCGTTATATCACAAAACATCACAGAAATCCCAAGAAAAAGTAATTAACATTTCGCTCAAGTTTTTCGATGTGCAGCAATAACCGCTGCATGAACCAACTTTGTAAATAAAATATGCTATAATGTTTTTTCTTATCACAATCCTTCACGTGAAACAGTTGGTATATTTGAATGTCTATATTTGGCTTCTTGCACCAAATCACTTTACTGGTTTTTCATTCATTTCATTTAAAAGTTCACAATACTTCTAATTTAATTGCATTTGCTGAGATGTTTTCTGTAGCAGAAGCCTTCTGCAAAATAGAGTAATACCAAAGTTGCACAATGCTCACAACGCACGCACTACACAAAAGTAAGAAACCCTATCGGAGTTTTATAGATGTCTTTTTGCTGTACCTCGCGCAAATCGAGGTATATAATACTCAGTGTGATTCCGTTATACTTAGTGTGATTCCGTTGGTCTTTGGTTGAGATTTATAAGTTATGTCGGATGCTTCTCACAGATTTCTTCGTACATTTTACACTATGCGAGCGCCTAGCAGGACGAGGAATTGACATCTATGCATTTACGTAAAGAGAGAAAAGCAGTCAAAGCAAAATTGTGTACGAGAGTTTGCTGTTATTAACAGATGAAGAGTTGTTCAAGGTAAAATCAAACTTGACTGCCCTCTGACAAACTTCAAAAACTTCAAAACTCTGTCTCAAAAACTCAACATTTCCAACACAGTTATATGAATGTGCTCAGTGAAAGATGAAATCGTCTCGACCCTTATTCAAGACGATTTTAAGTTTTTCTCAGAGGATTGGGTCACTTCAGAAAACAAACTTAGTTCAGAATTTCACACAAATGTCAAATCTTGAAAGCAAGTAATAAGGTATATCGGTATTTTCAATTCCCCTGTGATCCATTCGGAGTATCATTCACGCCAAACTCAGCATGTATGATAAACTGAAGTTTTTCTTAACTTATTTTCGAGAATAGTTACGTGTTAAGGCGGAAAAGAACAAAGACAACAAATGGGGTTTTCTTTCCAAGGGCGGCACAAAGATAATATTATTTAGGGTATTTACAATAATATCCCATTGTCTCAAATTCTTAAATGTGCAGAAGACTGTTTAATCCGAGAATAATTCTTGAAGGGTTGTTTCGTTTTTAGCAATCTCCCAACGTACCAATTAATATAAATGAAGGTTTTGTGAGATTGAATTCCAAAACTGCAGGAACTGCCTTAGTGTTTTCAGTTCAACTGTGTTGGTTTTCTACTTTGGAACATTACTAACAATCGTCAGTTTGCAAACTACGAAAATGCGATTAGTTATGACTTGTTCTTTGCAGCAAGGCATAAGCCATACGAAATTCAAAATGTCATCAGATTTATTTATTTCCAAGTAACTGCTGACTGGTCATATCAACAGCGAAAACAAACAAATTGACGATTTGAAATGAACATATGATATCTCTAATTTGCCTCTGCTCTGTGTTTTATTTTGTTGATTAGTTCCGATACTCATGTGAAATTATAAAAACTGTGAGAATGTTCTCGTTTCGAATTTTCTAGCAAAGACTGCATGCGATGGGGCAGTATTGCTTTCTCTGGGCGGCAGTGTAGAAAGTGTTGGTACAGAATCCCTTGGCAACCCAGCTGGTGCAACTGGAAACAAAGCTTTTTCATCAAAATTTATCTTTATAATTGAACAAATATCAATTAAACACACTGAAAACCTATAACCGTTATAAATTATCACATGTGTTCAGCACAGCTGAATCAACGTACTCACCACAGTTTTACAGGTAATTAAAATAGATTCAAAAGCTAGAGCATAGCATGATCTACCTATTATTATAACCTTCATAATGAAAATAAAGATAAATAAGTGGGACACCAAAATTACCTCGGGTTGTCGGACAGTCCAGTGCAAGAGGTTCCTGTACCAGTTGCTGAAATAGTTATTATGAATATCAATAACAAATAAGCACCAATCAGTCAGAATATAACTTGAGCATACCTACAGTCAAACAGTCGTACAGTACAGGTACCAAGACATTTTCCACCGTTCATCGAGTTTCGACTCGTCGATTGTCTTGACCTACCTGTTTCCATCCTAACACAACGTATTCATACCCTTCCGGTGAACTCTTATACTAGAAGTCAATGGAATAGTCACGTAAAATCAGCATTCTAGTGAAGCATCGTGCATTTGTCATTGCACATTTCTGAGGTATTCTGTGCTTAACATGTTTCACGTGAATATGAAATTGACTAACAGTATAGTAAGTTCTTTCAAACCCGTCGTGACTGGCACGGATCGTACTGTAATAACCTTCACAGGTTATTTTGAACATTTACCCTTCGCGCTACGAACTGTGACACCTTCTCGCTCGAACAGTGCATAAAGCGTGAAGTTGAGAAAAGATCATTTGATTTTGTGTGAAGTACAGGAATTTATTTGATGAATATTGAATATTTAGTCTACCTGCAGTTGTGGTGACGCTATCGCACAGTCCACATGTTCGTTTGCAGTTGGTCTGGAACACAATCATTATCATTATGGAACGGAGAATCCTCAATTTCGATTCATTCTGGATTTTTTTCAGCTCAGAGAATGAGATATTTCCAACAGTGAAAGCAATTGAAGTGATTCAACTAACAACCATGCAATCTATGTATTTACGTTCATCAGGCCTATAGTCACGTGCCAAGTTCTGTCGAGTACATTAAGACACTTCAAACTGGTAACAGTCATAGGAATAGATTCCCCCATCCCCAAACTCAGAATTGAAATCGTCCAACACACATCGTGTGATTTTCCAAATGTGGCAAAAATACTACTGTAGCAAACGTACTGCTACGAAGGATTCCAACCCAATTGTGACACAGATTGATGGATTCTTGCTGCAGTCTGGTGCGACGTCAACACATCCTCCTAAAATGGAACTATTTCATAGTCCTCAACCTAATACTGATATACAATAGAACAATGGTGTTCACATCAATTTGTCGTGCAACTAGTATTACCATGTCAATAGGTTTCTATTGTTTTTGTTCTCGCGAGTTTATTCCTTAAACAATCTGTGATTGAGCAGTTCACGGCGACCATTTGCGAGACCATGCAAGTTATGTCGTCCGCGAATGTGGAAAGTCACGTGTTAAAAAATAGTGGTTGTATTTCTCTCGTAGATATTGAATAGAATAAATAAATGGTTGATCATGGTTCAACATACCCAATTGACAGAAACCGCAAGAGGCTGGGCAGTCAGCAGCAATGATGTCTCTCCAGGTAGCACTGTTACACATACTAGTAGTTACGGTAGCACAATTAATGCGGGGGACTGAAATAGGAATATTCGTTCTTGTTTCTCATAAGTGTCAGTTATGTTAACATCTAACTTCTACACACATTGCTGTTTGTTCTTGTTATATTCTCGCTAAGTAGAACGAATTTTCAGGAAAACTTTAAAACTTTTCATAAAAGTTGCGTCAGACCTCGAAGAAGTCCAAAAAGACTACATGAGCGGTTATTGTAACTCGTGATACATATATTCGAGTATACGTTTACCGCTGATTGGGTTTTTGTACTAATTCTCAGGCTTGTACATCAAATCTATATAATATATTGTAAAATCATTTACATTGTGCGTCATCGCAGTCGTACTCGGCACTCTCGCAACAATATCCGCAAGTCTTGGCGCAGTTGGTTTTGGCCATTTCCTTTACATCCTCATCGGGTCCGTTCGTTCCCTGCAAAAATAATATTTTTTCCATAATCTCTCGAACCAATGTTCGAGCTTTGAAATGGTGGCGAAATTTAGAGTTACGTATATTTGTAGCGCTGTACAGTCCACACTCTCTAATGAACTATCTCAGTCGTCTGAAAGGACAAAAATGTTTTTCCCATTCTTATATTGGATGCTTTAGAATATACACTCAACATAGTTACACCTGGAATAGAAGTAAAACCGAGCTTTCATCTGAACTCTTCTCATTTCAGGTATTGGGTCTTTAGCTTGCCTCAATAACTTTTTCGAGAACGTATCAAGTTTAGCTGAACAATATAAAATAGTTCATAAAGAGATGCGATCAGTCGAAAAAGTCTCAAGATTGTATTTTTAGCAAGGAATGTTAGGTTTACTGTTTGTGTTTCATCTTATGGGATTAAATAGACTGTACATTAAAGCAGGCCGCCGGTCTCTCGTCGCTACCACCAGGGGTGACGGTGGAAGAAGGATAGACGATGGCACAAGAAGCATCCGAGAACGCGTTCGAGCACACTGTCGCTGTGGTTGAGTACTGAAACATGTAAGCGATTATTGATATTTACTGGTTTGGGACATAAAACGTGTTTATAAGTGTGGTGAGTGTGTATTGTTTCTGATGGTAGTTCGTGAGAATGTTACTAAATATTTCTCTTATATCTAACATACACGTTATTTAGAATAGAGTGGTTATTTTGATAGGTGAAGTCCTCCATCTGTTCACGAGAACTGCTACGTTTCTCAGAATGGACAACGTTTATGTTTACATGTGAAGTATTTTGTCTAATATTGAAGAATTACATTCAGACAATCAACACGTTTTCCAAATTCATGTCTGTATTCCAACTGAGAAAGTGTACTCACAACACCAGCGGTGGTGCAATTCATGTCAGTAATTGCTGCCACGGAGCCAAGAAGAGCAGCCAACAGGAAACAGATTTGCATTCTGCTGAAAGATATAAGAGGCGTCCATTTAAATAGTTTTTCAAAATTCAAATATTATGCCAATCTGATCATTTTTTCGTGGAGCATGTTTCCATCAAATTTCGCACAATTCTGACCACATCTTCAGTTTCTAGTCAGAAAACTTACTGACAACTGTCAGAAGTGAAAACGGGCTTTTTGACGACGGTCAATTAATATTCTGGTTTTTTTGGCATTCGTCAATGAATTGCCTCGTTCATTCTGTGTAATTCTGACCACTGTCAGAATGTTTGCGGGATCGAACCTGCGGGCGCCAGGGCAAAAGGCAGACACACTGCCACTGCGCTACCGGGCCAGTAGTTAGGGCATCGACTGTCGCGGATATAACATGCGCCAGCCAAATCGTACTGATCGCTCATATAACGAGACAGATTTGAATAATGAAAACTAATGAGATCGATGAATTAAATAAGTAACCGGGTTTATTTGGTACCCTTACCAGTTTTTAGTAAACTAATCTGTAGGTTACCTCAGTAGGTAACCGCGTGGTAACCTGAAATGAGAAATCGGATACCTGTTAGTTTTTCATTGTGGTTTTACCGTTTATTTGTACAGTAACCAAAATAAAGTTTCGGGTTACCAACCGGTTACCTATGTGGTAACCTGAAATATTACCAAAAACCGGTAAAGTTATCAAGAAACCCGGTTACTTATGAAATTGACCAATAAAAACGAAATGAACTTTTTTAAATTAATTTTCTCGACATTAAAAAGAAGTCCGCGAGGGTCTGGGGGGCACCCCCAGCTAACGTGGCCCGCGGCTTAACGCGCTCCCGGCATGACTCACAGAAACTCGCGCACCTACTCAGTAGCCGCTGTAGCGTAGTGGTTAGCGCCTGCGCTTTTGAACTGACGGGGTCAGGTTCGATTCCCGGCTGAGACAGGTGGTTTGCAAATACAGTTTTGACAGTGGTCAGTTTCAGTATGCAAGTAACTGACGATTGTCAAAAGTAATGTGTAAAATAATGACCGTTGTCAGACTTCAAGAAAATAATTGACCCTCGTCATTTATTTGGACAATAAAGTCTGCGAAACGGAACCAGAAAGCGACCATATTCTAAGTTTCTCGGCAATAAATAAAAAATTGACCAGATTTGCATAATATTTGTTTTTTGAAAAACTATTTAAATGGATGCCTCTTATATATAGTTCCACTTTCCAGGATTTAACGAGCTCGTCATTCAGTTGGAAGACAAATCGCGCTCTAACATTCTTCTCAGTAGTTGTAGGAAAAAAAATATAGCTTTCATCATGGGAGAATCGCATAAAATGATTGCAAGCACCCGTAATGAACTAGATTATGACTGTAATGTAGGAAAACGAATTGTATCGCTCTCAGGCGCAAGCTATGAAATTGAAGGTAATAATTTTCAAAGATGCAGGAGTTAGAGGATTTCCTATATTAAATATACAACATTTTTTATAGGCTTGAAAGCTGAAAACTCTCAAAGAATATAAACAGCTAATGAAATGCTGTGTGATTCAATCACAGGCTCGAGCTTTTATATATCTTTTGAAGACTAAGTGCAAATTGTGGAAGTTTATTCAGGCTTTTTTGCCCACAATTTGTGTTTAATCAGGTTGTCAGTGTGGGCAGGAAACAATACCAGGTTCAATCCTGATGTTTAGTGTGTCATTATCCGCTAATTCTTCGCGAACAAAAGCAGTGTTCAGCAACATTTTGTACTTTTTAACACTTTTCGGCAACGCTCAAAGCGTTCTCACAGTTCGTCATGAATTCTCTCTATGAAATGTTGAAAATCAATTAAAGTGACAGCGCTAGTAGTGTTAGTGAAATGGAGGATTGCTTTCAAGAACAAAACGAGTTGTTCGTTGACTGAGCCGCTAGGCTGGATGAGGAGGTGTTACATGAAACACCCATCATTCAGACAAAGAGGGAGATTCGTGTAAGGCGAGAACGCTCAGAAACAAGGACTCTCGACAGATTGAATCGTCAGATGTTGTTTGTTTCTGTCATCGCCATATTTCCAATTATCTATCTTTCATCAAGTTACCAAATGAAGTGAGTGCGCCGTGGTTGGTGCAGATGGCTCTGCGTCAACATCGTGTTTATTTTGATGTTTATGTTGTCTTCCCTACAAAAACTTAGCTTATTCTCGTTCAGTTTGCTTATCAAGAATAGGTCGAACATCATGTGAAATCTTGAGTTACTAAGTCGGAACTAGCACAAGTTCCAAGTTTCACATATTGGTTGTGAGATGAAGATGGCTTATTCATGACCCAATGAACGTGAGTCTTCCATTTTTGGAGAAGGTGTCAACTCTTTGCTCGTTTTTGAATTTTGGAGGAGCTGATTTTCAGGTCTTTACAGAAAACTATGGTTTTGTGATTTTGAAGAGTCCCGGAAGTTTGTAATGGGAACATAACTACAAATTTATTGTAAGGCGTACAGAAATAACAGGTGTTTGATGATATCACGTCCAACTGGTTCTGAAAGTGACTTCAGACTATTTGGTAATAAAAGTGTGTACAACCAAATTTTAAGACGATTTCAGGGTAATTGGTTCATACTAAACCGCATCAGCAACACATCCGTTCCACGAGCAACCGGGACCATCATGTTGGTGGTCGGAAAAGCCATCATCTTGGTTGTTGTTAAAATAATCTTGGTTGTTGTAGAACCCATCAGAGATATGTTGGCCAGTGTGCGGGTTATAGCCACCGTTATTCGCAAACGGACTGCCGCCGTTAGGTCCGACTGGGCCACCAGAGGGGTTAGCACGTTGCATTTCTTGACGCTCTTCGAAGGTGAGATAACCTAGAACAAATTGAGCTGAGAGAATAAAACTTGCGGAGGAATCATCACATGTTTTAGCCACAATTGTAATCGCGGTGTCTTCGAATGTACACAATATAATATCCCTTGAAATACGAATGAGAACAATCCAGAACTGAACTTATTTTGCCTTCTTTTACCCCTACTGTTACTGCAGAATACACTGTAATGTCAGTCATATAATTTAAGCAGAACGCCGGAAATTATACTGCTCACATTTCCCAACTGGACACGTTGGCAGCGTACCAAAAACTTTGGAAAACTGTTATTTAGAGAAAACATATATTCTACCGAAAGTTTTTTTTGAATACGAACTAGAACTAAGAGGAAGAACCCGTCCCATGAATTTCTATTATTTTTAAGTATTTCAACATGTTCAAAAACTGCCACGAAAATTTATTGGCAAGCTGCCGAAGTCCAGTTGGGAAATGTGCGAACTATATTAGGAGCATAGTTGATTCAGTGTTGATCTTTCAAATAAGTTGGCATGAGCAACATTGACCCAGAAACACGAACCAACCTTGCGAGATTGTAATCAGACTAAAAAGGAGAGTGGCGAAGGAAACGTTATAGATATTCATTGTGTATTGAGCACGAACTCTCATCATTTTCTCTTCTTTTATATGCCACAATTGTTGTGCAATCAGAGTAAAAAACATGAAATTCAGGTTCTCAGCCACTTCAATTCAATAGGAAAACACAATGTAACGAAAAGCTCTACAAATCACCATAGCAAAGAAGAAATCAGAAAAAATCAATAAAACATATTAATGTACATTAATTATAACTCATCCGTTGACTTGTGTGGTTCTCAATGTTCTGTTACCTCCATATTTTCAAGTTGAAATGTATGAAGCTTATAATCTTTTTCTCGTGGATAGAAAGTTGAAACACACATAAAACAACAAGCTCTACGAAAACATAGTCGGGAGTTCAAACTTTGATATTTTATAGAAATGAGAAGAACAGTACTGGTTTGTCCAATGGTAGTTGAGTGAATCTTCAATCAAGCTGAAAAATGAGGCAGTGTATTCTTACTTGGGTGGGGTGAATCATGTAACGGGAGACAAGAAAGGTGGAGGATACTGTGAAAAGATGGCGTCCTGATTATTTATCTGACGTTCTATTCTAGGTAGTTTGCTCTGTTTTCACGCACTTCTGGTTCAGAGATACTTATGTACATGACCACCAACCACGGTCACGTTCAAAACGCGATTAAAGGAGACCGGAGAGCAACATGGCTTCTCGTAAAGCTGCTGTATCCTACTTTTGATTGGACGCGTTGCGTGTCGCCCGACATTGTCATGTGAATGTCACGTGGACTGATCAAACTAATATACCAGTTATTTGTGCTCTCTGATCTCAATACAGTTAAAAGCAGCCCGGAACAAAACCTCTGCTCAAGTTGTGTTCCGGTTTCCTTTAAAGGACGCCAGACACCAATATGGAGTGATCGAGTTCTGACCCGCGGGGAATCAAGTGCTGTCCCAGGGACATTTTGTACAACCGTCTAACTTCTCCTCATTTGCGTTATGTCTCGTCGCTTCCATTCTCGACAGTAATGCATTATTCCACCTCAATAAAACTGTAACTTTTTGTAAATGATTAAATTTCCACCATTTTCATATAAAACGTTTTTCTCAACACCTAAAGTTGATCAGAATCATATAAATTTCTTTATTGGTGTCCTATCTTCTTTAAACTTGTTTCAATCATTGAAACAACATGCACAAAAAAACAACGGAAAACCATTGGAGCATACCATGACCTCTCCATTGTTGCTTACTACTGAGTTGTTGATTTCAACTTGTACGTAGATTAAAACCCTATTGAAACAAGAAAATAAGTTTGTTTGCGTTTCAACGTCTTCAAGCATCGCGAAACATGGGTGTACCAATCCTACATCGTATTTATGTCTATGTACGATTCAAACAACTTTCTTGTGTCCGTTTCCAAAAACATTGAGAAGAACAACACCATGAAACAAGTTTTGTTGGTTGGGCATTCGCTAAAGTCATGAATTGATCATTTTGTTTACATTTCTGTCATACCCCAACCGCACATATATGCTTTGATTTAATGACACCACTGCGTATTGTCTTATTCTTCTTCAGCAATTAGCATATTTGCACATAAAGAGAATAAACATTTCATCGAATCGGTTTATTCCCATTTTACCGCTGACTGGTCAGATCAACAGCGAAAACAAACAAATTGACGATTTAAAATGAGTATATGATATCTCTGATTTGCCTCTGCTTTGCGTATTAGTTCCGATACTCGTGTTTAGTGAATATAACTGTGAAAATTGTTGTTACGAGTTTTCTAGCAAAGACTGCACGCGATGGGGCAGTATTGCTTTCTCTGGGCGGCAGTGTAGAAAGTGTTGGTACAGAATCCCTTGGCAACCCAGCTGGTGCAACTGAAAACAAAGCTTTGATTTTGGGACATAATCTCTGGAATTGAACAAACATCAGTCAAAAACACAGCAGAATAAATCATTTAATCAATGTTACAGTTAACTACTTAGTTTGCCAGGTATGTCTTTACTGCTTCATTTTGAGACTAGTAAACAGACCCCCTGTCATTAAAATCCTCAATAGGAATGTAAAGATAAACAAATGTAAAAGTATAATCACCTCGGGTTGTCAGAGAGTCCTGTGCAAGAAGTTCCACTTCCTGTACCAGTTCCTGGAATAGTTACCGTGAACATCAGTAGCAAACAAACTACTAGATGTAGACTGTTAGACACATTCAGTCCCGTGAAACGTGTAAGCTTGCAAACGTGTAATGATGAGATATCTGACTGCCAACGTTTGTTCATTTTTCACGTGGGGTTCCATTTACTTCATGTCTGGTTCACATTTCATTTTCATTGTCAAGAGTCGTATGTCGTAGATCGCAATGAAATTGTTATATTTTATTCTGTACAAGTACAGTATACCTGCAGTTGTGACGCTGTCGCACAGTCCACATGTTCGTTTGCAGTTGGTCTGAAACACAATCATTTCAATCTTTGTAATAGCAGACTTATTATACTATTTTGATATTGTTTAACTAGCGCTTATATATTCAGTTTGTCGAGGGAAGTCTCTGACTGATTCTGATCAAACTACTATTTTGAATTGTTGTGTGAGAGTCGTAAAACCATTGTCTTCTGTCGAGAGTCATAGTTCTCAAGCTCAAACATTAGTGAACATACAGATACAAAGGATTCCAATCCAATTGTGACACAGATGGAAGGATTCTTGCTGCAGTCAGGTGCGACGTCGATACATCCTCCTGAAATGGATTTTATACTCCGTGATGATAGTGTACGAAAGGAAATATTGTTTGCTTACTTAAAGGAGGGCAGAATGGAAGGCTAGTTTAGGTGCCCCGGGGTACCTAAACATTACGTTGCGCGCGCTAAAACAGCACGAAACATGTGAACCGTATGCAAAGTAAGTTCGTTAGTTTGAAATAAAATGTGTATATATCGGTTTCTCTTAAGCAGGTCTTTCATATTAACTTTCCTTTCTGTCCCCCTTTAAAGCTTAGAATTTACCAATATACGTTTATTGGACTATCAGTTGGGTCCCATGTAGCAAGACAGGCGGCGTAGCAAACCCCACAAAAGTTCATGAGATCACCTCATGAGCTATTAGCACGAGCCTCTCATGAGATTCTATTGATTGGTATGCTACAACATTGAGAGTTCACGAGTAGCTCATGAGGTAGCTCATGAGAAACTCATATGAGCTTCTCATGGGGTTGGACGGTTTGCTACGCCGCCTGGTCCGTGCGGGGCTTGAACACCTGGAGGGCAGACCGCTGGGAACCTTGGTTTCCGGTCCTGCTGCCGCTCTGTGCGTACTCCTCCCTGGCGTATCCGGCTCCGGACGAAGTTCCGGCTCCCATGTATCCACTTCCGTAGCCACCAGCTCCCATGTAGCACGACTTATCTCCCATCTTCGATTGTTTATGAATAATATTCACGCATTTGGCTCAATGGCTTCTCATATAATTTAGTTATAATATGCTTTCAAGACTAATGGAGAGATTCCTCGTAGAATTTTCTACCACATAAGAGTTTCTGTTGCTAGAAACTTTTAAGAAAAGTTTTCAAAAGTCATATTACGTTTCTTCACGAACGGAGTAGTGATTCTTACCCAATTGACAGAAACCGCAAGCAGAGGGGCAGTCAGCAGCGATGATGTCTCTCCAGGTAGCATCGTTACACATACGAGTTGTTACGGTAGCACAGTTGATGCGGGGGACTGAAATACCCATTATTAGTTTGGGGGAACAGTTTCGATATAATCTTTAAACATCGCACATTGTAGACAATAACGCAGGGAGAATGTGCTTAGAGAATTGGAAAGAAAATTTCGAAATTCAAGACTTGATTGAATTGAATTAGTCTTTAGAAATATGAAAAGAATAAAAAATGTTTTGAGATTTTCAAAAAAGGATTGGACATGGAATGAAATTCAATGTTTCGAGTGTTTGGTTAACCACTTTATAAAATATAAAACCACTCACATTTCGCGTCATCGCAGTCGTAATCCGCACTCTCGCAGCAGTATCCGCAGGTTTTGGCGCAGTTGGTTTTTGCCATTTCCTTCACATCCTCATCGGGTCCGTTCGTTCCCTAAACATATGGTGTTTCTCAGTGTTGTCAACTGCTTTTGCAACAACTTTTATATGTATTTATAAGGTGAATGCCAGTGGCATTCAGAAAATTACGAGTTGGAAAGGTAATTATTGGTGTGTAAATGGGTGGAAATAGAAAAGTCACACTGGCACCTTCAAATGGTACAGAAGGTGCGTGATTCGTTCATAATTTAGTTTCAACGTTATTACTTTATAGTAAATCTGAAAATCTATTTCTCGTTTTTTTCAATGTTTGTTAGGAACATTTTGACCTAATGTATTTTTTTTTCATGAGACGTGTTTAGTATGCATTGTGAATGTGCAACTTGATGAACACTCTCTATTTAGCAGAATTTCTCATAGATTCCCTTACTACTTTAGTACAAAATCACTAGTGGCTCATACCATGTTTTCCGGTCGCGGTGAACATCTTATAAGATTATGTTGCTCTAGAATATTCTCACATTGAAGCAGGCGGCGGGTCTCTCGTCGCTACCACCAGGGGCAACGAGGGAATCAGGATAGACGATGGCACAAGCAGCGTCCGCGAACGCGTTGGAGCACACTGTCGCTGTTGTCGAGTACTAAAACAGTAAAACAGTACAATACGTGTGCTAACAACAAAATGACCAGTTTAGTTGCTGTACCTGATCTCGTGAACTTTTTTATGCCTCCACAGATCTCAGCACGATTCAAGAATTTGATGAGCATTACAAATCTACTGTGGCCTTGTACATGAGTTAGAGAACGCGTGGCAAATCAGCGCGTGACGTTTTCCATCTCGTGTAGTATCAAGCTTTCCTACAACAATAACTATTATCCAATTATTAAGTTCAACTATCGCAACACAAGAGGAATATACTGGATCAGTCGCTCACTCCTCCATTTCAGTTTAGCTCACATCTAGTCTCTCAACGAAAAAAACGGTTTGGTGTCAGAGTTTCAGTGTTGAATTAGTAAGAGTTCTAAATTTTGTGGAAAAAAAAATTATATTTTACATTCTGTACGTGAACCTTGTGTCACCTTATCTAAAAAGTCTATTTTGGTTTTTTTTTTAAAGTAGTTTAACGAACAAAAACCGATGGAAGTCAATTTCCTTTTCAGTAGGATGATAGATGTTCATCGGAAAAAGTACTCACCACGCCAGCGGTGGTGCAGTTCATGTCAGTAATTGCCGCCACGGAGCCAAGAAGAGCCGCAACCAGAACAAAGGTACGCATGTTACTGAAACAAACTTTACCTCGTATATTAGTTTGATCAGTCCACGTGACATTCACATGACAATGCCGCACGACACGCAACGCGCCCAATCAAAAGTAGGATACAGCGACTTTACGAGAAACCATGTTGCTCTCCGGTCTCCTTTAATGTAAGATCTATAGGAATAATCTTTCCAGTGTTTAGGTCGCACGAGTGAACGCTGAACATTCCATACAGTACCGTTTTAGTGTTGATAAACATTCATTCACGTGCTACTAGCCTCCTAGTGAACATGTAAAGTTTAAAGAACCCTACTGTAGTTACAACATCAACTAGGAATGAGGGAGCTCACACTTTGATACATTTCTGTGTAGCGAGTGCAACTATAGCGTCAGGGGTGGTTTTCAAATAGGATATTTTTTCATAATGGCAAACATTTATTTGAAACTAAGTTTAATGAAGTTGAGATATAGAAGTTCTACGCTGATTGAGAACCCCAGAGTGACTGTGAAAATAATGAAACGTTGATTGAATTCGATAACCCGTTCGAGCTTTTATACACTTTTTTGAAGGCCACGTATAAACTTTGAAAGTTTATTTAGGCTCCATTTGGAGTGAGCTATGTTTGATCAGGTTGACAACGTGGGCTGGAAACAATATGCCATAGTTTAGTCGAGGTTTTCATGTTTAATGTGCCGTCATGAGATCAAGGCTCGTTAGCAAACAATACAGTTTGCAACGTGTCGTTTGACTATGTTCTCTGCAAATCGCGCGGAGCGCGAAGCGCTCTGCGTGAGTTTGTCTTTGGTTTGGCCATTGCGGACTGATTTTGTTTCCTCAAATTGATAAAAAGCCTCAACTATAATCTTTGTTTCGAAAACTAAGGATAGAGAGAGTTTGAGAATCACATTTAGGGGAGTGTGTAACAATTTGAGCTAAATCGGATGACTGACCAGAGTTATGGTTTCGTGTCGTTGTTGAAAAGTTCCGCCGTAATGTGTCCCTACTCCCTACTCCCTCACGGAAATCAGTCCGGTTTGTATTGGAACAACTACTGGACGGATTCGGCTGAAATTTGAAACTTAGAATCTAGAGCAAAATTTATTGACGCGCGCCAAATATGAGAACCATATCTTCTCATTGGCGCCAGGCGCGGGCGCCAATAGGCGCCAAAAACGGCAAAACACTAATTGTAGGGAATTACAATGTCTCAAATTGATAGAACCTAAACAGTTCGGTGTAGAATGTGTATTTTCTCATACGGAACTAAAACGTTTTATCTCGCGCACGAACCAGGCGCCAGATGGCGCCAAAACTCCAAGACACGTTATTGTCAACGGAATCGTTTGAAACTTGATACAGTTTATAGTGATCACATGGTTAAGTAAAATTTATCTGTCAAAAACTAAAAATTTGGCGTTGGCGCCAAATTGCGCCAGAACACAGGAACGGAAATTCTCAACATAAATGTTTGGAATTTTGTCATTTGGATGATGATCACAGTACAACTACGTTAGTATCTCGAAAACTTCAAATTTATCAGAAGCGTTAGTCGCTTGCGCCAATTAGCGTCAACATTCTTCTTCTTGTGCCATGGATAGTTGTAAGAGTACAACTAGCAAAAAGAGAACAATTAGTAAAAAGTGGGGGAACCAAAAAATGTGTGAGTTGTGTTTGGTTTGACCTCTATATCAGCAAAAAGTGAACAATACCAATGTTGCACAGTGGTTCACGAAGCCCGCATAACATTTCAGAAATTGCCGAAGGGTATTTCATGTGTACTTCAATGACATGCGTGCGTTGTGAACCACTGTGCAACATTGGTATTGTTCTATTTTTGCAGAATACTACTGCTACAGTATCACAGCAATTCGTATCGTTCACTTTTTGCTGATTTAGAGGTCAAACCAAACACAACTCACACATTTGTTGGTTCCCCCACTTTTTACTAATAATTATTCATTTGCCTGCAGATAGTTTTTCGAATAATTCATTCTTTGGCTTCTACAAAAACAATATATGACGCTTATTACGGTGGAGACTTGTACGTGAACTGAAATAAGCGTAATTCAGATTCCTGTACATTACAACGAACACAACAAATAGTTGTATATTATGTTTACATGTTGTGTTGTAGCTTGAAAATTGTGATGAGAATCCGCCTATAGAGAGTGACTAGTTTGTAATAGGTAGTTGTTTACCTGTACACATCATAATTTATGAAATGCAACCAAAACCCCACGGGATCAAACTATCACCACAGCTGGACACAGGAATGGCTTGCAACAGAGAAAACTAACTATATATGTGTAGTTTATAGTCATACTACATGTACTGTATAGTAATACCCGATATATGTACTTTATACTTACACACTCCAATCCAACAGTGGCGATTCGGTGACGACTATCGAGAATATTTATGAGCGGTATCATTGATGAACTCACCTCAACAATGAAAACATGCTGCGTCACGCACAACAGAGAAAGTCGCGAATATACTTTTTTTCTACGATTCATCCATAATATTCTCTTGTCACTCATACGTACCCACCAGAAAATCAAACATTGAACGAATATTCATTTTGAGACAGGGTTATCTGAGAGGTTTATCTGTTTTCTCCTGCAATTTGATTTCCCACTGATTCTTCAATGATTCGAAATACTGTTGACTGTCGTTCAAGGAAGCCTCTGTGCCCACTCTTTTCCTGAACAGTTTGCCTGAAATTATATTTTAAAACTTTGAAAATTTGATTCTATTAATCATCCACAATATATTTTATCTCTTACATAGAAAGTTTACTGTCGAGTGAAAAATCTCTGGTTGAAACTCCTTTGATTTGAAGAAGACTGAAGACTAATGCACAAAAAGCATCAGTACCAATTGTAAATGAGTTTGATTATTCTCGAATATGTTCCATCTGATCTACCTAATATAGGTATCCCCTTCCCAGCTCCCTTCTGAAACCTTCCACTAATCCATGAAACGATGGGCAGAAGGAAAATATACCTGCAAAATAGCCAAACATAAAATAAACAAGGAGTTTATGTTCGCATATTTAACAGCAAAATCAACTTCTGAATTTATTGTTTCTCAGTGTGGGGTATGAAGTTTTTTAGTCTATTCCGGAATTTCGAAACACGTTCATGACAATATGTGAAAATCCTGTGATAACGTGCATTTTCTCAATGTACAAAGGTAAGTACGTTTGTAAATTTCTGAAATTCTTTGGAAAGGATCGGAGCATTTGGGTCATACACATTTTTAAGTATGAGATTCATGTTTTTGAAATGTTAATGAATGAGGTAATATAATGGTTGACGACAATTCTACACAATCGAAAAACGTCATCTGACTCACACATTTGTGAGAATATTGAAAGTTAAGTCGGCACTCTGTCGTACAACAAAATCGTTCGTTTCGATATTGAAAATTATGAAGCATGATATGGTCGGAAGGTGCAATACGGCAAATCCCACCAGTATATCCCGGACCAGCTAAAACGTATGACACTGGCACATTTTTGTGTTATGTTGTTTTCAGCGGTAAAGCTGCAACTCTGGTGAGAAAGTCGATTTTCGGACCTTCTTACAGTCAGATTGTGAGTCTTGAAAAAGAAAAGCTTACACGCGACCGTTTAAACATTTGGTATTAGCTGTCCGCCAAATCTTGGAGCAAAAGTGGGAAAATATAAACATTAACTGAACCAAAAAAAACATTAAGGTATGTAAAACTACACCCAATTCAATAGAAAGATTTTACCTTTTTTAACTTATGAAATGTTGATAGCAAAAAAGCTTATAAAAACAATGATTATTCCAATCTTACTCTAACTACTCACCACCATTGTTCTTATGTTTTCATTAAGTTGAAAGCGCAGGCTCAGTGTGTAACGGGTGGGCCGCTCCTGCTGAGTGAGATGGTCTAACATCCTCTTGTTTCGTTGGTAGATGAACAAGAACAACTGTAAAATCAACCAAATTCCGAATACTTTTGTTCAGTAAGAGGCTCTACGTCCACAGTGATTTCTGGTTCTAGGTAATTCTGTTCTGTGCAGGTCAAAACCATTCGTCTGTTTGTTGTTTCGTTGCTTCGATATTTTTCGGGATTGATTCTTTCAAAGCTCGGAACAAATGTTATTATTCCAGTAACACTTCTTGAACTTACTAGAAAACCAACTCCACTGATCAGAATGAAAACCATAACAGTGACATACCATGTCACTAAATCTGAAATACGACAATTTTGATCGCTAATTGAAATTTTCACTTTGAATTTCAACAGCGGAAGTTAGACGTCTGAGCAGAAACTACAATTACCATCTAAGTCAGCAGAATGCTCACTCGTCAAGGGGTGATTATCAACATCGTCAATATCCGTTTGGAAGTGAAACACTCACCCAAAGTGAAAATTACACTCGTAGGTAAACATAATAGGAACATAGTTCCGCATACAAAAAATGGTAGTTTCTTAGGATATTCCTTCTCATACGCCTCTATATGTAGGGTGGCAAACAGTCTTTCAATGCAACAAGAACACATGCTGCAAAACCAATTTCTACTGATATGAAAAGTGCACTTGAACTTTTTTCGCTGTAGCACAACTGTTTTGTACTCCAAAGCATGAAAAAAACTATGTTTTTTTGTTATTAAAGTAATTCCATACCAGCGGTAACGCACTACGATTTACCAGTAAATAAATCAGAGTAGAGTGTGTGTAGTATGTGTCTGATTATGACATCCCCGAGAGCTAGGTATTTCACCGACGGCTCACAAAAATTTATTTTCTTGATTTTGAATTGAGCGCAGCTATGTAATAATTGGTATGTGACTCTTCAACTACACAGTTAAGTGACACGTTTTTTGACTCTAGACGAGAGTATTCCTTCAGTGATGCTAGGGATTGGCTCGATCTTTGCTGGCCTAATCATAGCCCTCTTGCACAACCATTATCATATGATTTTTGATAGGAGGCATTCGATATTTGATCTCCACCTGTTTGTTGATTATAATTCAAACTCACGTCAGAAGCACGACTCCAATGCAATATATGCGGGTGCAGCTGCATATTGTGATTACCGGAGGAAAATGCCATTCATCTGAAAAACTATGTTTAGGTTTCGCATTGTGTGCAATCAGTTTGAAAGCCACGGGTAACAACTAACAACCCATATTTCCAACCGAAAACCATGACAGTTGTTATGCAATTCACAGCTATATATCACGAGGGAAAGTGAAAATCCATCGAACGCATACAGTTCTGCCCTAGAACGGTTTCAGAAGTGAGGAAGACGTTTTCGGGCTGGTGCCGGGCTCCTAAAGAACGCCAAATTTCACAATGTAAAAGGCCAGAATCCAGAATCCCAAATCCAGAGTTTCTGATGGCCTTGGCACTAAGCGTGACAATAGTAAAACTGAGTTGATTTCCTCCACTCAACGCTCATAGTTCAACGCAATCGAATATGGATGAGATATGTTGATTGGGTATATGTATAAATCTGAGAAACTGTGTGCCTTTCTGTCTAGCCCCTAACTAACTGTTAAAGACTAAGAAGAAAAAAACTGGGACTACTCAAACCGCCTTGTTGTTAACATGGCTTTTGATTCTTCTTTTGGTTTTCATTTTTATTCTCCTGTCTTCTACATGTATTTCATATGCTCGCATGAATCAATTTCAGACGACATAGTGAGCGTGTATGTTTGTATAAAACACATCGCGTGGCATTTGCTTGCCAACGTGGCGCGACACGCAATGCGTCTAGTTAAAAGTAGGATACAGCAGCTTTCTGACAGTCCAGGCTGGTTGCTGGTCTTTCATGACAGTCGTTCACCGCCAGTTGTCGGAAAATCAGACGCTTCGAGCAAAAAAAATCACAAACGTTTTCAGATCCGCTCACCAACACTTAATATCCGGAACTGATATGCAAACACGACCACTCGTGAAGCGGCCATGAGAATATACTGTACGAAAGTGAAAAAAAGAATGATTTTCAGATTTCTATGTGTAGTCGTGCAGTTGATAAGGTACACCGCACAACATTGCACTGGTAGAGTTAGTAGCAGTAAAAATAGATCGATGGATAACAGAACGTGAAAAATGACTGACGATTCCTCCGGAAGAAAAAAGTTGAGACGCATGATTGCTGGTCTCTGAACTTGTACAGAAATAATAGAGAAGTTGCATTAATAATTATGATAAGAATAGGTTTATTCCACGAAAATCAAACATACTGATAAAATAGTACAATTTCAGAAGTGCACTGTTCTGACAGTGAACACTCCAATAATTATACTGAAGAGAACAACAAATGAGGTTGGGAGAAGACAAGTAATGTTTTCGATACTCTCACTTACAGTAACAGAAGTGAATAGGGTTGTTGTGTAAATGTGTGTGTGTGTGTGTGTGTTCATAAACTGAGTAAATCTGAAAACATTGAGTACGCATGCATAATCATGGTACACTGCTACGTAAATGGGATAGAACAAGTGTGTTTATATTCTCATTATAAAAATGAACCTAGTCAAGTCAGTATAGTGGGTGCGAGTTCATACATTTGAAAAACCATCCTGAAGGAGGTTGTCGGGTTACGTAATGTAAGTTAACGCCTTAGTTGAAGTGACACAGGTGATTTCTCCGTAGAACTATGAAAAACATTGTTGGAACTAGAAATACCCTGTAACAAATTCTCTGAAAGTTCCAAATAAATGACTTCAAACAGGCCTAATCACTAGAGCGAGTCGCCAATTATTCGTCAAACGAGAATGAAGCAATGAAAGTCATACTTAGTCGAACTCATTTTGCGGGCAGTAAACTTTTGTCTAATGACTCTGCGCTCTTCGAACTCATCGAAAAAAATCCGTATGTTCTGATATTTCTGGTCCACAGATCAAGTTCGTAATAATGTTAATGAAGGAATGAGATATTAAGGAATCAATCGAAACTAGTACAGAAAAATTTCAACACTATGAAATTCAGTTGATATTCAGTTGAGTAGATTTTCACACGTTTAGAGGCTAACAAATGAAAACTGTCTTGTTAGCTTTACATACCTAATCATGTATGAACAACAAGAGCAGAGTGAAAAACGAAAAACATAAACCTATGACAAAAGAACACAGGCATCAGTGGACTAAAGACTCATACTTTTCGCAGAAATTTTAGCGATCTTTATTGGAAGAAACAGATAAAAACAACAAAAAAAAGTAAGGCCAATTCTACAACTAACCGGGTTTTTAGGTAACCTAACCCTTTTTTGGTAACCTATTTTTGAGGTTACCTTGGTAGGTAACCTGAAAGTAACCTGAAACTAAAATTCGGTTACCGTTCAAACTAACGGTAAAAACCACATTTTGCCTTAGAGAAACAGGTAACCGGTTTTTCATTTTAGGTTACCTACCGGTTACTTACCAAGGTAACCTCAAAAATAGGTTACCAAAAAAGGTTAGGTTACCCAAAAACCCGGTTACATATAGAATTCATCAAAAAGTAACGAAGAAACAGAAAATGTGATTAGATAAACATGAATTGGGACGTAAAGAGGACAGACTAACCAAAACGCATAATGCTTCATAAAATTATCACAAAAAGTGCATTTTAAGGAAAATCGGAGAGGTGCATCTCACGCGGTGGTATGCATGTGGGGAGCTCAACTTGATCAATAACCTGATCACATTCTGGTAACAAAAGTTCCAACAACCTATGTACAATCATAGTTTAGGTGATCACAACCTGGGTCAGGTGCAAAACAGATGTTCATCTCAAAAGTAACCTTTTCATGAGATTTTTCTACTTCATCAAAGTTCAATGAACAAACAACTAATGATACCTACTAATAATCACACACCGTTATTACGAGCAACCTTTACGAACGGTAACCTATTTGTTGAGTTTATTGGTCTGATGAAAAACTCATTTGACGGCAAGCCCCATGAGTAACCAAATGTGTTTTCCAGACACTAATGCGTTCTTTCTCAGTAGCGACCCACATAGCACTATCAGATCAGTTTCTTTCAACTACAACTGGCAGGGAAAATGTTGAGATCATTATATGAGTCATAAGCTTCTCAAACCTTTTTGATGAGTTCCAGAATCGCCAGATCGTGGATAGCTGTGCAATGTTATTGCAAGGGAGATAATACAGAGTTCTCTCTTGAAGATAATTCTACCACTCAACTAAATAATTGAGGCAAGGCAGACATAGTAGTTCTACAAAAACCTGGTAGAACGCGGGGTCAAGCACTCTAATGCAGAGTTCGTACAGCGTTCCTTGTAAACAACATGAGTATTTTCCGAGTTATAGAACACCTGACCGTTTTGATCTCTTCGAACCTCCACACTTACCAACTGGGGCTCTGCTCTCAAAATCGTTACAGAAGTTCATTTGCAAAATACAAAAAATTAGCAATGTGTACCTATTAGTTTTCTCCCCGCAACCCTCCACGGAAAGAAAGGCGAGGACGTGTGAATAAAGTGGGCGTGGCCTAAAAAATGAGTGGGCGTGGCCTAAAACAGCTCCACCTCACACTTTTCACAAATTGTATAATAATCGATCAACATCGTTACTCACATTTCTTGAAAACAAAATATCAGTAACTGTGTACAAGAATCAACTCATTCACAGGATGAAAAATATAATTTTAAAGAATAATTACCGTTTTATCGGATTCGCAAAGTCAGTGTGCAAAGTTGGGATATATCGGAGAGTGATACAACGCTAGGTACCAGCTAAGTCCCCGTCATGTACCAGAGAAAATTTCTCCATTCTACCATTTTTAAAACATATAAAACACGTTCCTACACGAAATATGAATTCTCATTCAACAAAACATATTATATGTTGATACACGAATAACACAAATACGAACAACTGAAGAAAAGTTGTTCATTTGACACTCGAAACGAATTATTCTGAGTGCAGTTGACTTCGGTTGCTTTTTTCATCCACAAGACCAGGCTGAACAGCATCCGATCTGACGTTCATCTTCCTTCTGTAAAACAACCAACCATATTGACACGAAACATCATAGGAGTTTAAGTCGTACCGTTCTTCTATGTAGATATCTGGTGTGTTCTAAAGATTTGAAATCATTTCACCAGCGGTATATACTGTCAGTTAAATACATAATCAGAACCCGTATTCCTACCTTTTTCATTTCGAGGGAATACGTTACCTCCGAATTCGCTGATGTTCGCTTACATTATCATATTGTACGCAAACACTCCACTATATATTGGTTTAGTATACGTTTTTGAATGAACGAATGATTTTGCTCTGTATTCATCCCAATACAATACTTATGCAGTTCTTCTGATCTCAGTGTTGTTTGCACTCGAAGTTGCAATCAAAAGTTGAATTGGTACAATATGTAAATCTTAACGAATCTTCCTGTGTATGTTCATCCCATTCTTCCACAATGAAATCTGTTTTCTGTTCGTTCAAAACGATGTTTACATTGCGGAAATTTGACGTATTCGTATGGATTGTTCCCAATTTACCATCTTTTCCCAACACGTACGCGAAAATCTTTTGAATCACCTAAATAGTATGGTTGATAATGATAAGTCTTCAAGTTGTAATAGAAAGTTACTAACAAAAAATAGCTGGATAATTGAGCCATGTAGTGCTGACCGGTGTAATTTTATCTGAGAACACGTTTCAAATTCGATGAAGAGCCAAAACGCACTACAGACAGCAAAGCGAAAATACATTTGAGACCACATCGAAAGACTCATTTTGTGATATTCACAGGCATCAAACTTGCCGATAGTCTCTAGTTCTTTTATGTAGTCCCATTGCTCTCCATCAAGAAATGATAAAATTTCGGACCTCTTCCGTTCGCAGCAAGAGCACTGAACAATCGAGCAACACTTAAAATCGTAGATAACTTTGAACAAATTAAAACATGAAAAACACGAGCACATGAAGTCATCCTATTCTCATGCTGATCTTTAATCCCGGAACTGGCCTAAAATAGACGTAAAAAACGGTTCATCCCCATTACAAGTGTCTCGCATAGCCCTTAAATAGTCTGACCGTGGCTCAATCTCCTTTTACGGTTCGGTTCCGGTTCTGTTCCGGTTCGACACATATTGAGACATATTGATAAACTTGATACGCTCCGCTAATTGAAAGTGTCGAACGCTGGAGTACCTGAGGCGATGCTTCTCGAAATCACAACGCTCCTTCTCAGTTGGTAGAGTGGCTTGTCCGGCTAAGATCGAGAGGGCTAGCTTCACTTGGACTTCGAACAACGGCATGGTGATGGTCATCAGAGTTAGACCTGTATCGCTGTAGGTGTTGATGGGTTCTAAGCAACCTAATACGCTAATGCCGTTTTCTCCCGCTGTGTTTATAGTTTGATTCGCTTCTTGATCAAAACTTGTGAATCAGATCAAACTACGGAAAAACCCGAGAGCAAATAAACTTCCTATGGAAGATGTTCAGCAGAGATTGGATACATACAGAAATATTACTCAGGAAAATAGATGCAAGTGAAGCATTGTTCAAGTGAATTGAAGATTCTTCTAACTTCCACACTGTCAAATTATCCAATTTCAGTCGAGTACGCTCAAGCTGAGATCGTTGTATTGGTTTTTCAAATTCCTGACGTTTTCATATACAGCATGTTCGAATGGTAATTTCTGAATTTAAATCAAAAGTAGTCTTACCGATAAAGAACATGCTGGTGGGATAGCGAGCATGGACAACATGTTGCCACACAGGAGAAACCACGAATCCGTTTCCATTCACTTCCACCAAATCAGGGGTGAAGAACGGAAACTGTGATATAGTCAAAAGGATTGGGTTGATTGGAATTGGAGTTGAGGGGGGTTAAATAGGGTGGGATTGGAATTGGATTTTGGATTTCTAGAATTGATGCGAGATTGACTCGGAATTGATTCGAAGTTGTGATTTTCCAATACGGAACATATAAATGTCTGTAAGGGCAAATTTTAACTTTACGTTAATCAAGAACAGAAGGAGAATGCTAAGTCCTGGTTTTTCATAAATGGCGAACTCATATACCTTCATGACGTAGCCTGTAGCCATGATGACTGCATCAAGATTGTCAATGGTTGTTCCATTCTGGAGATACCCGATCCGTTCATGAATACCTGAACGAACTTTCTTGTACCAGCCTACATCGTGCGTTTTGCCAAAATGGTTTTGCCAAAATGGCCTCATCCAATCCGTGTGCAGCGAATATGTCCGGCTCGGTTTGGGCATCATTGTGCGTGGTAAATGCAGATGTTTATTGGTGAATCAGTTTAAACATTTTCTCCGTATTGTTTGTGATGTTCATGGAAACATTCAAGAAATTGAGAAATTTTGAAAAAAAAAATGAAAAATTTCGTCAGAAAAGCGAGCAAATGGTCTATTGAGTGCGGAGGATTTCTAATCGATTTGGGCAGAAAAGTTCATCTGATTCTTGATAGTAATACAAACTATAGTGAAACTGTTTGTGCTGGTTTGCTGGTTTGACTAGTGTAGAGGGTTTAGTTGAACTTTTTGGTTTAGATGTGTTTCAAGACCAGTTTGGTTGTAACCTCAGTTTCACTGGGATCCGAGCTGCTATTGCGGTTTCTTTTAACTGAGATTTAGGAAGGGAGCTAAAAGGTTTTTTGCTCATACAGAAGTTCTAGACGAGTGTCCATATAGTTTTTCAACCTATCGTTATCAAGCGAGCCAGTAAGGCAGCTGTCAGCTGATCACCGCCTAAATAGAAAACTCGTACTAAATGCGGCGCGCTACGTAGAAAGCGACCGCACTGAATTTGTTTCCCCTCGGTGGTCGGATCTGAACATTATGCGTGAACAGGTTTAATAGAAGGGGGTATTCATGTTGAGAAGTGCGATTTCCCATTGGCGAGCGAGATAATTTGTTGGAAAGTGGGTTTTTTTTCATTGGAAAGTGAAAAACTTCTTCAAGAAATATAGAAAACGGGAGCAATTTGTAAAAAAACGAGTGTGAAACAGAGACTGATTAGTTTTTTAATCACGTGTATAAAAAATAGAAGATGAGTTCAATAAGTTTAAATCTTAAATGGAGATGAAAATCTAATAAAAAAAGGGTGAGTAGACGAACAAACTGTCACTGAAAGCAATTTAAATCTAACTATGTTTTTGATGGGAACAACAGGAGTGTCAAAAACCCCCTCAATACGAAAAAAATTCTCACGTTACGGAAAATATCAACATTAACATCATAGAACTATGAAATATGAACGAGCAAACTTCCACAAGGTGCACAACACCAAACTTCGGACGACACTTTTCATGAATGCGAGATTGAGATTTTATCTCCATTTTAGATTTAAATATATTGTATTTAACTCATTTTCTATTTCTCATACACATGATAAAAAAACCAGTCTGTCTCTGCGTCACACTCGTTTTTATACTATTTTGTATTGCTGTAGCCACCATTATATTTCTCACAATAAATCTTAGGATGAACCTCACATCAGTTACCAACTCTCTTTCTCTCTCTCTAGGGTAAGAACCATGGTAACGTAGCAAACGTTTGACAGCTTTTTATACACAAGTTTCTAGTACTAACATCATTGAACTACCTTGAACGTAGTCAGGATGTTGAATGATGTTTTGGGGAACATTTTCAAGCACAGCCATCTTACCAGCCAAGTAAACCTGAATATCATGATGATAAACATTAAAATTGACTGGAATGAATAATTAAGAATATGTGTTTTTAGACCATCGTGAATTGTTATTAAAACAATTGCAGCACATATCTCGGGCGTGCTAGTTTTCTCATGAGATATGTTCATCATATAGCAATAAGTGAAGCTTGTGGAACCTCTGCAAGATATGCAAGATGTTGAAAACGATCATCGAAAAAACTCACGCACTATCTCACAGACTCCCATAACAGGTTGTAGGGGAAATGATTCACGTAAAGTGCGAAGTTCAAACTATCTACCCAAATGTTCAACTGCTGGCTCGCGAGCCATGCTCAATCATAGAAACGCAATCATTTATCAAAAAGTAATCGAGATATAAGGCGTTCTTTTTCCATTGCATGCCAATACGGTGTAGGTTGCCCTATTCCGCCGTGTTAGTAGTTTGATTCAGTTGCTCTGTGGTTAACAATTACTATTGTGAAATATGGTTTTGTCGATATCAAACTACAACAAGTATTCAACCACTCTATATGGGTGTATTACCGTAGTGGCGTATTTGGAGATATGAAGTGCGATGTCGATGCCGGAAGGGCCGGTTCCTACCACCAACACTCGTTGATTTCGATATCCCGTAGGGTCTCGGTAGTTGTGGCTGTGGATGACTCTCGCTGAAAAAGAGATTCATCTGAGACTTTCATACTGCTTCACATTATTCTTTGTTCAACAATAAACATAGAAAATGAACGGAAGAGTGTAGAAGTTACGCTGATTCCGTAAGTTTCCGCAAGTCTGCCTATCACAGAAGTTTGCACGGGAAAACTAGGTTTTGGACAAAATTTGGATAACAAAAAGACTATACCTTCTTGGCGGCTATGTTGTTTGTTGAGTTAAACAAACTAGTCAGCCTTCACTCTTGGATCAGGGATCCACATTTTTCAGGATAATTCTGTCTGTTATTCCAAAATACAAGGCAGTGTAATATGAAATTACAACCTAGAACCAGGCGCAATCCGTTGTCCGAGTGGTCGTTTCCAACTTGGACCATTAACCATTTGCGTTTGCCTCGCTCTCTTTGGTTCTTTCACAGCTCCTGCAAATGAAAATTCTCACACAGTCGCGTGTCACGCGTTCCCATAATCATGAAACTCCATTGCTGAGCACTTTCGATGTGTTCTAGCCTTTGAGAGACAGAACGAATAACATTAACTTTTCAATACTCTATTCCCTAACTAACTCCCAATGGTGTATGTTTTTATTCTGTTCTTGGAATCACCTAATTGAGGTAGCAAGCAAAGTTATTAAACGTAGCGGCCATCATTTGAACTCCATAGTCTAGTCCCTCTACTCAGTTAGTTGCTTTGTGTATCAGTTATATTTCCTGTGTATCAGTTATATTTCAAAAACTGATTAACACTATCTCTGCTAACTAGTCACGCAGGAATAACGTTTTGAACCTGTGCCGTGAAATATGTATGTTTCAGAAGACATGCATGTTTCAATATATTCACGGCCTCCATTGTAAGCAGCAAAAATTATTCGACTGTGATCTCTTCAAAGTATTGCGAATTCTAGAGTTACAACTTTGTAAAATTATCTTATGAAATAGCAGTTCAAGTTTGGATATGAGGAACAACTTCAATTTAAAAATATTTTACTTCCGGTCTATTTTTGGGCGATTACATCTCTTGTTTGTCTTAAAACGTCCATTTTCTCTTCCACCGAGAGTGACCGAATTCGGTTTTCGAGTTCTCAAACACAAAACCAACAATATATATAAATCACGGTCAAAACACAACATGATGAAACAGAGACAGAGCAGGATCTTTCCTGTTTCCATTCTTATTTATCCTCTACTCTCTCAATTTGAATAGTCAATGGAGCAGAAACACAATAATAATTTGATTTTTACTGAGAAGTTCCATACTGTTACAGTAACGTTCCTACACCAAAAAACGTATATCATACAGAATTTAAATATCTAGAACTACACTGTTTGAGCACTGAGATTTTGTCAAATCCCAATCGGTGTGAGAAAGCTTCGGGGTACGAGATTTCTCTTCAACATAAAATTCTAACTACATTGTTTAGATTTCTGAAATACATAGTATTATAATCATATTAAACAGTTTATACTCTTTTATAAAACATATTGAACAGTTCTTACTTTTTCAGTCAAATCAGTATTTCCAAGATTTGATCAAACAAGAACGCGAGAAATGTCTACTGAAGAACTGAATAAATGGATCATTCTGTTCGGAATTGGACTTTTTAATCTTACTGGTATATTTGGCAATATTAATCTTATCTGGACAACTGTGCGAAAAAAGGATATGCAGAGCAAGCCAGGTAGGTCTGTCCAGAATTGCGTTCTAAACATCGTACGAGTAACGTGTAATTCAAAATTGTCAATCGAGGTTCGAGTCTCGAGTACACTTTGTACTCAATTTAAAATTTATTCAAATTAAGCCACGGAACTGTTTTGGATCGCCCACGGATTCCCCCCTGCCCCGGATTTCAGCACGGTAGAATAATGATATTTCCACGTGCAGATCTGGGGTAACTCCGTGATGGATTCGGAAAACATCCGTAGTGAAAACATTTCTGTGTATCTCCTGCTCCCATGACTAAGTCCGCTAATTGTGCTTGAAAAACACAACAGTTAAAGATTGGGAAAATTCCAATAAGATCCCAAAAAGCTTGGAAATTCATTGGCACGCTACCAAATTATCAGTGGTAATGGCGAGAACTGCAGCCTACTCAGAAAGTGCTTGGTAATACAAGAAAGTAAGTATGGTAGAAAGTGCGAGAGTATTACAGTACTTTACTGTCAATTCATTATGGTGGGAATAAAAATCGATTTTTGCCGTCTCGACTGAAATAGTACTAAATTTTTCCGGACTGTTGTGTTCTTGAACAGTTCCGACTGAACTCGATTTTCGTAAAAAAAATACTGAGCATAATCGGAATACTGGTCAACTAGTATGTATGCACGAGACGCAGAGTGGGATGAGAGGCCGGCATTTCTAGCATATGTACTTTGATTCCCTTATTTAAGGTATTCTTCTGGCGCTCAATGCAGCGAGTCATATAGTTTGTCTACTATCGGAGATTCCGAATGGAGTTTTCTCCGTGGGCTTCTTGCCAACTCCAAGATCGAACTGTTTCGTCTTCTTGGCTCCATACATGTTTTTCATCTCATATCAGGCGGTCATGTCACTAACGATCTCGGCTGACCTACTAGTAGCGGTGGTTTGGCCCGTAAGGTATGTCCGTATGTCGAACTCATTATTATCATTTTTCATTGTGAGATGTCGTCAGATTGATATTTGACAGTGATTTCTGATTTCTTGCTACTCACTTATGAAACTGTTATTAACAACAAACCAGTAAATGAATAAACTGCTGTAGGAGATTAAGTATCCTGATTAACCATTTCCTTGCAGGTATAATCTATGGAGTGTTAGCAGATACACCTCTCTGCTAAACATTCCAGCCATTGTTTACGGTACATTTATACTGGTTGCATCTTGTGTCAGTGTTGACGATGAGCTCATACCGTTCTGCATTCCCCCTCTTGGCTAGTTTTTTGCTTCATTTCTGCTGAGAACCTCAACCAATTAAGCTGACTCATTACACAGCTTGAAACATAAGAGTTTTCGTACCAATTATATAGCAGACTAGAGTGAACTCAGACAAACCCTCTTTTGCTAGTTTCAAAGATCCAGTTCGTGAGCCATGATTCTTTCTGTTATAAACTGGTGTGGGAACATTCACACGTAGTAATCGTAGTTTAATAAGATGTAGATGTGGGCGTTAGAGGAACATTAACACCGCTCAGACTACGATAGATTGCCAGTTTTCCATTTAATAAGGCATTGTGGATACTTACAAGACAGTTCGAATAATCAGATTCATCTGTAATTTCAATATAAGGTATTTGATATACACTCAGCCAAACAGAAATAATGAAAACCACTGATCCAAAATACTCGTGATTTTTTGAATGGCCTGAAAAACAATGTGCAACTATGGTGGAAATATCCATGTTCCGCTGTTGATAAACCTCAGCACTCGAAATATTGTGGAAATTAATCTTCTTATATGCATAATTGACAGAGATTTGTATTTCAGTTCTTACCCCGGCCGTGGCTCGCATATGGTCAATTTCTAATGTTGTCATGAACACATGTGTGGTGGCGGTGTACATTGTCATTATCGTGGTGGTCAATTGCAAAGGTTAGTTGTGCTCAGTCAGGTAAACGTGAGCTAATCCATAGCTATTGGGTCTCCATTCTTCATAATACTCTAGGTTCAAACACATTGTAACTGAAACCAACAACATTGCAAAGTGGATGATGCACCGTTCGGCTCAGCACATATACTACAGAGATAGTTGGAACGCAAACGTATACTGTTATCAAATTGCACAGTCACTTGAAACATGTTAAACACAGCAGAACTCCGTGCACTGACAAAGTGCACGATTCCCAATTAGAATGCTAAGTTTACGTGGCTATTCAAATTAATTTCTATTATATAGATCATGATATCATAATCAAAACAGTTTGACCTACGTGAGAGAAGAGAATAGTATGATACAATTTCAATCAATAAGAGTTTGCCTATATAATCCAACATCGAACTCAGATTAGTCCCGTCATATTTTTTCATCAAATTTGTGTGATGATTTAAAACTGTGATCAAGTGAAGAAAAATTATGTTCGGTTATATTCTAAATGAGCTAAATAAACTCGTTTACAGGTATCAACGGCGTGCTGGCTCAGCAGAGAGCTGTTGTTCGTAGACTGATCGTCATCTCCCTCTTCTACGTTATTTCCTGGTACATGGCCATGCTCGGAGTGGAAATAGCCGCCTTTTTCCAGTTTCCTGACAATATCAGAACTATTTGGTTGAACAACATGGTAAGATTCCAAGGACGGTTCTTGCGTTGACTCTTTCAAACGATGGATGGTATCACGTGCATTATGTACTCTAGTTGTTATCTCGCGAACTTTCAAGTGCAATTAAAAAAAATGAAGAAGAAAAAAGTGCAATTTTTATGGGTTTTTTTCATCTTATTATATATTCCGTCCATCTCCTGTTTTTTCCCTTCTAAGTGTCTACAGTGAATATAGAATGTGTAAATGTTCAGACTAAATGTGCTAAGACTGAATGTTCCTTTCTCAATTTAAAAAGTCTTCATAGTTTATAATTTTCCAGGTGTTTTTCGCACTTCTCTGTTATACTCAGACGTATTACGTATGTCTCTGGAGGTCTACCGAGTATCGTAGAGCCTTTATAGAGCAAATCTCGATTATAAAAACACGTTTTTTGTGTCGGACCACGGTCAAACCTGTTAAAACCACCACTTTCGTCAATTCGACACGTTCGCGACATGCTTCCACGGTGGATATCAGATGAAACATCGAGAATCATCACTATTATTACACTTAATTTTAGTTACTGTAACTTTTGTTCTCTCAGAGCTACCGCGTTAATATGTAGTCACGTACATGTCGATTTCCTGATCCCAACCTGCGTCTTTTCGAAAATACGCTTTTTCTCTGCTCTCAGATCCCGCCGGGATACCCCACCGGTTGAAATAAAACTTTCGGTAGTTCTAGAATACTCAGCCCATAGTGTATCCTGATGTCTTAAAGTGTTTATTGTGTCCAATTTGGTTGCGTATTAAATAGTTTTGGTTGTGCTCTCTTTATGATCAGCTTTATGAGACAACAAGAGAGCAAAACAATCTATAGGCAACGTACAGGCGAGCAATGTAAGTTGAATAGTCTTATCTCTCCAAAGTGTCGTAATCATCCAACTGCGTTGCACTTTTAACGACCTATGTGTGAGCTATAAGGTGATTTCGAGAGTAGTTTTTCCTTTTTCAAACAACGCCTGCTACTCCCAAAGGTGTATATTTTCCACCAGTTAATTAGCACTCAGAATAATAAAAACGTTGCGGTAGTTCCTTCGAAGTTCTAAGTTCCAGTGCAATCATTCTTTCCTAACTAATGCTTCTCTCTCAAAACGCGTACCAGAGCAAATCGTCGCGGAACTGACTACGTCTGCCTAAGGATCTTGTGAACCTGCGCAGTAAACATATTGCAACGACGCCAGAGGTTTCTCAGGAAATATAATGCATCATACTGTTCACGTATTCACGCCTCTGCATAACTCCAGGTGAGCATATCAACAAAAAAAACTAGTCGATTATAATGTCTTCAAAATATCTTCTTAAATAATAGGGTTAGACCTCTGTTAAAGTAAACTATGGGTGTGCATTGTATCCAGTAGTTTGACAATATAAAACATTTGAGTCTTAGTCTATTTCTGTCGAATAAGTTTCTTGTTCGAGTGACGCCTGCCTGAGAACATGTTGTTTGTTCAAACGTTCGCGTACTTTTGTCTTGGGAAATTACGAAATTCGAGTTAATTTCCGATCGCTCAAACACAAAACCAACAACATATTTTAATCACTCCCAAAACGAATCGAGATGAAACTGAAACAGAGTTGTGAACGTTTCTGTCTGCATTTCGGTTTGTTGTTTATTTTGCTCAACTTGAATGATGAACTGATGATTCAATTGAAGACATCGCAAAAAAAAAACTTCTTTATTACAACTTTCTCATTTTCACGCTCTGCTTCGGCAGTGTTGATTGTGACGAATTGCGAACGAACCACGCGAATCCTTCTCACCTTAGTCAAAATTCTAACCACAGTTTTCTGAGAAACTGCAACTCATCCGACATAAAAATCAAGAGCATTATGTATGAAACATATTTATTAATGTATACTCGTTTGCAGTCGGTATTTCCGTGAATTGATCGAAAAGAACACCAGAAATGTTCATCGAAGAACTAAATAAATGGGTGATTCTGTTTGGAATAGGATTTTTCAATGTCACTGGTATATTCGGCAATATTAATCTTATTTGGACCACTGTGCGGAAAAAAGACATGCAGAGCAAACCAGGTAGGTCTGTTCAAAATTACAAGTTCTAAACATCGTACCAGTAGCGTATTATGTAAAAATGTCAATCGCGGTTATTTCGAAAAGTTTGAAAATTTTCGAATTTCGAGTCTGTCTTGAAACTTGGAGTGTCCAGTTTCGAGCAAAAATGGATTGACGTTTTCGACTTTTTTTCTTCATGTCAAAATTTCGAGTTCGTCCAAAATTTCGAGTTCGTCAGTTCGGGTTTTCTCCGCGATTTTTTTGGCAAATACTGGAGAAGTTCTGTGAAACAGAACTATACTTTCGCCACCAGAAGGGTTTACTACACTTCGATATATCCATTTGAGGCGGAGTTCAGGGCAATCCCGACTTTTCTCCTACAGTTTTCGTCACCTCAAACATGTACTATTTCTTCGCCGTAACAATAGTGTCGCGAAATAGTGCGCAAAACGAGAAACGATTGGCACAAGCTAGGGTGCGCGAGGTTTTACCAGACGTACTGTGATACCTGTATTTCAGGTATTCTTCTGGCGCTCAATGCGGCCAGTCATATAGTTTGTCTACTGTCGGAGATTCCCAATGGAGTTTTCTCCGTGGGCTGCTTGCCGACTCCGAGATCGAACTGTTTTGTCTACTTGGCCCCATACATGTTTTTCATCTCATATCAAGCAGTCATATTACTAACTATTGCAATTGACCTTCTAATAGCTATAGTTTCGCCCGTCAGGTATACTGTCGTTTCACTTTCATCTTTATATGTTTTCACGTAAGTTTTTAAAATTGATGAAACGAAATTCACTGCGACTTTTCGGGGATATTAATGAACAAATAGCGTGTTCATAATCACTTCACCCTAAGTTCAATATTTGTAGTTTGCATTTAACGAGATTTATATAATATAATTGTTACAGATATAACCTGTGGAGTGTTAGCAAGCACATCTACCTGCTCAATATTCCAGCCGTTGCATACGGTACATTTATACTGGTTGCATCTTGTATCAGTGTGGACGATGAGCTCATTCCGTTCTGCATTCCCCCTCTCGGCTAGTTTTCCGTTTCGATCCAGCAGAGAACTTCAACCTAATTATGCTAATCCATTATCTAACTTGAAAAATTTACGTTTCTGCTACCAATTATAAGCCAGACTAGAGTGAACTCTTACGAAATATTTTCGCTGGTTTGCATGGGATTTATTGTTTCATTCTGCAAAAAACATTGATGATGTATAGCCCGAAAGGTATTTGCCTGTGGTGTCTAAATTGGGTTGGAAGTACTCTTGCTCTGGGAACAACTTAAACTACCAATCCCAACTTTTTGTCAGTATTTTGTTATTCTCGTCCATTCTCTGAATCACACATCCCCCAGAAAAACAACAACGTACATCTTAACATGAAGAGCAGAACTTGAATTGATGGGAAATAACAACAAGTAGAATCATCTAATTTCCATAATAGATCAGTTTTCTTGCTTCAGTTCTCACCCCGGTCGTGGCTCGAATTTGGTCAATTTCTAATGTTGTCATGAACACATGTGTGGTGGCGGTGTATGTTGTCATTATTATGGTTGTAAATTACAAAGGTCAGTCATAGTTGGGATTGAGTTTGTGACTTGATCTTGTAGTGTGAGCTGAAAAAATAGTTATCAACTCTTTGGCCCTCATATCCACCACTAAAACCGGTAAACAGTCTTTCAGCAAAATTGGCAGAGACAACAACGAGAAAAAGAAAACAATTTGTGTTCATCAAACTCGTTTACAGGTTTCAACGGCGTGCTGGCCCAGCAGAGAGCTGTTGTTCGTAGACTGATTGTCATCTCCCTCTTCTACGTTATTTCCTGGTACATGGCCATGCTCGGAGTGGAAATAGCAGCGTTTTTCGAGTTTCCTGACAATATCAGAACTATTTGGTTGAACAACATGGTGAGATTCCAAGGACGGTTCTTGCTTTGACTCTTTCAAACGCATGGGTGGTATCATTTGGATCATGTACTAACTCTGAAAAACCATTGCAACTTAAAATACCGGACTCGTCCATTTTGCAACTTAAAATACCGGGGTCAGCCAGATGTCGCCTGTACTGTTTGAAATTCATAATGAGATGCAGGCTAATTCGACACCAGTATTTAAGCCTGCATCTTCTCCGGTATTTTAAGCTGCCAACGTTTTCACAGAACATAGTGGGTTATGTACGGTTCTCATACTCATTTGCTCCGTTCATGTTTTCTAGCAATTGATCACCTAGTACTCATTACTCAAAGAAAGTTTTCATGTTGACTTTCCATGTTGACTTTTCAGTTAACATGCTGACCGAATGGTGAAAAACCATTCACAAAAGTAAATATTTCATGCATCTATCGCTTTTTGTCTACTCAAAAGTACTACTCACGACGGAATTGCAAAATGCATAATTTCTTTCCAGGTGTTTTTCGCACTCCTCTGTTATACTCAGACGTATTACGTATGTCTATGGAGATCTACGGAGTATCGTACAGCGTTCATAGAACAAATGTCCATACTAAAAACACACATTTTGTGTCGAACAACCGTGAAACCAGCTAAAACTACAACTTTCATCAATTCGACACGACTGTGAAATGCCTCCACCGTGGATTTCAGATGAAACTCTACATAACTATTACTGTTTTACTCTCAAGTTTGCTTATACCGATGTCCGTATTTACGCAAATCCCGACCAATAAGGGTACGAACCTACGTCTCCTCAAACATATATGCCTTTTCGCAGACCTTAAGCCGCGCTACAAGTCAGGTGTCTTGCACCAAATAGACCTTAAGCCGCGCTACAAGTCAGGTGTCTTGCACCAAATACTGCGCAAAGGGAGAGACGGAGGTTGAGACAAAACTGTAGGGAGTTGTAGCGTTTTTATTATATTAAGTTTTTATATCAACCGAAACAATATGAGTTCTACGATTCTTGAGGAACATCCAATTGTTGAAGAGTTTTGGCTATTCACATCTGTGCGATTGGTTGTAATAAATATATTTATCATGCATGATAGATAATAATATTTATTCCACTAAGTAATAGCACATATTAATAATCTTCCGTGAAATAGGAATAAACTGAAAACCCCAAAGGGATGGAAGCATAACTCTTCCATCTTCAGGTCATGGGGAGCTTTTTAGCATTTCAGTTGACTCGCATCTAAACTATTGTAGGGAAAATGGAACATGTTGGAATAGGACGGCAATATCAATAACATCCAAATACGTCTTAAATTGCTCAACACTTTTCAGTTGTCCAATATCCTTACTTATTGAATTCCACATTTTTAACACTCTCGGAAAGAACCAATCAGTATCACTGATTTTATCGCATAAAATGAGACGATGCCTATCCCTCGGAAGGTTACTGTTTTTCCATGGAACGATGAGAAGCTGGGATAGGCCCGTCCTTATTTTGTAAGCCTGTAACAAGTCAAATTTAGCACGTCTGAAATAGAATGGTCGTTCGTTCAAAATGCTCAATCTATCCGTGTAAGACTCATAAGAGACTCTACATTTCTGAAAAGCGGTAGCCGTGAATCTCCTTAATGGTCCTTCTAAAACAAGACATGAGTGTGAATTAAGAGAAGGACAGTATATTTCGCTACAATATAGAAGTACCGGTGAAACATAAGTATTGAATAATGCCATATACTCTTCCGGAGTACCGAACGAAAATGACCGAAGTATTTTTGCTGAAATCGCTGAAGCTTTGGCAATCTGCTGATTTATGTGACACTCAAAATTTAATTTTTCGTCAATCATTACTCCAAGATCTCTTATGACCTCTCTTGGTTCAATGAGATTTCCATTGATGTAATATTTCTTTCTGGTGTTTTTTGAAATCTAATTTGCTTGAAAACTTTTTAGATAGGTGAAATTGTTTGTACCAATCAAGATTTATACTCACGGGTTCAAAGTAAGAAAGTGTCTTCAGTACCCAGCAACAAAAACATGGTCGGTTTCATTGTAGCGCAAAACCTTGCTCTGTTCTGAGAGAACGGAGCTAGATACAGAAGTAAAGATTTTATGTTTTTCAATGATTCCAGAAAGTATATCTTTCTGTTTGAAAACCTGACTTCAATGTCAGTTCAGAGAGAAGCGGTATTTTTAAGAGCTGGTTCAAAAGTTACATCAAAATTCCGTACACAACTACATTTCTCTTTCAGTAGCCATGTGCGATGTTATTATCAGAACAATACGGCTGTGATGACGAGTCGGGAACCTATCCAAAAAGTAGAGACTGTTCAAATTTTTCAAATATTAAGGTATATCGAAGCATCTGACATGTAGCGTTAGAAATATATCTAGTTCACGGGTGAATGCAACGGAATGCGACTTCCCACACTAATCAGGCTTGGTTGAAAACTTGTTTGGAAGATCAAATCAAGTCCTTACTGCGAGCAAAATCAATAACTGAAAACACAATTCATCGCATCGAGTAATATTTACATTTATTGACAAACCATGTCAGTGCACCCATCGCGCACAATCAACTTTTATTTTTTTGAATCGAACTTTTATTTTTTTCAAAAACAAATGTTTACTTTGCGTTTCTCGCGCGACGTCGGCTTGCGGACTCTGCCTGGCGACACGTCAAAGCACCCGAGAAAAACCTAATTTAGCTCGTTACGTCATAGAAAGGCTTTTCATTGTTTTTTTGATTATTATGTGTTCAATATCGTTTCACAATAATGAGTAGTGCTCAGGTGTGAGGGTACTGTGTATCTTTCTGCATCCCATATTTCCATCTAGCTTGGGTATTCGGAGACGAGACGTCTAAAAATTTGATTATAAATATATAGTGTTATAACATTTTTTTTCATTGGTTTTCAATGAGCCTAAACATTAAGGGTGCATCGGGTCTGTACTCTTCATTCATTCACATAGGCATACATAACGTTATTTCATGGTTTTTCATGAAAACACGAGGAATTTCTATATTATTGGGAGAAGAAAGAAGTTTGCGGAGCTAGCAATTAGGTGATGTTCAAATGTTTGTCCTCATTTCCCCTGTTTTTTTTCTCTCGATCTTCATCACTTTCTTAATTTTTAATTGTTTCTCTAATGAGTTTCTGTTTTCAGCAGCAAATATTCGTTACGGGCGTAGAAGCACACCATGACTTATTGGTTGGTTCCAGCTTGCCGTTCGTCGTTATAATGGAGCGACACTGCCGCACCACGTCGGTTTCCTCTTCTAGTCTCAGGTACATTCAAAAAAAATTGAAGAATACAAATAAAAATTAAAGAATATCACCCTACATCAAACCGAAAGTTCAGACTGCCTAACTGCAGAATCACCCACACACCAGAAACTGCAGTTCTCTATTCGGTATGATTGGTACCCGGTACCCCAGTTGTGAAACTTTCGGTTTTAAAAGAATTCTATGGACAACTAAGTCGTATTATTACACCAGTAAATACGACCAATGTCATTTGAAAGAGCGCCCGTTTTTCACTGGAATAGGAAATAGCTGACATTTTCCAATGTAGGTTTTAAAGTATGAGAAGGCCCACTTTCTAAACAGTTTTTTCTAGTTCCCAAAATATAGGTAGCTGACAGGTCAGACACTACAATTCAAATTATTGTGGTGCAAAGGTCGTGATCGTAGCGTTGGTGATTATGAGAATAGAGTATCAAGATGTTCTCTTCACACCCATTAGTATTGTTATCGGATAATTAAACTGGATATAGCAAACTTTGCTATATAGCCATGGTTGCAGTTCTGTGACACTTGGGAAATTTGGATATAAGACGAATAGACGAATATTGAAATTTTTCAATAGAAAACCGGGTACTTTCTCAAAGACTAGTGGGACGGCTGGGTCATGTTAATTGCGACAATAAATTAAAGAGTATTCGTCGAGTATTCGGGTACCATTACTGAGATACTGAGGATTGTTGATATCTATCTCGTAGATAGAAGCTGAACGATAGACAATTCGAGAATTATGTGCTGTTGTCGTATATTGCCTGATTAATATCCTATTTCAGGATTCGCCGTACAACGAATGTCGTTGCTCCATTCCGCTGATGGCATTTTTCTCATCTTAGAAATCATGAGGCACATGGAGCTGCTCCGATGAAAAGGTGGGAACTGTGTATAGTTTATTGAAAAATTACAGTGAAAATGAAATTATACATGTTTAAGTTGTAATAATGTGAACGAAATTCCACGCTCCTCGCGCTCTGTTCTATCGTGGTCAGGAAGTAATATAGTTTCGCTTCACATATAGTTCTCATATAGTTTTCGCTTTACAAACTGTTACTCTTGACGTATATTTGTATTGGGCAAAAGCAAAACATACCAGCTGAGTTATTTGTACACCAGACAGCTACCTCACCCTCTGGTTTATGATTGTATCCGAATAGTGTGAACGTTACTGTATTTATGAAAGTTACTCTCACTATGGTTTGTAACAAGGGTTTCAGTGACACGTTTCATGTGCACTTTTTATGTTACGTCTTCTTGCAGGGTATAATCTCTCTACGAATACGACAATTTACAACGATCGGACTCCGCTTCACTTTTTAAAATGATATTTTTCATTATTTGCATTTATATTCACTGATAAATACAATCCTTGCTTATGTTTTGTTATTTCAATATTGTTTTCTTTCATCTAATGGAAGAACTGGGAACTTCATCAAACCATGACGGTCTCTGAAGAATAACTGAAACTATATTGTATACAATCTTCGAAAAATGTGGTGGAAGTTGACGCAGTTTTCTGTTCGCATTTCGATAACCAGAAAGTGAGGACGTATGTTTTTTTTTCATTTTGGAAATATTCCTAGGCGTTCACTGAAAGTATATTTGGGTTTGTGGGGAGTCAGCTTTTTTGACATGATGTTGGCTATAGATACTTGTCCCATACTCTCCGAATTGTATAGTCCACATCATTCCTTCTGAGACTTCCACAGTAGACACCTTCGAATGACTGCTTTCTAATGTGGATTTCAGGTCTGTCTTAAATATGATGGACGAGTCGTATAATTGAGAATCGGATACTGTTATCCTTTTCGAATTTCGATTAATTACATTCACGTAATTGAAGCGCATAATAAAAGTTGTGTATGCCATCAGGAAAAGTCTCAGTAAGAGTTGAAAGAACTACATAACCAGGATCTGATTGTATTTATTCTGATAAATTCCCTTGCTTGAGTTCCAAGGTAATTTCAAGTGCGGGTAGGCGTAATTTCAATCAGCTGCTAAACAGACATGACCTGTGAATGCTACATGATGGCTACTATTTATATAAATATGTCTCGTTGGTCTCAACAAGAGACTTATTGTATTTACACAGCAGAAAGTTTGACTTCACTCGTTTGAACCTTCGAGAAGATCGACTTCTTAATTAAAATTATTCCGTACGTAATGTGACGTGTGGCCGAAAGCGCAATCTAAACATTTCTTTTGAGAAAAAAATAAAAGTTGCTTGGAAAATATATAAGTTGATTGAAAAAAATAAAAGTTGATTGTGCGCGATGGGTGCACTGACAAAACCACCTAAAATAAGAACATGTTCCTTTTCTTCTAAAAAAACTTGATTTAATTTAATTTTCTCTCTCCATCATTGGTTGAACTCAAATCAGCATCTCGCTTAACCTCTTTGACGCAGCATGAATAATTGTTACTTTCTTTCTGCAATTTTCTAACCAGTAATTAAACAAAACTCACACATAGTAATTGCCGACAAGCCCATGCAAGAAGTTTTGATATATGTAATCAAGAGAACGAAGTCAGTATTTTTGGTCTCCCATTCTTGCAATCCCATCTGAATATGGTCGAATACTCCTTTACTATACACCCGTCATCATATAGTAGAGATTTTTACTTTCAGGAGGGTAACGTATATCGTTATTCGGAATCGCTGACCGAAGATTTTCGACCAAATCGCGCGAAGCGCGAAGCGCTCTGCGTGAGTTGTCTTTGGTTTGGCCGTTGCGGACTCATTTTTGGCTTTTATTGATCGCTGGTTCACTTTTGTTTCGATCATAACAAAATGATGAGGGTCAGCTAAGCCTTTTTATGTTTACAGTTTCCACCATTGTCAGTAACTCAAATTTCAAGTGAAGACGATCAATCTAATAATTTTTAAATATCGCGAATCGCACCAATCGTCTTGATAGAAACTAGTTTAAACCACGTATAAGCGAGAGCTGGAATAAACCATTCAGACTCAAAACAAAATCAACATTCTACGCTCTTTTCCGGTGAATTTGTGATGACTCTGAACTCTATAACTAGTTTTCATACTATTTATGACATCGAACATTACAAGTGGGGATGGGTGGGCCTTTTCTATGAGGTAGATGGTATTTTTCTTCGCAATTGTGTACAATTATGTGCAGTTTGTGCAAATGATGGAAGAAAATGTTCAAAAAGAGGATTCAAAAAAGATATAATAACACCTCACCTCAAAAGACGTCACCGCAAAGATGATAAATGGCTCAACACAAATTCAACATAGTCATTTCTCAAAAAAAACCTGGTTCGATTCCGAACACTTTTGAATGAACTGAAACTTGCTCACACAGGGAAGATCTCCACAGGTACATTACATTCATTTCTTAGCGGTATAATCTTTTCCATTGCTACCTACGGTGCTACAGTTGTATTCCAGAACTTTCCTTACGATTTACTTTCTAAATCTCATTGGAAGTGTGGACAGTTTTCGCTTTCGATTCTGATTCTCTATTACCGTGTTCGGATGATCCCACTGGTTTTAGGTTAAAAATTGTTAATTATGGCGTGTATCGAGATCGTCAACTCTTATCCACCTAAACCGATTAAGGTTCTTTGGCCGACCACCTTTATTAATAATGGACATTTTTTTTGAGATTATTATGCATTTGCTTGTTAAAGGACAATTAACCAACCACTTTCAATCAAGAATTGTTGATCACGAGATGCTTAAGAGTCTCAGCATCAGAACGGAAAGTTCGTGTACCTCATGATTATTTCACGAGCTTTTCTTTGTTGTTATGCTCAATTCGATGGTTTTGCGTGAAACGTTTCAGTGATCTTCTCTTGAGTGAGAAGAAATAGTTCTTGGTACTCTTCTTGATATTGGTTTTGCTTGCGTAATGGCCATTTTGTTTCAGGTGCAACATGATTGAACTTTACTACGAGGTTCATATGAACATTTCTTTGCTACGGAACGCCGGACATGAGAACATCATAGTTGGCGTCTCAATCATAGAAATACTCGTTTTGCTGCTAACGGCATTCAGTAGCGGTTCACTGATATACCTTTTTGTACGAAAACAAGCGTTTCACTTGAACCTCACCGCCATATTTGCTGCTTGCACTATGTTATACTTCCCAATGTCTCTTATACGCTTGATCTATGTTTTCAATGTACTACTACGAACGGAATGTGAGTTCTATTCGACATGGCTTTTAGACAAACAGGAAATTAACCCAAACAACAGAAAACATAAAATCTCGCGACTATTGTTCGTTTTTTTTTGAATACAGGTTGCTTTATCTACTGACACTTCTGCGATCATAATGTGAAATGAGTGGTTTCAATTTTATAAATAATACACGGATAAAACCGATTACTACTACCGAAATTTTGGTCGACCGATTGGAACTTATATATCATTCATCAGTATTCGTTTTCACCAAACTGAAGATTTGTTTCAGATGAGGATGTTCTACGAGATGTCAACGGATACACGCGCATCTTCTACCTGTTGATGGTGGTGTCGGTTGTGCCCTGCGTTGCGGTCGAACGAGGCTGCGCATCCTACTTTCTCACCGACTATGAACAGAGAAAGAGACACTATATACCAATAATTGTTCTCGTGTTCTTCACCAGCAATGTCATTGCACTCACGTTCAGCGCCCAACTTGGCTTCAACCTGAAGCTTTGGATGATCCTGCTCAACTCGGCTTTCCTAAACATACTGTCTTTTCTGGTGAGAAATCTTAAATCGAAACTAGTGTTAGATTAAGTAAAGTGTATGATTTTCCGGGATATGTTAAACAAACAACACAGTGACGTCGATTATTCATTTGTTTGTTTTACTGCTACCAAAAGAACTCTTAGAAGGTGTGATTGGTAAATATAAATATCACTCAGTGCGAAGCGAAGCGGAGACACATGATGTTTAGCTTTTTTGAACCACGTAAGAAGTTCACCGTCCTCTCCTATGTAAACTTTTTTGGTTTGGCCACCTTTTTGAACGTTATCCTTACTGTTCATCTCTGTAGTTGTAAGTGATATCGTTCAAATATAAATGTTATTGCAGGCCTTACTTTATGAAACAGCCTACAATAAACAGTTGTTTGACTCCGTGAGTAAGTCTCATCACAAACCAGGATCGTACACTTTGAGCGTACGGTATCAGCTTATGGAGAATCTGAAAGTATTCAAAGTGAGTCAGAAAGCCTGTTTATCGAATGCCAACAGATACAAGTTTCAACTATTGACTCATATTCAACTTCGATTGTGATATCCGAAAAATGGCTTGTATATCGTTTGTAAAATAACTTAACTCTGTGGTAAAAAGGTGAACAACCTCGTTTTACGTAATTTCAGGTACTTACTGCCAGTTTCATGCTAGAACAACAGAGGGTTTACATTGAAGTTTTCAGATGCTTCGGACTGTTACGAACGTGGTTTCTATAGCGGCTGTTCTCGCTGGCGTGGTCCTCTCAGTTCATTTTGTTGCTCAGAATGAGCTCTTGAGACAAATCGCACACATATTAAACGAGATTGGCATAGACGGGTAAGTTTCAGAATATCCATTCTGAGACAATTTCGATGTTTTGGATTACAATAGAACACAGCGTTGCGAGAGTTTGCAAAAATAGTTATAAATGCATTCCCATACAAGTTGCACAGCAAAACTTTGTTGAGCTGATTTTCAGAAATACTTGACCTTGAAGGGACCGTACCTCTATAATGTGCAATATAGGTAATTCATGAAAAACGAAAAAAGTCGTTCGTTCTATTTTGAAATGAGAAATCATACCGTATGTACAGAGAGAACTTTATATTAATGCGAATGAACTTTATATTATTATTATTATTAGTTCAAAAAATCACATTACTAGGGGCAAAAGAGAAGCGAACAGGATTTGGGTTACTGTAATTCAGCAAGTCCTAATCTATCACTGTTTAGTAGTTTTCATGATATTTACAAATCTTTCTTCTCAGATTTCATATTGGTTATTTTGGCCATGTTTTGAATATGGTTTTATAATTTTATGGACATTTTGAACATTTTGTACGTAGGTGAACTCGGCGGTGTATGTACGTGCGCGTGGTCGCGCCGCATTTTTGAGAACACGGAGCAAGACAGGAAGTTGACACCTATATGAATGATTTTGGTTTTTTAATGTGAACAGCATCGACTAATCAGCTCAACCCTCTAAATTGAAGAGGAAAGGCCCCTTTATCGTAATAATCATAACAGTGTGTACAGACTAATTGAGCCATGTTCCTTCTGTGTGTAGTTTTCATTCCTGGAACCTTGATTCATTTTTCATTCCAGTCTGGCCAACTGCACCGCGTACCCAATGATAGCAGCCGTGCCAGAATGGAGATATTTTGTGAAGAACATATTTCGTTGCAACAAATCGACAAAGGTCACCAGAGTTCTCCCAGTAGTCACCAATCAATCGGAGACTAATTGCTACTTTCAAACTTTGCAGAGCAGTTGGGGTGATTCGAGACGATAAATAGCACGTTCTGTGCCATTTCTTGCGAATTGTGTAAAAAAAAATGTACCAAAAAGAGAGACACCTGAAACAGAAACTAGACAAGAAAACTCGGACTAAATAGAGACAATTTGATTATAATATGGAGTAATCACGAGACAGAAGAGGAGTTCAATAAATCAGGAGAGGACTGAAAGAAAAATCTCGCATTGGTATAGACCATTTTGGGTTTTCTATACGGTTCGTTTTTTTTTCCGAACACGGTTATATAGTCGTCGCTTACAGAAAGGCGGCGGTGTACTGTATATCTCACTTTGCGCTGTGTAAGAACACATATACTCGATTCGTCCGCGCTGCTCGTATAAGCCCAGTTGGTGTAGTGGTTAGCGTTCGCGCCTCCCAAACTTTTGAACCAGGTTCGAGTCTCATATGAGGCACTGCTTTGCGCAATTTGGATTTGCGCATATGACCGGGACTCGCTATTTTATGAATTTGGCACGCACTATACCGGGATACGTTTTCACATCCACCGCCTTGTTCACAGTTGTATTCCATTCCTTTTGGTCATGAAAAACTGGTTTCGAGATCAAACTACAACAATGATTCGGTCACTTCCTATACTTATGATCAGTCCAGAGAAAGAAGTAGAAAATCGTGATAAACTTCAAACACCGTTGCCACGGAACATATATTTTGAAATTCCGTTTGTATTCTTTTCATCTTCTCGCATTCCGTATGTAAATCGATTTACCATTTCGATGTTTTTTTACATTCATGGTTGGGCGAGAGAAAAAAGTCTGGTTGAACGTCAATCCATTTCGTGCATGCCACGTACAAAAAACATAAATATCGAAAATACGATAGGTAATCTATCAAAAAGTTTTCTTTATGACCAAGATGGCTTTGCTGAAATAACGAAAAATAGAAACTAACTCAAAGTTGGTGAAATGATAAAGTTCATGTCCGGCTGGAAACATGAAATATTCGAAACTCGGAAAGCGTTCTGCAACTAAGCTGAACTTGACAATCAAATCTCAAATATCGACAAAACGGTGATTTTGTTTAACAGTTCCACAAAGTCCACTCCAAATGGTGCATCAAACCACTTCGTATTCAGTTACAAAATCAAGATCAAAAAAATTCGGCGTTTTCTCTTCTTTTTCTCTTCTGTTCCTTCGACGTTGGAAGTTTATCCGGAATCATTGGACAGTAAAACACCGAAAACCGTAGTTTAGAACATTTCTTCACCTCTTTCGCATTACGGACTATTTGCGAGACTCGTATCTCGATTTTGATATGAAAATTAGTAAGATTTACAGCCATCGATTTGTTTTATGCGGATTTCATGGTTTCTGATTGTCTCTGATCTTATGATTTCATTGATCGGAACTTGTCCGATTTCGTTGAAGTGGTTTTATTGAAAAGATTTTAAGTTAAAAATCGGAATTTTCATTTTTGACATTTCGATTTTTGATCGAAAATCGAAAACCTGGAAAGTAACGGAAGTCGAGCATCGAAATAATCGTTTTTTACTCGAGTATACGCAAAATTGGAATCGATTCGAATCGAAATTTCAACATGCCTCAAAAGTGAAGCTGAAACGAAACGAGCTGAAATCATACGATCGGTAAACATACACTTGAACTAGTTTTGCCTTGTACTTTATATGCCCAAATCACCGCAAATTTTTTTATTCTCTCGTGATTACCTGTCATCGGATCTGATACATAATTATATGCTCACTTTAACTGAAATGAGGGTTCTTCAGAAATGAAATTGATCAGGGGCAGATAATTGCCTACAGCACTATCTGAAGCCTTTCACATTTTGATATCTGAAAATCACTCAATCCTTTCACAATGAAACCCCAATAACTGACCCAGATTTTGGTACTTTACTCCTTTTTCTAGGATACATGTGTCGATTCACTTTCTGAGTCCATTCACATTGAAAACCAAAAAACCAACTATGGACCAGAAAAAAGTTTTTTCGAAACTAGGCCACCATACAGTTTCAAATACTATCTCACAAGCAGAATAATTACTTTACTTTTCACTTTTCAAGAACGGAAGTGAAACAAGGAGACATTGGTTCTTGAGTGTAGGCCAATGTGCAAATCTTTGTCGCACCAGTACTTCTTTACCTAACTGTAATCATTAACTCTTTTGTACTTCTTTGTGTTTATAGTTCATCACTTAATTTGCCTATTTTAATTTTTCGCTTAGTTCGCCTATTTAATCTGTTCATTCGTCCAAGGTCAACGGTAACTGCTTTTCATTGAAGTACAGTTGCCACTCTTTCTCAAGAGAGTATGGCGTTGAAAGCTACACATACCCTTTCGATCAACAAAGAAATTTTGCAATGCGAAAACTCATAAAACATTTTTGCTGCTGCGTAGTTTTTCGCGATTGCTAGTAACGATTTCTGTACATGGAATGTTTCGCATGACGCACAGAAAGAAAAAGAAACTGGAGAAATTTGTAAAATTATCATTTTGGAAAGAAAACTCTCAGTTTTGGAGAAGTGGGTCAGCTCCGCTCACCTTCACATGGCTACTCGACACGTGTCGGAACAGTTTAAAGTCTGAACATTAAACAGTAACTTTAAAGACACCGTTCCGCTACAATCTGGGTTTCACGAAAAATTTAAAAAGCTCAAAAAGTTTTTCAATGTCTTCCCATGGAGCATGGAAAAACTTTCCGATTGAAAATTCGTCAAATTTGCATAACATCGAGCAATAAAAAAGAGACCATAAACATTTTCACTGTGACGCAACTTGACTTCGTTCATTTACGTGATTTATTCTCACTTCGTTGTCTCTATTGTGTTTTCGTATATGATCAAAGGTTTTAAAGATACTTGTGTACTTTGGTAGGCTATTTTGAGCATACCCCGTACGCAACCCCCTATCGGTGTCATTACGTAAGTCGCTTTTCTGATAAAACGATGCACAATAGAGATATGAAAGTATATATTTTCGATAATGGTTTTTAATTTGCCGAAAGGTCAGATTGTTAACTCCTAAGTCAAAATTAGAACGGGACGGATTCTCTAACAATGGTGTTTTATAGACAGACGAAGGTGTTACAAAACGCGAGTCGCAAAGTACGTTGTGGTACCGGACTATGCTTATCTGTCATTTTCATATGAAGTATATTGATTACACAAATAACTATATTTTATTTGAACTGCCTTTTCTCATCTTTATCTCCTTTGGCCAGTATCTGCTCTTGAGTGTAGTTTGATTCTGATAAAGGCCATACCGTAGACATTTTATTTGAGAAGAAGGTTCGTTTGGGGGGGGGGGGGGGGGGGGCTCGCGCACCGTAGAGGCTCGTTTTAGAAGAGAAAACCGTATATCTATAACGTGAACTTCCTATAACCTACCTAAAACCTGAAACATACCTAAAACTAAAGCCTGAAACAACTCTGCGGGAACTTCAACTGTAAGCAGTTTTTTGGCACAACCTAATCAGGTAGAATTTCGTATTGTTCTTATTTCGCGTGGGTGCCCGCCATTTCATTTCTGAAAACAAAGACTACAACTTTTTTTTCGAACGAAAAATTTTGCAGGGAGAAGCGCAGTTCTTTGTTTGCACATTATTTGTGATTGATACAACTCAAACATCAGTTTGTCAGTTTGACGAAGAAATCATAGCGATCGCGTCTACTCTGTTTAGACAATAACAACAGTGAGTGCACTGTTTACATACGGTAGCAAATCTTGGTATACACTATTTCGATTTACTCGTCATTTTCGATAGTCATTTGTTGTTAATCAATTGGTTAGCTATACATTTACTGTTACCGTACCCCCACTTCCAGCATACGTGCTTATGAGACGTTAAATCAACCGTAAAAATAGAGAGATAGAGCAACGTTTCGAAGTAGCTCCAACCAAATAATTATGACCGTTGGAAACCAGCTCCGATCTTATTGCTTACACGCGTAGTTAAATGAATGCACGCAATCACAAAAAATGAAGTCTGTTCGACAACTTTCTGAGCATCGTTCTGAACGTTCTAAAAGCATTTAGTATACTGCTGGATGCGTCACGACATTCATCAATTTTTCATTGTGTGTACTATGCACATGGTAATTAGCAAAAGTTTGTTCACATATTTAGCATCAGACTCTGAAATGGAAACTTTTTCCCAGGCACACTCATAATATCAGCATCTGTCAATGCACAAATATAGGGCAGCGGAGAGGTTGGTGAATACTGCAGATCTCTGTCAAACTCGCTGTGTTTGTAGTTCGACCCCATCACATTCAAGTCGTAGTTAAACATTTCCCTTACATGCAGATCAAACAGCAACTCGGATATTGTCGTTTCTCGCATCATAAGATATCAGATAAGTGCTATCACGGCCCGTTGATAGGAACACGATTTGGAGGATATTATATCATCGGGGCAGAATCCGTTCTTGTTAGTCTCTACTGTTTTCTGTTGAAAACTGAGTTAGTGAGCTGTTTTTCAATGTATTACTTATAGTACTCTAGCGTTTCTGAGTCTAGGCTAAACAATAACAGGTGTTCGTCTTTCAGGATGTCGCAAAGCATCAATTTGAGTGAGTTGTATCAGACTGATTTGCACCAACGTCTCTTCTATCCCTATCTCAACATCTATTCGATGATTTGTGCCGGAATTACCGTTGTATCAGTAGCTGTCACCTGTTATATTATTCTCAAAAACGATGGAACTGTCCTCAAAAGCTACCGTAACCTTCTCACTTACATATTGATTGAGTCATGTGTAGCTGAAATATACATCGGTTTTATATTTCGTCCCTATGTGCCAATACCTTATCCGGCTATCTACACATTCGGATTTTTGAGACACAATTACGAGTCTACTGCTCAACAATTTGTGATTTGTATATCTTTATGTGAGTTCGAAGTTGAATCATACCTGTACACAAGCACACAGGGGTGAAATATCGAATTTCAGAACAAAACGTATACCAAATAAAACACACACTTGTCATTACATATTACATACACATATTGCAGTTTCACAACGATTTTGTGTGAGCAGTGCGAGTTCACCTAGTTGTCATATATTAATGTTTCGTGATTTTCATTGTAACAAGTTAGCATCGAATCTCTACATTTCAGTAGATAGTGAATTTAATTGCATACCACACTCACTACATCACTGTAATTGGAACTTAAATGAGTTAATGGTTGTGTGCTATATGTTGAATTCTTCAAAAACTATTAGTCATTCGAGCAATGCAAAAACCTCCCTAAAGTTCCAAGGATTGAAAAGTGCACGAATCAAATGAAGCAACGAAAATTGAGATGTATCGATCTTATCTATTATTGAAACTATCCGAGAGAATACCCAAAAAACTTTAATCTCGGAAAACAACTTGCAGCATCGAATTACGTAACGTATATACTTCTTCACGTTCGTATGTCTCACTTACTCCTAGTGAAGATTATATGATAACTATAGCGACCAAATACGTCACGCACAACAGCCAATAATCAACATGACTAAGTACATTTGTTATCACAAATTGAACTGGAAAATTTGGAATTTGGATAGGGAGTCAAGCAATGAACCAATGTGTTCTAATTAACGATAGCTAATCCACGATTAGACAGCAATATCTTCCAGGCGCTGTCATGTTCTACAACATAGTGTATGTGATGGTCTATAACTATCTCGTGGTGGTACATTCCAGCTGGTTTACAGAGCAAAAAAGACATTATTTCCACTGGTCATCGGCTGTTCTAACTGTTTTTCAATTGAGTATTCTAGGTCAGTTTTCCGCACGATTTTTCGGATTGCGATCTCAGAGGTCAGAGGAATAGTGATTGCAACTGTGGTATATTGTTCAGAATGAGTGTTTGGTTATTTGAACTCTCATAATGAAAATAACCAAACATTCATGATGTACATTACAAAACAGTTGCAATTCACAAAACATAGCAAGTCAGAAGGAACCGAATTCAAATAGGGTGTAATGCAATAATTTAGAGTTTTACGGGCCACATACTTGTTTAAAGGCTCTTTAATTGAATCTTAGCACAGAATATAAGAGTTTAATCTTCGTTTTCTGAAACGCAACACCTTAGTTGTTTATCGTTTAATGTAGGGGGGACATCACCTAGAAAATGAAAACAGTTTCAAATATCTCGACTTCCAGTTTTCCTTCTCGAGTCGGCTCGTAACACAGAGCAATGGAAGCATGAGACGGTCATCTTCGCCTCTCATCCCGAACTCCGCCTGGTTTTCCAAGAATATGCCGTGAACATCGTTGTCATTCGCAATAATAGACTGATGACTGTTATTTGCCTGGCTGCCGCTGCAGTCGCTCTTATTTTGGTATCCATTGCGGCCTATATGAGACAGAGGTTTGTGAATAGGAAAAATCTGAATCTGAACGTACAAACACACAATTTCAATGGTTGTCAGGATTTTCATTGTCAAGATCGTGAAATCACTCAACCAATCACCTGATCAATCCACGACTTTCGCAGCGTGCGCAGGCTGTTTTCACTATGTTCGAGTTTGGAAAAAATCGTTTGTGAGGGGTGGTGCACGTCTTAACCCTTAACCGGAACAACGTTTTTCGCAAAACGGATGTTTTTTTTTGAAAAACCTACATCCGAACTCATCGGTATGCTGCAAAAGCCTCAGTGCGAATGGCAAGAACCATACCACTGAGAGAAACCAGAGTTTCTTCACTAGCTGAGGCTTTTGGTTGCTTTCGTCAAGAATATTAAGAAAGGAAACTAATTGAATTGAATGGATTTCTACACAATGATGTTTTTATCGCTTTATCGTAGATACCTAATCGATAAACGTGTAAAATGAATGAAATTTTTGTCCTAAAAACCAACTACTGTCCGTTTCATAACTGTTTCATTTTTAGTGTCCTGCATCACTTTCAAAGACAAAAAAGTCAGCTGTCCAGCAAAACTTTGTTGGCGAAGACGAGTATAATCCGGTTATTATCCTATTTCTCCCTTCTGTGTACTTTGGGGTGTGGAAGTCCCACTGTGGTCGCCGCCATATGTGTATATTTTGAAATAAAGTCGGTCAAAAGGTAAAGGGTAATCTAAAACCTATTTTTGAGAGAATTTGATGGAAAACTCAACATTTTTTACTGGAAACTTGAGGACATTCGTCCACATTCTCACATAAAGCATCAGGAAGTGTTCACATGGAAAAGATAACCGTGGCTGAAATGTAGTATGAAATTTGCTTAGGGCGTTGCAAGTGGATACTGCATAATTAGGTCTGACGATCATTCATGATTTCGTTTTGATTTCGTCATATATCGGTCTTGAACTAAAATAAAACCGTTTAAAAACATGACACGGTATAAATCGACTGCACTACCCCGTACATACGATTCTTTACAGTCTTCCGATGTATGTGGTACTCTTTTGGCCAACATATTTGCTGGGAATTGGGCAATGCACTGCTTGCATTCTTCTGATAAGTCAGTATAAACGTGCTTTTGTGCTGATGACAACGAACTGGCATCTCTATTTCGTGGAGCAAACGAATATTCGAGCTGTCCTTCGAGTGAATGAACGGAACGTCTTCAGTCAATCGAATTCCACCAGAAGATGACGTCATCGATTTTTTTTTATCAATAGTAGCAAACACGCAAAAGAAGTGAGATTAAACACTCTATTTAATAAAGAAAGTCTATCAAATACTATATAATAATGTTTTATTCTTGAAAAAATTCGATCATTCCAAACTTTAATATGCCTCAAAGCATTTCTGAGCAGACAGAAAACTAAACGGAGTTATGTCAATTATTGAATAAACAAACCATAACGGAAGAGAACATTACCAATGTATAAATGACAAACTTTTTCTTGGCTTGTAAAAAAAACACGGAGTTCCGCTCACCGAGTATAAAATACAGCCTCACTTCCTGTTTTTTAAATTGTATGAGGTCGTTATTCATCCTGAACCTGTGGTGTAATGGCTGATCAGCCTCTTCATCTAACCTAGAACTGAGATTTCCTAGGATTTCGGCCTCTCCTAGAATAAGGAGCTGCGCCGGATAAACTCTCATTAGCATTGGGATGAAATGAAACAGGGCTAAGTTCTTGACTCCGAGTCTGTCTCAATACCTAACTCACATTGCGGAAGATTGAAATCCATTGATAACTTATTCGCTCGGTCTGAAAACTCATTTCGGTGTTGGAAAAGCAAGTGGAAGTAGTTGAAAGTCGTTAAATCTCTCAGAGTTTGCCAAATGACGAGCCTCAAATAATCTTATTGAACCACTAGAATATTCGAAATAAACATGTTGGTCGTTATAATGACCTAGATACAATACACGATTTTATTATCGGGAACAATGAAGGTTCACTTTGCGATCCGAGAGATAATTCGGAAATTGAACATTTACAATTCAAACGCCGTTCGGAAGTCCCCTTCATTCCTCAGCGAGCGCTTGTAACAATTCCGCATTCGGAAAACCAACTTGCAGTTCTAACGTATCCAGTAACAATCCTAGCTAGTAATATTTTTTTTTGTCTTTGTCGGTGGATGTTTCAGCGAAGTTAGCATGATTTCAATCAGGCTGACGTTTCCCCCCCCCCCCCCCACAGTCATGTGTGGATATCCTAGCGTGTCTCTCTTCCTCCCAACTGTTTCGTGAGAAACACGTTTGAGAAGATACCAATATCAAATGAAACCCAGTCATACATTTATTACCTAGTATATAATAAGCAACGTAAGGATCGCTGATAAGCATGAAAGTGGTAAACAGTAAAAAAATTGTTAAAAATTGCCACCGTCCATATTCTGTCACTTCTCGGAATTCCAGTTGTGTTTATTATCGAAAATCATTTCATGTTGCCACTTGTCTTCATTACGACATTGTGGATTAGCTCGTATTTTGACTACTTTTGTTTGTAGCGCTAATAGATATAAAATAATAAGAGCTGACGTACGGCAGTTGAGATAAACAGTTGAAAACAAAAGCTCATGCCGACTCCTTTGTTCGTTCCCTTTGTTATCCTTTGTATTTAGGAGGTATGGCAAGACAACACCCTCCACGTAATTCCTGAATTCTTTGGTACATTCAGCAGAACAATCATACCTCACGAACACGGGGGTGTGACGGACTTGATCAAAATACGAGATGAGAACTGTGCGAAAAGTTGATGACGAACTTTCTCGGAGTCGTGTATGTGTAAGAAGATGAAACTTCTGTGTGAAGTTGAAAATCTAAACGTTCAACTTCAGTTTTGTTTCAATGTCAATTTTTACCCGTTCCGTAATTGCTTGCCCCTTCGTTCCTCAAACCGAATACATATTAATACTGAATATCCAGCAGTTTTTTTAAATAGTATAATGAACTCCCAACTACTGCCATCTTCTAGTCAGGCTGATCGGAAGAGTTCGTGAGAGAATAGAATAAAACAGAATATTTATTGAGCTGATCGGAAGAGTTCATGAGAGAATAGAATAAAACAGAATATTTATTGAATCATAAGTTGGTTTAAAAGTTGAATACGAAAAATAAGCAACGATTCGAAAGTCCCGAGCGAAATGTATTCCGAATGGTGGCAGAAGTGAACGTAGTATAATGAATATAAAATCCTCTTCCGCAGTTTGGGTGCCGGATCTAATAGACAAAATCAGAGTTAGAAACACTTAGCCTGGTTTCATCTGATGACGAAGTACAATTTATTCAGTACAGCTTCCTTTTTAGCCGAAGCTCAACTTCTAGGAAGTCTCTGCTTTACTCCCACCTGCTTTTCCAACGTCAAGATGAGTTGTCAGGCTGATCGGGAAAGTCCATAACGGATAACGGATAAGATACTCTTTCGCGATACGTGTGACGGATCTAGTAGACTAGATCCGAGTAATGCCTAGCCGTAATTCGTCCTAAAAATGCAGCGTTATCCGGTACAATCCGGTACACCTCCTCATTTTAGCAGAAGCCGAAATCCTCGGAAATCACATTTTGAGGGGAGATCAAGTGGCTGATCAGCCCGTAGACTACGGGTTAAGATTAGAGAGGGATCTAGTGCGATTGAGGAACAGGAATGGAAAAAATCAATTGAACACTATACTTCCCACAGTATTTGAAGGCGTGTACTGAAAAAAAGTCACGTACAGGTGATACGAGAAGTAACGTGACACAAGTACACGTAATGCCAGGAAGAAAGAGTGTGTTTTGACTTGTAAATGAAACTCTTTAAAACAATCGAGAAAGTACGTTTTTCACTAACAGTTTGTTAGTTCTTTCTTTCGTAACTTTTGTTTCATTTTCTTCCAAGAGTGACAAAACTAACTTTAGTTCTGTGTCAGCTCACATCAATTTAGGAACATTTTTAACCGAGCAATTGTCTTGAATTAGTTGAAAAATATACAAATTATCCTTCTATAACTCTTAATGGCCTTCATCGTTCTTTATTAATTGATTATATTCGTTCTTAGAATTGCAATAACATATAATATAGTGTTTTTCCGGTCATTTTGAACATTTTCCATCCAATCCACTCTAGTTTGATTTTACAACACAACAACAGGACAAATTTGCTCATCAAACGCAGATTTGAGGAAGTGCGGTCTTAGTGTTAGTAAAAATAAAGTATTCGTAATTTATTATAATCATCCATGAATTCTTGTTTTTCAGACCACAAGGTTACCACCGTAATTGCTTTTTCTCTCCGACCCAGTGTTCGCTACATCAATACTCCCAACTACAGCGAGAAGCTGTTTTCCCAATATCTCCAAGTACTCGATCGAACGAGAAACAAGAGAATGAACCAGTTCTGGCTTCTTTCCAAAAAGAGTAAGGAGTAGTAAATCGAGTTATGAATTATGAAAAAAAAATTATAGTCGCCCAGAATGAGATGAGAAGAAACAAACAAATCAGTATCACAATAATTCATGCTCGTATATAATTTGCTGTTCATTGGAAATGAAAAATATTGTGTTATAGTTATAAGATTAATCGGAAATTACCGGGTTATTGTCCGTAGTTATGTGTTGTGCATGTTAATATTTGTTCTTAATAGCTCGTTATCTATTAGCTGAGCTTTCTGCGCTCTTAGAACACTCATATGCATTAAATTAAATTTTAGATATCATAAACGGAGAGATGAAACATTTTGAATGAAAGACTGTTTGCACAGTTTTAAATACGTGTTTCTCATGTCGAAATGTTCTGTTTTACAGAGGGAAATGAAACCATTTTTTGAAAGAGAACGGAATCAAAATCAACAAACGAGAAGCTTTGACTACAAATATGACTACAATGTGACATGTATGACGATCACCGTCTCGAAACAATGCGAAGCAAATAAATAAATATATGAAAAATGTAAATACGATCATTTCACAAACCATCGGTCATAAAACTCAAAAACTTACATTCTAGAAAGACTAGATGAACCAACATATAGCTAACGTTTTGCAGTAGATTTTTTCTCAATCGCCCAGTGTCTATCGTTGCTAGCCATTATTCTTATCGTGAAAAATCCGCCTTCCGATGTCGTTATTCGCCAGCTCATTCTGGAGAAATTATATAATAAAACTACCTGACTAGAGGAGTATGAAGCCATTCTTGAAAATAACTTCACAGAAACTGTTTTAAAACTGTTTTATAACAAATATTTACAGTTTAAAAATATGAAGTACTTCTACAAATTTGTGATTATGGTTAAATCTTTTAATGTTCTTTGTGAACTTGAAAGTTGGTGGATAAAAACGTAGAAAATGGAAACACTATGAATGAACCTTTTTTCATTACGGGTCTGTTTAGTATGTTATTATAATTGTTTCTCTAAACAATATGAATGAAGAGAATGGAATGCATCTGACCTGAACGTATCTTTGCTGAAAGTTTTCCACAGAGAAATGGCATCCGTTTCGTCATCCATGTTATATGCCTTCTTATTTCCCGCGCCGTTTTTTCTTATTTCATATAACGTTCCGAAATCGTTGTATGAAGACTCGCAGCTATATCTGTCAATACCTGTAACGACCACGTGATAGGTATTAATGTACTTTTTTCCATTTTCATACTTTTCATTTTACTTTGATTTGATAACACATGAACTACAATATAATTTTACATTCCCTCGTACACATCAGTAGTAATCAACAGCTTGACAACACATATTTTTAGTATTCCTGGTATATGACCGTTTGTTCTGGGTTACTGTCCACAAATGAGTACTGTAAAGTGCTACTGGTACGAGAAGGATCGTACATGTTCATCAATTTTCTGGAAAAAAAACTGCGAATGCGACTGGCCTTGTAGCTTCACGTATATCTTGGTTGAGAAATTTCTGCTAGAAAATTGAGAATAGTAACGTGATAGTAAATAAAATGTAGTTCTACGACTGAGAAACCGCCGAAAGTTCGAAAATGGAAAACACACCTTCCCATGCATATCCAAATCTATGAAGCTCTCCATCAAAAACGAAAAAGTGAAAGAACTGTCTTCAAAGTCTCCATGAATGTATCTCTGCAAAAAAATTCAGTCAGTTGTTTCACCAATTGATATTACAGTGCATGTTTTTAACCTTTCAAGTAAAGTCAACTTCTTGTAGTAAACGTAAATATTTCTACAATAGTGCACAACTAGATAACTTTATCAGAAAAATCTAATCAATATCACAAATATTCATGTTCATACAGCATATTCACAGCATATTCACAGCATATTCATACATTCTCATTTGTATCATCTAGAATGAGGTGGCACTGAATTTTTTCACACGGAAAACGTGTAAAATGGGAAGTGAAACCTTGCGTTTCTGTTGTTTTTTTGATTGATTGATTTATATACATGCAAGCATGTGAGATACATAGACAACAGAACGTAAATGAGAAATAACTGAATTTGAGCAAAATGAAAACAATAATCGAAACCATGATGAACAGAAAAGTGACATTGAACGAGCATATATATGACTACAGTACAACGATCGACACTTCAATGGGGTTCTGATAAATAAACATAGTAAGGTCAGTTACAAGTGCTTTTCCGAAAAATATTTCTTGGCCGCCGCAAGAGAACTCGGAATAGTTTTGTTCTTGCTGTGTTTCAAGTATTTTGAACCGGCACGAATAGTGAAAAACTGTGCACGATGACTAGTTTTCGGTATTGGAAAGCTAATCTTTTCCTGTGTACCTCGAGTACGTGAACGATTGAACGTGAAAAAGTCAATCGCATTTGTTCTGTTGGTTGATGTTTCCACATGTTGAACGTGACTCGCATGATGCTGATAATGTTCGGTTGTTCTCGGGAATTCGCCGTGGTATAGTTACGGAATTGATAGAAACTCGTCTGATTGGAGTTTGTAATCATGTGTTTGATTTTAGTGAACGTTTTGAGTTGTTTAATAATACATCGTTTCGTAGTAGTTTAGTTCACTTCATTCTGAGGACAATTACATGTGATAAATTGATTTGGGTGTGGTTAAACTGAGTCGAAACAATATGAATTGCTCTCTGCGCGTCCGTGATCACATGTTTTTCATGTTTCTGCATTTTGAGCTGAATATAGATGACGTTTTTCGAATGTACCGTTCGTATTTTGTTTCGCATAAACTCAAAAAAGGTTTTTGATAACACAACCATACCGCACCGGGATCAAACTACAACCACGATTTTGTGCGACTCTTAAAGGGGGGCTGCACTGAATTTTCAAATGAAAGATCGAACTGAGACAATTCGATAGATGGTCTTTTCTTACTAGAATGTCCAATTCAAACCTCTGTTTTCAAAATTTAACTAATTTTTTGCATACTGTCAGGGACGCAGAGGATGATTTGGAGTGAATGAATATTGATTGCGCGCACTTCTCTGACTCTCGTGCCTTTTCGGCTAACGCCGTTAGCTAAATTCGTCATTCAATGCAGCCCCCCTTTAAGAAGTTTTCGAAACTCAAAACTTTTTGTACGAGAGTGCTTGCAGAAGTTCCGTGTACGCGCTTATCATCAGGCCGTATAATTATCTCTTCCGTTTCTCGAAACTTATTTCGTTTTTTATGCAGGCCAATACTTCATTAGAAAATGATGATGGGTCTTATCTGGTGCTAAGTTGTTACTTGAAGTTCAACTTGTATATTTCATTTTGTACAGTATGCTACGAGATGAGACCTCGCGCTTTAGGCTGCCTTCACACTTTTTGTGCGATACAAGATACACAATACATGCGCACACTAATCATGTGTATCGATTGCATTTTTGTAGCGGCGACAGATACATGCGTGATGTATGTGTTCGTTTTCTTCGATTTCTGGAATTTTATCAAAATCTATTCATTTGATCATTTTTTCGAGGCGCTTGCGCACTTCGCGTGCAAAGCGAAGGATACCTATAAATATCTAGAAAAACAGAAAATGGAAATTTTGGGGGGGTTTTCTTTGAAAATTACTGAAATCGGAAAAAAATGTATCCTGGAAGGTTGATACTTTTCTGATACGTCGGCGCCAAGATACGGATACAAAATGTGTAGATACAAATAATTCAAAATTGAATCGTGTATCTGTATCTTGTATCGCACAAAAAGTCTGAAGGCAGCCTTACAAAACTAATTCAAGAACTGGCCTCAGTTCGTTTGATGCTTCAACTATTTATACTGCTAGTAGTCACCTGAAAAATGTTCTATACGCAGTCAAATCAGAAAAATGGGTTCATGAAGTTAACGCCAGCTGAAGCTATATGCACGCAACATCTCTCTTAGTCAAATGATATTTATTTCGATGTTCAAAGTGTTGCAAAACTGCTTTGGTTACTTCTACTACAACGTACAGTAAGTGTTCGTCAAGTTCTCAGCTTCTGAATCTTTGTTTTAGTGACCATTTTCACTACGACTCCTACACACTCGAAATTCTCTTTTTATCAAGTCCGAGCGAGGCCTACAATTTTTAAAGCACTCCGTTCAACATTGAATCAGATTTGAATACGATCATTACTAACCGTTTTGATAACATTCGCGTAATTCAAATTCATTAAATGTTTTGTATTTCTACTGTTGGTTGTTTTCGATGTCTCAGTGATGAATCGTGTTTCCGCTGAGCTGCTCTTCCCTTTGCATCACGCACGCGTCATAATTTATCCACTCATTCAGAATAACTATTTCATTGTTGATTGTAGTTTGCTGATAACTACCTACCACCATTTCACATATACATCGTTACTGTGCTTGTTGTTGGGCTGCTCTCATTCCCCACTCTATTGTGGAATTTAGTCTGTTTCCACTTTTGTTTTAATGTCTGTATTCACCTTCTGTGCTTTCTAATGCGTAATAAATCAGTCATCCTCAGGCTGGGATGTTTTTTTTGTTAGGACCATGGTTATGGAGTGTTTTGAAGCAGCTTCTTTCTACAAATCAGACAAATAATTTTGCTTGCTTACTCTCGTGAAGCCTATATTTTGAAGCAAACAAATTGATGCTTCAACTTCAAGTTCATTGTCCTTGGGAACGTAGAGATGCACTGCTTTTAATTGATGCTTGGAGAAAATTTGAATGTTACCTAATTGATTCGCGGAATAACTTAGATCAAGTTCGTCAAATAACTATTGAAGAAGATATATTAGGTTATTTATTTGAACAAAATATATTGTGTCAATAGGACGTTCTGGATGTTATAGTTATATGAATGAATACATCGCGCGCAGCGCGATGTATTCATTCATATAACTATAACATCCAGAACGTCCTATTGACACAATATATTTTGCGCAGATTAGTTTTTGTTCACAGAAATGCGAGATTTCGTTCTGAAAACTGCATATTGTGATGTTCATTACGTCTTAAAAGATGTAATATCCGCGGTAGTTATGTTGAAATGGCACAAAAGTGCTAATACGCATAAAAGCAAAACTTCTGCATTAGGCGGGATTCGAACCCCCGGGGCCTCATTAGAACAGCGCCTTAGACCACTCGGCCATGCAGGTGCGACGACTTGGTGACCTCAATGCGACACGTGTCACCTGTCTATTGGAAAGTGTGATTTAAGTTTTCGGGGCGAACATTTGAATTCGCTCACAAATACCTCAACGTGAAACTTACCACTCATCTATTCGTTTCGAACTGTTGATAATTTCCAACAGGTATTGACTTCAGTATCGTTTCGTATTAATTTCCCCTGGAAATATAGAAGAAGAGATCAATTAGTATAAAAAACGAATGTAAACAGAGAGTAGATTAGTTTTTGAGATGAAGCTGCATGGAAAATAGAAAAGGAGTTCAATAACTCGAGAGGGAAATAAAAAATCTAATCTCGCAATTTTCACCAACATGTTTTTGACCCATCCATGCAGCTTCATCTCAAAAACTAATCTACTCTCTGTTTACATTCGTTTTTTATACTAATTCATATAACTATTGAAGAAGAGTACATAATTTCAGTGTGGCTCGTTTGATATAGGGCTAGCAGAAGGAAGATTTCATGTTTGTATGTCACATTCACGCATGTTGAGCGAACAGTTTGAGTCCGAATGGGCAAAATTGGGCGTATTGGGTAAATTTTCATCCTATCATAAACGTTCTCGATAGTTTCACTACCACTTCGGCGGAGGGAAAGGCAACTCTCGTTCATCTGATCGTTTGAGCACACATCTTCTGTACCACTCAGTTAACAGAATATGGTGTATTAAAAACGATTCCAACTTTTTTCAGAATGTCGCAAGTCAATTTGAGTGAGTTGTACCACACCGATTTGCACCAACGCCTATTCTATCCCTATTTGAACATGTATTCGATGAGTTGTGCTGGAATTACTGTTGCTTCCATAGCAATCACCTGTTATATTATTCTAAAGCACGAGGGAACCGTCTTGAAAGGCTACCGTAACCTCCTAACATATATACTGATTGAGTCCTGTGTGGCCGAAGTCTTCATAGGTGTAATGTTTCGTCCTTATGTTCCGATTCCCTATCCGGCAGTATACACTTTTGGGTTTTTGAGACACAGCTACGAGTCTACTGCCCAACAATTCGTGCTTGCTATATCTTTATGTGAGTTAAGAATAGCTCCTCGTTATTAATTTTATGTCCGAGAACAACACTCCTCACTCAAACTCAAACATCCATACTATTCACTTTCACGGTCCAGTCAGTTCTTCACGTGTTGAAGTTAAAGAAACCGTTCCGCTATAATTTGAGTTTCACGAAAAATTTAAAAAGCTCAAAAAAGATTCTTGATGTCTTCCCATAGACAACGAAAAAACTTTCTGATTTAAAATGTGTAAAATTTGCATAACATTGAGCGATAAAGAAGGAGGCCGTGACATTTTCACTGTGACGCAACTTGACTTGGTTTATTTACATCCATATTTATTTTCATTTTTCCTCCCTAATTGTGTATTCGTATGTGATTAAGTGTTTTGAAATAATTTTCGCACTTCTATAGGCTATTTTGAGCATACCCCGTACGCAACTCCCCTATCGGTGTCATTACGTAAGCCGCTTTTCTGAGAAAACGAAGCAAGATGGGGATATAAAAGTATATATTTTTGATAAGGGTTTTTCATTTGCCATAGGGTCAGTTTGTTAACTCAGAAGTCAAAATTAAAGCGGGACGGATTCTTTTAATTTATAAAGCATCCAAGCAACCGTAACCATTTCATAGGTACTTATCATAGTAATCTCTGAGCTCCTAGTTTAGTACATGAGTAATTTTCATCATGTTACGTAGCAACCATCATTTTCAAGAGTATACACATTTCATTTAATGTTAGTAATTGAAACTCGTAATTGCACATCAGGTTCATAGCATGTAATCGCCTCAGCAGGAATGATTTCTGATCTTCGAAATGTCAAATTGAGATGTATCATGCGCAAAATGAAAACTACATGAAAACGAAACTAAAAATCAGCTCATGTGGAAATGTAGAGGACGACACAAAATTGAGCTCGAGGCATATTTTTATAATATTTCTCGGTTTGAAACCTTATATGTACGTTCTCTAGAACTGCCCTTCTGCATTCAGACGCAAACATATTCCAACAAATCGATTAGTTCACCTTATATTGTGCTTCACTACTTCGTTTTGCATTCACGTTCACCTTATTGATACGTGTAGGCGAACATAGAATCAGTCCCTTATTAACCGAAACAACAGTTCCGAGTTCTGACCTTTGACAACAGTTCCAACTTCTGCACCCAAAACTTGTACAAAGTGTTCACAGCGGGGATTGGTCTCATTTCAGGTTCCGTAATGTTCTACAACATAGTGTATGTGATGGTGTACAACTATCTCATGGTGGTACACGCCAGTTGGTTTGTTGAACAGAGGCGTTATTATTTCCACTTGTTCTCGGCTGCTTGCACGGTTTTTCTATTGAGTATTGTGGGTGAGTTGTGAGCTGCATAGATGAGCAGTTGACCGTTGACCTAAGAACATGCTCAGCCGAACTGATTTGTGATAGAAAGAAAAACCTTTCTCACAATAGTATGTGTATTTTACGAACAGTATGAAACTTATTCAACTTCAGTCACCCTGCTCGAGATGACTCGCAACTCTGAGCAATGGATGCAGGAGAAAGACATATTCGCCTCCCACCCCGACCTGCAACCCATATTCAACGAGTACGCCGTGAACATTCTGACGATCCGTGATCATACGCTTATTCTATTACTTTTCACTGCTGTTTCCATTGCGGTCATTCTGATAACCCTAGCAGCGTATATGCGACAGAGGTTCGTTTTTGTCTACCACTTTGAAAAAACAGTTTTCACCACACTGCTTGATAGACATAGGATGTTTGTTCTCTAATAATGATCTTCCTGGATAGTCGAACTCGACGCAGTTTAGCTCCCTCAATGAACATACAGAGAATTCCTCAGTGTGAAGGTTTCTTGATTACGTCTAGTAGAGGCAAAACGTACCACTATCTGTGCACACAGACAATTCCACGATTCCACTATCTGTGATTCCACTATCTGTGCACACAGACAAGTCCACGATCTAACTTTGCAGTAGACTGGTAAATCCGCGGAATAAGGACCCGTGTGGATTAGTGAGACACTAAATCTCTTTTTTTGATTTGTAGGAAAGTCAGCCCTCACTGTTTCATGTATAGTCGTCCCAAACGGAAAGGCGGGAGGGTACTGTAGATCTCACTTTCCGCTGTGTACGCACACATGTCCTCTATTCCAAAACATGCCCGCTACGTCTTGTGATAGCGTAGTGGTTAGCGGGCGGCTTTAAAACTCTTGCTCGCCGGTTCGATTCCGCTGAGAGACAGACATTTATAAATTTGGCACCCACCCGGTTCTTCTTATTGTGTTTTCAGTGTCCTCACTCATTTTCAAAGACAGAAAGGCCAGCTGTCTAGCAAAACCTGGCTGGCGAAGACGAGTATAATCCGCCTACTGTCCTATTTTTCTCTTCTGAGTACATTGGGTTGTGGAAGTCCCACCGTGCTTGCAGCGCTGTGTATTTTCTTAGACATACAATCCGTGCGAAGGTATAGTCCATTACTTTTGACGGTTTGCCTGTTGAAAGGGTTGTTGTTTTCTTTGATACTATCTTAAGGACGTATTCGTCTCAGGTTTGTATGATCACACCATTACCCCTTGTTTCACGAGAGAATCATCTTCTAAGACCTGGGGTAAATCTGGGGTAGTTAAAGGGGGACATAAGGGGGCGTTGGTTTAGGCCTGACTCGAAGGATCGCCCCAATTTTTGAGTTTTCAATGCGACAAAATTGCGGTTTTGAGTTTCGAGTAATAAAATGGGAATTAGTGAGATATTTATATTTAAAGGCATATTCTTCCACATCCTCTGTCGAAATATAACAAAGTTTCGTCCCATGAAATTGGTCATAGATAGTTCACGAAAGAACCATAAATGAATCATCAATTTTACAGTTTACCAATGTATTTGCTTCTATTTTGGCCAACGTATCTACTGGGAATCGGACAATGTAGTGCTTGCATTCTACTTATAAAGCAATATCGACGTGATTTTGTTCAGCTCACAACAAAATGGCAGTTATATTTTGCGGATCGAACGAATGTACAATCTGTTCTGCAAGTGGAGGAGAGAAACGTCTTCAGTCAATTCAACTCCGCTAGAAAATAACGTACTAGTGGTTTATTGTGAAAAACTGTGTTTTTGTTACTTTTAAACTAAATAAACTTCAACTTTGCTCAATTTTTTCACCTTTATGAACATGAGAACATCAAATGAAATGATCAAATATTTTTGTTCGTCGCTCGCAGCGCGAAGCGCTGCGCAGCTTTTGGTTATACAAGAGTTCGTGTAGTCATCGTCATTCCCAAGAAAATGCGCTGGCTTGTCCCCCATACAGTTTTTTGAGATGTTATGAGTTAAATGTGTGTTTTTCTAAACGGATGTTCTCCCTGGTAATCGCTTATAACCGCTAGATTGTAGTGAATAGGATTGGCTCCAAGAGAGAAGAGTGAGAGAAGAAATCAAACAAAGATGGCTGAGCATTTACTATCCTTATTTCGGAACAATCGTCATTCATCTCCACCTAGTGCCCACATTCCTGTCTAACAGATCATATTGCACTTTTGATATTCTCATCTTCTAATGTAGTCGACGTGCTTATGACTGTTTTCGTAATGTAGTTTAATGGAGGAATCATAGGAAAAGGAATTCGTTTATAAATAACAGGTGACGAGGGAGATATTATGATTTATAGTGTGAGAGACGCATATTATGACGCTCATCAAACCCCCACATTTCAATTTAATCAAATGCTTTCTGAGACATATCTTTTTGGGAAATGCTCATTAACGTTTATTACACAATACAGTTTTAACACTGGAGAAGGTGAGTCAATGCTGATCGCGTGCGCGAGAGTAAATGAAACGTCCATCTCATGCTTCCTTGGCGTTCCTGAAGTTGAAAGTAGTGAGAGAGAAGTTTACGTCGTACGAGTATGTCTGTAGAGAACACTGCACCGGAGAGAAGAAGCAGTTGCGCTCGTAGTGTTCTTCTCTGAAAAGCAAAACCACGATTGTTCCGCAACCAGACTCAAAATGCGTTTTTTTAAATGATCGAACCATCACTCTGCCGTTAGTGTTTTTGTAGAAATGTTCACTCTTCCCCGTACGCAACTCCCCTATCGGTGTCATTACGTAAGCCGCTTTTCTGAGAAAACGAAGCAAGATAGGGATATAAAGGTATATAATTTTGATAATGGTTTTTAATTTGCCATAGAGTCCGATTGTTAACTCAGAGGTCAAAATTAAAGCGACGGATTCTTTAACACTGTTGATAGGATTTTTCCCTCTTGACACCTTGCAGTTATTAGGAAGAGCTGTATGCTCTCTTATATTCGCATCTTCAGATATTTAATCCCCTTCTCCGTACTAAATCCTAACTGACTTGCGATTGTTCCGGGCGATGTCTGTGGTCTTTCTGACGGAAATGTTAACGAAAAACTGAACAGGAGCAATTCTGGTTGTTAAAGAGTAGAATAGAATGTTTATTGGCGATCGAACACGTGTCTTTCCACATTGGTATATGTGGCACTCCAATTACAAAAAAATGGAGACATGGAAGATAAAAATAAGATGAGTATAGTAGAGGGTCGACGAAGAGTGTTATGTAGTCGAATCAAATGTTTAAATTTTAAAGGTTCATGATACCTTCAGTTGCAAGCTATTAATTGTTTCTGAGTTTTCCGCTGAACGCAAAAGAAACGCTGTTCAACTTTTTTCCAAGATCAGCCCGTATATACAGTATGATCACAGAACAGTAAATGTCAATGTTTATTGTGTACACGAGAGTAAGTGAATCGTCCGTTTTTCCGTATGGTTCCTTGGCGTTCCAGAAGTTGAAGATAGTGAGAGAGAAACTTCTCGTCATACAGCGAGTAGCTTCGCAGAGAACATTGCACCGGAGAAAAAAAGCAGTTGCGGTCGTAGTGGTTTTCTCTGAAAAGCAAAACCATTACGGTTCTGCATGAAGACTCAAAACGGGCTCTCATATTACAACCACAACAAAACACAATTCTATGGGTGGAATTATCCATCCGGACCTATATTTTGTGCTCCGCTCAGAACTTCAGAAGATTTTCACCTTACAGGATCGACCATTCAAACTCAGGAAAAGATAATCAATCTGGTGCATCATCACCAATAGTGGAGTAGTTTATGGGTTATATATACAACTTCACAAATAGGTACACTGGAAGAGGTCAATATCGAACATTCTTAATATGTTCTCCTCTACTTCGTTTTTAGGACTGACGAGTTCGCTGCATTTAGGTGAAGAAATGTAGGAAATCCCATTTTCAATCTCAAGAATTGCACCTTCGGACTCCGCGAACCACGAACAGTAGTTGAAACAGACAAAGGGATTATTTTGCAGTGTTCAGAACATCGAGGTGCTATACTGTAGAGGTCTTGTGAACACCTTACTTTCAATAGCACGTGCGTATATAGTCTGTTTCACCAATCGATTTACTCGCTACAGTAATCCGTCAATTATTCAAGGGAGTGTTTTCTAATGAAAAAGTCATTACTTTGGTTTCAAATTCTCAGAGTTAGTAGTAGTTAACATGCAGAAGACACTATGAGGCGTTCTGAATACGCTAATATAGTAAACGTCGACCTAGAAGTGTTAGCGGATTACTGTAGATGGTTATAAGCGGGTGGAACAAACTATACTCGACTGCTGGATCTACGTCCTACCGAAAACGACCGTTTCCTGCGAGAGGTTCGCTTGAATGCGAACACCTCCAGCTCAGGCCTGTATCTGGTTTATAACGAACAAACAAACAAGCAGATCAAATACTTTAGGTCGCATAGGAGTGAAAACGACTATACCTATTGGTATGACTCCTCAACTTGTGCCAGCGCGCACCATCAACCGCTACCGAGAGGAAAAGTATCAGGACAGTCGAGCGAATGAGAGACAAATGAAGACACATACTCGCTTTCAGGGAAGTAACCGTTCGTGGTTTAAATAAGAACAGCGCCAGCTCACGTTAGGACACTACATGGAGAGGGAGATTATAGTCGGATTGCACCCGGATATTGGCGGTTTTTGCTCCATGTAGTTTCGGATGAGCAGGAATAGAAAAATCCGTACGACCTATCGGTATTAGCGTCTCCAGATCATAAACCCCCTTCTCCGTACCAGATCCTCAGTGTCATTGTGTGTTTCATGGAACGCACCTGCAGACCGAAGTTTATTCAGTTGAGCTCCACGATTGCTGTCTTCATCCCTATAATCGGTACCCACTGTAGTACAAGTCTTCTCGGAGATAAACCATTGAAAAAGACCATACACCAAACAAGTCGTTCTCAACAAGTGTGTCTCGTTCAGGGTATAGTATTCATTATACATTATAGCTAAGGTGATTTAGAAACACTGGTCTTTTCCCTGGTTTAGAAAAGAAGGGAAACCGAGAAGTTTGATACTTCTCACAGCATTAACTAAGACCTAAACATTTCCGTGGAAGTTTCAATTCACAAAATAGGACAAAAATAATCTCAGGGATCATGTGAGTACTTCAATTTTGCTCAACGATGTTGTAGCTAGAAACTACGTAGTTGGTATTTGCTACTTCGGCCGGAGAGCTCACGGAGATCAAGGATGGATGAATTTTGGTTAACCTTCTTGTTGGCTCAGCTGTTTTTTTTAGCTCAACGGCTTTTTGTAATCCTAGTATTTGAGATCAAACACTGTCTGGCAAACACGGATCATTCTAGTTCAAAAAAATCTAAGTTCCCATTTGTGTTATTCTTCTGTGTAAATATAGGGTTTTCAAACTGTTTTAGACAGCCTACGTTCGATTTGGTAGGGGTTGCTTTTGGAGTAGCTAACCCTATAAAATCATTTGAATGATAAACAGCAACACAATGTAAATGAGCTATAATAAAGTATACAATTTTCCGTTTTTCGATGTTCTACGTGACCCTTCGCTATTCCATTCATTTTCTAGAATATGATATGAAAGAGTAAAAGATCCAAAAAAGGATCATTGATGATCACTTTGTGAGTGTGAGCACTTTTTTTCGTGTGTGCCATTTTTCCTAACGTTTCATGAGAGCGTTTCTGGTTGTTTGCATTTCCAGTTTTCATGTTCTCGTTTTTTTTTATTCAGTCTCATTTTCTAATAACCATCGTTTCCATCACATAAATGGGGAAAACAGCTTTAATCGTTCGAACTAACGACAGGGAACAGACGCTGACACAAACGTGATGCTTGTAACAAAATTCAAACGTCAGAAACTGTTTAGTTTGTATTACTACATAGGAATTCAGATGAAAGTGGTTCAGACTACAGTCGGACATGAAGTAGGTTATGACCAAACCTGAGTTGTAGCTTTGTTTTGATTTACACAACAAAGTTTTCGAACTGGGCCTGAAATACACGAAAATGAATCTACAAACATGCTCCTGTAGTTTGTGATTGTCTGTGTTCTTGGCCTCTTCAACTGCACAGTTCCTTCGAGCGAGCGCCAATGTTGACTTTTCATTCTAGGTCTCGCGATCGATCCATGGTTCAACATTCTCTCCGCACACTGACTGATTAGAAAGGCAGAAGTCACAGTTTCCCCCATTTTATGTTCAGTTTCCCTCATCAATTCTGGTTGCATTGAAATGACGTGATTCATGCCACCCCTTTTGTGATTCACATTTACCACAGCACAACAGAGAATCGGAACTCAATCTTTTTTGGTTTTCTTCCATCTTTTTACGGCGACTAGTCAGTTTTTGTGCGTTTCGAGCTTTTCTTTCGCCCATTTCTGGTAAGTCTGCAAAAAGTCTCTATGAGAGCAACTTGACCTCCGGAGTACGTATGCTAGAAGATCCCGGCACCTTCATCCCATCCTGCGTCTCTTGCTTTACTTCACTATTTCTTGTCTCTTACATCCCGGCGGGATGTAAGAGCAAAAAACAAAAATCTGTAGTTCCGTGTTTTGATCAAGCATACAATCGTATTTACCGATAAGCGAGCAATGTTTTTGATGTTCTTTTGATTCATTTTAATTATTTGCATAGTCTTTGTTCAAGTAGTGTAAGTTGTAACACGAATTGAAACGAATTTATTTGGTTTACAGGAGGTTCTTTTTCCACCTGAAATAGACTAATTATTGCGATTGGTTACTCTTTATTCGTTACTTTCTTTACGAAAATGTACTGACGAATGGCACAGGAAATTCCCAATATACCCCGGAGGAGAGGCAAGACAAACAAACCGAAAGGTGGGTCTATGTATTTCGCTCGAGAGTCGATTAAACAATATTTAGATGAAAATTGTCTTCTCTATGTGGTTTTGAACGTCTGACTCATCTTCAAACTGTTCACAAGTAGTTTTTCTTAACGAAATAACATACCTAGATAGACAAAATATTCGAAGACAAAAGTTGACTGAGATACCCGATCTCAGCCCACAGTACTTGAGTTTTTGTGTTGGCACAGGGTTTAAACTTTTGAGATGCCTTCGTATATCCTGCTCAATAAAGTATGAATTAACTGCAGCTTAATGTGTTGAACTCTATTCAGCTGAAATAGCGTACCTTTTCTGTGCACATATTTTCGCGAAACTGTTTGGAGATGCTGAAAATGTCGGGTTCAAGATAATTGCACGGATTTTCGCAGTCAGTATAGGGCACTTCATGACGTTCTCGGGACCTCGTAGAGAGGCAGTTTTGCTCCGCGACTACCTCGTTGAAAGTACTGGCTGGAAAGCAGTCGTAAAAGAGCTGTGATTCACTGTCGGGCAGGGAACGAGACAGTTTCAAGAGAATGCTGCGCAGCTTGAATAGATGTTGTATGTTTTAAATGTCACACTGCCTATTGTTTAAGATACGGCATGGCTACAACAGCGTTTGAGCTCGGCCCGTCCGCAGTACACAATCAATGTAGTTCTGCCGTTCGCCCTGCTACTAGGCTTTGCTCTGTTGGGACTCGGAATCGCAATGTACTTTGGCGCTGACCACTGTAAGTTTATAGTACTGACTACTAATTATAAAACACCGTTCTCGATTTGCCAATAATAAAAACAATTAGTTATTCAAAGCAGACAGTGCTCAGAAGGTATCTCTGAGGAAATGACTAATTTTGATCTGTGAATCAAGCCTACACATGACTGTTCTAGATTTATGTCGGAAATGCAGCGGTATCAAACTACAAACACCTTAGAGCAGCATGGAATACCCCCCCCCCCCTATTGGCCTGTCCTTTCTTAGATCCCCTTTTACTAATTTTCTCTCTCACTTTCCCCATCTGTCTTTGTTTTAGTTTACCTTGCCTGGTCAGAATGAGAGAATATACAATATTTTTCAGCTTTGGAGGTGAATATTGATTATACGGATTGTATGACGTCAAATGGTTCGGCGGCTGCGACTGTTCTTGCGGACGGTAACAAGACTGTGGTGAAGCCGCAGTGTACTTTCCATCTGAATCTCACCAGAGACTTCACGGTGAGTGGACTGATCCAGCTAGTTTCACGAATTTGGTGAAGTTATCGTGGCAGTATGATCTAGGACCGTGTCCTGGTTTGCGAATTTCGACTTAAAAGGAAGGGAGTGAAACTACAAAGACAGCAGGTTGCGGCAAAAACACCGGGAAGACACTGTAAAGGCCTCTGTTCCTTGCGAACCCTATAAGTCACTTTTCTTACCACAAGTTTGAGCGAAATACGAAAGTATCAATTTGTTTGAGACTATTACATTATTCTTAGTACAGTCAACCTTGCTGCACTGCTATGATCATCTGCTTGACCGCATTGTCTAACTCACACTCCCTTACTGATTTTTCACGCAAATAGTTAAAAGTTACGTAGTATTCCCTGTTCCACAACTTAAACATATCCTATTACCTTCGGCTAACTAATATTGCATTATCATTAAAATGTGTATTCAGGGAGATGTGAAGTTCTACTACGGTCTGACCGGCTTCTATCAGAACTTCCGTCAGTATCTTTCATCTCGGAACGATCTTCAACTGGTCGGGAATATCGATTCGACTTCCGGTTGCAGTCCTCTGGATACGGACAAGGAAACTGGGTTTCCGATTGTGCCCTGCGGTTTCATCGCCAACTCCATGTTCAATGGTGAGGAAATGTTTCTGTAGTAAAAACATGCGCTTTTTGGTTTAGTTGCCTTCACTTTCCATGAATACTAACTTTGAAACAATTTAAGATCCAAATCACCGTGAACTTCGCTTTTATTCATGCCATATTTCCTTATGATACTCAAATATTGCGCCTATGAGCGATAAACTATTTATTATCTATCGTTAGCCCTACTGCCGCAACTGGTTTACGTTTTAATGAACGAATCATATTATCAGCTACAATAGTCATTTATGTGTTTTTTCTTTTTCCAGATACATTCAAACTCTACTTTGACGTGCACCGCAATGGAACTTTTCGTCAGCCGGTTCGAATAACCAAGAGGAATGTGATTTCGCACAGAGAACAAACGCACAAGTTCAAGAATCCTCCCGTGAAGACCAATCAAACACTCTGTCAGGCAGATGCACTCGTGGTGAGGATATAATCTAGGATACTAACAGTTGTCTCGATGAGCCCTAACGGTCAATTTGTGAGGAGTGCGCTTTGGTGAGCGGCCGACGTATCTGCGTATCTTTGATCTACATACTCTCTCATCTACTGGCAAACGCCCAGAATTTCTCTATTAGTTTTTTTTTCATTTTTACAATACAAAGCTGTGATCTTTGTAACATTTAACTTATAGGATTGGTGTATATAATATATCAACTAGTTCGAACAAACTACGTTTAAAACTACAGTACATTTTGAAAACAATTCCTAAGCATAACCGATGCCAATCATTTGACGCTTCAACAAACTTGTTTTTCAGAACACGACAAAACCACCGTGGTGGCCGAATCCCATCTGTAAATTGGGTATCAATGAAGACGTCGAAATGGATTCCGGAATCGGATTCGAAAATGTCGACTTCATGGTCTGGATGAAACCAGCTGCACTTCCAAACTTCCGGAAACCCTATGGATTTGTGGATAGAGAGGTACGAAATAGTGAAACATTGAAAATTTACAGGAAAAATACGTTTTGGCCACACCAGAGGCCAAGAGAAGGGCTAACATAACTATATCTAAATCGAATTAATTGTCACAGTTCCGGAATCATTCTATATGAATGAATTCGCCGTTAATTCTATATCTAACCGGGTTTTTAGGTAACCTGACCCTTTTTTGGAAACCTATTTTTCAGGTTACCTCAATAGGTAACCGGTTGGTAACCTAAAATGAAAAACCGGTTACCTGTTTTTCTAACGCAAAATGTGGTTTTCACCGTTAGTTTGAACGGTAACCGTATTTTAGTTTCAGGTTACTTTCAGGTTACCTACCAAGGTAACCTCAAAAATAGGTTACCAAAAAGGGGGTTAGGTTACCTAAAAACCAGGTTAGTTGTAAAATTGGCCTGAATTTGTTCAGGTCGATCCTTTCCAAGACGGTCTACCAGCCGGCGATTACACACTTATCATCAGTTACAGTAAGTTGTAACGTACAATAATTATTTTATGACCGCTCAGAGTACAATACACAAGAGTGAGCGAGAAAGTGGTTTTCAAGTTTCTGTTGTGGGGTCATATATATTGCAGCGTCTTATATCAACGATTATCTGAGCTGAATAAGTAATGAATAGTCAGAATGTCAGAAGTACAAGCCCTCACCAAAACGGTACTTTTCACTTATTTCAATTTCGGGGTGAATTCTATATCTGACCGGGTTTTCAGGTAACCTAACCTTTTTTGTTAACCTCTTTTTTAGGTTACCTCAGTAGGTAACCGGTTGGTAACCTAAAATGAAAAACCGGTTACCTGTTTTCTAACGCAAATTGTGGTTCTTACCGTTACTTCGAACGGTAACCGGATTGTAGTTTTAGGTTACTTCCAGGTTACCTACTAAGGTAACCTAAAAAAAGGTTACCAAAAAGGGTTAGGTTACGTGAAAACCCGGTTAGTTGTAGAATTGGCCCAATTTCGGTGTTTCAAATTATAATCCACTTCAAAAGTATTTTGACAGTACGGTTCCAATTTGAAATACAGAACTGAGTGAAAGAGCGCTAAACATAAATGAAAGCAAAATATAATTTTTCCTCAGTATTTCAAACTTGGTTAGTTCATCCAGTCTTTTTCGAGCCGTTATTAGAAAACCAACTTCCCGACTTCCAGACTACCCCGTACACACATTCGAGGGGAACAAGTCGTTTATAATTGCCAGAGAGAGCTGGGTGGGACCGCGTCGGTTCTTCATACCGGTTACTCTCATGATCACCGGTGTATTCATCATACTCGCTTTTACTGGTCTTTTCTTGCTTGTGCTGTTCAGGAACAGATATCTTAAGCGGGCATGAACACCAGCTTCGATTCTAACCAGCAACATTAGTTTGCTAATTACGTTCGTTGAAATTCAGGGAACAATTGCACGAGCTTACATGCTATCTGGTCATTTTGTTCTTAAGATATTTTAATCCAATGTTGATTATCTACGAGTTATAGTTGATATAGGGTGTGCTTCCGGAAACGTATACTTTGAAAACTTTCCGGCAACGCTTTAACATTTTAAAAGTCATTTTATTTTGGCCTTTTTCGAGATTTGTTTAACTATTCGTTAGGACATGTTATTACTTACTGTAAGTGCCTACGGGTGAGCGAAACAGAGTATCAGACCCCCAAGTTCGCAATTAGTCACTCTTATCCACGAATCAGTTCAAGAAAACGGTTTCGATTGCAGTCAAAACAATTGTCTACATACATCAACACGAGTCGTTTTGTTTCGTTTGTTTTTTCGGCAGCTAGTCGTACATTGTTATCGTTCACGGTTAACTCGTCTAATCTTTATTCATGATGTGTATATCAATTATTATGTACATTTATTCGAATCTCATAGATCTACCAAATCATATAACATATGAAAAACAATAAAAAAACTATGTGAACTAAATGAAACCGAGTAAAACAGAACAAAAAATAGCCCGCAACAGCACATAAAATCTCAACAAGTCAAATTTTGCCAGCAAAACCACATTTTTGAGAGAAACAACAAATTGTACTTAGTTATTCTAGAAATAGTTTGAGTATCAATTGGAAAAAGAGGGCCAGGGCTGCAAAGATTGCCGCCCAATCAGTCCAATATTGGAAGGTAGAGAGAGGGAGAATCGGAATTATAATAGGAACAGATACTTTTTCATCACCACAGACACACTGACTACGATAGACGACTCCCGACTTCGAAATACCCGAACAACTGAAAAATAAGATAAATATCAGGAGTTCGCAATTCGTTCGTATCATATAGTTTTCATCAACCATTTCATCAGATTCGGTTCATTCATTTTACTCCATTCTTGAAATGCATTATTCTCCAACTTTAATTGGACTGAAAACACGCATACTGTTGATGATAGCATAAGTGAAAATTAGCTATGCCACAATGGTAGGCGGTTGTCACCACTACTAGCCCAGGGTTTTCTATTCTTTTCGGGTAATATCAAGTAAGTATAATGTAAACTAATACTATTCATTATAACTAATAGTCATTGGGTTCTTTCCGTACCTAACTTTGCCTGTCCGAAGACTATGCTTTGAGAGCCTGCGAATCCGCTGTTGGTTCCTGCATCGAAAACAGCGAGTGGACGTGATACGGTACCAGGACACCAGACGAGACATGGGCAAGAGATACACACCGCCTAAAATGGTTTTCATATTTTCAATCGATTTCATCAATGAATAATGTGTATAAACGATTCCTTTAATGATATCTAAACTTTTGAATATCACACAAGTATGATTGAAAAGTCTCACCAAAGGAATTCCGCGATTTGTAGAACCTTGATCGTCTTTTATTGTGTTTACCGCTGGCTGCAGGTTCAGTCGAACACTCGCGTGACCCTGAAAAACAAACGTGACTGCAACTATTCAGAATACCAAGTGAATTTCTGTGCACTGGTTGTGCAAATTGCCTGGATGGGTACGAAATGGCATTGAAATTAGAGTAGGGAAACTAGAGAGTTGACCTGGTACGATCCCAAATTGTTTTTCACCTCTGGACCCTGATAATGAGACCTGGCCATAGAAAATCTAAATGTAGTAAGTATTCTTTACTAGTTTAATGTTCTAAAACAAAGTGTATATTTGACCATACAAAGCGCGTATATTTTTCGTATTGGAAAACCAAACTTTGTCCTAGCACCGACAAAGAAAGCTACTGTTACAATTTTCGGAAAATTCTCATGTAGGAACTATAGCAGCCGAAAAACTCACTGGCAAATGGGTTGGTTGTTCCGCTCCGCAGCATCGACAGTTCGAGTGAGGCGCCGAGGGTCGTCGGTTCGACCCCGCTGCGGGACAACTGCGGTCTTCGCGGCAGAAGCCGCCTACGAGACGGTGACACGGACAGAGAGTGGAACATACGAGAGACAGGCGGCAGAAGACATCTCAAATAGATTTTGATACTTGAGTAACAAGGTTTGATTTTTCTTCCAAAATCACTTCTTCCATATTCATCTTTGATTGAGAATGTCCAGTTCCTTTCGCATTCTCTACAGTTAGGTCTATTTCGAGACTTTTCTTACGCGGCGATCAACGTAACTAGAACTAGAATATGGCCTAATGCATTGTGTTACACCTTGTTCAGTTTCTAATCGTACTTTCGTGACGTGACAACTATTATTATACATCGTGTTACTGTACTCGTTACTGCATTGTGTTAATATTTCATTCTGTGACTGTATTCTCCAATGTCGTGTCTCAACTTCTGATTTCTTCCTACCTTTAAATTCTATTTTTCATATTTTCACGCTCTTATATGCGTAATAAATCATCATCAATATGGCCTTCAATCCAATTGAAAACTGCGTCATAGTTTATGACTCCAGTTACGAAACCTAGAACGTCTCACCCAAGCTTTGAGCGAAGAAAGATCCTAACCATAAACTGAAACGATGTCTCACCTCTGATCCTGCGTTCTACTGCGCAGCGGCGTTCTCTTCTGACTTCGTTCCAGCAGCCTTCTGGCCTCGCGGCGGACGTCGGTGAACTCTGCGCAGAGTTGCTCGCGGGAACCGGTAACTGGGGTGGTAACAGTGCACGAGGTGGCACGAAGAGAACGACATGTGGACAGGGTTCTGTCAAACACACACCTCATATTACATAATCGATAAGGTTGATGAATTGTGATAAAAACATTAATAGCAGGGCCGACTGATCGACTGGCAATCTTCATGGTAATTCGCACGAGCTGGAAATAACGCTCACCCAACCTCTCAATTTCACTTGAGAGGTGTAAATTGAAGTCGAAGTTCAGAAAATATACTAAATAGTAAGCTCTGAAACCCATAATTTTCGAATATGTGAATCACATTGATACGATACTTAACAGTAAGACAACAAATCAACCAGCGGCATTATGATGTAACTAGTAGCTTGGGAAGATACCTGCTAGTCCCAGAATAACTGTGGCTCATGGGCGCCGGGATTCGGGTCTTTTGTGGAGTTAGAAAGGACGTCATCATAGACAGAGCGGGAGAACTACGAGGCATATAGATGGTATGGCGTCTGAAACAAAAATAGGTTATCGGCCGATTGTAGGAAAAATACTTTCTTGAACGCAGTCGGTGGTATCTAAAGGAGTCCATCTATAAACCATTGCACCAATACACTAACTGAACTAAAATTTGAATTAAAGAAGGACGATTATGTGGTCCAATCGCAAAGCTTCAGTCTGCAATACATGTTTCAATTGCAGTTTAAAGGACCGTTGACACGGGATTGGACCACATAATCGTCCTTCTTTAAGGGACTATAAAAAACTTTCAATTGAAGGTTCGACTGAAATCTTACGTACTACCGAATTTTCACAACTTACTATGACAAGCATCCTTGCAACCAGCTGAATTCGCTAAACTAGCAGCTCTCGAACATTTATTTATCGAAGTTCACGTGTTTTAGTCTAGAATATTCTGTTTATTTCTTCAGAAAATAGTTACTACCTGTTATAAGAACTAGCGGCCATAGATCCCCAGTCGATCGATCGATCCAGGTTCCGCACCTGGCCGTAGCGAGAGGCGAGTTTGTCCGTCCAAACGTCATCGTTCACAAAAGATGACGTCATGGAATGGCCATTCTAAACATGGAAAAATCAATATCTAGTCGAGATACAACCGATCACAATTGGCTTACTCGTGATGGCTAGTTTCTGAAGTACACCTCGCCAAGGGCCCCGCTTACTTTGCTTGAAAAAGTAGGGGTTCGACTAACGCAAAATCATCGGCAAATCGCAGATTTGAAGAGGTCCCGAACTCCATGAAAAAGGATGGGTTCCCAGAGTTCTGGGGAGACCCTTGGCGGAGTAGAACAGTTTTTGAGTGGCTAGTAGGGTTGTTAGTCGAGAAATAGTCAGCGTTCTCGAGTTCGACTTCAACAACCCCTGTGTCTAGGCCCGGCGTATGTGTGGACGGTCACAGAGGGATAGATAGAATATACCTTGCTGATGTAGTCGGCACATATTCCCTCAGACTCGGAGGATTCTGAAGACGCACAAGTGGGGCCAAGCTCGAAAACGGAACGGCGTCTCTGTAAAAAAAACACAATGTTACTTACATAACGCCTAATTGAATGATAGTCTCCGAAATTAATTAAGATTACTGTGAGTTGAAAGCACTGTTCTATTTTAATGCGAACGACGTTTCTAAACTGTTACGGCTGAACAAGGTAGTCAGAGTCCCGTAGATATATAACTAAATATCAACTAACTACACTATAACATTGTGTAATCACCCTCCTGCAAGTCGCAAACAGGAATAATAACGAAAACCCGGTGAACACTACAACTAACTGGGTTTCTGACCTAACCGAGCGGTTAGCTAACCGAGCTGGATGACTAGGCGAAGTTATTTAGAAAACAATCGAAATCATACAGCGAACTTACAATAGCGTTGCGTACCATCTCGACGGGGTCACCGAGAGACGGGGCGGGATGAAAAGTATACTGTAGTGGATAGGGAATGTGGATGAGATGTGGTTCGGGGCTGCTGTGGCGATTCTTTCTTACTTTCCGACGAGTCCTCGCGCCTTCGGATAGAGGGCGGAGGGCGCCGGATTGACTGACTTGACGAGCGCGTTGCGGGCGCGCGCGTTTTTTGAACGAGATCTGAAAGTAGGTCGGTAACGTCAGATTCAGTTAATATGAGATCACGTTTAATCGTTGCGATATGGTGTTGCTTGATTGCCCTCCAGCAGACTGGGTGGACAACTAATTTTTTTTGGACCGTCAGCATTTTGACCGAATAACTTCCCCGTTCATTATAATAAATGTTGCTATAAACATTTGTATTTGATAGAACTGTAGTTTAATCAAATGTTTTATCACTATCGTACCTATAATATAGGTGTAAATTGAATACTCGCCTGATATCGGTGGATGGAGATCTCAATCGACTTCGAAGAGAGGGGGCAGATTTAGAGGCGTCAATGAGCACACTCTTATCATTACGCACCCGCTGCTCAGAAGAATCATCCTGAAAACTTGCTACAACTACTTGCCTGCATTATTCTGGAATAATAATGAGAACACATAACGAAGTGAGAGAGAGAGAGAAGGTAGAGAGAAGAAGAGAAAGAAGGGAGAGAAAAAAAGGGATAGAAAGAAAAAGACAGAGAATTGGGTGACCCTTACTTGACTTGAAACTCTATAAGAAAAGTGACACACCGTGTCATCAAAGTCCATGACTTTGCTGGGCATTCGCTCCAATGCCGAGAAGACGAGCACATTTTCATTGCAGAATCGAATGATGTCTTCATTCAAAATCGGCTCCACGGCAGCAGGAACTGAAATAGAACGTCATTCATAGATCATGAGACTATATGGTTAGCTCCCCATTTCTGGTTATTTCTTTCTCATACATAAAACATAACAATATACGGTTAGCTATTTGCTATTTCCAAAGCAAGTCTGAGGTGTACGTTGTTCTATCCCCGTGTTTGTGACTGTTTCTGGTCGAAATTTGTAATGTTTTTGGGTTAATCAAGTTCGAATGCATTTTTATCCCCCCCTCTCTCTCTGTGATTGTCTCGGATGTGAAGAAATATCGAAAATGATGTCGTACTAAAAATAGAACGCAAATAACTGGCTACTATCACTAGGGGCACTGCTACCTACCAGCTAGCTGATAAGGCCAGTCAGCACCAGCCTAGTCAGTGCGTTTTAAGCATAAAAATACACTTTCACTGCCAAGGTGCCTCAATGAAGGATGGGTGCATGCCACATTATACACAAAAAAGCGCCGCCTAAAGAAATGCAAAACGCGAAATGCAAATAGTCGGCATATTATAGGAACAAGTAGGCCTCGCAATTTCGCTGGGGTCGTCAGAAAGAAGATTCGGTCGAGTGAATTCACGTGTACACTCATCCAACTTCTTATTTGACTCACTAGCTTGTCCTCGGCAAAAGTGAATCATTCGGGTTTTAAGCAAACATGTGGTTCATCTGATATTCTATTCATTTCTGTCTCTCTCTCCTTCTCTCTCTCATAGTCTCATTATGAATACCTTCTACGGGCGGCCTTCGCTGTCCATTCAGCTGAACTCTCGCCTGATCTGTCATCGTCTTCTCCATGGAAGACATGGGTCGCCGTAGACCCGGCATCGACACCTGCGAACAAATTGTTTACCACAGAAATTGAAATCAGTTTTATCAGGCGAACCAAACTACAAAACACGGTGGGAGATTGTATTTTCATCCGTGAAGAGCAAATTGTGGTTGAAATTGGGGTAGTTCAAGGGTCCTATTGTAAGAAAAACGGGTGATTCAAATGATCATCCAACAGATAAATATCGAAAAAAACGTTATGAACGACTCTAATCCCAGCCAATATTGACTAGCGAGATAGCGTACTATTCGCAGTACATACACGTATTCTCAGAACGCGGGGTCCTATAATCCATTTTAGGAAACTCAAAATTAGGAATTCACCTACAAACGGCATAAATGTAATAATGCGCGTAACATGCATGCTAGATGAGAAGAGATCTCGTGATATTCCACCCCAGTCCGCCATATTATATTACCCGATAACCACTCGGCGAAAATCGCTCAAATTGCACTTAATTTGCCAATCTTTCATTCTAGAGGAGTAGCCAAAAAACATGTGTAACAAGTGTAACCAGCTAAATAATAGAGAAACGTTGCAGGGACAAAACCCACAAATACTTATCAGTCAACATGCAAACAACGAAATTTGCACTAACCGGTCTCTTATCCCAGAACCCGCTTCTGGAGCTTATCGTACTGCTGTCAGTACTGGACACTCCTGAATCTCCTCCAGTAGAATGCGTCAAAAGTCCTTGGTCATCCACTGAAATGTGATACAGTTAGTCATTTACAAAATACCTGTTCGTAGACATTTGAAATGTATGATATAATACATTTTTTGCCACCTATCCGATTATAACATTTAACGCAACCTTTTCTGGTACAAATCACAAGGAATTAGATGAGTACTTATTCTGCTTTTAAAAGTGATTGCGAAATAGGATGTTAGACGTGATGTACAATCGTATAAACACAAAAACAACTATAAATAATCATACTATACCTATTACCTACAATGTATAGTAATAACTAGCGCGTTTCTAGTATCGAGTGCGACGATCGGAAACATAATAGAAAAAGTGACCATGGCGGTGGTCACTACGTGAACTGACGATATAATTACATTGATTGATGACGGTTGCGTGATCAACGACACTAATTTATATCGACAACTAACCATCGTATATGGCACATTAAAAACAGGAATCTTTACACTCCTCATATATGAACATACAAGCAGTTTCTTACACGTTTCAACATCATTCCGTTAATTTTTAGGATTTCCTTCTGAATGAGCAGATAAAAATTAGAACAGAAAATACATGTATTCGTCGTAAGTTTTAAGTAAAGGTGCTCGCGCAGACTCTGGTAAAATTTCTGAATGGTCAGAGAAAATCGAAGTCCTGACGGAAAATTTATTTTAGTCGATTTATGTTTTGTTTATTATATATTTGTATTCAAACACGGATTATTTTTGTAGACTAGTCACAGTTTACTGGTATGTGTACACTCACCGAGCAAATAGTTGCCAGTTGTATCCGAGGTGGAGGGTCGTGGCGCAGAGGAAGAGAGCGGTCTCGCGCCTGGCAGTCGCCAGTTCGATTCCTCCTCGGACCAGATGGCTCGCTGTTTCACGCGCTCCCGCACATCGGCCGGAATGAAGTTATCTACGATCAACAGCCTGAAAACATATCACAATGTAAAACACGGCTTAAAAATAAGCAGCAATATTTTATTAGAACCTATCATCATTGAAATAATTCGAAACAGCCTGTGATAGTTGAGCTCTACGTGTATACAGCGTTACGTCTATAACACAATGAACGTAAATGATAAGCAAAACAAGATACGCGTGTGTACACATTGGTTAACATCTTTCGACAGCAAATGTTTACAGCACAAAAAGTGGCGCGATTGAAAAATGAGAAGGGCTGGGGGGTGGCCGATAAAAGAATGACAGCTGTTGGCTGGCATCAAGCCAGATCAGGGCTGACTCTTTGAAACTGCTGGTTTTATGGGCTAGAGGTTCGGAATGACCGGGAAAATGATTTCCTGGTGTGTGTATAAATAGTAGAATCCGTATCCGATTCGATGAAACTTACGAGACAGAGAGACGCTCATCTAGAGATAGAGAAAAGGAAAGAAAGAGAAAGAGAGGGGGAGAGAGAGGGAGGGAGAGATAGCATTCTGGGCTAATAAAAAGTAAACGTGTATATTCAGATTTATTTGTACACGAATCTATACCAATTAGCTGAACAAGTTCAAAAGGTGCACGTATATCGGAGATTTTTACTAAGATACAGAGGCACAGGGGAATATCATTGACACAAAATGTCAAGTAAATAACGAGGCATGAAATTCTAAATACAACCCAAATTGCCAACACCATTAACCTTGTTGCATGTTCGCTGCAACAATCACTTTTTTCAAGAAACGCGGCTTGATTTTATTATGCAAATGCATATAGTTTCTATAGTAAAATATAACAATAATATATTGCGTTTATCTAAGGGATTACTGATTGAAATTTTCCTACATTCTTTTTCAATTATAGAATGAGTGATATAGAAAAAGGAAAACCAAATTCAGAAAGTTTAAAATGATCTATAGAAAAAGAGGAGTTGTGGGCATCGAGTGATATAGAAAAAGGAAAACCGAATTCCTATATCAAAAACGGTTATCTCCCCATTCCCTACTGAAAAGAAACTACTACTACTACAGCAGTAATACTGGAAGCATACCCCAGTAAGGTCCGACTAAGCGACAATAAGTAAGCCGTTTTTTGATGTAAACACGTGAAAATTTAGGATTCAACCTCAAAAGTAGACCGATTTTCATCTTTTCGGCTAAAAAGGTGTCAAAGGTATTCGTTTTTCGAACTTTTCTGACTATTAGGACAACCTTGCTGGTGTATAACTGGAAGGTGACCTAGAAAAAGAGGAGTGCGCTTCGGACACACCGAGAATTGCTTCAACGCCTATTTGCATTTCGGCTGTTCTCTGGAAGGCGGACAAACTCGACGCATTAGGCGACACATTGTGCATAACTAGAAGTGATCGAAAAAGCACGCACGCCTCATCTCGCCTGCCGAATGGAGGACATACACACTTTACACGAAATACAACTAATACAAATTATGTAAACCACAAAACAGAATAACCGTAACTAACTTACTAGCGCAATTTCGGTAGCTGGTACTAAATGGGGTTGGCTGGGGAAATTTCCAGCAATTTATATGACCATTATAACTTACTTTTCGTAGATTATGGAACAGACGATTCGACTTGGAAGATTGGTAAAACTCATTGGACCACTTTCAAATTATAGGTCTAGTGACACCACTGACAATTTTTCAGTGAAAAAAAAACCACTAGCTAATTTCCTGAAATTCGAATACTGACCCTATAATATTCAAATCGCAGACAATTATTTTGAAACTTTCACAGGCTTTTTTATCTGCATGATTAGTCAAAATTAAAAAACTGGTAGGGAAATGAGGGTTTTCACAGAAAGGTGAACAATAATTGGAATAAGGGTAGTTTGAAACCCCGATTTTGAAGAAAACGAGTAAATCAATAAGGCATCCAACAAAGTCGCTAAACGTTTCTCGAGTAAATGGGCGTGGCCCACAATAAGTGAATGGGCCCTCCAACACCACCATCAGTCACATAATGACCCTTGATTGTATGAAAATAAGCACTCAATCGAATGAATTGATGTGAAGCAGAGCTATATTGTTCCGTTGTTCTACTCGCAATTTGGACGTAGTATCAGAATTATACGAGAGTATAATAACTTGAAAACTAATTCACTTTTTTTGGCAGAAACCAGGGTATTTTCCGTTTGTTGGTTTCAAAAATAACTAGAACATGAGATCATGCCAAATGAAGTGAAGCATAGAAAATCTTTAAGCGAGAAAGATATGAGATAGGTCGTAGTTCTATCAATGAATGTAGCACATCCATAGCTCATTCATCTACCAGCTGAATACACTGCCACTTCTGGCCTGCGCCAGATAATAGCACTCAATTATCGTGTTTGCTGTTTGCGCAGCACAGATTTCATGATCTAGGGCACTTCGGAGAACTAATTCATGTCAAGCTGGATGGAACAATTTGGAATTGTGGTTGTCAGTGAGTTGTGACTAACCTACAAAAAGGAGCCAATCGTCCATTGTAGATTCATGAAATTCCATGATTTGGCATCAAAAATAGACCACACCTCCCTATTTTGGCGAGAAGAGAATCAGCTTTTTGATTTTTTCTGACTATTAGAACAACTTTACTTAATTATGGAGTTGTCCCTATCTCAGAATGCTAAATACCACCGACAAATTTCGAGTTTTCAGTTTGATAAACTCCTAGTCTTCGAGTTTGAAGTAATTTTTTAATAGAGAAAAATGCAAGTATGTATAGATGAAGCAATCATGTTCAGATTGAGAGCATGATATCATGACTAGTTTACTACTAACTTCAACTTGAGCTCCTTGTTTATCTCGGTGACGTCCGACTCCAGCTCCTGTCGCTCCTGCGAGTGGGCGAAAGACGCATCCTGGAGTTCGCTGCGAATCTGGAACATAGCTCCGTTAAAGTAGGACAAGATTATGTGAACCAATCCCGACGCTTTGGTCCTTTAAAATGCAATTGAAAAATGTCTTGCAGTTTAAAGGACCGAGGCCTTGGGATTGGACCACATAACCGTCCTTCTTAGAATCACACACCAACACTAGTAAGCTCTGACTCTGAATATACCAGAGGGAGCCCGTTGTTTGTTGTAGATTCGCGAGAATCTCTGATTTTGTATCAAAAGTTGGCCAAAAATCAGGCTATCCGGAAAACTTCCTGCCAGCTGATGAATATTACAACTGAAACTATCAAAAATCCAGAAGTACAACATCTGATAGTACGATTTCCAAAGCGAATTTCATTCGATAAACAACCATATACATCAAAAGCCACCGCCGAGCGGAATCATAAACTTTCATTACAAGCTCGAGAAGGCTATAAACTACACCAGTGGCCGTATTCACCAATGTCCCGGGAAGGTAAAAAAGCTTCCCGCGCCTCTGAACCCTCCTCACCAGCACGCTATTTTCGTGCTCTACCTTCCCGCGGGGAGGTATTTTAGCGTCCCGACGATTGGTGAATACGGCAACTGCACTCTGCACTTGTTCTCAGAGATCTCGAATCTCTCAGTCTGCCTCATAATTCTCGATGTATGACACTGGTCGTCGATACGTCGATTCAAAAAAAAACGGAAAAACCCTTATTGTAACTCGTAACCCAATTCCAAAAAAATAGGGTCATACACCGGGTTTGTGCATGTTGTTCCATGTAGGAGAAATAATCTCATTCAACATTCATAGTCATTACTTTTACCAAGAAAATTTAACATTTTAATCAAAAATGAGCCGATTTTTCTAAGTTTAGAGGAAAACAAGGCTTTTTTCTTCATTTCTATTGCTGTCTGGACTACTTCACTGGGAAGTGGGGGAAGTAAAAAAGGAACTCACTTTTCTCAGTTTCAGCCGAAGTTTGTTTAGTTTCCTTGTCTTAGCGTCCACCTCCTGTTGCAGACTGGCGAATGTCTGGTGGATCTCGGCCGTCCCGTCATCCTGCTGCTCCAGCTCCTCCAGCACCTCACGCTCTCGTTTCTGAAAAAAATAGAAATAAAATAAAAACAAACACCAGTAAGCTGTGACTGTCCAATAAAGAAGAACCCACGTCTCACTTCTTACTGCAATTCTGCAATTTCATGAAAATCCAGGATTTTGCATCAAAAGTTCAAAAGTAAGCGGATTCACGTGTATTTGGCAAAAGGACAGCCCATTTTTTTTTAAACTTTTCTGGCTATTCAGATAACTTAAGTGTGGTATGGATAAAATTACCAAGTATGATTAGTAGTAAACTAAACAAACCAAGAACTGTGAGAGGAAAAAGAAACGCTAAACAGAAGTGGTGAAGAGAACCTGTTAATATCGTAGTTTTGTGAACAGATTAGATATCATCTGTACAAGATTTTGTTTTATCGAGACTGCAGGAGAGACTGATCGGGCTTTATAACCGAAGAGGGAACCCATTATCCTAGATGTTAGTGAAACATGTTACGTTTCTTCTTATTAGAACAACAATATCTTAACACCAGTAAGGTCCGATTGAGCGACGAAAAGTAGTCCGTTTTTAACTTCAAACACGTGAAAATTGATGATTTCGCACCAAAATCAGAGAAATTCTACCGTTTCCATCAGAAAAGTAGTCCGTTTTCGAATTTTTCTGACTATTCGTACCACTTTACTGGTATATGAACGATAATTTCGGGTGTACAATTTCCAGGGAACCTCACCTTCTGCTCGGCGAGTTCCTTTCGCCGCCTCTCCAGCTCCGATTGCTGTTTTCGAGTGTGGTCGACCAGATCGGTTCCCCCAATCAGCTTGCTCTCCATCGCCTTGATCTTTTCCGCCATCCTAGCCTAAAACAGCCACAATATACGTGGAAGTGTCACGTAAAACGTGAACGTGTGAATAGAATTGCCCCGTAAAACGTGACCATGAAGGAACATCACTAACTAGGCTCTTAATCAGTGCACGGTCTACAATTCTCAGTTCCCACGTGTTGCACGTTACACGTAGCACATAAGATGTAATACGTGATTAAGTTATTGAATAATAGGCGAGTGAACCTAATATAATGCGATTCGCGAAATCCAAAGCTCATGACGATCATAAAACAAAACAAGCCATTCGGTTTGCACACCTCCCGTTGGCAAGATTTGAAACGAATAGTAGTTGCTATACTCGTTGGCTCAACACTGGCAACTGCGACAGCCACTGTATATCGATTTCAACTAGTGACAACACCCTTTCAGTTTCCATAAATAGTATGAGTACAAACTTATATAGGTGTTAATGACATGTAAAATGCAATTGTAGTTTCCGAGCTGTATGTAATTGTGCAAATGACAACAATTTTACAAATATACGAAATGTAACAATAAATATACCTGCGATTCTTTTTCCCTATCCAACTGACGCGATCGTTCTTCCAATGTCTCCATCACACGTTTACGTTCCTGTAAAAGTACCCAACCTAATGACCGAAATGAAACTCCGCATATGATTTCCGCTTTCTGCGATCGGCCTATCGGCCAGCTACTCTGAAGTTAAAAACCGAGTTGTTTACCAAGGTTGGCCCCACCAGAAAGTCACTAGTTGGTATCAAGTTGTGAAATCAAAGATTGGTGCACAAGTGTGCACCAAGTTCTCGATAAAAAGTCTGATCCTTGATTTACAACTTGGGTTTTCGGCGAACCTTGGTAAACAACTCGGTTTCTAACTTCAGAGTACAGAAGCGAGAAAGCATGCAGGTCAATGAGGCGGCAGACAGGCTGAGACCGTCTGCGCCTCTCTGACCTGCAGCCTGCACGGTCCGCTATAGAAATGGCTGGCCAATTGGCTGAGCATTGTCAACCTTTTATTTGACAACTCGCCAAAACGTTATAACATACGGCAAGGAATAGGCGGTTGCAGAGCTGTATGTGTTATTTTTTATCAACTAATCCTGTGAAATTCTTTCAGAAAGCTAACCTCAAGAACCAGTGTCTCGTCTCGCATGACCTTCTTTATATCGGCCTCCAGTGAGAGATGCTCTTCCTCATAATAGTCATCATTTCGAGACTCATTCATACCTACAAAGGAATCATATTAAATCTTGGTGATAAACCTAAATATACCCTAATCAAGCCATTTCCCATCAGCAAATCGAATGTAATAAATCATGATAACATGAAAAGAAAATGGTGCGTGCATGGTGAAAAGTACATTGCGCCTCAGCCCTCATTTCATATCGACCTACGTAATACATGGAAAAATAGGAAAAACAGAATTATCCATACGAACGGGGAACGCACCTCCTTTCTTGCCTTTCCGTTTTCCGAGCATAGATCTCAGTCTATTGATCTCATCCTGAAACAACATGTTGGAATCGAAATTATCTAACATGAACGATGCCACATATCTGTGATTAAATCATTAAATATAAAATATCCAACCTGTATACCATTTACACCGAAAGATTAGGAAGCCGTCAAAACCAGTTCGGGCAAAATCGAAAAGATCAGGTCAGAAGCAGAATGTTAACTTTAATAACTTTAATTTCAATATCACACTTAGCCATAATCTCAAAATCGATTGTGACCTACCTGAAATTCACGGAGCAGAGCATCTTTTGGATCTTCGTTGATCTTGGGCTTATTCTTAATGTTCTTGGCACGATTAGCGTATCTCAGCGTACCTGAAAACCAACATAAATGAAATTGTCCTTGTTTTAACAAAAAAAAACCTATTACCAGATAGACCTTCGTGGATGAGTGAGAGTCAAAAGAACTCTATAGAAAGAGTAAAGACATCACTGAATAGTTTTGGTTCATATTGTTTTGTTTACATGTGTCTTTTCGCATGTCTCTCATATTTGTGAGAAGACTTACCTAGCGTCTCTTCGAAGTTGTATGAAGCTGGTCCAATACAAGCCACCATGACTGTCTTCGAATTGCCTCCCAAAGAGTCTATAAAAATATGTAACCCGTTTATATTACTTCTGAAATAACATAAAGTTGGATTTGACTCTAGTTCAACTAGTTCACACCAAGCTAGCAATATAATGTTACACCACTTTCAATAATGAATTAGAAAAAGTTATCCAAACTTACACAAACTTCTATTGGCATAAATCCGTTGATATCAAATTTCGAATATCTGTGGACAGAGCCGAAGTTGGTTGGCTACAATCAATTTTTTTCTTCGTCATGATTTGGTGAATTGAAAGATTCTGGGCGGGGTGTGAACCTGAAAAAAAAACTCACCTTGCAATAATCGTGTCAGTTTGCTGTCTCTATATGGTACATGAGTGCTTTTTCCGTCCACCAGCGACGAAATGACATTTCCCAGGGCAGATAGAGAGAGATTAATCTTCGTCGCTTCCTTGAAACGCTCTCCTAAACAAAACGGAATACGAAATATGACAATAACTATATCCATTGAAAATTTTGAAAAGATCAGAACGTAAATCGCAATAAAATGTGTTCGAGAAATCGTGGAACTAAATTCATCAGCAAAATGCCTTCGGACTACTTTATCCGACCCTTTTATGTTTTCTACAAGCTCCGCGACTCCGCGTTAAACACTTTCCCAAAGAACATTAGGTGAAAAATTATAGCTGGCGATAATTCTTCCAGACTTCACCAATACACTGAGCGTGGTTGAATTATGTGAGCATCTTTCTTCCCTAAATCCATAAATCCATTACATGAATAAAATCCAACGCTCTTACCGGTGGCACCCGTTTTTGCCTGCCTTTCACTGCCAGCCAAATCTACCAGATTCAAGCGACCAACTCTGGAACGGCAGAATTAATTGACTTTTATTACTGAGAGTACAAAATACAACAATTAGAGGTTTTCAAATTAAACAAGACCTAAGTTTCAAGTTCAACAAACACATGCAGACATGACAGGTTGCAGGTTACGTTTTTCACATACTGCATCCTATTTTTTCTTCAATACAGAGAAAAACCATTTTAAGAGAATTTTGTGAGGTCTGAGGTTTTGAATCTGGTACTCGCGGTAGATTGGTATAAAATCATGAACTCTAACCACTAACCACCTATTTTATATTATTTTGAATCACCAAAAACATCTGATGCGGGGACATACCTTAGTAAAATTGTCCGAATAGCCAGGAAAAAAATCGAAAAAGCACTACTTTTTCGCCAAAGACGAGAAAATTTGTCTATTTTCGATACAATTGAGTTTGAGTTTGAGAGGTTTAAATCTAAAAACGGACTCCTTTTTGTCGAATAGTCGAACCTTACTGGTCTAGAGAATGTTTTCGTTCGGTAAGTGTCTTCTTACTGTAACTGTTACATTGATATCTGACTAAAGTACCTTATGTGACTTTCTCCATCCATTCCCAATTCACAGCATTCAACCGTAATCATGAAAATGGCATGTGACCTACTCGAATGCTCATTCATATTTGTACATCTGAAAAGAAAAACTATTTTAAACTCAAATTGAAGAAAAAAATCCCGTATAAGAGATCTATTGTATATTCGAAAAAATGACTTTTCTGGATCTATTCATTACTCCGTCTGAACAAGAACAACAATTCGTAAAGTTGTTTAATGCTACTTTAACAAAAACAATTGCATAATATGTATAAATTAGAGATTAGATATCAGGCGAATAAAAAGATCATACCCGACAGATCTGTTTGCGTTTCCAACGGACATCACTCCTTGCAGCTCTTCGACCGACTTTGTCAGAAAAGAGGACAGGTCCTTCACATAAACACCAACCTGAAAATTTGGAAACCTTGCCATAATAATAAAAAAACAAAATACTATACAGGAAAATAATATAAACGTAACGAAAGATACATAGGTAACATAGGAAGGTTTGCGAGTTTTCGAAGCATGGAAAAGATAGAAATAAGAGTAGAAGTGAAGTGACATTGATAAATATCATGCTGATTATATGTAGGTTACATAACTGATAGAAAGTACACCAGGGTACGTACTCAAATGATAAATGAACGTAGGAAACACTCACATCAGGCCGTTCTTTGAGCTCCAACCTCGTTTTTGAATCTTTATTCAAAAGATCCCGGATTTCTTCCTAAAACAAACGAAAGTGTATACTCCAGATTCCAGAGGAATCAAGCTTAGTTAAAATCAAAACACAGTTATGAGACCTTATAGACTATTAAAGAAGGACGATTATGTGGACCAATCTCGTGTCAACGGTCCTTTAAACTGCAATTGAAAGATGTATTGCAGTTTAAAGGACTGAACCGTTGAACCGAAGAGATATTCCGAGTATGCAGAGACAAAGATATCTGGAGGGCAGTCAAGGAACACCATTTTGTAACGATTTGAAGTTATCTAATAAATCTTGCTCAGGCGACTGCATGTCCCAGGAACAAGAACGGGACGTCCCATGTCCCGGTACTGTCCCGGGACGGTACCAAAAATTACGGTAGAAATGGAGCATATTTGCATATAAAAGTCAGGATCGAGTAGAATTTTTGTCATCATTTATGCAAATCTGCTCCATTCCTACCGTAATTCTTGGTACCGTCCCGGGACAGTACCGGGACATGGGACGTCCCGTTTATGTACCTGGGACATGCGACTGCTGAGTGAATCTTGAACCGTTGCGATTGGCATTGGACCACATAATCGTCCTACTTTAAGCTAGAAGACCACTATTGTGTTGAAGATGAAGAATCAAGCGAATGACTGCCGGGTTCCTTAAAACAGATCAGCAAAGGAAACAATTATGCAAAAAAAACCAACCTGATAAATTTCCAAATAGCTAGCTCTGACTAAATATTTCTGATTCCTCGACTGAGCAATATGCTCAAAAATATGTTCGAAGCAGTTGTAGATGACTCCTCTCTCATCTGGTATCTCGGATCGACCTTTAACGGAGAGAAATAGTAGAAGCAATATTAAAAGAACATGAACACAAACATTTGCTATTTTTTCGCTCAATGCTCTGAAAAAATCAAATTCTAGAACTACAAACTACATAGATCAAAGTAGGTACAAACAGAAACAGTGATCAACGAACAATATGAAATCGGCCAAATAGAACTGTTCTGTTGTTGAACCAACAACCCTCGAACATCGAATAGACATTTTTATGCACTATGCACCTGTTTCGTGTTTCCGAGTAATTCTTGCCGTTTGCAAGATTCCAGGTGTTGTGTTGTCATAAGTATGATAAGCTTAGGCACATATCAATGATGTGTGACTATTCTACGAAACACAGGAGAATATTTTTCGGGGAATTTTCGGGGTTCGCTCCCCGTTCGTTCGAGGTTCGGGGTACGTTTCGGGATTCGTTCCCCGAAGGAAAGGGGAGAAAAGCCTGAAAAATGGCTGAAGGAACGGGGAAAAAACCCTGAAAATTCCCCGAACGAATAGGAGCTCTCAAAAACTTATTGATCTACCTTTTTATGAACATATACATTACAATTATTATGTGTTATCTATTCGAATCAGTACCTTCATACTCTCAAATTTTCTCTTGTTTTGGTTCTCCCGGGAATCGAACCCTTGGGGGTCGGCGTTCCAAGCGGCAACGCTGCCACTGCGCCATGGGCGCTTGTGATAAGGCAGGCAAACTAGAAGCTTACATAATCGACGATGCATCGCGAATTGGGTTTCGGGGTTTATTCCTCACTTTCTCCCCGAACTTCCCCCGATCACTCCCCGAAAGGTGAATTCCCCGCAAATTCAGGGGTTTTTCAGGCAGTTTCCGCACCTTTTTCCCGAAAATCCCCAAACGTTCGGGGTTCGTTCCTCACTTCTTACCCGATTTTTCCCCGTTCGCTCCCCGAAAAGTGAATTCCCCGAAAATTCAGGGGGTTTTCCGGGAAGCACGATTTCCGATGAAAGGAGCCCCTTTTCATTCAAATACGTAAGACTTATCAATTTTTCTTAAGTGCCATACATACTTGGCTGCGGCTGCGGGCGTCTACGGGCGGCATATGATATAAGTATGGCGCCCCTGATTATTGATCAAATGTGCGGCTGGCGGCGGCTCTCGGCGTTTTGCCGCGCATTCATACTTCTGCGGGCAAAAGCGGCTGAGGGCGTCTGCGGGCGGCGCCGCAGACAGCCGCAAACAGCAGTTGCGGCAATAATGATTCAATTCAATATTGCCGCAGCGGTTCTCTGCGTCTGGATTGATTATTCTCGACATATCATTACTAATATTCTAAAAATCATTATTAAAACCATCAAGTTACTTTAGTATAGTTTATTTAACTATATATTTGTATTCTACTCGATGTTCACTGCACTTTATTATCGGTTTTTAACCAGTTTGAAGTAAAGGTCTCCTTTTCTTTTGTTTTGTATTTGAAAAAAAAAACGTTTCAGAATGGAAAAAAAACGTTTAGGATTAGAAAGAAGTTGATTCAGTAAGCGGTAATCTAATAATGATATTCTATGAATTTTCAACAGACCAGTTGGAGATCAACGATAATCAAGTGATTTACAAATATTGAGGGATAAACATTATTAGCATTGATGTGATAAATGACAAATATTCCTAATAAGGGGAGGGGAATCATAATTTCAACAATAAGTTCGAACTTTCTATTTGAAATTCAAATGAGGGAAACCGCGCCGCAGCCAGCCGCAGACGCGCATACATACTTCAATTGGAGTGCGTTTGCGGGCGTCTGCGGGCAAGCCACTAGTTTACCCGCGCCGCAGACGCGCGCAGCCGCCCGCAGACGCACCAAGTATGTATGGCACTTTAAGAAATATGCGACTTGCGACTTATCCCAAAATCGAAAATGGGTCCGTTTTTTGAAACTTCACTGGTGTATGAGCTATGAGTTTGAGTTGGATAGTTGTATTCGGGCCGGCGTTCGAAAAGCATATTTTCCTCAACTTACCTTCCATAGTATACGTTTTCCCCGTGCCCGTCTGTCCGTATGCGAAAATAGTGCCGTTGAAGCCATTTAGAACAGAGTCCACGAGATCACGAAAAGTCTCATCGTACAAATCTATCTGTTTTGAGCTGAAAAGCAACGCACTTTAGAACAATTTCTATGAACAAGCACTGACCAAATACGACGGCGATAAATTTGATGTATCTCTGGTATGCAACCGTAAGAATTGTATCATACTGAGCGCAATATTCAAAGATTCCATCTGTGATGAGAACTATGTGCACTACAATGTAGATTTGTCATTCCGTGACTATGTATGTCTCTGCTTCAAATTGATTTGAAAAAAATTAGATAAAGCATTAAATTGACAAAGACGAATAGGATTAGACGATTTCAACTGACCTTTCGTTATAGATGGCGTCAAATGTGAAATCCTTGCTTGGCTCATTGTTATTAGTAGAATTCTTCAATTCAATCAGACCACGATTCGTATGCATATTGACAATACTGCAAACACTGGCTCGTGAAAACTCATCAAAAATAGTAAACACTGTGAAAAAAGGGTTCCGTCGACTTTGGAGGGCCTATTCTCACTATTCACTAGATATGACTATGTTTTAAACTGAACAAACAGTAACGGCATCTATTGGTTTAACGATGTGAACAGCATTACAGCAACCATTGTTCGACTCCTGCAATCGATTAATGAAATACAAAATACAACTTGAGTGAAGCTGCGAGAGCGATTACTTTGTTTACATACAAAACTAGAGAAGAGACAGATCGACCAACGTATCTTTCCGCAGCAGCACCAGAAACAATGACATTTGATAATCTAATCTGAGAGGTGAGCACTAAATCCTAAACTCTGACCTCTGGTGTCCCTGAGATATCTCGAGTGAGCTGAGGGGTCGACATCGTACCACCACCTTCACTACTTCCTGTGTCTGTCTACTTCCACCAGTACGCGGACGGACCATATCAGCCGTCATGTCTTATTTCGCTCGTATCTTATTATCAGATATCTGAAAACAACGGTAATTACATAGAATAGAATAGAATAGTTTATTGAAATCGTAAGTGAGTTCAAAAGTGTGAATACAAAATGAATGCAAAATGATTCGAAAGTCCCGTGCGAAATGGTTGTTGCGAAAGAATGCGAAACACTTGAATCCCTCCCACATTGATACTGTAACGTTGGTATTGAGCACATTGCCGGCCGAAATAACTGGAATACATATGAATACGTAAGTTGCAACAGACCTGCTACAATAACTCGAAAACTTGCTTTTTTGAGAAAAAGTGAAATTTAGAATGCGGTTAACACAACAACCCTACTATACTAACACTAATCGACTTGAAAAAACTCGAAAAAAAAATGCTTATTCCTAATCCTAACTCGAAATGTTGAATTCAAAATTCGATTGACATAACAACGAACATTCTGGTTCTGGAACACCGATAAGTAACAATAAAAACGCTGAAGAATCGGGTTGCTTGTTTTACTCGCCCTACTGTCCAATCTACTTTACTACTTCAATGTTGGTATTGGTATAATGAGAAGTGTAAACTAAACATTCTAGAGAGATGAAAATAGTCCGCTATAACCTATAAATGAGCATCTATACTTCGAAATTGCAATACATTCCCGGGAGCTTTTTTAGTTGTTTCTGATAGCAACGGTTGCCTGGATGTGATACATAAAAACAAGAATTTCGCGATTGTATCATAGGTAAAATAGTCCGTCAGAATGGCGCTGACCCATGCTCATTTTTGGCTCTTTTCTTCAACTTACGCTCATTTTGAGAAGCGAAACTATTTGAAACGCGATAAAAAAGGGAAATAGTCATATTTACAGGGATGTCATGCCCGTTTTCAGAGTTACGCACGTTCGTTTTAGTTGCACTGGCATTTAACTATTTTACCTATGGATTGTATTATGTTTCCAAACTTATACTAAACACCCCTGGTTACATAATCCATTCAAATTGAACACCTTGATTTTTTCGATAAAACTATTCAATATAAGACATACCTAAGACCTATCAGATACCTATGAACTATCTCTAACTCTTGATAAGAACTCAAAAACATAAGACAAGAACTCAAAAACATAAGACAACAACCCAAGATAGAAACCTAGAATCTTCTAACTTCGAACAACATTGCTCTAGTAATGTAATTGTAGATCGCTCCAACAACCTTTTTGTCGATACAAAAGAACCGTCAGTAAACAAAAATAAAAAGGAGATAAACGACAACACAAACTAATCAGTCAAAAACTGGTAAAATCCGAAATCCCCTATGACCAATTGCCATTAATGTTTGAAATCCTTAGATTTCATACTCATTTTCAGACTAACCAATGAGCTCAAACAATCATAGGAATTTTGTGACCAGGGTTAAATCCGCAGTGAACCCGTAGTAAGGCGAACCCGTGGTAGATCCGCAGTAAACGTGCAGTAGATCCGCAGTAAACGTGCAGTAAACCCGCAGTAGATTCATAGTAAACCATTCAAAAGTGCGTGCTTCATGTGGAAATGCAATATTATAACGCAAAAACTGAAGAGATAACCGTATCGGAGATTATACAAATCAGTTTCGAGAAAATGAGCAGATAATTTTTTTCAAGTCTGACAGTTCTACTTTTTTTTCGATCGTTATGATGAGTTCCTGACAACTGCATTTCTACAATATGAGTATTCAATCGTTTGAAATGAACGAATTGACATTTTACTTAGCAAATCATGATGGAAAACCATATAATGGAAATTTACGAGAAGAACTTCCATAGTTATGGCTCATAACCTCAATTTCTTCACCAAATCATGATTGTCCAAAAATTCGTTCCGATATCCTGATGTGCAATTAATATTCATGCATATTGGAAAATTGAATGCATTTTCACCCTTAAAAACGAATTTTGAAAAAAATATTTTCCGCCCTTACTTAAGTACGGACTTCTCCATCACTAGTCGTTGAGGTTTGAGTTGATTTCGGTTTAATTACCCAAGTTTGAGGTACTTTTCGAGAACAGAGAGGTATCCTATTTTCCTTTGATGTTGATAGGATGCATGGAGCGCTCCTATTGCGTTGAATGGAACAATTTTTTGAAAAACTATTATTTTAGATTATTTGTGGTAGATTTGAATATCAATTAGTTTACTGCGCAGTTACTGCGGGTTTACTGCAGGTTTACTGCAGATTTACCCCTGGTAGTACCGCGGTACTACCAGCGGTAAATCGGCAGTCAAACCGGGGTAGAGCTGCAGTAACTTTGCTGTCAATTAGCGGTTTTTATTTCCCTGTGATGTTTTATGAGTAATAGAACATATCAAATGGGAAACCAGAGAACGCACACTCACCACTTTCGTTGGCTGGTCAGTGATTTATCACGATGATCGAGAGGCGATCACACAGTACAACTCCTAGAAGAAGAGAGTGTGGTAGGTGAGAACCTTATGAGAACACATTTCGATACTTTTCTTCTGAAAGCGAACCATAGAGATTGTTAATTGGTAATAATGAATAACAGCAATCAGCTGATGACTGAAAATAGTTCAAATATAAACAAATGAATGAGTCGCGATCGCGATAAATTCAGCGGAGCTAACGAAATTTGTCAGTTAATGTGAAAACGACAATACAGAAGAATTGGGAGCAATGACTATTGGTAGAAAGAAGTACTGAGATATAATTGAGAGCTGCTGGAATAGGCAGGAGCGAAAAGACGCCTAAAATCGATACTAGGAGGCCCGTTAGGAGTCATGGCTCCCCACAACAAGCAAGAACATCGCGCATTACCATACAAAAAGTCTGATAAACAAGTGACACCGATACTAAAAATACGATTGTATACAAAACCAATTAAATGCAATCTAAAACACAAGTACAAAGAAAGGACCACTTCGAGAAATAATGTCGAAATATGAGGAATAGTTTATTTCCTGAGTGGTCGTTATTCATAACACCAAAAGTATGATAAATTTTAAAAAAACCGAGTATTAAAACTGTAGAAAATAAATAACTTTGACAACGTGGCGCGGCGACGAGTGGAGTTTTTTTTCCAAAAAAATATGACATGGTATCAATAATAAACACCGCTTCACCTCTTCGATTACAGTCTGGTGTGTCCGATGTATACAAGGAAGTCAATTCCGCGCGAATGTTTGTTTTTCAAATACAGAAGTCAATATATTATTTATTCTATGAGAATAATAGTCGTAACGGAACGAACGGAGCAATCACAAATTATATCACAAACACATGAAATTGCATTCTTGAACTAATCGGGGTTTTTTCCTGCTAACCTATTTTAGGAACTTTTCGTCTATCGATAGTTTAGTATTGCAGTACCTTTCCTGTTAAAGCTTCCAAAGAACTGAAACCAGATAGTCAAGTTGATTATTCAATTATTATTATTGATGAAACCAAAAAATAAATTAACCAGGAAAGAAATCAGACTGCGTATTCAATTTTACTCAAAAATAACCCTCAACATTGCAAACGAAAATTATTACTTTCTCAGTAGTTATCATCTGATATTCTATGATTATTTCGATTGGGATAGAGGCAAAAACGTGTTCTACGACTAGTTAACTTACAGTACCAAAACTACAAACATTCCTCAAATCGAGGAAATTACAGCAATAATTTCTCGTTATTCGTTTGAAGAAAGACGATTATGTGGTCCAATCCCAACGCTTCAGTTCTTTAAACTGCCATACATTTTTCAATTGCAGTTTAAAGGACCGTTGACACGGGATATGGTCCACATAGTCGTCCTGCTTTAAGAACAATTGAAGAAAAAAACGGTAAGACTGAAGTACTATCGCGTTTCAATTGTTTTGATGTTATTTAAAATATATTTGTACAGTTACTTCGAGCAAAGATACTGTGGGACTAGCGATTATTAGGTTGCGGTGGAAAATTAAAAAAAAAACTTTTGGCCACTGTATACTGTACATCTAGAAAATTCCTTATGGTTTGAAACAGAAATACAACTACATCTAGAAAAAACCACAAGATTTTAAACAGAAATATAACTTTCAAAAAATTCTACCCCATGTGATCTCGTACAAGGTGGATTCGCGATTTGGTTAGTTCCAGCTCTGTTGAAGGGCACGAAAATAGTCATGCTGTGTCTGAGTCGGTTCCACGCGATGCTCCATTGTCCCATTTTATAATATTAATGAATCACTGAACTTTGCTGATCATTGTAAGAAAATAAGCAGACTTGCAAAGAGAAGAACTTCAATTTATTTAAACTGTTGAAAGTTAAAAACAGGATGTCCTTGTAAAACTATATAAGACTTATGTTCGTCCTATTGTTGAAAGTGGATGTACTGTGTTTAATTCAGATATATGTTATGTTCGTCCTTATGTTCTTATGTTCGTCCTATTGTTGAAAGTGGATGTACTGTGTTTAATTCAGATATAGGTGCGTGCTGTGAAAGCACATGAATCTGTGCAAAAAGACTTCACTAGAAAGTTTTCATGAGGATAGAGCCACATGCGACGCCATTTCCTCCATTTGCAAATAAATGAACCTTTCAACTTCCGGCTGCATACACATTTGCTGAGCGTCAGCAGGGTTGCCTTACGTAGCCATTTATGTCGAGATATGACCAAGTAGGAAAATAGAATCACGTAAATGTCGAGCACCTGCAATGAAATAATTTGACGTAGTCTGTAATCGGGCAAGGTTAGTGTAGTATACTTTTTTGGTGCTTAGAACAATCACGTGGGCAATGAGATTCATCAACGAGTATTTTTGTTCAAGTTCAAAGATGGATTTTATGTCCAATCGAGCACTAACTTCAGACTTTGATTTCAATCTGACGTTTGAAAAACTCAGAATATGACTCACGATGTAGTACCCGAACACTAGCCACGCTAAAGCTACACGATTCCTTAAAAAATGAATCAACATCCAAACAAAAATCAGACTGAATACTTTGACAAAGACGCCAACAATAGCGGCGGGCAAAATGGCACGAGTCCAAGTGGGTCCGCCCGACATCTGTAATATTTGGAAGTGTACTTTTCGTAGTTTGTTCTCAATTGCACAAATGTTACCCGGAACCGAAATCAATTTACAAAAACAGCTACAAAGGGATCCATTCACAATATACGCCTATATACAACATACGCCTAGCCTAGGAGACCGCAGAGCAACATGGTTTCTCGTAAAGCTGTATCCTACTTTTGATTGAACGCGTTGCGTGTCGCGCGGCATATTGTCATTTGATTGTCGGTGAATTCTACATCTAACCGTGTTTTCTAGTAACCTAACCGAAAAATCAGGTGACCGCTTTTGGTGTGTAACCCAAAAGTTCAATAAGGTAACCCTCGGGTAACCTTTTCTGAAAAGGTTACGCTTTCAGTGACCTAAAAATATACAGGTAACCCTAATTCTGAAAGTAACCCTTTAACCCTAATTCTGAAAGTAACCCTTTAACCCTTATTTTTAAAGTAACCCTTTTCTGGAAGTAACCCTTTTCTGAAAGTAACCCTTTTCTGAAAGTAACCCTTTTCTGAAAGTAACCCTTTTCTGAAAGTAACCCTTTTCTGAAAGTAACCCTAATCTATCCCTAATCTATATTAGCCGCATTTTCTGTTGAGCTGTTGAGCACAGAATAAAAACCTAATTTTTGGGTTACTTGATGAAGTAACCGCGTTGGTAACCGGTTCGTGCTAACCTTTTTTTCTCGGTTATTTGCCGGTTGGCGGTTATCAACCCGAGAAAAAGGTTACCAAAAAAAGGTCAGGTTACCGAAAAACACGGCTAGTTGTAGAATTGGCCGTGATTGTCACATGGGCTGATCAAACTAATATACGAATTATTCGTGCTCTCTGATCTCAATACAGTTGAAAGCAGCCCGAAACAAAACCTCTGCTCAAGTTGTGTTCCGGTCCCCTTTAAGGAAGACATTCCGCTATAAGTGAAAAATTCGAAAAGCTCAAATAAGGTTTTTGTCTTCTCATTGTCCCACGCTCTATTATGTTTGAAAAACAACACAAATGTTTCTGAAATTATACTGTAACTCTCACGGCTGTCAACGAAACGACAGATGCTCTCGCATCTGTGTCTCATTGATCTACATGTTTTTGTTCACCATAACTATTTTGTAAGAAAAAACACAATTCTCTCTCACCTGGAATCGGCGTTCAAGTGTGGCGTTGCCAAGTTCTTCGGCATATTTGTTTGAGCTGAACTTCCACGCACTGATAAGAATCTAAAAAACTTTTTCATATGTATGTTTAGGTTTTTTAACATAAAATACAGATTAAATAGGGTTTTATATACTTCACCCGCCTTGACGTTGTGGCTGTGCGGAAACCAACAATTGTCTGTGGACCAGCAAGTTCTCTCATCACCGATGACAAAATTATGGCCTGTGATTCAAAACACGTAAAAGTTCCACTCACCGCTGCTGTGAGAATATTGAGAAATTTGCCAAACGCATTGGTAGATACATAATAAAGATCTATAACACATCCGATTGAACTTGACGAACATATTTTCAGTAATATACATGATCAATGATGTCATAGTCACTCCCACATTGCCAAACTCTGTAGTGTTAACAAAAGGCCAGGTATTAATGGATGATGGAGTTGGTACATAGATGATGCCACTTCAACGCTGTCATCTCACGTACTTGTTGACATTAGACGTTACAATGAGTCCATCGTTGCCATCACAAATCTAGCGCAGCGATTGCACTACGAACCATTTCAACTTTTGGGATGTTATTATGGAAATATGTGCTCAGTGAAAGGTGCCACTCAAAATCGTTTCGACCCTGATTCAAGACGATTTTGGTGTTGTTCTCAGAGGGTTGGGTCATCATCAGTTGAACCCCTCTGAGAACTTGAAAAACAGGACGAGAAGACTTACCACCGTCTTCTGACAAAGAATGAGTAAAAATGGCATTGCTTTCACTTCATCTTTTTGAGTTTTGGTGTTCTAGAAATTTTGTAAAAAAAAAAGTAAAACAGAAAAAAAAAGAAATTTTGGTGTTGTTCTCAGAGGGGTTCAACTGATGATGACCCAACCCTCTGAGAACAACACCAAAATCGTCTTGAATCAGGGTCGAAACGATTTTGAGTGGCACCTTTCACTGAGCACATATTTCCATAATAACATCCAAAAAGTCTTAATGACAACAAATATTTTTGTTTTAAATAAATATAACAATAACATTTCAACTTTGTTAGTGGTTTTACTGTCATGTAAATGATACTGGGGAAAAGTTGGGTATGAAAGAGTGTATGTTTGAATCTCGAACAAATGCACATATGCAGGATTTACTCAAAATCGCATCCGTAAGGTGACAATACCCCGTCTTCGTTTTATACGGAATAGTATAATGTTTTCGTGTGTTTCAAACAACTCACAGATGTGAATCAGAACAGCAATACACACAGACAGGCAGAGGGAGACGAACACGAAAATGCTCGTAAAAATTAAACTTCGGTCGCTCTGCAAAAAACTAAATGATAAAAGAGAAGAAGCTTTTCTACATTCTATTAGTAAGATACTCAGCTGGAACGCTCAGTCTATCTATATCTATATGCGGTTATGATTGAACCTTTATTACACAATATTGGCTGAAACCTTTTCGATAAAAACACTTTACTCAGAAAATAGATATTAATTAGTAAAAAGCGGGGAACCAACAAATCGCGCGCAGCGCGAAGCGCTGTGCGAGATTTGTCTTTGGTGCGGCTAATGCGCGCCTCCGTTTTTTTAGTTTTCTCATATTCTAGTTAACAGGTTTGAGAAAATATTTTACGACTTTTGTATGTTTGTAATGAACAGTTATACTTGAGTATATTAGTATTTTCCGGTTTTTGTAGCAGTAGCTGCTCCATTTCAGAGTAGCTGTCCAAGGGGCGCACAGCAGAAGACAAATCTCACATTCGTTGGGCCCCCACTTTTTCATGAATGTGTGAGTTGTGTTTGGTTTGACCTCTATATCCGAAAAAAAGAACGATACGAATTGCTGTGATACTGTAGCAGTAGTATTCTGCAAAAATAGAACAATACCAATGTTGCACAGTGGTTCACGAAGCCCGCATAACATTATTGCCGAAGGGTATTTCATGTGTACTTCAATGACATGCGTGCGTTGTGAACCACTGTGCAACATTGGTATTGTTCTAATTTTGCAGAATACTACTGCTACAGTATCACAGCAATTCGTATCGTTTTCTTTTTTCCTGATGTAGAGGTCAAACCAAACACAACTCACACATTTGTTGGTTCCCTCACTTTTTACTAATTAATATCTAACTGAGATGTTTTACTTATTAATATCTAACTAACTGAGATGTCTTACGCATCGCGACCGGCTCTGAGAACCTTTGCAACCTAAAATACCTGTTTTTCTGTTTTGTGTTCTATTCTGTATAAGAAACTTTTCCACTTGGTATGGGGAAAATTGGCAACGTCTTTTAGGCGTTTCAATCTCAAATACCGGATCAAATGCCGGTCATATTTAATCATATCTAATCCTGTTCGGCCCTCGTGTTTCAGGTGTTAGCAATTTGCTCACAGCTAGAGTTTTTGTGCCGATCAGGGTAAGTTCGTCTATTAATATAGGTCTTTCTAGGACAATCGCCCCCTACAAAGTAATTTTCATGTTTCTATCGTCTTACGTAATGATGAAACTGACAATTTAATGCGATGATTGAGGTGTAGTCGCATGATTGCCTACAATTCAACAGACAAACAACATACAACCTCTCATTTGTGAGAATCCCGAACTCGCTGAATTTCACGCGCGACTTCTTAAACCGCTAATATGTTGGGGGAAGAACATAAAGTCTTCCGAGTAACGTTTCAAAGGTACTTCCTACGTTTTTGAACCTATTAAAATACCCGTCCATATTTTATAACTAGGCAGTTATAGTTCCGGTCATTCCCACTAAGACTTCGCCGCGTGCCAATGAATATTCCAGGTGATTTTTCACTCATTCTTTGTTTTTCAAAAAACTGCAACTCTTCGTTAGCGGCTGTTCAGTTTCATAAGAACACGTAAACAAAAAACGTCTCCAGAATCCTCATGTTCGATGAGGCCGCGGACATCTGCACACTTTCTTGTCGAGGCCGCTACAAAAATGGCTGGCCAATTGGCTGGGAATTGTCTGAGGTGGAGCGAGTGGTCGTTGACAACTTGCCAGCAGACGAGAGAGTGCGTCGATCAAAGATACGCAGGTGGGTTGGCCGCTATGATAGACAATGCGATGATCATATTATCTAATATTGGATAGGGGATACTCACAATCACTCTGCTACGATGCTGACAAGTCGATAATGAATTGTCTTGAATTTCAGTAATCATTAATGGAAATACTATCTGATAGCAAAACAGTGTATCGTTGAGAGAAAACATAGGTTATCAGTGGTTAAGGGGTTGCAACCCGGGTTCGATCCCCGCCGGTTGCGCACGTCGAGGGTATGCCAAACCACATGAATTGATTAAAATGACCATCCATGTCCTTCTTTACCGTAATATCTCATTTTCAATACCGATACAATAATTCGCATATGTGTTTAGTTAGTGCTAGTACATTAACTTGTTCGTTGTTGTAGTGTACACTGGAAGACGGATGAATCAGGCTGTACATCCGACTAGACGCCTGCGGCGCCTAGCAGTTGTAAATTTTGTAAATTACTAAACTTTGCGGAAAAAAATGATACCAAACGCGCCTACAATACACACTATATATAAGGGCTGCCAAATGATTTACGTTATGGTGGGGCCTGCCAGCGTATGTTGTAGTGCGAAAGATATTCACGTAATTGTAAGGCCTGCCAAAGTGTGGTGTTCTGCACAAAATTTTCACGTAAGTATAAGGCTTGCCAACGTATGTTGCAAAAGATCTTCACATATCTTAGCCTGCCAACGTATCTTAGCCGCGAAAAATGTTTACGTAAGTGTAAGGCCTGCCAACGTACGTTAGCCTGCAAGAGATGTTCACATGAGTGTAAGGCCTGCGAAAAAATGTTCACGTAAGTGTAAGGCCTGCCAACGTATGTTGCAAAAGATGTTCACGTAAGTAAAAGGGCTGCCAACGTATTTTAGCCTGCAATAGATGTTCACTTAAGCGTAAGGCCTGCCAACGTATGTTAGCCTGCAAAAGATATTCACGTATTTGTAAGGCATGCCAACGTGTGGTGTTCTGTGAAAAAATTTCACGTAAGTGTACGGCCTGCTAACGTATATCAGCCTGCAAAATATGTTAACATAAGTGTAAGGCCTGCGAAAAATGTTTACGTAAGTGTAAGGCCTGCCAACGTATGCTGCAAAAGATATTCACGTAAAAGAACTGCCAATGTATGTTAGCCAGCAAAAGATGTTCACGTAATTGTAAGGCCTGCCAACGTGTGGTGTTCTGTAAAACATGTTCGGATAAGTGAAAGGCCTGTCAACGTACTTTGTTGAGAAAAACGCGTGTCATTGTACTGTAAAATAAATTTCACGTAAGTGTAAGGCAATTCAACGCGTGTTAACATACTGCTAAAGAGTTTCACGTTTTTGTAAGGTCTGCCAACGTATTTTGTTAGTACAAACATGACATTGTACTGACGGCAAGTTTCACGTAATCGTGAGACCTTTCACCATATCTCGTTTAATTCAGAGCGTGCCAACATACTGTCAAATAGTTTTACGTTTTTACAAGGTTTGCCAACGAATTTTGTTAAAACAAACGCGTGGAATTGTACTGTCAATAAGTTTCACCGTAATTGTGAGGCCTGTCACCATATTTTGTGGAATTTAATGCGGCCATCTTACTGCTAAAGAGTATCACAAACTATATATGTCGTACCAATTATAATTTCTAATTAAGCTGACCCCATTGCCAATGGCACAGTAAACGCCAGCTTAGCACACCTACTCTTGGTTATGCGTCCAGTTTTGACGATTTTGATGAGCTTGTCATGTAGATATTCTTATCAAATTTCACTGAAACATACACAACAATTTTTACTACCACCTAATATCCAATTTGTTGTAGTTGACGTGAAACTGTCTAGTGTAGTTCGGCTTAAACAATAGGCTACTAACATTTTTTGTGTCGGATTTTACGCAGGAAGAATATCATTTTCTTTTTTGAAATTCTGTTTTGAGTTATATGCCGTTTAGTTTATAAAAAACTGTTGAAAACTGACTGAACACGAGCACTATTAGTGAAAATTTGCAGCTATTTTCGTGAAAAACAACTCCCTACGCACGAACCAAACGTTATAACGAAAATTTATTAACAATTTCAAAAAGAAGAGGTTTCAGGCAAAAAAGAAAAAGAAAATGTCACTGATAGAATCATAAATGCCATGAGTTACGACTCAGTTTACAAGGCGTGTCAAAATGGTAGAACCAAAACATTTTGAAACAAGCTCTTTAGTTCGAAATCTAATAACTTTTGGACTTTAAAGGTTATACCATTTGAAAGATAAGATCTTCTTACATTGTATTCCATCAAAAACGTTTGAGTTAAAACAACTTTCTCGCACACTTCCATTACGAACAGAACGTGTTGATTAGCGCGTCAAACGACTTGTTGGTCAAAAACTCTTGAACAACATCATGATACAGAATAATGATTGTAATACTTGAATAGGTCTTTTGATTTACATTCTGAACAAAAAAAATATTTTTGAAATATATGAATTTTGAAGCAAGTTATGGCATTTTTCCTGAATTGGAGCTCCGCATTGTTGAACAATGTGCAACGTTGTACAGCAACGTTTTCTTGAATTACAATTACGATTGTATATGACCCCAAGGGGACTAGACGCCTGCGGCGTCTAGCAGTTGTAAATCTTGTATATTACTTGTAAATTTCTGTACAAAACGATACCAAACATGACTATTTTTCGTTATACGAAGCCCGTGCCATGGGTTGGCGAAATATCGATGTCGCGTCGCGTGTATGCGCGCGCGTTCTGTCAGAACGTTGTGTAACGCCTACCAACGTATTCCGTTGAATTCAACACGTGCCATTGTACTGTCAAAAAAATCCACGTTTTCGTGAGGCCTTTCCACGTATTTCGTTAAATTTAACACGTGTTAACTTACTGCTAAAATGTTTTACGTTTTTGCAACGCCTACCAGCGTATTTCGTTGAATTAAACACGTGCCATTGTAGTGTCAAAGATATCCACGTTTTTGTAGGGCCTGCCAACGTATTTCGTTGACTTTAACACGTGTTAACCTACTGCTATAATGTTTCACGTTTTGTAACGCCTACCAACGTATTTCGTTGAATTGAACGCGTGCCAACTTACTGCTAAAATGTTTCACGTAATTGTAAGGCCTGCCAACGTAATTGTTTGAGGTTAGATCGTTCCAACGTCTTTTGAGCTTTCTTTGTTCATTTCAACGCGTGCCGAGGTACTTCGAGAGTTTCACATGGATCGGTATAGTTTTACGTATTCTTTCTGCCTGCCCACGTATTTTGTTGACACAAATGTGCGCCAACGGCTTCCTGGATAGTTTCACGTAAATGTGAAGCCTGCTAACGTGAGTGATGATAATAACGCGTCACCAATGCCTACCAAATATTTTACGTAAATTGTTAGCCATGTCGTCGTATTCCGTTCATATTATTGCGTTCCAACGACTTGTCAAGAAGTTTCACGTACTTGCAAGGCCTGCCACGTACTTTGGTGATATGAATGAGTTCCATTGTACTGTCGGAATGTTTCACGTATATGAGAGGTCTGATACCATGCGTTGTTGAATTTAACACGTGCCAATTTACTGCTGAAGATTTCCACGTTTTTGTGAGGCCTGGCCAACGTATTTTGTTGATAGAACGCGTGTCATTGTACTGTCAAAATGTTGCATGTATATGAGAAGCCTGCTGTTATATTTTGTGGAAGTTAACATGTGCCGATTTACTGCTAAGTAGTTTCACATTTCTGTAAAAACTGGCAAAGTATTTTGTTGATACAAACGCGTGCCATTGTGCTGTCAAAAAGTTATTCGTAGTTTGGAAGCCAGCCACAATTGTTCGTTCATTTCAAAGCGAGCCAACTTACTACTGAAGAGTTTACTGTTTTTCTATGGCCTGCCAACGTATACAAATGATATTAACGGTCGTGACATTGTGCTGTCATATAAGAAAAACGGTTGTATGAGCTTCATGTTTTACAAATCACGGGTGTTGTATTTATTATAATTGCCTATTGCTGATTACGCTGACCCCACATTGCTAATAGCAAAGTAAACGTCAGCCATGCACACCTACGTTTGCTTACGCGCCTAGTTTTGAAGATCTTGATGAACTCGTCATGTAGATTAATTCATGAAATTTCACAAAGGTATACATGATAATTTTCTCTACCACATAATATCGAATTTGTGAAATTTGAGTTGAAACTGTTCGGTGCAGTCCCGCCTAAACAATAAGGTACTAACATTTTTCATATTGACTTACACAAGAAATGAGTATCATTTCCTTTTTTATAAGTGAGTTTTGAGTTACATGCCTTTCATTTTATGGAAAAATTTTCAAAACTGACTGAACACGAGCATTTTTACTGAAAATTTGCGGCTTTTTTAGTGAAAAACAACTCGTGACGCACGACTCAATCATTATAACAAGAATTTGTGAAAATTTTTAGAAAGAAGAGGTTCCAGGCAAGGGAGAGAAACAAACTTCAACTGATAACGTCACAATTGACATGAGTTACGACTCAGTTTTCAAGGCGTGTCAAAATGGTGAAACCGGAAATTTTTAAAAGAGAGCCAGTTTCTCAAAAACTACAAAGTTTAGGAATTTAGAAGTTTTTCCATTGGAAAGATGAGACCTTCTTACGTTGTAGTCCATCAAATTATTTTCATATTAAATACGTTCTAATACTAAGGTTTCTAATCATACAGAGCTTTGATTAGCGCGTCAAATGTCATTCTGATCGAAAACTCAACAAACAATGAGTTGTATTCAATTATTTTCATGATATTCGAATACCTCTCTTAATGTAGATACGAAACAAAAAAAAGTTTTTTGGAATATATGAATTTTTAAGCAAGTTATGGCATTTTTCCTGAAATAAAGCAACGCATCGTTGAATTCAACGACGTCGTTTGCAATTACGATTGTATATGACCCCAAGGGGACTAGACGCCTGCGGCGTCTAGCAGTTGTAAATCATATAGATCACTCGGAAATTTCATGAAAAATGATACCGAATAGGCCTATATTGTGTTCCTTATAGTAAAAAAATTGATTTGTGTCAACGGCATGCCAAAGAGCTTCATTTGAGTACGAAGCCTGTCACCAAATTTTCCTGTAACGCGTGCTGTCAACGAATTTCGCGTAGTTGCGAGGTCTGTGAACGTGTGATGTTGAAGTTAACGCGTGTGCACTTACTGCTAAAATGTTTCCCGTTTTTGTATAGCCTGCCCACGTACTTCATTGAATTTAAAGCGTGCTAACTTACTGCTTAAATTTTAACGTTTTTTGGCATGCCAAAGAGCTTTATTTGAGTACAAAGCCTGTCACCAAATTTTCTTGTAACGCGTGCTGTCAACGAATTTCGCGTAGTTGCAAGGTCTGCGAACGTGTGATGTTGAAGTTAACGCGTGTGCACTTACTGCTTAAATTTTAACGTTTTTTGTAAAAACCTGCTCACGTATTTCGTTGAATTCAACACGGGACTTATTGTACGTGCACAGCCTGACAATATGTTATTCCCTACAACAATATTTACTTAGTTGTAAGGCCTGCCAACGTATGTTTTTCTACAATAACGTCCACGTAATTGTAAGGCCTACAAATATGTTCACGTAATTGTAAGACCTGCTAGCGTAGGTTGTCCTACTACAAATGTTGACGTAGTTGTAAAGCCTGTTAACGTATGTTGCTCTAAAATGTTCACGTAATTGTAAGGTCTGCTAACGTATGTTGGCCTGCAAAAATGTTTACGTATTTGTAAGGCCTGCCTACGTATGCTGTTCTACAAAAACGTCCACGTAATTGTAGGACCTACAAATATGTTCATGTAGTTGTAAGGCCTGCCAAAGTATATTGTCCTAAAAATTTTCACGTGATTGTAAGGCCTGCTAACGTATGTTAGCCTGCAAAAGATGATCACGTAATTGTAAGGCCTGCCAACGTCTGTTAGCCTGCAAAATATGTTCACATAATTGTAAGGCCTGCCGAAGTGTGGTGTTCTGCACAAAATGTTTACGTAAGTGTAACGACTGCCAATGTATGTTAGCCTGCAGAAAATGTTCACGTTGTTGTAAGGCCTGCCAACGTATGTTAGCCTGCAGAAAGTGTTCACGTTATTGTAAGGCCTGCTAACGTATGTTAGCCTGCAGAAAGTGTTCACGTTATTGTAAGGCCTGCCAACGTATGTTAGCCTGCAGAAAGTGTTCACGTTATTGTAAGGCCTGCCAACGTCTGTTAGCCTGCAGAAAATGTTCACATTATTGAAAGGCCTGCCAGCGAATTTTGTTAATATTAACGCGTGCCAATGGCCTGCCAAAGAAGTTCACGTATTTGTAAGACCTGCCAACGTATGTTAGCCTGCAGAAAATGTTCACGTTATTGTGGGGCCTGCCAGCGAGTTTTGTTGAAGTTAACACGTGCTAACTTACTGCTAGAATGTTTCACGTTTTTTGAGGCCTGCCCACGTCTTTCCTTAAACGTGCTTACTTACTCCTGAAATGTCTTACGTATTGTAAGGCCTGCCAACGTACTTCGTTGAATTTAACACGTGCCAACTTACTGCTAAAATGTTTTACCTTTTTTGTAAGGCCTGCCAACGTAGTTCGTTGAGGTAGTAAAACATGCGTTATCGTTACAAGCTGTCAAACATGGCTGACTATGATCTGTGTTTTACATAGCAAGGATGTGGTCGTTATTATAATTGCTAATTACGCTGCCCCACAGTGCCCATGGCACAGTAAACGCCAGCTATGCACACCTTCATTTGGCTACGCGCTAAGTTTCACGATCTTGATGGACTCTTCATGTAGATAGTTTTATCAAACTTCACAGAGACATACATGATAAGTTTCTCTACCAGATAATGATTGATTTGTTGTGTTCAAGTTAAAACTGTCTGGTGCAGTCCGGCCTAAACAATAAGGTACTAACATTTTTCATATTGACTTACACAAGAAATGAGTATTATTTCCTTTTTCATAAGAGAGTTTTGAGTTACATGCCTTTTATTTTATGGAAAAATGTTCAAAACTGACTGAACACGAGCATTTTTACTGAAAATTTGCGGCCTTTTTCGTGAAAAACACATCGTGACGCACGACTCAATCAATATAACAAGAATTTGTGAAAATTTTTAGAAAGAAGAGGTTCCAGGCAAGTAAGAGAAACAAACTTCAACTGATAACGTCACAATTGACATGAGTTACGACTCAGTTTTCAAGGCGTGTCAAAATGGTGAGACCGGAAATTTTTAAAAGAGAGCCAGTTTCTCAAAAACTACGAAGTTTAGGAATTTAGAAGTTTTTGCATTGGAAAGATGAGACCTTCTTACGTTGTAGTCCATCAAATTATTTTCATATTAAATACGTTCTAATACTAAGGTTTCTAATCATACAGAGCTTTGATTGGCGCGTCAAATGTCATTCTGATCGAAAACTCAACAAACAATGAGTTGTATTCAATTATTTTTATGATATTCGAATAGCTCTCTTAATGTAGATACGAAACAAAAAAAAGTTTTTTGGAATATATGAATTTTTAAGCAAGTTATATCATGAATTCGGTGTTGAATGATGACAATTATGGCGGTGACGCCACCGCCGGGCGCACACGGAACACACGAAAAAAGACATATTGCATTGTATATAAGAGGCTGGGGAAAAATATTCACGTAGCTGTAAGGTTTGCGAACCTATGTTATCCTGCGAAAATTGTTCACGTAGTTGTAAGGCCTGCGAAAAATGTTTACGTAGTTGTAAGGCCTGCGAAAAATGTTCACGCAGTTGTAAGGCCTGCGAAAAATGTTTACGTAGTTGTAAGGCCTGCGAAAAAGGTTCAAGTAGTTCTAAGGCATGCGAAAAAGGTTCACGTAGTCGTGAGGCCTGCGAAAAAGGTTCACGTAGTTCTAAGGCCTGCGAAAACGGTTCACGTAGTTGTAAGACCTGCGAAAAAGGTTTACGTAGTTTTAAGGCTTGCGAAAAAGGTTCACGTAGTTGTAAGGCCTGCGAACCTATGTTATCCTGCGAAAAAGGTTCACGTAGTTCTAAGGCCTGCGAAAAAGGTTCACGTAGTCGTAAGGCCTGCGAACAAGGTTCACGTAGTTCTAAGGCCTGCGAAAAAGGTTCACGTAGTTCTAAGGCATGCGAAAAAGGTTCACGTAGTCGTGAGGCCTGCGAAAAAGGTTCACGTAGTTCTAAGGCCTGCGAAAAAGGTTCACGTAGTTGTAGAACCTGCGAAAAAGGTTCACGTAGTTTTAAGTCTTGCGAAAAAGGTTCACGTAGTTGTAAGGCCTGCGAAAAATGTTCACGTAGTTGTAAGGCCTGCGAACCTATGTTATCCTGCGAAAAATGTTCACGTAGTTGTAAGGCCTGCGAAAAATGTTCACGTAGTTGTAAGGCCTGCGAAAAAGGTTCACGTAGTTCTAAGGCCTGCGAAAAATGTTCACGTAGTTCTAAGGCCTGCGAACCTATGTTAGCTTGCAAAAAATGTTCCGTATTTGTAATAGCGGATGAATTTTTGTCAGCGGTGAATATATATATTTTAAGTTTTATAATATTAAGTTTCACTCATTCATAGGGAGTAAATGTATCTTCCAGACATTGTTTTACGGAGTTTAGTGTATTTTTTCATGATAATTACGCTGACAACACTGCCAATGGCACAGTAAACGCCAGCTATGCACAACTACATTGGGTTGCGCGCCCAGTTTTGACGATCTTGATGAACTCGTCATGTAGATATTCGCATCAAATCTTATAAAGGTGTACATGATAACTTTTTCTACCAGAAAATGTTTAATTTGTTGTATTTGAGGTAAAACTGTTTGGTGCAGTTTGGCCTGAATAATTAGGAACTAACTTTTTTTGTGTTGACTTTTACGAGTAAAAAGTATTATTTCCTTTTCTGAAATTAGGTTCTGAGTAATATGCCGTGAAGCATTTAATAAAATGTTGAAAACTGACTGAACACGAGCATTATTAGTGAGAACTTGCGGCTTTTTTTGTGAAAAACAACGTGTTACGCCCAATTCAAATATCACAACAAGAAGTTGTTAACATTTTCAAGAAGAAGATGTTCCAGGCAAGGTGGAGAAGCAAATTTATACTGATAACGTCACAATTGACATGAGTTACGACTCAGTTTACAAGGCGTGTCGAATTAGTAAAACCGGAAATTCCCAAACGAACGTTAGTAACTCGAAAACTACAACGTTTCAGACTTTGAAAGTTTTTTCATTCGAAAGAAAAGACCTTTTTACGTAGTAGTCTCTCGAATTATTATGATATCACAAATGTTCTAATACTATTTTTCATAATCAAACAGAGCTGTGATTAGCGCGTCAAATACACTGCTGACCTCGAAATCAAGTATAAATCTTTCACATGAAAATATAATTATGATATTCGAATAGATCTGTCAACGTAGATACGAATCGAAAAAAACTTTTCTGAAAAATATTAATTTTGAAGCATGTTTCGTTCATTTGTTGCGATTCGGGCGTGACACAATTCAGGCGTGACACAATTCTGAGAAAGGATTTCGCTGAGTGCGCGCACGATAGTTGCGGGGGGCATGCACCAGCAGTTGCGAACTAATTTCGTAGACCTCGCTTCGTGCGACTACAGTGCATCCAGCGCGCAACTAGCGCGCGAACGGTCAATAGGAAACCAGCTCTGCCAATAATAGGGTAATAAACGTCCCTTTAACAACACCAAAATGGAGAATTCACCTGTTCTTTTCGAAAGTATGGAGACCATGGAACAAGCTCAAGTTTTTGATGATCAGAACTTTTATTTCTTTCAGTCAAAACAAACAAAAACGAGAGAACAAAATTCACAGTAACAGTATAAAATGACAAACAACATGACGAAGACAATAAAAACGCAGGCTACAACCATAAATAACATATTCAAAGCACTGTATCAGTAATATCACGTCCCGCACACTGTCCGGGGCTGTACTGATATCCTTGCAGAGCCAACGAGTTGACATCGCCGGCGTTGTCGTTCAGTGCGGGAAATGCCGGATTACTGTAACAAAATACACAATGCAAAAATGAGATAATCTAGTAGTTTCTATACAATTTAGTATTTAGCTTTCTGCATCCATTGTTTCTTACTCCAGGGCATAAAGAAATAGTAGGATGGTCGTGATTTCATTCAAAAGCACGCATTTCTATCTCCTACACGGTCCAATATCTCTCGATGAATTAATTTCGAGTACAAGCCGAATGATAGTTATTGCATATTGAAGTAACACACCTTGTCATCAACATCATTTGCAGAGAAGCCGGATCCATGTTCAGTGCACGGGCCCTGAAATTAGGAGGTGTGAGTAGTTATAGAACACGAAAACTTGACTCGACTTGACTCGTTTTGGGTTTTCAACGCGAACACGCTGTCACAGTTACAACAAACTAGGTAAATTCATCAAGTTTTAAGACTCAATCCGTCCACATCATTGGGGTGAAACAGCAGACTGTTTCAATCCGTTTCCTGTCAGCTAAACTGATGTTCTTCAATACGGCAAGAACAAAATGGAGAGAGGGGGTTTCAGGAACATGTATAGAAAACAAAATAAGAGTGATAAAACTAACGCTAGTTGCAGTGAAGTGATGTTCTGTTGACCTGGCTGCTGAGCTTGCATGGGGACTCTGTAAAACTACTTTATGTAGATATGACAACTTTGTTAGTTTGAAAACAGTAAACAAGACTGCTAATAGGAACATCCATGTTGGAATGGAGTTACATGTGATACTAGATTCTTCCAGAGCAGGCAATTTGTTATGAGCAGAAGAATTAGCAAAAACGAGTAACTAAGGAGCAGAAACTTGCTTTTCACAAATAAGTTTGGGAAATTATGAGCAAAAGAAATAAAGGAGAATGGCACGCACCGGTGAAGAATGACTTTCCCCCAAAAACGGGGTTCGTTTTAGGTTTTCAACACGAAACACACTGTCACAGTTACAGAAAACTAGGTAAATTCACCAATTTTCGGGTTTCTTTTGGCTAATACGACCACATCATTGAGGTGAAACAGCAGACTGTTTCAATCCGTTTCCTGTCAGCTAAACTGATGTTCTTCAATACGGCAAGAACAAAATGGAGAGAGGGGGTTTCAGGAACATGTTTTGAAAACAAAAGAAGAGTGATAAAAACTCACGCAAGCTGCACTTGATTGCTGGACTGTGGTCCTGGCTGCTGAGCTTGGATGGGGACTCTGTAAAACGACTTTTTTATATTTATATATTTTTATTATATTATATTATTTATATTTATATTATTATATTATTTATATTATATATTTATATATTTTATATCTGGTATTTATATAGCCTACAGCGTAAAACCTCGTATCTCTCTGGTAGTAGAGAGACTATCCTCCAAAAAAGCCCTTTTTTAAATTTCAAATACGAAATACATGAGGGAAACATTATTATTACACATTAGAACAAGACCATTTCTCCCGAATTTGGCGAAAAAAAGGACCCACTTTTAAAACGGAAAAGGACCCAATTGTTACGACTATTCGAACTACTTTGTTGGTGGATGCGAACTGGCTGTTCAAAGTTCAATTCAAAAGTTCTTTTAACACAAAAATAGACAGCCTGCCCGTATTATCCTTTGTAGAGGTGAACAGAAAAATTCATTTCAGCCATGAACCGCTGGCGAATTCTTTATTTAAAGAAGGAGATTATGGGGTACAATCGCAACGCTTCAGTCCTTCGAATTGCAATACATTTTTCAATTGCAGTGAAAAATCGTCCTTCTTTAACCCGGTATTTAGTTAGCCCTATCCGTTAACCATTAACCGGGTTCCCTGGTTAACCCTTTTGTTAACCACTTGGTAACCCCGAATTTCCCCCGAAAGACATTGTAAAAGAGGGTTAACAAGGGATAAACAAAAGGGTTAACCAGGTAACCCGTTTGAGGTTAACGAAATACCGGGTTCCTTGTGGAATTGTCCGCTCTTTCCGTGCCTGACAAAAAGAGAGCCTTTTTCTCGATTTTTCCTGCCTATTCGAGCAAAGTTCTACGTGAATGTCAATTATAATTTCAAATATATCACATAACACTATAGCTCAAAAGAACCCAATATGCCACACTCACCTATACTCAGGACTATTGCTGAATGACGACCTTCCCTATCTGCCACCACCGGTCTGCTGCTCTTGATATCCCTCGACAGCCGGGTAACAGGCAACGATACCTCTGCAAACAATGATATTCAGGACTCAGTAGTAACTGATCCCGTACATTAACAGTCGGACCATCAATTTACGGAAGAACATAGCAAAAATTAACTACTTAAAAAATTAAACAATATATTTTCATAACTGTCCAGCGAGAGCATGATCTACGTAAAGCAGCGTGAATAAACAAGCTCACCTCATCTATGTATGTGTCACAGTCACAAATCAGCTAGGTTAGTCTTTTATCTTCAAAAAGCGAATCCAAACTTAAATTTGAAAACCCTAAATTTCATAATTTTAAGTCCGAAATTTTGTGGAAACTGTGTCAATATTTTGTCGTTTTCGCAGAAACGGGGCCCAGACTAGATTTCGCAAAAAAAACGGCCCGTTTACTCAGGCTTTTTTTTACCACTTTTTCATGATCATGGTCATACGAGAATAATATCAGCCATACCCGTGCTGTTTAATGGTTTTCAACTACAGCTAGTGCCAACTCTAGTATTTACGTATGAAACGAGAAACGTGGGGTGCGTCTGACTCTTTTTGCGAAAATTTCTCAGAATAAATCAAAAAGTCACAGCTTTTCAACAGTAAACGGCGCACAATCAACTAATAATAGTTTTCACCAATCTATAGTGCTAACCCTCTCAACAAACAAACATTACATATTGATGGATGTTAACTACAATTGACTTTAATACGGAAAAGGAAATATCCACTCACTTCTCCTTACTGCTGCCAGACCCAGAAAGACAATCCCTCATCGAAAAAGTCCATCATCGCTGGAAATTGCTGACGTCGAAAGAGAAAAGAGATGACCCTCTGTAAATAGAGGGTTATGCTTAGAACGAACTTTAAATCGTAGAAATTGAAAAGTTTCTTAAACAAAACACAGATGTTTACATCAACTATTTTATGAAGGACACGGGCCAGTCCAACTGGTCTAAGGAATTTTCTCATTGGAAACGTTACTTCGTTACGATACACTACTAGAAAGGCCCGACTATTCGAGTAGTCAGTTTTTATATTTAAACACGGAAAAATAATGATTTTCAGATTTCACAGAAAAACCGTTCAATTCCGCAATCACATATCGCATTAAACCTCAGCATCTATAGCAACCATACTTCGGCAAACTTAAAAAAACCCAGGGAAGAAAATAAACAAACGAGCTCTATTTCAGCTTCACAATCTTGTAGTTTTTTCGGAAATATATGACCCTCTGGTTGAATTTGAGAATCGCACCGCTTTTGCTCACTCAGCTATACATTCTCTTCGAAACGAAGGAGATAAAAACAAAAAAACCATCCTACCTCCTCAGAAATTCATTGAATGTATTTCTTGCCTCGACTGTGATGCTGCATACTCTCTCATGACTGAAAAACATGAGTTACAACCTATACACATGAAGGATACCAAAATACACAATAAAAAGTCTGCAAAATAAAAAAAAATGGAAAACTAAATATTTAATTCAAAAAAATTTGATACCGTAATCAAGATGCCTGCACGAAAATAGCCTGTTCATTTGCGCAGTGTATTTCGCGCGCGACGGCATCGAATTAAATTGGCTTGCAAAGGGAGACTTGAAGGAAATGAAGTTCACTAACTTTCAGTTAACAAAAACCATACTGAACGTGTAGATTATTGGCTGCTGAGAACATTTTATTCACAAAAAACATACGCACTCCGAGTCTGATCGTTCGAACGTTCATCGAACGTTCACAAAAAGAAAGAAAGCTTAACCACACAAACCACATTCCTTCTTGAAGTATCTCTCACTTTCTCTCTGTAGCTCCCTTCTCCCTTCCTTCCATTTCTTACTCTCGCTCTACCTATCACTCTCTCTCTCTTTCTTTCACTTTCTTACTCCCTCCATCTTTTCGCTTTCCTTCTCACTAACTCAGTCTCTCTTCTTCCTCTCTCTCAACAATCGTCTTCCATCTCTCACTCCCTCGCCTCTCTCTCTCTCTCTCTCTTTCTCTTTCTCTCTCTCTTGCTCTTAGTCACTTCTCTCTCTCTCTCTCTCTCTCTCTCTCTCTCTCTCTCTCTCTCTCTTTCTCTCTCTCTCTATGTCTCTATCCTCTCTCTCTCTCTCTCTCTCTCTCTCTCTCTCTCTCTCTCTCTCTCTCTCTCTCTCTCTCTCTCTCTCTCTCTCTCTCTCTCTCTCTCTCTCTCTCTCTCTCTCTCTCTCTCTCTCACTCGCCTCACTATATCTGTCTTTTCTTTTTCTCTCTCACTCCCTCCTGTTCTTTTATTCTTCTCTTTCAACTCCCATTTTTCAACTCTCATCACCCCTTTGCCTCTCGTTTTCACTCTCTCTTTCTCTTTTTCTCTCTCTCTCTCCTCTTATACCTTTTCTCTCTATTTCTCTCTCTCTCTCGCTCTCTCTCTCTTGGCTTTTCCTCCACTTTCTTATCCCTCTCTCGTCCTTTCCTCTGTCTCCCATCTTTCGTTTTCTCAGTAAGAATAGCCAACGAAATCACCCTTCTGTTTCTGACGACTAGACGCGCTGCAAATGCCGACTCGTCGCAAAGCCAAGTGTGCCGTTAGAGTGCAACTAGAGCGCAACCAGTCGGCAAATGGGCGGGGCTTAGCAAAAAGGGGCGTAACCGTGCAGGCACTCGGCAAAATCTTCTCAGAGTTCGAGCGTGACACAATTCAGGCGTGACACAATTCAGGCGTGACACAACGTTGCTTACTGCATTGTATATAGGAGCGGGGACTAGACGCCTGCGGCGTCTAGCAGTTGTAAATCTTGTATATTTCTTGTAAAATTCTGTACAATACGATACCAAACATGACTATTATCCGTTATACCAAGCCCGTGCCATGGGTTTGCAAATTATCGACTTTCTCATGGCAATTTTCTCATATTTGAATCGTGTTCAGCATCAGCAGGTACGATCACACTTGTTCGCTAAATTTCGTACTGTAAAACCTACTTTGGACTTTATTGTCGCGTCGCGTGCACGCGCGCGCGTTTTGTTGAAGTTCATAAATGTGTTTAGCATGCGCACGTACAACTACATTTGTTTGCCAATTTTCTTAATGTATCACCTAGTTTGAGATTTTTGTCGCGTCGCGTGCACGCGCGTTCGTTTTGTTGAAATTTATGGTTGTGTTGAGCATGCGCACGTACAATTAAACTTGTTCGCCAAATTTCGTACTGTAAAACCTAATTTGAATTTTTTGTCGCGTCGCGTGCGCGCACGCGCGTTTAGTTGTAACGACCAATTGTGTCTAGCATGGGTAGGTAAGATCGCACTTGTTCGCCAAATTTCGTATTGTAAAACCTATTTTGAATTTTTTGTCGCGTCGCGTGCACGCGCGCGCGTTTTGTTGCAAGTTATAGTTGTGTTTAGCATGAGCACGTACAACTACATTTGTTTGCCGAATTTCGTATTGTAAAACCTATTTTGACTTTTTTATCCCGTCGCGTGCACGCGCGCGCGTTCTGTTGCAAGTTATAGTTGTGTTTAGCATGAGCACGTACAACTACATTTGTTGGCCAATTTTAGTACTATAAAACCTAATTTGAAAATTTTGTCGCGTCGCGTGCGCGTGCGCGCGTTTAGTTGAAATGAACAATTGTGTCTAGCATGGGTAGGTACGATCACACTTGTTCGCCAAATTTCGTACTGTAAAACCTACTTTGGATTTTTCTGTCGCGTCGCGTGCACGCGCGCGCGTTTTGTTGAAGTTCATAAATGTGTTTAGCATGCGCACGTACAACTACATTTGTTTGCCAATTTTCTTAATGTATCACCTAATTTGAGATTTTTGTCGCGTCGCGTGCACGCGTGTTCGTTTTGTTGAAATTTATGGTTGTGTTGAGCATGCGCACGTACAATTACACTTGTTCGCCAAATTTCGTACTGTAAAACCTAATTTGAATTTTTTGTCGCGTCGCGTGCACGCGCGCGCAATTTCTTGAAATTTATAGTTGTGTTGAGCATGCGCACGTACAATTACACTTGTTCGCCAAATTTCGTATTGTAAAACCTAATTTGAATTTTTTGTCGCGTCGCAAGCGCGCGCGCGTTTAGTTGTATTGAACAATTGTGTCTAGCCTGGGTAGGTACGATCACACTTGTTCGCCAAATTTCGTATTGTAAAACCTATTTTGAATTTTTTGTCGCGTCGCGTGCACGCGCGCGCGTTTTGTTGCAAGTTATAGTTGTGTTTAGCATGAGCACGTACAACTACATTTGTTGGCCAATTTTAGTACTATAAAACCTAATTTGAAAATTTTGTCGCGTAGCGTGCGCGCGCGCGCGTTTAGTTGAAATGAACAATTGTGTCTAGCATGGGTAGGTACGATCACACTTGTTCGCCAAATTTCGTATTGTAAAACCTTCTTTGAATTTCTGTCGCGTCGCGTGCACGCGCGCGCGTTTTGTTGCATGTTATAGTTGTGTTTAGCATGAGCCCGTACAACTACATTAGTTTGCCGAATTTCGTATTGTAAAACCTATTTTGACTTTTTTGTCGCGTCGCGTGCACGCGCGCGCGTTTAGTTGTAATGAACAATTGTGTCTAGCATGAGCACGTACAACTACATTTGTTGGCCAATTTTAGTACTATAAAACCTGATTTGAAATTTTTGTCGCGTCGCGTGCACGCGCGCGCGTTTTGTTGCATGTTATAGTTGTGTTTAGCATGAGCACATATAACTACATTTGTTTGCCGAATTTCGTATTGTAAAACCTATTTTGACTTTTTTGTCGCGTCGCGTGCACGCGCGCGCGTTTTGTTGCATGTTATAGTTGTGTTTAGCATGAGCACGTATAACTACATTTGTTTGCCGAATTTCGTATTGTAAAACCTACTTTGACTTTTTTGTCGCGTCGCGTGCACGCGCGCGCGTTTAGTTGTAATGAACAATTGTGTCTAGCATGAGCACGTACAACTACATTTGTTGGCCAATTTTAGTACTATAAAACCTGATTTGAAATTTTTGTCGCGTCGCGTGCACGCGCGCGCGTTTTGTTGCATGTTATAGTTGTGTTTAGCATGAGCACGTACAACTACATTTGTTTGCCGAATTTCGTATTGTAAAACCTATTTTGACTTTTTTGTCGCGTCGCGTGCACGCGCGCGCGTTTAGTTGTAATGAACAATTGTGTCTAGCATGAGCACGTACAACTACATTTGTTGGCCAATTTTAGTACTATAAAACCTGATTTGAAATTTTTGTCGCGTCGCGTGCACACGCGCGCGTTTTGTTGCATGTTATAGTTGTGTTTAGCATGAGCACGTATAACTACATTTGTTTGCCGAATTTCGTATTGTAAAACCTATTTTGACTTTTTTGTCGCGTCGCGTGCACGCGCGCGCGTTTTGTTGCATGTTATAGTTGTGTTTAGCATGAGCACGTATAACTACATTTGTTTGCCGAATTTCGTATTGTAAAACCTACTTTGACTTTTTTGTCGCGTCGCGTGCACGCGCGCGCGTTTAGTTGTAATGAACAATTGTGTCTAGCATGAGCACGTACAACTACATTTGTTGGCCAATTTTAGTACTATAAAACCTGATTTGAAATTTTTGTCGCGTCGCGTGCACGCGCGCGCGTTTTGTTGCATGTTATAGTTGTGTTTAGCATGAGCACGTACAACTACATTTGTTTGCCGAATTTCGTATTGTAAAACCTATTTTGACTTTTTTGTCGCGTCGCGTGCACGCGCGCGCGTTTAGTTGTAATGAACAATTGTGTCTAGCATGAGCACGTACAACTACATTTGTTGGCCAATTTTAGTACTATAAAACCTGATTTGAAATTTTTGTCGCGTCGCGTGCACGCGCGCGCGTTTTGTTGCATGTTATAGTTGTGTTTAGCATGAGCACGTACAACTACATTTGTTTGCCGAATTTCGTATTGTAAAACCTATTTTGACTTTTTTGTCGCGTCGCGTGCACGCGCGCGCGTTAAGTTGTAATGAACAATTGTGTCTAGCATGAGCACGTACAACTACATTTGTTGGCCAATTTTAGTACTATAAAACCTGATTTGAAATTTTTGTCGCGTCGCGTGCACGCGCGCGCAAGTTTTATGAAGCAGTATTTATTTAGTCTCTTATTTAAATTTTTATTTGGCACGAACATATAACGTACTTATATTCCACACAGTGCCTTTTTTATGTGCGCGCTCTCTCACAGCACCATTTTCTCGCATGGTGCGGCAGAATTTGCTTAAAGTGCAAACGACGCAGAATGATGACACGATGACAAAAGGTGGCGACGACACGATGACAAAAGGTGTATATAGCATTGTATATAGGAGCGGGGATTTAATAGTTGACGCGGTAGAATACTGTAAACTTCAAGCAGTGCAGTGTACATCCGCATACATTCATTTTTGTCAGTATGTATAGCTGCTTTAACCACTTGTAGAGTAGTGTATGTGGGTACAACTGTCATTTTTTGTCAGTTCTTCAAATTTCCACTGAGACAGGTAATGTTTCTTTTGATGACGACTACAAATTAGAATAGAATAGAAACAATTATTCTCAATTAACTTTTCACATTGGCGCTCTACCCAGATTATGGGATTGAAGAATTATGGCGCGCTCGGAGAACTATAAAAGACGCGCTCATCATACATATAATATGCAATTTGATAGCGTTAGTTCAGACATACCTCTTTTACTCTTCTAGTAGGAAAATTGTTATAACCGTTCTTGATGTAATGCTACGTGCGCCGCAAACAAAATAATCTAGAATTAACTAGAATGAAAAGATCAATACCGTTACTACTTATTATCGCGCGGAGCGCGAAGCGCTCTGCGTGAGTTGTCTTTGGTTTGGCAATTGCGGACTCGTTTATTCCTTTTAATTAACAAAAAGCCTCGAATATGATCTTTTTTCGAAAACTAAACGAAGAAAACGTTAGAAAATCACGAATTGAACATTGTGTAAAAATTTCAGCCAAATCGAATAATTTTCGCCTGAGTTATGGTTTCGTGTCGTTGTTGAAAAGTTCCGCCGTAATTCGTCCCTCGTCACTCGTCCCTCGTCCCTCCTCCCTCCACCCTCACGGAATTCTGTCCGTATCGTAGTGGAAAAACTACTGAACCAATTTGGCTGAAATTTGGAACATCTATTCTATGGCAAAAGTTAGCTCGTCGCGCCAAGTAAGAAATGTATATCTAATCTTTGGCGCCGGGCGCGGGCGCCAATAGGCGCCAAAAACCACTATTGGAAAAACTACCGAGCCAACTTAGCTGAAATTTGAAACATGAGTTCTAATGCAAAATTCAGCCCGTCGCGCCAAATATGAGATGTATAGCTCCTCATTGGCGCCAAGTGCGGCGGCCAATAGGCGCCAAAAACGACTATTGGAAAAACTACGGAACCGATTTAGCTGACATTTGGAACATCTATCTACATATTTTCAGTAATATACATGATCAATGATGTCATAGTCACTCCCACATTGCCAAACTCTGTAGTGTTAACAAAAGGCCAGGTATTAATGGATGATGGAGTTGGTACATAGATGATGCCACTTCAACGCTGTCATCTCACGTACTTGTTGACATTAGACGTTACAATGAGTCCATCGTTGCCATCACAAATCTAGCGCAGCGATTGCACTACGAACCATTTCAACTTTTGGGATGTTATTATGGAAATATGTGCTCAGTGAAAGGTGCCACTCAAAATCGTTTCGACCCTGATTCAAGACGATTTTGGTGTTGTTCTCAGAGGGTTGGGTCATCATCAGTTGAACCCCTCTGAGAACTTGAAAAACAGGACGAGAAGACTTACCACCGTCTTCTGACAAAGAATGAGTAAAAATGGCATTGCTTTCACTTCATCTTTTTGAGTTTTGGTGTTCTAGAAATTTTGTAAAAAAAAAAGTAAAACAGAAAAAAAAAGAAATTTTGGTGTTGTTCTCAGAGGGGTTCAACTGATGATGACCCAACCCTCTGAGAACAACACCAAAATCGTCTTGAATCAGGGTCGAAACGATTTTGAGTGGCACCTTTCACTGAGCACATATTTCCATAATAACATCCAAAAAGTCTTAATGACAACAAATATTTTTGTTTTAAATAAATATAACAATAACATTTCAACTTTGTTAGTGGTTTTACTGTCATGTAAATGATACTGGGGAAAAGTTGGGTATGAAAGAGTGTATGTTTGAATCTCGAACAAATGCACATATGCAGGATTTACTCAAAATCGCATCCGTAAGGTGACAATACCCCGTCTTCGTTTTATACGGAATAGTATAATGTTTTCGTGTGTTTCAAACAACTCACAGATGTGAATCAGAACAGCAATACACACAGACAGGCAGAGGGAGACGAACACGAAAATGCTCGTAAAAATTAAACTTCGGTCGCTCTGCAAAAAACTAAATGATAAAAGAGAAGAAGCTTTTCTACATTCTATTAGTAAGATACTCAGCTGGAACGCTCAGTCTATCTATATCTATATGCGGTTATGATTGAACCTTTATTACACAATATTGGCTGAAACCTTTTCGATAAAAACACTTTACTCAGAAAATAGATATTAATTAGTAAAAAGCGGGGAACCAACAAATCGCGCGCAGCGCGAAGCGCTGTGCGAGATTTGTCTTTGGTGCGGCTAATGCGCGCCTCCGTTTTTTTAGTTTTCTCATATTCTAGTTAACAGGTTTGAGAAAATATTTTACGACTTTTGTATGTTTGTAATGAACAGTTATACTTGAGTATATTAGTATTTTCCGGTTTTTGTAGCAGTAGCTGCTCCATTTCAGAGTAGCTGTCCAAGGGGCGCACAGCAGAAGACAAATCTCACATTCGTTGGGCCCCCACTTTTTCATGAATGTGTGAGTTGTGTTTGGTTTGACCTCTATATCCGAAAAAAAGAACGATACGAATTGCTGTGATACTGTAGCAGTAGTATTCTGCAAAAATAGAACAATACCAATGTTGCACAGTGGTTCACGAAGCCCGCATAACATTATTGCCGAAGGGTATTTCATGTGTACTTCAATGACATGCGTGCGTTGTGAACCACTGTGCAACATTGGTATTGTTCTAATTTTGCAGAATACTACTGCTACAGTATCACAGCAATTCGTATCGTTTTCTTTTTTCCTGATGTAGAGGTCAAACCAAACACAACTCACACATTTGTTGGTTCCCTCACTTTTTACTAATTAATATCTAACTGAGATGTTTTACTTATTAATATCTAACTAACTGAGATGTCTTACGCATCGCGACCGGCTCTGAGAACCTTTGCAACCTAAAATACCTGTTTTTCTGTTTTGTGTTCTATTCTGTATAAGAAACTTTTCCACTTGGTATGGGGAAAATTGGCAACGTCTTTTAGGCGTTTCAATCTCAAATACCGGATCAAATGCCGGTCATATTTAATCATATCTAATCCTGTTCGGCCCTCGTGTTTCAGGTGTTAGCAATTTGCTCACAGCTAGAGTTTTTGTGCCGATCAGGGTAAGTTCGTCTATTAATATAGGTCTTTCTAGGACAATCGCCCCCTACAAAGTAATTTTCATGTTTCTATCGTCTTACGTAATGATGAAACTGACAATTTAATGCGATGATTGAGGTGTAGTCGCATGATTGCCTACAATTCAACAGACAAACAACATACAACCTCTCATTTGTGAGAATCCCGAACTCGCTGAATTTCACGCGCGACTTCTTAAACCGCTAATATGTTGGGGGAAGAACATAAAGTCTTCCGAGTAACGTTTCAAAGGTACTTCCTACGTTTTTGAACCTATTAAAATACCCGTCCATATTTTATAACTAGGCAGTTATAGTTCCGGTCATTCCCACTAAGACTTCGCCGCGTGCCAATGAATATTCCAGGTGATTTTTCACTCATTCTTTGTTTTTCAAAAAACTGCAACTCTTCGTTAGCGGCTGTTCAGTTTCATAAGAACACGTAAACAAAAAACGTCTCCAGAATCCTCATGTTCGATGAGGCCGCGGACATCTGCACACTTTCTTGTCGAGGCCGCTACAAAAATGGCTGGCCAATTGGCTGGGAATTGTCTGAGGTGGAGCGAGTGGTCGTTGACAACTTGCCAGCAGACGAGAGAGTGCGTCGATCAAAGATACGCAGGTGGGTTGGCCGCTATGATAGACAATGCGATGATCATATTATCTAATATTGGATAGGGGATACTCACAATCACTCTGCTACGATGCTGACAAGTCGATAATGAATTGTCTTGAATTTCAGTAATCATTAATGGAAATACTATCTGATAGCAAAACAGTGTATCGTTGAGAGAAAACATAGGTTATCAGTGGTTAAGGGGTTGCAACCCGGGTTCGATCCCCGCCGGTTGCGCACGTCGAGGGTATGCCAAACCACATGAATTGATTAAAATGACCATCCATGTCCTTCTTTACCGTAATATCTCATTTTCAATACCGATACAATAATTCGCATATGTGTTTAGTTAGTGCTAGTACATTAACTTGTTCGTTGTTGTAGTGTACACTGGAAGACGGATGAATCAGGCTGTACATCCGATTTAATAGTTGACGCGGTAGAATACTGTAAACTTCAAGCAGTGCAGTGTACATCCGCATACATTCATTTTTGTCAGTATGTATAGCTGCTTTAACCACTTGTAGAGTAGTGTATGTGGGTACAACTGTCATTTTTTGTCAGTTCTTCAAATTTCCACTGAGACAGGTAATGTTTCTTTTGATGACGACTACAAATTAGAATAGAATAGAAACAATTATTCTCAATTAACTTTTCACATTGGCGCTCTACCCAGATTATGGGATTGAAGAATTATGGCGCGCTCGGAGAACTATAAAAGACGCGCTCATCATACATATAATATGCAATTTGATAGCGTTAGTTCAGACATACCTCTTTTACTCTTCTAGTAGGAAAATTGTTATAACCGTTCTTGATGTAATGCTACGTGCGCCGCAAACAAAATAATCTAGAATTAACTAGAATGAAAAGATCAATACCGTTACTACTTATTATCGCGCGGAGCGCGAAGCGCTCTGCGTGAGTTGTCTTTGGTTTGGCAATTGCGGACTCGTTTATTCCTTTTAATTAACAAAAAGCCTCGAATATGATCTTTTTTCGAAAACTAAACGAAGAAAACGTTAGAAAATCACGAATTGAACATTGTGTAAAAATTTCAGCCAAATCGAATAATTTTCGCCTGAGTTATGGTTTCGTGTCGTTGTTGAAAAGTTCCGCCGTAATTCGTCCCTCGTCACTCGTCCCTCGTCCCTCCTCCCTCCACCCTCACGGAATTCTGTCCGTATCGTAGTGGAAAAACTACTGAACCAATTTGGCTGAAATTTGGAACATCTATTCTATGGCAAAAGTTAGCTCGTCGCGCCAAGTAAGAAATGTATATCTAATCTTTGGCGCCGGGCGCGGGCGCCAATAGGCGCCAAAAACCACTATTGGAAAAACTACCGAGCCAACTTAGCTGAAATTTGAAACATGAGTTCTAATGCAAAATTCAGCCCGTCGCGCCAAATATGAGATGTATAGCTCCTCATTGGCGCCAAGTGCGGCGGCCAATAGGCGCCAAAAACGACTATTGGAAAAACTACGGAACCGATTTAGCTGACATTTGGAACATCTATCTATGGCAAAAGTTAGCTTGTTGCGCCAAGTATGAAATGTATATCTAATCTCTGGCGCCGGGCGCGGGCGCCAATAGACGCCAAAAACCACTATTGGAAAAACTACCGAGCCAATTTAGCTGAAATTTGACACATGAGTTATAATGCAAAAGTTAGCCCGTTGCGCCAAATATGAGATGAATACATCATCATTGGCGCCCGGCGCTGGCGCCAATAGGCGCCAAAAACGGCAAAACACTTATTTATCGTCCACTAAAATGTTGAACACTAATCGAAATTGAATAATTCGGTGGAAAGTGTGAGAGTCTTTTTCCAAAACTGAAATTTTTCTTCTGGCGCTCGAACCAGGCGCCAGATGGCGCCAAAAACCAAACTCACGACAGCGTCAATGGAATCGTCTGAAATTTGGTACACTAAATAACTATCACATGGCAAGTAAGATGCTCAATCTAAAAATCAAAAAAGTTTTGTTGGCACTGTGCGCTGGCGCCAATTGCCGCCAAAGTTGGAAAAATATCAGTTATCGTCAATCAAACTGTTTCAAGTTAACAGATAATGAATATTCCAATGTGAAATATAGATCCACAAATTCAAAATCGAATTTTGTCTTCTGGCTCGGAACAGACGCCAAATGGCGCAAAAACAAAAACACACGAAACTGACAATTGAATAGTTTGAATATTGCTCCAATCAGTAATTGACACATGTAGTGTGTACTGGTAGCTCAAAAACCTAGAGAATTTCGTATTTCTCGCGCCAGACGCGTGTGCCGATTGGCGCAGGAATGAAAAAAAAAGTTTCAACATGAAGGTTTTTGATGTTGTATTGGAAATAATGGCTATATTGTAAGTGAGTTGGTGTCTCTAATTGTAGAGTTGTCAATGGCGCCGATCCCGTTCGCTTATCGCCGCTAAAAGCGGTGTACATGTCAGTCGGAACGTTTAGCGTTTTTGTTCAGTTGTTGATAGTCACAGAGCCAGTAACTCGCGTTATATTAGAACACCAGCAATTTTATGGTCTGCATTTGGCTTAGTGCACACACAAAACTGAGATTTCCATAATAATATCACAAGATCCACTCTGTGAATAGGCAACATATAAGACGCAGCCAAATAAAAACATTTTGAAAACCGCTTATTTCAGAAACTTCCTCACGAAGTGAGGAAATGGTTCCATAATTTTTCCTAATCCAGTGAATCAAGCCTCTACTGAGTAACATTTCACTGTATGGGCTCCCCCAGCATTTTATACCCGATTCGCCCTTTGTATCTTGACAAAGTGTCGAGCCCGTGTTCCCCTCCGTGCAAGCGTACTTTGTACACGAATAAAGTGTGACTGTTGGTTCTAACCATAGGAACTTCTAGCCCACAGTTAAGACACTAGTAGAATGGTAGTAACAGTTAAACTGTGGTGATATGGTCGTAAACGTCCCGCGATTCAGTGGTAAACTAGTGGTAACGTTGAATCACGATTACTACCAGTAAATCGGTGATGTATCTCAAGTAATCTCAGAAATGAACTAATAATCTAATACCACACGAGATACCTATACTAGATACGGATGTCTGCGAGAGTTGTCTGCCGGCTTCTGGTTGTTTTCGGTTTAATTACCCAAGTTTGAGGTACTTTTCACCTCTGAAGCGAACTTAGTATTTAGTACGTGAGGACTAGATACTAGAGGTGCCATGAAATGATAATTAAATTTTGTTTTATAAAAAAAATAATTTTTAAGTGTTTTATTTTCGATAATTCGAAATAATTTCACTGCTGTTTTACTGCAGTTGAACTACAGCTTTACTGGCGTTTTACTGCAGTAGCGACACTGTACTACTACCGTTTTACGACTGGTGATACTGCAGTAACACTACCAGTAAAACGGCAGTAGTACGGTGTCGCCACTGTAGTAGAACGCCGGTTTTATCTTTACAGTGACGTTTACCAAAATATTGCAAGTGGGTCTCTTTTACTAAAAATTGTATTTAAATCAGTTAGAGAGGAGCTATGTTGACTAATGAAGTTATTATCTAGTTAATGTACATATTTTCAAACTATTCCACATCAAAACAGCACTGATTATGAGAATTTTGAATTTCCTGCACTAAATTAGACAATTTCACATTAAAATACATTGGATTAAATAGTGTTTTTATCTATTTGAGTTCAAATCCGCTTATTTTCATTTCAAAAGTGCTAAATTATTGGAATTTTGAAGGAATTTTGAATTTGGCGCCGAAAGCGCCACTTTGCAATTGGTCCCGCACCGCGGTGCGGTACGGTACGATTTCCATGCGAGGAAATCCCAAAATTCCTCGCATTTATCCAAGTTTTACGTCAGTGCGTGGTTGTGTGTGATTTAGTGTATTCTATATTCGTACTATATTATGTCTGATCCGAATTCTCCGCCGATAAGCAATGAAGTGACAATTCCTGCGGGAGGATCGCCGCCCGCGGGAGGACCGCAGCAGCCGATTCCAGTGGGGAACGTGGCCCCTATTCCGCCTAATCCATCTCAAACCCTGTCTCTTGACGTCGTAAATCAATTGGTAGCTTCAGCTCTGCAAGCAGGTCGTCAGCAAGCTCAGGCAGCCTCCCGCCAAGCCGAAGTCCTTCCTACATTTACGCAAAGGATATGAGCTACAATACATATTCAATCGGGAAGTAGCCGACAAAGTCAAGCAAGCTGCAGCGATCTCGTCTGGTGAGGCCAAGAACGTCCTCACCGAAGTCTTGGATTCTCTGGAAAAGAGGAACCAAATTCTTGTGGTAGCCGACACTAAGCCTGCCGTGTTCGATTATTTGGCGGCCAAAGAAAAAGCGGAGGATCTGAAGGGAAAATACCCTGTTCTGGCGGAATTCGTGGTCAAAAGCGATAAAGAAGAAGGAAGATCGTCGAGAACTGTGGATACGTCGCGATCCAGGTCGCCAATGCGACATCCCCAGTTGTTTCGATCGAGAGGCGCGGCCCGGGACCCCTCGCCTCGACCTTCCTATTCCCACTACCAGGGCCCTCGGCCTAGCGGCTCAGGCTCAAGATTCTCTAGAGCTGTTCATCAACCGGCACAAGGGAGAGGGCGTCCATCGGGTCCCTCGGGTACCTGTTTCCGCTGCGGAGAAGCGGGACACTGGAGAGCCAACTGTCCTTCGAGGAGGAACTGGTGAGTATTCTAGTCTAGCTATTCATGATTCTAGTGTTGATAATTTATGTTTGGGTCTCAAGCCCTGGTCTAAGGTTCTCGATGCCTGTAATTCTGTAGTTGACGAGGGGCATTCTCCTATTACTGAGCCAGAAACTAAGCAACATCAGGTGCCGGTTGAGCATTCTGCGTATTCTGTTGGGTCTATTCACGAAGATAAATGTAGAGCATTTTGGTTGGGTCTTAATCCCTCAAAATTGGTGGCAGATACCATTAGGCACGGTTATAACATTCCATTCTGTCAGGTGCCTCCACCTTTGAATTACGCGAAAAACAGTGATTCCACTTTGCTACATAAGGATTTTATTTCTGACACTATTACAGAGCTTCTCATCTCGGGAGCGCTGTCCGAGAAGACAGGAGACGCATCGGTTAGGATCAATCCTATTCAGGTGGCAGAAGGTAAGAAACTGCGTCTGATTCTTGATCTATCACAGCTAAATCTCTCGCTGGCTAGGGAGAAAGTGAAATTTGAGGATATGTCCCTAGTCGCTGATTTGCTACCAGAAGCAGGATTCATGTGTACATTTGATCTGAAAGCGGGATATCACCATATTCTAGTCGCCCCTCATCATAGACAGTTCCTGGGTTTTTCGTGGGAAGGGAGGACTTTTGTGTACAATGTGGTTCCATTTGGGCTAAGCTCCGCTCCCAGACTCTTCACGAAAATGTTACGGCCGTTTCTCCAAAAGTGGAGAGGAGAAGGAGAGGGAGTAGCAGTCTATATTGATGATGGTATTATATGGCACTCTTCCAGGGACGGCTGCGTCGAATCCACCCGAAGGATCAAACGAGACATGGAGCGGGCCGGTTGGCTCTTCGCTGAGGAAAAATGTGTGTGGCATCCCGGAAGGACAGCTGAATGGTTGGGATTTTCTATTGATTTGGCTGGTTTCAGGTTCACTATTACGGAAAGAAGGAGGCAAAAAGCATTGATTCTGGCCGAATATATGTGTAAAGTTGCTAGACCTTCTCTTCATGATAGGCTGAGGTGGACCGGTACTCTTGCATCCTGTCACCTTATACTTTCAGATAGGCAAAAGAGGGAAACCAGAGCAATCGGAGCGGTAGTAGCTGAACACCAGGAGCTGGAGACATCTCTGTCGTTTCGGTGGCACAAGTCACAGGAAGAGCAAGGTGAGCTCGAATTCTGGAGGCAGGAATTAGAGTACGGATGGTTTAAGACTCTAGCCATAGACATCTCACCTTTTGTACCGGATTTTGTTATTAGCGTAGACGCTTCCAGCTTTGCTCTAGGTGCGGTGTTAGAGGCTTCTCCGGTCAATTTGTCATGTTCCAAACCTATGGAAGACGATGAAAAGACTAAGTCTAGCACCTGGAGAGAGCTTCAAGCTATATATTTTGGTCTATTATCATTTTCTGACTGTATTCGCGGTCGTATTTTGGTTAGAACCGATAATCAAGCAGCCGAAGTGATTTGTAGGAAAGGTAGCCTAAAAAGGGAGCTACAAGATAGCGCAAGATTAATATGGGCTTGGGAACAAGCAGAGCGGGCTAGCATTAACGTAGTCTGGGTGCCTAGGGAGGAGAACGTGGAAGCAGATGCAGCCAGCAGAGTTATTGACGGGGATGACTGGTATATTAATAAGAAGACGGGTATCTGGCTGCAGGAAAAATGGATGATTTGTGAGGTGGACATGTTTGCGGATAAAAGTAATTTTCTTTGCAGAAGGTTCTGTTCGAGGGACTGGGTCCAAGGAGCAGCAGGAGTCGACGCCTTCGCTCTCGGGTCAAGATGGCTCTGGAAAGAACGCCTTTGGTTAGTTCCACCGGTCACCCTGATTTGTAGAACTATCAGAAAACTGAGAGCTGAAAAGGGTATAGCAATTCTGGGCTGTCCCTGGTGGAAATCTCAGCCATACGTGGCGATTTTGAAGCCAGGCGGAGTTTGGATTGAAGAGGTGAGGGATGGTATTTTGTATCCAACGGGGGCAAAAATTCTAGGAGATTATAGCTCGTCGGAGGCATTTAGTTCACCATTTCTCAAGTTCCCGTTCGTATTCGTGCTACTAGATTACTCCGATGCGCCCAGAGCTCGCAGAGTACCATCCTTCTAGTTCGCGGACTTTGCCGATCCATAAAGCTTTCGACTCTCTCAAAATGTTGTCAAAATTTTGGTTATGCCGTAGTTATACGGAGGTATAATTGGAATTTTGAAGGAATTTTGAATTTGGCGCCGAAAGCGCCACTTTGCAATTGGTCCCGCACCGCGGTGCGGTACGGTACGATTTCCATGCGAGGAAATCCCAAAATTCCTCGCATTTATCCAAGTTTTACGTCAGTGCGTGGTTTTCCCGCCCTCCCCACCCCAACCACGCACTGAGCGGCAGATAAAGTTTTTCGTTTCAGGGGAGAAATGGTCGGAGTCAGAGAAGCTGTAAGCCCTAGCGACACGACTGCGTCTACCTGAGGTAGCATCGTCGCTAAGGCGCTCAATGGTTACGGATCGAGCGCCGTCCACCATCTCCTTGTATTCCGGTCACGCCTCCAGATTCGCAGAATGGCAAGAAGAGAAAGGAGCAGTCGACATTCCGGTGAATAAAGTGAGAAGTCTTTACTTAGCGCATTGTGTTAACTTAGGTATGCATAAGTCACTTGTCTCTATTTCGTCCGCTCTTACCTATTTCTTTGGTGCTCAAAAGGGGGGAGATAGGGAGGTGGAGAAATCCATCTTGGATTCGGCAGCCCGAAATACTCCAGCAGTCCGACATAGAGCCAAAATTTCTGAGGAACATTTCGATCTCTTACTCAAAACCGCTTCCGAGGACCCCTCACCGACTCTGTTACGTTCAGCCAGGCTGGCCATTATTCTGTATAGAGCTATGTTAAGGATTAGTGAAGCTCAAGCCCTAATGAGTGGAGATTTATCTAAAAGCGGAGAAGTCTGGAGTGTAAACATCAAGAAAAGCAAAACTGACCAGACTTCGCAGGGCTCAACCGTTTGTTTCAAGCTTCCGCATAATTCCCTAGAAAACCGGATCTGGGTGGATTTCATGCGCGTATTTGAGTGGGGCCCTAGCACTCCGCTATTTATTTCGTCATCAACTGGTGCGCCACTCAAGATTTCTACTCTAACCTCCGAGCTCCAAGCGCTAATTTCTAAGGCAGAACTGAGCTCCTTTGGTTATACTAGCCATAGTTTCAGAGGCGGACGGGCGTCAAACGCTTTGGAATCGGGAATCGACGGGGCCGCTATCATGGTCGCTGGTCGCTGGAGATCAACGCAAGCATTCCAGAGCTACATTCGGCCGGCACCATTACCAGACCAAAGCTGAGGATCGTCGCCGGATAATTGCCAGTTGCACCCCCCTCCCTCTTCCTCCTCCAAAGCCTTTTTTTCTCAGTTTGCCTACTCCTCTTATTCCCATTGTTGCTCCCGTTTGTCTAATGTGTTTTCCCGACAAGAGTTCGCCCAGGGACATTATGTACTTCTTTTCGCCCTCACTGTTGTCCGAGGGCTCTTTCATGTTTTGCTGTTACCCCATATTGTATAGGGGACTTGTTATTGTTGTGTGTAGCGGGCGGCGGCGTTGTATCCCAACCACGCACTCTCGAATAAAGCTTTCGACTCTCCATAAAGCTTTCGACTCTCTCAAAATGTTGTCAAAATTTTGGTTATGCCGTAGTTATACGGAGGTATAACTGTTTCAATTAATGCACGCGCACGTAAGAAGGAGGCAGGCGCGGGCGAGGCAGGGCACCGCGCGCCTCTGCCATCGATCGATAATCGAATCTTTTCGAAACTGTCTGGCGCCCCGCCTTTCATTTAGCCGCCGCTACTCGCCCCAAATGACGGCCATTTGGCCACGCTGTCCCCTACCCACTGAATGCGCTAGTTTAAGAACTAAAAGAACTGACTTGATAAAGTTTGAGTGACTTCTATCTCTTACACAATGGTAATTTACTCGGTACTAGGTTTTTTTGAGAAAGTCTGACTGGAAACTAAACAATTGTGGAATTGTACGAGTAAAACTAATATAACAATAGAAAAGGAACTCAGTATGAATAGGAAATATGCATAATTATTCTATTGAAAATCAGTGCCGAAAAACTAGTCTGTTATATGGGAATCACCAAATTACTATTAATTGAAACATCATAGAAATTCAACAACCTCTGAATTAGGAAAAATGTTGAACAGTTTTCTAGAATCATTCATTTTACTGATATAATGTGTTTTACGTGCTTTTGAAATATAAATTCTATTTTGAAGCATTATTTTGTGGTTGAATGGTTAAATAAGGATGGGAGCCCCCGCCGACCGTTTGTCACATGACAAACTGTTGGTTCACTTGAACCGACAGTTTGTACGTTAACAGACTGATAATTCTTCCACAGAAATCGCAGTTGGAGCGCGTTTTTGGGAAATAGAGTGTTACTGAGTAAGAAAAGTGGATGGGTATGAGATCGTCACTTGGTGTGCAAGTTTCTGAAATAAGCGGTTTTCAAAATATTTTTATTTGGCTACGTCATATTATGAACTTGTAGGAGTACAACTAGCAAAAAAAGGACAATTATTAAAAAGTGGGGGAACCAACAAATGTGTGAGTTGTGTTTGGTTCGACCTCGATATCAGCAAAAAGTGAACGATACGAATTGCTCTGATACTGTAGCAGAAGTACTCTGCAAAAATAGAACAATGCAAATTTTGCACAATGGCTCACAACTAGGGTTGTTAATCAATTCCAAAAACCAAGTCAATTCCAATTCCAATTCTTTTTCGTTTCTCAAAAACCACTCAATTCCAATTCCAATTCTTTTTCAATTCTCAAAACCACTCAATTCCAATTCCAATTCATGAAAATTTGGGGGCCCAACGACTGTGAGATTTGTCTTCTGCTGTGCACCCCTTACACAACTAGTCTCAAATGGAACAGCTACTGCTACAAAAAGAGAAAAATACCAATTACTATAGTATAACTATGTTCATTACAAACATACAAAAGTCGTAAAATATTTTTCAAACCTGTAAACTAGAATCCACAAATCACAGCTGCGGAAGAGAGAACAACTGTTGAATAATATGCCAAGTGTTATAGCACCTAAGGTTGGAGTAATGACCGAAACTGCGAACGATTGTGTACAAAACCAGAAACTCTATAATTGACTACGTTGAGTTACCATCTGTGATTTGTAGATTCTAGTGTACAGGTTTGAAAAATATTTTACGACTTTTGTAATGAACATAGTTATTCTATAGTAATTGGTATTTTTCGCTTTTTGTAGCAGTAGCTGTTCCATTTGAGACTAGTTGTGTAAGGGGTGCACAGCAGAAGACAAATCTCACAGTCGTTGGGCCCCCACTTTTTCATGAATTGGAATTGGAATTGAGTGGTTTTGAGAATTGAAAAGAGAATTGGAATTGGAATTGAGTGGTTTTCGAGAATGGAAAAAGAATTGGGATTGGAATTGAGTGGTTTTTGAGAAACGAAAAAGAATTGGAATTGGAATTGACTTGGTTTTTAAAATTGATTAACAACCCTAGTTGTGAGCCATTGTGCAAAATTTGCATTGTTCTATTTTTGCAGAGTACTTCTGCTACAGTATCAGAGCAATTCGTATCGTTCACTTTTTGCTGATATCGAGGTCGAACCAAACACAACTCACACATTTGTTGGTTCCCCCACTTTTTACTAATATGATACTGAATCAGTGCGTAATTACAATTATAACACATTTTGCAAATATTAAATTGGAGCGGAAATCCAATTATACGGTCTGTCGTCATAACCGTTTGATTAACTATAGCTTATGTGAAAGGGCTATGACCGTAAAGCGCGAAAATCTCAGCCCTCTCAGCTTTGTGCCAGATCTATGATAACAGAACTACTCTAATGGCTCGTTTCTGTCAGTATTAACAACTTAGTTGGGTTCACTTCAATGTGGGATCTAGCAGTGACTAGTTAACTCTTTGTTTCTTGTTCAGTTGTTGTGTGGTGCACACGTTTTTTGATGTTTTCATATAAGACGAGATGACTCAATCGTATGTGGTAAGAGTTCATGAGCGTCATGTATACTCCTGTATACTCAGTTGGTCTAAGGGGACGCTCATCAGTAACAAGGAAGACTACAAATGTTTCATTCTGATGTGAAAGCTCTACCAGATTCTTACGTGTTCCGTCCTGGTTTCATTTTATCTTGCATCCCAGCCACAGACCACAAACACAACTAACTCATCCGTGAAGTTGTTCAAAGCTTCTCATTCTTTCTTGTAAAAGACATAACTTTTGAAAAGTTCTAATTGGAAGTTCGAGTATGACAACTCTCACGTTCTATCTTGTTCATTCTAGCGTTCTGTGGATATTTCTAAATTAAAGTGAGCGTTCAAATGTTTGAATGAATGAATGAATAAATGTTTAAAAAATGTTTATGTAGGCAACTTGGATAACTGCAAAGTCCCTTGGTCACTTGTTTGGGTTTTTACAGACATGAGTTATGACCAGAGTGTAAAACAGCTTGCACCTCTGAGCACGGATTTCGGATGTTTGTCATGTTGTCACAAACAAAATGTTCGCTAGATGTCAAGGTTCACTTGCAAACTCCCCCTTTCTCTTTTTGAAAACACATGTTGTCCTTTCTGAGTTTTTTGTCAAGCACATTTCGATTCTGAAAACCTTGTTTTGTCTTGTCTCCATCTAGTCTTTCTATACAGTATCTTTGAAACATTTATGTACCATTATCCATTATGTTTGTTGGCTTAGAAAGTGAAGAAGTAGTGATCCACCTCCTACTTTCGGCATCTACTCAAAAAAAGTTCAAATTTTTGAACGTTGGTTATTCGATCTGCTTTCAGACAGTCGGAAAGAGCTACGAATTAGTTATGAACACCGTCGTGAAATTTTTCCTGGTTACGTAGATGTATTTTTATTTTTGATGCTGACTACAAATTAGAATGGAATAGAATCAATTATTCTCAATTGACTTTCCGGTTCTTGTTAGACTCTCGAACGAATAAGGTTAATCACCAAATCTCTCAGCTGCATGTTTCTATGTTTTAACTCGTTCAGTTATCTCACCCTCAGATAGTGTGGTGAATCCGGTAACATTACCTAATAGTTTTCTAGATTGGAACCAAAGTGCTCTGTTTCTCTAATTAGGAGAGGTTTACAAATCGTTCGAACTCGTTTTTTTTAAAAAGAGTCCCCAGGTGCCCTATATTTCCATAGTACATATTAGGTCAAGGGCGCTTGATCGTTTGTAGTCCAGTTCACCTATTCATTTAGTTTTTAGTTTTCTGATCGCTTTGATACAAACGACTCATTTTGCAACGTCTAATGACTTCCTGCTAACAAAAAATTATTGAAGTAATAATAGTGGCTCTATCTGGTATTCCATTCAGATTTACTCTTTATCAGTTGTTTTGGATTCATTCAAACTAGTGCAATTCAGTAACCCGTTCTAACCAATGTAAACTATGCTAAGGATTTCAAAGCTCATTCAACGGTTTGCTTCATCGCAACGTTTCCGAGTCCAATATAAGACTTTCTTTTATGAAATCGTGAATATACAGTGTAGTTGGTTCTTTCGCTGTGTTTGTAGTATGATTCAATCGCCGATTATATAATCTTGAACGAACTGCAACAAAGAATCGCGCACTATAAGGAAAGTGCGTAAACTGTTTTAATGGCTACTCGAAACGCTGATCACTAAAAACGCAGAATGTTTAGCGCCACTTTCGGCGAATGGCCAGCTACAAAAGCGAGAACGTGCAAGTCGACGAGCTCGTAGAAATCTGCGTCTCTATGACCTGCACACTGTATCGCCGAAGCCGCTACAAAAGTGGCTGGCCAATTGGCTGGGAGTTGTCTGATCAATAAACACTCTAGAAACGTTTTTCTGCAAGTTAAGATAGTGGTTTGACCTACAATTGTAAATCCTTGGCCTCCTTTGCATAAATTCCACGGCAACCACAAGAGTTGTAAATACAATTGAACACGAAATTTAGTGTGCTTAATCTATATTTCCTGATGTTGCAAGTACATCACGTTTTACGCTACTCAACCGGTTAGGAACACCATGAGTTCTGAATAGACGAAGACATATTTATGTACCAAACTTTAATGACTTAATATGAACGATAAAAACCATGTGTAATGGTACTATCCTAATTGATTGATTCGTTTCACGGCTACACTGCACTTTTGAAGTTACATTTTTTTCAAATCAAAACAACCTGTGTTGGCTCTGTATTGCCTTCTGAAAAATACATTCTATACAGTTAGCTTTGATTGAGGCTCGAATAAGGAAAAAAATGATGAATGCTCTCTTGCTAGGCGGTTTTTGTATTTGTAACCGCAATGCTTAGGGATTCATAATAATATTAGGTTCGTCTGATCTCAGTGCTACCTCTCTGATCAAAATACATGTGTTTTCAAGCTCTGAACGAATGATTACAATGGTATTGATGAATATATCATCAAAAAGACGCTTCTAATTAGGAATTAATGAGTAATATAGCTACGCAATAAAACGCCGGAGCGTTCTTTGTTTATTACATTCCCTGTCCTATGTTCGCTGTGTAAGAGATATACTCTGACCCCGTGTATCCGTCAATCGACCACCCTCCGTTCTCTCCTGACGAAGTGGGCGTGGCCGATACGGTAGACCACGCCCCTGATATGATCCGGAAGAGATAATTGAGTGCGACTCATTTCAGACTCAGTCTCTGTTCATTGGCCGTTTGGCCGTTTTGCTTCATTTTCCCGATTCTCGAAAATTACCTCTACTTCTTCTATTTGTACTCGATGCCTTTCTTGTACTCTCTTTCTTCTTCTTCATTTTCCCTCTCTCTACGTCTCTTTCTCTCACTGTTACACATGCTCTCTCTCTTTGTTCATGTCCAGGTTTCTCTCTGCTCTCATTGTTGTGTGTTGTTCTAGCAGTAGTTTTGTACGAAGTTTTGTCGTTCAATTGTTTCCTTGTGTTTTATACAAGAACTGTATCGATGTGGTGAGGAACACGATTGAATAGGAATCTCGTGTTCACAGCTGAACAAGTTTCAAATGTTGTTCCAATCTTTTTCACATTGTTGGTTCGATTTCAGATCAGAATGTACAAGTGGTTGCTCTCAATCCTTCTTCTTATCTCTCTGAGGGATACACTGGTGACAGCATTAGGACTGTACCCAAAATAGTGAGTACTACATGAAAAAGAACCATTTGAACCGAGTTACCGTTTCCAACCCTCTCAAAGCAATATATCTTGCCAAGTGGTCTTGTAGTATGAACAGCAATTCGGTCAGAACTGGGCGAATTATCAATTACATCTCTTCACGGGATCCAGCCACTTAGTTATGATCAAAATACATCTGAAGTCGTGACTGATATAGTCGTAGTGAGATAAAGGACTCTTTTTGTGCTGTATCAGAACACTAAGTGAGAAGGTGCACATCAGCGCGACTTTGGAAAATACCGTTTCTCGACGTATCAAACTTTCATTTTGGCCTTCGCGCACTTGAGGACCGATGAAAAACTTAGATAAGATCATTCACAAAGTGCATCCAGATCAAATGAACCTAGAACCCCCAGTGTTGTCGCAGTTTAGGTTTTAGAAGAAGAAAAACTCGCTCAACATACCGAAATTTCTCAAAACATTTTTCAAGGTGTTACTAGTTGAACGAACTGATTTTTGTTTTGCTGAGCTGAGCAAGCTAAGTTGAGAGATAGTTTTAGCGTTCATGAGAGCGTCTGAGGAAATTTCGGTATTTGCACCGAAACAAATGCATATTTTGTCGGCTTCTTGTTTTTTTAAATCTGAAAGTCTGATCCTAAATATTTTTGGACTCATTTTATACGATCTAAAAGGTGTTTCAACGGCACATTCACACCGGAATTGAAAATTAAGAGTGTCGATTGACTTCAGAATATGGCGTTTTTGAGTTGTTTAGAGAAACATGTATTTAAAGTGTTGTCTCGAGTACAGTCGAGTTTTGGGTTGGACTTAAACAACCCTAAGTCGCAGCGGTAAAAAAGTTGTTGTATTAAATCATGGTGGTTTATAATTTTGTTCGTGTTCAGTATGCTGCAAAACGACGAGTACGTGGTGCGGAACCCGTTCCACGACTTCTACATGGGAAGGACTTCGATGGAGGAAATGATCAACCAAGACTACATGTGCCACCATTTTCTCTACACCCAGCTATCACATCTCAAAAAAGGAGTTCGATGTGCTGATGGTGAGAAACATCCCGCAGTGTTGTGTGTCTCCGAGACAAGCACATTGATTATCTCGAAAAATTTCGGATGATATATTAATTACTAGTCAAACGCCTGGTTCAAATTGCCACTAGAATTGCTTCTGGCCCTGATTCAAGAGGATCTTGGTAATCCGAATTGTCATCTGGCAGAAAGACTTCTGTATAGTTCTGCAAGAAATATCCAGCTTATCCTAGATTTGAATGAAAAAGTTAACAACAAAGACCAACTCGTGCGTTCTCGTCTTGCGTGGAGGCAACGAATCGAGAAAGTGCATCTTCAGTAAAAGATGTATCTCACTGTGCGGTAAACATCCTACTTCCAACAATGAGAAATATGGAAGCAAAATGTTAGCTTACGTTTTGCTAAGTGCTTGCACTTTATCTTCTCGTCACTAGGAAGAGATTAGAAAAACAGAACATGCACCTTGTGTTATCATCAGCAAACTTGCTTGATGGAGGGAGATGCTAGTATCTAACAGCAAGCTGTATACGATTTCATTCTCTGAATAATATATTTAATATCTGTGACAAAGATCTGTGACATGTATGATGAACACCGCCTCGTAACGAAGCGACGTGAATGAATAAATATGAAAAATATGAAACCTCTAAAAGTGAAGATGCCATAATTCGATAGCTCATTGTACGCATGGGTTTTCCATGGATGTTGTCTTGTTGTATATTGACTGTATAAGAAAGTGTAAGTGTAGTTATGATAAGTTTAAAGCAAATAATCTGTTTTTATTTCAGCCGACTTTGCCGCTCAACTGAAAAAAGTGACCGAGAAGTGCTGCAGAGATGAGTTCAGTATAGGCTGTCGTTTCCGAGATCTCGTGCCTCTCGGATGCAACAACAACCATTGTATGAAGAGATGCGAGAAGGTTGGTGGATGTGAATTGTTTGATATTCATATTAGACCGGCTGAAACTCATACAGTCCGCCTTTTATAAGCAAAACTTATGCTGTACGGTCTGGTTTGCATTTTAACACACGCGAGAGTATAGTTGGGCGATAGAGGTCGGCGGTATGGAACTATTGAGATACAAGTTTGATCACAGTGAAACAGCTCACACTCCCTCTTCAATTCTAACCATAACAGCATAAACTACGTCGTGGTAACATCAGGGACGTCTACAAAACGTTCTCAAGTGCACATCATGCGTTAAGCGGTTTAGATTCACAATCACTCACATTATGTTTATCCTGCATATTCGACTGAACCAAATCGGCTTTTAGAACACACAGAATAAAGTCTACCTCATTACTATAATGGACCTCCGAAATAGAAACATCATTTGAGGCTCATGGCTCATCTCTCCAGAGTAAAGTCTGTACTTTAAAAGCCGATTGTCGTTAGTAAAACCTCAGTCAATGCTTTTCCGGTGCTGAAAGACGGCTGGATTGCTAAACATATACATGAAAATACACCAATCTACATTTTACGGAGTAGAAAAGTGTTCGTCAGATGAGAAAGCACATGAATACATGGATGGTATGAGCCCAGACCGCGTCTTTATGAGGGCTGCGGTTTGCACGTGCAACTATTGAGTATCGACCAGGTGCTGACCGAAATTCATTGGATGTTCATGGTCAGTCTCAGGTGTTCCAGGTGCCTGATATACTCGAGGGCGAGATAGCGGACGTATTGAGGACAGAACCCGAGGGACCGGTGAAAACCTTCTTCACCAACATCACCGACTACCTGGATGTATTGCCCGACGTGCTCGGGGAAGATAGTGCCATAAAGGAGAGAAACAGCATGTTGTTGTGAGTTTCGCTAGAACTTTAGAACACTTTATGTACAACATCCCAACTATTAGCTTTTTTTCCGTCATTTCGACGACTCTACAATGTCAAGCTTGCATGAACTGAAAATGGGATTAGATTATTCAATAATCTAACTTTCTAATTAAGATTAACATATCACGTAAACATGAAATACAAGAATCTTTGAAGTCAACATTCTTGTTGGGACAGTTTTCTCTTTCGTTCACTTTTTAGTTATTATGTTGATGGATTTTGGAAGCCCAAGCTGTCACAATTCACATTTAAGCAATAGTTAGTTCAAAGTACGAAAAGGCGCCAAGTTATACGTTTCCAACAAACTATTCTATTTCCGAACGTCAACATTGAGTTTCAGACAGCATCTCTCGTTCGGAAAGTGGCATCCCAGTTTGTTGAAGAACTTAGTGCGGGACATTATGGAGTTGCCGGTAGAAGACGTAAAGAAGCTGGTTGGGAAAGTTATGGAAGAGAACCGAAAAATTACAAACCGATTCTAAATACGTATGCTAGAACATCCCGACTCCTTCACTTTCTCAAGGTTCTCTTGGTTTTTTTCCCTACTTAGCAACACTCGTATACTGGCGGGATGTGAGAGCTGAGAAACAGCGTATTTCTGAGGAGGTACAGGGACAGAGATCGGGATGTCCCTGAATACGGCACATGTACAATGATTGTATTTCAAAGTTTCCTTCTCGGTTCTATGGATATTGTGTACATACCTCTCTGTAGTTTGTAAAAGTCGATTAAGTATTTGAAAACCAAACGATGACTTAGAGAAACCTGACGTCCGTTCAGATAATATGAACTGTGATGACCTATAACTTGTATATTTGATCTCAATATGCTTGTTGTGCTCTGCTCTTTTAGATTGAGTAATCCCTATTCAGCACCCAGCTGCAAAATTGCAGACTGGTTATCGAGCCAGATATTTTTTTTACTAAACCAACCACACTTGTCCGTTACTACATTAGTTGTACATGTTTAATATCTACCTCAATTTCCGCTGTATGAAGATAAATAATAATATTCAGTGTTTGAAATCGGATACCGGAAGTTATATCCCGAACAATGATGTACGAGGAAAAAATAATTGGAATTACACAAATACCTAGAGAGCATTTGATCTCAACCAGTTCGAGGAATAGACAGATTTCCGTAAGATCGCCATGGATCAAAAATTACAGTATATTCTTGATTCAAATTACAAAACTGACCAGTTGTTCTCTCTTTTGTCAAAATGTTTGGCAGGTAGGATATATATACATATATATAGATCTTGCAGTCTACAGGTTGCTATATTATCATCTCATGTGCGTTGGTTAAAGGGACCGTTCCTCTTTAATTTGGAGGTTCGAGCTGATTAGTCGATATTGTTCACATTGAAAAACCAAAATCATTCATATAGGTGTCAACTTCCTGTCTTGCTCCGTGCTCTCGAAAATGCGGCGCGACCACGCGCACGTACATACACCGCCGAGTTCACCTACGTACAAAATTTTCAAAATGTCCACAAAATTACAAAACCATATTCAAAACATGGCCAAAATTACCAATATGAAATCTGTGGAAAAATATTTGTAAGTATCATGAAAACTACAAAGCGGTGATAGAATAAGGATTTCTGCATTACAGTAACCCAGATCCTGTTCGCTTCTGTTTTGCTCCGTAATAATGTGTTTTTTTAAACTCTCTGTACGTAAGGTATAAACTTTTATCTCAAAACAGAATAAATGACTTTTTTCATATTTCAAAAATCACCTACATTGCACATTATAGAGATACGGTCCCTTTAACACTCAATTATGAGGAATTAGTTATGTGATTCGAAAGATGTCAGTAGAATACAATCCATTCATCCATAAGAATCAGTCATGCTACTTATCTATCTTTGTTTACAGCCATTGACGTAATTCAAGAAAATGGTTTTGCGGATAACGAACGGATGCGGAACGGAAATGGGCCAAATTATGTTCAAAAACATCGTTGCGAACTGTTCTAGCGCTAGTGTTGCCTATACCTTCGGCTTGTAATGTCTTAAGAGAGAAAACAATAAATTTTCCTAATTAAATTGTGCTGTATACAACACACATCTACTCATATCAAGGTAGTGACCGCTCGGCTAGAGAAACGGTTTCTCACTACATCTACTATCGTGAACCGTGACACAACAACTGGCAAACTCGTTTCACGACTTCGAGAACCTCCATGGATGATAAAACATGGTTGTGTGCCACCACATCCTTTACACCGAGCGCGCGCGCTCTCTCTCTCTCTCTCTCTCTCACTCTCTCTCTCTCTCTCTCTCTCTCTCTCTCTCTCTCTCTCTCTCTCTCTCTCTCTCTCTCTCTCTCTCTCTCTATATCGCTCTTTCTTTCTACCTATCTATCTTTCTCAATCTCTTTCTCTGTGCTGATTGTAAGAAACTATGGATATTTACATGATTCACCCTTTTCAAAGCAAGCCCAAACGATTTTGCCCGATCTCGCGGTGGTTGTTTTATCATGATTTGTATATACCTTGGTAATTGATACAAAACGTGCAAATTCGAGCAAATTCGCGAGAAGAATCCACAGCTCATCCTGGATTCGGAGAAAAATTTGAGCAGAGATCTATTTGCAATCAATGTGATGCAAAAAGCGAATTCGGGCAAAAATAATTTTTGATTTGTCGTCAATGTGAATGTTATACTACGCTTTGCTAAGTGCTTGCACTTTTCTATTCCGTCACTGAAAGAAGATTAGGGACATGGAATGAATCCTTCCTGTTATTATCAGAATACTTGTTGACTGAGGGATTTTAGTAGTAGTCAGCAGTGAGATCGAACCACGCCGATGATGAAGTCATAGAGCGGTTCTAAGGCAATCAGCATTTGCCGCAAAACTGAAAAAAGTTACCGAGAAGTGGTGCAGAGACGAGTTCAGTATAGGTTGTAATAATATTATTTTACAGCAACTATTTCAGCCGTTTGTTGTAGTCGTCGCCAACAGAAAAGCGGGAGGGTACTGTATGTATAACTTTCCGCTGTGTACGCACACATGTCTTCGATTCCAAAGCTAGACCGTTATGTGCACTGATAGCGCAGAGTCAGTGCCTTGCTACGGATAGTTTGCTCGCAGGTTCGATTCCGGCTAGAGACAGAAATTTATAAATTTGGCACCCACTATACTTTATGCTTACTATAACAACCAAAATAATGATCACATTATCCGTAGAGGGGTGAGTTCCGTAGATGAGAAACTAGGCATGGGTGAGCTTCATTACCAGCTCATGTGGTCCGCCATGAGATCGAACAATGGTGTTATGAGTGCTAGCTCGCACACAACCAGTCGATCACCCCCTGAAGTAGGTTGTAGTTTTCGAGATATCATTTCTCTCGGATGTAACATTAACCATTGTAGAAAGAGATGCAAAATGATTGGTGGATGTGAGTTCCTGAGATATCCATGACATTGGACATCCAAAATAGAAACATCGTTTGACGTGATAGAAACCATCAACTTTTTTCTGAACAAGCTTTTTGTATACGAAACAGTTTTTCCTCAATAAAATCTCAGTCGACGTTATCCCGCTGAACGACCATTGTAATACTGAGCATATAATATGTGATATCAAATAAGAAATAAACTGAACAGTAGTTTGATCTCAAAACTCAGAACAAAACTTTTTTTTTCTCATTTTGACCCAAAATGAAAGGGCAGCAACTACGAAGACAGCAATATAGAGAAACATGGCCGTATTGGCTTGCTTGCGGTATGACCGCTAATGTACACCCTTACACAGAAACAAGTATCTGCAAATTTGGTCCTTGGTTTCAAAAATCGCAAAATTATCGATTGAACCGCCAGGAAGGAGATAGAAATCGATACCCAGAATAGATGATCAGTAACCTACGTGCTTTGTTGTCATCTACTCGAGGGTGAGATTCGTTGAGAAAAACACCCACAACAGCGGTGAATTCGTTTTTTTTATCCGTTTTTATGTATCATTATCATGTTGCTTATTTTGCGCGCCCGAACCAGAGCCCGAGCCAAACCTCAGCATTAACTCATCCTTAGCTGTCACCTCACAAGGCTTTTTTTTATAGTTTTCTGTAGATTGGTTTGTCATGATCAAAGAACACAAAAACAGGAATAATATGTATTTGAAAATGTCCCCGGAAGTTAACTTCAAATTTCAGAGAACACTTCTCGTCCGAGAAGTGGCATCTGATGATTCTCAGTGCGGAATAAACTGAAGTTTCTGATCGCAGAGCTAGTTTGAGAGGTTGATGAAACAAAAGCAAAACAGTACAGACGTTGCAGATATGTAGTTTGTCCGTAATTCATCGTTTCACGCTAATTTCCGGATATGTAATATAGTATTAGTTGATCGAGTAAGTAACCTTACTCTGACGCAAAAGATGTTGACGTGATAGCTCAGATTATAAGAGCTGTTATGACGCATAATTCGTAGAGTGGATCTCACCATGGTTGTTGTGCTCTGCCATTTCAGTAATCCGTGGTCAGCACTCAGCTGCAGAATGTTAGAATAATTATCAGGCCTAATACCATGCGTGTTAAAAGCGAACTACACAAGTCGGTCAATAGGCTAGTTATAGTGATCTAGGCATGCAAATCAAAATTGAATCAGTTCAAACTTCACTTCAAGTTTTGCTGTGTGATGTAAGCAGTAATTTTAATTTGTTTGCAAAAGCAATTAACCAGTCGACATCTCGGGTACAATGATATGATGAGAGAGATCAAAATGCTGAAAATTACCAGACTATCTGGCAAAGCTATGAATTAAACTCAGTCCCAGAATTTTTCGAGTCACATTTCCAATATTTAAGATCAGGCCAGACCTCTGCGTTTCACGCACTGTCTCACAGTGTGTTGTGCACTGTCTCACAGTGTCTCACAGTTTCAAGCACACACAGTATCGGACCGGCGAGACAATAGGTGGAACACGGATGTAAAGCTCGTGAAATCCTTGTGAGCTTGACGCAGGTGGCTACCGGGCCAGGCTTTAACTATTTCCTGACCAAAGAGTGAGGAAGTTGCCTCGAAGCAAAGTTGATTGTTCTTGTTTTTTGCAGCTCCGTGGGCTGCATCTTGCAGAAGTTTGTGGTCGTTGATTTTGTCATTTGGTCGTTTTCGCATGAGCCCGCCTTGAAAATCTGCCTATTCTTCCCTAAAGCAACTCATTAGTGATAACGAATTGGTTGCTCTGCTTAGACACTACAAGCACAGGATATAAGAGCAATCACCACATTCCTAGAACTGTACGCAGCGATGTTTGTGAGCAAGGATTCCCCAGCTAAGCTCAGCTTATTCATCATTCATTGTTAGAAAGACCATCCACTTTTGTGACCTCACAGGCTGTTTATCAAGATAAATACGCAGCTGGCCAGGTCCGATGTGGCTGAAGCAAGTGTATTCCACTGATATCTTCCGAACTCCTCAATTCCATGCATAGAAACAAAGAACACGAATCAAAAGACACTTACACCGGGTGTGATCACGGTATAGTGAGTGCCAAATTTATAGATTTCTGTCTGTCCTCGGATTCGAACCTGCGAGCAAAAGATTGGTAGCGCGGCGCTTACTACTGCGCTATTAGAGCACGTACCCCGTAAGTTTTGAAATCTAAGACATGTGTGCGTACACAGCGAAAAGTGAGATATACAGTACCCTACCGCCTTTCTGTTGGCGACGACTATAAATCACTGCAAAACCTGTAGAACAAGTGGCACTGGTCTGTATAAATATAATAAAAAGATAAAACGAACAATGCTGATCTCTCATGTCCAGGACTACCTCTCAAGTACCGCGGAATGAATCGTTCCTAATTTCCCCTCTTCTGTGAGAACGGACTGCCGGTATTATCAAAATGGATTTACAGGTGTTGCAGTTGTCTGTATTGATCCTGATATAATTTTGATATTATGTTTTTTGGTTCCCATTTAAGGAATATTGGAGTTCATAAGACGTCGGCAGAATACATTTGTTTCGTCACATCAGATGTGGTCAGCTGCGTAAACATCTTTATGAACAGGCAATGGGGTCACAATTATAAACTCTTTCGGATGAAGATTGGTGAATGAGCCCCAGCTTAGCTGGGGGTGAGCTGTGTTCACAAAGATTGTTGCGTATGATGGTATGATTCCAGGGACACGGAGATGAGATTATTCCTAGATCCTCTTCTTGTAGCGTCCAAGAAGACTAATCGCTTCAGTGAAGTTATTGAATCGCTCAAAGAACAATCCACTATTGTTGAAGATGGACTGCTGGGAAAATTAATTTTACAAGAAACCGTGGTCAAAAATCGTCGCCAAAAAAGTTTCTCGCTGAAACAACTTTGCACGACATATACTCTGGTTGGAATAGCATTGTAGTGTGCCACAGAACAGAGGAAGTGAAATTTATAACAAGCTCTGCATTCGAATTTTTCCAGTCCGGTTGGAACAGTTCAGGAAAACAACTGTTCTGAACCATTTTAATGAAAACGGCAACATAGTCGAATGTTTCTTCGAATGTGACTGAGATTAGGTCATTTCACGCGGTGAAGCAGAGAGATCAGGTTTTTTAGTCAGGCACGAAAGGAGCTACTTGGGTTGAGCCGCACAAACGATTGATAACCTCTAATCAAAATTTTTCCAACTAGGACGGTTCGTTTCTGTGATCCTAGATTATAGCTGCTTAAGACACCAAATTGATGTTATGTCGTAACCATAATAGATCATCCTGAACGAAAAAATTTGGAAGAAACTAGGAAATGTAGTTCCATGGAGCATCGATATTTGAGAAGAAGTGATCTGTATGAGAACTAGTTGTGTATGAACTGGCAAAAGTGAGTGTGATAGGGGGTGTATGTGCGTGTACAAAATACGACACACCTAGTTTGCGCCTTCATTCAAAAAAGTTGGAGCGCGCGAATACAGTAATTCAAATTTTTAACTACGGTATCTAAGAACATTCAATTTTTATGTCGTTTTCACTTGTTTTTCTCAGAATTTGAATAGGGGCTCGTGATGGAATTTTCGTTTTCTAATGGATATAATGGTCTGGTGAGGAAAATTAGAGAAGTCACTACAAACATACCGCAAAGTTGGGTTTAATGAACAAAGCGTTTTACTGATTGCTAAGAACACGTGTTACAAAGCTGTATAGTAACTTTGTATCATTCTCGTACACGTACGCTATAAATGTATAGATATTTTTGTTTAGGAGTTTAGGTTTAGACAATAGCGTTTAGCTCCAGGTTGTGTAGTTAGGAGGCTACTGGTTATTGAAGAGGTTATCTAATTTCCAACCACATGTGCTTAGAACACGTAGTACCTTGTCTAATTTCAAACATCTCAAAGCTTAATTGATATTTCTTCTGTCAAATTTGGCGGTCAAATACTCACGAATCCACACGCACAATCAGTTCTGCACCACCCAAGTTTCACATTGTCTTTGTTTACAATTACTACCAACAAAACCCCTGATGGCTTGTTGAATCTAGTTTGTACTCAGTCTTCCTATTAGTAAAAAGCTTTTTGAATTTTCGCCCTCATTGCCGCAACTTTGGTTGAGTCAAAACATTTCCGAGTCAACAATATTATACGAGAACCTTTCAAAAGCGGCTGAACATTTTAACTGAACTTCACCGACCCTTGTTCAGTAAACGGAAATATGTTTGATTCGGACGCTTGATAAATTTTCGGAGAGGACTGGCGCTGTATTTCCCAGCACAGAAGAGGAAATACATGCAAAAGGAAAGTGCTAAACTTAAATTTTCAATATATCAAACCGGTTTTGTTCTTTTCCAATATGGTGTTCAACAGAGATTTTCGATTATTCGCTGATTTTTGCAGCTCCTAAAAACGCCACGTTCTCTCTAAAATGCAACTTAAATGCAAAAGCCAAAAACATATTGAGAGTAATCGTAAATCTAGATACCCCATAGTGAGCTGTGAGCAACTCATCATATCAAGGATCTCATCGTTTCTTGTTCGTATGAGAATGTTTGATTTTTCTAAGTACTTCCATTGAAGATGAAACTGTGGGAATCATCACCAAATCCATGAAAATCATTCAATAATTAGTAAAACCAGCAAAAAAATCCCAAAAAAACTAAATGTTCTTAGATACCGTAGTTAAAAATTTGAATTACGGTGTTTTCGCGCCCAAATATTTTTGATTGGAGGCGCACATTTGGTGTGTCGTATTTTGTACACGCACAGGTGTAAGATACGACGAACCTGTTCAGTTATAGACTCGACAGAGGGTATAAAGCTGTAGTCTGTTACATATGTTCGTTAACCAGTCGAGTTTTGAATGCTTTCACACCAACAATATCGAGTTTTCGAGTTGCTTCTAAACTTCGAGTTTTCGAGCTATCGAGTTATTGAGTTTCTGCAATTTTCGAGTTTTCAAGGTTTAGAGTTATCGAGTTTCGAAACAGTTCAAGTTTTCTAGCTCGGAGAAAACTCGAGTTCGACTTTAACAATCTTATCGTCACCTTATACAGTAAGCTAATAATAATAATAATAATAAACTTTATCAGTACAGTGATGGACAAACAAGAGTTACGAATTTAAACCATATGAACTGATATTTGAGAAAATACAGAAAAAGAAAAACTAGTACATGATTGATTCTGAGCTGGAATTCAGAATCAATCAATTCCAACAATTTTTATTTATATTTTTTTTTCATTTTAAAGAGACCGTTCCTCTTTAATTTGGAGGTTTGAGCTGATTAGTCGGGACTGTTAACATCAAAAAACCAAAATCATTCATATAGGTGTCAACTCCCTGTCTTGCTCCGTGTTCTCGAAAATGCGGCGCGACCACGCGCACGTACATACCCCGCCGAGCTCACCTACGTACAAAACTTTCAAAATATCCATTTAATTACAAAACCATATTCAAAACATGGCCAGAACTACCAATATGAAATATGAGAAGAAAGTTATGTAAATATCGTGAAAACTACAAAGCAGTGATAGATTAAGGATTGCTGCATTACAGTAACCCGAATCCTATTCGCTTCTATTTTGCTGTGTGATAATGTGGTTTGTTGAACTCTCTGTACGTAAGGTATGAACTTCCATCTCGAAACAGAACGAATGACTTTTTTCATTTCTCAAAAATTTCCTACATTGCACATTATAGAGACGGTCCCTTTAAGGACTCTCAACTGTATTCGTAAACTCAGAAGAAGATGATCACGATGGAATGTCTCTTATGTGTCATATTCAGTAGGAAAAATGCGAGGACAAAGTGCACTGATGTTCGTTCATGTGGCTTGTGACTAATTATTGTGTTCCTTTCTCCAAAAATACAGCAAATGGATCGATTGAACGGCATTTCTGTGAGAGTATGTAGCCTGATGGCGGAATTAGGGGAGCACAGATCACATCTAACACGATTATGTCGTTGGGGAACTGAAGGAGCTGAAGTAAGACTACGTTGTAGTGGCTTGAAGGATCTGTAGGGGTGCTTCATAGGGGTGTCAGCGTGAAATCCTAAACTCGTTTCAATTCGTCTAATGTCCAAAACTCTTCATGAAAGAGCAGACCGGAATTGCACAAGTTCAACCTTTCCGTTTTCAAAAACAAGAATGCGGAATTTCAAAAACGATTTGTTCCCTTTTCTCGAAAGTGGCTAGATTTTTTCGCTTGTAATAAAGAGAGAAACTTGTGCAACATATGAAAATTTCGTTGAAGGGACCGTACCTCTTTTTTATGATTTGAGTTATCAGTAGACACACTTTAGTCGTTTTTGTGAAACGTTCGCTAAACGTATCATAAATTTTGCAAACGTTCGCTAAACGTATCGTTCGCATTCAAACGTTCGCTAAACGTATCATAAATTTTGAAACGTGACCATTCACATCGGTAAAAACTATTTTTGTTATTTATTTCTGTTTTTGTTTCGATTAAGATTGAGGTTGTGTTCGAAAACATAATTCACCATCCGACATAAATATTTTGGCTACAGTAACCTTTAGAATAGTTTGGCTCATAGAAGGCTGGGTTCTCGACCAATTTCAATTTTTCTAATCGATCCTAATAAAAAAACTTTCCCCTTCAGTGGTAGAGAAAAGTTTTTGCAAAATTGAGTTGCGGTGGTGACCGCGATCGTGACGCCGACCCACAATCACATTGCGGCCACTCATTGCGGTTCAAACTTTCAGAGTGTCATGGTAATGTATATAACAGTATGAACGACCAAAACAAATTCAATGTCAAACAAGACCAAAAAAAGTTTAACGTAACAGAAGTGGAACCTCCAGCCGCATTTCTCAGTGGCGCTGCACCTCAGATAACATGGCCATGAGAGCACTGTTCGGCAGGATGTTTCATTAGAGGACGTATCCAATTCAATTTACGATTTTGAGATGAAAATTAACAACCTGCAAAAAAAAATCGTGCCAAGTTTCTATGATTTGTCGATTTTTTATCGTTGTCTACTCTCTAGCTACTTCCGCTAAGCAACACGTCAATTTGCGCTTTATAATTCCCAGTACGCATTATTCATGATATTTATTAAAGTGAGGCCACGATTCATACTTGGAATATTTTTTCATGATCCGATAACAAAGAGAATACGTAACCGGCAACGGTCATCTTCTATGAGTGTACCGAAGATCACAAGGAACATAGAAAGTTTATAGCCAAAAATACAACGGATTAGGCTGACAACGATGCGATGTTCTCGGATCAGACTGTGTTGTGCTCGGGTTTGATGTGATGATAATGAGTGGGTGTTAATCATTTTCAGTGAAATGATGCGTTTTTATTTATTAGTCGAAAGTCTAGTGTATCCAAAACTTAGTATTCTCCAAGTCCTGAATTTATTGATTTGTGAACTGATGCCTTTTTCAGGCTGTGAAAACGGCAAACTTGCCGAAACGTCGCCACTCGCCACAATAAGTAATACATCATTCCATCTAGTGTACGGTTCAAGTACAAAATCGAGCCATAAAAAACCTTGGAGTGGAAACCGGCAACCAGTGTATAGAGGTTTATTTCGCTGTTGGCTGGTGTATTTTTTCTGAAAATCGATGTTCAAACATTGTTAGTTTTTGAAAAAACGTCGAATCTTCCTTTTACGTTTGGAGTGTCTACGTTCGAAACGCGGAAAGTCAGATGAGTTCAGAGTAGATCAAGTGTCGAATAGGTTAAACTTTAGGCTGACGTGTTTTTTCGTTGATCACCATAAATGGCACAATTATCCTAAACCAAGTACGCTGTCGTTTGATCTCGGGCATATTTGTTCAGTAGGGTATGGCACGGTCACACAATTCAGGGCTTAAGCTGCATTGTTTGTCATCAAGATCAAACAACAAAAGATTGTGACACGCTACACAGGATAGTTTAGCTACATTTGCTTCTGGGGATGAATCACCTGTTCAGTAAATCGTACGGAAAACAAATTAGGTGTCGAATAGGCAGCGAGTCTAAAGCAACTGTAGGTACGACAACTGATTCACGTCATCACTTTATACCCAAAAAAAAACCCACAAGTGACTAAGTCGATCAGGCAATGCGAGACGACATGAGAGAGTGTGAAGATCAATAAGACGCAGATGAGCTTGCAGCTGAGAACATTCGTAAATTACAAAATTGAACGTGAACTGCTCAAAATTGTAGTTTCACAACGGGACATGTGAGGACAATGGTCTTTGAGGACGTTGTCAGGTAGATTCTACCCTTACCCTCACTGGGAAGTAACTATCATCTCGTTCGAACGCTGACAAAGGATAAATCATTCGAAACGGTTCGATGGAACCTGTAATAACCTGAATGTAGATGGTCTTTGCAAAAGGAAAAACAGACTACGGCATATCTGAACTCATGATGTGTACACACCAATGTGGTCGTTTTTCCAGCGTTGCCGTCCAGGGTGAAGCATTCTCCCAACAAGAATATGTTTGTATGAAAATGCGCCTAAATGATTAGACTAAACTTCTCCAAATGCGCATACAAGATATTGAATCAATTTACCACCCGGTTTCAAGTCAATTGAAGAAACGAGGATTACGATGTTTTCAATATGAAAATAGTTCAAGTGATTACGGTTGTTTCAAACAGACTTTTTTTTAATTTAAGTTATTCTGTTCCTCGAGCAGCATGCGTTGATTTTTGTAGGATTTTGTTAGCATTACGCGAGAAGCGTTTCGAATTAATGTCAGCTAATTCCGTTACTGAGAATTATACGTGTTTCCGAGAGACCTCTTTTTAAGTGAAACGCAGGCTCAATCGACACATGCTGGTCTGCTGTCTTTGTAGTCTGCTCACCAGCATTCGAGTCGTCATTTGCTACTCTAAATATTTGGCGCTCGTCCTCATTTTGTTAAGTCACAAGTGAGGTAGATATTCTATTAGACTGAATCGTAACAGTATCGATTCATGATGTGCCATGTCGAAAAAAACCAAATGTTCTCAATAGAAATATGTTTCTAATTGAAATCGAGATAAATGGATGACACATGCAAACAAAATACCCTGAGATCCATTCATGCTGATTTTTCACTTTTATCTTAAAAGTTATTTCCTCTAAAAAGTTAGGTATAAGTCTGCTCAACCAATAGCTGTTCTACTAAATCAGCTTTTTGACTAAAGAAAATTATATTGCAAAACTCGTATAACTCAAGATATGCCAAGCTCGGGACAATATCTATCGTATTCTTAATCTTATCTAGTGTTTGTTGTTATTTGAGTAAAGTTTTTACGGAACGGAAGAAAAATTTGGTACTGTCGTGCACATACTTTTATCGTGTGCGACAACCTTATTATTGTTCTTTGATCAGTTTCGCAATGTTTCATGTTCCACCTTGAGTTCAGCGTGACATTCACACCTGACCTACTATCCTCTTCCAATATTTACGTAATGACAATTTAACAGGAGGGTTCTGTGCGTTTTCGATTCTTTCCGAAAATACTTCTATGTCGTGCCTATAAGCAATAAACTAGCACATTTAATACTCATTGCTTGATAGTATTACGTGCGTTTCAAGAGTAAAGGTTAGATCAGCCCATTATTTTGGACATTACCAATGAGCGCAATTTCAATATCAGCTCCACAATGATGTTTGCTAAAAAGGTGAGTATGCGAGGTTATTTGCAGCTTAAAATGTATCATGTGCTACAAGTTATGAATGAATGCTTTCGTTTCCACCTGTATGTAAGAAATGTATGCATTAACTTAATGCAAATTAGAAAACAGAGAACACCGTTTGGTATAATAGTTAACGTGATTGAAGTTTGGAAATACAAAGTAACGTACCTGTACAATATTATCTCAACAGTTTGATTTCGCAGCTTTGAAGTTATCTATTTCCAAGTTTGTCTCGTTTTTTTTTATCACACGCTTCACTTTGCGTAATAAATTCATTCATTCACACCGCACAGTAGATGGGTATCAGAATACTACATCTGAGCTGAAAATAAGAAAGAGAGGGCAAGGGTGAAGGTAAAATGTTCCCAAACGACCGTTGTAAAACTCCCTTTTTTATTCTGTCCCTGATTTGAAAATTCTTTACTTTGACTACATGGGCGTGGTTGTATAGTTGATTAGCACCAGAAGGAAAAAGAGAATAATAACAGAGCAGTCTCTTCTACGAGACGCCACTGCAGAACTCGACGTCCTTTTTCACCGTCTTTCTCATAAAATATGAAACTTTAATCTACTGAGGTTGACAGCACTAGAGCCGAACGATCGGCCTTTGTGAACCATCAATGACATCCCGTTGCTAAATACACTTATAACTATGAGTTGCAATACTCCAAAAGATTTTGTCCATTTAAATCATAGCATTCTCGTCGTCTATGTCGATTCGCGGTTCAAAATAGCCGACTGAAGCGCAGCGGAACAGCGGAGAAGAGGCACACGTTTCGTACACTTTATGCCGGGCAAAAATAAACAGAAAAATCTGCATAGTTTTGTTAGATAGTAGTGTTTGTGGAGCACTTTTCTCATCCATCGAAGTCAGGTCACGTCTATTGTACAGCAAAAAAACAATCTACAACTCCGTTCAGTTTAGGTACCTTCCGGGAGAAATATGACCGCGATGAGTTGGTTTTCTCTGATCTTCCTAGTTCTTCCACAGATCACTGCGACGTACGGAGATTATCCCCAACAGTTGGTTTTTCTTTCGGTATTTATGTGTTTTAAAAGTTCGGAATAGTACTTTCAGTTAGTGATGGTTAGTTGAAAACAATATTCGCCGTAAACCGTACCGCGTAAAACTGAAAAACCTAGCATTGCCTCAAAACGTGACTATTCTCCGAGTGTTTTATCCCGTTCCTATTTGGTGTTGAGATGAAACTACATCAAAAATTCAGTCACTCTCTATAAATAAATGGTGAACTTGTTCAGTTTTCTGGACAACGACGAGTACGTGGTGCGGAACCCGTTCCACGACTTCTACCAGGGAAGGCTGTCGATGGAGGAAATGATCAGTGAGGACTACATGTGTCATCATTCACTCTTCATTCAACTCTCTCATCTCAAAAAAGGAGTTCGATGTGGACATGGTGAGATTCCGGGTTATTAGGGCAAAATATGTGGAGTTAGTGTTATGGGGCATACCGATCACTGAAACTTTTCGAAAAAGTTTCGACATAGTTTCAGTGACCGGGATTGACTCGGGAAACTACCGGGACAGGTTTTGCTCTAAGTTTGTTTCTAGTCAGACAAGTCTGAAATTACCTTGTTTTGCTCCCGCGTCCCTGGTCCGTTTTTGTTTCGTTTGCACATTCATATAAATAAATTTTGACTTTATCGAAAATTACACGAACGTACCTGGATTCTCATGAAGACTAATAACACATTTTTTCTACCGCGCAGGGCATATGTTTGTTGTTCGAAGCTTTACCTTATAGGGTTTCGGATCAGATGCACTTAGTGAGATTATCCTAAACCATGCCTACCGGTTGCCTCGCTTATGCGTGATGATAATCCGAACAGTGTGGATTAGGCTATTTTCCCGCAATCTAAGACTCTCAACGGCACATTTTCTTTCCAATTTCGCGAAAATATATTTGCGAATAAACATATCAGAATTCAGAACATCTATCCCAGAGATGAAATACAGAAATGTCGAATAAAACAAACTTCTAATTCTCGTGCTTCAACGGCAGAACCAATAGATTTTGGACGAGCTCTAAGTATCGTATTTTTGCTAATCGAAAACGTTTTCAACTACATTTAAACACATTTAAGATTTCGAGATTGGGAGAAATGTATGCACTCAAAGAAAGTTATCTCATTGTTTACTAAACTAGGTTAATGACTTGTGAAACTGAGCGTAACGAATGGCATAAAATTCCAAATTCGGTAAGTAGGTTCTTCTAAACTCAACACTTTTCCCGTTGATGAAGCAGCAGTTTCCTACAATTTGAAACTGGAGGCGCGCAGATATACTTAAATTTGCAATATAAAATTTCACCTTTGCTCAAGCAAGAACGCCGACCGTTTTCGCGGCCGAACGGTAAAATACTCAGCTAAGCGTTTCTCGGTTCGATTTGGTGAAACTAGATGTTTGGATCAGAAATCATGAAGTACCAGCAAATAAAGATTGATCGGTCTTCAATATGGTATCAAGACTTCATATTTGTGGAGTGAGAGACAATACAGTTTTGATTTCAGCCGGTTTCGAGAAACAGTTGGGAAGAGTAACGGATAAGTGCTGTCGCAGTGAGCATCGCATTGGCTGTCGCTTCAGAGATATTGTGGTCCTCGGATGCAGAACAGAACAATGCGAGCAGAGATGCAAAATGGTAAGTTCTTCGATTACAAACACCATATTACAAGATATGTTGGATTTAACAAAACTTGTCATTTCAGAAACTTTTCAGCAGTCTCTTTTCTCATTCTTAATATCTATTGCTCATACATCGAGGTTTACATATGGCGAGGTATCTAATTAGCAGCATGAACAAACCGCTGCTGTTTAAGACGGTACTACAGTCAGTTGTACCCTATGATAACGGGCAGTTTTTACCTACAGGTCCCCCAACTAATCAGAGAGGAAATTGAGGACATATTGAGTGGTGCTCCGGATGGCCTGGACAAGAAAGTTATAGTCAATATCACGGACTATCTGGATGCGCTCTCTGAGGTGTTGCCTAACAATAGTACAATGAAGGAGAGAAACATCATGTTGCTGTAAGTTCAAACATTGTGTACATCGTTTACGTGCATCGTTAAATGAGTAAATCTAAGACGAAAAATGTTCTCATCTTGTTTTACTACTTATGTAGTCATTATATTAATGTAATAATGATCCTAGTAGTTCAGAGCACTACTTGGATTGACATTTTCCCGGAGATTACGTGGTGTAACTAACAGTGGGTGGCAAATATTTTTCGAGACACAATTTCGTACACATCTGCAAATATCCCCTAAAGCTAGAAGTAAATTGAATAGTCACATAAAGTTATCATTCTATCGAGGCATCGTGCGCTTTGTCATTGCACGTTTCTAAGTTTTGCTGTGTTCAACAGGTTTGATGTGACTCTGCAATCGACTTACATAAAAAGATATGGAGAACTATCATTGAAACTATTGATTTGAGAAATTTCTTCTTCAATTTTTTTTTGATATTTCCATTCAGGCAACATCCATCCATTGGAGATTGGCATCCGCACCTCGTGAAGAACCTTGTCAGGGACATCGTGGGGCTGCCCGACAATGAGAGAACTCAACTGCTCACCAACGTTTTCGAAAAAGCTTCGCTAGACGAGTAACTTGTCATTGTTTTGATTCACGCACATATTATATCATGAGTTTTACGAACAGAGTTTAATATTTCTCTTTTTGTGCAGTAACTTAGATTGTATATGATCCCGTTATTTGCAATTATATACCGCATACAATATTGTGATGTGAAGTAATCATAGCTTCGTTCACGCTGTCGGTTGTGTCAACTTTCCCTAGCACTACCGTCAGGCCTAGGGTTGTTAAAAATAAAACTCGAAACTCGAAAAACTCGAAATTTCTAAAAACTCGAAAAACTCGAAACTCGAAAAACTCGAAACTCGGAAAACTCGAAATACTCGAAACTCGAAAAACTCGAAATTTCGAAAACTCGAAATACTCGAAACTCGAAAAACTCGAAACTTTCGACTCGATTAACAACCCTAGTCAGGCCCCATATATATAATTAATACAAAGTTTATTCGCAAAGAAATACAAACCGCATGAAATCAAATATTGTATTATGAAAACTATGAACAACCATAGACGGATATAGTCGCCATTTTTCCCATAAAGACAGCGGAGGGTTCAATTGATTGAGCGATGCGGGGCGAGCGGTCGTTGATAATCTGCCAGCAGTTGAGAGAGAGAGTAGATCAATGATACGCAGACGAACTGGCGGCTTGCCAAACCCCGTCCCATACAAAATCGATGGTACGGTGTCTACAACGGTCTGACAAATCCTATACGAATGATTCTGATGTATTATTGCAACTGCCTCCCATGCTCGAATAAAGTTTTATAGACAACGTGAAGTGTTCAAGTAGAAACACACAGAAATTCAGTATTGTCAGGGATCACGAAAAAAGTTGAGTAGTTCAGCAAACACCAAACAGGCTATTGGAAACACGTACTTATACAGCGTGAATAGGTCTTGCAGGGTCTGACAATAACTGTATACCAACTATTTTTGTTGCGAGATCTCTATACACCTTCAATCATACGAATTTCGGAGGGAAAACCACGACACCAAACTACAAAAATAGCGAGTATAAACCCTGCTTGGAGAAGAGTGACCTCTTTGATCCTTGGTCGCACTTCTTACCCGGGTTCGCTCTTTTTAATTTTGTCACAAATTGATAACATCAAGTTCTTCCTTTCCTGCAGGCTCATTTTGTTTACAACATGATGCCATATTTATCCGATTGCGGATAAATCATCGTGCCACCCATGCAGTGGGAGTAATCCCCCCATTTAGAAAATGGCGATGGAGTCACAAACAGGTAGATTTAATTGATAGGGATTATATGAGTTACATTACGGATATAATGACAGAGAATGTTTTTATCAAATCGTTTAAGGAACAACCAGAATACATTTGGTAAATAGCAATTACACGATATGAGTGACAAGATAACAATGGAACAATAACTATGAAACATTTCCAGACCTTGATTTGTTCTCAGTTCGCTGACGAACTAGGAAGAGCATTCAATAAGAGTGTTTCCGTTTGAAGGGGGGTGTGCTGGCGGTTCTATACCAATACAGTACACCTTTTCGTTGGAAACAGTTGGTTCTATGTTACTCAAAGCATAGGAGCAGCAATGCAGGAAGTGTGTCTCTCGGGCCGAGTTGCTTTCGCGATGGTGGTCATATTACAAGAATTGCGACGACTTGTTTCTGAAAAACTTGTTTCTGTTACAATCAATCTCTACCTGTAGTTGTCACATAACTTGTAAACTTGACAGCTTATTAGGTGGCACTGTACTAAATCCAAATATTAAGAAAGAGGTTATGAATAGGGAGAGAGAGAGAAAGAGAGAGAGAAAATAAGAAAGAACTTCTTGAAAGTGCAGATCAGGACAAACCTGTCGCTAACAGAGAGCTGGTGAGTTGTCCCCTATTTTTTCTCGCAACTGGGGACGTCGTGTTTTTCATCGAAGATGAAAACATTTTCCAGTCTTCTTCGGAGGCAAGGAACCGTAACCCAAGTATGCGTCGGAGAGAAACGCGGAACCGTCTGCAAGATTTCACATCTATAGGGAATTCTCAAAGCTTCACTGTACTTTGATTTCCATGCACGTCACCATTTACAACTGGTGACCGAAACGCAAGGGATCAAACTATAAACACATTGGGTATGGCGGCGTGTGTTCTATATTTTCACTATAACAGACTCAGAAATGTTATTGAGCATTCGTGTTCATTCCCAAACAACCCTTTAGATATTTGATACGGTGGAAGCTTACGGATCGGTAAAACTGATTAGAGGGCTCGTTTTTTGTGAAGCAGACCTCTATGCCATCACACTCTTTTCGTACTCTGATCCTGTTGTTTCTAGGTCGAAATCAGAATATATGGCGTGTATTGAGGGATGGTCTAATTTTTGATGATGAGACAACATTATGACGTGAGTTAACAAATCTTGAAATCTTGAATCGAGACCAAACTACAACGAGAATTTGTGAATGTCCTAAAACCTACCTAGACATGAGTAGATATGCAGCGAAAGATATCGGATGGACAGTCATCATGACCATGTTGGTGAGGGCGCGTAGATAGGCATCGTAGACAAATTCCAGCGCTTTCCAGTCGAAGAAATCCTCCAGTTTCATAGCAATTATCAGACAGGTGGAGGGCATTCTGCAAACAAACTAGTGATAATTTTAGTTTCGAAGACAAGCCGTATTTCAATCAATTGACAATTCACGCAGGTATTGTCTCAACTACTAGCTGTCAAAAACTATTTGAGAGAGTCAGTGACATGGTTGATGAATCAAGTGTTATTAGAAATAGCATGCTTAATAATTATTTATTGTGTGTGCGTCAATCGTGTTTTACGACTTGTAATTTCACCACAACTATAGTGACGGAACGAAAACAATCGGTCAGAGGCTCTGTAAACGGGTGGCCTTTTCTCTTCTCCATTTTTGTTGTGCTCTTACCTTCCAACCAGAAAGAGTACTATTATAACAGTCAGCATAACAGTCGTCTTTCTAGATGCTTTTGTTATCTTCATATGACGACTGATGGCGGACACATTCTTATTCTCCTTCAAACTGAAAACATTTGAGATTTTAAACATGTTTTCCTCAGCTTTTTTGCTCGAGTTCGAGAGTAGAGACTCAGAAATTGAGTACAACCACAAAAATGAAGCCTACTTGATGTTTTTTGTTTGATTACAGAGCCTGCTTTTTGCTTTGATCAAGTTCTAGATTTTTTTCGCGTATTTGAAGCATGCAAATCTTTGTTTTTTTTCGTTCAAAGACAAGACTACTACAATATATGAGACGGATTTGAAAACTAGGAGACAATCACAGAAAATACAGTTATTTCACAGAACACGAAATGATTGTGTAATCCATGATATCAGAAACTTACACGACAAATCGTTGATCGGTGGCTTTGACAGTTCGAATAAGTAGTAGTGTGATCAAAAAAAGAAGAACAGAAGGAACCAATGTGATCGATATTCGGAATAGATCAAACATCTGAAAAAAATTTGAATGGGTTTTACGGTTTTAAAACGTTGTTCACTTGAGAAGTGGCCCGGCTCGATTGGAAATTCCAAACAAATCAATTGTATCGCGAAAGTTGGTTTGGCTAGACAGATTTCAAATGTTGTACGTCATTTAGATTTTTTTCACCCTGTGGCTTGTTCCCACACTCAAAATTCAACTCTGAAAACAAGTTGAACCCCAACCTGAGACAAGTAGTTGGCTCCAACAGATCGTGTAATCGACGAGTATCCCACAAAGCACCGTGCAACCCAAAACGATTCTCTACCACTCTGAAAGTAGCCCTCAATTAATAAAAATTATCACTTTTGTTAAATAGAACAAAATATTGTTGACAACTACCTGCTCTCACATCAAAGCGCAGCCAACACTTACTCTCACTTCTTATAGTCTGATGCCCATTTATCACATTAATATTCATCTCAGTAATATCATTGCATTGCCCACCCCCGCCCAAAAAAATCTAATACCACTACTTGCCATTTTAAAGCTGTAATTGAAGTTGAGGGGGGGGATCAACTTTACTATTACACAAAACGTTTCCTTTCGGCAGAAAGTTTTTGAATTCATACTATTGATATATTTAGTTTATCTTTGAAATGAAAAAAATGTTCAATATGATCACCTCTATGCAGAAGTGGTAGATGGTGCGGACGTCGAACAGAGAATGTGTGACAGTGAGAACAAGAGAGGACAACAAAATTAGCTTCGAGAAAAGACGAATTTTGTGTTTGGCACACAGGCGGATAGAATCCAGCGGATATTGAACTGCGATGAACCTAAATTTTTATTTTCTAACCATTTGTGTAGTTCGTCAGGTTGGAAATTTGAAATTCGAATTCAATACGGTGTACATAAAGAAGTTCATGAAAGTTGTAAATGCACAATCGTGCGCTCGTTGACCCCGTTTCCGAACACTACTTTACCCAATCTTGTTATTTTTTGGCATGAGGACAACATTAGTCTTGTCCACGAACAAAATACGATCAGTTTCAGAAACGAATCACTGATATTGAAACTTACCGTTGAATTCCCAGTAGGAGTGTGAAAAACGTGATGAGGCTGTTGAAGAAGAACGGCAGAATTTCCATGGAGACCTCAAATACGATTGTGTTTGAACTTCAACCAAATTGTATTGTTCCTCCTGTTTTTATCTATTCCTTCGTTTCTCAATGACGTGAGATGTGGTACTCACATTGTTTTCCTGTTTGTTTTACACCGGGTCCCTGTAATGTGACCAATCTGCAAGCTGCTCACTAGCCGCTTCTAGGCCCTATAGGTAATGTTTTTGCGTTTTACGTACTATTTTCTATGCAAAAAGTGCTCTCTGACCGACCACACTGTATTGTGCTGGGACAGCTCGTAAAGTTCGCTACGGCGTCTGTCCTGGTGCGTGATACCGACGAACCGCAAAATTTCACATCGGTTACCCTCGCCGGCGGTGAGCGGTTGGCGGTTCCCGCGGTGTTCCGGCAAGTTCCTATTCCAGTTTTCTGAAGATTTTTTCATGAACAGCGATCGATATCACCTTCTGTAGATAGCACAAGAATGTAGTCTGATTGAGATCGTTCATATGACCGAATGTATAGTAGTAGAAGGTGAATGGAAGGGGAGATAGAGCCATCATGATAGCACAGCTGATCATCCACAGAAGTGGCTCCACTGTCGCTCTTTTCTGCAAAGAAGGCAAAACTGTGAAGACAGCAGGATTTTTCCAACTTCTCACCTACGTACGTGCTTTTTTGATCTGCAAAGATTTGTTTATCAAATATTTTCGTATAATGAGAAGATTGATTCATAAATACTGGAAAATGAAAAGCCGGTACATTCATGGTTATACATTATCATTCAAATGTGTAGGATTCAAACATCCGATTTTTGCTGACGTTCCTTCATTTCCCTTACTGCTTGGAACAGTATACTGCACGCACTAAATCGAGCTATTCCCACTCACGACGTATTGCTGTTTTGTTGACGTTCAAGGATACTTAACCGATTGTTTGTGCAAAGAATGTGTAAGAAATCTTTTTTCTAACACGACCACATTTATACGTCATGTATTTAAAAAGATTTGTAAAGATGATCGCCCAAAGCCAAAGATGCGGCTTACATGCATACATTAGTATAATTATTAACGTCACACATCAGGTATAGTTGCTCACGTAAGTCACCGAACACATGTGCAGATGTCACGAGAATGAGGGAAAGATTTATCAGCGTCGCATTTCAGTGTAAATGGTGTAATGGTTCTAATCGTCTTTATCGAATAAAAGGTTGCAAATTTCGAAAATATTCTGGAGATTTTTTCCCACAGTCATTAACTTACTTAAGTCCCCAAGAATGATTTTTAATTTTTATCGACTCACTACGTCTGCTAGTGAAACTGAGTAAGTAAAAACAACATCGACAATTGAAAAACGAAAAAAAAACGTAGAAAACTATGTATGTACAGTTTAGCAGCGGTTTTTGATCCAAATAATCACCTATAACGTTTTGCGCGAGAATAGCTTCGCCCTCAGTGGCGAATGGCAACCAGTTCAAATTTAATTTGAGTGGTAGATAGGGCTTTTTCTTTTCTTCTTTGAGGAATACTTATCTTTTTCTGTTCGTTGAGTAAGGGCTTCTCTCTCATCTACTTTGAGAAAAAAACCTACATTTTTCTGTTCGTTGAGCACTCTGAAAACCACGATGTTCAGGGTGACGACAACCAAAGAAAGCAGAGGAAGCACGACGCCGTACACCACTCTCATCGCGGGCTCGTTCTCCTAAAATGAACCCTGATGATCCCTTTAACCGTTGTGGACGGCGTACGGTCGATTTCGTAGGGGCGAGGTTTGGCGATCAGCCAGCTTGTCTGCGTATCTTTGATCTACACATGCTATCGTTGTTTGCAAATAGTCAACGAACGCCTGCCCTCATTGCTCAATCGAGTAAACACTTGTCTCTTTCTTGGGTAAATGGAGACTGATCCACTCATGGTATTACTTAATTGTTTTTAAAATATGCTTGGTTCATTGATTAGCGCAATATATAGGTATTGAGTTCGATCTGCCTGGAAAGCAAACAGATAAGGTGCTTCTTGCTCTTTCCTATTTTGTTTTTAGTTTGATCCCGTTGTTTTTCGATGAAAATTTATAATTTTTGCCGTGTATCGAAATCAAACTACAACTCAATTTTGGTCATCTGTTATATGTAGTCCGTTTATACAATTGTTTCTGCTCACCTGGTCAGCGAACTGTATCAGTGAAGCTGGCACACAATCATTCAGGTAATGATCGTAAACAGTGAATTCCGAACAGTTCTTGATCGCTCTGCTGTAGGTCTGGAAAAATTATCGATTGATCTTTCATGATTAGACTGCCTGAAAATTGTATTACAGTGTAGCGTTGATGACTAAAACATGTTACAATGAATGATTAGACATGTTTTGAAAAAGTTGAAAGAATTTTCCATGCTAGTTGTAAAAAAAACCAGAAATCTGAGGATTTTGCTGAGTAGTTAATGATATGCCCTTGTTTCAACGTTCAGTACGTGTGAATTAATAGTCCTTGGAGTAAAAACACTAGTTACTATAGCTTGGATCAAAATAGAGGCAGCAACTACTGCGTCACCGTAATTTCGGCGAACTACGCAGACGCACTCACTTGTTCAAGGTTGCACGTTTCTGCATCTTCCATAGACATGATGACTGAAAAGGTCTAACATTATTTCCAAAGCTAAATAGACTAAAATTTCAAAATATAGATCACAATATACGTAGGAAACTGAAGTCATGGCGTTTAGGCTCGATAGAATGGACTGTAGGCAACGTTGAGTGTAGATGTTTCGTCAAGGATGATCCAGAGCTACTTTTAGAAGTTATCAGAGTGGCTCGCAATCTGATCTAAGAGCGATTAATCGTTGATAAATGCTGTTTTCCGAACGTATTAGAGATTGCTCGCTCGTACATTATTGCTGTAATAACTTCAATACGGCTTCCTTGTTGTGCTGATTAGTGTATGTGGTACGCGAAAACTCATTGCGGTCGCAGTACACGATCGACTTGGATTCAAAGTGGTAAATACTCTATTACAAAACTGATAGAACTGACAGAATAGATTCCACGAGCATACAACTTAGGAAAATAGACCTTGAAACTAGGCGAAACAGACCTAAAATTAGACCATACACGACCGTTCACTTTATAAAACCATCTTAACTGTTTTTGCTAACCGCGCACCATTCATGGTTACGCCGATCATCTCTGTTTGACATAATCTTCAATGTAGTTTGATATCGATACACGTCTTCTTCGAGATATCTTCGAATTGCGAACAAAAACTAGAACACACGTAGGGCAACGTGTGGGCTTGCTTGAGAATTAGCGAACCGTATACATTTGCTGCCGACGATTCAAACAACGATTGAAACTACATAGAAAAGGATGATAGGGAACACTAAGACATACGACGCTCGTTATAATGCTCTTCAGTATTATCAAAATATATTAGGAGATGCGATAGGATGAATATTTGCGAAGCACGTGAGATAAGCATGCAAATGGCACTCTAGACCACAAGGTTAACCATACGAATTCTGTAGAAATCACTAACTCGTTGGTAACAGCAGCGGGGTGAACTTGAGATTTCAGAGCTTTATGTCAAATCAGAAAACAAAAGTAAATTGAATCAATCAACAGTTTTGTTCCTGAATTTTTCTCATCCTACACGTGTTCACACTTTTCCCACTCATTCAAATCCACTGTAGTCGGTCCAAAACATATGCAATCAGTAGGCTTGTTGGTAATGACGAACTTACATTCATCGTGAAGATTTACGAATACTTTGGCTTGATAACTTGGCATGAGATTGTTTTGCACATATATTTGAGGTGTCCGAGGTAGAACACGCTGATCAACGTGCGAATAAAACTATGAATAACAAGACGCCGTAAATGTTGGAGAAAACACACGAACACAGTCCATTTTAAGGTTTGGAGAGAACACGGTCGTATCAATTAGTTTGAAACATTCAAAAATTGAAATAATAGATCTTATCGCAATTTAATATACATCCAATGAACTACGAGTTGGAAAATGTACTTACTACAAAGCAGTTAAAGCGCGCACACGACTATTTTCACTATAACGCAATCAGTCTTTTCTCTCCTATTTTGTTCGCTGTATATCATTTGTATTCTCACGGAGTAAGATTTTTAATTTTTTCCATTGAAAACTAGCTAGGGTTCTCGATTGTGAATCCTTTCTTTTGTAGAACCGTTCATTACGTAAGCCGCTTTTCTTAGAAAGATGAACAAGAAAGAGGGCTGGAAAAAGTCAAATTTTAGAGAAATCATCAAACTGTTCAAGCGCAGTTGAGAAACATTGTTGAATAGTTTATCAGATAGAAATATTTTAAGAAGTTATTTTTTCATCTCTCAAAGATGTCCTGACAGGAACCAAATCTCTCCACGGTTAATTTATTCGCTCCAAAACAAATGCGCGCCAAAAACGAAGTTTTTGAATTTCCGCTAACGAATTTTGATTAAATGATCCACAAAATATCAAAAGACTAGTTTCGTAGCGCATTTGCATTGAAGCGACGAAATTAACCGCGGAGCGCAAGGCGCGAGATCCATTTCCTGTCAGACCTGCCTTTAACAAAATAGATCACACATAAACTGTTGCTAATCATACTTGTAGGGTACCAGGTTGCCAACTATCTGTGGGATAGAAATAATTTAAGAATCGTTTACTGGCAGAAAAATTAAACGACTACCAACCACAGGCAAATGTTACTGCCCACTCGTATCAGGAAAGTGAGCGTCATTACGTAAAATAATTAAATAGTGCAATTATTCGCTAGACTGGTGTATGGATGAGTTCAGTATTGCAAAATAACTATAACTTGTTTTGGGATCAATTACTCATTGACGTTGTGATATTCCAATATAGACAGACGGTTTATGAACAATTTTCAATTAGTTTCATTCGATTAAATAGTTTTTTCATCAACTTGTCTATTGAAAACTAGCTAGGGAATAGGCGAAATGAAACGTATTCGCCGATATTCTTGCAAGTTAACTATCACAGCTTGAAAATCAAATGAGTCATTTCCCAATAACCTCAAACAAGACAGCATTAGAACGAAAGATGATTTCACCGGTTATGGACCGCTCCGGGGAGCGTGAAAAAATGTGTCCATAAAAATTTAACTCAGCCAAAATTTACTGTCAAACTAAGTTGGTATTGCCTTATGTGGATCGTAGAATATATGGATACCATGTGGAGTCTCACGTCTGACAAAACCACCGTCATGCGCTCGGGAGACAATTCTTAATGGGAAGAATGTGACTGAAACATTAGTCATGTCAGATGGGGGCCTTCGTGAAAAAAATCATGAGAAGTACATTCATTCAAGTTTCCAGTCAACAAAAACTTTTTGAAATTGTTCCACGATCGTGAATACGAAAAAGGGAGTGAATGGGTGAAGAAGAAGCTCAAATAACTGAATTCGAAAAAATAGTGAGGAAACGCGGCTCATGCGTGGTGGTGGGGAGAGAGGGGGGGGGTGATGAATTAACTGAGTTTCTCACACCCATTGTCAAGAGTGCGGTTCTATTATTCAGAAACGATGCGCTCGGGTCTGAATAATTATTTCTGGCGAACTGTGCAATCAGAATGAGCAGTAATTTTGTGTATCCTTCAGAGCGAACCACTGTCCTGGTACTGCTTTCCGAAACAATTGACTCCGCCCACTGAATTTTACTGTACCGGGCTGTTATCGTTGGGTGAAACAAACTATTACGATGACCGGAAGATTCCGTAACAGTACTCACAACATCTGTTGAAAGCTATACACTTTTAAGTTCCATAAAACCGTTATGGACAGTATTCGGTCCGTTTGGCGGAGCGCGCGGTAACCGCTCAGCTCACCTGTGTGTTTTTAATCTACAAACTATTTCGTTGGTCGGCAATTGATCAAAAAGCGCTCGGAGAAACAAAGACTATACCCTCTCACGTACGAGGTTCCACATTGGATAGAAAGATAGTTTATATAGTCAAGAACAAGATAAAATGGGATGACAAACAGATAAAAACAGAAGTAGACAAGGAGAGGAAAACGGACTCTAGACGAGAAAGAAGATAGAGAATTATATAGGAAAAGTCTGAGAAAGAGAAGGGGGGGTCGCACCCCATATACAGAGAATGCTACTGCCGTTCTGCAGTGCGAACGATCATTGCTCTGCTGAATGCCATCCACGCCTCTTCCCTTGTAGATGATAGCTTAATTGCTTTAATGCATCCGGCTAAACTTACGTGTTTCTGTGGATTCTACGCTGTCATAGGCCTACAATCCGTGTTTGTTCGTCGTGAGCCGCTTTTTGTGGAACAACATGTGCATCACAGAATTACTATCTGCCTGATCACACGGAAACATAGATCACCTAATAAAATATGTATTCTGCTGTTACTGTGTTTCCGAATTATAACTTTTCTCAAATTCGCAATTTCATCCTTCTAACTAGGATGATTCTATAGTTTACATTCGATACATATTTACAGTTGGAGAAACTTTCGCTGTCAGAGTTACGTTACGACCATACGTGAATATATCCGGTAACTTGAAATATTACCTTTGCTGAGGGTGACCCTAGTTATTTAGTAAGTGACTCTGTATGATCATCCTGGTCTATTTATACTTCGTTGACATGGTAGAAGAAACGGCAGAGTGGTGATCTCTCGAAAACCTGCGTATTTCTTCGTTGCGGAAACCGTCAGGATAGTTCGGGGGCTTTTCTTCAACTATCTGTGATCAAGCATAGACTCATTAGTATAAAAACGAATGTATAGAGAGGGAGTAGATTAGTTTTTGAGATGAAGCTGCATGGAAAATTGAAAAGAAGTTCAATAACTCGAGATGGAAATGAAAAATCTAATCTCGCAATTTTCATGGGTCAAAAACATTTTGGTTTTCTACTGAAAAATATCTTGCAGCAAACATACATTAGATGAAACTTCCGAATATGACAGTTGCTCATCATTGATTCAAAACTGTAAACAGAACAAAGTACACTAGAAGTAAGTAGAATTTGTCATTTCAATGTGCACTTTGTTCTTTGTAATTTCACGTTTTCGAGTTTTGCTGTGTCATATTATGTTACACGTGACTGTGCGAGTGAATGACAGCACAGCTGATTTTTATTTCAGTTACGTTTTTAGTGTAAGCAGGAGTGCTCTCAAAGGTTGGGCACTTATTTTCTGAAATTGTGTGTGAGGTTGATCATGAAAATTGCGAGATTAGATTTTTCATTTCCGTCTCGAGTTATTGAACTGCTTTTCTATTTTCCATGCAGCTTCATCTCAAAAACTAATCTACTCTCTCTTTACATTCGTTTTTTATACTAATTGATCTCATTTCCAAGGGAAATTAATATGGAACGATATTGAAGTCAATACCTGTTAAACAATGTTCGCCCCGAAAACTTAAATCACACTTTCCAGTAGACAGGTGACACGTGTCGCATTGAGTTCGCTAGGCCGTTGTGCCTGCATGGCCGAGTTGTCTAAGGCGCTGTTCTAATGAGGCATCGAGGGTTCGAATCTGGCCTAATGCAGAACTTCCAATTGGTTGGACTCACTTCCTTGTTGAATTTGCAGACTTGCTATCAAGAACTATGTATTCATTGAATCACAAAACTTGTTTGAGTTGCGGTCAATTTTATGCAGATAGTAAGCACGAATTTGATCTTAAAATACGTTCAGGAAGAAGAATATCTTCATTTCATTAACACGCACTATTAATTACAAACAACTCGCACTTCGGCTTACACTTGAAAACTTGAAATCCTGATCACAAACTTCGCATCCTTTTAGCCTCCGCTAGTTCTCTGTTTCGCAAAACAGTGAGCAATCGCGAGATTGAATGAAGGTGCTCGGATGCTCCAGCATTTGAACTCAGTACTGCTAGCGAGTGTATAGCAGCCAACATTAGGCCGAGATGGTGATCATTCAGACTTACCAAGTCTTTTGCATACTATTGCGGGGGTACTGTGTTCACGATAATGAGATTGCGAGTATGTATGAGGGTTGAAAGAAAAGACAGACTTCTATGTAGAGAGAACATAAGTCCTAAAAAACAAACATTGAATAGAGAATCTCAAATCGTCAGAAGAAACTTTGAGTGATGAACTTGGTCGAACATATATTTAAAAAATACACTACGGTCTACTGTATCCGTCCACGATTGCTATAGTTGCACACAGTCTGAGAGAAGAGAACAAATTGTGATTATGTGCAGCTTTTCGAACAATTTCACCATTGCTAATAGAGTTAGATAAATTATGATTAGAGTTTGACGAAAACACCTAGGAAATCATCTTTTTACAATTAAATACTTCTGCTACATGCAGGTTCATTGATATGTGTTCATCCAAACTTTGTCCTTTCAATGTTGAGAATATTTTCAGCAGTACATAATCGGAGAAGTCGAAAAAAACTATGAAACGTTTTGAACTATTTTAAATTCCAATTTTCGATTGGCATATTTGAAAACAGAAATAAGGCCTTCTTATAAACGTTTCAGAATCTGTATCTACCCGTTTTCCGAGAAACAGTTACAGAAAACCAATCTACATATAACAAATAAGCCACTTGGAGATACGTGAGCAACTGGAGGTCAAAAAATCACAGAAGCATCGTGGGCCGATTAATGATTTACGTATAATGTGCTCACGTAGACCTGAAGTCATCATCCAAATCCCAGAAAAAAAGTCTGCCTGGCGAGATCTACCCGTTTTCCGAGAAACAGTTACAGAAAACCAATCTACATATAACAAATAAGCCACTTGGAGATACGTGAGCAACTGGAGGTCAAAAAATCACAGAAGCATCGTGGGCCGATTAATGATTTACGTATAATGTGCTCACGTAGACCTGGCACCGTAGCAAAGTCATGCGAGTGGTGAGCTCACCCTGATCACCGACCTGATCACATTCTGGCCACATAGTTGCCAACTCCCTATGTATAAGCATGTTGTAGATGACCAAAACCTGGGTGAAGTGTTGATCAGATAGTTCAGCTCTGAGATCACCTTTTCATGAAACTTTGCTACGGTGCCTGAAGTCATCATCCAAATCCCACAAAAAAGTCTGCCTGGCGAGATCAAAGAAGATCAACATCGCTGTATGTAGTTTGATCCCGTGACATTTCAGTCGTAATTCGAAAAGTGCACCCTGAAGCCTGGAGGAAGATCAAATTAGAACTAGATGTGGTCATTGCCTGACTACATTCATACAGAAATTACTCTGAAGCTTGTTGCCGAGTAGTTTTCCAAAATTCCTCTCCGAAGTTGACATCAAATTGATAACAGCATTGGTTAGGAGTTTCACAGGAAAAAAAGTGAGTTTTGTTGACGTGACAAAGAAGATTCTATTGAAAATCCGAATGTCGTACGTGATGTAAGAGTGGAAGTTTAGAGACAAACATAGAACGAATAATCGAACAACACATGAACAAATGTCAGCTCAGCATTTTTTACTAAACATTTTCTGAACTCGTGCAATTCAACGCCCATCTTGCGAAACAACTGGCCTGCCCACTCAGTCAAGAAAAAAGTAAATGAAACTAACTGCATTTGGCATCATTAGAAGGTCAATTACTCGTTCAAGTGGTGGGCTGGTATACTCATATTCAATTGGAAGATAGCATTTAGTTATTTAATAATTTGACCCGAATTTATTTTACTTATGGAAAAGCAGGTCGATGAGGTGAAAATTGCGCTGCCCCGCTATGTTTGTGGTTCGATCCCCCTCCCTGTATTCTAAGTTTGACTGATAATCTATGCTCGGACCAGATTTCGTATAGGATATATGTTCGAGAAACCCTTCAAATAATCACACATAACAGCACCATTTCAATTGTTAGAATTTTCATGAACTCATTATTTGGCCCTCATCAGGTGTATTATCGGGTAGTACAATATTCCTGTTGAGCGACTTTTTCTGAGAGTGCACAGACAAATATAGAACAGGCTAGAAACACCTTTTCAAAATTATTCGACGTGGTCTGACTAGTTCTAAAATCTTGGAGTCTTGCTATGTTGTGTGGGAAGGTGGTAGGCTCTGAAGGTAGTAAGGAACTGAAAAATTCAATTGAAAAATTAATAGCACATCATACGGCGAAATAACGGTGAAAAAAAGATGTTCAAGGAGCAACACACGATATTTATATATTCGTGCATCATCTCGAGGTTCATCCCGTCGAAAGACTTGGCCTTGTAAAAGTTAATTTCCCCAACACAGAACTTGAAATACCAAAATACTTGTTCGACTAGAAAAGTACAACATCAAATGCAGGGATTCATTCAGCGAAAAGGCTGAATGCATGCCTTTTTGCAAGTAAAAATATTAATAAATCCTTAATTGCTCATCTAACTCGATTAGATCCATTATAAGATCAACACTCATCAAAGATGCAACAGATATTCAAACAATTAAACAAAACTTAAAAAAAAAACAAGGTGACAAAAAACCGTTTTTGGTCGATAAGTAGTACGTCACATGTTGCGCAATTTCACGTACAAATGGAAGTATCACTAAGGATATGTAACTTTGTTTCAGATTATGAGGGTTGAGCGAACAACGTGTTCTCGATTATAATCATACGTTTTAGTTCTTTATACATCACATCTTCCTGAACGGAACTTATGATAACGATGAAAACGCTTTAACAAATAACCATCCAGCAGGATCCCAAGAGTTTCAATAATGACAACACAAATGAGCACACATGTTGCCGAGAGTCACATAGACATTTCTCTGAAGCGAAGGGAAAAGTTTTTGAGATTCGAACCTAACTCGAAACACGCCTTTAAACAAACTGAAAAACTCGAGACTAACTCGCTCAACAAATATAAGTGAGAGTTGGAAACGTTCGACATGATAGCGTCAGATAGTGTTGATGACTATTCTGGTTCTCTGATGATTCTAAAAAAATCCATGAACCATTTCACCGTCGTACTTGAATAGGGAATCGGTTCAATTGAATGACTTTTGTGCAGTTCATTCTGTGTAAAAAATGTAGTTCGATGAAACGCCTCTATTTGCGAGGACACCGTAAGGTTATATTTATATAAAACTGATATTTTTTACAAGCCAATATTTATATCGACACATACCGGATAACCGACCTTCATTTTACGGTCCTTTTCTGTCCATCGAGCTTGAATGCCATGTAGTTCTACATGAAATTTCACACTAAAAGTACATTGTTTTTACAGAACGTGATTAATATTATGTTCACGTTGTTGAAACAAAGTGAAACAAAGTTTGGCAAAATCGTTTTGGTTTTTGATTATTGGAGTTGATTATGAGTAGATTGGCAAAAGTCTCTACTCTCTAGATTATGATCAGACGATATTTTTCTGAGATTATAGCCGTAAGAACAAGCGAGACGTGACCAGACCCGTGAACAATTATTCATCATCTATTCTGTAATACGAGGGTAAAATTTCGAAGAGTGAAAACCATTATCGAATGTTTTATGTGATTATATCTCTCAGCAATAGTTCTGACAGACCGTTGATAAAAGTGTATTTGCCCGTGCAAAAGGCCAAATAAAATGTTGGAATGTAAGTACACGTTTGTTTGCTGAATGATTATCAATATACGAATCATTGATAAATCCAGGATAAGGTCTCATTAAACCTACACTTTTCAATGGTCACATTCAATATGGGACCTGTCATTCACTTTCGGTCCCATTCAGCTGATTTTTTGTGGCGCAATGTCAGGAATTAGGTTGGAACAGACCAAATTGAGTTTCACTGGATATTCGCGCTCTGATGTCATTTGGAATGCTCCAGCCCATGACATTAGTTTTCTATAGTTGTTTTCGGTCACGGCGTCAATGCAAAAGACAGTTATTCTAATTAAAATCACTTTAATTCCCTGCTTTATCTACTACACAGTCGTACAGTACTCAATCGAACATGTATTGTCATCGAATACATAGCTCCATTTTCTAAATAAAATATGTGTTTGTTGAACCTTTTTTCATCACGATTTAGTAGATAAAGGTACTATCGGTGGAACTGACCCAGTGTAATACATTTGACCAAATATTATGGTTTGAACCATATATGCGCTCTCTTAACTTTGAATAGAAGTTGATCTCCAAGTTTTGAGCGATTATTGGTTGCCGAGTGTTCACTATTTGGTAGTTATGTAATAGAGTTTCGAAACGGAAACTTGGAAAAATTGGACGTTTTCGAGAAGATAAGATTTTTTCGCGAACGCATGAATTTTTATGAGAAAGTAAGATTTTTTGTGAGAAAAAGAGATTTTTAGGGGAAAGTGAGATTTTTTGTAAGAAAGTAAGATTTTTTGTAAGAAAGTAAGATTTTTTGTAAGAAGGTAAGATTTTTTTGTGAGAAAGTAAGATTTTTTTGTGAGAAAGTAAGATTGTTGGTAAGCAGAGAAACGGCACCTTAGTCTACGCTTTTTATACGTGACTAGAAGAAGTGACCAAGACCGAATAATGGTAGTACGATTGATCTCAATATGCAACCTCGTTCACGAATTCCAACCGAAAAGTGACGGAATCAAGCTACAAGCACATCGAAATATGATAGTGTGAAATGAACAGTTACGTGAAGTTAGCATTCCAATGAGGAATCGTGCACTTTGTCTTTGCACGTTCCTGAGTTTCGCTGTGTTTAACATGTTTCACTGTGTATAGTATAGGCCTGTATAAAATAGAGTGTTCCCGACTATCTACAATACATACCCTTGAATGCTAGCAAGGGGCGATATCGGCCATCATGGTGTTCAACAGTTGCCGTATATAACCGCAAAAGTGTTATGGAATGTTCATTCACCCCAATATTACTTGCAAATCTTGAACAGTTGACATGTTTCCATCGTGTATAATTCATTGACAAGAAATGATCGGAGACTGCGCCTTCAAGTTCAGGGCTAGCGTGAAGTTTGACTCCGCTCGAGAGTAAAGTGATGCATTCTCATTTCTCAAACTTCTCCATTGCGTCGTGTTTCTTTTTAAAGAAGGACGATTATGTGGACCAATCCCGTTACATCGGTCCTTTAAACTGCAATTGGAAAATATATTGCGGTTTAAAGGACTGAAGCGTTGCGATTGGACCACATAATCGTCCTTCTTTAACAACAACAATTGAACCAGCCATTCCGTACATGTACTAGCCGTTTATGAATGACCGGCCTTGAAAGTATGCTTTGGTCGTATTCTCAGTTTTGTCAGCTCAAATAGGCGGATAACCTATTCATGTAAAATATAGTTAGCGTTCCACAAACAACTCAATCTATCATTCCGAAAATTGATTTATTTGCGTGTGAAAGTGGCAAAACCAACCCGAAACTAGAAAAACTAATAATATTATAGTGTGACCAGACTTTTACGAAATACGGCCTCACGTTCGCAATATAATACAATACGACGGTTTTCACAGAATCAGCATCACTACAAATTACTGTAAAATTACATCTGTTGAAGTATTCTCTTGCAGTTCTTCTTCAACTTTTTCAGTTTCCTCGAATTTATCCATCCATCGCTCTTTCCATCCTACGGTTTAGTTCGGTGCATCCCTTGGATACTATTAAAAACAGATTAACAAATATAGACAAATAATACATTAAGTAAAAACATGGTGGTGAAACGGAAAAGTCATTCCAACATGACTCTTGCCCAAAAGTCAGAGTTCAATCTACAGACATGTCTCGCCCATGTTTTGCACTATGTCCAAGCATAGGCTGGTAACAGACGCGCATTTAACCACCCGTCATTAGCCGAGTTCAACTCTTTTGGTCTCCACAAGTGTGAGAATCCACTCTCGCAACCGCTTACGTGTTTTACCAACCTTTAAATGAACTTCTATAATCTATACTTTAAGTAAATGAAAGACACGTAAAGTTAGCGTTCTAATGAGGCATAGTGCACTTTGTCTTTGTACGTTTTTGAGTTATGCTGGGTTTAACATGTTTTACGGGACTGCGCGACTGATTTACAGTAGCTGTCATTACTCGATCGTTGTAAAGTTGTTATTTTGGTTTACAGTAGGTATAGGTAGTAGATACATTGTTCGCTTCAACTTCGTGAGAGGCGCCGGTAGTGCGCCACTATAGTCGTCGCCAATGGAAAGGCGGGAGCGTACTATATACCTCATTTTCCGCTGTGTACGCGCACACGTTCTCGATTCCAAAGCTTTCCGGTTATGTGCTCTAATAGCGTAGTGGTTAGCGCCCTGCTACGAATCTTTTTCTCTTAGGTTCGATTCCGGCGAGAGACAGAAATTTATAAATTTGGCACTCACTATACTTGATGTTTGATATTTGAAACTGATTAACGAACTATTCTGGAAACATTTTTTTCAGCGTCGGCCAATGCTTCGGATGCTTGAGAAAATTTAAAAAAAAGTCACCAACAACCTCACGGCGCCCTAGAATACTATAGTCGCCTCAAAACTTGAAAAGTGCAGCTTATTAAGTCTACTACGTTTCCTGTTTGCTTTGTATACCAGTCCTTTAATAAAATGTGTAAAATGGCTCGTTACTTGAATTCTGCGAACTAGTTTGTGAACTCGAAGAACATATCTTTTTCGAGCTTTTCTCACCGCTTCGTTATTTTTTCTGAAGCGGCCTCTTTCCCTTTTTAGAGCCAAATCGGATTGCTCATCAAATGGCATCTACTCCGCAAAAGCTTTTCAAAGCGGACGGGGAGGAAATATAGAGCGAACTTCTTGGATTGAAAGGACAGTGTGTGCGTGAAAAAGAGAGATAGAGATAGAGAGAGAGAGAGAGAGAGAGAGAGAGAGAGAGAGAGAGAGAGAGAGAGAGAGAGAGAGAGAGAGAGAGAGAGAGAGAGAGAGAGAAGACGGGGAATGAGGGCTGGAAGGAGACATAACTTACTCGTCCTTTCGAAAACTTACTAATTAGTAATTAGACTAGCCAGAGTTTTTGCTGATGCATTAGTATACATCACTCAGTCCCCATCCATAAACTCAACTACACATTTTTGCTCGGTAACGAATTTTGTATTTCTAGGACCCGGCAGTTTGTTTTTTCTTTAGAAAAACTTTCCCAAGAGAGAGGACCGGATACAAACAACCCGAAACCTGCACGAAAACAAACTCCCAACATTTTGTCTTAGATTGATTTGTATTTAACCGAAGCCCAAATATTATGTTATCATATATACCATATAAGCTTTCAGTTGCATCTCATTCCCCTTTTATAAAGTGGACAGTACGCAGGTACGCACGAAGGTTGGAAATAACACAAAGAACAGAAACTAAAACTCACGTAGTGCGAGAATTATTTTGCTCTTCTAAACTCTTCTCCAGTCTTCTTGAATATCCCTGCTAAAGAAGACGAGTGGGAGAAGTTCAGAAATACATATCAACATTTTCTATTCACGTAGTTCAGCTGCAAACTTCCGCTACCTTTAATAAACACCGTTTTGCTACTCCAGAAACATGTGATGGTGAAAATGATTGAAATGCCAGTAACATTATCTTTATTCATTGATCCACAACTATAGTGAGTGCCAAATTCATTAATTTCTGTCTCTCGCCGGAATCGAACAGAAGAGCAAATGATAAGTAACTGGGCGCTAACCACTGCGCTATTAGAAAATGTCACCGGCAAGCTTTCGAATGGAAAGCTTGTGTGCGTACACAGCGGAAAGTGAGATATACAGTACCCTTCCGCCTTGTCGTTGGCGACGACTATATCTGGCTGTGGAACCCTATGTGCAATGGACGTACTTTTGTCGGAGTGTCAATGAACTTGCAATAGAAACTCAATTACTCTGTGTCGGCGCAGCAACAGATCCTAGCGAGACAAGTTAATTTATTCGCGCCTTCCGCAGCCGCTCTGTCAAAATACACACCCCCCAATTCATTTCACTTCATGCGACTGCCTCGAGAATGCTTTTTCACTTGGAACAAGAGAACGATTCAAAATATAGGTTGTAAAAGTAGTTACATTGAATGTGACCTACATTTTTTTTAGTCTATGCGGCGGCTGCTTCGGGGATATTTTTCAACTTGAATGAGAATACATGTTTGGAATGAACTCTTAAAGTGTTCACGTTTAATATCAGCGTCTACAAGTTGTGTGACACGACACAACATAATTCTATTTCGAGACGAGTTGTGTAGTTGTGATGTGTACCGTTTTACTTCTTACTAGTTGTCCATTTGTTTTTTATTTAATAAGATTTGAGCCTGATATTTCATTTCACGATGATAATTGTCGTTTCCCAGTCTGTAAGTGATGTTTTTAATCTGTGTGTGATGGATTCTTGTTTTATTCTCATCCAGCGATGGACAAATTGATGTTTCTTGACAAAAAAAGTGCCTAACTGTGAACACTGATTATGCAATCAGGGAGGACTTCAGCACTATTTTCGTATGAAGCTAATAATAATAATAATAATAAGATTTATCAGTATTTAGTTGGACAATCATATTTAGGTACGAAAACTGAACCGGTTGGACTGATATGTCAGAAAAGGAGAAAATCTTGGGAACATATGATATTGCATGATAAGCTCGGTTCGTATTTCATTATTCGTATGATCTATCAGATAACTTCCGCGACTCGTCTTGCCTTTTGATTTCAATTTCGCTGACTGTCAGTTAATCAGTTTTCATACCACATCTTCGAATTTATTGCGATTATTGCATTCTTTTGGTAGAAAACCAACATAATTATACCGGATAGAATTGATCTTTGTCCATCATTAATTGTTGGAAACGTCTGCACAATTCAGTATAGTCGTCATCTTTCCTAATGAGACTCGTCCTATTCGAAAATCCAGGAACTTATAGATAACATTCACCTAATGAAATCGAACTGAAGTTTGGTGTCCGTAGAAGTGAAAGTCTTAATGAGAACGGAAGAGAAGACTACAACCGAAGGTTATGTGCTGAGACACCCAGCTCGAAAACGTTTTCGATTGAAATTCCCATATTGGCCTACCGTACCAAATTATGAAAGTAGCAACAAAAATAGTCAACTCGTAATGTTCATCTGAATTAATCAACAATGTTAATTCAAAATCGGAAATGTTGACTTATCGAGGGTATTCCAGCTTATTTGACATCTGAGATTTGTTTAAACAACTCACATGTAGTTAATTACAACGTCCCACCTTTTCTGTAGAAAACCGTTGGGTTTCATATTTCTGGAGGTTACGTTGTAGAATATTCACAACTGCTTGTTGGTTTCCATTATGCGCACTCGATATCATATTGCCTATTCTCTCACGATTCTTTATTCGGGAGGCCGCCCGTTTTGGCCCAAGTATCCCAACTAAAACAAAGTTGGCTAGCCGAATAATTTCGAAACGATTTTGAGTACACCTTTTGTTGAACACATTAATTCAACTTAAACATCCAATAAAGCCCTAGTGACACACATATTTTTGTTCAGATGAATAACCTAACGAAATATTTGTCGTTTACACTAAGTGATGCGTGGTTAATAGTCAGTCAATGCTTAATTCATGGTTCGAGAGAAATAATAACAACTTTGTCGACCCGCAATTATGATTGGTTCCGTCAGGTCTCCGCCCTGTTTTCTCGGTAATCAAGCCCATAGAAAGTTAGTTCTATTTTTTAAATTGTGTGAGTCTTGAGTTTTGAAGGCAACATAGATTTTATCGAATGTTTATTTTCTCATTCGAGAATGATTTTTTCGAAACGTGTTTAACAAACTCAATTCATGGCGACTGATTTGTTCCACCTGCGTTGTTTTTTCCACTTACCCAGAATGTAACTGTTGAATATGAAATTTCATGAGCGTCACTTTTGAAATCCGTTTGTATCCGAGTTTGAAATTACAACAGCTCAAATTACATGTATTTATTGTTTCGAGCTATATGAAGATCGTTAATGCTTTCAAATTTCGTTCAAATTGTTTATTTCCTTTGTTCGTTTATAAGTGGTGAATTGTTTGAAACTTTGGTGGTGGTTTACTACGATTATTTGTTCTATTTGGGCCGGTCTGCCTGATGCTTAATCTGTCTTCTCTGAATAGTCAATTAGGCAGTTGTTTACACGTTCGTTTCATGTCGGAATTATGTGAAATACGAGATTCAACTAGTTGTCGCGGAACAAATCACAAGTGTACAACAAGTAATTGGAACGTCAACCTTTGAAAAATTGTCAATTGTACGTAATCTCAATGCACGTAATTAATTATGAGTTTCATGTGTGTGCGAATAGAGTTAGATGAGAACTTTTGGAGATGAGCGAACGACTTGGAGAGATACTATGTCACGGCGATTGTACTGGTTCTGATTCCGTAATAAATTATTGTTTTGAATAAAATCATATGTTCACGCGACTTAGTAATGTATTCCGAGTATAGTTCTAACCAAAAATGATTCGGGATAATGTATATATTTTTATTGGAGCGATTAGGCAATTTTTCTCTGACGTAATGTGGTCAATGATATATAATTTTCGACATTCTGACAATCAAATCAGAAGTACCCTTCGGGGAAACATCTTAAATGTTCGTTTAGTGGGTGGCTGGGCTGCATATGAACAACTCCAATTAACTTGTGATGTAGTCAAAGTCCAGCTTTAAACTTATGTTTTTGAGTATGATTTATTTATCATGTGTATTCACGCCTTACATGTATCGTTCATTCAGTGCTAATGTGTTCTTTTTTGATTCTCTTACGGATTTAAACGTGTTTTCATCGTTCTGCATTCATTGCATCTATGTTTTTTTTCACCACCCCATACCGAACTCGACTAAATGACGTAACGGTACGGGACTTTTCATGGAACGATCAGCCCTAACCACCATGACCATCAATTATGTCACTAAAATCTAAGGTCGCGGTGTCTAAGGAAAATCAATGTTATCGATTTATTGATTTTTTAAGGCCTTAAGTTGGAGAGTGAATTTTTGGAGTTACTGCACCTGAAAGCCTGTCTACTGAAGACGAAAGTTTCCATGGAAGGCTTTTTGCCGGAAACGTTTCCGGAAACAGTTACATGAATTAGAAAAAAGTACAATTTTCTGCTACTTTCATTCCTCATACCGCGTATGTTGTAGATATGATCGTAAAATTTCTGGCTGGTTGAACTCTTCAGAAGTCGCTACTATTGGCTCAATATCGTGGAAAATTTCGCAACTTCCTCCGGATTTGAGAAATTTCCGGAATATTTTGGGATTTCCGAACTGTTTTAAAATGGTCCTCATCTTTTCATGTTGTGGCACAAGATGTGTCATGACGTACTGAGTCTACATTAGCAATATGAAAGATCAAAGATCAAGTATCGATTTTTGGTGATCTCCGTTATGAAACGTAGTACCTCATAAATGAGGATACAAAAGAAGGTTCCCATGAACTATTTGTCTTCTAATTCCTACAGTGTATAGAGTTGATTGTCAGGTACTCTACTTCATGAGTAATGAACATTATCGCATATAACGGGTGTTCTGTAAGCGTCCATAAAAATCAACAAAAAATTTCATTCATTTTGGTGGAACATATGTTCAAAATGTGATTGAATCTCTGAGATTTGTGTATACGATGCGTATAAAAATTTAAAACAATTTGTATGTAACAGATTTTTGAATTTCTCAAAAATAATTTTTTAAGACGTTTTTTAGAAAAAAGTGAAACAGCCAAACTCATGCAGTATGTTCCAAATTTTGTCCATAGACGGAGGTCAATAGTCCGGCAAATAAATTGGAAAATTAGACAAAACCATTCAGCCGTTCTCGAGTTATTCAAGTTTTAAAAGTCCAACCCGTACTATATACGGTGCAAATAGGCTCACTTTTAAGCTACCTCGGATTCAACACTTCCCACGCCTCTCCTAACCGTCTAAATGATGGGAACGACTTGAAATTTATAGGAACGGACCAGTATTGTATAAAGATTGTACTGCCAAAGCATTAAGGTCAAAGGTCAACTATTGATTTTTTCAGCGCATTGAATATGATTTTGGCCTAAAATCGTTATGGAAATGGATAAATTCACAAGCTGAAAGTCATTGTATTCCACTACTCATGAACAACGCGAAAAGTCAAACACGGGGTACATCTGAGAAAAATGAACCAAGCTACAGTAGTTTTAAGTTTCAAGATCAAACCATCAATTGATGACGTCCCATACCAAGCATTTCACTAGCAAGAAAGTCAAGTTCGTTCGAATAGTTTATTTCAAGCTTTAAGTCATTGCAAACCGTAGATCATACTCATACGTGAAGACTATATGAATTCTAAGTAAAGACGATTAATATTCAGAATGTCAGAAGACGTCAGAAATGAACTTCGTTAAAACTTTCTGAAACTCTCAGAACAAGTAGGAAAGAGTCCAAAAATGTTACGATTACATTGTTTCACGAAGTGACGATCACGTCATATAAGATTCTGAAGGCCAGAAGACGTCAAGTCGCCAAACTGCCAAACTACTAGAAGCTGTTTGAAACGTTCAAAAAAAGTACGAAACGTGACAACAACTGTAAGTAAAGTTGCAAAACATAGCTAACATGCACGCTAGACGGGCACGCGGCGTGAGCCGCGTGACCGGCTAGTCTTCAATTTATATGAGTAGGAAACTAATCAGAGCAGATGCATCTCTTCCACTAATCGTTGGTAGATTGAGTCTAGACAGAGAAGTAGCATATATTCGAAGAGATTGATGGCAGCTCTCAATATAATCTTTGATCTCACGTTTTTCATTAAATTTCGCAATATTTCATTATGAGTTTCGTGCGATAGAAGACGTGCTATTCGAGTTCCCGAGCACTTGAGGTTGAGTGAGAATCAATCATCGAGAATAGTTCTCTGCCACGCTTTCGATTTTCCGTATATAAGTTAAACAAATTCAAATAGGTTCTATAGTACGTTAATAACTATCTGAATGTTCGTAAAGAAATCGTAGTGAGTTATGCTCATAGTCTCAAATTTAACTCAAAGTAAGCGGACGACTAGTGTGGTGTGTACAAATCTATAATGTAATCAAAAGCGAGTGCGATAGTTCTTTTAATATCTTCCAACCTAAATGGTTTTTCTTTTCAAAACTTCAACATGTTGTGCATCATGAGAGTCGTCAGTTGTCAAGCACAAACGTTCGTTGCTCTGAATTCATGTGTCATCCTAATTTTTTTGTAATCTCGAATAAATCTCCCACAATTTTGTGTAGTTCAAATCATTGTGACACATTTCTGTTAGTTAATATTATTGTGACACGATTTTTGTAGTTCAAGTCTTTGTGACGTCGTTCTACTGAAAATTTGAAACGTCAGAACATTCAAATTCGCTTTTTTTTAAATTCAAATATTAGGTATCTGACTTCAAATCAAAATTTTCTACCAAAGCTGATAAATACTTCCTATTTCAAAAGCTTGTCCCAAAACAGCGCAAAATTGGCTGATTGGTTCTAATTTTCGAAAAAACTAATACAACCAAGACAATGATCACATTCCAGTATCCGTAGAGAGGGGGGGGTCCGTAGAAGAGAAACTAGGCATGGGTGAGCTTTATTACCAGCTCATGCGGTCCGCCATGAAGATGCCGCGCCAAGTGTGATCGAACCATGGTGTTTTGAGTGCTGGCGCGCAAACAACCAGTCGACTCGGCCCCTAAGTCATTCTGTACTCTTCGATCTAGTCTGCTGCCAAAGTGGAATGAATGTATGACAAACTAGTACATTACCTTCTGCAGAAAAACCATAATTTTCACGTACTGATGATCTGGAAATGTGTCGCTGGTAAATTGCTAGTTTCGCGCTTTTTCATGACCAGTCAAGACTTGATGTATTTGTGTCGTGTTCAGCAACAATCTCATAGATTGATTGTTTGTTTTCATGCCGTTACACATTGTTTTCAGTGGCCTAATGGGTTCTCCCGATCTGAATGCAGTCAATCCAGTCTCAATTCCCTCTTCCCTCAAAAACAAACGGTTCAGTGTCCCTCGAAAACTCTCCGAGCGGCGGGTCACTATACGACCGTATGAAAGTTTCAGGTACTGAAGTTGTTTAACGGTCACAGTTTCTGAAAAAAAACACGAATATTTTATGCAGGGGTGCGGGAAATATCGAAAACTTAAAAGCGAAACACGATAATATCGAGTTGGTAGGATGAAAAGCAAATTGAGCTAGCTGCTGTTCTCAAGATAAAGGAAAAAAATGTGTTTACTTGAGAAGCAAAATGAGCGGAACGAAGATAAACCGCAACATCATCAAAAATCACGCGGCGGTATTATCGATCAGCTTAAAGGGATCATACATCTATAATGTGCAATGTAGGTAATTTTTGGAAAACGAAAAAAAGTCATTTATTCTGTTTGACATGAAAGTTCATGCCTCACGTAGAGAGAGTTCAGAAAACCACAGTAATACAGAGAAAAACAGAAATCAACAGGATTTGGGTTACTATAATGCAGCAACCCTTAATCTATCGCTGCTTCGTAGTTTGCATGATATTTATAATTCTTTCTTCACAAATTTTATATTGGTAACTTTGGCCATGTTTTGAATATGGTTTTGTAATTTTATGGACCCGAAAATTTCGTACGTAGGTCAACTCGGCGGTGTATGTACGTGCGCGTGGTCGCGCCGCATTTTCGAGAACACGGAGCAAGACAGGAAGTTGACACCTACATGAATGATTTTGATCAATATCGATTAATCAGCTCAAACCTCCAAATTAAAGAGACACGGTCTTTTTAACAGTTACTTCATTCCTCAATTTATTCTGGCCACCAGCTCGAACAAAACTTTATATGAAACATGTTATCTCATTTGAGTTTATCGAACATATTTTCTCACCACTATGTTAGAACAACTAATATACAATCTCAGCATCAACCTAGTTCCTAGTTGTATGTTGCCGTTGTTTTAACCAATTTGTTCCAGAGAGCGGAAAGACAGTCATAAAAATGGCATAGTTTTTGGGTATGCCGCGCTTGCCGAAGGAAAATCACCCAACCTTGCTTCTCAAGAATCAGAAGACTGTAAGTTGGGCTCTAAAACTATTTCAGCTCCGTTCAAGCGTCAGAAATAACGTTATGTTTTTCACTTCTATTTTGTCAGTGCAGCGTACATTACTTCAAGCACGATTCTATTCCAAATGATCAATTTCATCAAAGAAATCTGGGGCTTAACATAATCGGTGTTTTCTGTGTATATAAATTCATTCAAATGCGCTCTTCAGAACTCTCATGTATCATATACAGCTTTAAATTCATGTAAAGTTCAAATATTTCGTTTTCAGTAAACTACAGACCTTCGTCTCCAGATCCGTCAGTTTTTTCCATTTACGGGGATGATCCTGGTCCATCTACGGTTCGTTTTTCATGTAATCTCAACTGATTCGTTGATATAATTTGCAGGCGCTCTGCTAACAATTGAAATTAATGATCAACTGTCACCAGTTATTTAGATTTGATTAGGTTAATCATTTAGTGCAGCGCTCAAGTTGCTAAGGAACTGATAATGATATAACATTAAGAAACCCGTTGAGATTACCATTACTGGAACTGAGAAGAACGAGGATATAACCGCTATGACGTAACGAGTTGACGGTATTCAGAACTCCAATGCGTAAAATACCTTCGAGAGCTCAGGGAACCTACATGGTCACAGATAAATAAATTCAAAGCATTAATAAAACTGCATGATACAAGTTCAAGCTGACTAATAGGAATAGACTTATTAAGGTTCGGGCTATTGAAATACTGATGAAGACGAGAACACAACTTGAGGCAAACAATCAAAAGTGAAGCTCGGACCTTCTACCCTGCTCATAGATATTCTCATTAATTGATAGGCTACAACAAAAATAGTTTTTAACTGATTATAGATTTTTTGAATTCTCACTGGAAAGAGTATGTAAATCAAGGTTGTTGATATGTAAGTAATGCTAGACTACTGACGCGCCAAACTCATTCTATAAGTTTGAATAGTGTAAATAAGAACTAAAGCTCTAATTCAATTTAGTTAAAGTGGAAAATGATTGTCGAAAATGCAATGAAAGTGGTAGGTTTTGCCTGCAACCTGAAAAAAAAAATATATTTCAGAGTTGTGAGCAGCCAGTTGGAGCGCAGGCTGATGTATACATTTCTTCTTTGAGCGACAAATACAAAAGTCAGTTGATGCGATACCTCGAGGACACCCCGCCCGTCGAAAATCAATATTTCATGTGGATAAAGGCACATAAATCAGAAAAGGTTCGTATGGTAGAAAATGAACAGCAACTATAGATTTTTTTCAAACCGTTGTGGACAGCATACGGTCAATCTGGTAGGGAGCGGGATTTGGCGAGCGTTCAGATGGTCTGCGTGTCTTTGATCTGCACACTCTCTTCTCTGCTGGTAAGCGATCAAAGACCGCTCGCCCCCCGCATCGCTCAATCAATCGAGCCCCTTGCTGTCTTTAAGGGGAAAAATGACGACTGAAAAACAGGCTCTCTATGTGGTGGTAATATCAAAAATAATCTATAAAACTAATTCAGAGGTGTCACCACTGAGCAACATGCGCTACTGCTTCTGTTGTGCTCGGGAACATTTTTTATCGAGTTTTCACTAGAAAAACAAGCCCCAGCCGTGGTTGTTTATACTACTAGCAAAACGCATTTGAAACACATTTAATACGTGGAAAACACAATGTTTCACGTAACTATATTCTGAAAAACACTCAGTTCGGATTCACATATATTATTAACGGAAGCCGAAGAGAACAAAACGTGCTCTAACTCTAACGTAGCACGTAACGCTGCAATTTCAGTTTAACAAAACACTTCTCTCCGAATGCCCTGACGAATTTTGTTCAGATTGAACGTACAAATAGTATTGAAATTAAGTGTTCATGCTTAAAATGTTCACGCTCAAAAATCAAAATGTGCTAGAACATCGCCTGATAGCTTAATACAACGATGCGCCTCTCATGCTGCACCATTTCGCAACGTTCGTATCAGATAAACAAAATAATTTCAGATAACCGTGATTTCGATAAAAACACTGGAAAACCATCTGAAGAGTGAGAAACGGGTTCGCCGAGTGAAATGGCGTCATCTATCCTCGGAACGGATATCCGTCTACCGCTACAGTATACCCGCCTTGACGTACAAGAAGAGCAAGGCGTGTCGGGACTGCGTCGTGAGACACAAGAAGTTGTGCTTGCTGGCCATCTGGCTGACCTTCGTCATGTTTCTATGTGCCGTCGTTGTACTGGGGTCCCTACAACCCGAGGAGAAAACGCATCCTTACATTCATTTGCACCAAGTGCCGGAAAACACCACCGAAACTGCTTTATTAAACTAGTTGCTTTGGTAGGGTCTTGACACCGTAAAAAAAAGTCCTGAAAATTGTGAGCACCACCTCAACGAGGAAATGATCAAACTCTAGCCATATAGTACCAACGTTCAATGTTTATGTCTAAACACAGCATATCTGACAAAAAACTCGGTGAAATAGTGACTAAATAGCTAAGCTCAAAGTAGACGTTTTCACGACACTTTGCTACGGTGCCTGATCTAGAGCTAGAGGAGAGGTGCCAACGTCAATCCTTCATCACATTGTGTCTTATTGCCAGTTGTATACCTGTTGGTTTATTCCCATTCCTGTTTTTATACAAGTGTTATTGTTCTCTTGTTTCTGGTATTCTCTTCATTCCAATACTCTGAATAACATTGTTTATTTGTACACAGTAGCCATTTTGATTTGTTTTCATTCAATGTATATGTTCATTTTTTTCTGAATGTATGTCAACCTTGAACGAGACTGTAAACCAACTCAAATTGTGTTACACAACCTACGAGAGATAACCTTAAACTCATTGGTTTTCGATCTTCTTCTCAGTACGAAACCCTCAAAGGAGGACTTCTTTGAATGAGCTTCATTTTCTACAGGTCAATGTTTGTTTGTTATCCTGTAAACTCAAATATGTTTGATATAACCTGGGAAAACCAGCTGGTTTGTGTTGAGTATTACATCAATATGAATTTGAACCAGAAAATCATTCCTCTATTAGTAGAACTAAATAATAATCACAAACTTCATATATTATCGAACGTATGGCGCACTCTCTGTCTGTTGAAAGGTGCAGACAGTTCATTCTATGCTCCAACTACATTAGGAAAAGTTCAATAGAACGGATCAAGTGAAACAAACGTTTTCATTCTAAAGTAGCCAATTACCTCAGAATCAAACAATGTACATACTTGCATTAGGCATTTGGCGTGACTTTTTTATCGGAATCCAACGGAGCAAACAACGAACTACAAACATAGCAACAGGGCATAGACCAAGAAGGTCAGACTTGAAAGAGGTTATAATCTGAGAACTGAACTGAAATAGCTATTCAAGGCTGGTGCTCGATCTTCTTTCATGACACAAATGCTGTTACTGCAGGGCGCCTTACTGCAGTGGAAAGGCGTCTGATATTCGCTTGAAGCTGGCGGGAGTCTGTTTGATCCGGTTTCAGCAAGGAACGTGGACTCATGAGACGTTCACGGATTTCGCGATTCAACAACATGTAAATAACACTAAAATATCATTAAATTATCTATTCATTCGATGTAGTTTCCTGGCCAGCAACTCAATTTATCGTGGAAAAGACTACTTCGTGATTCTGCTATTTTTTCTTCAGGTTTGTATACATCACATTATCATGGTTTTGTGTTCAGTCAGTGAGTCAATTGTCAAAAAAGTTAATAAGAACTTTTTCTTGAACCCACAGGCTGAATGTATTTTATCCACCATTTGTGTGTACCAAACTGAATAGTTACACTCACCCCGGTGCCGCATGATCTACTCACCAAACTAATGTGGTGGTCAAAAAGATCTCAATCTTAGTTGTGGCCAAATGAGAGATCAAAGGAAAACAGAAAAAAACGAAACAGAAGCTGACCGAAATGGAACAAGTCTGCAAATGAGTATTACAAAACTTTTTGAAAATGGCACTGGTTGCTGAAAAATGAAAACATTTCTCATATTCTACTACGGTAACTGCCGCTTCTGTCAGTTCTGCTGAACGTTTGGAAACGTGATAATGAACGTTAGGAAGAATGATTGCAGAAGTATTTGAGAAAAAAATTATTTACGCTGGGACCAGGGCAAGTATTCATACACATTATGTGTGCCATACTTATATTGATCATGGATTTTTGAGAGACCAAACCAACATTTTGATCTACCTGGACGAAAAAGCGTATGTCATGTCCTCGTTTCATCTCGCTTTCATCTGCTAATGTCACGATCTTGAGAACCGTAGTGTTCTGAAGATCACATAGTTTGAACACAGATACTAAACCCTGGACGAATCTGATTCCTTATGACTTTAGAAAGATTTACCGGTTAGACAATCAAATCGTTTAATGAATAGTGTATTATAGTCAATAAGGTAGCATCAACTTTTAAAGCAATTGCGTCAGTCATATACTATGTATGACACAAAATATTGATTTGTAGCCTAGCCGATTGAAAACTTATATCATAACAGATAAAACGGTATGAATTGAGCGGGCGCGGTTAAATACAGAACTATACTTTGCGTTTATCTGTCCTCCCTCTGCAACATTTTCAAACGTTTCTGATCCGTGCGCTTTTTCTTGAGAGAGAAAAACTTCGCTCTAACGAGAATAGCTTTCAGGTTTGATTGAGTTTCAGTAGAATGAATGTAACTATTTCGAAAGCTATAGCAACAGTCATCAGTACCACACAATATATGAGATCGATGTGGGTGGCTATGGCGGACCCGCAGGAGGTGTGGGCGAACTCGCAATAGAACTCCACTGGGTCGTATCGGAAGTAGCAGTTTTCTGGAAACCAGAAAAATACATAGTACTAGTGGACTGTGGGAGTTTGCTCTTTTCAAAGCATGTATATTGTGTATCTCGCCCTTTTTCGCTATGTTTGGAGTCTGATCTCGTTGTTTCCTTTTTTAAATTTTCAAGTTGTGGCGTAGTTCGAGTGCAAACTACAACTCAACTATGGTCTTGCCCATTACATGAGAAAGGCGAAAATCATTCCACATTGAGTGTTCTCATTTCATTATCGAGCTAAGTGAAGAATGAATATTTATTTAAAGAAACTTCATCACGCAGTTCAAGTGCTCATTTTGTTACCTCTTCCATGAGCCTAGACTCGACAAAAAGTTACATACTTGGATTAGAAAAACAATATAACGCATTGCGCATTCATCATATTACGAAATGGTTGAACTAAAACTGACCGTGAAAGTACACCGAAGAGTAAGCCCGACTGCTGAATATTATAAGTACCACCGCAACCCGGGTCGCCCGCACTCCGAACCATCTACGGTAAAACAGAGGAAACGAGACAGCGAAAAAAACGATTAATAGAAATACAGAGAACGCAATGATGTGACACTGTTTGGAAAAAAATCGCCACTTGTCCAATATATCTGTTCAGGAACTCCAAATGTTCGGGAAGTGTGCTGAATAACTAATCTGAGTTTCCTTCATTGATTTAGTTTTTGTTACGTCTTTTCATTTTGACTGTTCCATGCTGAAACGAACTTTCCACTCGAATGGTGCGGATGAGAGCCTCATTGTAGGTTACGATTACATATACATTACTTTGAAGTAATGGTGAAACCGTTGCTACCGACAGGGCGTGAATACTCACATGATTGTTAGTGGACTCCCTCAGAACAGAAAAGTTAACAAGACTCCGGCATTTGAAATTGTTTCGCAAACACTCAGAACACCGAACGAAGTACGGAATACGCGGAGGCGCATCATGAGAAGTGCGCAACCGAGGTTGCACAGTATGCCGATCAGAGACACCTACAAACAAATCAAGGGTAGGGGGTATATCTAGTATCGAGTTCCGATCACTTCTCTGCTTATCGGAAAACTTATAGTGATTGGCGTATGAATTGAACTACAAGCTGTTCAGCTGTTCACCCTCAAACAGTATGGTTCAAGCACGTGTATCCTGACAGAATCGTGTCGTCTACAACTAGATTAGAAACATTTGTCATCTACGCTGAAAACTCCACACAACCTGAGATTACCTTGTCTGGGTTGGGCGCAGAGCACTATGAGGTTGACAAGGCTGAAGTTGTATTTCGAGATTATAATGGATGTTGGTAGCGTTTTAGAGTGGAAACTACCATGTCTCCAGAGAACATCTGCTGCATAATTATTTCATGTTAGGACAGAATCTATGAAACTTTTTCAGAGACAGGTGGTAATAAGAAAAACACTTTTCGTTCTTGTGCTTATGACTGATGTACTGATGAACATGCTCAGAAATCACGGAATCACATCCATGAAATGGAAGAAAAAGAAAGAGCACCGTTTGATTTATAGTGCAACAATCTGCTCGACGTCAGTGGGCTGTGAACAGGATATCATTTACTTCATCTGCAACATAACTTACTATAATTAGATAATAGATGTCTTTGCGCTTTGCCATATTAGGAATTAACTCGCACTGCTCGTTGAACATTGAAAGGGTTGATTAACCGTCAAATGCGATGGTGCTGACTGAAGGTTGAACCTAGCAATAGTTCTACGTGTTCACGGCAGTTGCTCTGGGTAGTTTCTTTTGACTATCGATAGAACTCAGTCGTGCCGGCCGGTCTGGGCGCTGATCTGGCAGTTGGCCAGTTTGTTCATAACCAGTTATTCCAGGTGGATAAATTGTGTGTTGAAAAGTTTAACTCTTCACATTTGAATTGTTTCCGCAACTTTTCGTTCTGCACTTAAATCGTCAAATAAATCTGTACGAAGTATTATATCGCTGTTTGAAGACTCAGAAGATGTACAACTGGCCAGCAGGCTGTCAGCGCCGGGCTACCTATATCACAGCCGGATTCAATACCCAGCTTGGGCAACAATCTGGAATAGGCCTGTGGGTGTCGGGAAATTTCGAAAACAATTGCGTTCGCTCTCTAAAAGTTACAGTAGTTAGTTTCTATCGATGGCTGGAACGTACCATATATCATTGGCTGGTGTATAAAACAAGCTAATACGGTGTATTTTACTTTATCCTTCCGTGTTTTCCATTTTGTTCCATTGTCTTTGGGTGAGAATTCTAAATTCTGGCATGTATTGAGATCAAAATCCAGCTATATCTACTTAACGATTCAAACAGAACGGGTATACCGTGTGAAATGCAAATGACATTCCGGTTTCTAAACTTTTTCATTCTATAATGCTGATGTGGGTGACGCGTTCAAGGTATACTATAGGTCAAAGTCGTTACTCAAAAATTCGAAGTTTTCGCAAAAATCGAGTGAGAGCTTTCAGACACCTGAGTTTAGAGTTTTCAATCTCAACATCTCGAGTTTTTCTAGATGGTCGAGTTTTCGAGTTTGGACAGAAAATAAAGTTTTTGGGTTTCAAATAACACTCCGTGGGGAGCCTCATACTATTTTATATTGACAAAGTACTCGCTTTATTTTTATCCTCGATTACACTCTTTTTCCGATTTTTCGGTAATGTATAATCAGGCCGATTACTTTGTTTGAATCATTTGCGTTCATTTTCTGCGATCAACCAGTTATAGTCGTCGCCAACGGAAAGGCGGGAGGGTACTGGTATATCTCACTTTTCGCTGTGTACGCACACATGTCTCCGATTCCAAAGGTTGTCAGTTATGTGCATTGATAGCGCGGTGGTTAGCGCCCTGCTACGAATATTTTGCTCACAGGTTAGATTCCGGCGAGCGACAAGCGTTTATATATTTGGCACCCACGGAACAAGAGCGAAAACGTGCAGTTCAATGAGGCAGCAGACAAACTGAGACGATAGTCTGCCTCTTTCCGATCAACCTTTCCGGAGATCAAAAGTGACTTGCTGATTATGGATTGGTCAATGGGCACATAAACAGTTGCGCAGACTGTCAATACGGCAAGTACAAATGCAAGAAAAGATCGATACCGCAGACAAGATTATTAGTCTACAATTTTCTAGTTCTGCAACAACTTGTCATAAACTGAGGCAGCATTATGAGAAACACATTAAATAACAATTTATTGAAAAGTGGGGGTTTAACAACTAAGTGATTTGTGCGAGCTACTCAAGAACGGCAGAACTTCTGAACTCTGAAAAAAACAGAAGAACGACCTAAACAACATCACAGAAGAGTACAGTAGTTCACATGAGGAATCGGGCCATATAGAAAATATTCAGTAGATTTAATTTAATACTATTTTAAGATTTTTTTACCGTTTTGTGAGGATGGATTGAAAGGTATATGTTTATCACAATCGAAATATTCATTGGGTTTTACTAGTACAACAAAATTGACTTGCAATAAATTTAAATAAAGAGGTTGTTTTTAGAAGTCTACAACTTTACGGGCTGTAATCCTATTATAATTATTGGCTACAGAGTCCAAGTTACATATTACTGGGAATTATACACAACACTATATTTGTTTCTATTTCAGAAAGAAGCTAACCGTACTATTGTGACAGACACTGTAACATAATTTTTCCATCAGTGAAGTTCATTTCATAGCCGAACAATTCGTGTTGAAGTGCTTCTCTCTCGTTTAAAACCTCTGTTTGCTTGGACAGAGAGTAGATGAGCGGGAAACCAGAGTACGGTGGGAACTATATACGGCACAAGTGCTAATACATCGCCGAGGGTTACATCTGCACTGATGGCTGGGACGGTCTGAAATCAAAGGTGGATCTAAAAAGGTGGGATTCGAGTGGTCAAGTGGTTAGGTTAGCGTTTGCCTGTCGCCACACAGACCTAGGTTCGTTCCCCTCTATCTGGCGGACCACATGAGCTTGTACGTTCAAACTATCAAATACGTGTCATACGTTCGATTCAGAGACACTACAGAGAGAATACGAATGACCGTTTCTTCCTTCTCAGAAGGTATGACTGAGCAACACATGATAACTCACTTGTCTTGGATAGTAGGCACACAAGTTGCAGAGGAACGGAATCAATGACAAACTGACCTGAAAATGTTTCGAGAACATCACACCAATAACTCCGTGTACCCCTTCGTTACACGCAGGGTACAATTTTAACATGGCCAGAAAAAAACATTTTCAAACAAAAAAAACACTCGTTTTCTCCGCAAATGATTTTACTTCTTGGTAGTATCTAAACTGAAACAGTTTTTTTTGTTGCAAACACATGTTACAAAATTGGGAGGTACTACAAGTGAGACGAGCTACAAGTAATCTCACCAGCTGAAGGAACACAGCTCTGACATTCTTGAACTGGTGTGATCTCCAAAATTGGAAGAGACAGAACAGTTGAATGGTAAACGGACATACACTTTCGACAAGTATCTGAAAATAAATGCAAAATACACACATTTCTCTTTTCTCCGTTTGCTTGGGCTTGTTTCTAATTTTTGAAACAGTTCGGTGTTTACAAATGGCTAAGATTGTTCAAACAAGCCCATTACTTTCTGCACGAAAATTTTGATTTTTCGTTTTGACAAATAACAATATGAACACGTTCAAATCTCAAGTGCTACTAGAATTTTGTTGTAGATGCTATGGCAGCAAACATCTCTCACTATGGGGAGCTTTTTCATTCTCACTAGCATCTTATAGTCGGTGCCATCGGAAAGGCGGGAAGGTACTGTATATTTCTATTTCCGTTGTGTACGACACATTGTTTGCATTCCAACGATTCCTGGTTTGACTCCCGTAGCGCAATGATCAGCGTCTGGCTACGAAGCATTTGCGCGCCCACGCAGGTTCGATTCTGGCGAGAGACACAATATTATAAATTTGGGACTCACTATACTTTAGATTGAAAATAAATAAGGAACATCTAACAAACAAGATGCCCTCCCCCTCTGTAGCTTTCTCAGTGTGAACAGAAGAATTTTGGTTGTTAAAATAATGTCAGACGAAGTTGAATGAGTGTATATCGATCAATTTTGTGTTCGCTGTAACATATAAGACGCTCCAATCTAAATGGTTTCGGAAATCAGGAAATCCTAGTGATTTCATGAAATTTTTAGGATGAGACTTTTAACCATCGAAGAATTATCACTTTTTAAAATTATTTCTGTGTGAACATCGGGTAGTCCCCATTTATTTGAAGTTTTAACTAAAAATCAAACGATCGAATCGCTGTGTCCCGATTCAGGAAATTGAAAAAAAGTGTGTCACAAAAAATTGCAGTTTTCACAGATCTCTCAAAAAATTGTGTCACAATTTTTCACACTTCAATTTTTTGGGCACAATTTTTTACACTTCAATTTTTGGGCACAATTTTTCACACTACAATTTTTTGGGCACATTTTTTCACTTTTCCAAATATTGTACATGTTCAAGCGAGAGAGGTTATTACTGAACCACTCGCGCGATACCAATGTTTCCTTCCATACCCCCCTGACTGCGCCGTATCTAGTATTGGCGATTAGAGCAATGAGACGCAGAGAAACGAGCGCGCATCGAGAGCATCGCCCTATTAGAGAAAGAGACGCAGAGAAAGAACAGCCGAGACAGATCCGCAGGATTTATGGTAAGCTGCGCACTTGATATATCCTCACTCATTGAGAAAAATGAATCATCGGGATTATTCGAACTTCCCAGAAAGTTGAAATGCATATCACCAAGATGCTGAAACAACTGACATTAAAGATGGTCTGACAGGAACCAAATCTCGTGCCGTGCGCTCCACGGTTAATTCATTCGCTCCAACGCGAATATGCGCCCCAAAAACGAAGTTTTCGAATCTCCGCTAATGAATTGTGATTGAATGTTCTACAAAATATCGATAGATTAGTTTTTGTATCGCATTTGCATTGGAGCGACGGAATTAACCGTGGAGCGCAAGGCACGAGATTCGGTTCCTGTCAGACCACCTTTAATATTGTGATTCAAAGGGACCTTTCCTCTATAGTCTGATTTGCATGAGAAATCTTTAAAAATGTTATGTAACCGTAGTATCTTGATTTTCATGTGAATGTGAAATTCTTATTTTTTTTCGTGCATTTATGAGTAAACTTGAGCAAGATAAAAACAACAATAAAATTTGTATTGTCTTTACTGGTTTTTCATTGTCTTTTCAGTCGAAATGATCACTGAAACGTCGAAACTAAAAAGGAACGTCCCTTCAAGTGCATATATACTAGTACCCGATTGCTCAATCACGTGATACGTACTACCACACAAGAAATAGTATCCGAAAAAGATCACACTCTATGCTTGATGCGGTTAGTGCCCGGTTAGTTCATTCACTACCATCAAAACATTTGAAAAACTGTAGATCGAGCGTTATTTCGGTCGAAAAAAACTGTTAATCAGACAGCGGAAACGAAGCTTGTTATTTTTTGTGTGGGAATATTACATTTTGTCAGGGGTTATATACTCCGTTTCACCAATCGGTGACTTTCTACAGTAATCTTTCGAATATAGAAGGAAATTTATCTAATCAACAAACAGACTAGCTTCACTGTTTTCTGTGCTTGTGTTAAACAGTGTATAAAACAAAATAACACAGTTTAAAATATTTATAATACCTATAAGATATGAATAATGTACTTGAAAGATTTACAATCTTACTGTAGAGGGCTATTGTTGCGTGAAACAGACTATAATCACACTTCATGTAAACGCGTCACATTTCATTCAACTTCACGAACTGTGTTTGGTAACTGGAAGCGAACCGGGAAAAACTATTATTAAAAAAACGGTAGTAAACGAGACGCCTCGCTGTATCTCAAAAGTTGTGGGAGTGTTTGTCGCAAAAACGTACGGTAAGTATGAACAGTGGTTTCTTATTATTCAATGGAACATTGAAAGGTTGTATCCCAAGAGACAGAATGTAGTTAAAGTCTCACAAATAATTATTCCGTGGAATTTGAACGTAGTATTAAAATCGGAGAGGTATAGTTCGTTCCAAGCATCGGTAGTCATGCTGGCTTTAGCGTATCCTATATTGCATGCGACTGATCTAGCAGCGTTTAGGGTGGTCGCTGTTGGAGTTTCCAACACAGTTTCCAACACAATTGACTCCGACTACTGAAATTTACTGTACTGGACTACCATCGATGGCCCGTATAGGTGTCGCGTGTACGTGAAAAGTCGTGTCATTAATTCAGTTCAAAAGAACTGAGACAGAAAGAATACGGAACGTTGAACGTTCTAGTTCTGAACCAACATACTGTGGTAATCAAGAGATTGACCACGTCCTGCCCTCTGTCTGTCTGGGATGGTGTCCCAAGGGTTGAAAAAAACTGCAGAAAATCACTGAACTCAGAGGTCAAATTTAGAAACCAGGCATCCGTAACACTTGAGCAAATGCTCATGACGTCGTCTAACGACATTTTGATGATTACAATGGTCCGGGGAATTGGAATAGAGAAATGGTAGTAAAAAAGTCCGTTTTCTCATTTTCCATATTTTTCGAACCTTTTGGTTTGACAACTTGAATTGTAGAAAACCTGTTTATTCGTTATGTTTTTGGTCCCAGTACATTTTTTTCGAGTAACTCATTATCGAGTTGGAGAACATTGCAGATTATACACCACATTTTGCCTTTATTTAACAAATATTTCTAGCAAATAACTTTGGTATACAGCAATATTATCGACAAACGGTGATGATCAGCACGATAAAGACGCCCAGAATAGACAATGTTGTTCCCAGTTTGCCTGAAAACATATTGTAAAAAAGTTTCGGTTGTTAACACCGGGAAGTTTTCCATATTTGCTTTCTGAGTATACTTCACGCCTATTTCTATGTAAAGGTAACCTGAGGAAACAAGCAACGAGACAGACAAAGAGAGGGAGGGGGGGGGGAGGAAGAGAGAGATAAATAGAGAGAGATGGAGAGGATGATTCTAAGAGGTTAATGTGCTTACTATACTTAGGATCGCAGTCCAGTTTGTTGCCTGTACACTCAATGCGTCCCATTTCATACAGTTCGGCACAGAAACTATCGTTCATGCCCAGGACAGTGTTATTCTGAATCAGAAACACGGACGAAGACCCAATCCTGTGCACTTCTTTCAACTTTGGGAAAATAATGTTGGTCAGAAATGGATTGAAGCGAATGCTAACGGCGGAGTACTTGTCTGAAAACATTTTGTACACATCTGTGCTTCCAACTTCCGACTCTAACGCGTACTTTCCTCAAATGTTGAGTCTAAAGGTTGTTGTCATCTTGATTGCAGTTTTCATTTCTTCCAATTCTTTAAATTAGAAAGCAACCACAATGGAAGACGTTAATGGCCCGATATTGCCCCTATTCCGGTTCAAAGGTTCTTTCTGTGGTTCCATGCACTCTGGTAGTGTTTTGGTACGTGGTTTGCTCTTTACAAATCAACCATTTGTTGTTCCGGCCTGAGTAGTTTATCGTTAAACTTTTCGGTCGAAACAAGTGAAATAGGGCGTGAATCGAGATCAAACTACAACAAAATCGCACTGTTTTTCAATAGCAAACACTGGGAAAACTGGAGAAAATATCCGAACAGTGTACGTGATAACGAAGAACGAAGAGATGAAGAACCAACCGCTGTACTCCGTGACCTGTACGCTCTCTAGGTTCTCCATTGTGAAATTGACGAGTGAGTTGTTTGCCAACACTATGTAACTCATGATCGTCTTGATTCGGTTCAATTTGTTCTGATCGTCAGTCTGAAACCGTTTTCTGATAAATTCTGTCTATTCCCGAAAAATCCTAAAAGGTCCTAAAAGCAATCCGCAATCTTAAAAGGTTTATAATGATTCGAGCCCTAGCACGTAGATATTTCTCAGTTGTTAAACCTGATTCACTGAGTTTGTACAATGCTGGACGTAAAAAAACGCATTCACTCACCGAGAACTTGGTGACATTCGTTAACACCAATGGACTGATCAATGTGTCACACGTACTTGGAATGTGGAAAACCTGTGTAAATGCAGGCCGGGCGTAACACATGTTCGCTGCAAATGACAAACTTGAATTAAAGATTAATTCACGAATTAAAACATTCAGTTCATGTCCGTTTAGCTCATTCCATGCATTCACGTTCGTCACACTCATTTAAGTTGAGCTCATTTTAATCATCTAACTTTCGCAGAACATAAGTAAGTGTTTTATCGTCCCTATCAAATTAGTGTTCATTCATGACAATAACAAATTAAATCAATTGCGTCTCGACCCAATAAAAAATACATCTGTGGTACCCATTATCACGAGCAACGAACGAAAAAAAATCTAACCAAATTTTTAAATAGATCAAAATAGAAACTGAGATTCTCAAATAAATCTTGTTTCGGTATGAGTTTTTTTTTCTGTTTCGTTCGTGTCTGCATTATCGTCATTTCATTAACTACTGAATAAAAGCAACATGAAGAATAGTAAACTTCTCATAGAGAATATCCGGTGTGGGGGTCCTGGAAAACTTATGGGTCCAACACATGGATAACATCTCTTCAACTGTTTACATGCTGTGCTACAACATTTTTCGCAAGTTGTTCATAAACTTTTCATAACATTATTGTGAGTACCTCTCATGAGGTAGTTGGTGTTTCTACCGCGCCAGGCGGTTAGTAATCTCCAGATATATGGGTGAGCATTTCCCATGAGGATCTCACCAGTGAAATTCAGTGATCCACGCTCATCGTTTGGCCACATTATTACTCTTAAATAATCTCCCAGGCTCCCCCAGGAAAAATCCTGTGAAGTCTCGCAAGCCAGGTGAACTTTTCATAGGATTAAAGAATCGCTACAAATATATTACGATGGGAGATGGTGAATGTGGTGACAACATAAATAATTAACATGTTCGAACCTGGCATGTTACAAATCATGACGTCATGATTGAACCTCCCGGTCTCGTTCATTCTCCAGAACAATTCTTCCGAGATACACAGCTGCTGATTGGCCTCGATTGATACAGTATAGGTTTTCGGCGCGGCACTGGTCATTTCAATTGAGGAGATGTTGTCGATTCCGAACGTGCTCATCACGAAGTTCCACGATACCTCCAGCGCCGCTTTGGCTCCTTAAGTATTTACAGATTCAGGTAACTACCTCAACAGTCTCAATATACTAGCCAGTCACACTACTTTTGAAAGTCTATGGAAATTGAGTGTAATTATCAATAAAGTGACACACGGCAGAGCCGACATGAAGAGATTTTTGAACCGTCACGAATAACAGAAAGACGCAAAAAGGGATCAAAAGTTGGTGTCAATATGATGAGCAGTATATGTAGTATGTTGTGTTCTTCTGAAGGTTGAGGCAAGCCTAATAGTCCCCCCCCCCCACTAAATCTTTCGGGTCGATATGCGCTATATCACAAGTTTTGGTGAGAAGTCAATTCAACTACTCCGTTGCGCATGTAATACTCTATTAAAAATTGTGCTCGCACGACAACGTTTTTCCGTCATATTTTTGTCTACCCACCTCCTTCTCCCTTGCAATTGATAGTTTTCAAGTTTCTGAGAAAATACATTGACGAAATGTACGTGTTGCTGATCAGGACGCATCCATCAATGGCTGTTATCTCAGAAAACTTTTTCTCCAATAACTGCAAACATACAGAATGGACAAGATTGAGAGGTACAGATCACGCGCTTTCGATATTTACCATGGTTTCCAAGGTAAATTACAGCATTGTTACATCCTTTTCATGGAGGCAAAAGCGAACGATGGTTAATGTTTGTGTCATTTCTAGGAACATCAAGGGACATTTTGTCCTATGCAATTTTCACAGAAAAAGGACAAGGTAAAGGATTGGTTTTTCTCAGATTTCTTCATCATTAGCATTTTTCTGCTTCCCTTTCCGTAAAGTTAATGAAGGTTTCTAACTTGAAAAACCCTATCAAAATTTTATATTGGAGTCGGACCATTCAGCAGAAAACAGTTGGATTTGAACCGTTCATCCCATACCCGCTAATATTAAAAAGAGAAAATAAAACGAAACAGATGTCATACACTGTATGAGATATCAGATGAGTTCGACCCGTCAACCATCAAGTTCCCTGTGAGTTGGGTGCAATTGTCCGACAGATTCTCAATATTCTCCTTAGTCAGAAGCTGAGATGGTAATGTGCATTCTGTAAGAAAATAAGGTATTGGACCATCTCGAGCGAGTATGACAAACATCTATTCGGACACGAAAACTATATGTTTTGCGTTATTCTATTCTATTCAATTCATCGTTTTCATTACACAATCTTATTTCTCTGAAACCATATAAACTAATCACAGTTGACTGATGTGTGAGAGCCTCATCGCAGAAGCAGTTGAATCATTACGTTTCTCTAATGTTTCGAAATCTGCAGAACTTTTATTCACCAGAATCACATCTGGTCAAATGTGGTGGTAATGCACGACCCCTGTCCTCTTCCATTCAGAGCTGTTCCCAAGTTCGGGCTCACAAATTTATTCAAAACTTGAAAAAACTATATTCATTAAATTTATATGAAAATGCCTTCAGTGCAGGTCCCATTGTTTCATTCTTTCAAGGGTTATTTTGTTAATTTGACAATTCATGATACTATACTTCGTTCCGATTCGAATGATCCAAACTATGATTCGTATTGGATTGTTTACGCGACAGTTTAACGTTTCCAACTTGACTGTCCCTAGGTATGTCAATAACAAATGAGTAACGGATTGAGACAACACGGCGGAAGTTCACAAACCTATTGAATGGACTGCGTGGGAGAAGCTGGCCAAAACAGCAAACAGGAACAAAATTTTTGACATTTCTGAACCTCAGGCCGAGTGAATGCGTGTCAACAATGAAATCCCGAAAGAAATTGGCCGTCAGCCATTAATTATATTTGTGATACTGTTGATTGGTAACTTAGCAACGAAGTTAGCCGGCAACAAAGAATAATCACAACTTCCAGTGTAGGGCATCTCTGAGTCAATTCGGGTTACCCGAAAAATAAATTGAAAGAAACGTGTCTAACGTTAGCTGTTTGGAAAACGTTAGAAAGAGTTGCATTCGTCACTTTTGAAAAGATCTTATGCCAAAGCTATATGGATAGTCAGGGGTAAATTTAATACGCTAAAAAGATAGAGAGAGAGAGAGAAGCAGAGAGAAAGGGAGCGAGACGGAATAAGAGAGAGTGTGGGAGAGAGATTTTTCATATCAATTGGGTTATTCATGTTCTCGATATTGTGGTTACAGTTAGCATGCACCCTGAAGGAATCTGTTCCCCGCCCCCCATACAATGCTAATGTCACCCTTTTCGACATTTCGACATTCGACATTTCGACATTTCGACATGGGTTTCAAGACACATGGCAAGCAAAATTACGATAAAATGCTTCAAAATTAATGTTTTTAAAATACTTTTTTTTGATTCGTATCTAAACTAAAAGAGCTATTCAACTATCACAACAATTTTTTCCTATAATGGTGGTATTATTGAGTTTTTGACAAACGTGATGTTTGACGCGCTAATCAAAACGTTCTGTTCGTAATCAAAGTGAGCGAGAAAGTTGTTTCAAATTAAAATTATTTGGTGGATTACCACGTAAGAAAGTCTCATCTTTCCAATGGAAAAACTTTTTAATTCTAAAACTTCGTAGTTATTGAGAAATTGGCCCTTATTTGAAAATTTCCGGTTTCAATATTTTGACACGCCGTGTAACTTGAGTCGTAACTCATGCCAATTGTGACTTTATTAGTGAAAATTTGTTTCTCCCCCTTTCCTATAATCTCTTCTTTCTGAAAATGTTGACAAATTTTTGTTATAACGTTTGAGTCGTGCGTAGAAAGTTGTTCTTCACGAAAAAGGCCGCAAATTTTCACTATTAATGCTCGTGTTCAGTCAGTTTTCAACATTTTTTCATAAAATAAACGGCATATAACTCAGAACTCAATTGTAAAATAGAAAATGATAATAAATACTCGTAAAAATCAATATGAAAAATGTTAGTACCTTATTGTTTAGACCGGACTGCACCAAACAGTTTTAACTCATATACAACAAGTTGATTATTATCTGGTAGAGAAAATTATCATGTATGTCTCTGTGGAATTTCATGAAATTATCTACATGAAGAGTCCATCAAGATCGTGAAATTTAGCGCGTAACCAAATGTAGGTGTGCATAGCTGGCGTTTACTGTGCCATGGGCACAGTGGAACAGCGTAATTAGCAATTATAATAACGACCACATACGTGCTATGTAAAACATAGTATAGTCAGCCATGTTTGACAGCTTGTAACGATAACACATGTTTTACTACCCCAGCGAAAGACGTTGGCAGGCCTTACAAAAACGTGAAGTATTTTAGCAGTAAGTTGGCACGTGTTAAAAATAACGACCACATACGTGCTATGTAAAACATAGCATAGTCAGCCATGTTTGACAGCTTGTAACGATAACACATGTTTCACTACCCCAGCGAAATACGTTGGCAGGCCTTACAAAAACGTGAAGTATTTTAGCAGTAAGTTGGCACGTGTTAAAAATAACGACCACATACGTGCTATGTAAAACATAGCATAGTCAGCCATGTTTGACAGCTTGTAACGATAACACATGTTTCACTACCCCAGCGAAATACGTTGGCAGGCCTTACAAAAACGTGAAGTATTTTAGCAGTAAGTTGGCACGTGTTAAAAATAACGACCACATACGTGCTATGTAAAACATAGCATAGTCAGCCATGTTTGACAGCTTGTAACGATAACACATGTTTTACTACCCCAGCGAAATACGTTGGCAGGCCTTACAAAAACGTGAAGTATTTTAGCAGTAAGTTGGCACGTGTTAAAAATAACGACCACATACGTGCTATGTAAAACATAGCATAGTCAGTCATGTTTGACAGCTTGTAACGATAACACATGTTTTACTACCCCAGCGAAATACGTTGGCAGGCCTTACAAAAACGTGAAGCATTTTAGCAGTAAGTTGGCACGTGTTAAATTCAACGAAATACGTTGGTAGGCCGTACACAAACGTAAAACATTTTAGCAGTGAGTTAACACGTGTTAAATTCAACGAAAAACGTGAGCAGGCCTCACAAAACGTGAAACACTTTAGCAGTAAGTTAACACGTGTTGAACTCGACGAAATACCTTGGCAGGCCTTACAAAAACGTGGATCTTCTTGACAGTACAATGTCACGTGTTGAACTCAACATTATACGTTGGTAGGCGTTACAAAACGTCGAACATTTTAGCAGTAAGTTAACACGTGTTGAACTCGACGAAATACGTTGGCAGGCCTTACAAAAACGTGAAGCATTTTAGCAGTAAGTTGGCACGTGTTAAATTCAACGATTACGTTGGCAGACCTTACAAAAACGTGACATTTTGTGATAGTACAATGTCATTCATTTACATGAAATTACGTTAGGCCTTGCAAGTACGTGAAACTCTCCGACAGGCCGTTGGAACGCAATATCATAAACGAAATACGATGGCAGGCCGGACAATTCCCGTAATTGTTTTGGCAGGCATTGGTGACGAGTTATTATCACAACTCACGTTAGCAGGTCTCAGAATCACGTGAACCTATCTGGGAAGCCGTTGGCTAACATTTATGTCAACAAATAACATTGTCAGGCCTTGCAATTTCATAAAACTGTACCAATATAAGTGAAACTCTAGCAGTAACGCGTTGATATGAAAAAAATTACGCTGACAAGACGTTGGAACGATGTGAAATTTTTTGCAGAACGCGCGCGCGTGCACGCGACGCGACAAAAATTTCTTAGGTTTTACAGTACGAAAGTTGGCGCACAAATGTAGTTGTACGTGCTCATGCTAAACACAACTATAACTTGCAACAAAACGCGCGCGCGTGCACGCGACGCGACAAAAAATTCAAAATAGGTTTTACAATACGAAATTTGGCGAACAAGTGTGATCGTACCTACCCATGCTAGACACAATTGTCCATTTCAACAAAACGCGCGCGCGTGCACGCGACGCGACAAACAATTCAAAATAGGTTTTACAATGCAAAATTTGGCGAACAAGTGTAATTGTACGTGCGCATGCTCTACACAACTATAAATTTCAACAAAACGAGCGCGCGTGCACGCGACGCGACATAAATTTCAAAATAGGTTTTACAATACGAAATTTGGCAAAGAAATGTAGTTGTACGTGCGCATGCTAAACACAACTATAAATTTCCACAAAACGCGCGCGCGTGCACGCGACGCGACAAAAAAAATCCAAAGTAGGTTTTACAGTACGAAATTTGGCGAACAAGTGTGATCGTACCTGCTGATGCTAAACACGATTCAAATTTGAGAAAATTGCCATGAGAAAGTCGATATTTCGCAAAACCACGGCACGGGCTTGGTATAACGGATATTAGTCATGTTTGGTATCGCATTGTACAGAATTTTACAAGGAATATAAAAGATTTACAACTGCTAGACGCCGCAGGCGTCTAGTCCCGATGGCATTCTATACACCATCAATCAATATATTTCAATATAATATTGTAGATGGGTCCTACAATCAGACTGAGTAGCTGCCCTTTTCAATCTTCCCCATTCTGCTTATTTTTGCGTTTTATGGGTCTTTGAATCATATGGTTCAATAAATATTCGTATTCTAATTCTAACGAGTAAAAAATCAGAAAGTATATTATATAAGAATGTTATAAGTGTCGAGCATCAATTGTCTATGTTCCTGGTGAACATAGGAGTTCCTGATATACGTGTAACGGTATAATTTCAATTGTATCGTGCGAAGGTATAATTTACTTGTATAGAGATAATATGAGCAACTTAATATGGGTTTAAAGACCATAAAATATGGATTTCAACAATGGGAGTAAACACTATGGCTGTTTAACAAAAGTAATACTGACGTTTGTTATCGCAACTTTTATCACTAAAAGGTACTGGTGCATTTCAAACCACCGGAATAATCTTGATCGAAGATTTCGCATGTATTTGGCTCCACTGTAAACAGCGAAACCGTCCCACAGTTTAAACATCTCTGGTATTCTAACTCATAACGTTACAGAGTTACAGTGTCTACAAATTAATTATCCAACATGTTGCAGGGGACTAATTGCTGAACACGTATCATCGCCAGGCTCTCTCTAGCATGATGAAATAGTCTTGCTGAGTTGGATTGACCTGTAGCTGAACACCTCCGATCGCCTCTATCCCGGGACTGACTAAAGCGGTAAATACACAACTATCCTCACCATTCTCAAACAACTTTGGCAACGTGCGGATTTTTTTAGACAGGTCAGAAATAATTTAGCAAGATAGGTATGGATGACGTTAGCAAAGTTATCACTTCACTCTCATCACAATAAGTTAATGTTAGTCAACTGCAGACTCACGTGAAACGTGAAATGAAAGAAAATGTTTCAGGAGCTCTGAGTCAACGTTATTCCGGTGTCATCCTTGGAATGAGTCTCACCACATTCGTCCTTCTGGGAATATTGAAGTAGGTCACATTGAGGCACATTTAAATTTTACCGTTTTTATTACATACGGTAGGCATCTTTGAGTTAGAACTTCTGTACCATTAGGTGTTTATCTGATCCAACTAAAAAGACAGCCGGTCTATTGGGGTAATGGGAAATAGCTTACTCAATTGACTGAAATCTCTTCATTGAACTAACTTGTCCGTTACAAATTGAGATGTACTAATTTGTAGTTACCCTTGCATGCGTTAAACCGTTAAGCGTCTTTATTGCTTACAAATATTGAATGAAAATCGGGCGAAAATCGACCAAAGTATATCTCATTGATCATACTCCCATCATCGCCAACGCAACAATAACGATAACGAATATAGTTTAAGAAAATGCATGATGATAGGTATTGAATCTTTACATTATTCACGGCTTTCTGTTTTTGTCGCTTCAACCTTTAAACTAGGTGGTAGATGTATCACTTTCAGGTTGCTCTCCCACCCCTGACGGTTGCTGGTGGGGAAACTGATGGTTGGTGCTCATTTCGACACATGGATTCCGTAGGAGGTGAGATTGTGGCTACATTTTGCTTTATGAAAGCAGTTTATACTTCGTTTAGAGGACTAGAGCTCTCAGTTGACTACTTGAGTCTTTTGCGCCGGGATCAAACTACAAACACATCTCAGGACAAAAGTCTTGAAGGAAAGTCGCGCATATTCATTGTGAAACCACTGTGGTTGCGAGAGGGCTGGGGCCTATTGTACTTTCAAAAGCTTATTCTGAAAGAGGTTGCACAACCGGGAAGGCGGTCAGCGACCGCGTGATGACCCCAAGTTTGATGAAAACTCATTACTGTTATTTTATACAGTTATCTACATCAAAAATCCGTAGACTATTCACAATCTATGTTGATACTGAGGAGAATTTGCTTAGCTCGAACTGGCCTAAGACTATTTCATATTGCATACAGAACTTGTTTTGTGCATACTTAAGTTTTCACTTTTTGTGTCGCTCGTTTCTGAATTTTCGTTGTATTTCCAGGTCGAGGCGCGATAGTGTCGCTGGTGGACTGGTGCTCCGTTCTTTGAAAGTGCGATATGCTTAACAGAAGTGAGCAGAGGATTCATAGAAGGTAGGCATGTTAAATTTTATGTGGATTCGGTTTGGTTTTTACGCTATTTGTAGTTTCCCAATTCCCATTTGCTGGCGCTAGGTGTTTTTTTGCATAAATGCGATTCTACGGAAAGTTAAATGCGAATGATTAAGGTTCATTACCATTTCGGTTCGGTTAGGAAAACCAATAAAGAACCAAAGAAAGGTTATACGAACTTTGAACCCATTACTTGTTTTTTGTTGAAAGTTGAATACACATCTTGCAAACCAATATTGCTGGCTATCTAACTTTTTGTATTCACACAAAGTAGTATTTAAGTTTGTGGAAATGCTGTATTCACTGCTGGTGGTTATCTAATTGGTAGAATTCGGGAAGTTTTGAGTATAGGCCAGTTTGGTTATGAAATTCTGATTTCGGGTTTTCTCAAATCGAAAACATAGGCGTAGTTATTGGTTCCCTAGCACTTTAAAGAAGCACACTATTTCCCCTCAAAAAAGCACACTATTTCCCCTCGAAGCTGATGGAAACGATTGTCGGTAGCCGTTCGATTTGTGCAAGGAACGGGGAATGTTCGATGACAACAACATTTCGATAAGAATTGAACCTGTGGTATCTTTGTTTGTGTTAATGTTGTACCAAACGTATCTCGTCGTTTTACGTAATCAGTTAATCAAAAACATCTGTGAAAATACAAATTTAGAAAGTTTATCTTAACGTAAATCGGCGAGATGAGGCGAGACTCACCTGACTGCTAACTAAAACTCAATGTGCACTAAATCGCATGATAACAAATTTAATGGGTTGCGTAAGAGTATATATCTCGTGTTTTTCTCTTTTGTGCTTTTAGGAAAGTTCTCCAATATACGGGAAGTATTGGGGGAACATGACATTTCGGCTAATTTCGTATCGTGAAAAACTTGAGGGTAGACTCTCGATCTCATAGAACGAAACATAATGATGACTTCCTTTGGAGAACTACACTAAAAGACTCTAGTTTTGATGATACTGTATCATATTTTATGAGTAGCCTAGCTTTTGATTGTTTTTTATTCATCTTCACATTACCGTACCTTGATTGAAGTTAGATTCATCTCGCGAAACATGTTTGTAGTTTTTTATCAATTCATTTGGCTAACTTTTACTTGATTTGGGTTGTTTCGTTTTTGCATTGTTTGTTTCATGTTGGTCATTTATTATTTATGCAAAAATAATAAAAATTTATGTTTTGAGAATGTCTAATAATTATCTTGAACAAGTCTTATCGAGTTGAATTATGATTTTATAGATTTCAATGAAAAAAGCTATTAAGGGTCCCCAGAACAAATTTTGACCTGTTCGGCATGCCCATGGCAATTCTGTCCAGGCATTGACTAGGCATCGCCCGTCATAGTTGGGCAGATGTGCCGTGGGCAAATCCTCGGCATGCCCTGGGCGGCACCCTTTCCCTGTAATTCAAAGATAGAAATTAGAGAGAAATGGTCTCTTAACTTCAATGCAGCACAATGTATCGGCTTTGAAGCCAGCTTCCTATGCACTGCACATCTGTTGACTTCTCATTTTATTTTATTTTCTGTTTTCTTGTTTTCTGCCTGTTTTTTACGTGAAGGTATTTTTGTGTCTGTAACTGTGACAAATAATATATTTCATAATGACACCAGAGTTTAGAGGGCACAACATACTACAAACCTGATACCGTCTGTTGAGATCAGCGTTACCTCGTTCGAAATTGTAACTGGCAATACTCTGCTTCCAAGCAATAAACACTACCTAAGATGAAAAGAAAGAAAGTCGTCACGATAGTTTTGTAGTCGTAGGAAATTTTTTTTTTGCATTTCATACTTGCTGGTGTTCAGCTTCTACTGTTTTTAACAAGCTCTATGTGGCTGTTGATTTCGAATATAAATCACAGACGTAAATTCTCTCCTGATTTGTTGCTATCTTTTTATTCAGATTGGGTGGTTTCTAGGACTCATGTGTGCTTAAATAAGAAGTAGAGAAGTACGCAATCTAGCTGTGACCAAATAGTCACGCGACATAACATCAATAGTTGTGTATTCTGTTTGCATGGAAAAGTTCGCGGATGGAGGTTTTCACAAGTTTCGCGTGACTTGGACATCTCGTAGTGTTACGTGAACTCACCAAAACTGAGAGTATGCTAACGCAGTTGAGATAGATAAAAGGAACCGGTTTGATGACAGATGAAAAAAAACATTATTAAATGTATACATCATCATTGTTCACATCAATCATACTTAGAATGCTACAACACTCCTCGCATTCATCAAGAACTACGGGATTAGGCCAACTTCAACTTTGTTGAGAATAGTACATTAGCTGCAACAGATACGCATGATTGAGTCTTTAAAATTCTCGATAGCATTTACTTAAAGGAGACCGGAGCACAAAGGTTTTGTTTTGAGCTGCTTCCAACTGTATTTAGATCAGAGAGCACAAATAACTCGTATATTAGTTTGATCATTCCACGTGACATGCACATGAAAATTCCGGGCGTATTGAACATTTCAGTCGAATTCAAAAGACTGACGCCATCGGATTTTTCGTGTTCAGAAACAGAAACTCTCACCAAACAAAAACAGACGGAATGAATTACCCACAGTAATGTCGGGAGACGATGAAACATATTGAGGAGAACTATTGACAGGGAGATAAATATTCCAGTGAATAAATGGCCGATATAACTCTGAATCTGACCGCTAAGAAGACGTTTAACTAACTAGTAAGAATATCTACCCTGTTACATGTTTATTCCGCTGTTTGAGTTTGATATCATTGATTTTCAGTTGAATTTCGTAGATTTCGGCGTGTATTGAAAACGTAACAGAAATTTGGTCGTTCCTTATACAACAAAGCTCGCAAACATGTGCAATATATCAGAAATTAGATGCGTGTTAACAGTGGGTATACCCGTACAACAACGTATGTTGTACAACACGCATTTTCATGTTTGACGGGGCTAATTTAGATGGCAAATGAAAAAATAGGATAAACGAATACAAAGGTTACCGTGGAACATCGTTCGATAACCAAACGCAGTATTTGGTCGACCGCAAAAAAACAGTACAGAAGTCAACGACAAGCAGTATCCGAACTCATGAAAACAAGCCAGCAGAAGAGAGACACCTGTTTGTTTCAATTTTATCTCAAGTATCAGCGCACGCACCCAATTGACTATAGTAATTTTCCAACTGAGTTTTATACCATTCCCCCCCCCCCCCACCGAACTTGTTGGGAACAAGGTCCAACTATGTTATTCGAAGAGAACTCGAGTTTTTCTCGAAGGTAAGAACCCGTCGTTATTTCAGTTTTGTAGTGATGTAAATGGTAAATAACTCACACTTGTTAAACTATAGCCTCCAAAATGTATTGATGGTTGTTACTAGTGTTACTGCATGAGAACGTATATTGAGCCTAACCATCGTATATCTTATAACCGTGTGTTCAATATATATTTTTTCGGGTTTTCACAGCCTTCTTGACTTCTCGCAAAAAATGATATAAAAACAATGGTCGACCCAAAAATTCGATCGCCTTTCGCAGTCGAAGTCGAACGTTTTGATCTCGAGACTGGGCGGCAGAGAATATAGTTACTCAAAACGCGTGCAACACAATTCGAAAACGTTATGGGAGAAGATTCAGCCGATGTTGTGTAGGTTCAACGTTATTAGTTCATTTCTTCGAGTGTATTACCTTTCTCACTGTTTGGCAAGATTGTACGTCCCAGGGTTATGAAGAAGTAAAACGCCATAAACATATAAACTATGATGAAATAGTTAGTATCCACAGCAATGAGTTAGCATCAACACTCTCAAAATGTAGTACTAAAGGTGGGCAAAACATGGGCCAAATGAGGCTTACAAGTGCTCCCTCTAGCTAGCGGCTGACGCCCAGTTTCCGTATACGGCAAGCGCAAATCAGTCGATAACGGCAGAACTAAATGCCGAATTTGGGTATAGTCGTCGCCAACGGAAAGGCGGGAGGTACTGTATATCTCATTTTCCGCTGTGTACGCACAAATGTATTCGATTCCAAATCTCGTCGGTTATGTGCTTCAATAGCGCAGTGGTTTGCACCCTGCTACGAAACTTTGGTCGCAGGTTCGATCCCGGCAAGGGACAACATTTTATAAATTCGGCAACACGGCGTTAGCCGAAAAATTACGAGAGTCAGAGAGGCGCGCGCATTGCAAAACTAACAGAGAACTATTATTTCTTTAGAGTCACCTTTCTAAAAATACCGTGGTAGAGAGAGAGATTTTTTTTCCTCTACTCCAAACCATCCCGTACCCGTACATCTCTGACAGCAAGTAAAAATTAATAAAAATTGATAAAAAGTCTTGAAATTTAGTTAAAAACCCATGAATTCTATATCTAGCCGGGTTTTTCGGTAACCTAACCTTTTTTGCTAACCTCTTTTTCAGGTTACCTTAGTAGGTAACCTGGAAGTAACCTAAAACTAAAATCCGATTACCGTTCGAAGTAACGGTAAAAACCACATTTTGCGTTAGAAAAACAGGTAACCGGTTTTTCATTTTAGGTAAAAGTTTACCAAAAAAGGTTAGGTTTCCTGAAACCCCGGTAAGTTGTAGAATTGGCCAGAACCAGCTGCGTTGCGTCATTATTGCTCTAACTTGATGTGGTTGTAAGTCTACCTCACATTCGTAAACTGTGGAACGTATTGATACCATAACGATAGTTTCGAAAGTTGAGAAGGGTGATTAGTTGGTAAAATTAGTATAAACGATCGCCACAAACCCCTCTTCAATATAGGAGACTTTACGCTGTTTTCAGTTCGGAATTTTGCAGGTTGTTCTCTTATGTACTAGAAACTCAGTGTGAAAATGAAGATATCATAACTTACATAACATAATTTGTTTATGCCTACATATTATTTGGCGTAGTACACACACAAACTGATCTACACTAAAAAAGCTTATCTATAATTACAAACTTGATCGCATTCTCAATGTTCGATGTAGTTGGTTGAAACACTGTTATAACAGACAAATATAGCAGAGTTATATAGTTGTTATATAGCAGAGGGACAAACGTTAAATTAGACGTGATAACGATGATGCTCTAGAAGACGTTTTCAAGATGTAGAGCATATGAAATATTAAAAAAGAGCTCTATATCTTTTCTTTTCATAATTCTTTCACGCGAGAAAAGTTCTTGTGTGTAACGTTTGCATATATGATTCAATCAATTTTGAGAATCAGAATGGAAAAACTAGCAAATATTTAGTGCTTCTCTCCAATGCAATACTTTCAATCAAACCTAATTAAACTTTTTAGTTTTGTATTCATTACAATAACACAAGGGTTTTTCTTCTTTTGTTCTAGGTAATTGATAACCTTACAAAACCATGTTTGAACTAAATACGAGTTCATGCGTGGAAAGTTTCATTCGATTGAAAAGCAGCAGGGTCAAACTACGAACAACCAGATCTTAGAGCATTAAACACCGACATTTACACCCGTTTTGGAGAGCTAGCCTCGAGCTAGAGCTATACTCCTCACAATCATCTTCGGTGGGTATTGTCCGGTTATTATGTGAATCTGAGCCTATGTAGTATGGAACTAAAACAAATTATTCAGTTTTCTGTTATACATAGTTCGTTCCATCAAACAATGTACCTCCACGAAAGCGAAACAGACAGCCGATTCAAGTATGCGACCACATGGGTCGCGGCTCGCGTGCGGCGTTTTCAATTAAATTACAATTTTATTCAATTAACGTTATTTTTCCGGGTTTTTCCAAATCAATCGTTCACCTCTTGAGTGTTTTAATAATGAACTATTGCACTTTTGCCATTATGATAAGTTTTGATTGAATAAATCAGAAAAGTAGAGAATCGTTGTAGTGAATTAAATTTGTTGTGAACTATCATAAATTAGCCACATAAAGTTTGCTATATAACTCACGTTCTGTTGATAAAGGGTTGTGAGAAAGTATAGTGGCTCAATTGACTTCAGAGTAGTATTTTCTTGGTTAAATCTTCAAGTGATATAACTTTGATCATATTAGGCATGCCATCTAGAGCCAGCTGTATGTGAGAGCTATTTTGTTCTCCCACATGTGCCCATATGGCCGTGCGCTAAATGGCGCCGTTCCGCCCAGAGCTTGGGTGTACGGTCCCTTCCTGAGCCAAATTGTTGATTCAAATCTACATCTTGGATACTTGCCAACCTCGTTGCTCCGCCCACATAAATTTATTGTAAGAGAGGGCTATTGATTGGTAAAACGAACTATAAACTTATATAAACTCTATTTCTCTACACTCGTTCCCAACTTTTTTTCTTCCTCGTTGTGTGTCTCCGTTTACCACAACATAACCAGTCCTAAACGATTCTCTACTCCCAAATACAGTGAAATAAAGAACGACTTAGTGATATCGAGTTAAACTTAACTTAATTATGATAAAAACTCCATTTTCTGTCGTTTTCTGTTTTCTTATTTGGTTTTGTAAAAACCAATAATGTAGGCAAATCACAATATTATAAAACCATAACTTGAATAAAAACAAGCTTAAATGCCAAAAGTTTCATTTGAATTAAAATTAAAAAGTGCGAGTTTTATTTAAACTTTCGAAATTCCCGCCATTTTTGAATTTGAATAGGCGTGCTGTGATTGGTCGATTTCGCCACGCCCCCTCGACTTCGCCACGCCCCTCGACTCGATTTTGCGAACGCGATTGAAAAAACGGTGTCGTTTTTTGTACACGCACATGTTATGCCCAAGCGTAATTATCAGATTAGCGGTGTTAAACTGACAGACCACCTACAAGCATGATATTCATCACACTTCAATTCGCACAACACGTTATTCTCTCTCAGTGTATTCCAGGTATGTATTATACGTTTTGTATTTGTTCCAGTTTAACATAACTTTTTATCTTGGTAACTAGGCAGTATGTTTTCCTATTCAAGAAAAGAGATGAGTGAGAGACAGACAGAGAGACCATAAAATATAGAGAGGTTATGAACAACATTTACTTCCTTGTCCACAATTGATGCTCAATGACGATCTTCAGATACGAACAGTGCATATTCGATTCATGAAACGTCCAAATGTCGCTTCATCTTTAGAGGGTAACAAAATCTTATTTGTAGTTTGATCTAGATGCATGCCCGAGTTATAAACGAAACACTAAGGAATGAAAGTGCGGCTCTCGAGTCGATTCGTACTCTAAACTCAAAAACTCGATTTTTCCGAAAATTCGAAAACTCGAAATTTCCTATAACTAGAAAACTCAAAAGCTCGAAATTTTGAACTGCGAAACTCGAAACTCGAAGTGTTGAACTCGAGATGTGGACGTTTTTGGGGGAAAAATGTGAAAATTCTAATTTTTGGCTTCATAACTAGATAAACATTTTTGAAACTCGAAAACTCGATTTACTCGAAAAACTAAAAAAAACTCGAGAACTCAGAAACGCGAAATTTTTCAATACTCGAAATGTTGAACTCAATTACCAACCCTAGGTAAGATTCGCCATATGGGCTTGGTTTGGAAAGAGCGAAACCTATAGCCGCTGTCTGTAGGGAAGCTCAAAAATTTGACAAACAAAATTTCTCACAGTCCGTCATTTTAATATCCAAACGCAAAGTTTTGGGAATTTAGATATGTTTCATCCGATTATTCCAAAAATCTGCTGATTTTGACCCATTATTCTTGGTATAACGAATGCTGACTGTGGCTTAGAGAGTCCGCCCATAAACATTGATTATACCCAAAATGGGTTTACAAAATTGTTCAGTTTTGCCAAGATAGTGGCAGTTCCTGTGAAAGTCGAGTGTCCGGAAAAGTGTTGTTGTGTCAGTTTTTGTTTGATGTTGCCCAAAGATGGTTAATTCCCTCCGCGCCTCACTGGTACTCAATAAGTTATTCGCAAAACCTTAGGAGAACGAAGTTACTATATTAAACAAACATATTTTGTATCAACAAGCTTAAATAATCGTGAAAATTCGAACGTTTGTAGAATAATAATAGGCAACTTTTATTCCCTCCCAATTCGTGGATTTCGCTAGTGAATAGCGCTAGCGATTTGGGCATATGCGTATGAGTAGCAGAAATATTTGCGTCAATTTTCTGCATCAGGCCCGCTACAAAGTCGGAAGAGCTCAATGAAGCTGCTAACAGGCCCATACAGTAGGCGTTTGTTTGAGCTACAGTCGAGACCGCTACAAAAGTGACCGGCCACTCAGCAGGAATTCTGATGATTTTACCAGAAAATTTGAAAATCTACGAGTGAAAATTCCATCTCGTAGAGTTCCGCCGTTAGTTCTTTGAAAGAAAAAAACATTTCACTGTTATCGTCATTGTCTTCTGCTTCAATACGATGAATGCAGGGTAAAGTCTGAGCTGAACGTCGAGCACCTATGAAACACGCAATGAAAATGTTCACTTATTGTTGTTTGACCACGTTTGTGTATGATTTGATATAATATAACAACAGTAATAGGTATTTTCGAGTTTCTTAGGCCGTTCTACTATTCACTATTTGAGTGAAAGGAGCGCAGGTTACAGGGGTAATCATAGGCTTGTCTTGAAAGTTCGCCAGAGCAACTAAAAATTGAATGCAAACAAATTTTATGAGAAATAACTACTAGTTCTCGAATAACAACGGCAGGACCTGGCCCCCTTGTGTTAGGATTACCGTAGTTTTCCATAGAAAACCCACAGTTTGGAAACGTTCTAGCTATCTTATTTTTGATATTTACTATTAATTTTTTAGTATACCCTGGTTCATTACACAAAAAAGATTTCAACCACTTTCAAGTCAATTTTATATTTTGAGATTGCCTTTAAGTATCCATATCCATAAGGGTGCCGAATACATTATATTTCCCGTCAGACCAGGAAGTGGGGAGAATGTGTTTTTGCCAGACTCGCTGCCACAGCAGAATAACAACTCTGCATCAAATAGGGAAAAAGGATAAACAACAGCCTAGTCAGTATAAAAAAACAGAAAACTGCAGTGGGCCGATCCCTCGTATTTTCCAATACTTTCTTATTAGTAGTATAGTATAGCTTTTTTACTAATCCTACAACTCTCTGATTCAGTGGCGTTGTAAACTTTGCATGTGTGTCTAATCTTTCCGTGTTACATATACACCAGATAGGAGAATATGTTTTGTAAAACGCTTGCAGAACCTTCGGTGTGAATATTTTTGCATGGCGACTGTTAAAATGGTACCATCACTATCGTTTATCGTTTTCTGTTGCAATAGACTTTACTGATTAGTTGATTCATCAATTTGTTAAACAACATGGCGTTGAAATCGTGCTATCTCGGTTGTTTTGTTGTGAAATGGACACCGAATCTATTTTTGTGATAAGTATTTGCGAATGAGTAGATGTTTTTGAAAACATACATCATGATAGAACAATCTATTAGTTTTCTGAAACGGCCATTTGATCCAAATAGAGCATAATATCATTACACCACATATAAACCAGGGTTTGCGTGAGAGCTCCGTGAACTCTTATCCGAAATTTTTTTTCAGAACTATCCAAAAACTTTTACTGCGAAAACTCAGGAGGCAATCTCTCTACCACGGTATTTTTAGATAAGCCCACTCTAAAGAATTATTAGCTCTCTGTTCGTTTCTGTTTGTTGTTACCGACTGAGGTGTTTACAGTTTACCCAGACGTAATCTGTTTGTGTCGACTGTTATCTTCCCTACCAACAAACAATCTATATCATGTGTTATTGATAAAACATAGTATTTAAAGCGGAGAGAACTGATACCCTCATCGCAACCAATCATGTCTGGAAGAAGAGCTGCTGAACAAAAAGAGTGCAAAGGTATGTAAAATTTCTCTCATCTTCTCTCAGTCCCACATTTCCAAAATCTGAGCCGAGCATGTTATGTCGATGTATAAGCAGAAACCTTCTTGATATTATTATCGTTGCGTTCGTTAACTAGGAGTAAATTGAATAGTCATGTGAAGTCAGCATTTTAATGAGCCATCGTGCACTTTGTCATTGCACGTTTCTGACTTCTGCTGTGTTAAACATGTTTCACGTGACTCCGCCATCGACTAACAGTATACTCGATTTGCAACAAGGCGGACCCTTACTCTTGTAACCAAAGGGCAGTTTTGAGAAAGTTCGGTGGCGAAAAGAAAATTTAACAATAATGAAGTTTTTTGAAGTCAATTTATCTATTCCAAGTTTGCACGTCGTTTTTTAGCTTGTTTTTGTGTGTTAAACATACAATGCACATCATCGGAATTCAAAAACGCGCCATACAGTATATTTTCCGACGTTTCTCCCAGTATTACGTGAATATTCACTACTACTATGGGGAAACTGAATATTCACTAGTACTTGGAAAATATTCGGAATTTCAGAGAGTCAATCTCATCGCGAGCAGGACAAGGGAGTTCACGTGCACGGGGATCCGAGCAAGGCGTGTTGCGAGAAGGACATCACGGGAGGTCCCTGTGACACTCACAAGTACGCTTATTCTCTGAGTTCACAATTCCGAATTCCTCAAGTACTCAAGTAGGGAGGTTTTCGAGTTCCAGAAACTTCGAGTGTTACGAGTTTTGAATTTTGTAAAATTCGAGGTTTGGTAAATTCAAGTTTTTTGAGTTTTGAGTTTTTTCGAGTTCCGCAAATTTCGATTTTCTCAAGTACTCAAGTATCGAAATTTTAATTTTCAAGTTTTTCGAGTTCGGTTTCAAGTTATTCGAGTTCTGAAAATTTTGAGTTTTTAGTCATTTTTCAATAATTCTAATTACAGACATGCCGACCCCAAGGACCACGCCCACCACGTACGTCGCGACGGGAAATGTGTCGACGAGTAGTTCGAGAAGTAATCACGAATCAATTTCATTTCGTTCATTTTGTACATTCCATCAGTCGATAACAACTGAAAACTGTAAAACTTTTTATTGAACTTTCCTTGTCTATGAATGCAATGTTATATGTAAAAATTATGGTTTCATAATAAGGTTTCAATCCTTCAAAAAAATCGATTTGTCTGCTCAAAGTATGCCACCTACCAAGCGTTTCCGAGTGAAAGTTCAAATAATCGCGCGCAGCGCGAAGCGCTGTGCGAGATTTGTCTTTGTTGCGGCTAATGCGCGCTTCCGTTTTTTTAGTTTCTCCTCAAAAAGGCTGAAATTCGCAAAACAAAGTTTTTATTGATGTACTTGTTTTCTATAGCTAATTCCCTAACCGTGTTTCAAATTTGAGCGAAATCGGTTAAGTTTGAGCCAAGTTATGACCTCATGCGCTTCATCAAGAGCGCCAACTTCCGTCGTGTGTGGGTGGGTGGGTGGGTGGGTTGTGACAAGAAAAGTAAACCCAGTTCAAGAGTTTCTACTCAACCGAATTCGTTGAAAATTGTGGAAGACATGTGATACCTACTCAAACACTCGCGGAGCAAAAAAAATTCAAGAAAAAATTGTTTTACTCAAAGTTATAGACATTTTTCGGAACGTGTCTGCGTCTCTCCATTTAGCACGCTCTCTCACTCTCTCTGTCCGGTCGACAACTTAAACTGTATTGTAACTTAGAGTAACATTTACCGATTTGCTCGAAAATTGAAATATGATGCCATTGTGGCTTTTATTTGAGTATGAAGTATTCTATTCCTGACGTCCTTCAGGATTCTGGAGACCAGATGACGTCATTTTTGAAAAGTGCAAAGTTGACGTCACATATATTGTTAAACGATGATAATATCTTAGAAAGGGTCAATTAACGGTGAAACTCAATCTTAGAGTGATGTATTCTGGGATTCTGGAGACCAGATGACGTCGATTTTGAAAAGTGCAAAGTTGACGTCACATATATTTTTAAACGATGGTAATATCTTAGAAAGGGTCAATTAACGGTGAAACTCAATCTAAGAGTGATGTATTCTGGGATTCTGGAGACCAGATGACGTCGATTTTGAAAAGTGCAAAGTTGACGTCACATATATTTTTAAACGATGGTAATATCTTAGAAAAGGTCAATTAACGGTGAAACTCAATCTGAGAGTGATGTATTCTGGGATTCTGGAGACCAGATGACGTCGATTTTGAAAAGTGCAAAGTTGACGTCACATATATTTTTAAAAGATGGTAATATCTTAGAAAGGGTCAATTAACGGTGAAACTCAATCTGAGAGTGATGTATTCTGGGATTCTGGAGACCAGATGAAGTCGATTTTGAAAAGTGCAAAGTTGACGTCACATATATTTTCAAATGCTGAAAATATCTTAAAAATGGTATATTAACGACAAAACTTTATGTAAATATGACTTATTCTGGAAATCAGAAGGCCAGATGACGTCAACTCTCAAAAAATTTACGTGAAATATGTTTTCGAATGCTGAAAGTTTCTTAGAAATGGTCAATTTACGATTAAACTTCATTCAAACATGACGTATTCTGGGATTCTGAAGGGCAGAGGGCAGAAAGTAAGTTTTTAGAACTGCAATGTTGACGTCATATTTTTCTCAAATGATAGTAATACTCGGCAAGTGGTTCATTAAGAAAACAATTTTATCTGCACCGTACAGATCAAACCACTTCTCTACATACCTACGGCATGTAAACAAAAAGAGAAAAATTCATGAAAAAGTGGGGGCCCAACGACTGTGAGATTTGTCTTCTGCTGTGCGCCCCTTAGACAACTACTCTCAAATGGAGCAGCTACTGCTACAAAAACCGAAAAATACTCATGTATAACTGTTAATTACAAACATACAAAAGTCGTAAAATATTTTTTCAAACCTGTAAACTAGAATCTGTAAATAACCGAAAAATACTAATATACTCAAGTATTGTTCATTACAAACATACAAAAGTCGTAAAATATTTTCTCAAACCTGTAAACTCGAATCTACAAATCACAGATGTTAACTTAACGTAGTCAATTATAGAGTTCCTGGTTTTGTGCACAATGGTTGGTGTTTTTGATCATTACTTCAATTCTAGGTGCTATAACGTTCGGCATATTATTCAACAGTTGTTCTCTCTTTCGCAGCTGTGACTTGTAGATTCTAGTTTACAGGTTTGAGAAAATATTTTACGACTTTTGTATGTTTGTAATGAACAGTTATACTTGAGTATATTAGTATTTTTCGGTTATTTACAGATTCTAGTTTACAGGTTTGAAAAAATATTTTACGACTTTTGTATGTTTGTAATTAACAGTTATACATGAGTATTTTTCGGTTTTTGTAGCAGTAGCTGCTCCATTTGAGAGTAGTTGTCTAAGGGGCGCACAGCAGAAGACAAATCTCACAGTCGTTGGGCCCCCACTTTTTCATGAATTGAAATGGTGTTTAAAAAACTACTACCCCATTACATGAGGGTTATCGTGTTTATAGCGAATCGGAACCGTTATAGTGAGGCAAAAAATAGTTTCGAAACATAAGCGTGGGAAAAACAAAAAATAAATAAATTGCTGCATACAAAAATGAGAAGTTTACACCATCTTCTATGCAATAAATGAACGAGTATGTATTCATTATTCGTTCGCATTACGACTGATGACCATTCGGCTAGAAATAGACGAAGGTTTATATTTACTGCTTTGATGTTTACAAGAAACATCGCGTTGAAAATTATCTTGTTTTGTGGCTAAAAAGTTGCGAAAACATATACTCATCGAGAATATACATCGTGATAAAACAACCGTTCGTTTGAAATTTTTTCAAAATATCCCAGGATCATTTAACACCGAATATTTGGCACATTACTGGTACCAGAGTTTCCCTGAAAGATTTGAAAAATTGTCTCTGTTTCCCAGAGAAATTGTCGTTTCCGGCTGACATTTTCGTAAACGCTCAATGCAGTTGGAGTTCTGCAGAACGCTACTTGTACTTGCCTGACAAACTTCTGTTCAATGACCGGGGAAGTATAACCGTGTGTAAACAACATACTCCATCTTAGGCTTGCAGGAAGTAGGACGTGCGTTTTGCCACATTATTCGCCATGGCGGAATAACACGTGTTGCTTAGAATAGCCAATCACGAGGGGGACATAGTTTTCATCGCTCGCAGATAGGAACTTTGGGTATGAAGTAGCGGAACAAAAGCAGCCGTATTTCGATGAAAGAACCACACATTTTCCTAGTTGAAAATACACATCCTTTCATGGTAGGGCTCGGCAGCCAGTTTTGAAATAAGAATCGATTAATAACGTCCTGAACTAGAGCTGTTTTCTTTTTTTTTGTTAACAGCATTCATGCTTTGATCAGCGATGTTACTTCAACATCATTTCTATGAAACTGTCAAACATTGATTCCACATTCAGTTGGAATCACAAAGTCAGTGGGAATTTTTTTTTTGCCCGGCCTCATTATGAAATAGTTAATTGTGAACAAACGCAAGAGCTTTCAAATTGATTTTCATCGCGAGAGGAACTTTTTCAAATAAGACTATCAATGTTGTTTTTATTTGGACACCATATTTCAGCGGAAACAATCAGTATTTTGAATTTCCTAAATTTATTTCTATGGCGATAGTTAAAATCATACCACTGAACAACAAAGCTGTGTTTACTATTTTCTTCTGCAACAGACCTAGGTGGTTAGTAGATTCGTCAGTGTTGTTAACAAACGGGGCGTTGAAATCGTACTATCCATGATGTTTTTATTTGTGCACATAATCTATTTCTGGAACAATAATATTGGGCACAACATCACTTTTTCGAATATAACATCGTGATAGTACAATATAATTTAAGTACAACCCACATTCATTTGATCTTTCACTATTTTAACCCGTGATTGCCCTCGTGATGACCAAGGTCCCTGAGAATGCGTTTGTTTTCCAGTCACCATGAATCACACTCACAGATCTTTTCTATATGTCGCTGAACGGAAAATCAATGAACAGGATGATGTTTTTTTGAAAATAAAAACGCAATATGGTGTACATGTTTGTTGTTACCGAATAAAGTGTTTACCCAGACGTAATCTGTTTTTGTTCATATTTATCTCCCCCACCAACAAACAAACTATATCATTTGTTATTGATAAAACATAGTATTTAAGGTTGGGGAAACCTATACCCCATCGCAACCAATCATGTCTGGAAGAAGAGCTGCTGAACAAAAGGAGTGTAAAGGTGAGTTCATTCCAACTCTTGTTTTCGAAATAAACAGCAAAAACTCATCCGCTTCTCTACTCAAATTTGATTTTTTCTGGTTTTCCTTGATGTTTTTCTCTTGGCTGTCAGAATGGTTGCATTCAGTATTCTCCAAAACTATGTTATCGCGTTCAATGATGGATGTATCAAATTCAAAGCCAGAACAATTTTGAACATCCTTAGCCACCAAATCTATTCTAAACTTCTCACGAAGCATCTCTGAATTTTTTAATTGGGTTTCTCGCAAAACGGCCTCTTTGATGTAATTCGCCCACCGAAGAAAAATATGAAAGGTTTGCCTGGTTAGTGCCGTTGAACTTTTCCACCAGTTAATTTATCGAGCATCACAATTACCTAAAGTGTACCAGCCAGTTGTACTGAGATTCTAACGAAACGCTGCCGTTGAGCATATGAAGCACGTCGTAACTTCAGAACGTGCAATACGTGCACATTTTTCAATGTTTCTTCGTGTTTACCTTTACTATGTAGTCAGGGAAACAGTAGTATGGGAAAATATTGGTACTTCAGAGACTGAGAGTCATACTCATGAGGCGGGAAAGCATGTGCACGGGAAGGATCCCATGAAGAAGTGTCCCGCAAAAGATGTGATCGGAGGTGCCTGTGACACTCACAAACATGAGGACCCCATGGATCACTCCAAACACGTACATCGCGAGGGGAAATGCGTTGACGAGAAGTTCAAGAAGTAATCACAAACCACTTTTTCGTGTATTATCTACCATACTTGATTTTTGTTCTCTTCAAAACTGTTACAACCTGTATAAATTTCTCTCTGTATAAAACTTGTACAATGATATTTTGTGAATGTGAGATAAATGTGGAAGAATGAAATTTCAAAACCCCAAAAAGTTCACTGCATTGCTCAATATTAGCAACAGAGTACTTCTAAACACAATGTTTAGTACTTAAAACATTCAAAAAAAATCATTGGACTTCCAATTCTTCTATACGTAATTAAATTACCTCTTTTTGTTCCATCATAACAATATTATAGTCACTGACATTCCTCCATCAGCCAAGAGTTCAACTTTCCAACAATTGTTTTATAACGAGAAAAGTTCCAGAAAACGTTTAACTTTGCGGTTCTGGGGAGCTACTTTCATTAATTTCAATGTTTGGCTCGAACAGTCAACTGATTACTGTAAGAGTTCAAAAACGTATGCAACAGAGTATGCAAACATCACCTCCGTCGCAGACACTTCTTAAAGATGTCCTTAATCATACATTCTTGGTCTCTCATAACTTTTGTGTTCATTGATGAGATTGTGCAATGTTGGCCTCTCCATAGGTGTCATGCCCCAACACAATTGCCTTGGCCCAATGCCAAGCCAGCTGCGGTCAACTCCCCTACCCCCCCCCCCCCCCTCTTCCGATTATCGACTGGTATTCAAACGCACGCTTTTATTTCAAATATTACCTTATACCAAACATCCTTTGTATTCTTGATTGGAAACTTTTTAAATTATACTGAGAAACTTAGTTGAAATTAAACAAGTATACCGAAGCTGTAGTTAGTATTAAAACTATTTAATTTTATAACGCAACGAAAAAATACTTTCTCGCACCATCATATTATTATTCATGCACATTGAAAAAATAATTGTTATCAATCACTGATGTCAATTTTCAAGTTGAACCAATTTTACTTCAACATGTTTTTCTTTCCTAAAACTTGGTACATTTCCTATTCACCAATTTAGATGTTCAACAGTAAGGAAACCATTTTTAAAGTTCAAGTTACCTATGTTTTCTCCTGGTTTGTTGCTTTTATAATAATTCAGCTTTTTTTAATAATACTTAGTTGCTTTTATAATAATTCACTACAGTTCAGATTAGCCGAATGCCAGGCCAAAACCGTTTGCCATCCCAGCCCTCAACCAGTCTTCACTGTCCGGAAACAATGAAGAGGGCCTCTTCCTCGGAACTTTTCCCCGAAAACGTTCCCGGTGCATGGCATATGAACCGAGAAAATGAAGTAAGATCCATGTTTTGGTCGGCAAATAGAAGAGAAGTTCTTGTTTTCGGATAAACTAGAGACATTCGAAAGGGTCAGAGCTTTAAAAACTGACTATAGTTTTCTTGGCAGTTCAGTTATAACTCAGCTTGATTTACGAGATACCAACACAAGTTTTCAAGGTTTTCGAGACCATATTTTGTTTTACCACCGCACCGAGCAAGTTGGTAGATGTAGATGGAATGAGGTTCAAAAGGAATGAGGGTTTTCCCGAGGTTCTGTGTTGCAGGCGCTGGTCCCGGGACAGAAGCCGAAAACATTCCGTACCGATTTAGAGCCTGAAGATGTGAAGCTAGTCAATGGTGAGACGACTGTTCACTGGTGATAGTAGAAGGTTTCGAGTCGAGTTATGTTACCAGGAAATGTGATTTTAACTTTTCCCGAATAACGTTTCACGTGTACACTTAAAGAAACGTAACTCTAGCTTTTTTCAAAACCGACATGAGGTCAAAAGAACTTCTACCAATAATTGCTCAGTCGTCGTTCCTGTATCACTGATCTGATCCATTTTCTTATTCGTAGTGTTCAATGTTTACTACTGTAGAAAAATGAATGAGGTTGATATGTAGGTTTTGCATCGATACGAGACACGTATTCTGTCGAAATCTTCGTTTTAGTGTGATCTCACACAGACTCTGAATTTGGACAAAAAACGGGATCAAACTACAAATACACTGGGTTAGGGCGAAATACATCGTATAAGTTTGTATTGGTAAAAAGTATACCTGCAGTTCCTACTGAAGTATTCTTCTTTTCAGAACTAGGAAGACTCATGCCGGACCAACTCGCCGAGTATATTAAAGCCCTTCAGAGTAACGCATTTACCCTCGGAGTGGAAGAAGGTGTGTTCTCACGTATTTGATAGTTTTCCAAGGTTCTTTCACAAAACTATCATTTCTCAATATTAATGATATTTTTCGGCTTCTTCTTGGCTCAGTTATTGTCAATTTGTCAGGTTACAACAGAAACGCATGATTAATAATAACCCTAGACTTGAATGGCGTGACGTGAGACAGGCGAAACTACGCGTCTTGACTGAGAATTTTGAAGTTAGTTCTATATGTAATAGTTATAAGGTTAAATAGCTTTTTTCTCATATTGAGCTAGGTCTTTTTTCAGCACGGCAGTTCTCCAAAGGCAAAGTTCTACAGATATTCAAACGGCGCTCCGATCTCTCAATGTGAATGTTCTTTATAGTATTATGCGAAAATAAATGTGCTCTTAATTGAAAACTGTTGTATGAAACTTAGAAACGAGAAGTAATCAGGTCTGAGGTTGGTGAACAAAAGCAACAAGTGGAAAAATAGTTCTGTTCATTTCATTGACTCGTCCAAGATACAAGTTAAAATTTTCTGATGATTTTGTCAATGAAACAAATAATTCCTTAGCGTTTCTGTCTCAGTGTTGTTATCTACTGTGAGGATTATATGTACACATTTTAAATAGTTACGACGAATTGAAAATTTCCGAACCAATCCATTAGTTGTTCGGTATAAACTCGCTATAGTCGTCGCCAACGGAAAGGCGGGAGTGTACTGTATATCTCACTTTCCGCTGTTTAAGCACATATGTCTACTATTCCACATATTAGAGCCGTTGTGTTCTAATAGCGCAGTGGTCAGCGGGCGGCTACGATTCTTTTGCTCGCAGGTTCGTTTCCGGTGAGACAGAAGTTTATAAGTTTGGCACCCACTATAGCACCTGAGTCACATTTTTCAGAGTTTCATTAACTACTCCTAGTTTAGTAGGTGGCTTTTCAGCAGTCGTGTGATCGAAGTTTGGTAACTATTTGCTTAACCACTCTATCGAATCTGTTCTGAATGGCCACTTTGACTGAACTGCTACTTGCAAGATGGGACTGTAGAGTTTGCTTTTCTCGAAGCAAGTGTTATGTTGCTCTATCCCGCTGTGTTTGTAGTTTGATCGCATAGTTTCCCGGTTACATTTATGCCACGAATCGAGTTCAAACTACAGGTCAGAATTGATCCTTGTGCGCAGCGCGGAGCGCTGCGCAGGTTAATGTTTGTTCTCAAAGGGTAAACGGCTCGCGAAAATGACTTCCGTAACGGGGCGGCGGCGTCGGCGGCTACAAAAAATGTGCGCCCTCTGTTCTGGGCACAGCTTCGTTCTCAATGAAAATCTCTCAGCACGGTTTACACTGTTGTGAAGCGCAGAAAAAGTTGGGGTATACGTATTTTTCAGTCATAGTTGCAAATTTCATTTTAAGGTTAATAGGGCCTCAAATGGTCTCAGGAGGAAAATTTCTAAATCGACTGGTTTTGAGAAAATGAATATGAAAAAAAGAGAATCACGTGAAATTGATTCCTGAACTTCTCAGCTCAGAACTCGGTTGCGCGTACAGCCTAGTTTTCACAGCATTCACATGTCTGAGTGGCACAGTGAATACTATTTCTGTTCTAGTGAAAACGGATTGAGGTTCGACTCCCGCCTCGAGCGGAAACATTTGCAATAATCTGCTAGTATAATTTCGGGTTATCCAAATGCTCATAGCTGTGTCAAACGTGATCAAAAATGACGTGCATCAATTTCACATGGTTATATATTATTTTGATAAGAGTTTCTCCGTAATTATAGAAAAACAGGTCAATTCATATAAAAAACGAGTGTCAAGAAAGTAAAGATTAGTTTCAGGATCACATAAACAAAAAATCTAAACAGGTCCAATAAACGGATATTAAGAGAGAAAGGCTAATCTCGCTTGGTTGAAAACTACACAAAATATCACAAATATTACTCAGTACCGATGATGAAACATCTGAATACAATACACGAAAATCTAGCTAGATTTTTGCCATATTTCAAACGAGCGAGCATGGTCTTTCTCTCTTAATATCCGTTTATTGGACCTGTTTTATATTTTTTGTTTATGTGATCTCTAAAACTAATCGTTACTTTCTTGACAGTTGTTTTAATACTAATCCATCTATAGCCCGTTCAACCAAACCAATATCATGCATACGCTATCACAGTAAGAAATGGCACAATCACATCTCATTTTCTTCCTATATAAACAGACTTTTGAGAAAAAATCTCGATAGTTTGTAGTGATAGTGGTGAAACTCACTTTACAGCGACGTTCGAAGTGGTTATCCAACAGAGAGGAAAACATTTCGGTGGAATATGGACGTCACATCAAAGAACAAAGATCATTGCAGTTTTTCTCACTGTCTAAATTGCTTTAAAAAAATGCATTTTATATAACTATGTAAGCATTTGTAATTCGTTTGAGTTTTTATCCAACGTGTTCGCAATTTACGCGAGGGTCTTAAAGGTCCTCACACGAAACTACAGTAAGTGCGCGAAATTTGCGCGCGCTTTTATCCGATTTGAACAAACAAATTTCAGTTATCTCACTCGAGTATTCTCTCTATGTTTTTTTGTTACTATTTTTAACTATATAGTTTATCTTTGTTTCGTGTATTTTTGTTCATCAAATTAACTTTATGGTTGCAGATGTCTTCTTCCCGCAACATCCCTTCGGATATTATGGGTTAGTCTTTTCGGTTTTCTGCATTTTATAAACGCGAAAATATCTATTTTCAGCACTTTGCTGGGTTTAGGCACAGGATGTGGTTGCATACCTCTGTTATTACCTGTGTAAGAGCTATGAACTGTGTTTTAATCGATCTCTACGTTTATTTACTTTTGTGATGTTTCAGGAAACGATAACCCCCTCGGGGAGCGAATTGAGGATGAGGAAGACCCTATAGATGAGCTGTTCAATAACGAAGAAGAAGAGGTTGAAGAGGAGGATGGGGAGAACCTTTTCGGAGATGACATGGAAAGGTATGCAGTTATCATTTGTAACGACATTGTCGTTGCTATTGCTAATTTTACGTTACTCTTTTTTCGAAAGTCAGACAGGAGTTGGAAAAACATGGAAGTAGCAAAGACTGGTTTTTATAGATTTGCATGTGTGTATTAATGTTCCAAGTAGGCTTAGTTAGTAATTAAGAAGTTTCAAACAAGCGTCAAGTACAAGTTATGGTTGTTTTGGGCCGAAGCCAACAAGAAGTTTCGTATATTCGGACTACATTCGTGTAAAATTAGTTTTTATTCAAGACGCCCCCGGAAATTGAACTGTTTTCGGAATCAGAAAGATGGTGGAAGTTTGACTGAGGGGGAGGGGGGTGCTATTTGCCTATTTGCGACTTGACATTTTCCCATTTTCCGCCCGCTGCTGCTCACAACTGAGCAGGTATCGGTACCATTCTAACTTTCACTCTTCACAGGGATTATCGCGAACAACCGGAATTGGACCAGTATTCCGAGACGGGAATGGATGATGCCTCCGACTTGGGCAGTTTGGACATTGCCGCTCGCAGAGCAGCCGATAGGCAGATGGCTCAGAGAGACAATCTACAAGACGATGACGCCTTGTTCTATGAAGAGGGCGACGATAATATGGTACGTTTTAAGTACTGCACAGATCTTAGTTTTGTGTAATTCACGCTCTGTCATGAATCATTGGGTGGTAAGCGTGAAACCTAACTAACACGTTCATAATGTTCAATGGGTCAATGGAATTACATTGACGGGAATCATCTTGTCATGTGAATCCCTTTGTTCTTGTTGGATAGAGGCAATATTATCGAATAACATCAAATTTCCACATCATACCTTTCTGAGACCAACATTATTTTGGAAAATCGGAGCATATGAGTGAATTTATGAAGATAGGGTTTATTGAGTTTGTAAAACCTCCATTAGCGAAATACCCAAAATGTAAAAAAAACTGTTGAATGCATCAATCATGGATAACTTTTACGGGTGTATCTGTAGGACACGCGCCGCCGTCGTCGTGGAGCTCGCGAAGACACAGATGCGGACGACGATACACCCATGGAAGACGAAGATGTTCCCATCGATATTCTGGAGAATATGAGAGGAAGAAGCACGCGAGACCACGTCTCCGATGAAGCCGTTGCCAGAGAAATTGAGCGCAGGTCTGAATTCATTCTGAGAAAAAAATATTCAAAGAAATTTTCGCGAACTTTTATTCTCACGATCTGCGGATCGTTGGTTTTTGGTTTGCGTGCACAGCTTGTGCATGTAAAACATCTTATTTCTTTTCGCAATATCCTTTTCGTGGTGTAATTGAAAAGGCCGGAAATGAGTTGGAGCATTTGTTTGACTTCGATCTGAATTGCAGATTCAAAAATTTCGTGCGTGGATTCAAGGATAAGGATACGAGGAAACCCAAGTACTTGCAGGTAATGTTTCAGTAGTCTTCTCGTTCGATGCTGATGTTTTGGAATTCAATGGTCACTGTTCAGGTAGCATTTCCTAAATAGCCAGAGTTAATCGAAACCCAAAAGTTATGCACTTCCAATTTTTGAAAAATATTTGCGTTTCCTTTTCTAAATAAACATCCGACCATCAATTTGTGTTCAGGCCATCAAACAAATGGCCGCGGACAACAAGGAGTCTCTTGAGGTGGACTATCAGGACCTGGCCGATGAAAATGGAGAGCAGAACATCGTCTACTTCCTCCCCGAAGCACCTGTTCAGGTACTGTAACTGTATCCTCTTTCCATCAGTCAAGTCAAGTATATGCAAAATGATGATGTTTCACGAATTCGAGATGGATATGTTTTTCTATGATAGTAATGATAGTCTTACTTCTCACCGCCTTACCGTTCGTCACTGCGTCTGCGTGTGCGTAATGAGTGGTTAGTGGTGATTAGTAGAAGTGCAATTTATTTGAAGTGGACATTGGTGAAATCGCGAAACCTTTCCTCACATTCGCCAAATAGTTTCAGACCCAAATGTCTGACTCTAGTTCTGCGAATCGCTTTGCGGAGGATATATTGTTCCAAGAGATGGATGCCGATAAGGCTCAGCATACTCGTTTGTACCTGAGTCTGATTAGCAGATCAACATGATCAAAATATAACTTTTATTCATAATGTAAATTGCAAATTACCATGTTTTTGCATTTGTTGCATATATGAAATATGATATCTGCAACCACCAGTAAGGTTTGACTAAGCGCTAAAAAGTAGTCAGTTTTTAGCTTCAAACACGTGAAAATTGATTATTTCGTACCAAAATAGAAGAAATCCTGCCGTTTTCAGCAAAAAAAGTAGTCGGTTTTTCGATTTGGATTTGGACAACTTTACTGGTATATGGATATCTGCTTTTCAGATGTTCCGTATTCTCGATCGCGGTCTCACGGATGTAGTTCTCACCATGTACCCCTACTATTCTCGTGTCTGTGCCGAGATTAAGGTAAGGTTGCTATAGATGTGTCTCTGTTGTTATCGAGTATAAAGTAAATTTCTATGCAAATGTTTGCTGGTAGCCGTAATGAGTTATTTCAATCGAGTGTTGTTCTGAAAGATAGAAGCTGTAACCTAGGGCGACTTTGTTGGTTGCCCCAGTGAACCATACGTTTTTTATCGGAATCCGGATGTCGAACTGCCCCAATTTTAACCATAGTCGTATTCACTGGTGAAAACTTCACTTCCGACTCAATTTTATTGTTTGGTTACCCAAATGAAACACCTGATTTCCAATAAATCTTTGTGGACAAAGTCGCCCCACGTGTGAGCGGTAAGAATGTTACAAGAATTCCAAGACACAGTTTGGTCCTGGTATTACAGTTGCAGCGTTTGCTTATAGGTTCGCATCTCGAACCTCCCCGTTGAGGAAGACATCCGTTCCCTCCGTCAAGTACACTTGAACAATCTGATCAGAACCAGCGGTGTCGTCACAGTTACCACAGGTATGTAGCTTCAATCCTGATTCTGACATTTTTTTGAGTTCATCCTCACTCTCCGGTCGGGACACTAAATTTTCCGATTTTAATCAATGGACCAGCTTCTGCTTGAAAATCATGAGCATACACCAGTAAGGTCTGACTAAGTGACAAAAAGTAAGCCGTTTTCAGATGTGAACACGTGAACATGTAGAATATTTCATCAAAGGTAGACCGATCTCCTTGTTTTCGGCTAAAAAGTAGTCCGTTTTTCGAATTTTTCTGACTATTCGGACAACCGTGCTGGTGTATGATCATGATGTTTCAGGTTTTGTCGTATGGAAAATTTTGATCTAAAAACGGCTTTACTATGGCTCAGTAGTGCAAGTTAAATGGTTTGTCAACCGAAAGTGTATAGGAAAAAATATGTTTAGAGTTTAGTGTATGTTTGTATGTGTGTGTATGTTTAGTTTTTCCGAAAGTCCGAAAGTGTATGTTTGGATTTTCGATACTCCAAATTTAGGAATTCTTCCACAATTGTCGGTGGTGAAGTACGATTGTAACGGCTGTGGCTACATGCTTGGTCCCTTCATTCAAAGAGAAGATGAGGAAGTGAAACCAACCATCTGTCCATCTTGTCAGGGCAAGGGACCCTTCGAAATCAATGTCGAGAACGTAAGTGTTTTTCATCCAGATGACTCAGTAACTCTGTTCCTGGCCAAATGTTTTCTACGACATACGCAAAAATGTACAATCCTTTTTAACGGCTTATTGACATAGCCGGGCTATTTGTAGGGATCAATGCCTTTGTTTCAATCTCTCATAAATGTCTTGGTCCGTAAATCAACACTATCGTGTTCGTGTTGATGGGTGCTATACAGTTCTAGGGTCTAACCAACCTGTAAATGTAACCTGTAAATGTAACCTGTAAATGTTGGTGAAAGATGTATTTCATTACAGACCATCTACCACAACTACCAGCGTGTGACCATTCAAGAGTCTCCCAATAAGGTGGCCGCCGGTCGACTGCCCCGCTCAAAGGATATCATTCTCCTCGGCGACTTGTGCGATTCGTGCAAGCCCGGTGATGAAATTGTGAGTTATTGATTTTCTCTTTTCTCCCAAAACTGTTCTTTGCCATTGCCTGATTATTCTCTGGACAACGTATTCCGTACTTCGAAGCTATTTTTCGAAAAGAAATTGGGACTTTTTTTGTAGTTTTCTGTCTAAACTGGCAAGATAATTCTGCATTCTACGTTTCAGATGTTCATGCATTTATCATTCTATTCATGTTCAAGTTCATGTAGCAAACAGCTTCGGAATGGAAGATAAAATATGACTTGTTGTCTTTTAGGAGGTGACTGGTGTTTATACTAACAACTATGATGGATCGCTGAACTACAAGCAGGGATTCCCCGTGTTCAACACTTTGATCCACGCCAATCACATCACGAACAAGGACAAGGTTGCCAGCGATCAGCTGACCGATGAGGATATGAAGGTTCGTTTATTAGTAGTTACCTCTATATTAAAGTCGAGTAGACCACGTTTTTGTACGCAGTTTTGAGGTAGTTCTCGTTTTTCAATTGCGGTAAACACTGTCGGGATTTCGGCAGCTTAATTACGTCCTCGATTTTGTTGTAGAATAGAAACGTTTTCAAAAAAAGTAGTCCATTTTTCTGACTATTCGGACAACTTTTCTAGACTATGGGAAAAGTGCAAATCTGCAAATATAGACCAAGAAGTATGTAAATTGTGAAGAATGGTCATTTTCATTTCTTTGTGTGATTCAGGCAATTCGTGATCTGTCGAAGGATCCCCATATCGCGGAGCGAGTCTTCGCCTCAATTTGTCCCTCCATCTATGGCCATGACGACATCAAACGGGCTATTGCTCTGGCTCTGTTCCGCGGTGAACCGAAGAATCCTGGAAATAAGCACAAGCTCAGAGGTTCGTGCTTCGTCTTTATGTTTCACACCTGGCAATAGAATGGCCAAAGGCACAAAACTAGTGAAAATTTAACCAAAATTTGATGAAAATCGCAGTTTGAAACTATTTCAGAGGGGGTCGCGACTCAAAAAAGAGAGCTAAAACACAAAAAAAGGAGAAATCAAAGACTTTGGTGTATGCTATGGATTTACGCATTTGAAACTCTTTTCAGCCCATGTTGGCAATTGGCAGCAAACGTTTCAAGCATGCAAACTGATAAAACAATTGATGTGCATTCAGGAGACATCAATGTGTTGTTGTGTGGTGATCCGGGAACAGCCAAGTCGCAATTCCTTCGCTATGCTGCCCACACTGCGCCGCGAGCAGTGCTCACAACAGGACAGGGAGCTTCGGCTGTAGGTCTCACAGCCTACGTGCAACGACATCCAGTTACCAGAGAATGGACCCTCGAAGCTGGAGCTATGGTGAGTTGGATTGATTTTAAGGTTGTTGGCTAGTTAGAAGTGAAAACTTAAGTATAGGCCACTGAGAACCTACTCTGAATGTTTGCAGAAATACTTTGAGAAAGGTACACGACTGTACCAAGTTCACGATAACAGTATATCACTCATAAATGGGTCAAATTGACACTATAAGGATAGAACCCTAGGAGGGTTCACGTATAAAACAACCGAATTTCCTTTGTAGAATAGTCGTAGAAGAGTCGTAGATCATCTGTGTGTGGTTGAAGTTAGTTCAGATATTTGTCTAGTTTCGTCTGTTCAGGTGTTGGCCGACAAGGGTGTGTGTCTGATCGACGAGTTTGACAAGATGTCGGACCAGGACCGGACCTCGATCCACGAGGCCATGGAACAGCAGTCGATTTCCATCTCGAAGGCCGGAATCGTGACGTCACTTCAGGCCAGATGCACGGTCATCGCCGCCTCGAATCCTATTGGAGGACGGTTAGTTTTTTTTTATTCTATTCTTCCAAAAATGGTTAGATTTCTGTTCAACAAGCCAACAAAAGAACCATTTAAATCTTACATACAGTACCCTTTCAGCTATCCGGTTAGTGTTAGAGGAGTTTTACGAGGAATTTTAAAATTAAAAGATGCATATCACGAGTATTTACCGGTAGTTTGTAGTTTCGTTGATACTGTAACGATTAAGATTATTTACAGGTACAACCCGACGTATACGTTTGCCGAGAACGTGGACCTCACCGAGCCCATTCTGTCTCGTTTCGATGTGCTGTGTGTCGTTCGCGATATTGTCGACCCTGTGGAGGATGAAAGGTGCGACAAATTTTGCGCTCAGTCACGTTTGAAGTGGTAGAAGCTCTTACATGAAAGTATGAAAGTGGAGTAGTTTATAATATCGCGCTTTCTTCTATTCATACACCAGTAGGGTCTGGCTGTCCGACAAAAATGAATCCGTTTTTAGATGGATACATGGGAACAATTATGATTTTGTATCGAAAATGGACTTTTCTCATTTTCGGCGAAAAGGTAGTCTGTTTTTCGTTCAATTCTGTTTCTGACTATCCGGACAACTTTACTGGAGTATGCTTCTATTTTCGATTCCGTTGGTGTTATTTGAAATGCATTGGAGTTGTAGTCTTCAAACTGATTTAGTAAACACACGTTCTCAAGGCGCTTTTTTGTTATATAAATAGCAAACCCGCGGTCTTCAGCGTTATTTTAAAACCATTTCGGCAAATATCAAGTTAGTTATAGCGTGTTTGAATGAAATACTATACCGAGGTAGACGTTTTCATTTAGAGACGGGCTACTCTCGGTATTATTATATTCTCGAAATTAGATCACCCATCACTACATCAATTTAGAAAGAAGCCTTTTGATTTTCAGATTGGCAAAGTTCGTGGTTGGGAACCATATCAAACTACATCCCGACACTCAGGACGAAATGGAGTCGGATGAAAACAAGGAAAATGACGACTCACAGGTCTGTTATAATCGTTTCCGCTGTTGGCTAACGTTTACTCTGAATTAGATGTAGTCGTCGCCAACCGAAATGCGGGATGGTACTGTATATCTCAATTTCCGCTGTGTACGGACACATTTCTTTGATTCCCCAGCGTGACGGGTATGAACTCTCGTTGCGTGGTCAGCGCTCAGCTACAAATCTTTTGCTCGGAAGTTCGATTTTGGCAAGAGACACACATTTATAAAATTGGCACCCCCATATCAAATGTGAGATTGGATTGGAACTTCTAGTTACCTCCACTTTTACAAAATGAGGTTTCCTATACAAATTAATCGACGTGATTTTTTATTCCATTCTATTTTGTAATTGTGCATTTCCAGATTGACAAACGCACGGGTCTTCATCTGATTCCTCAGGATATGCTGAAAAAGTACATCATGTACGCCAGAGAGAACTGTCATCCCGTTCTCAACGACAAACACACTGAGAAGTTGTCTTCTGTGTTTGCGCAGATGCGTAAGGAGAGCATGGTGCGTTTGGTTCAGTAAACTGACATGTTTTTTTCTCAGAATCTGTATTTTTTCCCTCAATTTCTGGCCATTCCTCCACATCTAACGATGTAACAGTGAAAAGTCACTTAGCTGAACCAATCAAATTATTCAGATTTTAATGTTAATCGAACAACTGACTAGAATTGCCAGGTTTTTTGTTTTGGTATGTGATAATTCACAAAAACACATATTGAGTATTACAGGCTACTGGCTCGGTTGCCATCACAGTTCGTCATGTTGAGTCGATGATTCGTCTCTCGGAGGCGCACGCCAAGCTTCACCTGCGACCGTTAGTTTTTTTTTTCTGTACTCTCACGTTCAGTAATCCCCTCCCATTACGTTCAACTATTCGCTTGTTCTGAGCGTGTGCACACGGTGGGCAGGGGTAGGCCACTAATTTGTTCACCCAAAAACTTGAGACAAAGCCATTGTTTTCCGAAAATCAGCTTTATTTGGCCCGTTCCAGTTTCGATTTGAAGTGAGGCTCATTTTTGTTCCCGGTGACATAATTTTGGTTGATGGTTCGCGCCCGTCGGCAAATTTTCTCCTATTTCCGTTTACATGTTATTGAAAATAAACCGCGTTCCTTTATTGTTTCTCTCGGGGGTTTCCTGTTGAACAACCATCATTTTTCCAGCTATGTGCAAGATGATGATGTGCAATGTGCCACCAGAATCATGCTCGAGTGCTTCATCAACACACAGAAGGCGTCTGTGATGCGCCAGATGAGAAAGGTGAACTTTCGGTCATTGAGTTCGTAGTAACTGCATCTGATGTGGGAGCATGGTCAAAGTTTTTTTCGTATGTACTGATGCAATTGAGAGACTTTTCCGGGGAGTTTTCTGCAGGGCCAGCAACTTTTTATGATTTCTGTCTCTGTGGTTGTGCATTACATAGTTAGAGTATAGTCCTCTATAATTATAGTACTGGTTATTGAGAGTATAATTATAGTACTGGTCTTTGAGAGGACCCACGGAAAGAAAGCTGAGCAAATTTTTATATTTAAGAACTGTTTTCTTCACATTTTGTTTGTGTACAAATGTGTGTGTTTAGCACTTCTCGAAGCACCTGGCTGCCAATCGATCTTCCGGTGAACTTCTTCTGTTTGTGCTGAAACAGCTGGTGAAGGAGCAGATAATGTACGAGAACAACCGGGCCGGAGGGGACAGCAGTCTGTCGTCTATCAATGTGGCCGAGGCCGATTTTGTCGAGAAGGTTGGTATAACTCCGTTTCCCGGAACGACATCGTAATCTCTTGTACCGGAATCTTTCAAATTTACAATTTTCGAGCGCATTTTTTGAATCAGCAAACGTAAACAAACAGATTCACTGTTTCCGTACTCTCTTAGCCTAACCAATGTAGGAATGTAAGTTTTCTCTCTGTACAATACTTTTAAGTTATGAAAAATGTGTGTGAACGATTCACAATTGAATCTGGGAAGGGCTATTCTTCGTTATTGTTGCGTGGGCATTGTAGTTTGATTTCGATACACGCCGTATTTCATGAGATCAAACTACAAACACAGCTAATTAGAGCAACACACACCGTATAGGCATGTTTCGGAGCGAACATTATAAAGTTGACTTTCGTAGTTTGGTAGCGAAAGTTATTCGGATTGAACTACAGACATTTTTTTTTCGAGTTTGTGACCTCGGTTATCGGTCTGGTTCACAGAGGAAGTTTTAAACATTTTGGTAACCATTTTCGTCCGTTGAATTTGAAAACTTGTCATCGAAAACTGGAAAACTCAGGAGTGTCATTTTGTTCAATTTCTTCATAGTTTTTGTTTCAGGCACAACAACTGCGTATCGAAAACGTGAAATCGTTCTACTCGTCCGACCTGTTTGCCAGCAATCACTTCTCCTATGACGCAAAGAGGAAGCAGATTGTGCAGGCCATCTTCTAAGTACGTTTATAACGTTAACGTCTACTCACGTGTTTACCTCGTATAACTTTTGAAATGTTCATTGGCCTCTTGGCTCGCCCCCTGTGTAACTGACCCTCCGTTCGGTTTGGATCTCTGCCTCAGTTTTTGTGAATTGTATCTCAATATTCTACATTCACAAATACTCTGTACCTTATACTGTAAGCCTGCTGAATGGCTGCTGCTGCTGCTTTACCATGCGATTTTTACATTTCGGTGATTTACTTGTTCTCATGCTGATTGTATGTTTGAAGTTTGTATTTTAAGTTTGTCTTATCGGAAATGCAAATGAACATAATCACTTTTTCCTTGTTTTAAATTTGTGAATCTGAAAATTTATGGCGAAGAATATTTTCATTGCAGTTCATTAATACGTTCAAGCTTGAGCGTAACATGTTGTTTAGAAATACGTTTCGATTAGCATAATACGATTTTAATACAAATTATGCAATCAGCATACTAGGGTTGATCAGCGAGTTTTGTGAAAATGATACATTTGTGCGTGTTGTCAGAAGATAGAACATACTTGCACTGTAGGGAGTAACCAAATCTTAATTGTAGTTTGATAGCCATGCACACCGGTTTACGAATTTTGATCAAAAAAAAGTATCGGTGATCAAACTACAAACAGTCGGATAGAGCAAAGCATATCATATTTAATAAGAGAAAAGATCAGCAATATTATGCAAACTAGAGGAAACAAGAAAGAGAGAGAAACAGAAAGTGTTTCTGGTCTAAGCTCGCTTTGGAAACAGTGAATATAGATACCACTACAAAAACTATACCACACCGAGTTTGTTGATAGCATTCGGTATTTTCGAAGGAGGCGTATTTGATGTACTATCCCGATGTGTGATATCACCGTTTTCAGTTCAAACTTGTGAATTAGTTCTATCGTGATCAAACTACAACAAAGATTTGTTCACTCCCTCTACCCGCGGCAGTTTTTCTATGTAATGCGTGCAGCAAAACGGAACAATAATAGACTGTGTACTTGTTTCCTCGAGAATACATATTTTGTATTCGGTAGGATACGGGACATGTGTCTTATTCTTCTGGCTAGATAACCGGATCTAGCAATTTGTAATCTGCATATTACACGTACTCACTACCGCGGTGGTGTATGGTGTTCAACATGGTAGTACATTCTAGATAACATTTAACAGATAACCGTTAAAATATACAAAAGTATTACTTAGCACTAACTCTCACTATGTTACAGACAACGAATCGCTAAACTACCACTTCTATGTTTCCTCAAGTAGACTCCGAATGTATAGAAACATTTTCGATATCCTATCAAAGTTATGAAACAAAATATTTGCTTGTTCTGCCAATACGACAGAACATGAGTCTTATTCTTCTGGCTAAAGAGCGGTCATGATCAGGCATTTTCTTAATCCGCGTATATCACACGTACCCACTGGTGCTGGTGTATGGTCCCGTTAAATACGGAAATACATTCTACGACATATCAAGAAGGAGTGGCAGGAAGATTTCATCTTTGGAACCGAAGTCGTAGAAAACGCGTAGACCAAATAACTGACAACACTTACAAAATGTTAAATAGAACCAATTCTAACTATGTGACCCCCAATACTACGAATGTATAGGTAAACGTTCGCAAACCTATCAAAATTATAAAGCAAAGTATTTGCTCGTACTACCAAACAAAGGTCGCACATGCGCGTGCTCTGACCAAGAGAAGAGGTGCTTACAACGACAATGTTTTTGATGTACAGAGTTTTTTTTGGGATTCACTGCATGCTTGCGTATTGTTTCACAGGACTGCGTTAGTTGTTGTGTTCGAGCTTGTGTAGTTGATTTTTTTCTACAACCTTATTGATATTCTTTGTTGAGGGCATGTAAAAAATCTCACGCAATATTTTATTAAATCCTTATTCGATACAATAGTTGTTCTGGAGGAGGTATAGCAAACTCATTGAAGTGTTACAGTCGTATTTACAAATTAAACTGATGAAACTGAAAGCCGATGAGCTTCCAATAAAGTTCGTACTTTCCAACTACAAACTAGCCGTAAAAAATTACCAGACTTAAAGAAGGAACTAAACATGATGAAATACAAGAATCTAACTACTTGTGTCTTCTCTTCGGTAAAAAGCAAAAATAAATGTTGGTCCTATTTATAATATCTTCGAGAAGCTAATTAAAAATGACCGATTCTCGAAGAAGCCCGAGTAGTGGGCTGAGTGTGAGCTGGGGCGACTCTCATTCCGCCGGTGATGCTACTAGCCCGCTCTCCATGAGGTCCTCTACGGATCATCTTAGATATAGCCTGGCGGTAGTCCTTGACGAAGTACACGACGAGAAGTGGTTCAACCACCGTCGCGATAGCCATGACGGAGCCAAGGTGCATTGGCAGGGAACCGGTGGAGACGTTCATCATTCCCAGCGAGAAACAGAGAATGACCGGAGACAGAGTGAACACAAATGGGAACGAAGCCTGGAAATTATAATTTACTAATGAGGTTATCGTAATTTTCAGATCCGTAAAGGAATTTAGGAATACCTTACGCCTTTCCTTGTAATTTGGGTGCATATGCTGTACATTTCGATTATTAAAGGTACGCTCTTTTTTCTATACGCCTAAAGAGGTTTGAATAAATGGAACGTGTCTTTTCAGTCAGATGCCCCATTAGAATTAGCGAAAGCAATAGAATCGACTGTCTAAAAAAACTGACTCATAGTTCCTCGAACAAATTTTTCACCAGTTCCAAGATGAATGTTCAGTTTCAACAACTTATTACAAGTCCCAACTAACCCAAGATTGCTTCGTTACTATAGTATAATAGGCATTACACGACACAGAAGAGGCCCTCACGTAAACTCAAAGATGGTGTGACAGAAACTCAATCTCGTTCCTAGCGCTGCACGGTCATTTCCGTCGCTCCAATGCAATTTCACTACAAAAACTGATTCATTGTTGTTTTGTGGATCATTTATTGAAACTTCGTTCCTGGGGCACATTCGCGTTGGAGCGAATGAATTAACCGTGGAGCGCAAGGCATGAGATTCGGTTCCTGTCAGACCACCTTCAATATAATTGTTCGTCGGTACATTTCCCGTGAGCATTTAATTGAGCGCGCTCGTATTTTTAAGTCAAATTTAACCCACCTGGAGCAGCAGAAGAGTGAAGAGCTTCTTATGGTACTGCATGGCAGTACTTTTTCCTTGTTGTTTGTTTATGTGTGTTCGGAAGAAGTGAATTATGCGAATAGTACAGTATGTCATGGTGACTATTGCTACAACTGATAGTCCTCCCACAACCAACATGCAGGTCAGAACCCCGTCAGTTACCACGCCGGTCTCGCGATCCTGAAAAATCGATTTAAAAGTTTTTTTTGGATGTTATAGCTACACTAATTTGCTCAGCAAAAGATGAACTCAACAATCGTTTTGACTCTGATTCAAGACGATTTTTAGGTTTCAGAGGGTTTGGTCATCATCACTTGAACCCCTATTAGAAAATAAAAAAAAAAGCATGACGAAAAGACTTCGGGATCTTCTTTCGATGACGAGTAAATCAGGGTCCTAACTATTTTTGAGTTCAATTCTCACTGAGCGCTTTTATGTCCATAATTCAATGATGCAAAAGTGGTGGGAGCAAGAACATACACACGGCCCATGACTCACATAAACGAATCCTCCGTGATAGCCGACCTCGCTCAGTTGGTATCCGGTCTGAGCGTGGAAACTGTGCGCCAGTGCGAGTGTAGTCTTCTCGCACGGCATAAACCCAAAGACTATCGCGTTTCCGGCTACAGTACACAGAACGATGGAGACACTGGCTATTCCGAATAACCGCCGTGGGGACCGGAACCACGCAGCATCGGGAGAACTGGAAAGAATCGTTTGTCGTTTGAGCTTACGCTCACGGGCTGAAGTACTGAAAAACCACCAATAATGATAGTCACATACATAATCACGTGCCAAACATTCAACCATTTTATCAATTTCTTATCCCGCGCACCTTTCAAGTTTCGGGAAAGTTTCAGAGAAACACGTTAAGCGTTTTTCCTCTCATGTTAAAAACATCAACGTCTCGAGAAGCCTACAAATCTACCTCTCCAAGTTGGAGGATTACCTATAAGATTTTTCTCATCACTCCATTAGTAATTTTTGTAGGCGAGGGGAGATAGAAGGCGGAGAGGAAGAGAAAGTGAGAGACCAAATTGAAACAAAGAGAGAAATAGAGAGAGAGAGAGAGAGAGAGAGAGAGAGAGAGAGAGAGAGAGAGAGAGAGATAAATTTAGTATCTATCTGAATGCCAAACTATACCTACCCGGTCATGACAGAGAGTCGATAGACGAAGGAGATTGACAGACAGATGACAATGAACACGAATCCAATGGAGAAGGTGGCAATGCAGATGTGTCCCATTGTGACAGGGAGATGCGGGTTGGTCGCGAAGAAGATATAGGCCCCATCCTCCACGTAGAAGGCCTGCAAACACAAACAACTGGAAAACCTTCTATGAATTCTCTTTCTCTACAAAGAATTAGATCCAAGTCGGAACTTTCATCAAGACCTGAAAGACTACGGGGCAAACACATGTTCAAACAAAAAATACTTGAGAGCACACAGCGAGAATTCTGACATGAACAACTATCAGTGGTGACTTTCACGATAACAAACTATATACACAAACAATGACTTTTTCCGTTTCCCAATCTTTTTCATCTGATTTCGATTGTTCAGCGCGTGGAATGACCTGTTCTGTCTGTAGTGAGTATGTAAGTTCATCGCACGATTATTCCACACCCCTTCGAATTCGTATTGTCATAGATTTTCAATTTGTAGTTCTCTGTCAAAATTCTATGCAAATGTACTATCTATTATTCTCATCATCATGGTATTCAAGATGAGGCAAATCTGATTACTTGGTGAATTCTATTACCTAGTTGGGTTTTTTGATAACCTAACCGATTTTGGCGAACCATTTTTTCAGTTTACCTGTTCCCTGGTCCAAGCGGTTGCTAACCTAAACCGAAAAACTGGCTACCCTTCAACCTCACTCACTGGTATTAGAAGAGCGTGATTGGCTGCGTAGTAGGCGGCGACAGAGGTGTTGAGGAACAGCAGAACCTTGTAGGAACCAATGTTCTTCCCGGACTTGAGGGCAATTATCGGTAGAAGGGCGATGTTCAGCATAAAGGACGCCGATGCCGAAATCACTGACAACAGACCGAAACAATCGAGCATGTTCTGTAAAGGGCTTCTATAATAATAATCTTTTACGGCAACTATTTCAGCCGCGTATTACTTTATTGAGAGAACTACATAATCACACACAAATCATATATCAACCGTAGAAGGACTGTCCGTAGAGGGGGTGGAGATAGGCATGGGTGAGCTTCGTGACCAGCTCATGCGGTCCGCCAGACAGATACCGCGGCGAGCGGGGATCGAACCCAGGTCTGTGGAGCGACAGCCGAACGCTAACCACTTGACCACTCGGCCCCCGAGTATTCTATGTTGTAGCTTTATCTCAATGTATGCCATAGTTTATGAGCTACAAGATCAAGCTGCAAACACAAGGGCTTAATGCAACATACGTGGAATAGGGTATAGTCTTGCTTTGGAGCGATTCTAGACAGAAATGAATGGAGTACTTCAATTGAGAGTAGGAACGGAAAGTAGAGCCTCAATATAGGTTTCCTTGAACGGAAGACAGGCGACAACAAAACATGCTGACCTAATGTGCTTTGCTTTTGTTGGATCTCTCCTTTTTTCGATTATAACTCACAAAATGTGATGTGTGTGCAGATCAAACTACAACCCAGCTTGGTCACGTCCTGCCTCAATTGTATGTTCTGGCATATGCAATTTTAGATCTGTGCTAAACAGTGACTCATGAGTTCACATCAATAAAAAACAGGCGTCTAGTAGGATAGTGTTGAGTCGAGTATGACATCACAACCTTGTCTGCTGTTTCTTTAGTCTAGTACGCGTGAATGGAGAATAACCGTGTATAATTGGCCATATTATGGAAATAGTTTTTGCCATAATATAAAATTCATTTCGAGTTCACAAGCCGGCTTAATACTAAAGTTGTCGATGCGTATTCTCGCGTGTATGCAGAACTTTTGTGAGTTATCAAAATCCCCAAATTTATTTTAGAGATCAGGAAACTTTTGAACGAGCCAAAAAGCCATGGAAATATCCATCATCTCTCTTTTATACCCGCCCTTGCCACAAATCTTTGAACGTCATGATAGACAGTGAGCTCATTAACTCTTTGTCGTGAATGTCATTTTCTGCTAAGACAGCCCTGACGGAGCCATACATCAGAAAACTCATTATATCGTATATTCTATACTTATATCAGAGAACGATGTCGAAATGAGCGCAAAACAGTCAAACTGTCGAATTTGATACGTGAAAAGGCAAAGACACATACAAGCGGATGACAAAATTTGTAGGCGCAACGTGCAGTTCATAACGTATCGATTAACCCGAAATGTTTCGTTCTCATTCACAAAACTCCGAGAATTTCACAATACAGAACCGAGGGTATCAAGAATAGAACCAACTTTATTTCTTCACAACCTTTGAGTCATGTACTATAAGCAACTACTTCACAAACAAACCGAACAAATATTTCTCAGTTTACCGAACTCTCCAACCAGGAATTAAAAAAAGAAAACAAAACACTCTTGAACATAATGTGGATCAGAGAATATTCCTTCGTCGTAGGGATCTCACCGAACTCACGAGAAGTTCAGGTGATTATTCTTATAAGTAACCCATGAACATGTCAAACAAAATCATCAGTGAGCAAAGTTCAACATCGTAAAAAAGTTGGTTTGATTGCCAATAAATGAAAATATAGTCTGTTGTTTTCAATCCGATCCACTGAGTCACGGTTGAAGTTTCTCTGAAACCAACCTCATGTGATCATTCGGCTTACGAGAAACATTTCACCAACTCCAGATCAGTTTTCACCGTATATTGTGTCACAAAACTGTTTTCATAGATGTGACCAATGTGACGTACACGTGTTTATTGACAACAACTGTTTTGGGTTCGCTCCCAGATAAACTCTTCGATGCCGAATTTCTGACACAAACTGCGTGAGAGCTCACGGAACTAGCGAGATAGTCCCGCTGCTCAGCTCTCTTCTCACCGCCGCACTAACCTCGGGCTCGAACGTACCGCGAGCTGATGTTCTAGCCTCGTGAATACGGTGCTGTTAACAAAGTACGCATACATATTTATAATCTGTGACTATACAGAAAGTTAAATGTTATCTGGTTTTTTTCAATTTGGCGTAAGTATTTACGCTTGACTAAACTTTCATTCTTGGCAGATCCAGGAACGATTAGATTAGTTTTTGAGTCGATGTGAGTATCTACGTCAGATTGAATTGTTTCTCTTCGCATAGCTGCAAACTTCATACTCTCGCCTGGATACTGTGTTCAAGACAGAATTACGGAAGTGTCTACTGCGTACGATTTGACACATCACTTGCATTGTTTCCATTATGTAAATCTGTTGATATCATTGCCATCGTTTACTGAGATCTTAGCAGGTAATGGACACTCATTGTATTCCATTATATTAATCTGTCCCAATGTGTTTTCCAGACAAACATAGCCATGTTCCTGGAGCTTTTTAATCCGGGATACGGTAGGTATCACTCATTGAAGACATGAGCCATTGTCTGACATTTACCTCACAACTGCACATATTTTCAAACATCAAGGATACAGGAAGCGACAATACGTGCAAGACGGGGGTTAGTAATCTATCGGTTGGGAGCTCTATTGTGGATTAGCGAAGCAATCTCATATACAGGATTTATGAGCTTGCAAAACTAGCGTAAAAACAAAGAAGATTAGCTTTTGAGACGGGCATTGAACGAAATATATTGAAAATGGACAACTCAGAGGGAAAATCAAAATATTAATTTGCCACGGTCCTGACTCTGGAACATTTTGATTGTCTTCTGAGAAACAACTTACAGTGAATTTTTGAAACTACAGTGCTATTGCGAACGGAATGTTCTGAATTATTCAAGGAGACAGGAAATTTGTAAAATGTCAACCATCGCGTCGTGATGTAGTAGTGTAGTGAAGTGATGGAAGTTTCAGTAATGAGAAGTCGAGCTATTATTGTTTTGTATCCATTACGTATCTGTTTTGTACGAGACATACAAAACAGACAACTTTCTCTCCGTTAGTGCGTAATCAAAAGTCATGAGAAAAAAACAAAATTAATTTCGAAATAAGTTATACATGACTCATGATCAAAATCGAGAAGAAAACCCATTCAGCGTCAATCCTGGTAACTCATAGGCCACGCTAGAATTTTTTTTTTGTGAAGCAACCAAAACTTTTCCCAATTTCGGTCTGGTATCATGCATTATGACACGGGCGTGATAAGCGCAGACAGTGGCATCATATTACTAGGAATGATTTGTTCTTTTATCAGCGAATAGAATAGATAACTGAGATAAGCTCGCGTACCCATCTATCGGTGAGCTCCGAACTACTGCGCCTTTTTTAACGGGTTATTTGTGTCTGTTTTTCGCGCACAGTGCATTTTTGCTCAATAAATGTTGTTTTAATAGGAAAATGTCATCGTCTTCTTCCGACGCCGGAGTTTGCTGTAATTGGAATAAATTCCGTTTCATATTTCGAATACCCTCGAATGCTCACGTACAAGAGGAAAAAACTCTGATAAAAGGGAATGCAATATTCCACTGTTTTATCTGTTCAAAAACGCAATTTCTCCTTTTTTTTGAAGCTTTGCTCAAATATCTTTTTTTTCAAACTGAAACTGGGGCAATCATTCATTCAGATGGACAAACCGACGGGATCAGTTTCAGAAAACCGCGATCGTCCAACGTTCGAGAAGCAACCTCCACACGATAAAGTGAGTTGTTATTTACATCCGATTCCGTAAAAACTCAGAATGTGAAACAAAAATATAGTAGGCATTACGCTTCAAGCATAGTTTCATTCCGGTGCGTTTTGGAGAAGGTGCCATGGGTCCACATATTAATCTACGGATCAAATAGGTACACACCCTCACTGTGTTCAACTATTTTGTGGTTTTGATACCTTAACTAACCTCCTCTATAAGTTAAAGAACGTGAGAGAAACAGTCAGGTGAAAGAAAAATGAGCAAGTATAGATATATGAGCCTTGTCGCCACTTTAGGTACCCGCCTCTGATATTATCCTGATATATTCATAATATGTTACTGTAATGATAACAACCCCTTCTCGCATCGATGATATGAGATCTAACTCATCGAAATTTACTCTGAATTTTTTCTCACTTCTTCTGTTTCAATATAAAACATTTCAACTGTTGCTTTCAGTTCTATATCGTCTATTCTATTTTCATTTTAAATGGAGGTGCCATCTACCTGGGCTGGATACTACTCAACTTGTTATCTCCCACGGTCTGTGTTTGTTTCCGATTACATAACAAACTTATTATCAATTTACAATTTTGTTTACACACTATTTTCCTCTAATGTTCTAACAAAGAAACCTAATGTGGTGATTACCATACTAGAATATAAGATAATAGATTTATTCGTGATTCAACACGTTACATTCCACATTGTTGGGTGTGGCACATTGATGGATGTACTAGTGTTTCTGTTCATTACTTTTTTCAAACTCAAAGAAGGACGATTATGTGCTCTAATCACAACGCTTCAGTCCTTCAAACTGCAATACATTTTCCAAACTGCAGTTTGAAAGACCGTTGACACGGGATTGGTCCACATAATCGTCCTACTTTCAAACTATTTTGCTCACGTGAACAGTGATTCAAGCAAAATACTACGATTGAAGCTGAACTTTTGTTGAAAGTGTATTATGAATGGAGCATTCATTGATTCACACCTCATTTTACAGTATTATTTCACGTACTGGTTCTCTGAAGGACATATACCTACGCATTTTGGTGTCGATTTTATGAACTCCCTCGGCTTCGATGCTTGTACTCCACTCTTTGTCACGACTCTCATCTGTGTCTTACCGTTGCTCAGGTAAGCGACAGGCCGACAGCTGGTGATGGAACTCAGTCGTCTCTTCCCACACTAGGACAGCAAATGGCTTAGTTGATAGGCACCTGACTAGCACTCTGACCTAGGACAATACGCTGATATGAGAAACAGTTTGATGGATCCTGACGACTAGGATCCATCATGGATCCTGACGACTAGCCAAACTCGAATTTCCAAAAAAAAAAACTCGAAATAACTCGAAATTTCGAGTTTCGAGTTCGACTCGAAACTCGAAAAACTCGGTTTTTTTCCAAACTCGAAAAATTCGGAATTTTTGCAACTCGAAAAGTCCGAGTTTTCGAGTTTCGAGTTTGGTCTCGTCCCAAGTCAGAAATAATGTACGAATGAGCGTTTCAGAGCACTTTTTCGCTAGTTCGAACATAAAATGCTTCTTTTTTTCACGATTCTCGCATGATCACGAGAAAAACTCCGAATTTCTCGAAAAGTTCTTATTTGTTGAGCTCCATAAAATCCAAACTCGAAGCTATCCGAACAGGACCAAACTCGAAGCTCGAAAATCGCTGAAAACTCGAAACTCGAAAACTCGAAATTTCAAACTCGATTAACAACCCTAATCCTGACTTCTGACTTTTGTGATTCTTCGGCCCAATCTGGTTAACAGTGGTTTCAAAAACCTATGCAGTCACACAAATTCTCAAACTTATCATCACAATCCTGATTTCAGTGTAGATAATATTTAGTTGAGAACTTTCACTAGCGCGGTTTCATTCAAGCAGTATCCACTATTAGTTCATGGTTTCATTCAAGCAGTATCCGCTTTTTTCAGATGCCACCTACTGCGAGCGGCTAGTTCGCTTGTGGTGAACCTCATAACGATTTCCATATTGCTGGTTGTGGCTTGTACAAGTACCCCCACGTTCAAAGGTGAGTATTATTCTTGGAGTGTACACTGTATACAGTGAAAAGAGTTTTTATCTACGCTGTACAGACATCGTCCTTTAGTGTTGAATTGGTCCCATCTTCCCGCCACAAAAACCTGCTATTACCAGTATATTGCAGGTATGCAGTGGTTCTACAACCTGACGTTTGTGGTCATGCTATTCATGATGGGCGAAAATGGAATCTATCAGGTAAAACGTCAATTAAAGTTTTACATTTCGAAAACTTTAGTTACCAAATGCTAAATCTGGATGAGCTGCACGCACTATAAATAGACAAATAACAGAAATTTTCAGAGTTCACTTTACGGCATGGCGGCCGTATTCCCGAAACAGTATTCGAATGCGCTAGTCATTGGTACGAATGCGGGAGGAGTACTAGCCAGCCTGCTATATGTCTTCAGCACGGCAGGTGAACCTCATTTTACAAGCAATTGATGATACTTGACTGAAAAGATATGTATTCATTGCTTGCTTTCCTAGTTGACCGTTTAAACACAAGCCTTGTGCATTTTTTTGATTGATTGATTGATTTATTTACATGCAAGCATGTGAGATACATGGAGAAAACGAAAAATGAATAGAAACCAAATGAATTTTTTCACAAAACAGCGCCCTTTCAACGCCAACAACTCCTTCAGTTCACACGCCACCCATTGAAGTGGGAAGAAATCAGAGCTTTTTGTTGTTCTCAGAACGATTGACGCAAATTTTTTTCTCGACTAGCGAACTACAAAACCAAGAGAGCATACAGGTCAATACGGTCGCAGACGTCTGGTCTTTTCTGACCTGCACTCTGTTTCGTCGACGCTGCTACACCAATTGGTTGCCAATTGACTAGGAATCGTTTGAGTATAACATCTCCTGGTTTGATTTGTTTGAACAGCTAGCAAGTATTTGGAGACCTGCCCCCCATACATTAGATAGAAACGTCTAGTTCACAAATGTGAGGACTCACTTCAAATATGCACTTATCAAATATGCACGACACAGGACAACCTTATGTGTATGTAAGCAACACCATTGATTGACGCTCTCTGATGTAATAGTTAAACTTTCGCGAGATATTTTTCATTTCTGGCTGTTTCATAGTTTCCCAAACAGAACGACAACAAACAGCGTTTTTCAGCGAATCCCGATCCAGCAAACCCCAAGAATGATAATCCGATAGCCGTCGCCTACTATGCAGTCACACTGGCATATCTCCTACTCTGCTCGGCCTCATTAGTTTACTTATGGAAGTCGGTGAGTTTTCGCTTTTGCATGTAACGGTGTTCCACATATATAGTCATTTAGTCATGGTATGTGGGTCTTCTAAATCACGGCATCCTGAAATGATACATGTTGGTCTGATCTGCTGCGTTTTAGTCGGAGTGGGTGACGATTAAGCTCAAAGGCATTAAGCTACAACCAATAACTCATGTTTAAACACCAAAAGAGAGTTCAAAGTATCACAATGGGTAGTTTATGAGAATAAACTATCTTTGTGAAAGTTTGGAGAGAAACAACTGAAACAGTTTTTACTAGAAGACATCTGCTCAATGTGAAGCTTAATCGTCACCCACTCTTAGTCGTCAGTCAGCTCGTGTATGCAGATTTGCAGATGAAACCACAGCTTCGGTACAATCACCCTCATATAGTCGCCATTTACCCCATAAAGACAGCAGAGGGTTCAATTGATTGAGCGATGCGGGGCGAGCGGTCGTTGGTTATCTGCCAGCAGTTGAGAGAGTGTGTAGATCAATGATACGCAGACGAACTGGCCGCTCGCCAAACCCCGTCCCATACAAAATCAATGGTACGGTGTCCACAACGGTTTGACAAATCCTATACCGAACCGATAGACTACAATATACCCACCGTAGGCTTACTCGCCGAAATTTCGGCAAAACTTGGTAGTAACAACTCCTATAAATTGACGGAAACTGTTCTTCTCTCTAACCGTTCGTTCTTAGTTGAGCAATTGCGTCGTTCACATCAAAATAAAGTGAACTGCCTAACAATCTAAGTGTAAATTGAACGAATAGTTAAGTTCACGTACGGAAGAGGCGAGAATCATTGTGCTCCCAAGCGACTGTTAGTTATTACTTCTCAGTAGCTCAATCAACACTACTATAACATTTTCCAGGAATTCTTCCAATTCTATATCAACAAAGCGGAATGTGCGTACACTCTTAGCATGGTCGACTCCATGCGGAGATTTTTTGCTCAACTCGGTCAAGTTTTTCAACAGGTTGGGTAATAGATTAGAATCAATAGATAAGTGCATTGAGTTTCTCTGAAATACGCGTTACTGATAGTGAAAGGTAGTTAAACTTTACATAAGCATATTTTGATAATAATCGAATAATCGCTGACTTCGAACTTTGTAAGATTGTTGTATTCTGTCATTTTTTAACATTCTGTTTATTGAATTAATGTTCGGATACACGGATATAGAATAAAATTCGTATCACAACAAATCACACCATAAAACACAAGTATTTTTGAGAAGCCCGGCGGTGATACTTTGTTTTCTCCCCGTTTCGGTTATTGAAACCAGAAACTGAAATGATACTATTTCAGGCCTGGCCAGAACTGCTCAATATTTTTATTCTCTTTTTCACAATGTACGGAGTTTTCCCCACACTTTCTGTGGGGATACAGCCATGGCCCACTCCAGGAATTTCCCATTTGAGTAAGTTCTTCTCTAATTCAGAAATACAGCTGTTCGTACTGTTGAATTTTACCTTGTGACTCAAAAAACATTTTTTTAACTGATGTCGCAAAAAAATATATAAATGAGCGTTTCGGTCTCCTTGCAGTAACAGTTATAGTTTGACAATATAAATTGATCTTCACCGTCACGGGTATGTGAATTGCTACGATTCAGTGGAGAGACTTCAAATAGAAGGACTCTTAGTTTAATATTTGAATTTAACCTCTCTACAGAACCGTATTATTTACCAATCGGAACGTTTCTCAATTTCTACTTTCTTGCTTTAATTGGATCGGTGGCCGCCAGTTTTGTGAACGTGGTAGGTGGCAAGTAAAACGAAACATGTATAATGTATTGAATACAGTAATGAATATCAGAGGTGATTTCAAGTTTCGTGTAGTAATCAATAAGATAATGATTGAATAGCATGATTAACTGGTTCATGTTGTCAACAAAACGTGTTTGATGATTTTCAACGCAAAGTACTGTAATACCCAAGTCTTGATGAACATTTTAAGAGTTTTCTTTGAGCGGAGAAGTTGTGTATTCGTACTTTTTCATTACGTAGTTCAGAACTATTCAATGCATGTAATGTAGTGATTTTAGTAGTACTCTCATTGTCTTTTACTACAATAACTGGAATCTATTTTCTATCCGATGCTCTTGAAAAGCTGGGCAGAACTAGCGGTTCAGAGCGACGCGATAGGACAAACCGCGACCCTAACATAAATCATGATCATTTTCAGCCGTCATCGAACCGAATGTTGAGATTGTTGCTGTTCGTTCCATGTATTGCCTCCTTGTTATTCATTCCCTTCTTCATGTATTGTAACTTCATTCCCAACTACCCTGATCACAGGGCAGCCAAGGTATCTAAAATTGGAACACTATCCCACTATGTGGTTTGCTATTTCCGAAGCACTCTTTGTTTGTAGTTTGATCACATCGTTTTCTGTCAAGATTAACCAATAGATGTTGGAAAAAAGCCCGAAACATTTTGTAGAGTATATATAGGATTTGTCAAACCATTGTGGACACCGTACCATCGATTTTGTATGGGACGGGGTTTGGCGAGCGGCCAGTTCGTCTGCGTATCATTGATCTACTCACTCTCTCAACTGCTGGCAGATAATCAACGACCGCTCGCCCCGCATCGCTCAATCAATTGAACCCTCTGCTGTCTCTATGGGTAAAATGGCGACTATATTCCTCATTGACATGCTATGGTACAAGTGATTTACAACTAGACAGAAAGCTACATAATTCTATGTTTGTGAGCAGTGAGAAACTAGAAATATGCCAACTTATTATGTAACTTATCGGTATTCAACAGGTAATATTCAAAAGTGAATGGTTCTACTTAATTGGAAACGGTTTATTGGGTCTCGTGGTAGGATACTTCTCTGGAGTTCTGATGATGCTTGTTCCCAGGTAGTTTTTATTGGCAAATAGTGTTTTGAGTTACAGTATACATTTGAAACTCTTATTTGATCTTTGGTCATGTGGGAGATCGCAGGTATTTCACAATTCATTATGCGTTCAATAGCATATGTAGTAGAAGTTGATAGGTGGATTTGGAACACTATAGTTATCTATTCCACCTTTTTCAGTCAATCTCATTAAATTTTGAACCATATCTCATCAACTTCTATCGATTAATGTGCTATAAAATCGAGAATTCACAGTTTGAGCCTTTTGTGAAATTCACACAAGGATGATCAGGGGAATTTTTTTATAACGTTGTAGTGTCTGCTGTACCTATAGTTCTCATTGCAAAATGGGCAGAGTTCCACATTCCGAATAATCCAAAAACATAGATATTTCAAGGTGTATCTGATTCCCGCTTCTCTCTCTGATGAATTTTGTTTTCCAGGGTAGTCGATACCTCAGTTTCTCAACTAGCAGCTCGACTGGCTGCATTTTCAATGATTACAGGTATTTTTGAAAATGTGAAACTTTTCTCAAAAACTAGCTTCGATAAGGGTTGCTCTGTATTAAGGTATTCTCTGCTTTGTCTGAGAAAGAGTTTTGATAACCATTTGTTTCATGAAGTGACACTAATATTCATTTTTTGAAAGTGAAACATTAACATTGACTTTGTAAAATTCATTGCAACTAAATTCAATGTGTGTTCATTATTTTTACCGTGAACATCCGTGGTTTCTTTCTAGGTCTCTACTTCGGGTCCGGAATGTCGGCTGTATTTATGAGTGCAGTTGAATAAATACTTTGCTATTGTTTTGTTAGACGGCTCTGCCAAACTATGTTTCCTTCAAAGGGGGGGGGGAGGGGGCAGAAAGGAAAGTTAATATGAAAGAGCTTATCAAGAGAAACCGATAAGTATAACTTTTAATTCAAACCAACGAACCTAATTTGCATACGGTTTTGATTGATTTATTTACATGCAAGCATGTGATATACAAGAGGAGAAACCAAAAATGACAGTAGGATACAAACACTCAAAAGCGGAAAAAAGTGTCAGAAATCAAACATCATTCGGTTGACATGTGTTTGCCTGTTTTGGCGCGCGCAACGTTATATTTAGGTACCCCGGGGTACCTAAATTAGCTTTCCTTTCTGCCCCCTTTAATACCCGGATGGCGTTTCACCGGTTTTGAGAAACCACCTCTTGTTCAGGCCTCTTCGGTACACGTGTTATTCCGTCCAATCAAAGTTTCAGAAATGTTTGATAAAAATTACACGGCAAGTCTTGTGACTACGTCAGAGACTGACAACAGCAAAAAGGCACCAAGCACAGTAACAAATTCTCATGAATAAATCACCTTCGAGCTGAACTATCTGGTCACCCCCATTATGAACTTGTGGTCACCTATACAATGCTAAAACTTGAGAAGTTTGCTTGGAAAGAAAACTATGTGGCCAGAATGAGATCCTTGATTAGGTTAAGCTCACCACTTGCACGCCTTTGGGTGCCTGGCGCGGTAGCAATCAAAAACCTCATGGGATGCTTCGTGATAAATATCTCACAAACTTCGCATGAGATTTTATTGATTTCTATGCTTCAACATTTCACGAGTAGCTCATTAGGTATTCATGAGATTCTTATGAGAAACGCATATGAGTTTCTCATGCGGTTGGGAAGATTGCAACGCCGCCTGGGTACTGTAGCAAAGTTTCATGAATAAGTAACCTTGTTATAATGGAGAGAAAAGTAGCGTCGCTGAACCGTTTTTGCTTTTTTCGGTCCAATAAGGTTGTTGTCAAGTCGCGAACGAAGTTTGGTTCATTACGAAGTGATATCGGATATCGCGCAGCATGCATTGCATTTTTGACTTCTACAAAATAAAATAAAAATATTGCATTAGCTTTCGTTTGAAATGTGTTATGTATTTGAATTACATGAACATTGATGAATGAAAATTAATGAACCAAAGTGTGGTCCATGAATTGGATTAATCTATGAGTTCAATGAATTATCGATGAAATAGGTGCATCACGAACTTTATTTAAATAAAATTTCACATGTTTAAGAAGGCGAATAGAACAAACTAATGTCTACGTCATATCTTAAGATGACGTTGTTCAAAACGCTAGAGCAGCCGTGTAGTCAACAATCAGTTAAAATAATGAAAGCATGTTCGGCGTTTCACACTCCTGCGGCTGTAATCTCAGAAACCTCCGAGATCTCACGTGAACTATGTCCCGACAACCTGCGAGATAGCTGGTGACGTTCTTTATGAGATGATCATCATGCTCATGATCCCCTCGTAGGGGTATCTGAAGAGCACAGCTGACGTTCATCAATAGCACGTTAATGTATGCTTATACTCCCTCACGAACTTCTTCCTTCATGTGCTTTTTGAACGAGGGAGAGCCAATGGTCAGAGCGCAAAGGAACAATGCTAGAATTAACGTGAAGTTGAGACTATGGCAATACGATCCATAACATACAATACTCTCGCTAAATATTCATGTTTGTTATATGCAGCGTCATCAGATGTGCGTGATAACTGTGGTATTTCACAATTCACTCCATCACCTGCTTCTCATTAGCACACTTGCTTTTCTTCCCCTGTTGACATAATCATTTCTTTAATGTAATGGCATTTTGCATTAAATCGCAGCCCCTCCGAGATTCAGCCCACCAGAGAAATAATTTCCCAGAAGTACCTCCAACCATTTCCACTAGAAGAAAAAAGCTAAAAGCAGCTCAAAACGGGAAGTTTTTTGAGAATACCGCGGGGACTCTAGATTTCCAGGTATTGACAGCCTGGTGCTTACTCAAGTAAATTGTGTGAACATCCCACAATTCATTGATGTACAACGATATAATGCACATCTTCTGAGTGCACGTTCTTCCCAGTTCACGTGATCATGTTTATTTGCTTGTGAACAACTTAGATGAACATCACAAGTTCTTCTGAAATAACATGATCCAAACATCTTCTAACGAGTTGCTTATGTTTATCTAATCACGTAGTCTCTATCATTTCTCGTCCTCTTTTTCCAAGTTTTCTTATTATGAACGATGTCATTCTCATTATTTTCAAAAGCCAATAGTTAATGAGCAAGATACTTCCAAGAACGGCCGGCTCATTTTAGGGAAGAATGAACATAGCGCGAATGCACGCTCGAACGGTGAAACACAAACACAGAATTCTATGAGCTGACTGAGTAAATGAAACGACAAATTAGTTTTTTTAATGACAGTTTGTTGCCTTCACTATTCGTATCTTTAAAAAGCGACCATCCTCGTTTTTTTAGAATGCTTAAGCATTGTTGTTTCATGTGACTCCTACGGAAAGGCGCCTAGAAGCAGATTGAGCTTGTTTCTAGCTTTAGTGGTTCTTGAGTTTAAAATCATGCGATAGACTCAATAGTTGTGATGCGTAGCCACCGGACATGTTTCATAATTTATTCTACGCTAGTTCTCTGCTTCGCGAGTACAATCATATGAGACCTCGCTTTTCCTTCAACCATATAAGACCTCGCATTTTAAAAAAATAGTTGTAAATGTGCATTTCATTTCCAATTCGATAACGAGAAGCTATTACTTTTGTAAAGAAAACTTGCACTCTGTTCGTGAATAGAAAAACACGACCATTTCCACATCCAGGTTTCATAGCAGTCTTATAGGGCTCGCTCTCGCCACATAAACGTATAAGTTGCACTAGACCACTGTGTTTGTATTAGGTTATTTTATTTGAACAAAATATAATTGTGTCACTAGGACTTTTGGATGGTGGTATAAATACTTTTGACCCTGTTTCTCTTCGATTATAAATACTATATTCTGAGGTCTCTCGAGATATAACTTCAACGAAGATTTGATATTTAGCTATTGAACAATATTCAGGCATCTAGGTGGAATGTCGCTGTCCGATCTGAGTTGGGACCAACGGACTCTGATGGCTGTAGCCTGGCTGTCGTTCGTTCTCTACGTACTCATTATCCGCATGCTCATGAAACACCGAACCGCACAACTGTTCAAAGGTTTATTCTTTGATCTACTGATGTTCCAGGTTAGTTCTCATCGCATTTCTGTTCGAAAATGGTATTCCGTGCTAGAAACAGTAATTGTCTAAAAAAATACTAGTCCATGGAATTCGTAGAAACATCAACATAGATAGATGATCACTACATGTTTTGAGAGGCCTACAGCACGTTCCAGGAGCGACAAGTGATGATATCTAACATTACTTCTCACTCCGACCGAGTAAACATTTTTAGGTCAAACAAGTCGACATTTCACATAAGCATAGTTTAACTATTCACGGAATGCGCTCCAAAAACTCAAATTCAAGTTGGCATTTTTCTTGAGAATGCAATTCTATATCTATATATAAAAAGATTATGTGCAACGGTTATGTCATTTGACTCAGCTGGTACGTTGTCAAAAAAGATAGTGCTGCGATAGCTCTCTTCGGAGGAATCCTTTGCGCTGCACGCTGTCCTGTTTCCCTGTGTTTGTAGTTTGATCTCGTTTTTCAGGTCAGCATTTATGAATAACAAGTCTAAACTACAATGATGAATTTGTCACCCTTTAACTGAACCATTCAGGCAATAGGAGATCTTTCCATGTTCCTTTTTGTGGAGCTGATCACGAGACCTCGCAAATACAACTACATTCCCAAGTTGTTCGCCCCAACTGAAGACTCTCTGCTGGTTAAACTGAACTACTTCACTCAAACATGGATCAAAAATACTCTATACATAAACTATGTTACTCTGGCTTCCAATCGGCTTACTGTATTCACAAAGCCACTACGCTATGCAAGAGTAAGTGAAGTTGTTCGTCCGTGACCATTGTCATTCATGTCACCATGTTTGTGGAGGAAACATTTTGATCTTCACCATACATCAAAATTCGTTTTTTTTCTTAATTTGGCGAACCATGTTATACATTCATTTGTTGCAAACTGAAACCGGCGTTTTTATCGAGCAACAAAGAGGGAAGCTCATTGGTACCAGATTTTTCATTCAACAGGTTCGTAGTTTGTATCAAGTGCATTTCCAGTTGTGGTCGTATAGAAATATCGTTTTGATTACGATAGCATCTTGGTCGGTTTCTCTCTTCTTCACCGCCTCAATCTTCTATTCCACTACCTATCGCTTCTACTTCGTGGAAACGCCGAGCGGAAATCTCGCTATGCTCAGCGATCAAGAGTTCATGATGGTGAGAGAGAAGGCAAATTCATACAAAGATTGAAACTGAAACTATGAGACTAACATATGAAACTAAAAACAGAACCACAGGAGTCATACTATCGTGCTACATTCTGGACTAGAGCAGTAATTGAGCATGTTAAAAAAACTCGGAGTTCTTCAACGGCGACGTGTTTGTATATAAAATTGCCTGATAAAGTACAGACTGAAAATTCCATTCATATTTGAACCTGTATGGAACTGCTATTTTGAGTTGCGATAGAAACGGTTCTGTCTATAGTCTGCTGTTTGTAGTTCAGTCCCACTTCGTTGTGATGCACACTCTCTTCTGTGTGCGCAAATCAAACAAAGTCTCAGAGTTGGTTATTCCGTGCAGTGCGCTTGTTCAGATTGATGCTGCCCAAGATCTTCTCCTCAGCTGTGTCTGTTGTGTTGGTTGTATAATCATGTACGGTGTCGCCATGTACAAATCTCGTTCGATCAGCAGTTTTTCCTCCGTTGAAGTGCGTTCATTTGCTCGTATTGCACTCAAAAATCAACTACAATAGTGTTTCTTCGAATAATATATGATTACAAGTTTCCTAGGAAAAATCAAGATCAAGGTGGAACAAACGATTGAAACATTCTTCGTTGAGGTCGTTTTGAAAATACTTCACTGAATTACTTGATTTTATGATCAACAAGACAATGTAAAAACACGCTTTTCCCACGATTTTGTGCTAATACATTACGTCACGCCATGTTATTTTTCTTTACAGAACGGACAGGAACGGATTCTGCTAAGATGTGCTGTTCTGACTTTTCTCCCCTTCATTCCAAACACCATCAAATCAGTTCTGCTATTTTATGGAAGTGTAAACGACAAGCACCAGATGGTTTCCATAGCAATAAATATGTGGTTAGTTCACAAGATGACGAAAACAATACTTCTTGCGTTGGCGTCTTCTGAGGATCATCATGATGTTTTCAAAGTAAAAAGCTTGAGCTCAAGAAAAACCTAAAATTTGTGTCCAACACCAGAAGCTTGTTTTTGAACCCATATATATATATAGAACATAAACTATCAAAATTAACTGTTTCTTATTCATACTGTAGTAGTTTATGTGGGAAAGAAGAGGGATCTATCTAGCATGAATGTGTACTACACATAAAACTGTACACAAAGCCTTTAACACCGAGAAAAAAGAAACGTAGTAAAGCAATACGAGTGATCAGCCTAACCTGAGAAGAAAGACTTTGTCCCTCCTCGTTCGTTCTCTACGAGAACTCCTCGTCGAGACAAACGTATTTTGCTCTCCCTTCGAGAGCATTTCAAGTAAAGACAGGACCAAACCTGGTCCTCTTATCACCAACAACAACTTTTGGCAAAAGTTTATTAGTGAACAGATAGAACAGTGTATGCTTTGTAACTGGTTGACGATCTGACGACGGACGGTGAAGAACGGCTCGGTTGTAGGAACTGCTTGACTGGATGAGTCCGAGAGAACTCGGCGGTCCTTGGATGAGCTTCCATGCGACGATAACGATCCGGAATAAAGACAATGCTGAAAGTGAACATTTAGAACAATAAACAAAGAACCGCATACGACCTTCAGACTTGCGGTCTTACTTTCCCTCACAACCCCTCTGGAAACCCAGACTTCTGACGGGACTCTCTCTCCGAAACTGACGTAAACGTCTCGTGTTGACCAAAAAACTTGAGGCTAGATAGATTGCGGCTGGGGAGTGAATCCATGCACAGTAGTTCTTTTCTCCCAGAAACACTGACAATACACTCTGGGCAAAACTCAGTCTAAACAGTCAAACGCGTAAGCTTGTCAGATGGGGGCTGGGTGGGTGGGAACTACCACTTATTAAACCGAATAATAAATAATTAAACATAAAACACAACCAACTACAAAAGCAAAATCACTGGAATGAATTTGAAACCCTCAAATTTTCAGTCATATTTGAAAACCCTGAATATGCACCTCCGTGCCAGGACCCAGCTCCCGTTCAAACAGGACCCAGGCTCGGTCCTCCCTTTACAAGAAATCTCTCTTACTCGGGCAAAATATAATTTGTCCCTCCTCGTTCGTTCTCTACGAGAACTCCTCGTCGAGACAAACGTATTTTGCTCTCCCTTCGAGAGCATTTCAAGTAAAGACAGGACCAAACCTGGTCCTCTTATCACCAACAACAACTTTTGGCAAAAGTTTATTAGTGAACAGATAGAACAGTGGAATCAGTTAGCTGTTGGGACAGGGTGGTGTATGAGATAAACCTAGCTACTAGCTACCCATCAACTCGTACTAATGAACCGAATATCATGCTATGTGCCGAAACTACGCGGTTTGAGCCGCTGGGGCCGAAAATTTAGCTGACAGCAAGCTCCATACGAGTATAAAAACCGAACAACACTATAGCTTGTGATTTTAGACGGTTACTAAGCACTCCGCTAACGAGACTTGCTCGTGAAACACAGTAATATGTACAACATCTCAGTCACTTCTCGTCCTAACAACATCTAAAGGCGACCTTCACCCCACCAAATATTATGCAAATTCCTAGAAGCAAACCCCTCAAACCGTGTTCTTCCAAGAAATTAGAGCAACATAAGAGAATGTATATGTACAGATTATATAAACTCACGTTCTTCCTTTGCCCACTCTCAGGTCAGCCCACTTCTACACTTCCAGAGTCGATCGCAACTTGTTCTCCACTTCCACCACACTTTCCCATATCTTTCCAAATTCCGGACGGGCACTATAAAAATGAGAATGTCTTGCTTTTAATGTCACCAACATGTGCATAAACTGAGGGCTATACGAACAACGTACTGTCATATTGGATATAACTCCAAACTGTGCCTAATTCGTATGAAAAAGCAAACAATCAGAATATACAGTCTCGGCCTATTACTAATTATCACTTCAAAGCCACTTAGGTGATAGTCAACTGTGGTATACAACGTCATGGTATACAACCCCATGGCCAAGTTACAAGTATGTACGCGAAATCATACCGCCCTCCAATACACTCGTTTAAATTCAGGGCTTGACCGCAAAGCCCTGGCAACACTCACAAAATTCTATGTTTGATGAAAGAGTTTCCTTCTAGCGCAACGACTCTTTCACTTTTTATAGGAGATACATAACTACATAATAACATAATTAATAATTACTGATTTACACTGAGACGTTGCTACCAAAGAGCCTTCACCTTCAAAGCCTTAGAGATATGTGGCACGTGGTACGAAATAACGAAATACCACCGAGTGTGTGTACTATAACGTCCTTCCTCTGAGGGGGGAATAGAACAAAATACAACCTATGTGGAATGTGAAGTAGAACCTATGCGGAATGTTAAACAACCTCCTGGACCCAATACACGCTACGCCCTAGTATCATACACCGTTCCATTGCAACAACCAACCCCACAGCACAAAAAGATAAACCACTGAATATGACACTGAACGACCTATCATATCACACTGATCATACGAATGACCTGGCTAAAACTTCAGAAATGTCTAAACAGTGGGATTCCTGTCTGACACACAATGGTGAAAATTTGGGGGTCATTATCGACCACCTACCACTAATCAAATGACAACACCAGAAAAATTCTGAACGTGAACTATAAACTATAAGTGTTGAGGGACTCCGAGTTATTCGGCTGACAAATTGTCTAATAACGAATTAACCTCGTGAATTTCTACGGGATCACATAAAACGTCGAGATGCCGAAAATAAAACTGTTCGGTAACAAATTAACTGTAAACGGTAGAAAAACATCGAGCCAGCCCGCCAGCCGACCTGGTTGCGTGAGCCTAACAAAATCCCATTTTACTGTTAACACTAAACAGTTACCAAGTTCATAAATTTTCTAGTTTGTAACATAATTTGGACTACTCCAACGAGTATAGACATACTGCTACTGCAATACTCGAGACCTCTCCCTATGAGAAAATGCTAGATGCAAAGCTAAGGTATTAATCTATAATCTTCTGGGTTTCAATCTACGAAAAAGTTACCACAATTTACGAAACGGTCTGAACTGAACTGATCCTTTCAAATTTCAATGCAACCATACGACATTTGGCCTAAGTTATGTGAATGATGGCGGGCGCCGGGTTAGGCTGCGCCACTACAGAATCACGGCTTTGTCGATGGTAAAAAGCCTAACCATCCTGTTGAGCCAAAACATGAGTAGGATTTCAAGCAAACAAAACTTCATCCTAGCATATTTGCCATAGTACACTTAGCTCCTACCCTTACGCATTTGTACTACCTTTTATAAGCTACAACTACATAAACATAGCAAACACACAAACACTACCACTCTCTCTCCACTACTACTCTCTGCTACCATACCATCATAGATTGATGAACGGAAAACATTGAAACCACGGTCACTTTCTACGAAAGCCGAAAAATACCGACCCTTTCTTGACTAAAGTTAAAACCTATGAGATATCTACCTTCGAGACGATATGAACTTTGAGGCAAAGTCAAAACCTATAGAGTATGAATACGAACATTGAACGATACGTTGTAGAGAACTGCGCAACTATCATCAAACGTGATGCAACTTCTGCATTCTCTAAGCAGGGATAAACATAGCCATCGTGAGCTTCTCTCGACCCGAGGTGGCCGATTACTAAGAAATAGAAAGGAAAATAAACGTACTAACACTAATACACTATGTTCGATTGTTCGAATCAAACGTATTCTATTGCAACGCTTGCAATCTTCCCGGCAGCCGGGGATGAACATAAACAACGTATTGTTCTCTCAGCCCGAAGTGGCCGGCTATTCGGAAACTGAACGAATAGCCCCAGTTAACACTAATACTACTAACCTAGTGACGGACTACAATATTCCTAATCTACCTGCAATTGATGCATTCTTTCCGGCGACCGGAATAAATAATACAGCGTATTCTTCTCTCGGCCCGAGGTGGCCGGCAATAAAAACTACGAGTATAAAAGAACTACGAGTCATTCCTAGTAAAACCAAATAATAACCTATGAGTTACTTATAGTATTATTGCCTAAAAAACTACCAACTTCACACCACATAATAGGTGATTTAGCTACTAGATCTAAGAGATGACTATACTCACAATTAACAAAAACACACTTCTACCAACACTCACGCCATCACCTGCACACCAACCATCACACGAAAAATAACCGCACACCAACCATCACAAACACCGTACCCGCTCAAGACAACACACAAAAAAATACCTCCACACTAACCGAAGAGAATAGGCTCAATGAGGTTCTAGTTAATTATCAATTTGCGTAAAAAGAAGTTGCGATAGCAAAATCAGATGTGACTAAACTGAAGCAAATCCAAGGACACTAGAATAACTACTACAACTAGACGATTAGTAAACTGCAAATGTATCAAGGCTTTCAACAAATACAATAGCGAAAACCTAGCCTAAGAAGGCAAATAAGCAAATAACACTCCGCTTAAAATACATAAAATTGACCGAACACCCGCCTATAACACTATTAAATTAAACAAACACGAGCCCAAATACTATACATGTAAACTACCACTTATTAAACCGAATAATAAATAATTAAACATAAAACACAACCAACTACAAAAGCAAAATCACTGGAATGAATTTGAAACCCTCAAATTTTCAGTCATATTTGAAAACCCTGAATATGCACCTCCGTGCCAGGTCCCAGCTCCCGTTCAAACAGGACCCAGGCTCGGTCCTCCCTTTACAAGAAATCTCTCTTACTCGGGCAAAATATAATTTTTCTTACCCACGCTTGAGTTCCTCATTGCATTTTGCTACCGCCTGTAACTACAGTTCAGCTCAACGACGACATGACGGGGTTTGCTCCCACTCCTTCGATTAGCCTAGAGTTAGCCTATCCTAGCCTAGTTAGAGTTAGCCTCGATTAGCCTAGAATTCACGTTTTCGTTTTCGGTAACAAACAGGAGTACCACATCAATTTTTTCTTCGCAAATAGTTGGAAACCTATAGACTGAAATGATTCAGCGATAAAAGAAAAATAGTCTTGGTCTTTTCAGGATGTACACAACTGAGATAATGTGCATGGTACAGCCGTGGACACTCTTACTGACCTGCAGACCCCTGAGAAAAATATTCAGACGATATTCAACATCGGGAAACTCTTTGTGGGCTACCGCCAGTAGAAGATAGTTCAATCGCATGTGTTTCAAAAGTCATTCTGAAGACCAAATGGTTATTCGCTGTCATTATCTATGTTTGTAGTTTGAAACCCCCGCTCGTTTCAGACGTAATTCCAACGTTCTGCGCCATACTTGCAGGTGGCAAATCATTTATAAACCGGTTTTTGAATAACTAATTACGTGTTTTTGAATGTTCTCCATCTTGCTTTATTTCCCGTGTTTTGTAACCTGTCGCGAACTAGTGTGCAGAACATATTTCCGTTTGTATTACTTTGTCGCTAAAAATACACGTTGTTTACCTCTAGCAATGAATACTTTCTTCTTGCTGTAGTCGTGATATGAAAGTCTCATTATTTTTGTAGTAGCTCAGACAGATCATGTATGAATTATTATGCTGTGGTTTCGAAAAAACTCAAATGGTGATGTAAATAAAATATATTTGTTAGCAAAATAATTTGTGTCCTTTCCGTTCCTATTTTTATTTGTCGATGATGACACATACGATACATTATAAATATCAGAAACGAAGCCAAATTTTAGAATTAATTAACTAGCCTTTTAATTTTCGCGGTTTAATTTAGAGCTTCGCGTGACGAGACCTAAAACATCTTGAAATTTGAATCGATCGATTGAATTTTTGCTCCTATCCTCATAAACAAACTTTTTAAACCTTTTATTTTTTCAATGATTCTTCAATGTACTTTGTGTTTTCGGATCTACTATTAACTATAAAAAGCTAGTCAATAATAAGTAATTCCAGAGATCTAGCTTCTTCGTGGATTTGGCCGTACCATGAACGGGGATTTGTGCGAGGATTCCTCCTCCCATTTGTCTGGTTCATCGGAAAAGTCAATTCTCCATGAACAGGTAGTTGTTCCCGATCCGATACGGAATCATACGAATTTCTATCTTCTGGATCGTGCGAGTGCTGAGTAGGCCCCTACCCTGAAGTTCATTAAAAGTTATTTTTCTGGTTTTAATGTGTATTGCGATTACCAAGTATCGATCATGTAATTATTGACGATTTGAATTTGATTGAGCTAGTTTTGACATCGTTTCATGATCCATCAATTGTTAAGGTTATGAGTGGTGACGCAGACCGCGCTTTGGAGCCGTTTGATTTTGATGGAACAAATTTAGATGTTTCCGGAGATGCTATTTCTCCACAAGTTCAAAGTAAGTACTAGTTGTTATATCCATTTCGGGCATCATGATCAGATAGAGTCACCTGAATAAAGAAGTTTTTCTAATTGAGGATAGTATCGTAGAATGATATGGTTTCTAGAGCAGGAGCAGTATATATCTGTCAACTCTCGACTCTACGACCGGGTAATAACATTAAATTATAAACTGTCTGGGTTACTTGGCTGGAACTGAGTAGGTGGTACGGATTGACATGACAGCACCATACACCAGCAAGGTTGTCCGAATAGTCCGAAAAGTTTGAAAAGCGGACTACTTTCTAGCCGGAAAGATGACAATCGGTCTACCTTTGACGAAAAATCCTAATATTTCACGTGTTTACATCTAAAAACGGATTACTTTGTGTCACTTAGTCGGACCTTACTGGTGTATGGACAGCACGTACCAGCAAGGTGTGGCCATGCAATATTTTACAAAAAGGAACCCGTTCAGATTTTTCATCGTAATTGGTAAGTTCTTCTTCCTGCTTGGAATTATAGCCCAAGTTTCGGAGAGGATCTGAATAAGTGAACCGGAACCGACGACGACAATTGAGCGTGTTTTCACAGAAAGGTTCAGATTCAGACGTGGCTCATTCTGACTCCAATTCTGATAGTATTGAGGATTCGGCATTTGAAACTGTGGATACGGCCACGACGGGTGCTGTGAAGGTAGGTAGCTTAACTTTCAACCTAGATTCATGAATCATCGAAAGAAATATTGCGTGATATCGAAAATCAAAATTGGCAATAATGCAATTGATTTTCCATTTCTCAACAAGTTGGATAAAGTCATTTCGGTTACCACTTATCATCATACGTGAGATAATTACCCATCAAGGCAAAACAACCTAGAGGTATTTTGTTATGTTTACAATGAAAGATTATTCTAGGATCTGTCGACTGCCTTCAATTCATTCCGAGTTGCCTCGAAGCCGAACCGATCTTCATCTCCTTCGGTCGATCAGTCGGCCCTCCCGCAGACTCCTCTCAATATCGACTGCACCAAGCTGTCTTTTGCGGAGCGACAGCAGCTTCTTGTACAACTACAGGTGGGGTTAATAACTCTTTTTGATTATTAATGAGGGTGGCCTAGCCTAACCTGGTATTAAAGAGTTCGAAAACAAAAAGTCACGGTATCAAGGAGAGGAAAGAGCTTGTTTTGGTATTGAAAGATCCACACTTTTTTTTCGTTCAACGATGTTAAACGACTAATCACAATCAACTTTTCAGTATTATGTCCAAATGTTCGATACATTGATATTTTTTACGATCTGTTTGCTTGCCAAATAGTCACTAGGCTCGTGAGCTTCACACTTCACGTTGTTTCAGATTCTTCAATCATCAAATACCGGAAAGCGACGCCAAGGCTATTTCACAAATTCAAAGAAGAATTTTCGTGGCAGTCCCTCTGAAGATTCGGTCAGCGTCTCTTTCGAGATGCATGCTTATTATTTGTAGTATGAAGACGTTTTGACAATATTCAATTACGCTGTTTCTATCCCACCTCATTTCGTTGCGGTTCGCTCACCATTCAGTTCAGAATGTACCTTAGATCTAGGACCTACACTCACATGTCGGGAAGTGACGGTGAATAAATAAGCTATTTTTAAATTGAGCCATTGAGAATCTGATTCTGAAAATCTTCTTTCTAAAGAGTAAAGATACCATGGTATGGATCAATCTCCCTACAGATTGTGACTCCTTCATCGTTGTCGGGCGAATCGCTAGCCGTGGGCGGTCAACGATCTCGCAAGTGTCCAGCACTACGTTGGGTTGGGGATCTACCGCCACGAAGCTACCGTCATCCTGTTTTCTCCAGCAAAATATTTGTCGGAGGAAGTAAGTTAACGTGACTGTTTGCATGTTATAGTTATGCAATAACTCTGTATTTTAACATCAACTCTAAACTAAACTAGAAATTCCGCTCTATTATCTGTGAAAACGGGCCGTGTTCACGGTGTCGGTAACTACAAAGAAAGAACCCTTGTGTTGAATAATATGGTATCGGAAGGCGCCGGAAAGTAGTAAGTAGTGGTTCGGACTCGGGATGTATGTTTCAGTTCAATGCAATATAGGTTGTAGTTACAAGCTAATTTTCTCTCTAGTTATTATGTTCAAAGTTATCGTTTTTCTTTGTAGTTCCTTGGGATATCACCGAAGAAGGGCTTCTGGATGCATTCGGTGTCTATGGAGTGTGTCACGTTGAATGGCCCGGTAAAGAGCCGAGGTATTCTCGTGCACAAGTGCGCAACTCCCCAAAAAGGAAGGTGAGTTGGAAAATATATCTATGATCGGTCATGAGCAATTTGAGCTAAAATAATATCATTTTTCATGTTTATGTCATCTCATCCTGTCTAGTGTCTATAAATACATTTAATGATAATATAAAATTAAAATATTTTGTTTCCCTTACCGCGATCCGCCATTGTTATCGCAGTTTGATGCATTTTAGTGAGTGAAACACAGTTGCTGGTATTGGTAGTTTTGATCATGTCTAATATTCGAATAACTTATTATTTATCTACTCTACAGGTTTCCGGTTATGTGTATATTGTTTTCGAACACGAGCGTTCCGTCAAATCGTTATTGCAGGACTGTTCTCAGGTGTGATCTTTTAATCATATAGGTTGTATATCAACTTTTAAACATCAGCTTTGGATGCAATATGTTTTATAATTTAACCTGGGTTTTTGGCATGGGGATAGTTTCTATTAATAGTTTTCGAGAAGGCATAGGTGAAGTGAACTATAAAAATCAGCTGCTATGTTCAATATGCGTAATACACTTTTTCTTACCCAATTCTGCGAGTTTTCAGGAGTTTGGCTCGGCTGGCGAATGGTATTTCAAATTGAAAGCCTGTCGAAACCACACAGCTACTACGGAAATAAGACAGGTTTGTATTTTCTTCAAATAGCTTGTAGTTGTAATTACTGGTGGTTGTTTTTCTCTTCTTGGGTTGGCACAGTGTGAAGTGTGTACGCCTACGCCGTCTATATTGCAACCATGTTTTGAAATAAATTAGCTTGGCTAGTTATAGTAATATTGTTCGGAGGCTAGTGGGATGTTGCCTATTACTCTACTGAAACTGCTGCCACGCGGTTATTAATCTATTTAGGAATACTCCTATTACCCTTTTCCATGATAGTTCTAGGATAACTGTACTGAACAAGGACTCATGTGTTGTGTTGTGAGGACTTAGTTCATATACGAAAGGTATCCTAACAGCCAATAAGGAGGCCTCAGAAGGAGACCTCAGAGAGAACAACAATGCGCGAGTAGAACATAATGAGAAGTGCTCGGTAATCTTCTTTCTGCCACGTTTCTTCCCAGTTGGCACGTAGACGATTGCACGTGCACAGTCGTATACAAATGTGATACAACTGTGTGATTAGTATAAATCACGTTCGTCAGAAATGATATTAATAAGAATAGTTTTTCTGTTACAGGTCCAAGTCATTCCATGGGTTATATCAGATTCTACCTTCGTGGAAGATCCGGGCTGTCGTATCGATCCTAAGAAGACGGTTCGTTTTTATTCTTTGTACATGTACATGTTCTATGATTCGGCATTCGGAAAATTTGTCTAAATGGTTCAGGAATGAGGAAATTGACATCTTGTTCTGTGGCTGTGCAATCAAATGTATACTCCGAATCAGCGTTTGATCGGAACAGAAATAGGAATGTTCGGTCAGAAACAGGACTACTTCTGTTATTGACGACCCCGCGTAACTCGCTCAGTCAGTATGGGTATACTCTATTTTAGCAATCGATGTCCTTCTACAGTAATCCGTCAACAATCCAGGAGGTGTTTACTAAGAAATAATTCATGAATTCGCTTTCAAACTTTCACAGTTTATAGTAGTAGAAAGGTGCCGAAGACACTACCAAAACTTGAAGACAATCCCAAAACGCCAAGATACCAATTTGGTATTACCAAACTGTGACCTGGAAATTTGCGCATATTACTGTATAGCGTCATAAGTGGGTGGAACAAACTATAATTGCTCAACAAGCGTTGGCAATACAGGGAACGCACGTGAAGATTAAATGATACATCGGTGTGTTATTTAATCTGTCAATAACAGGCTAAATGCACACTTTTCAAACTTGAATGTTTTAAATTCTAAGAAAATTCGAACAAAACGTGTTCAGGTCTTTGTTGGTGCTCTGCATGGCATGATCACAGCAAGTGTGCTCTTCAACATCATGGAAGAGCTATACGGAAATGTCGTGTTTGTTGGAATCGACACCGACAAGTACAAATATCCGATTGGTATGATATGAATTTTAATTTCTTTTCATCTACCTTTTCAGCACGGCTCAGGGACAGCCGTCTGTTTATAGTGTCATATGTCGAATTACGGGTCAAACACGCTAGTAAAGTGTGACTATGCTACGGAAAAGAGCCCGTATTTCTATATAAATGCGGGAAACTTCTCGATTTTTGAATAATTATATCAATAACAAGAGGATTTTTTTTAATATGGCGAAAAGGTAGTCTATTTATGAAATTTTATCGTGGTTACCTGAACAAACATACTGGTGAATTAACGAAATGTGTTGTTGTTCCAAAATTGCATACAATTTTTTTAGGAAGTGGTCGTGTAACCTTCTCTTCGCACTCTTCGTACTTCCGTTCGATCGAGTCTGCTTTCCTGGAGATCAAGACCAGCAAGTTCAGTATGTTTTGCTTTTGTTGTTCAACCCATTGTTGATTGTTGGTGTTGTGTCATAGAAAAAAACAAAGTATGCAATTCAATATGTTGCATTTCGTATTAATTTGAACAGATTGCGGGGTATCAATCACCTGTACTTTATATTAAAAGTGTTTCAGCGAAGAAAGTTCAAATTGATCCGTTCCTCGAAGATTCTTTCTGTATGACGTGCTATAGCGCGCCGGGTCCATACTTCTGTCGTGATCGTACCTGTTTTCGCTACTTCTGCTCTGGATGTTGGGAGGTACTTAATTATGTTTGATCTCTAAACTAAATTTACTCGTTTTTGAATGGTCATGTCAATCCACTAAAGTTGTCAAAATAACCAAAAAAAACGGAAATTGGACTCTCTTTCCGCCCACAAAGTTTGACTTATCCATCTTCTTTTTGAATTGTCGTTTCGTTTGATTCAAACGTTTTCCGTTCATAATTGTTTGAATTCAAGGCAGTTCACGCGTCTCATTACGAGATGAGATGTCACAGTCCGTTGATGCGTGACGCGACACGATGTCGAATTCCAAGGGATCTCGAGCCTCATTATCAGCCCAGGTGTGTATTGTAGTGTATATAAAAGTTGTCGGTAGTAACAAGAAAGTTGATATTTAGAGCGGTAGAGATAAGTGTTGAGAAGTTGAAATCTAGTGTGCAAGGCGTTTTTTTACATCGGTGTGTTCAAGATTTCAAGATTTCAAGATTTATTCATTCACTTCATATTGTTACAATATGGTGTTCCTTTATGGCCATCCAAGTATCTCGGTCTCTGCACATTCTCAATATCTCTTCGCCTCGGACATTGGGCGGACGGACACGACCTCTTCTCATTGCACTCATTCTACGAACTGTTTTACTCCTTTCTTACAAGGACGAGCAATAGCATGCTCGGCTCTCTCTTAATACATAGTGCTTATTTCACTTAGCACTCCTACTACCACTAGGCTAATTATGCAGCGCTTTTTCTATTCGACTATGATTGCTAATTTCGTATTATGTATTACAACCTTATTAAAGTTATCATCGTTCATACGGATCTGAAGTCGCAGTCGGTAACTCGTGGAATCATCATTCAGCTGACTTCCAGGATCGTACGCACGGGAGCCCTCGACGGTAATTTTTAAAATCTTTTTAGTGTACTTTTAATATAGTGTACACCGATGCTTATACTGAGAAAAAAAAACGCTAACTAGTGGAAGGTTACCACGTTTAATCAGTTTGGTTCACGCAAAATGTAACGCGGTTGTTAAGCACATTGCGATTGGGATTCCATTCTGACTGTTCCTTGTTTTTAGATTCGGTGCAGAGTGGCAATCACGTCAGCTGGGCCACGTGAAATATGCTCCTAGAAATTGGTATTAGGTTGTTTTACAAGCCGTTTCAAGTTTCATAGTTGTTATCTACTCGTGTATTGTTTCATCAGTTTTCATTTTGTTGATTTCCAAGTTATTCTCTATACCGTCATTGGAGGGCATATATTTCCTATTGTAAAAGATCGCCGCGTTATGGCGTATTGTTATCACTTTTTTCTTGTGAGTGGTTTTTGTTGTAATTGTTTTTCGTTCGTGTTTATCTTGTTTTCTTGTATCATGAGGTTTTACATGATGAATCTGCCTCCAAAGTGTGAAATATTTATTTACAGGGTATAAATATGAAATATATACACGTTATATACAGTACATCACCACGGTCACCGCTTCTTCGTTTTGACTTTCCTTGCTGAATCGGCCTTTGAATCATGACAGATGGTCCCTGCCCTTAAAAAAGTAGATACACATAATCGGCTGGTAACTGCACTAGGGTTGTTGTAGACGAACACGAAGACTTGACTAAAATAACACGAAACTCGACTTTGCTCAGAACTTATAAACTTGGAAATGTTTAACTCGACAGTTTAATTCGCAATTAACCGGAAAATACATACCTATTAATCTCGACGGGAACATATTGCTCTTTCCACTTCTTGTCGTACTGGTAGTCGAAGAGTAGCTCCTCGCCGACGTCAATATGCCGTTTGGCAAAAATACCGATGCGGTGCTCACCATTGACCATTATTATCTGTAATATCTCTATTTGTACACCACTTCAGGGTCACTCGACTAAGGAAATGAGTGTTGGACACACTAATTTGATAGAATAACACTCACAGAGTGACTCGTAATGTTAGTACTACCATTTCTCAAATATTCGCCCCCAGTCGATGAAAAATCACGTTTCTAATTTCAAAGAAATCACCGATAGATTTTTGAGTCAACATACCTGAGAACAACAGTTAGGATGCTTATCCGAGTGATTCGCGAACCGTATATGATTTCCGAAACGAGTAGCATCAATTGACTGCTCCTTGTTTAGAGCTGAAATCAAACAACGATCACCTAGATCCTAATGACAAGTCCAGTAATTGTAATGAAGTTGTATACAATATTAAACTTTTGAAAAAAAAGATGGTCCTCTAATGACCCGCGTTTCTGAGATATATTCACTTCTAATTATTCTTACACTTCCGTACCATTTCGCCTCACTCACAAATCACAATATTATGAAGACTAAGAACATAATGTTTCGAAATAAATCATGTTACTACATGATACAAAAACATACCGAATATGTAACTGCATTTGTATTCATCGTACACCCTTCCTCGTCTCTCAGCCTCCCACTTTGAAATCACTTCACCAGTGTACTCGGAAATAAATTCACCCTATAACAATGTGATTATAATAGACTATAGACATCGGTTTCTAGTTCTGAATGAGTCTAGTCATAGTCATATAGCGTCTATGATAGTCACAAAAACCCATCCAAAATCATGAAAATATGACGTTGTTTCAAATTGTATTCTGTAAGCTGTCAGGATACACGAAAACGGCTTCCCTAGCTGGTCTAATACAAAACACACTACGGCCAGCTATATAAAAGCGAGAGAATGCGAGATGATGAGAGGTAGACAGTCTGCATCTCTCTGACCTGCACACACTCTCGTGGAGATTTGGCCAGGTCGTCAGGATAAACGTGACTGCTGGTAACTGTATAAGCTTATATGTAAACTGTTCCAGTTAATCCTATCATTTTTGATGAGCATTTGGTTAACCTTTCCTGTGTCTAGCCAGATACACAACAAACCTTTTGTGCCGATTCCTGAATGAAACATCCGTATCCGGCCACGTTCGAAATTCCTACCTATAAAGAATCATTCTCAGCTACAACCAAAGTTTTTTCGTCAAATCACAATCATAATGTTGAATAAAGTGGTATTCCATGACCGCTGTCCAAACATTTTGTCTCTACATGCTCTAAAATATTCATGTACAGCATTCAAATGAGAAATTCTATCCCATTTGTTACAATACCCAATTGAAACATACCCGAAGTTTTTTGTAATTGCCCCGCTGAATGTTTATATTGGAGCACGTGGGAACTGGCACCGCTGGACCAACTTCACTCGAACAAGAGGCTGAAACAATACCGTCAGTTATAGGAAAGGTGAAGTTTGAACTCGGTACACATCATAATTTACGAATTTTGAGATTTTGACCGTCAATCGATACAAATCATTTGCACCATTTGCACCTTATGACCGTACCCTTTTAGGCGGGGTCCATACTAAATACACCAAAATGCCGCGGCCTGTCAACCTGAGGATTGGCTCGCTAAAAAAAAATTATTATCGATTGAGCCCACGCATCCAGGCTCGCTTTAAGTAGCATTAAACGTACCTTCATCTTTGTCATCGAAATCATCACAATCATTTCTGCCCCCATTTTGCCCCTCTCGTGACGTAAAATGGTACGGACCTGCAATAAACAGACGTCTTAACTGAGAACAAGCGGTGTAAAATATATTTTCGGGTGTTAACGGAGCTGCCAGATACGTTGCTGTACAATGCCACATATTTAACAATATAGCATGTAATATGTAAGTGAGGAACAGTATTTTACACCCACATTGTGTAAATTTATACAATAACGTGTACGACATTCCACAGCATTCTCGGACAACCTATTTTTTGCGAGCAGTATGCAGCAGGTGCACAACCGAAAAACTGTCGTGGCGAGACCCCGCGTTCTCCCGTGAGTATGCACATGCTGCACACTGCCAAGTCCTTCCTAGTTCATCGAAATCATTTCTTGGCACTTAAACCCGAAATTGGCACGTGAATCACGCGTTCGCGTTGCGGTCGAATGAACGATTGCGGTCCAGGCCAATTCTAATGTGGCGGCGGAAAACGCCGTGATTCTACGCTTCCCGAGTACTACATGATGATACGCATCACAACTTTCCGCATTTTACGACGAGGCCGAGAAGAATTTTTACATGGTCGTGCAACATATTTGCATAGAACCTACCACAATTGCATGACCTGCAAACATCCGGATCGCACTCCCATTTGGCGAAGAAACATTGACATTGCTTTGTGCGACAGGCACCTGGAATGATTCGTTATTGTTATTCAGGGTTAAAGTTATTAACAGCTGAACTCCCGGGTTACTGTTACAAAAATGAGGCGAGGAACGGTACATGTTGATGTGTGGCTATCCGCTATGTCCGAGTTATTCATACTATCACCTTGACTTCTTACTTTGGCTAATATTGGAGAAAACAAGCGTACTGACCGACATCCGGCTTTAACGCCAACTAAATGTATACGCACGACTGCTTCTCATCTCTCGATTTTTTCGCTAAAGTGCCATACATACTTGGTGCGTCTGCGGGCGGCTGCGGGCGTCTGCGGCGCGGGTAAACTAGTGGTTTGTCCGCAGACGCCCGCAAACGCCCGCAAACGCACTCCAATTGAAGTACAATTGAAGCAGCTGGCTGCGGCACGGTTTTCCTCACTTGAATTTCAAATAGAAAGTTCAAACTTATTGCTGAAAATATGATTTCCCTCCCCTTATTAGGAATATTCGTCATTTATCACATCAATGCTAAAAATGTTTATCCCTGAATACTTGTAAATCACTTGATTAGCGTTGATCTCCAACTGTTCTGTTGAAAATTCATAGAATATCAATATTAGATTTTTTATTAGAGGACCGAATCAGCTTCTTTCTAAACTGAATACTTATAAATGTTTTTTTCATCCTAAAACTTTTTTCAAATGCAAAACAAATGAAAGGGAAACGTTCACTTCAAACTGATTAAAAACTGATAATAGAGTTCAGTGAACATCGAGTAGAATACAAATATTCATTTAAATTAACTGTAATAAAGTATCTTGATGGATTAATAACGATTTTTAGAATATTTGTGATGATTTGATGAGATTGATCGATCCAGAAGCAGAGAGCCGCTGCGGCTATATTGAATTGAATCATTATTGCCGCAACTGATGTTTGCGGCTGTCTGCGGCCCCGCCCGCAGACGCCCGCAGCCGCTTTTGCCCGCGGAAGTATGAATGCGCGGCAAAACGCCGAGAGCCGCCACCAGCCGCACATTTGATCAATAATCAGGGGCGCCATACTTATATCATATGCCGCCCGCAGACGCAGCCAAGTATGTATGGCACTTAAGTGATCAGAGTATTCGGATTCGCGTATATAACAAACCTGGCTGGCACCTGCAGCCTGGAAACTTCATGCGACAGTCCGGACCGCAACAACAGTACTTCGAACACAGTGTATTGTTCTGACCACAGTAACAGTCCTGAAATCTATTTTGAGTAACCTGACAAATCGAACGAAAGATACGAAATATATGTACGTTTTTTGTATTCAGTTTATATGCCATTACCAAAACAGAGATTAGAACAACAATTTGTATTACCTTTACAGTTTGTCCGCAGGAACCTTTGTGTCTGCACGCAAACGGCTGAGCACTATTATCAACCTGAAATTTAATCAACGGTTACGATACTCTTTCAAAATTGATTATTCGTTTCGTTTATTGCGTTTCTGACACTATTCACTTTTAAAAATGAACCCAAGTTCCAGAAAGACGCCAAATATGAGCGTGGCGCCATTTCGACGGGGTATTTTATCTTTGAATTTGATTAGTGTAACAAAACGAATAGAATACGAAATGTAGAAACACACTGCTTGCAATGCAAACCAAAAACAAACCAGGTCTGCCCAAAATCAGTATCAAAAACTACGAGTAAAATACGAATTCCTAGAAAGACTCACCTGCCCGCGACCATTACTCCATGTGAAGTTCCGGAATGAACTTTGCTGTTCCCTCACGCTACTGTAAAAAAATATCTGGTTGAGCAGTCTAGACTGCTGTATGATTATATTCAATGTTCTCTACTCTGTTATGGTCTTATAAATACAGAAACCTTACCCTAGTGTTTAAATATGCTCACTCTGAAGTCTGAAGATTCTGATTCCGAAACTTAAAGCTGACAGTATCTTAACACCTATAATGTCTAACTGCCGATAGAACTCGATTACTCCCAAGCTCTTGGAGTCAAAACTTAAAAAAATCAGACTGTTGGAATTTTGGATCAATTGATTCCAATTCTATAAGAACGTCATTTAACTATCCAACCTAACTCACATCTTTCGTTCCATAATATCATCCGGACTTCGTTCTCGCTCAGGTGCTCGAACCTCTTTAGCCATGTAGAAGATCTGGCATGAAATATATATACTTCACATATTCAACTTTACTTGTGATACTTCCTAGTGAACGAATAAAATTACAATGTAGGTGATGGTTTACAGTGAATCGTCGGCATTCTGAATCCTAAGTGACCTAACCGAGAACCGGTACAAAAAGGGGTGAATATATAATGTCCTGAGTACGAAATGTGCTAAATCTGTATAACTTGTTTTGTATAATTTAATTTTTCATGCCTTTGTATTCACTTACATCTTGGCAGGTTCGCGGATCATCTGGCTCCATGGCGCTCATCATGACAGCAAGCTGGCAGAACGAGTGTCTGCAATAAGGCTCATACACCAGCAGTTTTATGAGGGTCGCCATTACTTACTTTCTCAAAAACGCTGTATTTGGTCAAAACCTCAACTTCTGAGTCCCAATGTTTCAAGTTTCCAAAGTTTGCGACCAGATCACCAGATTTAAAAAATACCTTTTTTGGAGAAAAAAGTCGGATGGTGTATGGCTGAAGGAATTGAGAAGAGAACAGACAGGGTATTTGTATTTCGTTCATACACAGTAACGTTGTCAGAATGGCTAGAAAAGATGGGAAAACGGGCCAGTTTTACGCCGAAAGGGAGAGGATTTGCCTAATTTTGATGCCAAAGTATCAATTTCACGTGTTGCAATCTGAAAACGGATTACTTTTCGTCGAACAGTCGGGCCTTACAGGTGTATGATTTCGTTACTGTGTTCGTAGTTTGAACGCGACATAATAGATAAGTGCGGCGAACACAGTCGATTACTGTAACTTACTGCACAGTACACAGCCAGAAGGTGCAAGAAATAAAATCGCTCTGTCGAATCGGAGTTCGCGTACGAATAAAAACTACTATGCTATACTGTGTGCCTGCAAAACAAATAAATGATTGTACATGAACCAACCTATTATTCTGAACCATTCGTTGAAAAGTGATTTGCGATGTTGCCGCAAACGGCACTGTATTGCCACCATGCTCTTCTGTTCGCTTAGAACGACGAGAGACAGGTTTGGCATTGTCTTTATCACCATCCTAAACAAATGTGACATTTAACAATTGACATAAACAAAAAGTATGTATGTGCCGAGTTCAGCTGATCAAAGGCCAAAAAATGAACTACGCCTCTTACAAAAATAAACTTTAAAACATTGTTTGTATGTATCATTTCATTTGCAAAACGAGAAAGATGGAAAACTCCTAATGCAATCATGTCTTGCTACCGAAATGAACATAACTTACCTCTTCTCCGTCACTATCTATCAGATATTTGTAGCAATGTTCACTGCATCGCTGCTCCGCCTCTTCTCGCACGAATGTTCTCTGTTTTCTATGCATTCGGAAATCATCACTACCCAAACCTAAAGCAACAAGCATCTTAATGCAGAACACCGACAGGTAGAATAATAACTCCTGCCATAAACAAGAAGAGTCTAGTCAGCGACAGGGAAACTTTGTGTTCACATACGAAAACATCGCCCACTCTACTCTGCAACGCATATTTCATTTCATGTCGAAATCGAAATTCGATTGACCGAATGTGTGAAACGCGGTGATGGTAGATTGTTCTCCTGGCTCAATACTTATTCGAGCATTTATAACACACACAAGGTACAACAAATATTGCATACCACCCGACACACAGGTAACCAGAGTTATTGGGAAATGCTACGTTTTCATTGTGTCTAACTGACCGTGAAGAAGACAATGAAACTGTTGACACTTGACACACAACATTGCGCTGATGGAGTGATGCATATCTTCCTGAAAGAAGAAGTGATTTAAACGAAAACGTGAATAAGTTCAAAGAATTGAACAAATTATCCACAAAAAGTCGACGTTATTGCCCAAAAGAGCTTGTTCGTATGAAAAAAAAGCCTATCTTTTAAAGGGGGAAAGTAAACAACCCAAACAATTGAAAGCTTTGACCATTTTTTCTGTATCACGATTAAATTTTTTTTTAAATTTTCCCTATTCTGACAAAAAAATCAGAAACTATTCAGAACACCTTAATCCTTAAACCATCGAGTAACGTAATCAACTATGAACCAGACAGATGAGAGCGCCCCAAACATGACTATTAACTACTAATCTCTGTAATTTACCTTTCTCGAAGTCTCTCCTGTGCGGTCCGCGGCTGCCTTCGGATTAAACCTCTGTTCTAGAGTTGTGAAACTGAAACAGACGTTTCATAACGATACGAAAACACAACTTTTCTCAAACTCATTTTTCCGTCGTCGCATTTTCACACAGCACGTGAATCATATATCTCTAGCACTTCCACTTCTTGATTCTGAACAAAATCGCTCTTATTCTTATTTCAAGACTTTTGGTATTTAGAAGCCAGAGATGATAGCGTAATGGCCAAACCAAACACCACCGGACACACAGAGGTTTGCCCGATGAATTCAAAAAAAATATGTCTCTCCACCGCGCACTTAACGTGAAAAATTATAGAACTCACACGTATTCCAACTGTCTCGGTGTCATCTTGTTGGGAAATAGCCGGAAGATGGCTTGATACAAATAGCTCATGCCTGAACAACATGATGCTAAACACTTAAACACAAATGTTGACAGAAAGGAAGAAGCTCTCATCTCACAGTATCGATCAGTTCAGTGTTTCTGAGTGCTATTGCCAGCCATTTGATACGTGATCTTGTTTTGACAGATTGGATCGAAATCGTGAGTACTTTCCGGGTAAAACCCAGTACAAGTTACAAACCATAATTCCAAACGAACATGCGTGATTACTATGTATGGTCTCTGTGAGTAGTAGGTACGTTTTTGCCATTGAAAAGTGAGACGGTGTACCCACAAACCTTTGCCCGTATTCTCCCACTTTGGTATGGCTTCCTTGAGAAGAGAATACAGAAGAAAATCGGAAATGTACATGTTCCAACCGTGCTTCGTTCCATGAATTCCCTGAAACAAAATGGAGAAATGCGCCGAATGAGAATGACTGTGCAATGACTGATATTAGATGAGTAAAACCGTCACCAATTAACACATTTTTCGATTGCAGTGAAAGAGTTTAGAGTTTACAGTCTACACACTACTACAAGAAGGTTTCCGAAATTGTATTCATTTCTACGTGGTAGATGTCCTGGTATACTGATAGAGTCAAAATAGAAATGTTGAATTTGAGAATCGGTACAATATTGTAACTAAAGGCAAAGAAATGTTAAATTGGAGAATCGGTACAATATTGTAACTAAAGGCAAAGAAATGTTAAATTGGAGAATCGGTACAATATTGTAACTAAAGGCAAAGAAATGTTAAATTTGAGAATCGGTACAATATTGTAACTAAAGGCAAAGAAATGTTAAATTGGAGAATCGGTACAATATTGTAACTAAATGATACCTCCGGGTACGCTTTCTTAAGCTCAGAACAGAAGGACATCGAATCATGATCATCATCCACATACGGGATGTGGGAAAGACGTAAGTTATCATCTGTCTGGAAACATTAAGGTCATCAAGGTCAACGTTTCACGATCATATTTTGATCTTCCCAGGCAGTCATACACCAGTAAGGTCCGACTATTTGTCAAGGAGGAGTTCGTTTTTAGATTTTAACACGATAACAAAAATATAGACAAATACTCTCTTCGGCTAAAAAGTAGTTCGTTGAATGAATTGTTGTGGCTACTCGGTCAACATTACTGGTATATGCTCGTATACATACTAACTGAGAAAGTAACATGTATTCAAAGTAACTCGTCAGTAAGCGTGAACTTCATCATTTGTCCAGAAATCGCCCCACTTCAATGAAAACCCATCGAAACGCTCATGATTTTACACCGCAATTTATTGAAAAAACAAAAAAAGTTTAAGAATAATGAATAAACTAGCTTTATAAACTGTCTGGTCATATTGAAACATGGTTGGAGTGCCAATTGCCAGGATACTGAAGAAGTGAAACTATGAAACAAGTGTTCTTACCTTGATATTATGCTCTACGTGAACCCAATGTTTCATTCTAGGGAATGGGGTGGTGGCGGGTACGTGATGTATCGGAACGGGTCTAGGCATCGTCCCGTCGTGTTCTTCCATCTGGAATACTTGCAAGCATCAATCAAATAGAACCCTTTTTCTATAATACGTGCAAACTCATAATTTCACCGATTTAGGGACTAAATTTTCTTCTATTTTGGTGGCAATTCGTACAACATTACTGGGGTATGTTCACAATTCACAAAATGGCTTAAAATGACCCACCATAGCCACCTCCATATCGTTGCGAAGTGTTTCTTTCGGGAAATACAATGTCGTTGGTTTCGTTCCATCAAACGTTTTGTACTTCAGAACAGTCTCGGCATTGTTGAGGGGGCTCCGCACGCGGCTCTTAAACGTTATTAGGTTTTCCATTCACATACTGTGGAACTGTGGCCGTATTCTGTAAGCTCAAATAGCCGTGTAAGCTATTTGAGCAAAATTGCCATATTCTAATTCAGATTACGATTATTTTACTATATTTTCTGCTAATTTAGCGGAGGCTTGCTAGTCTTGAATATAAGAAAGATGAATATCAAAACAAGTGAGTGAGTAGTTTGTAGTACACTATTTGAATTTTGCTCAAATAGCTTTTTTGCTACGGCTATTTGAGCTTACAAAATACAAAATACGGCCACTGGAAAGATGTCGGTGATTTTTAGTGCCCAATAATGTAGTATTCCATATTTGAACGAAAAGAGGCTCGTCATTGAAGAGCGGGCAAATATTCAAAATAAATACCTTGAAATACTTGTTCATCTCTTGTTTATCCGCCTCATAAATAGGGAGGTAGAGTCGCTTGACAAGGTCCTTAGCTTTGTTCATCACACTGACATCGAACTGTTCGTCCTGAATAGCGAAAAACTCAGACAATAGCAATAGGTGTAATTGTATTGGCAAACAAAATATACACAATACACCTTTTTTGTAATATACTACACGATACTACATACTACGATAGCTTTTAAATGAGGTTAGTATCAATATTAATCACTCGTTCTTCACCCTCTTTGTCACAGGCAAAACCCTATACGAAGGGTGCACGGCGTCAATGTACCAAATGTACGAGTTTATGGAGCAACGATATTGGATTCAACACTTTGAAGGGAACATTGATGCGAAAAACCACAGGTTCCACAGTCGACCTTTTGTGTAAGGTGTTTCCTGATCACCGCCATACACCTCCAAGAGTCTCCTACTCGTCTTGAAATCTTGTGACGCCTCCATCTTTCTCGAGCGCTCAAGACGCAATTTACGCCTATATTTTGCTCACTGCTAATTTTGTATGAAATTCGTCGATTTTTGACTCGCGACCCCTACTTTTCACATGAATTTGTTCGCGACCCTCTACCCCATAAGAGGCCCGGCGGTTTAAGACCCCCGCACTCACCTCATCTGAAGAGCTTCCATCAACCAGTGATTCCATTGCAGATGAAGCAGAACCGCGCTTGGGAGCACGACTAGCACGTGTGAGAGCGCTCGGTGAGATCTGAAAAAGACAAAATCATCGGTAAAGTTGACTGACTCTTATCTAGTAAGTAGTAAGACTAGTAAGACACTTTCGATTCAAATAACCCAAATTTCTCAATTTTGGGCTAAAATATATCGACTTTGCTCTGATTTCGCTTAAAAAAAGCCTGGTTTGCCATGTTTTGTTTGCTCGAGTATGTTTCGTATTGAACAACAAATTATGCCGACTTAGCCCTTTAAGGAAGTAACATTGTGACAACAACTATTGTTAACAGGTGTGACACTTCTGTAAAAGTGAAATACTATTATACTATAATGATTTGCTAACATGAGCCATTGCTCATTGAGGATTGGTGCGTGAGTTTCCTGTCCTATTCAAAGCAACTTGTCACAAAAGTGAACCGATTCGGCTAAAACTCGCACGGAAATACGAATAACGTCGCAACGTCCCTAGTTTCTAGCATAGACTTACCTGTTGTATCTGAATCTTTGTACAGAGTTTCAACGCCTCCGGCTCTGGGGAGGATGCTGATGTACAAGATGACGAAGTGGAGCGTCTCTTGAGATCCACAGCTGCTCTCTTGCTCGGGGGTTCCACCTTCGCACGCGCGCGCGTTGAAATCGACTGAAATGTCAGTGAGGGTAACAAAAAATCATAGTCACGGAGGAAATATAGAGTCAATGTTTCACTTTGACTTTGGTATACATTGTACAGTATACATTAGGAGATCGATACGTAAGAATAGATTAGGACTTAAATTGGGCGTGATCATCAATTCATCAATCGACTTCAAGAAGCAAAAGACTCCACTGCACATTACGACCTTTTTCTTGCATATATACCCAGATCACAACACAGTTCTAACTATTAGATGAGCTATTATGTCAACCGAAGTCGCGAAAATGGGTGAATAGGAAAGGGGGCGAGAGGGGGGGGGGGGAGGGGACAAGGATGAAAGAGGACGGGGGATATGGCAAAGGGGACGAGGGCTGAGGCAAAGGGGACGAGGGGTGGCCTGATAATTAGAGAGAAATCTAGTCAAATTTAGTTTCCGATTACTCCATAATACTTTTCTTGTTCTGTATTTTTATTATTTATCCATCTTTTCCCCTTTCTACGATACCTAAGAGTTAAGAGTGTTTTTTTGCCTCACCCCTCGTCCCCTTTGCCATATCCCCTGTCCCCTTTCATCCTCGTCCCCTTTCCTATTGGCCGCGAAAATATATCGACACGATCTCTCTGCAGCGGAATTCAATCATGTTAATGATCTTGTATTGAACTATTGCATAACCCACTGAGTGCGTCTCTGATATTTCCGAAAGAGAGAAAAGCTCACCCGTTTAATATCACTGGTGGTTTTACTTCGTGTGCTGACTATTTTCGAGGTGCTGCTCACACTGATACCGTTTGCTCTTTCTCCACGGCGACGTTTTGATCTCTTCGGCAAATCCTAAACTTGCAAAGCACCGGTGAGACATTGAAACATTCGTGCTACGTCTATCTCTATTAGTGAACGCTGGTACTCAAGGCTAGCAAAGGAAAAACTTTATTTGGGGTGATTTCAACTAAATTCAGTAGCAGAGCAGTACGCAATTGAATTCAACTCTCGAATGATGTAATGACAGGAACAGGAGACTGAACCCCCAAAATCACGACGTCAAGAAAAATGCATTGCACAGTTTCATAAAGCCCAACAGTCCAACACACTACGTTTCGTCAGTTCAGTAAAACCACCAATCAGACGTATACAACCCTAGACGACGTCTGAATTTTGGTCACCCAAAATTTATGAAAAACTTCAAAAGCCAGATAATCACCCAAAAATTGGCCGAATTTGGGTGATTATCTGGATTTTGAACAAAGGACTATCATTTTGATCACCCAAAAAATAGAAGTTTACACTATTTTCCGTTCTGTCACCCAGAATTTAGAGAGTCGTCCAACAATTGTGATTATTGTGAACGTCTGCCACCAATGAATGAACTGAATTATACCTGTACTTCGTAATGAACTTCATCACTCGAAGACTGCCCTGCTTCACTGGAATTACTATTAGAAGCAGAGTCATAGCTATGATTGGCGATCTGACGTGTTTTCTTCGTTGAACAAGCTCTTTTCTTATTGCTGGGTGGTGTTATCTGTAAAGTAATTTGTAATGTAACTGTAAAAAAGTCATGCTGCTTTCATAGTTATTCGATTATTAACATTCTAAAGTCTAGCACTATTTCGGACATATGAGTCATACAAACTAGTAGAGTATGAACTTGGCGCGGAACGGCATTGATAAAAAATAATGAAGTTATAACTCTTACTGACCTGTGTGCTGCATTCGATGACTTGCATGATCTCGTCCTCGTCATCTGACTCCTCTTTCATTGAAACTGACGGGCGAGTAGATCTACATGGCTGGGAACGCCTCTTCATAGACATCTGAACATTCGAGCTTATTTATAGCCCGCCCAGTGGACCGGAAAATGGAATTACCATTCAAAAACCACAGTAGTACGAATAATAATTACAACCTAACTAGTTAGTTTCCCATCATATTATCATAAAAAGACATAGACACACGTTTCCATCTTCTCGTCGTAGGAGGGTTGACGTATGATCAGCCGAATTGAAAAATAATTAATCTATTTGGTTACTAGAGAATTTATCACTTAAACTACCAAATTAATTACCAGAAAAATCTTATTTCAACATATAAATGAAGAGAACTTATAATCAAGTTAACTTGATTATATATAATATATATAATTAATAATAATTGTTGAAGAACTTGCCGCGGTGGTGAATGGATTTTTTCAAATGCGAAATATAACAACGCTGTAAAGACAGTGGGTGAAGATTGCAACTTTCGACACAGCGTTACTCGCAATTAAAGTAAACCTAACCGCCGCGCAAACCTAACCGCTACTACTAATAAATAAGAAGGAGATGAATAGAATAGAAACTTTTAGATATGAAGAACGGAATACTAGTAGCGGGTTTTCAAAATAATGATGGACTGATGAGCAATGAGTGACGGACAGAATAACGACGGTATTTGATGATAGTTTTGTTCAATCAACTGATTCAACGCCTGATTTATCTTCTAATTTTTTTGGGATGAATCCAACAGGTAACGCAACCAGTTGTGATATATTGTAAGTATTCGGAAGAAATTCTACAGAAATCATTATAGAACTTCCGACCTAGATGGGAAATAATAATTTCTGAAGCAACCCTGTGTAACGAGCTCGAAAAAACAATATAATTCGTGCTCTAGGTTGGGCTAATGACATTGTTCATTCTACGAAACATATAAAGTGAACATAGTATTTATAACTCAACAGGAGAGAAAGACCTTGCCTTAGTTTACTCATATTGTTGCTATACTCTTTGTATTACTACTCTAATGCAATAAGTATGTACATTTATCAGATACAGACAAAGAGTTATACTAGAATACGTAACATTCGTCAATCAATGAATTTGGTTTATTCAAAATATGAAGAATCATCGTCGAATGTGCAAGCACTTGAAGAACATTTCTGCAGCTAACGCTCAAGATGGTTGATGTGTTTTACATGTCTCTCGTGAATAGTTTCTACATCTGTATTCTGGCATCGAATTGAAATTGAATTGAAGTCATTTTTTATCACGGCGACTGTATTTGTAGAATTCGAACCAGCATCGTGGTGATTGTTATATAAACTGCCAGTGAAACAGCGAGATGTGCGAAGAAAACGAACAGCCGAGCGCGGAAGAACTGAAAGATGAAACTAAATCACACGCCAAATCAAAACCTCAACAGCATCACCAACAAAAACCATAGTGTCCGATGAATCGCAAAGGTAAACAATGATCATATAATTATACTTTGTTGAAATATACGGATGACACTTGAGCTACAAACAGCCACACGAAAGAGAGTACGGGCGTATACCTTATTGGAGCTTAGAGCACCTTATTATGAAACTGTGAAACATACCGTGAAACTTCAAAGTAAGATTGACTTGATTTACACGTGTTTTTCCTAGTGATTATTCGATATTGTCAAATTGTTACCGTATCTCTTTCTGTAGGTTGTTGAGTGTTGTCAGATATGTTGGGACAAGCGACTGCGACAGTTGTGGATGCATTCTTGTCCGAAGTGTTACCTGTAACTATGAAATAAGATTATGAGTAAGAATAAAGAAGTCTTTTGAAACGTAGATATCCATCTGAGTGAGACGTTAGTAGAGTACACCATCATTTCGATTTAGAGCTCTCAAAATACGAATGCATGGAATTAGTTTTCACTTAAATTAGTTTTCACTTTTTTTCACTTGAAATATACTACCATTCACAAGTGGTGGAATGGTGTAGTGGTTTAGGCGCCACCCACCACTCAAAGGGTCACACGTTCGATCCCCATCACTGCCAAACCAAGGCATTCATCCCTTCTTGGGCGATGAATTGGTAGTAGAATGTCAACGAAAGTTGAAGCCTCCCCTGGTGCTCCGTGGCTGGATGGGGATGGTAGGCCAAATTCAGTCTGCCTTACAGAGTTTCCCTCTGAGACTGTCCCTTGCATGTTCCATAAGGAACTTTGAAGAACAGGGTTAACTTTAACTTTAATTTAACTTAACTCTGTTCAACTGTCTACTTTCAACGCTGTGATATAATCGGAATGACCTGTGAGTATGCTCATTGAAGTCACTCTCTCTAGTAACGCAAAGCACAGAATGAAGAAGGAGATGTATCCGCCCATTATCCAGTTCGGAATATGACCATAGAACGTTTTCAGGCCGGTTTTGCCAAGCGGTAAAGCGAGCACAATAGTCACACCTGAAATTTACTCGAATGTTTATCAAAAAATGCTAACCAGTTAGAAAGTCATTTTCTCTTTCGTCGCTAGCCAATCTTATTAACTTGTAGGAAATGTTTCGCGTTTTCGATTGGGAAGGTCAGTACAAAACTTTCAAGGACTAGCCTATTCTTGCAGAAGTTATATTTAGGTAGGACTAGTTTGTTGAAACATGTTTCTCCGAAGTGTTGTACTAGGAAACATATAATCATTTCAACAGAATGACCGAACAATGTGCGTGTTTGACCTACTGGCAAGTGTCCAAGCGGTCATTCCTATGAGCCAATGGCCCCAGTTGAACCAGGGTCTTCTGGAAGAGTCGGGGGCGGGGCGAAGAGAGGCGAAAAACAGTTGGAACACCGCCAAAACTGTCGCGGCAAAACCCGTGATGGCATGCATTTTCTTGGTGAAACTCTAAATCCAGCTTCTGAACATAACGTAATAGAGTTCTAAAATAAGAAATTCATAACAATTCGCGGATTTTATTATGGCACGCTCTTGAATATTGGTATGTTCTACATCTACACATTCGCGTGACTACAAACCTGACTTCTGAATGAGTTCCGGAATTATACTTTCACAGAAGTCTTGCGCTGTACCGAACTATGTACGTGTACAGCTTATCAACAATACACACTCACATCAGATGTACAAGTGTAGGAACACTCGTACCAGACCCAGCCGGCTTGATAGAAAATAAAGAAAACGGCTAGGAGTTGGAGGACGATCGATAACATGAACATTCCTCTGTGAAGCTGGAAGAAAATGAGCCGTTTTGAGACTATACAACACCTCAGGCTCTATCAATTGTTGTTGAGAGTTATTGTTACAAGCCACGACATGTTTCGCAAAACGTGGGCACAAAAAGTGGCAAAGAAAGGTCTGGGCTAAGTTTCTGTCTATGGTTTTTCGGGAGCCCAGATTGGAGGTGTGAGAAATATGTATCGATTGAGCCTGTCGGGCACCCGCATGCTCACTCGAACACAGTTTGCACCTCCGTGCTTACATTTGCCTTCTAATCTTCGCGCTCGAGACATTCAATGATTGATTGATTTATTACGCATAGAATACGTGAAAAAATGGAATGAGAAGTGGAAAAAGGTGATGGAAACAGAAATAAAGCACAGAACAGAGTGATAAAGTGAGGTGTGGAATGAGAACAGCACAACAAAAACAAGACCGCAACCCAAGTTTTACAAGTTCTCGGAGTGTGATCAGAGTGAACATAGCCATTCAATGACTGTCACCTGAAACCAAACAGCACTCCCCGGCAGTGTTCCCTTGGAAACTATTGGCTTGAAGTATCTAGCAATCAGAATCGCAGATGACCCAAGGATCCACCACGCAAAGACAAGAACACTCCCTGAAACAGTTCAGTGTTCTAATATTATCCTCATTGTTCTCAGAAATGATGAAATGTACTTATTTCCATTTGAGTGTACGTCAGACGTCATTAGACTTAGTCATACGTTAGTGAACGTCAGCGTCTTTTTTTGTTCAAAATAGTTTTTGCGTTCATGAACTCCATTAATTTCGACTTTTCTCCTGCAATTCTCCTTGGAATTAGGGCAAATCCAAATATGGGACTAAAAAAATCAGAGAGGAGAGAGAGAATATACTATAATAACAGAGAGAAATAACCGAAACAATATGTTTTCACTATCTGTCCCATTTCCATACTAATTAGCAAAGATACCGTGAATAACTGCAATTCGGAATCTCCAATATCTCGGAACATTTGACTGCTCCATTTCCGTGAGCATCACGGACTGCTTACAACTTGAGTTTGACCGGCAAAACGTTACCTGCAAGTTATTACCAGAATACATCTAACATAAATAATTTTATAAAAAATAACATTTTTACACGAGTAATTAATCGCCATCGAGATGTTTCAGATTGCAAAGAGTTCTCAGATCTAGAAAGGGATAGTCGTATGGGGCTCTCCACTCGTTAAATACACTCCATGAAACATTTAACCTACTTGGGCCTCGCTTGTCCACGGAAACTGTGCGTTGTCGTTGTACGAATGTATGCTTTTTTGTAAACCTAAAAAACAATTGAACAAGCCAGGAATAAAACTCAATAGAATCGAATGTTCGTTTGTGATATGACATGTAACTTTATATATTTGTAGACGTGATACTCCGACTGTATGAATAGTAACTAATAATAATAATAATAATAATAATAATAATCTTTTACGGCAACTATTTCAGCCGTGTATTACTTTATTGAGAGAACTACATAATCACACACAAATCATATATCAACCGTAGAAGGACTGTCGGGTGGAGATAGGCATGGGTGAGCTTCGTTACCAGCTCATGCGGTCCGCCAGACAGATACCGCGGCGAGCGGGGATCGAACCCAGGTCTGTGGAGCGACAGCCGAACGCTAACCACTTGACCACTCGGCCCCCTCAACGTGTACTAGCCGTACAGGTAAAACATCACCAGAATGTCTTGTTCGGTTGTGCTTGTAGTTTGGACCGGCTCTGTTTTAGGCCGACTTCCGAATCGAACTAAGATTCAAACTACTTGAGTAGTACTACAGAGTAGGACCGTAGACTTCTCTCATCTTGAAAAAGTATTAGCTTTTTTCATGCCAGTAATTATGTAGAACGCTTATTTTCAACTGTATTTTTCACTGACTGTATTTATCGGCGTTCCCTCTCGCTAACAGAAGGTGATATGAGCGTGCCTCAAGGTCGTGTACCTGGATGAAAATATTGTTATTAACAAGTAATATAGTAAGATAACCATTAGACATGTCTCACACATGATTGCTCGGTTCTTGTGCAGCACAAAAGAAAATGATGTGTAATAGTTAATATGGATGTTCATGACCAATTTCAATACGCATGTTCAAGACATAAACTTATCTGCAATCATTGAGATAAGAGAATATATTAAAACACACTTGAACAGTAAAGTCGAAAAAATGTGGTTTTCTTGATTAATACTCCTACTCACCTTGTATAAATTAGTTTGATCTACTAGTTTTCTACTATCGAGCAAAAGTTTTCCGGAACACGACAGAGTTCCATCAATCAAGAACGAAGATGTGTTACCAAGCATAACAGAGGAAGCCTGGAATAAAACCGTTAAAGTCGACAATTTATTTTGAAAACACTGAACTATTTTACTGTTTCTCACAGTTGACGAACCGTTCTCAACGGTTTTAGCTGTATTCGCGAAGTCGTGAGTCAAGAGCCTCATAAATTGTTATTCATTATCATTGAATCATTGTTGTCTGACCTGGGGAATGAGTTCATTCTTCGTATTGTCGTTGAATGATAATTGCACAATTCCCCGGCCATCCTCACTCTGAATACACTCGAATACGGTGTCGTCATCCTCAAAAGTAACACTTTTCATTGAGAGTTAATAAATATACAATGATTAAACACGACAATCTTTTCGTTTATAGGTTGTTTCAGTCCGCAGTTAGCGATTTTTGGTTGTTTTCCATACAGGTTGGAAGTGTCTCTATGTAAAACCCATCTTTGCTCTGAGAGAAAAAAACGCCCCCGTCAAATTCCAATCCGGAATGATGAGGACTATGATTTCAAAAAATGTGCACACATGTTCGTCCATCGAGCACCTATCAGTTGTATCCCTGCCGTGTACTACTATGGAATTGGGCGACGACTAGCAGGCCATATGGAGGGTCATCGGACTGTCACCGGCGGGTCGGCGCAAGTACTGATATTCTCCGGAAGTACTCGCAGAAGCCCACAAGATTTGCGAGTATCCCCGGAGCATACCGGTATTAGCGCCAGAACTTCAATATTATCAATCAGAACCCACCATTCTTCTGTTGAAACTAAATCCAAGTGCGACATAGTACGGAAGGTTCGGTTTCAAATCCGTGACGACGGCTTCCAGCTGAGTAAATTAAATTATTAGTTTAGCACGCTTTTTTGTCAGTCGGATATATGTCACGTAGAGTAGAATTCTCAAAACAGATAAACCAAGTATGATGTCCATTTACATTTTCGACGTGAATTGCTTCAGAAAAGGTAGTATGAAATGAAAACGGGTTTTCAACTTCATGTGACCTACTCGTGTAGCCGGATAAAAGATGACCGATTCGGTTAGGTAACTGAACAAACATTGATTGGATAAATAAATCGTTCGGATATTCGACAATATATGGCCACTTGCATTCAAATCTGTTAGTTGATTCATCGGTTCGGTAAAGCACCTGCGAACACGATTAGAGTATTACAGCCCGTGCTTTCTCACATTTATTATTTATCAAAAGTTAGACACAAACAAAATAAGAGTAGTATATATTTTTTTCGAATGCATCGATCAATGTAATAATGCTTATGCTTATCACCTCAATATTGATTCCATCTGTGTCCATATTCCATTTGACCGAAGATAGACAGCTTTTTCTGTTGTTCTCCGTGCAGTCTGGGGGTTGAAACCAGCACGAATCCGTCACATTGCACGAAGTGAAGGAAAAACTACACGATATGGTATGTATCTGGAGAACAAACAAAAATTAACACCCTTTATGTTTCATAATGAATGTTTATTTCTGTTGTTTAGACATTTCAACCTGTGTTCACATGTACATGACGTGAAACTGTAATCGCGCGCAGCGCGAAGCGCTGTGCGAGATTTGTCTTTGGTCCGGCTAATGCGCGCTTTCATTTTTTTAGTTCACTCTCAAAAAGGTCCAATTGTGCAAATCAGAACTTTTTATGATTTGCTGATTTTCTATGGCACATTTACAAGCTATGTTCGAAATTTGAACGAAATCGGTCAAGTTTGAGCCAAGTTATGACGTTTTCGCTTCATCAAGAGCGCCAACTTCCGTCGTGTGTCAGTGTGTGTGCGCACTCCTGGGAAATTTTTATGTGTGAACCGATTTGACTGAAAATTTGGGACACGATAGATATCCCACTCAAACCTTGGGGGCGCAAACTTTTTTTCGAAAATTTTTTTTTTTCATCAAGTTATAGGTCTTTGAAAATGTCTCTGCGTCTCTTCATTATGTGCACTCTCTCGCCCTCTCTGTCGGGGTAAATCAAATTGCGTTATAACTCAGCTCAGTCCTAACCAATTCAAGTAAAATTTGAAGTATGATACCACGACATGAACTGACATCGGTTTAGATGTAAGTCTTCTACTGATGACGTCATCGAGGATTCTGGAGCTCGGATGACGTCATTTTTGAAAAATGCAAAGTTGACGTCACATATATTTTCAAATGATGGTAATATCTTAGAAACTGTCAATTAACGGTGAAACTCAATCTAAGAGTGACGTATTCTGGGATTCTGGAGACCAGATGACGTCATTTTTGAAAAGTGCAAAGTTGACGTCAAATATATTTTCAAATGATGAAAATGTCTTAGAAAGGGTCAATTAACGGTGAAACTCAATCTAAGAGTGACGTATTCTGGGATTCTGGAGACCAGATGACGTCATTTTTGAAAAGTGCAAAGTTGACGTCAAATATATTTTCAAATGATGGAAATGTCTTAGAAAGGGTCAATTAACGGTGAAACTCAATCTAAGAGTGACGAATTCTGGGATTCTGGAGACCAGATGATGTCATTTTTGAAAAGTGCAAAGTTGACGTCACATATATTTTCAAATGCTGAAAATATCTTAAAGTGGTATATTAACGATAAAACTTCATTCAAACATGACGTATTCTGCGATTCTGAAGGGCAGATGAAGTAAGTTTCTAGAACTGCAATGTTGACGTCATATTTTTTTCCGAATGATGGTAATACTTGACAAGTGGTTCATCAAGAAAACAATTTTATCTGCACCGTACAGATCAAACCACATACCTACGGCATGTATACAAAAAGAGAAAAATTCATGAAAAAGTGGGGGCCCAACGAATGTAAGATTTGTCTTCTGCTGTGCGCCGCTTAGACAACTACTCTCAAATGGAACAGCTACTGCTACAAAAATCGAAAAATACTAATATACTCAAGTATAACTGTTCATTACAAACATACAAAAGTCGTAAAATATTTTCTCAAACCTGTAAACTAGAATCTACAAATCACAGATGTTAACTCAACCTACTCAATTATAGAGTTCCTGGTTTTGTACACAATGGTTGGCATTTTCTGTCATTACTTCGATTCTAGGTGCTATAACGTTTGTCATATTATTCAAAAGTTGTTCTCTCTTTCGCAGCTGTGACTTGTAGATTCTAGTTTACAGGTTTGAGAAAATATTTTACGACTTTTGTATGTTTGTAATGAACAGTTATACTTGAGTATATTAGTATTTTTCGATTTTTGTAGCAGTAGCTGTTCCATTTGAGAGTAGTTGTCTAAGCGGCGCACAGCAGAAGACAAATCTTACATTCGTTGGGCCCCCACTTTTTCATGAATATGTACCAATGTTTTCATTGAGCGCTTGCATGTACAGTGTCGAGAAACACATTAAAGACGTTGTTGTACTTTTTGGTTAAACATATTGCAGGGCTCATTCACTCACGTTGGTATGCACAATAAATGCCAATAACATAATTAAAGATGTTTTCATCTTTGGTCTGCGGCTGAAACTGAAATTATCAACATCTTCACAGTACTGTCTTCGAGTACAGTTGGCAGCGACAATCAACTTTCAGTGTAAGAGAAACGACCAGATTTCAAGCAAATAATAGAGTTTGATTGATTTTGAGTCATTTCTTCCAAATCGTTTCAGTCATAACCTCAAAAACCTGCAACGAATCAGAAGAATATAATATTTCAGGAAATAAAATAAACAATCTTATTTCGAAGTGAGTTACTGATTGAAATAGGTAACATCACAGTAAAATATTGTTTACCATACCAATGGTTGCTTAGCGATTAACGAGTGTATCCAATAATATTTACTTCCTTTTGTACTCTCCGGAAGGAAATATATTCCTATCCGGATATTGTTGGTCCCTGATTTGCATGCACATAGATCGAAGAACGAATGCACGAACAAAATAAAAGTATTCTCCAAAGTAAAATCTAACCAAAGTAAAAGTAGTCCACTCCTAGTCCATTCTTCCAAACCTATTCTACTGAAAGCGAAAATAAGCTGATGCCCGATTCACGTAAAACGTGCGGATATAGTCTCATGGGAATTTACAGGGTGGATTTTTGCCATGTGCACATTTTGTTTTTCTTTCAGACCTTCGTGTTGTTGTCTCCAATTCTTGCCACTACAAATATAACAAATATTGACGAGTTCCCACCATCGTGTTGTCTCCAGAAGTACAAGTACACCATTTCAATATAAACTCATACTCTTAGAATTGATGGATGACGCACACCAAGTAGATACTGCTAAATATCTCAGAGCATGGGTTTTCAGCTTTTGTCGAAAAAAAGCTCGATTAGAGTAGAGGTACATAAGGGCTTCATTGTGTAATTTCTCTGTGTTCAGTGAGAACATGGAGATTCGAAATCGCTGGCACACTGCCAAAATTCACTTTCAAAATGAGAACACGATAGACACTAAAATTGAAATATTATAAAGATATCATTCGTATTAGATGAAAGAATCGCATTCATACGAAAGTAGTAACCACAGGAAATTGGAAAGAGAATACCGTGCACATTTGTTCTCTCAATTTCCCGTGTGATTGTTTTTGTTTTTCCGATTACCTTTTCGCCTTTTTCGTAGGGTACTGTAACTCCGAGACAAGAATTAAAATAACCAAGTTTGTGTATTTTTCGAAATACGAAGACAGGAGCATTTTAACACATCTAAGGTAGTGTCTAGAATGAATCGAGAACGTCTGGTCATGAATTATGGACATGATTAATTGATCAAAGTTACTTCTTTTTCATTCCATCCGGACTCATAATGCGAATTCACTAAAGTTTAAATCACCTACCAACGCTCTCTTGTAATCTATTTGCGTTATTAACTCAAAGTCCCATGACATTCCTATCATCATCATAGATTTCGATTGCTTCACTTTATAATTTCTTCTTTTGTATTCTCTATGTTATAGTTCTATACAAAATCCTTATATATTATTTTTACCTACCAAGGTGCCGCTTAGTGACGGATTGCCCATTTGACACATGACGACGCGAGCTTGCAACTGAGACGTACTTTTCTGGACAAGTTTTCGGAACGCGCACTGTTCAGTGAACAAGAGTGCGCGAACCGCGACAAAAACACACGTAACGTGTTTTAAGATTGGAATCACTGAAAAAGGTTTTTGACCGGATCCCATAGTTGTATTGAGGATCGTGAAGATGTAGTAAAGATATAGATAAAGTATTCTGCATGTCAAATCTTGTATACAGATTCTCTTTCTCCCTCCCTTATTCTCTCTTCTGAAATCTTGAAAAAGGTTCAGCCGTGTTAGAGAATTGTAACAGAATATTTCAAGAGCCTATTCTCTCATTTTGGAGAGTACACCAGACAGTTGATCAATCTTACAGATGATAGACACACCTTCAGCAGTCGCTGTTGAAGTTTTTCCTGTAAGACGTTTTTCTGGGAAAAAAGTGGTAGACTTACTGTTTTTGTAAGATTATAAAACTAGCGAAAACTCTTTTTCCAGAATTAGTGTTTTTTTTGGGAATATTTCAGTGACCAAACGACAAACTCATTATTGCCGAAAAAACGCATGTGTGAGCGATGCATGCACCACCGGAGAGATATGCAGAAGACCTGTAATGATATCATTTTTTCGACGGGCACGAAAAAAGACGAGATATAAAAGGCGAACGATTCGCGAACCCTTAATATTCTGAACAATGCTCCGAGTACTTGTCGTTTTGTTGTGTTTGGCTCTGCTACTAGACGCATGTCACCCCCAGGACATCAGAAAAGTTATGAAGCGAGCCTGCAAAACAAGCAAAAGAATGGGTAAGCTATGTCCTGTTTGTTTAAATTTAGTATTGTTTCTCATTCCACTTAATTACAACCAGTAACAGGGAGATGGTGTAACTAACATACAAGTTTTAAATAGCCAAGTTTTCCAAAAACTCTCAGATCAGAGTTTAGTATTATTTTGTCTAATTTTTGTACCAAACACTATCAAAATGTATTTTTCGAAGTTCTTTTGAGGTCCAGATGAGAAAACCGGAGTATATTAAACAGCTCTCGGAAACATTGCTGTCAAAGTACGCATAAAACACTTTCTTCTTCATTTTTTCGATCAATTCAGGTAAGGTGTGCTACTACTACGGACATACATCGTCAGAGAAGTCCCATGAGCACACATCGGCATCCAGGGAATCTCACGAGAAGGGTCACTCCAAAGAAGACTCGCAGGAAAAATCGGGTTCCAAGGAAAAATCGGGCTCCAAGGAAAAGTGATTATTGTTGTTTTTATATGGGTAACTTGGCAATATAACAATATAATTATGTGAAACATTTCTGTTTTCAATAGCATAAAGTGGTTTGACAAATGCAGTGTGCTTCTTACCCGACAAAGCATAGTGAAGGCTTCGGGCTTCGAAAAACACTCAGAATAGGTGTATTACAATCATTCTAGAAGGCGGGGCCGAATTGAAATAATTTACTAGAATCTAAATACAACTCACCGCAACGCCCTTTTATGAACCCTTCTGACCTTGTACTCAGTTTCATAAGAAACTCGGCGCTTTCCGACTGAGTCGAAATTCCATCAGTAGTGCGCTCTCGCTGGGCGCCTCAGATTACAACTATCTGCCAACGGCATATGATGACTAATCTTGAAAAGGAAAGGGTATATTTCTGACAAACATGACAAACATGGTTGAGAATACATGTAGCACTGAGATGAGCCAAGTCTGTTCGTGGGGATTATTATTTATACACACATTATATACAAAAACAGTACGTTTGCAGTCATGTATTGACCCAATGAATCGTAACGTTACACCACGCCTCAAGTATTTTCTGTTGTAATTTCGGGTTTACAGGTTGTTTTCAGTAAAGTATCATGATAGTCTGTCCCGAGTTCGACACCCACCCTGACCGGTATTTCAACGCGATGTCTCTGGTTTCTCTGATCTCTCTACCTGGAAATATATTCACAGCCTACTGTATCCTGTACAAATAAACACAAACAAAAAAGTACAAAATATATCTATTTATCTATCATATCAATACATTCATCGCAAATATCGTGCTTACGAGTGCCGTGGTAAGACTTACTTTCACAATGAGTGTGGCTTATTCAGAAAAAAGTGTTGAACTAATCTTTTCACACTGTACGTTTAGCTGTATTTGTAAGATGTCTACACTTGCAAACACGGACTGGCATTCTCATTAACAAAACTGGCTGTTGCTTTTGAAGTATATGATCACTTACTTATTTACTGAAGAAGCCCTTCTGAGTGTGGAATCATGAGTTTACGGATAACTTTTGTTGCAGCGCCCTTCAGTATTTTTCCCATTTATTATCGTTGCTGGGACTGGTTTTCTGCAAACTGTTAATGTGCCTGGTATGGTAAGTATTTATTTTTAATTCAGTTCATTAACCCCCAAAAAAGTTAGCGACTGACGGTTCACAGGTCGTATGCAATACTAGCCCAAAAGGGAGTTTCAAACAGGTTCTCTTGGAGTTGGCGAAATCTTATCGCTCAACGATCTCGAAATCGGCTTATTCGTAAAATCTGTGAAATATTGGGAAACTGAAGATAATCGGGCTTTCGAATTTGTATATTTCAAGTCTCCTATATGGATTGTGAATAGTGGGGCTGATTATTTGAAGGTTCCAATGTCCCAATGTCCCACTCCAATGTCCCAACCTCCCAATATATCAATGTCCCGTTGCAATGTGCCAATGTCCTATTCCAATGTCCCATTGTTAATTTTTTTCGACGATCAATGACCTCCTTCATTGTCTGCGCTCGGTTCATTGTCATAACGTCTCACACTTGTGTGCCTGAGGCTCTCTCACGTCTACACACTCTTTCGCCCTATTGATGCGCACTGCCCTTTGTAATTTTTCTCCAGAATAGTCTATGCCACGCTTGAAAACGAAGCATTGGGACCTTGAAACTACACATTGGGGTAATGGGACTTCGAAATGGGACAATGGTACATTGAGCCATTGGAATGGGATGTTTAGGGAATCAGGTACAATGTTTCATTAGAGAATTTCACGAGATGAAACACCAAGACATACACTTGAAGAAGCAAATTTCCTAGGAAACTTCAGCGTTGCGAACATTAATTCATGTACTCGAAGTAGTTTCTTTAGATTCAACAAACCCTGATTTATGTGTCGATCGCAAACTCTCTGGTCTCGGTAGTCCACCTATTCTTTATTTGCTGGCAGATAATATTGCCGCGCCCTAGTGCTTGGGCCTTGCCACAGCGAGGCAGAACCTGGTGGCCGTGCTCCTTTCGTTACTTCTGTCGGCACCAACACTTGCTATTTTTGTACTTTCGCACAATGAACCTCCTCATATCGAGGAACTGAAACAAGTAAGAGCTTTTCTAAACCAATTTACTGATGCAAACCAATCCCATTGTGAGCGTTTCGCGTCACCCAGGCGTGAACATCTGAGGGTTCTATAAAAGTTACGACTGGTTTAGGGTATCTTAGTGAAAAAAAATCACTTCTCGAACACCAACATACTGTTCAAGAAGTAAAACACGACTATACACTGTAGAGCATTTTCGTTTCACAATTTTTCCTGCGTGCACAAAATCGTAAATATACCAAATGTGGTGGTACAGAGTGTGAGCACAACGAACTCATACCTGATTATCGTGTCAGTTATGTTGGCAGTTGGAACACTCATCACATATATTTGTACGGTTCACTCGTTTTTCGTCCTGAGAAGCGTAAATTCTTCTCTTTCCAAAGAAACCAAAACAATGCAACGGAGATTCATGTACTCTCTAATTCTTCAGGTGATTTTTCCGGAACTATTTAAACCAGAACTGGTGAAAATCGGTTATCTTACGGAGATTCGCTCACGGTTGTTCAGAGAGTTGGATAAAGTCAGAGAAATAACAAATAATCAAAGCACAATACGTTGCACGTATAAAACGCCTTGCTCGCGTTATGAATTCATTCGTTGCCTGATGCTATCAGGACACAAAAGAACTTGAAAAAAAAGCTCGACTACTGATCTCCAAAAGAAGTGACTGGATGTGTCCAACTACCATTGTGTGTATAAACAAGCGTGTGTAATCGAGTGTATTCACCCTTCTTACTAGCCTGACTAATATATCAGAAACGAAATCGCCATTCATGCCCTACTTTTCCAGTGTGCTGTCCCAATGATGGTACTAATTCTCCCTGCTTTATTGATTTTCGCCTTCATGGTTACACGTGTGATAAACGTACAAAGTGAGCAATTTCTCCGTCTCAACGAACAGATAACAGCGAATTGCAGAGTTTATATTTTGATCATGCAATTCAATTCATCACTGCACTTGCCGAAAATTTGCGTTGGATTGAAAGTTATAGTTTTGGTATTGCAAAACTCTACAGTCTCAATTCGAATTGTTCGTGTTCTACTACACGCTTACCCGTCTCAAGCGCTACATTTCCATCACCAATCTTAGTTAAAGAATCCGTCCCGCTTTAATTTTGACTTCTGAGTTAACAATGTGACCCTTTGGCAGATAAAAAACCATTATCGAACATATATACTTTTATAACCCTATCTTTCTTCGTTTTCTCAGAAATGCAGCTTACGTAATGACACCGATAGGGGGGTTGCGTACAGGGTATGCTCAAAATAGCCTATAGAAATACAAAAATGCTCTTAAAACACTCTGACACATACGAATACCCAATTAAAGACTACAAAATGGAAATAATTCTGGATGTAAATGAACCAAGTCAAGTAACGTCACAGTGAAAATGTTGATGCCCCCTTCTTAACTGCTCGATGTTATGCAAATTTTACAAATTTTCAATCAGAAAGTTCTTTCATGGTCTATGGGAAGACATTAAGGAACTTTTTTGAGCTTTTTAAATTTTTCATGAAACTCAAATTACAGCGGAACGGTTTCTTTAAAGAACATTTGACTAGGCTCGATTTGTCAGTACCGTTGAACTTATCACGGTGCAAACGTTAAACGACATGGTTAGATTCTGTAAAATTCTGTGATGGTTAGTGTGCCCATACGAGTTCGTTCAAACTTCAGAATACATGCAGTACTCCATAGTATCGACTCATGGAACATTCAGCTACATCTCCAGTTCTATTGATCATGAACGCCCCTTATCGAGCTTTCGCACTCAGTCTGGTCCGCAAGCAGAAACCACCAGCAAAACTTGTGAAGCAGCGTTTAGGAGTGGCATTATTGATAGGACAAACTACTGTCGCACCTCAAAAAAGTTGAAAAGGCTGATTTGTGTTAGTTGAAAGAGAATTTCTTAGGTGTACGTAATAAATTCTGTTATTGAAAGTTAGTGGTTACACAAAGGCAGAACCAAAAATGGATGAGTAAAGAAGGCAAGGAGAGTCATTTGGTATGTGCAGGTCTGACTATCGCTGTCGTCAAGTTCAGAGAGATTCTCGCAAATCGTCTATCCTCAACGGTGATGAATTCTCACTAGTCAACTGAATTCTGTTTTTCACTTCCAGACCAGACTCTTATAAAAAGTCAAAGCATTCTTCAGTGAACAGCTAGTTCGAGAGTGTACTGTAGAAGGTTCGAATGAATAAACGAGTCCATATAACCCTCAGAGCTGCATTCTCAAGTTAGAGCTGCATTCACAACGTACCAGGATTGTTAATCGAGTTCGAAATTTCTAGCTTTCGAGTTCTCGAGATTTTGGAATTTTCGACATTTTTAAAATTCGAGTTTCGAACATGGGCGAAAACCGAGTTTTCGAGTCGCGGGAGATTGAGATTCATCTCCCGCGAGCTAATTTCCCGCAAGAGTTGTGGATACGGCCACAGTTTGTAACGTTGTAAGAAGCTTCCCAGTATCTGAGAAAGTAATCATTTCGAAACCCCAGTACTATAATATTCAAATTTATACTTCAAAGTTGAAACTGTTCAAAAATATAAAACTGCACAATTTGCTTAATTTTTTTAAATCTTACCCACAATACTTAACAGGACCGTTCCTCTTTAATTCGGAGATTTCCGTTGATTAGTCGATACTGTTCACATTAAAAAACCAAAATCATTCATATAGATGTCAACTTCCTTTCTTGCTCCGTGTTCTCAAACATGCGGCGCGACCACTCGCACGTACTAACACCGCCGTGATAGATCAGGGATTCCTGCATTACAGTAACCCAAATCCTAATGGCTTCTATTTTGCTCCGTATTAGTGTGGTTTTTTGAACTCTCTGTATGTGAGGTATGAACTTTTATCTCAAAACAGACTTAATGTCTTTTTTCAATTTTCAAAATCACCTACATTGCACATTATAGAGGTACGGTGTACGGTCCCTATTAGAAAAGTTCTAACTTTTCTTTTTGAGCTTTAGACCTTAAAGATTTGTTTTTCCAAAACAATTCCTCAAGTTCTAGGTGCACTGGTAGTACAAGTGGGTATCATCTTATCGATTACACGCTTTTACACTGGATTCGATAATGCGTCTTGGTTTGGGAGATCGAGCATACGGGTATTCATCGTGAGTAAAGCTCATTCATTCCCACTGAAACTTTGGCAGTGAGCCGATGCAAATTACATTCGGTTTCTCAATTCATCACAGTTTTAGAAGAATTGAAGAGTTCGTGATCCATTATGAGTTCAGAATGCCTATTTTCTATAAAAAATATTCATTCGAACTTATATTACTTTCTTGCTCAACTTGGCTAAGGATAGTTGTAAGTGATCTCTCGCCATTTCAAGAAAAGATGTAAAGCTTGTATTGTATTGTATATAACCAGGTAGACTTTCGCTCGTTCTAGTGACTCTCCCAAACAGACTATTTTTCCAATGCCAAAAGGAATTACGTGTTGTTCCAATTGCTTGTCTTTGAGATACACAAAATCTCACGAAAATCTTAAACTTTCAATGGGCTAGCGCATCTATTGTTCTATTCTTATGCTCAGTGAGATTCTGCTTATAAGATGACTATTCGCGTTTCACTACTTTTCTTATCGCATCGAGCAAAAATTGGGTGCAAAATGTCGTGAGCCTATGTGGGTCGTAGTCAAAAGTAGGACATTCGAGATTTGACAGGTTGTTCTCTATGAGACCAATATTTATCAATATGTTGGAACAAACTACTCAAAGCAAAACATTCATGTTTACTCAGTATAGAACGGGTTTTGTTGAGTTCGTTGCATGCTTACAGCTAATTTTTGTACATGCCATCTAATGGCCACACCACATGGAGAATTTTCGATTCAAAACTCGATGGTAATATCTCTTTGTTTTTTTGTATTGGTAATCCGCTACACCACATCATGAACCAATCAAATATCAACTGGTTGCGATACTGATGCTTTGCAAATTTGCTGGTTTTCGAGACTAGTCAACAACAAGATGGCAAATTATGTTTATCTATAGCTAATGGTGAATCAATGGCAAAATACGTGATCTTGTTCCTTTTACTCCGAGTATACGGAGACTCTTGGTGGGCATGGACAATAGCCGGCATCGGGTCCGGGCTGAAACATTCGGTTTGGTTACGAAACGAAAATAGGAAGAAATATGCACCCAATAAGAAGAAATAAGCACCATTAATTATCATGCGGAACAGCAAAATGAGTGGCTGTATGTGCACAGATAATCTATAGAATGCACAGGTTGTGCCGTATGAACCTATTAAGTCGTGAAAGACTCTGAAGATAACAGTTATCCAACGAATTCAAAATGTTCTATTATTTAATACATCCGTGTGAAGTGACAAGTCATTTTTGCTTTTGGACGTCCCGATAACTAGTTGGTTTTCTCGAATGCTCGCCCGACAACTAGATCATTATCAATCTAGATATTGTATTGTTGTAACTTGTTGTTGTTTACCTGCCCATCAGCTCCAGGCCCTCCTGGCTGTCCGTCGCTGCCAGGAGCTCCATCCTGACCGGGATATCCGGGCTCTCCGGGTTGTCCTGGTCTGCCGTCCTGGCCATTCTTGCCGTTGTTTCCGGCCTCACCCTGAGGTCCTCTGGGTCCAGGTGCACCGGGTCTTCCGGCATTACCGGGTCGGTAGACGATTCCGTCAGCTCCGCGATGACCACGAGGTCCGGGTTGTCCTGGTCTGCCTGGTCGGCCGGAATCTCCAGCTGGTCCGTCTTCTCCATCGGTTCCGGGAGTTCCGGGCTCTCCGTTGTTTCCGGGTGCTCCGTCCATTCCGGGCTCTCCAGGAAAACCAATTGGTCCGGGTATACCGGGTGGTCCCGCTGGACACTGAATGCATTCCGATGTAACCTCGTGTTTGAGGGTAAGCTGGAATCCGCTGACTCCGGCCTTTCCGGGCTCTCCGGCATTTCCGTTCTTACCGGGAAGACCATCGTCTCCGGGGGGTCCCGGAGGACCGGGAGGGCAGCCATTGGACCGCTGTCCGCACGCACATTCTGCATTACGCTTGTTGCGACCTGGAAAAAGTAGATTATTACTGATTTTGAGTTCAACTTCGTAAATTCATTCAACTCCTGAACATTCATGGGACATTGAAGGGAAATGGCAAAAAACTAACCAATCAAAGTGGCGAAATCGGCGGAGGCTGGTTGAGATTTTGCTATAACCTGCTTCCAAGCAACGTCGGCGACAATCTGGAAGAATTTGACATTTGCAAAGTAAGAAAGTAGTGAGATCAGTTAAGATTTGTTTTGCTACATTGAGTGGCAATCATCTCTATATTAGCAGTGACAAAGTTTGAATAAAAAAATCTACCTTGTAGTCTTCCATCTGTCCCATGACATCTGAGTACATGTCATTTATGTCGGTCATGATGTAGACCATGCCGATCAGACAACCGATTGTCAGTACCAGCGAACCACCCGCCGCAATTGTTCCGAGCGTCATCTAAGAGAGAGAAAGACCTATTTTGTGGAATAGAATATGTGCTAACAGAATGACAAAACGCACACACAACACATCTTAATATGCGAGTGAGAAAATGACAAAGGAGACAAACGTATCGATAAATACGTTTGGTGTTACTTTAACACTTTCGATCAAACGCCAATGGTTCATTGTTGTCGTTTCAGAAATGAAATACTTCCGAAAAAATGAACGAACACGCAGAATTTGGTGATTAACATTTTTTCCACAGTAAGCTGTACATTGCAACAAATGTGGAAAAACTATAGCGAAACCAAGTGAAACATGTAAAGGTTTCCAAAGGGAAATGACTAAATTCTCTCAGATTGTGGTTAGAAGACAATTTGGCCCAGGCATGCACAACTTAAATAGACGGTTTGTGCTGTAAAGTTCTCGGAAAAACCTCTGCCGCGTTCCACTGCGTCGAGACGAAACCGTGACCGCGGCCTGATTGAAGGTAAACCGATTCTCAGTTGAGTGGAACCACTAAGTTAAACCACGAATGTCCCGCAAACCATCTATATGATGACCACATCGCATAAGCTCGACTTCGAAAAACGAAGTTGAGAAAGTTTTCTTCCCAGATGAACGCGTTTCAAAATTTTGAAAAGTTGCCCCAAGCACGAATGAGTGTCACGAGTATGTCTGTAGCAGTGATACCGACGTTACAGAAATTAGGCAGTTCATGATTAGCACAATTTTTCGAGAGAAAAATGATACTGCTGCACTCCAAATGGGAATCAGAAGCTGTCTGATGTCTAAAAGTCGTCAATTGCACGTGCAAAGTTTGTGGTTGATGGGGCCCAGATAGAATGCAAACCAGACATTAACAAGTACTATCGTCTGCCATTGAAATCATGCAAATTCCGATTTTACCCATGTACACTGCCATAAGTGAACTGAAATGTTTTATTCAATCTATGATGAGCTAAAAGCAGTAAAAACCATCGATGTCCATGATAAGTGAAATATGACAAAAAGTGAATTGAAAAATCCCGTCATATGTTTGTTATTCAGATTCGAAGCTGATATTTACGTAATAATGAACCCGTTTCCAGTAAAACTTCCGAATTTGCGCAATTATAAAATTATTTTTCCTGTCATGAATCTGAAGTTATTTTTTGATAGTAATCAAAATACACTTTTCGAGATTTGGGCGAAACAGTCCCTGCAAGTTAGTGTTGGCGCTCCAGATAGTGCTTGTATGGAAAATACCTTTCAATTGAAAACTGCGAACCGCACTCCAAACTGAGAACGGGCTGGGGTTCACTGAAAGCTGAAACGGTTATGTTGCTCTGTTCTGCTGTGAATGTAGTTTCATATCGATGTATCTCGATCAATAATCAAACAACTCTTGTGTATTCGAACTTGACCGAAATTCAGGTTCGGCCAAGATCTACATCGAGATCGAAGTCTGTTCCTAGCAGGCTGGCAAATCTGGTCAGGTGCTGGTGGAAAATATGAAAACTTCCGTTTCAGTGATTCAAATTTAGGAGTTCTGCGTGGCAAGTTCATTCGTAATCAATGAATAAATCCAAAGGTTCGAAGTGCAAACGTTTGAATTTTTCGGATCACTACGGCGTCTCTGGGAAGAAAACGGTGATATTGCCTTGAAAAAGATCCCGCAGAATCTCCTTGTGTTTTCACAAAGGTTATTAATTCTAGTGTGTGTATCCTCGAAAGATGTATTTTAATCGCGCTAGAATTTCATATAACCGTCAATTATCCCGAACGTAAGTGTACGTACTGAGCGAACTCTTGTCCTTCTGATAGACAGAATGTTTTTTTTTATCGCGGATCTCTCTCTCCCCCTCCTCCAGTATGAAAACAACACTTTGACTTCTTCTAGATTACGTTGAGATAAACAAATTGCACGTTCGCCTTTGCATAAAAAACTAGGAAGCTTGAATGTGTACTGTAGTATTTCCCATTAGGAACAAAGTAGAATATTCATAGTCCAGAACTCGCTATTAGAACGTACGCAAATATTGATAGTATCGTGTGCACTTGATACCGTATTCAACGAATATGACGCGTGGCGACGCGAACGGTTGTTAATGGTTTTTCAGTCAGAAGTGGTTTGTTGAACGATGAGGAAGCAGATAGTATAGTGCTGTGTACGGACACATGTCTTAGATTCCGAAGCTTTCCGGTTGTGTGATCTCGTAGCGCAGGGGTTAGCACCCAGCTCAGTCTTTTGCTCGCAAGTTCGATTCCGGCGAAAGACAACTATTTATGAATTTGGCACCTATTATACAGAACTTTGCGACGACCTGCCGGCGAGTCGCCAAGTAGAGACAAACAATCAATTGACTACCGTAAATAAATATGCTCGTTTTTTCGCCCGTAGAGCGTTCAATTTGTGAAAGAGTCCCAGTTCAATTTGCGAAAAACCAACTAGAGAGTTTCTAATCCCGAGAAGATTCAAAACAAGCGAAATCTGAGCTGATCCTTGTTAGCTTGGTTAGAAAAACTACTGTTAAAGTAGCGTGGCACCACCATACTAACTTGAACATCGATTAGGGCGGAACTCTCCTGTAGAAATGAAAATACAAAAGTGACTACGTGATAATCTCGGCGGATTTTCTCATATGATTCGTAAACTGCTCATTAACTTCAACTAATCCAGTCCCCAAAGGGGTTGAGAGTTTAGTGGTTTCTCGTGAAAAAACCTGTTTACAAACAAAGATTGTTGTTTACTTGTTGAGAGTGGAGTCTTGTGAAAAGTATTTACAACTGTCCTGTTTCAAATATTTTATAACGTTATCCACACATCATCATTCACTTGGTCTCAGATTTGTCGCATATTTCGATGCTGGCAGTTTCTCTGCACGGTTTGGCAGGCAGCTGCACACTTTTGGCTCTCAGTAGAAACTACCGGAATTTCGTCGGCAGCATGTTCCGGTCATTTTCTTTCAGAGGTGAGATCGAACCGAAAACTGCAGCGATAGCACTTGCGAAGGGGTTAACATAAGGAATGACGCACGACATGACGTTCTATCGAAAAGAAATGACATTCAAATATCGTTCTATCTGACTAGGCAACAACAGGCTGCACTAGTATTGACAATCACAACCCGCAACGCGAGATTGAAGTTTGTATTCAGAAATAATACATATATAGTTCGTTTCACCAATCGATGACTTTCTACAGTAACCTTTCAAAAATTCAAACGCATTTATCTACTCAACAAACATAATTTCGGATTCAGTGTTTTGTATGCTTGTAGTACCCAAAGTGGAAAACGAAATCCGAAAGTTTAAACTATGTAAAACATCTACAAGATATGACTTTAAAGTTTTATAATCTTACTGTAGAGGGCTATTGTTTTGTGAAACAGACTATATGTGTGATGTTGTTGTTGAGTATTGTTTAATTCACAATGAAAGTTTGTACAACGACCGCTCAAATGTAAAACAAAAACCACTGAACTTCACCATTCATACAGACATGAGCAATGTTCATACTCTGTGACTGCGGCATTTTACAGGAATTTGGAACAACAATGTTTCATCTATTCACATCAGTGGAGCACTTAACGGCACAGTGAGACCCAGAATGTGCTTCGAGTGAAGTATAGGACACGTTTTGTGTTGTATCCCTATTCATTCGAGAGTGTCATCCTCCTACTGTTCTAGAACGAAAAAGAATAGGCTTGAACATTTTCATAGAATTTATTTTAAAGAGCAACGTAACCCCAAAACACTTTGAATTTGCCCATTTTCCAGTCGATCTACTACTTTGATCATGCTCATTTCAGATTCATGTTGTTGATCAGATTTACTCTGACCATTGTCGTTCCTGATCATTGTAGACAAAGATGTTGCTGACCATGGTCATTCCAGTTAATTAAATCTCTCTGATGTGGCTAACAGTGACAATGGCCAATTTTGAAATGTCCACAGTCATTATTTGTTGTTGTCTTGCTTGACCATACTTCAATAAACGTGTCAATCAGAACCCATTTCCCTTGATGTGATACCCTCTCCAGAAATGACAGGAATCTAACAGCGTAAGCTACTTCCCGAAACGTTTCAATCGGATATAGCTCATATCCTGTGAAAAAAATTATTTGATCCGCCTGGAAATAACGCTTGGAGGTTAGAAAAGTACAATTTTTTATACAACTAGTTTAGTCGTGACTTTGCACCAATCCTCACATACATCGTGGGAACTTCCGAAACCGTACGTTGGTTAAAGAAAGTGTTAGTTCTAATGAGTAGAATGAACGCTCTTGAGTTTCTGAAAAATAAACTCCAGAGACCTCGTTTCCATCAACACAGCCATATCGAAAAATTCAAATCCGATATAGTTGAACATCGGAATTTCAGACACTGAAACCCTCAATTTCATCTTGTGTGTCGACTGTTGACATTAGTATTCGAGAACGATATTAACGAATAACATCGAATTAGTTATGACGTCAAGGCGGAAATGATAACAGGTGATGGTTAAAACTCACATCTGATCAAAGTTGCGGTAGGTTGTACAGTTACCGGAAACACAGCATAATTATCGGTTTGATTTCTGTTGTGATTAGGATGTAATTTTCTACCTGCTCGGTTTGATTCAAGAAACGATATTAGAGCCACTTTCGCTGTTTTTGTTCATGTTTTTATATTGGAACAGCTACATGTAGCAACATTGGCGCACTCTTCACACTAGAACATGTACACGTTAACTCTGAAAGTTAACATTGTTTCTGTGACTCCAGTTTTGAACAAACTATGTCATTCCAGAAATGTGTCCCATATATGGGGATTACAAAAATATATACTTTTGGGTGATGCATATTGCGTCCGCGATTGGCTTGCCAGTAAACATTTTTGGAATATATTGCATCATATTCAAGTCAACAGCAGAAATGCGGAACTATCGATGGTATCTGCTGGCTCACCAAATATGGTCAGGCAACTTGGTTTTAAGTGACCAAATACTTGTTGTACCTTGATCTCTGAACTCGCCATAATCCACGAATTCCGACCAAAATCGAATAGGTGTATTGTTGCAGATGAACCGCCGGTGAACCGATCTACGAAACCATACCGCTGGTTTGAAACAGGATACGGAAAAATACGATGAAAATTAAGATTTAATTTCAGCAATACAACCCTCGACTTTTTCCTATCTACGTTGATTCTGCCAGTGTTTTTTCTGTATCCTGTTTTGTCTGGTTACACCATAGGAGTTCTGCATAATCTCGGATTTTCAACCACCTTCGAAACGTATCTAGGCTTCAGCAATGGTGGAGGTTAGAAGCTCATTTTTTTATCTCTTCTCACTCGTTCGTATTGGGATATTCTATGTTGGATTTTTTTTCCAGCGATGATGAGTTCCGCTATCGGACTTTTTCTCTATCGTCATCAAGTTGTTCTTCCTGTTTTTCATTCAAGAAAGTTGGCTTGGTAAGAACAGAAAAGGTTGTTGATTACCGAAAGACAAAACAGAATGTTATCGGAAGTCACATAACGAGCATAATTTATTTACATGAAGTTGACTTGCTTGTTTTTTTGTACGTTCCAACTGAGTACGAAGATTCGCTTTTTGACGTTATGAAAACGCAAACAGTTCGTTTCTGGTGTTTAGGCTTGTTATTGTTCAAATTACCGTTCGCACTGCTAATTAAACGTCTTCAATTCTATATTTAACCAGTAATCAACTAGCAGACTGGGAAATTAAATGAGGTACTGGAGTTGTACGTTTTGCATCTAGCTCAGAGGTAACTACTTCTATACAGATACGTACAAAACTGCATGTGCCTTATACAACGCACTAATATTTCTCATCTACTCGACTACATAGATAATTGAAGAACATATCATTAATTTGAGGAAAACAGCGGGGGATTCAGGACTGCTGCGTTAAACTTAACTTTTGTTAGCTTGGTTATCGTTCCGTAATCAAACAGGTTTCGAACTTTTTGTGTGAAAAGTGGAAAACACCTAACTCTAAACAGAGGACACGTTTTTGAGTTACATGTTTTGCACATTATACAGATACGGTCCTCTTAGAGTTGTTATATGAAAACCACCTACGATTGCATTAATGTAACCAATACTGTTACTCATTTGTCAGTTGCAGTTCCCCTTCTCTTCTCGCTACGTGTATCGTCCTGTTCTTCACTGGGCCCGTTTCTCTGCTTTCTTAGAATCTCACTTTCTTACACAAAATCTTACTTTCTTACAAAAAAGTCTGACTTTCTTACAAAAAATCTGACTTACTTACAATTAATCTGACTTTCTTAGAATCACTCTTACTTTCTCAAATGAAACTCACTTTCCGACCAAAAATCTTACCCAAAATGTGAAAAAGTGACCCTCGGGGTGAAATTTTTATTCTTTCCCCATTCAACAGAACTTCGTTTTTATGAGATTCGCCAGTGAGCAGTATATTAGCCAAAACTTCCAAAGTTGAAGCCATACAAAGTCTTATATTTCTCCATTTGACACCAAAAAGTTCGAACTTTCTCATGTGATAAATGATCAAGAAAAGACGGTAAACTCTGTTCCACCATTTGATGCAGTAATCCGTCAAGTATTCAGGAAGTCTTTTTAACAAGCGGTTCATAATTTTGCTTTCAAACTTCCAGAGTTTGTAGTAGTGAAGGTGCAGAAGACACTGTTGTTTTTATCACTATTTGCTGATACAAAAGTAAAAAAAAAACCGGAGACAACTCAATTTCTCCACTCCCAAAAAACATTTTAGTTCAAAGGAGAATGTAAAATGAGAAAAAAGAGTTTAGGAACTGAAAATTGGAAAAATTGGGCCTCTTCGAGAAGGTAAGATATTTTTGTGAACGCATGAATTTTCATGAGAAAGTAAGATTTTTCGTTTAGAAAATGAGATTTTTGTGAGAAAGTGAGATGTTTCGTGAGAAAGTAAGACTAATTGTAAGAAAGTCAGATTTTTTGTGAGAAAGTAAGATTGTTGGTAAGCAGAGAAACGGCACCACTGTCTATTGGGGAGGAACAGTCTTTCTAACATTGCCCAAGGATCAAGCAGCCACCACTGCCTACTACCTCAAGGCACGTAGATTAATTTCAAAACCGAATATTTTTTGTCTTGTATTTTCAAAAGCGAACGCGAAACCGTTCATTAAAACACACTCAAAACTTTCGATTATCCTTAAAATTGAAGAGCAAGACTACCAAAACCCCAATCGAACTATCGCAAAATGCAAAGTTGTGGCACCTATGGTTCGTTGGTGACAGTAATGAACATGTAAGTTTGAACTGATAAGAGCTATAACCAAATATTTCCACCAAAACAGTAACTTTCAGCATTTTACTTGTGTCCCCGAAGATTTTTTGGAGAAAGATATGATGACCGTTGAACGAGGAATGGCTCCGTTGGCATATACCATGCTTTCCATAAGCGTGTTTTCGACCGTGATTTCCGTGATATCTCTCACTACCGATACTTTCTATTGTCTACAGTCTACGAAATGTCATATGTCACCACGATCCGTGAAGATACAAGCGCAGTTTCTCAAATCTCTGATACTGCAGGTTTAGATTCAATATATATCAATAAGAATGATGCTAAATAAGTGTAGGTTTATACCTTTCATTCATTCGCTTGTTGAATGAGAAATCAACTGAAAAATCCCGCGGACAAATTGGTTGCAACTGACCGAAATTAACAATATTTTATTTTTACAGATTGCCGTACCGATATGTTTACTTTTTCTCCCATTTCTCACAGTGATGACGCTGATATTTTTCGAAAATCACAATCCAAGTGAGTAATTTTTTTTCTCAAAACAACATCAGGCAGCGTTTGGAGAAAATATTCAGAAGTGGTTGGTTTTTTCAAAAGCTGATTTTGAACCAGACGTAAAAAAGGCAGTAAAGGTTTTTTTATAGGAGATTTCATAGAAAACGCGATTATTATCCAGTGACCCCGACCAACAATTCTGGAGTAACAGTACCTAGGGTCAAACACAACGTAGAGCTGTACAATGCTTACTTTCTGTAACTTTTACTTTATGTATAGAGTTAGCTTTTTCCGAAGCAGGCCTCTATTCCGCTGTGTTTGTAGTTTGATCTTATTCCCCAAGTCTTATACTTGTATCAAGAACCAACTACAGCAAAAATTCGGTTACTTTATATATTGCAGGTATCACCTATTTGGTCATGTTGCCCATGTCACTTCATGGTCTTTCGCCACAATCACCATGCTGCTGGTCAATCGACCGTATCGGAAACATATTAACAGAATTTTATCCTCTTTATCCTAGTGGAACTGTTCTCAGAAGTATCTGAGGCTGGGTTGCAAAACCTCACGATGTTCTTGATAATACCTCATAAACCATATTGTACTCTTCTCTCTTTTTATTAGTTTGATTCAGCGCCTGGTAAAATAATGTGTAAACAATAATACCGAGATTGTTGTTCACCTCAACTAAAAAGAGCTTCAAAGTAGCCTGTACGAAAGCATATTAGTAAATTTCTTCCCGACCCGACTCTTCTCGAAACAAAATCGAACAGACTCTTCCTAAAACCAGATGTTTCAATTTATGATGAGCGTGTTATAGCGTTCTATATTGGAGAAGTGTTTGAGTACTGTCTCATATTTCATTGTATTGAACAATAAAATGAAAAGAGTGCGTGCATTATTATGTGATATGTGTATTCCATATGGGGGAACCAAATATCCCCTATAGCAATATGGACCTGACACTCATTCGGAAAATGTTTCAATTACGTACAAAAACGATATGACATTATTTATTTTAGTTTTTTTGTGTTCACATACTTCATAAGAGATACTAGTGCTTTTGTTTGGAATTGAAAAACCCGTTAAAAAAAGGATCATACTACAAGTACAGAACTACTTATACTATACAAAATGCAGAACAATAGGGCACAGATATCGCAAGCCTTACAGTATATTTTACGAGCTTGATCCGTATTTTTCTAGTGTTTGAGTGCTTCCAAACTTGATGTCGGAGTTTTTACTCGCAACTAAAACTAACAGATGATTCATGAAAAAGTGGGGGCCCAACGACTGTGAGATTTGTCTTCTGCTGTGTGCCCCTTAGACAGCTACTCTCAAATGGAGCAGCTACTGCTACAAAAACCGAAAAATAATAATATACTCAAGTATAACTGTTCATCACAAACATACAAAAGTCGTAAAATATTTTTCAAACCTGTAAACTAGAATCTACAAATCACAGCTGCGAAAGAGAGAACAACTGTGGAATAATATGACAAGCGTAGCACTTAGAGTTGAAGTAACGACAAAAAACTGCAAACCTTTGTCCGCAACACCAGAAAATTTACAATGGACTACGTTGAGTTAACATCTGTGATTTGTAGATTCTAGTTTACAGATTTGAAAAATATTTTACGACTTTTGTATGTTTGTGATGAACAGTTATACTTGAGTATATTATTATTTTTCGGTTTTTGTAGCAGTAGCTGCTCCATTTGAGAGTAGCTGTCTAAGGGGCACACAGCAGAAGACAAATCTCACAGTCGTTTGGCCCCCACTTTTTCATGAATTTTTCTCTTTTTGTATACATGCCGTAGGTATGTAGTTTGATCTGTACGGTGCAGATAAAATTGTTTTCTCAATGAACCACTTGTCAAGAATTACCATCATTCGAAAAAATATGACGTCAACCACCTTATACCATTTTGAAGATATTTTCAGCATTTGAAAATATATTTCACGTCAATTTTTTCAAAAGTTGACGTCATCTGGCCTTCTGAATTCCAGAATACGTGATATTTAGACAAAGTTTCATCGTTAATAGACCATTTATTAAATATTTTTAGCATTTGAAAATATATTTCACGTCAATTTTTTTAAAAGTTGACGTCATCTGGCATTCTGAATTCCAGAATACGTCATATTTAGACAAAGTTTCATCGTTAATATACCATTTTTAAGATATTTTCACCATTTGAAAATATATCTGACGTCAACTTTGCACTTTTCAAAAATGACGTCATCTGATCTCCAGAATCCCAGAATACGTCACTCTTAGACTGAGTTTCACCGTTAGTTGACCCTTTCTAAGATATTACCATCATTTGAAAATATATGTGACGTCAACTTTGCACTTTTCAAAAATGACGTCATCTGGTCTCCAGAATCCCGAAGGACGTCAGAAATACAATACTTCATATTCAAACAAATTGCACGTTGGCATCATATTTCAATTTTCAAGCAAATCTGTAATTGTTTCTCTACGTTACAGTACAGTTTGAGTTATCGACCGGACAGAGAGAGTGAGAGAGCGTGCTGAATGGAGAGACGCAGACACTTTTCGAAAAATGTCTATAACTTTGATTAAAACAACTTTTTTTGCAAATTTTTTTTGGTCCGCCAAGGTTTGAGTAGGTATCACATGTCTTCCACAATTTTCAACAAAATCGATTCAGTAGAAACCCTTAAACTGGGAATTTTCCCTTATCACGATTACACACTCCGAAAACGTCTATAACTTTGACAAAAACAATTTTTTCCTAATTTTTTTTGGTCCGCCAGGGTTTGAGAAGGTATCACATGTCTTCCACAATTTTCAACGAAATCGATTCTGTAGAAACCCTTAAACTGGGAATTTTCCCTTGTCACAACCCACCCACCCACCCACACACGACGGAAGTTGGCGCTCTTGATGAAGCGAAAACTTCATAACTTGGCTCAAACTCAACCGATTTCGATAAAATTTGGGGCACACTTTGCAAATATGCTGTACAAACTTCCCCAGTTTGTAAAAGTTCTGTTTTGCAAATTTCGGCCTTTTTATGGGACAACTAAAAAAACGGAGGCGCGCATTAGCCGGACCAAAGACAAATCTCGCACAGCGCTTCGCGCTGCGCGCGATTTACTGACGGGACAATACGCTGTTTTCTCACTCTTGAAAACACACAGGATTCGTTCACAGGGTGAATACTTTCCAAAACTCTACCATGTTCGAAAGCGCCTAACGATGCGATTCCATTTGGCAATCGTATGAAACAGTTTGGTGAAATCTACAGAAAACTAGCGGTACAAATTTGCACTAGCTGGTGAGCACCTCGCGTTCCATGAACTGCCTCGCCCATTAGAGAACACACATCCTCACCAGTACGTGAGATTGGCTCACGAGGTACGCACCAGCTAATGTGGATTGCTACTGAGCTTGATTTACCGCCGCGTTCATGGAGAATCCGTGAAAGACAGAGTCTGGGGAATTGAGTTCTCACGGTCCGATCAAGCAATATCATATACCAGAGTTTTCATGGCAAAGTCCCGCGAGGTTTTGCGTACGTCAATCTGAATTCAGAAGAATAGTATTTTACCGGGAGGAGCGTTCATCTTTTCGAACTGAATATCACTTCAAATTATGAATTTTGATCAATATCCATAACCAAGCTGTAAAAATCACTACACGTTCAACCTAGAAGAATGCTCGAGCTGCGACTCAAGTCGAAAGTATGTTAATGAATGATGTGGTTCCCATACTTGAGCCACGCGCTAGACAGTGACGACGGAGGTTTAGAAGATTGGTCAGAAGATTATCTTATCAAACTGTTTAAATCAAGTGGATCATCACTTTTCATAATGATATTATCTAGTCGACGAGAAGGTGACTTCAGACGTATTTTACCAGCTAGTATTACTCTTGTTTAATAATATAGTTAATTTTCTTAAAAAATGCTTTGCATGCTTTGTGTTTGCCTATATATTATTGATGAAAGCGAAATCAAGACAGTGCAATATCTCTTATGTTTGTTTAATGTTTCGGATCTCCGTTAATTATTGACATTCAGTCCAATCTGAAAAGTGGTCTGATCTCCTTACAACCTGTGAACCTGCCGAAAGTTGATTATATTCTGTTCTAAGATGCGTCAATTGTCCGTTTGTGTGAACCTTCAACATACTATGTTTCCTAGACATGCTAGACACTTGTCAACAATTTCGTGAGTGAGTGCTGAATCACTAGTTTGTTCCGTCCATCGGTGCAAATTCCATCCGACTTACTTCGCTGCAAAACATGTTTTTGTGCTTCTCCCGTTCCTCGTTTCATCAAAAAAGTGTCAAGTGTCGTACTTTAATCCACCCGTGTTTTTAAATGTTCTTGTCCAATAATTTTTCTCCGATGTATGATCACACTATATTATTGTGCAGAGGATTTTTTGCAGACTCTGCTATTCTAAGCTCATTTATGAGCTTCTAAACATGTAAGAGAACATTGCCTGGAGCATTGTGAGCACTTGTGATTTATGAATTTGTGAATACGATTAAAATGTAGCTTTTGTTAGACAGTTGTCTCGTTTTTCGTACGTTTGTCGCTGGTGCACTTGCGGTGTGCATTTCCTATAATTGCTATTCCCACGGTGCATAAAAAGAAATTAGACGATACCACATAGGAACAAAAGCAATAACAAACAAATATATCAAATTACCATTCATTGAGTTATTCCTCCCAATTTGACGGCTTTCTCAATATCCATCCCATCTGTTCTCACTAACGGAAAACATATTTACGAATTCACGGAACCTCATTTCTATTATTAGGTTGATTCGAGGAAATTCCGTGTTTTCAAACCTCAGGTATCCAATTTGTCTGTGATGCCTCCATGCACGTATAAAAATACTATATCCACATTCTGACAATCGTATCTTCCTACTGTAAAAGGGAATAATATCATTTCTTATTGTTTTCATTGGATTAGCCTTATAAAGTTTAGCCGAACACGCAATTTCTCCACAGTTTTTCTGCAAATCTTTTTGTTTTCACTTCGGTTTTTGAGGTCTGTATGTTGAGATGAATGAAGCGTCGTTCATGTGGAAAGGATAATCTTTGTTGTTCGCAGTACTATCGTGAGATAAGGGAAATTGCAAGTATTCAAAGTTACGCACAACTAGAAGGCACCACACATCCAACTATAGGGCTCGTGATCAGTTTCTGTGTTTTCTATGTTTCTCGAAGCTATTTATTATGTATACATTGATATTTCAATAATATCGTATGTCACATCGTCCAACCTACGAGGTTGAGCCGAATAAATGTACCAGCCCCAACCGCGAACTATTCTGAACATTTAGTTGGCTTCTCAGAACCAAATCAATTCTCGTTCTTCACAGCTAAAGGAAATGCCGTTCATAATTTTTGTCATTCCTGAGTACACTCAGTTCACAATCAGTTGAACGGTCTGATGACTGTTTTTCGACGAAAATTTCATGGAAAGAATTTGGTGTACTGTAGTGAGAATTCAGCTGCACTACCCCATACAGAAAATGCCATTTTTCTGAGCACTGAAGCTTTCACAACTTCAACTTCTCACCACGCTGGAAACAAAGTTCAATTCTATTTTGATTTTATTTCCAGAACCTTTTTTCAGCGCGCGTTCGAATCGATACAGTCAATCCTTTAATACCATGTTGATTATTCTACCGGATTAGTGCAGTCACTGGCGTATGCATGGTGTGCATCAAATATGACGACTTGCGTTTTGTCACCAACCCCTTGACCAGGTAAGATTTTTAATTGAGTAGAAGACTTTACACAGGTGTTAGAACTGCCCAACGTGGAACTAAAATTATATAGGGCTAGCTCTTGCTAATCACATCTATACGATGAACTTTGCCTCATTGGTCTGTGTTCGTAGTGTGATCCCGTTCATTTTCGGTCCAAAATCGAAAACTTTGACGTGTATCAAACTACAGCGAAGATTTGTTCACTCCCTGTCAAACACGTTGTGCGATTCAGGTTTTCACCAGTTTTCTCATTTGTAACTACGTTACACCTGTTGGACCGAATTCGTGAAGGAAAGTTTTCTCCGAATCAACTTGTTCATAGTACTTCTACGTTCATTCATGAAAAAAACATGAGGGTGAACGAAAGTTCAGCACGAAATCATTTTCCAAACTACCGTAGTTGCAGTGAAAATCCAACGAGGATATAATATGGCTATTTGTTTGTTTAAATTTTCCAATGGTATAGTTTGTTCACTTTGTGTTTCAATCTAGTCCCTCATAGTATGTCTAGCTTGGGTCTTTGCAGATCAAATATCAATTGAATAGTATTTACACAGTGTGTAACAACAAAACAAGAGTATTCAACAATAATATCTCAACAAATGTAAAAATAGTTGAAAATTTGATTCTTGGAAATTCATACAGATGGCTCTGGCAGTATTTGTTCCCCGTCCAGCTGACGTTGGGAGTGTTGGGAAACTGCCTCAACCTTTGGGTTCTCGCCAGTGATGAGATGCCGAATATAGCCAGTGACTTGGTAAGTGAGTTAAAGGAGACCGGAGAGCAACTTGGTTTCTCGTAAAGCTGCTATATGCTACTTTTGATAAGACGCGTTGCGTGTGGCGCGGCATTGCCATGTGAATGTCACGTGGACAGATCGAACTAATATACGAGTTATTTGTGCTCTCTGATCTCAATACAGTTGAAAGCAGCCCGAAACAAAACCTCTGCTCAAGTTGTGTTCCGGTCTCCTTTAACACTTTAGTGAGTTCTCCCGTGAGTTCCATCTCACCTAATACGGAACAATCGCCATGTTGCGCCGCCGTTGACGAACCTCGGCAATTCAGTATGTTGTAGTACATTATTGGTAATCCTTCTTAAACCAAACTCTAGTTTGACAGCTTATCGTTCACGTTTCTCGCGAGTGAACCGCTAGTTGTAGATGAACAGTGTTTATTCGTATACGTCATTATTATTTTATACGCCTCTATATATTCGTACACGTCATTATTACTTCACGTAAACTGACTCACGGAGAATTATTCTGGTAATCCAGGAGCGGGAGAACCCCATAAGACAATCTCATGCTTAACTGGTTGCGTATACTGTAGGTGTCCACGTGCGCGTGAAAAACACTATCCCTCCAGTTTTGCCCTACTACTCTTTTCCAGCTGGCTGCAGTGTCCTTCTGTGATCTGGCGTTTCTGGTCTCGATGTTTCCTCATTGCCTATCATCTTTCGACATGTTGGCTTACAACTATAATTTCCGTTATTTTTACCTGAAAAGTAAGCAGCATTTAGCTGCAGTTTCCAATTGGATGAGCGCAGCAGCAATTTGGTGAGTGTTCAGTGTTCAGAAAAGCAATCCAATGAAGTGTTCTCAAAACAATAATCAACTCAGCTTAGCTACAATTTAAAAGACCATCATTCTGAGACCATCATAATAAAGGTTATGAGAACAAGAAGTTACGCATGCCATAACTGCACACATTAGCTGAATTATCGATTGGAGCAGTAGCGATGCATGTTTTTGAACTCCAACCACGGAAATACTTTCATGTATTTCACAGCTTGGTTAAAATTGGAACAAAATGTATTTGGGGTAAAGGTGTAGTCATTGTAGAGAACATAAAACAAAATTGAAAACATAATTTTCTTAGGAAACAAACTTCTAGTTTGTGTTTCTTCAGACAATTGACATTTTGAACATATTACGGTAGTTCCACCACAAACTTTGTTGACGAAGTTCAGCTATTCTCTCTTTTATGATACCGCGAACCAGTAGAAAATGTTTTCATACTCGAAGTCACATTCAGAGTCAAATGAAACGTGAAATGCTGACAAGTTCGTTCCCTACTTCTTATCATATACCAGATTGTTCACATTCCAGGTTGATTCTCGCTGTGTCAATCGAGAGGTTGCTCATTGTTCGCCAACCTCTCCGCTCTAAATTGTACTGGCAAAGAGGAAGGATGGTGCTCGTTCTCAGCTCTATTTTCTTTGCGACAGGTTTGTGAAGATTATATCGCATAATTAAAGAAAAAAACCAATCACGTAAACAATACTGTCGCAGTCGCGTTAAATCAAGCACGTTGAGCAGTTGGAAAACATTTAAAAATATCACATGTTTCTAGCAGGCTTACCATTCCAGTGATAGATTGCATCCAGAAAGATGTTCTCCTCTTACCCACCTCTATCGGGCGCAGCGCGAAGCGCTGCGGAGATTAGTTTTCGTTCAGAGGTCTGCAGACATTCCAAAACAATTCATTACATTTTTCTTCAAAGTACGTCGACCATTTTATTAGATATTTGCATGAATCACTGAAAGGGCAACACGTCTACAAGACAATTTATGTTCCAAGTAAAATTTGTTAAGAGGAGTTAGAGGGCCCAACGTCTCGCAAAAATTAACTTAATCCAAAAATTCTTACTTTGCTGAAAAGCTATAAAAAAGTTGAGGTGTACGTATTTTTCAGGTATGTCTGAAATTTGAATATCACGTGTGAGAGGGCCGGAAATAGTCTCGCAAAAAAAATGGATAGACCGGTTTCGTGAAAATAAAAATGAAAGAAGAGTTTAACGTGTAGTAGGAAAAAGTTTTTCAATGAAGAGCTCATGACAGGCGGGTACATCTTGGTTTTCACTCTTATTCACATGTCTGAATGGCGGATTGGATAAAAGCTCTATACACGCACGGCGAACGAAAGTTCGATTCCTGCCTGGAGCACAAAAGTTGCTCTCACTTAAACGAGGTTACATCTACGCCAATCGTTCTGAACTACGGTGCCGTTAAAAACTTCAATAGAACCTCATAACATTCCTTGTTTAGCTTATTGTTCAAAAATATCATTCTTATGAAAAATGACCGTTATTTCGTAACTATAGAAAAAGAGTTCAATTAGTATAAAAAACGGGTGTAAAGAAAGTTAAAATTAGTTTTGGATGAAACGTGTACAAGAGATATGAAAGAAGTCCAATAAAAATATTTTGAGGAGAAGGTTAATCTCGCTTTTCTTGAAAAAAAAACAGAGTATCACTAAGTGTAAAAAAACAGGGTGTAAGCTAGATCATTGTGAGTCGCAGTCAGAAGTTTTCTTTTCGGTAACAAAAAACTCGGTATTCATTTTTTTCTGAAATTTCAAACCGAGCGAGATTCGCCTTTTCCTCAAAATATTTTTATTGGACTTCTTTCATATTTCTTGTACACGTTTCATCAAAAACTAATCTTCACTTTCTCTACACCCGTTATTTATACTAATCCTCTTGTGGTTTGGAAACAGACAATGAAAGACACAGACCACTCAGAACGCACTTCAGAGAAATTATAAGTTGTTTCATTCCCACTGAGACTCATCGGCAACGTGCCGAAATTTTTGGATCTCTATTTCTCAGCGCAGACATGAGTATTCGGAGTAATATTCTATTTACGTGTTCTTATGGAACTGTACAACCGCTATCAGAGATTTGCAGTTATTTGAACAACTCCAAAGTGGTGAAGAACAGCCTGGAAAATTCATTGGCACGCTGCCAAGTCTCAGTAGGAATGACCGGAACTATACCTCTCTCGCAATGCGAATGTTTATGCGGTTGTGGCCTAAGGCTGGACGACTTCTGAACCAGTTTACCGATCTGGTACCAAACGTGAAAAATTAAACTTGATTGGAATGTGTAGCTGGTGCTGGATAAACCCAATGCGTTTAAACAAGTATAATGATGACAAAAAAAATGAATGCGATTCTAATTGTGACCCATTCAAGGTTTGCTGACCGTCTATCATCATTTCGAATATGACTGTGAGATTATGTCGTTCTGTAACGGGACCCAGTTATATGACTTCTGCTATTATGCGGGGGATCAGCATCCACGAACTCCAAGAAAACAACATATTGTAAGTTTCAATCCGTTTTGCATCGACGAAAAGGTAGTTTTGCACATTGTGCGAATGTGATTTGATGAATTGTGGTATCTGAATTGAGTATGTTGAAGATATATCAACTTCCGTAATTTCAGATACTGCCAAGTCAAGTGAAACAAGTTTACATGCGAGTATCTACGGTTTTCAATGCAGTTTTGGTGAGAAACAAGACTTATTCCTCAACATTAAAATATGTAAGACAGTGTCAAGTGCATTACGCATTCTCACTACAGTATTTGCCGAATTCGTGGAGTTTGGTTACAAGAGATAGAAAATTAGTATAAAAAACGAGTGTAAAGAAAGTAAAGATTAGTTTCAGAGATCACATAAACAAAAAATATAAAACGGATATTAAGAAAGAAAGGCCAAGCTCGCTCGTTTGAAATATGGCAAAAATCTAGCTGGACTTTCGTGTACTGTATTCAGATGTTTCATCATCGGTACTGAGTAATCTTTGTGATACTTTGTGTAATTTTCAACCAAGCGAGATTAGCCTTTCGCTCTTAATATCCGTTTATTGGACCTGTTTTATATTTTTTGTTCATGTGATCCTGAAACTAATCTTCACTTTCTTGACTTTTATATATTTTCATATTTTTTGTGTGATGTGATCTCTGAAACTAATCTTTACTTTCTTGACACTCGTTTTTTATATTAATTGACCTCTTTTTCTATAATTACGGAGAAACTCTTATCAAAATAATATATAACCATGTGAAAATAATGCAAGTCATTTTTGATCACGTTTGACACAGCGTTGAGCATTAAGATAACTCGAAATTATACTAGCAGATTATTGCAAATGTTTCCGCTCGAGGCGGGAGTCGAACCTCAATCCGTTTTAACTAGAACATAAATTGTATCCATTGTGTCACTCAGACATGTGAATGTGAGGCTGTACGCGCAACCGAGTTCTGAGCTGAGGAGTTTAGGAATCAATTGCACGTGGTTCTCATTTTTTTCTCCAAACCGGTTGATTTAAAAATTTTTATGAGACCATTCAAGGCCCTATCATTAAAATAAAATTTGCAACTATGACTGAAAAATACGTATACCCCAACTTTTTCTTCGCTTCACAACAGTGTAAACCGTGCTCAGAGATTTTCATGGAGAGCGAAGCTATGCCCAGAAAGGAGGGCGGACCGCCCCGCCGCCCCGTTACGGAAGTCATTTTTTCGAGACGTTTACCCTTCCAACTCACGTCAACTGAGTCATTTTGAACTCAAACTCACAAATCTTATAGATGTATACACTTCAATTGCTCAAGGCAAGTTTCTCGGCAAATGGTTCACAAATAACGGAGAAACTTTTCAAAACGTCTGCATAGTTGAGAACAAGAACTAATCTGCGCAGCGCTCCGTGCTGCGCACGATAACGTACAAGTACAAGTTCTGTCGTTCTCGGGTTGATCAGCAATTTTGATGATCTGAATATAGTTCTAACACCAGAGAATACTTACATTTCAAAAATAGCAGCAATCAGATTATTTAGGTAGTCTTCATCCCGATCGTGGTTGTTATTCTGCTTAATGTTTTTATGATTCGTGAGCTGAGATTGTCAGAGGTTGTCATGAAAAACCTCGAGGCTGTTCGTCGATCTCAAGCAGAGCATCAGCACGTAGGTAACAAAAAAGAAGAAATAAATAGTGTCTGAATTTATTAGGAAAATTGATGATGAATGAAACTATGGATAAGATTAATTGATATGAATAATAATAATAATAATTGAAATAGGGAAAGTGATAACACCCATTACAAAAAGGGCAGTAAGACCATAACTAAACTCAATCAAATTCATGATTTCACAAAGTTCGAGCAATGAAAACACATTAAACAACACAAAATTGATTACATTGTTGACCACAGCAAACATTATGTCACTGCACCTGTATAAAACATTATAAATATTCAAACTTTTAGCGTCAGCGCAAGAAGATAACTATAACCGTGATTGCCATCGGTCTATGCTTCTCCCTGACCCAGGGACCGTCGGCGGTGATGGTTTTATGGGAACTGTTCAAGGGATATGGCGACTTAGGATTGACATTTTATGCTATATTCAGGTCGGTTAATACTATGACCGGAACGAAACCGAAATCACACTCCGAAAATTAGAAAGCTGCTGTATATTATGGCGTGGCGTGTTGCCAGGCGGCGTAGCAATCACTCCAATCTCGCGAGAAGTTCATATCAGTTTCTCATGAGATACCTCATGAGCTATCCGTGAACTCTCAATGTTGTAGCATAGCAATCAATAGAATCTCGTGAGAAGCTCGTGTGAACAGCTCATGAGGTTATCTCATGACAGTTTTGAGGTGTTGCTACGCCGCCTGACGTTACCATAGGAATATCACGTGAAGTGTTACACGCTATGATAAATCTTAGCTCTGTCGTCTGTTTTTTTTTGTCTGAAGTAGTTAGAGCAGGTCGAATGGAACTCTGTCCAAGTTGGTATCCAATCTACGTTGATAGCATGAGTGTCTTGTCAAAATAAATAGAAATCATTTTGCAAAACTGGACAGATAAAATTGAAATAAATCTTCACAATGGTTTTTTCTCCGTACGAGTGAACAAGCGTTAGCCACCTAAATAATTGTGCTGCTCCTTCACGTCCCAATTACTTGGTAGAAGTAATAAACGAAGAAGTTGCACAAACAATAATAAGTAATTCCAACCAACCTTATATTTTCAGTATTACGAATAGTCTTGTGATAACAGGAAAGACTATCAACTTTATTTTATTTTGCTTGTCTTCGGAGCATTTCCGGAGAAAGTGTTTCGCGACATTGTTCCGAAAGTTTCCACAGGTCAGTTAGTGGGGGCTACATATATGAACTTCTGTCTCTCGTCGAAATCGAACCTGCGAGCAAAAGATTCGTAGCAGGGCGCTAAACTGACATGTGTGCGTAGTGCGTACACAGCGGAAAGTGAGATATACAGTACACGCTCACCTTTCCGTTGGTGACGACTATAACCTACCAGTTCAGCCAATATTTCGATATCAAATTCATCATGCAACGTAACTTGAACTCGAAAGGCCTAAATTAGCATGAACGAATGAGATAGTCTTCGGTGCTCTGAAATGGAAAAAAGTGTCGTGAAATATTACTATCAATTACACTTTCCCGCTGATGTTTTCATTTGTAAGAAACACTCAATAATTACTTAACTATCGATCAAAGTTTTAATAATCAGTGGTCATGAAATAAGTGTTCGATAAAGATAAATCTAATCACTGGTACGTATCATCTTCCATTTAACTATCGCATCTTTCCAGCTGACTCATAGTAGATTGGGGAAACGGTTCAGCGAATATGGACGGAACTCCACCCTAGACACCCGTGGCTCGCTCCGAACCCTCAGGTCGCGGCGCGGTTCTAGTTCTCAGACGGCGAGGGAGCAAGGGAACTCACTTCTGCGAGAGAGCACCGAGCAAATGTGTACTCCCACAGAGCCTTTTGTTCACACTGTACAGAAATGAACGTTATTTTACTTGTCGTTCAGATTGGTGCGTTATTCGCAATAGAGAAGGATAGGGAAAAAGAGTATGAGAGGGAGGGAGAGAGCGTTAGAGTGCGGGAAAACGAGACAAAAGAGAGAGAGAGAGTGAAGGATAAAAAGAGAAAACTGCAGAAAGAAATGCCACTTGCAACACATTGAGCCAAGTTCATACATCCCTTATTTTTGTGAAAACTTCGCAATATTCACCACATTCCGAAAGATCTAAAATAAAATAAAAAAACCACTATATAGAAATAACTGATTCCGACTGAATTTAGAACTTGTTTTAGTTTTTAGATCAGTGTTCACAGCAATGTAGTATACACTTATCGGATCACTTGACAATCCTAAATGAATTTCAAACAGTTTCACTAGGATCAACCGGTATATCGCTTGTAGATCTTTGTTTTTTTTCAGATCATGGCTATTCTATTAATTATCTCTCTCAGTTCAAACCAACAGTTCATTAATAATGTATACGGAATCACAACAGTAAGTACTCTTAACACAAATATTAGACGGAATATTGAACATGAATATCATCCAAAACAGAGAGAGAGTTGTATTCGAAGAAAAACAATGGATTTTGTTTTCGCATTTTTTAAGTTTTGTAGAGAAAATATCGAATAAATAGTAGGACACGTGTGAAGCGAATAGAAAAAAATGTACAACAACACGTTAACATATTCAAGTTTATCTGCTTACGTTTGATATAACTATGGCATCCACAACATCAATAGAACAATAACATGTTTGTCTATCTGCATAACTGCAAGTCCATCTCAGGTGAAAAGTCAAGGGACTATTAGCCCCTAAAAGGGGAATTTTGGGTGATTTCGCAAACGCGGGCCCAAAAGGCCCTAAAAGGGCCGCAATTTCGATATCGACCTAGCTTTTCTCATTGTTTTTGATTTTGATTGCAACTTTGTTGCACTAATCTATGTTTCTTCACATTTCTTGAGTATATACACAAGGTTGAGCAAGACAAACATATTTAAAACAGTATTTGAGACGAAAATTTTTACCCTAAGCACCCCTAGTAGGCCCTGATAGGGTGATTTCGGCTAAGGAAATCGCGGGCCCAAAAGGAACTTTTTGGGCCCGTGACTTTTCACCTATGTCGATCTCAGGTGGTCTTCAAAAACAAGTAGAGTTGATTGAATACCTAATAATTTCAAATAACGAGATCTGCTTGTTTCTGATTCACACTGTCCACAAATACGTTGAACTACCTAATTTGCCGTTTTAATGAGCAGTAGCATAGAAATGTAGGGCGATAGTGAGTAAATTTAATCCCCATGAGATCTTCACATCAACAATATAACACTTTCAATAAGATTACATCGATGTCATTGCCAAAACAGTGAACTTAAGTGGTGGTTCATGAGCTTTTCATGAATCCGGACCAGATGTGTTTTTATAAACCGTTTATGGTCAATGGCGAACCAGAGGTCTGTCGGTCTCCGAAGATAGTTTTTCCGAAGAAGTTTGATTGAGGGGACATCTGGTTAGAGGAAGCATCGAAATGGACTCAGAATGTGCAGAAACACGCCGAGTACGTCTTGCTGGGGAGTACATGATAGAAGTCTTCTGGGTTATAACCGATTTGGACTGCTCTCGAGAGAATTGCGCCCTGAAAAGTGTTTAAAATGAAACTCATTTCAGTCATTTTCGTTTCGCCAGCGTTTTCAGTCAATTACCTATCAGCTCACTCCTTTTGCGGTACCGTAGCCAAAAACCCATTCTGTCAACAATTTTTTTCCTTTCAACTACGGGTCTCATAATGTGCTTCAAGTTCTTACTCTTCGTAAATAGATACCGTTTCGATGTTGCGATTCGTCTAGTAAATGGACAATAGTTTCAACATACATTCATTTGCCCTCTAAATTCACAAGCATACCTATTGGAATAGATTGTTTTGTCGTTTCTTGGCTGGACGTCCACTATACCTGGCGGCTTTTCTGTCACAGTAGATGACTTGCAGCATCCAACATCTGCAGTTGTGGATCAGTTTGCGGCGGAAGGTTTGCGAAGTGAGACAGAACAGGATCACGTTCATCATCTTCCCAGTCAAAACCAGTTGGTTGGCAATTATGGAGATGGCTCTGAAACACAAGTATGTGCCAAATTTATAAAACATCCGCCTCATGTGAGAATCGAACCGGGCCCAAAAGTTCGGAGGCCCCACATAGCACATAGCACAAAGTGAGAATCTTCCCACATAGCACAAAGTGAGATATACAGTAAAAACCCGCCTCACTTCGATCGACAACTATACAGGGATCAGTTTCCATGTTCCGCTGTTGATAAACCTCGGCATATTGTACAATGTTGGGTTCTCGTGTTTCGGTTCAAATAAGAAACCCAACATTATACAGGGATCGTTCTTCCCTAAGCGAGCTCATACGGTGTTCGTTGCTCACCTTGCTGTGTTTGTTGTTTGATCCCAATGCTTTTCGGTCGGAACCCATGCATCACGGTTTGCATCGGGATAAAACAATAACGAAAATTTCACCTCCGTATATAGTTGTTAGCTTGTTGGGTAGTTTGGTTTTAGAAGCACTATGCAACACCGGTTTGTATTTTCATGTCGTTTCTATGTTTCATGTGGCTTAAAGGAGGGAGGGGGGCTGCATTGAATGCCAAGTTTGGCTAACCGCGTTAGCCGAAAAGGCACGAGAGTCAGAGAATTGTGCGCAGTCAATATTCATTCACTCCAAACATCCTCTGCGTCTCTGACAGTGAGCAAAAAATTAGTGACAGTTTGGAAACAGAGCTTTGACTGGACATTCTAGTAAGGAAGGGAGATATTTCGAATTGTCTCAGTGCGATATTTTAGTTGAAATTTCATTGCAGCCCCCTTTAACGGAGGATTGGTACAGGATTAATACATAAAGGTTATCAAACGTAATTGTGTAATTGATATCTACTTACTGGTGGATCTGCGACATTCACTCGTAAGGCTAATAATTATTGCAGATAATTAAACCAATAATTATAACCAAGTGCTAGTTTGCTCTTGGGTCAACTGTTTTTGATCATTTGCTGAATGAAGCTTGTTTTGTCAACTGCACACATGTTGCATTCAAAAAACAATCTACTAAAAAGGGTTTAGAAATTTTCAATTCTGTGAAAAACTTCCTGGTTGTGAGCAAGACTGAGAGTAAACATGTTACCGATTAATAACTTCGAGGTGACGAATTTAAGTTATAATGAGAAAACGAGAAGACGTGAATCGCTACCGGAAGATGAGTTGCAGAGATGCAGTTGCAGATCTTACAGGCTACGTGTCCAATCAGTTGACCGGTGTGCCAGAATACCAACGGGACGCTTTAACTCACGGTACATCAAGCGCCTGACTACTGAGCAGATTCACTCGTTGTAAATGAACGCCAAACACACACACTGTAGTGTGGCGCCGCACACGGCTGGGGTAACATAAAGATTGCTATTTACAACTCTTAAATACTACAACTTTGAGTTTGAATGACTTTCTCGTTTTTCCCGGAGAACAAGAGCCCAAACTGAAACATTGAAGTCACCTCAAGTCCTTGAGACCCTTTCTGACGAGGACTTACGGTGGGATTGGATAGAATCTGTGCAGCGCGAAGAGAACTGCAGATGGCCCTTGAGTAATGGTGAAACCGGATACAATTGCCAGCACCGTGTGAGTCATCTTTCTCTCCTGCTCGTGCAGCGAGTAAGAGTTGCAGCTCTGCAGAATCAGTTCCTGCAATTATTTCAATTAGTACTACCAGGAGACGTATATAATCACGGGGGAAGTCCTGACGACAGATTGTTGGACTGATTATCACTAGCTTGTACTGATTATTGGCTTGCAATGAGTTGTTATTGTCTGTTGTCGAATGGTGGAAGTTAATCGAACTCTAGTTTCTGCGAAAACTTGTTCAATGTAATGATGTTCAAAGACCCCCAATTTTGCACAGAAAACTACCATGTCTTTGAGAATATATGTTTTTTATCATAAGAAAATATAGATAATCAGAGTATTCAAACAGGGAATTGTTGAAAACATCACAATGTGTGAACTTGCAAAGCTAAAGTGCTCACAAGAGACTAGTTAACTTCTTTTAGGTGTAGGAAACGGGTTAAAACATTAGAGTGCAGTTGATTGTCCTGATAATTCCACCAACCTCGTTACTTCTTTTTTTGAGAAGACGAATGAGGGAGATATTGATGACGGCTACCGCGAATATGGGTACGAGAACGGCCAAAACAGCGTTGAGGTAGACGGATATGTTGATCCACCACTTGGTCAGATTTGTGGTCGGATTCGGCCGTCTTCCGAACGAAGGAAGTGTATTCGAGTAACACATACCAACCACCTGGGTGCGGTCACACACCACCCACGACTTACACGTGTGCGAAAAGTGGTGGTAGCTGGAAATTACAAGAAGTTTGTTGCGATATTGATTGATTTTGATGTGATAAAAGAGCGGTTAGGTAGAGATTCGAAACTGTTCCTTATATACTCAATGTTGCAGCTAGAAGTTCATTGCGTGTCAAATTTTCTAACATGGTTTTAGTCGTAGGTGATCATGTTTTGAGCTTTGAGCAAGATTGAATTGTTGCAAGATTCAATTGTGTTTTTATAGGTGCGATTTAATAAAATATTCGAAGCTACTACTGAAAATAATCACAAATAATCGCCGTTACCTAACTGAAAAGCTATATAATAACCAACAAACTTAAAAGTACAAAACCTGAAACTACTCGTTCAACTCAAGTCCTCAACGACCGCACAAGGTAAGACATTTTTATTGGAATTCAACGAAAATCCCTTCCTCGTATTTTTCTTTCCTTCGTCGAACGACAATAACGTTTACCGTTCGTTTTCACTCTTTGTTTCGACTAATGTTGTTCTAAACATACACCATCAGGTCTCTCATCCCACTATATGTTTGCATAATATCGAATCTATCTGTTTGAGGTGTTCATTATAGAAGGTTAACAAGTTAATTGATAAACTGAATGTACCTTGTCAGCAGTAGTGTCAAAATGAACGCTCCCACAGATAACGCAAAAAGCTTTTTGGTCTGAAACAAAACTAAATGAGAGTTCATCTGGGTCGGTATTAAAACTAAAAACGTTGAAACTGTGTCCATAGTTTCATCCTTCTGCGTTTCAGTCTCAATCTACTCTGTATGTTGTGAATGCATAATTTGAATTCATATTTGTTCTCCCCGTTCTACAAGGTGTTTTCAGAATAACCAGGAACTCCATTGGAAAGTGTTTCTCAATTTTATGTACACAGTTATTTCTTGTTGAACTAATTGAGAAAATTTACTTGTTTAATTTAATTAGGCTGTTTCTTGTATTTTTTGTTTGGCGGAAGTTGTCTGAAGGGTGACGTAATTGCTGTCTATGATTGCATGCTCGTTTCGAAAAATTATAATAATTGTAAGATGCAGGAACTTTTGCAAAGTTTGTTGACTGTAGCACATGTACAAGACGGGCGAGAAAGGTGATAAGAGCTGCTGAGCGAACATCTCCCTCATTTATGCGACTGAAATAGTGTTTACTCAGAACAAAAGACTCACATTGTAACCGTCGAGAGATCGGAATGGATATTTTATGATCAGGAGTCGCTCAACGGAGACAGCGAGCACGAACCTATAATGGGATCCGAATCTTTTATAGGGTTCGCTCTTTGTAAGGTAAGGCTAGACGGTGTATGATGCCTGCCTTACTTAGAAGTCGTTGCTTTCAGTTCGGGGTTTTCGGTCCGATTTTTCCAATTATATTTTCTAGTTCTCCAAATAGAACTGTGAATAAGAACAAATTTTTAAGTAGAAGTTCTGAAGGCGCTGGAAGTGTTTTTTGGGGTAGAGGTGATACGCATTGCTTGATTTTACTTTACGCTCTCTCTCTCTAATCCATTTAGTTAATGTTGATAGTTTTTCTGAGTACGCATTCTAGAACATCCCGTTTTTTTTTTCATCTAATCCTGCGTCGCTCGTGCATTCACAACTGTTACATCCTGGCCGAACGTGAGAGCAGAGAAATATGCTGTTAGTCAATTGCACAGTCACGTGAAACATGTTAAACACAGCAGAACTCAGAAACGTGCAATGATGAAGTGCACGATTCCTCATTAGAATGCTAACATTACGTGACTATTCAATTGACTTCTAGTATAGACTATATCTGGAGAAGACGTTCGGGATTGAAAACCGGGATATTCACGAATCAGCGCTTTTTTTTTGATAGGCTCAGAGACACAGAATAATATTGAAGTATAAAAATAGCGGGTTTCGCAACAAATGTAAATAACATTTGAAAAAAATAAACGGAAACAAACGTACCAGATTGCGGCTGCTGAGAACCAATTTGACAGGGCGGCGAAGTGTACTTTTGTGTGGAAATGGAAAACTCGGAAACTGATGTTAGAAGCTATGAGATCCACGGACGCCAAGTAGTGGGGAAACATCATGAAGAAGACCAGAATGTCACACAGCGCCAGACAAGCCAACAGATGGTTGGCACTAAAATGTACCTATCAACAAATGTAAATATATATTATGCATGCAGGTGTGTGTTTGTGTGAATGTCACTGTGTGGGTAAGAGTCTCAGTGTATCATCTATACCAGCTGTAGATAAATGAAGCTGAAGTTGTGATACAGGCATATTCGACAGCCTATAGCATTATGAATATTTTGAACTTGTTCAGTTTTGCTTCACGTGTATGCTCTATTAAGTAGTTGTATCTTCTAAAATCATTTTATAAGAACACGAGGATTAAATTATTCCACCCCAAGTCATTTACTTTGAAAACGTTACATACAAGGAAGTTGTATGTAGTGCGCTATACTCCCGTGTTGTTCCATTTATCTCAAAGTGCAAGGTTCGCGTGAATTGTTCGTTAATCAAACCATTTCTTTGTTTTACGAGGCTCTAGGGACCATTCCATCAGATTGCTCGAAGGCAGATTTCGGCTAGACCGCTATTCTTGATAAATGACAGCATTAAACGGAGTTAGTAAACACGGCAAAGACATTTCGTTTTAAACGAATAAGTATGCTTCAAACTTCCGTAATATTTCAAACGTTGACAAAAAACATCGGAGTAATAATGCTATCCATAGCATAGACGCGATAATTTATCCTTCTACTGTGAACACATCTGTTATGAACTTATTTTTGTCTTAGTGGTACGCTTTGAACTGTTCAAACTGAAAATGTTGACTTCCTCGATTGGTTGCTCTTTTGTGGAAACATTCTCCACTCAGAAAATTGTTGTTTGTGGTGTTTCTGCTCCGTGGTATCATCTACTACCGCCCTTCAAAATAAGTGTCTCCATCCACTTCTTTTGATTATCCACAACAGCAATTACGCACCGATTTTTGATGTGTCCACTGAGAAGAACAGACATCGTAAGCAGGTTCCCAAGAACGGTGATTGCGAACTGAATCGGGAACACGAACTGAAAAAGTACTTTTTTCACAACTTAAAATTGAAGTTTATCAAATTTTTCTTAATGGCCGATGAACATGACCACTTGGATGAGATAAGTGGACGTTTTGTTGTTATAACTCTTAAAGGGGGTCTGGCAGGAACCCAATCTCATGCTTTGCGCTCCACGGCTAATTCCGTCGCTTCAACGCAAACGCGCTGCAAAAATTAAGTTGTTGATGTTTTTCGCAACATTTGATCACAATTCATTTGCGGATATTCGAAAACTCGGTTTTTGTGCGCATTCGCCCAAGGGCGACTGAATTAACCGTGGAGCGCAAGACATGAGATCGGGTTCCTGCCAGACCATCTTTAAACTTTACTTTACTTTTCTTTTTTCAAATCAAGGGCACACGACCTGAAAAGGAGTGTATTTTTTAGGATAGACGTAATCTAAAATGATGTGTATACTATATCGAGTATCTTTTTGAGAGCCCTTATTTTGTTATGGTTCTCCATTTCATAACAACCCTCGAACTTGATATCACCCTCATGTGATAGCCGCGAACAAGTACTCATTAGTCGGAGTGGAGATGAATTAGGAGCGTAAACAGAACAGTTTAATCACGAAACATCGAAGAAGAATGAGAAGGGTTTCCAAATAGTATAAGGAAATATGATCGATTTATTATGAGGAAAGTCATCCTACCTTTTCAAGCTTTTCATGATGACCATTCTCTGTTTGACGAAATCGTGCCATTCGTAAATGTTACCAAAAAATGCTTAATAATTTAAGCGTTCGTGAAACACTCCTTCCTGCTGATACTCTAGCAAAAAGTGACGGATAAACAACCGCTCTGCGCCCGAGGCAATCTAGTAATCTCAATCCGTGTTTCTTTCTGACGTTCGAACAGGGAAGTTTGCTCTCTGGTCTCTCTCATTAACAGCTCCGAATTCCCAATACGGTTCGTGTCTGGTTCCAACGCCTATTTTGAGAGTTTTCTCATTGGATGACGGCTAAGAAACAATTTATCTGTCAACGCGGGTGCCGTAATTGCACATTGCAGCAATTCGGAACTTCCGAAGGATAAGCTGTTTCAGCCAACAAAATGACCTACATGGTCGGGATCAGACCTGTCATGTGTCAGAAGATCGTTAGCTTGCAAAGTTCGTAAATGAGGCCTTATTTTCATATCTTGGAACTATGTGCAATTTTCTAAAATAGTACAAGTATTATGCGTTGTATGGTCAAACTCATACTTCGTGACAATTAATGCTAGTTTCACACATTTTCAAGGCAGGTCTATTATGTCAATAGAATGAAGTGCTCACGTTGCTGATACGTTTTTCCAGATGGCTCATCAGCAACAGTTGACCGTCCGAGAAGCACTTCTCGCTCAGAGAAACACTACCATTCGACATTTTCAATTTGGAGACGACTCTAAAAATAAACGATTACACACGAGTGATAGAGGAAAACAACTAATTACAATAACAACGACCAATAACAGATACTTTTAAATTTGTTTGATATCGAATATAATTTGACTAATTCGCTTACAAAGAATTTACAGAGTTGTAGAGATCGCGAAAGGAGAAAACAACAATTCTTCCAGTGGAGTAAGGAGTTGAGACATAATTCGTATGAGGTACGTTGAACTCGACTCGGTAATCTAACGAAGATTTGTGTGAGCAAGGATTAACCCAAAAAAGAGCCTAATGACATCCTCCTAAATGCCACTTGCATGTTACAGCAAAAAAAGAGTCGGACTACATTAAATGTAAACGAACATGACTCAACCTGAAGAAGTTTGATGTTTAGAAGAAGCTAACAATTATAACAAAAAGTTTCTAATAAAACATGATTTGTCTTTTTTGAGGCTTGCAAAAATGGAAATCATGGGCCCGATGGAAGATCTATTCACTTAAATTATTATCTCATTTTCGGCAGGAGATTGAAATTATTTTTACGAATAAACTCAAAACGTTAGTTACTGGATAGGAGGTAGGACAACATTTCTTGTTGAGAGATTTTGTAAGGCATTCGTTTTTCACAGCGATGACAATGACAAGCTTTCAGCATTGACTCCATATAAAATAGAACAACCACAAAGTAAATGAAACAAGAATTCAAATCGTGCAGTTTGTTGAGAAGATACATAAATTAGTTATCGTCTAACTGGAAACATTTCCCTGCTGCCCGATAAACCAGCGAACAAAACTATTCAACAATCTGGGATGAGAGACAGGGACAAGTACACATTGTTCACATAAAGTCGGTTGAACATAATGCACATGGGTGGCTTTGAAACAGTAGAAAGTCTACTTGTCTATTCTGTATTCTGTATATGCTACTCTGTTCCATGAGCGAAAAAGGTCCGAACACGAAATGAGCGTGTGGCTAGTTCAGAAGTTCAGGCACCGCCCACTCCCAACACCTCTCTCTACTATTGAGATATGTTGGTGATTAAATTGAACACATGTTCTCACGAAGATAATATAGCTTTAATATGCTAACCAAATGGAAAGGAATACGATAATATAAGATTATCGCTAGAAAAGTATTACTGCAGTCGTGTTCGTTTTCAGTCGCGGGTTGCGAAACATATTCCAACTATCGGATTTCATTCTACGTCTCCTGAATTATTCGGTATTTCTCCCCCTTTCACATAGCGCCGGAAGCGAAAAAACTGCGCACTGCAGGAGAATAATCTGAATGTGTCACTCGACTATGGTACATGTTGAATTGAATTTTGTTACCGTTTACAGGGTGGTGAATGTTTGTGCCAGCTGCAGACGTTTACGGTTGGTTTCGATTCCTCATGAGGCAGGTTGAATATACAAGATATAGGAGGTTTAGATCGAATTTCATTAGATGACTATTTTCATGATAACCTACGATGAGAGGAATGATTTGCTCGAAACTGAATGAACAATACTTTGGTTCACAAAAACACTAACGAGCTATAAATTATTGACGATGTTCATAAGAGTGTGGTGCTTGTTTTCGCCAAACAATAATATGCTCATCTACTCGGAAAATTGACGGTAACCACTATGATAATGGAAAAACGAGCTGACTCGAAAACAAGTTTGATAAATTCACAATACGAAATGTACTAGTCATTATCAATATGGCGTTGGTTCTCTCTTCTGTAGCCACACAACTATAATTTTTCAAAGATATTTATAACGTTATGTGCGTTATATAGTATCGTTGCTCCCAATACACCAGGTTTGGCTATTTCTGAACAAATAATTAAATAAAATCTAGTAAAACGTTATTCGTTATAATTAATTTATTCAATACATTATTAATGCGAAAATATGTTGTAGAACAAAATACAATGTTTTATACTACACTAATTCATCTATTGATCACAATCTTACTCTACCGACAAAAAGTTGATAGGTTGTTTATAGTTGTATTTCAAACCCTAGGAATATCAGAGCAATACATCAAGATTGAGTTATGTCAGTGCTGGAAAAACAATTGAGAATGAAAACACAAATCAAATGCTGAACATGTGAACCACATTCAATCGGAGAATTGATGTAACTTTTCTCCAACGTCTCTTTAGACTGTGGAAAAGTTTATAAAATATATGACAGTTTTCTTCGAACTAGTTTGGCGTGTTTGCTAACGACGCATATATAGTTACACATCTTCTCACGTTATGAGTGATTGGAGAGCACTTTTCTTCTAAAAAAAGTTACGTGCGATTTCGACACAAAGCGTGGCAAATAATTCAGGGATGCAGATTTTCGAACAAAGAGCGGGCTCCTGGATACTATCATACTATTACCTATCTTTTCAGCAAGAACGGAACTTCTGACTGTGGCGGTTTTTCTAAATTGTGGAAAGATACAGAACGAAAACCCTACAACTGAGAATAGTTATGTCGATTTGGGAAAAACAAACATTCAATTCATGGACCGGTCTGTTTCGTTCTCGCTCCATTTGAGCCATTCTCTTACCGAGTCAAGGTTAGCCACCCGAAAGCACATTTCCGGAGGCGAAAGCTCCCATACTCAGAGGTATGCGTGAAAAAAACCCATGTTAAGACCTGCTAAGCAGGGAGCTATAGGGTGGGTTCAGTTCAACATAAGCCTACACCATGTTGTTAATGTCGAACTCGAAACTCGAAAATTTTTGTCGAGTCGAGTCGAACTCGAAAACTCGAAAACTCGAAAACTCGATTTTTCGCCAGACTCGAAAATTCAAAACTCGAAAACTTTACGCCAAACTCGATAACTCGAAAACTCGAAATTTTGTAATTTTGAACGCGAAAACTCGAAAATGAAAATTTCGGACTCGAAAAATGGACTTTATCGGTTCAAAAACACGACTCTACTCGAAAAACCCGAAAATTTTCGAGTCGAGTCGAACTCGAAACTCGAAAACTCGAACTTTAACAAAACTTGAAAACTCGAAAACTCAAAATTCTCAAAAACTCGAAATTTTGAACTCGATTAACAACGCTACTGTGTATGCTACTCCATCCCAACCGTGTATGTAGTTTCCCGCTGTGTCTGTAGTTCGATGCCATATCGAGATAAAAATACAACAAAGATTCAATACGAGTGAACCACAATGTTAACCCGTGAAGCAGATCCTCAACACAATATAGTGCTCACATTTCCCAACTGGACTCGTTGGCAGCGTGCCAAAAACTTCGGAAGACTGTTATATAGGCATAACAAATATTCTGCTGAAAGTTGCTTTGAATACGAATTATAGCGAAGAGGAAGAACCCTTCTTATAAATTTCTATTGTTTTGAAGTATTTCAACATGTTCAAAAACTGCTTTGAAATTTCATTGGCAAGCTGCCCAAGTCCAGTTGGGAAATGTGCGAACTATATCAAACATAGTAATCTAGGAAGTTATCTTATTATTTACAGAAACAAAACTAGATCCCAAAGCCCAATAACGTGCTCAAATCGCACTAGAGCGGGAGTGGGTGTATACTAGTGTGGTCGTGTGACGCAATTTGGATCCGATTCAAATTTTTGAACACGAAGTGTGATAATGTTGTACACCTACGGGAAACTTATTATAAGAACTCCACATAGTTATAGAACACGTGATAACTAGAAAATTTGCCCGCCTATAGTGCCGCCTACTCTTCTTACGCAGCGGATTACGGTGGTTACGCATGATACGTAGCCTACACCGCTTACAACGGATGGGCGAGCAACAAGTTTTGTTGAACGAAAATGAAAAAGATTTCGAAATGGTTCTGACTAAAAGTTTTCCATAAGCAGATTAGTTTACTTTTCACCAATTTCACCACTGAACAGGTTTCCTGCTCTGGTTCCAAATTAACAAATCGCTCATGCCAACCAGCATTTTTTATTATCATTTCTCTTGTGACTGTCAAGAGAACAAGCTCACCTTTCTAGACTGCACACGATGCATTGCATTCAATGGAAGCGACAGTTTCTTCCGGCGCGTACTACAAACAAAATATCGAGCGCGGAACTTAAGTTGAACTGGTTGAACTGGGAAAGACCACGTGTAGCGTCATTCAGAGTACAACTAGTCTGTGGTACGTTTTTCAGTTCTATTGTATTAGAAGATTGATCCCACTGGTTCTCAGTCGAATCCCGTGAATTAGTGTAAGACTAAACTATCACAAGATTCACAAAATTAAAAGTATTGAACAACCAACAGTACCAAAATGATGGATGCATCGAGCCGGGGTCGGCAAAAAGAAAACCACCGAATTCCGATGAAATTAATGGAAAACAACAGAAAACAATGTATTTTCAACCCAATATTTATAACACGATATTGTTGATAATAAGAAGCTGATATTTGACAGACATATCTAAATACTGACGAAATGAATGTTGAGCAGAGAAAATAAGATGCACTTGTACAGGAGAATAACCAAGACATATAGTTGTTCCCATACCCAGTGAGAGCTCTACATTAGCTACATTGGAGGGAACAAGCTGTTGTCACATTATTCTAGTCTTATCAAGCAAACTGTATAACTACTGTAAAATTCAATAGAGCTTTCTCACAACATAATATAGGGGTACACTGGATGACACCACCAGCACCCACAAAGTATAACCCAAAGCAGTGATCGTCAACGAAAAAACACATTCGAAGAAGAGGTTCACGAGAGAAATTGAATCTATGGATACACGCCTGTGAACACCGACCGATTCGGGAGTTATCATGGCTTGGAGGCGGAGGAGAAGTGGTCCTACTCCGAAAAGGAAGTATTCGAACAACGGGCAGCCTTGGATGATCTAAAAAGTAGAGAATGAACGCTTCTTCTCACTTTCTATCTCTCTCTCTCTCTCTCAATTCATCTATGTATATCTCTCTCCGTGTCCGTTTCTCTCTCTCTCTCTCTCTTTGTATTCTCATGGAACTCCCACCTAGCACAATTATACTCTTTAGCTTGAACCGCAAAAAAGGGGAAGTAAACGAAAATACACACATGTATTTTTATGAAGTTTATACAATTCACACGCAGTCCTGAAGTTTGGCCGAAAAGCAACAGGATCAAACTATAATTACAGTGGGTTGAGGCAACATACACCATATAGACTGGCTTCGAAATATGTGACAATTTATGTTGAAGCATGCGTTCATCTGTGATAATAACCGAGGATATACAACTCACTTTCATATAATTAAGATACCAAGATAGTATGACCAATCCGGTTATGAGAGGAATAGTAGCGTGAACGAGGAATGCCTGAAACAACACCAATTGTGTCATAAGCTACAAAAACGATAGAATGGCGGTCAATGGGGCAGCGAACTCAGAACAAGCGTCGTTGCAAAACAGTAACTTACTGTTTATACAGCGTGGCTGTCATATATATTGATTTCTCCCCTCGTCGTCTGACGTCTCTTCGGGGCACACTATATCTCTAGATTTGTTGCAATACAGTTTCGACCAAACGCGAATTTGTAATTAACAGAGCGCGTTTCGAGAACAGGTTAATACAGTCGGGTCTCTCTGACCTGTCCACTCTTCCGTCTCTACAAAAGTGGCAGAATATTTGGCCCGTATATTTGAACAACACTCTCTCTCTCTCCACTGCTGACAGATAATCAACGATCCCGAATCGCTAACTCAATTCAGCTCTTCACTAACGTTGTGAAAAAAATGAAGGCTTGTATATTATTCAATCCCACTGAGACTGCTACAGTCTGAACAGGAAACTTTCACTCTGTTTCCCGCACGTACGTGTTATCGAACGTGCTGAAAACTTCCACATTCTATTATGATTCCCAGTTACAAATAAAACACAGTTCTAGGAAAGTTCGACTATGTATATGCTATGGACCTGAGCACGTATGCTAGAACATCCCGGCACCATCATCGCAACCTGCGTCTCTCGCTTTGCCTCACTGTTTCACTAGACCCCGATCCGGTAGTGTTTTCTGAACCTTTACTACTGGAAACTCTGACGTATTCATTGTAGAATGAATATGAATATTTGACGAATTACTGTAGGAGGCCATCGATTGATGAAAGAGCATACCTTCCAAACTGTCGTGCGCATCTCTTTCATGGCTTTAATGGCAATTCTATCGCGACTGGACAGCAGTCGGTTCGCTTCCCAGCTCACGAAGATTGCGTAGAGGAATACGATCACGGAGCTAGCCGCGGTCACACCTGAAAGCCGACTGATGTACTGATCATGACGAATTTCAATGGACATAGCCGTGAAAAATCTGATATACTAGAAGTCAATGGAATAGTCACGTAAAGTTAGCATTCTAATGAGACATCGTGCACTTTGTCATTGCACGTTTCTGAGTTCTGCTCTGTTACCATGTTCCACGGGTCCTATGCAATTGACTAACAGTATACCATGTTTTTCGGTAACTGCAAGTAGCAAATCACGAAAGGTAGCATGGCGATCAATGAAAGGACGCCTTACCGCTTAGCGGTTCTTGATACTCTACCACGTGTTTTTTTCTTGTTCATATAACACTTGTGAAGGAGTATTTTCAGAACATGAGACCGCAGACACTCTCAGATTGTCGGCGTCTCTCTGATCTGTACACTCTCTCGTCGAGTACGCTAAAAGGTTAGTCAATTGTTTGTACTTTGTCTGAGAGAAGTGAACGGCTGGATAAAAGAATGTCTATACAGTTTCAGTTATCTAGCTGTGTTTGTAGTTTGCTCCCATCCTTTCTCTAGGGAAGTTTATGAGTTCAAACCACAACTCAGATGTGGAACTTTACCGAATAGGATATATACATAGAAAAAGTGCGGAACTCACCCATCACGATTTGTATGCTCGGTGTGGTGAAGTTGAACCTGATGAACTCAGTTTCTTCAGGGCTGTGAATAGTTTCTGTCCAGTCGCCGGTGATCATCAAAAATATCTAAAGTAATAAGTACTCAGCTGACGGACAGAATAGAATGGTTTATTAGCGACTGAACACGTCAAGACATAGTACTATGGTTCTTTTCATTCTCACTGAAACCTTGGCTGAGCGCCGATGAAATATTTAACGAATGATTTTCATAGAGAGATTGCTTTTAGTAATCACGCTCGCTCACATTACGTAGGATTGGCGAGAATTTTCTGCTGATCACAAGCAAACGAATTTGAAGCGGACTCACCATAACCTGTAAGTATAGCACTGGATAGATTGCCAGAAGCACGCACACTTTGAAGACGGATATTTTTCTGCCCATTATAACCAGTCGACGATGATAGAGCGAAATAGCAGTAGTTATGACGCTGTTGGTCGCTAGAAGCACCAAAATAGCGAAACTGAAAAATAAAATGAAAATAAGATTGTTTCGTGAACACTGAAGACCTGAAGTTAATGTAAAAAACAAGTATCGAGACCAAACATAACCAAAGATGCAAAATCAAGTGAAAGTTTCAATGAAAGAAGCGTCTTACTTCTTGCCATTCCCAACTAGAATTTAAAATTATTTTCCTTCCACCTTCATGTAAAAAACGAGGAAAAGTTCGAAAAATCGCTCTGTGCTTCAAAAAAGTGCTTTTGTGCTTTAGAAAAAGTGCTTTTGTTCCCGGCTGATTTTATATACTTGTCCGAGTGTACTCACTAAAATACTTGTATAGTGCGGCTGAAGTTGTAGATTACACCATCAAATGCCACAGCGAAATAATCATCATCAAACACTGTTCTGAAACATTGATCCGTAGTTTTCGATATTCAGAGAGAATCCGAAATGAGCCTCAGAACCGGAAATGAGCCTGCAGCTTCCCAGCAAGACAGATTTTCAGCAGAGGTCTGAGCTGAGCGAAAAATAAAAAAAACCGTACGTTTTTGTATGTATAGATTCTGTGATCAAATGTACATGGAAAATGTAGGATCTTCCACGAAAAATGTCTTTATTGACACAGTTTGATTACACGTTAACTAAAACCTGTGGTAGCAAGCTGTAGTTATCGTAAGGGTAGGCCGACTTTGTACAAAATACTGTAATCGTTAGAACGTTGGGATACGCCAACTTTGTAGAATTCGTTCTATTCAGAGCGAGCACCGCGTCCATTTACGTGACTAACTAAGTTTTCAGTTCCGTGACTAACTATGTTTTCAGGTTTTCGGTCTGAATCGAACGAATATGGAATGTGCATCGAAATCGAACTACAACGAGGTCCAGCCCCTCCGTATAAACAACTTACCTTGGACACAGTACTACCACTAGAATCAGCTGAATAAGGGCAGACACAGTTTGACACATTATTATACCATCGAATTCGGGGAAAATCAAGGATGGTTCTTCTATTAGCATGAACAACCGAATATTCGCGATTGCTGCCAGAACAGCCACAGAACACATGTAGAACGGATAGGCTTCCCAGCGAAACATTCTTCCCAAAGTTTCTAAAACACAGATCTGTTCAACGAAATGAAAGAATCTCAACTATGGTACACAAACTAATAGAAACAATTAAAAAAGAGAAACATAAGGGGTACGTTTAGCCTCTACAGCAGACATAACCACATTAAACCCCCACTCTGAGGTATCTTCAAAGAGGTAGGGAACGAAAATCAATATGTGTTGGACTATATAACAATAGAGAGAGACAATGAAGGAAAATAAACACAAGAAAACATGAATAAAATTACTAGATTGAACGTCTAAAGTACGAAAATCCAACAGACGAGAATCTCGAATTGCTAAGGTCAGTTTTGAAGCAAAACATAAAGCAACTAATGGAAAACAAATTTGAGAAGCTACAGTGTTAGGAACTGTGCGGTCTGTGCCTCTGACTCATGTTTTTCTCTCAAACTCAAACTGCGTACTTTGTAGTTTGATATAAAATCCTCAGAGTTTTGTTTTGCCATAGATTTTTGCAACAGTTCAGTTATTATTTTCATGTACACTTTATAATATTATTTTCAGAAAACTGAAATTCGAAGCTTGTCGTCTTTTTGGCTTTTTGTAGAGACCGCAGACCATTTTACAAACTACATGCTGTAGCTATGAATTGTACACCATTAGAACCGCAAGAAACGAATACATGACAATATGTGATTTGTTTTCCATAATTATCGCATCCCAACTTGCTTTACCCTTGTAAATGGATTTCTTATAGCGCGCGTTTTGTATTGAAACTATGGTCTTGCGCTCGTTGTCTGCGCTCTCTAATCTATCGCTTTAGCGCGCTTTGGCCTGCCGCCAACGAATCTGTCTGGCATTCGGAACGCAAACGTCGCAGATGTAAACGTGAAAACAAGAGGTTGAACTTGAAGTCATTGTTCTATAAATTACATTTTTGAAATCGTAAATGTTACACCTACAGTATACTATGAGTTTTTTTTTCGAAAAGCTTCATATGTCTTAATAACTTCAAGACGCATTTGACGATTTTCAAATTTTACAAGGCAAAATTTTACCGAATCGGTCACGAACATCTAAATATTCAACTATAACCGCGTCTATGACATTTTTTTGTTTTGTGTTCATTGGAATAATATTTCTAGCTCTATCTAATGGTATTAAAATCTCAAATCGGCACCCATTGGAAAATAGTTTTTGATTGAGTTTGGTGGAGATTTTTTTCTCACGCTTTCTGAATGTCGTCGGACTATACTAAGTATATCATATTGGAAAAATCCAACCAAAGAAAGAGAATGAGAGATAAGAAAAAAAGAGATGATAGCGGAACAGATAGAGAGAGAGAGAGAGAGAGAGAGATAATGAGAGGAAGAAAGAGATAAAGAGGGAAAAACAGAGAGAGACAGGGAAAATTGACATGACTAAACCAGTGATGGCAATTGGATGCAACCTAAGTGATCGAGAAACACGAATGGGCAACTATCGACTTTACTGTTTGGCGCCGGATCAAAGAGGTCACGTAGGAGCGTCTAGAAAGTCAGAGAAAATGCCAAGATCTTCTTTGTAGTTTGATCTTTGTGCGCGCCATTATTCAAGAATTCAAACCAAAAATGATTTGTGCATATAAGTCAGATTTTAGAGAAAATGTCTCCATTTTCTTCGAAAATCAATTTATGTTTCGAATTTTCGCAACAAAATACTACCAGTTCTGCACATTCAGAACATTCAATTTATGTTTCGAATTTTCGCAACAAAATACTACCAGTTCTGCACATTCTGCGACATTCAGAAAGCGTGAGAAAAAAATCTCCACCAAACTCAATCAAAAACTATTTTCCAATGGGTGCCGATTTGAGATTTTAATACCATTAGATAGAGCTAGAAATATTATTCCAATGGACACAAAACAAAAAAATGTCATAGACGCGGTTATAGTTGAATATTTAGATGTTCGTGACCGATTCGGTAAAATTTTGCCTTGTAAAATTTGAAAATCGTCAAATGCGTCTTGAAGTTATTAAGACATATGAAGCTTTTCGAAAAAAAAACTCATAGTATACTGTAGGTGTAACATTTACGATTTCAAAAATGTAATTTATAGAACAATGACTTCAAGTTCAACCTCTTGTTTTCACGTTTACATCTGCGACGTTTGCGTTCCGAATGCCAGACAGATTCGTTGGCGGCAGGCCAAAGCGCGCTAAAGCGATAGATTAGAGAGCGCAGACAACGAGCGCAAGACCATTGTTTCAATACAAAACGCGCGCTATAAGAAATCCATTTACAAGGGTAAAGCAAGTTGGGATGCGATAATTATGGAAAACAAATCACATATTGTCATGTATTCGTTTCTTGCGGTTCTAATGGTGTACAATTCATAGCTACAGCATGTAGTTTGTAAAATGGTCTGCGGTCTCTACAAAAAGCCAAAAAGACGACAAGCTTCGAATTTCAGTTTTCTGAAAATAATATTATAAAGTGTACATGAAAATAATAACTGAACTGTTGCAAAAATCTATGGCAAAACAAAACTCTGAGGATTTTATATCAAACTACAAAGTACGCAGTTTGAGTTTGAGAGAAAAACATGAGTCAGAGGCACAGACCGCACAGTTCCTAACACTGTAGCTTCTCAAATTTGTTTTCCATTAGTTGCTTTATGTTTTGCTTCAAAACTGACCTTAGCAATTCGAGATTCTCGTCTGTTGGATTTTCGTACTTTAGACGTTCAATCTAGTAATTTTATTCATGTTTTCTTGTGTTTATTTTCCTTCATTGTCTCTCTCTATTGTTATATAGTCCAACACATATTGATTTTCGTTCCCTACCTCTTTGAAGATACCTCAGAGTGGGGGTTTAATGTGGTTATGTCTGCTGTAGAGGCTAAACGTACCCCTTATGTTTCTCTTTTTTAATTGTTTCTATTAGTTTGTGTACCATAGTTGAGATTCTTTCATTTCGTTGAACAGATCTGTGTTTTAGAAACTTTGGGAAGAATGTTTCGCTGGGAAGCCTATCCGTTCTACATGTGTTCTGTGGCTGTTCTGGCAGCAATCGCGAATATTCGGTTGTTCATGCTAATAGAAGAACCATCCTTGATTTTCCCCGAATTCGATGGTATAATAATGTGTCAAACTGTGTCTGCCCTTATTCAGCTGATTCTAGTGGTAGTACTGTGTCCAAGGTAAGTTGTTTATACGGAGGGGCTGGACCTCGTTGTAGTTCGATTTCGATGCACATTCCATATTCGTTCGATTCAGACCGAAAACCTGAAAACATAGTTAGTCACGGAACTGAAAACTTAGTTAGTCACGTAAATGGACGCGGTGCTCGCTCTGAATAGAACGAATTCTACAAAGTTGGCGTATCCCAACGTTCTAACGATTACAGTATTTTGTACAAAGTCGGCCTACCCTTACGATAACTACAGCTTGCTACCACAGGTTTTAGTTAACGTGTAATCAAACTGTGTCAATAAAGACATTTTTCGTGGAAGATCCTACATTTTCCATGTACATTTGATCACAGAATCTATACATACAAAAACGTACGGTTTTTTTTATTTTTCGCTCAGCTCAGACCTCTGCTGAAAATCTGTCTTGCTGGGAAGCTGCAGGCTCATTTCCGGTTCTGAGGCTCATTTCGGATTCTCTCTGAATATCGAAAACTACGGATCAATGTTTCAGAACAGTGTTTGATGATGATTATTTCGCTGTGGCATTTGATGGTGTAATCTACAACTTCAGCCGCACTATACAAGTATTTTAGTGAGTACACTCGGACAAGTATATAAAATCAGCCGGGAACAAAAGCACTTTTTCTAAAGCACAAAAGCACTTTTTTGAAGCACAGAGCGATTTTTCGAACTTTTCCTCGTTTTTTACATGAAGGTGGAAGGAAAATAATTTTAAATTCTAGTTGGGAATGGCAAGAAGTAAGACGCTTCTTTCATTGAAACTTTCACTTGATTTTGCATCTTTGGTTATGTTTGGTCTCGATACTTGTTTTTTACATTAACTTCAGGTCTTCAGTGTTCACGAAACAATCTTATTTTCATTTTATTTTTCAGTTTCGCTATTTTGGTGCTTCTAGCGACCAACAGCGTCATAACTACTGCTATTTCGCTCTATCATCGTCGACTGGTTATAATGGGCAGAAAAATATCCGTCTTCAAAGTGTGCGTGCTTCTGGCAATCTATCCAGTGCTATACTTACAGGTTATGGTGAGTCCGCTTCAAATTCGTTTGCTTGTGATCAGCAGAAAATTCTCGCCAATCCTACGTAATGTGAGCGAGCGTGATTACTAAAAGCAATCTCTCTATGAAAATCATTCGTTAAATATTTCATCGGCGCTCAGCCAAGGTTTCAGTGAGAATGAAAAGAACCATAGTACTATGTCTTGACGTGTTCAGTCGCTAATAAACCATTCTATTCTGTCCGTCAGCTGAGTACTTATTACTTTAGATATTTTTGATGATCACCGGCGACTGGACAGAAACTATTCACAGCCCTGAAGAAACTGAGTTCATCAGGTTCAAATTCCCCACACCGAGCATACAAATCGTGATGGGTGAGTTCCGCACTTTTTCCATGTATATATCCTATTCGGTAAAGTACCACATCTGAGTTGTGGTTTGAACTCATAAACTTCCCTAGAGAAGGGATAGGAGCAAGCTACAAACACAACTAGATAACTGAAACTGTAGAGACATTCTTTTATCCAGCCGTTCACTTCTCTCAGACAAAGTACAAACCATTGACTAACCTTTTAGCGTACTCGACGAGAGAGTGTACAGATTAGAGAGACGCCGACAATCTGAGAGTGTATGCGGTCTCATGCTCTGAAAATACTCCTTCACAAGTGTTATATGAACAAGAAAACAACACGTGGTAGAGTATCAAGAACCGCTAAGCGGTAAGGCGTCCTTTCATTGATCGCCATGCTACCTTTCGTGATTTGTTACTTGCAGTTACCGCAAAACTTGGTATACTGTTAGTCAATTGCATAGTCCCGTGAAACATGGTAACAGAGCAGAACTCAGAAACGTGCAATGACAAAGTGCACGATGTCTCATTAGAATGCTAACTTTACGTGACTATTCCATTGACTTCTAGTATATCAGATTTTTCACGGCTATGTCCATTGAAATTCGTCATGATCAGTACATCAGTCGGTTTTCAGGTGTAACCGCGGCTAGCTCCGTGATCGTATTCCTCTACGCAATCTTCGTGAGCTGGGAAGCGAACCGACTGCTGTCCAGTCGCGATAGAATTGCCATTAAAGCCATGAAAGAGATGCGCACGACAGTTTGGAAGGTATGCTCTTTCATCAATCGATGGCCTCCTACAGTAATTCGTCAAATATTCATATTCGTTCTACAATGAATACGTCAGAGTTTCCAGTAGTAAAGGTTCAGAAAACACTACCGGATCGGGGTCTAGTGAAACAGTGAGGCAAAGCGAGAGACGCAGGTTGCGATGATGGTGCCGGGATGTTCTAGCATACGTGCTCAGGTCCATAGCATTCCTAATGAGACCCCAAATACATAGTCGAACTTTCCTAGAACTGTGTTTTATTTGTAACTGGGAATCATAATAGAATGTGGAAGTTTTCAGCACGTTCGATAACACGTACGTGCGGGAAACAGAGTGAAAGTTTCCTGTTCAGACTGTAGCAGTCTCAGTGGGATTGAATAATATACAAGCCTTCATTTTTTTCACAACGTTAGTGAAGAGCGGAATTGAGTGAGCGATTCGGGATCGTTGATCATCTGTCAGCAGTGGAGAGAGAGAGAGTGTTGTTCGAATATACGGGCCAAATATTCTGCCACTTTTGTAGAGACGGAAGAGTGGACAGGTCAGAGAGACCCGACTGTATTAGCCTGTCCGCAGCCCCATTGACCGCCATTCTATCGTTTTTGTAGCTTATGACACAATTGGTGTTGTTTCAGGCATTCCTCGTTCACGCTACTATTCCTCTCATAACCGGATTGGTCATACTATCTTGGTATCTTAATTATATGAAAGTGAGTTGCATATCCTCGGTTATTATCACAGATGAACGCATGCTTCAACATAAATTGTCACATATTTCGAAGCCAGTCTATATGGTGTATGTTGCCTCAACCCACTGTAATTATAGTTTGATCTTGTTGCTTTTCGGCCAAACTTCAGGACTGCGTGTGAATTGTATAAACTTCATAAAAATACATGTGTGTATTTTCGTTTACTTCCCCTTTTTTTGCGGTTCAAGCTAAAGAGTATAATTGTGCTAGGTGGGAGTTCCATGAGAATACAAAGAGAGATAGAGAGAAACGGACACGGAGAGAGATAGACATAGATGAATTGAGAGAGAGAGAGATAGAAAGTGAGAAGAAGCGTTCATTCTCTACTTTTTAGATCATCCAAGGCTGCCCGTTGTTCGAATACCTCCTTTTCGGAGTAGGACCACTTCTCCTCCGCCTCCAAGCCATGATAACTCCCGAATCGGTCGGTGTTCACAGGCGTGTATCCATAGATTCAATTTCTCTCGTGAACCTCTTCTTCGAATGTGTTCTTTCGTTGACGATCACTGCTTTGGGTTATACTTTGTTGGTGGTGGTGGTGTCACTCAGTGTACCCCTATATTATGTTGTGAGAAAGTTCTATTGAATTTTACAGTAGTTCTACAGTTTGCTTGATAAGACTAGAATAATGTGACAACAGCTTGTTCCCTCCAATGTAGCTAATGTAGAGCTCTCACTGGGTATGGAAACAACTATATGTCTTGATTATTCTCCTTTACAAGTGCATCTTATTTTCTCTGCTCAACATTCATTCCGTCAGTATTTAGATATGTCTGTCAAATATCAGCTTCTTATTATCAACAATATCGTGTTATAAATATCGGGTTGAAAATACATTCTTTTCTGTTGTTTTCCATTTATTTCATCGGAATTCGGTGGTTTTCTTTTTGCCAACCCCGGCTCAATGCATCCATCATTTTGGTACTGTTGGTTGTTTAATACTTTCAATCTTGTGAATCTTGTGATAGTTTAGTCTTACACTAATTCACGAGATTCGACTGAGAACCAGTGGGATCAATCTTCTAATACAATAGAACTGAAAAACGTACCACAACCACAGACTAGTTGTACTCGGAGTGACTCTACTGGTGGTGTTTCCCAGTTCAACCAGTTCAACTTAAGTTCCGCGCTCGATATTTTGTATGTAGTACGCGCCGGAAGAAACTGTCGCTTTCATTGAATTCAATACATCGTGTGCAGTCTAGAATGGTGAGCTTGTTCTCTGAACAGTCACAAGGAAAATCATAATGAAAAATGCTGGTTGGCATGAGCGATTTGTTAATTTGAAACCAGAGCAGGAAACCTGTTCAGTGGTGAAATTGGTGAAAAGTAAACTAATCTGCTTATGGAAAACTTTTAGTCAGAACCATTTCGAGGTTCATTTTTCATTTTCGTTCAACAAAACTTGTTTCTTGCCCATCCGTTGTAAGCGGTGTAGGCTACGTATCATGCGTAACCACCGTAATCCGCTGCGTAAGGAGAGTAGGCGGCACTATAGGCGGGCAAATTTTCTAGTTATCACGTGTTCTATAACTATGTGGAGTTCTGATAATAAGTTTATAAGATGGTGATTGTTGTTATCTGCTTCGTTCTGAGAAAACTCCTGTTTTCACGGCCTGAGTACTGCTGTGACACCTCATTTGACGACACATCTGTTTGCAGTTAAACCACTGCCATTCCACAGAAACGATATGTTTTCTTGTATGAAAAAAACGAATAAACTGCTCATAATGTATATAATCCTAGTCCATTCTCCAAACTGCAGGGTACAATAAAATTTCATCCTATTTGTTGTCAGGGTAAAATCCTGGATAAAAAATAACAAAATATTAATGTTTTACGCCGTCTATGTTAGCCAGGTTCTACTTTCTTGCAATCACGAACATCGTTCGACATCACGAGTATAAAATGAAATATTGCCTCACTACTAAAGGAGGTCTGGTAGTATTCACATCTCGTGCCTTGCTCCAAAGGTTGAAGAAAACGTACGTCTTCAATTTGGAGGTTTGAGCTGAATTATTGACCTTGTGAGCTATGAAAAACCACAAAAATTCATCTAGGTGTCAACACATTGTCTTGCTCCGTTTTCACTTGAATGCGGCGCGCCCTTTCGCACAAAATGTCGATAAAAATACTAAACCATCGGCAAAACATGTCATAAAAACCACCATCGATTTTTGACACAAACTGCTTTTACCACCTTTTCATGGGTTTCCGCCTGCAGAGTATTGCTATTATTGAGGATATACATTTTCTTACACTTGTCACTGAATACGTTGTTTTGGTGCCAGATTGGGAGGCGGCTGTCGCCTCATTGTGGTCATCCAGGGGTCAGATCGAACACCAAATGGCCACCGCACCCCAGCCACCCGCCTATTCAATCAGAGAGATTATCAATAGGTAAGAACTACGTGAACTTTCGATTTTCACTCAAAATTACAGTGGGATAAAAGCACACGACTACAAAGACTTGCTCAGGAAGAAGTTATCTCTTTACAAAGCAAATCTCTTTGGTCTATGCTGCTCTATACCACTGTGTGTAGTTTGATCACAGTTTTTGTTGCAAAATCATGTTCATTGCATGAACGGATAACAAACTGAACCAGAATAATAAGCTGAAGAATTGATCCTTTTATATGTACTTTAACTTGTATATATGACTATTATATAATTGTATATATGACTTGCCCATTTGAGAGATCTGTGGTTGTTTTATTTTCAATGGGAGACATGTTTTTATCTACGTTACGATAGCTATGCAATGTATCTCATACTCATCAGGATAAAATGCACGTCTTAATGTTTATTGATCGCTTGTAAATATCAGATATGAATCGGAAGAGGATGAATTCGTGCGTGAGCTGGAGGACATGCGACAGTCTCTCGAGAACAGTGAACAAGAGGAGGAAGTGCCACAAGATCCAGCACCCATTCTCAGTGAGTCTAACAAAAAACACATTGACAACAATAAATAAATGCTCTTGTAGGCTCTAATTCGCTCCCATTCAAAGCGAGCCTTTACGGGGTTCTTTGCCTTGTTTTTTGGTCGAAGTGTTCCTTTATTTTCATGGCGGATATTGAGATCAACTTAAAACAACGTTCTGGTTACATTCTACCACGATGTATAATGATATTATCAATTGGAACTATTATTCAATTTGCGACATTTGGTATCCTTTCTCAGAACAAAAGCCGTTCATCTTGTTAATGGCCAGGGCGATTGAAATATGTCCAGAAAAACCCGTTCGATTTGCAGTAGAACGAAGTCACTTATATATTATTTATTTTTCTTCTGTCATTTCGATTGCGTTAACTTTATTCAGTTGGTTTGGTTGAGAAACTTGACCCGTTAAATATATTATTTTCGCATTCTGAAGAATAAGACATTCAACAAGTTGGAGAAAATGGGTGATACATGATTTTGATCACATTTGTGATTTGTCTGTTCGATTTGCGATAGGATACTTCTTCAATGAGTTCTATTTTAGGAAAATCTCTATGAATATTTCTATATTCTAAGTGAGTGATCGTTAAAATCATACAATGAGTTAACGTATGAACAAACCAAACATTATAGTTCAATACAACTACTTTGAGTCTTTTCCTACCTTTTTTATATTTCAGGTGTACTTTGTAGCTTGGTGGATGAAATAGGGTCACTTCGTTCCGAGAACCGTCAGCTGAAAACGAGACTTGCACCTGCACCCAACAGAACCAGAGTGCGTTCATTGAAAAATTTCTCCGCCAGAAAAACTTTTCTTTGAAAACACAGTTGACAAATTTCATACATGTTACATTCACCTTCTCTCTTCGTTGAAAACACTGCATTCGATAGGATGCTGTACTTCACGGAAAAGGCCGAAGCTACAGTTGTCGCTCAGAGAATGGCGAATGTATACTGTATATCTCACTTTTTGCTGTGTAAAAACACATGTATACGATTCGTCCACAGCGTTGGCACAAGTCCATGTGATACAGTGGTTAGCGTTCGCGCCTCTCAAACTTTTGGGCCCGGTTCAAATCTGACATGAGGCGGATATTCATAAATTTGACACGCACTGTATGAAGTTTCTAGACATACTACACGCAATTTAGGCGTATATTTGCAGAACGTGGTTCAACGAATGTCGGCCATTTTTGACTCAAAGTCTTCTTTTCTGCCTAAATTGCGACGACCAGCTCACAGTGAAGTCAGAAACGGAGCCAGAGAACGACTCTCCACGCCTCCTAGAAAGGTTTGATCGTGTTTCGTTTGGGTCACGACAATTTTGATGTTTAATATGACGAAGTATCAACTTAATAACATTTATCGACAATGAAGTGAGTTATTAAAGGGACAGTTGAAGTTTTATGAAAAACAAGTGGATCAGCCACAGCCCACAGTCCTATAAATTTATCAGCAATCATAGTTGATGATTTATTCTTTATTCACTTAATAAAACAGCCCAAAAACAATTTGGAAAAAGAAATATAGAATTTTAATTCAGGATTGCTTGACCACCTCATCAATATCGACCGACTTCTCTCATGACTCTCGAGAGCGGGCTCCGCCGCTAGTGGAACCGGAACAAAGTGACAGTGATGTCGACGACAACATCTTTTCAGAGGTAATAACTGACTGATTTTCTTTTTTCTCGGTTGACTATCTTACTTCTTTCCTTCCTTCCTTCCTCCTTTTCTCTAGCTGTACTTCATTACTTCTCGCCTGCTATCTATTTTCTTGTTTTTTTCTCTCTTTTTTTCTATATTACACTCTCTTTTTTTTCACTCTCTAATCCCGTTCTGTGTATGAACTATACCTTTCCAATGCTGGTTATTTATATCGTTTTCGGATACTCTTCTTATTGCAGTTCTTTGTTATCTCGTCACGGGTTCACGCGAACGATCAATTTTTCGAAAGAATATGTAAGCAAATATGTTTTCCATGCTACCTTCATGAACCTTCTACTTTTTGAAAGACTTCCGTCTTACTCGATTAGGTACATGTATCTTAATGAACTACCTACCTTCCTTCCAAAGAAGATCGCGTATTTGTGTCTACTCGGAAAATCCGCTTTCCAGGATCAGGATCACCACGAACCATTTCCACGGCGCGGCCGCCGCGACTCGACGCGTCGCTGTCAGATGTCGCTCAGCGAATGCACTTCTCCCTCTTCCGCGTCTTCCAGTAGAGAGCCGAGCGAAGCCATGAGTTAGTCAAGCATTTGCCCATCAATGAAATAACAATTTGTTACATAAATCGCTTACAGAAATTTGTGACCAATTTTCACGTGTAAAATGAACTGAAATAAACGCGCTGGCAAAGTCCACTTGTAATGAAGAACGGCTAGTTTTCTCAGAGTCAATTGTGTTTACTAGCGTGTCTTACTCATCAAGAACTATGGTATACATTTCAGTACTTTGTTGGCATGTATACTGGATTAGGGGAAATTTTAGTTTACCAGTGATACTACACTTGAGAATTGAGGGTGTTCGAGTCCAACCTGTATGTTAAATGCTAAATTATTCTTTTCTGAAACTGAACGTGACTGGTTTGTACACTAATAACTATACTTCTACAGAACTTTATTCATTAGAACAACATATTCTTAATAGAACATTCTTCAGTGAAAAGAATATGAAGATTGTTCACTTTCAGCGTCGAGTCGTTCGTCGTTCTTCGAGATGTTCGGCTTCCGGAAGCAACGACCCGACACAGTAGCTCATCTACCCCCCGCGAAACCGGTGCTCAAAAAGAAGAAAAGAAGGATATCCCAAGATGATCTGTTCGCAGGCATGAATTTCCACAATGATTGTGTCACATGAAAACGTATCATAGAACAAACTTATAGGGTAAAAATGTACAATCGCCCACCACCCAACAATAACCCCTCGTGTTACTATTACCCCCCACCTAATTGAAAAAGAAAAATCGCGCGAAGGTGAGGGGTGATTGGTAAATGGATGGGGGGGGACATTGTACATATTCGACAATGAACAATCACCCCCCCCCCCACAATACAAAATTGGGGGTGATAGTACATACCCGTGACTGATGAACAATCACCCCCCACTCAACCCAAGCCTGCAGTAAATAAGACTGGTGTATAACCGCCCCCCCCCCCCCAAAGGTGGGGGGCGATTGTTGTACGAGCCCGTTTCAACCCATCTTTGACCAGGCTGGGGGGGGGGAGAGTGTAAACTCCTCCCACTTATAGTACTAGTACTAGTCTATAGCATAACTTAATAACTGTGCCTGCACATTACACACTCTCGACTCTTAAAATCAACCTAATTTAAATAAAATTCGAGTTGACGTTATTGTATCAATAGAACTAAACGTTATCAAATGTTATTTCAGATATTCATCGATCACGTCAGCAAAACAAGGTACGTGAATTGTGACAAATGAACGGATGTGGAAACGTGATGTTCCTGAAGAGTTTATGAAAGTATTCAGACTTATAAAGAGGGAATGTTCCTACTTTCTATTCTGAAGTCTGCGGCGATCAAAATTTGTGTTACATATTGTCGCAAATATGACAGAAAATGCGAATGTTTTTGCAACTATTATCTATCGACAATCTAAACTATGAAGGTAAATGAAATAATTAACACAATAAAGAGAGTACACTTCTGCAGAACCGGCCAACTTCCTACTATCCGAGAGAGGACAGTGAAGATTCAGATAACATGAGATCACGAAAAACCAATTCATTTCTCAATGTCAACAACAACTCGAAAAACAACGGTAAGATTAACTAATTACAAAGATTTGTTCTCTCGTTAGGTAGGATGTAGTGATTTTTGATTAAATGGCCGCGCAATCGGACTTTCTGATTCCTAGAAATACGTAGAAAACGAATTTTACGTATTTGTGGTAATGAGGAGCAGTTTTTTTTTAATTTCGTAATCAAAGCAACATAGCTTGAATCAAACCAGTTGAAATAAAGGCAACCAATTACAGTCGAACCGAACGACTCAAATCCAACAAAACAAACGTTTCAGACAGCATTTTGAGGGTGGATCGCGAAACCCGATTGAGGCATGAGAAAGAAGGCCTTGCCGCGGAAATCGAGGAGATGAAAGTTGGTTCGGAATTAGGGTTGTTAAAAATAAAACTCGAACTCGAAAAACTCGAAAAACTCGAAAATTCGAGTTTCGAGTTCAACTCGAAACTCGAAAAACTCGAAAAACTAGAACTTTTTGAAAACTCGAAACACTCGAAACTCGAAAAACTCGAAATTTCGAAAACTCGAAAAACTCGAAAAACTTGAAAACTCGAAATACTCGAAACTCGAAAAACTCGAAATTTTCAACTCGATTAACAACCCTATTCGGAATCATCGCAAGTGTTAACTTGTAGCACAAAGTTATTTATATAACTCCTAGCAACTTGAAACAAATGCAAACATTTCCGTGGTCAGATTTACACTGTGTTCGAGAACGACGGAAGAAATAGACTTTTACAAGTCGGCAAATTTTTCAGTTTCAACACGTATTTCCAGATGCGTAATCAGCGCCTCGTGGAGCAGCTTCGCGAGAAAAGCGCGCAGAACAGTAAACTCCAGATACAGATGAATCGACTGGAGAATCAGGTATTTACTGATGCTTGAAAGTTATCGGAGAACTAACTCAAGCAGAGATTTCTTATTCCAGCTGTTCCTGTTATTATTATATGATTAGTATAGCTTGTTCACGTAAATATGCGTATACATTGAAGTGACATTCACAAACAATTGCTGCTCAACACTCAACTCTGCAAGTTAAAGGAAGGCTAAGCTTTCTGACATTCGATTTCTGTATCCGGTCTCATCAAAACATTCAACACATAAATGAAGGAACATGAAGAGATCATTGTAATTGTTTGATTCATGATGTGTATCCCACGTTTTATGTGAATATGTACGACTTGCAGTCAGCCCAGTTTCACATAGAGATTACCCCTACAAATAGACAGCTCTCCTATTATCTCCAATGAAATTTATTGCAGAAACAGATAATTCTGAGCAAAGCTATTTATCCAATCTTTGTTAACGAAGTTGTTCATGCTGTTTTTGTTCATTGTTCTGAGAATTATTTACCCCGGGAAGCTATTTACCCCCTGGGGTAACAGAGGTTCTTGGAACTATCAGCTCACATTTGTTGTGATCGTGGACGGTAGGTGTTTTCAGATTGATACTCTTTTCAAACGCTGTGCGTTGAGTGATGCGCTCGACAAGTTGACTTTGGACGAGAGAATCATGAAGGCTCCCGTAGAAATTTTTGAAAAGGTTCGCAGAGTTTTTCCTTGTTATGCCTTCAATTTGAACAGAAAAATTATCACACTGAGATGTCTTCACGTGTGGCTTAACCTGTGTTTTCTACCGAGAAGCGGACTATGACGTCCTACCCACCAACAGAATCACCAGCAGTTTTCACATTTCTGTAGAGTGCCAGTTTCGGAGACTCAAACAACGACTCCAAACAACTTTTTCGAAACACATTTTCAGATTGAAGAAAGATTGAGGCTGTTTGAAAGTCAGATGCAAGCTTTGAAAATTGACGCAGGAAATCAACATCAAAAGGTTGGACGTTGACAGATTTTATTCTCTGTGAACTTTTAGGTAACAGTACCCAACACTTTTAGAGACGGGCTATTTTTCTAAGCCAAATCAACTATTAGGAGCAGTCGACACTTGCAACACGGTAGTTTGTCTTCGACAGCGAAAGTCCGCAGAGAGTTTCATTGATAATTTTGTTTCCATCGTCCAATCAGACCTGATACACTGATAAAACAAGACTGCCATATCAAAGACAGGCCCTCATAGATCAATGTAACATGTTTGATAGAACATATCCGGGAAATCTCATGGATTTGCCTCAGAGTGTTTCCAAAGTGTTGTTTATGTACATCAGTACGTATGATATAACATCTTGACAGTTTTATTCTAACTTGCTCTCTCACTTTGCGCATGATTTTGCAAGACTGGTGTCCCGGCGGGATGTATGAGCAGAGAAATACTTATGTTTGAGGAGACACAGGTTGTGATCGAAAGATCGTGACCTCAGATTCGGTGATCATGTGTCCATGATTCATTCTACGCTGATCTTTATTGTACTGAATTAACCTGTGAAGTTGGAAAATCTATCAACATTGAACACATTCTGTTTATTCCATTTCTCTCGTAAACAAAGATCAGCTAATGTTCCGTCAGATAAGCCGTTCAGAGAGGCTCCGTCAATACACAGTGTAGCCCATTATCACGCTACTTCAAGGTGTTATCAGTGATAGATGCGCCACTGCCTACAGTTTTGTCGGAGAATTCGGCGTTCTATTGTCACGTGATTGAACATTCCGGAATAATATAGACTGCATATTGCCACCAACTGATAGGATATTGCGTCTTCAGAAAAACATGAACAAATTTTCTCATCCCCAGTGTTTCTGAATGAAGAACACGTACTTGGAAAGAAAATTTAAACTTTTTAGAGTGTTCACGAATAAACGTCAATTCATTGCAGGTGCTGAATCTCAGTGCTCAGGAGAAGTCTGCGCATCAGAATTGTCTCGAGCAACTGGAGCGACTTCAGCGGGAGAACCTGAAACTCATGCACGATCGATATTCCGGTACATTTTACTCAATTCACCAGTCAATGAATGGCTGGTGGCACTGTTTTTCGAGAAAACAAACTTTTGATGATTGATGATCACGTGAAATTCTGAGATGATCACGTGAAATTTTTACGTGAAATTCTGAGAGTTCAATCAATTTCAGATTGCGATAACATGGATTCGAGTGTGAATATCAGAATTGACGCACTTCCTTCTTACGAAAAGCTGTACGCTTTTACAAGTGGAGTTATACGGAAACTGGCAGAAATGAGGTTCTTCATAGTTGTTATTTCTTTGAGTGTCCGGCTATTCAACGCAAGATGTACCACAAAACTCTTGCCTTCAGTTCAATAACAACCTGTACCTATCAATAACAACAAGATAAAACATATTCCCGTTCTATTCCCCTATTTCCCACCAATGAACACATTCATTTAGAATTTTTGTAATTTTAAGATGTTCTGGTTCTTCATTGTGTTCATGAGAGTGTGTTCCAGGTGGAACCTGCTTGGCAAAGCATGGGAAGCTAATCGCACAGAAATGGATCTGATAGCAACTCAATCCTCCCTACTGGTAACCCATGCACAGGTTCGGCTGTAAAGTTCTGCGGTAATAATGTCAACAACTTGATGAAAAGTTCACACAATCTATATCCTTCTCAGTAGTAATTAGGATAGCGCTCATCAACTTGTTGTCGATTGCCAATGTTGTAGCATAAAAGTCGATTTCATCAGGAATTGTCAAATATGCTTCCCGAAATAAGGCTCTTTAATGAAGATTACGAAGGATAACTACCGTTTCTCTCTATGAAGACATTTTCTACTTTCTACAATAGACAAATTGTAGACCCACTTGTAACCGCCGATTTTTTTTTCAGAAAAAGAGAAATGACTATGAATGTCGGACGTAACTGTCATCACTACTGGTTCAACTACGGTAAATCAGTAGAAAACAGTACGGATGCAAAAGATAAAAGGTATAATTAAACTGTATTGTGTTTTTAGGTGGAGAGACTGAGGTTACGTCAGAGAGTGAAAGGGAGAAGACAAAAACGACCTTCGTCTTATCACGGCGAGCCGTACACGGACAGAGTGGTGAGTTATCTATAGGGCCAATTGAATGCGCCACTCTAAAGAAAACTAAACAAAAAGGAGTAGGGGAACACTATATTGAAGAGTTTGGATGTTGCAATGGAAAAATACACATACTTTGAGAACGACAGAGAAAAGAAGACCTGAAAAAGTGAAACTTGTCGGATTATACAATCTCTGTTCCTCAACATAGTAATCATTTTTCATTGATTACTCAGCAAATCAATTACACGATTACAGAAAATCAAATGCGAAAACCTATTCATCACTTCGTTTTAGATAAAAACGGAAATGAACTTCTTCTTGCCGTTCAAATTGCAAGGTTCACGATTGGAAAATCGGCGCCGAATACATCGCAAGAAATCGAACGAACTGCCGACGCAGAGCCTCGAGCAGGACTTTTTGAGATTGTTCGAATCAGGTTAGCCATCTAACAGAGTTACTTCGAAGCATATAGGGTACAACGAACTGTTATCGAGCACTATGCATATGTATTTGTTGAGTGAGCTAAACTTCCAAGAGATGTTCAGAATGTGCAGAGACAGATATTCTTGGTATGCCATGGAAGAAAACCATTTTTCTACAATAGTTAATAAATTTATCTTAAAATAATAAGAATATAAAAAAGTTTCAGTTGCTCCTACCAACCCAGAAAAGACAACTACTCGCCCAACATCAAGAATAGATTTGATGATGAGAGAAATGTCCGGAGGAACTCGCTCCAAACTGAAACCATTCTCCGCGATACCAGAAAAACTAGAGAAAACAAACCGAAGACCCATCAGGTAAACTGTATACGGTACGAATCAAGTTTTGCATATCTGTCAGCAAATGATAGAGTGAGGTCAGGAACGCACCAAGGCATTGATCGGTCTTTGATGAACCATTACAAAGACATCACTGTCTTTTCATCGCGCGCAGCGCGAAGCGCTGCGCAGATTAGTTTTTGATCACAACATTGCGGACTTTCAAAAGTGGTTTTATGCCATTTTCTCAAAAACTCCTGAACGGATTTTTGAGATTTTGATGGAAAGAGATAGAGGAGGAAAGGCTTTATCATTGAGCTATTCGATATTTAATGTGCGACCAGTGATCTACAGTTATGCTGAATATCGTCTCGCAAAAATGTCTTCCGACGGCGGCCGCGTGGCGCGGCGTGGCGCGGCGTGGCGCGGCGTGGCGCGGCGTGGCGCGGCGGCCGCAAAACCGACGAATTTAACCGATTCGTCTGAAATTTGGAATATAGTTAGAAACAGCAGAGTTATGTGTAAATCTGAAATCTTGGACCAATCGGTTGAAAATGAGCCATTTTATCGCCTTGCAAACATTGCATTCAGCTGCTTTCACGATCACTTCTAGATGTGCGGAGTGTGCGAAGTGAGCTGTTGTTTTGTTTTTTGGTAGTTGGAGTAGATTAAAGTATGTTGAATAAGCAATTAGGTTAATCTGTAGAGATCCTGACTCCATAAAAAGGTTAATCGAACAAAAACAAAAATGCTGTCCGTGAAAGGATTCGAACCCTCGGCGGACTGGACTGTAGTGCGCTGCTCTGCCGACTGAGCCAAATAGCCACGAAGAGTGAAGAAATGGACGGCGCCACACGTGCGCTGCCCGAAATCAAGGATTGATCACGGTTTCTGAGAGAAGGCTTACTAACCAAACTCGTAACGCAGTTTTTGTTTTTAAAGCATCAACCCAGCGTGTGTGAATAGATTAAAATATATTGGAAAAGCAATTGTGTTAATCCGTAGAGATCCTGACTACATAAAAAGGTTAATCGAACAAAAACAAAAATGCTGTCCGTGAAAGGATTCGAACCCTCGGCCTACTGAACTGTAGTACGCTGCTCTGCCGACTGAGCCAAATCGTCACGAAAAAAGAAAAAATGGACGGCGCCACACGTGCGCTGCCCGAAATCAAGGATTGATCACGGTTTCTGAGAGAATGCTTACTAACCAGAGTTCTAACGCAGTTTATGTTCTGCAAATCAACTTAGTATTCATTGTTACGTTGAAAAAAGTTTAATAATAATTGATTAGATGCTCATTATTTCCTATCTATTGATTCATTATTTCCTTCGGAAATATAGAAAATGAGGACAATTTGTCTAAAAAAACGATGTAAAGTGAGAGACGATTAGCTTTTGAGATTGAACTGCATGGAATATAGAAAAGGAGGACAATAACTCAAGAGGGAAATAAAAAATCTAATCTCGCAATTTTCATGATCATCCTGACAGACTAAAGCTTTTAGAAAAGTCCGCTTACACTAAAAACGTATCTGAAACAAAAATCAGCTACACTGTCAGTCTATCGCACAGTCACGTGAAACATGTTAAACACAGCAGAACCCGGAAACGTGAAACGACAAAGTGCACACTTAGGCTATTAGAATGCTAACTTTACATGAATATTCAAGAAACATATAGTGTACTCTGTTCTGTTATCATTTTCGAATCAATGGTGATAATCATATTAGGACGTTTCATCTAATTGTCTGCTGCAAGTTTTTTTCACTGAAAAACAAAATGTTTTTGACCCATGAAAATTGCGAGATTACATTTTTTATTTCCCTCTTGAGTTATTGTCCTCCTTTTCTATATTCCATGCAGTTCAATCTCAAAAGCTAATCGTCTCTCACTTTACATCGTTTTTTTAGACAAATGTTTATTGATGTTGCCTCAAGCCAATACGTTGTTTGTTGCCCGTTTCGCTGTATTTGTAGTTTGAGATCAGTGTTTTAGTTTATATTTGTAAATTATGATGTGAACGAGTTTACTACCACTTGATATTATGGTCAATCCCAATATCATAACTAAGTTTTGCAGTTTGGTAGAAGATGATGTTCGTTTACGTCGTTACGATGATAACAGACGGAGCATCAAACATACTCGAGACACGAGTGGCGAAAAGAGCAAGTGGGTGTTATTTAAGAATAGGTTTCAAATAGGCTAGTCATTTTTTCTTATTATCTAAATGCTACACTATGTCTATGAATAGTATAACATTATATTGGAATACGCTCTAATGAATTGTGAATAGTTGACCCCTATTCGATACATATTTTTTCAAGCCTACAGATGCAGGATTTCACATCGCTTCATTCACGCCGAATATGTAGTTTGATCACGTTGCTTTTGCACCAAAATTTGTAAAATTTGTAAATGTGCTTTGAGCTCAAACTACAGCGCAGCTATGGTGTTCCCCTATAATGAACAAATATTTTAGCATGTACAAAGCTACTGACATGCGTTGCGTTGTTTCTTCACTGCAAGACATGAACTCAGCGCAAAGTCCGCATCAAACACCCCTCACGGCGCGGAGACTGTTGACCGACAAACGACCGACTAGTCGATGTAAGTTTGTTGAAAAACCAATATTCAAAACTCAGTTTGCATACGTTTACAAATCTTCTTTACAACAAAACAGAAATGTTGGGTTCGCGGTGGCGTAACTGCTTTGACCAGTCAAACAGAGTAGATTACTTGGCCTGAGGCCGTATGCATGAAACATCCCGGGCCGGGCTGAAATGCTATCCCGAGCTGAATTGGCCGGGAAATAGCTCGGGATAGCATCCCAACCCGGCCCGGGATATTTTATGCATACGGCCTCTGGTATACCTAGTCATGAAATATGTAGTTTTTGGAGAGTATAGTGAACACTGGACATAGTCACGATACATCTTCCATTGTTGTAAAAAACTAGATTAACACATCCTTTCTTTTCACAGATTCGCCTACTGATATGACTGATAGCCTATCTATCAGTAACATGAAATTGTGGATTGGAAAAATCGTAGAAGGGAGGGAGCACATGACTCAAATGTTCGCACATGTTTTTGCAATTTCCATTACTTCCAAAAAATTTCACTTGTTAAGTGTATCCCGCTGTCGGAGAGGCCCGTACTCGTAAACTGGAGCGAGGGCTGAGTGGGGAGAGCAGAACGGAAGACCTGTTGTACCATGATCAACAGAGAGACGGATTATTCCGACTACGAAAGGAGTTGAATAAAGAGAAAGAAGACAGAAGAGTATGTGTTTATATCTTTACAGAGTGAAACGAGCAACAAAAACGTAGAAAAAACCGAGAAATAATTTTTTCATTATTGATATATTCTGTGGACTATTGAGCTTTTAATTACAATGCGCGAAACCACATTGACCGAATAAAATCTGGATTAGGTAAGATTGGCCGATTTTGGTATACGTATCAAATTGTCTCGTCTGATTGAAGTACAGCTCACGGCCACAATCTGGGCTATCGCGCTGTGTCAGAGGTTTAATATATCACTCTTCGATACACGCATGTTCAGTTCACAAAATAATCCAGAGGGAGAAGCAAGCTCATATACCTTCCATTCTAGTGACGTACATATTTGTGGCAAACTAATTAAACTGCTCTAGAAGAACAAAGTAGCGGAATACTTTCAGAGAGAAGAGCAGAGGGTTTGCTCACAGGAAATCCCGCGTCCCACCCGGATCCAAAGATCTCAGCCTGTGCAACTCAGCCGATTACGACCCCCATCTGCAATTCAGTACAAAATGGTATGCTAAACTTGAAGTATGTGAAAGGTGAAACACCTTCCAATTATGCAGTTCACAATTTACCGTATACAGTCCAGTTGTTACGTAGTTTCTCAATCGGGCAGTTGATTATTGAGACGTTTTGGATTTAGTTTACAGAATCACAAACTTTTCGCTCAGAAAGGCCCAACATTTCCTAAAATGTTTCGAAATAACTGAATCATTAAAACTGCAGAAGAGTATAAACACATAATAGTGTCTTTAGAGACCAGGCGATGCACCTAGCCCAAAAATGTTTCAAATATTCAGAGAACCCTGGAGCCGCAAAGGGTTGATTCCATGAAGTTGGAAAGATCAAAAACGCTACGAGTCGAGGAGGTCAGAGACGATCCGAAAATGACAAAACCCGACAAAAAATCATGGCTGGAAAAAATTAGAGCAATGAAGAAAACTCCCTCATGACCAAATAATACAGGAATATATGTGTGTATAGTATGATGTCTCGGGAGGGGTTTAGTATTGAGGTCCACGCATAATAAAACGGCGAATTCCACAAGGAACCGCGAATTTCGTTAACCCTGCCAGTCAACCGTCAACCATTAAACCATTTTTTACAGTCAATCATTTAACCATTTTTATGTTAACCCTTTGGTAACCCTTTTTTCTAACGTTTTTTGGCCACCAAGTGGTTAACAAAAGTGTTAACCATTTTTTTGGTTAACGGTTAACTGGTGCGGTTAAATAAAGAATTCGCCTAATACAACTAGTCACATTTGTACCAGTTGTTAGAATTATTGTTGATATACCAAGTGCATAGAACGCCACCCCATGCTTCCAATTTCGAACGAAACACAGATTTGTTTTCATTAGATTTTTTCCTGCATTTCAGCTTCTCGTTTGACGTGTGACACGTATGTTGTGTTTGATTAAATGAATGAATGACAATTGACAATACAAATGCTAAGAAAACGTACTTAACGAACAAAGAATGTTAAAAACAATACTGATTGCGTTAAACAAAAACTAACAGTTTCTTTATCATCAAATATTGGAGCGTGACAAGTTGCAATGTCAATGACTAGTTAGTAAATTTGTGTAGTTCTAATTGTTTTTGCATTGAGTTGACAACTTGCCTCACAATGTTTTGTATAACAGGTTTTACAAACAAGTATAACTAATGTATTTTAATGTGGAATGAGTGATATGACGCAATGCGTACAGACCATCATTCCACTGTAGGTTCACTGCACACTATCACCATTTTGCAAACTTCGACTTTGACCCTTGCGCTCGACTACACCAGCTGGGTGTCACTGGTCTGTTCTTTGAGCGTCACGCCTATTTATGGTCTAGTTAGATCGGTGACACTTCAGGGTCTAAGTGTCCCATTCTTTTAGAAACAAACATGAAAGCAGTGAACGCCTATTTTAAAACAATTCTCAATTGTAAATCAATATAACACTATATGACTGCAGAAGAAAATGAGAAAACCGCTTCGGAATGAACCATTCGAATTGAAAACCACTTGACTACACCAGATGTGTCAGTGGTCTGTTCTTTGGGCGTCGCGCCTGTTTTTGGTCTAGTCAGGTCGATGAAACGTCATGTTCGAAGTGTTCATATGTGAATAAGTTTCTTCGAGAAAACAAGCATCTATTAAGTTTAGTAGCAATTTGAAAGGAAATTCTATTTGTGAAACTAAATATGCCTCAAAAAAGTTTCACTGAGAAAATTCGTTGACAAAGATCTGAACAGCATCTTGCGATAGAATTTCTACAAACAAATCCTGATCAGATAGTTGATAGGAAGTCAACAAAACTTGCGATGTTAACTTGTTCCAAGGTTAACTATTGTTTGTTATGGTCATGATTCTATGGTGCTCCTACTCTTTTTTGATCTTCTATGTCGATGCGGACTCTATGGACACAAACACCTGGACGTTAAATGGTAATCGTGTAACCATAGACTGATCAACAATAGTGATGGGGAAATATACTCAGGCGGAACAATGTGTTTACCGCACGGATCAGTAGTGTTCTTCTCTATTCGTCGTGATTGAACGCTGTTCGAGTTGACTCATTTTAAAAATCAGTGAATATATTTCGTTTCTGAAACATTGTTCAGGTAGCACATCTAGGTTATACGGATATCATTTACAAGAGTTACATAAAATTTAGTGTAGACCTTCATTATTATGTGAGAATACTAGTTGTAAAGTGGCATTACAGATTTAGTTGTTTCTCACCCAAAGTTAACTCGAATGTAGTTTTCATTATTGCCTGTCAACAAAACACTTGTTCTAGTGATGTGAAACGTGATCTATAGACTGTACGAGCAATTCTTGTTTTCAAAATGTCGTTCCGGTAGCTGTGGGCAACCCGTGTAGCCTACAACTCCATCATTACACGTGAGTAGTAGTATTTAAGTACATTATCTATTCAGTGGTTTTCTACTCAAAGTATACTTAAATGTAGTTTTCTTTATTGCCTGTCAATAAAACGTTTATTTTAGTGATGCGGAACGTGTTCTGTAATCTGTTGGAGCAATTCTCGCACGTACCTGCTGATCAATGTCCGCATTTCGCTACACAACACCGCAGGGAGCTATGGGGCGACGTTTGATAAGAGCCGTGAACTGGTATAAAGGCGAGGGAGAGCTGCTCGAACCATATAACAGAGGGTAGTTCCTCTCTCTTTCTCTCTCTGTTTTAAAATATAGCTAATTTTATAAATTATTAGTATTTACTCTTCTCTATTGCTAGTTAAGCGTTTTAAATATAAATAGTAATTTAACATAAACCCTGACATAGTATATGTTCTCATTAATCTCTCTCTTTCTGAACATTATTTCACCAAGCTCTTCCAATCACACTACCTCACTTTCCATTTCTACTCCTTGATTTTTCGAAGAGATGAGACCAAGTTCTTGAAAACCAATTCACGCTTCAGCTGCTCCGTTAACTTGTATTTAGCATAATTTTTCAATGGACATTGTATTTAGCATAATGTTTTTTCTGAAGAGTTATAAAAACACAAATGAAAGCGTATCTCGATGTTCTTAATGTTGAAAAGCAAAACGAAAACGCCCACTGAACCGGTATTTCTATCTCTCTTTTTCTCCCTTTTTCCTCTCTTGCTCTTTCTCTCTCTTTCTCTTTTTTCGTTTCGTTTTCTATCTCTTTCTCTCTTTTTCTCCCTCTCTCTCCACTTCCTCTCTTCATTTTTATCTTTTCTTCGATCTTTCATCTTTCCTCTCTCTCTTTCTCTCTCTCTCTCTTTCTCTCTCTATTTCCTCACTATTTTCTCCCTCTCCGCGAATTGCTGCCGTTCGCTCGTAGTCTAGCCCGCGTGAACTCTCATGAGAGTGGCGCCATCACGCCACTTATTTTAACCTGAACCGAACAAATAGTAGCTACACCCATGTTCAACCCCTAATGCCTAGTCACCTGATAACTATTCAAAACCCCTTACATTTTCATAAATTTCGCGCATTGTGTCAGTTTGTACACACTTTAATTAACCAGTTTACTACGTAAGTCATGATTATCTCTAATTAATATTTGGCTTTCAGTTCCATCATACTCTTCAGAACAAAAATTAATGTAGCTGTCTGAACGTTCATTGAGTTCTATCATAACAGTCAGACTGTGATTGAATAAGATTTTCTATGCATAACGTGTAGCATGGTTTCACTTATGTTTTCATTCCCTCTTCTATCAGATTTCTAGATTGCTCCTTTTTTGTTGCTCTGTTGAAATGGTTTTTTCACTGGGTCGTCAATCATACTATCACATTCGTTTCTTTGCTATCACTCCAATGAACTATAATAACATATTTTATGGTTTGTTTACAGAAATGACCATCATAACTTCTCGTAAAAACTATGCCAAGGCTGACAAGCAAATCATCGAGCAGTTTCTAGCTGCCGAGTTGGAAGAAATGGAGAGACTACAGAAAGCCAGTAAAGAAGTGAGATATTTGCTAGAATATTCGTATTCCTCAGAAAACGTTTCTTATGAAAACATTTATTTGGAGATGTATGACGCCGAGTAAAATTGCAATATCAAAGACAAAAATGAAGATATATCTTTACAGATTCCCTACAAAACTGAGATTGTGTGGCGAAATGTCATCGCCTTCGCTATTCTCCACGCAGCCACCGCACTGGGAATCTATCAGATGTTTTTCGAAGCGAAATGGCAGACCAACTTGTTCGGTCAGTTTGAGATTCTTATACGCACTCAACTCATTCTCACTCAATGTGTATTATAACACCCCCATTTCGAACAAGTCTAGAGTTAACACGCTGAATACTTGGAAAATGCACCAATGTTGCGTTACCACAACCGAGTACACAACAATTTATAGGACTATTTACTGAAAATTCAGAATTCGGCTGTTTCAGTTTTCTTCCTTCACGTATTCGGGGGCCTGGGAATCACTGCCGGAGCTCACAGACTCTGGTCTCATCGATCCTACAAGGCAACTCTACCCGTGAGAATTCTACTCATGATCATGAACACCTCGGCTCTACAGGTGAGGTTTTTTGTCATCTTAAATGTCCAGTTCATTTGAGCTTGTGTTATATTACAAATGGACAACATGTATGTCCACCTTTGTTATGTTTTTCAACGGTTTCACGTCGCTAATTTAGGCTTATAACTAAACTATCAGTAACATGATCTGAAATCATACTCATTCAGAATGACATAATCGAGTGGACCAGAGATCACCGTTGTCACCACAAGTGGACGGACACCCATGCCGATCCCCACAACACTACTCGCGGCTTCTTCTTCGCTCACATGGGATGGTTGTGCGTCAAAAAACACCCAATGGTGAATATTACATCACAACTATCGCAAAGGCTATGTCTGGGCTAGTCAGTGGCACACATTTTCCTATCCTATATAACATTGAACAAACAAAATGGGGAAGTACATAGTTTTGTGCCACTTTCGGTCGGCACTCAACGATCTCATTTATTCCTTTGTTGCAAAAAAAAACAAAATAAATTATCAGAAAAGCTATCAAGAGAGAATGAAAGTGGAAAATAAAAACACAAGCAATCATAATTTGCTTTTTTTCAGATCAAGGAGCAGGGATCCAAACTTGACCTGAGTGATCTGTATGAAGACCCAGTGTGCATGTTCCAAAGAAAGTGAGTGAAGTTTTGCCGGAGTTCAAAGTGAGAACGATATGAAATATTTATGACCACCGTGAACTAGTTTTTCTCGCGAGACTGCATTGTTTGTCCTGTACGAAGGTTAAATTTCACCCGAATTAAGCAACACTAGTACTCGATAATATATTTTTCATCACAACAACTAACAAGCCGCCGAACATTAAAATGTGCAATCTACCATGAAAACGAATGAATCACTTCTCTTATTCTGGTTTTTACAATAATTTTCCAGGTACTACACACCTTTGTACCTGATTTTCTGCTTCCTGTTGCCTTCCGCCATTCCAGTCATGTGAGTTTTATTTGCATTTTCTAAATGTTCTAAAATTAGAAGTATAAACAAAACGCTAGTTGTATTGAACAAATCATTTGATCAAAATGTTGTATAACATTAAACAAAGTTTCGCTTAGAAATTGCCCGATCATTGAACAAAAAATAAACAGTCACATCAGTTTATGACACTAAAATGCCCCTTCTCATCAGCTCATAACTTATTGTATTCTATTATTCTTTTTACAATGTTTATATTATAGGTGGTGGGGTGAGTCAGCATTCGTTGCATTCTACACCTGTGGTCTGGCCCGTTACTGCTTGTTGCTTCACGCAACCTGGTTCATCAACAGTGCTGCTCATGCGTAAGTTTTTGATCTATACCTCAATAACTATTCAACATTTTCTCACATAACTAAACACATTCAATGGAACAATAAGCAAACAAAAAACTTAGACTACGTTAAGACAATCTTATCAGTCATTTAGCCTAACTGATTTACGCCAAACGAGATCATCTAATATGTCATGGATTCGAACTCGATTCGAATTGTATATTTGACCTCACCTACATCTACTTCTCGAACTGAAAAAATTATAACTAATTGAACATAACGAAAACACAGAAAATCTACCGGATTCTGGTTCTAACTCGTTTCTATTAAAGTTTTTGTTACAGTTTCGGCTTCAAGCCTTACGACAGCAAAATCTCTCCCGTGGAGTCGGTTTGGACGTCGGTAACTGCCATTGGAGAGGGCGGTCACAACTACCATCACACTTTCCCACAGGTCAGTCATGTATCACATACGATTTGTAACTAACGTAGCCGAAATGTTATTCAAATTGATCCGACAATAGACAACAAGAAAGTATTCATTTACATACCTTTGTTACCTAGCTCTTCCCTATGTGAGTATTACTGATATAACATGTCGTTTGTTGAGACGGTTCTCGTTTTGTATATGAGACTAAAACTAGCATACCTTCAGGACTACCGTACCTCTGAGTACACGTACGTGCTCAACTGGACCCGTCTCTTCATCGACACGTGCGCGGCCCTCGGCATGGTCTACGACCGGAAATACGTTGCGGAGGAGGTGATCGCCCGGCAATGCCAGAATTCCGGAGATCCTAAACTTCGCGCCGCGGGGCATATGCACTAGGAGTGCCACTGTCTGCATTCTTCGATGACGACGCCTCGATCAATGTCGATCACTTTCTGTTTTTGAGCGTTGTCATCGCTTCTTGTACACAAAACTTTATGATCATAACCTCGGGTGCAGCTCATTCTTATGTGCTTTTGTCTATTTTGCCTTTATGTTGTTTTTTTTGTGAAAATTGTTTCCCAGAATGAAGCTTGTCGCTGTAATATGTTTCCAAAACTCCAATGCAAGATATGGAACTCAAATATAAAATTCACTCTCGAGTGTTCGAATTGACAAAAACGAAATATATGAAAAAATCGAGAAAACAAAACTGGATATCGAAAAAATAATTAAGAAACACCCACGTGAGAACAATGAAAAGTGTTGGTTGTTCACGTGACGTAATTTCGCCTTGAGATGCAACTGTGGACTGATGGTTGCATAATCTAGAGCAGTATTCCAACTCACAATCAGCCTTGAAAAACGCATGAGACCAACACCGACCACCAGCTGTTATTTCACTCGCATCCCACACACTTATGAATAGAACTGAACATATATCCTGATCCTTCATAAAATGTTTTACCTTTTTGTTATCATACACATTATATAAATGTTTTCAAACTCAGTGAATCAAATTAAAACGGAGAATGATTGACTCACTTTATTGGTTAGGCACTTTGCTTCAAGGAATCACATTAGTACAAGATTAATTTAACTGTCAGGGAACGCACTCCCAAGCTTTTTAGGTGGTGTGTTTTTCAAAAAAATTATATGATTTAAAGGAGACCGGAGAGCAACATGGTTTCTCGTAAAGCTACTATATCCTACTTTTGATTGGACGCGTTGCTTGTCGCGCGGCATAGTCATGTGGATGTCACGTGGACTGATCAAACTACGAGATATAGTCTGTTTAGTTCCAAACTGGACTCGTATCCAATGAAAGTGTTGCACCCCTGGCACCTCTCGCGTTGCGTGTGCAGGGCGGCGGCTGGGCATTTTGCCAGATCAGGGCACAATCAATAATCTTTCCAACAGCCAAATAAAAGTTTAACCTACACATGCATTTATTCCTTAGTTATGTTATCTTTTCCTCTCCCTAAGGGTTTCTTTGAGAGATTATATTCTTCACTGATCCAAAATATTGAATTTGCTCAAGTTTTAATTAGGAAATTCGAAAACTTTCTGCACACACTGAAACGTTCGTGATCGCCGTATATGGGCCGCTCCCCCGTCGCGCAAAAACAAGCTCAAATGGCCGAGTGGTCTAAGGCGCTGATTTCGGCCAGGTGGCTGTCCGTCTTCGTAGGTTCGATCCCCCAAGCTGCTGTTATTTTGAAAACATCGAACTATGGCCTAGAATGTTTGAATGGTTGCCAAGTCATAAGCTCCGCCCCTATTTTCATACAGTAAACGGAGTCCAGTTCGGAACTAAACAGACTATATTTGTGCTCTCTGTTCTCAATACAGTTAAAAGCAGCCCGAAACAAAACCTCTGCTCAAGTTGTCTTCCGGTCTCCTTTAATACACCTCAGATGTCGTAGTTGCAATCCATCAGCCTGCTGTTATTTGGAAACCCCGAAGTTTGTGCCCAGGGGTTTGAAAAGTCGCCAAATACCTGAAATTCGTGAGTCAAAATGTGGGAACCATCGAATACCAGCACTATCGTCTGCTGTTATATAACGAGCGAGAGCAGTAACACGTTTCGGAACAATTTTTCGTTCGTAGGGAATATAAAACAACACAGTCATGTTTTCGATCGGAGCGGGACATCACAGTTGTGTCTATCAACATGAATGCACCGCGTCAGCGACCTTTCATGAATTTTTGATTTTATGTCTTCTGTTCTTTCATTTCCTTTTTTGATAACTTCGTTCAAAAACATCATGAAAGAGGATTCATGGTGACAGTATTCTTGCTCATTTTAACTCAAAAAGCAACATTGTACTCAAACAAGATCGTTTACAAAAATTTACAGCAACCTTTTCTTACACTACATTTCGATGAAACGTATAGAATTTCGGAAAATAATATGGAACGAAAGACTAATCGGACGTGTATGTTTGCCGCTAATACCTTACTTATGAGTTGGCGTACGTAGCGGACAACATTTTTTTCTAGCCGAGCCGTCCACAGCTCAAATATTCTCGTAACTATGACAGTCCCGATAGAAGAGACTGCAGTCCAATTAGTCGGTATTACTAGTGGTAATTCTTCCACATCTATTATCACTAGTTGGTGATCTTCTATGAAGTGTAGGGTGACCAGTGATACATTGTACCCGCGGTGAAAGGAACGCAGGTTCTCTGCTCGCTACAAGATATAGCGACGGCTGCGGTTGTTGTGCTGTCTTCTCTGACGCATTTGATACACTGATGTGGTATGGTAATTTGGAACTGTGAGGCATTTCGAAACCAACCAATTAACAAAAACAACATGTTTGGAATACACAACATCTGCTCAACCACTCAACCGCCTTGGTTCATTAGCCACACTATAGATGTTCTCGGATGATGTTCAGTTTTCCGGCAGTGAATGAAACAGTCCAGTTGAAAAACACGGTGGTCGTAGTTAACTGTTGACAGTTGAAATGAATGCGTTAGTCTCTATTTTCCCAAAAAAAGACTGCGTACATTGGTGATAAGAGACGGCGTAACTGACTAGACTTTGGTCCGCATCTCATATAAATTGAACGAACCGAGAGTAGCAACAGTCACTTTGATACGCACAACTGATTTATCAACCACTAGCTTACTGTAGACTTCTTGGTGTGTGTTTGTTTTCCAGTATATTAGACACCTCTCTATGGTGCTTTTTCACCGGAAATGTGAAATCCTATAGTGAATTATCATCAATTTTATTATATTTTTGAACTGATCCTATGGTTTTTAACAAGTGATTTCCGAGTAACCCTCATCTTCAGTTCTTCCAATTCTCCCAAGTTTTCATAAACGACATACAATGCAGTTATTATTTCATTCAATGGATATTTCTCAAAATAAACTACTCGTATAAATGACAATTGTACACATTTATGATTTTGAGGACATGACCATCGTCAACTATCGTGGAAAGCTAGCAAAGGCAGAGAAGCCGATAGCTGAACAGTACTTGGCAGCTGATTTGAATGAGATGTTGAAACTAGAAACCGAAAGCAAAGAGGTTCGATATACACTCTTCAACTATAATTCTAGATTTCTCCCAGCTCAGTTTTTTTGTCGGCTTATTCTTCTTTAGATATTACATCGATTCAAAACCTTCCCACTTGTTGACAAATGCGTGTGTTCTGCATCTTACATTTTTAGTTATGGTATTTCCAACTTTCACGTTCACATATTGATCTTCAGTCAGAGAAAATTGCTCCTTGAAAACAGGTAGGAAATGAATGACAGCATCGACAACGAATCTGAGTTAATTGTTTATGCGTTCTACTAAATTTCAGATTCCTTATGAACGCGAAATTGTCTGGAAAAATGTAGCTGCTTTTGTTGCACTTCACTTGGCAACAATGCTCGGAGTCTACCAGATGTTTTTTGAAGCGAAATGGCAAACCAACTTTTTTGGTGAGTGTAACATTTCCGAGACTACTTCAATGAAGTTAATATCCAACTTGTTTCGCGCGTAAGCAATATAGATAGTGTAACAGCATTAGAAGCCGTGTTTGTTTCAATAATTACGATTACGGTTGAATAAAAACCCAAGATAAAAAGTACGGATGAACAGTTCAAAAATTCATTCTCTCCAATAAGTTTTTTGCACTTTTCCAAACTACAGTCTCGTTGGCAATTAACTTGGTCTTTAACAAGTCATTTTCAGTTCTGTTCATGCATGTGTTCGGAGCGATCGGTATCACTGCTGGCGCACACCGCTTATGGTCCCATCGTTCTTTCAAAGCTACATTGCCAGTTAGGATACTTCTCATGATCATGCAAACAGCCGCCCAACAGGTGTGTTCAAACGAAAGTGCAGTTACCTGAATGGTTAATAGTCTTAAATAAATACATAGTGTGTAAGTATTAACCTCGATTCAAACCCTCTTTTGACTAAATATTTATTCTGGCTCAGTTTTTGTCTAAGATGTAATGAACAACTACGGGGGCAGCCTTTTTCCAGGGAATACTGAGATGTCACGGAAAATATCACAGAACGCAACCTCACTTACTTTTTGATCAGCTTTTTAGAACTCAAATTTCGTTTTCATCTGGCATTGTCCATGCAACCCAAAACACTCTCCTTCTCTCTTTGCAACGGTTCTGTACAGGACGCTTTATCAAAAATACCGGGGTTCATAAATGAACTTTGCGCCTTTGCCGTCTAACATACCGAGCAAAATACAGTTTGTCACTTATATTTGAGCCCGTATGACACCGGTGTTCCAGGTTGCAACCAAGTTCACTATGTTTGATTTTGAAAAATCCATTTTCAGAATGACATAATCGAGTGGGCGCGAGACCACAGATGTCATCACAAGTGGACGGATACCAACGCCGACCCACACAACACGAATCGCGGATTCTTTTTCTCTCACATGGGCTGGTTGGTGGTCAAAAAACATCCTCAGGTGGGTGTTCTAATCAATAACTCACGTTGTCGCAATAACTTTAGAGCGTGAACAACTGAAGGCCGCGCAAATAATGTATTATGGAGAGTCAATTGACATATCAAAATGAATGCGCATATTCAAACAACTATAACGGCTCGTTGTTTAGAACACCTCACAGACAAAATTTACGACCCAGTATATGTGTCACAAGTTGTGATAGTTGATTTGCTGATCATAAGTTGAGTCCTGTCGAACTGTTGAACTGGGAAGGTTCCGTGTAGATGCGGGCGAAAAACATAATAAGAGGAACATTCACATTGAATAATGCAATTCACTTCACTGAGTAATGTGTGACTTTTGCAGCTGAAAACCCAGGGAGCCAAACTCGATCTGTCTGACCTCTACACCGATCCCGTGTGTATGTTTCAGAGAAAGTGAGTGAACGGAGAGATATTGAATTGATACTGATCAGATAAAAATACACTCCACATGAATCAGATAGAAAGAACATACTTCAATGAGAATGGAACGTTGATAAGAATACACTCCACTTTCAAACATAGGAGATAAAAAAACTACTTCAGATAAATCAAAACACATACCCTTTCTGAAAACCTTTCTGCACATGAATAATGACTTTTTGAGAACGTATAATCAAAGTCTGGAACGATGATTGTACGATCTTGGAAGCTTATGGGAGTTTGATGGAGCATCAACTATTAATGAGGGCTGAAAATGTATGCTCACTTCAGAGATAAATTACCGTGACCCTTTTATTTTGATTACATTGTGGTCAGTTTCAGATACTTCTGGCCCCTGGTTATAGTTGTGTGCGTGCTTCTTCCAACTGCCATACCAGTACGGTAAATATTCCATTCAACCTACCTATTTTAAGTCTGATTCTGAGAATAGTTTGGCTCCAATGCTACACGTATAGGTATAGTATTCAATCGTTTTAATCCTAAACGGTGAATGTGGCCATTACCGCTGTGGATGTAGTTTCATTACGTTGCCTTTATTGGTAAAAATTTTGAGGATTGTCCCGTGTGTCAAAATGAAACTACAACAAACATTTGTTTGTTCTCTATAATAGTTATTTTCCATGAAGCTCTCTACTCTCAAAATGTTTTTGAAATTTTGGTTCTGCCGTAGTTCTACGGAGGTATAATTGGAATTTCGAACTAATTTTGGCAGAGTGCCAAAGCTGAAATGAGTCTCGTAGCGAGACCCTGATAAATGGGCGAAACCATTTCGAATTTATCAGGAGCGACCTCTGGCGAGCTTTTCTTTATCCAAGTTTTATTGTTCTCATAGTGCGGTTTGAATACATGATTATTCTTGAAGGTTTTGGGACGAAACTCCGTTTGTCGCTTTCTACACAGCAATCGCTCGCTACTGCCTTCTTCTACACGCGACGTGGTTCATCAACAGTGTTGCTCATATGTGAGTTCCTTGAGACGTTGTGAATCAGTTGTGAACTACTGATCACAGATGAGAGTGTCTCACTTGACTCAAATTTAGATTCAGACTCTATGATCCATGCCATATTGCTGCATTACTGTATTCATTAATGGTTTGGCACAGAGTTTTGTCTCTGAACACTACAGCAGTGACATCAAAGCACCACTACAGTCGGGTAGATATTGGTTGGAACAGTGTATTCAAATTGAATGTATTCCATAGAGTTCACCCACTGTTATTACTTTCCATATTTTCCAGGATCGGATACAAACCGTATGACAGCAGTATCTCTCCTGTCGAATCTGTGTGGACGTCCGTAACTGCGGTCGGCGAAGGAGGCCACAACTATCATCACACGTTCCCACAGGTTAGAAAAACGTGAAAAAAATACATGGTGTAACTCCAATCTATCTGCACGTTATTTCGGTCACACACACAATATAGTTTTGCAATTTACTTATTATTTTCGTGCATTTTCGATTATTATTCAGTTACAAAATCGGAATCAGAACACATCTGTGAGCGAGTGTGAGATATGAATCAACAGACTTGTTTGGTTTGATTTGCAAAATTATAGTTATTGACCGCCATAACTTTCCCATATTACAAATGGAAAAACTGGAATTTGAACTCTGTTTGCAGGACTATCGCACCTCCGAGTTTTCATACGCCTTGAATTGGACGCGGCTATTCATTGATTTTTGGGCATCTTTTGGTTTGATCTACGACCGAAAAACTGCGTCGGAAGAGGCTATCGCAAGACAGTGTTTGAACTCAGGAGATCCCAGTTTGAGAAATACACATGACTGATGCACATGCCATCTCTTTTTATTGTAAAAGATTGTATAATATGTACGTATAAAATATCAGTGCCTTACGTATTATTTCACAAAAAGAGACGTATACTGCAGATCTTTATGTTAATCAAACAAAAATATTCGCCTGGCGCTGCTGCTGAGCACTCAATCAGTACAGTGATTAGCCGAAACATCCGAACAAAAACTGAGTTTCTGGCGCAAATCTATCTTGAGCTAGTCGTTCTAATAAAAATTATATATCAGTCGAGTTTTGATCGGAGAAAACGCAGGTGATATAGTCGTCGCCAACGGAAAGGCGGGAGGGTACTGTATATCTCACTTTTAGCTGTGTACGCACACATGTGCTCGATTCCAAAGCTGTGCAGTTATGTGCTCTAATAGCGCAGTGGTTAGCGCACTGCTACGAATCTTTTGCTCGCAGGTTCGATTCCGGCGAGAGATAGAAATTTATAAATTTGGCATCCACTATAAGACACAATGCTCGAAATTTGGCCTATGGTAGGCAAGTCTTGCGGTAATGGACGCGGAATGGTTTGCACTCTTCACACTTCACAACACTGCAAAAATCGAATTTGATTATTTATTTATTCTCAAGTGTTACATGGAAAACGAAATGAAACTTGAATAAATGTAGAACCCTTATGAGGTAAAGCAACAAAATTTTACCTACAATTCAAGAATAGCCTACTTTATACACTATCTTGTTTTTTCCCACTTTGGCTCGTTGCGAGTGTAACAAACTTAAGTGCCAGAGGTGAATATGTAAATAGACTTCGACCGAACACTTTAGCCGAAACCTACCATTGTTTTTAACAGAAGGGATAATGAGATTTGTTCGAAACCCCGTTTCACCACCTTTTTCGGAGATACGACAGTGCAAGTTTTCGCAACAAAGTGCAGCCTATCTACAACGTAACATCAAGATCGACCACAGGAACAGAACATAGTGGAAGAAGCGTAAACACATTGTGAAGAAGTGTTTATGGTCAATCCCATCCTCAGGGCACCCGCACGTCAGTAGTTATTATGGGGATTGTTGGTGAAACCGATAGAGATGTTCGTTGGTACTGCAGTGCCTGATTTATGATACTATTAAAATAATGATTAATCGTGTTAGTGTAGTTGAAGGTGATGTTGATGTATCTCGTGAAATTTCATGGAAGGTAACTGTAACTGAGTGGTGGTGGGAATCTGCACATATTCGAGCAATCTCGAATTCCGACCAAAGATAGCACTATCCAACTAAAAGGAATAGCTCATTTCTGCATCACAAACTCCTAGTATTGGCCGCTCAGTTATTTTTCATTAAGCCCCACTTGAAAGTGTCCTCCTCGCCCTAGTTTTTATTTTGTGTTTGGAACTTCTGCCAAATTTGCAGTTGGTTAGAAATATGAGGTTGGTTCCGTACACACAATGAACATTTTCAGATCATACCCGGAGAAGTAGAAAAAAATCAGCCTACCAAAAACTGAAACTCCCTAGTCTTGTTCAAAACCACGTAAACAGTTCCAAGAACCTACAAAGCAACTAGTGGATCTAACAAAGATCAACCCTCAATCACCATGCAAGTGTTTTATCCGTTCTGCGAATCGTAGTTAATTTGGACCGATTAAGTTTTCCATAGATAATGATCCTATTGTTCCACATTCAGGCGTTCTCGCCTATCGCGGCGGGATCTCATGAACCTGCTTTTCATTTCGCTTTCTGGGTCAGGCGGTAGCTTTCTGGGTCGTCACTGTCCACTCATTACGGCTTCGAAAAATGTATTGTTGCATTTCTCTGCTGTTTTTCATACCTTAACTAATATCAACAAATTCTATTCATAGTTTGATGTATACCTTAATATAGTCCCAATGTTGGCAAATGCAGGACAACGAGGTGTTTGCTGCGTATTTCTCTGCCATTGGTAGTTACAACCAAAAACACGTTAGTGTCAAATAAAAACCTTTGTACAAAAATCGTACCGAGGTGGCCAAATTTCGACTTATAAGTTTTAGTGTTTGCTGCGCGTAACTGTTTTCAGAACAGCAAACTACCGCTGTCCTGCTAGCGATGTCACGATACGTAACGCTGCTATTGACATCTTTTCAAAATCCACATTTGTAATTACTCTACTGCTCTATAACTCATTGTGGAACGTTAACTGTCTGCTTAAATCAACTCCGCACGGCGTTGTGTAATCACCACCTGATACAAGATAGATTTGATGACATTGATGAGCAATGTTAAAAAAATTGAAAGTCATCATCCGCTACCAAAACTGAAAGAATCCCTCATGATCATGAGAGATTCACAAATTGCGCTATTTTGTTCACTACTGTGTACTTCTTGTTAATATATACCCTCTTTAGTTGTCTCGTTTCAGACAAAATGAAGATAGTCTGTATCGGAGCCGCGCCAACTGGCCTGGGTGCTGCCTATAGACTGAATGAGCTGCTGCAGGAGAAGCAGGCTGAGGACGTGGAAATGGTCGTCTTCGAACAGGTATGCACTAGTAATTTTCGAAAACTGACTGGAGTTTATCAAAAACGTACGATCAAACTACCTCGAAAAAACGAGGAAACTGTTGGTAATTTCCGTTGTATTTGCAAAAAGCGTAGACTATACCAGAAGTATGGCAAACAGACACGAATGTTCCCATAACCTGTAAACCTTATCGATTTGTTGTCAGCAACCCTACGCCGGAGGACTGTCGTGCACCGTGAAGGACGACAAGGGTTTTCTCTGGGACATGGGGGGACACATCACCTTCAACCACAACTATCCCTACTACGAGAAGGCCGTCAAATGGGCCGTGGACGAGTGGAACAGTCTGGCTAGAAACTGCATGGTCAGATTTGGGGGTATAACTGAGTTGTAGTTTGATCGGCGCTCACCTCAATGTTTTGAAAGGTTTATGACTAGCTTCAAGTGAGCTATCAACATACCAAATGCTTTTTGTTTAGAAAGGATACCTATCTAGTAGCCAAAGTATGTTTTGAAACCGTGTGAAATACTTCATTAAATACCAAACTTGGAACCAACTTGCGATTCAAGTTCCAGAGATTTTCGTCTATTGGAATAGTTTATCTTTGGGGAAAATCGAACAAAATCACAAGAACAACCAATAATTTGGCTTACTTCAACTTTATCTTCTATGTACCAAACGTTTTAGGTTGACATGAACTACCTGTACGGCAAAGAGGGTATCCACCTCGTGCCTTACCCAGCCCAATTCGCAGTGCCTTTGTTCCCTGAAGAAGTGAAGAACGGTTGTCTCAAGGACCTGAAAGAAAGATATGAAAAGGTAACAAAAAATATGAGGGTTCGTTTCGTTTCCCAAAACCCCAAATACAAACACACATTACTGCATGATTATCTGTAATAAAGTTCATCTGGCTGCGTAGCAATCCCCACAAAAGTTCATGAGATCACGTCATGAACTATTAGCACGAGTTTCTCATGAGATTTCATTGATTGCTATTCTACAACATCGAGAGTTCACGAGTAGCTCATGGGGTATCTCATCAGAAACTCATATGAACTTCACATGAGGTTGGACGGTTTGCTCCGCCGCCTGATGAGTGGTTTATGATAATATTCTAGAAACGAAACGCGAGACGACGTGAATGAATATAATGAATACAAATATGAAAATCAGGAACTAACTTACCTTAAATGGATAAAAACCATGAAGAAGTTAGCAAATGGAATTTTTTTACAGGAACCCGAAGGAACCCCTGAGAACTTCGAAGACTGGGTTCTAAAGCACTTTGGTCCCACCATTCTGAACAGTTTCTTCAAACCATACACCAAGAAGGTGAGAAGTGTTTATCATTATTATAATAATTGCACCGTTCAGAAACGTTTCTGAAGATGCGAATAAGAGTGGTAAACTCATTGTGTATTCGGTTGTAAACACCGACATTGGAATGATATCGAGGAATAACAAACCCTACCTAATTCACTCTCAGGTTTGGACCGTCGATCCATCTAAGATGTCGCCCAACTGGGTAGGAACCAGAGTGGCCAAGCTGCCCCAGGAGAAGCTAGAGGAGCTGTGCAACATGGATCAAGAAGAATTGGCGGTCAGTTACTACACATTTTTCGAACTCGTGTTATCCTTTAGTTTGAATAATCATGAATAAGTTGAATTCTCAACAATAATAAGTTCATTTCTCATGGAAATCTCGATAGCGTTTTGGTACATCTCTGACTGAAATGTTCGATGAACATTTAGTCGACAACTTCGAAAGAATCGTCTGTTCAAAGTAGAATGTGCCAACAAGGTAACATTGATCAGATTAGAAGGTGCAAGATGACTGAGAAAAACATGAGTCGAGCCAACGCACGGTGAGTGGATAACTATTAGAAACAAACAAAATATAAAATTTTATAGAATGCTGACTTCGGGTGGGGACCTAACTCCTACTTCACCTTCCCCAAGTACGGTGGAACTGGAAACGTGTGGGGCTCGATGGCTAAGAAACTGCCCGAGGACTGGTTCCGTTTCAATACCAAGGTAAATTTGTTTCGAAATTTATTTTGTTTAATTGTTTAAAAATAATTCTAAAATTCACTAGCTCAAAAGAAATTGAGTTACAAATGCAGATGCATTGAGAATATGCATAGAAAACGTACTCAAGAAGTCAATATCAAGAAGCTTCAGAAAACCGTGTTCTATAGTGGAAAATAACAATAAAAAAATAATATTTACAATTCAACTATCAACATGTATATGCTGATATTGCTTAAATAGGTTGTCGGAGTAGATCACGAGGCCAAGTCAGTACGATATGTGGAGAAAGGTTCGGAAGAAGTCAAGGAAATGAACTACGACGTTCTTCTCAATGCCGCTCCTGTAGATATCTTGGTTAAGGAAACCAAGATCTGTCCCGAGCTGGACCTGATGCATAATAAGGTATATTTTCAATCATGGGTTTCCTGAGTTGTAAGCAAGGTCAAATTAACAGTGTTTTTGATCTCCACAGGTGCTATCTAATGTGTACTGTTCAAAACAACACAAAACTCGAACTGATCGCAAAGAACCGAAGTGCAGATCGAATAAAGCATATTGCTTTGTAATTTTTTAACTCATAATTGTTCAGGTATTCATCGTGGGTGTCGGTCTGCGCAAGCCAATGACCGAGTTCTTGGAGAAGTTTACCTGGCTGTACTTCCCTGATCCTAATGTTCCGTTCTTCAGAGTCACCATTTTGAGCAGATATGGAGAGGTAATAACAGATGTTAACTATTTTACATTTCAAAGCCGCAATCGTTTTTTTCTTTCAAATCTTTGGTCTTTGAAAATTAGTTAAAAGAAAATAATGCCTTGGTGTCTGTTTCAGGTTACCCCCGACGGAGAGAAATACTGGTCCCTCATGTGCGAGTGTGCGCGCCCAATTGATGACCCAGTGAGTGATTATGTATAGGAAGTTAACAAATCCATTTTTAGTTCGATTTTTTCACCTTCTTTTTCTATCATTTTTTAACGAAACTTCAGTGAGATCAACCTAGAAAGCAGGCTCAGGCAACGTTCACAGTTCTTGCCTTTTTTGCCTACATCGAAAGTTTCCGAACAATGAAAGCATAATAATGGTTTCTATCGGATGGAAAAATTCTTGAATTTTGCAATTAATTCATTCAATTTAGTATGTTACAGGCAACCGAGGCCGAAATCGTTCAACAGGCAATTGATGGTCTGATTCTCAAGAGCATGATCAAGAAGGAGGCTATTGAATCTGTCTACTCCACCACCCTTCCCTACGGATACCCCATCCCTACCCCACAGGTGAGCTTAATCGCACATGTTTGGATTTCTAGTTAGTTCTACGCGAAGAATTTCGTATAATTTTGATCATGTTTTGCACAATAAATAGTACACAAAGTACATACTATATCCAAATTGATGACACACTAAACTATACACTAAAGTACACACCTCAAATTGTTCTTACACTCGCTTTTGGAACAAATGAGAATTTCAGCGTGACAGCGAGTTGGCTCGTGGACATCGTGAATTGGAGAAGCACTCCATCTACTCCAGAGGACGTTTCGGAGGATGGAAGTACGAGGCATCTAACCAGGTAAATCTACCCTCATTGAAAACAACGTTCACGCCAAAAATTAATATCAAACATTATCGTCTTGTTAGTGAGTCAGGGTGGTAGGAAGCAACTGAAACTGAAAACGAGATATAATTTGGGTACTTCTGTGAAAGTAGACAGATCATGAGATTGGTCTCTTTTTTAATGTTCGCGTGATCGTTTGTCCTTGAACAAGCTCTTTGAGTAAGATTCCGGTTCCAGGTGGATAATGAGGAGAATGAGGATGACACTATAAGTTGTTACTGAACACGCTTGCAACAGCAGAATAGCGTGTGTTCTTCCTGGTTTATGACATTTTCAGCCGAACTACAAGAGCTTTCAGAATGATTAAAGATCATAGATTAGGTAATTTTGAATGGAAAACCAGCCGAGCAGCTTATACTCAACACTCCCTTTCCAGGACCACTGTTTCATCCAAGGAAAAGAGTTCATCGATCGCGTTGTTCTGAACGAGCCCGAGAAATTGTACAAGACCGGTTTGGCTACTCGCCAGGGTTAAATACAAATGTAATACATATTTATTGACTTTAATAAAGTATTTTTTCACAAACTGTATTCGAATTACTACAACGAACGAATACAAACAAAACAACTACTCGAAAACTTCTTCTTGTTCTGTAGGTTTGGGGATGGTTTCGGGATTTTGATTTTGCCCGACTCTGCTGTTACTCTGGTTTTTGTGGGGTCTTCTGCGATGACTGCTGCCTGCTCGACTCACGCGTTTCACACGTACAACTGAAAAATATAATACTAATCTGAAAAATGAATCTGAGCAAGCTTTTTTAAGCAGCCTACACCGCTTTCGTACAAAGTAGTTCTCAATTCAATTTTGGTTCGGGCCAAACGGTATGAAAAACCTAGTTACATTTTTAAGGTATGAAGAACCTAGTTACCTTTCTCATCGAGTGACTCTTCTGAGTTATTTTCTTCTCCAGGATTCTCCTCGAGCACTCCGTGATTCATATTATTGACACTTTTCTTTTCAAGAGAGTCGTAATCAACAGAGTTTTCCATCTCCATCAGTTCCTCGGAAGAATCCTTCCGATATTCTTCTGATTCAAGACCGGCGTGTGTTTCATCATGACGTTCATTGTTTTCTACCTCATCATGTTCATCATTCTTCTCATGTCTTTTGGCTCGCGAAAGTTTTTTGGTCGCGTGGTGTGGTGCGTTTGGACCTTCGAGAACGTTTTCCGAGTTGTCCTCTGTTCTTTGAACGTCGGAATGATTTGGGTCGGTATGGTCTTCAGTATGTGGTTCAGCCACATTGTCGACACGGTGGTCATGTCTTTTGACCCTGGTGTTCTCTCCACTCCCATCTGTCTTATAGTCAGACGTGTCTTCGTTCAAGTGGCCCTGAAACATGTTTAAGCTAGTAAACATCGATAGTAATCTAGACTTTGAAATGATGTTTATGTTGTCTGAAATATTTTATTGAGGTTTTTTTGCGAAAACAAGTTCTCACGTTTCTAACAACCATTTAGTTGTCATAATAACAAATGACCATAGTATAATTTTAACACAGACTTGAACAAACCAACAATACTTGCGAATTAAGGCATTTCAAAAACATTTCCGATTTACCTGATCCGTGTTTTCTACATGGCGTTTCTTTTTGGACTGCACAGTTGGATCATCCAAATTGTAAACGACGCTTCTTTTTCTATATTCCATGCCTGAATCTATGCGGGGATTCAAATACACGTAACTGGTACGAAGTAACAGGTACGAAGAGAACGAAATTTCCGACTAGATTGTCTATAGACGTAAAGAATGAGAAAAATGAAGTTCCATCAGATGGAATTTCCCAGAAAATGCTCCGCTCTAAAACCAAATTTTCAATGATCATGTGAATTGAGTTGTTACCATGCTCGAACATGTAGGGCTCATCCTCCGGTATTGTTTCACTCGAACGTTCAGTGCGGACAGAACCTGAAACATACCGTTGAAATGTATTTGTTCCGAACAATCACGGAAAGGTTTTGGTTTGGTTTCCATGATGAGAATGAGAGTAATACCAGAGTAATTCATTTTCTTTGGCGTTCAAATAATATGTAGTTTGAGCAATACACTATGATTGACTGGCATCTGACCATGAAGTATAGTTCCAGTCATTCCCACTGAGACTTGGCAGCGTGCCAACGAATATTCAAAGCTATTTTTCACTACTTTGGAGTTTTTCAAAAAACTGCAAATCTTTGTTAGTGGTTGTCCAGTCTAAGCACGTGAACGGAAAATTTCTTTAGAACATTTACGTCTACTCTAAGAAATAGTCATCGGAACATTTTGGCACAATGCCAACAGGTCTCAGTGGGAATGAAACGAACTATAATACCTCTCAACTAGCCTTTATCGTCATCAAATGCATGCGTTGTATCCCGTTCCACGTCGTTTGTTGTGTCTTCTGTGCTCGAAACTGTCTGAAACAGTTTCTATCGTTTTGATTTTTTTCAATAGTTTAAGAATTAATCTCCTCCGATCTAGACCCATTTTCGCTTTGAATATGCACGTTAGTAGCCAATGGGAACGCGAAGAAAACCGTCAAAAAGTTATCTCAGCTTTTTACGTACTGTTACTGCATAAACCCACTACATTGTCATCATTCTCTGTTCACCGACAAATTCGTCTAAACAACGTAGTTAATTCGCCGGAACGAATAAGTTTTAGATGATTATAATAGATAAAATATGAATGATTGTATTGTTATTAATTTACACTTTTGAATTGAACACATTCCAGCATCGCTGCCTGAAACAGGTGTGTAATACACAAACTGAGAAGTTTGCAGAGAAAACTTCGAATTTTATGATTCAAGCTGAACTTCAAGCTGAAAGTATTCAGATGTGAGCAGTGTAGAAACATTGAGGTCGAGTTCTAAACTTCAGTTCGATTGGAAAGAGTATATGTGAGACCCACTATTCACCTGAGTGTTCAAATCTGTCGCAGTTGCTGTACTCTCCTTGGAGCCAACACTTTGCGAAATTTCGACTTCATTCGAATTAAAATAGTCGTTCTCGTAATCTGAAGAGCAGACGCATTTATATTTTTCCATGTTTCTTATAATTTTCAGTTACGACCAAATTCGACCATGGATTCATGACGTATGTAAAAATAAAAACCTTTTACAACGATTATAAAATCCAGATCAATATAAATAGTCTAAAATCAACGTTCGTTCAATATTATTTCTCAACTAATATATCAAGTTCTGGTCAATGTTCAAACTCACCACGCGGAACGTTCCTGGTGGTTTGAGTGAAAACATGATGACAGCAAATGAATGAAATTATCAACACATTCATGAACGTCTGAAATAGATGGAGTGAAACAGGCGGTTATCTGCACGAACTCATCTCATGAGGAAATGTCTCAAACCGGCGAGACCGAAATTGATTTTGGAGCTCATGAGATACTAATTACCAATGTCTATATCAGGCGTGCGTGATAAATTATACCGAAGAGCATGTGGACGAACGCAGACAAATATCTAACACAAAAAAAACTACGAGTTTGTACGAAATTAGAACGCTAGTTCCCATCTGTTAGTCGTGGTAAGAGTCGTTCTTCATCTAAAAATCAGTATGTGAGAGTATTATTGATTTATTGATTTATTTACATGCAAGCATGTGATATACAAGAGGAGAAATAACAATATGACAGAAGGACACAAAAAGATTTAAAAGCGGAAAAAGGGTCGGAAATCGACAAATATCATTTGGGTAACACAGTCAAATGAAAAAATTGGAACATATGACAATACAAATAAACGAATCGCAAATGGGATACAATGATTGGGCCAGACTATTAGCAAGTGGTTGTATCTCGGAAAGAGGCCTTAACAGGACATCAGGTCACGAATTCTAGACAATGGCTGTGAGAGTGAACTGTGTTTGATCACTCTATCTGCCGTGCAATTATCCTCAATTATCCATCGATGGCAAACATATTATGACACTTCAGGTTGCATAATCGAAAATACATTGACATTGTAGATCACGGGTAATAGGCATGAAGTGAAGATAAGTGATGTTATTGCTTTTCAAAAATGATTTAAATATGCATGTTGCATATTGTGGGAAATAACCGGCTGATGCTGAACATGCAACAAAATGTTAGAGGTGAATATTTATTATTATTATTATTATTAATAGTAGTACTGGTTTCGCATAGACAGCGGATCACGATTTCTTTGACACGATAAACTAGAAATACAACACACAAGTATTATTTTTCTCCTATTACATACTTCGTACTCGTTGAATTGACATGGAAACCAAAACTGTTCGAAAAGTTGTGTTTGTGTTTTCACAACACTCTACGCATTATGTCTTTTTTGATTTTGTCCTTGTGCTCTGAGTAGGTGTGTTCCAATGAGGTGACTCGCTGTTTCATATCCGTGGACAGTTCCTAGAAAAAATGAGTAACTTTGGGCACACAATTGGTAACGTGAAAGGGGCTGCAGGTTTTCATATGAACGTACACCCCATTTAGTCATACGAAGCATTTGAAAACATGAATGAGCGACTGTGAAATCTGCAGCAAACAAAAAGTGAATGCGAGTGTATCCGGTTAGCACACATTACTAGTAATGTTTGTATTGTTTGTTTCAAACTTCCCTTAACCAGAAAAGTGTGGGGATTATCTAGGGGAGGACTGGCTCTTTTCGGTGTACTTCCTGTTCAGCTGACCAATCCGCCACCAGCCATTCAAAAAACTGATAAATTTACGAACAGTCCACCGTGTATTTATACCAGGGTTCAATTTCTAGACTTTCGAGTGTCCGTAAATGATGGTACATTTCAGTCTCCGGCGACTTGTCGAGTTGGAAAATATGGCTATTTCACTCACGTTGAATGACGTGTACATATTGTTCAGCTGTGAGTCGAGTGTCTTGATTTGATCTTTCAGTCGAGCCAGTTGCTGGTCCATACTGAGAACGGCAGTTGCGTCGTCAGTTTCATCCGCCATTGAACGTTCGTCCAGAAGACTTTTGGCGGCGAGACACTCACGTGCTAAAATCGAATTCCGCTATGAAAAGAATCTGTTTAGTATCTTCACCTCAGCATCATCTAACCATCTATAATAAGCATTGTAATAGTAGATGTGATGTTATATCTAAATTAATATGACTATGTGACACAACAACGATGTAGTAAAATTTGGTAAGATTTTGTGTTCATTAGGTGAAATGAGAATATTTCACCCTTAGTTCATACTTGACAGAACATACGAACATGATGTTTTTTTTAAATGTAATTAATCGTACAAACATTTGAAAACGTACTATTCTTGATTAAAATCTCCCGCTGAAGTGGATAGTCTTGAAGGACCGCGAATACGTCGTCCTGATTCAAAATGTACACATCTGCATAGCCCACTGCACGTAGTGAACAACCGCGTGTATTTCCTGTAACCAAGCTCGTTCAATTTCGAGAAAAACATCATCAAATTTGACAACTGAATATTTAAACTGAGTTATCCAAAGTTGGCATACCACTAGAGAAGCTTGTCCCAATAAAGCCTCACCCAAAATATTTCCGTGGACGTGAATGATAGATAGCTCCCCAAACGTGGCTCCATCCGTCAGAGACTAAAAACATTTTGGTGTAACATTGGGAAATTCTTCTATCGAAAATATCTTTTACTCGATCCATCGACGGAAAATTTGACAAAAACCAAACTGAACCAATTTGGAAAACAAGAAAAACAAATTTTCTAAGTCGAGGTTGGTAAAAATGTCTTAACTGGTTGTACCATGTTTGGTTGGCTAGAAAACAACACTTACAAAATATAAATATTAGTTCAATCAATATAATTCAATCAAACTACCTCTAGAACAACCTTCGAGTCGTCGTCTATCACGTTCAATGCACCACGTTTCACAATGAACATCTCCTGAATCACAACTTGTAAGTAGAGAGAATGTTAGTGTGAGAGATATGAAATGATAGTGTTCATTCGAAGAGTCTTTAGGCAACACCGTTGTCATTGTCACAGCAAAAATTTATTATGCGCATGTCGAATTCATAGATTATCTGTCCAAAGTAGATTTCAAATGGACCACTAAAATTTGACAGACGCTTAAGATTCTGCCGAGAAAAAAACGTGACTAGGATTTGATAACAACACAGCTGTTATAGAAATTGATAATGTCTGAACAGAATTCGTTAAAACATGATATTCGTTGATACTTGATGATTACCTTTGCTTTTTCTCCTGTGCGACAGAGATAATCGTTCGGACTATAAATTTGTTGTTTCATTTTCAGCACGACTTCGTACAGAAATCCCGGCTCACATCCCTGAACAAACGTTCGGTAGGATTTACAACTAGGACAACGAACTACAGGTATTAATTCAACACTTGCGTTAGTGAGTGTAGCTTGGAACTACACCACGGCACAATTGTTTCTAGTACGTAGTTGACTCGTTACACACTTACTCACGATCAGATTATACAGGGTCGCTCAACACATTAAAACATATGATAGTGATTGGATGAGATTCAAGCTGTGATAGTGTTCGGATGTGGTTAAACAGGCTACATAACAAAAAAGTGAAATTAACGTAGCTGTTGTGAAAGTACCATAAGCTGTATGTTCAATTTGAAGTAAATCCATTTGTGAAATCCTCAAATCTAAATTAATGATAAGATCTGATTTTAAATAATGTGATCTTCGAATAAATCGTCATACACCTAAATTTTCTGGTTACAAAAAAATCTTAATATATAACTGGACGCACTTTGAAGAGTGCCACTTGTTTTAAGGTCTCCATGTGTAAATTCACTGCGAGTTGTCCTTGGAGCCTGGGTGGGAGTCCCTCGACTATCTCCTGTAAATTCAAGGATTTTTCATTGTAATTTTCATCTGTAGAATCAAGAACCTGTCAGATTAGCGAAGACCTTGAGAAAATTTGACACACCTGATATGTGTGTAATTGCTGCTTTTTTTTGGTGAATGGGTTTCTCTAAATTTCAAATAACCTTACTAGGTTTTATACGAACACACTCTCTAGCTTCATTCGGACCACTGGTCCTCATTGAGTGACCTGTTCAGGCGTCAATATGAATTTTTTTTCATAGGAGCACAACGTTTTCTCACCGCTTCATCTGTTAGTTGATTCTGACTGTTCATATACAGAAAACACTGTAAGACACGCTCCTGAATTTCCACGTTCACAATCCTGGAAAACAATTCAGTGAATATTCCAATTTGAACTGTTTCCCTATGTTGGGTTAGGAATGTAAAGTATTTGTACTTTAAATAACATGAATTTTGGTTTTATCCAGTATGAAAAGGCATTCCTGACGGGCTAAAAGCGTGTCATTGCCTCCTCTCTGCAATATCATAATAAGCAGAGTCCTCTCGAGATCCTACCTGTATTTCATGTAAAATTTGATGGCGTCAATTTTTTCCCGGAAATCGTAAACAGCTTGATTCATCTGTGTTACCACACTACCGACACTTCCAATAATTGTGGCGAATACGAGAACTCCTGCAATATACTCTGTCTCGAAGCGTCGCCATTCCTACAGTGTGGAACAAATTTTCAATAGACAGGTTGATATGTACGAATCTCGTAAAGTTGTTAAAGTTGTCCATGTTGTTTTGTAATGACGCGATTGAAACTGGATAGTTTTCCAGGGTCTTCCTTTGTAAAAGTAAAGTCTCTAAACGGTATATTTCAATAATTTCACGGCGTTGTTTTCCGAATTTCGCCGTTCTTTCGTTGTATTCACAAAATTGTATGCGACTATGTACTCACCGATTAGTGTGTCTATCACTTCCAGCATGTTTTGCGAGGAATTAGAAGGCCATGGCTGGAAATATAACATGAAACATGCAAAAGAAAGGTTGTTGTAAAATGTACAATCGAAGAATTTATAACGAAAGCTAACCAATTCGAGATGAAATTCCATTTGTACGGGAACATTTTATCGTTCCGACTCATATATGAGAAACGGTCAGTGTTGGGTTGTAGTTTGATTCAGCAGTTACCGTATACATTTTTTAATACGCTTCAGATAAATTGCGATCAAATTCTAGATACAGCAAAACGGGGCCTGTGAGCAGTTGCCGCAATGTTTCTGGAGCACCCATATTTCACTGTAACTACTACTAGTCGATGTGATTGTGATTACGTACGCCTTCCACTAACCTGTTGGCCACAAGTGGTGATTGTGAGTGCTGACCAATATATAGACATACTGTATTCTCTGGAGAAGTTTCCCATCTCGAATATGTAGGACCTGTGTTAAAATAAAACGAAGTCGTAATCTTCCCAGTTGTCTGTTTCTTTTCACCAATTCACCTTTACTCTATTCCATCAACGATTAACTATTGTTTTTCTATATTATAATCCTTTCATTTATTATTTTCTTAAACTCTGATAAAAGTGTCAGAATGAAAAGGGCAGTGAATACCTATTTTCACTTTTTTCATGGCACGTCAACAATAAAAACTTTTGTAAATCCTATGTTTCATCCGAAATGTGACACTTTAGCGTTTAATTGTGGATTGACTTGTGAGGGAGTGTGTCAACCGTTTAGTCTTCTAACTTTCCCGGTTGGTGAGAGTATATTTTCCACCTTACTCATTTCGTTCTGACATTGTGCTCACTTGTCTTTCCAGAATTGGTACAAGGCTTCCATCCGCTGCGGTCTTTCTTCGTCCAGATCGAGCGTAGATAGGTCTTCGTACATCAAGCAGCTTGCATGGAAAGGCTGAAATGTTTGCGAGTCGCTTTGTCTAAAAGTCTAATTTCAAGTTCGCAATGTACCAATTCAATGTCAATGGGCCATTCCATTGTCTCAGTGTTCTATTCTCTGTAATCCAATGTCTCGTTTCTTCATGGTCCTGTTCCAATCTTAATTTAGATTAAATAACATTTTGCTTTTTTGAAGATGTTACTTCCGTGATCCAAATGCGTTTTCCTCGTGTGAAACGATCGATTTGAACTCTTCATAAATTTTAAATCCCAAAACTGCTGTTGAAAGCCTACATATTGAGAGAGAAACGTGAAAAGCGGTGAAACGGAGAAACATGAAGGGAATGGCCTCGAAAATTTGATATTGGGTCACTGGATTCAGACAATGGGACATTGGATTGAGAAACTGGGCTTCGGAATGAGATATTGGTACAATAAGGACATAGGATGGGAGAATCGAGACATTGAACAATGCCACATTAGCGAATAAGACTCTTAGTATGCACACATTCACTGCAGAGTTGGCAAACTTGGAGTTAATGCCTGAATTTGACTTTTGGTATACCTTTTCAACTGCTAGAGAGCTTCAGGAAGAAAAAAACAATAAATTTATTCGTACGCATACTTCCGTGCATGAACTCACATTACATGTAGGAAATCGTGGATCAAAAACTTTGTAATAGGAGAACCCAAACGCAGTTGTATCTTCTTCTGAAAACTAACATTCTTTAAAGTCGAATTCTACAGTCAAATGGTGCAAAATTGGAGCAAATTCTTGAAAAAGTTAAGTTGGTTTCAAATATAATAACAGATTAACATATCACTTTTTTGGTAGTTCGAATAAACTGTGTAAATGAAAAACCAACCAGAAAGCCCTTCAGCCAAGCTGAACATGAAATACACACAAGCGTTCCAATGAAATAGAATGAAACATGCGAGCATCAGGAAAAATATTCGTAGACCATGAGGGAAAATGGTTCTCTTCTGAGTTCTCTCCATAAAATCTAACATTCGATACCCTGGAACACTGTTGTCATTGAAAAGTGGTTCTAGTGTGTCTATTTCGTTTGTTGCGGTGTTTTGGATACCAACTAGCGGCGTCCAGAAAGAATGTGTCAAATAAACTGAAACTGTCATTTTCGAAAAGTTACAGGGTGCAGGACTATGATACACGAATATTTGATGCTCACAACTTGTGTGTCGATACACTTCTACTACTGGGGTACTCAGTCACATAAAATGAGGTACTGAGAGCACACAACGAAACAAACTATGTCAACCTTTACTGCCTGTAATTGGGCACACGCGTGAGAGGTTCTCTCTCAACTTCCATTGTTTAAGATCAGTTGAAAAACGCACTCTCGAATCGCATATAGTACAAGAAAATGAAATTATAATGAGATATTGTTGAAAACGGATGGTTTGCATTGTTATTAGCAACCGGGGCAAAGAAAGGAAACTTTCAGAAAAGTCTTCAGACACATTATATATATATATATATATATATATATATATATATATACATATAAACACTGCATGTTCAGGTCAGTACTATCAGTGTCCACAAACGGGTGAAGTGCACTATATAGTTCGTTCACCCACTTATAACCCTCTACAGTAATCTGCTAACACTTCCAGGTCAAAGTTTACTATATTAGCGTATTCAGAACGCCTCAAAATGTTCATAGTGTCTTCTGCATGTTTACTACAACCAACTCTGAAAATTTGAAACCAAAGTAGACTTTTTCATTAGAAAACACCCCCTTGAAAAATTGACGGATTACTGTAGGAGCACATCGATTGGTGAAACAGACTATATTACCTTTGAGAGTTCTCCCAATTCTCAACAACGATCTGGAAGTGTTGAACACGAGAAATACATCAAGTGGAAGCAAACAGACAATATCCAGAATAACTTGTCCGCCAATCTGAAATATGAATAAACGCTGGAATAAATCGCGGTTTAAAAATCGTGTGTTGTAACTTTTACAAAATATGAGATGAAACTTTCACGTTTGCGCGTATGGACATCCGTTTTGTGATTTTTTCTGTATGAATGGGCACCACGGCGTCGAAATGGACATATTTTTGGGAAACCTGATACTCAGGAAATAGGAAAATTTTAATAGAAGCAGTACATGTTGTGAGGAGGTTTCAATTCTCAGTGAGAGTAATTGTTGTCACCAAACAGATTTTCGGGTGAGAGTCGCTCACCCACGTGGAATGTTTGATGAAAATTCCAAAACTGTGGATTGATTGGATTGATACTGAGGTGACGAGATCCAGATGACAATTTTTTGAGTTTATCTTCAATTGCTTTCAATGCCTCTCTAACATTACTCTTTCACTTTGTCTTCTCAACCCACCTCGATAGTTCCGAAGGTTATTGTTCCAATGAACGGAGCCGGCTCTTTCAAGTAGTTTTTCCATGTTCGTTGATGATTCATGACCGGGATTCCGTCGTGTATGAAAACTGCAATACATGTTTGGGCATAAAAGGGGAGAGTTTGCAAAAAAATTAGCACCGCGCAACTGCTCATGATTTATTGGAGTTACCTTTTCTCGACATGAACAAAATATCCAGGATGTAGACAAAATCGAAAAAAATATTGGTATAGAGCCAAAAGAAGAACAAATTGAAATAAACATCGTCGTAGATGAAGATAACAGTCGCGAGCATGTTGTATAGAACACCTAAAAAATTAATGGTTTTGAAATATCACAAAATCATGGAACAGTACCTACTGCGATGGTTGAAGTCTAACTCGATTTTTACCGAAACTCGAAAACACAAAAATTTGTAAAACTCGAAAACCCAAACTGAATTTTTAACTAGAACAGTAACCCTAATACTTACAAATACACAAAACTATTTCATGCGGATACAACTAGAATAAAACTCTCAAAGAGGCTGACGTTCATGGTACATTGTTCACTCAGTGCAACTTACCTATGGATACGAGAAAAGTCCAATAATAATAGAATGAGCCAGAAGGAGAAACGTGGAAGTATATTGTTCGCCTGTAGTATCATTATCAACAACGTCATAAAATGAGAGAATGCAAACTGTCTCTGTTTTTCCACAAATTGAAAACCAAAATATTCCATCATAATTCACCATAATGATTGCTGAGTTGTCGGCTTTTCCGAAGAGTAGTAGTTTGATTTCAGTTCGTTTTCAACTGTGTCTTTTTTTTTTAAATATGTGCAATATTTGCAGAAAAAGACACTTAGAAACTGACATGAACAAATCCTTGAAGAACTGCTTCAAAACTTCGACTCCGCTTCGTTCCTGCTCAAATACATCTCCTGTGTCGCTGAGAATGGCAGCATGTTCTGATGTTTGTGGCTGAAAAAACCCTGGTATCCCACATAAGCAACTGTGAATATTACAAATAGACAACCACACAACAAACATCACCAGTTCTTGTTTCTTTCATCAACTCAAAACATAACTGGGCACTAAATTCGTGCGGTTTAGAGTGAACAACTTGTTCAAGAAAGTAAATCATAGGCATTGTTCATAAGACGCTAGCATGAAAAAAGAAAAACTAAGATCATTTGTTCAGGTAGGTTTCTATCAATCCCAATCTAAAGTCAGAACAATAAGAACTAGATTCATGTACCGGCTCAAAAATCTCCACCGCATGAGCATCTGAGCGTCTTTCTTCAGTTTCCGCTTGGGATAACATCCAGTTTCTCACAATCTGAAAGCAAGATCAAAAATCAAAACTACACATATGATGACTAATACAAAACGAAAAAAGAGACAATAGGATGCAGCTGCAAATTCAAAGTTTAGTGAGGATGGGCAATATATATTCCGGTCGGCTAGGCAACCGCGGCTAATCCTTTCATTGTGAATTCTCCGGACGCCCGGAGAAGACCCTAATTATGTGAAAAACTTGTCACAGATAAAACTCTAAGATTATGATTGGTTATTTTCTCTGTTTATTTGTTCATGTCTTTCATATACTTTTCAGCTTTTTTGCCTAGTTTATCAAAGGTACTACAGAGCTACCATGGATTACATGACACGAATAATTTCAACATTGTGCAAATTTACGTGTTCAATCGCGAACAAATCCATTATATTCTATTCAATAATGTTTATGAGGATTGTGCTGTTTATCTTACCATTGCAGTTTTGACCACATCTTTAAAACTGTTTTTGTTGGTGACCGGATTGATAACTGGGTCGGAAGAGGGAGCTGGAACTACTACTGGCTTGTTGAGATCGAGTTGCGATCCTCTCGTTTCCAGTTTACTCATCGCCTGAAAATTCGAAAAAAAAATTCGAATCGCTTTTAAATTCGATCTAATTTGTTCTTCATGAAACTATCTCTGACTGAACGAATTTGAATGTAAGCGTTAACATTCCATTACTTGTTAACGTTTCACTCATCATATTTCATATTAGTTTCTCAAACACAATGGAAACCGTTGTCCTACTTGATAGACCGTTTCATAATCTGTGTACTAATCTCATACGTCATAATCTGTGTACTAATCTTATAGCAAACAGTGGAGTTTCATTTAACCCCATTTGTAGAAAATCACCTTTGTACTTAATGTTTAAGTACGGAGGCAATATTCTCCAAATGGGGTTCGATGAAATACTCAGTGTCAGTATTATCAGTCCACTCACAATCCTTTCTGGGGCTGTCGTAGAAGGGACCTGGCTGATTTGCGATTTTCTTCTTGGCGGCGCACTTATCATCCGTTTCTGTGATGAACTCGCCACCGCTAACGGCATATTTCCAGGACGCTAAATGTAAAATTTACCATCACATAATGGTTATTGCAACTGATCTAGATGGAGGGGTGACAGAACATTGGCAGAGCACTCCTTGTGCAGTTTTGTAATCCGCATTTTTTGCATAGGCCATTTCCTGAATTCGTTTCTTTGTAATCATAATTTTCCAATGAGTTCGTCCAATAAACAATAATCTACTTAATGAATTTCCATGAAATCACTATAATCTTTCCAACTCATCCCTCCCACATATATTTTGATTGTAATTAATTAATTTCTGTTCAATCCTACTTCGATTCTTCATTAAAATCTCAGACTTCTGTAAAACAATCTGCTTCGGAGTTAAAGGGACCGTTTCTCTATAATTTGAATCGAATAAAAAACATGAAATCTCAATATACTGCTTTGATAGTGTACTGTTGGTGCCTTACTATCTTACGAAAAAAGAAAAATGGAAATTAGTCGAGAACCGAGCCTTTCATAAGCCAAACTATCTTTAGGGTTACTGTATCACAGACATTTTGGTCAAAGGATGTATTAGGTTTTATACACACAAACTCAATGAAGCAAAATAGGCATAAAACACAGGACATAACTAGAACACTTTCTAGTATGTCAATTGTTACGTGTTAGAATTTATGATACGTTTTACGGACGTTTTGCGGACATTTTCTTCGCGTCTGCATGGGATTAGGTACGTGATGTGGCTTCCGCGTTGTTGCCGAACTCAAATTTGCTCAAAAACGACCCAAGCTGCGGATTTTTCACAGATTTTGACTAGTTTGTTCGTTTTTTCGTTTCCATGTGTCTACTAATAGCGCAAATAATCAAATGGAAGAGGTACGGTCCCTTTAACATAGAAGGACTAATTACAAAGATCTGGAGAGCCTTCTAGAGAACTTACAGGCAGCAACTCTGCTTGGATACGTGCAAATAATCAAATGAAAGAGGTACGGTCCTTTTAACATAGAAGGACTAATTACAAAGATCTGGAGAGCCTTCTAGAGAACTTACAGGCAGCAACTCTGCTTGGATACGTGCATGGAACACATTATACATCGACAGCAAAGCAGCGGAAAAAATTGGGAACTCGAATACTGAAATTGCTCGAAAGCCGAGCGTTTAAACAAATTACACAGAAAAGGGAAGTAAAACTATTAAACAAACTTTAAACCTTTATCACAATTCTATGAGTGGCAAAGTTATACAGGAAGGTACAAAGTAATGATGTACACTGTTGCTAGGCTACTCATGAATTTTAATAGGCAGTGGACCATAATGATAGGCCCAAAATTACCCATTGATCTGAGAAATGATAAAACGCTTTGCAAGTTCAGGTGCACGCCTAACACAAAAATGACAACATCGATTTCAGCTCGACAATGTAGGTGTGTTTTAAATATATATGTGTGAGGTGTGCATAAAAAAACTGAAGACGCTGATTTCAAGTGCATAGAAAACATAAAATGTTAGACCTGTCATCATTACCCATATCAAAAAGGATGAAAGTGTGAAAAGAAAGAGGACCAATTAGTCAGTTGTATAAACTTTGAACTTGGTAGTTCGTGGGAGACCGCATAGGGTTGGTAATACCGAGAAGAATAGCCCAAATCGGCACTAACACCAACATTCAACAAAAACTCATAACCTGTTCTACAACACGAAAACTACGTTTTGTGATCTATTTTCATTCTTGAAAACCGCCGAAGCCAAGTCTCGTAAATATGTGTTGATGAGAAGAGGTGCGGCCACCTGTGCAATGAACCCGATGGCGTCGCTGTAGTACCTGAAACATATTTATTGACAAATACAACGACGTTCATAAATCTGAATACTAGCATGCAACTTGCATTGCCTTATAAGTGTTTCATAATTACTATAGTTCTACAAAAGCAGTTCTAACAAGCGTCTAAAATATATAACACTGTCCAGTTGCATTTATCACGTGATTCGTCAATGTCCTGAAATGAAAACTATCAATGAAAATTCAGCAGTGTTTGAGTCGTTTGAGATAATGTTCACGCGGCGATCGTTGAGCTCCTTGTTGTAATACGTTGTTTTGGAAATCACACTACCCAAGTTATCAGTTGTTTCCTGTTTTACTTCTGTAGTTCACTCTGTACATTCATAATTTGTCAAAAATCCAGTTCACGTACGAAATATTTCTTCGTTCTTAGTTCATATGCACAATGCTTATTTCACGATCATTTTGTCTGCAACAAGAATAGCAACTAATATAACAAATTACACCTCATCGCAGCAACTACTACCTGAGGTCAATCTCGAGGTAATGAACAACCTCTTGGAAGACAGTCCGTTGTCTACCGGAAAAACTATTTCATTCTCCCAGTGCTCTTTTGACTGTGATATGTATACGTACATACGGTCCTGTGACGGAAAAAAATAAGGCTTGTATTGTATGGTACTGGCAGCGAAAGTGGCTGCGAGGCTTGAAAAACTGGTAACAGGAACTCACCAAGCTTCGATGGCTGTGGCAATCAGGTTCCCGTTCTTGGTACGTATTCCGTAGAACATAGTACCGTAGCGCACATACTCAAACAGAATGGGAATCGCAGAAATGCCGGCAGTCAAGAGAAAACGTAACTCGAGACGCTGAATTATAGGCTTGTAATCAAACGAAAACCATGTGAGTTGATCAAGATATGTTTTAGAGATAAACGCAGGTACGCGGGCACAATTTATATTTTGAAAAAAAATTCTCTCACAGTTACCTATTTGATAATCTGAGTATGTTGGAAATGCTAACAATGAATTCCGAGGTTTCTCACTTTGGTTGAGTTTGGCAGATTGTTTGTGAAGGAAACTGATCTGCCGTAGCAATACAGACAAATCATCATCACCACGGAATACGTGATCAGCTTACTGATGGGATTGATCTGCAGTTTTGTGTTGAAAAACATAATATCTGGTTTTTAAACTTTTTGAGAGTTGGTGTCTTTTGTTGAGAGTAAAGATATATGCATTGTTTCTGGAACCATTAAAATGATTTCCCACGTGACCGGCGTTGAGTTTGTCTCTGCTGAAAAGTCACGTGAAATATTCAAAATGCTTTTAAACTTATTCACCGTACCTTCGCACAAGTGCCTGGTACCTAAATAATCGTGCCTATTCAATTTAGACCTTCGAGTTGACACTCTGAACGTACGACAAATGAGAAACCATCATCAAAGATGTGTACTCAGGTTTCTATGTCGTTCGTATTCTCAGAATGACGACACGTAATCGCAGCGGGAGGGGGTTGCATACAGAGATTTCCCAGAATCGCTAATCAAAGTACAATTTTTGTAAATAATTTACAGCAATACATTCAAATACCACAAGAGAAATTGAAGCGAAATGTGAATGAACGGATTGCATCACAGTAAGAATGTTATTGTTTCAATGTTTGGTTTTGCAATCGGAAAATCATTTATGGTTAATGGAAAGACAATAAAAAAAGTGAGCTTCTGAACTTTTTCAATGTAACTCAGATTGTAGCGAAACGCTTTCTTAAAAGTCGAACGTCAGAGAATTATAATTAATTAATCTCATGCTGTTTATCAATCAACAAACCTTCAGTAAATCACCGAAGTCCACAACCGCCTTTTCGACGACGGGCGAAGTAACGATACACACGCGTACTCTATGTCTATATAAGAGCCATAAAGGCAACATCGAACACATAGGAATAATCCAGAGAGCAACCCAATATGACTTGATTGACCGTGTTGACCACAACTTGAACTTTGATTCCGATAGAAATATTTTCACTAGTAAATTTGATTCCGATAAAAGTATTTTTGCTACAAATTGTGTAAGAAGAATAGACGATGACAGTAGGTGTGACTGCGTGAACAAATTGTAGTGAGATCTTAATTTTTTGTTCATCTGTTAATCGGTGAAAAAAGATAGCCCAGTGAAACTGCACAGTGAATGAAACGTATGAGTGAGGGAATAGAGAAACTAATATAGCTATTGTGAGATGGGTGTACAAAAGGAGTGAATGGAGACGACCTTTTACATTAACTAGCACTGAGGTGTACCTGGTCGTAGTTTACAGAGTGTACCACGGCACTCAGCCTGTTGGCGGCAATCACAGCATGTCCAAGAGATGTCGAAATAGGAAGGATAAGACGAAACAGAACGATGAACTAAATCCCCGCAAATACACGTTTTTTCAATCTTTGTGAAAAATGAACATGCATACGAAAAGTCTAAGGTGGTTTCCAACCAGTTGAAGTGTTTTAAAACATTTAATAGTTGTTAAAACAACCCGTATTCATCAAAAAGTGGGGGATTTGTACGAGCTACTCAAGGACGATTGAACTTCTAGGGACACTGCAACAAGAGGGAAAAAATATAGAGAGGATTATCATATAGTGGTGATGCCACAAAAAGGGAAAAATATTCTGCTAACTAGTTCACGGTAGATCACAAGTCACAGCTAAATAATTGTCACGACAACAGTAATCTCGCTCAATGTTTTTGAATGTCGTAATATATCTTAACAGAAAAGCTGTGACTTGTGATCTACCGTGAGCTAGTTAGCAAAATATTTTTCCCTTTTTGTGGCATCACCACTATATGATAATCCTCTCTATATTTTTTTCCCTCTTGTTGCAGTGTCCCTAGAAGTTCAACCGTCCTTAAGTAGCTCGTACAAATCACACAACTGTTGGTCCCCCACTTTTTGATGAATTTTACACTTTTTGTAGACATTCCGGAGGCATGTCTAAATTTGTAACTGAAATATAAAGGAACTAACTATATTTGCTTTGTTGGTTTTCTTGTTAGACCGAACAATACATTACAAAAATGCCGAGGTTTAAAGACGATAGGACATGGAGAATATATTTGCTTTAAATGAAAAACATTATGTTAGCGGTACTATAAATTGTATGGATGCATGTTTGACGCCAACTTTGCACATTTTACTTATGACATCATCAGGCCATCACAAAACACATCATGTTTATAATATGAAGCTTCTTCGTTGATAACGCACTTGCCAACTATTATCATCGTTTGGAGAAATATTTGACGTCAACTTTGCACTTTTCCAGTATGACGTCATCTGGCCTTCAGAATCCCAGAATACGACACGTTCAGATAAATTTTCATCGTTGATAACCCTCTCTCCAACTATCATCATCATTTGGAAAAAATATTTGACGTCAACTTTGCACTTTTCAAAGATGACGTCATCGGGTCTCCAGAATCCTGAATGAACGATAAAATACTTTTTCACTCATATTAAAGTCACGATGGTATCATATTTGAATTTTCATCGAAATCGGTCAGTGTTACCCTAAGTTACAAGACAGTTTGCATAACCGACCTGACAGAGAAAGCGAGAGAGTGCACTATATGGAGAGACGCAGAGACATTTATTTCAAAAGGTCGTAACTTGATGAAAAATTATTTGTTTTATAAAAAGTTTTGCGCTCATTCAGTTTTTGTAAGAGTTCTATCACCATTCCAATTTTCAGCCAAATCTGTTAAGTTGCGACAGAGATAGCATCCCAGCACACCGTGACGGAAGGAAGGAAGGAAGGAAGGACACACGACGGAAGTTGGCGCTCTTGATGAAGCGAAAACATCATAACTTGGCTCAAACTCAACCGATTTCGTTCAAATTTGAAACAAACTTGCAAATATGCTGTAGAACACTTTCCGATCATCAAAAGTTCTGTTCTGCATATTCGAGCATTTTTATGAGGAAACTAAAAAACGAAGGCGCGCATTAGCCGAACCAATGACAAATCACGTACAGCGCTTCGCGCTGCGCGCGATTCATGTGTTTTCTCGGAGCTTAAGCGTTTAATTTTGAACAAAATATAAAAATGTACACCTGAGGGAAGATCAGTCGATTCTCTTCGAGAGTGAACAAGTAGCCACTCAGAGATGGTCGAAAAACGAACTCCACGTAGATAAACTCAGTAATTTCGGAAATCGAATGTAGACAAAACATTGTATAATAGGATGAACGGAACATGGCGTGGTGTTTTCGAGCTTGAAGTTAAAAATTTTTTGTTTCGAATACCATAAATTCTCAGATGAATAAACAAGCTAGTTCAATCTGTATAGCTCTGGAGCCGCTGGTGCCATTGTGCAATAACTTTTCAATGTGTGCGAAAACAAACGGAAAAATTATGCAAACTTCGTAAAATAGTGAATACTATGAACACATGAAATAGCCGAAATCCATTTTGTCAAGATGAGCAATAGATGGGAAGCAACGGTACCCCTGACCCTGAGTGAAATAAATTATCGCAAAAAAAAATTTCATGTTTTTGAAATTGTTTTTCGAATCATAACAATTGTACCTGAAGTCAATACATATAAACAATACGTCAAGTTTTTACGTGGAGTACTGTTCTGCATTATCAAATGTGTTCAAAATTGCAGCCCGATAGTTGTAAATTGCTGTGCAATTTGTGACTTGTTCCTGCTAGTGTGCTATTTCTCGCGCATCGCAAAACATTTTTTCTCTTTCGTACCGTACCGTACCATAATTATATGTTATTCCACACATAGTTCCAAGCGGGTGTACCGTTGTATGGACGATAACCCCTTGGTTGTCTCTTCTAGGTCACCCGTCCATACAGCTGTACCCTTCGTCCATACAGGCCTACTATAATTTAGCTAACTGGGTCACGCGTCCATACCACCCTACCCTCCGTCCATACAGCTTTGCTTTGTTTTAGCTAACTGGGTAACTCGTCAAATGAGCTTGAATTCACACTGAATACTTTCCAACAAATCTCTGTATGATAAACATTTAATATCAATGTACAAGGAGAACAAAATCAACAGTAGTTACAATGCAATCGAACAACAAATTTCAAAACAGAGTAACAAATATAACAATAGCATAACAACATATGTGCATATTCACACTACTTCTTTTTATGAGACTTGTGGGTGACATGTTGGGGCATGTCGAGGAGGTACTGGCTGATCTCAGTCAGAATTTTTAACGAGAAAGCCTCCATCTTGTCTTGAATTCCATCTTGCCCTGCCAGATCACGCTTGTTCCCTTTAGGGACGACTCCCTTGAAAAAATAATTTATTAGTGGTTAACAATAACACAGGTAAAACATAAACATGTGAATGAAAGTTCACCGGATAGCTTCCACGGAACCAAGGCTAACACGAGTACACTACTTATCTATATTTATTCATTTCTATGTGACTTTAACAGATAGTGTGTAATGTGTAAAAAAAACAAATGCAAAAAGGAACAGGCAACGTGAGCAGCGGAGATGCCCTTTTCAACAACTCCTAAAATACTATTACATTGCAATGCTTGCAGAAGAGTGAGCATAAACAAAAGGAGAAGTACAATTAGAAAGTGTATTTGGTAAAGTGTGGAATTTTGTTATTGTACCTTCACTAGTTTAAATACTTGCTCAGACATTCAGTTGAAGTAGTATTCTCTCACATTGGTCAACCATTCTAATAGAGTTAAGTTAATGTGCTCAGTAAAAGATGTACCCAATACATTGTCATGTACCTTTGGCAAAAAAAGGGAGAGCCAGAATTTGATTGAACCACGAAGATACTCGCGCAATGTTCATGTTTTGTCCCTTACCTCTCACCAATTACTCACTGTGCTACGGTTACAAGATAGCTGGAATGCAGTGGTTGGATGCCGTAAGGAGAACATGTAATTGATCACGGAGTGAAAACCCAATTATCAATGCCCAACATTTAATAAAATCATACAGAAAATAAAGAAAACGTTTAAAAATGTCAACCAGTGTTGTTGAAAAGGGTTCAAGCGCTGCATATAGGTGATAGGCAGAGAATAAGATGGGAATAATTTCATGTCTCTATAACGTGGAACATATAATCTATCCGTATCACTTTTTTTGCATTGCTTGCTATTTCATTACTTATGTGAAGTAAGGCGGTATGGACGCTCTCTACAGTCTCCGTTTTGGTGACCTCATTTCGTTTCTCAAGTGAAGCTGTATGGACGACGCATGAGAGACAACCATTTCCATGACCTTTTCACTTTCCCACGACCCCTTGAGACGACCATCCCAAAAATCGTCCATACAGGCGATCTCCCGTTCCAAGCTCATCAAAACAGACTCAAGAAAAATTAACAAGGTGGCAACTCAGATTCTGAACACGATGTCTGGCAAATACATAAACTATTACTACTACAATATTTTTTACTATAGCATAAATACTACTCTTGTTTTTCTCATTATTCGATTCATTCTTCACGTTGTGTTTACGAAAGCATTGTGTTCAACCTCAGTCTTTGTTCTTTAAGTTTTATTGGTATCTTATCTCTTCGAAAACATATCGATTTCACCGTTTGAAAAGAACAACAACACAATCTCAAATCAGTTGATCACCACATAATAACAATTTTGAGCAAACCAGTTTTTTGAATTTGTCTTCTTTCTCTCAAAAAAGCCTCACTAATCAGAAGTTTCAATGGTTGTTGAGCATTCGGACATTCCATAAAGTGTTTGTGTTCAATCTCTGGGCCGAATGTTAATAAAAGCATCCCTCTCTAGATTGAATTTCGGGTTAACATGCTAACCAGATGGCAAAGAAAGAGCATCAATAATGTTTAATGCATCTATCTTATCTCGCTCTGTTTTTTTTCAGAAAAGCGACTTACGTGTTGACACCGAAGCTTTCGGAACACATTTTTTTTGAGATTCTTGAGTTCTTCATTAATTTCAGATGATAGTTTTTTTTTATCTAAGGCTGCCGTCTTTGATGAAAAATTTGAATGGTAAACAATTGTTCCATCCGTGAAATTTGACATTCTGAATGCCGATGACGTAAATGCTTAAGACTGCAAAAGTGATCCCTAATAGTTTTTGCAATCGGGAATATTGGGTTCGAATAATGAAAGCAAGTACACATACGATTATGCCTGGTGTCAGCGACATGACCAACGACTGTTTACCAGACCAAGTATTGAACAGAAGCCTGACGCTGGTGAATTTTACTCTGAAACATTCCACCACTAATGTGTTCTATTGATTTACCGAAGAACAAACACATTTTTCTATCTATGACATATGGGAAAAGAGTGAAAATCGTCGATTACAAAGAGCTAAATATGGAACGGATTTCGGAGAGCGACTAACAAGAATATGATAGAACAAGAACACGTCAACAAAACGAGCCAAATGTGAAAGTTATATCATAATGTCGCTACAGTATGATATAACCAGAAAAAGGACCTCAGATCAGGAGTCACAGCTTTGTTGAAGTTGATATGTTTCATTCACTCAAAAGTACTGTAGCGACATCATGAAATAACTTAAATCCGGGATCTATCGTAAACAAGTTTACGAAGTTCCTAAGCGTAACAAATTTTTATAGTAGCTTGCTCAATCATTCCTGTTCCTAGGAGATTTACCATTTTGTAGTAGCTCGCCCAAATCACTTCCTTTAATGATAATACCTATATTTATCACACGAAAAGAGCCATAGTACGAAGAAAAAACATGGTACGGTAATTTTATATCTAAGACGTTTATTTTATCGGTTGTGACTGTGTATTACATCTCCTTCATAACACCCCTCAGATGTACTTTCATTTTGATGTATTTTGTTTTCAAATAGCACTTTCAGTAATGTTCACTTTGATTTTGTTTTTCACTATTATTGTGGTACTCACTATTATTCAATGGAGGAAAATTCAGAACTTTCCACCAGGTAGGCCAACTGGGAACTTGAAAATGAACCGAAAAAAACGTTCGAAATGCCGTTTCAGTCAAGTTTTTGTGATCTGGCATGTTTTCGAGGACAGTTTTCTAGACGTCAATTCGGAAATCTTTATGATAACAAAACTCTGTTGTCTTCCTACATACATAAAGAGGACAAGAGAAACCGCATTCAAAATGAACTTCTAAAAACTGATTTTAATTCCGCGATTAATAAACTTAAACCACATATGTTTCAGCTAACTACCAGACTGTTGGAACCGGTCTATCACCGTATGGATGGTGCCAATCTTCTCGTGTAATTTGATATTAAAGTTGCGAAAACAGATAAATAGGCACTAAATATAGGCATAGATGTTTTTTTCATCAACTGCACCATGTTATGATAGCACATGTTGACAACTACAGGTCCGATCCCGTTCCCGATTATTGGAAATCTGCCGCAGCTTCTGTACGAGACTCTTACTCGGAGGGGAATCGTCAAGGCACTGGAACACTGGAAGCGGGTTAGCTGGTCCCGGAATCGTGCATTATCTTGAAGTAGTCTGTCCGACGTGAATAAAACATATCATAATGATCACTGATGTTTCTGAAGGATCAGTATTTTCGACGAAACTTCGTATTATGTATGACAGTATTTATTAAGTGGAATGATGTGTGTTAAAGTTTATACTTCATGAACAAAAATTCGGAACAACCGTGAAAGGTGTGAAGTTATATGTTCTTCCCTCGTTTCTTTGAAATTACCTGTGATCCAATTTCCCCAGGTGTACGGTCCTGTTTTTACTATCTGGCTGGGACCGTTGCCCACAGTCCACATCTGTGACCTGAATTTGGCCACGGAAGCTATGGTGATGAAGGGTGCCTCGTTCATGGATAGGTGGATGCCGCTCATTTTGGATACACCCAGAAGTGAGTTTTCAATTTGAGCAATTGGATATTGCGATATGGTCGAAAAATTATTATGAAATACGTGAGATCTCTTTGGAAGCGCGATCTCGCAGATTTTCTATCTACCTTACTGATAAACTTGAAAACCGACCACTTGAGAAGGAACTTGAAACCTGGCACACTCGACAGTACCGGCTGCTAGTTCAGTTGGAAAAGCATTGAACACAACATTGACTCAAAAAACTTATCTGATCGACAAAACTGTTCCAGACGGTCGCGGTCTTATTGGCTCCAACGGACCTGAATGGTTGGAGCAGCGTCGTTTCTCATTGCACACCCTGCGAAATTTTGGTTTGGGCCGAAATATAATGGAGGAGCGAATCATGATGGAGTTCGATGACAGGTTGAGTATCTTCAGCAAACGTTACACGTGTTAGAGAAAACTGTACTTTTTTGTATGGTCTCTACATACGTAACTAATTTTACATATCAAACTACTTACCGCCAACTCAGTCAGTCCATTGAGATACTCTTACTCATCAAACATTTTGAGAAACAAAAAAGTGATTTCCGAGAAACATTGTTTGAATGTCAGCAATAAGATGTATAGTTCTCGTCATTTTCCACAAGACGTTTCAATAGAGTTATTCGATTAATGAATTTCCAAAAAAACATTTTTACCTCAAAACTGTATTGTTCACATCTTTTTGGTGAATCGCCGATACAAATCGTTTTTTATAAAGCTCTGACATAGTGAAAAACATTCCGTAAACTTCATAATAACCCCGTCAAGTCTCACTGAAATTGACAAGAGCTTGTATTCAGAACTGACGCACTCGATGCTCAACTTGAAGACAACGAGATGGTGGACGCGAAAAAGTTTTTCGGTCTGATGGTGGGCAGTATCATCAATAGACTGTTGTTTTCGTATAGCTTCGACAAGGTAACAAAAGATTCAGTGCCTGCGATTTGTAAACACAAATGGCTGGGTAAGCTATTTGAACAAAATTTAAACAACCAAATCATGTTTGAGATTACGATAATGTTGCTGTTATTCGGCTCATCGTGGTCAATCTTGTCAGTAACACCATAGCCGAGTAATTGTCAGAAAACTGAGTACCTTGTAGAGCCCTATTTCAATTTCGCTCGAATAGCTTACCAGGCCGAAACAAACAAATGTATACATGCAGTTGTTCCAAACTTCCCTAATTGTAACTCAAAAGCGGCTGGTTTGCTAGTTCAAAATGTACCTCATCACAGATACTGTCCACCTTGAAAACATGACACGCACTACCGCAAGGTTCATCCCGCCATTCAACTAGTCAAAAGTTTTTATTTTTCCATCATAATTTTTGAAATTTGTTTGTTAGTGTACTCAAGGATAATTCATCAAGAACCGAATTGCATTGACTACACTTATTTACAGGAAACAGAGGAAGAGTTTTTCAATGTCAAGCACAAAATGGAGGATATGATTGAAAAATTTTCAATTTTCGATATTAACGCGAAGAAATGGTTTTTCGATCTACCTTTTCTGAACCGCCGATACAAGGGCATGGTAGAGAAGTTAATGGCCGTCAAATCGTTCATTTCTAAGCAAGTGGAAAACAGGTGTGCTCCGTGAAAGTTTTTTACACGTTGAATATTGCAACAACCTTGCATCTGAAAAGATCTGAATTCGTGCATGTTTGTTTCACTGAATGGTAATAGACCAAACCACTACTCACGCAACTTCTGAAAAAAAAACTGAATAAAAAAGTGTGCGTGAGCAATTAACTTTCTAGGAGGAATGAAATCGAGAACGGGCATCATTTAATAAATGGCGAGGGAGAAGACTACGCTGATGCCTATTTTCTCAAAATGTATTCGACGAAGGAGCCCGAGACGACTTTCGAGTAAGGAAGGAATGTGTTGAATAAATTCCCGTTTAAATCGGTTTGAATTAAATAAATTCCCGTTCAAAGTTTGCTTCCTTTCGCTGATTTATACTGACCAGATAGTCAATTCTTCATTTTTACATTCTTTCACGTTACAACTCTCGTTTGTTTATTACACACTGTATAATTATTTCGTCTGACATATTTTGTTGATGTAAGTTGTTTAGTGAGGAAGGTTTGACAGTGAGTGTGATGGATCTGTGGATCGCTGGGCAAGAAACAACCACGACTACCCTAATTTGGGGATGCATTTTTCTGCTGAACCATCCAGAGGTGAGGTCAAAACCAGAGATTTAAAACATACCGTTTGCTAAAGAAATTTCAGGTTTCCATAGCTCATAATAACTCGTTTTGCAGGTAATGGAAAAGGTCAGAGAGGAATTGCTCCATGTCACTAAACAACAAAGAAGTCTGTCGTTGCAGAACAAATCTCAAACTCCCTACTTGAACGCGACGATAATGGTAAGTTATAAGTGTATAGCCACAAATAATCACACAGGGAAATTCACGGATTGTACAAGTGCACGCAGTATAGTTGCTTTGGTTGTGTTGACGCTCATTTAGAAGACTCATAGCCGCTTATCTATCGTTTACAGGAAATACAACGCCACGCATCTCTTCTCAACTTGAATTTCATGCGTCAGACGACCGAAGATCAAACTGTCGGTGGCCATCTGATCAAGAAGGGCACGTTGGTGGCCGCTGAGCTGTCTCTGATAATGAACGATCCACAATATTTCAGAAATAGAGAAGATGTTAGTTACTCTCTTACTTTATGGAGAAACTTCAATCAAGTATTGAGAGCTCAGAATCAAATAAAAATTGTATCTAGTCGTTGAATAAACTCGACCGTGATCTTGAATAATGAAACTTTCATGAACACATAGAGTATTTTGGAAAATACATGAGCGTGATGTGGTTATGTAATTGATTTTAGTTCGATCCTTCACGCTTCTTGGCCGGTGATAAACTAGACCAGCACGTGGTTCCTTTCGGTCTTGGAAGAAGATCTTGTCTGGGCGAATCTCTGGCTCGAGCGGAACTTTATTTGGTATGAAACGACTCATAGAGTTGATTGCTTAACATTAATTATGTATACGGTCAAACTTTTAATGCATAAATTAATATTGAATACACAATAGAACAGCATCATGATGAATGACCTCGGTTGATACAGCCATTTCTACAACTTTATCCGGCTCTGATATACCGTTTCTGAAACAAGTAATGCACAATGAGGAAAACTGGGTTTAAGATAGGTGCAAACCGAGACCACCCACTGGAATCATGGTTTGCTGTCAATATGGAGAGCAGCTGGAATTATGTCTGCAACTCTTTTTGCACACTTTTCTTTCTCAGAATTTCCGTTTCTTAGCTCTATCTTCGTTATTTGTAGAACGAGTATTTCCAGATCCTCGGTAACTTGCTGCTTCGTTATCGCTTATCGCCGGTCAACGGACGACCTTCCATGGAAACAGTGACACCCAATGGTCCAATCAATCGACCATCTTCCCTCCAAATGAGAATGGCCAGAATAAAGCCTTGAAATTTCGATGAAATTTTTTATCTACATCTAAATGTATGTTAATTCATAAATAAACTCGAGCAGCCGTATTTTTTCGAACTATACCATATATATATATGCACATTTTTCCAATTAGTATTTCCGTATTTTCCATTAATGTGTATACCAAATAAAGTTTTGAATCTTGGTTGCAATTCGATCTTTCACTCTCCATTTCAAATGGCGAACGGACAACCGTCTATGAAAGGTGATTCCGGACCGTCATTCGAAGGCCATTGCAGACTCGTTTTTCATGTCATTTCAGAAAAAGCCTCAAACACAAAAAAAACTGAACCAAAAAGAGAGTAAGATAGAGAGTTATAGAATCACAAATTGAATTATGTGTAACAATTTTAGTCAAATCGGATCGTTTTCGTCAGAGTTATGGCTTCGTGTCATTGTTGGAAACTCTCGCCGTAATTCGTCTCTGGTCTCTCACGGAATTGTGTCCGCACTACTAAACCGATTTGGCTGTAATTTGAAACATTAAGCCAAAATTGATCGATGCAAAACCATAACTATATCAGTTAGCGCCGAAACCCCGAAAAGCACACGCCATCGTCAAAAAACGTTTGTACTTTTTTCGTTCAGTTTTTTTCCTTGTGCTGATGATAGAGACAGAGACGTGGTCAGTGACTTTCAGAAGTAATTAAATTTTTAATAGAATTTTTAAACTTCTCGCCCGCCATTCTGCGTTAAATCTGAATAACGCGATCATCAATCAAAACGAAGGAAAATTTATATTATATTAATTAGTTATGTAGTTAACATTTCGCTTCCTGCACCAAACTCAAGCTTTTTATAATAAAAAGTTCACAGTATTCAGTATATTACATGCTTAGTTAGCAACATGGATAGTAAGAGTATAACTAGCAAGAGTAAAACAATTAGTAACAAGTTGGGGAACCAGCAAATGTGTGAGTTATTCGGTTTCACCTATATATCAGCAAAAACTAAACGATACGGATTGCTGTGATATTGTAGCAGAAGTATTCGGCAAAATAGAACAATACCATTGTTGCACAATGGTTCACATCGCACGCCTTATAATATATCGAGGCACACGTATTTCTGGAATGTTGTGCGGGCTTTGTGAACCAATTTGCAACAATGGAATTGTTTTATTTTATATCACATCAACCCGCATTGTTCACGTTTTGCTGATATATAGGTGAAACCAACTACAACTCACACATTTGCTGGTTCCCCCATTTTTTACTACTCAACACATATGTTTTCCGTGAAAATGATAATTCTCTTTTTGCTGTTTTGTCGCCATCGTGAACCCGCATTTTTACCGATTTCGACTTCATGTTCAACTTCGATAATAAATAATGTGTTGGTTTTGTGCAGTAGACTTGTAGTCTTACTACACTCGGTTTCTCAAACGCGAAGCCAACTAACAGAACTGAAAGGGAAAAGGTGAACATGTTCAATTGTCGTTTGTTTGATAATACTTTGCCACAGTTTTTGGGGCACCACACTGAACTACGCTTTTTGTTTACGTAATATGGTATAATATGGTATATACTATTTCCACCTTCTTTGGAAATTCATTACCAGGTGCTATCTGAATTCACGTTCAGTTGACCCTATTTCTATTTTTTTTGTTTTCGGTTTTCTGAGTGAGATGGATTGCTACCATGCTACAAATTATCACTGTACCACCTCTATAAAAACTACTGTTGAACATATAACCCCCGAAAATATTAAATAAATATTGGTTGACTGAGATGACTGAGTTCAATTAATTTCACGCTTGTTTTCGTTTGCAAGCGCGTTTCAGAACCATGTACTTCTACGACGTTTCTGAGTTTCAAGATGATTGGCACCTATGGTGCCGGCCAAATTTAAGAAAAATCCGCCGCAGGCGAGACTCGAACCGGCTCAAAAGTTTGAAAGACGCGGAAGCTGACTATACTAACTGGGTTCATAGCAGAGCGCCGACGAAACGTATATGCGTGTTCTTACAGAGCATGAAGTGAAATATACCGTATACCTCCGCCTTTCTTTGAGCGACAACTATATTAGGTTACTTTATTATCAGAGACGCAAAAAGTTCAACAAACAACGTTGTAAAATAAAAAGAAATGGTAGCACTGTGCAAAATGACTTCTGAACAGTTGCTTTTCCGAATAGCTTTACTCAATGAGACGTATCATCATCAAAATTACATGATAGACTTTTCGGTCTGTCATATTTTTAGTTGTGAGAGGATTTATCACGAAACGGTACAGAACAGATAGATATATTCGTTATTTTCATGTTGTGTATTGTCAAGAAGACGCGAGTTCCGTTTCGAAATCAAACTATGTTCAATCCAAACTTAACTACCTCATGTACAGACCAATTGAAAAACATATAATGCTAATAAGTTCTCATTGGTTCAAGGCAAACACGACTTCAACGAATCTTTATCGAGTTCCACACTGTTATTTATTCATCACGAATATTTTTCCGATCGTAGCGATTACCTCTTCCCGGAACGTTCGTTGAAGTTCGAACATGACGGTTTGGTAACTGACGTGGTGTGCTTTCTCTGGTGCAGAATACGTTGTTGTGAGTAGAATACAGACTCGAAGTCAGCTGAGACGGGAATATGAAACATTCCGGGAACGATTCGTTTGAATACAAGCTAGATATAGAGAACCACAATCCTAACCGCTCTTATATAGCTGCTTTGATTGTAGTTTTAGCGTAGAAACTACGTCAGTTGTTATTTCAATCAGCTTCATGGTTTTTACAAAACAACTTCTTTATAAATAATCAGGTACGCTATAAAACAAAGCCTTTGTAACCTGTTTGTAGTATTGAAAAGGTGATTAGAAACGCCTCAACACAAATATGTGTTTTCACGGATCAGCAGAGTTCCGGGAAAAAGGAGGTAATTCTGCATGTTTTGCAAGAATAGCGGGATTAGCCGCGTACGCACATCAACATAGCTAGGTTTCACTGTCGTTGATTTCTCGATGAAAGCGTACCAAAACATTGACAATTTTCGTCAACCCTTCGTTTTAGCAGAAGAAACCATAGGAGAATTTTCAACAGATTTTCTGGAGTACGACTAATCAGCAGCGGGATCAAACTATGAATAGGAGAAATGTACAACAGATAGCGTTTGTAACGTTATTTCGCAAAACAAACTGTCAGCTTATAAACCCAGACAGAACATCATTTTAAACGTGATCAGAATTTCACTGATTTCGAAGCAACTACGTTTCAAATAAGGTGATCATTGAGAATCGAAGAAAAGAATTTTTGAGCATTAATTCAACCCTTATGCGCCTTATGCCATCTACTCTCGTCTCTTTTTAGTTGTTATTTCAATCAGCTTTACGGTTTTCATTGCTCAAAAACAACCTCTCCATAAATAATTAGCTACGCTAGCCTTTGTAACTTGTTTGTAGTATTGAAAAGGTGATTAGAAACGCCTCAACACAAATATGTTTTTCCATGGATTAGCAGATTTTCTGGAAAAAGGAGGTAATTCTGCATGTTTGGCAAGCATAGCGGGATTAGCCGCGTACGCACATCAACATAGCTAGGTTTCACTGTAGTTGATTTCTCGATGAAAGCGTACCAAAACAGAACATCATGTTAAACGTGATCAGAATTTCACTGATTTCTAAGCAACTACGTTTCAAATAAGGTGATCAATGAGAATCGAAGAAAAGAATTTTTGAGCATTAATTCAACCCTTATGCCATCTACTCTCGTCTCTTTCAAAATCAGTGAATCGCGAACTTTCATACATACAGTTTACAAATAATAATAAAAATAATCTTTTACGGCAACTACTTCAGCCGCGTTTTTACTATATTCATATTGTAACAACCGAGACAATGATCACATTTCAGTATCCGTAGAAGGGTAAGGGTCCGTAGAAGAGAAACTAGGCATGGGTGGTTCTATTACCAGCTCATGCGGTTCGCCATGAAGATACCGCGCCGAGTGGGATCGAACCATAGTGTTTTGAGTGCTAGCGCGCACACAACCAGTCGACCACTTACAGTGTGCAAATGAGCAAGCTGTGCTTTAGTGACACAAACCGCTTCTTAAGAAAGGTAAACAACTTGGGTGCAGATGGACTAGAAAATGCTCTTATCATGATAACAGATAACAGATTTAACAGAAATAGTGTACATTATGGTGTCGAATGAAAACACCCTTTTTTATAAAGAAGGCGTGGAAATTGTATAAACCAATAAAGGCTACATCGATGATTTGTTGATCTTTTCTGCAATATAAGTAGATCTTTGTTTTCTTGAATCCCGTAGGTGTAATTCATTCCTTGGTCTGTGCCGAGAAATAACAAAAAACCTACAGAGATGAGAGAATGTCTGATTCAAATCAAGTATAGTATTGTAAAATATCAGGTCAAAATGTAGAAGCGGATAGTACACATATCAGATAGGACTGACTAGTTATAATAACGTTCAACTTTGCCTTGACTGGAAAAAATACAAAAATGTAACATAGTTTTCGTGAAAAGTCACGTCGTCTATTTGTGCGGACCTTGCTCCCGTGTAGATAGCAAAGATAGCGTGATACTGATATCCTGCACAGATATAAACAATACCCCAATTTTAAGAGAAATTTATCTATATTTGCATCTTTTACGAGAACCGTACGCTGTTTAAGAGAGTTTTATCTTTTGTCAATAAGTATGCATGTTATATAATTCACTCGCGACTGTCGTTTCTCTGCTTCTCTGTATGTTCTCTTTCACACTGGCTTTGAACGTCATTTTACGGTTACGTAGATCAAATTGTTCAATTAACAAACCCAGCCAATAAATATGATGTCAGAACTGCGAGACAGTCATTTGCCATTAATCAATTGAAAAAAAAACATTTGAAATTAGACCAACCAACGTGCCACAAAAATTGTCGGAAGCCCATGAAAGATTACATGTATACAACACGTGCCTACTTAAGAAATAACAGTAAGTGTTAATTTTTTAGTCTGGTCACATGTTTGCGAAATTGGTTCCTTGCACTTTTTGGCAACAAGATTCATTAGCCGTAGAAGTCTGACTAGTTATCCCCATTTCAAGCGATTCACGAATGAGAAATGCTATAGATTTGTTTTGGTAGAGAACCTGGCGCAATTAATGTGTATCAGTGAAATTCCAGATAACACTATACTACAATGTCCGTGCGGTCAATGAGCTACCGTCTGGCTGGTTTGTGCTGTTTATTATCGTTCTGCGTTGATTTCCAGGTAACTTTCGATTATTTTAATTGACCCAGAATATATTTGTATTGTCATTCATTTTTGCCACCCGCTCTCTGACTAGATCTGGAGTTTTTGGAGATGTGTCCCTAACCTATGAATGAACTATTTCCCTAACCTAAGTTTGAGCATATTTATACTAGAGAATCATAGTCGCATTTCAGAACTACCATTTCAGCAGAGTAGTATTTGTCCGAGCAAGGGAGGGGGTTAAATAGATATATCTGCTCAGTTTCTAGTTGGTTTCTGTCGGATTCGTAAAGTGTACTGTGTCTCTGGATAATTCAACAGATATGGTCACCGGCTATGATTGCATCGTTCTTATAGAGAGTTACAACATCCTTGTTGTAGCCTAATCTGAATATCTGCGATACCTTTTGACGGCAACCACACCAGACACCCAGTGATACAGGAGAAATAGTAAAGCTTGTATTGTATTGTGATGTATTGTACAGTATTGTATTGTATTGAAATATACAAATTAAGACCTAAAAACAACGGAAACAAATTGCAAAGTGCGATTATATCATTGTTCATTTTACAGTATGCGTTCTCGTCGACGTACACAAATTCAGCCGTACATTCGTTCGAGAATTTCATCAACGTATCGTACACTAAACACCAGAAACAAATGACTGGTAAGTTTAAGAAACAAACTATGATGAAATTTATGTCAACATTCCCATTTTTATCAATACAAACATGCAACAAGCAACTGTTGCCATGTCTTTTGGTGGATGTTTATAGTTCCCGCCATTTCACTAAAAATTTGGTAGCGTGCCAAAAAAAGCCACACTTCACAACATGGAGTTTCAAAAACTTTGACTTTATCACAATTTATAATTAAAACACTTTTCGAAAATCCTATGTTTGTTCTGAGAAAAGTCATCAGAAAATCTCGGCACTGTGCCAACAAAACCCACTGGGAATGAAAAACCTATACCATGCATTTATTCGTACTCTCGTATCTTGTAGAATGACATGATAGAACAGGGTGAGAGGTACGTAAATTGACACTATAACAGCTTCGAGTACGACGCGCCATAAGTGATACGTTATCCAGATTCCTCTTACTCGCTGCTCTGGAATATCATTGTCAACGTGTGGTTCATTGGATTTTTCGTCGGAATATGGCTATCTCGCTGGCTAACTGACAGATATGGTAGAAAACGTGAGTTATATGATTTTATCATTGTCCCATTTGTCATTTTAACACGATTATCCGAAGTTTTAGTGATTACTGTGCTGAGGTACTCATCGGGATGAAATTTTGTTTAATGGAGACCGGAGAGCAACATGGTGTATCCTACTTTGGATTGGACGCGTTGCGTGTCGCGCGACATTGTCATGTGAATGTCACGTGGACTGATCAAACTAATATACGAGTTGTCTGTACTCGCTGATCTCAATACAGTTAAAAGCAGCTCGAAACAAAACCTCTGCTCAAGTTGTGTTCCGGTCTCCTTTAACGTGAAGGATGGGCCAACATGTCTAGTGCCAATTCTGCCATCTTCCAGCCTGTTCTCATAACTTTCTAGCTGTACCAAGTTCCAGCTCAAGTATGGCTTAGAACATTTACATCGATTCGTTGTGTGGACTGTGTCGATAGAAAAATGACAACAATGTTCTTCCTAAAGCTTGTTTAGCTCAACTATTCAATCTTAACTTTGTTTTCATTATTTAGTGTTTTACTTTTCAGCTGCCATTCTGGTCGGAAGTGGATTAAACGTGGTCGGAGCTGTACTCCGTTGTCTTTCTATTGTTTTGTACCAGCCGTTCATTCTGATCATTGGTCGCCTATTGTGCAGTACTGCAACCTCGTTAGCCTACTGTGCACTTGTGCTCTTCTTGCAGGTACCGTTCCAAATTTGTGAACAATAGGGCTAGAACGTTTGGGGAAGAGTGGGTGGAGAATGTACAAATATCTTTCAATCGCTGGGCTGGTAGTTCATTCCCGCAGTATGAAAATACTGGCAAGCTGCCAGATCAGTCGCCTGCAATATAGCGCTCAAACCAGCATGGCTGACTACTATCGATCTCACTAATGATCAACAATAGCTGTCTCACTGTTCAAATAAATGTTTGATTGCAACAGGTTGCAGCCACAATCTGATACATATATCCAGGAAATTACCCCGAGCTCGCTGAGAGGTGCTGCCAGTTGTCTGAATGGGAATATATACTCATTCATAGCCATCCTGGGAATTACTCTCGGCAACGATGAGCTTCTTGGCAAACATTTGGCCTACTACATGGGCTTCGCAATTGTGCCGTGTGGGTGTCTTGGAAAGTTGAGAATAAACGCTAAATTGAAAACTGAAATTTTATAATAACCAAGATATGTTCGTAGTCATCTTGCTGCGTATATTATTGACTCTTGACTATGCTCAATTCAGCATAATTCCCAGGTGTCTCACAATAAGTTAATAATAATTAGTAAAAAGTGGGGGAACCAACAAATGTGTGAGTTGTGTTTGGTTCGACCTCGATATCAGCAAAAAGTGAACGATACGAATTGCTGTGATACTGTAGCAGAAGTATTCTGCAAAAATAGAACAATACAAATGTTGCACAATGGTTCACGTAGCCCGCATGATATTTCAGAAATTGCCGAAGGGTAATTCATGTGTACTTTGACGACATGCGTGCGTTGTGAACCATTGTGCAACATTTGTATTGTTCTATTTTTGCAGAATACTTCTGCTACAGTATCACAGCAATTCGTATCGTTCACTTTTTGCTGATATCGAGGTCGAACCAAACACAACTCACACATTTGTTGGTTCCCCCACTTTTTACTAATTGTCCTTTTTTTGCTAGTTGTACTCCTACAACTTCATATGTTGCCTATTCACAGAGTGGATCTTGTGAACTCATTATATTATTATGGAAATCTCAGTTTTGTGTGTGCACGAAGCCGAATGCAGACCATAAAATTGCTGATGTTCTAATATAACGCAGGTTACTGGCTCTGTGACTATCAACAACTGAACAAAAACGCTAAACGTTCCGATTGACAGCTTTTAGCGGCGATAAGCGATGGGGATTGGCGCCATTGACAAATCTACAATTAGAGACACCAACTCACTTACAATATAGCCATTATTTCCAATACCACATCAAAAACCTTCGTTGAAACTTTTTTTCATTCCTGCGTCAATTGACACACGCGTCTGGCGCCAGGACGAAACGAAATTTTCTAGGTTTTTGAGCTACCAGTACACACTACATGTGTCAATTACTGATTGGAGCAATATTCAAACTATTCAATTGTCAGTTTCGTGTGTTTTTGTTTTGGCGCCATTTGGCGTCTGTTCCGAGCCAGACGATAAAATTCGATTTTGAATTTGTGGATCTTTATTTCACATTGGAATATTCAATATCTGTTAACTTGAAACAGTTTGATTGACGATAACTGATATTTTTCCAACTTTGGCGCCAATTGGCGCCAGCGCACAGTGCCAACAGAACTTTTCTTGATTTTCAGATTGAGCATCTTACTTGCCATGTGATAGTTATTTAGTGTACCGAATTTCAGACAATTCCATTGACGCTGTCGTGAGTTTGGGTTTTGGCGCCATCTGGCGCCTGGTGCGAGCGCCAGAAGAGAAATTTCAGTTTTGGAAAAAGACTTTCACACTTTCCACCAAAATATTCAATTTCTATTAGTGTTCAACATTTTAGTTGATGTTAAATAGTGTTTCGCCGTTTTTGGCGCCTATTGGCGCCAGCGCCGGGCGCCAATAATGATGTATCCATCTCATATTTGGCGCGACGGGCTAACTTTTGCATTATAACTCATGTTTCAAATTTCAGCTAAATCGGTTCGATAGTTTTTCCAATAGTGGTTTTTGGCGCCTATTGGCGCCCGCGCCCGGCGCCAATGAGGAGCTATACATCTCATATTTGGCGCGGCGGGCTAAATTTTGCATTAGAACTCATGTTTCAAATTTCAGCTAAATCGGTTCGATAGTTTTTCCAATAGTCGTTTTTGGCGCCTATTGGCGCCCGCGCCCGGCGTCAGAGATTACATATACATTTCATACTTGGCGCGACGAGCTAACTTTTGCCATAGAATAGATGTTTCAAATTTCAGTCAAATTGGTTCAGTAGTTTTTCCACTACGATGCGGACAGAATTCCGTGAGGGACGAGGGACGAGGGACGAGGGACGAGGGACGAGGGACGAGGGACGAGGGACGAGGGACGAGGGACGAGGGACGAGGGACGAGGGACGAGGGACGAATTACGGCGGAACTTTTCAACAACGACACGAAACCATAACTCAGGCGAAAATTATCCGATTTGGCTGAAATTTTCACACAATGTTCAATTCGTGATTCTCTAGCGTTCTCTCTTTTTAGTTTTCAAAAAAAGAATATGTTTGAAGATTTTTGTTAATTGAAAGGAAAAAACGAGTCCGCAATGGCCAAACCAAAGACAACTCACGCAGAGCGCTTCGCGCTCCGCGCGATAGTACAGGCTAACCACATTATAATGTGGGGCCATGGTAAACAAGTGATGTATTTCTTCACAAAATACAATGTCTGTATAGAAAACTGATAGACTCGCTGGTAAACAGATTTACGTAACGTTTGTTCTCTCGATATTATGACATCGAAATCTCGTGAATCTGGCTTAGAGGCAATAGGCAATATTTTTCTAAGCATAACTGAATTTTACTACCTCATAACTTGCCAAGATTTAAAATACTATGTATAATAATCTGGATAATTCCAGGTCTCTTCAGTTTTGTGGCACTATGGTTCGTTCCTGAAACCCCAAAATACCTAGTTGCCAAAGGGAAACCAGAGGAAGCCGCCAAATCAATTATGTTCTATCAGGGCGCACGAAGTGACGTTCCAACAACACTCAAAACAATACAATTTGTAAGTTTGTTTCAAGATTTCGCTAGTTCACGTTGCGTAAATGACCATATTCGATCTGTTGAAATGAGGTGATACATGATTTGCCCTAACAATCTACACATAACTCACAAACGCCAAGCTCCAAAATTGAGATCGTCCGATGAAAAGGAAACAAAAAAAATCTTACTGCGGGCTGACAAGTTTTGGTTTCTTTCATCAAAGACACTACTCGAACTGCCAAAGTCCAATAAACATAGAATCATGCTGTTACAGGATGTGGATCATTTATCGGGCGATGAGGCGAAATTCATCGATCTATTCAGGAAGAAACATCTACGAAATGCATTGTTGCTGGCTCTAGCGGCTATACAGGTTTCAAATTCTCGGAAATTCTTACCTATGAACCGATAAAGCACGGTACTAAGTTAGGCTCAAAATGACTGAAAGTTATTCAGTTAAAAATGAAAGTTATTCAGTTAAACGCAACCTCGTGGCTAGCGTTTCACAGAACACGGTCAACGGTTTATGCTGCCTAGTTCCAGCTGTGTTTGTAGTTTGCTTCCAATCATCGTTTGCTAGCATCTCGAAGTATCAAGATCGAATACAGCAGAGATTGTTTTACTTCCTATAACAGTGAATAACTTCGCCTTATGTAACATTCGAACTGTAGTTCACATGTTATTTTGGTCTCTTCTTTGCACTCGATCGTGGTCTGGTATATAAAGAAACAAACAACAATACAAACAGTTGAATCGAACTACAAACACAACGGAGTAGGCTAAGATTCACCGGATAATGTTTTTCTGAGGAGAAAACCGTGATGTAAGTATAGTATGAAAACAAAAGAACCAAACAGTCGATAAAACTCAAAGTTTCAGAACACTGTCGCCTTGTGGACTATCCTTCTGTCGTCTACCTATTACTTGGAGAAGACCGGTAAGTTTCGGTACCTGCGATTTCGGGTATGAAAAACTCCATGTCTTATTTTTAAAAAAAAGTTCGTTTCAACCATCGATAGAAGCCACTTACAGTACATTTTAGTGGGCGGAGTTAATTGTGCTGGAACGTTGCCAAAGTTTTCAACAACGACCACCCTACTCAAAATAATGCATAAGCTGGAAATCGAACTCAGCTCTGCTAGGTGGCGCGGCGCACACAAGCAACCGGCCATCTGACCATGTTTGCAAAAACTGAAAACAGTGATACCCAATCATCTTTTCTGACCGTTTTTCAAAGCTAATCTTATCGCACAAAAAGTTGTTTTAATTACTCCCCGATTACTTGATAACTTTTTGAGCCCAAAATATGTGCAAAAATCTCAAAATAACCATTTTTCGATATTTTATTTGTAAAGAAAAGACTGGCAAGCTGCCAGATCAATTGCCTGCAATGTAGGGTGCGCTCGACCAGCTTGGCTGACTACCATCGATGGTTGAAACGAACTACACAACTAAAAGGAGGAATAAGTCGGTGTAGTTCTTATTGTAGACTTCTCATTGATTGAACATTATTGGGCTAGTGTAATGAAGGTCTATATTAACACAAGTTAGGCGGATGAAAATCAATGGCACGATGTAGTGCAAATATACGAATATAAAGAACATTGAGTTTATGTAACTAACAGTTATTTATCAGAATAACTTCTCTGGACACCCGAAACAAATTTTCAATTAGGTGTCAATCTTAGATTGTTAGCGTACGAATATAAAGAACATTGAGTTTATGTAACTAACAGTTATTTATCAGAATAACTTCTCTGGACACCCGAAACAAATTTTCAATTAGGTGTCAATCTTAGATTGTTAGCGTACGAATATAAAGAACATTGAGTTTATGTAACTAACAGTTATTTATCAGAATAACTTCTCTGGACACCCGAAACAAATTTTCAATTAGGTGTCAATCTTAGATTGTTAGCGTACGAATATAAAGAACATTGAGTTTATGTAACTAACAGTTATTTATCAGAATAACTTCTCTGGACACCCGAAACAAATTTTCAATTAGGTGTCAATCTTAGATTGTTAGCGTACGAATATAAAGAACATTGAGTTTATGTAACTAACAGTTATTTATCAGAATAACTTCTCTGGACACCCGAAACAAATTTTCAATTAGGTGTCAATCTTAGATTGTTAGCGTACGAATATAAAGAACATTGAGTTTATGTAACTAACAGTTATTTATCAGAATAACTTCTCTGGACACCCGAAACAAATTTTCAATTAGGTGTCAATCTTAGATTGTTAGCGTACGAATATAAAGAACATTGAGTTTATGTAACTAACAGTTATTTATCAGAATAACTTCTCTGGACACCCGAAACAAATTTTCAATTAGGTGTCAATCTTAGATTGTTAGCGTACGAATATAAAGAACATTGAGTTTATGTAACTAACAGTTATTTATCAGAATAACTTCTCTGGACACCCGAAACAAATTTTCAATTAGGTGTCAATCTTAGATTGTTAGCGTACGAATATAAAGAACATTGAGTTTATGTAACTAACAGTTATTTATCAGAATAACTTCTCTGGACACCCGAAACAAATTTTCAATTAGGTGTCAATCTTAGATTGTTAGCGTATGCGCTTCGCGCGGTGTTTTTCGGAACATATATTTTATTGCTGTAAATTGTTGATGAAATACCGTTATTTAAATTTCTGTCCATCGCATGTTTAGGACTGGAGCACAGCGTTGCCCAATGGAGCAGTACAGTGATGGCCGTTGCCTACTTCGCCGGTACGACTTCTAGCGTGTTCACTGTGGAAAGGTGAGGTTCGCTCCTTCAATTTCTCTCTCGTATTAAAACTGTTCTTTTTATAGGTGTGAAGGGGGTTTGAACTTTGCGAAAAAGCTAACAAGCTGAATGATTGCGGAATCGCGCATATAGAAGCGTGAAAAATAGTAAGTAAGAGATAGAGCAAAGGAAGTGGGAACTGAGTGAGACACAGATTACAATGAAACAGATGAATCATACTTTACAAACAGTTCAAAACTTATTGCTCGAATGAATGATTTTGTTCTAGTTTCGGACGACGACCTCTTTTGATATGGTCGAACATTTTGAACATGGGTTCATTGGTATTTTACACCCTATTTGCTCAGCTAGAGCCACTGTTGCCAGATTCTAAGTACGGATGCCTGTTCATGTTAGCTGTATTCGGATTTTCATACGGGTCAGTGGAGGTCGACCAATAAAGGAACACAAACGCAACTAGCAACGTAGATGGTTCCACTATAACTGAAAAATACACAACTGTTTTCCAATCGTTGAACAAACTCGAACATGTTTAGTGGATTTAAATAGTTTGTTATATATTGAGCTTCTCATTTACTTTTGCTTGAGAACATTATATTCTGATAAATGTATTATTCTGCTCAAAACAGACCGGTACAGTGTAAGTTGCTCAACTCTACTGCTGTTTTAGCTTGCTCTGGTTGTTTTCGGTCAAAACTTGTGAATAGTGGAATTGTCCCCGAAGCACAACTCAGTTGTGGCCATCCGTTTGAAGTGACGCTATATTTCGTTGCAGAGCGGGTGTTGGTCCAGTATCTCGCTTCGTTGGAGCTGAGCTGGTCCCATTGAACTATCGGAGTCTTTTGACCTCGGTAGTGTTCTCAGAAAACACAATATTCAATATAATTACCTCATTCGCGTGTCGTCCGTTGTTCGATGACATTGGTCCATACGCCTTCATCATACTATATGTGATACCATCTGTACTTTGTACGATCTATGTGTACCTCTACCTTCCTGAAACCAAGGGAAGGGAAGTTCGTGAAATTGTTCACATTCTCGAAACTCAATAAAGTTATTTCATATTCCAGGAGTTCGGGTTTCTTTTCCAGAAAAAGTCCACCAATAATTGAATACATTTCAATAATATTAGTAGGGGTTGATTGGAAAAATTAATGACATGCTCGAACGCTGTTAGACTATTTTCTTTCGGTGTACTCCGCGTTCCAGTTGGGAAACTTCGCGTTTGGACAAAAGAAAAGATAAAAAAATGTCGATATATTTTTGCAACATAAATAACCATTAACCTACAAAAATGGGTGGTTATATCTTATTCTATTCAATAATGTGATATCCATCCGGTTGTGGAAGTTTGAACTCGAAAAATAATTACACGTCTTATCGCCTCATGTGTGCTGAAGTAAAGCCATTAATTATGCACTGGACCCAATGAACATATGTGTCACATAAACGAATCATCTGTGAAAATACATTTGTCACCTTCAGCTTCACTATTTATTACATCACCATTATATTCTTATTATTACATCTAACAAACTGGTGTTTTCGTACTGAGTACGTAAGCTAGAAGATCCCGGCACCTTCATCCTATCCTGCGTCTCCTCAAACATACGCTATTTATCTGCTCTCAAAACCCGCCGGGTATGGGAGGAAGGGGCCGGGATCTTCAGAATTCGTACTCTGTAATAATGTCCAAGTGAGTAACTTTTCATTGTTTCCCAATTAAACGATAGTTCTGATCCTCACTCTTGTTTCTCGAATAATCTATTAATCGGAAAATGAAGAAAAAAGAAAAAAGGAGAATATAATCACATAGAGAGGTTGGAGGACAGAGAGAGGGAAAAAGAAGAGATGAAGAAGTGCGAAAAAAAGATACTGACAACCAAAAATAAAGTTTTGTATGTGCATGTGGTTTGTTTTCGAAGTTTTCATGTTGTATGTGAGCAGGGCGTTTTCGTGCTTCATATTGGCTCAATATTGGCCCGCATTTAGTTCAATAAACCTTGCTCTCCAAACAAAGTAGCCAACACTAATCCTCTGCTTTGTGCTGTGAAACGAAAGGTCTGACATTCCGCGGTAGATCTTACCAAAAACCTATAATTTGCATTCTGTAAAACGAATGTCATTCCTAATCTTGCTTCTTCTCTTTTCTTGCACATCTCGCTCTCAATATATCTCTTGTTTGTTGCCTTCTTCTCTTTTTCTCAGTCTCTCTCCTCCTCATTTTTTTCTGAAAATATTCTACCTTTCGCATTTGGGATTTTGGTTACTCGAGTAATCACACCTTTCCCTGGTATGTGTACATATCGCCCAGACATAGATCTTTCATTGATACACTGCTCTGGCGAAATTTAATGAGAATCGAAAATGAGCATGAGATGATCTCATGCGTTGTTTGATGAATTGACAACGCACCCGTTCTATTTCTGTCGCTGCTTCCTGTGTCAGATTTGTCTCAGATCACCAGCTGTCGCGTTTTTCCTCACCTCAACATGTGTAACACAAACACGATTCGATCACTCTCAATCCGCTCAATATTCAATCCTTATCAGTTATTTCAACTTAAAAACCCGCGGTAACATCCAAGAACTTTTGTGGCCCCTCATACGTGAACATAACTCAATACGCCCACATTTGACATCACGTACGTACTCATTGGAATGTTACGAGACAAATAAATCATTTTTCATTATTTTATACAACAGAACACCGTATATATCGATTCGACTCTTCGCTGTTCTCGGAAATCTCTGTGCACTTTTCGGGCCCCGCATATCATACATTCTTCCTGCCCTTTTCAATTGTTTCCCAGCGTAACTGGGCAGATGCAAGAATCAAACCAAATAGTCAAATATGTGAAACTTCCGTTCTCAGTTTACTCTTTATTATTTCAAGTATCCCAATATTTTTAATCAAAGTTGTTGACATGCACATGAAATTATCGATTTATAGTCGGAGAAACCACACCGGCAAAAACGCAAATAAAACGAAATGTCGATCGAAAAACCAATGAATCATTACATTCCAATAAGTATATGATGTTACATGTGGGCGTATTAGGTCTGTTTACGTTATGTTAAAGTTTGAAACCCTCAGTTGGATATGAATCCCCAGATAGTCTATCTTGGGATTAATTAAATAGAAGTTTGTGACTCAATCGCTAACTGTCCATTCACTTTCGTAGTTTTCCTCGAAAATGTGTGTACATTCTCTAAGATTGCGTGGCATTCAAACATCAATTAGTACATTTACGAACTAGGCCTCCGGTATAAAGTATTACTCGCCAGAGGGTATTTTAGATTTTAGCTCCAATTTGACCTGATAGTATTTGCATAGTCACCCATATATAACTAGTGGTGTGTGAAGCTGTGAGACGAATAAATCTTAAAACAGTCCACGCTCTTAACTTTTATAAAAAAAATCCTTATGTTTATTCTTTTGGTAAATATAGAACTATCTCGAGATTCATCAAATGAAAAGTTCATCGAATGTTTCTTGTATTCGAAAACACAACAGAAATAGAACTAGCTGATAAACTCTTTCACCAACATCGTAAAGAAGTGAGCGAGAATGAATGCTCCTCTGATTATTTTGAACACATCACCTAGGAAATGTTCGTTCAACTAACAAAGATGATGAACATAATATGTTCACCATAAACGCATTTTTGGTATTTGAATATCTCCTACGTTTTCTGTGAATCCCAATTCTCTAGAGGTTATGGGTTACGGTCTTACAATTGAGTTATGTGCATTATAATGACGATATTGTTTCAGCCAATTCTTTCGCCGAGAACTAGTTATAGTAAGACCATACGATAACTGTTATGAACTACGATTTGAAAGATTTGAGAAGCCAAATATGGCATATTCGTTGAGTGTCTTCCTGACTCTATTTCTGTCGAAGACTTACTTGTTGCGAGATTTATTATTTTTGTTATCTCTTTCGATCTGGGGCTGTTCGCCTCATCCCCTCCCTCTCATCCATTTTTAGACTGCTTCACGTTGGTTGTGTAGTTTTCTTGATATAGGGCAATGAAAAATTACCGTCTTCCTAACGTTTTGTCACATTTCACGTGACGTTTTTTTCCCACTCATGTTTGGAGTGTTGAGTAATGTAATGTTCCAGTTAAACACGAGAGACACAATGAACAATGAATCTTTCTTTTTTGCGTCAAACGATCAGGTGATACTAATAGCATATAAATATATCATTTGGTTGAGAACGGTCTCAAGTTTCCAACCTTATAATTGTGCGCAGAAATATTTTTCTAAATAATTGATCACGACTAACATATTTCTCATTCATTACGTACAGGTGTATTTCGACAACCGTCTGAACTCAATTCTGGCCTCATTTCAACTGTGCTCACATTATGCAATGTTGTCATTGAATTTACAAAAAAAATTGGTTGAAAGTTCGTTACGTTCTGTGTTCAAAGATGAACATGTGCGAAAAGTCCAAGTTTCAGTTTGGAAATCACATAATGATAATTAATAACCCATCAAAAGAATAAGAATCAAAAAATGTTTAGTTGTCATTTATGAAAGAGAATAATTTCCGGTCATTGAATAACAGCGCAGTACGCTCACAATGAAGAGTCATTACTCCAATTTTCTATCCGAATAGCAATCATTTCAAGTACTTTGCCCCGCCAAACATTCTCCTGTGCCAAATGAAATATGAGATGTTCGAACAAACGTCTGAGAAGTATGTTTCTTCTGCAACCTTTCTCTGATACTATAGTTTACTGTATTTCTCGACTTTCTATCAAATATTACGTTGAATTCTGCAGATGCTAATCTAGCACACCAATGTAACGTATTACGTCGTGAATATACTAATATATCAATATATAATTTCTGAGATTTGTTGGAATATGACGGAGATCATCATATGATCAGAACTACTCAAAATGGTCAAAAATTCCACTGGGACTACTGATAATCTGAAAATAGAGGGCTCTAAAGGTTCTCATACCTTGTTACGTTCGACTAGCGATGGAAGGGTTTCATTCTCGTGGCATCGGAATTGTGCATTGCATCTGCTGATTCTCGCGTTTCATGCTCTGTTTGTCAGCAATTTTCCATTTTTCTCCTCCGCACTCGGTTGTTTTTCGGCCAATGTTTGGAATTATGTGGTAGCTGAACTACAACAAATGTACATCTCCATTTTCAGCGTCTATTCGTTGAGTTATGATGCACACGCCATGAACATAAACCATGATCAAGACAAGAAGTTTCAGTGCCTGTTTGGGTTGGTCCACGTTTTGGTACGTTCAACAGTGGCCGTATTCACCAATATCGCGGGAAGGTCCCGCGCGGGAAGCTCAATTTAGCGTCCCGCGGGACGATTCTTCCCGCGCCTTCCCGCGGGACGAAAGTTCGTATTCACCAATGCTCGGGAAGTAACGTCCCGTGGGCCGTCCCGCGGGAAGAAAAATCACTGGCGCATTTGTGGTGTTTAGGCGGTAAACTCCGAATTTCAAATCTAAGGCATATTCATTTTGGCGTGAATTGTGGTGGAACAGTGTTTTATGACCTATTTTTCGCGCTATTTCGAAAATAAGTCAAAATGGAATTTGCAAGTGGAAATAGTGACATGAACAATATGTTTTCCTACACTGAATGATGAATACTTTCTTCTCTAAATCATTTTCTACGCGAGAAAACATCATTTAAATAAGTTGCATATTTGAATCGTTTCTCGCCGCTTCCCGTGGAAACTAGTTAATTCTAGATTGCAAAATTATTGTTGTTTTGTCAAGTGATGTATGGTCAAAATGCACTGTTATCAGTACAAATTTCTGTGAAGTGAGAATTTTCGATTTTCTTAATGAGACAATAATTTGAACGTTATTTATCGAAGAATCGTTCTGAAGGTTTTGATCTCTAATCTCGATCAGTTGTATCAGCACCTTTTGTTCGATGTTCGGAATTGTTGGGTTATTATATTATAATCTTACTGAACAACGTCTAACTTTTTATAGTGAATGGGAAAATTTTCATAGGAACATTGACTTTTCATCCCCCATTTCCCCGAGTTTGTATTACTTCTGGGATCGTGAAGTCTGACCCTTCCCCCACCGGCGGGTGAAAATTCAATACCCAAAAAGTAACACAAAGGGTGAAAAGTGAACATTTTCGGTATCGAAGTTAACCCCCCCCCCCCCCCAACATTGAAGTTTTGAACAATTCAACATCCCTCCAGGTTTTGAACAATTCAACATCCCCTCCACGAAAAAGCGCACAGTTATAGGTCCCTCTAGATAATTACCAAATAAACCCGGTTCTTGTAGAAGTTATGAATCCCCTTAGCCTATAAAAACGCAATGTTCAAGATCCCCCGGTCAGTTAGTTAACCGGGGTATCGCACCTATGGTTGAACTCTTACGGGGGAGAGGGGAACAACCTGCAGTTGGGGATAATAATTCAATTTGCCCCAATTCATTTTAGTACTACTGATCTTCTAAGAAAGTATGCAGTTTTCGACTGATATCCAGATCAGCTTCTTTCTTTTTTTCGTTCAGCTATGAAACTGTGATACTTGTATGTAGTGCGTCAGGGCATTTTGCAAAATTTTAAAAGATGAATTCAACCTCTCAGTTCGAAAACTGAAATTTTATCCTTCAAATTCTTAATTTAGCAATATAAATAATATCTATTCACCCCAACTGCACTTATAAACCATATACAGTGATTATAAATGGGATTTGGAGTAAAAACAAGTCGTGTGACTTGAAAAAATATGAAAAACAATCACTATTTCTTGGCAACAAATAGTCGCGGGAAGCTATTTCCCGCACCTCTTACTTTGAAAAGGTCCGGGACGAAAAAGCCGTCCCGCGGGAAGGCGCGGGAAGCTCAACAATATTGGTGAATACCGATTTTTCGGAAAATCGTCCCGGGACGGCCCGCACCGTCCCGCGGGAAGGGTCGGGACGCTTTTTTAGCTTCCCGCGACATTGGTGAATACGGCCACAGACAACTTATTTAATAACAAAAAGGTGATACGCATCTACTGGTACCACATTGTGAAAGTGTTAAAATAGGTTAACTTCGAGCTGAACTAAGTGGTCGTTTAAACTCATCATCACCTAAATTTGCTACAATCGAACTATAATATTTTTAGGTAGCGTCCAAGATAACCGTTGTTTATTTTATTCTGTGGAACATTATTCTCTCTCAAATCCCTCTACCGGAAGTGGCTCTATACGTTGGTGTTTTCGGTCTGGCGATTTGTTTTTTGACCATATTTGGTATGGTTGTCCATTCTCCACATATCATGATTACGTTCTACATTTATATAGTGAGTTTATCAAATGTTATATATAACTATTACCGAAAACTCAGAGAAACATAAAATCAGATATTCATCTCATAGTTACGAATGCTCAACAAACATCGAAAACTGCAAAAACACTCAAATTCTTTCTGAACCTACTTGATTTATTGTTATTTTCAGTCTTGTTCTATATTATTCCTTCTTTACGTTGGCGGGTATTTCTTTTTCATCAATATTTTTGATAAAGAACGTGTTGAAGGTGGGTGGCCATGTGTATAATTTAACTATATCTACCAACTGAACAATAATTGGCCTCTCAACTATAAAAAAAACAAAACCTATCCCACCCAGAACAGAAACATAACACGACAGATCAAAAATAAACATGTCTAGAGCTTTCCGAGCGTTCCGACACACTTGCTATTAATCGTTCACCTATGAACTATCTTCAAGCATCTTCAGAGTTTTTTTTTTTGAATCGTAATCTAATCATTCGTTACCATCTCATGAAAAAAAAACGCGAAAAACTACTCATGCGTCATTGAATCACGGGAAACTACTAATTTCCGTTTACTACAGACATGTAATGTTCCCTGTGGCATGATATTGACATAACAATGCGGCATGATAAAATGTTCTATTGTTCGGTGTGATCAAATCTATAATGAAATGTTGCACAGCAATAAAGAAAAAAAAACGAAAAAAAAAATCCACGAAAAAAAGACATTAAAGGAAATATGCAACTAGTGATAAAGAACGTTGCGCGCGCATGCATTCAACAACGTTTATCAATAATCGATCATATTTGCAGAGGCGTTCGGAGAAAAATTCGATGATCTTTCTATATTGTGTCACCTGTTCGATGTACTTTTACTCATGTTACACTATTATATTTTGGGTGTGGTTTCCAAGTGTCGCAAATATTACATATTCTTGAATGAACAGCAACAGCAACAATGTGAGTGTGTTTTTCAGTTGTTAGTGTTTTTAAGCGTTCGTTCAATAATATAGCTGAATTTCCAGTTAAGTGTTTAGTGTTAGCTGTGTTCTTACAATACAAAAAAACCAGAAAAACATAGAGAAGGGAACTAATCGATGAGGGAGAATAGAAGTGTGGAGTTGATGAACGAATGCGACAGCACACCTTTCATTCAAATCAAACTGGTTACAGGTCGTGACGTCGTTGTTATGAGGAGTGAGACGAGGGAAGACTTCGCATGAACCTATTAAAACGATATTCGAATGTTCATAATTCGCTCCAAGTATCAATCGGAACACAGGTTCCGTCAAACCTTGCTGACAGAAAATAAATATTAACAATCATCTATTCTCTTTTCCTGACTGTATTCCAACACAAAGCATACATACCTGACTATATTCCAACACAAAGCATTCTTTCAAGTACAAGAGCATGTTTATTTTGCTGGAGGAAATATTTTTCCAACTCTACACTTAACTGTTTTATTTGTTACGGGTCTCCACCATTTATTTACGAGAACAAACCAAAATAGATTAATATCCCTGTTGTTCACAATCGTTGAGCTAGCATATAAGACGAGGCAGGGTAAAAATATGGCAGAATTCACGAAAATGAGTTAAAAAGCTCATATACGGTCCGTTTTCATGTTTTTTCGAATTCTTACTTAAAATTTGCATTTTCGCCATAAATTGGGCATAAGACTTTCACAAGAAATCTAGAAGTCAGATATAATAACAATTATTTTATTCCATCAAAATCAAGACATCAAATAATATTGTGAATGAGAAGGCCAAAGTTGGATGATCCAAAATAAGGCAGGGTCATGAAAAAATCAGGGACACCCTCAATGTCGGCTATATTACAAGGACATGGCCAATTTTGGATGATCCAGAAACGAGCCGTTTGCCCATTTCGAACAAACCGCTCGTTTTTAAACGCTAAAATACATTATTTCACCTAGTCACAACTGTGAAAACAGACTAATTGGAATATAATAAAATTACATCATGATTAAGGTAGAAAATGAGCAGAATGATTAAACGTATTAACTTCGAGAATAACTTAATAGAGAGTTCCTAGGCAAAGTGAAAACATAATACGCTAGACAAACGCTATTTTGAATGAGATTTTTCTCGAAGTAACATAACTGTCATAGGTGGGATATGGGAGGTTCAAGAGATTGGATAAACTAACACACCCTCGCACCTATGACAATATAGTGCATGTACAAAATACATACCCAAGTGAAGTACAGCCAGAAAAAATCGAAAAACGGGCTACTTTTTTGTGTCAAACTTTACTGGTGCATGACAACATGTTAGTATAGGTTGAGGAGAAAATGACTTTGTTCGATCGTTTCAGTGTTTTATCAGCCAAAAAACTGAAAATCTCAAGTATACGATTATTCTACTAGACTTTTGTTGTTTTCCCCTCCACCCCACAAAACCTTTTACAAATATGTGAATTATAAACATAACAACACCTTAATCCTCATACAGTCACACAGTTCCTAATCAGCGTCGCATGAGCATGACGAGAAGTTATCCGCCAGAAATAGACATTTTCTTGCCGTGCGTATCCACAAACGGAAAGATGAACGACGCCCAATCCTGAAAAAAACTAATTGACGCAGTGCAAAAACAGATTACTGTCCGAACGTCGTCATGCTAGCTACATTGTACTTGGTATAAACCCGGCTAGTAGAAATAACCTGACGCTAATGCGCTAGTGAGATCCGGGAAATGAAATTATATGGCAAACAAGTGTCTCTGAGTAGAAAAGATATAAGATAAACGAATTTCAAGCGAGCGTAGACAATTTCACGCCAATAGTGACTTTTGCATTCGCTGACAATATTAAACTTGAAACATGATCTAATTTTATGAATGACACGGTGTTCTCGATTAAATATTTAGCTCAAATTGTATTATCGGTTTTTAAACGATCAGCAGACGCTTAAACATGCGCGATACGCGAAATGAGCCTCTTATCACACAAAATTGCAGTGGCCGTTATTCGAACAAGTAGTCACTTCACGTGGCCTACTTTGCTTTTGTGACATTGTTTTATGATTGGAACAGCCCCAAAATAAAATAACATTCGCGACACATGATATGAAGAATAAAGGGAATAACTCACTTTTTTTATAAAATAGAAGTACTCCGCGATGGAGGCCAGTTCCACACATGCCACAGTACCCTGCAGAACACATAAATTACCACCAAATCGGTAAACAAGTGAAAAAAATAGACATATAAATAATAAAAAATCTAGAAAATAAAAGTCAAACGAATGAATTTGAAACCGCAGAGCGAGCTACTGTTGACGAGAAACGCGGCGCGGTCGCGTCGCGGCTGACGTTTTCAAATTTTGGACGGCCGCCAACCCAATGAGCTGCTGAAAATTTTCATTGTTATTATTATTTTACATTCTATTTTCAATATTTTCGATTCTATTGTTCATGAACGTCATTTAACCTTGTTGGTGTCATTTTCTTCTTGTGTATGTTATCATTCTCTGTCTTTTTGTATCGAATGATTCAGTTTTGTTCTAATTTTGGTATTTTTAGCTTTTTACATTTTATTTCATTTCAGGTAAGGTTCTGTTCCGATATTATTCGTGTCAGTGGTCGGTTAGGGAGAACACTATTGGAAAACATGAGGTAAAGGAGCTTATGTTTCGTTTTAAGTCTTTTAAAAAAGCCTGATCGGTAAGTTTGGTGTATCGTGTTTTCTATTTTAACAGTTTTATGTAAGTTAGAATATTTTTCGAAGATCAGCAGTTTTAATTCAACTTAGATTTGAACTGAACGAACTGGGAACACTTATTCTTAATCGACTCTCGTTGCTTTTTTGGTTTTTTGCTGCTCGAATATCCCACTCAAACACAAAAGCTGTCAGCTAGCTGGAAGTTGCTGTTTGGTTCTACACTCTCCTCTAAATTGTTTTTTTTGCAGTTCGTTGTGCTCAATGAATGCATCCACGCACGGCTCGAGAGGACGACATTCGACGTTCGAATTCTACGTGCCTCGGATATCACTATCTGGGCGAAATGGACAGGGATTGTCAACTTGAGAAGGTTCTTCATCTGATAATTTGAATTTATATTGCATGTGGTTTTTATAGTTTCCACCCGGCTGTCGGTTACACCCACCTGGTCAAATATGAGGCGACTTTGTTGGATGCCTCATTAATCACCCGGTTTTGTTATAATGGTAAATATCCCTATTCCAGCAATAGTCACTTAGCCGAAACCCAATTTAATATCCCGTTTCTAGCTTGGTAAAATTGCATTCATTTCTGCATTCCTGATTTGCATTCAGTTTGTGTGGACAACAAAGTCGCCTCACATATGCAGCTTGTTATAATAGTATTTTTGAAAATGTGTCTTTTGGTCACACCCGTGCTTCAAAGTGGAACGTGACCATGTCAAACTGATAATTTCAAACTGTATATTTCAATTGGAACTTAAATTGAAAATTGAAAATCGAACCGTTTTTCCCGTCAATCTGAGAACTGTGATTTACGAACCTCATTTAATGTAAAATCCGGATTCGGGGAGTATTTTTATGTGTCCGTAGTTTCTCGCTGTCATTTTTAGAGAACATTTAACTTTAGCCTCAATGAGAAATTTGCTTTATCCTCACGGCTAGAGCAAAACTACCAGTATTACCACTTGTTGTTTTGGAACCCTCTTTTTTCATCTTCTGTCTAGCTCGGTATTTCATTTATATTGTGGTACGGCGCTGAAACAGTCCCTACCCTTTCTAAAAGAAGTATACTAGCTCAATGTTTTACTATGTGGGGTGCAGGGTTAACATGAAGTGATGCCGGAAATATTTTGTGTAGTTGAAGTTTTTATTGCGACCATTTTTTAGTTTGTATTTTTGTCGGAAATATCATGTAATATCAATTTTCACTTGTTTTTGGTCGCTGGCCCATTCTTGGATGATCCAAATTTGGGTTGCCCCCGTGGTCCTCATTCAAACTCGGGCTTTCTCCAAAGCCCAGTTCTGGATCATCCAGATGTGGTCGCGCACCATATTTCCAAAATTGTGTGTATTTTGGGCAAGTACAGTTATATGAATATTTCTGAAGCCTGTTTTTGCTTGCTTTTGTAGTTTCATGTCACCTGAGGCTAAGGTGATTGATCATACTTCTGAAAGTCCGAAAAATCGAGGTTTGAGCGTTTTCAGTAAATTTTTGCCATATTTTTATCTTGCGTCGTCTTATATGTCAAAGCTATCACATAACAAACGCTGAATAAGATACATGTTCTAAAAACTACTTGTTTCCGTGACAAATGTTGTTGGACGTAACTAGCATAGCTCACACCTGAATATAGGTTTATATAGACTAAACTTACCCTCAAATCATCTGGAAACAGCAGATAAAACTACCGCAACAAAATACGTCACAGAAGTAATTCGATACCACATTGTGTTTTGTTCAACAAATGAATAACGAATATGTTATTAATACATCGAGCTGTTATGTGATAGACAATGCGACTGAAAAGACAGGAAAACTAAACGAGAAGTTACACGTAGTATACCTAAATACTAAATTTGCTACTGTAGGTATTCCGGAGCCAAAACATTCAGGAGAGCACAGGTAATGAAATTTGTCAAACAATCCTCACGCTCACTGTGTTTCTGAGAGAAAGATTCGCATGAAAAAACAAAACTTATAAATAAAGTACAACAGGAAATATTACAGAAACAAAACGTGGCCTTTTTTGAAATGATTGGAAACTTCATAATTGATTGAAATGTTTCTGTTTTTATTTCAATCCGTTCTATCTATGTATATTTACAACAAATTTTCCGAAGAAAAAAAAAACGATTTTCTGTTTTGTAGTGTAAGGAGCTGATAGCGACTCAGCCTCCCGGTTGACAATACCCGTTTCGGATCAACGTGTAACTTACTTTGTAGAGTATTCTATTATCATATCAAACTAAGTTTAGAGGTCACCTAAGGAGTTGTTCTGTTGATGACAAACATATGTGAATTGCAGTGGGTTTACGACTTGTCGCGAATGAATATTGATAAGGAAAGCAAGGAAAGTGATGACCTTGCCACGCACGGCTACATTCAGTTGTCACCTAGTTTGTTCAGGCCAAATCAATTTATCTACTGTTATTCGGTTCGATATCTTCTTCATGATTTCAATGAAGATCTTGTGATGCTTGCTTTTCGAGTATTTGGACAATTTGCATAGGAATAACTCAGTTGTATTTTCTACAAAGTAATATTCGTGACAATTTTACATTTGTGTTAACAAGGTGAAGAATTACTTTTTTATCGTAATTGTTCCCCCTTAAGTTTCCAGTGTGAGGATATGTTTTCTACCTGACAAAATCAAGAAATAAAAACTGACCTGTTCAACAAAAAACTCATGTGTACCTTTTGGCTAAACAAATACATTGTTGTTGAGAATGAACTACATCGTTTTGTCATTACAACAAATGAAATTATTTCCAGCATGAAGTTTGTGCTGCCATTTTGTGATATGTTTATCTAGCTCGCAGTTCGAATCAAGTTACAACTGGAACGATCGATGTGTTAATCGCATAATTGCTACGGACAGTTCAGCACAGTTGTAAAAGTTATTCAAATATGGTCGCAAAAAGTGCACTAATAGTGTACATAATCGATTCTATCTTCTCTGATTGCTCAAGTTATAGGTTCTATGTTCGTTCTCTAGACTTGTTTGTTTTGGCAAATTCATTTTATCTGAATGTTTTCAATACAACTTATGAACAGGTATTTCGTGACAAAGACAAAAAACTGCGAACACTGACTCGTTAATCATAGTTTCATCTTTTTGTGAACCGTTTCGGAGAAAACTCATTTTTTCGTTAGTTGATCCAATTTGGGCGAAGTGCACCTAATCTTCACTGAAAGTAACGCTATGAAACTTTCTTATAGTAGCTACGGATCGAACGTACCAGTACGGTCTGTAGTCTGACTTCGCTGACTTTTTGGCCCAATTAATATTATGTGTTATAGAATTCTATGCCATAAATGTTCTTCACCATGCCTCACAAACAGCACATATTTAGCTACGCCATGTCTCGTGTTCACGGAACAGTTGTGATTTCGGGTGCGAATCGAGGAGTCGGATTCGAATTGACGAAGTCGTTAATTCGCAACAAAAAAGTGCAACGAGTTTACGCAGGATGCAGGTGTGCCGATAAAGCAGAAGTGAGCATTGTTTTTATGTTTGTTCTGTTGACCGTAATTCACTTGTCAATGGTCTTGAAATTTACTTTTCTCACCATCATTCTATACAGCTTCCTCAACCGCAGAGTAAATGGGCCACTTAGTAACTCCATCGGAAGATGATACGGTAATATTTCATTGCTTTGTTACGTTTACATACTGTGTTACCTCCTTGTTAAAGAATCCGTCCCGCTTTAATTTTGACTTTTGAGTTGACAAACTGACCTATGGCAAATGAGAAACCATTATCAAAAATATATACTTTTATATCCCTATCTTGCTTCGTTTTCTCAGAAAAGCGGCTTACGTAATGACACCGATAGGGGAGTTGCGTACGGGGTATGCTCAAAATAGCCTATAGAAGTGCGAAAATGATTTCAAAACACTCAATCACATACAAAGACACAATTAGGGACTAAACAATGAAAATAAATCTGGATGTAAATAAACCAAGTCAAGTTGCGTCACAGTGAAAATGTTTATGTCCCCTTCTTTTTTGCTTGATGTTATGCAAATTTTACAAATTTTCAATTAGAAAGTTTTTTCGTGGTCTATGGGAAACCATTAGGAATATTTTTTGAGCTTTTTAAATTTTTCGTGAAACTCAAATTATAGCGGAACGGTTTCTTTAAATGTATTTGAAAAAAATGGAAACAAAATTACCAGGTCATCCAAAATCACCCTAGATTTTGGATCTATCTGTATTTGTGTTATAGGCATTGCAGTCGTTGTTCGATCCTGAACATAAACTGCGTCTGCTTGAGCTCGATGTTGCCAAGGAGTGGGGTATCAAAACGGCAATGGAAGCAGTGAAAAAGGAGAGCGGCCATGTCAATCTACTCATCAACAACGCCGCCATTCTGGAAAAGGTAAAGAATAGTTTATATGTAATATATCACGTTTTCACAATACTACATAGATATTAGGGAAACAATTATATATACTGTTAGTCAACTGCACAGTCACGTGAAACATGGTAAACACAACAGAACTAAAAAACGCGCCATTACAAAGTGAATGATTTCTCATTAGAATGCTGAATTTACGTGACTATTCACTTTACTTCTAGGATAGTTACTCCGTTACGCGTACACAGTATTTCATGTAGTTTACTACTGCTGAGATTAAAACTGTGAGTCGACCAAATTCGGGATTGAGCGGGATTGGAACTAACATAATATGTGACAAGTAATCGAAAAAAGTATACATACCTGATTAACTGCGACTACGGCCTTTCTGTCTACATTGCTCAGACGGGTAAAAACCATGTGCGCACTAACAAGTGGTGCGAGTAGTTCTATGATGTCTGGCATTTTGAGCAAATCTCGAGTCAAACGTTTTCAGGAGAACAAAGCAGGAATCCCCGGTGGAGATCGCGTGACTTGGTTAAAACATTTCGACATCAATGTTGTGTCACACGCAATGATGATACAGGTAAAAATTTTGTATTCATTTGCAGAGAAAGAAGAAGAGTAAATTACAGAAATTTTGCACTTTTTCCAAGGCTGACAGATTTGACGTAGCTCACAGCATAATTGACAATTGATTGTATTTAGTTTTTTTCTCGAAATGAACGGTATTTTCACGATCATTCTAGGAATTCTTACCGTTGCTCCAAACAGCTGTTGATAACAAACAAACAGCTACAATTGTGAATATTTCTGGTCTCAAAGGTTCGTGTGAGTTGGGAACCGGAACCGAGGCTGTCCACGGCAACATCGCCTATATGTGTAGCAAGGTGAGAAAAGCGTTCACGGATATATTCATCACATACGTCCTACCTTCATTATTTCAGTTAAAAGAACTTGTGAAATTTCACTGCAAAGACCTAGCACCGTAGCAAAGTTCAAGAAAATTCACCGTTGCACATTATCTGGTCACATACACTATTCTCATAAAGGAAGTAACTATGTGGCCAGAATGGTGACATCGGTAATGAATGGTCAGCGTTTATGTTCTTATAGATTAGATTGATTAGAAGTTTCCTCGAACTGTTTACGTTAGTATACATTTTTCCAGACAACTGAACGCATGTATTCTAGGCTGCTCTGAACAAGCTCACGAAAACGCTGTCCATTGAGCTTCCTCAGTTCCTCACAGTCTCCGTGTGCCCCGGTTGGAATCGAACTAGTATGGGTGGACCGTCGGTATGCTTCTAACCGTGTCTGGGCTAGAATCAAACTACGAATGGATTTGTAAAAATGAGGTCTCAACTCAAAAAAAAAACAGTTGAAATTGGATATGTGATGTCTCTCCCTCTCTTTTTCTCTCTTTCACACCTCCCCCCGCCCTTTCTCTCTTTTTCTCTCTTTCACACCTCCCCCCGCCCTTTCTCTCTTTTTCTCTCTTTCACACCTCCCCCCGCCCTTTCTCTCTTTTTCTCTCTTTCACCCCCCCCCCCCCCCCCCCTTTCTCCCTTTTTCTCTCTCCGTCTTAATAGGCTACGTATCCTGATTTTGTATACACTCTAGATCAAAATCGCTTCAGAGAGAAAGCGAGTCCAAATTTAATTTTTCTGCGCTTATAACCAAAAGTAACATTTGTATTTTAGCTTTAGCGTCACAAAAAATGGCTCTGAAAACATTACACGGTCGAGAGAGAAACTCAGTGCCTACAGCATTTTTCAGTGTGGCAAAATTGCAACGATGTATTATATCAGAATAATGGCTAGAAGTGTTTTGATTTATTGATGCTTTTTTTATTCTGACTGTTCAGGGCCTTAAAGAACCGTCAGAAACCGCACCTGTTGTTCTGCAAACAGTTGATAGTATGAACATGCAACATTCCGGAGGATTCTGGGACAGAAAAGGAGAACGCATTCCTTATTGAATAAACTGTTCAAATGTATGTTTTGGTCAACAATCGTATGTTATGACTCTCACGAACAAAGTGTAGAATGTCGTAAACAAGGACCATTTATACGTTCTTGAAGTCATAACACACTGGTCAGAACGCTCATATAGTATATTTTTCACAAATATATATACAAATCTAAGAACTCAACTTTAACAACAAAGTTGGTTCAAAAATAGACGGGAACGAAGTAATGATCAACGCAAAGCAGTTGTTTTGAATCTCTTTGCCGGGTTGTTTTCAACTAGTTTATTTTGTCGTGAGTAGTGGAATTTAGAGTCAATATTGATCGAAGGTTGTTCCTCTACACAACACATTCGCATGATGTTCTTACCTGACATTTGTTGAATGGTTGACATTGCGAACTCAATAGTTATTATAGAACCAAATGTTTCGGTTTCTTTTGCGATTATATTTTTTCCAAGATTGTATCCGTTTAAATCCAATCTTGCCGCCTACATTCCTTTATTTCAACGATATTGGTATGTTGAACTTGCTATCATAGTTTAGGATTTGTCAATACAACTGTCAAAACATCCCCTTTTAACCATTCTATCCTTTCACTCACATAACTGAGTCAATCTTTGTTTGTGTTGCCATTAGAACACGTTTCAGTCAACTTTTTCATTTAATATTTTCAGTCGTGTTTTGGTTTTCATTTAAAATCGAATTCAGTACTTTGACATGTAAATATGCTGATATTCAGAATATAACAACTATGTCCCGAGTGCATGGAATTGTTGTGATTTCTGGTGCCAATCGAGGAATCGGTTTCGAATTAACAAAGTCGTTGATTCAAAATCCCAGTGTTCAAAAAGTTTACGCCGGATGCAGATCGGTTGATAAAATGAAAGTAGGTATTTTTGTGAGTGAAGTGATAAAATGAGAACTTTGATGTGAAACACACGAACGGTACGCAGTCGATTCGAGTCGCAAAACAGATTGAGAGCACCACAAAAGTGGTAAAATCTCGTTTGTAAGCGGAATTACAGAAAAACGTACGTCAACGTCTTGTCCCTTCTTTCTCTCTCAAAAGTCAACATGTAATGCTAAATGTTCGCCGTGTAGATGAACATTCCGACCTTTTTAATATTGCTCGTTTCACTATTCATTTGCTACAGGATCCCAATTTGGATAGCAATTAAAGTTTACTTATTTGGTATCGGTTTGCTGTTGCAGGATTGCTGTTCACACCTTTACAGGTGTTCGATTCGTTAGTTGATCCTGATCATAAACTGCGGCCAGTGAGGTTAGATGTTTCGAATGACTGCGCAATTAAAACGGCGAGGGAAGCAGTGGAGAAAGAAAGCGGTGTCGTGAACCTACTCATCAACAATGCTGCCATTCTAGAAAAGGTATCATATTATTAGCTGATATAGTCGCTATCTTTCCAAAGTGACAGCAGAGGGTTCGATTGATTGAGCGATGCGGAGCGAGCGGCCGTTGATAATTTGCCAGCGGTTGAGAGTGTGTAGATCAATGATAGGCAGACTGGCTGGCCCCTCGCCAAACCCCACTTCGTACAAAATTCATGGTACGGTGTCCACAACGGTTTGAAAAATCTAATACAGTAATGTATTATAGAAAATCGGGTCAAATTACTGAAAAAAGATAGTCAGAACTATGTCAAGTATGAGCTCATTATTCTGATCGCTGTTTACCATGTATGTTTCGTTAACTTGTAACGTTACTTACTCCTTGATGTTTTTGAGGACCACAACACGGGAATACCGGGAGGTGATCGTGAGGCCTGGTTGAGACATTTCGATACCAACATAGTGGCGCCCGCCATGATAATACAGGTGCGATTTCGTCCAATCATGAACTAGGTGTGGGGTCCGTAGAGCTAAATATGCAGTAATAATTACGGGTCCGTTCCGCGTAGAGCGAGTGACTACTGTACATTTAGCTCTAAACCCTTTTGTGCTTTGATTCCGTCATATTCCAGTCATAATTTGAGAAATGGGCGACTACAACATAGTTAGTGCTAATCTCTATTGTAGATTCGCATCAAAAGTTTTATAAGCTCGACGATTTTCGCTAAGGAGTTTCCGTTTTTCAACTCACAAATCAGGTCTATTGTGAGCGTGATTAGATAAAGTTATGAGACCTTTACACCAACGTTTTGCAGGCCCACCTGAGCATACAAAAATGCGTAGAAAAACATTTAAAAAGTCAATTTCTATGAACGAGTTTTCATATGTGGCAGGGTTCTCGACTATAACTTTAAATGTACTTTTTATAATTTTGAGGATTTCAGGAGTTCCTGCCTCTTCTACAATCAGCAGTTGATAATAATCAAACAGCTACGATTGTGAACAGTTCGGGTTTCAAGGGATCCATCGAATCGGGAACTGGCACCGAGCCAGCTCCCGACCATAGTTCGCAGTCGTTTAACGTTCACGGCAACATTGCGTACATGTGCAGTAAGGTGAAAAGAGCAGACGATAATGACTAATTTATCAAATATATATATTTTTATGATAATCGTAAACTCAGTTTTAGCGAACAAATTTGATGGGCGCTGACCGTATACTTATATGATTAGGTAAATGATACCACCATTCAAAAGTCCTAGTGACACAATTATATTTTGTTCAAATAAAATAACTGCGTATACTTATACTTACTTGGCTGGTACTTTTATTACTAATGTGGCAGAATTCACAGTGGTACAGTTTACATGAGCTCACACACATTTTGATTCCAGATATGGAAGTGATACTGTATGTTAGTCTCAATAATAATAATAATAATAATAAACTTTATCAGTATAGTGATGGACAAACAAAGAGTGATTCTATGAAACTGGAAACCAGTTAATGTCATGTGAACTCAGTGAATTCATCCCGCATAAGTATAAGGGTCGAGTAACGTGAACGCCAATTGATTTTCATTCTGAAGTGAATAAGTTTCCAGAAACAAGATTCGAAATGTAGCCAAACATTTTCAGGCGGCCCTCAATAAACTCACGAAGACATTGTCGATTGACTTTCCGCAATTTCTTACGGTCTCGGTCTGTCCCGGATGGAATCGAACCGGTCTGGGAGGATCGTGGGTTGGTTATAACTTATAGGAATTTCAACGTTTCTCTCAGAGAAGAACTTCCGTAGCATTTCGAATAAGGCTACGGACTGTATCGAACCTTTTTGTTGTAGGGACTGTCGGAACCGTGTGAAACTGCTCCCATTTTTCTGAGCACAATAGATAGGATGGATATGCAATGTTCCGGCGGATTTTTCGATCGTAACGGAATGAAGAATCCGTATTAATCATGTTTGTTCAATATACATTCTTCTTTAACTGCAACTTAGATGCGATCTGGGTATCGTTCACATAAAACACATGACCTCGCTCTCTTAGTTCTATCCGCAATGTAGTTCTTTCGAACGCTTCGCCCCAAATTGACCAGAAAGTTTGATACCAATCAAGGTTCTGTTGAAACGTCTTAGTTTGTGCTAAAATATTGAAAAAGGTAATATCGTTTGAAAACTTGTCTTACTTCGTATTTGTCGCTTATTTGAGCGCAGTAGTTCATGTCCATGCCGTGCATAATATTGACTCAACGACATGAGTTATTGAAAAGTGGTGAAAACACACTGTGAACATTACCATAACAGGAATCAAACAAGTTTATTTACCCGAATGTTTGAATATAACCAAATAATTGAGCTACCGCGAATGAAATAGTGAGACTATACAAATTCAGAGGTTACGGAAGTGAACAACACATGAAGAAAAAACACAAAATGTGATTCGCAACCTTTACAACTTGTTTTTCTTATGAAAACTAAATTCACCTAGTGAACAAATTATTGATTACGATTCCTTCATACGCTATTTAAAAGTTGTGAAACATCTTAAAACTGATGTATTTCGGGACTAACTAATACAATTTTCGATATTCTCGCGAACGACTCATGATATTTCATGAGCTACTGAAGCATGGCAATTGCTGGAACCTCATGAAAAACTGAGTTTTTCAGGTAACTTCAGATCGCGGAACCTTGGCGTAGACTGTGTATTTGAACTACACACACAAAAGAGGTCGAGGGAAATGTACAAGTTCTATAGAAGAGAAGATGTCTCACATACTGTTCGAGGTAGAAGGTCTATCAGCCAATTCCATTTCTACTTGAATCCTGGAAATAATAATATGAAATATACGTATTAGTATAGTTGTTGTTGATTGCAAAATGAAAACGAACTTTCCAATAGTCGAAAAAGCGCGACTATGAAGACGATGGTGAAGACGTATAAGTGCTTGTTGTAATTGTTATAGAAAGTTGATATATGCCCATACCCTCCCTAACTCATTTGTAAGCGCTTAGTTGAAACACTGAGTCGTAACAGAGAACAATGCCCTAGAAATGCATTTTGTGGAAGAGCTATTTTTCAACAGGATACATTGATCGGAAAGTTCAATTGCGTACTGTATAAGTTCACGTTGAATCCGAAAGTAATACATATGTATATAAAGAATGTAAAGAATGAAAGCATACCTGGCCGGCGTTGTAGGCGATTCCGCTACTGGTGGAAGCAAACTGACTGGGGATGCCTGAAAGGTAAACATTTTTTGGAGAGTCAAGTACAGTTTTATCTTCACTTATGAAAAAACTACACAGATCAAAAACAAGATGAAGGCCGTAGGCAGGCGTGCCTTCCTCTCCTACCCCATCTGCTTTCTTCGAATACTCCTACTGAGTTTCCGTTCAAGTTTCAAGTGTTTTTTTTTCATCACAATGTTACATGGAGGTTGGGACTTCCTAGTTGTGGCCCCGAGTGGTTGCAACCAGATAATCACTTCACTTCACATTATATTCCATCACTTATCTAACCATGGTATGCAAGAACAGGTAATTACCAACAAAGAAACTCACTGGTGTTGACGAAAGCTCATTTCTCGGCGGGATAAGATTGGTGGGAGAACACTGAAATGTTTTCAATCAAATGAACATGTGCTTTCTGTGTTGTTGTGGTTATTATACACTTAAACGTCTGCAAAGTTCGAAACTGGATTCTATACATCTGTGTCAGAGTGGGTATTTTAAATTGAGTATATCCAGTTATGGAAATAAACTTTGGAATTGAATGTTTCTGATTTCACTCGAAATTCCGTTTCATGTTAGCTCGTGTCAATTCCAAAAAATGTGGAGCCGTTGGCAGTCATTTTCGCTTGTCGGCACCAGAAAAGCAAATATTGACCCAGTTTCCTCTAACAATGGGTTTTTCGAGTTCAAACTTGGATCGCTCGATCGCCGAAATCAGCTGGAAACTTCCAAAAACTAAGAATATTATTCGTTTTTCAAATCTCTGATCGCGATAGCATTTTAAGAACACATTGAGCTAACAGAGTATATCTTTTCAGCATTCGTATTCAGTTTTCTAGTAGTTTTCAATTTGAGCCATTTAGAGGATTCTGAGAGGAAAGTGACCTCATCTAAGTAATCTGGATACCGGAGAGTGTGAGAACATTTTAGCAAAAAAAACGCTCCAGCACATAATACATACATTCTTCTGCATAATACTATTGTATGATTTTTAATCGCATAATCGGAACTACGCAGGACTTGTTATTTTATGAAATGAGTAGAATTCAGACAAACAATCTTGCAGTAACTCGAAACCCTGTGTCACATGGACTGCTCGTGCGAAGAATCAAAAGATCGGTTTTCTATGAAGAATTTGATGATATTGTGTTTCATAGTGTGTATGCGTGTTTGAGTTTAACTTCCATAGAGTTCAACTTCGAGTTCAATTTATTTAATTAAAGCAAAAACTACCGTACCGGGGATGGTAAAATTCCTTCGGTCGATAAAGTGTGTGTTGGGTTTATACACGTTGTAATTGAGTAAAAAAAACAGTCTCTGATATCATCCACAACCAAAACGTTACAGGTAGACTCCCATTGTCCTTTCATGGTTACAACGACTTGTACTTTGTTGTAATGAAATCGGAAAACCTCGTGAATTTATTATTCTGTCGTTCGTATAATCAGAATTAAGTGTAAATGACCATACCGCAGTGCTGATTGGCGTCAGTGGAGCACTTCTGAGGGCTTCGTCATAGGACGGAGGAGCGTCGAACTTGGGGTCGTGAACGGAGGGTGAGATGTACAAGGGCACTGGCCCATCCGACAAACTTCGCGGGAAAGAGGGAACTGTCACACTTTGGTTTGAGGAAACGGTCACTCGAGAACCGTTCTGGGCGAATCGCTGGAAAAATTGAGTTGATAAAGTTACACAAATAATTGAAATTGTACGTGATCATCTGAGTCGATCTCCGACCACAGATCTGAGAGTCACCGTGCCTAAACTATAATGAGCTGTGTTGAAACAAAAACACAAAATCGTTCAAAAATCAAAATTGTACTTTATCATTGCACGTGCGAATTTTCCCCTTTGTTTCAACTTTTATTGTATCCTGTAGTTGAAAATTGAACCACTAGTCGTGTATTATACGAGCGGGGATTGTAGCCCAACTTGGGTGAAGAGTTCGATTCGGGGTATATAGAACTAGTATAAGACCACACAACATGGTAAAACTGTATGTTAGCATGAATCACTTCACGTAACATTCAGATGTCAACATCGCGCCACACGCAACACGTCACGTCAGAATTTAAAATGCAGCTTTCTGATAAAGCAGCTTCTATGAAAGAAACAGTGACAACTAATCAAATGTACACAAAGAATAATAAAGAATGATCGAGAAATGAATTATACCTGCACTCTTTCCTGACTTCTTCTGGTTCTTCTATTGTTCACAAGCATACAGAAGAGTGAGACGATCACGCTCACAATTGCCACAGCGGCTAAAAAATGATTTTGGAGATTGCGATTTTCACAAATTTAAGTTCAAGTTTTCAAAGTCAAACACAGAAAGACAGGAAACTTTCGGAATGTAGTGTGTTATCTTCCTAAAGTTGTTTTTCTTTTTTGCAACACACGTGAGGAAATCTCACCAATGATGAGAACGGTCAGAGCTCCACTGGGAATTCCACTCGATTCAGACGCGCTATCCTCGTTAACCATTTCTGAAAAAAAATTAATCGAACATATTGTTGCAGCAAACAAACAGCAACGACTGTCGGAACCGGAATCTGATAAAAAATCTATTCTACGAACTAGTAAACCAGTGATCATGATTTGATGAACTATTGAACCTTTGGTGAACTCTTGAACTCGTAAACTCATGAATCAGAATTGGAAAACGTGCTTCAAGTTCAGTCACCACTTCTTTAATAGAATGTCGCCAACAGAAATCAACTGTCCTTGGTAATGAACATTACTGATTAACAATAAATGAGAGTTTTAGGTCTGTGTTCCCGAGCTCACTAATTTACAAGTTGAGATGTGAGTTGTACCGATTGGTTTTTCATGACGCAAATAACTCGTTTTGGAATTGTGATCAATTCTTGACTAAGACCTCGAAATGAGTCATAGGGTTGTGTGATAAAAGCTCCTGATGAATTAAGGTATCGAACACACGAATGTATGATTCGCTGTTCACCATTGAGAGAACTCTTTTCATTGAAAATATGTACATCTGAGGAAGTGCATAGCAAGCTATATTCATTGCATCAATGCCAAAGGGTTTTCTTCCGAATATTGATTGTCATGAATTAGTTTGCATGGAACTCAAAAGTTTTGAAACATGAACATGTTTCTTCCTGTGCTATATTGTATGCAATATCAAACTTCTCTGCATTACAACTACTTATCGGGTTGAAATGGGTTCGAGTGAATGTAAGTTGTAACTACTAGAACAATGGTGAGTTAGGTTGAGCGGTTCGGAACGAACAAGAAGTACACTGCAAAGAATACTGAACTAGCAACCGAATTTCGCCACGCCTAACAAGAAAATGACGATTGTTTGGGTAAATATGAAGCTGTCATATAGGGTTACCGCCAATTGGGCTGGGCAGCACATGCATGCAGAATTAGAGAGACAATTCCATTTGATAACTCGAGAGTTTGAGAGAAAAACATGTTTCCTTCGCCTATGAAGGTTTCATCGAGAACATTCCTGTCATACTACTGCAGTTGAAGAAGAATTACTCAGAGATTGGTTGGAGATTAGAAATGAGACAAACATGGTTTCACAGTTACTGTTCCAGTAAAACAGAATTTCGGTAATGACTGAGCGCTGCAGTTTACGAGCTGTGAATAGGCACCTTTTTCAATTAGACTTCATTTTTCTGTTGAAGAACAAAGTATGGATTGCCAATGCAAAGTTTCAACATTACAAATTAACTGATGCATTTATTTTTTAGATTACCAGTGGCTCAAATGAACATCGGTTTGATTTGACCTGAAAGGGAGGTTATATTGATAGACGGTACACTTGAGGCACAATGCGTGCCAGCCGCGAGCTCTTGAGAGCCAGTTTTTGATCTCCCACCCTCGGGTTATTTGGCAGTCAAACAAACAAAACAAATTGAACTTTCCGTACACTTTTGATTTTCACTGAATCAGATGCCAATGTTTTACAGTGACAACCTAAACTTTCCGAATAGTTTTGTACCGGTAAGTGTGAGCAATGTTTTGTACAGTCATTTGAGCATCCTGACTGGTCACTACTCAAATAAATAAAAAAGGCTGTAAACAGGTTGTTCAGAAACCACGAGAAGAGCTGCAAGCTGCCAAACTGATTTGTTCCGTTGATAACTGTCTTCTTCATGAATATTCCAGTTAGTTAATCATACGTGTAAAACGTAATTTTATGGAGTAATAATGTATTTTGCGGTCAAATTTCATTGATCCTCATGACACAGCTTTTCATTGTCAGCAAGACAAACATCTTCTTCCTGGGTCTCCTGCGCAGTTACGAAATGCAATGTAAACACGGTTGGTCTCCAAGTATCGTGGGAGTAGTTGGCTAACAGCTCAGACGTCGCACAACTCAAATTACGAATGTTTGAACTTCTCTGCAAGAAATTGAGTTCAAAGCTCTGACAGACGAAATTTATACTAATAAGTTAACTTTTATCCAACAAGCGCCCTAGAGTCACTCTAGATACACTATGAAACACGATGCTCAGAGACAATTCGGGAATCACTATATTTGTTTAAACTGTCATGGAGGAAAATTGTTATTACAAACAAACCACTGCAACCAAACGATTTTCCCTCTTAGATTAAACGGAGGGTTTCGTTTCTTACTGAATGTGATTGAATTCAGTAGTTATTGCAGCTTCCAGATTTAAAAAAAGATGCAGGTTCATTTGGATATACAAATTTATAGGTGGTAGTAAATTGTCTTCTCGATCTACATCTGCCATGATATCACTATCGTTGACGTATTTCAGCCAACCCGTATTTACCTATGGTACATATTCTATGATATGCGTCATGATTACCTCATGGGTACCGAACTTTTTGATAGGTTGGTAAACAGAATAATTCCAATTAGAAGTGAACAGCATCGTTAAGGTGATAAATTATACATAAACACGGCTGCATCAGTCTAGACAAGTTTGAAAACGGTTAAACCCGTTTTGTCGAATTATAGATAAAAAGCGTTTGAGATACAACAATAACTGGTAGGTTTCACCGGATCGGAGCAATAAAAACTCGTCAACTTCCTAATGTCGAAGAGAAATCTTTAAACCTTCGAAAAATGTTTACTACTAGTAGAATGTGTTCATCAATAGTAGAACGATGCAAAGAATTAACCGTTTGAATAATTTCAATGTAGTACAACGATTAAAGGGATCGTTTCGCTTTAATCTGAAAAATGGATACGGCTAGATTTACCATAAATATACTTTTAAAATCATAGAACCTGTGTGGAACGTGTTAGATTGCAAGTTTTCCATGCCGTAGCACAATTGCGCATTTTGGAATCTGTTCTTTAAGAACGTTATTAAATAAACAGTGGCTCATTACATCAGCTAAATATTTGACAATGTGTTATGCATTGAAATTAAGCTGCAAACTGTTTCCAGATCATCTTTTGAATGAAATTTTGTTTCTTGGACGCAAATATTTTTCGTGTTTAGGTTAATGAAATGACCGAACCTTCAAAAGAAAAAAATGTGGAATTTAATTATATTTTTATTGTACAGTTTATAATACAGCATGTATTAAGTTCTGCGAACTATACTGAATCTGGATTCGTAATATACTACTGAAACATCGACTGAGACGAGAAACTAAACTGTCTGAGCCATCATGAAAAGAAGTAAAATGCTATTCAGATGAATATGCAACCAAATCGGGCGACACACGTTGGCATATGTCAACGTGCAATTTTAACAAAACTTCACGTTTCACGTGAGTGGGGTTCTGATGGTTGGGAAAAGTGTGAGAACCTACCGTTCGCAAAGTTGTGGGTTCTTCGAGTGTGGCAGAGTGAGAGAATTGTTTGCCCTTTGCTATGTACACACTCGGGATTACATCCAGAGAAGTTATGATAGGTTCGAGACTACAAAAGCACAGTTCAAAAAGAAAAAAGAAGGAGAAGAGAAGGAAGGAGTCGTGTAAGAAACCTGCTTGCTAGATGGTTTAGAACAATGATAGTCAATAGAATGAGGAACACTTTGTTTGATAAATCAACCATCATTAGTTAAACTGTACCATCATAATATTGATCACTGGCCTTGCTACTTTTCCTATACCTCCAAATTAGTAGAAAAAGTGGAAAATCTCAAACAATCTTCAGAAATAATTTGGAAATAATGTTTTATTCATTACAGTTATTTGATTATAGTTATTTGTCATTCATTATAGTTATTTGTGGTGGCAATGCTTCATAAAATCGACACGTTTATTACATACCAACATAGTTTCAAATTATTGGCAGTGAAGTTGTGAATCACATTTTGGAATGTCGTAAAAAACGAAGAAAACATATTTTTTTTGTTATTTCTCTTGTACAATAAGAGATTCATTCCCTGTTCAACACCAAATATGATTCGGATGATATGTAATTGCTAAGCTATTCTAAACAACGATTTCATATAAGAGACCAAAAATTTGAAGGACCAAAAATTAGTTTAAAACCTGATATAGACAACACACTATTTCTCATTAGGCCAGTATTCCGAATCTATCGAAATGTCTGGTAATTACACTCAGCCGGAGATGTACTCGACCCATGGAAACACTGTCGATCTTCATTCTTTCTTCTGGATCTTCAATAATTGATGGATGTGAAACCTTAAAAAAAACTTTTTATCTGTTTTTTTTGTGTGTGATTTTGTTCTGAAAGTCACAATTGAAATCGGCTTGTCTTGCAAAGTGGGCCGGAATACAAATGGGTTTTGTATTTCCAAATACTAGTAATTCATTTAATAGGATGCGGCTTTGTTTGCTAATTGGTGAGTCGTACGAAACTTTTGCAAAATGCACATAGAAATGCAAATGATACCTTTGTTTGGATAAGCGTGAAGTTAATCAATATTGAAAAATGAAAGGTGGACTGAATTGAAATTAGCCTACTAGCTCGAACTAGTTGCTAGCTTGTTTTTCTACAAAAACCTGGGGAGAGTGTTTACACTATAGGGTTCGTTCTTCCCAGAAGAGGCTCATGCGGTGTATCTTGCCCTATCTCGTTGTGTTTCTAGTGTCATCTCGTTGCTTTTTCGTCGACATCGGTGAGAAGACTGTTTCGAGATCAAACTACAACGATTTTCCCTTCACCGCCTAGGTTTTATAATTACGTGTGAGCACCCCGGCATTTTCTTATGGAATCACATTTGAAATCATGTTTGAGGAGACACAGTTTAAGATGAAAAAGCTGGGCCGTTTTACGGGCCGGCCCTACTTCAACAAAGAAAAACACTTACAAAACCCATCTAAGAGTGTTTCTAGTTCGTGTCCTTTCGGTTTGTGATCTCGCTAACAACTTGTAGTCCGTGTATTTAATAACAACGCTTATTGTAAAATCAATACACATAGTGAAAAAGAATCAGAAGCGGGGGTTTACTCGCAGTCAAATATTGACCCAACCCACGTAAAGTGGAAACCACAGCACAGCCAGACGTGTAGCGGTTAAAAGCACAACTTGTTGTATTCATTCACGTTAAACGTGATTCGCTACAAAAGAACTTGTTGGAGGACTGTTTATTTTCCGTGTGTTCGCTTAGAATACCATGAGATTCTCTTAATAATCCGTATTCTCATTGACAACGCTCTTACGAATGAAAAGTTCGTGTTCTTATCAACAACGCTTATTGTAAAATCAACATGTTCAGGCTATTTCAAGCAGAGCTACCTTCAACAATGAAAAATGTCTGTGAGACAGTTTACCGAAGTCCAACACTTTTTGCGAACCCAAATGTGGTTAAAAAAATCAAAATACAGCGGGAATTTCGTCATTTTCTATGTGCGGGCTGCTATACTTACCTGGAGACCACCTCCCACGAAGCGTTGCATGAGTTCTTCCCGAGTTCCTCCCTTAGGCCTCCATATTTGGCACGTGAGCTATAATAATCAGACTGAACACTAAACTGAAAAGAAAAGTCAATTGATATTATCATGAGGAACTCAGATAGCTCTAACGACCGTTCACTATGTGTTGGACGGCCGACTAGTGATTAAGACCACATCGGAAGCTCATGTGATCCCACACGTGAGAGGCTTTCTACCATGTTTATAGTTTGGCAGGTGTCAATTCCGAAAAATTCATAATTTCAAAAATGTACCTCATGTTCTCCGGGTGAACTGGGAACGAACAATGAGCCATAGCCATATAACTCCTGCCGACCGTAGGTGTCATGGTGCCACACTTGGAGGTGAATGCGAGGCCATCCTTTGAAGAAAGTTCATAGAAGAGAACAAATGCATATTCTACCGTCTTATAAGCGCTTCAAGTCAATGAAACATTACATGCCGCACCGCGCCAGGCCACATCTACTATAATGTAGCCTGGCGCTGGGCGGTAGCTACCGTACATGAGAGCTTCACATAATCTTTGTAAAGAGAAGGTCATGAACAGCTCACAAACCACATGCTAACTATCAAAGTTTTAGCTTAGCGATTTGTCACTTATAGTTCGTTTCATTTCCACTGAGACCCATTGGCATTGTGGCAAAATTTTCGGATGACTATTCCTTGGAGCAGACATAAGTATTCTAAGGAATTTTATCATTTACGTGCTCTTATGGAACTGAGCAACCGCTAACAGAGCTTTGCAATTATTTGAAAAAATCCAAAGTGGTGAGAAATAGCCTAGAAAATTCATTGGCACGCTGCCAAGTCTCAGTAGGAATGACCGCCACTATATCTACCGCGCCAAGCTACCATTAGAAGCGTAGAAACCCAACATATATACACAATAATTATTCAGCCTATATGTGTATGCATTTTTTTTGTTTTAATCATCGACTCGATTCCATTCCACATACTTGAGCAGGGGTACCCAAAATCAAATACTGTCAGCGAAAAATTTAGATCCTGAAATAAAATGAGTTGTCTCACCTTGAATTGACTTGGTCGTTAAATGCAGTTCAATAGGATGACAGAAGTAAGCTGCTTCAAAGGAAGATGGAAGATCCGTTTGGCTTTGTCCTTCCACAGCTCCCTCAATAGCTCGCCAACCGCCACCTAATATTCTTGACTTATTGGAGGGGACCAGTTACTATTGTATTTTGAACTTGATACGTCATACACGACCTGATCCACACATTGTGGTCGAGAAGCAGCGGGCTCCTCTCGGAAACAGCGGGATGCATCATATTTGTAACTTTCCTGTCTAAAATACCTCCGAACTATACCAAATAGCTTCAATTGACCACAAGAAGCTTTGAGATACAATTCCATCATTCTTCAAGTAAAAATAATACAACCACAATAATAAATTGTTCAATTGTTCATAACTAGCAAAAATAATTTAACCACGACTAGGTATTTGTTTTTGTCAAAAACTAACCTAGTTGTAATGACCACCAACATGCCAGTCGGTTGTCGGGAAAGCCATCTGCCGAAACGATTTGGCCGGTTACGTACACCTCGGCCATGCGTTAACCTCTGGACAAACAAAACCTTATACGGGATAACCATAACTGAGCTGTAGTTTCTACCCAAGAAATGCCAAATTTCGCGAGTTTTGGCTGAGAATCAACAGATTCAAATCACAAACACAGCGGGTAGAAGTGATATACACGGTATTGGCTTGATTCAAGAAGATCGAACCCTAGAACAACACTTCGAATAGATGAATACTCGTTTAGAGTCATAGTATCACTGGATAGTAAAGAGAGTTATCTCTTATATTTTACATGAACTAAAGTTTGAATAAAGTTTGTTAGTGTATATGTATTATTCGTTTACGGGTAATTTATCTGAATTTTGCAACAAAAAGACAAAAGTTTAAAAAATCTTAAAACATTGTAATATACGTACTTGTATTATGGTATATTGGTATCAATAGGAAATAGTAAATGTGGATTTGTTTAGTTTAGTCAAGCGGCTGTGTTTCACACCAAACCGAATCCGTTGTCATGACAACCGAATTCTGTCCTTCGAAGGTTGTCAGGTTGTCACCAATTTCTCCACTGTTCTCAGAATAATGGAGTCATGTGCTTTCAAACTAGTACTTTGGTAGCTGAATTCTGATTCAAAGTGTTTTTAGATTTATATTTCCATTGAGTTGATCTTATTTCAATGGTAGAAGCTTTACTACAGCAACGTCAATAAAATTCAATTGATTGAGTCTACATCAGTTCGGTCACTACTAGTTTCGTTATCGTTGCTCGTTAGTTCTGGATCGGACAAAAGTGAACTATGCTCATAGTCGTGTTATAAGAACGGTCTTTTCAATGAAATTGATTATTCACTTTTATAGTATGAAAAGAGGTATTACTCAACGTTGAGCGCAAAATACTTTGCAAGCTTTCAATGATCGTGAATAGACTTTTTCTCATATGTGAACATAGAGGAGAAGAAGTCAATTGTAACAACTATCTGAGTCGAGCGGATTTCGCAAAAAATACGCACATAATGATCAAATAATTCCATTCATACAAATAACACAGCTATTCTGAAGCGTAACAACACAGTACCCTGAAAACAAGGTTGTAACGTCAATTCGAATGAGATATGTGAATCTGAATACCGATTATAAAAACACGGATGAGCAGAAACAATTGTTAAATCTGATAGTTTCTAAACAACAAATACAGTTTAATAGCAGTACATAAAAGTCTATAATACCCGCAACACATTTAAAATCTCGATCACGGAAGAAAGTTGGATCAATCACACAATTACTACAAATAAAACAAACACATTCTTTTCAAAACTATTAATGAATCCAGAATCACAGAGAAACAAGAGTATTTGCTTTGGCATAAGAAGTGTGATCGAGGACTAGTATTGTTAACAGTGAATATGTACGACAAACATGAAATTCAAGAAATACACTATCTAATCCAACATAATCTCCTAACTGCTGAGTTTCATTTCAAAACGGAAGTGGTGAGGCATTGAGACTCACATCAAGATTTGCTTCCAAACAAATTCAACAGAAGTTCTGAAACAAATTATATTATTTGTTCGACTTCGTTTTTAGGTGTGTTAAACGCCGTATTGTTCCTCAATTTTAGGTGGAATGCAAACTGTACATGTTGAAGAAGGACCAAACAAGATTTTATAAAATAGAGCTGATTCGTCTGCTATGTTTGTGAACAACAGCGACGCGGCCCAGTTCAGGTTAAATGAAAAACAGGTAGTCTATAAATTTCACCTTGTGACCATTACCGTTAACTCTAACATTATTGAAATGATTCCGACGAACGATTGTGGTTACATGATTACTTTCCAATCCATCCAGATTCTAGAGAGAGAACTTAATTTTGCCAAAAACAGAAGAAAGTGAACTCACACTAGAGTCTCCTTTGTAAATGGTCAAGTTGGATCCTTGCTGATTCAAGAACGTTCGATTGTACAACAAGGCCCCGTAGCACATAACCATCCCGTAATCGAAGGTGGGCATCACTTTATTAGCTGAAAATGAAATTCTTAATTTAGTCAATGAAACAAATGTATTAATTAGTGTTAGATGAACCGCTTTCCTAGAGTTTAGTTCGTTTGAGAAAAGGAAATGTTGAACCAAAGTTCGGGTAGTCGTGTTATAACAAAGTTTCAACGAATTCACAAAGTTGAATTGGTGTACTTTGCTTAGTACAAGGAATAAGCACGCAAATACGAAAACTTCTAAGTTAGCGCATTTATCTTTGGTCCCGTGAGGAAAGTTGTATTTGTATTCCCCTTTTGTATTTTCTTATCGACACTTTCTGGGTTGTTGGTGTAGGAAGGGTGTGTCACTAACATACGCAATCCCGCGAGAACGAAGCAAGATAGAGAAATTTATATGTTCGTTATAGGTTTTCGCATGCTTATCGGATCAAAATCATAACTGGTGAACAAATCAAAATTAAAAAATCAATAATTTTTTTTTCTGCTCGAAGTTCAGAGTATGGTCATAGTAAGAATGAGTATGTTGCTCATCGACACTTTGTTGAGAATGTGAAGACTTTGTCACAAAATAGGGAGTGGAAAAGGTTATAGTTATGATAATATCCCGTCGGTTCCAGACAAAACCTGTGAAAAGCACAGGTTTATGATGCTGGCCATCAACGAACCACTCACCAACTATCTGATGCAAATTTGAGAAGGTTGGTAAATATTCAACACCAAAAAGACATGTTCCGTGTCTCGAATATTCACTTTTGCACTCATTCGTGTCGTACCACTTTTGCCACTGGTTGAACCTGAAATTCAAACTAGTTAGAAAATTCGAATAAATTTTCATTAAAGGGGGGGCAGAAAGGAAAGCTAGTTTAGGTACCCCGGGGTACCTAAATATAACGTTGCGCGCGCCAAAACAGGCAAACACGTGTCAACTATATGCAAATTAGGTTTAGTTAGTTTGAATTGAAAGTTATACCTACCGGTTTCTCTTAATAAACTCTCTCGTATTATTTTTTTCTTTCTGTCCCCCTTTAATTGTTAAAAAACTATAAATTTAAAATAAGAATCCTTCACCCATTGTTGCTCAAAAAAATTGTTTCATCTCATGTCAGTTGACTCACTAGTTATTGCTGACGTAATTTGGGTCCAACTTGAAATCTATACTCTGAATCATGTCTCACTAACCTGGTTATGTAGTAATCGTTGCTGTGACATCCGTCCTTCGGTTGTCCCGGTAGCTCCAGGTCTGTCGAGGCGATCAACGTTGCCCACAACATCTCATCGGTTGCGAATCTCTGAAATATCGACTGAAACACATTGTGTTAGTTGGTTCTGACCATTAAAATGTTCATGGTAATGCAGAAAGGATAGCTAAACTTTATATTCACTAAGTGGGTGTCGTCGTAATCGTTAGAAACTAAAATTCGACCATGCGTCGAAAATTGACAATAGCATGTGCACACTATTCATGTACAACATGCCATAATCACCTTTCAGATTAACTTATTAGTAAACACTTAGGGCGACATAACTGCAATTCCGTCTAACAAAGCCCAATGCATCGTTTTCGTACAAAATTTAAAAAGTATGCATTGTTTTCATAATTAATTTGCGTCGAAAACAACTATAAAAACTGAGTTCGTTTGGTTCCAACTTTGCACGGCTAATGTTTGGAACGTGCCTGATAGGATGTTATGATCCACCCCACACAAATAATTATGTCTCCGCTCAACTACTACCTAGTCACACCAAACATGTATAACACATCAGCAATTTTGAGGCAAAATAGTGATCTACAAAGTTGTTGATGTTAAATCACACGTTTTTCTGGGTATTCCTGTTGAAGGGTTTTTGCATCTTTGATGTAAAGTTTAACTATGAATATGAAATGTTTCAACAAAACGAAACACAGTCGAACATTCACCCAGCACAAGACCACGAAATTAAAACAACGAACACGCCAAAAACTCATTTCGAACTACTCAAGAGAATTCGTTCTTTCGGTACCAGTTCAAGAAGTGTACAATGTGTGATTCACTTTATTTTTTTCATTTTGCACTTGTGTGGAAAACAATTACTCGTTCCCTTTCGGAAGCTGATTCATTCATACATCATTCTCTGACTTCGACACTTCACAATACGTGGCAAGGCTCTGAGCCGGTAGTGTAAACGACGAAAGATAACAACTACACTACTCCATTGTTCAAACTATCAGGCATTTGGTGAAATCATTGAATCAAGGACGAGAGAAAATCGGTTCAGAGTCCATCATGCAATTCTACAAACTCAAACTCCATGCTCTAGCTCTCAATTTAGAGGCAATGAAGATGTTGTACTACTGTAACTGGTGGTAAATGTACTGAATTGTAGAGAACCTTCATCCATTCAGTACTATATTATTAAACGTTTCTAAACTTTCGTCACTTTAACACGGGTAACGGCATTATGTAGTATACTCGGTTAAACTCACAAATGGCTGTTCCAAAGCGTCGAGAAGGTTTTCGAAGTTCATTTTCTCCAACACAAAATTGATCAGCTGTCTCGATAGAAAAACTTCATTGTAGTTCTGTGACATGTGCAGTAGGGCATTTTTCTGCCGATGGGAAACTTCTGATTCTGAAACCACAGTTCGTAGTTTTCAACAGTTTCAGCACAAAAAATAGAAGTCGGTACTGGGTCCCTGTCAAATGTTATATTCAGAACTTCGATAACTTCGGTGATGAATGGTTTGGGACTTGTTATAGCCAGCCACTACTCACCGTTTTTCCATAGTTGTAGAGAACTCGTGGACCACTTTTTTAGTACATTGTACCTGAAAATAAAACAGACACGTACATAGAACTCTATTTTCTTTGCCAAACATTTCATTTCCTAAGAAAAACTAATATTCTAATTATTGGGAAAACTGAATTACCTTTTCCATTGAGCCGGCTTGTGTCCTATGGAGTGAGAGCCATTCATGAAATCCATAATAGTGCTCATCTCTTCATTGGTCCGTAAAACCAAGTCGTAGTTCTAAAATCAAAAAGTTATAAAACTTTTCAGTTTGAAAACAATTCATTCGCTAAATTCATCGGAACTACAATAACTGCTGCGCAGCAAGATCGAATCCAGCTTCTCGTCTTCAAACCTAGGCAATGTTTTCGATGCAACGTTTTGATAATCTGAAGATTCTTAAAATAATAATGTCCCATGTTCGAAAGGTTTATTAGCAGTCCAACATGTTGTGCCAGTGAGTGCAGGACAACATCAATGTCCAAATTATGCCCGTTAATTTCTTGAGGAAAGTACCTGAAGCCAGAGAATATATTTCCATCCTTTACGTTTGATAAGTTCTTTTGTGCACTCGTAGTGACCAAAGTTGATGTAGTGACCAGATGAATCATACGGATATCTCTTAAAAAACACGGTTGGTATATAAATACATATTAATCATCACCCAGTCGTGTTTTTGTTGAAGAAAGTATAGCTTGTGTACTAGGAGTTCTACTAGTACCATACCAGTATTTCACTCGGGATAAACCTCACTGCTTTTAGCATGACTATTCAATCAAAAAGAAGAGTTCACTTTTTCCTGTTGCTACTTGTGTTTTACTAACCTTTGTTGCACTGTTACGAATATCTATTTCCCCAAATCCTTCACGTACGTGTACAGTTGTTATCTTTTCACTTTGATTTCTTGAACTCTTAAGCGTTATTCATTACCCAATGTGTCACAAATGTTTATCACACACTTCACTTCATCATAAAATCATTCATTCATTTATACTGTTTCCTATGTTTGCAAATCATGCTGAACAGTTTGGCGCAAAGCTACATTTCCTACAACTGACGGTTTCGGTTTTGAACCCTATGATTCCTAGCCTAGTTCTATCGAGATTACATCACTAATCCGATCACCGACACACTGAATCGACGCAACGCTCACCTTATCAATTACAATTACGTTGTCGAAACAAGTCTCCCAGTGTTTTATCGATTGATAGAATTTGTCGCTGGCCTTCGAATCGACCGCGTAACAGTAGAAGTTGTCTGGGGAATACGTGTGACTAAGCACAGATTCCAGCCAGTGATAGTCCTGTAATACACAATATTTCAGTGTGGTAGACTGTCAGCACTGCTCGATGACAGATGAGAGACAACCTCTAAATGAGTGCACAAACCTTCAGATTTATCGTGGTTTTGAAAAGCCGAGAACGTTCAAAGTCCACCTGAATCATGGAACGGAGACACGCACACTCTTGGTATGTTTGTAGATCACTATGTTTGAAACATGTCATGTTTGAAAAGGTTTTCATTGAATGAAAACCATATAACCATACATATAGATATATGCCCAGTTTTCTTCCTTAACACTTCGGACTACGTTGTTTGCACACACATAATTCAAACAAACAAACATCACTCATGAACGATTAGGAGTGGACTCACGCTGTACACAACCCTACTAACGGCGTAGGTGTTTTTCAGTTTTGGCTGAGATCTCGTGGGAACTATTCGATATCTGATGTCCTTACAGGACATGGACACGTCATATTGGTCCTGTAAAACGATGAATTGACAGGATTATGGGTTTTATCTACATTGCAAGCAGACGGCTTACTCTTGAAGTGAATGTGTCACACATTACATGAAATGTGCGGAGAAATGAAAGTTATCATAGAACATTTGCAAATTTTGTTTTACGTGACTATACCCTTGACTGGTGGTGTTGTGACTCGAAGAACGGAATGATTGAAACTCGTTCGAAAACAAGGTTACTCAATAATTGATTTGTGATGATTATATGTTGGTGCAACAAAAAATTGATAACCAGAAGCTGTTTAATATTTTATTACGTTCTACATTAGTTGTTTCGAGTTTCCCGAATTTCCCGTGACTTATGTGAAACCCAGATTTTCTCTCTCACTATTCTCTATTATAGCGACCACGTTTTTCAAACAGAAACAAGTTGATGAATGAACATTTCAACAGTAGTAAAATCTTTGGTTCAATACCAATCCCATTTATTGTTAGTAATTGTAAATACTAATGACCCTCACATGTAACACATATCGTCCCGATCTTTTGTATCTCGTTATCTCCTCAGCGTCATTCGACAACATTGCGTAACAGCTTAAAAATCGAGAACTGAAAAGAGATGTTTACACAAATATGAGATTAGTCGTTGCCCACTCGACGAACTCGAACGCAGTCGATTGAGACGGAAGTTCGAACTGGTGAACATCAATGTATGCCTTTCAAAATATGGTTTTGCGGGTGAGGAAACGCAATTCCATTTAAATACAACTTCAGATTTTCTCTTCATATTTTCATGATTTTTAAATATGGCTCGATCCAGAGTAATTTTTACTCAATCTTCGGCTCACATGGAATGAGCCAATACACGCCATGACTTGTGTACATTGGTTTTTACTTAGAACCCTTTACTTAGAAAAAAAAACTAGTGAAAATAGTTTTTTTATGATTGTTCATTTAACAATAATACGTTTCACCTTTCAAAATGTTGCTCCCCCATTTGATCTGCTGGTAGGTAGCGTCTAGTGTAGGACCAATTCCTGGGGTCGTCCTGTAACACTTTCCGTACTTCATAACGCGTGTGTCAAACAAATAACAAGTTTACTTATTCACTTTTCACTTTTGTCGTTTTGAGACCGTGAATTGTGTGTAACTGTATGTAGCACTCTTGTGACGATATTTGACGAAAAACTGTGAAAACGGATAAACGGAAAAATTTCGATGAATGTTTGATTTATCTGGAACAAGCGACTGAAATGCTACATTCTGTAGCACACACATTAGACACGTTCTTGGAAAAGTGTTCATTCCAATTTGTTCTGAAAGCATGATCACGGTCCGTAGTATCTACATTCTATTTACGGAAGCTCGCTTGTTATCAAATTCGAGCAACATTTTACTGCACAATTTTATGACTGCAAATTCTGATGTATGGTAACAAGTTTGGTTCTTGATAATTCGGTTCATTTCGTTCCACTCAACATTTCGAAGAGACGGTGAATGTGATGGTTACTGTTCGATGTAGTCTAGATTTTCACGTGTGACGTAGTTTTGAATTGGAAACGTGGAACGTTTTCGAACATTTTATTGAGGCAGGGAAAACGTGCAGACTGTAATGGTATTAGTCAACTCACCCAGTCCACTATGAAATTCGTTGCATAGAATATGAATGTAGAAATGATGAGACATAGAAAAGTTAACATGAATACTGGTCGACTAGTGGTGCTCCAGCGCGGTTTTGAGACGCACACCGTCAGGTTATTATCACAACAACTAATAAACATCATAACCGCATCTGAAAAGTTTTCAAAGTTTAAAAAAAGCACGTTTATAATTTTCCTAATTATCGTATACAATAGAACGTATAATGAATAATCAAAACGAGAACCCCACATAAAATTCGACTAAAAGTTTTGAACGAGAACAGAGAGGTTTGCAAAAAACACTTCAGTAGATCGGATCATATGAATGAAGTTCGTCATTCCAAAATATAGAACTACTAATATTGATTTCTTCGATTTCATCGAATTTTTGATACAGGAGTTAATCGGTTCAAAACCCCTGGAAGATAACGAGATTGAACGTAACGGCAGGACAAAAGACCGATCGAAGTGTGTTATAGCACTGATTATTGATTACATCAAAAACAGAAAACGGTTGTTTCAAAATAATAAAATGGTTGTTCTCGTTGAAACACTTAGGAGCAACGAGCTTCGAGCTGTTCATTCCAACAACCTTTTGACGCACGCTCGTAAAATTAACATGTTGAGCGAGTGTTGACTCAACTTATAACACAAACAACGGAATATGGGGACAGTTTGAATGTGTGTATGTTCTCTAATTTTGCAGACGGATATACTCATAACTGAGCAATAATCTACCTGCATTCAAATTCAACCTAAAAACATTAACACAGCCCCAGGCAACGCCAGTGTGGAGTAATGTAAAGGAGATTAAAATGTATTTGTACTTCAGCATTTCGATTTCTGACTCATAATCAAGGTCGTTAAATGGAACAGCAGGATTGTGAACGAAAACATGTAACCTATCCTTACTCATGCGCTCACATGAATCATTCAACTCGTGATGTTAACATAATCTGCAATGTTGTTAGATAGAAAATCTGCACATTATGATTAATTTTTAGCTTATATAAAAATTGATGAAAAGCCAAAAACGGAATCTCACTCATTAGATTTTTTATATATGAGAGTTGCCTTCTCGAAACTATTAAACATGTTTCGAGAAGCAAGCTGTTCTGGAACTTTTTCAACACAGGTAACTCAATCAACTGTGCACAAGGCCGAACGATTGAACGAACATATTTTTGCGAAGGTACTACGGCAAAATTTTAAAATTTTACAGAAACTGACAAATAACAGTCAATCAAGTAACTTAGATCAGAAATGAATGGTGTGCTGAGTAGTTCGAAACTGGTAACGGCGACTAGCAAGGTGCTACGCAATTGACTAGCACTAGAGGCGCGGGTGCAACAGAGCAAAAGCAAATAGAGAGAGAGCGAGACACCGCCAGATAACCACTGACTCAACATTCATGAGTTTTATTGATAAAAATGTTTGAAGACATAAACGCCTACAGCTTTTGATACGATTACCGACGCTATACTTTTTCTATACAATACTTTTTTATTCTATCATTTTTCTGATCATCGCAAAATACAACTTTCACGCTGAGCTTTTGTTTTTAGCAATGTGTATATAGCAATGAAACAGAGAAAACGACACTGTACTAAAATATATGACGAGTAGGACATCGGAGAACGATCTCGAAAAATATTCATTCATGATCAATCGATTCGTTGTCTACAAATGAATTATATGTTTCTTGGCCTGAACGGGAAAAGAGATGCAGTTTATCTGTAAAAATTGAGGTGAACACTGATTTAAATATGAAGATAGTTCGTATTAAACATTAATAATACAGTGCATCGTTCTAAAAGACCGGCGAAGGACTTTCTCCCAACACTGAACACGCGATACCCGCTATGTTGCTCTTTTTTCGTATAGCTTCTCTGAGCACGTTGATAGCGGTCAATGACTAAGTTTCCATTGAAATCTCACAAGGTTATGGGTGCAGAAACCACGCCAAACGTCAACTAACATCAGCCTTTGTGCTGATTTGAGAATCTACATGTAATTATGACGTATTTCACGCGTTTCGCCCTATATTTGTGTTCACGATAAGCAATCTACCATTTCATTTTTTCAGAGTACGTATGAGAACATCCCACACTTTTCCTACGCTGCGTCTCTCACTTTGCGCAGTATTTTGTGGCAGTCGTATTCAGCGGAATATGAAATCAGGAAAATAGGGGATATTCGAAAAGATGCAGGTTGGGACAGATTCTTTATGAGTAACTTCTCTGGGTATTTCATACTACTAACCTAATGGTTTTGAGCAGTGGCATTTTTCTTGATGTTATCGGCGTGATCTGGATCTAGTTGCAGAGTGCAGAGCGCACTGCGGTTGAACGATAAATTGGCCAGCTCTTTCCACTCATTTCCGTCGAACCTGTGAATACTCGTGTAGTTTTACAGGGTAAATCACGTGGTACACTACGTGAAATTCTAATCATTCAATAGTAGTTCACTGTCTGTCACGGTCGCATTTCGATGAGCAAGAAATTTGTCAAACGTTGTACCTCTTCAACTTCAAAGCTAGAAATCTAGACTAATGGAAACATTTGAATCGAAACGATATTATAATTTTCTAGATCGTTGAAAAACCTCCAGTCGTAATAATAATGATCTTTTACGGCAATTATTGCAGCCGTATATTACTTTAATGAGCGAATTACATAATCACACACAATTCACATAGCAACCGTAGTCAAACTCAATGAACTGGGTAACTCGAACAATATTCGTACAACACCTGTTGGTGGGTGATACCATCGCTTGACATTTTCTGGTGAGCAGGGATTGAACCCAAGTCTGTGGAGCGACAGCCTGAACGCTAACCACTTGACCAATCGGCTCCCGAACTGATGTACAACTCGGTATCGATAGTACTATAGAAAACAGTTGCTATTGTGTTTTGAGGAAAACTGTGCTTTTGACAATAACTCGCAAATGCAAGATCTGACTTCACAAAACCCACATTTCGACCGAGCCCACAATTCCGGTGGAGTATCCACCAGCTACGACAATTTTGTCGTCCAACCAGCAAGCTGAGAAGTTTGATCTGAAAATTGTTTGATCTTAATCCCTTTCTCGAACGAGTGAACACCGTCAGTAGTGACAGGTTGAACACATCTGAATTCATGAACGAGGAACGATGGAGTGTCCGTTTTTATACGTTTTTCAAAAAGTTCACGTGATATCTCCATTTTCTACTGCGCATACGATTTGCTCACAATAACACTAGTTCATCTGTTCAAAATAAACGGAAGAATATTGGTATCTAGTTTGATAAGCTACAGTTCCATGTATGCTCGTGTCGATGTGTTTGGACGTTTTTTCTCACCGTCTCGTTCATTTGGTTTGATTTCTCTGCTTTCATTCTGTAGCTCAGATACATCTGAATGAATCATTCAAACGAAAAGCTACCTTTCAGTTTTCATGCGAGCCGGTGCTTGAATCCACCTGGCCTCCGGATTTTCCACCTCGTACTTCCAGACGGAACGCGAACGGGCCTCGCCGTCAAAACCCCCAATGGCAAGTAGAAAAGTTCCGTCAAACAGAAGTGCCAGTCCTGAAAATGATTATCTTCTCAAACATTATTAATATAAGAGCTGAAAAAAAGATGAGAATGAGTGGAAATATAAAAATGTAAATTAGCTCAGAAAGAATTTTTTTCTTAACAGGAAAAGACGGTTCCTATATATTGTGGGTCAATGTTAACTAGGTCACCCGTTTTACACAGTTTTTATGTATGTTTAAGAAACTTATTTCCAGAAATTAATTCTGTAATGTGTGTTACCAGCCTGCAAAAAACACGTCACAAACTCACCAGCACGTGTGTTTGGCATATTGTTCGGCAAATCCGTCCATGAGTTGTTCACAGGATCGTAGACTTCAACTGAGGACAGAATCTGAATGGAGAACATTCTTCACGCAGCAACAATTTGTGCTATACTCACTCGCACTCAACCCTATGAGTTATCGTTATCCCGGATTCTTCACAAGTATGGTATCCTCTCGGTGATATTCACTCGTATTTCGATAATAAGTGGTATTCTGTCATCGCCTTCTCTGCTTGATTTCGCTTTGAAATTCCATATTCCAACAAAAACACTTCTAAGAGTGCCTCTAAGAATTTGCTGTGGACAACGTCAAAAAGCCCACGGAATATCGCCTGACCGCAGTTCCGCTGAATCCGCCGGCCACGTATATCTTGCCGTTCGCCACCGCAGCCGCCGCATCCGATCTGCCCTGGCGCATCGGTCTGAAGCACTCTATGATTAGTCCATACTTCTGGTCCTTTTTATTTTTGGATGAAGGTAGAAACGTCAAAGTATAATGTTTGCTTGCATTATAACGCACTTCAGTTCTGTAATATTTCTACGACTCATGGTAAGGTTCAACGTTTTTAATAAGAGCTAAAAAATGTGTATGCGTACTCCATGTTTTCCCACTGGTTTAGGTCAGCGTTGTAGCGTTCCACACTGCGGAGTCGCTCGTTCTGGAATAGATTCAGTATAAATGTACAAAATCAGTTTAGGTAACTCAGTACAAACTCAAACTCAGTACAAGTTTAGGTTTAGTTAACTCAGAACAAACTTAGTACAAATTCAGTTCAGGTAGAGATAAATGAGACGTTTCTATAGACTTCCGGCGCAGTTCCGCGAGAAAAAATATAATAGGGCAGACGGAATCTGGACATTGCTACGTAGCGAGCACCATTATATCGAAAGAGAGTGGAAAAAATAATAGTTTTTGAAGAGAGCTCTAAACTCACCCTCGTAACGTTGGCTTGTCTTGTTGTACCTCCAAATCCACCCATAACATAGATCATGCCATTCAGAACACAACACGTGTTTGTGATATACAGTCTGAGAGAAAGTAAATCATATAACCTCACTAATCGTGCTAATAACTTGAGACAAGCGCACGGAAATGTTCTGGATTGTAATGACTTTGGCAAATAGTTGTGTACCTCGGTGTACTAAGCGGAGCCACGGTCTCCCAGCGCATACTTTGGTTCAATTTGGAGACGGTCGCGTAGTAGTTGTTCGTATCGTCACCTCCACCAAATACATAAATGTCCTGAAATAAGCACCTTCTCGGAGAATTCCCATAACTCGGACCCCGCCGACTGTTGAAATTTGGAAAGCAGCGACCATGTCGCTGCCAAGACAAGTTTTACTCATGGAAATAGCACATGTTTTAAGATGACGCAGCCTGTAAAAACAGTTAAAATGAGGACCGCGGCGACACGTGCGCGGCCGTCTTACGTTTCACACTAGTACTGGCCTTCAATGTGTCTCGAGGTTTTTTTCGTTTTGTTCGACACTTCACTGAAAAATGTTTGTTGTCTGAGCACTTTGATGAAAGCCTTTTTTCTCACTTCTTTGCTGGGTCCGTGAATGTTTAGCTTGCAACGTTTTCAGCTAGGTAGCTTTCCTCTGGGACTGGGAATATGCCGGTAACTATATAATTCTACACGTGTACCTTCCTGATTACTGTTGAAGTTCTTCTCTATGTTCCTTTTTTTTACTTCGATCAGTTGTATTTCAAGTTATGCTTTGTTTAGTTTTATTTTTTTCATTTAGTGCACCTCGTAGTGCATTGAATAAATAAATAAATAAATAAATACCGTTACGGTTATTAGTTTTGTAAACTGAGCTCTATTGCATTATTCATTCCCGCCACTAACGCGGAGGTTGAACAACTATGTCTGTGAACTTTTTGGTTTCACAAATATTACAATTTTCACCCACTCCATTCATGGCAACTGCCCCGTGATAGGCAGCCTTGTACGGCATCTGTGTATTCACTTTCATCCACTTGTTGTTCACCTGAAAAATGATGTTCCATCTTTCGAAAACAAATATGAGTTGTGCTTTTGCATTTTCCTTTCAACTGATCTTTAATATGCTTAGAGTGCACTCAGAACACATTACAAACACGCAGGCACGACATGAACTTGTCCGCCCGCAATCTTTAGAACGGTTCCTCTTCACTCAGCTCAAATTTCTTCAAACAATAACTTAATTTAACTTATCTAGACGGCAATAATCACCCAAAAATCGGTCTGGGAAATATTTTTACCTGGTCATATAGCTCTATGACGTCTCTGGGCCCATTGCTCCAGCCGCCCAATACGAGAATCTGAAATGTACTGTTGTAGATTTCAACCAATTCATGTAGTTTGGCAAACTTCACTCATTAGCTCATTTACACAAAACTGTATGTTTAGTTTCTGTCGCTAAACCTATATACAAACAAACTACAAGAAAACTGAGATGCATAACTGGCTTGCTTGTCTTTCAGGCGCAAAAAAACGGAAACTCCTATGCAAAAACCATATTGTCAACAATGACGCACCGCGAGAGTGATAGTTTACAACGACGATTATGAGTATTTTAATCAATACGAATATATAACAAATTGAACATGAAGAATTGTTAATCTCGATAAGCAGCAAAACATCATGATTCCAACGATTGACTGACCCGTTCGCGCAAAGTTCGTGCGGGAAGTTTGGAATCGGGAATCGTATCCATACTGATCCCGCGAACTTCTGTGATCTTCTAAATAAAGGAAAATTCGTAAAAAAATGCAGAAATCAGAGCCTCGTGTGAAACAATTGATGTTCCAAATCACTGGTTACAAAACATGAATTTGAAACAAGTTTAACGTTTAACGTTTAAGTTGAATTTGGGGTTAAAAAACTTTGGTCAAAATAATCCGTTTCCCACATTCTGATTACCCATTATAACTAGATGATTGAATTCTCTTCTTCTTATATGACCCTAAAAAAATTTACCGACGGCAGTCCATCTTTCCTAATAGTAGTGAGAAGGCGAGGCAAACTTTCGTTTCTTTCGTTCGGCATAGCATCTGGAAAACAACGACATTGTTTCTCCCCAATCAGTAAAAATGGCTTAAATGTACCGATCGCTCTAATTTATGAAAAGCACTGACTGACATATTACCGAACTCATCATACTAGCACACATAACTGTTACTGTAACTTGCTTCTTTTCAACTTTGGGTACCTTAACACATGATCAGTTTTCAAATGTTATTGTACTTGTTCGAACCCAAGTTTGTGCTTCGTACAGCATTTACTGGAGCACGAACGCTTTGTTTGCAGGCATACTGTTTTTCATTGCTACTGAGACTCCTACAGTAGGAATACAAAACTTTCGGTGCGCTCAAATGACGTAAATGTTATCGAAATGATTGGATATTTCTACATTCAATTCTGATTCCCAATCACGAAGTCCATATTGTGTTCGACAAAGTTAATTTCTGCACGAGAAAGCAGCTTTCGTTAAGTCTGAATGTATACTATAGTAAATGCCAAATCTATGATTTTCTGTCTCTCCCCGGAATCAAATCTGCGAGCAAAATGTTCGTAGCAGGACGCTAACCACTGCGTTGTGAGAGCACATTACGGGCAAGTTTTCGAATCGAACACGTGTGTGCTACACAGCGGAAAGTGAGATATACAGTACTCTCCCGCCTTCTCTAAGAGTCTTAGTGGTATCTATGGTTCAGACTTATTCTTTTCATTCATGTTCAAAACAAAGTATTTATTCCGTAACCTCAAGAGATAATATGTTATTACATTTTCAATGTTTTTATATAGTACATATCGTGTAAGATATTTTCATACCTATCCAGGAGGTGATCAAGTCAATGACATCAGCTTCTGTCGACATTCTCAGCTCATTGTCGGTCAAGAGAAGGAAAAGCAGGGATTCTGGGAGCCTAAAACAAAAACTTTCACATTTTATACTTTGATCAGATTTCGATATGATGTTGGGGTCCTCCGGGAGTGTAATCACACTAGATAATTGATGAATCATACCTGTGAATCAGTTACAAAACTGCGATTTATTAGAACTTAAATATTTAAATGTATCACTGGCGTTGCCCGTTCACTAAGCCACTTATAACTTCTAAAATCACTTTTGGAGTTAAAACTTCGTTTCCCTAACTCAAAAACCTAAAAAGGTGGGAGAAAGTTGAAAAGGACCTGAAAAACTGGACATCGATCGTTTTCTCTAGCACTGCTGTCACCAAACAATTCACGACAAAACGTTTAACCTGAAAACAATATAATTGATAGAAACTGTTGATCGTCAAAAACTACTCAATAACCTAGTGGCAATTAAGAACAACAAACTCAAATAGCTAGATGTTTAGATGAATTTGACAATCTGCAAAGAGAATCAAACACATACCTCAGTTTCCTTCGAGCTGTGAACAAGATGGCTGAGCTTCCAGATTCCAATACAGTTGTCAACAGTTATACCGGAGAGGAAATGTGAAATTATGACATTCTGAATTATCGGAAGATAGCAAAAACCGTATCAGATAGTGTACAATTCAATTGTATTGTGTACACCAAGATTCCTCTCGAAAAAGTATTGTAGTTTGAGCAGGAGGCTGTCTGTCGACATGGTTGGTTCAGACCTTCAGGGTTTGCCCTTTTGAAGCAAGCTCATACGGTGTATATAAATCCTATCCCGCTGTCTTTGTAAATTGGTCTCGTTTCTTTCCGATGAAAACTCGAAAATAATGTCTCTTATTGAGATCAAACTACAACAAAACCTGGTCACCCCTATAACATGCTACAGGTACTAATGTGTCTTTCTATCTGTTTTTATCGACACATATCTGAGCCACAACATTCACTTACGCGATATGTGTTAAACTCGGGCTCTTCACGCAGAGATATTTCTTTCAGGATCAATTCGAGGTCCATCCAAGTGTATTTCGTGAGAGGTTTATCTTTAGCGACAAACAAGAAGAACTCAATCTGCAACTTTGAACTGTTGGAAGAGGTTGAACGCACAAATGTTACGGAACTACTGGTATAAAAGAAACAACCCATAAAGTAAGAACACAACGCTCACTAATTCGTAGAAGACTAATCATTATTAGTGGTTACTTTGAGAGAAAGAATGAATGTTTGAATGTACCGAAACATTGACTCAACTAGTGCCAAGTATTTGTTTAATGGTCATTCTCATTTCCAGAACTACTGTCAAAACCACCAAGATTGATTAAACACCTACTGAACATGTTAGTACCACTAGGATTCACCGGGTATCTGAAATTGAGATTTTACGAACCGTTTCGTGACTGAATGGAACCTCTAAACCAAGACGAATTCTTTCATTGAACTTGCGCTTGTGAATAGTGGCAAGGCTCGGCAAATACTTCTTCATCTCGGATTCCAACCAATGCGATCTGAATGAAAAAAACCAGGCTGAGTAATAGTTGGAATACGATATACGCCGAGTTTTCTATTTTTGACCAAAATCAACATAGATAAAACTACAAACACAGTGGAACAAAACTGTATGAATTGTATCAAATAGCTTTTCAAAAAACGACTGATATAGACAAATTCTATGACTTATCTCTCTGAACGTGCATATATAGCAAAAAAAATAGAACCAGTTTTTTGTTGACTCTAAATTTGAAAAAAAAAGTACCTTTTTCCCTCATTGGAGACCAGAATGAGATCGTAATATGAAACTGAACCATCCATTAGGATCTCCTGATGAAAATGAAAGTATCCAGAGCAAAATGGGCGAGCGGCAAACGTGAAACACGTTAGGTTGCGTTCGTTTCCGTGTCACACCATCAAAAACAATTAGAAAGAGACACGGAGAAAAAACAGGAGTGAATAAGGGAAAATAGAGACCGTTTGAGTTATTATGTTAAGGAGACGTGATCCTATTTCAGCTATCAATTTGCAGTGTGAATTTGTAGTGATTCGCACATGTTATGTCGGATACCCCGTTTCATTTTTTTCGTTTCTGAATGTTGTTTCGAAAACTGTTTGTATAAGAAGTGCAAGCAAAGGGCAAAGCACGCATTACCAGCGAGTGAATTGTTCAAAATAGTAACCAAAGACATAAAAGAAACACAGCTCTTTATGACGATGAATGTGTTACAAACAAAAGGCTGATATATAAAGTCACGAAGAAACACTGAAACGACTGAATTCTAAAATTCCACATTTTTCAATCGCTAATAGAAGAAGAGTTCGGATAGAAGCACGACGATAGAAAGAACGACACGAGTCTTCTGCTTACTGTTCGCCCAGTTTAACCGCAGGCGATCTGAACGAAAATATATAATGTTTAGCACAGTTTATAATTTGGATAAGATAAAGTTTTCAGCATAATGATCATTATATAAGAGATATAATATGCTATCAGCTCTCGTGAAACACATCTGGTGCTACTGCTAGTTGAACGCATGTTCTTAGAAAAGTAATAAATAAAGTTATTCATAAATTGCTTCAAATTCACCTTTACATCATTCAGACTTACCGGAAATACAATCTCCCTTGTTGTTGGTCACACTAATAGAGTTAGCCTGGCTCATGATCTTACACGTAGCATTCGAGATGGTGACAAGGGGATTCTGATCAACGGTTACTCCACCTCTGCAAACACATATTGCTACAATCAAAATTGTTAACTGTTGTTTCCCGCTTCATTATGCGGGCCGATGAAAACCAAAAAAGCTCTTCATGACCTGAGGATGGAAAACTTATGCTTCCATCTCTTTGGGGTTTTCAGTTGATTAATATTTCACGGAAGATTATTGCAATGTGTTGTAATTTGAAGAAATAAATATCAAAACTGGAATAGCATTCAGGTTCGATACTATTGTATATCACATACGTGTATGTTAATGAAAAAATCCATCATTGATGGTAATTTTACCCGAAGATTCGCAGCTCCTCCAGAAAATACACCGTCCTCATGTTGGTGTTGTTAGCAATTCGGATACCAATGCGTGGTTCTGAAACTTTCATCTTCTTCGTTTTAGTCGTAAATTGTTTAGAGTATTTACATTAGGAAATTTTGCAATGTTAGGAACAAACCTTCAGTTGGCAGAACTTTTTCCAACTTCCAAAGATTGTTTGTAGCCACTAATTCGGAGTTGTTCTGAATGATTATGTTACCCAGAACCATTGTCACAGAATCCAATTTCCACATTTTAGTGACGTCTGTAGTTTCATTCACGATGATGTCACCGACAATTACAGTAACCCCATCCGGGAGGCCGGAGAAACCTGTCGCCGGTATACGAACGTGGCCTTCGCCTAGTGGAGCGTCTGTAAAACGCTAGTAAACTGAAAAAAAAAAGTTAACTGGATATCGTGCAGACCTACAGTAAACGTTTTATGTCAGAGAAGGACGAGTAAGACGATTAAGATGAGTTTATAATTGGAATGGGAAATGGAGAATGAGAATTTTTGATGAAACAAAGTCAATTCCGAGATATGAAGAAAGCTTTTAGGAAAATCCAATAGCTTTTACCGGGCTCGGCGAAAGTTCTCGTGTGCCACTGAGAGCTGAAATAGAAAGCTAGTTGAGGTCTCCTCTGAAGTTAATACTTTTCTTGTGTGTCAGTGGAATATCCATGATGTTTGTACTAATTATCGGAAGACTATATCGAATTGGAATTGTACATAGTACATAATTTGTACATGGCTACACTACAGATAGAAAAGAACGCAAAATAAATGTCAAGAACTACTGTATTTAATGAGTTCTCAGAAGATTCGTATGTATTTTCCACCTTTACACAGGCCCATTTCAGCGTCCTTCACAATATTTTCACTCAGAATCGTAGTTATTTCAGTGGATGTAGCACACAGTTGAGAGTTACTGAAATGGAAATGGCATGCATTTGGAACATTGCTGTTGAGGAATACCTCACTCATGATACACTTTACATCGTAAGAACATTTTGAAGTATTTTTTAATAATGAGCTCAGTTTCTCAACTAACACTTTACAGCAAAACTCACTTCGATGGATAAGGTATTGACAACAAACCATATAACATTTCATGATCATTTTTTTCATAATAAAAAAAACTCACTTTCGAATGGAAATGATCAGACCAAATATTCCTTGTAGTTTGGGCCAAGAGAACGTTGTCATATTCGGATTGTTTTCAATTTGAAAGAACACCATCTCTATTGCCACTTAAAATAATGTTGGAGAGAACAATGAAGTGATCAGATCCCATAGAATCGAGTTGAGTCTACGGTATGGGACTGTCGAGTAACCTAGCGATATTTGACATAGACTTTAATTATAACTGATTGGAACATGTCTGTAAGCTGTGTGTAATAAATAAAAATTCTTATAGTAGACAACGCATTTTTCGGTCCATGAAAAGGCGTCCGGCGAGAGAAAACTATTTATAAATTTGGCACCCCCTATAAGACGTTACGCACAGTTGTAGAGTTTTCTACACATTAGCAAAGTACCAATCGTGTAACTAAATCTAGTGCATTTGATAGTTCAAGCCATATTTTCGAAACTCATGTGAATGAAATTGTCTTCAGTTTTTGGATACTTCAACTGATAGAAAAGTTTCCACGCGAAAAATAAAGGTTCACAAAACCCGTTATACCTTGCTCCAGTCCAAAATATCTCCATTCAACTGTTGCTAGGGAAGATAGAAAGTTCAGATCGGGCAACGCAGTTGAATCGATTACAATTTGTCCCATGCTGAAATACAATCTTGCGAATATCTTTTAAGATGATTTTACTATGGATCGCTATGGGCTACAGCATTGGACTGTGCGAGATTCCTTATATGCGCAAACTAGTCCCGAACTGCCAAAAACTGCCTCAAACTGCCACAAACCCATCCCTCAAACTTCGCCTGCAGTGTGTAATCAGTAGAATGAACGTAAAACAGATGAATAAACACATTGAGATAGATTGTGAGATTGTTCTTCTCACATTCTTTTCAGCGTTCCGAACTTGGCCTTCAGAGTCTCGTAGGAAGCGATGTTCTCTCCGATCAACGTCAGATTTCCACTCAACGAGTCACAATTGTCAGGCAACTCAGAAAGGGCATCTTCGGTTGCAGCAGAGAAAAGTTGACACCCTGAAAAATCGAATTATACAAGTTACAAAATATGAACGGTCGTAGCAGCCTACCATTCATTTGATCATCGCCTAACTGAACGGAAGCATACTTCATGACAGAAACTCATGATTTTGTACGGACACTCGCCTTGCGTTAGTTATAACTGCTGATAAAACTCTACAGTTCAGTTATTAGCACCGACCTTTATTTCGGCAAATGATCGAAAGTGAATTTGATGGTTTTGAACGTATTTTTTAGTCAGATGAAGTTTAAAATTACGTGGCTAAGTTAGCTTTCCGTTGTGCTGTACCCACCACAGTTTTTCTTGTTGCCTCTAATAACCGTTCTCTGAAAGAACGAGTTTGTATACAACTCGCACATATTGGATAGATCGAGTTGTGGATTATCGATAATCCAAATTGTTCCCGCGCCGTAATGGTAATCCAGGGTACGAGCTTCACTGTTGTTAGCCACGAGTAGAACGTACTCTGGAAAGTTGGTTTTAGAACCGGTTAGCGTGCACACAGACAGGTAAAACCCGCGAAGTTACGTATAGCTCATTCAGTTGGCACAACTACCGTCGCCGAACCAACTCTCCTCTAGATATCTTCTCCTATTTTTCCCCTCAGGACTTCATTGGGAAACATGCAAGTGACTAAAAACATCTCAGCAGATAAACAGTCAACGAAAATTTTCATTGATGGTTTCATTATTAATTTTACTCTTTTTTTGTCTTTGGACTTCACTGGAAACTTCGCATCGTCATCAAGCTCCCCCTCTTTTGAATCGAATCAAAACTCTCCAAATCATGTTATTTAAGCTTTTAGTGTGTCATGGTACGTTTTCAACTTGAGAAACTAAACTTGAGAAACTAGTACTCCTCTCAGTTTACTGTTTTGTTTTAAACCAAATTAACATATTCCTTCTGCCAATATTCTGGTCTACTTTACCTAGCTCGGGCGAAAACTCCGGGATGAAGGCTCCAAAGAAGTCCAGATTTTTGAATGATGTGTCGCGGATAGTTACTTGTCCTGTGAATTTCCTCAAGTTGCTGAACATATCTGTGATCTTTTCCGTACTCAGATCGCATGTATCGTCAATTGTTATAAGCCCCTGCAAATGAGAACAATGTCGCTTCATCTATAGAACGACTTTGTAACCAATCAGAACTATTATTATCTGAGCATATATTCATTTATGAACTATTTAAATAAACAATACTCGTATTACAGACAGAACAGAGCAATAGAGTAATTTGGAGGGAACGCTTGATGAAAAAGCTGGAATGTGTATGAAGGTCAGTGAACAACAGTACTGTGCTGCTTCCGGCTTCTAAAAATCTCACATTTGTTGATGTGCAGCTGGTATCCGTCAGATTTCTCAAAGACTTTTCTGTTAGAACTCCGTGAAATTCACAGATGTTCTCTTCGACGGAACTTTGACCATAATCAGGATACCAAACTCCACCGGTAGGACTTCCGTGAGACATGTAGTCGTACTGCTGAGCAGGACCATACATGTATTCGGACTGAGAAGGACCGTACATGTTATCGTTAGGCTGAACTTCTCCTGAATGAGAGAACAATAACGTTGAGCTGGTAAAAATCTTGTGCTACCATCGCGTTTGAAATTACATTTACGAATGTTTGGCAGCTGTTCCGCTAGGCAAGAAAATGCAAATTAACTGTTATTCTTTCTTTCGTGCCAGTTTATCCGGCGGTTTCATAGAGAACAAAATCATCCATGAGATCACCTACTACGAGTATTACTATGAATGCTAGCGTTACTCAACGTGGAAAATACTTCCAAGAGATCCCCACCAATGCACAATTGTTCCCACTCAAAACCCAGTTTTGAACCTAGTTGTGATCCAATACTACCGGGAATCATCTGTCAAAGTATTTGAGTAATAAAAAAATTAACCCACCAAATAACAAAAAAGACAAACAGAGAGAATATACCATGCAGCCATGCTCCATTTTTTGCGTGAGCAGGCTGAGCAATTGCTGAGGTAACATGTATAGAAGTCATTAAAATCCGGCTAATTACTGCTTGTAAGTGGTAGTTCCAAGTGTCAGTTTCGCAGAAACCTTGAAGGGTGATTATTCGCAGAGAAATGATGTTCACGGTGTGTGGAGGTTGATCTAGGATAGGCAGTGTTTCGTTTCGATCTGCTGTGTTTTTGTGATAGCTGAGAATACCGAATACGACAATTATCGACATTTTAACAGTTTGTTTTTCTTGCACACATCAAACTCAGCGATTCCTTTATACAGTGAATAAGTACGGATATGAAGAGTTTTAACACTGACAAAATGGAATTATATCTAGAAACAGAACAGATAACTGTGTGTTTCTTCAATGATGGAACATGAGTTCAGATAGAACCATGACGATCGATAGGATAAGGGAAGTCCTCTGTTCACTGTTTGTGTTTTCCCATGGAACACGGCCTGTTATAAAAACAATTATAATAAACTAGATGCAATAAGCATGTAAAACGTAGCGATGGAACATCCAGTGTCGAGTTTGTTACACGTTAATGTGTTTATCATTGATTTCGCGTGATTATGAGTATCCAATTGACTACCTCGGACCCACGTGACGTAACGTTTTAAGGTAGCAACTACTCAGCAAATGTTCGAAAAAGATATCACAATTTACAGCTAACTGCGTATGTTTACTGTGACTCTGTGCATGCCGAGAAAAACACAGGGTAAACAACTAGTATTATGTCGATATATATGCTATTCATTTTAGCGGTTTTAACGTCTCATCCATATCTCTTCCTCTCTCTCTCTCTCCCAATATGTCACTGTCGCTCTCTTTGTATATCTGTCTCTCTCTCTCTCCTTTCTTCAGTGTTACTCACCGAGTATACAATCTCCCTTGTTGTTGGTCACACTAATGGTGTTCGCCCGGCCCATTGTCTCACAAGAAGCGTTTGATATGGCGACTTTCGGGTTCTGGTCAACGGTCAGTGTTCCACTGGAAATGAATAATGTAGAATTTAACTCTTTTGTGGTTCATACTCTTCACTGTGCTGGTAGTTTTCTGATATCTTTCTTGACAACAAAAACATTTGATTCACAAATGAACTATCATTGTCTATCTATATTACGTTGTATTTGCTTATTGGGAACTACAATTGCGGGAGGTGTAGATTCATTATAGACAAACTATCACGACAAGTTTTATTTATATATTTCAAAAAGTGAAGACTAAACAGCATAGTGACTTGTAACATTCATCCTATTGCTCAGTAAAATGCTAAATAATGAATAAAAGTTTTACCCAAATATGCGTAATCCATCTCGAAAATAGACGGTCTGCATTGCTGTGTTGTTCGCAATATGGATACCGATTCGCGGTTCTACAAAAACGAGTTCAATGATTATGAACCTGTAAACTGTTCAAGAGCACTCGCGACCAAATGCTCTCCGAGCTAGTTAAAAACGAACCTGTTTCATTCTGTTTATTTCACCGGACCTGCAAAGCTGCAGGAAAAAATGTCTGAATGTCAAAATGTGAAGCATCATCGTACCTTTCAACAGTTTCCGGTAATTCGAAATTATTGGTTCGGACAACTAGTACTACTTTTTATATAACGTTTTTATGGAAAGCGTGTTTTTCACGTTATGATGAGTACCAGTACAGTAATCAGTGACATAGTCAGGTACATATCTGCCACTGTGCACCCTCCCTTTGCATATTTTCTGCTTCGATGTTTGAGAAACGTTAAAAATAAACTTTTGATTATATATTCCATCCCAATAAAGGTAATTAAACGAACCTCCAATTGGTAGAATTTTCACAACCTGCCACAGATGGTTGGTAGCCACTATTTTGCTGTTGTTCTGTATGATGATGTTACCCAGAACCGTTGTCACATAGTCAAGTTTCCACATGTGACTGACGTCTGTAGTCTCATTCACGATGATGTCACCGACAATTACAGTAACCCCGTCGGGTAGGGCCGAGAAACCTTCCGCCGGCATACGAACGTGGCCCTCGCCCAGCGGAGTGTCTGTAAAACGTGGATTGAGAAATTTGGAATACTAGTAGTTGAAGAATATGTTTTTTAGTTCAAAAAAATTCAATAGAGTACTGCAGTAGACTATTTAATCTTTATTTATTTAAAGGAAATTGATAGGAAGTAGCGAACTTGATAATTTTCTCAGGCATTATGAATTAATGTGTTATTCGAGTTGTTAGAAGTTTTGTAGATACAGAAATAACTTCAAAAGTATCTCTACCTTTGCACAAAGTCAGTTCTGCGTCCTTCACAACGTTATCAGTTAGCATCGTAGCTATTTCAGTAGATGTAGCACACAGTTGAGAGTTGCTGAAAAACAGTTGTTATATAGCAATCTCTTCTGGAAGAAAATGATATTGGGGAAATGTAATACTCACCCGCTTAGCAGTTTTCAATCATGAAATTCGTTTCTAAGAATTACGATGAAAAATTGGAACATATTTAGTATAAATTGGAAGTAGGATAGAAAACGGAACATATAGAAAAAGAAATAATGAAACTCACTTTCGTATGGAAATGATCAGATCTTCTATTAATTCCAGTTTGGGCCATGCGAAAGATGTTATATTTGGGTTGTTTTCAATTTGAAAAAACACCAGATCAATGTTTCCTGAAAAAAAAATCATTTCATTTGCCATGAATCAGCCATGCACTGATCTATATTAGAAGTTATGATAATAAGAAACGTTCACGGAAATTACTTCAGCGGTTCGTCAACAATCATACCAAAATCATATAGTTCGTTTCACCCATCGATAGCAGTCAGCCATGCTGGCCGAGCGCACCCTAAACACTCAGACAATTCCCAGCCAATCGGCCAGCCACTTCTGCATTGGCTGAACGAGAGAGTGTGCAGGTCAGAGAGACTCAGACTGTCCGAGCCTGTCGGCGCGTCATTGACCTGCATGCTCTCTCGTTTTTGTAGCTGGCCAGTTTCAGAAAATTGGCGCTAATCGTTCTGAGCAATGCATGCGATTCATCTGGTAGCTTGCCAGTCCTTTTCATTACAAATACAAATCCAAAAAGTGGTTATTTCTAGTTTTTTGAACATATTTTGTTTACAAAAGGTTACCACATAAAAGGGTAGCAGTTAAAATTACTTTTTGTGCGATAAATTTAGGTTTGAGAAACGGCCAGAAAAGATGGTTGGATATCACTGATTTTCGTTTTGGCTCTCCTGTTCGTATGGCCGGCTGCTTGTGTGCGCTGCGCTACCTATCCCAGCTGAGTTCAATACTCAGCCTGTGCATCAATTTTGATTAGGCTAGTCGCTGTTGGAAACTCTCCAACATAGTTGACTCCGCCCTCTAAAATGTACTGTACCTGGCTGCTATCGATGGGTGAAACGAACTATACCAAACTATTCCACCACTCGATCCCCAGTGTGGAAAAGAGTACAAAAATAACCTTAGCAGAGGATGCGTCTGTCAAAGGTTATCCCTACTCTTTTATATTGAAGAGGAACAATTCTAGTAGTCTTTTTTTAGAGTTTTGCCTTCACTTGCTTTTGCGTTTTTGGTTTTCCGCTCGGTCTTTCTTTTTTTGGTGTCGAATTACTTTTTTTGACGTTAAATCACGCGATTCAATAGTTCAACAATACGCTGGCGCATCAAAACACAGAAACCGCAATTCTCGAGAATCATTCATTTATCTTGAGCCAGAATAAATACCAAACATTTCATAATTTACTGTACATATCAATTCCAGTCGAATTGTCAATGACGTATGAAAGCGTAAAATGGGTGTATTTTAGGGAGAACCAAATAGTAAACCACTGACTGATACATCCAAGTTCCTGAATAATGTATATAAAAAGCTCTGACCCATCATTCCCGAAGCTTGCCATTGTACGGTCTCCAAGGATGACAGGAAGTTTATGTCGGGTAACGGAGTCGAATCGATCACAACTTGTCCCGTGCTGAAAAATTGAAATCGGAAGTTTGGATTACAATTTTCTATCTAGTTTATTTACGTCAACAGGTCCTACAATCTACAATTGTCCTGTTACATTATCGATTGCTGGAGGTTCCCTCACCAATAAATATTTGCTGAAAAGTTTTGCTGGTTTTGGAAATAAGCCCCGTGTTGTTCTGTCTGTGAATAAAATTTCCTTTTTTAGCGTAAACTATTAGTGAGCAAGATAAACTTGAAGCTTTGGAAAACTGATTTCTGAAAACTTCATGAAGCACACCACAGTAGAACGGCCAGAAACGAAAAAGTTTCGAGGTGACATTTGAGTTCTGTTTATTTGAAAAAATTTCTATTTGTGGCTTTATATTACTACTTTGCGCACGAGATTGCACAAGGTGCCAGCAAAAATGAACGATCGAAATACTTAAATCGATAACCATGTAGTGCTTGGGCACAATATCTGCTGACGCTGAATTTGAACAATGTCTTACATGCTCTTCAGTTTTCCAAACTTGGCCTTCAGAGTCTCGTAGGAAGCGATGTTCTCTCCGATCAGCGTCAGATTTCCACTCAACGAGTCACAATCGTCAGGCAACTCGGAAAGAGCCTCTTCTGTTGCCGCAGAGAAAAGTTCACATCCTGAAAAAGTTGATCTAGACTTCAATAAATATATCGCGCGGAGCGCGAAGCGCTCTGCGTGAGTTGTCTTTGGTTTGGCCATTGCGGACTCGTTTTTTCCTTTTAATTAACAAAAGCTCCAAATATAATCTTTTTTTAAAACTAAAAGAAGAGAACGTTAGAGAATCACAAATTGAACATCGCGTGAGAATTTCAGCCAAATCGAATTATTTTCGCCTGAGTTATGGTTTCGTGTCGTTGTTGAAAAGTTCCGCCGTAACTCGTCCCTCGTCCCTCGTCTCTCGTCCCTCACGGAATTCTGTCCGCATCGTAGTGGAAAAACTGCTGAACCAATTTGGCTGTAATTTGGAACATCTATTCTTTGGCAAAAGTTAGCTCGTCGCGCCAAGTATGAAATTTATATATGCTCTCTGGCGCCAAGCGCGGGCGCCAATAGGCGCCAAAAACCACTATTGGAAAAACTACAGAACCGATTTAGCTGAAATTTGAAACATGAGTTCTAATGCAAAATTTATCCCGTCGCGCCAAATATGAGATGTATAGCTCCTCATTGGCGCCCGGCGCTGGCGCCAATAGGCGCCAAAAACGGCAAAACACTATTTATCGTCAACTAAAATGTTGAACACTGATAGAAATTGAATAATTTGGTGGAAAGTGTGAAAGTCTTTTTTCAAAACTGAAATTTTTCTTCTGGCGCTCGAACCGGGCGCCAGATGGCGCCAAAACCCAAACTCACGACAGCGTCAATGGAATCGTCTGAAATTCGGTACACTAAATAACTATCGCATGGCAAGTAAGATGCTCGATCTGAAAATCAAAAAAGTTTTGTTGGCAATGTGCGCTGGCGCCAATTGGCGCCAAGGTTGGAAAAATATCAGTTATCGTCAATCAAACTGTTTCAAGTTAACAGATATTGAATATTCCAATGTGAAATATAGATCCACAAATTCAAAATCGAATTTTATCTTCTGGCTCGGAACAGACGCCAAATGGCGCCAAAACAGAAACACACGAAACTGACAATTGAATAGTTTGAATATTGCTCCAATCAGTAATTGACACATGTAGTGTGTACTGGTAGCTCAAAAACCTAGAAAATTTCGTTTCGTTCTCGCGCCAGACGCGTGTGCCGATTGGCGCAGAAATGAAAAAAAAAAGTTTCAAGATGAAGGTTTTTGATGTGGTATTGGAACAAATGGCTATATTGTAAGAGAGTTGGTGTCTCTAATTGTAGATTTGTGAATGGCGCCAATCCCGTTCGCTTATCGCCGCTAAAAGCGGTGTACATGTCAATCGGAACGTTTAGCATTTTTGTTAAGTTGTTGATAGTCACACACAGAGCCAGTAACTTGCGGTATATTACAACACCAGCAATTTTATGGTCTGCATTCGGCTTAGTGCACACACAAAACTGAGATTTACATAATAATATATTGAGTTCACAAGATCCACTCTGTGAATAGGCAACATAAGAAGTTGTAGGAGTACAACTAGCAAAAAGAGAACAATTAGTAAAAAGTGGGGGAACCAACAAATGTGTGAGTTGTGTTTGGTTCGACCTCGATATCAGCAAAAAGTGAACGATACGAGTTGCTGTGATACTGTAGCAGAAGTACTCTGCAAAAATAGAACAATACAAATTTTGCACAATGGTTCACAACGCACGCATGTCGTCAAAGTACACATGAAATACCCTTCGGCAATTTCTGAAATATCATGCGGGCTTCGTGAACCATTGTGCAAAATTTGTATTGTTCTATTTTTGCAGAGTACTTCTGCTACAGTATCACAGCAACTCGTATCGTTCACTTTTTGCTGATATCGAGGTCGAACCAAACACAACTCACACATTTGTTGGTTCCCCCACTTTTTACTAATCATATTTGTTATTCGAATACTCGAAACTATTGTTACTGCTAAGAACTTGGTTAGTGTGGTGAAGTCGCTGGTGAGAGTTTCAAATTTGGAAATGAGCTGTTCAGATCTATATTCTAGTAACTTTTTCGCGGAAATCGATATGCTGGTGTGTAAATTCGGTTTATTGTTCATAATTGAACTTGCTTCGCTTCCCACTGTGTTTTATGTTTAAAACAAGATAAGTTTCTTAATGATTTCGTGTTTCTACATTTCGATAGTATACGTACGGAATATTATCTACGAAATTGCACGTTCTGTGAACTATTACCAGTATTGTCTTTCCTGAGATCAAAACGGACCGATATTTGTAGTTTGTTTCCAATAATTTCCATTTTCATAGATCAGGACTCGTTTAAAAATTGAACTACAACGAAGATTCGTGCTCACCCTATATACGTCATTCTGTAGGACTAGAGTTACTCACCACAGTTATTTTTATTTCCTCTGATAAGCGTTTGTTGGAAAAATGAGTATCTATAAATGTCGCAGTTTTTCGACAGATCAAGTTGTGGATTATCGAGAATCCAAATTGTTCCAGCTGGTGTGGTCCAGTCTAGCGTTTTGGCTTTACTGTTGTTGGCGACGAGAAGAACGTATTCTAGAAATAAAATTTATTTTAAACGAGCGAAAAATAAGTGTTTCTGGATAAGAGGTAAGAAAAAGGGAGAACCCTGAATAGCTTCAATATCGAGGACTAATCAAACTATTAACTTCTCCAGCTTGCATGTGAATCCAGGGTAACCAAGACACACCTCCATTGTTCGTTCGTTTCTATTTCCCGGTAGTTTTAACCTCATAAACGCATGAATAGGAATTTTATTTTATCTCTGTTTCTCAACTGCTTACCCACCTAGTTCAGGAGACCAATTCGGGTAGAACCACTCGAAAAAGTCCAGATGCTTGAATGATGTGTTGCGGATGATTACTTTCCCCTTGAAACCCGTGAGACCCGTGAACATGTCCGTTATTTGTGTTGTGCTAAGATCGCACGTCTCGTCAATCGTTATGGAGCCCTGAAAAAATGTAAATATGACCGCCTTTTTGACAAATACTTGAGAAAATCTGATTATAATTTCATCCCATTATCTGAGAAAAAACACCTGAAGGAAACGTAACAGAAAATGTGCATAACGTTGTGTTATTAAACCTGTTGTGTCGTTGTTGTGATTAATTGTAAATTACTGAGTGTATTATAATCGAAAATATACTAGAGCGTGACATCGCTTGAGTATGCTACCAATCACTTGAGTTCATGATTGTACAAGCTGTATATCCACAGACGATCAAGTACTTAATTTTGAAAAGTATAAGTTTTCTTTGCATACATAATATTTAGCCTATTGTATAAATTTGGTCACATGAGCATTTCAAGCAATTACCGATCTATATCCCGATTCATGAATAAATCGAGCTATCGGAGTTGAGAAGAATTAAACTAAACTCACGTTTACTGATGTGCAACTGGGTTCCGTCAGGTCTTTCAAAGTCTTCTTCGTCACAACTGCATCAAATTCGCAGTTCTTCTGTTCAACTGCACTACTATCATCGTACGGAGCTCCGTTTGAACCGTAAGACATATAGTCGTACTGCCCGGGAGCACCATAAGACAAATAGTCGTACTGCGCAGGAGCAGGACCGTAAGGCATGTAGTCGGACTGCTGAGCGTTTCCTGAACTATGGAACATCAGAGATTTATAGTTCGTATTTTGTTGTTCAGTGTTTGTCATTGATATTGGATTTCATTTGACATTCGCAAACCCTAACTCTATCAGTTATATTTTCGAACCAAGGTGATTTCAACGTTCGAGAACATTATACCCTTCCCCTCTAACCGATGAGATCCACTCCTCAACATTATCCCCCCATACATTTATGAGATTAGACCGTGCACCAGCGTTGTAACCTCGGTAACAAAATCACGAGAACCTCTGCTGATTTCCTCTCATAAATTGAGAAAATTGCTGCCACTCCCAAGGTGCTTAGAGGCTGCCAGAAAAACTCTTTTAGTGTTAATACTCATTCGACATACTGTGTTCCGCGAAAGTCACTCTTAATGAAAATCTGCATGCATCTCCATTTCTTCATGAGCTAGAAATGACGATCTCGCCTAGCAACGGTGACATTTCATCACATAGGTCGAAATATAGCTTTTGTATAGTCGAAACAGAGGTGTCATAGTTAGGTGGTACGAGGTTTTCTCTCTTTAAACTTAGAATGGAAATCAGTTTTTTTAATCCCTAATACGATTCGAAAAAGCTGAATTAAATTGTTGCACAGTTTGAGAAAAACTACGATATTCATTCGCTATTAATGTATGAGTTATGTTAATGATAGAACTTTTGAAAATCCAACTCACCGGAAAACCAGAAAGCCGAACAGAGAGCATAGATTATGCAGCCATGTTTCATTTTCTCGCTAAAGCGAGCTGAACAAACGCTAAGGTAACAGTTTCATGAGCCAGATGCCCGTTAATTACATCTGATATGTGGTAGTTCTGTCAAGTAATGACTCCGCCAAACTGCATTGATATGATTAATGAAATGAAAGTAGTGTTCTCAGTAGAATCAAGGTAGAAAGTAAATCGGGGGGGGGGGGGGGGAGACCTAATGCCGCTAACAATTGATATAAGATTTTTCCAAAATTACTATGAAATTAATTTTTAGAAAAAAGAAAAAAAATTACTAAATAACTAAGCTTTTCCCAAAATTAAAGTACGTGAACTTAATATTTAATTGGTTTAGCATTTGTTGTGGTTTAACATTTGTTGCCAAATTGTACAAATGTTTTATCGCAATCGCTGAACACGATTCGTGCGCTAGTTGATTTTTTTGAATTGTGGGAACATACCGTATGACCATGGAGAACTACTGCATTATTTTTCAAATTCAGCGATTCAGAGATTGTTGTTGAACTGTTGGAGAATATTGAACGACTTTTGAACTGTTTATTAATAAAACCGTATCGCTACCATCTGAGATTCACGAGAAATTTCCAAACCTCCCAAAAGGTTTTAATGTGCTCCAGTAGATTATGAAAAACGTTTTAATTGAAAGTTAGCAAAATGTGCATAATATAAAGCCATGAAGACATGGCATGAACATTGTCACTGTGACGCAACACGACTTCGTTCCTTTAATTTTTGAAATATTAAATTTGTACAGTCTCTAATTGTGTTATGGTAGGTGATAGAATGGTTGGAAATGATTTTGTACTCCAATGTGTTATTTCGAACATCTTCCGTACGCAACTACCCCATCTATGTCATTACGTATACCGCTTTCCCAAGACAATGAAGCGAGATTGGGGTAAAAAGTGTAATATTTGATAATGGTTTTTCCATTTGCCATCGGATCAGATTTAAATTTTCCGTGAAACGCTGATTATAGCGGAAAGGTTTCGTTAACAGAAATATGATGTTGTAGTAGTTTCAAATGTCCTCTCTTTGGAAAAACTATCTAACTCTCATAAAAGACAGAGCTACCAATTTGTAATATTTTAGTACTTCCTGCTTCGATATTTCATGTTTGTCGCTTTCAGCTTTGCACACTGGTCGACGGTGTCTGGCATTATTCGAAAACAACATGCATGATAAACATGTTGTTCCCAGTTCTGTTTTGGCCTATGCTCATTTCTGTTATTTTGCGTTCTGCACGTTATTTGCAGAATCGAGCTGTGATAGAAAACATCCCCGCCGACGTTTTTCGCCACAACTCAACTTGGTTCTGTACATAATGTCCATTCATAGTAAAATCATTTATCGTAGTCATGAGGCTACCGCAGTGGATTTGTCCTATGCCTTTGTGTAGTTGCTAGAAGTTAATTGTTTTCTAAGACCAAACTTTCATTGCTTCTTTATCACGTCATTGAATGTTTATACAAACCAACTATTATCGAACCAAAATCCTACTCAAATCAAACCAGGTGGTCAGGTAAGAAAATCTTTTCTACTCCACGGAACGGAACCAATATTGTGTAGTCGACTTAGGTTAACCCTAACCATTTCCATTAGTTGGGTTTAACCATTATTTCCAATTTCGGAAGCTCTGAAACAAACCAAATCGTTCGGGAATAACTGGTTCGGTTTTAGTTCTGAAAGAAGTGCTTGGGAAGACATTAATTGTTTATTCATCGTTCACAAGTGTCTAGATAGAAATTTGACAGATCGCTGAAATGTCGCTGACTCGAATGTCATTACGGGCCTACTATCCCCAGTTCCTCTGGGTTCGATATGCGGCCACCGTCTCTGTAAACGGACCGGCCCCTAAGATACAGTTGAAGAAACCCGCTTCCGAAGAGGTAATTTTTCACCACTCGAACTCATTTATGAGTCATACATGCAAAACAGGCTCAATATACCGTTTTAATGATACATGTATACTACTTACATCTTCACATTAATGTTCATTCACATCGCTCTATTACGGAGTAATTACTGTTTTTCAGTTTGAACAGTTTCAATTCAAGTTCAATGAAGTGTAACAAGTTTGCGTGGCTATAATGTTCTTCTGGAACGTGCAAAAACATGCAGGATGTGTAGAAAAAATGAAATCCGTTCTCCATTGCATCCAGTTGAAGCAAAAAGAGTAATATACGGTTTACGCTTTTCTCATTGTGTTTAGCGTTGTGATTTCGTTTCAGTACAGTTGCGATTACAGGGCTTCTTTTCCTACACCAGAAACTGGTCTCGCGACAAGAATCTTCTGAAACACGCTGTCCCCCCTCAGCAAGGAGATCTACCAGCCAGGTAAGTTGTTAATTATGTTGCCAGATGGCGAATAACTACTTACCGATTACCGAAAACGGCCAAAAACACATTGTTCGACAAAAGTCGAACACATCACAACGCAGAAGTACAGACGCACACTTGACGTTCAGTCACAGTCTACGTCACTTTTCTATTTTCTCTCAGTGTTGTTCCAGATTTTTGTTCCGTCGTCTTGGCCACGCCTACGAAATTTATCCCTTCTATTTTCTTCTCGGATTCTGGGTCATAATCTTCGGAATAGCAGTTGTTTGGTCATTCGAAAAGATGGAAATCTGGCTCGACAAAAGTGAGTCTCTTTCCTGATATTCTCCTGATGTTCTTATAATTTTCTCGTTAATGAATCGGCCGGGAAATTTTGTATTCACACTGAACGAATCCCATAGATAATGGATAAAACTGTAGGTTGTTCATTTCAGGTCAGGGAGTCATACCTCCCGGAGATTGGGAGAGAGTTCGTTCTAACTATTGGAAGCAGCACACTCTCGCGTGAGCATCACCTCCGTTCATACATCAAAATATAGTGTAGTTAGTATAAAAAGCGAGTGTTAAACAAAGTAAAGACTTTTTTCCAGATAAATCGTGTGCAAGAAGTTCAATAAACGGATATTTTGGGGATAGTTCATATCTCGTTTGGTTTAAAGTTTCACAGAAAGGATACTGAATCTTTTGTTATCGAAATGGGAACATCTGGTTGCCGATCACAACGATCCAGCTGATTTTCCGTTGTTTTCGAAGAAAAGCTGGATTAGTCTTTTCCTCAAAATATCCGTTTGTTAGACTTCTCTCAACTTTCATACTTCTTGTACACGTTTTATCCAAAACTTTTCTCGTTTTTTTATACAAACTGAACTCTTTTCTTGTGTTATGAGGTAACTTTGATTAGAATAAAATGGTTATTTTCAAACAATAGGCAAAACAAGGTGCAAGAAAACTTTGAGGTTGTTCTCAGAGAACACCAAAGTTGTTTGAACCAAGTTTGGAACTACTCTGAGTGCCATCTTTCCTCGAGCAAATAATTTACTGATACCATTCAAAAGGTTTATATATAATATATATAAACTGATTTTCCGTATTATTTATATATATATATTATAACATATTATGTAGAGTGGTTAAGGAATTGAATTGAATTGGAATTGGAATTGAAAATAATTGAAAACCAATTCCAAAGAATTGAATTGAATTGGTTTTTTTGTACAACCAATTCCAAAGAATTGAATTGAATTGATTTTTGTGTAAAACCAATTCCTTAGAATTTAATTGAATCGTTTTTTTTTAATCCAGAAAAATTAGAATTGAATTGAATTGGTTTTTTGAATATCCGCAATAATATTTGGAATTGGTTTTGGAATTGGTTTTTTCAGCGTGGGAAAATTGTTTGTTTTCTGCTGTGTTCTATTCAATCTTAAGGCGATAGTAGTGTTAATAAAGACAAAAACTGTTTTATGAATCGAATTGACGAAAAACTGCATCTAGAATTGAAATTGGAATTGATTTTTTTTGAGAATTGGTCACAATTGGTCGGAGTTGAATTGAATTGAATTGGTTTTTTGGTGCCGGAAAAGAATTGGAATTGAAATTCGGATATTTTTTGAGAATTGTTTGGAATTGGAATTGAATTGAATTGGTTTTTCGGAATCGGTTAACCACTCTAATATTATGTTATACCACGAATATTTCTGGTCTGGATACTGATAACACTAAGGAAACGAGAGGACTGTTCGATGTGGGTATAGTTGATAGATATACGTATATATATATATGTATATTATATATATATATATATATATATATATATATATATATATATATATATATATATATATATATATAATATATATAGACTTATGCCAACTAAAACTGAAACAAAGTTTATATGGAAATGCATTTAATAAAACATAATTCAGTTATGATCCGGAAGGCAGAACCCACCGACGTATCGAAATAATGGAGAAACTCGAGGACGAAATGCTTGACGCGGCCAAAAAAAGAGGAACTCGCTGAGCGAAACCGAAAAAAATTGATATACTAGTAGTCGAACTTGTCGTCACGTAAAATGAGAAAAATCTTGTTTTCACCTTGTCTGATGTTAATTGTTTCAAAATCTCAAGCGATTATTATGCTCGTCCAAATTTGTTTACGCTCTGAAATAGAACAGAAACGTTCATTATGCTATATATCTGTAGAAACATTTAGTTTCATTTTCCGATTTTTTTTTGACGTTCCGTAATAACAATGCATTGCTCTGCCGTTCATTTGTAAATACGAATATACATAATGAACATGCTCATGTGCTGTTCAGTTCTGATGTGGAGAAATATTTCCCAAAGTGAGCTAAATTCGACTTTTCGCTGCATACTATATATTTTCGAAGCGTACCATACTTGTTTTTCCCCTGGCGTTCATGAAAGGTTTTTTCCATCAGCGATCAAGCACCTCACAGCTATCGTCTTGGGAAATGTACCCGGAATCTTAGGAAAAACATTCGATCGTTACCTGAGATACCTTAAACAGTAAATAATGTGAAAAATTGTGGATGAATATGAGTTTTTTTCTCGATTTCCTCCTCCTTCGTTATCTCTCTGCATACGTTAAAGCTGGAGAGGAACGGCTTTTGCAAGCTTCCACTCACAGCTTTCTTTCGCTAATTCTTTTCTGCACTCCCAGTTTCGGTTTATTCTTTTCTGTTTCGAGCCTGTAAAGTTATTCTCAGGATCTTAAGTTTATGAAAAAGTTAATTATTACATCTTAATGTTTTGCTGTGAGACTCACGCGGCCTTTACTACGTCAGAGCATGTTCATAACTTGCAATTAGTCGACTAATGTATCTGCAGAATGGTCAAGAACCAATGTGTGAGCAGCCGATGAAAGTTTCAAGCAGAAACTAAAGAATTTTGAGACGCTTACGAACTGTTGTGAAATAGCCGAGTAAGCTATTTGAACCAAATTTCAATGAAGTAATTTAAGTTCAGTTTACGATTATTTAATTTTATTTTCTCCTAATCAAAAGCAGGTTTGCTAGTTTTACACATGAGCAAAATAAATATCAAAAACAAACTATAGAGCTTACAAAATAGAGCCACTGATCCTTGATTAATTTTTTTGATTTTCATTTGGTTCCAGTCTGCCGCCAACAACATTATAGGGCTCGCGAGAAGATTGGCATTGAACATAACATAGGAAACGATTCATATTTGAAAACTTACTATGAGTAAAACGTGAAACCACGAATAATGAGAGCAGATTCTCTGAGAAATCACTGACTCGGCCCCCGCCGACTGAGTCAAACTTGAGACGGCAACGACAATGTCATTGCGTGACAAGTTTTTCTCGAAATAGCATATTATGTACCGCGACATTGTCGCTGCCGTCTCAGTTTTTACTGTTGTTCATCAGCCTGCGTCTGCTCAAAACATATGCTATTTTCATGAGAAAAACTTGTCACGGCAATGACATTGTCGTTGCCGTCTCAATTTTGACTCAGTCGGCGGGGGCCGAATCAGTAATCTCTCAGAGAACCTGCTATAATTATTCGAGGTTATCAGGTAATTTTGTATCACTTCATCCGTGTTATTGTTCGATTGTTCCATTGCACGATTTCTGACCTGGTCAAAATTCTTCTCGAACCTTGTTGTATCAGGGGAACATAATCAGTGTAAAAATAGATGCGATTTTCGAGCGAATGTTATGTTCAGATCATTAAAAGTTCACTAAAACTATTGGAAGCAGCACACTCTCGCGTGAGCTTTTTTCTCTTTTTGCTTTTTATGAAGGGTTCAGTGTACGTGCATTGTATCTCGTAACAAATAACAGTCACCTATAGGAAAACAGAGCAGCATGAATAGGTGGTTCCGCTTTTAAATACTATATATGTTCAGAAAAAAACTCAAAGATCAGTTTTATTTTTGAGCGGATTAGGAGAGCGGATTTTCAAGTTTCAATAAGTCTTTTCTTCACCGCTTGCTCTCTCTTGTTTCTCTTTATCTGTCTGTTTCTTCCCCCCTCTCTCTGTTTTCTTAATCTTCCTTACGGCTTGTTGAGAAAATCTTCATGATTTCTGCTCCCTTGCTATGGACCTAGCCCATAAACAACATTTTGTTGATGGTGTGTCTGTCTTGAATGTCGAAAACATTTTCTGTGTAGTTGGTAGCTCTGGTGGATCTGTAGATCAATTCACAACTAAGATCGTCACATTCTCCTTGATGTACCCATTTTACAGAAATGTATCTTTCACGCATTATTCCTCGTTCGTTGAAACCGACTGCGTTGCTGGTCCGTTATGTGGCTACCCTGCCCAAGTTGCACAACGAGAAACCGGTCGCCGAAAAGGTTCGTTACGAGATATCTACTAGGATTTAATTGAATATTCATGAAGAGTTAGCATTCTATGAAGGAATTGTGCACTTTTTAACTACACGTTGCCAAATTCTGCTGTGTTTAACATGTTGTACGAGACTATGCGATTGACTGACAGTATAGTACATTTCGTTATTACGTCTTCACTTACAGTGCGCAAATAACGCTTGATTGTGAAGGGTATAGTTAGAATACTTTTCCACTACATTTGTCCAAAAAGTCCGTAAACTTCGTGAAAAGAAATCCGCCATAAACTGTTCGAATGTGGCAATATTAGAACGAAAAACTTACCTCGGTGTTGGCACTGAGTAACATTGGAGTAACAGAACATTGATCACCTTTTTCGATTAACTCATTTCCACACCTTGAAATGTAAATTTTGTTAGTTTTCTCAATTTTATTCCTGACTTGTCAAACGTTTAAATTGATTCTAGATTTGGCTGATAGTATTACCAATTATTTTATAACCTTTTTGTTGACATCTTCGGCGCTGTCTGTTTGTTCTGGCTTTCATATTGCAGAAAGAACTTTCCACTATGCGTAGACGGCAGAACAACACACATCTTTGAGGTGCAAATAGCAACAGCTAGAATGATGAGAATAATAATAATGATGATTAATTACGACGAAAATGTAAAGGGGCCGCTTATGGGAAAAGAACACGACGTGTTGAACTAGTATATTCGTAGTTAATTCTTTTTAAGTTTTTTCCGCAAATAGAAAACTCCGGTGTGTAAGGAGATCGGTACAATTCCAATTTTGTCACTTTCTAAATTTGAAATACTTGAAGTAATCGAGGTGGATACATTGTGACTTAGTTATTGAATAAAAGGGCATACATGACAGAGTTGTATTCGGTTTTGCAAAGCAATAGTTTAGAATTATGCCGAAAGTGTGGCGGGAACAAACTTAAGACGGCACAACCAAACAAATTCATCCTCATGAAGTAGCGCAAAGTATCGTTATATCACCTTTCAAATGGAATTGTTTTGAGGGATTCCTAGCCTGGACCAAAGACTGGTCTCGCGATCGTAAGTTGGCCGAAGCCGGCCACCCTACACAGCAGAGAAATCTTCCATCGACGTGGGTTTATGCGGGAAAAAAAAACAAAAATAGACAGAACGCTTCATGTCCTATAGTGGAATTTATAAATTTCTGTCTCTCGCTGACATTGACCTGTGAGCAGAAGATACCTAGCATGGTGCTAACCATTGCGCTACTAGAATCATAACCAGAAAGCTTCGCAATCGAAGACATGTGTGCGCACACATCGAAAAGTGAGATATACAGTACCTCTTGCCTTTTCGTGAGCAACGACTAGAATAGAGTATGAATCAAACTTCTCCGATTGCTTTGATGATGTACTATACTAGCTGTGTAAGTCTAGGAGCACTCATAATTTTTTTCAGCTTTTTCTTCGAAACCGTAAATGAACACCCGATGGTTTATCTATTAGGCTACTGGTGCATTCATTGCTTTTGGTGTGGTTTCCTTCTGGGCTTTCAACAAAGTTGAAACGTGGTTGGATCATAGTAAGTTTGTTAGACATCATTCAATTTCTTCGAATTATAAAGCATACGTTTAGGTACTGAATAGAAATGTGACAGAGTCGTCCCACAAACGAACGTGAGCGAAGACTAAGTTTTTTTCAAATATAAGTATTTGATACACTTACAGTAGAGTGGTTGTTGAAGGAACAATGTTGAAATACAGATTTTCTGATGTTCAGGCTTTTATTTTCTATGCTCGTAACTTTTTTTTGCCAGGAAAGCACACCAAGTTCGCGGCGGCCGCAACTGAAGACTGGGACACGGTGCACAAGAAATACTGGAAGCACAACTCTCTCAGGTAAAATAAGGAAGTTCCTCAAGGCATTGTTAGATTCGTATCTTTCAAATTTCAAGTTTTTCGCCCCTCACATCACAATGTTGCATAGCGGTGGTCCGTGACCGTTGACCGACCTCTGAATATTGTTCTTACTGCAATTAAAGAAAAACTCAAACATAGAGAACATAAATACGTTGAAACATTAATAATAAATTAAAGTAGCACGTTTCGCCTCGACCCGCAAACGTGACCACTACACTTATATTCTTTCTCCCGAGGCTCATCAGTGAGGAAGGCAGAGAGAATGGTGTAAATGAAGTATTATGGACAGGAATAATCGAAATAAATTATTGATTATCAAATAGAACAAACTCATAACTTAGTGTAATTATCAGTAAATATTACTATTTATTCAAACCTATTTTGTTCATGAAATAATGAATCTTAAGTAAAGAATAAACATGAATAAAATAAAGCTTTCTGGGCTTTATGTCCAAAAATATTAGGTTGAACGTGTTCAGAGTAGCATTGTCATAATGATTTGATGAGTGAACTACAATCACACATAAATCGCATTATTAGCCGTAAAAGGACCGTCCGTAGAGCGAGGTGAAAATAGGCGAAGGTGAGCTCTGTAACCACCTCTAGCAGTCCGCCAGACAGATATGGAGAGATCGATCTCTGAGTACGTATGCTGAATGATCCCGGCATCTTCAACCCATCCTGCGCTCCTCAAACATACACTGTTTCTCTGCTAACATCCCGACGGGATGTATGCGACGATAAATAATAAGGCAGAGTGAAAGACGCAGGATGGGATGAAGGTGCTGGGATGTTTCAGCATACGTACTCAGGTCTGGGAAGCGACATCAGAACGCTAACTACCTGGCCACATAGCAGTCACAATGACTTGAACAAGCCTATATTTCAGACACGACATTGGCCGCACCCATCAGCCGGAACACACAAATGCCTACTTGCAACATCAAATGGAAGAAGCTGTGGCCAAGGGAAGAACTTGAAGCAATAATATGATTTTGTACATAGATTATTCATATGAAACTGGCTATTTCATGAAATGTTTCGTGTTCGTAGATGAAGAGTAGGTAAATCGTATTACCAATTCTTGTTGCGTTCATCTAGGCCCGAATACAAACCCTGTAAACACACGACACATTTTCTTAGAAGAAGATGACGTGTTGAAAAATACTGAATTCCAGTGTTGTTTTGACTAAAAGAACTCTGCTTGCAGTTACCATGGTAATAAAGACTTTAATACATACTACTTACGAAGACAACGTACAGATGCTGAATATCCTAGAAATACATCTATTCAAGAAGCATTACTACAGTTTCAAAGTATTATTGTTCAGAGTAGTAGCATTATCGCGAACAACACAGCATCAAACACGAGTATTCTATAGTGGATGGTGTAATCGTGCTGGTAGGGTCCTGAATTGGTTCCCTGAAACAAAAGTGACTGGTTAGAAAACATTGAATATTGCAAAGAGCACAGCTTTTATCTAATCATTTTAAGCGAGCATGAACTATTGACACAACAAAAAGAACAACAGGTTTCAAGTTGTCTAGTCTTAAGAACATAAGACACTTGAGCAGAATGAAATAACAGAACATAAAGTTACATCCGACATCAGAAGAAATAGAGCTTTCAGAAGAAAAACCTACATCTCACAAGTGAACTCATTGACAGTGCCCGAAATGTTTGATGACTGAGAAATTAGAGATTTAGCGGAACGTTTTTCGAATACATGCCGCAAATTCTGCTCCAGTTTTCAAGGGTGGAAAGTGAAAAAGGTTGCCGTAGAGGAAGAAAAATGAAGAGGGACGGGTCAAGTTTAAAACTACCGGTAATTGGAGATTGAGTAATGACAGCATTTTCCTATCCCTGTCTTGTTTCAAAATGTTATATGAGTACGTATGCTAAAAGATCCCGGCATGTTTATCCCATCCTGGGTCTCCTCAAACATACGCTCTCTCTCTGCTCCTACATCCTGCCGAGAAGTAAGAGACGAGAAACAGTGAGGCAGAGCGAGAGACGCAGGAAGGGATGCTTCGGGATCTTCCAGCACACGTACTCAGGAATCATGTTTTGCATCTATATTCGCAAACATTCGTGCTGAACGAGTTGTCCTCAGGAGTAATCAATATGTGAGCATTCACAACTGCTTCTGCCAATAAGTAACGGGATCAAACTACAAACACGGCGGTATCGGACAACACATTCACCGTGTAGGCTTACTTTGTTGAGAGTGCACACCATATATCTTTAAAAAAAAGAAAACCCAAGAAGCAGGAAATGTCTCATGTTCCGCGTTGCGTAGCTTTTCTACCTATGATAAGTTCGAAATATGTTTCTACCGGACTTTTGAGCTACCGTGAACAAGTTATATTTTCTGTTTTTGTGGAAGCTTCAATTTGAAATGTTTACTCTCTATTTTTTCCTTTTTATTGCACAGTTCCTAGCAGACCTACCGTACCTGAGTACCTCGCACATATCACAATGCTATTGGAGCTCCACTTCTCATGGGGTTTCGTTTATTTTTGCTAAGTTCAGAAAGTACGGCCCACGGCTTTACGTGTATTTTCAGTTGTTACACAGATGTTAATAAAATAAGACGACTGACTCGCAAAGAAATGTATGCAGCACAAAAGTGAAAAAAAGTTGGAATCACCCACATGTTTTACTCATTTGTTGAAAAGCGAAAAATGTTTTTGAATCTGTTCAATTATTGTTAGATAATTTGTTCTTACAATAGGACGATGTAACGTGAATACGAAGCAAGTGAAGAAAATTACGCAACTTTGTGAGTAACTACATACTAAAACTAATACGAGGTCAATACCTTTGTTGTATCTTGGACACGCTCGTTCGCGGGAGTATTTCTCTCAAATCCGAAACTTTTTCTTCTTCGCATATTTCAGAGTAATTGGGAAAAGTTCACTTTGTTATTTCGTTTTCCTTCGAATATGAACAGACATAACCATTACTAATGGTATATACTAAAGAACTCACATAAAGTTTATTTGGCATATTCCCAAGAAAAATAAAAGCCTACAGCAACTCTAGTAACACGCGAATATCTTCTAGACGATCAGTTTATTAAGAGAAAAGAAAACATCTTAATTGTAGGAAACCATCGAGTTATAAACAGGTGATCGAGCCAAAAAACAGATCAATGTTGAACCATGAATACACGGGGATCAAACCAACCCTCCTATATTTTTTACCAATAAAACGTTCTTATTTTTCTACTATCGGAACCCGTTTATGAAATAATAGCAAGAGATAAACGTAATATGTACCTATATAGATCTATACAATGAAAATAAATAAAGAGTCACGTTGAAAGTTATTGAGGAAAATGTTTTTCTAGCCTTGCGTACAACTGGAACACGATTTTGTTTACGTTTCGTATCTTGCAAGAGAGCGAATTAGATGTGAACTTTATTACTTCGTGAATTTTAAATCAGTTAAAACGCAAATTCATCATGGAGGTACGTTTATATAAAAAAAAATTCCGGTCTGCTCGGAACGTGATACGCATTGCTAGGCTGTGTTACGCAGTATCATGCGACGTAGCGTAATTATGCGCAGAGTGCTCGCAGAGGGCGCATCAAAATGCGTTTAGGTCAGATGGAGTCCAACTTCAAATGCAACGCTTTCATGTTTGAATGGTAATACGATCTCTTGTACGTAAACGCAGAGTTATGCAATATTCGCGATGGGATCAGAAAATGTGAGCTATGATCGCATTGTCCAGGCTCATGTAGCCGAATAAGCTATTTACTTGCGAAGAGTTTTAATTGAGATTACGATGATTACATCATTTGTTTTGCTGATGGATGGTTTGCTGATTACCAGAAAAATAAATAAGTTGTCTGTAGAACGTTTTCTGACATTCGCTTCAAAAACATATACCGCTACCTACAGAGTACGGCTTTTATTCCGATGTTGACGAGATAGAGCTTTGAGGTGCGATTTCCGGGGTACTTTGCTATTAATGTTTGTAGGTGAACTGCACATAAGCGGTTTGCAGTCGGCAATAACTATTATAACCATCCGAAACTCATATTGTGATCTTTCGATATCTTTGAAAACTCTCCACATCGTACTGAGCTCCTTGTACAGTATCAAGATTTTTCGAAGAAGGCGAACCTCAGTTGATTTTGTGAATGGGCGGGAAAAATGGTAGTTTGGCGACGAGTGGGAAACTTATCAAGAATCTGAAAGAATAACTAGATGAATAGTTATAAAATTTTCCACTGTTGGCAGATATTACTCTAGCTACAGCAATTCTCTCAATTGAAGGATCCTTATTTCCAAACTGCTAGATACCTCCAAAATGATTGTACAGTCTTTCAGCCGTTCCAGATGAATTAAGGATAAAATATGGTACTTTACTACTGTAAGAGTCAATGTAGGAATGGTAAGGACTATACCGATTGACCCAGTCGGGGAGGGCGTATCTGTCATCCTCTACTTTCACTGAACCATCGTTTTCTTCAGCAGGAAAACCCCGTTGCTCACGAGTGGCTCTTATGAGGACAGACAATACATAGAAAACTAGTTACTACCTTATCTGAGAGAAAACTAACGGAACAAGTGCTACATCTAGCTAGCGACAGCTCAATCAATAACATGGTTGACTTTCTATAATTAATGTGCATAAGTCGGTAAATAAACATTTTTGTGCCCTATTTGACCACGGAACCAAAAAAAAAGTTGGATTCACAGCATGAGTTAGACACACTGTTTCAAAACTAGTTGTGAATTAGTGCATTTTATAAATCAAAACGGGAGGGTTATAGCCCCGTACCTTTGGGGTACTAAGGTTATTCCCGTGGATATATTAATAAAATGTGTACGATTTTTGTGGAATAAACGTATTAATAGTTTCTGTACAATTATTAATTATCGATAATATCGTATATATTATCTAGCTGGTGGCGTAATCCACAGCTAGCGCAAATTTCGTAAGTAGTCATTATTTAGCGAGACAGAAATTGTCTATAAATCTGGGCATCCTTTTGACTTTTCAGATTACTATCTTTCAGACTTCTGTACTGGGAAAACCTTTTAATTTGGAAAAGGCCACGAGAACACGAAGAAAAACAAAACGTTTTATTACGAAAGCTCGTTGAAATGCTAACATAATGTAAATATTCAAAACCTTAGACAAGGAGAAAATATCATCCATCGCTAATTGGGAAGGAGTCCAGATAGACCCAAGAGGACCGACAGAATGAGAAAGGCCCTCTGCGCACTGTTCGTGGTTACCAATGGAACGTAATCTGTAAAGTGATGATTATGTATGAAACTGTTTTTTTCCGTAAAACACAAAATACTACTAGTCAAAGTTGTGGTCACATGGAACGTGTGATGAACTTCTGCGTCTCTATTTTTCAATATACTTTAATTATTATGTATTTTCGACACGAGTTGCGGTGAACGCAAATTACTGATACTCACCGGGAATACAGTTGCCCTTGTTATTTGTCACACTAATGGTGTTCGTCTCGCTCATGGTCTCACAGGAAGCGCTGGATATCGCCACCTTGGGGTTTTCGTCAATTGTCAGTACTCCACTGAAAACAACAGATTAGAATTCCCTACGTTTCTCATGTTCCCGTACGCTAGTGTGTTCCAGTTGTGAATAGAATCGTCAATGTACAACCACCAAATCAATCGTTTTTGAAGGTTTACTGCATTTCATTGTTCATTTACAACTTCTTACCCGCCGCAGAATTTGTAGAAAGCAAAAATGAAAACGCCGTTTTCACCTGAACACACGAAGATCGTCTTGAAAATGCACAGTTCTCATTCTGGTGTTGTTCGTAATCAAGATTCCAAGTTTTGGTTCTGAAAAATCATCTTATACTGTCGTGGTATTAACCGTTTTTAGTCTCACTATAACGGAAAATCAGCTCTCACAAATGCAATGCAATCAGTTTCTCGGAAGATTTTTTGACCTACATCAAAAATGAACGTTGAAACTCTTTTCTTGTCAAATTTGTTTGATATAACCAACCTTCTACTGGAATTACCATCACCAACTTCCAAAGGTGGTTTGTTGTCACCAGCTCACTGTTGTTCTGTATTATGATATTGCCCAGAACCGTCGTCACATAGTCTAGTTTCCACATTTGGCTGATGTCAGTAGTCTCGTTCACGATGATGTCTCCAACTATCACAGTGACTTTGTCGGGAAGGCCCGAAAACCCTTCTGCCGGTATGCGGATGTGGTCGGGCCCCAGCGGCGCATCTGCAGTTCACAATCCAAAAACTCAGAGAAAACTATCAACAACAAAAATAAATAAATGGTCTAAACCAAAACGAATGTTCATCTGATGTTTTCATCAGTCTAATTTCGAGTGTGTGTGTTTGTGACACTTCAACATTAGAGGGTTAGCTATGAAACAAACGATTTTTGCCCAAACATTGTGCGGTATTAAACCTTGGCCAATTTCATGTTTAGTGGAATGTCCATTTTTCCACTGAAAATTCTATGGTTCTTTACACTGAATTCACCTTTGCACAAAGTAAATTCAGCGGCTTTCACAACTCCGTTAGTCAACAGCGTGGTTATCTGAGTGGACGTGACGCACAGTTGAGAGTTACTGAAATATATCGATTGTTCTCAAATAGAGTCGTTCAGCAAATTGAAACTCGAATTCGTAATACATTCACACATTTTGGTGTAAAATGAATAACTTGAAGAAAAAACGGGGACGTACGTTTGGAGATGAGAGAATGACACGTAACTACTGGTTGAGCATCATTTATCCACTAAGCCTCTCAGAAAACTCGTATAGGAGTATCCTATCTCATACTGTGATTTTATGTACCAATTTAAAGAAAGAGTGATAGATGAAACCTACTTTCGGATGGAAATAGTCAATTCTTTTATTTCCAGATCGTACCAGTCGAACGATTTCAGATTTGCGTTGTTTTCAATTTGGAAGAACACTCTGTCGACTTGGCCTCAAAGAGAACGACAGTTTCATCATAGAATGTGTTAACGGTCAACCAAATAAACTGCGTTCTGATCCTGGGTTTTTAATAGTATCAAGCAAACAGGAAGTGGAAAAATATTATTGATAGAATTTTCAAAGTTGCCGCTCAATACATTCAACACCGTAAAAATTTCAACAAAACTTATATGCACTTCACTTAATTTCAAGTTTCGCTAGAATGTGAAATCGCGCGCAGCGCGAAGCGCTGCGCAGATTAGTTTTTGATCACAACATTGCGGACTTTCAAAAGTGGTTTTATGCCATTTTCTCAAAAACTCCTGAACGGATTGTTGAGATTTTGATGGAAAGAGATAGAGGAGGAAAGGCTTTATCATTGAGCTATTCGATATTTAATGTGCGACCAGTGATCTACAGTTATGCTGAATATCGTCTCGCAAAAATGTCTTCCGACGGCGGCCGCGTGGCGTGGCGCGGCGCGGCGTCGCGCGGCGGCCGCAAAACCGACGAATTTAACCGATTCGTCTGAAATTCGGAATATAGTTAGAAACAGCAGAGTTATGTGTAAATCTGAAATCTTGGACCAATCGGTTGAAAATGAGCCATTTTATCGCCTTGGAAACATTGCATTCAGCTGCTTTCACAATCACTTCTAGATGTGCGGAGTGTGCGAAGTGAGCTGTTGTTTTGTTTTTTGGTAGTTGGAGTAGATTAAAGTATATTGAATAAGCAATTAGATTAATCTGTAGAGATCCTGACTCCATAAAAAGGTTAATCGAACAAAAACAAAAATGCTGTCCGTGAAAGGATTCAAACCCTCGGCCTACTGGACTGTAGTGCGCTACTCTGCCGACTGAGCCAAATAGCCACGAAGAGTGAAGAAATGGACGGCGCCACACGTGCGCTGCCCGAAATCAAGGATTGATCACGGTTTCTGAGAGAAGGCTTACTAACCAAACTCGTAACGCAGTTTTTGTTTTTAAAGCATCAACCCAGCGTGTGTGAATAGATTAAAATATATTGGAAAAGCAATTGTGTTAATCCGTAGAGATCCTGACTACATAAAAAGGTTAATCGAACAAAAACAAAAATGCTGTCCGTGAAAGGATTCGAACCCTCGGCCTACTGAACTGTAGTGCGCTGCTCTGCCGACTGAGCCAAATCGTCACGAAAGAAGAAAAAATGGACGGCGCCACACGTGCGCTGCCCGAAATCAAGGATTGATCACGGTTTCTGAGAGAATGCTTACTAACCAGAGTTCTAACGCAGTTTATGTTCTGCAAATCAACTTAGTATTCATTGTTACGTTGAAACAAGTTTAATAATAATTGATTAGATGCTCATTATTTCCTATCTATTGATTCATTATTTCCTTCGGAAATATAGAAAATGAGGACAATTTGTATAAAAAAACGATGTAAAGTGAGAGACGATTAGCTTTTGAGATTGAACTGCATGGAATATAGAAAAGGAGGACAATAACTCAAGAGGGAAATAAAAAATCTAATCTCGCAATTTTCATGATCATCCTGACAGACTGATTCAAAAAATATATGCTAAATCTTTTAGAAAAGTCCGCTTACACTAAAAACGTATCTGAAACAAAAATCAGCTACACTGTCAGTCTATCGCACAGTCACGTGAAACATGTTAAACACAGCAGAACTCGGAAACGTGAAACGACAAAGTGCACACTTAGGCTATTAGAATGCTAACTTTACATGAATATTCAAGAAACTTATAGTGTACTCTGTTCTGTTATAATTTTTGAATCAATGGTGATAATCATATTAGGACGTTTCATCTAATTGTTTGCTGCAAGTTTTTTTTCACTGAAAAACAAAATGTTTTTGACCCATGAAAATTGCGAGATTACGAGTTATTGTCCTCCTTTTCTATATTCCATGCAGTTCAATCTCAAAAGCTAATCGTCTCTCACTTTACATCGTTTTTTTATACAAATCTTAAATATGGTCGTGTATTTTCTGAAAGAGAAAAAGCAAATGATAGTGGTCCGTTCTCAATAGTGTGTGAGCAACCATGATTCGATATCTAGATCACGTATCAAAATCAACGTTTGTTGCACGTGAATGCAACTTCGTTATTAGTAAACGTGAACTTCGGTGACGCAACTATTTACGTGAAAGTATTACTAGGAACGATGTTTTCTCTCCATCGAGCGGTCTTTAAGGAAGAGAGGAAGTTCAGGTCCGTCAACGAGGTTGAATCTATCACAACTTGTCCCTTGCTGAAACGAAGTTATGAGATTTTAATGAAATTGGAAAATTGTGTGTATTTTCAACCTTTGTCACGGGAAGGTGAGCATTGAGTATTACCAGTGAGCATTGCTTCAACCTGGCTCTCCAATAATTCAAGTTACATCTCTGTCCCTGTCATATTTTGTTCTCGAAAACTGGTAAACCATTCTTATCAGGCTTTCCCGTTATCAGTATCAAATAGTATACATGGAAAAGAGTGTTGCAAATACGACAATTCTTCTAGTCTTGTATGATTAGAATGCGTGTCATTCTCACATGACTTTCAGTTTTCCAAACTTGGCCTTCAACGTCTCGTAGGAAGCGATGTTCTCTCCGATCAGCGTCAGATTACCACTCAACGAGTCACAATCGTCAGGCAACTCAGAAAGAGCCTCTTCAGTGGCCGCAGAGAAAAGTTCGCATTCTGTTGAAAAAGCATAAACATAATGTTTTTTTTTTCAATAGTTGTTTCACAGTTTCCCGAATCAGTCTTCGCAACATTGGTTCCATCATTGGCATAGAGCAACAACTCGATCAGTCGATTATGTTCAGAATTGAAACGCTGTTTCTGATTCGGAGCCAGAATAGTATGTATGTTTCAACGTCTAGTCTAGTCTAATCTCTGCTTTCTTTCTCATCCAGTGTTCGTATTCACAAATAAAATATTCGTGAACCAATATTGTCAGAATAGTATGTATGTTTCAACGTCTAGTCTAGTCTAATCTCTGCTTTCTTTCTCATCCAGTGTTCGTATTCACAAATAAAATATTCGTGAACCAATATTGTTGTCATACTCAAATCGGACCTTCACTAAAAGTATTATATCTATGTAGTGAAAAATGTATAATATCTATGTAGTGAAATTCTTGGTGAATTAGGTTGAGCTACGTTACTATGGTAACCAGACTATGGTGCTCACCGCAGTTTTTTTTGTTTCCTCTGGTTAGCGTTCTCTGGAAAAAATAGTATTCGAACGTAGCGCAGTTAGCGGAGAGATCGAGTTGAGGATTGTCAAGAACCCATATTGTTCCCGCCGCGGGTATCTCCCAATCTAGGCTCCGGGCTTTACTGTTGTTGGCCACGAGAAGAACGTAGTCTGAAATCTCTTTATGCACCGTTCTGCAATCGCAGAGCGAAATTGGAACTTCTCAATGGTGAATTCGGAAAATTATTAGCTATACTCTTATCTTGAATAAATTTAACTACAATAGTATCAACCGTGCTCGACTTTTATTTTGCTCGGACAGCTTCTTCGTTCTAGGTTATAGGTATCTATCAAAGATACACACGAAGAAATGTCTTGTGTACTGAGGTTGCTATATGCAATTGTATGCTATTTTGACCACTCCAAGTCTGAGACGATGCTTGAGGGTGCTGTATTTTTGCACTGTTTCATACAAGTAAGTGCTAACTTGGGTTCATTGGCAGAGAGACTTTTCAAAAATTTTGTTTATCATTTGTTCATTATAACTCATGAAATTCGGTCAACGACAGCGGCCTTTCCGTACGCAGCAGCCTTTCCGGGGATTTATCTGATGAGATGCCCACGTACATCGCACGAGCACCTTAACGCTTGCAAATGATGTGGCTTGCAAATTATTGGGAGCTCGAAGGATTGTTGAGCGTGTTCACAGCATGTTGATAGTAGAGAAAAAGAATAAAAACGTAACTTAGCAGGTTTTGTATAGATATGAGGCACTGTTTTACCTTTTTCTGACCAATTCTGAAGACCATCTTTCCGTTGCCGACGAATTGGTACCAACTGTTTACATCTACTTCGGGTCATTTTTTCACCCATCAGCAGCTTTTCACCAACACACCTATTTTTTGAAACCATTTTGGATTGAAGAATTCGAAGAAGTCGATATGCTCATAGGATGTGTTGACAACAATCACTGGCCCTTCAAACTCGGTAAGGTTCGTGAACATGTTCTTTATTTCTGTTGTGCTGAGATCACATGTTTCGTCAACCGTTATCGAACCCTGGAAAAAAGTACGCATATATAGCCTCATAGTGGTTCATGGAGCCTTAAAAAATACAATTGAACTGCACACCCCATTTTATGTAGTGTTCGTTATCACTTTTAATCAGCTCGTTTTTTGTTTCACCCTGCACATAATCGTCATAGAACTGCATATGGGATGGTCATAGCTGCGTTGTACTTTGATCCTGACACACGCCGTTTATTACAAACTTCGACCAAAAAACAACCGCATCAAACTACAAACACAGCGGAGTGAAGCAACACACACCGCATTAGCTTGCATTGAGAATATCAAACGCTTAATGTTCGAATGTAAATCACCTTGGTTGATGTACAACTGGAGTCGGTTAAATTTGTCAGCGTTTTTTTCGTCAGAACTCCGTCGAATTCGCATATTTTTGCATCAGCTGCTGAACTTTCTGCATCATCACCGAAGTCTCCATCGAAGATCATGTAGTCTAGTTGACCATATCCTCAAAACAAACAGTCACGCATCTCCGCCCTCCCTTTTTCTCCGAGGAATGAAACTTTTGACACTATACCAGTGGCCGTATTCACCATTTCTCGGGAAGCTAAAAAACCTTCCCGTTGGAAGGTAGAGCACGAAAGTTGTGTGCTGGTGAGGAGGGTGCAGAGGCGCGAGAAGCTTTTCTACCTTCCCGCGACATTGGTGAATACGGCAACAGTAAACATTCCAGGTGATTTATTTATTTATTTATTAACATGCAAGCATGTGATATACAAGAGGAGAAATGGCAATATGACAGTGGGATTCAAAAACATTTGAAGGCGGAAAAGGGTCGGAAATCGACAAACATCATTTTGTCATCACAAGTAAATGAAAAAGTATAAGTGAATCACATACACGTAAATGGAAAAGATGTGATGAAAAGTGATGAAAAACATTTCATCACATCAAGTCCTGTATTCAGTAAGTTCATGTCACAAAAGTTTTCGCGTTATTGACTGTCTACTGCTTCAAACGAATGAAGTATGAGAGCGTACGATACGCCAGTTCAGTGTTGAAACGAATCTCGTATCACAAAAGTCAATGAAAAGGTTTAGCTTGACTCAGTGCCTTCAACAAGCGACCATATATTAAACTCAGCGCTCAAAAACAAATTATCGAAACTATTAGAAAAAGATGGATCACAAATTCACCATTTTGGCTGTATTAAAAACGAATGTATACCTAGCTTCGTATTTTACATATCGCCATTGTTTCTTGCTACGCGGTGATACACATGACAGCATACAAAAATGACTCTTTGAAAACAATTGGAACGCAGCGGAATGAAACTACAGACGTAACAATCGTACTTTTGTTATCGGAATATTTCCTTTACCCATTTACAGAATAAACTTCTAACACTTACCAGAAACTAGGAGGGGTAAACAGAGAACCGAAAATACAGTACAGTCGTACTCCATTTTCGAACGAGCTGAATTCCTGATATCGAATAAAACTTGCTTAATGACCACCCTAACGGTCGGTGATTACAGCTGCGGATAAGTGGTACTTTTCTCGCTCGACTAACATTTTCGCCGGAATGCGCACGGAAAATAACTATTCATTTAAAATGACATTCAGTACTACATTACAGTTCCACTCAAAGTGGGACTGAGATGCAAGTAGTTAAATAATTTGTGATCATAAAGTTTTGATATAAGACAGTTCCAACTAAATTTTTTCCAAAATCCAAAGTAATTCACGGAATTCTGTCAATCCGTGAACGGGAACGTTCCATTTAAAGTGTTGGGGCTCTAGATTTTGTTGTTCTCGTAGCAGTAGTAGTAGATAGTATATATTTCGCAAATGAATGTACCAGACTCCTATAAAACCACGCTTCACATAAAGTATTCTTCACATATAGTCGAACAGCATGAACATGAACGTTTATTTTTAATATCTTCCAATCGTTCCCTCCGTGTGAGTTTGAACTGCTGATACACGAGAGTTTCCCAACAAATGTATCAGTGCGTTCAGAAGAAACTGGCGATACTCTCTCACATAACAACAAATGATGATAGGATCGATACATTGAGCGAGAGGTAAAAAAGAAGAGTAGAACAAATGAACTTCGTATCTCACAGAGATTGAAAGAAGAGCCAGCATATAACTGAGAAGAGCTGGTATGAAATAGAAGAGCACGGGAACCACTGTCTGGAAATAATTTTTTGAACATATTCAGCTTCCTCTCGTTCTACGTATGAATTCCATATCCACAATAAATTCTAAATTTCTCCAGATGATTTTCTCATGAACACCTTGAAATGAGTTGTTATTGAGGATTGAGATAGTCTGTTCCACCTACTTTTCAACGCTTCATCTACACGCCAGATGTTTGATTCGGTAAACGTTTCGAACACTTTAAAGTTTCGTTACCTTCTATTTTGTTTTCTACCCTCATTTCCTATTGATTTGCAAATAGAGCTGCCAATCACAATGTGAATAAGCAATTGAGATTCATTTTTATTTTTGTTCTCACTCAATGCATTTATTCATAACTCGAATTTTCAGCTCAAAGAATTACGTTTCAGATGGCCTCATTACCTGCATTAAAAGCAAAGAGAAGAGTCGTTTCTGAGATTTTCTTCGGTTCGCTGATTGCATATCGTTCCGTGTTTTCTTGAACCAGAACAGAATGTGATAACAGCAGAATACTATTGCTGACCCACAGCAAACAATATAACTTCCCCATAAGGAAATTACAAACATGACTCGTTTAGTAATCGTCCCATTCACCTGAAGAAAGACGAAACATTAGTGCAAATCCAGAAATGGTAGCTCACAAAAATTATCAGTATCTCTTCCTACATCTTTTTTGCATGTTTCGTTCAGAAGAATCGATGCTTTACCTCTCTTTCTTCGAAATTGAGGTAAAGTGAAACATCAATTTTCACACCTCCTGAATATCTGTTGATGATTCTTCACCATTGAGTATTACAATGTACCCGTTATTGAGTGAACTTCAGGTGGTTGTCATAGATTTTTAAAGGACACTACCGCTTGTGCGACGGTTTCTGGCTATTTTAATGGTACCTGGAAAAAGTCATTCGAAAATAAAAGTCATTAAAGTAAAAGTCATTCAAAAGTAAAAGTCATTAATTCAGTTTTAGTCAGGATTTGAAAAATACGAAAATTTTTGAAAACTTTATTTCTGATTCTCAACTGTTTTTGTACTTATTGACTTTTACTTTCAAATGACTTTTACTTTAACGACTTTTAATTTTGAATGTCTTGTTCTGGTTGCCTATTTTAATTGCGTCCTAGACGCCACATTGTACCATCGACAACATTGCACTCAAATACCTCATTTTCCCAGTCACCGCATCCTTGCGTATCACGTGGGGGTACGTTTTTTTTTCCATTAATTGATGCATTTCATTTGAGTAGGTCTACTATAAAACTGTAAAGTCTCACAATCATTGGTCCTCCTAGGTAGGGAGTATGATTGAGGTATTTCCCAGTGCATTTGTGAAAGTCATCTTCGAAGAGTTGTGTTACATCCGCACTCGGTCGAAGTATTAGCACAAACGAGAGCAGAAATAGAGACAGTCCGAGGCCAGAGAGGCAGAGGATCAGAAAACGACGTTTCGAGTTGAACCACACCATCCAGTCTGGTCTGAATAGTCTCAGTAAAACATCGAAAGACAGTGAGTCCGCTGAGAACTTCGTTTCAGCCCGGACATTTTTCGTAAACGAATTTTTTAAGGGAACGCTCTGGTAAACCCTCTGTGGTCGTATCCACCTATATATTTTTGTTTTTCCGGAAAAAGGGTCTTATCGAGGCCAGACATGGGAGCCGTTTTTACTCTCTCGGGAGCGCAGAAACTCTCGTGCTTAGGTCACCAGAGCGAAAATGGCTCCCGGAGAGGGAAAACTACTCCCGAATAAAACTGTTGGTGTATATGGCCACTGTTCTCTCTGTATTTCGAACCCACGGAAGAGGTAAATCGAAACTTCTGATATGCTTGGTGTCGTTACAGTATAGGTTGATGAATTAGAGCTAAGAAACTGTCGACGATTTGATTTATATGAGAATGAACGTTGTAGGAAATGGGATTGTTTCTAGATTTATCTTCTACGAAAAACGTAGCCAAGATTTCTTGTGTCATAACGCTCCAGATTCAACCACGCTATTTTTCACTCACGATCTTGACCAATGGAAAACCACCTGAACATGACACAGTAGCGATACCCAAAAGAAGCTACCAAGATCTGCAGTAGATTAGAATACGAGAAGGGGAAGAGAAAAATGAATATCGTCCCAAGACTTTGAGGTAGGATATCGACCGACGCGTAGAATAGGTAGCCTTTCACACTTGGGGCGAACATCTAAACATATAAAGTGTCAGACACCGTAGTGGGAAATATCTCTGCGTCCAAATTTCGACCTGCTTCTCACTAAAGGATTTCGAGAAAATCATTTTCACTTTGTATACTTTGATGTTTTTGATGGGGTTCTTTTTGTCCATAGATACACGGAGTATGTTGTTGAAACACAATGTGTTTGTTGTTTTATACGGTTGCGTTTCGGCCGATCTCCTTGAATGTGATGTGTTTCGATATCGAAGTACAACACATTTTGCTAACTACCCAGGTTTTCTCTCCATTGACATGCTATTGGGTGACTACACTTTTTTCAGAAATAAACAACTCACAGGTATTGTGGTGATAACGATGAAACTGTACAATATGGCTACAATTGTGTATATGAGCAACAATCGTTTGTAGGTGCCGATCTCATTGGATGAACTGCAATTTCAATAAAATACAATACAATACAATACAATACAAGCTTCATTTTTCTCCCGTATCACTGTGTGTTGTGTGAAGGTGTTGTTGGCGTCAAAAGGGCGCTGGGAATATAAAATTAAAGTTATACTTTTATAAACCACATTTTCGTGAAATGTTGGTTAGTATTCCTCTAAAGATGTGTTTTACGTCAGCAATGCTCAAACGCTCGTCGGACACATGTTGAACCACGGCGTGTTTTAGAAAATCACCCAGCTTGGGGAAGAGTGAATTTCTTGTCAGCTTCGGACATATATTTACTTCAATGTGTTTGTTGGAGTCACAATGTTTTCTGATTTCTCTCTTTGCTCATACATCGTATTTCTGCTGACAACGAAGATCCTACCAGATGTGAATTATCCAGGCCAGAAGAATGTTTAGTACTATGGCCGTTCCACTGTACACGCGCATCAATAGCTGCACAAAGTGAACCAGGCCGATGGGAATCATTTTCCGATCGGAAACTAGCAATCACCTGAAAATGATGTTCGAGTTCACTGTAGGATAAATCTGACCTGATGTTACTCTCGTAGTTTCAAATTGTAAGAAATGTGTTCACGTGGAGGAATAAGAACTTTTTCGAATCGCGGAGACAGATATTCAGTTGGAAAATGCTAGTGTGGCAGACAAAGCGAAAATATGTTGCGCACTGCGGATTAGTTCAGCTAATATCAGAGGAAGTACTGAGTACGTGTTGTCTGCCTACGACACCGCGAAAGTATCTATTGTTTCGGGAAGTATAGGAGTTGTCACTTAGTTTCCCCCTATAATAAGACCGAGGGATTACCCTTTGAACATACTACATGGTATCACACATCATAAATATTTCATCTTCGGAAAATGTGTATCTCATACTGTTCGGTAATGAAAACTCTGATTCAGTTACAAATTTCCGATCGTAGATGATGCGTTGAATGCGATTATCATAAGAAAGTTCACGACCGCAAACGGAAGGCAAACACAACAACTTGTTCAGGTTTCCGCGCGGAAAAAAAAACATTCGCTCATAAGTTTCGGAGCAAAATGCATGATTGCTCGGTGAAAATGTTTTCTACACTAGTTAGCATTTCTACACTAGTTAGCTCGAGTTGTTAAGCACATAAACTCGTTGAAGATAGATGAGCGTGAAGTTAAGAAAAATTGAATAAAACGCATTAATCTTTTTGTGCCCAAGGTCTGTAAGTCAGACTTAATGGGGCTATTAAACGACAAATTTGTACTTTGTTACCGAGAAAAGTGGAATGTAGGTCCTCGTGACGCTGTCAGCCCCTACCAATTACCCTACAATTGATAAAAGTTCAAGTTGGCTGCTTCATAAACGGCTACAAACTTCAACATTACTTTGTAGGTCGTTAAACCGTGTTTTCACACTATATAGATATCCACTCAACTGTTGCTTTGAATTCGCAACAATTAATTTTAGATTTGGATTTCAACATACACTTTGGTCCAAATATCCGATTTGAGCCAAAGGAAAGATGTATCGCGGATTCACATGATATATTCAATCCACGATTGTTTCTTTATATTGTTGTCAGTTTCTGTTATCCAAGTTGCGGAAAACAGTTGTGTAGCTCTCAACTGAATATTTGAGCTTTGAAAAAGTGGTCACAGGTGTTTTCAAATCGTCACCGGCACCATTTCTTCAAGATTCAGTTTTTAGCATCTTTAGCATCTATAGCATAAATATTAGAAACATATTTACGTCTTCATGAGAGGTTTGACTTACCATATACAGTAATATACGATTCAACGGTTTACGATTCATAGTCTTTCTACGACCAAAGTGCTAATGACTTTACGTTAAAGAGTAGCGCGGAGGATAATATTACACCTTCTCTGCAAGATTTGGTGCAGGCAGAGCAAGGCGCACATTCAAAAATTTAAAAAAAACTTTAAATTAGACATTTAGAGGTACGGCACCGTTTGAACTTCAACTTGATGCCGGCTCAAAGTTTATATACGTTCTCGTATCAACATTTCATAATCATTTTTATTCCAATAAAAAACTTTGAGATACTATCGGATTACATCACATGAAATGAGGGATGAAATAACAAGGTTCTAGAATTAAAACACTGACAGATGCAAGTTTCATCGCTGAAGTTAATATCGAAGTTTTCTTCACATGTTCCGCGTTAATGTTCAAGTATGCATGCTGTGTTATTCGATCTATAATAACATTATTGAGATAGTCAGGGAAGATTGATCCGGTCAGTTCACATTCTTATGCGTCCTCCGCTGAAATGAATATCCCAGTTATATTTACAAGTTGTGTTCAATCATGCGTGCAGATTTATTATATATACAACAACATGTTCGATTGTTCCGTATAGATTTCGATCATATTCATATTCTCATGCTTCCTCCGGTCTGGCTCTGGACATGGATAGTATGCACTGCTGTTTGCTTGAGAAGTGGCTGAAAACACCTGACGATGACCTGTCGATAGTCCTTGACAAAACAACAAATTATGATCGGATCCAGAAACTGAGCGAGAGGAAGGAACGAAGAATACACCAAATGCACGTTATTGTGCACCGACAGTGAAAGGAAAGCCAGAGAATAGCTAATCAATGCTGGAGTGAAATAGAAAAGAACGGGTATGATTGTCTGAAAAAGGTGAGTTTGAACGACATTCTTACGGTAGCCAATTTTCTGCTCGTATGCTTAACGTTGTCAACAGGTTGTTATAAGTCGTGAAACATAATCAGGAAATACAAATACCTAGATTATATCACCAAATACATCACATAAACTATTGCGTTTGGAAAATTTAAAATTTCCATGTTGTTTCAAAATTGATGGGGTATTTGATTAGTAGTGTTTCGAATCCAGGTTTCTTTCTGACGATCGATAACATAAAACTACCTGCATAACGAGAAGTGTGAAGAGTCTTTTCTGCGACATTCTCTTGCACGCAGAAAGCATATCGTTTCTTGTTTTCTTGAACCAGGAAATTATTTTGTATGAGCAGTGGACAATTATAACGCCACAACCAATAATGTAGCAGCCCCAAATAGACAGCACCGAAACCACTCCCATGTCCAATTCTCCATTCACCTGGAAAAGCACTGTTTTCCTTTGATTTGTTGTGTTAGAAAGTTTGAGAAAAGATTCTGTATATGAACGACCAGCTAAACCGGATTGAGCAGCTTCATAAACACTTCGACTAGTTTGATTGAACATTTTCGTAACTGTGAAAATATTTCAGCTGGAAATCCCGGCATTAGTATTCGGAACTCCTTCCATTGTGTATTCGATACCCTTTCCTAAGAGCGTATTTTGGTTTTTCCTCAACTTACAAGCATCGGTCCTCCCAAATAAGGTGTTTTGCTGAGATTTTGACCGGTTATCTTTCTGAAGTCCTGTTCGAAGAGATTGGTTACTTCGGGACGCGGTCGCAAAAACAATACGAACGACAGTAGAAATACTGACAGCAGCACACAAATAACACATATCATCATGAATTTACGGGTTTTGTTGAACCACACCAACAGATCAGGTCTACAAGAAAACATTTCTTGGTAAAGACCACAGAGTAGTTTACAAAATACAACATATCGCTTTTGTAGACACCGAAACTCGGAGTGTTCCGATTCTTAACTTGAGCCCCGGGGTATAATTCTATTCAATATTGTGAAACAATGAAGTTCTACCTCCACCTTTTCGAATTTGTATCTCAGGTGAGAAATTGAAGATGACTCCTTTTGAAGTTAAAACTTCAAAGTACAGTCTGACTTTTTTTTTTCATTTGTTAACATTCCCGACGTGTGTTTTCTGGAACTCTGAACTTTTGACCAAAACTTACCGCACGGAGTTGATTAACTTTATAAATTACCTGTACATGACAAAGTATCTGTAAAGAAAAGACAGGGTGAGAATCTGTAGCAGGTTCGAATAGGAGACGGCGAATTGGAACATCATGAAGGTTCCAATGGACTGGGGTACTCTATACACTGAAGCATAGAACAGGTAGCCCTTGATGTTCGGAGCAAACAACTGTAAACCACTTATATAGGGTACGCTCTTAAAAACCCTGTAAGATGTATGTTTCTCTATCTTTGTTTGTAGTTTCATCCCTTTGCTTTCGAAATGTGAAAATTTCGAGGTGTATTGAGATCAAACCGCAAAGAAGGCTTGGTTACTCACGATATTACGCAATCTAGAAGAACTTGAAACTTGTTTGGTTGAGAAATTCAGAAAAAGCCCTAATCAATATAATTTCGGCCTATTCCAGAGGCCACATTTAGTTATACTCATTCCTGCGCTTAGGACTGAGATCGCCAACATGATTAACGTTTTCTCCTTGTGTGCACTGCTGCTGCACCTAAACAACTGCTCTTTATTAAAAATGTATCTTCCTATTTAACGCACTGAAGTTAATAGATGCATTATAATCAAGTAATTGGGCTTATATCAGAATGTTACCTACGTATATTCGCTGTGCTCCTCGAGTAAACAACAAAAATGATTGGGTCTCGAGGGAAATTTATGCTGACAATAGATTACCGGGACTGTAGTCAGAACTACTAGGCTGTAGATCATTGCCACCGCCGTATAAAGCATCAACAATCTTTTGTACGATCCGACTTCACTTGAAGAACTGAAAAGTGGTTTGAAAAAGATCGAAATGAATTTTTCTCTACATGAAATCTCAATCACATCGTACTTCTACTGCTCTGCATGACAGAGAACACCCTGGTTGGTACGTATTCGTAAAATAGCTGTAAAATATGTTAAAGATGGCCTGACAGGAACCAAATCTCGTGCCTTGCGCTCCACGGTTAATTCATTCGCTCCAACGCCAATGCTCCCCAAAAACGATGTTTCCGAATCTCCGCTAATGAGTTGTGATTGAATTATCCACAAAATATCGATGAATTAGTTTTTGTAGAGCATTTGCATTGGAGCGACGAACTTAACCGTGGAGCGCAAGGCACGGTATTTGGTTCCTATCAGACCATCTTTAAGAATTTAGCACGTATTTAATAAACTCACACACAACTTACCAGTACTTGATCAGAACGATGAGCGCACCATTGAGAACGATTGCTGTTCCACTGTAAAAAGTCATCAGCGTTTGAACAAAACACACCAGCGACATCTTCAAAGTATGAAAATTTTTCGGACAGCTCTGAAAAACCAGGCGTTGACAATAACCACCAAACTTACTGTGCTGACAAGCATATCACTGAAATCACAACAATTAATCTGTACGAAAACCTGGTCTGGATTTGAGTATTCTAAGCTCTCATCTGAAAAAAAACGGTGTTACGTGAACCAAAATTATTGAAGAAAAAGTCAATGTGATGTTTAATGATACGTTTTCATTGTCGATTTGGTTCATTTTGCACACTATTCTGTCCGCTTTCGTGCTCTATGCCGGCTTTTCTGAGAGCAAGAGCATATACGAAGAGTATATTATACAACAATTGCGGAACTTGCTATGAAACATCGAGACCTCCGATGTTTCCACACATTTACGTTGCTATTATTTGACTATAGTCTACACAAATGAGAAGTGAATGAGATCGGTTGCTGGCAAGAGCCCAATGGTTGCAGCTTCCATGTTTTTCTCGGACGTACGATGTTGCGAGCGTCGACAATGATATTTGTACAAGTTTACGATATATAAACGTTGAAATAATTTACAAATTTTGGACGCAAAACGTGAACACTTCTTAGGAGCTAAAAGGACTAGCAGTTAGTGGTTATTGGGTACTTTTTCGGTACTACACATATGGAAAAAGGTGAGTGGCAAACATGCAACAAATATTTATTAACCAGTAGGTGGGTTTCATGCTGAACAAGTTGCCTGATTCGCGGAAACACAGCTCAGTTCAGCGAAATAATATTCATTTATATTTTATAGAACGACTGTCAACAGTAGTCTATTCCACTGAGAATTAGAAGGTTTGAATAACAACTTTTGATGAATAGTCACGTGGATATGACAAAATGTTATATGAGTGTATAAATTTACACAGTTCAGTTATTCACAATTCATGTTGTACTCATCAACAACGATGACACTTTTCACAAATTGACACGCATCATAACACACATTTCGTCTGTCTAGAACTTGTTTTGAGGTTATTAAGCATGAAACTCGGTTTAATCTAGTTTCAAATAATATTATTCGTTTAATAATGACAAGAAGGACACGTTGAAATGGCCCACGATGCAAGGAACCATTCACCTGGGAGCACAATTTTTAGTTATTACATGTTTATTGCTATTTCTATATAACTTGAAAATATTGTTGAAAAAAGTAGGTAATCGACACGTTATGGATTCAGAAGCTCTAATCTTGTACGCACAGTCGTGAATACTAGTAAACTTTAGAAAAGACATTTTATACTGATTCGGAGCCGAGACTTTGTTCGAATAAACATCTTGGTTATTCCTATCTTAAATTTCGATATTCAAGCTCAAGGTGTCCACTGGTTAGCATGATTTTGTTGTGATATCTGAATTGAGTTTTACCTCATTCAACTGAATGGTTCTCTGCAGCAAGACCAAAGAAATGTGAACACGAACAATGCACAACGTACTCTGTTGACATCACGTGTTAACATTTATGTAAGTTATTCCGAGGGAAAATCTTAAACGGTACATATTGGGCTCATCTGCTATGTGAATGAAATTTCTACATTCCAGTAGCAATGTGAATGCCTTCTGTGTGCGCAGATCAACCTACAGCTACAATTTCTTCACACGCTATAAACTTGTTAGGCCCTACGTAATGTCGTTAGTGAACTCTGGCACACTTTGAAATGTTTTCTGCTTCACAAATCAATACCATCCATTTAAAGTTGTTGATAACTCGAATTAGTGTTCTCGTCATCGTCATACACGGTTTTTAGATACCTTTTCTTTTCAGGTAGGCTACTCATACCGTTATCTTCGGGCACATTAATGTACGGTTGTAAGTTTGTTTTGCAAAAATACCACCAAAAATATAACTACGAAGTCTAATTGAATGCATTCTGCTCCTGCACAACATCAGATTGGTAGCTACTGAATAAATATAAAGAACATTGTGATAGGCTATTCAAACTCAAATTTATTGGAAAAATTACAGTATTTATCGAAACAAAAACGAACACTCTAAGAACGTAGGGGAGTTGCGTATGTTTTACACACATAAATTCTATTTCGTGCGCAATCGTTGTCACCCCAGACTCCGCCGTATTCGCCGTAAGCCTGAAATAGAGACTCGGTGATGGTTCTTTCTGACCCAAAAGACATCTCCACTATGACTAACCTAATCACATTTTTCCTGTAACTGGTATGTGTGGAACAACTTTTTCTTAAATGTTTTTCGCACAGCGTCTTGTGAATGGTGCGTGATGTAGTTATTTTTTCGAAGAGTCCAAAATGGAAACAATAGCGAAGCAATCGAAGTAATTCACCGCAACACAGTATTCGCTCGCTGTGTCCGGTTCGCCCACATTGAAGTAAGTGAAATCAGCGATGGATCCATCGGTCGTGGTCAACACACCATTATCTTCTCGATACCCTAGCCATGTGGCTGTTGGTGGCTGCATAACGACTGCCTCACCTGCAAACACACTTTGCTCACAAATGAAAGGGTATCTCAGTTATTCTCAGTTTAATTGCCTTTTCAATCAATTACTGTACAGTTATTGCGTATTCTAAAGTGTTGTTATACTAATTCCAATCATGAGACCATCGGGAGGAATTTGTTCAGAAATAGTTCACGCAAAGATTTAAGTACACCAATGGTAATCACTAGTAAACTTTTTTTTGGTATTTGGTCTATACCTTGCGGTATGTACCACATTAGGATATCATCAATAAAAGTACCAAGTACACCGTTATTTGAACTATCGATTTCCACTGTTCTGGCGAGCTTGAAAAGAAGGGCGACAGAGCGAACATCTTTCTCTCCGAGGGCGTAGTACCGTTAACCGAAATTCACGTGAACGTTCACTCTAATAAACCTGATATTGCTCACTTGTGACAAAGGTATTTTCTTCCAGCGAATGTACTACAGCGACATTAGCCCCCATGGCCAAACAATCGCCTATCGCCAGTTCAAATGAAGTCGACCTATGTCCAACCTGATAAATATGATTATGGACTAGTGAAATTGGTGATATTAAAATGATCACTCTTTTGAACTAATGAAAAAGTTCGTTCAAAAACCAAAGTTTTCTGGTCAAATGTGAACAATACTTAATGGCATAACCGCAACGTCTGCCAAATAGAACAGAATATCTGCAACCGGGAATAATTTATCAACAAAACTGACCTTGTAGCACGATGTTGTTGATGCCAGAAACATCCAGCCTTCCTCACAACCAACTGGAAGTAGATCGTAATAAATAAAATAACCGATGTTCTTGCCGTTTTTCGATGGAAGTACATGTGAATGAAGAAGAATGAAGTCGATATGTTCTCTTGTTCGGAAAATAAAAATAATTTTCATTCCACGTTGTATACCATATACCTCATTCCAAATACGTGGTATATCACCCTATTTTCTGGTATCAAGAGGTGATAATGTGTACTGTAAGCATTGATTCCTTGTAAATATATAGATCTTTGTTGATCAGAATGTGAACATAACTGATAATGATCACGGTTAAATTATCCTATTGTTCTGTTCTGACTCACGAGTAAATTGAATCGTGTTTGTGCTGGAGCTGGGTTCTGGTCCCAGAGAAGCTGTAGTAATGATCTCAGTTGTTCCTGAACATAACTGTTATTATTGAGTTGGACAGTTTATGACTTTTGAGAAAAGGTGAACTCAAACACACGCTGGAAAGGCAATTTTGTTTTGACCACCTGAGTGTAGGCTGCCACTGGGTATATTCCTACTTCACTAATAAAATTTCGTTGTTTTGTAACACCTGAAAATACCTGAAAAAATATGTTATATACCTTGAATGGCGGTCGAGGTAGTTGTGGAAACAGATCTTCCACAGGTAGCTGGACATTGTTCGGTCATGAGGTCATAGTATAGACTAACATCACAGAGATAAGCGAGAGCGGCACAGTCAGAGATACCAGTGTTTGGATTCACTTTGTCGACATTTGCTGGAACTATCTAACTGCGATTCATTTGCAATGAGTTTCTAACCGTTTTTCCATTACTAATACTGTTCCTTTCGTAAGAATCATCCGATGTTACTCACTGTCAGTAACGATCAAAAGTATCTCATGGGGTAGCTCGCCGTAATATTATTCTGACATCAAAGCTGCAGAGGCTATCGTGGATTCTTCTCGCAGTTCATTCGATCACCGGCAGAATGACACAAATTGTTTTTCATATGTATTTTTTAACTAGAGGCTCGACCATGTTTATTCGAAAAAAAATCGTTCGGTTGATTTGATGAGTATTGAGTTCCCACTCACACACCTTGTGCTGAATTGGTGGGGAAAAAACCACCAGACCTTCCACAGGTAGCTGAACATTGTTCTGTCATCAGCTCATAGTATAGAGCGACGTCACAGAGATGAACGAGAGCGGCGCAGTCAGACCTTCCCGTGTTCGGATTTACCTTGTCGACATTTACTAGAACAATCAAACTTGGATGGTATAGAACGCTTGGCTGAATCGGATTAAGAGAATACCTGTTTTAATAGTGATTCAAGTGTTCAAAGGCTAATAAAGTCAGTATCAAATGCAATCAACCCAATCCAATACGAACAATTTTAATCATAGTAATATCATTGGACCAAACACGAACTGCGCTCAATTCCGTAATCTTGGCAATTGGAAAAAAGTAGGTGCGGTTAAAGAATCCGTCCCGCTCCAATTTTGACTTTCACAGTGAAATTGTTCCTATTTGCGTTTTATGGCTTGATACTATGCAATTTTTGCTAATTTCCGATTGGAAAGTTTTTTCATGATTTACTGGAACACATTAAGGACCTTTTAGAAGTTTTTTGAATTTTTCGTGAAACGATTATAGCGGAACGGTTTCTTCTAGAAATTCCTGGTACACCCCGGTTCTCCTATAGCAAACTTTCACTTTTTGAGGTTCAATATTGAAGATTTATTAGATAACGTCAAGTCGTTCCAAAATGGTATTTCTCAGCCTCCACATACTTTTATTTCAGCCTCCAGATACTTCTATTTCTGCATAATCTGGACGTTTCTTTGCCACGGCCATTGGCAACCATACGCGCATTTGATATCTCTCCACAATCGGCAACCTACTTGTAACTGATGTGTTACTGGTACACTTTCCACACGTCATCGGACACTGTTCCGCCATCAGCTTAGAGTATGCATTGTTGGTGCAAAGATACGCACGGGACGGGCAGTCAGAAGTACCAGTCCTCGGGTTCACTTTGTCGATACAAGCTGCAAATAGTGCATTCAAATTTTAGTAGTCAGAAATTCTATATATTGTTCTCCGTCAATGAGTAGTGATACTGTGATGTGTACATATGGTATGGCTAAAAACACGTTTGCAACCTTTTAAAATTAAATCAAACATTTCCCACTTAGAAGTGATTAACATACACTCTCCATCTATCGTTTGAAACGAGTGACTTTTAGTTTTATGAAAATTAGTTTTTTTGAATTTCCAATTGAGGCTCGAACTATTTATTTATACAACTAACGGGGTTTTTGGTAAACTCGTTTTCAGGTTACCTCAGTAGGTAACCGGTTCGTAATCAAGAATAAACAAACCGGGGACCTGTTCTCACTACCGGTAGTTTAAACAATAATATGATTTTGCTTTCGGGTAATTACTGAGGTAACCTGATAAAGGGTGTCCAAAAAGGTTTTGGTTACTTTTAAACCCTTTTTGGTTGTAGAATTACCCTAGGCGGTCACCCGCGGTTGTGCCATTGGCGTGCCCGCGCGAAATTAGTTTCTCGATTGTGCGGGAGTGTTCTTTTTTCCTTGTGAGTAAAAATGATTGCCCAACCTGGTTTTGCCCAATCTGTCTCTGCGCAATTGGTAATTGCTGTCTATTTTTGCCTAACCTGTCTTTGCTCAATTGGGATTTGCTGAAATGACCTAGACTCGTTTTGAGAGCTGCAAAGGCGCAGAACTGTGTGTTTTCACACGGAGATAACCTCACAGATATGCTCTTTTTGATTATTCACGCCGCCCTTATTCGTTGATAACATAGAAGCGTACTTGATGTTGAAGAGGTAGAATCACTCGAATTACATCTCCCACAAGTGTATGGGCACTGATCAGTCATGACCGCGTAGTAAACGACGTCGTTGCAGAGACTTGCCCGAGCCGGGCAGTCAGAGATTCCCGTGCTCGGGTTCAGTTGGTCCACACAAGCTGAATGGGAATAGTAATGCAGCAGTTATCAGATTTAGGAAGATTAGATCTTCAGCTCTTACAATACAATACAATACAAGTTTATTTTTCTTCCGTATCACTGAGTGTGGTGTGAAGGTGTTGTTGGCGTCAAAGGGGCGCTGGGAGTTTGAGGAAAAAAGTCTTCTAGGAAGACAACGGCACTTGATCTCATATTTCACAAATATTTTAATGTTCTGACTACGGAATGTTTCATCTACACCAGAAAACGGTTAACAGCTCATGGCCAATTTGCTCATCCACACTACCTGTTTGAGCTGAAACGAAAGCAACTGTACTGCTCAGAATCATGATGAGGATCATCGTTGGCGACTGATTTAACATTCACATACAACCATTATATACTCCATCTTTCGACGGTTGTGGCCATGTAACAGATGCGCAAACAAGAATACTAGTGGTGAGCATAATGATCTCTTTATCTTTGAATCAACAAAGAGACTGGTGTAGAATTGAATGCACCTCTGAAACTGGCTGTGTGCTTGGCCAGGGACAGGCAGAAACCACTTTAAAGCAATTATCTGAACTGAATAGTGCAATGTTTGATTCTCAAAACATTCCAGGTCAGGTTAACCGTAACAAAAAGTGGAAGCGTAAACCAGATATCATCATACTGGCTTCGTGAGAATCGTACAGCCATAGTCGGTTTGTCTCAATGGAAGAGCTGAAAAGGTAGCTGAGTGTTTTTCATAGACACGAAACTACGAACTGAGAATGCCAACAATTGTTTGGTACCAACAAATAAAGAGGCGGCTACGAACATACTCACTGGGACGGGATCGAGCTTAGTCACTTTGTTATGTTTCAATTCTTCCAGTCAATACTTATATCGTGTCATGTATTGAGATTTATTGAGAGCGTTGATGTATATTAGCGACTTTTTTTTCGTTTTCGTAACACGTAACTCGCTTGTGGTACTTCTCTAACAGCGCCGCGTGTTGATTAATGATCATTTTCAGATTTATCACACAACTGAACAAAATCAGTGCGAACGGTCTACACAGAGGCGCTTTATGACCAAATAGAGGTATACGGTAGCGCATCAATTCGAGAGTCCGCGATTCGCACATAATAGGCACCGCGTGTACTAATTGCTCATACTCTTCTTTGAACGTGACAGATACTCTCTCATTTTTCGAGAGTGAGTTGAGTCCATGTTCAGGTATCCGCTACATTCTGATGAACTCCAACGTTTATGTTTGAGTGATAGTGTGTTATCTTCGTTAAAAGGGTGCGTTAGCACTGTTTCAGGCACGCCCACTCGTTTCACGGTTGTGCTGAAGTTGTATCTGAGTCCTTGTGGCGTATTGTACTCATGTGGAATTTTGTAATAGTATTTCGTTCTTAAGATTTATTCTATTTGTGCTCTTCATTTCAGAATGTTTGTTGATTTAAGTCTTCCATAAATCTGGTGAATAAAATAAATTATTTAGTTAGTTAATTGGTGAGAGAGCGTGAAATATTTCCACCGTTATCGTTTTTTCACACGATCGTATAGTAATCAAGTGTGTCCGAATATACTATGCACACATTGATGATCTAGTGCACACAATTCGCATTCATCTCTGCTGTGGATCACAAATCACATACGAGATAATCACAGCGTTTGTACTACCTCGTATAGCATTATTAACATATCTTGGCATATTATTGTAAACTTTTGCGGTTTGAAATCCTACAAAAACTACAGAATGAATGGGACATCTAGAGTATCGTTAGTTTTCGATCTCCAATCGGTGATCGCATTGAAAACCACTCTGACAGTCGGCTTTGGAAACTACTCTGACATTCATTGTCTGTTGAACATTTGATTTTAGTCCAGATTTTGACTATTTCGAGCAATTGAGTTATTGTCGACCGGTTTCTTCAGAAATTTATTAAATACAAACAAATACAAACATCCATGACGGTAAGTTAACTAATAGTTGGAGACATGTTCACATATATAGATGTGTTCCACATCAGAACTCCGACACAAACAATGAGAACGTGCGTGCAATAATACTTAGACTTTTTAAGGCTTTCAATAACGGTACGTTAGTTTTGCAAACTTAGTTGTATTAATCTACCGTTACGGCAACTTTACACAGCAAGTGTGGTACTGTTACGGGTACGGGAAAAATTTGTGTTGGACACAGGATGCGTGGCGTACACTCTCCCTGGACAGAAAACACGCGCGAAACAGTTGAACATGAAGCGACGGTACTCTTTCACCATTGCCACGATGAGAATTGGATCGATGCACTGGGCAAGGGGAAGGAAGGATGAGTAGATGATGTGGATGTCGGATCTCCAGGAGAACTCAAAGAAGAGCATGACGTAGCTGATCAGCACTGGTGTGAAGTTGAACATGAGCGGGATCACCGTCTGGAAAACTATCGTCATGAAACTTTAATTGTTGTACAGCACGAATTGAGGCAATTGGTAGATACTAGAACGATATTCTTAGTTTCGTAGAACAACTCGGTCAAACTGCTCACTAGTACTAAATTCACAAAGTTTCACTTATGTGACGTGGAGTTGGACAAGATGAAAGATCAACTTGAGCACACACTTCGGTTTGGCTTCTCTAACTATTAGGATCGGGCAACAGAGATGACTTGTTAATCAGGATGGATACTTTAACGTGAAATTTACATGACAGCGCCACGTAACACTCGACGCATTTAGTTGAAGTATGATTAGCAGCTTCTGGACATTTCAGGTTGGTTTATGATCTCCTTAACTTGATTGTGATGTTTGAGCAAGTTCGTCTCTAGAACTCACCTGAAGAAGAAGTAGACTGAAGAGGCGTTTCTGTGACTGTCTGATAGCACATGAGGCCGACACATCTTTTTTCGTTTCTTGGAACCAGGCAATGATTTTGTAGATGCAGTATACGATGATGGTACCACAGATCATGATGAATGTGCCCCAGGCCCCGATAACTGTCACAATGTTGCTGTCGACTGTTCCATTCGTCTGAACTACCGGTAATAAGTTCTAATTTTTCCACTCATATGTTCTCACATTCGCTCCTATGATCCGTTGAAGGTCGATTTGTAAGTGTTCTTCTCTTGTATTTGTGAGTGTTCTTCTCTTGTATTAGAGGGACTTTGTCGCAACATGGTTTTAGCGCCCAGCACATATGTATACTACAATCTGCAAAGATCAAACTACAAGACTTGCCCAAACTGAAGGATGAACATTTCCGTTGGTATATGATAGTAGCAAACTCGATGAACCCACGTAAATTGGGCCCGCCATGTAGGCAGTATTTCGCAGTATTTTGCCCGTGCTTTCATACTCTCCATTGACATGCTATTGGGTGACTACACTTTTTTCAGAAATAACCAACTCACAGGTATTGTGGTGATAACGATGAAACTGTACAATATGGCTACAATTGTGTATATGAGCAACAATCGTTTGTAGGTGCCGATCTCATTGGATGAGCTGCAATTTCAATTGATAAAATACAATACAATACAATACAATATAAGCTTTCTTTTTCTCCCGTATCACTGTGTGTTGTGTGAAGGTGTTGTTGGCGTCAAAAGGGCGCTGGGAATATAAAAATTTAAGTTATACTTTGAAAAACACATTTTTGTGAAATGTTGGTTAGTATTCCTTTAAAGATGTGTTTTACGTCAGCAATGCTCGAACGCTTGTCGGACACGTGTTGAACCATGGCGTGTTTTAGAAAATCACCCAGCTTGGGAAAGGGTGAATTTCTTGTCAGCTTTGGAGCACGTCTACTTACTTACTGTTTTTGTTGGAGTCACAATGTTTTCTGATTTCTCTCTTTGGTCATACATCGTATTTCCGCTGACAACGAAGATCTTACCAGATGTGAATTATCCAGGCCACAAGAATGTTTAGTACTATGGCCGTTCCACTGTACACGCGCATCAATAGCTGCACAAAGTGAACCAGGCCGATGGGAATCATTTTCCGATCGGAAACTAGCAATCACCTGAAAATGATGTTCGAGTTCACTGTAGGATAAGTCTGACCTGATGTTACTCTCGTAGTTTCAAATTGTAAGAAATGTGTTCACTTGGAGAAATAAGAACTTTTTCGAATCGCGGAGACAGACATTCAGTTGGAAAATGCTAGTGTGGCAGACAAAGCGAAAATATGTTGCGCACTGCGGATTAGTTCAGCTAATATCAGAGGAAGTACTGAGTACGTGCTGTCTGCCTACGACACCGCGAAAGTATCTATTGTTTCGGGAAGTATAGGAGTTGTGTCACTTAGTTTCCCCCTATAATAAGACCGAGGGATTACCCTTTGAACATACTACATGGTATCACACATCATAAGTATTTCATCTTCGGAAAATGTGTATCTCATACTGTTCGGTAATGAAAAACTCTGATTCAGTTACAAATTTCCGATCGTAGATGATGCGTTGAATGCGATTATCATAAGAAAGTTCACGACAGCAAACGGAAGGCAAACACAACAACTTGTTCAGGTTTCCGCGCGGAAAAAACATTCACTCATAAGTTTCGGAAAAAAATGCATGATTGCTCGGTGAAAATGTACATATATGTCATTTAGAAGTCAACTACAAACATTTCTACACTAGTCAGCTCGGTTGGGCACATAAACTCGTTGAAGATAGATGAGCGTAAAGTTGAGAAAAATTGAATAAAACGCAATAATCTTTTTGTGCCCAAGGTCTGTAAGTCAGACTTAATGGGGCTATTAAACGACAAATTTGTACTTTGTTACCGAGAAAAGTGGAATGTAGGTCCTCGTGACGCTGTCAGCCCCTACCAATTACCCTACAATTGATAAAAGTTCAAGTTGGGTGCTTCTTAAACGGCTACAAACTTCAACATTACTTTGTAGGTCGTTAAACCGTGTTTTCACACTATATACATATCCACTCAACTGTTGCTTTGAATTCGCAACAATTAATTTTGGATTTGGATTTCAACATACACTTTGGTCCAAATATATTTTTCGAACGGTAGGGGAATCTACATTCGTTGGTGGTTGTATTTTATGAGCTCACCAGGCAATTGTGAGAGAATGAAGAACACTTTTCAGGCTGTTTTGAGAACGAATCTCCGATTTGAGCCAAAGGAAAGATGTATCGCGGATTCACATGTTATATTATATCCACGATTGTTTCGTTATATTGTTGTCAGTTTCTGTTATCCAAGTTGTGGAAAACAGGTTGTGTAGCTCTCAACTGAATATTTGAGCTTTGAAAAAGTGATCACAGGCGTTTTCAAATCGTCACCGGCATTTCTTCAAGATTCAGTTTTTAGCATCTTTAGCATATCTAGCATAAATATCACGTCTTTAGAAGCATATTTACGTCTTCATGAGAGGTTTGACTTACCATACAGTAATATACGATTCAACGGTTCACGATTCATAGTCTTTCTACGACCACAGTGCTAATGATTTTACGTTAAAGAGTAGCGCGTAAGATAATATTACACCTTCTCTGCAAGATTTGGTGCAGGCAGAGCAAGGCGCACATTCAAAAATTTAAAAAAAAACTTTAAATTAGACATTTAGAGGTACGGCACCGTTTGAACTTCAACTTGATGCCAGCTCAAATTTTATATACGTTCTCGTATCAACATTTCATAATCATTTTTATTCCAATAAAAAACTTTGAGATACTATCGGATTACATCACATGAAATGAGGGATGAAATAACAAGGTTCTAGAATTAAAACACTGACAGATGCAAGTTTCATCGCTGAAGTTAATATCGACTGTTCCGCGTTAATGTTCAAGTATGCATGCTGCGTTATTCGATCTATAATAACATTATTGAGATATTCAGGGAAAATTGTTCCGGTCAGTTCACATTCTTATGCGTCCTCCGCTGAAATGAATATCCCAGTTATATTTACAAGTTGTGTTCAATCATGCTTGCTGATTTATTATATATACAACAATATGTTCGATTGTTCCGTATAGATTTCGATCATATTCATATTCTCATGCTTCCTCCGGTCTGGCTCTGGACATGGATAGTATGCACTGCTGTTTGCTTGAGAAGTGGCTGAAAACACCTGACGATGACCTGTCGATAGTCCTTGACAAAACAACAAATTATGATCGGATCCAGAAACTGGGCGAGAGGAAGGAACGAAGAATACACCAAATGCACGTTATTGTGCACCGACAGCGGAAGAAAAGCCAGAGAATAGCTAATCAATGCTGGAGTGAAATAGAAAAGAACGGGTATGATTGTCTGAAAAAAGTGAGTTTGAACGACATTCTTACGGTAGCCAATTTTCTGCTCGTATGCTCAATGTCGTCAACAGGTTGTTATAAGTCGTGAAACATAATCAGGAAATACAAATACCTAGATTATATCACCAAATACATCACATAAACTATTGCGTTTGGAAAATTTAAAATTTCCATGTTGTTTCAAAATTGATGGGGTATTTGATTAGTAGTGTTTTGAATCCAGGTTTCTTTCTGACGATGGATAACATAAAACTACCTGCATAATGAGAAGTGTGAAGAGTCTTTTCTGCGACATTCTCTTGCACGCAGAAAGCATATCGTTTCTTGTTTTCTTGAACCAGGAAATTATTTTGTATGAGCAGTGGACAATTATAACGCCACAACCAATAATGTAGCAGCCCCAAATAGACAGCACCGAAACCACTCCCATGTCCAATTCTCCATTCACCTGGAAAAGCACTGTTTTCCTTTGATTTGTTGTGTTAGAAAGTTTGAGAAAAGATTCTGTATATGAACGACCAGCTCAACCGGATTGAGCAGCTTCATAAACACTTCGACTAGTTTGATTAAACATTTTCGTAACTGTGAAAATATTTCAGCTGGAAATCCCGGCATTAGTATTCGGAACTCCTTCCATTGTGTATTCGATACCCTTTCCTAAGAGCGTATTTTGGTTTTTCCTCAACTTACAAGCATCGGTCCTCCCAAATAAGGTGTTTTGCTGAGATTTTGACCGGTTATCTTTCTGAAGTCCTGTTCGAAGAGATTGGTTACTTCGGGACGCGGTCGCAAAAACAATACGAACGACAGTAGAAATACTGACAGCAGCACACAAATAACACATATCATCATGAATTTACGGGTTTTGTTGAACCACACCAACAGATCAGGTCTGCAAGAAAACATTTCTTGGTAAAGACCACAGAGTAGTTTACAAAATACAACATATCGCTTTTGTACACACCGAAACTCGGAGTGTTCCGATTCTTAACTTGAGCCCCGGGGTATAATTCTATTTAATATTGTGAAACAATGAAGTTCTACCTCCACCTTTTCGAATTTGTATTTCAGGTGAGAAATTGAGGATGACCCCTTTTGAAGTTAAAACTTCAAAGTACAGTCTGACTATTTTTTTCATTTGTCAACATTCCCGACGTTTTTGTGTTTTCTGGAACTCTGAACTTTTGACCAAAACTTACCGCACGGAGTTGATCAACTTTATAAATTACCTGTACATGACAAAGTATCTGTAAAGAAAAGACAGGGTGAGAATCTGTAGCAGGTTCGAATAGGAGACGGCGAATTGAAACATCATGAAGGTCCCAATGGACTGGGGTACTCTATACACTGAAGCATAGAACAGGTAGCCCTTGATGTTGGGAGCAAACAACTGTAAACCACTTATATAGGGTACGCTCTTTCAAACCCTGTAAGATGTATGTTTCTCTATCTTTGTTTGTAGTTTCATCCCTTTGCTTTCGAAATGTGAAAATTTCGAGGTGTATTGAGATCAAACCGCAAAGAAGGCTTGGTTACTCACGATATTACGCAATCTAGAAGAACTTGAAACTTGTTTGGTTGAGAAATTCAGAAAAAGCCCTAATCAATATAATTTCGGCCTATTCCAGAGGCCAGATTTAGTTATACTCATTCCTGCGCTTAGGACTGAGATTGCCAACATAATTAACGTTTTCTCCTTGTGTGCACTGCTGCTGAACCTAAACAACTGTTCTTTATTAAAAATGTATCTTCCTATTTAACGCACTGAAGTTAATAGATGCAATATAATCAAGTAATTGGGCTTATATCAGAATGTTACCTACGTATATTCGCTGTGCTCCTCGAGTAAACAACAAAAATGATTGGGTCTCGAGGGAAATTTATGCTGACAATAGATTACCGGGACTGTAGTCAGAACGACTAGGCTGTAGATCATTGCCACCGCCGTATAAAGCATCAACAATCTTTTGTACGATCCGACTTCACTTGAAGAACTGAAAAGTGGTTTGAAAAAGATGGAAATGAATTTTCCTCTACATGAAATCTCAATCACATCGTACTTCTACTGCTCTGCATGACAGAGAACACCCTGGTTTGTACGTATTCGTAAAATAGCTGTAAAATATGTTAAAGATGGCCTGACAGGAACCAAATCTCGTGCCTTGCGCTCCACGGTTAATTCATTCGCTCCAATGCCAAAGCTCCCCAAAAACGATGTTTCCGAATCTCCGCTAATGAGTTGTGATTGAATTATCCACAAAATATCGATGAATTAGTTTTTGAAGAGCATTTGCATTGGAGCGACGAACTTAACCGTGGAGCGCAAGGCACGGTATTTGGTTCCTATCAGACCATCTTTAAGAATTTAGCACGTAATTAATAAACTCACAAACAACTTACCAGTACTTGATCAGAACGATGAGCGCACCATTGAGAACGATTGCTGTTCCACTGTAAAAAGTCATCAGCGTTTGAACAAAACACACCAGCGACATTGTGGAACTTCTCTGAAAAACCAGCCGACGACATTGACGATTCCATTTATCTCTAATTTGGATTTTCGAGTTAACAGTTTCATCATGGAGAGCTTTAAAACCCAATTCAAAGCATATAATTTTTAAAAAAAACATATAAACTTCATCTTTCTCCGTTTTCTCATAAAAGCCATATACGTGATGTTCACCGCGAACTAGTTACGTACGAAAGATGCAAAAATGCAAATAAAAATACAACGAATCAAATTTAGAGAAAAACCAATTAATTGCGTCACAATTAAAACTGCCTGATTGCTTTACAATTGAAATGTCTTGTTTTGATATTTATACGATGACATTATGCCATTTCTTCTCATATTAAACTTGTAAGGTGGGTGCAGGACTATTTGGACATAATTGGATGGTTTTTCAGATTGTCATATTTCCGTTAAAGTTAAGTTAAAGTTAAAGTTACCCCTGTACTTCAAAGTTCCACGCGAAACTTTGCAGAGGACAGTCTCAGAGGGAAACTCTGTAAGGCAGACCGAGTTTAGCCTACCATCCCCATAAGGCCAGGGAGCATTAGGGGAGGCTTCAACTTTCGTAGATAGTCTACTACCAAATTATCGCCCACGGAGGGATGAATGCCTTGGTTGGGCAGTGGCGGGGATCGAACGTGTGACCCTCTGAGTGGTGGGTGGCGCCTTAACCACTACACCATTTCGCCACATTTCAGAATATTAGAGGAAAAGGGTCTCATGCACCAAACCACACTTACTCAATTGCAAAGGTACGTGAAACATGTTAAACACAGCAGAACTAGTAACATGCAATGACAGAGTACACGATCAGAATGCAAACTTCACGTGACTGTAAAAATTACTTATGGTAACTGCGCTGTCAAACTAATGACTAATCACAGAAAGCACACATCTGTAGAAAAATCTGATACTGATTGTTAATATGTGACGTTTTTTTTGTAGACTGTTACGCGAACCCAAACAATGAAATGTTCAATAAGTACGGTTTCATTACGCTTCAAATCGCGTCAGGTGCGCAGATGAGGAAAATGGTCGAATTGTCTTATTTTCACACAACTATATCATCGTAGCAATAGTGCTCAATGCCAGTTTTTTGCATATAGAAAAAGTGGATAGAACATTCGCTGAACAATGTTTTTCTGAAACGCAGAATACGTCCTCCACCGCGAAATGTTTCACACATTTACGTTGGATTATTCTTCTAGTAGTACAGACAACCGGCTGCGTAGAGAAATGTTATTATTCACATCTACCGTTTTCAATATTAATGTAATGTTTAAGAAATATTAACTCCAGAGTGAATTTCAACTTGGACGCAAAAATATAACTTTCCCACTGAGAGAATCAAAAGTGAGTGATAATAATGTTAACAATATTGATAGGCTGTGTTAGGTTAGCTCGATGCTGGACAGGTTGGCAGATTCTCTAAAATACAGCCATAGTTCGTTTCATTCGCACTGAGACACATTGGCATTGCACCAAAATTTTGGGATGAATATTTCTCAGAGCAAACATAAGTATTCTGAAGACTTTGTCAATTATCGTGTTCTTGTGAAACTGAACAAGCGCTAAGAGAAGTTTCCAGTTTTTTGAAAGTCTCCAAAGTCGTGAAAAATCGCCTGGAATACTCATTGACACGCGGCCAAGTCTCAGTGGGAATGACCGGAACTATAACCCCCCCCCTTCCCACTCATAATTCCGCTAAAATGAGTGTGAATGTTATTCATATTGTTAACAGAATGACTGTCAACAGTAGTCTATTCCACTGAGACAGACAAGGACTGGAGTTGATATCTCATGATGAATAGTCATGTGGATATGACACAACATTATATGATTGTATAAATTTACACAGTTCAGTTGTTCAGAACTCATGTTGTACTCATCAACAACGATGACACCTTTCAAAAAATTATACGCATCGTAACACACATCGCGACTGTCTAGAACTTGTTATGATTGAGAATATTTTTAATGAAACAAACGTGTTAAACCCCATTTTCTCCAATTTAAATTTTGCGAATAAGTGACAATGTTTATCAAAACAGAAACAAAAACAAAAGTTCTAGGAAAATTGAGGAGTTGCGTGTGTTTTACACACATAAATCCGATTTCTATCGCAATAGTTGTCTCCCCAGATTCCGCCCTCCTCCCCATACGCCTGAAATACAGGAATTCGGTAAAAGTTCAGCCTAAAATCTGATTTGAGAATATATCTTCAGCATGACGAGGCCTTACTAGAATGAAAGCATCTACTGGTGAAAACAGCTTACTGGCTTCATACATATTGAATAAATGCAATATCAGACTTTCGTGACCATACTGATTTCTCCACTTAACAAAAAACCGGAGCACCAAAGCAAGGGCCGGCATGAGAGACGTGAAAATCTACATAATGCGCGGTGAAATAAACCCAAGCTATTAACCTTCTAAAATATGAATATCCAAAATCCGCACGGGAAACCTTCTTAGAAGCATTTACTGTATTATGAAAAATTGTTCACAAACTTGAGATCGTATCTCTACAATCAGAACCGAATGTAAAATATTAATATAATCCATGCTGAATATGATCATATATTCTCTCCCTGTTTTGATTGTAAGTTTTTTCGCACAGATCTTGAACATCATGCCTTTTTTCCAATTTCTGAACAATTCAAGTGATTTACCGCCACGCAGTATTCGCCGGGTGTGTCCGGTTCGCCCACATTGAAGTAAGTGAAATCAGCGATGGATCCATCGGTCGTGGTCAACACACCATTATCTTCTCGATACCCTAGCCATGTGGCTGTTGGTGGCTGCATAACGACTGCCTCACCTGCAAACACACTTTGCTCACAAATGAAAGGGTATCTCAGTTATTCTCAGTTTAATTGCCTTTTCAATCAATTACTGTACAGTTATTGCGTATTCTAAAGTGTTGTTATACTAATTCCAATCATGAGACCATCGGGAGGAATTTGTTCAGAAATAGTTCACGCAAAGATTTAAGTACACCAATGGTAATCACTAGTAAACTTTTTTTTGGTATTTGGTCTATACCTTGCGGTATGTACCACATTAGGATATCATCAATAAAAGTACCAAGTACACCGTTATTTGAACTATCGATTTCCACTGTTCTGGCGAGCTTGAAAAGAAGGGCGACAGAGCGAACATCTTTCTCTCCGAGGGCGTAGTACCGTTAACCGAAATTCACGTGAACGTTCACTCTAATAAACCTGATATTGCTCACTTGTGACAAAGGTATTTTCTTCCAGCGAATGTACTACAGCGACATTAGCCCCCATGGCCAAACAATCGCCTATCGCCAGTTCAAATGAAGTCGACCTATGTCCAACCTGATAAATATGATTATGGACTAGTGAAATTGGTGATATTAAAATGATCACTCTTTTGAACTAATGAAAAAGTTCGTTCAAAAACCAAAGTTTTCTGGTCAAATGTGAACAATACTTAATGGCATAACCGCAACGTCTGCCAAATAGAACAGAATATCTGCAACCGGGAATAATTTATCAACAAAACTGACCTTGTAGCACGATGTTGTTGATGCCAGAAACATCCAGCCTTCCTCACAACCAACTGGAAGTAGATCGTAATAAATAAAATAACCGATGTTCTTGCCGTTTTTCGATGGAAGTACATGTGAATGAAGAAGAATGAAGTCGATATGTTCTCTTGTTCGGAAAATAAAAATAATTTTCATTCCACGTTGTATACCATATACCTCATTCCAAATACGTGGTATATCACCCTATTTTCTGGTATCAAGAGGTGATAATGTGTACTGTAAGCATTGATTCCTTGTAAATATATAGATCTTTGTTGATCAGAATGTGAACATAACTGATAATGATCACGGTTAAATTATCCTATTGTTCTGTTCTTTATGTTCCTTAAAATAGTGACTCACGAGTAAATTGAATCGTGTTTGTGCTGGAGCTGGGTTTGGTCCTAGAGAAGCTGTAGTAATGATCTCAGTTGTTTCTGAACATAACTGTTAATATTGAGTTGGACAGTTTATGACTTTTGAGAAAAGGTGAACTCAAACACACGCTGGAAAGGCAATTTTGTTTTGACCACCTGAGTGTAGGCTGCCACTGGGTATATTCCTACTTCACTAATAAAATTTCGTTGTTTTGTAACACCTGAAAATACCTGAAAAAATATGTTAGATACCTTGAGTGGCGGTCGAGGTAGTTGTGGAAACAGATCTTCCACAGGTAGCTGGACATTGTTCGGTCATGAGGTCATAGTATAGACTAACATCACAGAGATAAGCGAGAGCGGCACAGCCAGAGATACCAGTGTTCGGATTCACTTTGTCGACATGCTGGAACTATCTAACTGCGATTCATTTGCAATGAGTTTCTAACCGTTTTTCCATTACTAATACTGTTCTAAACCTCTCGTACGAATCATCCGATGTTAGTCACTGTCAGTAACGATCAAAAGGATCTCATGGGGTAGCTCGCCGTAATATTATTCTGACATCAAAGCTGCAGAGGCTGTCGTGGATTCTTCTCGCAGTTCATTCGATCACCGGCAGAATGACACAAATCGTTTTTCATATGTATTTTTTAACTAGAGGCTCGACCATGTTTATTCGAAAAAAAATCGTTCGGTTGATTTGATGAATATTGAGTTCCCACTCACTTTTTTTTGAGATTCAATGTTGAAGATTTATTAGATAACGTCAAGTCGTTCCAAAATGGTATTTCTCAGCCTCCAGATACTTTTATTTCAGCCTCCAGATACTTTTATTTCTGCATAATCTGGACGTTTCTTTGCCACGGCTATTGGCAACCATACGCGCATTTGATATCTCTCCACAATCGGCAACCTACTTGTAACTGATGTGTAACTGGTACACTTTCCACACGTCATCGGACACTGCTCCGCCATCAGCTTAGAGTATGCATTGTTGGTGCAAAGATACGCACGGGACGGGCAGTCAGAAGTACCAGTCCTCGGGTTCACTTTGTCGATACAAGCTGCAAATAGTGCATTCAAATATATGAATAAGTATCTCATTTTCAGTAGTCAGAAATTCTATATATTGTTCTCCGTCAATGAGTAGTGATACTGTGATGCAGTTTTGAGAGCTGCAAAGGCGCAGAACTGTGTGTTTTCACACGGAGATAACCTCACAGATATGCTCTTTTTGATTATTTACGCCGCCCTTATTCTTTGATAACATAGAAGCGTACTTGATGTTGAAGAGGTAGAATCACTCGAATTACATCTCCCACAAGTGTATGGGCACTGCAGTCATGACCGCGTAGTAAACGACGTCGTTAGAGACACTTGCCCGAGCCGGGCAGTCAGAGATTCTCGTGCTCGGGTTCAGTTTGTCCACACAAGCTGAATGGGAATAGTAATGCAGCAGTTATCAGATTTAGGAAGATTAGATTTTCAGCTCTTACAATACAATACAATACAATACAAGTTTATTGTTCTCCCGTATCACTGAGTGTTGTGTGAAGGTGTTGTTGGCGTCAATGGGGCGCTGGGAGTTTGAGGAAAAAAGTCTTCTAGGAAGACAACGGCACTTGATCTCATATTTCACAAATATTTTTCAATGTTCTGACTACGGAATGTTTCATCTACACCAGAAAACGGTTAACAGCTCATGGCCAATTTGCTCATCCACACTACCTGTTTGAGCTGAAACGAAAGCAACTGTACTGCTCAGAATCATGATGAGGATCATCGTTGGCGACTGATTTAACATTCACATACAACCATTATATACTCTAACTTTCGACGGTTGTGGCCACGTAACAGATACGCAAACAAGACTACTAGTGGTGAGCATAATGATCTCTTTATCTTTGAATCAACAAAGAGACTGGTGTGGAATTGAATGCACCTTTGAAACTGGCTGTGTGCTTGGCCAGGGACAGGCAGAAACCACTTTAAAGCAATTATTTGAACTGACTAGTGCAATGTTTGATTCTCAAAGCATTCCAGGTCAGGTTAACCGTAACAAAAAGTGGAAGCGTAAACCAGATATCATCATACTGGCTTCGTCAGAATCGTACAGCCTCAGTCGGTTTGTCTCAATAGAAGAGCTGAAAAGGTAGCTGAGTGTTTTTCATAGACACAAAACTACGAACTGAGAATGCCAACAATTGTTTGGTACCAACAAATAAAAATGCGGCTACGAACATACTCACTGGGAAGCGATCGAGCTTCGTCACTTTGTTATGTTTCGATGTCAATACTTATATCGTGTCATGTATTGAGATTTATTGAGAGCGTTGATGTATATCGTTTTCGTAACACGTAATTCGCTTGTGGTACTTCTCTAACAGCGCGTGTTGATTAATGATCATTTTCAGATTTATCACACAACTGAACAAAATCAGTGCGAACGGTCTACACAGAGGCGGTTTATGACCAAATAGAGGTATACGGTAGCGCATCAATTCGAGAGTCCGCGATTTGCACATAATAGGCACCGCGTGTACTAATTGCTCATACTCTTCTTTGAACGTGACAGATACTCTCTCATTTTTCGAGAATAAGTTGGGTCCATGTTCAGGTATCCGGTACATTCTGATAAACTCCAACGTTTATGTTTGAGTGACAGTGTGTTATCTTCGTTAAAAGGGTGCGTTAGCACTGTTTTAGGCACGCCCACTCATTTCACGGTTCACGGTTGTGGTGAAATTGTATCTGAGTCCTTGTGGCGTATTGTACTCAAGTGAAATGCTGTAATAGTATTTCGTTCTTGAGATTTATTCTACTTGTGCTCTTCATTTCAGAATGTTTGTTGATTTAAGTCTTCCATAAATCTGGTAAAATAAATAAATTATTTAGTTAGTTAATTGGTGAGAGAGCGTGAAATATTTCCACCGTTATCGTTTTTTTTTACATGATCGTATAGTAAGGAAGTGTGCCCGAATATACTGTGCACACATTGATGATCTAGTGCACACAATTCGCATTCATCTCTGCTGTGGATACCAAATCACATACGAGAGAATCACAGCGTTTGTACTACCTCGTATAGCATTATTAACATATCTTGGCATATTATTGTAAACGTTTTGCGGTTTCAAGTCCTACAAAAACTACAGAATGAATGGGACATCTAGAGTATCGTTAGTTCTCGATCTCCAATCGGTGATCGCATTGGAAACCACTCTGACATTCATTGTCTCATTGAACATTTGATTTTAGTCCAGATTTTGACTATTTCGAGCAATTGAGTTATTGTCGACCGGTTTCCTCAGGAATTTATTATATACAAACAAATACAACCATTCATGACGGTAAGTTAACTAATGGTTGGATACATGTTCACATATATAGGTGTGTTCCACATCAGAACTCCGACACAAACAATGAGAACGTGAGTGCAATAATACTCAGACTTTTCAAGGCTTTCAATAACGGTACGTTAGTTTTGCAAACTTAGTTGTATTAATCTACCGTTACGACAACGTTACACAGCAAGTGTGGTACTGTTACGGGTACGGGAAAAGTTTGTGTTGGACACAGGATGCGTGGCGTACACTCTCCCTGGACAGAACACACGCGCGAAACAGTTGAACATGAAGCGACGGTACTCTTTCACCATTGCCACGATGAGAATTGGATCGATGCACTGGGCAAGGGGGAGAAAGGATGAGTAGATGATGTGGATGTCGGATCTCCAGGAGAACTCAAAGAAGAGCATGACGTAGCTGATCAGCACTGGTGTGAAGTTGAACATGAGCGGGATCACCGTCTGGAAAACTATCGTCATGAAACTTTAATTCTTGTACAGCACGAATTAAGGCAATTGGTAGATACTGGAACGCTATTCTCAGTTTCGTAGAGCAACTCGATCAAACTGCTCACTAGTACTAAATTCACAAAGTTTCACTTATGGGACGTGGAGTTGGACAAGATGAAAGATCAACTTGAGCACACACTTCGGTTTGGCTTCTCTAACTATTAGGATCAAGCAACAGAGATGACTTGTTAATCAGGATGGATACTTTAACGTGAAATTTACATTTCAGCGCCACGTAACACTCGACGCATTTAGTTGAAGTATGATTAGCAGCTTCTTGACATTTCAAGTTGGTTTATTATCTCCTTCACTTGATCGTGATGTTTGAGCAAGTTCGTCTCTAGAAATCACCTGAAGAAGAAGTAGACTGAAGAGGCGTTTCTGTGACTGTCTGATAGCACATGAGGCCGAGACATCTTTTCTCGTTTCTTGGAACCAGGCAATGATTTTGTAGATGCAGTATACGATGATGGTACCACAGATCATGATGAATGTGCCCCAAGCCCCGATAACTGTCACAATGTTGCTGTCGACTGTTCCATTCGTCTGAACTACCGGTAATAAGTTCATGAACTAATTTTTTCACTCATATTTTCTTACATTCGCTCCTATGATCCGTTGAAGGTCCGATTTGTAAGTGTTCTTCTCTTGTATTTGTGAGTGTTCTTCTCTTGTATTAGAGGGACTTTGTCGCAGCATGGTTTGAGCGCCCAGTATATAATGTATACTACAATCTGCAAAGATCAAACTACAAGACTTTCTCAAACTGAAGGATGAACATTTCCGTTGGTATATGATAGTAGCAAACTCGATGAACCCACGTAAATTGGGCCCGCCATGTAGGCAGTATTTCGCAGTATTTTGCCCGTGCTTTCATAGAAGGAGTCTTGGAACAGAAGTGTCATCTCCTCGCGAGGTCGAATTAGAGTCACCAACAGAAGCAGTACTCCGGTGACAGCAATGCATGTGAACACCATCACAAAAACGCGCCAAGGCTTGTGGAACCAAACCAGAGAATTAGGTCTGGAACAGCGCTCGGTGAACATGCTTCAATGATCCTTCAGTAGTAGTCCACGATTTCAGTTTGTTGAGTTTCAACAAGAATCATATTATTGCACATGTCATTGCACGTTAACTAATAATGATATTTTCTCCGCGAGACAATGCTGTTGTGATTATCCCGCTTCATATATTGTGAAAGAAACATTCTTTGAGCATGTGTTATGACACCATTTTGATAATGTAGAATAACTACCAATGGAATCTCATGGAAAAGTGTGTGCGTTTTCCCCACGGTTCATCGATAAAACCCTTGTTCACATTTTTCTTCCGAAGAAGACTGGTTTGAGTTCTCACCGGCATATGACGAAGTACCTATAGAGGAACGAAAGGCTGAGAACTTGTAGGATCTGAGTGTACGAGACACAGAACATGAACAGAATAACTACGCCCATCATTCGAGGGACTCGGTCCACAGAAGCGTAGAACATGAATCCTTTCTCTCCTGGGGCGTAGGTCTGAAGTGGCGATATTTTGAGTGATCACGTTCGATTACCCGCCAACAGCCTGTCCCAGCAGCAGTTCACGAGCTCTACTTCGTAAGTATTTTCCCCACTCTTGTCAACGTGGAAGTTTTCTGATCACGAGATAGCATCATATGCGAGTTGTAACTGGTGTGTTTTCCATGATCAAAAAGCAGAATTGTTACTGATTTGGCTCATTGGTGGTTTTTCAAGCTATTCATTCATTTAATGTCAGAACCATACGTGTAGGTAAATAGAGTCATTGGTTCACATCATGTTTTCAGATCCATGCTATTTGAGCAATTAGTGAATTTATTTTTAAATCTCGGATCAGCTCATGGTTAGTACTTGGAGACAATAAAAAGTACATATTAGAGTAATTGAATATTTTTTACTTCACGTATTGACTTCCAATAACTAACCGGGAGCGCTGTGACCATGACAAAGCTGTACATACATGCCAAGAGGGTGTAGATCAGCAATAGGTACTTGTACGAGCCTATTTCGGCAGATGATCTGGAGTTCATAAAAATCTCAAACGTCACATTGTTGACTTTAGATTTTCTATTCACTTTTTCTTTAAATAGTTTGTGTGGTACACATGAACACGGAAAGCCCTTTGTTTCACTTGTTTATCTCTTAAGTATTTGCCTCAATGAAATGCTAAGAGTTCCCGAAAACCAAGGGAATGTTTTTGTGACTTACTTGAACCAAATGACCGGAACCAGAAGAGTGTTGAGTACCAGTCCGACCGCGCTGTATGACGTCATCAACCATTTGGTGATGAATGTCACATCAGTAGTTGTCTCGTCCATCTGAACGTTTCATCAATAATAAATAGAAGGTTTGATTCTCTGGTGGGAAGGAATTTCTAAGCATATTTCTAACGTTATAGAAAACAGATTTATCGTTAGATTTAAGTTAAAATACATTGATAGACACGCCCTATACTATACGTCTATGTCACGTGGGTAAGGTTTGCTCTAACTATCTACAAGATGTGGTCCATTGATGAAAACTGATCCTCAAAATGGTATCTTAGTGAATTATGGCTAAACCCAGATCACCTACGGTAAAGGAAGCAAAATGCTCGACCCGGATAATCCTGGTTTTATATAGTGCCTCCTCGATAGTTGCATCAATGAAGCAACACTAAAAGCTTTTCTTTGTTGAGAAACTCGGGATATCGGTATCCATTATCACGTATCACGGGATGATTTGTGGAACAAATACCTGGCCGAGTTCATATGTTCATTTCTTGAATGCATGCTTTACGTTGGGTTATACGTGCATACTAAAGTGTTAATGTCAGGTCAAAAGTTGTATTACGAGAATGTCATAGAGCCCGTCATAATCTGTGTTTCTTATGAGATGGAAATAGATAGGGAACAAACTCGAATAAACGAGATGGAATCTGAATGGGTGAAATGATGGAAAATTACCTTTTTACGTTGGTTCCCAGATTAGTGTGCGTGGAGCACGGAATGATGTCATACCGTGAAATTTCTGTTCTCGCGGGTACAGCTTCGGTTTTCATAGGTTTTTATATGCAGAGTCTGAACGGTTTTGAAATGCTTACTGTGAGAAAACCCTTTTGGTTATTTTTTTCGAAACTCAGTGGTTGGGGTTCGAAGAACTTTGTTGTGTGTGGACCCCTACGCAGCACCCTCGATTTAACCTATTTTCGAGCGGGCGAACCAGAACAGCAAACATTCTTTGTTTGAGCAGTTTTATATTCGAACATTTTTATTGGGTTTTCTCTATATTAAGCCACGGAGCAGTGCATTGCGGTTATTCATAATATGAACATCTGTATAAAATACCATCTATTTCAAAAAAAAATTTCAAACGGTCTCCAGCAAGCACTCAGAGCAGGACCGCTAATTCATTGGATGTGACTAGCTACTAAGATGAGAGAGCGTGATGAACTCGTACACAGTGTGATCCGGTCTGCGTCTCTCTGATCTGCACACTCTTTTGTGTAGAGCTGTTCAGGCAAACATCAAAAACACATTTAATATGAGCTTAACATTTAATAGTTCCGTGTCTACATAGTTTTTGTGGTTTTCCGTTTTGTAGCGAACAGCGTATTATTCGATAACATTTAATTAATCCTGATCACTTTCGGACAGACATATACATTACAGAGATCACTTTTTACATCACCACCCAGGAAGAGATTATGTTAGTTTTCCTGCAGAAGTAAGATGAAATCAATATCAAAGTGATGTCAGATAAGATTTGAGTAATCCTGATCGCTTTCTGACGGAACTCGATTTTCTCTATCGCCCCTGCAAAATTAGGGTAATGGCAAATTGCAACACATCATGAGGGCGTTTCAAATGTATTCGCTTTTTCAGAAAAGATCGCGCCAGTAAGCAAATCTTAGAATTGCACTCTATGAATAGTTTGGCACCCATGTATAAATATCATGAGAATCCAAACAGAAAGGTACTTTGCTCTCACTTGGAAGCTGGAAGCAAAACGGGTACTAGCTACATTCATAATACATAACTTGCAGTATAATGTGGTTGAACGCGGCTATAGTTTGTTCCACCCTCTTATAACCATCTACAGTAATCTGCTAACACTTCCAGGTCAAAGTTTGGTATATAAGCGTATTCAGAACGCCTCAAAATGTTGATAGTGTCTTCTGCATGTTTACTACTACTAACTCTGAAAATTTGAAACCAAAGTAATAACTTTTTCATTAGAAAACACCCCCTTGAATAAATGACGGACTACTGTAGGAGTACATCGCTTGGTGAAACAGACTATATAAGCGTCTCCAGTGAGATGACGATCAGTATCTGAGTTCATTACGTATTTGGTAAACGCTTCAAATCAATGTTTTCTTCCCTCGGCAGATTGTCTCTTCAAATGCACTCTTCGACTCAATCTTTTCGAAATCACTCTTTGTTTATATTCTTAGCTTTCCAACCGCACTTTCTGGTGTACTCAATTTTTAAAAATCCAACAACTGTCCGGAACCTTGTAACACAAAGATTTTTTCAGTTGTATATTTCCAACTATCAAAGAACGATCTGAACCCATTGACTGGCTCTGATTTCTCTAGCTTCTCCGCATTGTACGTACTCTCTCGGACGCATGTGTCTGACTAGCTGACCGGCGTCTGACAACATTGCGAAAATTAGCTGACCTTGAATACTTTACCTCTTTTTATTTAAATTATTGACAAATAGCCCACCATTGATTGTAAATGTTCGTAAATAGCCCACCGTGGTTTCCTGGTTTCACTTTTCTTCATTGCTTTTATACTTTTCACTTTCAATATGTTCTGTTTTCACATATATAGTTCCTGTTACAATTACATTTACAGGTTTTCACGATGGGCTACAAACTAATGTACTTCAACTTCCGCGGTATGCATGTGTCTTTATGTTTCATTAGTATGTGATTGCAAACAAAAGTTCCGTAACTGTCCAGAGCTAATTTTATAGTTATCTTATCAAACATTTACAAAGAATATGATAAATAGCACTACTTCTTTCATCGGAAACCAGTGTAAAATATTCATGGACGTTTCATAAACATACTTTACATAAGTTTACTGTTTACGTTAGAGTCTACGAGTTGCAGGGACTGTTTTTTTTTCAGGATACGGCGAGTACATTCGACTCCTTTTGGTCGATAACGGAATCGATTTTGAAGACAAACAGCTCACATTCGAGGAATGGCCAGAGTACAAAAACTCAATGGTCGGCTGTTTATCAATAAAAGTCTTTCTTGTAAAACATATAAAACACAAAACTCTCAAAATGTGCAATAGCTAATTTTCTCATTCTTGAGTTTTATTCACGTTGGCAATAAGTATGAATCCTGTCTCTGACAAAATGCTCCATAAAATGGTACAGCTAGTTTATCTTTTTAAAATAATCGATTTGGTCGTAGCGTTGCTATATCTCCCTGTTCACCAATTACGATCCATAGTAACTATCATATCAGTTGAATTTACTCCTCATTCAGGGTTTTTTCTGATTAAGGAAGTAGTAGCAAACACCCGCAAATCATGTACCTTCTGTTTTCAGCCTTTTCTCCAAATTCCCTGCTTGTTCGATGACGAAAAACAGATAGCACAGACGGGCACAATACTTCGCTACCTCGGCAAAAAACTAGGTTGGTGAATAATAAACATGTTTGTTTAGAGTCGTACTATTGATGTGTTCCAAGACACAATATATAGGGAATGACCAAAATATCGTTGTAGTTCGATCTGGATGCGCGCGAAAACAAAGGGATCTAACTACAAGCACAACGGACTGCGGCAGCATACGCCGTGATTTGCATAACTTCAACCTGCTTCTTCAAACGAAATATAAAAGGGTCATTTTTTTATATTATAGAATAATATAATGTATATTTGAAAATACACAGCGTTGTAGTATTGAAAATTAATATGTTGTTCTAACAGAAGAAAGTGACTTCTACGATTGTATTAAATGACCAGGTCTTTTGTAAGCTCATTTTTATAGATCTCTCCGGGGAAACTGACGATGAGCAGTTGTTCGTGGACATGTTCTTCGAAGGAGTTCGCGATATGAAAAAGAAATACGTGAACATGATCAGGAAGGATTATGTGGGTTTCATTATTACTGACTATGTTTTCACAACTCTTATTGCGAGCTTTCGTTGAATAGAAGGACGATTACGTGGTCCAATCGCAACGCTTCAGTCCTTTAAACTGGAATACATTTTCAATTGAAGTTTAAAGGACCGTTGACACGGGATTGGTCCACATAATCGTCCTTCTTCAAATGCTATGAATATCTGACAGCATTACTCGAAAATAACTTGACTGCCTCATCACAGTTTCATAAATCATGTTCACAAAAGTTAAAAAGGGAACTCGCAAAATATAAAGACAAGAAGGTGTGAAGATTCAATGACAGTCGACCTATTTGCAGGAGAACGGAAGAGAACCATTCATCAAGAAGACGTGTCCAGCCATGCTAGCTAACTTTGAGAAGTTGATTCAGACGTATGAAAACGGAACAAAATTCATTGCAGGAAAGAAGGTGAGTGAATTGAATAGACGAACTCGTTTGTTAAAGTTGGAAAGTTAACCTGATTCAGAAAACTATATATACTACGCACACTGGTGGCTACTGACTGTGAGATACACTCATCACACAGTTGCAAGAACAGTCCTTACTTTATGAGCTCTCATCATGAATCATTATAAACCTTACTCGTTGTGGCTTTCTCCTTTCATCCTTCTCACTTCCACTTGACAAAAAACTTCCTAATCCGTTGAGCTATAACCTTCATTTTGACCTCATCAGTCAATATCCGTGAAAATGCACGGTGAATGGTTTTCTGATACTATATTGGATTGAAGAAACAAATTAATTAGATGAAATTAGATGAGATAAATGAATGGTTAAAAAGTATATTATTGATTATGTTTGATATCATACTTTTAAAAACTAATACTGAGATTTAGATACTATGAACTTTCTTATTCGAAACTATTTACTTACTTGTGATGTTGCGACTCATTGCAAAACCGCTACAGGTGACCTATGCTGACTATGCGCTTTTTGAAGACTTGGATGTGGTTCTGAATCTCGATGGCCATATTCTGGACAATTTCCCGTTGTTGAAGTCCTTCCACGAACGATTCTCCAGCAGGCCTACTCTGAAGGTGAAATCAGCTATGGCAGTCACGTTGAACGTGAAAAAACGTTAAAAATTCTGATGCTCTCCGTGTATTTCCCGTGACTAAGAATTTGACTAGACTTATATAGTTTTTCAACAATTTCACTGAAATTGACTCAATCTTTATTGACGGGGCTGTATTACGTAGCACATTCCCACGTTTGTTCGTGGAATAGTTCCCATGTTCATATAATAATTCAGCGGTGCGTGTTTTCCAGGAACATGTCTGTTTTCGAATGCATTTTTAATTCCTTGTAGTAAAAAGGATACTGAACAGCAAGATCCGATTGCCGCGACACCCAATGTATGAGAAATTTCGGGAAAGTTGTACAATTGCAGAGCAGAATGAGTACTACTGAAACTAGGCAGACATTTCCAGAAAATAGTAGATAACTTATCCACTACTACATAACAGTTCGACAGAACAGTACACTTTTCCTCGCCCTGCGGGAGAAAAACTGTTTCGTGTTCAAGACGTATGCAAAAACGAGCTGCACAACGTGTTCACAAACAATTTCTCAGGGTTTTCTTGAAGGGTCCTCCGTTTTTCTTTGTAATAATGAAATGCTCACTTTAGGGTAGATATATTATGTAAATGCACACTCTACTCATAATCAGAACTACCGTATGATGTTTCCTAATCGAAATTTGACCTTTTTTTGAAACTAGAATCGAAACTCGAAAATAATCTAAATTTCGATTCTGAAAAATTTCGACTTTTTCGATTTTCGATTTTCAACACATTTGGTCTTATCTCTGTTTTTCGAGTTTCGACTTTCTCGATTTTGGCGAAATTGCGATTATTTCGATTTTCGATCTTAAGATCGAAAATCGAAATTCAACTTTTTCCGATTATAATCGGTTTTCGATTTCGATCTTAACAACCCTACCCCCCCCCCCCCCGAGACACTCGGAAAATGTATATAGAAATTTCACCTACTTGAAAAACACTAGTATTTCTTTTTCAGAACTACCTGAAACGTCGTGATTCTGGAAACAACAAAATCAATGGAAACGGAAAACAGTGATAGCATTCACCGCTCACCTTCACTTTTATCACTTATTAAATGCATTATGGAAGAATCACTTAATAAATAAATGAAAATTTCAATTAGATCTTTCAAGCCTTCTTGTCTATTTTCAAATGTTTTCTTCTCCAAAGTTAGTTGGTGTTCCACCGGGTGAAAACATTCTCTTAAAGGCAGAGATCCACGCCAGCATCAAAATTGAGATAAGGTCCCTTTCCAATTTGACTTGGGTAGTTACTACCAGATAATGAGTGTAAAAAGGGAACATTAAAATTTACTTGATGAAATTTATTTTTGAACTTCATCGGGTTTCATCGGAAATCAGGCGGTACCTCTGCGTATATGCGCACCTACCGTAACGCAATTTGAGGTTGCGAACTTGCGGGATGTCCTAACCATTGTATTTGTGTTTATTTCAAGTTTATGATCATGTTTGAAATTTTGAACAAAAACAGAGAAAATAATTACAGAAAAATAAATAATTTGAGTAGTATTTATTGAACACAGTTGAATATACAACCGCGGCCTAACAGGTAACACGTCCGCAGGACTGCGCGGTACTACCGCGGACCTGCAGATTGAGAAATTCGAACACTCGCTAATAAACTTACTGTGAAACTTGGGATATTCTTTTTCTTCCTACTATATATATTCGAAACTAATAAAAATGAGTCATTTATAGGCGATTCACTATATATTCAATTTGCATGCTGGCGTGGATATCTGCCTTTAATTGGAAGCATGTTTTCATTTTCTACAAATTATTTGTCGCTCTGTTCGATTATTTTATAATTCACACATGTGAAAAACTGTTCGTACACACCTGATTTACAGAAATATTTCTTGGTTTTTAATTACTTACTTGTTTTCAAACCTGTTGTTGTAATATTTCATGGTTCTGTCCAACTGCAAATAATCTAGCAGAAGATGAGCTTGGAGATAAGCGTAAAAACAGAATATACTAGAAGTAAATTGGATAGTCACGTGAAGTAAGCATTCTAATGAGGCATCGTGCATATTGTCAATGCACGTTTCTGAGTTATGCTGTGTTTAACATGTTTCACTTGACTGTGCAATTGACTAACAGTATAGCTATGCGTTGAAAGCAGGTCTTGATGATATTTTTCCTTCAGAAAGATAAATTACATTTTACTTCTGAACTATGTATAATGTTAGTCAATTGCTCAGTAACGTGAAACATGTGTTACACAGCTGAACTCAGAAACGTGCAAGAATGCTAACTTCACGTGATTACTCAAATGACTCTCAGCATACCAGTTCTGAGAAGAATCACTCACTGCTAGCTGCACAAATATTAACAATGTAAATAGCACAGATAAAATTAAGCATCAGGAACTGCCGTCGTTTTTTCGAAAGGAATCCTAACTGAACTATCACGTGACACGTTGAACATTTTGCTTACAACGTTTCTGAACATATTTTATCTACTAAAACAGTTCTGTAAACTTGGTCAACGCATGCTCTTGTTTCTGTCGCAAAGTTTTGTTAAAATGATGATCATTAGGTCACTTTTCTCTGAAATCATTCTATAAGTATTGTCAGGTCTAGATGGTGTTTGTGAACCTGTAAACTTCAAAGGTTGCTACTGCTATTGTGATTTTTATAAGTATCGCGACCAATTTCAGTCCAATTTACCGGTTATGTTTGCGCACGGTTCCGATGTTGTACATATTTGCAAGGTCGCGTTTTTTCATGCGCTATGTTAACATGTAACATTCTGAAGCACACTTGTTTGCTTTACTCGAAGTAGTGATTGTAGCTCTTTCTTCTTGAAAGACTGGGCTTCCATGACCATCAGAGGAGTATCAGAGGAAAATTGTCTATTTCGTTTTAAAGCACCACTAAAGGTGAATGGACATTTGTTTCAATTCGAACTTCGTTGTGAGCGACTAGACAGATCAAAAAACCCAAACTCAAACTGTTGCATCGCCTCCACTTGTGCGGCGTAAATGTTTAATATTCTATGTAGTTAGTTTACTCCATCGATAGTAGCCAGTTACAGTAAATTTCAGTGGGAGAAGTCTTTTGTGTTGCTATCCTTTTAATAGCGACCACCTTAATAAAAAATAGTTGCACAAGCTGGGTGTTGAACGACAGCTGTGATAGGTGGCGCGACGCCCACAAACATTCGGCCATCTAAACATGATGACCAGAACAATAAACAGTGATATTTAACCATCTTTTCGGCCCAAAACAACCACTTTTAGAGGTTTTATTTGTGATGAAAAGACTGGGAAGCTGCCAGATCAGTCGTCTGCAATATAGGGTTGGTTAGGCCAGCATGGCTGACTACTATAGATGGTTGAGCCGAACTATAGGAATAGCCCGTGAAGGTCACAATGAAACTGATTTTCTTCTTATTCCTTATGTGTTAATATAGTACAACCTTGAAAAGCAGAAATGACTCATATCGTTTTGTGCAAAGGCCCATCATAAATTATTGCATTTTGATATCAGTAAGGCAACCGCTACCTTGCATTGCTATTATCCCGCTGTTGTGAAGTATTATATTTCCTGTATTTTTCTCTGTTGTTTTCTGAATTCAATTTGATAGCAAAAATGCGAATCTTTGTGTTCGACTCTATTAATAGGAATTGGAATTGTGCACTTTTTATCTCCTCAACTCATTTGATTTTGTCTGTATTTTCAAAATAGACACAGTGTTTTCAGCGTGAACTCTTCTACCAAATGGGCTACAAACTCACGTACTTCAATCTTCGTGGTATGTGGTCGAAAGCGATATCGAAAACTGTTGTTCCTAGAACGCGCTCACAGAACATGAAACAATTCTGGTCAGATTTACTGAAATGTTATGCGTCAACATTGAACAAGTCCACGTAGTCCAATCCAGCACAAAATGTCATGTTTTTTACGATAGACCGTGTAGTTCTGAGACGTACTTCTTGAGATGTTTGAAATGCGAATGCGACTTCTCAAGAAGGCATCTTGTGTTTTGTCTCAATTTCGTGTAATAATCAGGTTTGGGAGAGTATATACGTCTGCTGATGATCGATAATGGAATCGAGTTCGAGGATGACAGAAGTTGGGACTTTGAAGGAAACTGGCACACAATCAAGGACACCATGGTACACTTTGAATTATATGTTCTTCGATTCGGACTCTCAAATTAAAACATGTACTTTCCCGAACTACAGTTAAGTGGATATAACTTTATGTAGGCTAATGCCCAGACCCTTGGGACTAGATAAGTCGCTAAAATAAAAATAAAAGTGAAGTGAGGAGAGTGTGGAACATGAAAGAGCTTTCGCGTCACCGGCCCGAGTACAAACAATCTGGTTCTCACTCAAAATAGCAAAATATTCAAGGCAAAATCGCGCTAGTTCTTGTTTGCTTATTGAGGTGCTTGAAAATTGCGTGCTGAAACTAATCAAAGTTGAGAAACGCGTCAATTCCCTAAAATCCTGTGTAATTCTTCTGCTGGCCACGCAGTTCTGGTTTGTGGTTGTAAACTTCTGGCTTTTCGACCAAACGAAAACCCTGGGATGTGAAACCCGCCTGATCCAGACTCAAGTTAGTAAGTTTCTATGAGCATTGAGCAACGACTTGCGAATCGGCGCTATACAAAATGGGATACAGATCAGATATCACCCTGCTGCTGTCAATAGCTGCTTGCGCTTGTAGTTTCTTTGATGACAGTCTGGAATCGAACGACGAACAGTTTGGCTTTCTTGACGGAAAAAACTTCATCCTTTCCGGCTCGATCATTGAAAACAGCATAGCAAACTGGGTGGCTTGCCGGTGGCTTAAAAGGCATTTCGAAGAAGTTGCCGTTGGCGCATGTTGATGCTCAACTAAGTGCAGTGAGAGAACCTCCTATCTCTAAACAGGTTTGAATTCAAAAATGTCAAGTCTCCATTCACCTCACATTTGAAAAGAATAAAACTGTCTTTGCCTCAAGCAGACACTGAGCGATGGTTGAGAAGAGATTATTTTCTGGTTTTGTCACCGCATATCATAATATCCAATTGTCTTCCAGCCTTTCGGACAAATTCCTTGTTTCTATGATGGCGATGAGCGAATTGTGCAAACCGGAGCTATTCTTCGTCATCTTGCTAGAAAACATAGTGAGTTCCAGTTTCTGCCTTTTTCTGCCAATTGAATTTGCCAACTTTGTGGAGTACGGCATTACAAAAGTATCAAGAAAAGTTATTCTAAAAGGCTTTTTCAATGTTAGCCCTGGAGAGTTGTATAGGATTTTTGTTGTGATAAAAGTGAGATGAGAGGAAAATGTGTTAGACGAACATCTTTGAAAAATCGGTCAAGAAGTTTTCCAAACGCTATGTGTCAATGTTGGACCAAACGTGAATGGAAACAAGCTTTGGAATGTTCTACAAATGTCATTTTTAAAGATTTGAACGGATCCAACGAGTCGGAAACGACCTTCATTGACATGTTCTGCGAGGGAGTTCGTGATATGCGCGTCAAATACAGAAAAATGGTCTACGGGGACTACGTGAGTTGATTCAAGTTGGTTCATGTAACACACCACACGTTTGGAGCACACCCAAGCCCGCACTTTATTCAATACACAACGCCGATAGCATAAATTCTGTGATCTCTGTTTTTCACCTTGTATTTGCATAAACACTACGGGAACTTTAGTATCCCCTTCATAAATGTTTTTGAAGCATCTTAATGAGGAGAATGTTTTCTTAATAGGAAATCACTTAGAAACTGGAAGTGGGGTTGAAAGTCACAATAGGAGAAACTTCGCCGACTTAGTCAGTCATAAGTATCTGGTAACATTTGTTTCGATATTTCTAGGAAAACGGTAAGGATGCGTTCATCAAGGAGACCTACCCGCAGGAGCTGTCCAACCTTGAGACACTCTTTAAAACCTGTCAGGGAGGTACCGGATTCGTTGCCGGTAGCAAGGTGCATTTTCTTATTGGAAATTACCAATCCGATTTTCGACCAAGACGCGGTCGGTTGGTTCAGGCTCGGTCGGCACATGTCCAACTGGCGGTCGGTGATAAGAGTGTGGGTCGGCCTGTGTATAGCGGTCGGTAAGAAAAACCGCAGTTAGAGTATTACCTATACTGGTTCATTACCGACCGCCAGCTATACACATGCCGACCAACACTCTTATCACCAACCGCCAGTTGGACATGTGCCGACCGAGCCTGAACCGACCGACCGCGTCTTGGTCAATTACCCGATTTTCAGTTGTAGCTTGATCTCGATACATGCAACACAAATGACATCAAACTACACACACAATGTGATAGGACAATATATCCCATATACATTTATACTACGCTTTACTTTCTATAACCTCCAATCCCATAGACCGCCAGAGTAGAAATTGCACCCTACCAATGCATGTTTGCTGTAGTGATGTGTGCGAATAGATTCGTGCATCAGCGCCGCCGCCTCAAAACGTTCTCGAGTTCTCCTCTGAAGTTAAAAACCGAGTTGTTTACCAAGGTTCGCCGAAAAGCCAGGTTGTAAATCAAGGATCAGACTTTTTACCGAGAACTAGGTGCACAATCGCGCACCAATCTTTGATTTCACAACTCGATATCAACTAGTGACCAATTTGGTGGGGCGAACCTTGGTAAACAACTCGGGTTATTAAATTTAGAAACGCCAAGAGATGCACACGGCAAATTTTGAATATTGAGTTTATGTAAGTTGACCGAAACAAGCAACAAAAGTTTTCCTATTCTCACGAAAAGATAAACAAGACTTGCAAAGTTGATAACGTGTATTAGTTTGCTCAACTGAAAAACTATAATAGTTTGTAGATTCAGATTGGCGGTATACATATCCATGACATTTTTTCAACAGATATCCTATGTCGACTACGTCCTGTTCGAGGAGTTAGACGTCGCACTCACTCTCGATCCCCACGCTCTGGACAACTTCCCCCTGCTCAAGGCCTTCCACTCTCGATTCATGGAGAGACCCAAATTTAAGGCGAGTGAAGATTTAATATATGTTGTTGAACTTATTGAGATGACTTGACACTAAGATAGGCCTGGAAACAGTCTTTTACAAACTATTAGACTATACCTGAATTACACTTTTGCAAAAGGTCATGCATTCTGGATACTCCCCGAGTGCAAATTTTCTCATGTTGCTAGAGCGCGCTATCAGGCGGTGCACCAAACCGTCCAACCTCATGTGAAGTTCATTCGAGTTTCTGATGAGATAACTTACAAGGTATTGATTGATTGATTTATTTACATGCAAGCATGTGATATACAAGAGGAGAAATAACAATATGACAGAAGGACACAAAAAGATTCAAAAGCGGAAAAAGGGTCGGAAATCGACAAATATCATTTGGGTAACACAATTAAATGAAAAAATTGGACCATATGACAATACAAATAAACGAATCGCAATGGGATACAATGATTGGGCCAAAGGTACTCATGAACTCTCAATGCGGTAGCATAACAATCAATAGAATCTTGTTAGAACCCCGTGCTAATAGCTCGAAACTTGACTAAAATCGAGACAGACAACCTGAAAGTTTGCAAGTGGAGTTCAACTTTTTACTTCAACTCGAAAACTCGATAACTATCTCAGAGCTCAAACGTCTGAGGTCGCTAATGTTCGGTGAAAATCATTGAACGTTTTCAGGCCCACCTGGAACACCGTGTGGCTGTGAACGTGTACATCAACAGTCATGGCAAACAGTAAACATGCGCTTCTCGCCTACTACCCGATCACGGTTTTAGCATATAAAGTATAGTAGTAACGTTTGACTGATCATCCCAATTTTTTTAATTTTTAATTTTTATTCTGTCAGTATGCAGTATATCCTTACATGTGTTTGGTCAATGGGCCCAGTATGATCAATGGCAATTGAAAAACAGTGATGGAACAGGTATTATATTGAATTATTTCTATTTTTCACAGTTAAAGTTTTCAGACATCTTTTTGAAATTGTTCTATCTCCAAAGTTCTTCAGTGATGCACGCTGAACAAATTGTTCCATTGAAAACACGATTCTATTTTCCATAAATTATTTGACGTTTTTCTCGATTAATTGACCATTGACAAATGTGTTGAAACAGTTTGTACACACAAGATTTATAGAAAGATTTGTTAACTCGATACTTGCCTTGTTTTCAAACATGTTGTTGTAACCGCTCATGAGTTCAACTGAAAATAATCTGCCAGACTGGAAGATAAGAAGCGTATCAACAGATTAGCTGCATTCTTCGCATTGAAGGTAGATGATAATAGGTAGTGTCTGTCACCCTCAGACAGATTAGTTACATTTTATGTCTGAACTTTGGCTGTGCACCCATTTTGAGAGGGCTCTAAGCAGTGACTTCTTGCTAAGATACTAGTGTAAACAACCCACAGGTAGATATCCGTATATACAGATTGCATGTATGTGCTCAGGTTAACGTACCTGGTAGAGCATAAAGGGTATTGTGGATCCGACATTATGACTATTGAGATTCCCTGAATTACCTTTGAACTAGTTGGAAAAACATGTGTGCCGCCGTTTCAAAAAGAATGACAACTTGAACAATCACGTGAAACGTTTATCATTTTGCTAAAAATTATTCTAAACATAGTTCGTCAACTCTGAAGTAGTTCTGTCAACTCGCGCGTTAAACGTAAATTATCTACTTTAGACTTCCAACCTGAATGTAACAGACAGCCTCTTGGAGGATAGCCGTTGTCTTCCTAGAAGACTCTTTTCCTCCAACTCCCAGCGCCCCTTTGACGCCAACAACACCTTCACACAACACTCAGTGATACGGGAGAAAAATAAACTTGTATTGTATTGTATTGTATTGTATTCTTGTTTCTATAGCGAAGTTTCGCGTGTGCTATTCATAGGTCTCTTTTTGTGTTTTCAATTCATTCTAGCCCGACCGTCTGGGCCAGATGGTCTTTGTGAACCTGTGAACTTTAAAGGTTGCGAGTGTCATTGTAATTTCAATAAGTACTCCGCGCCGACATCAATTTACCGGTTATGTTTGCCAGGTTTCGTTGTTGTACGTGTTTGCGAGGTCTCTCGTGGCTATATATAAATGGCCCTAGTCTGCGTTTTTTGTTGTGCGCCAAATTTATTCGTTGAAACATTTTGAAATACACTTGTTTGATTTTCTCTATGGATACTGTACAGATTGTACTCTAGTTTTGGAATACTGGGCTGACATATCAGTCGTTTTGGTTTTTATTTATCAAAATAACGGGATACGTTTCAATTAGAAATACATCGTAGTGTGCGCGACCGATCAAACTACAAACCCAACGGAGGCAACGCCCCATTCGCACTCAAATCCAACCTCATTCGGTGGAGATGTATTTGGAAGATATACCGTTTTCGTTGCAAGAAACTAATGATTTTGTTTTCTGCATACTACTATTCAAGGTTTTATGACTCTATTCAATTTTTGCCCGATAAGATAGGGTTGGGTAAAAAAAGGTCGGGTAGTAGTTTACTGCTGATTTATGATTAGATCAAAATGAGTTTATTTGTTCATTCTTCTCATATATTTATCTTTCATTTGTTTGTTCTTCTGCTGCCAAGACCCGCATTGACAACCACGTGATGGAAATTCTAAATAAACTTCGCGCCCTTTTTATTTACATTCGAACTTTGCTCGCAGTGTCTCTCGCCGTTTGTGTGTTCTCTGCTCTCTCATGCAGTTTCGCGCCTTCTTTGTCCATACTGCCCTGTGAAAATTTTCAATATTTTATAGGAATAGTCCGTGAACCACAGATAAAAAACTGCTTCAGTTCTAGTTCTTCTGTGTATTATAGTACACTGAGAAACGACAGCACAGTTCAGTCATTTAATTTTGTTCAGTCATTTAATTTTGTGCAAAAGCCACTAATAAGTTATCACATTATGTATGGTCACTAAGGCAACCCTGGAAAAAAGTTGGCAATGGGGAAAAAATCTTTCTATTCAAATGTTGTCTGTAATCCATTTGTTCTGGGATGAAATCGTGTTGTTCTTCTCTAAATCTTCTCTGCCATCTCTCATCATTTATCCGCTTGTCACCTCATTCAATGTTTCAAAATGTTGCTTAAATGGCTTGTTTTCAGTGTAATCTCTACCGTTCGAAATGGGCTACAAACTCACTTACTTCAATCTCCGTGGTAGGTTGTTGATAGTTATAGTGAAAATTGTAGTTACTAAATGCGTAAGAAACTTGATAAAGCGAAATGGAAAACTCGGAAAAGAAACTAGTTAAGGCGGAGAAGCTCCAGCGGAAAGCACGTTTTTCGATACCACTTTTCTTAACATGAAAGACTGTTCATAAGTTTCTCATGGGAAAATACGTGAACTTCTCATTTTGTACGGATCGTTACCGCACTAGGTTCCTGATTTCTGCAGGGAGCGCCATACGCGGTGTCCGCATAATGAGTATGAGTATTTTGGTAGTTATTCTGAAGTTTTGTCTCAATTTCGTGTAATAACCAGGTTTGGGAGAGTACATGCGTCTGCTGATGATCGATAATGGAATCGAGTTTGAGGACGACAGAATTGTGGACCCCCAGGTCAACTGGCCCAAAATCAAGGCGACCATGGTACGCTCCAAATATATGATTTTGTCGAAAACATACATGGTGAACTTTTCTAGACGTAACGACTTCTCACAAGAAAACAACTCAATAACTCTTAGTTTTGAGCAGAGTGGAGTGAAGATTATTATATTTCGTTCTCTACCTACTTTTTTGAAGTATACAGCTCCTCGCATTGAACAGACAGTGAAAGATGGGAGAGAAAGGATATAGCTCCCATTACTGAGACCTCAGCAACGTGCCAACAAAATTTCCAGGCGGATTTCCCCATGTTAATGTTTTCCAGAACACCCAAAGTTTTTTTGAGCCGCAGTTAACTTTGTTACAGTACAAGGGTAATATTTTCATCATAGAACCGTTATTTCTATGAAATATATTCATTAAGCGTTTTATCGACACACATATATTTCTTAATATAATATAATAATATTTATTACACAAAATGTGCAACGGTACAAAAACATATGGAGGAAGAATATGGTACAGAATAAGAAAATCAAATGTGTTCAACTCGTCGGTAAGATGCATCCAGTGGGTCAGGCTGGGAGCAGGGAGGTGGCAGTGTGGCAGGGGGCCCCTGGTAGCATGATGGTTGCTACCAGCTACATCTATAACCAGTCGGGAACACTTATTAGGCGTTTCATTGGCTTGCTATGGGAATAGCGAAAACTAACAGTAATCTGAAGTGAATAGGGTCAGATGTTTTCTCTTACAGTATCTCTGTGCCTGTTACCACCTGACCTAATATCCAAAGTTTCTTCCAGCCTTTCGGTCAAGTTCCCTGTCTCTATGATGGCGATGATAGAATCGTCCAGACCGGAGCAATTCTCCGTCATCTGGCTAGAAAGCATAGTACGTTCCAGTTGTTTTTCCAATTTTCGCGAACTGCTTTTACCTAATTTTTGAAGTACATCAATGCGAAAAATTACAAGACAAATGTGCACAAAACATTGTATTTCATCAACTTTTCACGTGGATACCCTCAGTCACTGTTGTTCTCAGCAATTGTACTATGGACAATTGTACATTACTCTCGTGAGACACATCGTTATACAAAACATTTTTGACTGTCTTAAGAATGTTGTCATTTGAAGATTTGGCCGGATCTGACGAGTCTGAAATGGCCTTCATTGACATGTTCTGCGAGGGAGTTCGCGATATGCGATCCAAATACGGAAAGATGATCTACGGAGACTACGTGAGTTTGATAATGTAACACACTTTGTGATGATCACGGGGCAAAAACGTCAGTCGGGAATGTTACGCTTCAAACTACGCTTCGTGGTCCAATTGCAGTATACTCTGCTTTCATACTGTTCTCAAAATTACTACAGTCTTCTTATTGTTTTTCGACCACTCTAAACTAGTGAGAACTTAATTGTCCTTGATCAAGGGTACCGCAGGAAAAAATGCTGGAAAAACATTCTAGCTAAGAAACCGACGCAGAGCTAAAACCAATATACAAAGAACAACCACTTAGTTTCCATAAACATAGTTCTGGCTAGATGAAATTTGCTTATGAATGGTGACACTTTAGATAATCGTCTCCCTTTCCGATGAACTTTAAATTTTCATCCTCATTCTGATCGTTTAGGAGAACGGTAAGGATGCGTTTATCAAGGACACCTACCCACAGGAGCTGTCCAACCTGGAGAACCTCTTCAAAACCCATCTGGGAGGCACCGAATTCGTTGCCGGCGGCAAGGTGATTCTTTTATTACTGATATGCTCACCAGTTTCTCCCCTTCTCTCCTTTCTCTGGAGTATTCAGCGAATTCGAGAATCCTGCTACGAACCCATACAGTTTTTGGTGACATCGACCTTATAATTCTCGCTTGCCTCACATGAATAGGGACGAGAGCATATGACGTGTACTACTACGGTCATCTGACCCTCATTTTCAATAAATTTGCGGTATACATCAGAATATGATGTTTATTTTACAGATATCTTACGCGGACTACGTTCTGTTCGAGGAGTTGGACGTCGCACTCACTCTCGATCCCCACGCTCTGGACAACTTCCCCCTCCTCAAGGCCTTCCACTCTCGATTCATGGAGAGACCCAACTTGAAGGTGCGATAGGACTTCGTTTCTTCTCTTCAACTTTGTCGTTAACGTCGAACGAGAAAACAAATTCTGAAGGTGAACTGCGCATGAGTGATCACGCGGTTCATTGTGTCACATAGATACCACGCCGCGTGCGATTGAACTTGGGTTGCCAGAGCTGCAGCGCCGCGCCTGTTACCCGTTATACCACTTTGCCCTGGTGTTTCGGAATAGCCTTCCTCTGGTAATATGCATTTTGGGAGGAGGCATCGAGAAACTATCGCGTCCCATCGCAAAGTGATCATGTTAAAGTCGAACATTTCAAAACTCGAAAACTCCAAACTGGAACACTTCACATTTTTTCTCGATTAACAACACTATTCTAGAGCTGTTCCGTTTTAGTGCATGAATAGTTGTTACTAACCATTGAACGTTTTCAGGCTCACCTGGAACACCGTGTGGCTGTTAAGGAGAACATCAATGGCAATGGAAAACAGTAAAAATAGACTCTTCTTCTGATAGTCGATTACTTTTTTCAGATGTGAAGTAGAGCAGAAACGTTTAACTAGTTATCCCACAATTTTTCATTTTTTTTCATTTCTGATTCATTCAGTATCACCTCACATGTGTTTGTTCTCAATAAATTTTCTGTTAAATGAGAAGATTTTTGAAAATTTGAAGAACACCAAGAAAGTGTGAAAGTATTTACATCTAACGATGTTTGTGTTTCGAAACTCGAACTATTCGATTTTATGCAAAGTTATAATTACAAGGTTCAAGCTAAGATAGAATGTTTGCTGGTTACTGAATGACACCTTTACATACTCGGAGACATTTTTCTCAGCGAGAATGTTTCACATAGAACCTCGTTTCGAAATGGCAGAAATATGTGGAGAGCGGGGATGGACCCAACCGCACGCGTATTGAAACAGACGCGGAATGATGTGTGGATCACTCCATTTTCTAATTGCTCTGCTAAGTTTTTGACGAGAAACTAGTTTTTCCATAAACAGCGAACACATATTGAACAACTTTCTCCCGAGTTATTTTCATTGAGAAATGTATTCTATTTCACTCTGAATTGCCAGTCCGAAACTGAGTTGGTTTCCATGTTGCAATAATAGTTTTCAGTCTCAGCGTAAATCGAACCAAAAGAACAAAACTTCTCGTGAAATTTCGCTTCTGACTCAATCGATGATAATATTCTTGGAACAAATTATCTATTCGTGTGTCGTTTTTCGAGTTTTCTTTCAAGCCTAAGTAATAACCAAAGATGTCAAGACACAGATTGAATACTTCGTGAGACCTATTACAGCTGGAATTACACCGGTTCGTTCAATCACACTCAAAAAAACAGTTGGAACATAGAGTGACGAGTGAAGATCTCTCTCTCTCTCCCTCTCTCTCTTTCTCCCCCCTCCCCCTCTCTCTCTCTCTTTCTTTCTCTGTCATTCCTAACTTGCTCTTTTTCTCTCTGTCTTTGTTTTCGTTTTCAATACCCCAACGTTATACACCAGTTATACTTCAGCGCAAGTACTTACAATAACCGGTGCCACTCTTTTGTGAAAAAGTGTACGTATTGCCTAAAGTATGCTTGAGGTGTCTCTGAACTCCCTGGGACTGACTGGGACGTCGTAGCAGTCGACCGTCCGGGACGCGATGTTTACGCGTCCCAGACGATTTCAGTGACACAACACTGCTACGTTGCAGTCAGACCAACAGGGTCCGCGTTGCTTATAGATGTTGATCATACACAATTACGCAACTACTGAACTTTACAATAATTGACATCCTAGCTTTCATTCATTTTGTTTGTATGCGGATCTAACTAATCTGAAATGACTGGTTGTGAAACCACCAGATTTATACGATTTTTATAGTTTAACATCAGGAGAGCGGCGATCCGATTATGTGGACTTGGAAATCGCACCCAGAACCAGGATAATGGCTTGAACAATCTCCGAATAGTTCCATTCACCGCCGCCCAGCCGCAAGGAGAAGAAATATTATTAACGTTGTACCTATTGAATACAATTTTCGTTCGAGACAATTTTTTTACATTTTTGAGAACTATAATAGTTCCCATTCTAATTCGCACTTACGTTGGACAACAATATGTGTTGCATGTTATTCCAGATCTAGCTCTAGTGAACTAGCCAATCATGGACTTTCTTCGGAGTATACTTAGCAGAATGCTTCCAAAATTGAGGTTATTTGCGTAATAATACATCTGTTGTAAGATTTGTTTTTGTGCAGGTTTAAGTTGTACTATGTTAAGTGCCGATAGTGTTGTTTGAGATAGCTTGGATAGAAGGATTTCGTTAGTCGAATAAATGTCGTATTGAAGATTCGAGATTCGTTGATAAATAGTTTACTTAAGAAATAATTCAAAATGCGTTTAATGTGTTTGTTTCAGCACAGCCCACATATTCAAGAAGTTATGGCAACCGTGGCGCGTTTTTCACTATGTTTTCACTTCTCGTTCACCTTCTATGTCTTCGGTTTTATTCACCAATTCTACTGCCACATCTTATCGAGATGAGTGAAATATATCTCGGTTTCCTCGTCGATAGCATGGCTTCTAGTAGGCGTGTTGTACCTGAATACAAAACAAATTCTACTTGACCACTATAAGATACCGCGCAGAGTGGGATCGGGCCAGAGTCGATACACTTGTACACTACATCATCCCGGCTGCTCCATCCCACCCTGCGTCTCTCGTCGCACGCAATACTTCGCTGGACTCGTAAACCGGCGAAAAAATAAACTGGTCAACACCATATTAATAGTGAGTTGTATGAGACGCAAGTTTTTTTTTTTAATAATAATGTTTATCAGTATAATAATAGACCAATATGAAATCACAAAATGTAAACTGTTCAAACTGACATTTGAGAAAACAAAAGAAAAACAGGTACATGAAGAAAGTTGCTAATAGCATTTGTTGTTGATGTCAATGAGGCTCAGTTAGAAGACAGAGATGGAAGAGGTACCCAAGATTGATTGATGTTGAAACGGAAACCATAGCGATCAAAGTACACGTCAGAAACAATTGGGGCTAGATGAGGGGTCAATTGATAGCACCCATGGAAACAGCTGTAACGTTCACGCATAGAAACTCCACTCAGCTGCATATTATACAATATGTCAACATTGTCATTTACACATTTCAAAGAAGCATCATCAAGAGCATCATGAAACGATGGAGGGTCAATAATGGATGGTGTATCACACATAGGAGAAGGATCATCAGATATTTGTGTAACTTCAACAGGAACGGGACTTTGGATAGCAGGTTGATCATCAAAATAAACAGGGGTTGTACGGGTAGATATAGCATTTGGAGATGGAAATGCGGACACAAGATTGGAAACGACATTTCTAGTTTGTTCAACTAACTCCATTTCAATTGGCAGAATAGGATCGGCAGACGGTGTTGATGTTGTAGTTTGGTCGGTGACCTCAGCTTGGGCGGCGTCTCGTTTCGATTGTCTGGCGAGGAATCCGGCCTTTCGCTGTTCCGGGGTCTCAAACTTCCGAACATGAAAAGTTGACATAGAAGCATCAGACTTCATAGCAGTAGAAAGATCAATAAGACGAGAAAACGGAATACCATCTTTGATAGATACTTTGAGTGGACGAGGTAAACCATCTTGACGACGTTTACCCAAACGGTGAAGAATGGAAATATTAGATGGAGAGACGGATACCAAATTGAAAACTGCATTCACCTTTTTCTTTGTTGAAGAATCCTCTGGTAGACCATAAATAGTGAGACAGCGACGATCATTGAAGTGGTGGAGTTGGGATTGAATAATAGTGGGTAGAGATTGGGTCAGAGAGTCGAGTTTGGAGTTGAGTGTTTTGATTTCACTCAAAAGGGTGGAAAAATGGGTTCGAAGTGGTACCATTTTTGGACGAGGCGATGGCATAATAATCAATCGAGAGGGGTCACCTTACACGACCGACACAAATGGTGGAATGAGTTGTTATCGAGCTACCATAGTGTTCTTGGGGGCAGAACGGAATGTTCAAACAGTAGCAAGATCTATGACGACTTGTTATATAGCTTTCCCCTTTAAATTGTTAAAAATTTAATTAACAGTATGTTGTTACAGATTGAGATCAAAGGTCGTATGCTCCAAAATACCGTCGAAAGTGGTAATGAAATCTAACCTGCTCGGTGCTCTGGAAAGTCCAGCGGTTTTGTCGACCACGGTCCTCGCGAAATGTCGGCGGGCGAGAAATCGGAGCATTACCGCAACAATTATTGGTGTTCTGCAAGTAAAGTTATAAATCGATTGACAAGGTGAGTTTATTACAGTTATAGCTTAATGAGTAACTACAAGCAAGAAAAATGTGTTTCTCGACTGTATGAAAACCCTACCATAAACATGTACAGAATGAAAGTCCCTATTCATCACGAATATACATTTATTCCACTCACGCTGATATTTGATATTCCAAAAGAAGAACAATATAAGGCTGGATTTCGCTATCGTAAACAACATGGGAAGCTGTAGACAGACCAATAACTGTGAGAGAAATATTGACACAGGCTATGAAGACAAGAGTGCGAATGATCTGAAACCCCACTTTAGAGTATGGAAACGAATTTGACTATAGAAATGCATTTGATTAAATGTTTGATAAGTTCGAATTTATTTGCTTTTTAGTTTGGTATGTTATACACAGTCTTGTCTGAATTACAATGCATAACGATCAAACTGTGAAAAAGCAGCCGAGTCAAAGCACAACACAATATCGAAACAAATAGCAATCATCTACAACATGTTCACGTATTTTTCGTGGAGCGACAACTATAAGGAAGGAACTAACAAGAATAACATAAGGCAATCACTTTTTATGGATGCACGTTTCTCATAATTATTTGCATTGGGACACCCGCCAACGTTCTGTTATCTTGGTAAAGTTGACCCACCATGAAAACTCTCTGGTTCTCCATTAGTTGATATCTCATGCTGAGGGTATAGAAACGGCTGAAGTCTGGCGAATTCATTCTACGTAGGCGAGCCGAATTCTTCCAGTTGAGCAAAACCAACGTCTGCAGGTTATATATTAGAAATATCGAGTCAACATTCTCAAAATCATGTTGCTAGTTTGAATACAACTCAAAACATGAGAAAAACGTCACTACTTGATATAAGTCAGTCTTTACTTGTACTTGTACTTGTATAAGAAGACGAGAGTCGCGAAATTACGAGGAACTGAATTGAACATAGAAAACCAGATAACTGGTTCTTAGCAGATCAAATGTTTTGAAAATACCATTGTGTTAGACTCCCCACATCATTCACACGTAACAGAAACTCAATTCACTAGAGGAGACTAACCACAACAGAAATTGCGACAATGAAAAGCACGACTCCTCGTGACCATGAATAACTCAAGTTCATGACCACAACGGCATATGAGAGAAAAGCGGACACAAATGCTCGAACAAGGCTGATTGCGATTCCCAAATCTGAAATAGTGAGCTCCAGTTGTTGGTTGGAAATAACTGAGTGGCTTGTTTCGGCGCCTGACAATGAGTCAATGAAGTTTAAGGTGGAAACTTTTGGAAAATTTTGTTCAGGAAATAATTTGCGAATTTCGACAGATCTCAGAAACATTACCTAGTAGTTCAAAAATTTAGTCAACACGTTCTAACTGTAACGTATTGCTGGGCTAATTCATAAGGAATCTTTTCACCACCCAGTTTATGTGCACCACACCCTGATAAAGACTGTTGAAGAACGTTTGAATGTGACTCACACGCGGTTTTGATCTGTTCATACTCCATCACATTCCAAGAAGCCCAGATCCGCTCGAGAAGACATGAAAAGGAGAGAAGACAGGACGACCAGAGACGGAACAACTTGATGTTGATGCACACATACAATATCTTCTCTTCGAACTTGGACACTGGGAACACAAATTCGTGGATCTTACAAACAAGGTCAGCGAAGAGTTTCAGCCTAATTTCGAAGAATGGTTTAAATAATACCAACCATGCTCCTGTCTCTGACGGTACATCATGTAATAGTGTGTTTAAAGCTGAACAGAAAGATGTTTTTCGAATAAAAATTATTACTAAGCAAATTTTGTTGAACCACACACATATTGTGGCAAGTGCGCGTATCATTGACCGAGCCGTTGTTGCTTGCAGGTCGATGTCTGTCGCTAGCTAAATTCCATTGTTTGTGTTCGAGTCCTGGGTCTAATTTCAAAAATGTTCCGATTTGTTGATTTTATTTTCTAAATGTTTCCATACCTATCTCCGGAATACGATCTATGTGATGCAGTATTAGTATGAGCTGAGCTGCTACGAACAGAAAATACTCCACCAAATACATTTTGTAAATAAGTTTCAGATTCCTATGGAATAAGCTGGTTGAGCAGATTCTGATCAAAAGACAGATGTTCACGGTGAAACTGGCGAGTAGGATTATGGCTTGAATCTCGAATAAAATCGTGAATGATGGAAGGTGGGGGATCGACTCCTGGACAAACCTGAAAACACCAATTTCATTTGTGCTACGTCTTGTTTGTTGTGAGTACTTTGTACTCTTTGTACTAATGACAGTAAATAGATTTTGTTAGGAAAAAAAACTTGTAATATCAAGTTCATGTGAAAAAGAGGTGATTGATAAAAATCGATGTAGAAATTAAAATTAAAATTTGATGTGATCCTTCTGCTACATTACTTGAACTAGTGTTCTTTCTTTGGCGAAAAAAAACGAAACAAACCATTCTAGGTGGAGAGGAAAATCAGCATGAGAAGTGTTTGCCGAGTGATCGTCGGCCTCTCTGAAACGCAGTACTTTGTCAAATAACAATGAAAGCTCTAATTAATCTAGTTTCTCTGTAGAAAAATAATTTAGAGAGATAAAAATGTAAAGGCTATCACTGAACACAAAAACACTTGGAACGGATTTGCTGAAACACGGTGTTCGTATGCACAGAAATAGTTAATGTCGTAAACTAGAGTTCAAGAACTTGAGTCAAGTAGTTCTCTGACTGGGGATTTCCTCAAAAACTCAACAAAGTTTTCGATCGAACTGCCAGTTCTTCTAAAGGAAAACACAATTTCATTGACGTTTTCGAGAATAAATTTTCAAGCTGAAATTCAGATAATTAACTCACGAATACAACAATCGAAATATGGAGCCACCCTCCATGCCTGACGTTGTCTAAAGAAATCTAATTAATGCTGCAAATCCAATATAACTGCTTCATTAAACGCAACAATCACGATTTAAAAGCCCACGGAATAGCCAATAACGCTCTTTTTAGATCAGAAAAAAGTGCAAAGACCTAAGGAGTGGTAGGGAAAAAAAATTCATTTTCACAGACTCTGAGCTAGCAAAAAAATATCTTGGAAGCCCGGAATAGTAAGTGGACCCACTCAGCTTCGTTTGTAATGATCGTGGTGCTCAGTAAATTTGAGTTTCTTCCATACAGCTCAACTACACACTGATATAATCACCATCCATACCAAGTACGCGCAATACACGTTTTCCATGCGGTGTATTTGCAAAATTGTGACCGTTGTATTTAAAAAACTACCACGTCGAAACTTCCATTCAACCTTCTTTTTTGAGATACGCACATCGGCTGAACTTCTTTGATAGGTGGTTCTTCGAATGATAGCAATTCGATAACAAGTTTTCGAAGGTTTCATTTTAATTTGCAAGAGCAGTTGAAATCCTTCGGAAAAGCCATGAGATTACCCCATGAACCTCATGAACTTCTTGTGAGACTCTAGTGATTGCCATTCTACTACATTGAAACGTTGCAGGTAGTTCATGCGATGTTTATGAGATTCTTATGAGAAGTATCACAATAACTTCTCATGAGGTTGATAAAAATATTGCTACGTCGCCAGATATCAACGGGTTTGAGCAAGTTCAGGGGTAGCCGATCACGCCTTTTTCTGCCGTTTTTCATGTTTCTGCGATGGCACAATTAGGAGAGTGGAAAACAGCTGTGCGGCGGATTTAATGCGGCCGGAGCACACCCATAGGTCTTGCACTACATTGCAACACGTCACTTAGACAAACTTCGCAATTTATTTGTCTCACTTTGACAGAGGGATTTCGCTTCCCAAAACAACCCCATACATGTGTTCCTAACATGATGTGTGTGTAGTTTAATCCCAGTATGTTGAGAGCAAAATACAATGAAGAGTTGGGCATTCCCTATGGAGTATTCAAGTCACAAAACACATGAGAAGAGTAATTAGCTCTGACAATATTTGTTGTAAACTAGTTATGTCTGTAAACTTCATAGTATACAATGCTGACACCGTTTGTGGTTGAAACTGTGTTTATTCGTTTATGGCAACACTTTTCTTTACAGGTTGGGAATATTCTGTTTTTGTTCCGATTCGTTACAACCTTTCGGAACTACATGTTGCATATTCTGTTAATACTTTCTGTACTTCCTTCCGTGCAGTTGAAGCAACTGATTGAGACAAAGCTAACGATCGAGAGAATATGGAAGCTGGATGTATCTAATAGTGTGAGTTTGCACGTGTGATTTCTCCGAAAGCAACTTCGGTATTCTGAATTGCATTTTATAGTGCCACTTCTAATACTAACGATAAAAACGACATTTGCAACTCAGACTCAAATTGTTGGAAAACATATGTGGTACAACGTACAGAGCGTTCGTCATGCCTTGACCATTTTTTGCAAATGACATCGATTGCTTCTCAAAGTAACCTGAACTCATACACAGCTGACTGCTTTTATTATTTTCTTTTCCAGTTTTCTGGAATACACGTTCGTCACAAGATTTCTGCGCAAATCCCATTTTGACATATTCCAAAGTAATTCGTTCAATTTTCACAAAAAGGCGGTTTTATCCAAGTGCGTGAAAGAGGTCTTGCAAAACTCGAAAAACTTGTAATTTTGTTATATAAAACACTTATGAACTAACACAAAACACCACTTTCTTCAAAGAAAATTGTTTATACTACTTTATCTTCAGGAGTTGTCTCTGACATTTGAGTTGGAGCAGGGTGACCAGCAAGTATCATCTTCGTTGACACCGGTGATTCTCAACTCAACTCAATCTTCGACTTCTCATTTTGACGGAGTCCAATTGGAGGGGAAACGGTTTCGACAACTGGGAGTCACACTAGCCGCCACCAGCGATAGTCAGATAGTTGGAGTGCGGAAAAGGTAATTTTCTAGACACTGTGTCAATGACTAAAAAGATCAATAGAACCACACAGGAAGTAAATTATAACGTTAGTTTTTGAGTTAAATGAAGCGTAGATAGCACGTATTGTCCCCATACATCTATAGTGGGAGGTGAGCACAAGCCCACCAAACCCAGAGGGCGTATGCAAAAGTATCAGTTCCTCCCCCACGTCTCACTTTCCACACACTCATTCGCAGTGTTTCTGTTTCGCACAATGTATAACATCATCAGCAAATAGTAAAAAATATTTCAGACCTCGGGAATAGATTCACGTTCATTTCAATTAGAACAACGACATTTCGTTGTGCTGGTTTCCTATTCTTCGCTCCGCTATCTGTCTCCCACTTTTCATATTCCCATTACACTCCTGACACAAATGTGTGCTCATGATAGATTTCTATGCCGAGCAATTGTTCGTGGTGGAAAAATGAGTCTCCTCGAAAAGTGAAGGAAAAATGGGGGGATCACATTAACCGCACGTAACCTAGGGTCACGTCAACATTGATCACGTCAACATTGAAAATGAGGTCATTATTGGATGATATTATATGTGTATCATATATGTATTCGAAGCGTTTCCCTGTGCGGTTGCATAGACAAGATAACTCCAAATCATCAAGTTACTTACTGAATCCAGTCGAAACTTATTGATTGCAGATTTGAAGCGGCAATTGCGTGCTCTAGCAATCGATATTTTCCGTTTGATTCGTACTCGTGTTCATGGTCCATGATAACATGTGAGTTTTCCTTTACCTCTGATAAATGCCTATCATTTGCTGATGCCAATCTAGTTAGTCTCTTTTCAAATCACGTTCGATAATATAATTTCCACATGTAAATCGTAGTTTTGTCGTTTCTGTATCTGATAGTTCGAGCGACAAACGTGTGGATTGGAGACGAAAAACTCTTTTGTTATGATCAGTATTTGCAGTCGAGAAACCGAAAGACGAGCTAGACTTGCGCTGGAATCCAGCTCCAATTGCCCAGACTGATCTCTCTTTTAACGAGTTCGTCGTAACAAAAGTAAGAACAGAGACGTCTTTTCTCCCTCTCCCCCCCCCCCCCGTTCTCGCTTTATTCACTTTTAATTACTTTTTCTATCTTCATTTTCTCTCTCTCATCTCTCTCTCTTTTTTCAATGCACTTTTGCAGAGTTTCAATCTTGGTTACCAAACCAACCTCACTCCTCTACAATATGCGCTGCACCTTTAGTTTGTTGAATGCACAATCAACTATTTGGCAACTTGTAACATCATTACAGGTAACGCCTATCACATGCACACATAGTAAATCCCTGCCCTCCGCATTTTCATCATTAACAACTCACGGTAGGTACTGGCAGCAGAATAATTCTGTGTGAATCTCAAACACAGAAGTTATCTAAAAGTTTTGAAAGCACGCGTTGCAGTGGCAGAAACTACGGTCGTAACTACCGTGTCTTGTGATGTTTCTACACGTTTCACAAAAATTATTCTGTTATTTATCAAGTATCCTTTTTTCTCTGCATGATGCTGATTCGACTTCTGAACTGAGATGAATTAATCATCTAAAGTCATTTCTGTGTTTCGAAATATGCGGTTCGTACTATGTTCAAGGTGTATGTCTGGGAGATTTGCTTGAAGCTCACTTTTTCTCTTTTTTTCTCTTTGTAGAAACTGGGATTGATTCTGAATTGGATGTAACAGTGAGCAAAGGTGTTTTCTCCTATTTCACCCCAGTGTGTTCCGTCTAAATTCGTGAAATATTGCGTGTATCGGGATCAAACTACAACAGAGGTTTGATCAATGCCCGACTTGATGGAACATGGTCATTTCAGTGATCTACGGATGTCTGTCCGTCCGCATAGACGTCGAACGTCCGATTTTGGTCTCGATCATTCGGTACTTCGCCCCGACATCCCTGGCTCTCGGACTGTCGTGGCTGGCCTTGTGGACGAAAAGAAAAGAGTTTGCCCCGCGGATGATACTTGTCGCCACTTCCATAATGGTACAAGTTGTTCTGGTGGGTGACTTCGGTGGCAGTGTTCCATTTCAGAAATGGATAAAACGTGCAGAGATTACCGAAAAATACAAAGTCTATTGGAAATTTTGGAAATTTGTGCTCACTTGGGAATGTGACATGAGACGTTTATAGTTCGTTTTCCCCTGATACCCATCGGCATCCTGCCAAGATTTTTGGATTACTATTTCTCAAAACAGACATGAGTATTTTAAGGAATTTTTCCATTAACAGACAGTGGCGGTCATTTGAAAAACTCCGAAGTGGTGAAAAATAGCCTGGACAATTCATTGGCACGCTGCCAAGTCTTAGTAGGAATGGCCGGGAACCATATTGTTCCAGTGTTCAGCGCGAACCACTGCGCAGAACAGTTTATAATCTCCTTTTTGTTTCAAAACAAAATTCTTTCCGAAAAGGGGTTTTCGGAAGGATCTTAGCTTTATATAAGCCGTAAGAACAACAGTCCAAGCTCAACTTGTGCAATGATTGTAATTCCAGGTGATCAGCTATCTTTCCACCTACGTCACTCCACCACACATCACGCCTGCAGACGTTTGGGCCATTTTACTGGGATCTCACACGATTTTCCTGTTGTTTATGGTCAGTTGGCGTACTTTGGTCACTGACAAATAGCCACCGCATATGGAATACTAAGTATATCTACAAGATTAAAATGTTTTTCTGCGTACTTATTATAGTTGAAACCAGTGTCGCCAATGTTTTAGAATGAACCCAATCTCGGTTGCTATTTTTCGATATGTAGCCAAAATGAATTTAACATCGGCCTAATCAACCATTCGACCAACATGGCCTTCTTGAAGGCTGAGAAGCAACATTTGTATGTGGCTGCCTTCTTATAAACGAAAAAATCTACGTACACGCCTATAGAAATTGGTGTAACCCGCGTCAACACCGCTTGTCACGTAGAGTTCACTTTTCTAGTTTTTCTCCGATTCGATTTCTACGTATTCAATTGACAGGAAGGTTCATTATAAATCATGACAAAAACAACGTTCCATTCCAGGTGTTCCTGATCTCGTTGACTGAATCTCGTGCCCAAAAACAACACAGTTTGGCCTCTCAAGATGTCGAACTTCGAAAACTGAGTGTTCTGAGACACCAAAACGATGCCCTACGTTCACTCTCGTATAAAAAGGACAAAGAAGAGGTGATTGGTTTTTCGAACTATTCTAGCAGCGGACTGAAATGGCACACAGTGAAAAATAGACTCAGTGACAAGTGTAACCTGAAACCTGTAAGATGAGTTAACGTTAAAAATTCTCGTTTTCGAGCATCGGGAGCACGAATACTGCTTGACAAACGCAAAGTCTCGGAAAACGTAGGAAAAAAACGTCATACAGGGGATACAGGGTTCGCTCTTGCCAAAGAAAGTTATACGGTATATGTTTTCCTATCCCGCTGTGTTTGTAGTTTTATCAAGTTGGTTTTCGTTCAAAATCTGTCAAATATGGCGCATGGATAGATCAAACTACAACAAAGATTCGTTTTTTTCTTTTATTTAGTTCATACAATGATGTTTTCAAGTTCTAAGTGATTTTTCCGAACACATACAATTATTTCATGGTTGAACTAAAGAACACCTTCATTTTCCAGGCTAAGTGCAACTCTTTCGAAGAAGTGATGCGTGGCGTATTCCGGAAGAAGGCTGATCGTACTTCGTTGTACGCTGTGCGCATACAATTAGTCGCCAGAATAGTGTGTCCCATTGTTTACATTGTCACTACTACGTTGTATTTTGTTTTGTATTTGGTGTCATCATGAGAATATCGATATGCTACACATTTATGTTTTATTAAAAAATTGTTATTAGCCAAAATGAATTCAACTTTTGTGGTTGAACTCGCTTGTTTCAGGTATCAGGTCTGACTTTGAACCAATCAGGTATCTTTTTTTGTGAACATTTACTTATAAAGAAAGTAATTAACATCTTGAATAATTGTTTTAGACACTACTTATTGAAGCTTCCTGTTTCGTAACTCGACCCTCGGAAGCAAAAATTTGCCGACGTTCGTTTTGAATGCAAATTTTCGAGTCAAGTCGAACTTGAAAACTCGATTCTTGCCCAAACTCGAAAACTCGAAATTTTCCAAAACTCGATTTTTCGCCAAACTAGAAAATTCGAAAACTCGATTAACAACCCTAGTATGTGTACTGTATAAGAGTGAACGAGCTATATTAAAGTAAATGGAATATCCAGCAAAAATGGATAGATAAAATTATTTGTGCATTTTACTTTTTGCATGTTTGCCAATTCATATTTTTTGCTTTTTTTTCATTTTACCTTTTGCATGTTCGCCAATTTCGTGCTTCCCACGTGCTTACATGACTGGGGAAAATTTTACTTTCGCCCCTCACCGTACAATCGCACCCCCCGTGATACTTTGGCCCCCCACCCGCACTAGTTTCAACAGAAAATGGTGGGGGGTAAAAGGTAAATGTATGGTAGGGTGGGGGGCTAAAGTTAAATGTCGACATTGTACAATCACCCCCCACTAACGTAAATTGGGGGGTGAAAGTAACATGCCTGGCAATCTTTAACAAAAGCCCCCCACCCTTCTGATTCTTAGTTGAAACGGAGCCATGTTACTTTCACCCCCCATGGTGGGGGGTGAAAGTAACACAGGACTTATTCCGGCTAAAACGAAAAAAGTGGGGGACGAACGTAAAATAGTCCCCATGACTGTATATTCTAGTTCTCCGGCAACTCAAAGACACACATTAATCAGTTGATGGTCTTTACAACTGAACCAACCCTTTTCAACGGATTTAAGGGGTTCATCTTCATACACATCGTACGCTGTAGAGCTAGCTCTATCCTAAACAATCCTATGCGGTGTATGTTTCCCTATCCCCATGTAATTGTAGTTTGATCTTGTTGCTTTTCGGTCGAAATTCCCAAGTATCGGTGTGTATTGGGATCAAACTACAACCCACATTTGGTCACAAACCTAAACGTTAAATCATTATCTTATCTAGTTTGAATTGAAGCAAACTTCAGTGATGACTAAGTCATTGGCAATCGAGCAACTTAGATGGTCCGATTCTCTAAGCATCTAAGGATGTATGAGGAATCTAATCAGGAACCAGTAAAACAAATTAGTCACGGTTACTCCAGTCTATCCAACGTATGAACAACAGCCTAAACTGAATTACTGCTGTTAGTCAGACTTCTAGATTGAGACCAAAGTTCCAAAAACTAAATAGTCGTACGTCATTCCTAGGTTCATTTCACTGAAAGTATGTTCTACTGTATTCAAATCATCTTTTCAGATCGCCGAATTAGACTACAGTAGACATATCAAAGAAGAGAAGTAGACTCAAAGTTGAAGAGAGAGAGAGAGAGAGAGAGAGAGAGAGAGAGAGAGAGTGAGAGAGAGTGAGAGAGTGAGAGAAAGCAGAGAATAGGATCAGTGATCTGCAAAAAGGTTATTACACCAAATTAGATTCGAGTTCGATAACAGATGCATCAAGAAATACTGAACAAAACTTTCCACAAGATGGTGGTGGCTCTAGGAAATGCAGGGTGAATTTGTTACAAACTGATTGCTGGCAGTTTGATTAGGATGCGTTTTCAGTCCAATAGTAAAATTGTGATGTGCGGCAAGAGTCAAGACCAAACTACAACTCAGATTTGGCCTGTGAAACACGCAGTCGTCGACAGGTGCAGTCTGAGTATTCCACTGAGATTCGTGACACTATTTTTATCCTAACAAAGTTCGTATTCCGCGTATCCGACTCTATGATCTTACTACAAACTGCGATTGGAAAGTTTCGACAGTCACCGCTAATGTCTGAGAATCGGTTTTTTTTCGAAAACCTGTCTCAAACCCGATACTCACCATACAACCACCCCTCGCAACGTACTCGCTCTCTCTAACCTATTTGTTGCTGTTTATAGGACTCCATATATATGTTGGGCCCTATGATTTCGTTACGCATCATTATCAAACATTCGTTCAGCTCGGCCAGAGTATATAATATACTCCTCAGCACCAGTCCTCGCTCCGCCCCCTTTTCATTGCGCGAAATGCAATGTCGCGGACTGCTCGAACAACAACAGATGACCCTGTTCGTGTAACTCAAAAACAACTAGTCACGTCGGCTCCAGAAGCAGAATCCAGCAACGAACCGTGGAATTTTGACGATGATCGACCATCTTCAGATTCCGAATGGGAAAACCGAAAAAGCGGCAGGCGGCACTATTCCGTTGACTATTCTTATGCTATTCTATTATTTCTGATCGGGCTACCTTTTGTGGACAGTTTGACCTGTCTCACCTGCTTACGTTCACCTGGTACCAACCAGTTGGACAACTTCCGGGTAACCACCCGGTTGAACAGACCAATATGTCCCATGGAACCGATTCGGTGTGATAGGGACCAGGATGTTTGTGTCACAATTACAATGCATATAGGTGAGCCACGAAAACGTTTCATCCTTTTTATGAAACTCATAATAATTTCACAATAGAATTTACTTTCTACATAACACATAACCAGTAACAATGAATGATATTTCAACTAAGAAACGAACCCTCAAATAAAAGATGAATTGCCTCCAAAACTAACCGGGTGACCTTACAACAAAAAAACAAATCTTCACGGGAAACGAAAAGTATCTCGTAATATACATTCTGAATTCAGATGAATAGTTACCGGTTGAAATGAGTTCGAAACTTCTGCCATAGAACGAAAAGATAATAAGGCCATAATAATTATTGAGGTTAGAAAAGAAGAGAACCCCTTGTGATGAAAAACTTTCCAAGTCTCAAAAACCAATAAAAATTTGTTTACAATATCACCCAAATAAAATCTTACTGATCACATTTGAAGAATCCAAGATGGAGTTGACGTACTGAAAATAAATCATGAATTGAAAGTGCAAATGAAACTAACACTACTGACACTCGAAGTATTGTGGTAATTATGATTCTTGTGTTTGTTTTCCTGCTTTTTTATCACACTCTGGCAAATTATTTTGAGCTGATCTTACCCTATTTGAACGCGAACAATGAAACTGAGGGGAGTCGCCAAATGAAACGACCCTCATATAATATGCACCCTCGCCAAAAGTCTGCTAATTTGGAATTCTGTGAAACTTGCAGAGGTGAGAGAAAGGACTGAAAATTCAAGCAGCTATTTTTGTTCGAGCAAAGCTCATTTTCAGGAGGAGGCGAGTACTGGCTGGGCTCAGGTTGTGATCGGCGAATCAACTTTCAACACATGTCCTGTCAGAACGTTGGCACCATTTCGAGAAATGTACAACTCGGTAAAAATTTTAATTTCGAATTTAATCACAATGCCTTCGTTACACCGAATTTTGTGCTCTTCAAAACCTATATCATATTGATCCCAACTTATGACGTAATGTTGGAGACTCATTCAAAAAGTAGGACACGAACGGTCACCCATCAAACTCAAATTGGATAACTTTCACACGGCGTTCTCGCCTACAGTAATTTTTGCGATTAAACTAGTATTGAGCTCCGTCCACGAAGTTTTAGTGGCGGGACACTGTATCCCACTGCAATTTGGAATGGTCGCAGCACTAATTCGCTGCGTATCGCGCTTATTTTCACGCGAATCATTTGCGGAGCGTCTAAAATTAAGAACGCCAGTTCCTTATTTTATAAAGCTGTTGTTGAGAACGCCGTGTTCACCTTAAAATGTTAAATATTTCCAGGTTACGTAGAGGAAAGACGTTTGATGCAACGGGTATGCGTTTGTACTGGCGACAGATGCAATTACACCACTTCCCTATCTGCTTCTTTTCTTACTACTATTATTTTATTCCTCTTACATTCGCTCTGGATATGACCGATCAAATAAAGGTGGGTCCGAGGAGGAAAATTATTCAAATGACGTCTTTTGCAAACATAGCACTCTTTACAACAAATTTCATTTCTGGAAGCACGTACTTACTAATCCCACCTACGACTCAACATGTTGTCAGTAGAAATATCGTTTGATCATATTTCAACCCTAACACAATTTAGATCTCATCATGACACTTATGACTCTCTCATGGCGCCAAAAGAACCCTCGCGCTCTGAACAAATGCTAATTGCGCTGCATGCAGGTCTATAATTAATTACTACTAGGATTTGTGGATGCAAATTGTTGATTGAGACCTATGGGACACTGTAACTACACACTCTCCATGGAGAAATTCGTTTTTTTTTACGTATTTTAGAAACTGTGATATTACCTTGGCTGATGGCGAGTTTTTCAAATGACTTCTCGCATTTGCACAACTCATCATTCAAGTTACGGGGGTCGAAAATCCGAAGAAAACTGTTAGAGATGTGAGCAGGGAAACAGCAGGTGGTGATCGCGCTGAAACCTCACAAGTAGTTACCGGGCTGACCTAATGGTAGTAATCAGTTACTCTACAGCGAATACTGGAATTCTGGAAAATTACAAAATCCATTAACATGCGTTTTGTTTGGGATCTGCCAGAACAAGTACACTCATATAAAAATCTGATACAGAACATTGCGCATATTACTATATGACGAAGTAAGCCAGAGATACCTGTGAACGACCTCTAGCCCGAGTGATTATGAGTACAACTGCCCTACTCCCAGTACAGGAACTACAAATCCACACCATATCCCAGTAAAGTTGTCAGACTAGTCAACAGAAACTGAAAAACAGGCTATTTTTACGGTAGAATGTGTCCAATCTTGGATTTAAAGTCATTACACGTCTTTAATTCGAGAAGTGAAATCCTTGTCAGCAAACAGTTGCATATTACTGGTGTATAAACCGCACCTATTTGTGTTTATATCTGAATCCGGCCTGCTTTCTGGGCACATATCTCTGTTCCTCCTCCTCTTCCTTGAGAATTCTCTCCGTGTGTCCGAGGGTGACCCTCTTCATGTCCTCTCGCTCCCTCTCTGCTCGTGCTCTCTCGGTCAGCCACGATTGGTGCAGACGCTCCTCTTCAATCGAAACCGTCTTCAACACTGCCTGAACAACTTTCACTCAAGCTCAGAAAGAGAGAGCATAAAATAGATCTCTATATCTATAAAGATTAATAGCAGCAAGTTACCAGATAATCGATATTATACGCAAAAACATTCATTGGGAGCTCTCTTCTCTATTTTTTCTCTCTTTTTGTCGTCTATTCAATCTAGATATTGCTTGAAGCAAAAATCCTGGTAAACGAGTGATGTTTGAATGAAACCACCTAAACTTGATATTCTCTACTCATATTTCACCCACCTTGTTTCCCTTTCCTCTTGACATCAGCGCTACCTTCGTTGACGGCTTATCTTTCTGCTCAGAGCAATCCGCATTCTTAGCTGCACCAGCATCCGCTGAAAATGCTTTTTCTTATTTCTGTGTCACATCAACACGAACCTAACAAAACCACTTTCAAATTGGATAACCAACATCATTCATGTCATTGAATCAGACGGTTCGAGGGTTCGAGCCAAATCCGCCTAATGTTATTCCTACTACACAATCGTCTTTTTTTGCAGATTTTTAAATTTGCTGTACTAAAATACTTTGACTACAACCCATTTTTGTTCAACTCCACTTTCATTATCCACACGCAGAACACTATCTTTGCCCCAGACGTATACAACCCTAGACGACGTCTGAACTTTGGTCACCCAAAATTTATGAAAAACTCCAAATATTCAGATTATAACCCAAAAATTCGTCGAAATTGGGTGATTATCTGGATTTTGAGCAAAAAATATCATTTTGATCACCCAAAAAATAGATATTTACACCATTTTTCGTTCTGTCACCCAGAATTCAGAGAGTCGTCCGAAAATTGTAAACGTCTGCTTTGCCCTTAGTTTACTTTTCCCCGAACATTATGTTCAAGTAACAACGTTGCTGCGAGCATTTTGACTAACGTATGTTTCTGCAAGAAGTGCGCAAACGAAGTTTTCGCACCGAAATTGCTATTCAATTGATAATTCACATACATATTCGGAAGCGCAAAAGGTGGCCGGAAGACGCGCTAAACTCAATAAGGGCGGGCGAGTAGCATCCTTGGAGAGGGCACACATTTTGTGAACCAAATAGAAATGAGATGGACACTTTTGATAAGGGAGAAGCTACGATACAACATTCTGTCAAGAATTGTATTTCCATCATCCGAACGCAGTCCCGTAAACACATTAATGATACCCTACCACTTCGAAAAAACATGGTCAAAAATGTCAAAAGAATACTTCCCATACACATTTTGAACAAAACTGTCAAAAACAAACAGAGTTTGCGAGATCTTCCATGAAAGCACTGTTTGTTAAACTTTCACCACTTTCCCGTTTCGGTCCATTGCTCCTCATTTCTACCAACTAGGTGGTTCGAGAAAACAATGAAGCGCGGCGACAAATGGGTATATTGCCAGATCGAGACCAGCCATCTATCACTCGTATTTACACCTGCCCAACGGGTGACACAAATCATGAGTAGCACGCGTCTCTCCCCCCAGCTTGCCGCCGCTATGTCAAATGACACATGTATTACATATCTTCTTTGTGGTCTGGAATTGCTCCGCCAAACAATGACAAGGAAAATGATCAGCCACATCTATTTTAATGCCTTCTTTTCAAAAACACAATGAATACTATAACTCCGCCGTAATTTTACAAAGGCTTGCGCGAACATCAAAACCGAATTTCCAGTTACATAGGAAAAGCCAGCAACTGAACTTTCTTTTTCGCGAAATAGGAGTACGTTTGAATCCAGTTGAACTCATTCCATGCTCTCGCTGAATTTAGAAGACGCGCAATCTTCCCGATCGCTTAATCAAATTTGTCGTCAAGTTGGAAAATCGACTAGTGTCTGTCCACAAAATGATGAGATTCGCATGGAGAACAACTTTGTGAAAAAGTGGAAAACACAAACATGTGTGCATTATGAGAGATACTCACCAAAACTGATTTGCCTCTGGTATCTATGTTTGGCCGCTAGAGGTACCGACATGTCCGTAGTGGGGGCCTGCGCTTGGGTGGGTGCATTCTGTAAAATCCATTGAATAAACATAAATACGCCTAATAATCTATATTCGAAATTGAAGGTACGGTACACTGGTAATGAAAATTACCCATAGCCTGCCTACATTGTGGGTAAACACAACACGTTTACAAACTATTCTGCCCTTCTAGATCAGATATCATTTGCGTACCTAAGATATGGAAATAAGAGAGATTACAATCTACCCACCCTATGACTTTCGATCATGATTCTGTCCAACTCTCTCATGAAATCCTCGTCTTCTGGTTGGATCTCTGGTGTATCCACCTTGTTCACATGTACCTGGAAAAAGATAACAAGAATACCGAACACGAACTGCAATCCTTTACAATGTTTCGGAGAATCAACATAACAGTTGAAAAACATGATATATGAATATGAAGTTTCGCGACAACCCTACACGACAGAGAACGGGAATAAAAAACTTCTCCAATTAAAACAAACAAACACCTACCTTTTCCTCTTCCGACTCATCTGAGCGCATATGATCTCCTTTGTTATTGAATTGGGTATCACTCCCAGCCTCCCTGAAATTGATGACAAACAATGAAACAATGCAACGTTTTTCCTTTCCACAATTGTATAAATTAGCTAATTTGTTACTCAAAAACTATTTCACACACGATTTCAGGATTACATCGTGTTAACCTAATAAAAATGCGATTTAAACCATAATTTGATGACTTCTCTATTCTCAATAACATTATTTCAGATGCCGACATATCTGCAACATGATGATTTCTCAAAACAAAGCCCGGTGGATCTCTCAATCGTCAACAGCGTCCGAAAAGAAAGTCATTCCTGGTTCCTGCTCATCCTGTGATACTCAACTGTGATCTGTGTCTTAATAATTTCCAGTTTATAATATATATTCTATATAAACAGAATTTTCATGCGCATGTTGCCCAGCATAACAGATACTATTACAGCCTATTACATATTTGACTAGCCCCAACGAATTCCATTTCATTCTCCATAACTAAATATACGGCTCTCGCGTTCCCAGAGCAAACAAATTTGGATAGGGTGCTAGCCTTATTGAGTTTCAATTGACAAGGAGTGCCGGCATCTATTACACGGAACCTTGTTAAGATACTCAAATGACACCTAATGGACAATTCATTCATTACGCGTAGATAGTGCCAATCATACACCAGTAAAGTGTGAATATTTTCCAGAAATGAGCAGGTTTTTGATTTATGTCCGTCAAAAATAGGCAGGCTTTACCGACATTGGCTAAAAAGGGGTGTTTTTTTTTTCAATTTTCATCATACGTAAAACACCCCCCAAGTTCGATACTGACTGATGCTCACTTTTGCCGGATTTAGATCGACGCATGGTCACTGCTGGGGACATAGCATAAACAAAAAAAACGTCTAGAGGTATGAGTGGTGACAAAAATACGGCATTTTTAGTTACGCATAACCACTTTTTGGTGTTGCTCATGGTCACTTTTCTCGATCTGATGTGAAGGTATTTTACGTATGATTTTCATGGCCAACTTTACTGCTGTATGGTATTTGGTATCAATACACTGTTAACGCCAGCTTCCGCTTGCGACAACAAATCAGATCTTGGCGCCAGTTTTTGCCCCGGGTCACACAGCTGTCTTTTCTGGTTGAAACCTCTCAGCGATCCGTAGTTTGATAGAGAGGGTCTCAACTTTCTTTTCGTGCACTTTGCAAATATCTTTTCGAACTTATGATCAAAGCCTGAAACTAACTTCTACCGGAATAGTCTGCTTAAAAACACTTGTAAACGCAGTCCTTTCGTTATGTCTCGAAAAACAAGATTAAGAAGAGCATGTAAAAAAAGTGTTATTCATAACCGATAACATGTCAAGAAACTGACTATAAGTTTCCTCTTCCAACTGTAGAAGTCCATGTGGGACTGACCAAAGGTATAAAGAGTTCGTTTTTTTCCAGGGCTTATTCGGCTGTATTCGTATAGTTTGTTCCACCCACTTATAAACCTCTACAGTAATCTGATCAAATTTCTAGGTTAAAGTTTGATATATTGACGTTGCTGGATTCTTTTCAAGTTTTGGTAGTATCTTCTGCACGTTTACTTCTACAAACTCTGAAAGTTTGAAACCAAAATAATAAACCACTTATTAGAAAAACCCTTCTGAATAGCAGACGGATTACTGTAGAAGGAAATCGATCGGTGAAACGGACTATAGTCTGATCCCGTTACTATCCAGGCGAAATTCGTAAATTATGGTGTGTACCGAGATCAAACCACAAATCAGCTCTGATCACCTCCCCCCCATGACGTACTCGTCCTCCTCCTCTTCCATGATGTGATTGAGGGTTCGATCGATCGGACCCCGTCGAGCAGTCTCTTCTTCCTGCTCACACTCCTCCTCTGCCAGCATCGAAACATCCAACTGGAATCGGAGGTTATCGGGTCACCATTGACAGCCGTGTCTTGAATCTTATCTTAAAGAAGGACGATGATGTGGTCCAATTCCAACGCTTCAGTCCTTTAAACCGCAATACATGTTTCAATTGCAGTTTAAAGGACCAAAGACACGGGATTGGTCCACATAATCGTCGTGCTTCAAATCAAATGAAGCACTCATTCTCACAGAAAGAACAACACGCGGTTCATTTCGTCAGTTTCGTTGAACCGACAAATCAGCATTGTTTCCATTGAAAAAAAGTAATTTTCTTCAATAAATAACAGGCATTTAATGAAGTTACACACCTTATCCTTCAGTTGTTCTTCCTGAACTTGCACCGCTCGCTCTGCTTCATCTAGAGATCGGGGCAGGACCATGTCACCCCGGAGTCCACGCATACTGTTCGTGTACTCGGCATCAATATCAGCCGGGAATCTGATATCAAATGTTATATTCAGGTTTCGAAATAAAATAAAATTCCATGTTTTTCGAAGATGTACAATAGATTATGGCATTAACAAATGGTAGCAGTAACATTTAGATCCGGTACATCTCGGGTGTTTCATTGTCACGGTGTTCTTTCGTCGATACCTACGCAGTGGAACGTGATCTGTCACAACGACCGCGACGCATGAGATGTTACTGTAGATACTTAAAATTCAGGTTAAACTGTCCTCCCACACCAGTTAAATCCGAATAGTCATTTTCATTCAAAATCGAGAAAATTCGCATATTTTAATCGAAAAACTGTTTCCTTTTTGTAGAATAGTCGCTATTTCGCGTAAAGCCGCAACGCGAACATTCAAATCGCGGCGATCTTGAACTAACGAAAGCCCAAAAACCGTGTGAAGAGAAAGTCGAAACTATCACGACACTCTACAAAATTCTGAAACAAACAGACACTATGTCAAACTTGGTTACCCAGAGAATTTTTTCAAAAAAGAGTAATTTTCTGCGAAATCGAGGTGAAATTGGGATTTTATGACCTAAATTTATGATTATAGAAGCAGTTATGTACATTTACTTCACTTACCTTGGCGCATCTCCATCCTCGGAATGCATGTTTGCCAACCATTCTTCTTTTTTCATCAAATAGAACCTGAAAACCGGCTCACTGAAACAGTTGGGGGAATAGACATGAATCAGAAAACTAACAAAACGAAAAGAACCCAACAATGATGTGGCAGACAGAAACGATTTCAGGATTTCGATCCAACTTCGAGAGAGGTTTCGAAACCATACACTCCGTGAAATGAAGCATTATTTACCAGTATGCATCCATACTTTTTGTCCGAATGACCAGAAACAAAAAGAGGCGTTATCCTTACCTCGAAAGGATTAACAACTTTTTAGGTGAAATTATGAAAATTTTAATAGTACCAGACAGGTGTTAGGTGTAACAATGTAACTGATAGAAACTAGTTTGCAATACTTCAAAATGCTTGCCTCTGGAAATAGACGAGAAAATAGTCCATTTTCTTCTTGGCTTGTCCCGTTTGGAAAAATTCACCGACAGTGTTGAGCAGCTCACAGATCATTCGGATACGGTAGAAATCCTGCCATGAATCGTTGTCGAACTCAGGGAACGAAATCAGCTGATACAGAACCTGAAATTAAATACATAAAACATATATGTTTCCGTTTATAACGTAGATAGTAGTAAAGCGAGAAACATGCATGTATTCACGGTTTCAAATAACTAACGAAAAGTTAACATCTTCCTAATACATTAAAAAGCTAGAACAGTCTTCAGCAGGACGTTGGAGTACGGAAACAACTTGTCAGGAATACCCAGAGCAGCGGTAAGCTCGATCTCACAAGTTCCCTGAGTGATTCCGCGACAACTCGTCCCCGCGCGTCGCGTGTGCGACAACTCGTCCCCCATCATGCGACAACTCGTCCCCAATGCTTTATCACAAAACAAGCTAAAAACGAAGTTTCAAAGTGAAATGACACTTTGTAAAGTTTCCTACTTCATATTGAATACAAATTGACTATAAATACATTCGAAAAATTGAGTAAGGCGTCATTTATTTGAGAGAAAACGACAAATTTATCAAAATTGTGATAATTGTAGCATAGTATGACTTATATTGGTTGTTTTTAATTCTTTCTTATCTCCAAGGTTGCCTACAGCCTTTAGTATGAAATTTAATCCATTCACTATTTTAATTTGTAAGTTTCAAGCTAATTTGAGCATTTTTTGAGCTGGGGACGAGTTGTCGCATCTTCGGGGACGAGTTGTCGCACGCAACGCGGGGACGAGTTGTCCGTAAACGCCCTGAGTTCGGTGACTGCTGATTACAAAAAAAAGATAATTCAAGCGAGTTTTAAAGGTCGGACTTGAGCAGAAAAATTATATTCGCTAGGTATTACCTTATATATGACCGGACTGTCACAGACTGAGTAGTTATAGAGTTCTCCCAAACAAGTGACACACGCCATTGCTTGCTGGTTGAAACTACTGGGCACCTCGAGGGACAATCTGAAAAACAAAATGAGAACTTTAAAAAAACATGTGCAGTTTGGAACTTTTGTATTCTGCACCTGTCTTTACTTTGTAACACAGACTCTCACACACTCCGTGGTAAAACGTTTAGAACATTTTAAATTGCCCTGGACTGACCTAATCGTTTCGCATAGAGAATCAATAACGTGAATGGCAGTCCACTCGTGATATTGAAGACTGCTCAGACCAGAAATGGCACTCGCGAGATACTCAAGATTCGAATATGGGACCAGCCAGGGTGATGACAGATACGTGAGGCACCAGTCTGGAACCAAGGGGTGGAACTCAGTGGACATTGGAACAATCTTAGAACAGAACGAGACTTCCCCGCATGACTCAAACTTTGAGAAGGCCAAACTTCGTCGTGCGGGAGAGAATGAATAATAACTACGAACTGTTCCAAGAGTTAGAAATCTGAACTAATGGAAAGTCGAGTGAATGTTCGTTGTTTGCGGGACTATTTTAGACAATGATGTATCCGTTTTTTGCAGAACGTTGTTCCAAGAATGAACCCAAGCCTAAGCCCACAAAACCCACTTGAAACGGTGTCATCGGACCAATCAACTCTTCTGAGAAGCTTGATACTTTGATCGATACTGTTCTTACTCACATCCAAAATCTGGAAAGAGAACGACGGGATTAGGTACAGGTACTTTGTACTTAGTTATTTTCGTTTAGTTATTCAGTATTTACGGACATCAAGGATCAACAATCAAAGAAACACCCATACACCAGTAACACTGACAGGGTGTCTAGTTGGAGATCACTCAGCTCCTCAGCTGGTAAGAAGTGGGTAATCGGCAATGAATGGGCGACAGAACTCAAACATTGCTCGAGTGTAACGAAAATGAGAAACTCATACCTTCTTTCAACTATGTTCATGTAGGACACAAGGAAACTGACCAAATGTTTAATGAACAGCTTCATCGGAGATTCGGGCTCATGTCTTCTCACCAAACCGCCCTCGGGAGGAATGCAAGCAAAGTACGAGTTGTCAATTAACATCTGAAAATCATTCAGATATAAAACCCAACTTCTCTGGTTGACTTTGTGTCAAAATAGTCCTCCGTCCTCGCGTTTTTCAGTAATGTAGAACTAGAACTACTCATTACTACTGATTACCGTTTTTCTTCTAACGAGTGTACGTACTTGCCAGTACTTTAGTCTTACGTAACCTCTGATGATCTTTCAACTTTCGATTCCTCTTCAAATAGAGGAATCTCTTGCCATCTTGACAATCAATCACATGACCACGATTGATAATCATGACTCTGCATAACATATGACTTATGTTTCCGTTACAGGCAACGCTTATAACCGACAGGTTGGAGACAATTGGCAGAGAGGTCCGTACGACCAAAGCGGGATGCCGCCTCCATTTCTTTAGACTCTTTCATTTGTCTTGAGTTGAATAAACCTTGATACTCTATCGTCTCCAGTTGCTTTACAATGGGTCCAACACCCGATTCGAGAAAACATATTTTTTTCTTGGATTATCCCAACAGAAAAAAAATGAGTCAATAATTCAACGAGTTCAGGCGTTTGAATAAGTAACATGTTATCGCGAGTCTCCAAATCTTTTATTGTGGCAAAACAATTTTATTCTAATAACATATAAAAATTTCAAAGTACAACTAACCAGATGTCTCGGATCTTTCGTTCTCTCCTTCTTATTCAGAATCACATCGATTATGATTTTCATCTTCGGATGACTATCGGAATTCCTAGAACAAAACATTTATATCAGAAAAAGAGTTCCACAAAATCGAAAACAGACTTCCTTATTGAATTTAATCCTAACCACTTTAAAGCCCCCCCCCCCTCCTAAACACGAATGATTTCAGAGTCAGGCAGCGCCGCAATGTGTGATATTTTCTACCCTCAGCCTCTACAGTAGTGCATGCAAACTTAATATGGGTGTAAGTTTTGATTTATAAAGTATTTATCCTCCAATTTCATGGTCACAGTTTTTCCTAGCTCCTGGACCTGATCGGAAAAATCTAAGGTTCAGTTTCCGTGTCCTACCTCTACCTTCTTCAATACCACAACATAACAAACAAAATTAGCACCTGTAGAGAAAGTATCCAACCGATTCGACCATCGTGCAGGTCATATCCACAGAGGGACCGCGGAAATCGTAGACCAACTGACGGAGACAGGACAACGCCTCCGCACGCGGCACCACACCGAACTTGGTCTGCAATCAGAATAAATAAATAAATATATATATATATATATATATATATATATATATATATATATATATATATATATATATATATATATATATATATATATATATATATATAAATTCATTCACAAGTGTTACGAGAGCAACAGAAAACTTTTCAACCACATCAAACGTGGGGCGACTTTGTTGGATGGTTCTTTGATTGACTCGTTCTTCTTCAAATTGATATAAATATTAGAAATCATTCATTACGTAGCAAATTTCAATAAGCTCAGTTAGAAATCAGAAACACGAAGATGCAAATGTAAATATACTAACTACGCCTCCTACCACTACTCGAGAACCAGTATCTCAGTTTGATCAATAATCATTTTAACTTTTTTCCCTTAGTTTGGGTGGGGGTCTGAATTGAATCGGATAGAATACGATTCTCCCACAGAATAGTTAGAGAATTAGCGAAAAATGGTTGCAAGTCGCAGTTCTCGAGGGGTGGTAGGTCAAAAAATGAAACGATACGTTATTGTCATATGCCATTGGACGACTTTGGCAATACATGTTCACTGTTGGATACACATTCACATAATTAGCGAATCGCAACCGAAATTAAAGATGAAGAACCAACCAGCTCGGATATGAACATGACACACTTCAGCTTATCCTCAATACGAGCTTCACCAATACGCTGTACATACTCCCTGTAATTGTGTAATCGACATTTTCGATTTGAATAGAACGACTGACAACCATTTTTTCTGCGCTCCATCAAACTACAAATCCAGTCACGATTACACGTCCAAATTGCCACAAGTTGACAAGTGACAAGTTAAACAAACTTTGTTTGCGCTGAAACCGCTCCAAATGAAAAACTACAAATAATTTGGGCCGAGTGGTCAAGTGGTTAGCGTTCGGCTGTCGCTCCACAGACCTGGGTTCGATCCCCGCTCGCCGCGGTATCTATATGGCGGACCGCATGAGCTGGTAACAAAGCTCACCCATGCCTATCTCCACCCCCTCTACGGACAGTCCATCTACGGTTGATATTGATATTATGTACTTGTAAAATTGATTCACAATAAAGTGACCAAACGGATGAAATAGGCCGTACACAAATTATTTATAATTTCTATCACCGAGAACAAAGTCAACTATTCTTTAAGAATCTATGTGTTTAATCTCAGAGTTTTAGAAAACGAGATGAAAACTGTCACGCACCTGAACATCTTTATGAGTGCATTGGTTACTTCCGTAGCAATGTCTGGCATCACTGAAGCTAGAGTGGCTATAAGGCGAGCGTAGAACGGTAACAAGTCCATACGATTTGCTGGCGAACTAATCAATAACTTAACTAAACGCTTCCGGTTACCCTGCAATCAAGATTTGGTTCTTTGGTATACTGCTATTTTCTCCATAATCTAACGTAAGGTAAAAGGAAGTGTTTCAACTCTAGCATCAGAAAGTTTATATACTATAAGTTCATAACTTATTTATAATATATAAAATGTAACTCATACCTTATTATTCAGATTGGAAACGAAACTCAGGGCAGCTTCATCCGTAACATCTCGATTAACTAGATGGTCCATTGTCACTACAAACTCCTGTAAGTGAAGAGTTGCACCAATACTTGTTTTCCAATTGTCAAGCAATCATCTTCTTTGGTTAAACTGTGTCTCAGACTCTCAGACAAGTGATAATGCTGATAGCTGACAGATGTATCAAGTAGAAATCATGATACAAACTAACTAATGGAATGTATTTTGGTTCTCGTCGCGAACTTGCAAGTAATAACATCAAGTACAAGTATAGGGATAGTTCGATGAAAGATTGACTGAAACTATACATGTTGCACTGACCTACTGTGTCTGTAGTTTGATCACGTTTCAAATCAGACTACAACCTGGTTACGATTACCCTATTACTCACCGCCCACAGGGTTTTCATTTCGGCACTGGTCGGCGGAAGAACCGGTTCGGCAACCACTTCCGGGCCTGCTTGAGATGTGGTTGAGGCATCAGACATCTTTCGCTCCCTGAACATTACTATCTCGAACTATATTGGAATCTCCACTTATTTCGAATCTTATTTTCAAGTGAGGTAAATTATCTCCTTTGCAGCAGGTGTCATACTCGTTCATGTATTTTATGACGTTTTTGGTTGGCTGTTTTGCTGTATAATATTATTGATTGTTTCTAGGATTCAACGTGGAGACAGTTGAATACAAACCATATCTGCCCTCTCCTGTTTTTTAACTGGAATTGAAATACTTTCCATAGGGTTTCACGGAATTCGAGAGAAAATCAGATAGATTAACCTGAGAGCTACGTCTTCGTCCTCTGTCCCATTCGCAGCGTGTAGTCCCTCCAGGTCTATGGCGTCGACACACGTAGCCATTTCACGAGAAGCGGCTACCGTACGCTCCTCCGACTCCTCAACAGAACCCATGTTCCATCTCGAATTGTTCAGCCGTCACCTCAGTAACCAAGCCAAGAGTAACTATATATCACTTTTCCATTCGAAAAAATTATAGAACTCGTTTTCTTTTCCTATTCTAGGACAAAGTGTAGTTCTCCAAAATATATTTTTTGGAACGACCAGGTATAGGTATTACAATATTGCATATTGCAACCTTAACCTTCGATTGGGAAAAGTTTGGGTTGTAGTTTATAGTACTGCCAACGAATAAATACAGATTAAAAACAACACAATGAAATACATCGTGATTTTTGAAGCAATCACTTTGCGGAATATACGTAACACGCACACCTTATACAAATTCTTCGGTACAATCTTCCGTATATCGAGCAAATTCGTGTAAAACCCGCGAGTTTCATCGTCAGGCCAAAGAGACTCCTGACCTTCCGCCAAAGCCTTGTCCATCTGAAGAACAAACATATCTTGAAAGAAAAATTCGGAACTTGGTTTTATACATTAAATATATATTCCTATTTCGTAAAATCTGAAGTAATTCAAGAGTAATCTTAAATCTACAATGAGGTCAGATAGTATTATCTCGAAACACAGCTCTATTTTCGTCTAGAAGACACCAGAATCAAACTTCAAATACATCATACTAGAACAAAAAGAGGATGTCTGCTTGCTTGGCTGTATGGTTCATGGAACAATCCGTTTTTCTTGGAGAATTTCTTCCTGAACCAAAACCGAACCGATTCTTCCCGAACCGGTTCGTTCGTTCCAGAACCGAACCAAATTTAGGCCAACAAATGTGGAACCGAACCAGTTAAAGTAATTAATGCTAAAAATGGTCGACTGCGTAACGTTTACTAGGATTGGGTTCGGTTACATGCAGGTTTAAGTTCGCAAACGGTTCGGTTTTTTATCGAACCAACTGGTTCGGGAAGAATCGGTTCGGTTTTGGTTCGGCAAGAGTCGGTCCTGAAAAAAAAATTGCCGTTTTTATTCAAATCCGGATTTTGATTCACGTTTGATTGAGAAACCTCGCCACCCGCCCAGTTTTGTAGTTTGGTTCCCCAGACACAACTCCAGATTTTCAATGAGTTTTCGTGTACAGCAAAGTCGCCTCATACTCCTACGTGACGCACTCCATCCAAACGCAAGTAATGTGTGACTATCCTACAAAGAAGCCCGGTTTTCATGATTTCGAATCAAATTAGGCTGATTTTCCCAACATTGGCGAAAAGGAAGCCGTTTTGTGAATTGAATGAAAAAAAAAACCTGATTAGTCGGGTGTTCGGCCCGGCAACTAACCTCGAGAGCAGCCAGTTCGTCCTCCTCATCATCGCTCGGCTCCTCCTTCAATTCTCTCATGAAAATACCCAGCGCCGAACTGAGATCGGAACAGAGTGCTTTCAGCTTGAAAAACTCCTCCCGACACTGCTCCAGCTCTGTTTTGTCCTCCGCAGAAGCGTCTCCTGCAACATGTCACATTATTCCATGACATTGACCATAGTTCCCACCACAATTGTATTGTGTGATAAAATATGTGATAACAATTGGTTTTTTCCAAGAGTTGTAAAATTGTGGAATTCGATAAGTAGAGATATTGGTAGATTGGAAAATATTAATCAGTTTAAGACCTATCTAGACGTTATTGATGTAGCTGTTTTATTTGAGAACATTCCATATGCGCTTCAATAGATGATGCGAGAAATCAACTGTTTCTCTAAAAAGCTCCCCTCAATCCGAAGATGAGAGAGTTATGCTCTCATCCCTTTGGGGACTCAGTTTATTCCTAACATCTTGTAAAACTTCTTGTTCTATGTTTTATATATGCAGGAATAAATAATAATATGTTTGATGAAAAACACTGCCATGCGGTGAACAAATATTTCTACGTAGTGGTAAACACTGTTGCTTTTATGAGCACACAAACTAACTGTCACCAAAATCAAAAGTAGGGAAATTTTCCCGTTTTGCGGAAAGAGAGCCCTTTTTTAATTGTTCAGGGTATTTGGAATTTACACAACGTTAGGGGTGTGTGTGTAACCTCAGACCATAAGTGAGGAAAATTGATTGAAAATCACGTGTTCTAGAGGACCGAACTACAGAACTGGATGGGAAAAGACGTTTTCAACAATGAAGGTGACTATTGTTGAGACTTGAGTGGTTCTAAATCTTGATCTACAGGAAATCGGGTGCTTCAATGAATCATCCATCGAAATCGCCCGAGCCCCGTTTGCCTCAGACCAACCTCTGGTTCGTTCCTGTCGTTTGACCCGTTTTTGGACGATATTCATGCCCGAGCAGCTTTTCTCCAGTCGCTTGAGGAGAGTCGAGTGATAGTCGACCAAAAGATCCTTCAGTATCTTCTTATGACCAGAGACAATGGGACCGGGCGATAAATCTTCTGAAAATAACACCATATATGGCATGCTATCGAACAATGACAATTGTTCGTAGGTAGACATGAAACCGGTCTCGAGAAACTATTGCATTTCATGTTATTGCTAATTCTACGAAAATGCGTTGAAAACAACTGTAAAATCTCACCCTGGTTCACGTAGTATTCGTCGAAGCCAGTTTCGGGACCGGGCACTATGCCAGCTAGTTGCCAGCCAACTGGTCGACAAAGGGAGCAGAACAGTCCCACGTGCACGTGTTCCGTCTTGTCCGTCACAGAGAGAAACGTCAGACACGCTCCCAGAGCCTAGATCACAAGCACACGTGAGCATACACCAGTAATGTCTGACTATTCGATAGAAATTAGTCCATTTTTAGATTTACACACGTGAAAATTATTGCTTTTGCAACAAAAATGGACCAATGTTCTCGCTTTTAGCAAAAGAATTAGTTCGTTTTCACATTTTTCTGACTACTCGGTCTTGGACACTTAAATCTGTATCTGTACTTGAGTCAAGTTTGTTGTCTACAATACAAAAACTGATTGAAAATAAAATGGTTTATCTCGGTGACCAAACTACAGAACTGGATGGAAAGTGACGTTTCCATCAGTGAAGGTGACTACTGACTATTGTTTGAACTGGCAATCGGGTGCTCAAATATCCAACAAAGTCGCCCCACGTTTGATTACAAACCATTTAGATATGGTTATTCTACAAACGACAATTTTTCAATTTAAATATCTATTTTTCAATTTAAATATGTGATAATTTATGGTTTTACCCCGAAAATAGTTAACTACTCTCGGATTAAGCAAGAAAGGACCCATTTTTTGAGTGTTTGTGACTAATTTGACCACTTCCCTGATTAATGCCTGACCCTGAATAGACAGTTTGGAACTGCATCAGGATAACCTCAATAGCAATTCATGAAAAAGTGGGGGCCCAACGACTGTGAGATTTGTCTTCTGCTGTGCGCCCCTTAGACAGCTACTCTCAAATGGAGCAGCTACTGCTACAAAAACCGAAAAATACTAATATACTCAAGTATAACTGTTCATTACAAACATAGAAAAGTCGTAAAATATTTTTTCAAACCTGTAAACTAGAATCTGCAAATAACCGAAAAATACTAATATACTCAAGTATAACTGTTCATTACAAACATACAAAAGTCGTAAAACATTTTCTCAAACCTGTAAACTAGAATCTACAAGTCACAGCTGCGAACGAGAGAACAACTGTTGAATAACATAAAAAAACGTTATAGCAGCTAGAATTGAAGTAATGAAAACATGCCAACCATTGTGCACAAAACCAGGAACTCTATAATTGACTACGTTGAGTTGACATTGTTGACATTGTAGATTCTAGTTTACAGGTTTGAGAAAATATTTTACGACTTTTGTATGTTTGTAATGAACAGTTATACTTGAGTATATTAGTATTTTTCGGTTATTTGCAGATTCTAGTTTACAGGTTTGAAAAAATATTTTACGACTTTTCTATGTTTGTAATGAACAGTTATACTTGAGTATATTAGTATTTTTCGGTTTTTGTAGCAGTAGCTGCTCCATTTGAGAGTAGCTGTCTAAGGGGCGCACAGCAGAAGACAAATCTCACAGTCGTTGGGCCCCCACTTTTTCATGAATTTTTCTCTTTTTGTTCACATGCCGTAGGTATGTAGAGAGGTGGTTTGATCTGTACGGTGCAGATAAAATTGTTTTCATAATAAACCACTTGTCAAGTATTACCACCATTCGAAAAAAAAAATGACGTCAACATTGCAGTTCTAAAAACTTACTTTATCTGCCCTTCAGAATCCCAGAATACGTCATGTTTGAATGAAGTTTCATCGTGAATTGACCATTTTTAAGAAACTTTCAGCATTCAAAACATATTTCACGTCAATTTTTTTTAAGTTGACGTCATCTGGGATCTGGCCTCCTGAATTCCAGAATAAGTCATATTTAGATGAAGTTTCATCGTTAATATACCATTTTGGAGATATTTTCACATTTGAAAATATATGTGACGTCAACTTTGCACTTTTCAAAGATGACGTCATCGGGTCTCCAGAATCCTGAATGACGTCACCGATAGAATACTTTTTACTTAAATTAAAGTCACGATGGTATCATATTTAAATTTTCATCGAAATCGGTCAGTGTTACCCTAAGTTACAAGACTTTGCATGACCGACCTGACAGAGAGAGCGAGAGAGCGTGCTAAATGGAGAGACGCAGAGACTTTAATTCAAAAGGCTGTAATTTGGTGAGAAATGATTTTTTTCAAAAAAAAATTAGCGTAGCTGGGCATTGAGTAGGAATCGTATCACGACTCCAAAACTCAGCAAAATCGGTTTAGTTACGGTCTAGATAGTATTGTGTAAACGCCCGGAAGAACGGAAGGAAACACGACGGAAGTTGGCGCTCTGGATGAAGCGAAAACGTCATAACTAGGCTCAAACTCGACGGATTTCGTTCAAATTTGAAACACAACTTGCAAATACGCTGTACAACATCTCCAAATTATCAAAAGTTTTGTTTTGCGAATTTGAGCTTTTTTATGGGAAAACTAAAAAAACGGAGGCACGCATTAGCCGGACCAAAGACAAATCTCGCACAGCGCTTCGCGCTGCGCGCGATAGCAACAAATGTGGACAAACGACAACATAGTATGGAACAATGGAACACTAAACCGAATTGAAATGATCTAATAGATTTTGAATCTCGACATCTAGAAAAGTTGAAAATAATTGAGTTCACCTGCATTCCCTCCTTTTGCGACACACACCCATGAAGAATCAACTCAGAAAGAAACCTGGAATATGAAAAATTGTACGGAAAACCGTACGCAGAAAACATAAAGAGAGCTAGATAGAGCGAGAGAGTGAGAAAACGAGAAAGACAGATAGATAGAGGGAAGGTTAGAGATAGGGAGAGAGAGAGAGATCAGATAGTAAGACTAGCGCAAAACTGTAACGACACTGCATGTAATTAGAATGGAAAGATAAACTATGTTCTCCAAACACATTTGTACCTTATATCTACTCTGAGCTTTGCAGGATTGGTGACCTTGTCAGATTTCTTCAAAGGAATGTTTTTCTTGATTTCGTCCAGTATGAGTTCAGGGAACTTTCCTGAAAAGAACAACTTGAAAGTTATACGACAGAAAGACTCCAGCTCCCGCACACCCCAGTTAGTTGTCCGGATAGTCAGGAAAAAAAACGAAAATTGGGCTTCTTGACTTCTTGTTCGCCGAAGACGAGACAATTTGTCTATTTTTGTTTTAAAATCATTAACCTTCACGGGTTTTCAAAAAACGGACTACTTCTCGTCGAATAGTCGCACGTTACTGGTGTATGAGCTCCAGCCTAGCCTACAGCTGCTAAGCCAGACGTTGAGACGTGGGTTTCTGGTATCAATATCAAATATAAACATGTATGGGGAGGGGAGTACGACACAGTAATGGAAACGTTGAAAAACACCTAGATTTCAGAAAAAAATACATTTTCACTTTCAAAAGTTCTAACCGTATCTGGCACAGATCTCCACGCATAGCTCGACCACGGGCGTAACTTCCGACACCTTCATCTTTGTTTCTGCTATGGCCTGGAAAGCCAAAATAGACTAGAATACTAGATGTCGATTTGATAGTGAAAGTGATATAGAATCCAAAAACCGACTAATTGATATCAAACCATATTCAAACAGATTAGGATAACGTTTCCAGAGGAATTCCGCATTCGAACACCCTATTTAGAAACAATTCGATGAAAATATACCTGTGCCATTTCTTCCACAAACTTCGAGAGATTCAGCTTGGACAGATCCGAAATGAGAGAAGGTGCTGATGAACCAGATAGTGTCTGAAAACAGCCAATATGTCTAATATTATATTACTTCAGAAAACGGCAATTTTTGAGAGCGAAACAAGTGCGCATGAGGAAAACGCAGTGCTAAAACGCGTCCTGCGAAATGTGTTAAGCGTTTTACACGAGGCTAGACTGTATAGACTATAATAGTTGGTTTCGTTCGTAAAGTCAAACTTTCCAATCAGTTGAACTGTAGAACCACATTTTAACCCAAAATTAAGTACACACATTTTCATCTGAAAAAGAATATTCAATCTGATAGAAAATAGAGGTAACCTTCAACTTCTTCATGAATGCCGTTGTTTTCTTGAGAGCTGAATCGAGACTGCGTAGAGTACTCTCATCTATCACCGAACCATTACACAAACGTGATCGAGACGCATCCTAAACAATATACACCTTGAGTAGCAGAACGACCTGAGCTGACAACAGTAAAAGGAACCTCATTGAGCAGAAGTCAACCACCTAACCGTCGTGACATATTTTAAGTGTTGCTTCGTGAAATATGGTCATCTTAGAATATAAACCTCAGGTATGTGATGAGGATGGCCAAGGAAAGCCGGAATAATAAATGCGTAAGTAATTCGATTATTTCAGTTCTCTGACGTAAATGCAAACAAAAACTAAACTGCGATTTCGTACATACCTGAAGAGCCAGCCGTTTTTTCGTTTCATTGAACCAATGTGAATCCGATTTCTTCGGCCATGAGCTCATCTAAAATTTACAGATGGAACACAAACTGGTAGTTTTCATTTCGGAAACAGGAAGAGATGTTAAAAGTATTAGCGATAGATCAAAGGTTCACTATTTGTATAAAGAAAACTAGTGTCCAGTAACGGATTCATTGAAAACATTAGCACAAACAACAAATCAAAACGCAACAAAAGATCATTGACAATGTCGAACATGAAAAAAGACCAACTACACCATAGAGCGAAATGATGAATCGCCATTTGAATCGATAAACGTCTGTTAATGAGTATCGAGCGAAATGAGAACGAAATACAACACCACTATAATAACTTTAAAACAGTTGATAGCTCAGAACTCAATATGGTCAAAAGAACGAAAACTACATGTAATCTTGTGAAGCAAGAAAAATAACAAACTAATACACGAAATCGTTTGTGCTCAAAGGATGAAGACAAAGAGGGAAGCTTTTGAGAAAAAAGCTACCACACTTTTCCATTCCAAGTATGGCGCCGAATGGGATTTTCAGTATGAAGTGAATGCCAAAACTAATCGATAAGGAAGTGTAACATATTTCAAGATGAATTCTTCTTTTCTTAATACATTCCATATCCTCCCGATCCTCTCGACGGAGGTGCACGTCCACGACCTCGTTGGCCAGGGGGTCCAAACCTATGAATAAGCATAGGTGAAACAGTGTTCAATGTCAGTGCAAATAAAATGAACGTGCGGACCCTAAAAAGAGCATAAAAGTGAATATTTATTTTAACTACGACGAAACGGGTCTCTGAAGATTGTGTGTTGGATGCACAACCATCTTTCAACGGACGCTAGGATCAAACTAAACTACAAAACTAAAAACGTATTCAAACTACAAAAACCTAGTGATAGATAGTAAATACCTGGCGCCGCCGCCACGAGCAGCGTAACCGTAACCGGGAGCCGGAGCAGAATCGTACGAGTTGTAGTCGTCGTAGCCACCGAACGTCGCTCCGTAAGCACCACCATCTGAATGATTACAGTTAACATATACGCTGAAATGAATACAAACGAGCACAAACAAAATGTTGCAATATACTGATGAAACAGCTGATGTGTGTTAGGTCATCTTGGACACAAGTTACATGTATATTATTGGAACTCCGGTTCGGAAGTTGACGAGAACGTTTGTCCAAAAAAGTGAACCAAACTATAACAATTCGTTCACGATAATCACGTGATTCCCGATGAGGTCTAATTTTCGAAACAACATTACTTCCAGATAAGACACGTTTAAACACGACAGTTTGTGGAAAAGGGATTTTCTGAAGCGTTCTGACTATTTCATAACCTAAATGCTCAGCGTTTTGAGAAACCCCCCCCCCCCCCCCCCCCGTCTTTTTGATCCGAAGATTCGGGCGGGCAAACCCCCCCCCCCTCAAATTCAGATTTAGCGATTTTCTAAATTTAGGGCAAAACCCCCTTATATTTTGGCTGAGGGGGGCAAAACCCCCCTGTTTTAAAAAGTCACAACTCTGAGGCATTTAGGGACTTAGGGTATGGACTATTTGGAGAAGGTTTCCCATGAATGTACCAACTAGGGCTATTAAAATGGAACTCGAAAACTCGATATTTTGAACTCTTAGCAACCCTAGAACCAACCGTATCGGCTGAGTGGCTGGGGCGCGGGTGCAGGATGTCCGCTCACTGTTTTCCATTGCAGACGACGAATCATTGGGGGCACATCGTCGGCAGAGTACAGTTCCACGTATCTGAATATTTCAACATACACACAATAACACTATATCAAATTGTCAACTTTACACTCTGTTCCAGAACAGGAAAAGCATACCACCTTCACCATTTCATGAAATTCCCAGATATTACATGCTACCGACCGCAGTCGCTAAATGAATATAGCAAATCAGAGAGGAGACAAAACTAGTATACATGCTTTACTACATGTCATGAGAGTCATGACCATTATTTGGAATATTGGAATGGAATATTTTTGGAATATTTTCCAGGTTCCGAGTAGGAGTCGAGTCGAGGACGGGTTTTACATGAGCTTTTCGTACAGTAGAATTGAAGAACTATTCAAAATGCCAAAGATGCAAGTTAGCTAAGAATACAATAAGATAAAAATTAACTACAAACAAGAAACAACGTCTAACCTATTTCCCATATGCTGCTTGTTTCTTCCCATAGCTTCTTGAGCTTCCGCCATTGTACCAAACTCCACACATGCTTCACCCGAAGGACGATTCTGTTCGTTGATCCCGATCTGGATGATACATAAGTCGAGCAAAACGTGGATAGTATACTTCTGGCTGTTACAAAAAATTTTCTTCGCTTCTGTTCTGTTCTCCCCATCCACCCATTCTGTTATTTTCCACGATTCAACTAAAAATTCGATTAACTACAAAACAGATACTTTCTGGCATTCGCTAATCGAAAATTGATCGAACAGCTCACAACTTGATCGAACAGAACATCTTCCCTGTACAAATTACGACTATAGACAATATAATATATATATGCTCTATCCGTCATATTAAACCATTAATCCTGGATAGAACTAGCTCTATTTAGGCGATGAAGCAAGCTGAAATCATATATACAGACCTTGATTTCTAGACATTTCAGCGGGTTGAAGAAAGCTTCGATGGAGTAAGCATCTGCGTCAAACGGAAGTCCACGCATGTATACCTACAACAAAGATGATTTTCCTAAAAAAAAACTATACACATAGAAACATACGCTCTTTTGGTAGTTTGGTAACCAAAAACATCTGCAAAAATAGGGAAAAATCAGCAAGACACACCTTTATTTTTTTTGGAAGGTCACTATTTCAACCATGACGTGTCCCTCCATGAAACGACGAAACACTAGTAAGGTGTGACTGTTCGACACTAATGAGTCCGTTTTTAGGTGAAAACATGTGAAAATTCATGATTTTGAATAAAAAATAGGTGAATTGCCCGGATCATGACAAACAGGGAGGCTGTGTTTTGAAATATCTTGGTTATTCGGCCAACTTCACTGAGTATGTTCCATGAAGCTTTATATTCTCAAAATGTCTTCGGAATTTTGGTTATGCCGTAGTTGAACGAAGGTATGATCATGATTATACACAACAGCTAAATGTGTGAGTAAACAGTAAACGTGTGCCTACCCGAGTGGGGGAATAATAATCTCCTCCTCCGCCGCCACCACCACGTGCCGCTCCCCAACCACCACCGCCGCTCTCGCGGGGCATCGGGGGTCGAGAGGGAACTCGATAGGGGGAATGACGAAATTGGTGGTCATCTCGACGAGGGGGCACGGCTCCATAAAATCTGGAAATGGTCCACACTTGTTTCACATCGCATAACAAATATTATCAAATAAACCCGTCTTTTTGAGCGAACACCCAAAAAAGTCAGTTCACACAAGACACGACTGTAACCACGCCAGAAAATTCAAAAAACGAAATGAACTAAAAAGGTCTAACACCTCATTAATTCAGATTCAGATGAGTAATCAAGTACCCAGTACCCAGTACCAGGTAAAACTGATAAATGAAAGACTATCCAATTTGGTCGCCTGATATTATCAACTTCTACCAGAGACGGTATGACTTCGTTTATAGTACCCACATACACCAGCAAGGTTGTCCGATTAGTCAGAAAAATTCGAAAAACGGACTACTTTTTAGCCCAAAATATTAAAATCGGTCTACTTTTGATGAAAAATCCTAAATTTTGACGTGTTTACAACTGAAAACGGACTACTTTTTGTCGCTTAGTCAGACCTTACTGGTGTATGAGTACCCATGTCGACCTCTCAAAACTGTTTTGTTCAGTGTTTTGTACCGTTGTTACAATTTTGTGTAACAAATATAATCATTATCGATAGAGCTACCTGTTATTATCGAGTTCTAGCAGAGACGGTATGCCGTTATGACTGCGACCATAGGGGACCATGCCAGCATCCGGTCCTCGATGACGCTCCATGTCGTTCGATGTGGTACGGAACACCTCGATGTATCTGAACAACAAATGATTGACCATAGCGAAATACCAAGAAGAAGAAAGTGATTAGGAAGCTGATTGTCTGAAGGAAGAAGACCGAATTCAGGGGCTTTGCTAGAGGAAGAAAAAAGGATACTATCAATTACAAGAAAAACACAAAAATTCGAAAAAACGACTCTAGATGATCTCAATATCTTGACAAATACAAATACTGCTCAGGCGAAATACGAGCGTACTATTAGAGAAAATTACACCTACTCCTTGGTTTAACGCGTAAAGGTTGGTAATGGTGAAACTCCAAAATGCTAAAGGATACATTTAGAGCTAGAGCTATGGAGGAACAAGCCTACAGAACTACTGATACTGAATGGTTTAACGTCTTTTCTCTACAAAGGTTTGTCTCTTATCTACAAAGTGAAATTGCAAAATGATAAAGCCCGTTAGGCGCCGAGCCCACCCCACCTGCTTCCCATGTTTTGGCGATTGAAATCGAGTGCCTTGCTGGCTTGCTCCTTGGTTGCAAGGCACACGAATGCCTCCCCGCTAGGTCGCCCACCCGTTCTCCCGATTACCACCTCTTCACAATCTAGCCCTGATACACCCATTATCGATACACCACCCAGCTAACCGTCGTAATCACAGTTCAGATATTAGTAGTTCATTCAATAATCAACTCAACAGTTGTTCGTCCCAGGAACCGAAATGGGAGGTATCGTGTCCCGGGACGGTATCAAGGCTAAAGGTGGAATCGGAGCACTTTTTATATGTGCAAATCTGCTCCAATTCTACCGTAATCCTTGGTACTGTACAACGTCGCCTAGGGATGAGGAAAACCCCATAATGTGCTTGCAAGTGAAAACTAAAAGATCAATAGGGCGTATTACACACAACACAAATTTTCAATACAATTACGAAGCTTCATCGAGCGTGTGAAAACATTTGAGAACTTCCTAGGCTTTGTATATTCAGTTATTCCGTACACCGTAAACAGAAAATGTCAAAGAACTAAACTAGTGGTCACAACTGTTGTTTATAGGACGTCTGATGAAATGTATAAAAAACCATGAAATATAACTCTTACACTTACTATTTATCTAGAAAATTGGCCATATTAATACCTTTGAAAAAGTCCTTAATTTCATTCTCAGTGGCGGAGAAGGGAAGACCTCTCATTCTGACGATTTTGCCTTCATCAGAGATAACACCACGATGTTTCAGGGTTGTGATTTCTTCGGGCTTCACAGTAAAAACTGAAACGACAACATGAAAAGATTCATTGACTGCATCATCATCATCGACTCATCTATATAACAATATACGTAACATTTATGCTTAAATTAACTTTGGTCTACTACTTCTTCCTACCAAAAAAAAACATCATTGTTCATGGTTCAAGAAAAAGCGCAACCAACCTTCGATATATCTAGTCTTCATTTCTTTCTTGTGAAACTTGAGAGCCTCATTGACCTGATCTTTGGAGCCAAGCTCGCAAAAAGCTTCCCCGCTAACACGACCATCGTGTGTGGTGGTCAGGGTAATGTGCTGCACGGATACACCTGCAATTCGCATTAAAGAAGGACGATTATGTGGACCAATCCCGTTACATCGATCCTTTAAACTGCAATTGAAAAATATATTGCGGTTTAAAGGACTGAAGCGTTGCGATTGGACCACATAATCGTCCTTCTCAGAAACATTGGCGCCAATTAGCAGGAGTTAGCGCTAATTGGCAGAGATACCGTAATCCAAAAATTCAATTTTAAAGGAAAAATCTGCTGAAAACTACTTAATAACTAAAGAAAAGCAGTAATACGACTGAAACAGTACACAAGGAGGTTTCTCAGAGTGAAGTTTCAGGAAAAAAACCTTTTTTTAAATATTAATAGGATAGAAAAGAGGTTTTGTCTCTTACGTGTTCATGGTATGAAAATACTATTTTCATCTGATGATGATATGTGAATAAATCTTCCCATGGAGGTCGACTATAAACAAACCATACCGAGGTAAAATCATACCGACCCCCACCGACAGCAAACCATACCGAGGGGGTGAAATCCTACCGACCTCCTTAATCAACACCGAATATGCATTCACCTGTTCTTCTCAACAGTTTTTTGTTCGGAATATGGTGAATGCGAGACAGTCACGGTGAAAAACACATGTCAGTAGTGAGTACTCTGTATGTTTCGAGGTAGGTATGTATTCACCCTTTCGGTATGGTTTGCTTTAGGTAGGAAATCGGTTTGGTTTCATCGCGTATGGTTTATACCCCAACCATTGACTTCAAAATGTCGTATATGAACATTTGTGTACATTTTTCTTCGTTTATCGCCTTGAAAAACTGATTTTCGGCTAGGTGACGTCGCACGAAAAATGCGAAATTGGCAGAAGTTGGCAGCCTAACGTAAAAATTGGCATGCCAATTGGCAGGAATCTGTCTGAGTTCTTTAACAACAACGGAACTATCAAAAAAAAATGACCCGCGCGAAATCCGATTTTGTGGTGCCGTAGAATTAGAATCATTCGAACGCAAAACTCCAAGCGGCGAATATTCAACAAGAAAACATACCCTAAACACTTTTGAACTTAAAAAAATTACCCCATATGAATTCATTATATTTTATGCCCGATCAATGACACCAGGGAAGATTTTGATAACTTGATAATTTAAACCGTTTTGTAGTAACTACGATTTTTTGTTGCTTTCCAACGTAACCTGAATCTAATATAATGTTTACACAATGATATTTGGAATAGACACTCACCGCTCAAGAATCCACGAATATCATCTTCAGTCGAGCTGAATGGAAGACCTCGCAGACGTACGAAGTTTGTAGGAATGTCAACAACATCTGACTCGTTCACATCAGTCTTCTGGCTTTCGTTGATTTCACCTTTAAAGGACTCGCTCATTCTCGGAAGCTGAAAAAAAACAGTTTCCATGTTGTTTGAATTAAACGAGCGAAGCAAACAAGAAATATGAACAATTGATTATGACACAGTACACCTGACCCACAAAAACAACAGAACATTTCACGGAACAAAAATCGTGCTATGTTATAAAAGATTGTTATTGTTGATTGTATGTTAATTGTTATAAAAGTAATTTGATAGTGAAAATATTTTTGAATTTTTCAAGTTTTGAAAAAATGAAAATAGTATCATTTTTGGTGCGACGCAATTACGTACTTTGCGACCAACCTGCCAATACCGTAACATGTCCCCAAAATCCCCGAAACTTACAAGTAAATTTACCGCTACTACAATCCTGGTCGATACGAAAAACTATTTCTACTGGTTCGCTGTTAATATGCATATTCCTGAATATGAGATACTAGTGAATCCTCCTAGCTCCGTGTGGAATTCTCTGATGAATCAGGTACCATTATTTCTTTAAAAAAACAGAGCTACTTCAAACTTCACCCAAACATCACTAGTGTCAGCAGGTGAAAACTTGAATGATTATCCACTCAGAACAAGCAATGTAAAATAAGGTCTCCGTTTGATCAAAAAATAAACTCCAAGTATTTTTCCGCGAAAACGCGCGAAAGACGCAACCATGATGTATACGGTACCAGGAATAAGTCATTCGGAATTAAAAGTCATTAAAGTAAAAGTCATTCAAAAGTAAAAGTCATTAATTAACTTTTAGTCAGGATTTGAAAGTTACGAAAATTTTCGGAAACTTTATTTTTGATTCTCAACTGTTTCTGTACTTAATGACTTTTACTTTCGAATGACTTTTACTTCAATGACTTTTAATTTCGAATGACTTATTCTGGTTGCCGATGTATACCCATAATGTTGCTTTGAATGTATCGCTACCCATAATCGGATAGGAGAGAAAGGATTTTTGTATTTTTGTTTTCTTCTGAATTTGTCGCAAACATAAATGGTCCAATGGTTTTGAGATTTTCATAGCTCCTATGTTTTTGAGAAACGTTCAATTTCCTTATCTACCCCATTTATCGACAGTTAGCGGACGAATTGCAATGGAATTTCTGTGTGAATGACTATGCAGCCTGGAAAAATGGTCTCGATGACTTTCATCTGTTCGTGGCCTTCGATCATGGTGATTACATTTATTTTCTGAAATTTTCGAAATAGAAAATATAATAACGATATATATAACATATTTTCGAAAACTCGTGTTTGGCAGGTCTAAATATGCAGTAACCTTTGCGTTCCAACCTCCGGATGTTCCAGTTTTTGATTAACAGCAAGTTCACGAAAATATTTCACAGGACGATGTAAGGTTCCAAGATTTTTTACATCCATCCCAGGCAGTATTAGCGCTCAACCCAACCTCTCACTAAACGAACGTTATTTCTGTACTATGCACCTCGCCGGGATACCAGTCTCGTGAATTAATCCGCGAAGCGAGATACACAGATTGGGATAAAACTGCCGGGACGTTCCTGCATACATATAGGGAATGACAATGTCTTCGTTGTAGTTTGCTCTCGATTACGTGATGATTCACGAGTTTATACCGAGATACAACAGAATCAAATTAGAAACAGATCGGAATATGGCATCCTACACCGTATATAGTCGGTGCCAACGGAAAGGCGAGAGGGTACTGTATATCTCACTTTCCGCTGTGTACGCACACATATCTTCGATTCCAAATCTTGCCCGTTATGTGCTCTAATAGCGCAGTGGTTAGCGCCCTGCTACGAATCGTTTGCTCACAGGTTCGATTCCGGCGAGAGACAGAAATTTATAAATTTGGCACTCAAGCCGTGCTTCGGAAGAGCAGACCCTATATTCCAGTATACCCCAGTTCAACATCCTATTTTTCAGAATCCAAAAAAGCCATAGGTTGTATCACTGTTGGTTGCGATGAAAGTTCCACCCCCGACAATAAACTGTATTATATTGCCACCTACTATTGTGCACCTCCCTTTAGAGGAAACGGGATAGGCTCCAAATTATTCAACCGGGTACTTGAGGTTATAGGTGACTCCAACGCCACCCTGAATGCAGGTACGTGCTAAAGAAACACTCAATAAACATATAATAAACGTTGTAAATAGTTGATTTGTCGAAACATCGCCACATTGAATTAATCTCATCACCTACTTTTTCCTATCAGAATGACTTGAAAACTGTATTGGAATTTCAATACATTTAGGAGAGCCAAGCTTGCGGTATGATCTGTGCTCTTCGCAATTCAGAACCTGTGATCAGTATGCAGATCAAACTTGTTGTTGTAGATATAGTTTGTCCCAATCCGGTAATTATAATATGCGATTTGCAGTGCCGAGTATGGAACCAATTTATCGCATGAAATACAATTTCTCACTATCATACCAGCATGAGAATCTGCTGACGACAATATCTACTTCGAATATCATTGTTCCATCTCAACCAGTATCAGTGGTGGTACAGGCAAGTTCTATTAGATTGTGAGCCACCTGGGTCAAACAGACCATCTAATGTCAACAAAGGACACACAAGCTCAGTATGTGTGCAAAAAACGAGATAACGTAAACATATAATTCGAAAAACTTTTTCAAAGAGTACAATGGTTAACTATCAGTGATTACGTCGTAAGGCTAGAACAAGTCGGAGAATAAAAACCCAAAATTGATTCAGAATGTCACCGGGAAGAATTTTGATGCCGTTGCTGCTTTCGATCAACACATATCGAGTAGAGATCGATCTCGTTACTTGAAAGGCTGGTTCGACGGTGACACTTTTTCCACCAAGGTTTGTTTCGATATCATAATTGTTGTTTTTTTATTACTTTTTTTCTAATGCGAAAAAGCTAATTTTGCAACGCCAACATTTCATCTCCGTTCATCTTCAATATTTTTAAGGTAGCAATAGATGAGAATGGAGATGTTTTGGGCTATTGTTGCATACGTGCAACCATTCTGAATACTCTCGATGTGGCACCACTGTATGCGGAAAACGAGGTTAGTAAAGAGCCTCAAGGGGTAGAGCGTTAAGAATATAGTGCTTCAACCATCCGTGGACACCACTGACTTGCCAGAGTTGTCATTCTACCCAATCGATTGAAAATACCAAAAACATTATTTTGAGTGAAGTTCATTTTTTCGATGGCAAAATATACCAACAAATCTAATCATGTACTACGCGAAAAACGCCCATGAGAGCTGGTGAACAATCTGAAATAGCGGGAAAAAGCGTTTTAGTTGAGTCCAGTTGAGCTGAGTGAACAATATTATCGAGTAATAAACATGACCAAAAACATATCTAAAACTACATCCAGAATGTGGCTAGTGCTTTGCTCTCCAGTGCTCTAAAGTCTCTAGGAGATCTGAAATGCTATTCCTGTCTGTCGTTCAAGTTTCCATCTACCAACAGATCAGCGAAAAGGTGTGTGGTTTCCGGGTATTAAACAAGGTTTTGTCGTAAAAAACTAGTTTTAATCCATTGATATTCTCATTCCCAAAGTGCCACTGGAAATTACCACTAATCTCATATGGAAATATTTGGTAGGTGAATTTAAACTTTCAAACAGGGTATGATTATGTACAATGACTCCACATGCTTAAATTAGGTGTTTTGTTTCATATTAAGTGAACAACAAGTATGTTAGAGTGAAGTGGTAGAAATCAGATTTTCCTCTGAGTTCACGAAACATCGAGGTCGTCATTAGGACATTGATGTTGCGGAAGTAGGAATGCTCCATCCAAGTTTCGCTTTTATAAAAACGTGGAAATTGTGTTGAACAATACTTTCGGGTATGGTTTTGGCGTGTTTCTACATTTATCATAGTAAAACTGATTAAAGAAATGGTAAAATTGAATTTTCAGTCTGATGCAAAGCTTCTCTAGTGTTCCAATTGCTTCGGAGCCGGGCGTGAAGACTCTTTTCACGAAAGTGGCAGTACCATGCCAAGATGATCTGGTTTATTCTACTCTAGATTGTGGACACTCATCAATTTAAACTTTTAGAGATGTTTTACTGGGATTTTCGGTCAATGAATATTTTGATGGGTTTTTTTTTCTGTTTCTCAAAACGTTTATTGTGCTATGTTCAATTTGTGCGAGTAGGGAGTGTTCCTACGAGCTCACAAACGAACAAAACACTAAATAAAAGTGATTCATATAAAAGCATGACAACATAATGAACAGGAGAGAAACGAGCAGCCGTCCGAGCTCGGTCGTTGGAAGAGAAGTCCTGTCAGATCGGAACTGGTACGCGGCGCCTGTAAGATCTGAGTCACTGATGTGAAATGTACTGCGTAAAGCCTATTGATTAGCTTAAGTCTTCTTGAAGGAGAATGAAAGAGTCATATCTACTTGTATTCAAGTTAATAAAGACGGAAGAGCTAAAATAACTATATTGTAAGTTGATAAAGATATGAACAACTCATGGCACTTGCGAATTGTTATTCTATCAGTATAAAAACGAATAAAAAAAACATTAGTTCTCGATACAGCGACTTCAAGTAAAAGGAATGTCATGAAGAATATTTTGTGGAAAAGGCATCATCTCGATTCTCGAAATGTTGTGAAAAAGCTTTTGGTATTTATCAAATGTTACATTTTCCTGCTGCTGCTGACAAATGAGTCGGATTGGAACTTGGTTTCTCTCTATTGTAGTCGCATTTGAATATCTCATGAATCTTGAAAAAGAGAGTGAATATGGTAAAAAATATCAACAAGCTGTACTGAAACGGTTGCAAAAGTGTGGACAAAGACTGATATAATAATTTTTGAGGTTTGGGGAAAAATAACCAAGATGTACTCGTCGCTCCCATTGAGAGACACATACATTGTTGTTTTTTTCTGTACTAGAAACTTCGATTTAAAAAACACGGAAATGAATACGAGTGGATTTTAGCGACTTTATTAATGGGATGCTACCAACCTCTGTTAGTGCTCCAGCTGCTGACAGTTTTTGAGAAAGAGTTCTATAGATGGTGCCGAATCGTACAGTTCTGGTTCTTCATGTGTGTTTTTGTGGCATAACAGCTGCGCGAGTTCTCTGTCCAATGTGGCTGAGAAATATTCAGGATTAAAAATCAGTAAAAGTATGCAAGAACATGTGTCTTGTTCATTCAGTTGAAAGTTACCGACAAAAGTGTGTAGTGGTCAACGCAAACTGCTTACATCGCGAATAACCACAAAAAGAGAGAGGGAATGAAAGTACAGTGAGAGTAGATGAAGGAAGATGTACCTTTCAACCGCCATTCCTTGAGCGGCGACCCTTATAAGTTCCGGTCATACTTACCGAAATATTCATACTGTGTGGTGTGTTTCACCACGCTAGACTTTTCAAAATAATAGGAGTTCTTGTGGGTACTTGTTTGCCTTTGTTAACAAAAACACCTGTTTGAGGCGGATATTTCATGAATTTGGCATATGTCTGGAAGTTAGTCCAGACGTTAACCGACCTGTACGCATCGATCATTTGATTTTTAGCGTGGTGTGGAAGTTGAGGGAGCAAAAGTATTATATTCTTAGGAATAACGTGAACATGTGCACGGGATGAGAACTAGAACTTCATGTATTTTCTCTGCCAACTCGATAGCCAGACAATTTGTAGCATGTTAACGTAGTCAAAAACTTTACTGGCAGTGTATAGTTACCGCAATCCCTACTAGTCTGTTTGGTTGCGAGTTTGATTCCACAGACGGATGAATCTACATTATCAATCTTAGTGACTCACATGTTTACAGCTGTTCGCTCCGCCCAAGAGCCGTGGAGAATGTTCCAAACGCAACAAAGTGCAACAAATGTCTTTTAATCTCTCATTCACTCTTTGTCTTCGTCGGGAATATTTGTCAATTGCGCTTCTGTCCTTGGTCTCGTTGAATACATGTATCAGCCTGTCTCCAGAAAAAACTAACGTCACCGATTTCAATTCTTTTGTGACACAATAAAATAACCACTCGACTTCCATTGTTGAAGAAACCGTTAATTTTATTCTCAAGTTAATGTTTCTGAATGATAGGCAGTGCTATGATACATGCAGTTATACCGCTAGATATGCCATATGCGGACAAAATAATAAAAACAAAATGAGATCGCTCTAACCTCTCAATTTCTACCACGACAAATATAGTCAATTAGGAAAGGTACGTTTTTGAAAAATTTTGCAATTTAAAACCATTTCTATTAACCAGGACATTTCTATTAATGGTGTAGTGAGTATTTGAAAAGCGTTTGACGCGAAGTATGAATATATTTCTAAAAAAATCAAGAAATATAAAAAGTTCGAGCCCAAATGGTATGCCGCTCGCAGCATTGCGTAAGCAGTGTAAGAGTGAGGGCGTAGATCTCTGTCTCAGAGAATTCCAAGCCACCTGCTATGAGTAAAACGTGAGACGGCCGCGACAATGTCGCCGCCGTCTCAGTTTTAACTGTTGTTTATCAGCCTGCGTCTCCTTAAAACATATGCTATTTTCATGAGTAAAACTTGTCACGGCAGCGACATTGTCGCTGCCGTCTCAATTTTGACTCAGTCGGCGGGGGCCGAGTCACTGATTTCTCCTAGTGGCCAGCAACGAGTGTGTAGGTCAGAGGAACGCAGATGTCTGCAGACACACATACCTCATTAACCCACACGATCTTGCTTTTGTAGCTGGCTTTTGGCTGTGTGCAATGAAATTTCCAGGCTGTTCGAGAATATCGGGCGCAGCGCTCAGATTAGTTTTTGTTCAGAGGTCTGCAGACATTCCAAAACAGTTTATTACATTTTTCTTCAAAGTACGTCGACCATTTTATTAGATATTTGCATGAATCACTGAAAGAGCAACACGTCTACAAGACATTAAGTTCACGTTTTAAGTGAAGTTTGTTGAGAGGAGTTAGAGGGCCCAACGTCTCGCAAAACAGGCTTCCGTGCGGGGCGGCGGCGGCGACAAAAGTGTCCGCTTCCTCAAATCTCGGCTTAGTTTCGCTCAAAATTAACTTATTCCAAAAATTCTTACATTGCTGAAGAGATATAAAAAAGTTGAGGTATACGTATTTTTCAAGTATGTCTGCAATTTGAATATTACGTGTGAGAGGGCCGAAAATGGCTCGCGAAAAATCATGGATAGACCGGTTTCGTGAAAATAAAAATGAAAGAAGAGTTTGACGTGTAGTAGGAAGACGTTTTCCAATGAAGAACTCATGACAGGCGGGTATAGCTTGGTTTTCACTCCTATTCACATGTCTGAATGGCGGATTGGATAAAAGCTCTATTCACGCACGGCGAACGAAGGTTCGATTCCTGCCTGGAGCACAAAAGTTGCTCTCACTTGAACGAGGTTACAACTACGCCAATCGTTCTTAACTACGGCGCCGTTAAAAACTCTAATAGAACCTCATAACATTCCCTTGTTTAGCTTATTGTTCAAAAATATAATTTTTTCAAAAATGACCGTTACTTCGTAACGATAGAAAAAGAGTTCAATTAGTATAAAAAACGGGTGTAAAGAAAGTAAATATTAGTTTTGGATTGAAACGTGTACAAGAAATATGAAAGAAGTCCAATAAAAATATTTTGAGGAGAAGGCTAATCTCGCTTTTCTTAAAAAAAAAACAGAGTGTAAGCTAGATCATTGTGAGTCGCAGTCAGAAGTTGTCTTTTCCTTAACAAAAAACTCGGTATTTTTTTTTTCTGAAATTTTTAATCGAGCGAGATTAGCCTTTTCCTCAAAATATTTTTATTGGACTTCTTTCATATTTCTTGTACACGTTTCAATCCAAAACTAATATTTACTTTCTTTACACCCGTTTTTTATACTAATTTACATTACAGCTTGCAATCAAAAACCGAAACCTAGAAGAAAATAGAAAAAAAATGGAGTAGTCGAAACATGTGAAACATACACATGCGGTTAATCCACAAAATTAGTTGATTGATTGTTTATTTCTCATTTCAGGATGAGGCATATTTCTCACGAACTTGTTGTTGTTGCGACACGTTTATTAACAACTGTAGTTCGTAGTTTTGTATAATCGTGATTCATTTGCGGAATAGTAAGGATCTAGATTTTAACTCTACCACTATAATCCATTATGATTTTTGCAACCTAATGTAAAAACGGCTTTTGCTCAAAATACGGATATCACAGTGTCTACAGTGTTTTGTTGGTTTCTAATCAGAAAACTGATAATAACATGCTTAATGCAAAATGAGGTCGGTGTATTTGGTGAATGAGTGGTTCATTTTCATGGGCTCATGGTTTTTTCGCTATCGTTAAGAAAATATTTGTTTGAGGTATCAATCACACGTTTTTATCGCACACTGACTGAGTTTCTTAATGGTCAGAATACCCAAGCAACAAACCGCCTTATAGTCGTCGCCAACGGAAAAGCGAGAGGGCACTGTATATCTCACTTTCCGCTGTGTACGCACGCATGTATTCATTTCCATAGCTTGCCGGTTACGTTCTCTCATAGCGCAGTGGTTTGCGCCTTGATACGAAGATTTTGCTCGCAGGTTCGATTCCGGTGAGAGACGGAAATCTATAAATTTGGCACCCACTATACGAAGTGTCCGGCAAATTGTTTTTCACGAACCGACTCTTCTTGAACCAAAATCAAACCGCTTCCACACAAACCAGTTGGTTCGCTAAGAAACCGAACCGACAGGAAACCGAAACAAACCTTAATGAACGTTACGTAGTCGACCAACTTCAGCATTAGTTAGTTGAATTGGTTCGGTTTCACCCTTTTTAGCTCAAATGTGTTTTGGTATTCAAACAAATCATCTGGTTCGGCAATAATCGGTTCTATTTTGGTTCAGTTCGAAGTTACTATCATAGCTATTGTGCAAAGCGTCGTGTCATTTAGAAATGATCTTTCCAGGCTCTCGAACCTGTGGTGATTTTGAGGGCATAATGTCCCACATAGGAAGGTTTACTTGGCCCAACTGGTTGAACAAAGATATAATCAGGTGTGTAATACGTTTAAATTTTCAATCTCCCTGTCAAACTTTACTGAAACATAACTGGTGACTCGAAACTACAGCCACACGCTACTATTTTCATTCATGTGTGTGAATATTTCGCACTCAAATATGTTGATAGTTTTCATTGCTCAACTTGAATGGTTAAATGAGTCAAATGATTCACAATTAGAGTAGTAATGGAGACAATTACAGTTGACTTCACTTGCGATTCAAGTGTTAGGCTAACTCATGATTTCCGGAACCACCTAGTAATAATTTACACGAACAAATGAAAAAAAAACAGTTCGTGTTGTGACAGTAAGGCCGTATCATGTTTATTTATGGTTCAATTTTTGACTGAATAAGTAATAAGCTCATGAAAAATATTTGTGCTGTTTTCGGTACAAGTTACAAAAGTCTCACCGATCTATCGGTAGTCGCAACGTTTTCATGTTAATATTCCATTGCTCGAATGTTCTTTGTTAGGAAATAATCAATTAAGTAGTAGTTGCAACCTTCTTTCAGTTTGAAACACTTTGAAGTCTTGGTGGTGGCATGTGATGAAGAAAAATTTGCAATCTTATTGAAAGATTGTGAAAAGAAGAAGACATTCACTGTGTACAGACCCAAAAGCGAGTTCTCTTTCGCGATATCACCTGGTCAGGTAGGTAATTATCATGTTTGTTTATTTGAGAAAACCGACAGAGAGAGATAGAGATAGAGAGATAGAGAGATAGAAAGAGAGAGGGAGAGAGGGAGAAAGAGAGAGAGAAAGAGAGAAAGAAAGAGAGAAAGAAAGAGAGAGAGACAGCGGGAGAGACAGCGGAAGAGAGAGAAAGAGTGAGAAAAAGAGATATAAGGAACAAAGCATAGAAGTGAAAGAAAATAATAGGTCGAGAGACAGGTTGCACGTGCCGTTTTTCCAGGTTGTTGATATCAGTAATTTTCAATGGTGGTGTTTGAATTCGCGATGGTACCTCATGAGTAAGTTTTGTTGTGTGAAAATGTTACTCGCGGAAACCGAGTGGAAAAACAACGTGAATGTTTTCATAGTTTTCTACCAAATAAATGTTACAGACCTTAAAGGTTTAAGAAAAAAAAGATAGGTTGCAAACCACCAATTAGTGAGAGTTATTGTCCGCGTTGTCAACTCGGAACTCGTAGTTTTGAATGACCGTGTTCTGTTGCAAACTTCCGCAAAAAGTTCCATCGGTAGAAGGATACAGTTTTCGAAACGGGGTAGAGGCGAAACGGGGCAGAGGCGAACCGTACCACTTTCATTTCCTTTCTTTCCTGAATATTCTACCGTAGTTTGACGATATTCCTAAGAAGAGCTTTACATGAGTTTCGGAAAGCTAGGTTTTGACTTTGTACTCCGGCATACCAAGTTCGTGTTTTCGTAATGAAACAATTTGGTATAGGTAGTGGCTAGAAGGGAATTTAGAACTGTTTACAAACTGAACATTCATTTATAGAACCGATCGACGATATGGTTACCATTCGATTTCATACCAGCACAAGAATGGTACTTAATTCGACTCTTACTGATTCGTTGGAAACAGAAGCAAACAATATGGAACATTCTTCATTGGAGACTGTACGGACGGAGCACAGGTATAGTCAAACATGATGTACTATATAAGATATGAGTGACCCGCCGCCGCTATTATACATTCGACACAGCATAACCTCCATTTGGCCGAATTCTAAAATGTATACCGTGAGCAATACTGCACCGCGCGCAGCGCAAAGGGCTGCGTAGATTAGTTTTTTATTAATTTACTATTTTGTTTTTGAGGAAACATGGGTTTTCTATATGAAACCATGCGTTCTTTGGTTATGATTTACTCACTTTGTGATACTGCAAAACTCCTGGACTTTGACTCAATAACTTGTAGGTAATAATACTAGTAAAACAACGAGTTACTTCACCAGCTTTCTTCATAGTACGATCAAGTTCACTGTTTAGTTTAGTGAGAAACGATGTCGTTATCGAAAATCGAAGTTTTTTGACGAATTCAGGAACGTTTGCTTGAAGTACGTGAGTTCATCGACCAATGTGTCTAAGTTGGGTATAAAGGCTCATTCCCTCCTGTTCACTACAGTAGATATGAAGAAAGTGGAAGTGGTGTTTTTCAAAACTGACCAGGATCATTCGAAAGGACTGCAGGAAGGAAAAGTGAGTCTCCCCCTGGTTGGATAGTTGTTTCCCAAACAAAGACTTCCGCTTACTGTAAATTTTGATGAGTGTTGTGTACCAGCCAACACACATCTCTTCCAGGTTCAAAGTATGTGGACAAATTCCAACGGGTCGGTCCTTTAAATTGCAATTGAAAAATGTATTGCAGTTTAAAGGACCGATGCGTTGGGATTGCTCCAAATAATCGTCCTTCTTTAAGCGTGTGAGATACCCGTCGTACACGCCTTTTCGGTTTATTAATGTCATCATGCGTCTCCTCCAAACACAAGTTGATTCTCATCGTGAAAAAAGCCTGTATATTTTCCTTTGAACCGAACACAGCAAGGCTGTTCGTTCACCAACGTTCACTGTTAATTTAGACCTAACTCGAAAGACAGAGAAATATGCCAAGAAGTTTATATAGCCCGCTGTTTTTTTTGAAACATTATAATAATATTATTCTTTTCAGCTATACACTGTACTTCATACTTATTGGAATGGTAATGAGGTGAAAGATACTCGATTTTGTGATATATACCTTCACACTACTCCGTTCACTCAATTCGTACATGTGGCGGACCAGCACATCAACTGATTTGATATTACATTGATTCACTATTATTTACATTTGTTGTTGAGATGAATTGTTGCCAACAAAGTATTATTCAAGTGAACTCATTCTGCGTGATTTTTTCAAATAGAAAAATTGTGAACAAGCCCAGTCTTTCTCATACAGTGTTGGAGTCTTCGTTGAAATGAGTGTGTGCGTCAAACGGTTTGTGTAGTGAATTTACTATACGAGTGCGGAAGAACACTGTTCAACTCACTGCGTAAACCTACCATGCTGATCCTGAAACTATGTGTTGCATCAAGAACGGTTTATAAAAACTCCCCATGGGAATGCGTGCGAGCGAACGAGCTTTAGGAAAACGAATCTGCGAAAATTTAATTGTCCCGCTTCCGGAGTCTCACTGGGAAACACTAAAAACCATACTAGCCTAGTTGTTTGTAAGTTAGCCTGCCAGGAAGGAAGCCAAACTATACGGCTCGATAAGGGAAAAGCAGACCGGAACCGTACAGCGACTGTATTAACAGTTTGATCTCCACGTGTGTTATTTTAACTATTATAGCAATATTGATTTTTAGTACTGTTATTATTCTTATATTCTTTGATGTAAACATACAGATCAAACTACAATATATGTCGACCTCGGATATCAACCTCGGTGACCCAAATGTTCACAGCTGTTGTCGCCGCCCATCAAACATGGACAATGTTCGAAATAGTATGTCTTATTCGTTCTTCGATATATTCACTAATCTCTTCTGTTCTCTTTTCGTCTCTGCTCTTATTGCTGAATTCATTAAAATATAATATAGATTTATTTTAAACATAGTTCATGAAATTCTTCATTATGGTCTTTCTAAATATTTGGTTACAAGTAGAATTATAAATGGTGCTAAGAACCATTCAGTTTCTGACTAATGTGTAGACAGAACTCAACTTTTAAATAAAGTCTCAAAATGTGACGGGATCAAACTACAATCGTTTGAGATGAATTTTTTTTAGTCAATCTGTCAGAGGTCAAACCCCAGTCGCAACCAACTTTCGTGAAACTGAACTATCATTCATTATCAATAGTATGACCATTTTTTCAATTGAACTCAACGAGAGTCAAAATTAAGAAATAGAGCTAGTGGAAAAATTTAATAGGTTGAGTATACGCCATATTTTTTAAGTAGTTCTCTCTAACTTTTCACGTATTTAATAGTTAACCTGCTTGTTCTGTGATTAGGATATAATTTACAACACATTTGAACTTGGATGCCTGTTATCATTCGTTCTAGAATTTGCTGGAACCAGAGAGTTTGAGTTGCAGCCCAAATTGTGACGTTTTGACGCGGTCGGGAATGAGAAAAGAGAAAAAAACTGAATAGAAGGCAGAGACACGGGAACACAACAAATTGTTCCTTTTCTATCGATTTTGCTGTTATCCCCACGAAATGTGCGTGGTTTCCTCGGTACTACACAAAAGCCTAGACTTATTTGTTGTAATTGTACCACCTGCAGAGAATGCAGAATTTATCACCGCGGTGAGGGAGGAAATCAAAAGTTGAACTGTGAACTAACATATTGGAGAAACAAAAGCTTTTTTTCAAATATGTGTCTATTCTGTTGCGGTTTCGTGGATATCGCCCTCGTGAACTTGAAATGTCTTAACAATTCAGTTAGTGATTCCTGTATTAATGTATTTCTGTATTTGTAGTATGCTAAGAGTGATGCAATTCTTTTATGATTTTTCCAGCATTTCGGGCCTGTAGTGATTTCTGAAACATGAAGGTCCACGATGTTCCCCCTATGTTCAGCTTCCCTGAATGGTTAAACAAAGAAATAGTCAGGTGATTTATGTTTCACATCGTCATTCTCAGGCATAATCCATCCATGTGAACTTGCTGAGTGAAACTGTTGGAATATAAGAAAAAAGATCGAATATTTCCACGTTTTTTATCCCAGAGCGATTAGAAAGATGAAAATTTATACTCACTGGTGTGTTTGATTTCGTGAAATTATCAGTTGTGAATGAGCCCATGTGAGCGGCGTTTCAGTTACTGTGGTAGTTTTAATTGTTCTCAATCAAAATTACTGTAGCCATGCCGTTTTCTTTCCAGTTTGGAACACTTCAAAGTCTTGGTGGTGGCATGTGATGAAGAAAAGTATGCAATCCTATTGGAAGATGGTAATCAGAAGACCTTCATTGTATATAGACACAAGAGCCAGTTATCTTTTCCTATTTCACCTGGTCAGGTAGATATCGTGATAACTCAAACAAGTGTGAGTGCTTGCGGTAAATATTGTTTCGAGTTTCGAGGGTGTTTTTATAGAATAGAATAGATTTATTCGTGATTTAACACGTGACCTCCACATAGTATGTGGCACTCCAAATGAGTAAATGCACCGTTTTGCGACCGTACACCGTCGTTATGACGTTGCGTATAGTTCTTTCAGTTGCGTACATGTTCGGAAACTTCTAAGAGCGGCGATTATTCGTTAAACGAAGCGGAATTTTACCGTGTGTACCTATCACCTGACGTCTATTTTTTCAAACTTTTGACGCGTAGTCTTCCAAAAAAAGTACATATGTCATAACAACTATTATTAATCAGTGTGAATGACTACGGGCTTAGTGATTCTGTAAAATGATTCGGCTCAAGAACTTGTAGATAACAATACCAACAGCTTTTGGACCAGCCATAAAGTATGCTCGAACTGTCCAGCTGACTTTTGGGCAGCGAACTATTGTTATCGAGATAATGTTTTTTATTTGATGAAAAAAGATGATAAAGTTTCAACGAATTCAGGAACGTTTGCTTGAAGTACGTGAGTTCATCGACCAATGTGTCTAAGTTGGGTATAAAGGCTCATTCCCTCCTGTTCACTACAGTAGATATGAAGAAAGTGGAAGTGGTGTTTTTCAAAACTGACCAGGATCATTCGAAGGGACTGCAACAAGGAAAAGTGAGTCGTCTCCTAGTTGGTTAGTTGTTTCCAAAACAAAGACTACCGCTTACTGTAAATTTTGATTAGTGTTGTGTACCAGCCAATACACATCTCTCTCTGGTTTGAACGTTTACGATAGTACGGTTAGGATAATGGTCATCATGAAATGAGTGTGACTCTGCTTTTTTCCCCCAAAGACAAAAAAATCATCCGAAAAGCTTACATTACTCGTCCATATTTTTGAACTAATGAGAATACTACGATTTTTTTTTTCAGCTCTATACTGTGATCCATACATATTGGAATGGTAATGAAGTCAAGGATAGTCGATACTGTGATCTTCACCTTCACACTACTGCTTTCACTCAATTCGTACCTGTGGTGAACCAAAACATCAACTGACGTGATATTACAATCATCCCATATTATTTGAGAATTCTTGTTGAGATGAATTGCTGTCAACAAAATATTACTTTAAGTGATTTCGTCTTTTTTCTTGAAATAGTTTTCGTTGAACTGAATGTGTGCGTCTAACGAATTGTGTAGATCTGATACGAATGCGATAAAACACTGAATAGATGCTACCACCTTATCCCAAACCATGTGTTACATCGAGAACGCGGTGTCCAAAATTTAAAATTTTGCTCCACCTCATGCTTAATTTCTACTAAGTATATCTGGCTCAACAACCCCAATACCACGGCTTGTTGTAGTCAGTTTTCTAAATAACCGTGACCTCGAGAGTGCGCGACAACTAATTTCCACGCATTTTTCGGTAAACCACATAATATGTATGGCAAGTGCTCCATGATCATTGATTGGACAACAATTGCTTGCTGATATAGTGAGTGCCAAATTAATAAATTTCTGTCTCTTGCCGAAACCGAACTTGCGAGCACAAGTTTCGTAGCAGGGCGCTAACCACTGCGCTATCAGAGCACATAACTGCACAGCTTTGGAATCGAGCACATGTGTGCGTACACAGCGGAAAGTGAGATATACAGTACCCTCCCGCCTTTCCTTTGGCGACGACTATATCTAGACACTTGTTAGTTGCAATCGGTTACCTTTAAACAGGATGGTGATCATCGCTGCACAACTGACTAAAATAGGTAAAGTCCGAATGAGGAAGTTCAAATCACGTTTCTGCGATGGCTCACAACCCAGATGCATTCTCTAGTGTCCTCACTAGTTGAAACCGACAAACAATAAGTTAAGTTTGAAAAAAAAGCAAGTTTTCCAAATTTTCAAACATTCAAATTTTCATGAACACAACATTATATTAAACATAATATTTCTTTGTTTTTATAGCGTACTTCCATCTATTACTTGTACTTGTGCCACATGAGTGAACCGAGACAGAGTTTTCACACGATGTCACTAATAATCAAAGTCGTCATGAGAACTTGATGGTGCAAGCGGTCCGGATTGTTAAAAATTGGTCCGAGTTGTCCTTTTTCACCGATAGTTTTGAATTGGACATGGATTCGGAAATTTTGTGGACGGACCAATCTGTTCCCAATTTTTGTTACTGCATACGTTATATAATATTATAGAATGCTCAAAACTTGACCACGGTTCTTGGAGAACAGAAAGTTATATTCCATTTCGGGAGCCATTTTTCACATATTCAACATTTACAAAAGTATTGAGCCATGAATAACTACGTCGATGGTTTCAAAACAAAAAAAACCTTTAAAATGGAATTTCATACAAAAGATGAGATTAGTTAGTGTGAGAATCGCTTGTGTTAACAAGCTTGGCTATTTATAAGAGAGGAGAAAAAAATTCAAAACCTACGACAAATACAATGTGAGTAAGGTTTTGCCTTAAATTATGCGAATTTTCATCGCTAAGCAACTAAATGAAAGTACAAACACATCAAGCTAATGTGTTTATGCACCATAAACCGTATTGCCTTGTTTTGGCAAAAGCGAACCTTATCCTGCTCAGTACTTCCATTGGTGAGCAGTCGGTTAGTGTTCGTTCACATATTTACAAGTGTCTGCACTTCTACTATAGCACTGTTTTTGTATTGTAAATGTCAATTTGTATGAGACTTATGACGTGTGAACAATTAAAAGCATTATGTACCTGCGTCAGAATACAGTAATTATATACATCGTTTCACAAAACCAACCCAAGAAATGGAATAATTTCTGAATTTCGATGTTCTACTCTTAAAGTTCAGCTGTGATTGCAATTGATACCTGAAATTTGACCCTTCCTTCATCGTTTCTTTCTGCAAACTGTACAATCTTCTTCGTGTAACTAAATATTACTGTTTTAAAAAATACAATTTGCGTGTTCTCAACATAATAACAGTTTTCGTTCTGCTGATTGCAATTACCAAATCCCAATGCTGCAATTTACGAAGAACACATCAATTTTCTATCATTACGAGAACGCTATGAGCATGACTTGATTGTTTGAAGTCAACTAATCTCACGGACTATTAAAATGTCAACGTTCAATATGCTGTCAACTTGCTCAGTTAAAGGGACCGTTCCTCTTTAATTTGGAGGTTAGAGCTGATTAATCGATATTCTTCATATTAAAAAACCAAAATCATTCATATAGGTGTCATCTTCCTGTCTTGCTCCGTTTTCTCAAAAATGCGGCGCCACCACGCGCACGTACATACACCGCCGAGTTCACCTACGTACAAAGTTTTCAAAATGTCCATAAAATTACAAAACCATATTCAGATTATTCAGGCCAAAATTACCAATATGAAATCTGTGCAGAAAGATTTGTAAATATCATGAAAAATACAAAGCAGTGATAGAAAGAATAGTTGCATTACAGTAACCTAAATCCTGTTGGCTTGTATTTTGCTCCGTAGTAATGTGGGTTTTAAAACTTTCTGCACGTAAGGTATGAACTTTCATCTCGAAACCGAATAAATGACTTATTTAATTTTTCAAAATTACCTACATTGCACATTGTAGAGGTACGGTCCCTTTAATAGTTAAGTAAATTCACTTCTATGAAATCATTATTTTACATATTTTATATTGTTGGAGTATCCATTCGGAGTTGGTATTCGATATTTTAAACACTGCAAAGCTTCCTTCGCACTTGAAACTATTAGGATACTACCTTTTTTTGCGAAGAGATAAATTTTCGATTGGGTGAAAGTTATTCGGGAGCAGAACAGAAAAGTGTAGTGTACAGTGTAGCGCGCGGAAGTTTTGTTTCCTCACGCACGGGAACAAATTCATCCTGTTTCATTCTGAATCACTTCTAGTTATTCTAGAACAGAGGCCGGCAAATTGTTTCAAGCGTGAGAGAACACTACGGTACAATAAAAATGAAACTTCCACGCCCACTAAACATGTGTGATTATTTCTGTTCTTGTCATTCACTGTGCTCTGATCATACTCTGCGCATATTCTTGACGATAGTCGGTGGTTCAGACATTTATCGTTTCAAAACTCTGGCTTTATTTAACCCAACACGTATATTTGATCCTGACTTCCGATAAAATCTGCGTATCTAAAAAGTTGTAGGCTGATTATATAAACTGTGTTATACGTTGTTCAAGAAAATGAGAGGCACCGAAGGGTGAAATATGAATCTGTTTCCCGCTCTTTTTCATTCATTGACTGAAACTATGTTGATTATACTTGTGAACTAACATATTGAGTTGTTGTTCTTTGTTCATTTGACTGTTTAGACATGTCGAACGAGAGTCTTTTCCATCTAAACCCTGATCCCGAGGAGGTTAGAATAGGTGTGGTCTACTCGGGACTGGCTGTCATCATAGTTCCAGTACATCTCGTCCTCAACTATGTGGGTTTGACTACTTCGTTCCTATATGTGAAACGACACTCTGGTAAGTTAGTTGAAGAAGTATCATTGAGTTTTAATATATAGTACGTGAGACATTTTATGTCTCACGTCGTATAGGTGTAGGGCGACCAACTGTTTTCATGGAATAACTCACTGTAACTTTATGTTGAAACACGTCGTCACTAACCAATTATGAAAAATAGGTAACGCAATCAAACTACAAACACCATGGGATGAGGCTACATTCATTATATGTTTTCGCGACAAACAGCACTGACTGAACATGAATGAGAAACGTCAACGTTGTGCCACTCATCCCTTTAAATTTCAGCCCATGAAACATAAACTTCAGGTGATGCTATTCGACAAGGATCTTAACCAGAGTCCTCTGTACAACTTGATGGTTCAAATCAATCTGGTCGAATTCGGACAGATTATATTTCATTTCATTAGTGGATTCTTTCCCATCTTCCCCAATATTCTACGTCGACTTCCGGTGTTTGTCAGGGTACGTTCACAACTCTCGTGAAGACATAAGATCTCAGCTCATTGGAAACAAATTATAATTTGTGATAGAGTTTGAAAGAAAATGAATCTCATTCTGGAGTCGCACTCATTTTAGTTGTTTTGTGACGGCTCACGTTCACCAGTACACGAGTTTGACTACTAATACCGGAGTAGGCGAATCGAAAGTAGGTGTTTGTACACACCAGAAAGAGAGTTCTACATAGTTATCGCTCTGCTCCAAGTTCGGCCTGGTCTTCAAATGTTTTTCTCAGATTTGTGGAGCGACAGCCAACTCTCTGTGGTTGGGAATGTTTCCTGTGATGTGCATCCTATCAGTGAGCCGTATACTCGTCATCCACAATAAAATGTCGGCTACAAAAATGGGCCCGAGCCTGAAAGTAAGCCATTTCGCGTTAATATCAAAATTATAGTGAGGTGATGAAGATTGAGTAGTGTTTTACCAATCTACTGCTATTTTGAATTGTTAATGTAACCGAAAACATCTAGTAAAACCGAAATTTATGTAACCAACACTTCTCGACAGGGTGGCGTTTAATACTCATGTAGAGAGTGAGATGAATATGCGAATCTAGCTAAAATAGGAAACTTTAGTCATGAAAAAAGACGGCGTTTTTTTCAGTTTCTGGGGTTCTTAATACGAGAGCATAGCTAATTTTTCCAGCTAAACTGCACAAAGTAGTTGTTACGTAGACAACTCATGCAGGGACAAATTTACAAAAAAGAACATAGTTTACGGAATTTACTACGTTTTCTTTCCAGATCAGTCTAGCCCTGGGCTGGTTGTATACGGTGGTCATCTGGTTGTGGTGCTGCATCGGACAGAACTTCACCTTCGAGGGCGTCGGCTGGACCTACGACTTCTCCAAATACGGATCGGCCACCCTGGCCTCCCTCGAACTCTATCTGTGTTTTCCCTCCCTTCTCATCTCGTATGGAGCGTACCTGATCATTGTGGTCCGCATGATGCTCGTGAGTTCCCACAACTTCAATTTTCCGATGGGTGAGAAAACGATCCCAAAGAGCGAAGAATATCTCAGAGAAACCTATCAAATGATAGTAACGTTGAATGCAAAACCCAAGAGAACAGAATAATGGTCAAAAAAACCATTTGTCCATTGTCTGATTTTGGTGGCGTAGGTAATTATCTAGTACGAGGTTGATAAGTTGCAGAGGCTAAATTCGTGAAAGAAAGGAGCAATGTAATTGAGTTATTTGTATTTGGGAAGGGCTAGTTATCAAATGAATGACCATGAATGAACACTCATCAAAACTCTGCTTCAATTTTCGTAACTAAACAAACAACTTGACCTGAGCGCATGAATGAGTCGGAATGTGTTAGTTTTTCTACTGAATACTGGTTATTTCAGCTACGAGGCACAATGTCCGATGGGTCGTCTCGTCTGACGTGGGCCGAGGTCCGCGTCTTTCTACAGTCCACGTTCCTCACCATGTACGCCTTCGCATTGATCACCCTATGGCATAACGCAGGTAGGTTATCAGTGTTTGAAAAGTTCGCACATTTTCCAACAGGCGGCGTAGCAAACCGTCCAACCTCATGAGAAGTTCATATGAGTTTCTCATGAGATACCTCATGAGCTACTCATGAACTCTTAATGTTGTAGCATAGCAATCAATAGAATCTCATGAGAAACTCGTGCTAATAGCTCATGAGGTGCTCTCATGAACTTTTGTGGGGATTGCTACGCCGCCTGGACTTGGGCAGCTTGCCAATGAAATTTCAAGGCAGTTTTTGAACATGTTGAAATACTTCAGAACAACAGAAATTTATGTGAAGGGTTCTTCCCCTCTCTGTAAAATATATGTTTTCTCTAAATAACAGTCTTTCAAAGTTTTCGGCACGCTGCCAACGAGTCCAGTTGGGAAATGTGAGCACTATACATGATTATCTATTTTAAATGATAGGAATCCTCCTTTTTGCACGCAGATCGATGCAATGAGGAGACACTTTAACTCCACAGGGAAAACCTCCATAGAGAAAGTTTGCTAAATTTGGAATGGTTTTCAGATCTTATGGTACCCAACTAATTCTTTCAGCAGAATGGCTACCAGCAACAAAGACAATTTACTGCTTCCTTAACAGCTGCTGGATATTCTTCTCGTTTGTCAATCCCATTCTATCTCTCGCCCTCAACAGGTGAGTCAATTATCAAAGTGAGCAGAAACATAGTTGGTTCAAATATTACCCAAACTGAAGAAGAAACTAGAAAATTTGATTTGTCAATTTTTTCCGGTTTTTTCTAGAAGGTGACAAATGTTTTGGATATAAATGATATATCTACTCTTCACTTGAATTCCAGAACTGTGAGAGACAAAGTTGCGGCGATTCTTCTCTGTAAACCGGCGAACACAGTGAATGTTCTCCGAACACGGACCAGCATGGTGGCTAGTCACGTACTGACGAAGTAGTGAATCCACTTCTCTGTGGGCGTGGAGAAGAAAAACGTTTCGAAATATCATACACTGACCAATTGTGAAGATTCTAGTTAGAGAAGGAACGGTGAGAGTTCGTTTAGCACACATTGAGTTGTGCATGAATAGTATAATGTATGGTTTTCCCCAATCCCACCTAAATTTTGGTTGATAGTGTGACAGTGGAGTGATCAGGCTAATATAACTTTATTCTGTGTCAACTTTATTTCAGTTAACCCATCTTTCAGTTGATTTGAAAATACTACATGCAGTTTAAAGTTGCTTCCGGTCTTTGTTTATTCATACATTCACACTATTGAAAATATTGTAGAAAATATAAGTTGAAGCATTTTTGTTGTATTTTCCGATATCTTCATTCTCTTTCATACGTATCTGCATTCTTATTGGAATTACATATTGTGCTGGCTGGTTACAGAAAATGTTCATTGCGGTCCTAACAAGTGAAAAATGGAAATGCATGCAGTATCGCCGTGGTGATGCTTAAAACAATAACATATTGCCAAATTCTAGTCGCCATTTCCCCCATAAAGACAGCAGAAAGTTCGATTGATTGAGCGATGCGGAGCAAGCGGTCGTTGACTAATTGCCAGAAGACGAGAGAGTGTGTAGATCAATGATACGCAGACTGGCTGGCCCCTCGCCAAACCCCGCCCCTTACAAAGTCGATAGTACGGTGTCCACAACGTTTTCACAAAACCTATATCTCATTGGTCAGATAACTGTACTGCGTCTCCTCTTGGCTGTGCTATCTTACCGGGATACATGCCACCCGAAACAATGCGCGAAGCGAGAAACGAGAAAGAAACCGTATCATTGACGTCATCTATCACTCCCATGCATATTCGAAATAAAGAATATAGGCCAATATGTACAGATTAAGCTTTATTTTTAGAAACCAAGTACTTTTTACTACATTCTAAACTGTCAAAGTTGAAAAAGTACATTCTCCAGTGACCCAATTTCTTGGTCACTTTCATAACTGCGTAACGTTTGTCCAATAGAAGCTGGTTGATGAATTGTCTGAATATTTCTTTCTGCTCGTCAGAGGGTGTTCGATGTGCCTAAAACAAAACAATAAAAAAGTGTGCTTAATTGTTTAGTTTGAAGTAATTTTTTTTTGACTTGACACCTGATTAATAAAGGTTCCAAATATCAGCGCAGCTCAAAATTAGGTGACAGCGAACCCTGTCCATAGTGAGTATGCTAAAACTGTCTTTTCTAAAATTGTTCTAGCATATTAGAAAGAGAGAATAAAATTAAATACAACACAAGCGAATATTGAATATTCGAGATGAAACTCGTTCAAATTATTCGTGGAAGTACTTATAAACTAGCTAACAAACCTCCATGTTGAATTGGCATATTGTCAGTCCATTCTTGTCCAACTCGCCGCCTTTTTTGAAAAGAGGTAGCATTTCGTATTCGCCCTTTCCGGCATCGATCCAAATATTATCAATCAAAGTTGGTTCAGGTTTGAGCATGTGCTTCAGAAAGTAAACCAAATCCACATGAACAACCGACATTTTCTTGTACTTACCTGGAAAATAGTTTGAACTACAAACTGAGAACTGTGAAGAAAGGAAGTGTATTGAATTGACACTGAGCCGTTCCAAATAAAAAGCAAAGATCAACTAATGCAAAAATCGCAGTTACAGTGTATCGTAAAGAGACCTGAGTACAGGGTTTGCTCTCCTCAACGGAACCCTACTCAGAACAAGCGTCGTTGCAAAACAGTAAATAACTGTTTATACACCGTGGCTGTCATATAGGATTTGTCAAACCGTTGTGGACACCGTACCATCGATTTTGTATGGGATGGGGTTTGGCGAGCGGCCAGTTCGTCTGCGTATCATTGATCTACTCACTCTCTCGACTGCTGGCAGATAATCAACGACCGCTCGCCCCGCATCGCTCAATCAATTGAACCCTTTGCTGTCTTCATGGGAAAAATGGCGACTATAGACATTGATTTTTCCCCTCGTCGTCTGACGTCTCTTCGGGGCGCAATATATCTCTAGATTTGTTGCAATACAGTTTCGACCAAACGCGAATTTGTAATTAAAGAAACCGTTCCGCTTTAATCTGAGTTTCACGAAAAATTCAAAAAGCTCAAAAAAGTTTCGCACTGTCTTCGCATAGACCATGCAAAAACATTCATATTGAGAATTTGTAAAGTTTGCATGACATCAAGCATTGAAAAAGAGGACATGAACATTTTCACTGTGACGCAACTCGACTTGGTTCCTTTACGTCAAGATTTATTTTCATTTTGTAGTCTCTAATTGTGTTTTCGTATATGCAAGAAAGTTTTAAAAATGTTTTTGTACTTCTATAGGCTATTTGGAGCATACCCCGTACGCAACTCTCCTATCGGTGTCATTACGTAAGCCGCTTTTCTGAGCAAACGAAGCAAGATAGAGATTTAAAAGTATATATTTTTGATAATGGTTTTTCATTTGCCAAAGGGTCAGATTGTTAACTCATAAGTCAAAATTAGAGCGGAACGGATTCTTTAACAGCCAATGGTCTGAGATACGACGATTTCGCTCTGTTCCGCCGTGTTTGTAGTTTGATTCTGTTGTATATCGATAACATATTTAAAAACGGCGTGTTCTGATTTTGTGGTAGTAACATAGTAGAAATCAGCTGTATAGCGAAAATTTCTGATAGAGATGTTTTTTGAAAGGTTCTTGTCCATCGGTTAGGCTGATGAAAGTTCGAGGCTTGAAAAGTGAAAAAGGAAATCACGAGTGACATGTAGGTTTCTCACCATTGACGAGCACAGAAGATGTTCTCAACCCGGCTTCTCCACTAACTGCTAACGGAAAATATTCCCCGACTGCAGAAAAATGTTGCTCATTTTCAACCATAGGATCCGTTCCGTAAAAACGAGCTGCATCTCCCAACTCCTAGAATGTGGACCAAAAGTAACAGGATTCGTTCTTCGCAAAGAATATAATAAATGTGCACTCGACCTGTGTTTGTAGTTTTATTTCTTCGTTTTAAAATCTTTGACTTGCAGTGTGTGTCGAGATCAGACTCCATCCAAGATTTATTCGCTACTTATAACCATTCAAAGAACACCCGATGTTTTCCGTTCCTGTTATTCATGTTTCATATTTATTCTTTCACGTCGCTTCGTTACGAGGCGCTGATCATCATACATGTCACAGATGTTAGTAGTAGCAGCTTCTTCTGAGTTGATCTTGATATATGTTATATTAGGTTTTAATGAATGTTTTTATATCACATTGAGACGAATGAAGTTTGAGTACTTATGTTATGAGAAGTTAAGAGCTCTTCCTTGTAGTCTGATCCTGGTACATACAATATTTTACGAAGTTTGATCTTCTTGCACACCTCAATTATAAAATTTCAACTGAAAGCAACTGGATCGAACTGAAAACACGGCGAGATTTAGAAAAATACATGTTTAAGATAAGTCGAAAGTAGTTCGTTTTATACTAACCGTTTTCAGCTGATTCTCCGCTTGCACGTCCATGCCAATTCCAATGGTCACTAAAACGCTGTTGTAAGCTCGCTGAAATATAGTCGTTGCCCACGGGAAGGCGGGAGGGTACTGTATATCTCACTTTCCGCTGTGTAGGGACCCATGTCTACGATTCCAAAGCCTGCCCGCTATGTGTTCTAGTAGCGCAGTGGTTGGCGCCCTGCCACGAAACTTGTGCTCGCAAGTTCGGTTTCGGCAAGAGACAGAAATTTATTAATTTGGCCCTAACTATAAAAACACCAGCCGTTAAAATTTTATATTACTGGGAATGTTTTTAAGGTCTTTCCAACATTACTGATCTCGTTCATTATCGTTTAAAAAACCCCGTACCTGATTCGGTAGAATATGATACTTGTTCTCATCTCGATTTTTGAAAGTAGACAATCGTAGGTCTCTCATATATGTCGTGTTCTCACACAGCGTTGTGAAATCACCGAAATCCGCCCAGAGCTGGAAAAAGTTTCAGGTAAACTGATAATCTGCTCTACTGACAAGTGATCATAACTCCAGCCCCAAATGCTATCTGAGTGCGGAATGTTCTAATGAGGGCTGACAAAGTGCAAAGATTGTTTCGAAACCAGTACATTCGATTCAGTTAAAGAGGAAATTACAACGCACAAAAGTTGGCGATGAAAATCCCGAGATTTTATCTGTGCGTTCCCGCACTGTTGCAAATGCGCTTTCCCTTGGAGAAACCATTGGAAAAGCCCAAAGAGATATTCATTTGTATATTGGCATACCGCATGATGAAATATGAGTGCTCTTTCAGAACTGTTTGAATTGATAGAACCATGAAACCTATAGTTCTACTGGTCGGCACCTCTTGATGGTTGACCACCCTTGTCCACTGTTGTATCGGTCATCTCTCAATATTCGCCCCCATTTTGTGTTTCACACTGTCTTTAGCGTTTCCAATGTCAAATGGCGGATTTTGTTCGTCATTGTTTCTCAACGAAACCACTTACTTGTTGAGCATCCGATCTGCTATTCGAGAACATGTTCGTCATACAACGATGCCAACTCAAGTATGCATCTCTCAGTGAAAGTCGGGAAAGCTCCTGGAACCCAATATTGTGTCTGTCTTCTCTGCCAGATATGCGAGAGAGCTAATGAATGTTAAGTGTTTCAAATTCCTACTGGAACCTCCATCTTAGGTTGAAGAATCCGTCCCTCTCTAATTTTGACTTATGCGTTAACAATCTGACCTTTTGGCAAATGAGAAACCTTTATCAAAAATATATACTTTACATCTCTATCTTGCTTCGTTTTTTCAAAAAATCGCAGCCAGCCGCACATTGGATCAATAGTCTGAGGGCGCTATACTTATATCATATGCCGCCCGCAGACGCCCGCAGCCGCCCGTAGTATGTTTGGGCCTTTACGCAATGACACCGATAGGGGGTTGCGTACAGGGCATGCTCAAAATATCGTAGAGAAGTACAAAAACATTTTAAAAACTCTCTGTCATATACGACAACACAACTAGAGGCTACAAAACGAAAATAAATCTGGACGTAAATGAACCAAGTCAAGTTGGGTCCCAGTGAAAATGTTCATGTCCTCTTTTTTATTGCTTGATGTTATGCAAATTTTACATTTTTTTTAAACAGAAAGTTTTTTCATGGTCTAAGGGAAGACATTGAGAAACTTTTTTGAGCTTTTTAAATATTTCTTGTAACTCAGATTATAGAGGAACGGTTTCTTTAAGAAACGTGAAAAAAAAAGAAAAAACAAAAAAACAGTAATTGCGTAAATGTCATCGTGAAGGTTAACATGTTTCCATTCTAAACGTTTCATTTCAAAACGGCTATTGAACAGTTCGATTGCGTTTTGTTGACTATAGTCTCACCTTCTACGAGATTGCACGTGACTGAAGCACGTGAACTTCGCTGAGCTCACGCGCGTCTAAGAAGCTACTATTCTTGTGTTTGTAGTTTTCGTCTTTAAAGAAGGACGAATATGTGGACAAATCCCGTGTCAACGGCCCTTTAAACTGCAATTGAAAAATGTATTGCAGATTAAAGGACTGAAGCGTTGGGATTGGACCCCATAATCGTCCTTCTTTAATGATTTGCCGAAGATCAAATAATAATTCATATCTCGTTGCGTGAACTCTTTTAGTGTGTCATCCATTAGAGGCTGCTGACGATTTAAAAGTCAGTTTTTCTTTTTCTCGGTTGTGTACTGAAAGTGTTGTTACGGGACTATGCCATGCCTACTGGTAGGAGTGCAAGAGCGATTAGTTGATTGATCATCACGCGTAAATCTAAGATGAGAACTGGTGCAAATTTCTAGCAACTCACCTCACTATTCACAGCACTACTTCGTAACACACCATTGTGCCAGAAAAGAAATCCAACCATGGTAATTACAAGAAATATAAACCACTTGGAGAGAAGTGTTGAACGGTACTCCATCTGAAAACGTCTGAAAGAGGCAAACAACTCGCCGCTTCGAAACTTTGCCGAACAAAACTGATGAATCAATTGAAAGAAAGTTTTTTTATGGAGAAGTATGAAATTGTGTTTTCTCTGTGATGAAATAGAAAATTAATGAATGTGAGCACAATTACAAACATGAATTTGCAAGTGTCTAAAAAATACAAAATGAAACACGTTACTACTGAAATAAAACCCTGCTTCCCCGTTCCTCATGGTGGTCAGAAAACAGGCCCCAAATCGGCGTTGCGATATCAACTGCGAAAAGTAATGAATTTTCGCTACTCCTAAAAACTATTGAACAATCTTTCATTTGGAGAATTTGAAACCAAAACCACATGTGAGAATGAGAGGTTGAGCCACTGTGTTGGTCGTTTTTCTGTTTCTGTCTTTCTTCGCAGTTTTTTGTCGTTCAAATCTTTGTCTCCTTTTCCAGGTTCTGATATCTACGAAAAAGATCACGAACACCTTCTCGGGCGCCGACTCTGAAACACAAAACAAGAACATCACAGACAATAGCCAACCTGCCCTTAATTGGAGAGAGTGTAAAAGTAGTACAACAGTATTTTCAACATCACATTCACAGTCGGAGATGGACTTGGGTACAAGCAATATATAACGTGTTTGATATGAAATACTGTCGGTAAAATGAATGAATCGCTAAGGAATGTTTTTGTTTCAACTTCTTCAAACCGCTTCTTATTGTCTTTTTGAAGATACTCAAACCTCTAGGAAAACAGTTACTGTAAGACATTCTTGAAGGTTTGACAGGTTCATTCTGGTGGATTGGATTGACGACCCAAAAACTGGGAAACGTTTCTGAAAACGGGTGAAACAATAGATTTCGTGACTATCTCCAAATTTTTGTCTGGTAAACAGGTTGACAGGAAACGTTTCAATGAACCACGTGGAAGTGGAGAGCGCGCTGCAGTATTTCTTGAAAACGACGTTGTCCAAGACCATTAGCATACGTATCTTAACTTACGTGTTCCATTTCATGCAAACTGATTCATTTATACTAGAGTGACGGTAGGCGGAGGCTGATTGAGCCAGGTTGGTTTTTGTAGTTACTTCCAATTTCTGATTTGTTCATCGGTAAGGGTATGAGAGTTCGAATGATCCATTCCTACGTCAGGGCTTAAACAATTATAGAAAAGTTAAACATCTTCATCTTCTATATACAAATACATTTTAACTAAAGTTTTTATTGGATTCCTGTTCAGAGTTTTGCTGGTAGAAGTAGCCGAGACCGAATTTGTGAATAGTTTGAAAATACATCATAATCTCTGAAAAAGAAACTGAACACAGTGATTGAACTGCTTCACAACTGCGAAAGAATACAACTACCTACTTTGTTGTTTTTCTTATCCAATAATGCACTTTTCCTGGATAAAATTTGACTGATAGTAATTTTGTTCCAGATGGATGATACTATTGAGCGTGGATTCGTTCTCTTTGCTCAGAACTTGGGTAACAAACTAGGAGGTCCGAGAACTGCAGCCAGGTATACTATTATTTTAACAACCTGTACTACGAATACAGAGTGAAATCTTAGTTTCATCCAGTTCATCTATTCGCTAAATAAGTTTATTGTCAGAGTCGTTGGTTCCCTCTATGAAGGCGCTATCCCAAGCTGGCATCGCTTACCGGAGGAAGAAAAAATGGTATTTTTTTGTTATTCTCATTTGTTCTGTATTTGTGTTGTATCTTGACCATATATGGAAGATTACAGAGGGGAAATTGTTTCAGTGTTATACTGTTCATTCCACCAATGAAGGCTGATCGTCCATGAACTGTGCTACTCCGTGGCTTGGTTCAATTCCAATAGATTGAGAGAGTGTGAATTTCCGAAATTGCTTGTACGCTCTACACAACTGTTTGATGTCCCCTATACTACCTTTGACAAAGTTGTCGTATTTCAGTTATGGATTTCTCGTGCAAACCAGATGGCCATTTTTCCTACGAATCCTTCGCCGTCAAAATACAAAAAGTGAGAGCTACTTGTACTTTTTCGATTGCAATGTCCAAAATGAAACGTAGAGAAGAGTTGAAAACTTAAATTAAACACTATTTGGTGATTAACTTTTCTCAGATAGATTATGTTGTTCGTAACCCATTGCTTTTTAAATGTTCGCCCTAAAGTTGTTGCCAAGTGCTAGCTGTTCCTTAAAATCTTTTGTCTAATTTCTTCTAAACCTCCTTTGTCGTAGAAATAAAAGTGTTTCGATTAAGTTGCTCCAAAGTTCGTCGTAATCGGAAACTGGAACAGCGTCGTCTCGATTTTCGCCCTCTGCCGAAGGATCAAGACGATTCTGACGATGACGTTGGAGTATTGGTCGAGGAAGAACAAGGTAACATATTTGATAGTTTTTGAAACTTTCATTTAAAACGGTTCAGTCCAATGGTTTTTTCTGTAATGAAAATGTTGTCTTAAAGTGTCATCTTGCAGAAAAATTGTGTAGAGCAGAAGCATTACACGTAGTAAAACACTAATTGATCAGTTTGGAGAAAACTGAAGTATGTTGAACGCACTCACACTTCTTCACACAAGATGGTTGAGCTTCCGGAAAGATATTTCGTTCAAAGTTCTTGTGAAAGTTTTGGGGTTCGCTCTCAGATTCTTCACTTTCATTAGTGTCATGTTTACTGAATCATGTATTTTAATATTTTAATATATGTATGAATTAGTAAAACTGGGTGAATTTCAGAAGCTGTGATCGATCAAGAGCTGAAGGAGAAGTACGATCGTGACAGAAAAATGGTCAGAGAAGCGATTCTGGAGCAAACCGGTGGCTGTCTAGATAAAATCAAGGTTGTTGACAAAAATTAGAGGAACCAGATACACAGTCGTCTTCCCTTCCCCTCCATTGTGTATCATCTGGTTCTTTTCTGCTGTTTGCATACTTTCCACTGAACGAGCAAATTTGATAATTTTACTTGGTCTCCTTAATCTGTTAATCTCAACCTGTTCAAACCTCCACCCTTAGAACATGTTCGAAGTGTCAATATTAACGTTATTTTTTTTTAATTCTCTGCCAACCAGGTCACTATTTATTATGCATTCTGCAGAACCTCCGTTTTCTTCTCGCTTCTGTGCAGACATTTGGAAACGTGGACGATGTGTGCATGATGGCTGAATTCGCGATGAACGAGTTCAATCTCAAAGACGGGGTTATCGACCGGGTTTGTTTTTTCCATTGTATTTTGGGTTTTAATAGAACTTGATCAAATGGAAATAATAAACTTTCAAACACGTTTGTTATTATGGTGGTTTTGTCTACGCATAACACTGTGTTAAGTCTGCTTGAACAGACTCGTCTTTTTTCTGCTCGGGAGTCGTAACTTACAATAGTTTTCTAGTTCGATGGATTTTCTAGCGCCCTTGTACTTAGTAAGTGCATGAGCCATATTGCCTTTTTTTGTTTTTGATTTCAGTTAGAGTGAGCTGTGTGAGAAACGGTAGTATATCCTATTTTCGTGAAATTGTGTGTTTCAGTTCTCTACCGTAGTAGGTCCATGGAGCGTTGAGAATGACATTCAACGCAGTCGTGCAATGTTCCATTCAAATGAGACGCATCGAATTCCTCTTCACGTGAACAATGCTACTTTCGATAAGCGACAGGTAACCAAAATTACTTTTTAAGGCTGATTTTTTCAGCAGAAAATATTCGAGATTTGTGAACGTGTAAAGGCGGATCACAGTTCCATTTTCTCTTTGTTTGTTTTCCGGTCCTATATTCTACTACACTTTTTTTTCTGATTTCTTGCCCCCAAACTGTTTTATGTCCTCGGATACAAGACATGAATAATTTTGGCGAGTTCTATGGAACTGAGATAAAACTAAGATAAAATTTACCTTTTTTCAGCTGGTTATGGAGATTCTTGGACGTTGTGAACCATCGATTGCAAGTCAACAGGGACTTCATGTTGGACTGTACACAGAGGAGGTTTGAACTTCGCACAAAATGTTTCAACACATGTCGTATTATATAATTTGTATTCACGACTTTTTCTCCGCGAGCTGTTTTTAGAGTGTCTTCTCCCTCTTCTTATTCCTCTATTCCTATTTGTATCTAGCTGCATCATGGACTCTGTAGCCAACAAATACGATAGGTTTGAAGCCCGTAAAGTCTTAGATGATAAATGACATTATTTGAATTTATTTAAACATAATTCTCTTGAACTAATGAAACTCGATAAACTGGTTGTGTTTCACAACTGTAACACTAGTACAGTGTGCGCTCTTTCTGAAGCACGCCAATATAGCGTGTAGCACTAAATCCGGCTGTATTTGTAGTTTGATCCCGTTTCTCCCGCCGGAACTCGTCCCCTGAGAGGCTCGGGACTTCGGTTAGAAAAATTATGTACTGTTCTTATTCCAGACCGAAGACCTGGAGGACCGCCTCAATCGCCTTTATGTTGGAGAGAAAAGTAAGTAAACCTCTTGACTGAATCCTCATAAGCCCACGTCCAGTGTTTTTGATACAAATAAAAACTGTCACCTCTCCAGGAATCATATTTTAGAAACTATTCAGGAAGATACACACCATTTGATAGAAATTTCCTGGCTTCAACTTTGATTCTCATTTTCAATCAATAAAGTCCATGTAGTGAAGTTTTCGGTGACAGCCACTGACTTCGTCATATGTTCTCATTTGAGAGTATTCTTGAATTTCTAAATAAGTTTTTGAACATTACAGATGCGAATCATCTTGTGAACGGCGATAACCGACGTTGGGTAATTTGTCTTCGCCAGGAGTACCGCTATATGCTGGCTGGCTGCAGGCATCTCAGAGACACTGTGGGGCTAGACTATGAAGGTACCCATACCGAATGTTTTCCTAGCAAATATCTTGGGATACCTACCTATTACCAAGTCGCCTAGTTCCTGATTCATCGCTTTTTTTTGCAAAAATACGCTCGTTCAACTGAAATATACTCTTTTTCGACGAATAAAATGTGACATGGGGAGGGAAAAATCTTAAATGTAGTTTGATCTCGATGATGCGGTCCTAACCTACAAACACACCGGGATATGACCATATACACTGTATATGCTTGCGTTGAGTGTGGCGAACCCCTATAAACTGAGTTCGTTCTCAGGTTTCCCCTGCACTGAGGATCGTTTCGTGTTGGCCGATGCGTTTGTAGATGCGTTGAGCGACACCCTGGACGGGAAACCAGTGGAGCAGTTCTCGGACTGGTTGGCGGCACTCGGAAACCATCTTCCCGAAGAGGTGACAAGCAATATGTTACGAGTACATAACTGCTCCAATAGTTTTAGGAGTTTTAGGAAGTGATCGTTTTTACGCTGTTTTTTCCCCTCCATATACGCCATTATTTACGAATTTTGACTGAAAACCAACAGGATCGAACTAGACATTTAGCGCTATACAATTTGATCATCCGAACTAAGCTTTTTCCTGACTCATGCAATGTCTCAGATTCTCGGAACTTTGTAGTCTGATAGCCTGATGTAAGCAGGCTGTAGATTGAATATACACTCGTTTGGGATTCGTTGTGCCATAAAACGCTGTTACTAATCAATGTGTTAACTGTTAGTATATTGTGGCTGTAATCTAAGCACTGCAAACTTTTTAGAATTACATCAATCATACAGCGGTGCAAACGATGAATGTTTTTCAGTTCGCAACTCCGTGGGAACGCAGCGGAGAGCTGTTCTGCGCTCGCCATCGCCATGACCGCAACTCGTGCTGCGCCACGCTGACTGCGTCCAGATCCACTTTCATAATTTTGTATTCACTGGAAGATCTTCTCAAAGAGTACTGAATCTCTCTGTGTGCGATACAATACCACACATTTTCAATAGTCTATGAAATACTAGATATCAGTCGTTGAAACCGAATCCTTCTCCTTCTTCTCTGTCGTGTGTTTCCCTGTTCAGTTATTGAGAATGAAACACGAACCACATCTTTTCCAGTTTGTTCTCATTTGTTTTTGTGTTCGTGAAAGATAATAAAATTTTTGCCTAAAGACTAATTATGTGTTTGTGTGTTTGGTACGAATGTAGTTGAATTGGAAAAGGAAGGTGCATTCATGCTATGTTTTCTATTGTGTATTGTGTTATACTAGCTGGCTACTTGACACGTCTTCCTCTCTCATTCAAAACATACAATACAGATCATAACTAAATTTTTGACATTGTCAGCTTGTCAGCACGGGTAAAGAATGTATATAAAATTAATGTTTTCCCAAATTCACAGTTTCAACTATACATTTTTCACTTGTTATACTTGGTTACGACTTACTAATATAACAAAAAAACTGAAAATATCATACTATCTTCTTTTCCCCTTATAATCGTTAGCAAATTTTCGAACGATATATGTGAGTATAAGAACAAAATAATCCACTTTCACCCTTATCTTATAGGTTTTTTGTTCAGAATAAACATTCATTCAAAAGATTCCGTTTACAGAACATAAATTACTAGTAGGAGATCTCATTATATTTCCTCTCAGAGAGCGAATGCCTGACAGTAGTGGGTTCCGTTGCGAGTTCCACAGAATTCAGTATCGTGACGAACGAAATACGAGAACGGTTTCTGGAAAGAATAAAATGAATGGTTTCGACCGGGAATGTTGTTGGTAGTTTTATATACTGTTTCCACGCTCCAAGACCCTAACCATATAAGACGACCAATTTCAAACTTTTCACAAAATCTGGCTTTTTCTTTTTCAAAATCGGGTTTCTCATGTTTTACGCAATTTCCTGTGAAATTGTACCCCATTCTAACAATATTGGCAGATTTAACGCAATCGGGCCAAAATTGGAAATATATAGAGAGTTTCAATATGAAATATTCATTGTTCGAACCATTGAAATTTTCAATTGAAATTTTTACTATAGGTATTTTCAATAGGAAATATCCATAATAGAGTATTCCAATTGAAATTTTCTATGGTAATCAGTGGATTGCAGCAAAAGTTGTTACCACCGGAATCGAACCTGGGACTTTGTGGTTATTAAGTAAGCACTGAGAGCACAAATGAGGGTAGACAACTGCGCATAGTTATGCCGGGGAATTGATGCCGCATTGACCGGTATATGAAGCTTCCTCTCTTTCCAAAGAAATGTGTCACAATAGCGCAGCGGCTAGTGTGTCGGACTACGGGGTCGCAGGTTCGAATCCTTTCACGGAATATTTTGTTCACATACTTCGCTAATGTAAACTATGAATATTCCGTATTGAAATTATTCATAGTTAAAGGTGAAACTACATTTGTGAATAATTATTCTGGTTATGAAATATTTCAATTGAAATTATTCATAATGGAAAATTTCAATTGAAATTATTCATAATGGAAAATTCGTTAATGGAAAATTTCAATACGAATTTTCCATATGAGTGTCTTTTATTGATAATTTCAATTGCTATTCTCTATGAGTACCAAACACGTTGTCCTCATAGAAAATCTGAAGAAATGCTTCGAATCAGGTTTTCATCTTAAATTGTAGCCTCTATATTTCACAGAAAGTGTTGTAAATCTGTGAATCGAATTTTGTGAAAAGATTGAAATTCATCGTCTTATATTATGCATTGAACCTTGTCAGTTCACGTTTTAACACATACAGGATTCATATGTAATTTTGTACCGTATGAACACTAGCGTTGTAAAAACCGGTTTTCTCGATAGGTTTATGTTGCGACCACGTTCACACAGCCATTCCAAACTTTACGTGAGGATGACAGAGACTATACAAAGAAATGTTATATTGTAGTTTGTAGTTTGATACCTCTGAGCAGATCACCACATAGCGATCTCCCAGTTGTTCCAATGCAGCCGAAATGGCCCGACCAGACTGATCCGCAGTTTCTCTCATGTTCTGGAAGAAGATAGAATAAAAATCAATACTAATAATGTACTTTGTATCTGAATAATCAATAATCGTACTTCTATGATGTTCTGTTTCAATTCGGGAGTATTGCACAGTAGATCCTTATCCGCTGCCGCCAGTCCAAGGAATGGGGGAGGTGGCATATCGATTGATCTACAAAGTACAAAGTACAAGTTTCAAAGGTGGCATTGCGATTGATCTGATATTCAAAGTACACAGATATTAGTAAAATGCCAATTGCATGATCATAAAAACATAACATGGACGAACAGTTAAGAAAAGTTCTAGGGCAGACATTTGACTAAGCACGTAATTCGTTTATGGTTCTTTTAGTGTCTTTACTTTCTGTTTTTTTTGTTATACTTTGGAAACAAACATTTGAATGAAATATTCTTCTTGTTATCTGGAGTAGGGGAATCATCAGATGTACTGGTTCAACCATCACTCTCAATCAACATTAATTTTGGCTGTGTTTTTGGTTGTACTAGTCCAACTAGCGTGTAGTTCACCTCTTCTTTCTGCCTCCGCACGAAGATTGACATCCACCGCCACAACCACCTCCACCACCGCCGCCAGATGAACCGAAGAAACAAGCAGAGACGGAGAAGAATACAGAGAAACACAGAAGCAGAGAAAGAGAGGTCATGTTAGAAAAGCTGGAAATATAAGGGTACAAAAGAAGATATAAATGTATCTCTGAGGAGACATTGGATATTAACAACTGTGGTTGCAAGAAGTAGCTCCTTATCTTCTCAAATTCTAAAATAACTTATAATATATAAAGTTTCAAATTTATTAAATATGTGTCTCATGTGCGACTCGAGCTCATCCCAACATTTGGCTGCTGGCACTTTCAACATAATACAAACTTGACTTTCAAAACCACAATGAGATAATGAATATATACTTTGCACAGGGTATGAAGTGAAATACACAATACTCTGGTTTCCTCTTGGTTTTTTGGTGAGTATTATCTCAGTAAAGTGGGTTTACGGTTCATTAATGAAGTTTGCTTATAACAACTGTGCATCAAACTTACTTGTCTAGGTATCATACGCTAAATTTGCTCACATTTTTTCTGTAACTCTACAATCTACAGTCTAGAACTCATAAATTCATATAAGAAACAATTGATAATATTGTAGAAAGAAGTTTGGACACATCTCGTGCTACATGTTCTTCCGATTATATACTGTGTTCTATCGCAATTACGGCCACAGATCTTAGACCAAGATCGGAATCTATTGAGAAGAACCAGAAGTTTTTGCCCCAAATGACCGCTGGAACTTGAGTGGTTGGGCGCCGTGACGTAAGCTACTTTTTTGTGCAATCTGGTACTCGACTACCGGTTAATGACGCGGCACTCACTACTACCCACACGGATTGGCGTTTCTTCAAGTAGGTGGAACATTGCGGTCAACGTATTTGGTATAAGTGGTCAACACTGAAAATAAGATACTACCTCCTGTCAACTTTGAAGTGTGACAGTTACTATTATCAGTGTGATAGTTGTGCGTGTACGGTTCTGTATCCTTATTACAACACTGGAAAACCACCATAGCAGACGATGAAGACGTAACTGCAAAAGTTCCCGTAGCAAAGAAAAGAAGAGGTATTGAAGAAGCGAAGATTCAAAAACGCGCAACCAAAGTTTCGAACTCAAAACTGGCGACCTCAAAATTCCAGAGTCGTTGAACTCGGAATACTCAATTCTTTTTCTAAAACTTGAAAGCTGGAAATTCCACTCTCACCTCCTATACATATTTTAAATTTTTTTCAATCAACTTGCGAAGTTTCTGAAGCTTTTGCAGCGTATCACATCTGGCTTTTCTTGTGAATGCTCGGGACTGTTTTTAATGAAGTCTCTGTTTCAATTAGAGAGCGTGATTTGAACATTTGGTTGCACATTGTGGGTGTCGACCAATGGGTGGAACGGTGTATACCGTAATCTTGAGTAATCCGTGGAAACATATGGGGGGGGGGGGGAGATTTGTCACGGAAACGTTATATTATAGTAAATTCATCAAACATTGTATCTTTCTAACTGTACGATTTGCTCATTTGTATTCCTAAACTGGCATGGTTGACAGCATGGCCAGAATTAATGTGTTCTAATGTAGCTGAATACATATTACGTTCCGGCTCGACCAATCAGGATGGGACACCTCGACTATTCTCCACATAAAAGCCGGACCACCAAGCCAATCTCAGAACTCTACGAGAACTCGTCAGAACTCGACGAGAACTCGACAGAGAGAAACATTGTCCTTGTGTTTCTTGCATGATATAAATATTGTATTTGTATCTGTGTTCTCACTCACTACTAACCCAAACTTATCTATTCTGAAACCAGTCAGAATAAGTGGCGACCTCAAGGTAAAGTTCCTTCTCCTGCTCCAACTTGGATCCTACCAAGTTCCCTCTCACGTTGACTTTTCCAATAAAAATCATTTCTCTCCAATCCTGTGAACCCTCACGCTGATTCACCAACCTAGGTGATAGCAAATATGTCTGGTCCTATTCGCTCAAGCATTGGCTTAGGACACGCTCGTCTCAAAAAATATGTTGAAAAATACAAAAAAGAGTTACCAAAACTTTCCGCTCCTAGTGATGGTCTCGAAACAGACACACTAACCAATGGGTGGAACGGTGTATACCGTAATCTTGAGTAATCCGTGGAAACATATGGGGGGGGGGGGGGAGATTCGCACAACGAGCGAAACCCTGTTGCAAAGTCGCAACTATCTGGGATAGAAGTTCACGAGAAATCACCTACATTCGTCGAATAAGAAGAAGTGTCTCAATAGTATTGCTGCTATATCTCCCTCTTTCCCTCTTTCCTTTTCTCTTCTTGCTATCTTTATATGTCTCATTTTCTCTCTTCAATCTCTCTCTCATATTTTCTCTCTCTTTCTCTCCTAGTTCTCTACAATTATGTTCTTAAATATTGATATTTGCTTCTTGGCTTCTTTGAAACTTTTCCAACTTATTTCTTGCTCAAGTTCTTTCATATTATTAGAGTACCGACCTCTCTTTTGACACTTTTCTCTTTTGTAGATTGGATTTCTTGATTAGAACCAGTTGTGGTTCCGATGTTTTGAACTAAAAAACAAGGGAACCAGAACATGCGGAGGATATTTGAGGATACTCAAAACACCGGTCTTTCCCCAATTAACTGTTTTTGGGAATGTTATTTCGGTTGACTAGTGCCTCAGAACCAGTGATGGTTCCACATACATCAACCCGTTGCAAAGTCGCAACAATTAAGGAAAACTATGTCGCCTAACCAACACGCACACCGAGATTTATGTCAGTTTGGAACGGAAAACAGTTATACAATGGGTGCTATAGAGCCGGGTCGAACCTGCGGCCACAGCAAAGTAATAACATACTGTGCTAGTCGATTAAGTTACAATTGATTAATTATTCGGGAAAGGTCTTTTTGTATCAGTATCTTTTATCTAAGAACTAATATAACAATAAGTATTAGAATGGCAAAATGCACCAGCGTCTCCACGAACTTACAGAAACCACACTTAATAAATGTCACAGATCTTTATTGTTCAATGCAAACCAATAAAATATTGACCGAATGCGGACAAATTAGGTAATATTGAACTAAGAAATGAAACCAAGCGCATTGATTAATTCGAGTTCGCTGAAAACAGTATTTAAAAATCTGATTACTCCGAGAACATCGAGAACGTTCAGTATCATCTTCCCACCAGTGCAAAAAACGGCCACAAAACTCAAAATTTAGAATTAGAATAGAATAGATTTATTCAACATGTGACTTTCCACATTTTGAAATGTGGCACTCCAATTGTTGGATAAAAGAAGGAAAAAATAGATGGAAGAATGGTATCCCTGTTACGCGCTTGTAGTTATAGATGGATGCAATTTGCAGTGTAGTACGATTGAACGGTGATTGTACCTGTTTTTGTAGTGACGTAATTATTATGAAACACTTTCGGGATTATCAATTTATATTATTGTAGAGATGATTTTGTGACGTTAAGTTTCGTTGGAACTATATCAAAACCGGGATTCAAATTGGAATTATCATGATAATATTATCAACAGACAGTTCTAAACACTTATGAGTCACGAATAAAAAATGTGCAATTCCAATAATTAATAAGCGACTGCAGGAAACAAATTGTCGAGGATATGTGCAAGAACCCGTAACTCTCAAAGGGAAGGCTAGGCGTGGGAGACGAGAGTTGGCAAGACTTCTCTTTGGACCGGGCAGCTGGAGCAGGCTGGAGGTGGACGGGTGGCATTGAAGTGACGAACGCAACTAACCGGCCGGGTATAGCCTGGCTGCAGAAGGTGCAAGCACCAACCTCCCCCAATAAGTTACGAGCGCACGATGGTCGATGATCAGAAAGTCAGGATTTTACGAATATGATGAAGGAGAGAGAGTACAGGGACATAATAAACTGATACGATCACGAATACAAGCATTATGGCAAGCTAAACACTCGTTTTTACTACTGTGAGTTACATGAATCACTCAATTTATGTGAAACTACGTCTAGTATTCCCAACCAAACCATCACCAAAATCTGTTGCTAGTACTATGAAGATAAAAAGGCTGATAGGACAATCGACCGTTCAATATAAGTACAACCTGGATATGATACTGATAGGAGATGAAGAAAGTAATTTTGTGTAGTTTAGCGCTGTAGTCTACAAATGGTTGCGGCAATAGTTCGATAGTTTGGAGTGCCACGACTACTAATACAATACATCATAATCACATTTTCATATCTTTGATTCCTGGTGAGAATGGAGCATCATGGACTGTTCATGGGGGAGCGTACGACAGTAGAATGGCAGTAAACCAACGCAAGTGATCAACAACTGATGTTGTTGCCAGAGGGGGCCAGAGAAATTCCATGAACTGTAATTGATCATTCTTGCCAAATTATTCAAAGGGTGAGGCTAGTTGAAGTAAATCAAGAATATTCTCTTTTCTGATAAGTTTGCGGAAGGCATCGGACGTACTAAGACAGGTTAAGTGTGGTGGTAGTTTTGGGTACCACTTAGCAACCCGAATAAAAAAAGCATTTTCATTGGTCATAGTACTGTACCTAGGGATATCAAATGAAAAACCATTGCGATTATACGTGTTGCCACGCTCACCACAAGGACGGAACGAAAAATATTTACTCACCTCCATCTGTACCTCTTTTTTCAAAATTCTGTGAAGCAATACCAAATCTTGCTTAATACGTCGTTCAAACAGGGTTTCAAGACCAAGAAACTTGATCCTATCTCTATACATTATCTCAATCCGTAATCCTTAGTTGAGACTACGTTTTCTATAAATTGTTGCGTTTTCTGATTTCGTTCTCCTTGCCATTTTTGTCATGGTGAGTTTTTCTCAAATACACAATAATTCCAGGTCTGAAAGTCTGAAAGAAGTTTTTCTTTCTACCAAAGAACTAAGAGTGACGTTTTTTAGAAATTCACATAAACTTCCATTTTGCGAAAATTACAATAGGTGTTATTATTTTCTGTAGTTCAAATTGTCGAATCGAGTTGATCTGTATTCACCTGTCACATTTTATTTTGATAAAGCAGTTAACAATTAGTTCCGTTTTGGTGGTTCACAAATGTATGCGTGTTTTCGTTAAGTTTTGTAGAACTGTAAGAAAGAATAACATTGATAGTGAGTTTACAGGGGACATAAAGCATATTATACGTCAACAAATATTGTATAATATACTATTATAATCCAGATTAATAATATAATGCTGATCAACCATCAAGATGCTCGTTCAAATCATAACCCTTCTACCTTCTATCGTTACCTTTTAAAACCAAGATTCACAACTACTCCAGAATGAAATCTATTTCTCTCCTTCTCGCCTTCTGTCTTCTCCTCTCCGTCTCTGCCTGTTTCTTTGGAATGAGTGGTGGCGGTGGTGGTGGAAGTAGCTGCGGATGTCAATCTTCTTGCGGAGGCAGAAAGAAGAGGTAATTTGATACGTTGTAATTTATTTTAGTTTAATTGAATTTAGTACAGCTTGTAAGAAAATATGTAATGTTTGGGAAACATTTTCCGTGCAAAGGCTGGAAGAGACTGAGCGCTGAGTTTCAAACATTCAGTCTATATTAGAAATAACAAACTAGGCTGCATGGTGAGCACTTATTCCGGTGTTTCACGTACTGTCTCGCTGGTTAGGGAACACTCTCGCAAACGAGATAGTATATGAAACGCGGAGGTTTTGCTCATGAGATCCTCAAAAGCTAATGCAGATTTTTACTGCGTCACAACATCTCGTTGTTCTAAAATCCACAAGTCTAGGAAAATCCTAATAAATATCACACGAAACGTTCGAAATATGATCTTTGTACTATGTAGATCACTCGATATGCCACCTTTGAAGCCTGAACTTTGTACTTTGTAGATCAATCGATATACCGGGTCGGTCGGTCGCTCTATTGATTATGGCCCCGTCCTCCACCCCAATCAACAAAACATCATCAATTCGCGATTTTGGTGAAAAACTTGACCAAATCCTAAATCTGCTGAATGAAACTCGTGCTCAACAAGAAGATCTGAAGAAGAACATCCCTGCAATGATCACCGAAGAACTTCAACGCCACGAAAACCGAAGAAAGCTGGTCGTCTGCGGATTCCCGGAGGATGCCACCAGGGATCAGGTTAGTAAACTCTTTTCCCTGGTTGGTATTCCGTCCGAAGCCTTTACCGTTTTGCATCATTTGGGCAAACCTCGCACAGATGGAAAGTTCCGTCCTCTCTGTGTTGAAATCGCCAAATCTACAAAATTTCCTCACCTTAAAACTCTTGCTCAATTGATGAGAACGAATTCTGCCTATTCTTCTTACAGTGTACGGAGACTGGAGACTCCGGAACAACGTCTCCAGGGATTCCTCGCTCGGAAGGCCAGAAGAGAAGCTGCTCCCGAAGTCACCCAATCTACACCCGAACCACAACAAGCTGCTCCCGAACTACGTCTTCCTTTGAGGCCTGATCCTGCTCTCGTGCTTCCTGGTACCCCAAAAAGTCTGGGTTTCCTTGCTTCTTCACCTATACCTCAAGGTTCTACAGTTCAAGATGTCCAAAACATGATATCCGCTGAACTTCTAAATCAAAATTGTACTTCTTGTTTCTGTTCTCAAATTAGGCATAAGAATTATCATAAAGAACGCCTTGTATTTCTGCGTTCCTACCTTGTTCCCAAATAAGTAAGTACTTGTGTTCATTTCTTCAATGTTTGATTACTGGTATTGTCGTTTCTATCGATCGTCTGGTTTGTCTGACCCAAGCATCGTCTTGACTTTCTTTGCACTTTGTAGTCTGATCAACGCTCCCTTGTAAGTAGGTTGTACATTTAACATACAATCCTTTGGGATACGTTTTACCATAGATTTTTTAATAACTCAAATAGTTAACTCTTACTACTTTTTGTTGTTGGATCTATGCGTAATAAACTTTATATATATACCACCTCCCACCTTCCTCGGACTGGCGGCAGCGGATAAGGATCTACTGTGCAATACTCCCGAATTGAGACAGACTATCATAGAAGTACGATTATTGATTATTCAGATACAAAGTACATTTTAAGTATTGATTTTTATTCTATTTTTCTCCAGAACATGAGAGAAACTGCGGATCAGTCTGGTCGCGCCATTTCGGCTGCATTGGAACAACTGGGAGATCGCTATGTGGTCATCTGCTCAGAGGTATCAAACTACAAGCTACATTACGACATGTTTTCGTATAGTAGTAGTCATTTCTACGTAAAAATCAACATAGCTGTGTGAACGTGTTCGCAACATAAAATTTTCGAGAAAACAGGTTTTGACAACGCTGGTACGGTAAAAAAAATTACATTTGCGTCCTTTGAAGCCCTCTATGCGTTAAAACGTGGACTGACAAGGTTCAATGCATAATATGGTTAGGATCTTGGAGCGTGGAAACAGTATATTAAACTACAAACTACATTCCCGGTTGAAACCATTCATTTTATTTATTCCAGAAACCGTTCTCGTATTTCGTTCGTCACGATACTGAATTCTGTGGAACTCGCGACGGAACCCACTACTGTCAGGCATTCGCTGTCTGAGAGAAGAGAATTTCCCTAGTCTTGTGATATTTATGTTTGTAAATATCGTAAACTAAATAAACGTCATTGCCAATTCAGCTGTGAAACGCTAGCATGTCGCGCAGTCTGCATTTCAGTTACAATCGCCGAAAAAGCGGAAAATATAAAAGGTCACATTTCAGCTGAACTAACTGAACCACATAACTCATGTTTGGGTCGCCTTCGCTATGCTCATACGTAGAAAGTTTTGAACTATGTGGGCAAAATGTGATCAGGTCCTCGATCAGGTTGAGCCCACCATATTTATGACTATGCTACGCCTGGTGTTTATAATTGTGGTCACCAGTTTTTTAAATTGCGATTTTTTAAGTGTCAGTGTGTTATTGAGATAGGTAGAAGTGAATAGGACAATACAATGCAATACAATATAATATAAGCTTTGTTTTTGTCCCGTATCAAAGGGCGCTGAGAGTGGGAGGAAAAGAGTCTTCTGTTACACTCAGGTTGCAATTCTAGAGCAAGTGAATTACGTTAAAATACATTTACACACTACTATGAAATAAGGCAAGAGAGATAAACAGGTTATCTATTAGGGATTCACCATGTTTTTTCATCAGAGGTTCGGATGTCTATAATATAAACCATTCGAAGTGTTATGAGAGAAACACCGATAATAATATGCAAGGCTCTCGATAATTCATGACTTTCTTGTATTTCCTGGTGCGGACAGCACTGTAGTTGTATGAAAGTAGACAGTTCCAGGAAAATTTGATTTGATATTCTTGTAAGCTGTCTGTAACAGAACGAGTTGTTGGTTTGGAAATTCAAAAAAATAATAACGTTTTCAGTTTCAATAACGTTTTTGAGTTTTTATTTGAACTTGGCTGTGGTGGCGAGTTGGAAAATAATGCTAATCAGAAATATAAGAATAGGCCTGATTTGATAGCGTTGCTTCTGGTTAAGCACATGTTTCTAAGGTACAGATCTTTGTCTCTGTCACTTCAACATCAAGTTTGATCTATCTAGCACTTATATATCTTAGAAGATGCTTTCCGCCTGAAATTAAACTTTTAAAGGCACTCAAAGTGTTTGTGCAACAATATGATCTTTTGTGAAAGTGATCAGTTTGTCACACAATTGATCATTTCACCCACTTTCCAATGGAATAAAACTGTGAGTGGTAACAGTATGGGATAATAGTCGAACAGAAATGACAACCAGTCCCCCACAGAAGTGATACTGTACGTGAACAAAGGGGTGAACAAAGGGGCGAAACAACAACAGTAGAAGGGTAGATGAACAGTAGTGAACGAAATCGAAGCCTGAGTCCATTTCAGGATTAACAGTTTCGAAATTTGATTATGTCATTAAGAACAGCTGGATAACGAGGAAACGATAGTGGTACACTGAACACAGTATGAGAGCTACATTTAAAAATCAAATACTTACCGTACTACATTTTAGGGACATAGAAGTAAACCTGTCTTATCCGAGAAACAGGTGTGCCGAAACAGAAACAGAAACAGAAACGTACTGACATGGCGGGTTCTTCGATTTTCATATTCATTGTGATTGTTCAAGAAACAAAGTGCGGACTTGGTCTTTCAAATTGAATGTAAGTCCCTATTGACTCATGATTCAAACAATGTGCGGGAAAATCTATGTTTTCTCGATATATTTCACATACACACCTGAGCGATGAGTGTGTGTAGATTTTTCCTTTGCATTTTGAGAGTCATCGGGCTCAGCTGATTTTTCCTTAGTGTTACCGCAATAGATATAGCCGTGAATATGATTATGATCAGGGAACTCAGCATAACAATCATTACATATGAAATGGAATAAAAAATGGCATGCCTGGCCATCCATGTTCCGACGTAATCTAAACATAGACGAATTAAATAACTTATTTATGTTGTCTAAATAACTACAACACTGGTTATAGCACAGAACCGAAATGAAGACGGACATTCGAGTAGATGTGAAGTTACTTCGAATCAAGTGGGCTTGACTCCTGCGTCAGTCCGGGAGTGGGGGACGATTAAGCTTTAACACATTCGGCGGCAGTCTCCTATTGAAAATTGTATGAATGGATGTTTCCAAGTTTGCACAACCACAGTTTGTTTATATGAACTATCTATCGTTACACTTCGAACTTCACTGGCCGATTTTCACATCACGGTGATGTTTTAATTCTAAGCTGCAGCTTAATGCGTTCCAGCTTCATCGTCACCCACTCAGGCCGGGTTTTGTGATAAAACACAAAGTTTATTAAACTGATAATTTTACTCGATCCCAACTTACCTCGGAGCATGACCAGTTTATTTTTTGTAAAGTTGATGATTTTTTCAAGCCGCAATATGGAAAGGTAATAGTCATCCAACTGCACTTGTGATATTATCTTGCGATTCTAGAGATTATGATAATTAACTTATATAACGTTCTAACAAACCTTCAGTGAAGCAACAAGGAATGAGTTGTTTCCTTCGGTGTTTATTTCATAGGCTATTGAGTCGAATCGTTGGACCTGTGCTGATGAGGGGATCACGATGAAACCATGAATGACGGAAGAAGAGAATGCAAGGAGAAGTGGAATGATAATCAAGCTGATCTTCCAGCGTCTTTTCCAGCTGTGCTGAGATTGTAAACTGAAATATTTGAAACTACAGGAACCAGTTTTTCGTTCTAGTTTGATCTCGACAAGCCATAATTTTTCAATTGCGACCGAAGTGCAACGGTACCAAACTACATACAGCGTGATAGAGCCACACCGATATAGACTTGCTTTGTGAAGAGCGAGTCATACAACCATCTCGAATAATGTTTCGTAGTGGTCTCCGATTGAAATACCCATGACAAATACGGCTGACAAACAGTGCATGATTCTCGAGGGATTGGAATGCATAATGATTATGCTAGACTATACAACCAAAGTGCTTCTAGGTAACCTAGACATACAACTCATCTAGTTTCTTCAATCATAATATGCAAAACGGGGAATAGGATGGAGAACCAGCTAATAAAAATGACTTAATCAAGTCTTGGTTTCCCTGGAGTTGGGTTTTTAAAGTTGTTGGTTCTATATTGTTATGAAATGAAGGTTCAGTTGGCTATCAAAAACGTCTTTTAAATAGCTTGTCTGTGAAATGCGTGCTGTATAGACTGTGAAATATATATTTTGTCCATTCCCACGTATTATACATTTTGTCCATTCCCACGTGTTAAACTCACTGAACCAATATGATATATTGATAAATAAACTGAATGGTGGGGTTTACTGCTGTGAGAACGATCAGCATGACAAAAATGATAAGTATGTATAGGCCTACTTCGAATGATGTATAGTTCGTTTCACCAATCGATGACTTTCTACAGTAATCTTTCCAAAATTCAAACGCATTTATCTAATCAACAAACAGAATTTAAGTTTCACTCTTTTGTATGCTTGTAGTACCCAAAGTGGAAAACTAAATCACAAAGTTTAAACTATGTACAACAACTACAAGATATGATAAATTCACTTGTAAGTTTTATTATCTTACTGTAGAGGGCTACTGTTTCGTGAAACAGACTATACTAACGCCAGCTTTCACTAGAAGTATAGCTTCTTCTCCGCGTATAACCGCAAATGTCTGAAACGTACCAGTGTAGACTGTAAGTGAGAAGTTTATTAGAATGTTTCATTTGAATTTGTGATAAACCGCTGTACAGAATTTTTTTTTCAAGATTTGAGCGCATTGTCGTTCGACGTCAAAAAAAAACTAATCCCCAGCGTTTCAAACGCACGACGTAAATATGCCGCCTCTCGCATCGCCTACTGCGAAAACACGGAGTTGAAGGAGATGGAAAACCAACTTGGGCAGAGTTATAGATTCGGGCTAATCGAACTTTTCTACGACCACAGAGCTAAAGAAGGACGATAATGTGAACCGATCTCGTGTCCTTTAAACTGCAATTGAAAAATGTATTGCAGTTCAAAGGACTGAACCGTTGCGATTGGATCACAAAATCGTCCTTCTTTAACATGTATACTAGCTCAAATCACTTCACGAGATATTCACATGCCGACTCCGCGGAGAACTTCTATTTATAAAGAGAGTATATCAGCTTCTAAAAATGCAAGGTTGGTGCTCAGTCTCCTTCAAGCCGAAAAGCCGGAATCGTGCCAAATTACCGGATTGGCGAGTACGTTTACAGTTGTGTAAACGAGAGATATGACAGCCGTGAACACCATCTGCTTTTTGTAGGCTCGGGCCAAGACTGGCGACCCAACGATAGCGAGAATCATTAGAGTGTTCAACACTACCGACACCATAGATGATAGGTATACAGTAAGTTGAAGGACAAAATCATTGCTAACCCTCGGCATCGTGACCTGGAAACAGTCTGAGTACCAACAATTTTGCCGACCAATTCACATTATCGGTGGTACAAACTTATAGATGAGGTGTATTTTCAGTTTTTTGGAGAAAAATTCAGAGTCTGCCCCAATAGCGAACATTATGTCGACACGGAGCAAAAAATTAGCCAATTCTTCTTGTTCACGTCACATTTTAATGAACATGATCGGTTAAGCGGAGGCCAGGAGTCACAAGTGCGAGGCCAATGTAGAAAACACTTTGTGATTAGAGAAAGTTTTCCATTGGGGTTTGATAATGACCACTGAGCATTCGCCTGTCTGAAGTACAACTTTGAACGAGCATTAGGCTGCTAAAACTATCAAAACAAGTGATACGTACAGAATGTAAATTACTACAAACCACTGAAGTTCAACTACGAGTGTTATGACAGTAACAACGTAACGCTCAAAGTGAAACAAATCATTTCACTACTGAGCAACAATAGCGCAAACATGCACAGTTCACAAAACACGATGCAAATTTGATCTTGCGCAAGAAAATTTCTCTCTAGAACTTCTAGAACTACTATTATACTTCATGCACAAATAAGTACAAACAATCGTAATCGGGTGAGTAATATGGAAATTCGAGGAAAGTGCTCAAATCCGCGAATATTACACAATCACTACAGGACAGTTTCGTTGTATGAATTTAGTTACGTAAGCTTAGCAGAGGTAGGTGAGAGATTTTTCCGAGGCTTTTCAAACGAAATGTTCTTCCAAATCTACTTTTAGAACCAAATTCTACCGGTAAGAAGAGAAATATGAGAAGTACTCAAACGGACACATGAATGACAGTATTGATCGGTTGCGACGGTTGCGCATAACCGTTTTGTAGAGAATTCAGGTAATTCACAATGAGGAATTGTAGTAGACCTTGGTTAGTCATCATTTGGGAGGGAAATGCGGTGCTAGTGGAGGTGGGGTAGATGGGGACAGGGGCAGCGATCGGCTGCAAACTGGGTGACGACGGCATGGTGGCAGCTGGTAGAAGATCCGACAAGGACGGCGTCAGACTGGAAGTAGGCGAGTAGTACGAGCCGTTCGACGAAGCCGTCGGAGTCAAGAAAGACAAAGGAACGGTGTTCGCCTGATTATCTGTAAATCAGAACTGCTTGTAGGCCAAAGTAAGCACATAAGGTAAACTGTCTCTAATCCCACTGTATTTTTATTGATCCGTTCTTTATCGTTCAAAGTTCGTAAATTATGACGAATATCGAGATCAAACTTTAGCATGAATTTGTTCACTCCTAAACATTAGTTGAATACGACTCGAATCGGTACAATTTGTTGCAACATTTCATTACTACAGTCAGTAAAGCATAAGGCAAGTAAAAATCATGGAGCCACAAGTAGAATACAACGTTCGCTCAAGTTGAAGGCCAACTTTGGCAGAAAGCAAACGGAAGAGAGAGAAGAGACCCGTAGGCTCATGAACATCCAAATGACTCACAAAGCCAATCATTGGTGAGATCCCGTGTCATGTTGATAGTCGTATTCTTGCGCTTTCGTCGACGCATTTTGATCTGATGCGCCATAACCTTCTGTCTCCGAGTGACCACGTCGCACTGAATTGGACAAAAATAATAAACAAAAGTAGGTACTTTAGTACTCAGTTGTACAAAAGAGACAAAAAATGAACCGTCTGTCTATCTACCGTTATCTCTCCATTTCCTCCTTCTGCGCGCTTACTCTCTCCCTTTTTCTTGGTTTCTCTTATGTTGACGATAATTTTCAAAATTGATGTTTTTTTCAAACGAGCACACAACAAGCTTGAACGTTGAACAGTCATAATCGGAGTTGAGTATTTAGTTTTGTTGAGGTAGAAACTAATTCTGAATCTATCTTGAAAACTTGAAATTTTGAACTCGATCGAAAACCCTAAACGTAGAACTATATTGTCGTTGATCTATGCGCGATTCTCATACTACATAAGAAAAAGCCAACTTCCGCCAGAAAAGTTGACAAAATAAGTAAATCAGTAGGAGGAAGAGACGAATTATAGTGGAATTACTCAACAACGTCTCGTAATCGTATAAGTTCGTTTCACCCATCGATAGTAGTCAGCCATGCTGGCATGAGCCTGAGCGCACCCTATTTTGCATGCGACTAATCCGGCAGCGTGCCAGTCTATTCAATACAAATGAGAATCCATAAAGTGGTCATTTTGAGTTTTTTTGCACATACTTTGTGTACAAAAAGTTACCACATAATCGGAAAGTAATCAAAACAACTTTTTGTGCGATAAAATTAGGTTTGAGAAAGGCCAGAAAAGAGGGTTGGATATAACTGTTTTCAATTTTGGCAATCATGTTCAGATGATCAGCTGCTTTTGGGCGCCGCGCCACCTATCACAGCTGAGTTCAATACCCAGCTTGTGCATCAATTTTGATTAGACTGATTGTTGCTGGAAACTTTCCAACACAATTGACTGCGCCCTCTAAAATTTACTGTGCCCGGCTGCTATCGATGGGTGAAACGAACTTAAACAAAACTGATCTGATTCGACTAATAAACGTTTGTAGGTACGTGATTGAGCCACATCTTACGTGAATCAGATCAGGTACGAAGAACGCTGAGCTGCCACAAGCTGGAAGAATAATTATTGAGAGTGGTTCATAGCACAAAATTACTTCTTTTAATCCACTACACCTTCTATGACAAAGCGGAAGTACGATAAACACAAATAAGGTGGAGTAACGCTAGGGGATTTACAACTACATTTTTCAGGTCACTGAAATGCAGGTAACTCATCGGTATAAAATTGCAAAATGTCATGTTATGTTGAAAAATCCGTGGTGGCAGTTACCTGCAACGTGAAAAAGGACATTGTTTTGTGAACTTTACACTCACAATCATGAGTATCAAGAAAAAAAAACCCATCTTGACAATGGAAGAAGAGTAGGTAAACTGGAAAGTTGGTTTTTAGGTGTTTTAAAATCAAGATGGTCGATGCCTTGCAAACAAACCACAGTTCATGCTATACACATTGAGTGAAATAAACTAACAAACCAATTGGATTATATCTGTATGGCATCAAGCCCTCCCAGAACCAATAACTGTTGCACTTGGCTGTCGCATATGAATGTCCCCTACCAATCTTTAATAGTCGGGACTTATGGATACTATTCGGATACTCCAAAGTTCTTTCCTTATTTGGTGAAGTGGAGAATGTGAGCTTGTCGCCAATACGTCAGGATAAGCCCCAAGTGGACACACATCCCACCTCGTACGATTGTCCTATCCTCACTTCCTTCTTTAACAGGAATAATATAATTTTTGAGTAGGTTATTGATCTTATATCACAATAAATAAGAAGTGTTATTTATCGATATGTACAGAAGTGCATTGAAGTAAGGAATTGTTAGGTAAATCATTAACAGTATAGAAAAAATAAAGTATTAGAGAGCTAGTTAAATATCGGTAAGTGAAATTATAATAGGTTAGAATATAACAAAAGAAGATGGATAATATGTACTTTCTTGAAGTTAAAACTATTAGGATATGTTATTTATTAAGTAAAAGAAACACCGTTCCGGCCAGTATGCTCTATACGGTGTGCATGGTCAGAGGGTGAGGCCTCGTCAGTAGATAAGTCCCCTGACCATATAAAGATGAAACTGAAACCTCCCGTGGTTTGATGGAGAGAGGAATGGGTCCTATCCGTACAAAGTTACGACCGTGTAAAAAGAAAAGGTCGGCCCAATGTTTGAGTGGATGAGATACTGATAATGTGCAGAGAGAGATAGAGATAAAGACCTAGAGAGAGTGAGGGAAAGAGAGCGGGAGGGGGGGGGAGAAATGTCTGGTGGACCATGGAAGAATAGCATGAACTCTGGAGAAACAAAACGAAAAGCACTGTTTACCTTCTCACATAAACAGTCTCGGAACGGACACTGTGTTTTATGACCCTTTAGACGATTTATTTTTCCATGCTGACCGCACTTCTGACAGTTCGGAATTCGCTCTGCAATAAATCAAAAATTCCTGTTCGACTGCTTTTTGTTCGAAAACTATTACTGTGAAAAACAAAGGTTGAATACACACAGAACCTTGTAAAATAGTTTCCGAGCTATTCTTTTGTTTTACTAGTGCAGGCCACGTCACCAGTAACTGAATCTAATCTCTTCAGCGTAGCCAACCATAACGTGAAATGACTCTGTCGCTTTTCTAGTCCTGACTTTTCTCCGAAATGAACAACACGTATCTCAAAATTGAACAACACTTAATACAGGTTTGGGTTTGATTGAAAATCGGCTCGGAAGTGGTTTATACGGATACTTTTCTATATATGTTGACTTCAGGGAGTGTGTTGCATACTTGGACAGTTCAGATGATTTGTTTCCATGCCGCTTGTGTCATCGGTTGGGTCCGTCCGGGAGAATGCCTCCAACGAGACGGTGCCGAACGATGACGACATTTCGGAGAAAACGTCAAATAACTGGGAGTTGCTTCCCCGAGCACAGGCGGTACCGAGTTGGAGAATACCAAAAGATTGTGCTGCCTTTCCGCGAACAACACTAATCGGCGCCCCGCCCCTTGTCCCGACAAAGAAGCTGGATCAGCTATAAAATCAAATAAGCTACCCTTTTCAAGAGATCGTCTAAGAGCTAGACCAAATTAGTAAAGTAGCTGGACTAGATTAAACGGTGAAATTATCTTTAGTAGTTGACATCCGAAAACTTAGGCAGAATTTGGTTGATTTAGATCTTTTTCTGGTTTTAACCCTCTGCGATTACTCTTTCTCTCTTGAATTATACAAGTTTCTCGCTCGTTTTCACTTTCCAGTTTTAAATCCCCCGGAGATTGCAAACCATTACTAAACATATGCCTTTCATTCCTGTAGTGTCGTTTTCTCAGATAATCGGTGCACCTAAGTACACTGTACACGACATCTCTGCTTACGAAAACGTGAAACATTTGAAAGAAAACACATTTTTTAATTATTATTACTTACGAAGAACCAGAAAGTGAAAATCGCGAGTATGAGCTGAGCACGTGTTCCACCCCTTACGTTGATGAGAATACACACGTTGTCCGGATTATTGAACCGATTTTAAAGTTTACACTTGTGGCCAACAGCATCACAAATCTGTCCCAGATTAAGATTAGGTGAAGTGAGAATAGAACGAGACCATTAAAGTTAGTTGTCTATCCAGCAGACAACTGAAGTTCTAAGTTCCACTGAATAAATATCACATGCCTCTGGTAATTCTCCGAAGCTGGCCCGTTCAACGTACATTTTGAAGTAAACGTAAATCGAGACTGTTGCCAGATAACCGAATTAAATGAGGTGGAATCGTGCATTTGTAGCTAAAGTATACACCTTTCCATAGCAGAATGCAAACGATGGAAATTTGTGTTTTTTCGCTGTTATAGGCAGAACTTGTAAGTGGTACACATATGCGTTCGATTTCGTTCGCAAAACGTTTGTCTCTTCAGATTTAAACTGAAATAGGCAAATTGGGCACCTGAAAGCTGGAGGAGAAAACTAGTGATTTGCGCACTCTCACGGATGTTACATATTTAGAGTCGTGAACTTGGAATGGCGCAATCTATTGAACTAACGAACTAAAACTCGTGAAGTTGTTGCGTTTATCATGTTCACAACAAGCCGTAATAATTCATTATCGTAGTTCATACTTTGTACATGACTATCCAATAACAAATGTGTCAGTTCTGTTCTTCATCTTGTGATAGCGTCGAGACGCGCGGGACGTCTAGCACTTTGGGCTCGTTCGTACAAATCTTCTGTGTACACAACGCCGTTCATCAGATTCTCAAATGTCGAAGACTTCTTCGGAAAGTACGATTTTGTATCTGTAAGTGAACAAACATGATATTTTTTCTCATCATTAACATTTGAAACCAAAGTCAAATGATCTTAGTCTCAACTTCGTTACATTCATTATATCATGAGAAATTATATTTTAGCTTTCCAGGAAAAATTACAATGATATATGTTGGAAACTTTTGAAAAGTTTGTTGGGAACTCACCCAAATGTCGTTGTTGATCTTTGTACTTGTCAACCACTAGCGACTTTTTCAAAGGCTTGAAATAGTTGTTTGCTAAATTTTCTGCTTCACTCTTCGCCAAGCGCTGAAATAAGTTAGTTTTGAGGGTGCGGTACGAAACAACCAATTTTTCACTTTCCATGTGTCTCTTTGATCTGTTTGATACCAATTGGGAACACACTATTCAGCGTAACAACTGACTTACTGTACCCGACACTAGAGCTTCCGTGACGGATTATTGGATTATTATTAGGTGCGAATAGGGATCAAATTGAACTAATAGACTAGGAAGATATGGTTCTGACATCATCCCACATCAGCAATATCCATCAAGCATGCTCATTACTGTTAATTTCAATTTAGGCTTATTTTGCTCAAAACCACCTGAGGCCGTATGCATGAAACATCCCGGGCCGGGTTGGGATGCTATCCCGACCCGTGATGTTTCAAGCATTGGTTCAGACGATTTACGTGATTGCGATCGATTATTCCACATTTGACCCAAACTAACCTGTCGAAGTTTCGATCCTTCGTCTTCATATTGTGGTCGGAAACTGGTGTCCAGTTTTGAAGCGGCAGAATAGCCTATGCAACATCGAATAATCACCTACATAGTTCGACGGACACAAACACAACAACAACAATCTTTTCATTTAACACCGATCATTTGGTCATAGGGGTGACAAAATTTTAGTGGTAGTTTGAACTACATACACAGCTTTCTACCACACGATGAGATCAAACTACAATCTAATACAAAAATTATACATACTTCTCACAATTTTAAATAAGCTAACTTAGCATTAGCATGCAGTGCACATTTTCTAGTCTGTTTTGGTCCACCGTATCTCATATTCAGGCACATTGAAAAGTTTATTTCCGCCTTTCTTCGAGAATGGTAGTGCCAAAAAACAAACAAACACTCAAGCTGTGCCGGAATTGTGCCGGAACATACCGTTGCTGGCATTCGGAAGAACCGTTCGCGTGACACTCATCTCCGGTAGAATCCAACGACCTTCGTCCTCATTCCAGATGGAATCTTTCTTCACTTTCTCTATGTTGAAGTAGTTAGTGTCCTGACAAATGTTTCCATTAAATCAACCCAGCAACAACGATTATCAGTTTGAGCACGATGGAGATGTATTGTTTACTGATCGAACAGCTGTGAGTGATTGGGAGTTGTCCAAGTGAAGACCCACTTCCAGCTTTACTAAAACTGGCGCTACATTCCTAGTTTCAATAGTGCTAAGACTTTAATGAGAGTTCTGAGTTAGTGCTGTCCCTTATTATTAACTAACAGCTAGAAACAGTCTCACGCGGCAGTTGAATACACTAACCTTCCGAAGAGTTGGCTGTATTTTATCCAGTATTTGCATAAAAAGTTTCAGTTGTTGATCCTGTTTCCGAATTGTTTCAAGATAGTCCAGTCGATCCAGCTCAAACTCGCCTTGCAAATCCTCAACCTCTTGTTCCATCGATGCTGTCTGAGTAATAAGAAAATATATATAAAAAAGCTAGAAATTTCAAGAGAAATTCTTGCTTTGTTTCTCATGCAGTACATGAACTAGTCTTTTGAATATCATGTATTACTGCAAATTTTAGCACATGGCGTTATGGACTGCACAAGGGTCCCATTATCCTGTTTTAGTTACATCGAGCAAGTATGGTTATCGATCGTGTGTACTGTACGTAGTGCTCACAATCAAAGATTATACTCTGCTATGTTTATCTCCTGCAGATGAAATGTATGCAGAGGCGCTGTAGTAACAAATAAAGGTGTTTGTCGCGATCTAGTGGCCTAAAAGGTTTTATTCAATCCTTAGACACCTATAATCGAACATACAGCCACCACAAAGCAAAATTGATCAGCAATGTTCTTCTAACCTTTTTCTGCTCTTTCTGAAGCTCTTTCGTGACGGCGTCGAGTTTTTCCTGCGTCGAGCTGTACACTTGCAGGAGAGGATCATCTTTATGAACGTTCAGAGCGGCTAAATAAACTTTTCACTGTCAATATGTTCTATATGGATTCAGTTGCTTTTTTTCAATAGGATGTGCGTCACAGTTACTTTAGAAATTTTTTTCCCCCATTACAGACTTTTTGGCAGGGTTTTTTTTCTCGATTTTCAACCTACATAAATTGGATCCCTCAGTGTCTCTTGTATTTTACGGTGATACCGGTATTTAAAGTCTAGGAGAAAAGTCTGTATTCCGGAGGATGGGATTTTCCGAGTTTCCACTCGAGACTAGCAATAATTGAATGAAACTCGAGAATGTTCACAACCCTAGTTCGTATGGATTAATGTTTCTCGCTGGAGATAAATTCAACTGGATGAGAAAGTAGCAGTAAGAATTAGGCATGTTTGAACTGAGAGTGACTGAAACTTCTCTCACCTGCGAGACGCTCAGTTTTCGTTTGGGCGTCTTGTAGTTTCTTCATACGTTTCTGTTTTAATTGTTGATTGCTTGCCTGTAAATATCAGAAACACATTTTACTATGAGATTGACAGGACAGCTAACATGTTTGTACATTTGGATATTCACTTTTGCTGTATTTGCGTTTCGAACGTATAAATGTTGCTATTTGGAGACGCTACCGAGTCGAACGGAGAAGAGTTTAGATCGTCAGTGATAAACTTTATTCATTGATTTCAGTGTTTAGAGAAGTTTAGAGAAGTCAGAAGTTCAGAGTTTGGAGCGTTAATAATAACTCACTTGTTCACCGCCCACAAACTGTTGCTGCAATTGTTCGATTTTCTTTGCTGCATCCCGAGGATCCAAATTTTCCACACTGTCCAGATTGGCATTTGCCTAGAAATAATACAGTATTAGTGGAGCTTTCAGAGAAATTATTCAAAAGCTCGATAAGCTTCCCAGCTCTAAGCACTGACAAGTTTACTTGTGCATATTTGTATTCTGTAATCAACTCACTCGCTCATACTGCTCCCGTAAAGCGGTGAGGTCCTTTTGAAGCTCAGCTTTGCTAGTCTGTTCCTTCTGATATTCGGATCTGAATAACATAAATTAATCTGAACGATAAAATCGCTATATTGTGCCAAATTCTAAAAGAATCAAAACACTGTACAATAATGTGCAATTCGAAGGAGATTCCAAATTGAATTGGTTCACTTCGTTCAAAATGAGTTTAGGTGAGTGTTTACCTTAGAATTGGCCATTAAGTCATTCGATTGTTTCAGATCGGCTATATATGTTTCTCCTTCCCTTCTGAATTTTGATTATGCCAATGAACAACACAGTCGGCTTCATTTGATATGTTTCTTTGACCAACCTCATTTCTGACATTGCATCCTCGAACTCCTGTCGAAGTTTTGCTCGTTCTTGTTCGACGTCAAACCCAGCTTGTGCTCCTTCTGAAATTTGCTAAGCTTATTGTTGTTATCGGGAAGAACATATTTGGAACCGTTTTTTCATGAATTAAATCTCAATGAGAACAACAATTTTCATTTGAAAAATAAGTTCTAAGGATAACCGTTTTGATTCAAACTATTATGCTCAATCTGATTAAGAAAGATTTTGAACTCAAAACAAAACATGGGAAAGAGACATTTGCTCGATTTGCGTATCAAGAAATCGTACTTCATATTTAAATGATCAATTGTCAACTTTTCTCTGTGATTATGTCGTGGTGATTAAACAAACTATGCAAACTGTCGAGGTTGGCTCACGGGTGGCTCCGGGTTGAATCATGGCCTTCAGCCTCTCAATCTCCTCTTGGTATTCTCGTAGAAGAGCATCTTTCGGATCTTCGTTTATCTTGGGTTTGTTCTTTATATTCTTTGCACGATTTGCATATCTGAAGAAAGAGAAGATATTCAATAGGTTTAAAGTACTATTTTCCCCAGTATCAATAACTGTGGAATAATAACAAAGTTTAGAAATGCCAACTTCTCTATCAATTACCTCAGCGTTGAAAGTGTTTCGTCGTAATTGTTGTCCGAGGGCGAGATGCAGGCTATCATGATGGTTTTTGTATTCCCTCCCAAAGAATCCTTCAAACAACTGGGTCTAGTCAACGATGCTCAAATAATGTATTCAATGCTTAAATAGTACTTGCGTATTGACCTAGTCAAGGCAAACGGTTAACCTGTTATTCGATAAGTGAAAAGGTCGAGAAAAAAAAACTGGAAATATCGAATATCAATGTTTCCTGTGTATCTTTTAGGTTTTAAAGAGGAATCCTTCAAACAACTGGGTCTAGTCAACGATGCTCAAATAATGTATTCAATGCTTAAATAGTACTTGCGTATTGACCTAGTCGATCCAAACGGTTAACCTGTTATTCGATAAGTGAAAAGGTCGAGAAAAAAACTGGAAATATCGAATATCAATGTTTCCTGTGTATCTTTTAGGTTTTAAAGAAGGACGATTACCAATCCCAACACTTCGGCCCTCCAAACTTCAACAAATTTTGATTGCAGTTCAAAGGATCGATGCGTCGTCGTAAATCTTCGTACTTTAAGTATTGTATTTCCAAATCACTGTTCGACCTGATAGGAGAACGCGTACTCTGCTGTGCGCCAACATGATTAGCACGGCTTAGATTCGAATTTTCGATTCGAGTGTTACAACAGGAAAGTTCAAATTTATTTGTTGGTTCATTTTTACCTCACCTGGAGCAACCTGGTCAGTTTGCTGTCTCTGTATGGGACATGCTTAGTTTTCCCATCGACGAGTGCGGATATTACATTTCCCAGAGCGGAAAGCGACAAATTAATTTTGGTAGCTTCTTTGAATCGATCTCCCGTGGCTCCTATAATGCAACAAAATGACTTATCTGCAGGATCATTCTCTATTTGTATTTGGTGTCGGTTGACTAACAAAACTATACTGTTAGTCAATTTCAGAGTCACGTGAAACATGTTAAGCAAAGCAGAAGTCATAAACATACAATGACAGAGTGCACGATGCCTCATTCGAATGTTAACTCCACGTCACTATTCAATTCACTTTCAGTTTAGTGTTCATAGAATTGAAGAATGATTATGAAATTACAATGAACAGAACTAAAACGGTTCCATGTTTCGCTGTCGATGAACTTCGACATATTGTACAATGTTAGGTTTCTTGTTTCGACGGCGCTACTGTATCGGGTCAATTGTCATTTGTTTATTGATGCAGTTTCAAGGCTCTGAAGAATCCGAAAACGTCGCCACTCATTAATATATACTACCTCTTGTTTCGCTTCAAATATGAAACCTCAACATTATAACTGTCACACCTAGTAAAATGCTTATACGGACACATGCAAATTATTTGTATGTTCTATGTTGTACACGTGTTTGTTTCGTATGATGTTTGGAGACGTGTGAATATGTTAAATACCTGTTTTTGACTGTCTTTCACTACCAGCCAGGTCAACTAAGTTGAGTTTTCCAGTACGAATGTTTCCCGAATCCGTCATGCACTCAACATAAACTGTGAATATCGAATGACTTCTCGAGGAGTCCTGAAAACAGAAATATTTCGATGAAGCTGACATCGCTCAAGTTCCAACAAAACGTCGTTTTAGAGAAAAACTAGTTGGTTACTAACTACCGTCATCATGGTAGATGCAAATAATGATATTTGGTACACCTTTGAGTTGTGCGTGAAAGTACGACTGAAACTTCAATTTTTAGTTCGTGCGTGTTAACTTCAAGGCACGCTCACAATTCTAGCCACTGCACATGTATCTGTAAGTGTATTTTGTGATAGTCATGTTCAAAATCAGTCTTGTAATAAGTTTGGCTTGACTGAATTGAAAGTTGCCTTGGAAGTTGACATCGGCCAGACCTGATCGAAAACGTGAAAATGAATCTGAACCGTGGCCGTATGTTTCCGGTTACCTTGTTCATGAGCGTGGCTCCGACGTGTCGGTTCCCGAAGCCCTTTGCCATCATTTCATGACAAGACTCTACGTCGTGACACACGTGCATCGACAATCCAGACACGTAAACACCGCGGTCTCCGTGCTCCTGGAAAAGTTCATCCATAGTTCAAACTACAGTTACAGTTTGCTCGCGACAAACACACTTCAGTCCAAAACGCAATCAAGAAGAGAATAACTTAAATATTGTTCCCCTCTTGATAAATTTGGTCTAATCTCAGTCGAATTGACCTTTTCCGTACTTCCGACTGATCGAACGAAACTTACCTTTATCTCCAGCTTCTGATTGTTGTCCGTACCGAGTAGATCCCGAACTTCTTCTTGGTAAATCTACAATGAAAACGTCGGGTACAAGAGTTGTATTCGAGCAAAAGTTCTTCTTTCCCCAATTCAATTGCCCTGGGAACATAATCAGTCTACACTAGAAGAGGCGATAATGATTATTTCGATTATTAGAACGTTGGTTAGAGTTCAAAGAAAACGTGTTGTTAGAACTTAGCATCCTACCTCCAAATAACTACAGTGTATCAGAAACTTGACATTCTCGGTAGTAGCCGTCGCGACGAAAATGTGTTCGAATGCTCGCGGAATGATACCACGTTGCGGGGGCACGTCTTTCAAACCTATCAACACGTAACATGACGTAAATACCTAGTTTCACACGCTTGCAACATTCTAAAAAGTGTCAGTCAGCCCTTTCTCAATAACAGCAGACTCATTTTAACGTCATTCTCCGTGTGTTTTCCCTCTATTCAAACCACAGCACAAGCCTCTCAAAAACCAGAGAATAACTATCATAATATGTCATTGTCCAATTGTGCATCAGGTTCGTAACGATAAAATGCAGATAGACGACATAGAGAAAAATGAACACACCTTGCATAGAAAAAGTTTTCCCAGAACCGGTCTGACCGTAGGCGAATACCGTTCCGTTGTAACCTTCGATAACGTTCTGAAAGTTTGTCTGTTCGAGTATTGCAGTGACAATGGGTTCTCGAGTCAATGTATTCGTTTTGAAATTATGGCTTCATTTCTGATTTCAAGTTTTGAGGTAACTTTGTTTCGTTCCATCAAGCCATCAACAAATAACTCTGCGAACTATTTTTTTCATCATAAAAAAACCAAAACCTAAAATGTTATGCGTGTTCTTGTGTTATGATATTTGTGACCGACATGTCACAACAATCAGATATAGGGCCTGGATCTCTAATTGTCCAATTGTCCAATTGTCCAATTGTCCAACTTCAATTGCCCAATTGTCCATCTCAAATGTCCACTTGTTCGATTGTCTATTTGCAAATGTTCGATTGTCTAATTGTCTATTTTCAATTGTCCATTTGTACAATTTTGAAAAAAAATTCTTAATTTTCAATTTTTTTTCCTTTCTAATTTCTCAATTTTTCTTTCTCCTCACACCCGGGGGTCATTTTACGCGTTAAAATGTAAATTTCGACGGATTAGGATGAAACTTGCACAATTGGGGTAATCGAACACGAAGATTACGAATATGCAAATTAAAATTTGTTCTACGCACGCAAAACGTGCACACGATGCGACAAAAATGTCAACATTGGAGTTTGGGAATGAAACTTTGGGAACAGGGGTAGTTGATGACGCTGATTTCGAATATCGACATTATGTTAAAGGTTGAAGGTGGTGGGAGGCTAAAGTATCATGGTGAGCAAAACGAGTATTTTCGAACCAAACTTGCAGGGATAGCGGTACCAGGAATAAGTCATTCAGAATTAAGAGTCATTAAAGTAAAAGTCATTTAAAAGTAAAAGTCATTAATTCACTTTTAGTCAGGATTTGAAAAATGCGAAAATTTTCGAAAACTTTATTTCTGATTCTCGACTGTTTCTGTACTTAATGACTTTTACCTTCAAATGACTTTTACTTCAATGACTTTTAATTTTGAATGACTTATTCTGGTTGAAAGGGATAGGGTAGTCGATGATAGACATAACGGATATCGTTACGGGGTTAAAGGTGGTGGGGGCTAAAGTATAAATGTTCCAAACTTATTTGTATTAGGTCAAACTTGCAGAGAAGGCGTAGTAGACGATAGGGATTCTGATTATCAACATAACGTTAAAGGTTATCGCAGCCCAATACAAAGACTTCTCAAAAATTCAAGTTATTACTGCTTCTGAGGCCACCGTTTCCACCCGTCACCTTTAACGTTATGTTGATATTCAGAATCCCTATCGTCTACTACACCTTCTCTGCAAGTTTGACACAATAAAAATGAAATTGGAACATTTATACTTTAGCCCCCCACCACCTCCAACCCCGTATCGATGTTCGTTATGTCCATGATCGACTACCCTACCCCTGCAAGTTTGGTTCGAAAATACTCGTTTTGTTCACCATGACACTTAAGCCTCCCACCACCTTTAACCTTCAACATAATGTCGATATTCGAAATCAGCGTCATCAACTTCCCCTGTTCCCAAAGTTTCATTCCCAAACTCTAATGTTTGATTTTTTGTCGCGTCGCGTGCACGTTTTGCGTGCGTTGAACAAATTTTAATTCGCATATACGTAATCTTCGTGTTCGATTACCCCAATTGTGCAAGTTTTATCCTAATCGTCAAACTTTACATTTTAACGCGTAAAATGACCCCCGGGTGTGAGAAAAAGAAAAATTGAGAAATTAGAAAGGGAAAAAAATTAAAAATTAAGAACTTTTTTCAAAATTGGACAAATGGACAATTGAAAATAGACAATTAGACAATTGGACATTTGAAAATAGACAATTGGACAAATGGACATTTGAGATGGACACTTGGACAATTGAAGTTGGACAATTGGACAATTGGACAAATTGAGATCCAGGCCCATAATACTACATCGCATTTGGTCTAGCAGTAACATAAACAAAATCTTCAGGAACTTGACTATGCACTGGAGATGTACAGATCAATTGACGAGAACAATACATAATTTGTCAGGATCTATCAGGCACAGCATTGAGTGGTTCACTCACCTCCACCAGTGGGAACACGATGTCGTTGTAAATTTGTTCCCCGGTAGAATCCATATAGTAGGCGCCATCGAAGGTGAAGTTCTTCTCGGGACCCTCAGACAGTAGTGTCACCCCTCCATTCCCACTGTTCATCTCAACACACACCTGCACGAATGGGTGGTTAACGAATGGGTGGTTGAGTTAACTCAGTTCCTATTCATTATGTTTCTCGGTAGATAAATTGATTTTCATGATTGTGGGAAACGATACATTTATGAAATTTGGTGAGCTCTGTACTCATACTACAAAACGTAGTCAAAAACTAGTGTGTTTGCCGATATTTTTCACGGAGAAAAGTTGTTCAAACACTTAGAATTGCACATAACACGAGTCTACGCAGGTATATTAACTCAAGAAAAACACATGAACGACAGGTTTTAGACCGTGCTCAATGAAGAGAGAATTTGCGAAATAGTAAAATGCGTACGTTGGAATTGAGAGCTTTTTCCCGTTCGTTGAGCGGACGACATCTTGTGATCACCCGTACACTCTCAGCCATATCTGAAACGTCGTTTATAGTAGAAGTAAATTGAACAGTCACGTGAAGTTTACATTCCATTGAGGAATCGTGCACTTTGTCTTTGCACGTTTCTGAGTTCTGCTGTGTTCAAAATGTTGCACGTGGCTGTGTATTTGACCAACAGTTTACAAGACTTAACAACCGAAATAAACAAAGCATGGAGAGAGTACAATTATGAAATGTATCACGGTATTGCATACTGAATACTAGTCGAATGGAAGCTTGAACAATTTTCATAACATGATTGAGAGAGACAGCGAGAGATATCGAGAGAGCGAGAGAGAGAGAGAGGGGAGAGATTAGAAATAGAGAGAGAGAGAGAAAGAGAGAGAAAGAGAGAGAGAGAGTGAGATTGGAGGCAGAAAGATAGAGAGAAAGATAGAGAGAGAGAGATAGAGCGAGAAAAAAAAGAGAGGGAGAGCAGAGAGAGCATAGTTATTCCCATTGTATTGCCGAGAATAGTTCATGAGCTGAATATTCGTAACAATGTACACTAATTTCTTCTTAAATACGTGGTCCACCAACCAAACACTTATCGGATTGCGTCCGAACGCTGAATTTGGTCTCAACTTTTATCACAAATGTGGACTTCCACTATGGAATCTGCCTGTGCACCATAGAAACTTTTCAATCGTCATGAGAAGCTATGGGGAAAACAGAGCATAGCCTTCTATCGATATAATTCCGCGTAGGCTGGTATGGAAATGAGTTTCTGTTCACCATGAAACATGTAATCAAGCTGAAAAACGCGGCACTGTTATGTGTGCGTTGGCTGCCCCTGGCAACACGCCTTGAATTCCCACAACTCATGGAAAAGTCGACTCGAAAATTGTTCAATCGGCTGGAATTAATGAGCTGCGATAGCAAACAGGGCGCCGGATCTTAGTAGTAGTTCTATGACGATTACTCAGCTGCAGTGTTAAGCCACCTCATCGAATCACCGTCGCGTTAGTGATAACTTGTGAAATATGAAAGTTCAATGATAGATACCAAAAAGTGACTAAACGGAATTCGAAAAGATTTGAGGCGACAAAATAATTTGCATGTGGTAGAAGGAGGATCCGAGTACGTGTTCAGAGATGAGTGAATATTTCTATACTGTTTTCCTGATCGCAGAAAAAATACTAGTTCATTGATTGCATTGGAGAACGTAAAAAATGAAAAAAACAATAAATCAATAGCTAGACAACTTATTCGGGTTTTCGTACTCTGTTGGAAATTACTTAATGGAAAACTAAACGGAAAATGATAGGCCTTTAGAGGTACAAGTGCTTCCCTGATAGTGCTTCCCTCTGATTAGTATGTGATCTGGGCTTTTTCATATTAAATTTTGTTGACGAGAGTGTGATTGGCTGATTGTTAATTGTGTCACTCTATACAACATAATTGTATTACGTTGTACACGAACTGAATGTAATCAGACAAGAACAGTTGAGCCAAACAAGAATATTTTCAATATTGAAACTTATGACAAACTGCTGAAAATTTAATTGGCAGCTTATATATCACGTAACTGTGTTCTGTATTCTATTTAATCATTTCAAACAACTTCACTGCTTCCTGTGACTTACGCAACGTGTCAAACATGTTGCCTTCCAACAATACGTACGCTTTTCTCGAACAATAACAATGATTATACATCTCTGTGAAAATATCACACCGCCAAATCACGCCACTCGTCAAAACGTTCTGGCAGTTATCATATACGCAAAACACGAGTAGTATATCGGAGTAGACGATTATATGATGTTGTCGAAATGTGAACCCAGCGCTCATGAGATTTCGAGAACCCCTCATTCCTCACTGTTTTCAACTAAGCTTGTGCGAAACTACCAACAAAATATGAAAAATGAAAAATTTTCCATTATTTTTTTTGTAATGCGGACGAAAAACCGCTCCCCGGAACTTGTACTTGTTTTTAAGACTCAAGCACACAGCTAGACAATTTCATTGACATGCTGGAGCTGTGACGAATATAATCATAGAGCCATAAAACGTCATGTGATTCGGAAATTGAATTTACATATTTGTAAACACCGAAATGACTCGATAACAAGGAATGGAACGTTTTTAGTATGAGAATTTAATTTTGAACACGATTTATTTCAGATAGACACTTTCCAGCCTATAAATACACTATATTTTGTTGACAAAAAGATTAATGAAAACTGTTGAGACGAAAAAATAACACTTTATACAACGAATTAAATACCGAACAACATCACCAACACATGACGATTCGAACGTCTGATGATAATTGTATGAATACTGCAGTGGGTCTGTCGGCAATACTAAAATCTGGACTTGAATACACGTGTGGTTTCATTCACGTAGAGATCACGTAAAACGCGAGACGCAGACCCTGATATGTACCGATTGCGCAGAGTTGGATTCAAAATATTCAATTATTCTCGTCTCGCTTTTCTTCGTCTGACAGGTTTGGTTAAATCTGAATCACTGTCTTCGTCCTCTTGCTGTTTTTGTGCGTGTTTGGTGAGTAGCTTCATGCGTTGTACTTCAGTGGTATTTACGGCGTCGGAGTCGGAATCAGATCGAACGTCCTAGAAAACAACGTTCTCACATATGCATGGTTTAGTTCTATTTTGCAGGATTCATGGGGAGCTGGGTGGCTTTCAACTAGAATATTACCCTAAGTTCTTGAGCAAAAATGAGATGACTTGTAGTGAGTTCTGCAAAATGTTCTAATTTCGGATAATACTTAGTTGAGAGCAAGAAACGTTAACCACAATTCCGTGAACCAACTCACTCCGGCAGCACCTTGGGTCACTGTTTTTATAACAACTCTGACAATGAGAACCGTCCAGAAAACGTGAAGAACAAGAAGAATACACAACAGCAGGATTATGAAACGTGGAACATAGGGCACCTGAAAATGAAATTTGTGATATGTAATTGACCAATTAGGGGGGGGGGGGCTGTGAGTAGTTACATGTACACACACTGAATAGTTAACTGTACGGAATACACAGCAAAACAAGTTCGAGTTCCGGGCAAATAGCTGACATATGTTCCAAGTATAGGTAGATCTATCGAATAAAAGGCCATTTTTTTTTAATGTTCAGTGGTGTATTCAGGCTTCCCTGAACGCATGTTAGATATAGGTAGTTGATATATATAAACAATCAAAATAGACGAATCGGGAAAAAATTATTCAGTTCACAAACCTGAGTGAAATCATAAAGATCATAGTCTGGTTGAATGAGGTTCGCCGCCTCAAAAACTGCAGATCTGATGACGACCATCGGATAGTAGACAAGTCGTGTGACTATCCAACTGAAAAGAAAGCGAGCCATACTATATGTGTTTTACAATTTCTTTTCTATGTTTGTTCTAGATCAGGACACAGTATTATATACGTAAGATAGGTTAGAATAGTAATATTTACTAACAGTTATACTAAGTATGGCTTTTGTTCTACTAATTAAGCTTTTATTTAGTGTAAATATTCTTGTCCATAGGACATTATTTCAACCATTCGCTCTCTGATGAGAGTGATGTGTCTTGGGAGAGCGAATATAAGATTAGTGGTCACGTTTGCGGGTAGAGGTGAAACGTGATTCTATGTATTCTTACTAATAAATGAACGTATTTTATTTTCTCTAATTCTGAGCTTCGACTTTAATTGATAGATATTTATTGTACGTTCAATCATCACCACGTTTAATTTACTTCTATTAGTGACAAAAAGTCACGAAACATAATTTAAGGGTTTTCACAACTATCCCTTCTTACCGGCACATGCTCTTGTAAGGATTTTGGGTTATATTAATTGATTTCATTGTATAAATTGACTGAATTAGTACCTCAACAAGAAAAACACAAAAATGACATTCGTGGCCATTTTGAGATTTCGATCATATCTGGTAAGTTTTCCTCCTTCTAGCAAAATATCCGCAACGTCATGCGAGAGAAGAACGAGCGTCCCTACTCTGAAAACCAAGTTCATAAGTGGGGAAAATTTCCATTCAACTACTGATAAGAAACCGTCTTTCATTCATGTCGAACAACAGGAAATAAGCAACATTCGAAGCTTGTTATTTTAGTTCATCCAAGTACCTTTATCATTCAAACGACTAGCTATAAAGAATGTACTAAAAACTTATGCATTTTCTCTAACTCTCTTCTAGATTTCGTGAACTACTACAAAGTGACGGGTGCAAAAGCCCACACTTTGGTGGGCGACATCACGTATGCATTTAGTTCCAGACTCGTAAAAACAGATGTAAGTTACAAATTTAGGAGTCGTTTCATTAACCGACTTTCCCAGTATGACTGAAATTCGGCTTACCTCACAAAGTTAATCGTCCAACTGGCCGCTAAAAGACCAACAGTTACTACGTGATGAATAATGAGTTCCCAGAAATCGGATCTTTTCACGTCGAAAATAGATGCAAGCAGAAGGGAGTAGTAAAATGACATTTCCACCATATAGTACCACCTGTAAAGGTTTTTCAGTGATTTGGAGCTCTCAATTTCGGGCTCACTTTCACACTATAACTTTTTCCGTGAAAGAGATATTGATATTTTCGACTTTTATTACTCGATCAATCCTTCAAGTAGTACCTCATCTTAGTACTTTGATATGTGCACATTTAGCGAACATTCACGTTTCCTCTCAACTACTAATATCGTGCGCCAACAGCACTACTTGTAAACTGGATGTCATTTTACAATGTAATGATAAGAACAACCAAAGTATATTGGACCTTTTCACCATTTGACATGAATACCATTTTTTGTCAAAATGTGTGAGTCATCAAGATGAACCGGCTAGTGCGAACCCTCGTGAATCTTTTGTAACAGTTTATGGCTTATGATTCATGCACCTGAATAACCGTTACCAAAAAAGGAATGACTATGCGTATGCGATAACACTACAAACAAAACTAAAATTTAGGCGTCACAGAGTAAGATAACACGTGGAAAAAGAGAACTATTGAGTAAAGCGAGATTCAGTTACGAAAGGTCAATATTGTTCACATACATGTTTTTGTAAAATAGTTCCCAGATTGAAAGATCTATATTTCTGGTAGATTTAGATTACCGGAAAAAGTGTTATTTCAAAGTTTTAGAGGTTGTTACTAGAGTAGTGTTTGATTCTCCCTACCAGATAGCATCATCTACTTGATGGTAGGGATATCCTATCCAGCACTGCTTCACATCCCACAACCAACTCTTATTCAGCATGACCATGATTCCATACGAAAAGGCGAAGACGTAGTAGCTGAACCGCCAGAAACATTCCAGCACTCGTTTCGACTTCGTGTTCACCGCGAATCCACCTAGTAGATGTGAGAATATCTGAAACATATATCTGGCTGCTATATCCTATAGTTGATGTATTCGAGTATATTTTTAGGGGTTTTCTGTATTTGTATTGAAACGTGTTTATGACGAGAACGTTATAGGATGTCGCTGGTTGGAACTCTCGTTTACTAGAGCGCCCTTTCCCTTTTCCTGATAAGTACACAATCAATAGAGAGTGAGTGATACTCAGATCTGATTTATAGAGCTTCCGCTGGAATACAAACCAATTATTACAAAGTAATTATGCAACTCGTTGGTTTAAGTTGAGGGCTATTAGGTCTCTAATCATTTTTGTCACGAAGATTTATAGCACCAATGTTTGAAATATCCCAAATTTGATACGAATTTTCAGTAGTTTTCAATTAAGGAAAAACAGTTTAAAACCGTTTCGAAGTCTGAAGATTATCATCTATTTAGAATTCGACCGGATTGTGTGAAGGGAGTGACGAAATCTTCGTTGTAGTTTGATCTGAACAAACGCCATAACTCACGATTTTTTGATACAAACACCGCGGGATAAAACAACATCCTTGCTTCGGGAAGATGAAACCCTGTATATTTGTCCTGGTTGTTCTTTTTCATCTGAGTACATTACAACCCGTTTACATTACTGTGTTTTTATGATTGTAATAAAGTCAACAAACGTTTCGACAAAGTGGCGTCTTTCCATAGTATCCAAGAAGATGACCGAGAGGAACGCCCACAAACGATTCATACAGAATCCTGAACAGACAGAATCAGAAGACTTTGAACACCGACATGCAATTACTCTGTTTAATGGGGTTTTTATCGGCAACGGTAGTGAACATAATAGATAAGGTCGGAAATACGAATTACTTCCCTAGAAAAAGTACGGGGTAATCGTATAATTTGTATGACAATGATCGACGAGTGTAAGTTAGAATGCTACGTTCGTTTTTGAGGCTAATCTGAAAAGTGCATAGGGATTACGGAACCGAAAATATGTTATATGGCGCTTTTTATTTTAGATACACTGTCTATATTGTACACAAAGATTTGTTCGATTTTGATAGAAAAAATTGAACATTCTCGAAAACATGTTGTGATGACGTCTTTTGAATACAAAAAAGGTCGATTACAACGAATAGTTCGACAGTTTTCTTTCATGGGTGATTAATTCATAGTTATAGTCACATATTGTTGGTCTTTAGTTTGACTAATATACCCGTGTGACCCCAACATCGAAAACCACTATTTCAAATATAGAATGTTAATTCAAAAAGTGCACACAACCAAGATGATGGGAAACTATCCGAACTCTTGTAGAGAACAACATATTTCATCGCCTTTCCGGTTTTGAGTGAAAAATCAATAATAGGGATACCGAACGCTAGTTCAAATAGAACGGCGAAAGCACTCGAGAATGAAAAGAGAGTAACATAGACGGTATTTTCTCGAATAAAATAGATGTGCACTTTGTGACAAACTTCTGAGAAAGTGAAGACTCAAAATGAGTATACGTATTGATTGAAAAAAGGAAAAACGTGATATCGTACGAGGGAGGGAAACGCGCTCCGTAACTACCAAAACTTGTTCATATTAATCATTCAATAATAACTTGAATACTGTCACAAAGATATATATAACACTGCTTATTGATGAATAAGTTCATTAGACTCCGTAATTCTGGAAGAACTCACCTAATAATTAACAGGGGCACCGCAAAATAAATAGGATATAGAAGGTCCGTGAACTTGGGTGGTATATCACTCCAGGGTACGTCGCGAGGCAACCAACGGTCAGGTCGCCAGAATTCCATTATTCGAAATAGTCACCGATTAACGGAGGTGCGGGGGGAAGGGCGGTACTCTCTGCGGGACAGACCAGGCCCCGGAGCCAAGGCACGCAAATACAAATGACCCAGAGAGAGCGCACACCCTGCCCGGTTATCTATGTATTGATATGCGGAGAAAGAGCAGGGTGAAAGGGGAAGTAGTGCACGCAAAACTCTATTGGCAAACATAATCTTGGTTCGTGTATGAATAACGGTGGTTTCTGTGAAACTAAGCTCTAGACTTCTGCGTTCTATGTTATTATGTACTTTGCACTCCAGAATGAAACATTTTATTGAAAAAAAAAGACAAATATGAAATAACTTCAAGAAGGTACAAATATGAAAATGACAGTTTAGCAGTTCAGACAGTTTAGAAAATGACAGTAAGGAGAAGCTATATATGAATTGGACGGCAGTGTCTGCCCCTACTGAGATGGTTATTCAGGACACTTGTGTACCCAAATTTGCAGCTACGGTGTGGAGAAGGGAGATTTTTGATAGATCCAAGGGGAAAGGGGAAATAGTCGAGGAAACTCCATTGGCAAACACAATCTGGAGATTTGATTTTTTGATAATAACGGCGGTTTCTGTGAAACTAAACTCCAAACTCTAGACTTCGATAGCCTACTCATTTTTACAAAGTACATGTTTTTTTAACTGAAGAGTGTTGAATGAAGTGTTAGTTTGCTTCATCTTTTTGAATTGTCTACTTGCACATGATAACAACTAATAAAAACTGACACATTATCGTTTGGTAAGTTTACAAAGTTGATGATTCCCATAAAAACATGCATACCTAGCAGCAGACATTTGAACATTTCATACACGTATCTCACGTTCCTTGGGACACTCGTTCGAGAATCATAACATCGACTAAACCTGCGAACACTTGCGCACAATTGAGTTGCCAATGGCTTGCGGTGTGTAGCTTTCGATCCAGTTCGATTTCCCTTGAGCGATGTCAACAGCCTTCACTTTCTAGATGTTCCGAATCAATCGTTTTTATGCTCTGTGCGTTTTCATTTCTTGTAGCCTAGTTTTCCCTTGATGATGTATTCTGATTCAATCTGTTTGCACAAAATGGCAACGATCGTAAGACATGGGTAAAACGCTTGTGAGAAATAAACAATTCCGTGAAACGAACGAACGTAGGCTGTCTAGCCATTCAGGGTGTAGGAAAAAATCAAAAGACAACTTATGTTTTCTCCCAACCCTCAATTGCTGAATTCTTTCATTTCTACAAACATCACGCGTTCGGATAACAAACAATTATAGTCCCCCCTCTATTCCTGGAAAATTATATGTTTATCTTTTTTTTACGTGATCGATTTATGTAAGTAAAATCAAACTTAAAGAGAAATCAAGATTTTCTAAGATACATAGGGCGAGGGCCAATTGAGAAGCTTGTTTCTGAAAGTTGAAGATAAATGGCCCCTTTGAAGAGGTCAGAAAGCAAAATTAATTCATCAGGGCTGCCCTAACAAAACTGATGTATCCCTATTTTGATTAGAACTAATGCCTCTCATAAGCTATGTTTGTAATTTGGCACGCGCCACGTTGCGTTTGGGTGATGTAAATGATGAGAGTGATCAGGCGTAGTGGCACTTCTCATGAGAACCTCAGCACGATGCCCTGAGAATTCAAACGAACTACTTATGACATTCCAATAATGCTTCTTCTTGGATATCTTTGTGTGGTTCTCTCGTGTCTTTTGAGATAGATTGTGATTGTGTGGCGGGTTCGGATGAAAATGAAACAAGAAGATTAACTCTGTGATTTTCTGGTCGTTAGGTCAAAGTGGTAATAAACTTTCACCCGCGCGATTTTCCCGTATATGCAATCTGCCTGTTTGTTGTTGTTGTTTTCATGTTGCGAAAAGCGAGAGAAATAAGAGAAGTGAACTGGTAGGGATAAACAGAATACGGGTATTGTTGTATGGCAATCCAGCCATGCCCTCAGGCAAGGAAAAGCGAAAACAACTCATCACCAGCTCTACTGGTTTTCTTCTATCTGGGACAGACGGGTTTTGCCATTCTTCACTTATTTTCTACTTTCTCTGTTTCTTAGCAAAAACCATGACAATAATCGTGATTATAGTTCGTGGTTTTCCGCCAATTTTTTTTGTTGACTAAAATAGTTATTGAGTTATTGAGGATTCTGTAGAATCTCAATGGTTAAAACGATAGTTGTTAAAGAATTGAAACATTATTTTTGCATAGTTTACAGTTTTAAATGGTCAGCTAAAAAAGGAAAAGTAAATTTAGTTCACATCAGTGCACTTTATAATTTTCCAATGACTGTTTTCAGCGAAAATTATATTTGCCGAAAATATTTTCGAACACCCTTTGCAACGGGAATGCGGATCCGGAACGTTTCAGAAACAATTCACGTATTTAAAGCGGCTGTATTCGAACTCTGAGTCTTCGTGTGGAATAAACAACAATTATAGGTTTCACACTATGAGTTACGTGAAAAATACATCAAGAATCGAACACACCTTATGTATGATTTTTCGGAGATCTTTGACGTTATTCGTGATGACCCAATTACATGTGCACTCATTTGTTACTACCGAAATCCAGTGAAAAAAAGTTCTTGGTGAGCGCGTTTTTTTATAGAACTGATTTTTAGAACCGAGTGATTGATCCTTCAATCTTATCTTCAATTCCGTTTCGAAACAACTTCACTTCGGATTAGAAATCGGGGTTTATTTGAGAAGCCACATACTGAGTTGAAACCAAGGTTGGATTTCTGGCCCTATTGTACCCGTAAGAAATCGTTTGCCATATTTCTCTATCTATTTCTTAAATTGTGCAGAATTTGTTCCATAAACTATGGCGAAGATTTGCAAAATGATCTATACTTGTTCTCTATGACTCAATTATGATCTAAACCAGCGACAGATCTGGCGAACTCGCCTAATTTGCCAGTTGCGCACCCGCGAAACGGGTTTTGCTTTTTATGAAATAGCTTTGCTGATATTTTCTCTGAATAAAAGGTTGGTTGATATATAAACAGCTATCCTGAAATAAATTCTTTCTATTCCAATGTATTTTAACTGACCGTCACTTCGTATGAAAGAGAAACGCTGAGTGTGTATGTGTTGCGGATGCGCGTGTGTGTTTGAGTGGATTGAGAACATTACTAAACACAAATGTAAGCGAATAATATAACTGAAAACACCACGTTTCATCAAGCAAATTGTTTTAAAACAGTCTTATAGAGATTCTACGGGCTTGTAGTCAATAACTCAAACTGATCTGTTATGAAGTAGATCAATGTAGAACTATACACATTCCCCTATAGTGGGTGTCAAATTTATGAACTTCTGTCTCTCCACGGAATCGAACCTGGAATCGAAATTTGTAGCAGGCAGCTAACCACTGCGCTATTAGACAACATAACCGGTTTGCATTGGAATCAAAGACATGTGTGCGTACACAGTGTAGAGTGAGATGTACAGTACTCTCCCGCCTTTCCGTTGGCGACAACTATACCGAATATGGTCTTTGTACCTATGAGCAGATACTTTCTCCCAGAAATTAAATGTTCAATCAGATCCATCTAGACAGGCAACTAGATACATTTCAGTACGAAACGTCATTTTTCACATCGAAATTACGTTCTAACATTTGTACACGTTTTGGTATCTAGATGAAATACATTACTACTTCGGAAACCATTTGTTTTCCCTGAAAACTTCGTCATGACAGTTTATCCTTTTCGTAGAAATCTTATGTAAAAAAAATCTAACCTCACTATGCAATCACTCAAAAATGAATTTACTGGATAGGCATTATTTCTTCTAGAATACTTGCTTCAATTTGACACCCTACATTTGAATTGTTCTGTAATCCACAAGGGCTCCCTTTCGCTGAGTAATTTTGCACACGCTTTGTAAGACATAGACAAAGTTTCCGACCTGGTCTGATGCTGATCAAAACACATTCCTAAAGACTTCTGTTTCGAGGAATAAAATGTTGTTTCAAAACGTGGCTAACTGAGTCCCTGAGCTCAGCGCAAGGAATGGTATACATACCTACAATCGGAAATGTGTTTCAACTGAGCCAGGTTAAAATATGTGGTAAACTTATTTGAAAGTAGTCATTTACGTTAAATAGCGATTGGTGAAACGGAATATAAGTATGGTTTGGTAGATTATTTCTGGAATTTAATTTGCGTTTTTCAGGTCAATTCGTTGTTCTTCTAGCAAATATGTGTTCTACATCGTCGTGTTCGTGTTCGGGAAGTGCTGAGGAATGTGTGTGCGTCATTGATGTTTCCACGACCGCCAGCCTGGAAAGAGACTTTCACGCCTGGTTGATGGTTAGTCAAAGCAAATAATAGGTAGTGGTATAATCTCTGTTGAAGTTTCATCTCATTACAAGCCCAAAGTCGGGGGTCAAGACCGAAAAACAACGGGATTAAACTATAAACACAAGGAGAAAGGGCAACATACACCGTGGGCTAGATTTAAGAGAAGCGATCCCGAATTAGATGTGACCAACACGAGCAGTTTGGTCGTTATGAGCTGTTCTGATCAAACTGAGGTACCCGTTCGTACACGCATCGGTAAAATTGTCGGCGTTTGAAGCTAAAACACGCTCGAGTTACAAGAAATGCGCTCCAGTAAGACATGGTTTAAACAACCTATCCAAAGTTACTTCTGAAAGGCTGTTCAAGATTGTACAAATACCGAAGAAAAAGCAGACACAGCGCAGACATATTCCAAATTTTATTCGCCTCTTTGCATAAAATAGAACAACCTTAAAAACGAATTTGTACTTTTTTCGATATACTCTAAAGTGGCCGAAATCAGCCTGGAATATTTATTGGCATGTCGCCAGAGTCGCAGTGGGAATGATTGGAACTATACCTAAATTTTTTCCACTAAAGTACGACTGTTCCCTCACGTGCACATGCAACATTAACGAACAGTTTTGGTCATTGTAAGAGGGCCAAGTTGTTTTGGCGTAGAAGCACGTTACACTGTTTCCAAAAAAGAAATTATCATTGTTTCTGGCGCAGACTAGTTTGGAAAATTGATGGCATTTCTCCGAACTTTTTGTGAGGTGACCCGGAACTTATCAGATGGAAACATGTTCAAAGTCATAATGTTTTTAACTTGAAAGAAGAATTAGAAAGTATCGACAACCAAATGTAGTCAACCTCTCAGAATCAATTAAGGCGTGAACAAAAACAATTCTGCTGATTTTAACATCCTGGAAGAAAGGCAAACTGTGATCTGTAACAAGCGAGAATGTTGAGCACTTTTTTGAGTATCCGTGAAGTTGAAACTCTCTTCTTCAGTGAAATGTACAGTAACAGCGTCTGACTAGATTGCTGAGAACTGTTCAGTATAAATGGATATGTACAAAATCAATCTCGTTTGAAAGATGAGTGCGTATAGTTCTGAATTATGAATATGAACAAAATGCTAACCACCGGCCGACATTATTGCTCGAAATGCAGTAGTGTCAAGGTAGTAGTGTCTGATAGAACAGACTGAAATTATAGTAATTCAATTTCGAAAACATATGTAATTTTATGAATTCGATATGAATATACAATTGACAATAACGGAAGTGAGATTTGCAACACATAATCACAACCACAAGTGGGTTTTGCAATGCGGCAATGCATGCCGGCTCGTCTCACTCTGTAACTTTGGCGTGACCACATTTTTCGTGCACCGTTTCACGGACAAATGTTCGCATGAACCGTCATCTCGTATGTCATATCTATGTGGATATCTTGAAGTGTTTCCCCTGGAATTAACCTTTCACTTCTCGGCACTTTCTTTCTGGTATCTATCTCGCCTGATTGGGTGAAAGCGTTGTGCAGTGTACAACGCATCAGTAAACTGTATAAGAAGGGATGGCGCGAGGAAAAAGAGCCTAGCCAGTTCAACGCGCCCCCGACGTACCACAAATTGCCAGTTGATATGAACGACGCCAACAACTTGATGGCATATTTTCTACCAGCGCAACAGTCCGTCGTAAGTTGTATCGATTAGTTTGCAATTATTCTAACTGCCTACACCATGACGTACGCTAGAACGCTTAACTTGCGTTCGTCATGCCAGAGCGTGACTTCATCAACGAATCATTTAAATTGTTCTAATCGAGTAGCTTGAACTAGGTAGGATACACGTTCTAGTTAGTTAGGATAATGTCAAAAGCTTGACCACCTTCGTTAACAGTTATTTATTCATAACAATCAGCATCTATAAAACTTCGCCATCAAGTTAAACAAATTTCGTCTCATTGCAATTCATAATTTGGCCTGCTGTTTTTGTTGAAATCAGTGTTATAATCGGAACGACAGTGAACGTATGATCTGAAATTAACGAGATTTTCCCCAAAACTCCGACGCGATGGCTAACCATCGTCAAACTGATGATGAACCCACGAGTGTTATTCCACACTGATCACAAATTAACCTTTGAATTTGATGGACTTTTTGTCTTCTCGGAGCTGGAGCGTAATAACGAATTGTGAATATTGATCAGAGAAAAATAAAAGCAGGCAGTAAACGGTTACGCGGTAGGAACTTTCAATCGGTACGTGCTGTAATGAACTATCAAAAACCCCTCTGGACACCAATGTTCACTCTGTCTCCCCAGTCTCTCAGACGCAGCACGTTAAGGATTAGAGAACCTTTATAAACGCCACGTCAAACCACGCGACCGCTCTCGGAAGCCAATTTTCACAATAACCGTAGATCACTCATCGCACACTAAATATCGATTTGCACCCCGATATACTCTCTCCTTCTCTATCTCTTTCTCTAACAAATTCTTAGAATCCTGCAATGTTTTATAAAATGGTTTTGCGCTGCGCGCGACACAGGATGTATTTTGACCTACACAAAGCTAGTTATGAGGTTCATCCGTCAACGCTAATATTTAGGGTGTGGATGCGTCCGTCTCAGAACCTTATTACACCAACTTGGACACGACACCGGGAGACAATTCGAATGACAACTACTCTATGGCCCCTCCGCAAAACAGTGCCGAGTCGGAAAAAACGGACGGCAGAAAAGCTCGCCGAAAAGGTTCGTTCGAATTCAGAAGATACGCTTGCACGACGCCTTTACCATCGAGAAAAAGTATCACCCAAAAATCATCATTCAGACATTCAGTTTTTATTTGTTGATCAGTTCAATTCGTTTTCTCGACAAATTTTTTGAATCCAGCTTTCTGTTATCTATTCAGCTGCGTAAGACATAGTTAACGTGAACTTTCCCGAAACTACACTTGTCATTGTTCTGCTGCGCAGATTCATGAACTACTTTGAAGGCACAAACTTGTACGGTCGCCCGTATTGTCCGGGACGTCCTCTCTCTATGGAAGAACGGACGAGAATTATTGATTTGCATATGAACGGAATGAAGGTGAACGCCATCTCCAAGGCGTTATGCATTTCGCATGGATGTGTCAGCAAGATCATCAGCAGGTATACTAATTTTCGTTGTAGTGCGATCTCAAGGCATGTCGTAATTTACAAATTTCGTTGAGGAGGTGTTTGTTGTAGAAGTCGCGCGTCTGTTCGTGTTTTGTGAAATGAAAATGGGAACCCTATGATTGTAGTTGGAGATTATTGACATCATAGAACTAAATTAACGGCGTTTGCTAGAACATGAAGTGATATGTGATCAATTTACGTCTCCTAAATTCTACTCACAAATTAAAGTTAAGTTAAAAAAATCGCTTCGTTCTGATGTGCTAGCTCTCTAAATTCAGTCTATTAGAGGTGACTCAATCGATAATAGGCAATAAGGTGTTTGTAGAATAACACTACCAAATTTGGCTTTACTTTTATAATTGTGGACGAAACCAAAAAAACCTGATGAATTACAGATATCGATCAACGGGCATTCTCTCCCCTGCCTCATCGCCAGAACAACGAAAGATTCGAAGGAAGAGAGGCGCGAAGCCCGTCTCCCCGTCTCCAGAAGAATACAAAACTGACTACGTGACGCCAGAAATGTCTGGCTACGAGAATACACAGCAAATGCACTACATCCCTTCTCCGCCCGACGTCCCGATGCACCCCATGTCTTATCCTCTGGTACATCCGTACATAGTACAGGATCATCATCAACATCATATCATGCACGAGTATCAACATCACATTTTATTGTAGACCTAATATGTTTGGTTGAGATGTATCTAGCATAAAACGATTCTTGTTTTTTACATGTGGATCTCTATGAAACTGGAATTGTTTAAATTTAAGCGAGATTAATCTATTAACTCTCACCATACTTCACATTTCAGTAGAACCATGTAAACACGTTGCACTGGTCCATTATTTCATGTGATTCTCTGTTGTATAATTACGTGTACGATCGAAAAAAGACAATTCCGTTATCTGTGTGATCTACTTCAAAGAGTCGTACTCTAGGCAAGTTGAAAAAGTCTATTCATCGCAATATGGTCTCCCTTCATCGCTTTTCAGGGAATTTTGTATCTGCACATTCTAAATATCTCTCTACCTCGGACATTGGAGGGAGAGACGCGACCTCTTCTCATTGCAAGGTCGAAACTTCGGACGTCAAGGATCATTTCATCTCTCAATCGAACCTGTGGTCACCCAGGGACACATTTTCTGAACATGAACTGAAACAAATCTCAACACTTATCAAAGCATGATGTGTAATTTCCAGTACAAGAGTTGTTCGCTTTCCCTTTGGATGACGTGAACTAAGCTAAAAACCACTCCTACTCACTATAGTCTAAGAAAATATGTTCACTATAGTTTTTTCTCTATAAAAATGGTGTGAAGATCTGTCACAAAGTGTGTGACTTTGTGACAGATTGTTTCCTTCAATTGTTGGTTTTCTGGAAATTACCAGAGGAAAACAATAAAGGAGATTAGTGAGTCTTCCATCTCCAGTTTTTACAAGTGTGAACTAGCCCAATTCGTCAACCTGAATACCACAAAATGAATAGCGCATAGAGTTAATAATACAAATAAGCAAATTTCAACGAACTAATGAATTACAAAATTCTCTGGCAAAACGAATCCGAAAGATTGTTTTTCAAATAAATGCCCCAATGACTACCGAGCGTTCAGACTTCGAAGTAGAAAAAAGCTCAGATGAGGATTGGTCGAACACAAACAAACTAATAAAATGTAAGATCTTCTCTTTTTCTATTGTAAAATTATCTTTTTTTGATGATCTCAGTGTCGTTTAGATAGTGATATGTGATTTGCTACTTTCACAATACTTTACAGTAACTGATGAAATTCGTGCTATGTGTTCATTCTATCTGACCACTGTACTGGCGTGGCGTTCATAACCCAGATAGGCGCTGGACCGCTGCCAAATCCCCTTTTTATCCGCAATGTTTCGCTTTTCAATGCGAGGCCAAAATTAGTTTGCACTTTTTCCCTTTCGTATCCGGTTTTCAACAAGTCGGGAATTCCAGGTTTCGAAATCAATCAAAGTAGTAGGTCAAATGATACAAACTATTGTAGATCACACTAACATAGTTGATAGAAAACTGCCAATTTACTTGTCAAATACTGTGTTTTTTGCTCGACAGAGATCACAGGGAGTTATCTCTCACTTGACATTCCCGTTGTCAAGTGAGGGTTTTAGCCAAATCTGTTATGAGTCCTTCGTGTTTTGTTCGAAGACTTGGGCTTTAAAAAACAGAAAAATCGCTACTTCAACGTGCATGCACGAAATTAAGTGCATTTCCCTAACTGTGTTTGCAGTTGAACATTCAGGAAAAAAACGAATGTTTCAAGACTTAAACTTCATGTAACCTTTGACTTTTGTTCGGGTAGTTCTTTCTTATCATCTTTTTTCTTCAACTCTGAGCCATTTCGATGCTCGAGAGGCTGAAACGGTGTAACTTTGAACTCAATTAATATTTAATTTTCATAGATAGTATTCATTATTCTTAGTTCATATATTTATTCTATTAATAACTTTATTCTAAACAACTTTATTTCATTCAATTCTGTTCATCTAGTTCCTTCACACAACAAATAGAAGTCGCATTAAACTACATTTGAGGACTTTTCAGACATTGAATATATTCTGACTTTATGTCAGGTCATCAATGTATCATGAGAATTGATTGCCGATCCATTTTCATTTCATTTTCATACCGCCGATCGGTCATAGAATGTTTCGCAAGCAGTGGCTCGCGGCTATTTTTGACCGCACCGCAAACAGAGCTGAAATCCCTACCATGCGCTCCGTCCCCCGCGCAGTTTGCACCATTCCTTTGAAACTTTCTCGATCCTTCGAGGTTATCATCCAGCAATGTTTCATTATCGATGGCATATTAATCTATAATGAGTCTGATCATTACACATTGAAAAGTCAATTTTCGGTATAGATTCAAATCATTGTGTCAACGTTGAGCAGGACTGACAATCATGAAAAGGTTTTCACGCCTATGCGCAGCTGTGGTAGCTGATTGTGTTGAAATCAAAAAAACATTGCCACAAAAAATATCTCATCCGAATTATACGTCGTTGGGTGGTCAGAATTATAGGCCTCCTTTTACCTCATGTTCACGGTTTCAATCTTATTTGGCTATGGAGCTGAACACTTCGTTTCGCTAAGAGATGATGTATTCTCTATATGATTGACTGTCTAGGTTATAATCTCTTTCTGTGGAACATGAAAAACGTTGTTCTCTGGCTTTCAAATATAGGGTTCGCCCAGGTAGAGCGGGTCGATATTGTACATCTCGGTTATACGCCGTGTTTGTAGTTCGATCTCGTGCAGTTTTAGTTGTAGTTCGAAAACTTTGCCGTGCATTGTGATCAAACTACAAGTCCTAAACTGACATTGCATAAATGTACACAATTCCGTCTACTGCAGCTTTTAACCAGCACAATTTCACCATGCCGCGAGAGTTCATTGGTTTCTCTTCAGACTGTGTGCTCTCGGTTTCCTTATTCGGCGCGTGGCTGCTATTTCGGGCTGTGTTTCGAAAGGTTCCATTCACTGCGCCATTGCATTACCCTCCACCCTCTCTCCGCTCTCTCTCTCTCTCTCACTGTTTGTTTTTGCTCGACAGTCAGGAAAAAGCCTGAGGTATGTGAGGGATTGAGATGTGCAATACAATGAAAAATCATCAATGAGAAACTTATATTGAATTTGCGATTGCAAATGTCAATAGATTGTTGTCTTTGTAGATATAGTTGCATTGGGATCGCGTATTACATTATTTCCGATTTACTATGAATAAATTAAGCTGTACGGCCTAGTGAATTAGCTATTTACAGACAATCTCAATCAATATACAATACACTTATTACCAATATCCGACAAAGTAAGACTGTCCATGAAGGGTGGTGATAGACAATATCCCTCCCTCCCTCCCACTCTTCTTTCTCAAGCGGAAGCGAGTAAGTTGGGACGAATGAATGATGTCATAGTGGCTACAGTATGGTTTTGGCAGTTCACCCGAGCCTCCGGCGTTCCCCGTTCTCTTTCTCTCTCTACATGACCAGTTTGATTGTGTTTGTCCACTTTCCAATAGTCCATCGGCCGCCGCACCATTTGTTAGCACTTTATTTTTTTCCACTATTACCATATATAGTTCGCATTCCATTTTGATGAAATCTTACTAACCGAGTAAATTTTCCGATACCAGGTAAAACCTACCCAAGTAGATTTTCAATCTTATTCTGAAAGAGAAACGTGAGTGTTATTCTATGCACCTCCAGTGTACATGGTTTTCCAGGGAGGGGCTTTTCTATCAGAAAACATGATGTATATTGAAGTTGGTTTCATGAATTACGTTTACCTGCATAATGTTGCTGCACCAGTGTTAGTGCCATTTTTGTATAGTGATTATTGCTCGAACTCTGGTCCCGAGTTTGTATCTAGTCTGAGTTCGAAAACTTCAGATGTATCCTATGATTTAGGGAGCCAGGTGTAGATTTTGCTCTTCCCAAAGCAAACCTATATGGTGTATGTTTACCTATTTCAATGTGTTTGTAGTTCGATCTAATTGTTCTTCGATGAACTTTGTGAGTTATGACGTGTATCGAGTTTAAACTACAATTTAGCTATGGTTGTTCCCTATACTCAAACAGAACAACCAAATCGCAATGCCAACCATCATTCCATTAGATTATGTTAACAACGCCTTGTTTTGTTTCGAACCAGCCATACAAGATTGTGACAGAAAGTCAATAATGTTTCCTACGTTTTGCATCGCACCCAGTTTGCATATATTAAATATCTTCGATTCATGTTCTGCAATAAAACATTGCAATACAATAAAACTGTTAAAACTAAAAAAACTTTAAAATGATGTTTGTGGGGAGTATAGAGATTTTGGGGCATTTCAAATTGATTACACATCTTCGTTGTGTGAGTTTTAATTTTTTTTGAAAATTTGATATTAGTGACTTATCCGCTTCATTCCATCATCGTAGTTTTAAGCCAAGCCCTATTTCTGCACTAAATGGATAACATGCACTCTCACTTTAACACAGTCTAGTCTGCTGAAATCAATAATAGTGTCATATTTTCGGTTTGAAGAGTTTCACTGGACTTCGCATGGACTACAGTGGTTGTTTATGTACTTTCCCCATATTTGCGCCAATGTCTTCTTTCTTTGAACAATCATTTTGTTTTTATGTGTTCGCTTTGCTGTTTCGCACGTGTGTTCAATTTCTCGCCAGTTTTTCGTAGGTGTGTTTTCTTTTTTCTGAAAAAAAGTTCCGTGATCTAAAATTAGTAGTTTTAAATACTTTTCCAAACTTTGCGCTTATCTGAAACGTAAATTCGTAGACAGATTTCAAATGAGAGACGCGCGCGTTCCTAGGGCAGCATCGACTGATGCATTGCTTTATCCGCGCCTGATCCGAAGCAGCATAGAACCGGGTTTGGCTTGGCTTATTTGGCGCCTGCTGTAGGCATCGATTGATAGCCTCCGGCCATATTCTACTAATATTAAGGTTGTATTTCATTTTAAGAGGTCACATTTGTGGGAATATAATTGTGAGTTAACTTTGACATACACGCTCTTTTTGAAGCCACACAAGCATCGATTCCGGCTTCCCATTATATTCTACTGTTATTCACCCTATATCTTATTTAAAAAGGTCATATTTGTGGGAATAGGATTGCAAGTTATGTTTGACATAGACACTTTTTTTTGCAGTGATAACATAAATTTCCATGGCCGATTCATTTTTTAGTGAACAGATGATGTTCTTATCAAAGTTTTAGAACTAATTGTATAACTCCTGTTTTCTTCACTTCATTCTTTCTCAGCTTCTGATCGCTTTTCAACATTTGCGAAACCATCATCGAACGAAGTTCGCCATCGAGATTTTCTGTCATATTATCACAATAAATAGTAGTTGTAAGTTATTTCCATCTCTTTCTGCCTTTGTTTTTTCTCACTATTTCCCTTCATCTCTCCCTCCTCTTTCTCTCCCACATTTCTTTTTCTCACCAAGTTAATTTTTATCTCTTCCCGTTACGTGCTTGTAGCTAAGATTTTCATGTTGTTACGTTTGTCAATCTCTCGTACTAGAAAAAAAATGACTCAGGCGTTCATCTACTAGACCATTACGTCATTATTTCATGGCGTTACGCCACCTCCCGGGTCCGGATTCCAATTCAAAGACACGATGACGTATCTCACGTGAAACACAACTAACTCCCATTTCCTGTTGACTTTTCGAACAAATTTTAGTCTTGTTGTCGGATCACAAATCATTTAAACGCATGTGTGTTTGTTAACGCAACCTTCACGTTCCTGCATTTCCGTTCTAGAATTCTTGTAACATTATAAATTAAGCATACGTCAGATCTTATACCAAGTGTTTCACACGTCTTACGTTGCTTTTTATCTTCAATGTGTTTTGTACCACTATTTCACTGTTTCATCCTAATCTCTTTCTTTGTATGTGTGTTTTCAACGAATTCATATTTGTGCAGCAGCAAGAGTAATACGTTCAAACTAGATAATTTTCTGAAACCTTTCGCGTACGACAGAGGATTTCAAAACAAAGTGTGTTAGTTGTCCTCAACAGTTTCAGAAGTACGAATTATTTGAAGAGTATATTCATTCACGTCATATTGTTGAATTTCGGTGTTCTTCTATCGCATTTTACGGATTTTTGTCTTTGAACATTCTCCATATCTCTTCGCCTCGGACATTGGGCGAAAATTGACCCTCTCAATACTGTCTATACTCCCATCTATTCTTATATTATGTCTTATTGGTAAATTCTATTGCCTCTTATATCACATTTTTTATCAATTCAACTATTTTTTTCTAGTGTCAATCTGTATGATATTAACAAAATGTCCGAGGATATTTCTTATGAGGAACACGTCTTGAAAAACAACCAACGACTGATTTCTATTAGACAGGTTAGTTGTTAATTGTGAGGTTGTTTGGTAGTTTGATTTTGATTACCTTTAGATTTCAGTTATTCGAACACTTATTATATTTCAAATATTTGAAATAAGTTTTTTGTGTCAGAATGAGGTTACAAAACAGCATACATTACTCACTGTATTTTTTCGAGTGGTTTCCACAATTTAAAGTTGTTGAAAAGTTGCCTCTTCGTACTGTATAAGTCCACGCTTGTGTGAAACTTATGTCAAATTCGGACAGCACAAGTTATTTTTTGATTAGTACTATAGTATTTACGGTTGATTGTTTTTCATGGATTAAGTGACTACCGACGTAATCGAAAACATCACGAGGCCTCTTTCCACCAGTAGACTGAAAGCATAGTAAACCGGTTCAGTGTAGTGTGTACACTCCGAAGCTCGGTTTGTTTTGCCTCGGGGACGAATTTATTATAAAGGTGTTTCAGATGTATCATATATATACAAACATTAAATTCTGAAATTTACGATTGTTGTAGTATGACGCCTATTCTGTTAAACCCACACTGTACGACTCTACGACACAATGAATGACGTTGTAGCATGATGTAGTACAATGAATATCGAGTGAAACCACCGTTTGAACACTAATATTTGGAATATCGTAGTCAAATGAAGAATAAATCTGTTTAGGCCTATATTCAACATTTGTTTGTTCATAAGTTGAATAATTAAGCATATTTCAAAAATTGAATGATTATGCCCAATTGTTGTAGTACGACGCCTACACTACAATGGTTACCGAGTGAAAGTCCATCTAAACACTAATACGCAAAACATCGGACTGAAATGTAGCAACAACTTGTTTTGTTAAACACTATTGGTTCCTAATCAATTAGGCGTAATTGAATGGACAGGAAGGGGTTAACCAATATAAAGTTATTTCAGAATAAACTAATGAATAGATAAACTATAATCAATATGTACTATGTATAAGCTGAATAATGATTCTTATTCATCTGATTTCAGTCGTTATCCGAGTCAGTGACGTTCAACTCGGCTTGTTCTGAGCTGACCCAATGGTGCAGTGACCAGCGAGCATTCTCAGCGTGTTTTGAGGACAGTCTTCTGTCGGCACTTCAGGTAATACATATTATAGATACATATTATAACGAAAATACATTATAACTACAATCTGCCTATGTTGCCCTATCCCGCTGTGTTTGTAGTTTGATCCGTCGTGTTTCAGTAGAAATTTGTAAATTATTGCGTTTATCGAGATCAAACTACGACGATGACCTTCAATTCCATATAGACTGGGAACTCTCCCATATTCTTTTTCGAAACAAAATGCATTTCATTTCCAGACTGCTGTCGAGAATGGCACGAAAGACGGATTTGACTTTCCGCTCGCCCACCAACTGATAACTACCTGTTTTTCTCACAGAAAACTTCTCAGCAAAGCGAGTGCGAGTGAGTTTTAACAAAAAATCATTTAGAGTCTGAATATAGAACATTTTCAATTTTGTTCACCAGATTTTGTCCACCAGCCGAAACAGAACCCAGTAATCTCCAAATACGTTCTATTTCCACGTCTAATGTATCCAATCTGTTCCCTTTTATCAAACATTATTATTCTTATTACTTCTCCAATAGTACTCTACGAGCACAAAAAAGTCGATTAATTTTCGAGAAAAGCCCCCGTTGTCTTTGTTTGCTCGTCTGACATTTTGATTCTGCGCCCTTGCCCTCTCTTGATTGAGCTAATTGCTTGACATAGTCATCCCCGTAATCCCGAAAGACTCCGCAACACAGCGAAAGTTACTACCAACCTACGATATGAACTAAATTCTACTACTTTTGAGAAACATGTTGAAACTTTTGAAAAGGCAACACGACAAACTTGTTTGTTTGGCTCGGATTCCCTGAAAATCGCTGTGTTTTACGTATTTCTGAAACGAGGGGGACAAGCTCCGTGTCGAGGTGGTGTACACCTCGTGAATAATACATTATGAACATGCCCAAATAAGTTAACATCATTAAGTTCAACGAGATATTAGATGTTACGAAGCGATGTCACACTGTCTGATTTACTTTAAAAAATAGCTAAATTATAATACGATTACGAAAATATACAGTCTGACAACGACAACAGCAAAAAACTGCCATTTTTCGTCTATTTTTGCAGTTGCGAAAATGTACCTATTCGATGTTCGATGTGTTCTATTCATAGATTTTATAGTTCTATGTTGATGAGGAACTTCTATTTTAATTTTTCTGTTAATATGTCCCATCTCAGATTATAGTGAATCCCTCCAGCCAAAAGCTCTTAGCTGATTGACCGTTCTCATCTTTATCCATTGTAAGAACATGACAAAAAAAATCAAGCTGCAAAATAGGAGATTTTTTGTCAAGAACGGAAATGTAATCAGAAGATCTACCCACACGTATTTGAATCCGCTACACAGTCTGAAAGAATTTGACGAGTAATTGATATATTCTGCAGATCGCATCAATCGCTGGTATGAACAGTTTCGTCGTCTGAAGAAAAGTGGGTCGAAACGGAAGAAAAAGTTAGAGGAGCAGAGTACAATCGGGCCGTTACAAGAGGGAATGGAACATATTGTGGTCACTGACAGGTATCGTTCCTTCACTTTTTCTAGAGAAAGTTTCTCACTCCTATAATCTGAATGCATCTCAACTTCGTACATGTACAGTTCAGAAACAAATGAATGCAAGTGCAGAAAACAGAGGATAGTTATGGAATGATGTGCTCAGTAAAACTAATCAAAATTATGTCAACCCTCATTCAGGGTCAGAGTCAGGATTAACTTGGGGTCGGAATCGATATGAGTTGTCTTTAATAATCCTTAATTTCATAAATATAGCATTAAAAAGGCCTTATAACCCAAAAATATTTCTGAATGAATATCACACTAATACAAGAATAGTTTGTGAATGAAGATGCATTTTCTTTAGGGGTTCAATAAGGTTATGAACAGAAAATGAAATAAAGGCTCTGAGTCATTCAACACCACACAACGGATTATACACTGATCTGTATCCTGTATTCGATAAGGAAGTTATATTTAATCCCATAACACGTAGAAAAAGACGAGCTACGACAGAGCTGTGCATTGTTTTCAAACGAACCCCTTTTGTACGTCGATTCCGCAAGCACATTGTGGACACGTCACGGATTGATTCTAATTCAAAAACAAGTCATGTTTGAACTTCATTACATCGCCAATAGCTTTATTTTAACGTCTGAACCTGCTCTTAAATTTTCCATTTTGACTGAACCCACCCAAAACAATATTTGAATGATATATGTAAAAATTCGAGTCTTCTCAATGTGCAAGAGATTTTACTTCATTTGAAGAATACGATTATGCGTACACATTTCTGTACGCGCCAGATGCGAAGTTGACAATTTATGTTTCATCACCGAATTATCACTTGTTCAAATAACAACTCTACTTGAGTCTAATATTCTCGAAGTTTTCAGTTTGCCGCATAGAAGACGAACGTTAGTAGTGAACGCGAATTGCATTATTACATCGAAAGCAGTGGTCACGAGTAGCTATTCGCCGCTACTTTTTCATATAGAATAGTGCATCATAGCCACAATTTATGGCGCCCGCTAGGGTTTACATCCCGGCCTGACTCGAGATACCTATCTGATCATCGCCCAACCGATTGTCGTTTAAATACTAGCAGTAAATACAGTGACCACGTAAAACTTCAAGTAATATCGGGAAGTTAGGTTTTTCATGGAGTTCTCAGATTATAGGGGAACACTCTCTTCAAGTTATCTACTACTCCAACAGTTATTCTATAACAGTTTTCATTTTAGTTGAATGTACTGAATCACAGAAATTTTTCGATCTTTCACGGATTTCAGAACGTCATCGATTATTCGAGATATCTCATTAATGGAGAGTATTTTTGGAAGATAATTGGCAATCAAGTAAAGTGAAAAAATAGGACAAGACACCAAATTCCAAACATCGTACATGTGATACCTGGCCATTAGAAAAAAGTTAGATAGTGCCATTATTTTTCTGTTCAGGGCGGACATGAAATTGTTCAACCTCGCTTTGGCGAACTTTCACATGTGAACACAGTCTACATGATTAACATATAGCTGTGGAAGTCAATTGGGAAATTTAATAGCTTAGAGATGAGCAGCGTTCCATATTCTCAAATATTGAAATTGCTACCACTTGTTTTATACTAAAGTGTGTTCTTCATGAGCATGAATGTAATATTTAATTAAAAATACATTACGGGACCACGTGACTTTCCTGTGCTCTCATGACTTTTCACCTGTCCACTCTTTTGCTCTTTGGTAATTTGTCACTCCAACATACTAGGATTGTTTTGTTGTTATGAACCCTTACAATCGAACATAATGTGAATGATGTGTGGTAACATATGTGTTGAACAACATGGAACCAGTTATTCAATACGGATTCCTCGCGTTTACAAAAACAAACTATTTTTTTGATAATACACATGTTTCTCGACTTTTCGAGGCCAACTTTGGTGGGCTACTATTTTTTTCATTTAAGTTGCAGGCATAGATAAAATTTTGTTCGCTGAACCGATCATTTAAAAAATCTCGCACACATGTGTTTCCAGCAAAAAAAATAAATCGCCTCCTGAAAAATATAATAAGATACCGTAAATGTGCAGAAACATCAGCACTATGCATTTTTTACCAGATTCAGTTTTTATGGATTTTGTATTACTTTCTTGACCTAGTATCTGAATTTTTTGCTTCAACGTCGGGAGGACCACATTTGAAAAGCATACAATATATAGCTATTATCTTCGAATCTGTGATTTATCTCATCACTTAAACGTTGACAGAATACAATGCTCGAATAGAACTTTGCGAGAACAATTTATGTTGTTTGCGCAAGTTTTTGGAAGGTGTACACGATCAGTTATTATTTCATTTTTTATTTTTATTGAGACTCTCTGCCAGCGGCTGATATCAGCTGCTAGCTGGGTTCGCTTTCAGTTGTGCCCACCTTTCAATCTGATCAATCAGTTAGCTACTAGCACAACAGGGCGTTGTTCCCCTATCATGACACTGAGTCAATTGAACAAATAGAGTGTCGATATATGGCAATGGTTTGAACTGCATTCGTCAAGGTCGGTCATTTATTCGGCCGTCTGCGGTTCGGTGCTAGCCTCAACGGCAACTTGGCCGTGTGCCACCTGCCCCTTGGCTGAGTAGAGAACAAAAGAACCTACACACCATACATCTATTTGCAACATCACAAAGTGTGTTTCTAGGAGTTAATGAACAATATAAACGTCACGAAAACTACTGAAAAACCCCGCGAAGAATCAATTCTTCTTTTCTGGTGTTTAAATAAGTTTTTGTTGTACTTCATCCGGACAAGCGGTGGGAATATTTTTGGGGTGAGTTTAACTACTCCAGCTATCCTCAAAAACTTGAACAGGTAACCGGAAATACATTTCTAGAAAACGGTTTTTACTTTTCCACCCTCTTTTTTTTGCAAAAAGTCTTTGTGATCATCAAATTTAACTGCGTTCAGAAGAATACAAATGACGATGCAGAAAACTGAGAACTAGCTCAACATGAGAATAGGTCTGTTTTGACAACAGCCAGTGAATTAAGATGGGCGCCGGCACGAAAACATTTCGAGTTAGCATCATCGCTGTGAATAACTAAATAATATTGAGTACCGGAAAACAAAACGTCATAAAAACTCGATTATAACTGGTTAGTTATGCTGTGCTGTGATTTGTTGGAAGTTGTTGTGTGGTCGCCCCATCATGAAAACAACCTCCTAAAAAGCAGATCTCAGAAACTAACTGATATTTCAAACTTGTCCCATCTTTTTTTTCGTCGTTGTACTAGGATCGTGATCCTGTACAGTTTTTATACCTCAACTTCTATACGTTGGGGGGGGGGGGGGGGGGGGGGTTATAATATAAAATCAACATTAGCTTATACCATAAATGACACCCTTATGAGAGGTATTCCCGAATGTTCCTCCCTCTTTCTGGGCCTTGTTTTGCGCGGGTCAAACAGGGGTCAGGCGAGTCGAGTACAGCTGTGCTTGCTAGCCATAATAGGAATATCACCACAGGAAGGCATACGGGACCATTGAAACACCACTTTGCTGTCAACAAATGGTAGAAAAACTATTTTTGTTAACACCATTCATATTCCAGCGATTTTCTGATAACAATCATGACAGCTTTACCTAGTTGTGTTCGGCAAAAACATGGCTTCGTTATTGAAATATGATTTTTATTGAATAGTCTAGGATATCGGAAAAAAATTTCCACCTGAAACATTATTTAAGTTAACATCTTAAATAGAGCGCGTCCCTCTGATATTGCGTTGAATTTTGTGGCGGGTTGCGCCTCTGTGTTTATTAGATTATCGCACAGAGAGTTCATGTGAGCAAAACTCAAATTCCAGTCTGTTTTCCCCCCAAGTTGCGAGCAGCCTGCATTTCTCATCAGATAATGTTGTTGGAAAACAAACGTCACGATTTAAGAAAAACACAAAGCATAAATTGAGTGGTTGAAAATTGTGGCTTGATTCATGATCTCATATCGAGGTCTAAAAGGAAAAGTGGTTGCCCCGAGCTTGATGAGAATATACTCCTACCCATCCTTCTGTTGTTAAAAAACTGTCTCAATTTCGTTTGATCTGTTACATTAGGATGGGTAGGCTATTATTAGATTATAGCCCATTTGTTTCTCTAAGTAGATTTTGATACGAAAACAGTATGCCCCTTCGATAGTATCGCCGATTGTGAATTGCTGGTCAGAACAGTGTGAGTCTTTGTTTATCTGCGTCTCTGGTTGCGCAACAGTATCTCGGCCTTCTCTGACCAGACCACATGTTGTCCGGTTTTGTCCACTCCTCGCTATGCCTTCTTCCAGCCGTGTTTTGAATCGAGCGCCCTCGGGAAGTTGGAGACGCGGTAAACAGCCGAAGGGATGGGGGAGATGGAAAACAATCATCAAAGACCAAATTTTTTTTACAAACTAACACGCTGTTCTGATATTTTTCACAAAATAACTGACGACAACTGAAGTTGTAGATTGAATTGTCACGTAAACGTGAAGAAATCTCGCCAACTGCACCCTTGTACATGCTCTACAATCAAGATGTCAGTATTATTTTTTATGGTCAGATGTAAAATCAAAGATGTTTCACACCCACATGTGTTGCAGAAGCTGTGAGCAACGAGTAATGTGGCTACTTCACTATTTTGTTTTCTGATTTTTCTTTTCTTTCCATTTGAGTCATAATCTTGCCTTCGAGTATAGTTGTTTTTCTTGATTTGTTATCAGCAATGTTTTCTAATTACTAGAAGGTTGTGATTTATTGACAGCAGCAGTCGAGTTGCCGGGTTATTGACAGACTAGTCTCTGCCGTTTGAGTCTGTTATCCAGTCTTGAGCCATCGGTTTCGTCCATAATGAGTGGCCAATAAATGGATTATAGCTCTAGCGGGTAGCACGTCACATGAGTCACAGCACGGATAAACACCCTGGCTGCGCATGATTTCCCAAATTAGCTACTACTGGCGTTTTTGTAGGAAATTCGAAATCGGCTGATTGTGAAGCACACAAAAGTTTGTGTTTACAAATACATATGGACACTATATTAGCTCATCAATAAGTTCTCCTTCCACTGGAAACGAAACATCAGCAGTTAAAGACAGAACATTTTGCAGGTTACTGTATCTCAACTGCTCTGATTGTTATCTCCAACGAGTTACCAAAATAAACTCAAGATGTGGTGTGACTCATTTCAGAGTCAAAGACCATCGTTACTAAATATATCCAATTTGTTTTGAATACTTTTGTTGCTAACTAACTGCATCCCACGAATAGCTCTGGAAGAGCAGACAACTATGTAGTGCATAGAAGTGTTGTTCAACGTGTTATTGAGATGTTTTAGTACTTGAGAAAAACCATTCGTCATAACTAAAATACTGAGAAAAACATAAACTGTTCGATTCACACATTTCGAGTGATTCCCGGAAAAAAATGAACTGGTCCGGTTACATTTCCCCACTCCGAAAATCGGAACGACGCCGGCAAATTAGGCTGCATAACATGTTTATCATGAAGTATTGCCAAAAACGAAGTACCTCACTGCACGTTCTGTCTGACTCTTTTGATCATTTTTTATGTGAAAGACCAGATTATCTCTCAACAACTTTTTAACTTTATAGATTTTAGAGAGCAAATATGAACTTCAATTTCACATGCTACTTATCACCCAAATGATTATTTGATCCTTTGGAAAACGTTTGTAGTTAATTTACTGAAAACTGGATACGAATTTGCTCTATTCATGCTTTTTCTTCAAAAAAAGTAGAAGGTTATTAGGTAATACGCGCTAAACAACGAATAAGCGTCATCCAACTGTTATGTACTTCCGTCTTATGTAGTTCTGCGTTATCAAATGTGTTTTTAATCAGGAAAAGTCCTCTTTACAACCCTTTTGACACTCATCTTCGTGTATCAGCCACACTTTTCAGCAGTTTTTCACATGTATCCGTGGCGGAATTTGTCGGCTCGCTCGGCGCACGAATCTCTCAGATGCGCGATGTTTGTTTGTCTTTCTCCATTTCGCAGGTACCGATTGGCCCCTTGGTGGTGCTGATTCGGCTTGCTAGCCAGCATATGATTCCCCCATCCGCTGCTCTATTGTCTCCCCCCTTCTCATACTCTCTTCCCCGATTGTCTCTGTCCCCTCCGCGATTTCCCTTCTCTCTATGATCCGCATGAGTGCTGCGTCTCCCGTCTCGCCACACTCTCTCCCTTGTCTATGTTCGTCGGCATGTGTTCGCGAACCTGATGCCCATTCTATCTGCCACACATTGTTCATGAATTGGGTTCCTAACATTGATCATTTTATTGACTTGTTCACTTTCCAATTTCTTCTCGTTAACAGCACTATCTTGTTCCTACGCCAAAAGAGAACATGAAACCTAATGTTTTACAATACATTGTTCGTTCGCTTCACCTTATTTGATCGTTCAACTTAGAGTAGTTTATCTACTATCACGCTGATAACCTTCCTGTTGGCTCCAAAAAAATGATGCTAATAATAATAATAAGTAGCGGTAGAAAGAATGCTAAGTGTTGTTTTTATTTCGGCTGTAGGTCACTAGGATCAATCTGATATAGGCATAAGGGCACATACTCAAATGACTATTACGTGAATTGATACTGAACTGAATTGATACTGACCAAAACTTATTTTGTGAAACATTTCATAAAAAGTTTAGTGTCTTCCAAGATGAACCATGTTACCTCAACGCTGCAAATATCATTATTCGCTTGTTCGAACACTGACCTCTACCGTGTCAGTTTCGCGTATTTTATGCCGCAAATGTCCTTGTTATCTAAACTGAACCGCGAATTTGATCCCACTCCAAAAGCGGTGGTCAATTTAAAGCAAGAATAATATAACTAAGGCTATAATGCATGAATTTATTTCACCGGACAAACATTGCACTCGAAATGTGCGTATAGGGTTCAGTATGATATCAGACAAACGATCTTATTGTTTTGTTTCTGAAAAAATGGAATCTCTCTGATGTTGTAGTAGAATCACCCAACTACATACGGTAGCACCAATTTCGAGACCAGTTTCACAAATCAAGCACTTCCCCGAAAATAATTAGACTGGCGCATTTTGATGAATTAATCGGGCTCTATCTTGATTTGAATCTAATCGATGGGTCGTAGTGCTGGAAGATACATTGCATTCCTATTCACTTTTGGTTTCCTCGATATGTGGTATAATTAAGATATAAATAACAACTGAATATAAAGAAAACGCTTGTCTCAAATTTTAACTCAGCTCAGAAGAATTGCCACTCATGTTTGCCAAACCAAGCGTCTTTGAACAAACTTGTTCCGCTTTCATTTGAATTTTAAAAAATTGAGACGAGAATATCATACATTGAACTTTGATATACTTTTTGATCCATCCGCACGAGTGAACGCATTGGTTGCGAACAGACGTAGAAAGTTAAGTTTTCAAAGTTGCGCACGTAATAGAACCGTTAGGTATCCAACTTATGAAAAGAGTCAGTTTTAACAGTGTTTTCCCGTTAGTAAATAGTATTCGTCTTTCGTTTTCGTTGCTGGTTAATATAGAAATCAGCGCTGGATGGTAGTACGCGACTGGTGTTTTTGTGGGACATCATTTCGTTCTTCGAACAAACTTGTTTCGCTGCGCGCACCCGCCACCACCTTGCGCGTTGCAACTGCTTTCAAACATTTTCCAGAAAATAAACTATATGGTTCGCTAAAGCAAGCCGGTAAGTTTCCATACCTAGTTGTGTTTGTAGTTTGATCATCTCGTTACTTCGCGGTCGAGTTTCGTGAATTATGGCGTCAATAGGGAGCAAACTATAGTTCACACCATTCCTACTGAGACTCCTACAGTAACCTTACAAACTTCTCGAAGGCTGTTGTGAAGCTGAAAATGGAGTTCATGGAAAATGCCCTCGTATATTTACTCTACCTGAGAAGTAGAATGTGGTACGAAAATCCCCACCTTCTCCGATCAAAAGTGAGTGAGGGAAACGGCTCGAAAGTCTCGAAATCCTACTGTAGGAGTCTCAGTAGGAATGGAAAAGACTATACCACTCAGCTCTGGTAATCCCTACAAATGAAATCAGAAGTTGAGCAAAAAAACTTTTGGAATTGTTGTATGATATCAATGAACTAGAAAGAAATTTCGCTGAGCTGAACATCTAGTGCACTTAAATAACAAAATAGATTTCAATAGTTCCTTAATAGTGCTTCTGTTTTGAGAAGTTTATCGGGTTCTCGCGTGGAATGACGTAACACTGTTAACATGTTGTTTCACTTGTTCATCTACTCGGTGAAACCAAACCTTCATCCTATTTCTTGCCTAATTACTGCTAAAACTGGTTAGTTTTCGTCTTCCTGTTAGTGTGTTGAGTTCAACTCGCGAATCCGCGATTCTCTTCAATGTCATTGTTCATCTAGTGAAGATATAGTATCCGCTGGTTGGCCAGCTGCCAGATTTTCCCTGTTAGACACGCAGAGTCGCGTCTGCTGCCTGATTCCAGCCCCTGCCACCGTAACCTCCTAAAGAGGCAATACGAGTAGAGACTATGTCGTCGAAGGAGTGTGATATGCGGTTGGCGAGAGAGCGTGTCGATCGAGGAGCGTCAGACCAGCCGGCGCGTATAGAGCGTGGTAATTGTGGAGGGCGCAGAGGTCGGCCCGGTCAGCCCTATTTTCGCCTCCCCCTCTCCTCCCAATATCACGTTTGACACAGAGACACGCCAGCGCCACAATTATTCTTGTGCATCGATTGATCAGCTTGTTTACCTAATTGTTAATCACATTAGCATTTATCGATTGATTATCGATTAAATAATTCGATTCCGCTCTATTTCAGCTATATTACGATGATCCTTTCTAACATCTTCAAATTGTGCAGCCCTGCAATTGATCTCCATGAAACAAACAACTAGTGATTGCTCAGATAACTTTTCAATGAACTCAGTACTTCTCCTATCCGTAATTACGTTCATGTTAGCTCTGGTAGATTATATATTATATTGCATGCTAATCAATGATTTTCAATAAGAAGTACTCAGAAACTACTCGTTTCACACTGTTTCAAGCATACTTTGGATTCTGGTCTAATCTGTTTAATGTTCAACTCATAAGGGAATCATCTATCGAACGAGAAATTTTGGAATTTTATTCCGTACCACATCACTTTTCGATTGAATCTTCTACTTTGTTCTCTTCTTGTTCTTCACAATGATTCATAAGATAATATGATCGAGTTCAAGCGCGCAATTTAAAATTATCCATAATATAACAAACGTTGCCCCAAAATCGCAACTCTAATTTGGTATTGAATACAATATTATCGTGTGCTCCAATGTATTGCAGTTTTGGTAACACATTACCCTATTTTCCGAATCGTAGTGAAACCAGTCATTTTTTGAAGATGTTGTCCGATTTTTCGAATTGTTCCCCGGAAAGTATTGGAACCAGTGAAGTTAAATTCAAAGATTTACATATACACTTCATCGTTTGTGCTATTTATGCTGCTACATGCTACAGCGCAATGCTGAAAAAGTGTCTACATTAATAAGCGGTAGTGGTTTAGACACGAGCTACTTTGTGCGGAGTTAAAGTAGGAATGTTTCTAGCTGTATCGCTGTTTTATCCAGCTCAAAAATAAGTTTTCCTGACTATTACTTAGTGTTTATTATCCGCGAATTAGATGTGGGAGGAGAAAAATGCAATTCATTCGCACCTTGGTAGCTTATCATTCCTGCCAGTCCCGACTTTCGGTCATCTGAACTCTTCCCTCTCTCTGTATCTTTCTCTCGCTTTTTTTGTTTCTATCTCCCTCTTCCTCTCTCTTTTTCTTTATTTCTCTCACTCTTCATAGCTTCAAACTATTGTACTATATTCTTACGTTCCTCTATCTTTCCTTCACTTCCTATCTCTTTGTTTCTCTCTCTCTCTCTTTTCCATGTTTCTGACTCTCTGCCATGAGTTTTAATGTCTAGTTTCTCCAACCTTCTGTATCAAGTATCTCGGTATGTGTGCGTGTGTCTCTCTCTCCGCCTGCCATATTCATTGGTCCAAATCAATTGTTGACGCTCCTCTGTGTCCCGTCTTGGATTAATGTGCTTCGTGAAAGCTGGATACCAAAAGTTATAAGGGGTGTTCCTCTCTGCTAATCGCAAACTAAGAACATATAGGACATAGCTCTTTCAAAAGTTATAAAAGTGTCATCCTGTTTCTTTTCTAGAACATGAACAAGGTGTAAAATCCCTTTGTGCGGTTTTGTGCAGTCAACTTTATTCTGAAACAGACACTTTTTTTGATGAATACATTAATCTACAATATTAAAGTGTCTTCAAAGAAAACTATAGATAATCAAGTTTCTTGAAAGTTTGGTTTCACCAGATCTTATACACGCACAGTTCTTGAATTTCACGTTAACCTAGTAGAATTGTATGTAAATGGCTACCTTCACACATTGTCGTTCGTTTAAAAAAACAAGTTCAGAATCTTCACTCTCATCATCATAATGGCTGTTTTTGTTTGTAGTTGGATAACCGTTGCCTAGGACACCTTATAATTTTCATTTTTGTTTTTCGGTTCTTGTGGCGTTGCCAGGGAGAAAGGTTCTCAATAAGGTGACTCTTGAAAGGAGAGGAAAAAGTCTGGAAAATATAATCCGTCTCTTACAGTGGTACGATGTGGCCCCAAGGCGGCCAACTAGCCGGCCCGTCGCCGATGCAAAGTCCCGGCTACGGCCAGAATCCGGCTCAGATGATGCAGATGAGCTATCGTGAGTTTAAACACCATTAGCTGATACCCAAAATAACCCAAACTAGTCCATTTTTCACCCCAACCACACCTTCTTCAAATTGTTAAACCTGACTGTACTTGATGCTGCATTTTTTGCAATAAAAAATCAAGACAGTATGAAGGAAGTATGAAAAACCAAAAAAATCTCCAAGGGGGATTTGGTTATTTTGGAGCTTCAAGAAATAATGAATCTGAGTTCAGCAGCTGGAATGCAACCCTCTCCGTACCCTATGGATCCTGCTGGAGCCAGACCTTATCCGATGCAGGGAGATATGTATGATCAGGTATACAGTCAGTTACAAAGACGAACAATAACAAATACGCACATCGATTTTTTATCACATTACAACGTGAAATTCGTGAATTTGAAAATAGGTTCATTCGAGTTTTATTAGGTGAAACTAATTACAATATACATCGCGGAGAACTGTAGTGATTAAGATCACATGCTGTATACAGAACATCTTTCTAGAATGCGATGCAAATGCAGCAACAACGCTACATGATGATGCAGCAGCAACAGCAACAGCAAATGATGCAACAGGTGATTCGCCGATTAATACATTCTAACGGAATATATTAAATTGTACCATCATAGTATTCACGGTTGAATTGAGTACGGTGTGAATAAACCATCTCTGTAAGCCAAAATACTATCTTTAACTGTTTGAACCCCGTAGATGTATCTGGTAGGAACCTGCTGGTTAGGTAATGACCACATTGAGTTGAAGGTCAAAATTGAACGTTGTTTTCAGCAGCAACAAGCTCGTTCTCGCCGAAATCCCGCTGGTGCCACGGCTGCCCAATCGATGTCTATGGATCCCATGTATCAAGGTGTCCCGATGGGTGTCAATAGGTGAGACAACGCCCTGAACTCATACTCCGTTGGAAAAACCTAAATCAGTTCAACAAAACATAATTCGGGTCAAGTCGTTCCAAAATGGTGCTCCTTTACACCTGAAGGAGTGTTGAATGAAACAGTTCGTTCAACACTATAACTTACAATTCGAAACTATTGGAACTAGTATTTGACGTCAACCTGACGGCAAAGTTCGCCTAAACTCTTTCTAAAGCCGACTCACTTAACAGTGCAGATAATTACACCGATAGACCGATATTTTCCAGCGTGCCGGGTCAGACGCAGCCTCTGATGCGCGTGCCTTCCCAGCCGGGTCTTCCCTCACCCGCGTACCCCGGTGCCCCGGGCATGCCCCGTTCCGGCATGATGCCCATGACATCTCCCGGTTACATGCAGTCCAATCCGCAAATGGTGAATAAATAGATTTTCTACAATAAAACTTTGAGTCTTGCTGCTAATTTGGCATTCTTGTTGACTTGGCATTAATACAAATTAGCTTGTAAACTGTAAGCATTTCTGCAAAGTTGGCATTTCTGTAAGTTTGACATTAATACAAATTAACTTGTAAACTGCAAACATTTCTGCAAAATTGGCATTCCTACATTTTTATGAAAGTGTGGTTCTGATAAAGTCATAACTTTTTCGTTCAAACTTAACATATGCGATGAACTGACGTAAAAGTATCAAACTTTCAACTCTTGTATTTTGTTCCGTAACGAATATGTTTCATTTTTCAGATAAGAGCCGGTCCCCCCATGCTTTACAGTCAAATGCAGCAGTCTGTTCAGCAACATCAGGTAAACATTACCATCGAATTGATCAAACGTCTCACCGTTCTCAACGGTAGTGCTTATTCCAATATCAATTTTATCTCCTGAAAAACGAATTGTATAATTATGTGGTTGAATTGAACAACAAATAAGTGGAAATAATTAAACTTATACTCGTCCACTTCTTCTATCCTCAGAATTTCAATCTTAGCCGTCAGCCTCGAGCTATTCGTCACTCAGAAGAGGTGGTTACAATCATATAAACTGTATCATGAAACCTTTTTGTGAAAAATGTAACCCTGCACGTTTTCAGGTCGCCTTATGTCCCAACCCTCGCGCTCCTACCGGAGATGCTCGAAACTTTCCTGGCGAAATGCCGACAGTCTTAATTCCTAGAGAGGTGAGTTTATCAGAGTTTATGTTGACAACTCTCGAACCATTCATAAATTGAGTCATGTGTACGCTGTACTACATCCACGTTAGTTGTGAAGATTAACGGTGTAGCTACCACACTCTTGGAATTTAGATTACCGAGACGTGCGCTCGGATTAAACTCATCCCTACTTGCTCACTACATAACCTATCCTCGCTCTTCTCGGTTTTTTTCTCTATCATCGGCTCTGATGGGATTTAACGACATGCTATCAGTTAATGAACACGAAGTGCTCTGGTCGCTCTTGCTATTACCATGAACAGAATTCATCATCAGTTTATATGAGCAGTTTTATCGAATCTGGGGAACTAAGAATATGTATGTATGTATATAGTTCTGAAGATTTTCTGCTCTTAAACAATGATGTGGTTTCAAGAAAGTAAACTTGATTTTACCGGAACGTCCGAGTGACGCAGCCCGGCAACTACGGTAGAAATTAACCAGAATGTTTCAGACTATCCTGAGCCCGTTCTGCCTGGAACACAATGCAACTACCAGCAGCTTCATGTTCAACATCTCCCCCGAGCTAATGCAGAACATGACCATGTAATTGTGATTAAAATACAGTATTGAGAACAAATCCTAAAAACAACAGGATTTCTTGAATTGGAAACGGAATACATATTTCGATCGGAATTTACCTTGCATGATGTTATGGCTTCGACATAGTTTTTGGAGTCTGACATAAATGCTCTGAACCCGGGTATCCCTAATTGAAATCATTTCAGTCAGTAACACTATACCAGCCGCTGTTGCCAACTTTCAATTCTTCTTTTATTCTGCCCATTTCGAACCCTCAAAACTGTCATTGCTCATGTTCAAACGTTGTCGATGCAAACACATCAGCGTGGCTCGAACTTGTGGCTCGGACGGAATATAGAAAAATATTTGTGTCTGTTCTTTTTAACCGATCGAAATATCTCGCCAGTGATAATGTAGTCTCATTTTCAGGCCCGCATTCGAAATTCAGCTGAAATGTGTGCATAAGGATGATGCCAAGCAAGCCACTCAGTGGCCTACCAACCCAACTACTCATGAGATCAGTGTTCAGGTTGGTCGAATATGAATAATTGTCATAAGAAGTCCCCAAGTTGGAGAAAAACAGGATACAGGAACTTATGAATAAAAGTAATATAAAACAAAGTATGTTATTAGAGGAAAATAAAGCGTGTAAGAAAAACGTCTCTGTTTGAACGGTATATTCTGTACATGAGTGGCATTACTTTTGGTGAAAAGCCTATATTTTAAGAACTGTATAATTGAATGGTTGCAGATTTGTGTGAACGGCCACCCTGTGCACCTGCCGGCTGTCAACCGATCCGCCTTCATCAAGCAGATTGTCCAGCCGGGACAGAATAAGATCGAATTCACCGTCAACCAATGTGTCTGCGTGAGTTTTCGTGGTCAACCCAATTATAAAATATGCAATTTTTTCACATAATTACCACTGAGACTCCTACAGTACACACTCGAAATTTCCAATGACTGATCTCGCTGAAGTTCAGGTAGTTAAAGGAGACTGAAAGTTTTAACACACTTTGCTGCATCGAAGTGTAACAAAATTAGCGTTTAGACCAGATTTTCTAGTCTTTTCACCCGAGTAGATTCCATTATTTCCGATGTATTCACGTAGAACATCAAATAATTTTGAATTCAGTTTTTCCGTCAGCTTGTATTTGGTTTGTGTTGTGTTTGTTGCAGTTTTTAAATGTGTTTATTTCAGTCACACTGTTTCCTCATGCGAGTTGTGGTTCGTCAGCCGCTCAACTTGGTGGTTCAAGACACTTTCAACAAGAATAACCAGAAAGGATTTTCGCTGGAATCTTTCAAGTCCAAATGTATGTTCTCTAACAATACAATTAAACTGCAACTTGTGGTTGGATAGTAACAATAATCAATTGACGAGCTTGTTTTTCCAAATATAATCGGATTGAAAATAGTTATTTTGCTCACGGAGAACGTATGATCAAACAATCAAACAAGATGAAAAACACATTGTAGACAAATAGTACAAAAAACAACACACAGTATAATTGTTGTCAATGTGGGAAAAAAATGAAAGATAGGATGTAGAGTTCGCGCTCTCCAAAGCAAGCTGTGTTTGTACTTTGATCTCGTTGTCTTTAATGGAAAATCGTGGATTATGGCGCATATCGAGATCAAACTACGTTGAAGGATTGATCACTCCCTAATTTTGCATTATTTTGAAACATGAATAGAGCACAGAGACCGAAACGGTGTAAATTTAACCTAATCAATAGTATACATAAATTGTTTATCTTAAGAAAGTTTTTCTATTTATAACTAAACATAACACATTCCTCATTTTAAAACATAATATAATACATTATCATTAATTGTAACTTTTTGTACTTTTAATATTTTACATACTATAATAGTCTATCATATCTTCACTTTTTCTTCTTAATGGATGACTGTTCCAGTGCTGCAAATGGTGCCTCCCGCGGGACTGCGGATTCCGTTGGTGTGTCTGCGTACGCAGCGTAGAATGGCGATTCCCGCGCGCGGAGCTCGATGCCGGCATGCCAACTGCTTCGACCTGGAGCCATTCCTGCTGATGCAGCTAGAGAACTCGCAGCTGGAATGCCCTATTTGCCAGTATGTTCCTCGTTTTATTGATACAAACAAATTGAATCGAATCAAAGTGAGATAGGGTGATTTTTTGAAGAACACAGAGGGCTTCAAACGTGTCAAATGAATTTTTTCACAGTGCAGAAGAAAGATGAAAAAAGTTGTTTTATTCACTACGAAAATTATGGCATTCTATAGGAATAATTATATGAGTTTTCAGAACCGTATTTTCAATGGAAGAACTTGAAATCGATCTGTTCATTGGCAACATTCTACGTGAAACATCTCCGCTGCGCCCACAACCAGTGGAGGTTAGCACTTACTGTTTTTTCATATTATTTATTAAAATGGTACACATAAAATAAACAATTGTTTTTCAAACCATCTGAATGAAATTGAATATTGAGCTTACGGCATCTTCTACTTTCATTCTCGATCTGCGATTTCTTGAAGACTAGAACATCTAGGTCGAGCATATTTTTTGTGAACAGCATCAGAACAGCAGAAGCTGTTCATGTCTATTTGAAATAAAATGTCGAATAAAACATTCAGAAGAAATGTACAAATAGAAGAAAAAATATTACTTAAACGGTTTTGTTTGTTTCAGTTCCTTCTGGAGTCTGGTGGTACGTGGCAGCCATGCAATGCACTGGAGACAGCCATGTTGACCAACAACGACAACAACAATGGCTCCCGCAAACGAGCGCCCACTGACGAGGCTGGTGAGTGGGAAATTTCCATCCAAACAATATAATTTACATTGTCATGATATTTACATGATATCGAATTTTTACTTTTGATGTGGACACCAGTTGACGTCACCTTATCGGTATTCAACTGAATTTCTATTCGAAAAATTGTATTGTTCACAGAAAAAGTGAAATAATCACAAATCTAAGAGTATGAAGTTTTCTAAAAATTCATAACTATTATCTATCTTCCTTTTGCAGGCGTGAATGGACCTGTTCATCCGATGAAGCGTATCAAGAGCGAGCCATTCCCTCAAATGATGAAGGTTATTTATATTAATATTATTATAACTATTTCTCATTATTATTAGGATTAAGTGGTGAAGGTTAGCAGGAAACACCATCCAGATCGTATTAATAAGAAAAAAACCGCTAATTATTTTTCTCACTAATGATAAACTTTTTTCAGACTGAGAGCACGGAACAGAGTTTCTCGCCGTTCCCTACAGCCAGCTCGGTCCCGAACACTGCACCCATTGGCCAAAGTCCCGCTTCTCTGCTCAGTCCGTTTGCTGCTAACACAAGGTGGGAATATACAATGTATATGTGTGTTTTAGAACACACATTTGATAGAATAGATTCAAATATGTATTGAGGAATACCCAGTAAGAGACTCAGCGAACTTTGAAAACATCATTACCCCGAGTTCTGAATTGAACGTGAGTCACGTGTGACCTGGACATGAAATATTAAAGTTTCAATACCGTATATTTTCCAGTCCCATGAAGACGGTTTCCTCTCCTTCCGCGGCTCGTTTTGTTGGAGGTCCCGGTACTCCTCTGACACCCGGTGGGGGATCAGCCCAGAATCCTGCTGCCGCACAGCAAGAACAGGCTCAACTGCATGGAAATAGTCCACCTCAGACTCAGATACAGCAGCACGGAAGTGTGGAAACACCGTCCCTCACTGGTTAGTTCATTCAAACAGAATCTACTCGTAGGACCCTGGCTGTTCATTCTTCATTTTGATTTTCGTGCAATTTTATCCTAGTCCCAAACTAAAAAACAATGAGAGCAGCAACAAGCTGTTTATAATGTTATTCGCATATAGATGATATCGCATGTGGCCCCTTCCCTTTTTTAAATTGGTTATGCACATCAAATCCATTGAGAAATTTCGGAATATCATTTCATAAGACTGATTATAATTACAGGTTCCGCTCCCTACACCCCGGCGTCACAGTCGAACGGAGTGAGTACGGTCATAAATTCCTCCGAGGCACCGCCGTTCTCCAATATTCAGAATCTCTCCGCAGCCAGTCTGGATATCGATGTCGTCGACGGACTGATTCCCACCGTATGTTGACGATCTATTGATTACAGTTTTAATCTGGGAACACTTATTAACTTTATTTCCCACGCTTACAGGATAAGGAATGTAATTTTCTAGTTCAATTTTTTTCTATGTCAGTGTGTTTCAGAGTTCATGACATTTATATACATTTACAGAACATTATGTCTGCCGATGATATTCGAAAGTATCTGTACGACGGGGATCTCGCTAGCCTGGACCCAATGAAGGATGGAAAGGTGAGTGTCGGCATCAAATCTGGCTTCTAAGGACTTGTTGACTCAAAACTCGATTGAACTAAAGTTTTTTTCATTGATTTTTCGGCAGTAGAGTACTGTAGTTCTGAAAAAAAAAACTCGAGATTAAAATTGGAACAGACGATTTACATTCATATGGCGTATATGGTTGATAGCCGATGGAAAAATCACCAATTTGTGTCGGTTGGAGCTCAGATATTTTTCTGTAAAATGTTTCGTTCAACACTCAATCAACAATCGAAGATTCAAGTAATAACACCACATTAAGAATTGGAAAGTTTTTCACTCTCAGTAAAACGGTTCCATATTTTCAGAAGAACTCTGACTTCTCATGGAACAACGACTCGTGGGATGACATCAAATCGTTGATTGCCGATGGAAAAATATGAGATTTCGGTCTCAGTTTTATTTTAGCTGATGCTTTTGTGTTGTGATTTTTGCAAATGTGCATGTATCTGTAACAGATATAATTTTTAGTGTCGTTTTACTCAGTCATATACTCATTTAAATCAATAATATTCGTGGACCCTACTTCATGAGACTTTTCAAACGAGCAATATAGAGTTACTTACTTGCCGTTCAACTATTAGCGACAGAACAGTTTATTTCTAGCTGTGTTTGTATTCTAGTTTCCCGAAATATCTGTTTGAACTAGGAGTGAATGGAAGAGTTCAGTGAAACGTATGAAAACGCAATTTCCACCTGTACCTTGATTTGTAATGTGCTTGACGCGTTTCATGTGACCATTCCATTGACGAGTAGTATACGACCAGTAGTATTCTGTTTATGACCAGAGTTTGCTGAACTAAAATAACATAATATAGTCCGAATTAGTTTCCTTACATTAGCTACGACTGATATGGGTATCGCGTCCGATAGTTGATCTAGCTGGATATTGGCGCCGTACTTGTATTTTGTGCTTTGCTGCTGCCTGCTCTGCTTCGGCCTCGTGTCTTACTGAACATAATTCCGCCCTTTACCCGTGTTTAGAATAGTATTGTCTTGACCTTTTTCATATCCTCAGCATTTTAGATGTATTTTACCTAGTGCTTTAGCCGACCGTTGAGGAACGCCATTGATACTCCATTTTATTGTTTTATTTTTGTTTCCTTTTTTTTGTCTTCCCTCGACTATTCGAGGCAAATCAACTACCCTGTGAACATATTCATGGCGCTGAACCCAAATCTCCCATTAGCCAACCATAGTGCACCGACGGCATTCAATTGTATTCACCTATTTATTAATAAGATCAATCATTGGTCTTGTACATAGTCAACATGATCACTTCATTTTTGTTCGTACTAGCAGATAATATTCGTCCCACCATAATATCATTATGTGTTCACGAGAATTTATGATAAATTTTCTCTATGAATGCTCTTATATTTTTGGTTTCAGTTATCACAACACAAACAGAAAAAAGTTAAGACATATATATTTTACAAGATTCTGAATGTTGGAATAATATGTTCACAGAAAAGAATCGGATTGGGCCCAACATGATATGTTTTCAATTGTACACAATTCACAAAGTAGTTTGAGACGCACTCATAAAGTAGTTTGACATCGTATACAAGATCATCGATTTTATTTTACAGCATTTCTATCACATTATGATTCTCCTTGACTGTGTGTACGAACATTCCGTTACGACTCTAGTAATTTGCATACAATCGTTAATATTGTGCACTTTCTAAATGAGCACTAACTCTGTCTAATAGAGTGTTCTGAGCTCGATACAGTTCACGTGCTCTTAGAAACTCATGCGACCAAAATAATTCGACTTACCGAAGCGGCACCCATTCCTTCATCTCTGGTGGCAAAAGTCGTTGCGATGTACCTCATATAATCGAACCAGGGCGAAAATGATAATTGGAAGATTGAAGTCACAATATTGGAGTCAAAACGATAATTTGAGTCACCGCATGTCACATTTCTCTGATAAAAAAAATAATTAACGTAGATCAGGAAAATATCGGAAAATTGAAGTGTTACGTTATGAAAAGTTTACATACAATTCTTCTTCGTTGATAATTGCAAAGTTCTCATCATTCTCGAATTTCAAGGTTCTCAAACACTTCATTCAATCTAACAGAAGAGTTTTCTTAACTAAATAATAAATCTCACATAGTCTCTCATAATAAATGTCAGCATCCCTCAGCATCAGGTAAGGAAATTGGCTAAAACTAGAAAAAAGGGTTATTCATGAACTTTCCTCCAGGCTTCTTAAATATAAACATTTCTTTCTGCCGCTGTATAAACAAACAACCGTCAACTGCAAAATTTGTCAGGCGACGTAGCAATCTCTCAAAAATCTCATGCGATACCTCATGAGCTATTAGCGTGAGCTTCTCATGAGATTCTTTTGATCGCTATGCTACAAAATTGAGAGTTTACGAGTAGCTCATGAGGTATTTCATGTGGACTTCTCATGAGGTTGGACGATTTGCTACGCCGCCAGATTTTGTTCAGTTTTCTGACAATTGTCATCAAATATTCGCACATTTTTACCGTGTATATTGTCGTGTCCCGCTGTGTTTGTAGCTTGATAACCTTCAAGTTCAAACTACAAAGATAGGTTGTTCCCTCCCTATATGAATATGTGTTCCTCTTTGTGTACTTGAAGACGTGTGAATCAGATTGTGAGCCTGTGCGACTCATGTTATAAGCCCACCGCAAACATAACCTGACACGCGAGCGCTTCCGTACTAGAGTCCCTTTGTCTAGAGGCGACCTGTGGCTGTATTCACCAAGATCCCGGGAAGGTAAAAAAGCTTCCCGCGTCTCTGTACCCTCCTCACCAGCACACTATTTTCGTGCCCTACCTTCCCGCGGGATGGTATTTTAGCTTCCCGAGGATTGGTGAATACGGCCACTGGATATCAACGTTCAGCAGCTGCACGCCATTTATGAACAGCATATATCGTATAAGGCTGCGTTCACACTACGTGCACCCAGATGCAGCGGCCTCGCAACCTGGGGGCTCGCCTGCTAAAAACATGATTATCGATTGAGCCGCCGCATCCAGGTGCGGCGGCTCGTGCACCCAGGTGCATTTGGGAGGTTCATACTTATTTTGCAGCGGCCGCTCACTTTTGCCGCCGGTTTGGGATATTTTTGCATCCAACTCAAGAAGCCGCTGCCTTTGCTTGCAATCAAAGGCAGCGGCCACTTCCGTGCTTGCATTTTCTTTGTAACTTGAGTTTATTTGTTGTTCTGTTCCCATTGTGCATTTTTAATAAAGTTCTGTCAGGTGTTTGGAACAATATCATCAGTGAGCAGCAATTTTATAGTGGAAATACCGGTGTGCAACCGTCAGAGCTATTATTTTTCATCATTAAATTGTCATGAACTGTCTGTTTTCACGGAGTAGATGGTTACAACTTATTTTGCCTTGATAATTTTATTCTTTCTCGTTCAGAATGGCTCCTCGTCCCTGCCGCTCTGTAGTTTCTGCACGTTTGATTCATATTTTCAAAAAACGCGCGCGCTGCACGCGACGCGACGGTTTTTTCAGAGTGGATCAAATCGTACGAAATTTGGCGTACGAGTGTAGTAGTATCTGATAACGTAAATTACGATTAACATTGTCTGGAAACGCGCACGCGTGCACGCGACGCGACAAAAACTTCAAATTAGGTTTTACAGTGCTAAAATTGGCAAACAAATGTAGTTGTACGTGCTCATGCTAGACACAATTATACAGTTTGACAAAACGCGCGCGCGTGCACGCGATGCGACAAGAGACTTCAAAACAGGTTCCTGTACGAAACTTAGCGAACGGTTTGCGTATAGACCTGAAATTAAACAAAATTATATAATGTTTGAATTTTGCTCAAGTTTGAGAAAATCGTAACGGCCTCCAAGTAGGTTCATACTTCTCGACAGCAAGAAGCAGCGGCTTTCAGCTTTCAGATCCGGATGCAGCGGCTTTTGACTGAAATGCAGCCTTTGCTATTTTTGGCCGCTGCATCCAGATGCAGCGGCTCGAGTTGGAGGCGCGAAGTGTGAACGCAGCCTAACATTTCAACTGAAAATAATGTTACATTCTTATACGGCGTGAGAAATTATACTCTGCTCTATGACTCCGACGTTAAAAAAACTGGCCGACAAAACTGTTCTCTATTGAATTTCACACTAAACCGCAAAATATATTTCAGCTCTCAAGAATTTTTGAGCGAAAAATATGCTGAAATAGTTTGGCGGTAAAAATGCTTCTAATTGGCGTTTTTCCAACATACTTTCTTATATCCTATTTTGATGCCCCCCCCCCCGTTGACTGTATAAGAGTGGAAGTAGTATTGTTGACAAACCCCTGTCATTTGTTCATATAACTGCAGGTTTGTTGAGAAGCTGCTTGTCTTTCCCCCTCTATTTCTTATCTCCGTGGCGCTTGATTTATGAGCGCACGTGTCGATAGTTGACCGCGTGATCTGTACTATTATAATAAAATACATTCTCCGTTTTATCGAACTTCATTATATGTGAACCGTGAAACATTCAACAATCTTGACTCACATAATATATCTTGGTGTTATCAATATGTTGCGAAACTGCTAATGATTAAAAAAATACTAAATACAAAGATCACCAAGATTGATGATACTTTATGTGTATTCTACTTTGAGGTTTGAGAGAGTTCTTACAATATTTGTGTTTTCTTTTTTCATGGTTTGCACGAAACAAGTTCAATATGAATATATTTGTAAATGTTCAATATAAACTTTATAATCACGCTTCTAAAAATCTGTTTTGCGTGAAAACGTTCATACTTCACAAAAGATCTTCATCCATTCCAATACCACCCCTTAAGTTCCTATTCTTAAAAACCACTGTCTCTCTCTCTGTTCCCGCAACACTCGATAATGCATTTCTTTCTACATGACTGAGTCTATCTTGCTAATATGATTAGCTTCGTTCGCTCATGTCGTCGAAAAACATCTTCCTGTTTGATGAAAAACCATGCTCGTCAATTGCATGCAACGTGTGAAATTTGTGATAAAAGCGTTCACTACATTGTTACAAAACTATTTCATTTTGAACAGAATCCTTAATTAGTCGATTAATTGCATGTGACGATTCGCCACCTGCTAGGTCAGTAAAATTAGTTAAAGGGGGACAGAAAGGAAAGTTAATACGAAAGAGCTTATCAAGAGAAACCGATAAGTATAACTTCTAATTTAAACTAACGAACCTAATTTGCAAACGGTTGACACGTATTTGCTTGTTTTGGCGCGCGCAACGTTATATTTAGGTACCCCGGGGTACCTAAACTAGCTTTCCTTTCTGCCCCCCACCCCTTTAACAGGTACAACTCTGCTCTCAACTTTGTTTGGTTGTATGCTTCATTTTCTGTACCGGGATCGTGAGCTTAGTCTGTATGTTGTAAGCTGATGTTCCGATCTATTTTCTCTTAAACGTTTTATTGTTCCCCTTCTCCACTTACACAAACACACAAGATTTATTGTGTGTGCAAAACAGCATGTTGCCAGAGGCCAATGTACAGCTGACACACGTTTTTATAATAGTTTTCTCTCACAAATCAAATGTTTGTTAGTGCATTGGTGAAACACTACGTATAATACAACATATAATACAGTCTTGGTGAAACACTACTTAAATTGGGTCATAGGTTTTTCGATATGGAAAATAAGATAGTTTTATGCTACTTACTGGAAAGTGAACAGTTACCACTTTTTTTCGGTTTTATCAACCCCTCCCCACTCTTTTGGACATGTTTGATAACGTTTCAACTCGATTTTATCAATGGTTTCAACCGTTTTTGAACGTCTGGAGTTATTTGATCACCATCAATCGATAAATGACCTCTGACCTCAACTCTCGAGGTCACCTGTAGAACTGAGTCTACTTTACATCACTGTGCAGTTTCAAGTTACTACGATTATTTTGAAGCTCAGGACGACCGTGGGAAAAACGTGTTTGGAAGATAGCTTAATAGTAGGTCTAGGTGCGCGGTATCTAGTACGGGTTGGGACCAAAATTTATAAATCGAGAACGGCTCGATATGTTTCTCAGCTCTTTTCACTGAAATTATGGTTAGGCATAGACAAATATCCTATCTCAGTTTCGCATTTGAATCTCCATCGATAGCTTTGTTATTTACAAAAGTTAACATGAAATTTGATGACGTCACTACGACATGCTACTAACTGGAAAGTGAACAGTTTAGGGTTGTTAATCGAGTTGAACATTTCGAGTCGAGTTTTTCGAGTTTTGAGAAAAAACGAGTTTTACGAGTTTCGAGTTATTCCAGTTTTGGAAATTTCGAGTTTTCAGCGTTTCAAAAATAACCGAGTTTTCGAGTTTCGAGTTGAACTCGAAAAACTCGATTTTCGAGTTTGGTCGTTGAGTTTCAGGATTTTATCGAGACGAAAAAATAACGAATTTTCGAGAAATTCTGATTTTTTTCTCATGATTACGCGAGAATCGTGAAAAAGAAGAATTTTTCGTTTGAAATATCAGAAAAACTGCTGTGAAACGCTTATTCCTCTCTCATTTCTGACTTGGAACGAGGCTAAACTCGAAATTCGAAAAACTCGAACTTTACGAATTTCAAAAATTTCGAGTTGTTCGAGTTTCGAGTTTTTCGAAATTTGAGAAAACCGAGTTTTTCGAGTTTCGAGTTATTCGAGTTTTGGAAATTTCGAGTTATTTCGAGTTTTTCAAAATTCGAGTTTGGCTTTAACAACCCTAGAACAGTTACCACTTTTTTCGGTTTCATCAATTTTCTATTATACCTTCAGAGTACATTATTCTAGATAGACCGATCCCTTTTCAAATTTAATTGATATTAGAAGGTGAATCTTCGTTAAACTTCGTGTATTCTCTCTATCTCTCTATTTTTGTCTAACTGGTCGTGATTGTTTGTCACGTTAGCATACTATTATCTACAATAATCTTTTTGTTTTCCGAGAGTACCGAGTAAGTGGGTGTGTTGACACGATAAACGTTGTATTTGTCTGTTTTTCATTTCTCATTTGTCTTTTTCTGCGTCATTTTATGGAACAACAATGTGACGTTTCTTCTACTGAAAGTATTCAACATAGTAGATAAAGTCGAAATCTGAGGGATATGAGAAAAAAATATATTTACTAAGAGGAGAAAGTCTGATTTCGTGTTCCTAAATTCTGGTAACCTCTTCAGTCATCTAGGGGCTGGTTATATTTTGCTGTCCCGTCTTTTAGTGTTGAAGGACTCTTGGCGCAACCTCTTCATACACACCTATTCGCCCAGAAAGGAAACTCATCGCGGTTTCCGTCTCACCGTATTTCAAGCCACCAATGTCAAACTCATTGCAACAAAGTGTGTTTCCTGATCAACATACTATGTATCTGGTTCATAACATATCAAGGTAAAACAATCAGTTTTTTGAACAATCACAATGACTCCCACTTTGACTTTTTTGAGTTTCTCTCTGAATTTTGGTAAATGAAATGAGTAGTAGAAAAGTTACTCCCTACATCATTGAACCTATCTCATAGACATCGTGTGAATGTTTTCATTTTCATTCAAAAACAACGATAATCTCGATGACACGTGTTTGGTAGTTGAGGCTCTGGCTGACTACTTTCCCAACGTACAGACTACTTTTTCTTAAATGAAAAGTAGGTTCCATCATTTCATAGGAGTATTTCATGAGATGACACGTTGCTCAGAAGGTTATTTGAAAAGTGTCGCTGTATATAGGCTTTGACATGTTTTTAACGTGAGGAAAATATATATTTTTCAAACAGGAAGAAAACTACACTAACTGCCAATTGTTCATAAAGAATGCAATAGACTAACGGTATAACTGATCTTTCATTCTAATGTTATCGCAACTACCCCAGAGAAGAGAGTGTTGTGAACGTTTCTTTTCTATGATGCTATCCCTCAATTATGATGAACTTTTGAGCCATGCGTGAACAAAAGTTGCACACTTTCAATGTAGAGTTAATTTTTGTATGCATACTCCAAAGACTTGAATTTGGAACGTCTTGAGAATAGACAGTATGAAGATGACTTGAACGGAACTTGAGAAAGCTATCCGATTTATATTTGTAAGAAACTGTCTATAAAACGCGTTGATTGTAGATCAGAATTAGTTGTAAATGTCACACTACCAGTGTCAGCGATAATCTATTTTAGAGCAAATGAGATAGCGGAATCAGGGTGTCAAAACGTAAAGAAACATTAGCAATATTTCATTATACGCTGGTGAGTTTCTTAATTTTGTTTAACAAACTTCCCACAGGTTCAACTGCCATTATATTTCCGTTATGTACTTTCGTTCTGCCTCTGTCGATCGAATCTTGCAGTTGCTCACCGCTATCTCGTTTACCGTCGACCATAAATAGCCGGAGACTCATTCAACATCTCGCGGCCCTTTTGCAATTTGTGTACATAGAATGCCTTCTCGACTATTTCGGTCATTTTTCTCTTTCTGTTTGTAACAATTTCCAATACTTCGTTTTCCAAATCAGCACAATTCATGTTCTTCAGCCACAGCCACCCGATATTGATTCAAACTTTCATATGACCTAGGTGCTCCGATTCTTGTAGTTCCCTACGTTTGTGTCTTTTATACATTCGAGAGTTTGCATTTTACATGTTCTCATGGTACATTCCGCGCGTAATCTGGTTACTTTGAATTATTTGCTTACCATTCTTCAATCTCTATAGAACTATTGTATTCGTTTTTGGTGCGCCGCTGCAGGCGGACTCGTTTTTACCTTCGAAAAAAGGAGAAGTGCAGACTGATCAGAACGAATATGATTTCGATGCAGTATCATAATGTGTACACTAGTTCTCATTAAATTTTTCCCAGAGAAGTTTCAGTTAGTCCATTCACTTGTATAATCAAAATTTCCCAAGAAGTATTCAACGGAAATTATTTCTATCTATCATTCATTACTCCTTGCGCGATTAACACTTGTACATTACAAACATCCAAAACAACATGTTTTTTCCGAGATGTAGATTTTTCCTCATCCCCGAAATGTTTCCCATTTCCTATTTCATAATCGCCCAATCGTCCATCGAGATATTTTTTCCCTGTCTCCGCCATAATGCGTGCCCGACCATGTTCCATTTTCGCTAATTTCTTTGTAATTGTGGCCGCGCCCCATTCATGGATTTTCATCATCCGACGTTTCAACGCGTTATTAAACATAATTATTACAGGAAATGCAATTTCTCATTTGAGAACTGTTTTACATGAAAATTTTCATGCTCAGTGTATGTACTGGGTTTTGAGTTAATCAGGAGAACCAAGTTGAAGAATCCAACCATTATTGTCGGAATTGTAGTTTTTTTTCAAGCAAAAAGAGAGAATGAAATTGGATGCATGCTCTGTTTTATTTCTACTCGACATCACCCACTTGCTTACTGCGTTCTGGGGAAGTTCCCGCTTATCTGTCAGAATCCTGACAACGACTTGACACCGTGCGAGCTTTGTAAACTGAAACTATTTGTTCAGTGAGCACTGCAGTGCACAATTCGTCCACACGGTTTTTGTCAAGTAGCTCGGTCGACAATATCCTACAAATACCCACTTATGAAATCATGAATAACTTTGGTGATTTTCCACCTTCACATAATACGCCTACAGTATGTCGTTGCACGTTCTTAGGACAGTTTTTAATGAAAACATTTATTCTTCCTCTACTAATTGCACATTATGTGTATAAATAAATTGAGAAGAAATACTATGTTTTTGTTGTTGTATCATAGAATCAACCATACGATACAATCAAAACTATAACTGTCTACAGAGAGAGAGAGAGGTGAACAATATTAGTGGACTTCACATTATGACTGTATACTTATACTTACCAGTTAACCGTACCGTTGTGAGAAAAACTGTTTACCTTCTAAATGGCTCGAACGTATATATATACGAATTGATGGTTGTTCCATCTCGTTATTCTTATCTGAAGTTCAGTTGATTATTCATGTTCAATACTTCCTGTTAACTGTTCTTCACGTATTTGATCAGGCGGGTTGTTTACCACAACTTTTCCTGTTGTTTGGGCCACACGCAAGTTTGCTGACAAAGTAAAACTGACACCCCGATATCACCACTAGGGACTCATATTTCCATCTAAATTTCCCTGCATGACTTGCCTGGGAGTTTATGTTTCATGGAACAGTACCGTGAATCGTGAGCCCACTTCAAAATATTGGAACTTTCTCTTCACACGTTCCCGAGTTGCGATTCATCTGACTACTTTGCTCCCAGTTAATCAATAGAACTTGAAAATATTCAGACTTGAAGTTAGAATTGTCGTGAAAATATTCACGTATTTAACGCAAAATGCGCTGCCATTCACCAGAATGAGTGCTGAAACCACTGTTACTGACGTTATCGATGATTGTTGTCTATGTTTTCCCTTACTTACCAGTTATTTCTCTGTTGACTGTGCGACCGTGAGATAACTCGGTAAATGATGGTGACAGGAATACAAATTGTTTACCTGCCTCTCTCACATAGGACAAACGTTAGTATTTGTAACTCTTCCCAGTTCTTCATGATCTGAAGTTTTGATACAATCCTTGAGCATGGTTTGATTTGTATACTTACGATGCCGTCCTGCATAACAACAAGGCCAAACAGATCTAGTGGGTATCACTTATTGAGTGCATAAATTCCATATATGAATGCACAAAATTACAAATCCACAAATTTCTCAATGTAGTTTCATTCAAAGTGCTGGACTGGGCGGCTATTTTTGTCTATTTTATCACCGCTTTCACAGTCAGTTATTGCTTTTCCGGCACACAGTTTTATGTTATTTGTGCAGTGAATCATGGTTCTCGCTCGCCTCACTATCTCCTGTACGAATTTTAGCATCACGAGTTCTCCACTGGTGTTAGTAAACAGTTTTACAACATTTAGGCAATTAATGGACAATAATTATCTTTAATACAAAGCATACCTCATCGTCAGATCTCCTTCTAGAAATGAATTTCTTTTAGTTTCCTCATGTGCTGAAAGGATACATTTTCACTTAGGCAGGTATAAAAGTTATTTGAATTGAACGTGAAACGTGATCGAGCTATACTGTATTCTCAACCTGCCCGCTGGCTATGGATGTGTTTCACTCGCTTCAAATCGCAAGCGCAAAACTAAAACTTGACCAACGAGTAGTCATTCACACAGTGATCTGTGATCTTCAATTGCCTCGTTGATAGTAACAAATGGACCACTTAGTGAGAGCAAACGTCCCGAAACCCGCCCAAAGTAATCGGAGAAACGAGTTTTGGGGAATAGTTAGTACTATGAGGAACATATTATTATAATATCACCAACGCAAGAGACCAGTTTCATGTGTTTCATCATTCGGAACGCCATCTGTGACCACCCAATAACCGGTCAGGTTACTTTTTCATTGCCCTCAATTCTTCCTGTCTTTTACCACTGAACCGAAGTATACTATACGTTCCCATGTTCCTCTAATACTACATTGAATGTACTCGAATATCTTCTTTCTGATGCAAAATCATTTCTGGAGTTTTGTGTTTTAACATCGGATAACGGGTTATGATTGCAAAATAGTACTGATGTGAGGTCAGTCTTATGATACATATTGAATCTAGCAGTGTACCTTGTGTTTGATCTCTTCGAATGTCGAGGATAGCTTTACGACACCCGTGTGAAAATGGAAAATATCCCTATTCAGAAACCGAACTTATACGACCGGATCACAATAGGATGTAGTCTAAACCACACACATTGTATTTCAGAGTCATGTCAGTTCTAGCATACTGTGAGTGTTCTGTAAAATAAGTGTTCTTTCGCTCAAATTGATAAACTGTAAAAATTTGAAATCCAACTAGTTTTCCTGTGAGTGTGACAATCACTCTTTTGAGCGTGAAATTCCAGTTGTACTTCGAAAAGTTACAGAAAAAGTGTGACAATTACTACGGCAAGACGTAACTTTTGATTCCTATTCACTTCTTATTACATTGTAGTTTTTTTTCCCAACAACTGATGTCCTTATAATAATCTATTGTGTTTTGCGAGTCAGTGATGTTTCGAATAAAATAATATTTGAGCTTTTGCGGAGAGGATAAAAGAGAGGCCGTGCCGCCCCTCAATCAATAAGCCACAGGTTGGCACTTATTCCTTGTCATTTTTTTTCTAGATTTCAATAAACTTGGTCCACACTTGAAACTTCTCCTTCAAGTTGCATATTCTATCTTTGTTCAATAAAACAAGTTAATTCCTTGATTTAGCTAATCATATGTCGAAACAGTCTTATAATAATTATGAAAAATTCAAAAGTCCGTTTGAATGGGTCTGACGTTTTAGTTCGATAGTTTACAGTGCTCTTATTAAAAGCGTGAAAAATAATCCTGTTTTCTTCGACTCTTTTTTTCGGAACATAGTGGGCTATCGCATTGTAATATGGCCATATGTGCTCGGCTGGGCTGAATACACTGCGAACCGCATATTTAATTTGATTTGATCACGAGACATTCAAAATAGGAAAATAGAACAGTACTCGTCATTTGCGTTGATACGTTTTTTTATAGAAAAATTAGGACGCTCTTCAAAAATAAAATGATCTGTGTAACTTATCAAACTGGTCTCTCCTGACGTGATTTCATCAGTATTTGAAATGCTTGTAATGTATGCTATTGTCTTTGTTATTGTTCATTCCTTGAATGTATAGTTACGTTTGTCACGTCATTCGACGGAGAACAGTGATCGAGTTACTGCATTACGGTTTGCTACTGAAAGAGTAATGAGAACTAGTTACCAAATGTATTCAAAAATTGACCTTGGGGGTGACACAGCGCATCATTTTGGCACTTAAGAACTAAGGTTGGGAGAATATGACTTCATTCACTAGTCTGACGTAGACGCCTACCCGGACTATTTCGAAATTTCGTTTGCTTTAACCTGGTAAATTAAATTGAATCGGATGTGTTGATTGCGACAGACGTCATCTTCAACGTCAGAAACATTGCCGATTTATTTTTAAACTCTAATTTGCTCTCATAATTCAGCGGGAAACAACCATTCATACATTTCTCTTGCATTTCATCTGACCATACATTCTATACTTTGGTTACCTGTTCAATGTATCAAGTGATTTGCTCTTGGTAAACTGGTTTTATCTTTGCTGTATTAACCGGGTTTTCGATGGGATGAAAGATTTGTACTGTTCAGCCTCGAATATAAGCCGTCTGCACTCAATCACAGCTCTTTTTCTGTTTCCTTCAAACCTATTGACTCGCAGTCGTGTTTTATTCAAAGGTGGCTGTTGAATGCGCCGCCGCAGCAAACTTATTCGCCTCGAAACAATTTTGCCTGTTTTTGCCTGTTGAATGAGATTTTCTTCATAACTATTACTCATAGAATGAAGTACAACGTCTTGTCCACTTTTGACGCCTACTTTCGTTTCGCTAGAAAAACTCAAACGTTAAAAGTTTCACTCAACTCGACTCGATTCCATGTAAATTCTCATGAAAAGAACACGGGGAACCGAAACATATTGTTAATATGTTTTCATGTACATTCCATCTGAATTAGTGTCCAAATAAAAAAAAACTAGAGTGAAAATTAATTTATGTCTGAAACTTGCAAAATCGGACAAATGGTTTATATCTATCTTGTTGCTTATTTCACGGCACAGTTCATTTCAAATCACAACGAGTTCTGTTCAGCCAAATCTATAAAATCCCACGCGTGCATTGTATATTTGAACACCGCGCCATAGAAAACGTTTGAAATGTCATTAAACTGTGTCACATCAATCACACATTTGCCGTATTGCAACTTGAATTTCGATCTCCGTATACGATTGCATCTTCCCATTCTTATGTTAGTACAAATGTTAAACTGAAAAGGGTTTACAAATATAGTAAAACGGAAGCATTTATCGTTTGATATAGTTGCACGTGCTGGGGTTTACCATGTTTAAAACCGAGAACTTCATGTTTAATACTATTTAATATTGGCCCAGTTGGCGTTTAACTGTTTGATAATGTCTCCACCTCTCATCTTCGAACGCGTTGAGCGAGACATACGTTGAACACGAAAAAGAAGTTAATACTTTGTGTCTCTCATAGGTGATTGAGTACCGCAACGTACTACTTCTGCTTTTTGAGTTCATTCTTTGAATTATGTTCACATTTCGTTAGAGCTCTGTTTATTATTTGTTTGCTGCTCATATAGATATTTTACTACTAGCGCGCATGAATTACGCCAAACAACCATAATTATCGGAGCGGTGCGGGCATAAAACAAAGTACTTGAGAAATGATTTATTGACCACGTTGCCATAGACAGCGCTAGGTTTATTTGATGTTTCTATCAGATCACTGGATACATGAATTGTTTTAGTCCCAACCGATTCAAACTTTTTTTGACTTTTAATTTCTCCCGAGAAAAAGACTGAGTTCGTTTGCTAAACACTGCAAAATTGAATGAAATGTGGGCTCTGTGTCGGTAATTGCATCAAGGTATCAGTCCTCTGTCTCGAAAAAAGTTGCTGCCAGTGGTTTTGCAAAGATTCAGTTATCCTGTAGATGAGAGCTGTCTGATTCGAATATGTTTTTTGGTCCACTCTTCCATTACATATGTCCATGTTACTAATTGAACCAAGGCAATGTCATTACTGCTCATGAGGGAAAGTTGTCGCGTGCGCTCCCTCGCCCACAGACCAAGCAGCTCCGAATAGGTTCGCTGGAATCTCCCGGCACATTGATCCAATTCTGCGTCTCTCGATTTGCACACTATTTCGCTAAACAAAACATGTTACCGAATGCCGTCTCTATTTTGGAAACTATTATTTATGATCCACGGTGTCTATTTTCAATAGATGTTGCCGACCCTCGCCCATTAGATTTTCCCTCAAATGATGGATGTACGCGTGGCGCACTAAGGATTTGGTCATGTGCTCGTCATTCCACTCTTTTTTTTCGGATTGGTTTGAAAATTCAGCAAAATCTACAGTGTGCACTACATCATCCGTATGTAGACATCTGTTCTTTGAGATTTAGCACACAATCAACGTGACACATGAACTATTGATATTCTTCACACTTGCTATTCACATGCTTCACACTGATGTTGTTCGTAGTATTCGTAGTAAGCTGTCACCAACTACGCTTTTCCTTGAAAACAACTCTACTGGCTTTAGGATCATGCGATTTCTGATATTTCTCTAGCATTTTCCTGATGAGTATGAATTTCATTGCGAGAAATCTTAAATACCGAATGAGACGCACAAGTAATCATCATGTGATGAATAACAGACACACAAGAGCAGCTCATGTACGATATTCTGAATATGAATGAATGTCCCGTGAACGTCAATCACCGTCACAAAGTTGGACTTTATCGCGGATTTCTCTTTTTTAGGATGTTCAAGACGTTCCACACGCTCCACGTGATTGGTCTTCAACTTAGGATTTCTCCGATGAGGTCAATACTTGATCATATTTCAGTAATCTAGGCAACACATGAACCTTCTTTTGTGTAGCTTTTGAGTCAATCAGTGAATCTAAACATCTATTTTGCCCAAAGAATTATACTGCTTTTCGTCTATGCATGTTATATGTCAGTTTCATAGAGAAAAGTTGAACAAAAAGTACATTGTCAGTACGCACGAAGTTAATTATCCTTAGATGGCTTTGTCATGTGACAATGAACACAAAAAAAGGGATCACGCGATGTTCCACTGCGCGCTGGGTTGGTTATGACATGGGCAAGCACCATTAGCGGATACTAGAAGATGCACAACTCACGCGAAAGGTGAATAATTATCAGCACACTTTATAACTTCAATCCATCCACTTTGAATGCACTTTTTACACGTTTTAGTTTCATTTCACTAGCAGTTTATGTCTTAGCATTGTGAACCTAAAAGCAATGATCAATGACCACATGTAAATTAGAATTCAATTGCAAATCTGGACATTGCTTCGAAACCCAAATGAAATCATGATGGTTACCTTTGTTATGTTATGGGGAACATCATTTAGCAGATCATGAATATGTAGGGAAATGATAATATCATTTGCGTTTGGACAATTAATCCTCGTTTCTTTCAAATATCTTCGAACAATGCAATGTTGAAACTAAGAAAGAGGGCAGGTGTTGAATCAGATATTCATTTTGGGCGCGCAAAGTTCAGCTGTCTATTAGCGGACAGAATAGATAAGAATTCAAGCGACACTCCTAGGCGCCACAAATCACTCCACGAATCAGTTTTGTCGGAAGAAACGCAACTATACTACTAGTGAATTGTATGGAATTATAATAGCGAAATACGAGTGCGTGTAACTCCATTTTCTGAACGTAACAATTCCAGCCAGTTCTTGTTTGAAGTAATCGAACAAATGTGGAGAATGGGAAGTGCATTGCGTTTTCGAGTTTGACATAACTGTAAAAAGGAACACATCTTCATTATTTCCCTGTCAGTTCGTGGGAAACTCTCAATTGAATTTGACAATCTGAATTTGATGACCGGCTGTTCTGTTCATACCTATGCAGTTACACACTGGAGTTTCACTTGGAAAACGAACTTTGTGAACCGTTCTCAAGTTCACAATCACTAGATGGTTTTGGGTCACGTGTTTTGATACACACACGTTTTTTTTCACGTTTTTCGAAGATTTTGCCGCCAAAGAAAGGGCAGGGGAATCTGTCTCCCCACAACCCATGTCTCCCCACAACCCAATGGCCAGCTGATCATGTAATACGCACCACGTGACTCGCCCTTTCTAGTCTGTCTCTCTCATGTGTGACGTCTATTGCACTACGCCGCGAGGCAGTTTTCGTCTTTGATCTCAAGTTAACTGTCCTCATACGATCCACAAGGCAGAAGAACATCATACACTCAAATTCATGTATTTCACTAACTCTCAACTGTCTTCAAGCTCATCGACTTCATTTTGTTTCCGAAGTTCTGTAACCTAAGAACAAAAGAGACATCTAGAAAATATGCAATGCTTCATTAAGCTTCTGTTCACTATTTTCATCATGTTCTAGAATAACCACCGCAAACTTGAGAAAACATACGTTTCTCTCTCTCTCTCTCTCTCTCTCTCTCTCTCTCTCTCTCTCTCTCTCTCTCTATGTTCTCCCAGTTCTCACTCGTGTACTCTCTCTCTCTCTCTCTTGTTCTCTCTCTCTCTCTCTCTCTCTCTCTCTCTCTCTATCTCTCCCTCTCTCTCTCTCTCTCTCTCTCTCTCTCTCTCTCTTTCTTCCGAGAAAATAGTTGTCGCTATTTCGTTCTGTGACCACATTTCCGTCGACGAGAAAAGTGAATCAAGTCGGATTGACGGACGGGAAAACATTTTTTGGCCGCTGAAATGGAAGACCCCCCTCCTTTTTCTTGTTTGACAGGAAGCCCATACGGATAGAAAAATCTATGGAAACCACTCTCGAACAACTGCGCGTCTTCCCATAATAATAGAAACATCTAAGGCAACTATTTCAGCCGTGTGTTACTTTATTTATAACATTACAATCATCAAACACACTTTTCACATTTTTGATCTCATCACATTTACAAATGATTTCATATCTTCTTATTTTCGGGCGTCGTTTCATATCCCAGTTGACCATAAATCAGGGCCACATGTTTTGTTATTCGATGGTTATTGACGTCTAGTACACCTCTCAAACAGAGAACAAGCCGCATTCGAGTTGAAAGTTTCTTTCTCAATCTTCTTCGCTCATTGTACTACAAAACATACTGAAATTCTAGCGACTATTGTTTTTCATAACGAACACATATTTTAACTAGTTGAAGTTATAGTTATTTTCTTTAAATAAATGAACGGAAAAAGCTAGTTATATGTCTACCAAGCGCCAAAGTAGGACAACGGCTCATACGTATGCACTCAAAAATGAACTGTACCTTGAAACGCAGTTGAATGTTTCGCCGGCAACCCGGGGGTGCCGCTCGTTTGCGTTTCAATGCTTCGTCTAGTGTGATAACTGGCTGATGTTATTGGATATTCTGCATTCTAAAAAGCGGGCGATCGCCGGACAATTGTGTTCCGCTAATGGCAGTCGGTGCTAATCGATTGCAGGTGTTATCAATTTGGAACCAGCTCCAACTACATGACATTTTGTACTAGTTGTGAATGATCACTTTTGACAGACAGACCCGTGTTTTTCAATGATTTCGACATATAATTCGAGTCTCGTAACCGCAATCCTAGTCGTACTAGTTTCATTTGTTCAAGATTCGCACTATTTGTTGTAAAATGTACACACCTATCGGCTTTTCAAGACTATCAAACCTTGCTAACTTTTCACAGGTAGATTTTTGGAGTACTTTGCTCCATGAATCGATTAATTTTCTGCTCAATCTCAGACCTTAATCCTCAATTTACATCGCTGTTCTCATGTGTATCCAAATTTTGAATCGTGACTCCAAAAACTTACATATCTCTTAACATTGGAAATATATGTTTTTTTAATTCTAGTAATACATGATAGGTGTTATTTAGAGAACGACATTTACATTTTCTTAAAGACAACGTATTTCCTCCTTTTATTAGTTTCATCACCGTTCAGAATTCCCAGTCCTCGCACGTATTGGCAATTTGCTCATAATATAATTTTTTGTTCTCAGATGTCCGTATTATTTCACGATAATCCGGGAACTTCGCTGGGAGAAGCAAAACTATCGAATGACTCAGGTACTTTTCCGTTTCAAAGTCTGCAAGTGATATTGATAACAGTACTTAGAATAGCTGATAAAAATCATTCAAATTCTCCGTAAACAGGACCTAATCGAGCAAACAAGAATAGACACCTAGATAGGATAGTGTCGTGACTGGGAAAATACGGGTGTTCACCTTAATAATAATCACACCAATTTAATTAACTAGTCGACTTTCGTTCAGCGCAACGTACTGCAGCCTGAGATACACTTGTAATTCAAACACTTAGGGTAAACAATTTCAAAGTAAAGTTAGTAAAGCTTGTTAAGTTTCAAAGTGAAGTTAGTAAAAAATAACACAATTATGTTTATCTATATTTCTCAAACTTTCTCACAACATTTACGTGCATGTTCGAAGCCTCTTTCATTTCTTATATAATTATATTCAGACGAAATATTGAATTCTCCGGAATGGATGGAAACATTGTTCACGAATAACACTTTTCTCGACAGTCCAACCCACGTGGAAATACGGGGATTTTGCCGAGATGTCCTCTTGTATCAAGTTCCAGCATTACGGTAACATTTTTAAAGATTGTTTTGATGTTTTGATGCAAACTATGATAGCATACTGTACTCGGAACAGTGATACGTTTTCGCAATATTTTTTTGTTGGAAAACATTGTACTGCGAATAGCAAACTGAAAAGACACTCTGTTGGAACAGTATTAACACACAGACAAGTCTGGTATTTTACTGAATCTAATCTGTACTCAAAAGTTTTTGTCGCTTTGTTTTAATCGAATTTCCTGTTTTATAATCAGAACGTTTTGCAGAGTTCGTTATTGGGACCTCGCAATATTTGTGCCGAATATTTTGTTTCTCATCTTCCTTCTCCTGAATATCAGATGCGTTGTGCGGAAAGTGTTCGACTCGAAGAGTCCGGTGTTGAAAGCCTTTTTTGTCCTGGTGAGCACGCTTTTCATTTTCTATCCGACATGTTGTAATTGTCGACCACATCGTGTACTATATTTACTTGAAAAAATTACGGAATACATGCTTTCCTAATGTTATAACTGGTCTCTAACTCGGAAAAAGTACTTTGTCGTTAATTACCAGCAAAGTGCATGTCTTCAGAGATTCTTACCACGTTTTATACCCAATTTTGTTGGTGGTAGATCCCTAATTGGTGTTATTCCAAGTTCATTACAGGTTTACATGACGACAATCGTGAACGTTCTCCGATGTCTTGTGTCAATGACTATTACTGCATCCAATCCATTCGGGAATCTAGTGGAAATGGTTGGTTCATATTTGATTAATTTCTCGAACTATTAATAATAATAATGTTAGATAAAGACTCAATGTTTCACAACGTCAGATTTGTTTCGACGTGCTCACACGTTTGGCAGACGCACGTAAAGTGGTTTGAATTGATAATCTAGAATTTCACATGCACGTCAAGTTTATACTTTAATACCTCTTGTCATCCACGTTTCCGAAAACCTCTTCCATGTCTGTCATTTGTACATGAACAAGAGTCAGCCGTGAACTGTGTTCCAGTTGTATTTAATACATCCAAAATGTAAAAAAAATAATCAAATTAATGTAATCAAAAAGATTGAGGAAACACTTGTCAGTTTATAGGTTCTTTGGATCTCGTTAAAGTTTTTCTACATGACGTCGGAACTGAGTGTACTCACGTTTGCTCTTCTTTTTGGTGAGTTTAGCACGAAAATTCAAAAGTTTCTTGAAGTATTTCTTGATTTTATTTGAGGACCTTTTGTCTGTGGTCTCATGACGTGAAACCCTGTGACTGTTTACAAATAACTCGGGTTTTTGCACAGCTGCTTTGGGTTAGCCGTCAGAAATATGACATGTGGCGAAAAATAGTGTGCGATGTGTGAGGATAATTGATCGAAACGAAATAGATCTCGAGTCTTTCTGAAAAGTTTTCCAATTATCGGGGTGAACAAAATTGTTGCTCAAGTCAAGTTGTCCAAAATAAGTCAAGTTGCTCAAGTAGAGTCAAGTTCTTCAAGTCATGTCAAGTTCAAGTTGCAGGTCAACTTGACAGCTCAAAGAGTATCAGGAGAACTATGGTGGTTACACTCCTTATCAGCCTTGCGCATACTGCTCTACAGACAATCATTGAACTGAAGTTGATAGACAAGGTTGGTGAACGAAACGGTGTTAGGGAGATACAACTTCTAGAAACGAAGAAAACCCTAATCATTATTGATGTGCATCTGAGAGTAGTAATTTGCTGGTTGTATCAAGGCTTCAGAGAATGATACTTCTTCATCTGTGCGGTATTTTCTATGAAAATCAAGTTTTATAAATGAATGCATTTGTTACGCAACTGAAACGTGGGATGAAAACTGAGGCACAATTGGTTATAAACAACACCAGAGAGCAAACAATCAATGTCAGAAGATTATAACCATACACGCACGTGAGCTTGAGGCGATGGTTACATAACAGTCAATACACTTTAACATAGAAAATAGAACAATCTATGGAAAACCATCACTCAGAATGGTGAATGGTAGTAGAACACGTAAAAATGTAGTCGACAATACTTGTGAGGAATTGTGTGTTATGTTTCAGTCTCTCGTATCCAACGATATTTTCGATCTTCATTCGGAGGGAGGATTGGTGTTTTGGACGCTCACTGCTATGATATTTGCTATGGTAATCATTTTGTAACATTTTTTTAATGCTTGCTATATAATTTGTAGAACACAGTACAATGAATTCATACAAGTATTGACCGAGAATATAGTCAATAGCAGAGAAATTTATTTTCCTTCTCATAGAACACCTACGTAAAGCGCATGAAACGTTGTATTTCAGATGTACATATTCGTGCTGTGCTTACCCTTGACATGCGTTCGGAAGTATGTGACTCTACCGAGTGAGTTCATTTGTTGTTAAACAATCCTTTTTTGCAAATGCAATTCAGAAAGGTGATTGCAGAATGGGCAGATCATAGGTTAATTACCGTGTTTATTCTCAAGTTGTCCGAGAAAAGAGAAAGAGAGAGAGAGAAGAAGAAAAAGACAACGAGAAAGAAAAGAGAGAGATGAGAACGATTGTTTTTGCAGGTCGATGTTCCTTCTATATGTATTGTATTCTGCTCTCGGTGTTGAACCTGATGCAAGCACTCGGCTCTGCACTCCTATTTTTCAGCTCCTCTGACGGAATGTGGTCGGTGAAAATCATTCGGACAAAATACAGACTAATCAAATAATGAAAAAAATGTACGTAACATCAGAATTTGAGAAAAGTTGACTATGAACTGCAAGTCTCCTATACACCTATAGTGAAATGTCATCACAACCCACATTGATTGGGAAATTTTTTTTATTTACAGTTTCATCGACTTCTCCACGTTCCTCTATTTCTGCTTCTACACACCAATTGTTTATTTCACCTTCCTGCGCCGGTCACTCAGGTTAGATTGTTTTCATATGTTCCACCCTTGTTCTGTGAAAACGCTGGCAGCTTAAAATACCGGAGAAGATGCAGGCTTAAATACTGGGGTCGAATTAGCCTGCATATCCCTATGAATTTCAAACAGTACAGGCGACATCTGGCTGACCCCGGTATTTTAAGTTGCAAAATTGGCCAGTCCGGTATTTTAAGTTACAGCGGTTTTTCAGAGTTGCAGTTTGATCTCGATACACGCTATAATTTACGCATTTCTACCGAAATTTTTCAACAATATCAAAATACGAAACACAGCGGAATTAAGGTGATAGACACCGTATACGCCTGCGTTCGAAAGAGCAAACTCTATAATACTTTTATCATTCACCAAACTAACGAGCATGTAACTTGGAATGAGAAACACGATTTGAAGAAGCTGTAGTAGATAAAAAATATTTAGTACCCTTATTTTGACCATCAATTTTGTATGTATTTTCCAGAACCTCACCGAAAAAACCGAGTGATAGTTTGTTCTCATACAAGAAACAAAGAGATGAGTCCGGATCGGCAGATTTGCCGGAGTCGTACTATCCGCGCTTCTCAGGTCAGTACGATAGTCCGTTTCACGCGTTTCTTTCATTTTTTAGTCTTGATGATTCTAGTGTTTCACAATTTATTATTTGTATTGTCACTTCAAAGACAACATTGATAACGTCTTTTTTGTGGTTGGAGAGAACTCGACTAAAATCATGTCTCAATCCTAGTAAACAACACATGAACATATTGTTATGTACAATAATGGAAATCATCACTTTCGACGTATGCTCACGTTCACTACAAGTATTTATAGGTGTCGTCTTTGTTAGATGAACTATTTTGACGAAACTCAATGAGATTCTATCATTCTAATTCATCCTGATTCGTTTTTCTGCAGGTCTCACATCTCCTTCGTATGACGACCTGTTTGATTGTGGCCGGGACGCCCGCTACACCGACTATGAGTTCACGAGGGACTACCTACAGTGTCCGTACGACACTCCGCTGATGCCGTCGGAGACTGCTGAGAGCACCGTGACGACCAGGACGGGTTCAGACGACCAGGAGAACCGCCAGAGGGACAGTGTGTTGTGGGCAAACTCCCTGGAAAGGGCCCCGCGACAGCTGAAGGGACTCGGGACCAATGGGACTCTTGTGTTCGAGGAAACTTCGCGGTGGCAATAGCTCTGCAAACTTCAAGAATATGTCGTTAAGCCAAGCTATTTTCGTGTATTCAAACTCTCGATGGGCTCTTCCAAGTTTTAACTGCGTTTAGGATTCCCTCTTTCAAACGCAAGCATTAATGATGTCTGTGCCCTACCACGGTGTATTGGTAGTTTGAGTCCTGTTGTTTCTCGGTTGAAATTGGGAATGAATGGCACGTGAAGGGATCAAACTACAACAAACATTTGTCACTTCCTACACCGCATTGGAACTTGTGACTTGAGCCTGTCATGTAGGAACCGTGTCTTTCTTATGTCGGTGAATAATGACTGTTGGCACGGTCGCCTGGAAAAATAATCGATTCGAATATTTACAACCCAAGAATTTTCTGAGCGAATTATGGGTTAAATTTAGCATCTGAAAAACTCCGAGGTGTTACTAACTGAAAAGTTCGATTGAAACGAGTAACCACTTAGTTTTATATGTACATAGATTATTATTGTAGTTGTCATGATCGTTGTGTTCTAATTGAGTACATATCTGTCCTTACGATCCACGCTTTGTCAATACCGGTTTTTCTATCAAAATGATTGTTGCACATATTGAATATATTATTCAACCAAAATGAATTTTATTCTACTTTTCTTGTGTTGTGAACACTGTTCCTAAGTAAACCCCACTGTTGGTTTTAACGTTGTGTTTTATAACCAACTATCAGAAAGAATTCAGTCTACCACCTTCGCTTCGATTCAAAATGACGAGGAATGTTGAAATACATGAACGTGCTATTACTTCAACCACTTCAAAGTGAATGCAATTACACTACCTATTTGTTTTCAAAAGTTATATAAAATCTCTTTCTCTTCGGGTTTTCTTTAACAACAGTGAAGCATCAAGCAAATCTTTTTAAGGCCGCAATGAAAGAATAACTCAGATGAGTAAAAAAATCAGGAGAACTGAAAACTGAGAAAAACACAAAGTGGTAAATTTCGCCTTTACCCGAGACGTCACGATTTCAGTCAATATGCCTCTTTCTTGCGGCACCCTCAGTGAGGTAACGGAAGGGGATCGGATTCCTCCTGCTGGACTATAGAACAATGTAGACGGAAGTTCATGAAAATTGAACCTGAAGAAAAAAATAATAGTGGATCAAAGAAGTTAGTCAATGTATTCATAGACTCCATTCATAGTGCTGCTCAACAAACATAGCGTCACATGTCAGTGTATGAATACATGTTCAATACATATCACCCTCTCTGGTACGTCACATCAACTAGAACATTATAACGCAGAGTAGTATTAATGTTTTTCTTGTCATTGAAACTGAAACTACTTTGAAGTTTTTAAAAAAAAATTTAGGTTTTTTCGTCGGTTGTGTGTTAGAGAAAGCAAACAGCACTTCTAAAGCTTCCCAACTTACCAAAGTGTCGCCAAACTTTTCAAATAAATTGTATTGGTCCAACCCCGTATTCAGAATTTTTAGTGTTACATGAAATGTAGAAATATCTGAGTCATAATAGAAGCATAGAGATGTCGCTTCCTCAAGCTCAGTGAGTTCAAATTCTGCTGTGTTGATGTTGGCGTTTTTCGGTGTAATTTACCAATTTCAGCTTTGTTTGCATTATCAGATTACAACCCGAATTCGCTCACCCCTATAGCTAATTTCCTTTCTGATTTAGTGTTCCATGCATTGTGTGTCACTCAAACTTCGAATGTAAAACACAAAAACAAAAGTTTGATATGGACCTGAAAACCTGAAAACTAATCGGTAATTAGTAAAAAGTGGGGGAACCAACAAATGTGTGAGTTGTGTTTGGTTCGACCTCGATATCAGCAAAAAGTGAACGATACGAATTGCTGTGACACTGTAGCAGTAGTATTCTACAAAAATAGAACAATACCAATGTTGCACAATGGTTCACGAAGCCCGCATGATATTTCAGAAATTGCCGAATGATATTTCATGTGTGCTTTGACGACATGCGTGCGTTGTGAACCACTGTGCAACATTGGTATTGTTCTATTTTTGTAGAATACTACTGCTACAGTGTCACAGCAATTCGTATCGTTCACTTTTTGCTGATATCGAGGTCGAACCAAACACAACTCACACATTTGTTGGTTCCCCCACTTTTTACTAATTGTCCTTTTTTTGCTAGTTGTACTACTACAACTTCATATGTTGCCTATTCACAGAGTGGATCTTGTGATGTTATTATGGAAATCTCAGTTTTGTGTGTGCACTAAGCCGAATGCAGACCATAAAATTGCTGGTGTTGTAATATAACGCAAGTTACTGGCTCTGTGACTATCAACAACTGAACAAAAACGCTAAACGTTCCGATTGACATGTATGTACCCCGCTTTTAGCGGCGATAAGCGAACGGGATTGGCGCCATTGACAAATCTACAATTAGAGACACCAACTCACTTACAATATAGCCATTATTTCCAATTCCAATACCACAACAGAAACCTTCATGTTGAAACTTTTTTTTTCATTCCTGCGTCAATTGGCACACGCGTCTGGCGCCAGAACGAAACGAAAGTTGCTAGGTTTTTGAGCTACCAGTACACACTACATGTGTCAATTATCGATTGGAGCAATATTCAAACTATTCAATTGTCAGTTTCGTGTGTTTTTGTTTTTGGCGCCATTTGGCGTCTGTTCCGAGCCAGAGGATAAAATTAGATTTTGAATTTGTTGATCTATATTTCACATTGGAATATTCAATATCTGTTAACTTGAAACAGTTTGATTGACGATAACTGATATTTTTCCAACTTTGGCGCCAATTGGCGCCAGCGCACAGTGCCAACAAAACTTTTTGATTTTCAGATTGAGCATCTTACTTGCCATGTGATAGTTATTTAGTGTACCGAATTTCAGACGATTCCATTGACGCTGTCGTGAGTTTGGGTTTTGGCGCCATCTGTCGCCTGGTTCGAGCGCCAGAAGAAAAATTTCAGTTTTGGAAAAGACTTTCACACTTTCCACCAAATTATTCAATTTCTATTAGTGTTCAACATTTTAGTTGACGATAAATAGTGTTTTGCCGTTTTTGGCGCCTATTGGCGCCGGGCGCCAATGATGATGTATTCATCTCATATTTGGCGCGACGAGCTGACTTTTGCATTATACCTCATGTTTCAAATTTCAGCTGAATCGGTTCGGTAGTTTTTCCAATAGTGGTTTTTGGCGCCTATTGGCGCCCGCGCCCGGCGCCAATGAGGAGCTATACATCTCATATTTGGCGCGACGGGCTAAATTTTGCATTAGAACTCATGTTTCAAATTTCAGCTAAATCGGTTCGGTAGTTTTTCCAATAGTGGTTTTCGGCGCCTATTGGCGCCCGCGCCCGGCGCCAGAGATTAGATATACATTTCATACTTGGCGCGACGAGCTAACTTTTGCCATAGAATAGATGTTCCAAATTTCAGCCAAATTGGTACAGTAGTTTTTCCACTACGATGCGGACAGAATTCCGTGAGGGACGAGGGAGGAGGGAGGAGGGACGAGGGACGAGGGACGAGGGACGAGTGACGAGGGACGAATTACGGCGGAACTTTTCAACAACGACACGAAACCATAACTCAGGCGAAAATAATTCGATTTGGCTGAAATTTTCACACAATGTTCAATTCGTGATTCTCTAACGTTCTCTTCTTTTAGTTTTCGAAAAAAGATTATATTTGAAGCTTTTTGTTAATTAAAAGGAAAAAACTAGTCCGCAATGGCCAAACCAAAGACAACTCACGCAGAGCGCTTCGCGCTCCGCGCGATGTTCAACCAGTTCAGAAATAACATTTTATTGTATTCGAAAAAAGTGATAATTTCCGTTCTATTTTGAAAAAATGACTTTTCCTATGATATTTCTCCCAACGCTATTTAGTATTCATAACCCCAATTCGCTTCCTTGTCATAGAAACATTTGAATTCTTATGTGCCCATCAATGTCTGTTTTGAGTGGGTTACACTCGTTTGACGTATCATCCAGACAAAAGATAGAGAGACTTCCTGGTTTATTGCATTCAGACCATGTTATACTCGGTAATTCAGTTGGGCTCCTTGCTTTTTGGAGGAGGTACATTCAACAACAGCTGAAATTGGCAAGCTTCTCACTTATACCATGTCTTATACGTTTTTTCGAAAACAACCAAAACGCGTGACGCATTTCACGCAAATGTGCGTGCGACTCTCCGTATTTACGATTTCTCTTTAATTCAAATCACTCGGGATTGTGTTCATTCGCCTAATTATATTAGAACAATTATGCTGATTGAGATAGATGTTTTTGAGAATTAAGAAGCCAATATCTCAATACTTTATAGACATGAACGCTTTATCCGAGTGGAGATGTTTTTCATATCCACTGCTCACCCCAACATAGCTAGTCCATTGTGTAACTGTATTTGCAACTCTATTTTCAAAAGATCTGTGACAGCGTAAATTCTCATTTGAATCGTAAAGTTATTCTTCCCCGCTTTTCTTTTCTAATTGGGTTCTCACCGTGTCTAATTTGTTTACATTCTCGCCCAATTCCCAGTAACTAGTAACGTCAACAAAATGCGTAAAAAGGAGTATTCAATCCAGAACTCATATCCGTAGTCAAATTGTGAATGACGTTAGAAGTATGTAGCATCTATGATGTAACGTAAAAGTTTGTGAAGTGAAAATGACAACTTGCTATTATTTTTTTCGGTTGTTTTGAGTTCTCCAACAGGTATCACTCTGCTGCTCGCGCTCATGAACACCTAGAGGCTAACAAAAAAGTGAAAAAGTTCTATTGGTGGACGGTTACCTCAATATGCCCTCGAAAAACTCGAAGAGATGACATATAGAAAGTTGAATTGTGAATTACGGTAAAAAACGTAGTAATCACTAAAACTTTACTATACCGTATTTCGTTTTGCACAGAACTATCCTCACAAATTTTTCTGGGAATCGACGAAAAAGAAGGACCACAACCAAAATGAACACCTCATTACCAAATTTTGTCGTGTTTCCGATTGGTATTCCAGAGCAGTATGCTCATCTATTTTTATGGGGGATTACAACATAGAACGGCCATGTGTCTGCATGAAGACTCAAACATACATAGACTAAAACACAACTTTTTTTGACTCGATTTCCTATTTAGATATTAATAATTGCTTTTATCCAATTCGGTCATGTAAATCATGACAATGCGAAATATTGAATCAGAACAGTATAAAAGCGGTACAGTTTTTGAAATATAAAAGAATGAAAAGTGCACATCCGTCTGATTCATTATATAATTATAAGTTTATCTATGGCGCCATCAAGTTTTTATTTTGAAGTTTCGAACAAAATATGTTTTCGCGAGATATGTTACATCGCATGAAATCCGATACAAGGCTAGCCGAATAGAAAACGCACATTTTGTCAGCTACAACTATTCGGATTTCCTCCGCGAGCTTGAACCTAGTTCAGTATTTATAATTCATTTACAATGCCTATTTTGGTGGGAATATTGTATACTTCACACTACCTCAAATGCATGGAATTCACCTAAAACCTACTACTAATTAATTGGTTCGAGGTTAAAATCTTCAGGTAATATCCCGCTAACCAATGTTAGTTCTTTTATTCAGTGCCAGGCTCAAAATATTATTTTGGAGACGAAGGTATTTTGCATTTTTTTCAGAATCTCGAACATGTTCCCGTATAAGAAGTGTGAGCATGTACTTGAATAGAATCTGTACTTCATGGTTTGCGGTTTTCTCAATCACCGGTTCCGATGTTTATCAGTTCTCGATTTTTCCCACGATATATTTCTAGCAGTATCTGCATAATCCTATTTACTTCCTTGATCTCTTTAAGATGTTTATGAGTTCCTGGTTCTTTGTTCCCATACTATTTTTGCGAAATTTTCAGAATTCTCTCAGACAACCATTCACGCTTGACCAGTGGAGCAAACAAATTAATAATTTCAGCACGAAAACAGCCGAAGGTAGACAAACTCTAACTTGGTTCAGAAAAATGTAACCCTATACTTATGTTCGAAATACACAATATACCAATACTTCATTGTTGCTGTACTTTAGAGCGTGATCTTCTATTCAAGATACACAACATTTTAATAAAGTACAGTCGCTGTAGTCTGTATTATGTCTTCACTTCTCCTATTTTGTAGTATTGATGTCAAGCCTTCGTAACTACATGATCGTTTGATCGCAAACATGACGCGTCTGTCTAACTAACCCTCACGCTGAAAGTTGGAACACCAAGCTCCGTTTTCACATTTCTTGTGGAAAGATATAGAGTTACATAGTAAGAATTCAGCCACAAAGAGAATTAAATAGCACATGTATTTGAATTTGAAACAAAGTTATAAATAAATGTGGCAGACAAAGCAACAGCAAATACATTTTTTGCCTCCTCTAATACATGAACAGTACACCGATGCTCATTCATTATATTGTTTCAATATCTGCATTCATGAAGTATTAGGTTTTTATTGAAATCCATTAACCTGGACAATGTTTACTGAATAACAGTTATTTTGCTTATAGGTAAAACTGGTTTCGAACCTTTTGTGTGAAGAAACTTTAGAACTAAAAAACGAGCGTAAGGCTAGTAAAGACTGATTGAACTTGGACGATAAATGTAGAAGGATTATTTTGTGAAGAGGGCCAATCTCTTGTACAACTTCTGTGATGATTTTGTGACCAAATCTCATACTAAACTGTTTCAATATTTTGTTTCAATGAAATTTACGTATTCTGGATTCATGTTCTTATATTCATATATGACTTGATTGTAGTGGGTTATTGAACGTCTCGGTCTACTGTAGTTCTGATAGTTTCATGCTAGTTGGTTGCCCTAGGACTTCCGGATGGTTTAGTCATAGTGTTTCTAGGAAACGAGCTGTGGTGCCATCAACACTATCGCGTGTCCTCGGTAATACAGAATTCAATCTTGCCCAGAATCAGGAAGAGTATGGGCCACCAATTCTCGGCCCTACCTATATATAGCAGTTCTCCCAGTATTAAATGATATCGGGAAATAATTATGCACTCCAGCGAGCGGGTAGCAGAGCAAACACCATTCCACACTAGCTACTGCAGCACTTCGGTGTAGTTCACATATATTATAGTTAGCTGATGGAATGCAGGATGCATGATCTTCAGACTCATATTTTTTCCCGAATTTGCACCTCATATAGTGTTTGAACAACACGAAGTGGCATGCTAACTGATTCGATATCTTTTCAATGGAACTAGAGGTCTTCAAAACCTTATTTTTCTATCATCTCTATATTTTTCTCATTGTTCACGTTTTTTGAGGTACAGACTGATCATTACTCATTTATTCTACACTCACAATAGCCACTATAGAATGCTCGATACATTTGCTGCATACAAATTGGAAAATTATTCAAAATTAAGGGGATAACGTTTTCAGTTTATGATACAAAAATATTGTCCGAAAAAATACTCTGCATAGTTTCGCAATCAATTCGGAACCTGGAATACAACGTTTTGCGATTTCTTAGACATTTAACTTGCAAATTTTGGATAGGTACCATCACCAAAGTTGGATAAAACGTCCTTGACCCTGACGACTTCCTTTTTTTCAATTCACACTTGACAGAGACATATCATCTGATGGAGAAGTTCGAAACGTGCACAGTTGTGGTTTCGTTTCTGCATGTGATCCACAATTTGCCTGTATCGTTCACGTGTGGGACAATGTGACCATAGAGGGTTTTGACATAGAAAAATTTATGTTAGACTATCCCGGCATATCCAATCTATCCTCGTCGCTCGCTTTGCGAACTTTCTCGAAACGCGCATTCCGGTGTGGTTTCATATAGACACAAATAACGCATAATACCAAACGTCGAGTTGATAATGAACACGTGCTACGTGTTACAATATGTACTCGAACTCTTCTCCGGACTTCATCGCCTGTGTCAGAAAACCTAGTAAGTGTCTATTCGCCGGAGTAGTTCTATGTTTATAGCTCACAACGCTCATGTGCCTCGCCTCCGCCTTTAACACCCCTTTTTTGCTTTTAGAGATTACGGGAGAGATGTTACAAGAACCGCTGAGCTCCTGACCTCATAATTCTCTTCTCACTCGACCTTCTCTCTTTCTCTTATCCGCTCATTTATATGGTTTTCTAACTAGGTTCAGTGTTGCCCTTACTGAAACTGCCCACAAACTGAGGAGTTTTCAACCGAACATTATTGAGAACTTGAAAAAAATCCAGATGAACGCGTACTTTTTAACAAGTATTCTGGTATAGTCAGACGTTGATTGTTCTCCTGCGTGGCCAATCAAACCAGAAGTTTCTGAAACGTTTCTAGTACAATGAAAGATCAAACTATAACCTAAGACCGATTCGATTTGATAGATTTTCACTTTACACGGGGGTTCTTGTGAAAAACTCTTTCTTAGAAAAGCGAGCTATCAACTGAAAAAATATCAGCTGATGGGGGTGGATACGCCCTACGTATTCATGTTTTCATTGCATTGACACCCATAACAACTTGTTATGCATCTCTTCGAATAAGTGTTGTTTACCGTATCGGCCATAGAACGGCATCAAAGAGTAAATCAGTGAAGCACGCCTTCTTTGTCAAAAAATAAGCAGCAGCATACTGTATATGTCAACTGGTGATGAATAAACACGTGAATTAGTTCTGAGTTTACTTGGTATGTTGAGGGCCCGCCTCCGCCGTAGCTCATATACAGTTGCGCATCTCAAATAAGGACAATAGTGTGCGTACAATCCTCACCCCGATTCTCCTTTTCAAATGTACGTTATCCATGTTTACCTAATTAATGAGTCAATCACCTCTCTTAACTGGAAGTTAATGAGATAGCGAAATTCTCCGTGGAGTTGTAAGATTGCTATTGCATTCAGTTCATTTGTTATACTTTTGGAGATTGAACGTGCGGACCGTGATTTTGTTTCGGCAGTTTGAGTGCGATGGGGCTTTAGTGGCCACGTGATTTTACATTCACAACATCTGGCCTGCTCAATAAAATATAAACGACAGAACTTTGAGAGCTCGGCTTTTGAACCATCTCCCATAGCTGCAGATCGGTTCATTCCGTTCCTTAATATGTCACTTCTAAAACCCGAAACCGACAAAACTAATAAAACAGTTGAACATCCCACGTTATAACATTCTTGACGCCAGATTTAAAAAAGTATTTCCGATGACCACAGTTCAACACTTTAATGTTTACAATATCATTATTATTAGATGTGTGACCGACTCGCTTAATCTCCTAGCGGCTGTTCATTCTCCCACCCTCGCAAACAATTCCAGAGATGTATCAATTAGAGTGAGAGTTCGTCTGGCAGTCCAGCATAAATAGCCGGAAATATTGAACAGAATAACATCGACGCCCGAAAAATATTGCTCTCCTGATTGCTCGTAGTAAATGGAATAATCACATAAAACGTGAAGATATGTGAATGGTGTTTCACGCGTTTCACGTGATTATACTGTCGATTATCGGCTCGAGTTACTTCGTTCAAGCATTCTGTTGGATTTATGTCTCTTTTCTGAGTGTACTCGAATTTCCACATGATAGAAACCTAATTTTCTATTTGACAGAGCCAGTGATGATACTGTGCTGATGATAGATTAAGATTACTGATTGCCTAATTCAATATATATTGTATTTCACTTTCTGAAATCTAGCACGTCCTATGTTTCTCTACCATGACGTGATTCTACAACCATAATTTCTCTATTACTCATTCAGAACTCATTAATAGTTTGTTTGCGTGATTATAATGTGATTACTTTTCTTGAAAACCCCTCGGATCAAATTATTAATGTTTTGTTCTTTCAGGGAATCGTATTCTCATATCAGTGAATAGTATTCATCATGGGCTCAGGAATGGCCAAGTACTCGTACAAAGACACCTACTACAAGAAAAGAAGAATAGCAACAAGTGAGTGATAACACATCTACTTCGCAATCCTAGAATCTACCTGTATCCAATGTATTTTGATGAACTGTAAATGTTTTAACCGTGCGTGTGACCCTGAGCATATTCTGACAGCATTATCATTTTTCAGGTTTGAGAATGCTCATCCCTAGTGTGACATTTTGAAACTCTAGGATCTTTTCAAATTTGCATCAGAAACGCTTATTTCACTGAATTTTATATACTTCACGTTCTTTCGCAGATTCCAACAAATGCTTCTCGAAGGAATACAGCGAATACTGGAAATCTGACCCGAAGCCAAGCAAAAACGACGTCTTGAAGAGCGATAAGAATGAATACAACTTTTCCAACGCATCTGTTTGTAAGTTTTTACAATTAAGAGAAGTATTAGAATTAACACGGTCACAATGTTTTCTGAATGGGTTTCTACCAGAAAATCTTTTTTCTCATACGAGGTTCCGAAACGGTATTTCTCGATGTGACATTTTCTCATCAGTGTCACGACACGTTGCGCCTATTTGTTCACACAACTAAACTTTTGAGATAGAGACAGTGAAAAGTGCAACTTCAACTCTATACTGATTTTTTCCAGATGACTCTCCTTTGAGAAACAACAGAAGACAGTCAAGCTTTGTGTCCTCGTTTTCCCAACCGGAGAACTCCACTTCATCGGGATACAGCTCCAGCCGCTCCTCCTGTAAATTCAGATAACATTTCCTCGCCAAAATGTTCTCTTCGAAAACATACTCATAATCCACTTGATCTGACTGAAAGAGTTTACGGCAACTTGAGGCAAATGAACTAGCATACTCAACATTAATCCTTCATGCTTCGAGAAAATTGTTCCCAGCGTTATCAACAAAACGCCTTAAGTTGCTTACGTTTCATTTTACCTCCGTCTAATATTCAAAGTAGGTTTGATAGTCCCGGGAATGTAAGAAACCTAGACAATAATGCTCTTTCTTCCTGCAGTTCCCGAATGGGAATATGTTCAGCACGGTTCACATGGCTAAGCCTTTAACTAGCAAAAAGACATTCAGTTGAAAAGATAAACGTGTCGTGATACAGAAAGATGTGAAATGCTGCATGTCTTCAAATTTAGTAGTGCTTCACAAATTGTAGTCAACCCATTAGTCACCTGAACGAGTTTTTCTTCATGTTTTCTTGTCTGTTATCATGTTCTCATTATCATCGAGCTTGTTCATTCAAGCTTGGCAAAACTGAATTCATACGCAACGATTCTTCTTTTTGATTGTGATATCATTTTGTGATTAGATGTGGTGTTTGATTGTTTTATATCAGCAGCTGAATTATAAGTGAATGATTGTCTGCTTTGCAATGAATATGCTATATCGTACTTATTGGAATGATCATCAGTCTTTGCTGCATCATTTATAATTATGGGCCTGGAAAACTGAAAACTGAATTATTCATAGAATGAAACATTACTGTTACGTGATTATTCTCACCGATGACCGGTTAAGCATACATACATTATCACCAAGTAACGTTTTGTAGGATGTCAACTGAACCTACTTTTCTTTAAGACTGTCATACTCTTAAAACAGTAGAGATTTAAATGTTCATTGCACTATCACAGCAGTAGAAAAGCACCCATTTGCCACTTTGCACGATTAAACAGAATAATATCACATGAGACCACTATTTCTGCATGAATTGAGGAACTAGAAAGCATATATCCTATCAGGAATGTCGTATGTCCGAGGCGGAAAACAATTATACTCGATCGCTTGTCGCAACTTCCTTCATCGAGAATACTCGGTTTTACAGTTGGACGAGCAGAACAGATTCTCGTTCTTCTTCATGAACTTCTGGCCGATCAGACCCTTGCCGCATTGATCGCACCTGAACGAAGACAACTAATTTTCTCCCTATCTAATGAGAACAAAGAGATCTTCTGCATTTTAGGGAGAAAGACGTGCCACTATAAACAATGCAGCATTGGTTTTTGAGAATACGAATATATAAACAAAGACAGATTACGTTGAGAGAGGGGAAAATTTGTCAAAACGCTGTAAAAACTTGGAAGAAGAACCGAACACTAGTTTGAAGTTGGTGGGAGGCGTGAACGATCAGGCGATCAGGCGGGGGTTTAGGGAATTAAACGAGGTATATATCAGTTTCTCTCGAGCAGCCCTTCCATAATAATATTCCTTCCTCCCCCCCCCCCTTCAATTCGTTAACCCCGGAAATTGACTTATAGGAATAGTTTACTTTACCCAATTCGGTAAGCATCTCGTTTTGATCACTTGTCTTGACTGAACTCGATGTTTTCAAAATATTGAGAATACGGGCTGTGGATTAATTGCAAAAATGCATGGGTTGCGTCGATAACGACAGATGAGTACTTTGCACTTATAATATTGCGCAATAACAACGCCTATAGTGTTAGTCAATTCCACACTCACATGAAAGATGTTGAACACAACAGAACTCAAAAACGTACAGTTACAAAGTGCACGATTCCTTATCAGAATGCTGACTTTACGTGACTATCCATCTTACTACTAGTATAACAACTTTCAACTGAAAACATATACTCACTTGAAACATTCCTCACTGGCGTGCCAGTGAAATTCTTTGTAGTTCAATCGCTTCTCATCCGGACCAATCTTTTTTCGGCAAGCTTCACAACTCTGCAGACACAAAATCGAGCATTGAGGACCAAATTATAGTTGGTAACGAAATAATGATTTAGTTTCTCGCTTTCAATTTTTTCGGCCTGCCGTATGTCACAAACGAATGTGAACTGTTTGTCGAATGACCAGTAATTTGCTCTAGATAATTTTCACTGACAGGCCAAAATAAAGTTTCTTTAGAAATTAACTCTCAAGTAGATCATCGCAACACAACGCGAGTCGCAAATGTGAATCAAAATATGAAACGACTGACACACCCGAAAAAGTGAGACTGGTCCACATAGATCGTTATGTGAAGAAACAAACTTATCTCACCTTCGCATAGTGTTCAATATAACATGGAATGCAGTGTGGTTGATCTTCTTTGGTCATGTAGCGGTGTCCTCCCAGTTTCAAATCACATTTAAAACAAGCGAAGTGATCGAAATGCCAGCTCTTCTCCTCAGCAAAAGTGTACTCGTTGGCGAAAATCAACTAGGAAAGACGTTAAATTACATTCTGAACCAATAGTGCGGAAAATTGAACTAACAAAAGACACTCGTTGTAAAATACATAAATAACATATAATGCAACTTCTTCTCTCTGTGTTTTGGTTGAAGTCGTGAAAAACCAACCTCATCACATCCAGAACATCTTGGATATTGTAAATCAGCAAAATGTCGTCCACAGTAATATTTTCCCTCGTGATAGAAATAAATGATGTCCACCAACAGTTGGTCACAATGCGCACAACGAAAACAGTTAGGATGCCACGTGTCCTGTTAATTAGGAATAATATGTTTAGGTAAAAATTAATACAAAAGTTTCGTCACGTATACGCATGAGCACATCATGTGAAATAGAATAGCATATTTTTCGAAAAGCAGAGAAGAGGAGCCACAATTGTTTGACCCGTCAGAAGTTCAAAGTGAGAAATCGTAGTAATCAAATACTAGTGAAGACTACAATCGGAAAGAACAGTTTTACTTTTCACCATATTTTATGACTAATGTTAATAACTCAGTCATAGCTTCTAGTATAAATACCCACGTCGCTCGGTCCATGGTCAGTTTCGATTCCTACATCTCCTTCTGGAATAGGTTTCGTGCAGCCCTGACACTCCTGCAAAACTCTATGGTGTACCAAGTTCACGTTTTCGTTCATGTTTTGGGTGGTTCGTTTGTTAATAATAACTTGAATTTTGTATTGGTCACAAGAATTGAACTACGCAGATCATTGAATTTAACTAACTGATAACTTTAGTTGAAACTTTTTTCGAGTTTTTACATCACTCAGGAAGAGATTCGACTTCATTTCACGAATTTGGTTGCCTTCGCATCGCAATATACCTTCTTGTGCTTCCCAATAGTTGCCTTCTCGAGCGTTTGTCTCACGCTCTCCGTTATGCTTTTAGTTGGACTGGTTTGAGCAGAACGTTCATCAACTTCAACCACTGTACCGACTCCAATCACCTACAATGAACTGCTTTCAGGTAAAGTCTCACATAAAATCATTCACATCATAGCCATGCAAAGTTGAAACCAGTTATTCAAACTCAAGGTATTTTTCGTTTTTTTTCTCACTATTGTAGTGTGGTACGGCCAATGTAGCCTAGGCTTAATCAAATAAAATGATATAATCCTTTCTTCCGAGTTGCCCCTGGAGTACAAAGAGACCTAATTGAATGCAGGAAACCTCATTTTGTTTTCAACTCACATTTTTCTTGACATTTTCCACGAATCGACCGAGAACTTCCTTGTCCTGTTCACTCGCAAATCTGGCGTCGTCTACATTGCAGTCATACAGAGGCAACTGAAACTATACGTTGAAAGCCAACATAAGAATAAACCCTTGCCATACGAATTTGACGCTTCTCCTTTACTGATTGGATCAGATGTTCTAGTAGACCTTGTGGTCGGACACAAAAAATCTAACATTACAAACTATAGCCAATAAGTTAATTTGTTTGATAGTTTTTCTGAATCTACACAATACTACAAACTAGTCTGTGTGAGGTTAAATGGAGTTGATTCAATGAACTACAAAAATTATGCTCAAATGGAGACCTGAAACTGTAGTCTGCTCTTCCTGTTCTGCTCTCCAACGGTACCGGCGATCGGTCGCTCTTCTTCTGGCAATGCCCGCATGTACTTCTCCACGAGAATTTTGTCCGGGATTGGTACCCACGCGTACTCGGTCGTTGTCTGTAACCTTTCAAGATTACAAGATTCAATATTGTGCAGATGACGTGAACTTATTCAGGAATGGTGTTGCTTGAGTGTCCTCTAGATGATTTGATCCCTGCACAATCGAACAATGTTTTTGCCACTGATTTTGGTTGGCCGGCGCACAGCTATCCTTACACCGTTGTCAGAGCCAAATACATCATTACTACATTATTGTACAATATTGAGCATATGATTTAGCGAATCGAAAATTCCATTGTAGTGGATATCTGAAGAGAAAGGGAGTTAAAATATTTGGTTTGTACGGAAAGCGTTTTGTTGTTCGTTTCTGTATACAACTTCACTTTGTACGTTTAGCGCACATCATATATACTCAGCAGAAGACACTGTGCCATTTGAATGGACAATAAAAAAGAAGATAACATTATTAGAACCGACTCTTTTTTTGTAACACCCACATTCGAGTCCTTCTTTCCATCGTCAACTTTGTAACTGTAGACAGCAGTCGGCACAGCGCGAACCGTGTCTTCAGATTTGCTGACATTGAACTCACTTCCGGTCGTGTTATAATTTGAACCTAGAAATAAACGTTGAACCTAAGGGATATACAATTAAAGGATCTACGGGAGTTTTTCATCATGGTCTAGTCTCTACTGGTGGGTAGACGGAGTCTCTCTTCGTTGCCCTGTTTCTAAGATCACCACACTACGTGTTCATTCAGGTATCCAGGGTGATGGACGTGGAGGAAAAGATGAGATGGAAAACCCGGGCCACGCGCGACTGGGAATGGCTGGTCCGTATTCTCAACAGGAATGCATGTTTCACAAGCAGTTATCTTCCCTCTCTTTCCAAGAAGTAGCATGTCAGTGGATCAATGCCATAAGAGTATTATGAAGGAAAGGGACCAAGACCTCACAAGAAGATGCTGCCACAAAGATCTGTGATATGTGTGATGATCACCGCCTCGTAACGAAGCGAACTGAATGAATAAATATGTAAAAGTAAATATACAGCGCAAAAAAATCTAGAACAATGAAATTTGAAATTTCATGATCTGAAACCAAGACACAGACGTTATGAAGTTATTTTTTTTCTGAAGGAAAAGTCTCCGAGTCTCTGTAAATAGACCATCCGATTCTCATTTTACCTTTATGATCATCTTCTCTGTTTCCAGTGCGTCGCAATATGACCGAATCCAGCGGGTTTCCAGTGCTCTCGAAATGTTCCTTCACACCGAAAAGTCGACCTGAAAATACATATGTTATGTGTTTCATTCGCGGGGTGATTTTTTTATTCGCTTACAGTTAGCTAATAAAATCATGATGTTTCAAACCGATGATAGAGAGAAAGTTAACTAACGGATGGAAACAGAAGTTTTGCGTGACGCCTTTGGACACGGTATATATGTATCTTATTGGTCTAGTCAATCATTTTACGACTTTATCTGACACTATATGCTCACCTATAACTATCTGTCCATGATCATATTGATTAGGTAGTTGAACATCGTGTTCATCCATTCGACAGCTACAGTTTTTGCAAATTTTTCTGAAAAAGAAAGTATATGCAACGGGAAAAATGGAAAATGAAATAGTTTTCAACTTCATTCAAAAACCTTCTAACTTATGAAATAACTAGGCCAGTCGAATAGATAGTCAATTTAGATTGTGCGCAAACAAATTGAATTCTCAAAACAGTTGTATTTCTGCCCACAACTTCATTGTCATAAAACTGAAAACTGAATACAAAGAGAGTGAAAGTGCTCTTTTTTAAAACATGAGCTTAAATGATGAGCTCAAACGTCGATGTAACCTTCACACCCATCGTGAACAAATTATCTCTTGTGTACTACTAGTAGTAAACCCATACATAGTATTCATGAATAATCGATTCGGCATCTAGCATGAGCTCATGAACACTAACCTCCAGAAATGGAGATCCAGTCCGGGACATTGGCAGTTACGGCAGGCCGAGCCAGCCCCGATCTCATGGGCGAGAACGTGCTGAAATTGACCACAATATGGTCTGCTTAAATTTGTTTCATGTTTCTGGCTCACATTTCTTGGCTGCTTAGTTTATGTTTGTCTACTAAACTGAAAACTTTCCGAAAATGAAACCAATCGAGTTAAAATGGTCATTGAGCACATGGTGACGAAAATTCTTTGAAAACAGCCAAAACTGTAGGTGTACATTTGTGGAGTGTATATAGTATTTCATCCACTAGTACATTACTTGAACTGAAACCTCACACTCTGGGATTCTCAGTTGCTACTCGTTTAGTTTAATTCTTGTTCAAATCCCGGTCGCAAAATCAAACACCACTGATTTTTCGATCTACCAGCTCATTTATAATTTGTTTGTAGAGAAAACAGGTAATCACAAAAAAAGTCGAAAAATGAGTTGAGTATCATTATTTGTGAAATGGTTTGGTTTTTCACCTCCTTCCGCTCTCCTAGTTTGAAAATGGCGGGATTTGTGGGAAAACAAGATGCAACCTCTATGCGCGGACTCTGCGCTTCCGCATCTGTCATCTGCAACAATAATTTATGAGATCGCAAAAACCCTAAAACTTGTTTAACCGAGAGAACTTTGCATGATTCAGCGATAAACGGCGAAAGGAACATGTGAACTAGAACAAAATGCATGATGTACGGCAAATACATAATTTTTACAGTTTGTAAGACTTATTCAGTTTTGGAGACATTTCATGACGTATTTACATAAATCAACAATACAAGCGCAGGTCAGTTATGAATCGTAACACGATCCGGGTTGGCATAAACACAAAAAACAATATGGTGGGGTGCGCGAGGCGTCCTTTTCGACCCATTGTGTGAACGCAGCCAGGTGTCAGTCCTCTACCAACACGCAACAATGAACGGTAATCAGCTGAGGACTGCACTCAAGTATGGTATGTACATTTGATAGATATTGATTCATCTACATGTGAGCACGTCATATCCAAGAGTAGTAACGAGAATGAACATTGTGCAACAAAACAGTGCACGGTAAGTAGCAGAGGACTGCACTTAAAAACAGAGAAATGTCAATATGACCAAATATCAGTTGTGGTTCGACGAGGTTAAACTACAAACACAGCAGGATAGGCAACATGAACCGTATACGATAGTTTCGGAAAGAGAACACCATACATGTCTAGTGTTTATTGGATTATTCACATGCGAGCATGTGATAGACAAGAAAAGCAACGAAAAAAGGAAACACAAAAACATTCAAACACGGAGAGACCGGTCAAAACTTGACATCAGAAACAATTCAAAATGTAGATATGTCAAAGCAATAGGAATATTTTAATTATTTTATTTGACAAAGATTTCTATATCAAAAACTGAATCTTTTGTCGACATTAAACTTGAGTTTCAGTTCTGGAATTTTCACTAAACGGTTACTTATTAAAAAATCACAATCTGAGCTAAAGTTGAACAAGTTATGAAGATGGGACGAGAGTAATGCTATGAGTGGTCATCGCCTAAAGGGGTGGCTTCCTATCGACTTCCACTCAATGCCTATTTTTGATTAGGGGGGTCTTTTGGTATTGACATTCATTACACAACATTTCCAAGCAAACCAGGTGAAAATGATAATTATATGTAATTTTACATTGGCTAGAAACGATATAAATATAACAACTGAGCAAGAACTTGGCTAACATGATACAAACAAACAATTTTGAACTTGAAATACGTATGCGAACTATTTTCATTATATGTATTGCTGAGTTTGACTTTATGGTTGAAACGTTAATTTTAGACAAAGAATAATTTCACTGGAGTGTAGGGAACACAAAAAGTTATGGTACACATAAATGTGAATGTTTCTTCACGTATCTCATAAATATTTGATTCAGTACTAGTATGGGGATCCAGTGGCCGAAACGTATTGGAATTGAACAAAAGACTGCGGGCAGCCGGGTATTGATAGGCGCCAGATTAGCAAGAGGGCGCCAAAAGAGGCATTCCCGCTTGGACGTACGAAACATTCAATTGCACTACTTCCGAACGTGATGATTTTAATCTCACTGTTAGGTACGTATGCATCCTGACCGAATAAGTGAAACATGAACATATCTTCGAAGAACCAGTTTTAGTTTCTAATTCAACAGTTTTCACAAGTACTTGTCAATGATTACAAATAAGGCAATCAAGCAATGTGGTAAACATGTTAATTGTTGAGTTTTGGTAGAAAGTAAGTTTTTAAGCAGTTGGACGCATAGTCTGTTGTGGTATAATTTTCTAATTATTATCGCACAATTTGCGCGAGGAAATGGCCCAAAATAATTCGAATTAGTTGTGACTGACAGGCTGATTCAGCAATACAAGGAAACTGATGCCCGTTAATAGAAAGGCAACATACACACTTTGTGGCGAATTGAAAAATAATATTGAATACTGTCCCAGTTAGAGTCAGACGGATGAGAATGGAGACCGCTTTTTTTACGTTCAAATTTGTATGTGAAATTGTCCGTTAATTTAATTCTAACTTTGTTGGTTCACTATATGAATTGTTGACACAGCTTGGAATCTTACAATCAGCTCTATAATAATCAATTTCCGCCATAAACAAATGAAGACCATACAAGGCAGGTGAGTCATCTAGTCATGGATCGCGTAACCTTGATACTTATCTACCCCCCCCCCCCCCCCTCCCGGAACGCTGTCAATAACCTATTATGTCTTGCAAGGCATCTCCAAAATCGATAAAAAGCAAACAAATACTAAGGATTACCATAGCAGACTTGTGTTTGAACTCGATGCGCGCCATAATTCACGAATTGTGAACGGAATCAAATTATAAACACAGCGGGATGAGGCAACATACACCGTGCAGGCCTGCTCTGGAAAGAGCGCACTCTACAGCCGGCTAAATGTTTCTACGTTCTCACTTTAAAGAAACCGTTCCGCTAAAATTTGAGTTTCACGAAAAATTCAAAAAGCTCAAAAAATATTCATAATGTCTTCCCATAGACCACGAAAAAACTTTCTGATTGAAAATTTGTAAAATTTGCATAACATCAAGCAATAAAGAAGGGGACATGAACATTTTCACTGTGACCCAACTTGACTTGGTTTATTTACATCCAGATTTATTTTTGGTTTTTAGTCCCTAATTGTGTATTCGTATGTGATTGAGTGTTTTGAAATCATTTTTTGAGCTATTTTGAGCATACCCCGTACGCAACTCCCCTATCGGTGTCATTACGTAAGCCGCTTTTCTGAGAAAACGAAGCAAGATAAGGATATGAAAGTATATATTTTTTATAATGGTTTTTCATTTGCCATAGGGTCAGTTTGTTTACTCAAAAGTCAAAATTAAAGCGGGACGGATTCTTTAAGTTTTGATATTTCAAGTTTGAGACTTAAATTATCCCAAATCTCAACAGTCGTCTAATACGGTAATCGCCAAAATGACGCGACTATAAAAACACGTTCTCTAATTGACAATCTTCAGAAAAGTCTTTAAAAATATAGGTAAACTTTTCTTCGAAATATAAAAAAAGTTATGGTTGCGTTGACTACAGACTGGTTGAATACAGGTTTACACAAATGGAAGACTGTGTGCACAGCAGATTGTGCAACCATAGTGAAGAAATCAAAATATTGATTTTTGGCTGAGTCACAACGGAAAGTCGGTAAATGCGTGGGCACTCTTATCTGTCTTATCGGAAAAATAGTTTCAAAGTGAAAGTAAACGTGGAAAATATTTGACAGATCATCACCTGAAATTGCTCAGTTTTGTACATTTTTCGAGATTTCCCAATCCCATAACAAACGACTGTGACGTTCTGCAGATCAAGTGTGCAGTGAAAAATCATAAACTCTGAGTTAAACAGTTCCAAAGGGTCGTTTTGCAATTCTGAGGGTGCAGAAACAGTGTTTTACAAATATTTGCATCAGATTACTTTCATTTATTTGTGAAAGAATGAAAGAAAAACTATATTGGAAAACTTATTTACAACACAATACAATACAATACAATACAAAACAATACAATACAATACAATACACGCTTCATTTTTCTCCCGTATCACTGGGTGTTATGTGAAGATGGTTGGCGTCAATAGTGCGCTGGGAGTTCCGAGGAAAGGGATCGTCTAGCATACATCTTATTCTAGAATTTGTATCCCGTACCGTTTACTCAGAAAGATTATCGAAAAGGTTACAATAATGGTCAAAAACAAATACAAACTTTTTTGAAGAAGCGACACAAAATGAGTAGCAAAATCGCTATGTTAGATTTTTTTTTCATTTGAGTCCAACTCTCCTGTGACTTCCTTGCTTATCACACGGGTTCGTTGAGTTCGTACGCTGGCCCAACTAGTGAAGAAAACATGTTTATCTATCAACCTAGCTGAGAAACGCCAACTTTCGCTTACCCTTGAAAAAAACGCTTATTGAGGGCGCTGAAACGATTGGCGCCGATGTAACGAGTTTTATACTAAAAGTAGATCGAATAGTCACGCAAAGTTAGCATTCTAACGAACAATCATGAATTTTGTAATTGCACGTTTCTAAGTTTTGCTGTGTTCACCTGACTGTGCAATTCACTAACAGTATACATCGCGCGCAATACCGAGGTTTCCCATGCTTGTGGGCGTATTTTTGCGAGCGCAAAACGCGCGCGAAAAAAGACTGAACTCTGCGACCACTCTCCGCATGTTTACAGCGCACATTTGGCAAATTCTCCACCTTTGAACGATTTGCAATCATGATCGTTGATGCTCTTTGAAGTCAGTTCGGCCAACTTTTGTATTTTTTCTGGGAATCAATTGATTTTTCGGCGAAACAATGACGTGACTACTTGAAATGAGCTGACTTTGAAGCAAAAAGGACTGAGAGAAGATGATTACGTTACGCATATATACGTTGTGATTCAATCACTGATTTCCAAACAAAATGCGTGCTCTTCTTCTTTGTTTGCTGGTTGTTGTTTCTCTTCTCTGCCTCGTCGAGGTGACCGAAGCATGTGAGTTTAACTGCGAAATTAAAACTAGGAACTAAGAATGTAGTACGTGATTAGGTATCAGTAGTCGTTTTTGATAAGTATAACACGTTTTGTGTGGCTCACGTGTGACTAGCGGTATAGTACTTGGACAGAAGAGAGTGTATGGAAAACGTTCACAACTGATTGTTTCGAAAGTAAATGAACACAACCATTACATGTTCTTTCGTCAGGTTTGTGAAATGAAAAAGCTTGTTCTACGATCATCGGTTGTACTACGACCGCTCAAACATTTTCTGCTTCACTGAAACGTGATACATCAGTCATAGTTGAATCACTTATGATGCGCATAGCTTCAAATAAACCTTTTGTAAGTATTCCGTTTGTGTGTATGGTTTTCGTTACCAACAAATCTTTAGACACCTCCTCACATCCAGTCTTCTCATCCTTTTCTGGTCACGAGAAAAGCACGGTACGAATATAACTCTAATCTTCTCACTAAACAGAGAAACCCAGCCGCTTCACTCCCTTGACGTCGGTAATAAATTGTAAAAAATACATTTCTTTGAATGTTACGACAAATATTTCCTAACTTTCTCTGTATTCCATAGATATAATCGTTTTTCCAGGGGGTTACTATGCCGGTTACGGTCATTACCGCGGTGGTTATCGTCGTCAAATGTATCACAGAATGATGTACGGTCGAATGTATCACCCCTACTCGATGTACGGGAAATGATTCCGAATTCTTACTGATATACTACTGATCGATGTGATAATTTTTTCGAAATAGGGAAATGTTACATTTCAACTAATTCTTCGGTAATTGGTTTTTGAGCCTCCTGGGTCGAATTGTCACTGCAACGTAATTCACAATTCCAAACTCAAATAGAAAGTTCCTTCACGAACAAATTCGATGTATGTGAAGAAATATTGCTTTATTAATTTTCGTGTTAAAATATTCCAAATAGGGATTCGTTGCAAACCCGTTCAATTTCAAAGAACGAGCATTCTAATAATCTGTCCCAAGTGTGTTTGCGCCAACTTATGATTGTTCGTTCACCTGCGTAACAACTTAATAAGGGTGTAACTCAGGCGTTAGGAACATTCATTAGTTCTCCATGTTGTTGCATGAACTCGTCGGTTTTCAATTTGCTAATAGACCCTCTCTCGGCTATTTTGAACAGAAGCTCGAATAATCGTGTAACTTTTCTAACATCTCTATCAGTTTTCAATTTGTTGAACCGTACCTTTCAGTAACTTGTTTATCAATTTCAAAAAATCATTAATGAGTTCCCTCTAACAACTTTTTACCCCAATGGTTTTGCTTCACACTCCTCCATTGCTAGCCGTTCTTTGGCGCTCCCGACAGTGTTTCATTTTGGCTCATATGATGAAGTGATCAATTTAAAAATTGTCAAATTTATTCTAAGTTAGGCAGGTCCAAACCAACATGTAATTTTCATTTCCCCAGGCAACCGTGTTCGTCTGTAGCAAAAATCTCATTTAATAACTATGTTATTAGAGATGAATAGGAAAGGCTCAATTTCGACAATTAGTTCGGTTGGTATAAACAAAATCTGCAAATATTCATTTATTTTCATCGTTGTATATGCACTAGTTTGTGAAAAACAACTGAACGTTAAAATTCGGAAACTATTAACACCTGGTTACTAGTACATATAGTCGTTGCCAATCGAAAGGCGGAAGGGTACTGTATATTTCACTTTCCGCTGTGTACGCACACATGCCTTCGATTCCAAAGCGTGCTGGTTATGTTATCTAATAGCGCCGTGATTACCGTCCTGCTACAAATCTTTTGCTCGCAGGTTCGATTCCGGCGAGAGACCGAAATTTGTACATTTCGCACCCACTATATTATGTTTGTTCCACTGAAATGTTCTTGTGTTCATTCGACCGAGGAGACTAGTAAAATATTCGATTCTGCAAAGATGTTCCGTCGGAATACATATTTTTGTTATTCGTACGACCAAAAAACCTAGACTTTGACGTACTGATTCAAAATTTTATGAAGTTCAGTAGGTTTTCATAATGTCTTCTTCTATTCCCTATTGACCTATTATGAAAATTATTTCTCAAACACATCCATTGTTATCCTAATTATCCAATTATATGAGATTGACACTCCCACCTTTCAGATATCGACGCCCACTTCAGATATTTTTTGTCAGAAGACTCAAAATGGACATGCGTCAACATCTAGGAGGATTTGCCGAGTCGTACAAATGTCAGAAGACTCACGGATATTTCGCTCTGCAAAGATATGTCTTCATCGGTCTCTGCATGTGCAGTAACATCTGTGGCGGACTGAGCATATACGTTCTGATCAAGATGAAGCAGTTGAATGCGTACCGCAACGTACTGCTCGCGCAGGTCATTTTACCACTCATTCTGGCTAATCATTTCTCTTTCATCTTCCAACCCAACCAAATCGTGCCGTATTTGGTTCTCTTCACCAGTGGAATCGCTCACCGACCAGCACTTCTCTGGTGGTTCTTCTACATAGCCGCCTTCGTTCTAGCGTCTACTTTCTGTCTTCTGGTCTATTCCCTCATTTTCAACGTCATTCTGGTACATGACATCACAAAACCAGGAATCATTGACGTGTTGAAGCGAGCGAAAAAACTCATTCTGCCCATGTCTGTGGTCTACTTGGGCATGAATATGGGCTTTTTCTGGGCCTCCTTTGAATGGAATCAAGATCAACGAAATGACGAGATTGCCACCTGGGATCCAGAAACAGCACAAATTCTGAGAGAAACGGCTGCCACATTCATTCAGGTAAGACATCTTCTCTGTTTTCCATTTCAAAGAAAATTACTTTTTTCTTACTTTCTCACCACCGAGAATAAAGACAATGCTTTTTATTCAGTTTCTTTCTTTCCAAAACTCGTGAAGTCTCTCAATTTGAAATTGAATTCACTAAAAATCTGTGTTGCCGTTGAAAACTAATTCAATCGCTATCGGTACGCGAAATGTATCATTCGATTGTCTTGCAGAGAGAGCTATTCGAGCTATGAAAACATGTCACATATTTCAGGTTGAGAACAACATATTCATGAAAATTATCCTCGTAGAGCTGTGGTTTGGCGTACCGTTCGTGTTTTCAATACTCGTGGGACTTATTCTACTGTAAGTATACCGTTTCATTACATGTTAACTCTCGCAGCTTTTAATAATTATTTTCTTATGAAAAATTATGAAAATTCCATCGAGAACGTTTTTGATTACAAAATACCTAACTTCGTGATGTGCGTCCGAAGCCACAATCGTCAAAGTTATAGTGTGGTGTAGGTTTATCTCTCGATTTCCAGAACGATACGAGAGATTCGTTCACGTCGGGGCGTGTCTTCTCAGAACGTGTACACATCTCAACTGGCGGTTTCGAAGATAATTATAGTCTACGTCATCATTGGATTCACGTGTCTCTGTGGACCGATGCTGGCCCTGATTACGATCCCAGTGCTAAACATTCCATCTTCCTCATGGTGAGGCTCACTTACTCACACAGAAAGTAAACGAATTGATCAAATTTCGTTGTTGAATGTGGTTTGATTTCCGTACGTGCCCTAGTTTGCGAGTTTCGATCGATTAGCAACGAAACCAAATAACAGACTCCTCGCGTGCACGTAACATAGACCGTATCCGATTGCTTACGTGAGAACGAGCATTATAGGTGTGAGAAATATGTACCTTAGACATATGACTAAATGTATACAATTACAATTTGTCAGTTCACTTGATTTTCTCTTCGGGCATCTACATGCTTGAATTAATACTTATGGTTGAATGTGTGATGTTTGACTTAGGCTATAAATTCCAGTACAAGGAAGTCGACAACGACTCAAGTTTTAACAGTGACTTAATACGTTCATGATTAGACGAGCTTACATCAACGACTAGATCAAAAACAGATAAAAATGGGGTTTTTATTGCAAGGAGAACTTTTAAATGTTTCACCTAATAATTCACTATTTCCGATAATAGAAATGCAGACATTTCGTAGACCTACCACATTTTCGAAAATTCGTTGAAAAATTAGGTTAGCAGTTATACCAGCTGCTGCTAGCGGAGTTTGCTATTCATTTCACAAAATTTCATGAATTTACCTGCAGCATTCGCAGTTCACGGAGATCATTCGGAACGTTTACAAAAAATCATAAGATTGTTTCACTCAGACTACCTCCGGCTTCCGAATTACCACTTTGCACGTGGCATGAGCAATTATCTAGCAGGTATCACAGGCTCCTAGATAACAAACGAACGCAGGTGAAATACAAAACTAAAACAAAACACACTAAATTCGAATAAATGAGGAACACTGCGAACAGAAAGATCAGTTTCTGGTGATAAATAGTGGTATGCGTGCAACACGTCACTTCTGTGCAGCGTGTTGAATCAATCAATTTCGTCGGAACAAGAGTCCTGATGGAATCCTAATATTTTCAGTTCTCCCATCCTGCTGATGATCTACTCTCCAATGGTGTTGATGAACGTGTTCATGTTCATCAACTTTGTTTCCTTCATGAAGTCGTTCCGAAAACAACTGCTCGACTTGAATTTCTGCAGGAGAAAACCCAAACCGTCGGTTGCGGACATTGGGCAAATTCAGATTAAGTAGAACTTAGAACTTTGAAGAAATCACAGTGGAGAAATGATTTCCGAAAACATTGGAATAGCTGTAGCTTTGCCAATTGGGAAGTAAGCTTTATCAACATTACTGAGATTCAGATCTGAGAAAAAAGAAAAAAATTCCAAGTATATACTTCTAATTTTGTAAATACACGACTCGTATGTTTGTATTGTCTTTCTGTTCGTACACTGTTTTCTGTTGTAGAATTTATTTTGAGGTATACGTCTGATTTATGTTGCCCGAGATAATAATACACTAGAACCGCTGATTGCAATTTGAAATTTTTCGAGATGGCAATTTAATTTAAGTTGTTATCTGAAAAATGCTCAACTCACTGAAACAGTATTTTTTTCAGAGTATGCACGCGTATAAAAAGAGGAAACGTATTCGAATAATACCAAGGTTGGAACTAGAAAAGCACGCTGCTCCCAGTGAATTGAATGCTAGTCTACACGGCTTAAACGTTCTGATGTACTTCGTCAAAGTCAAATTCACGTCATATTTGTGATGATGGTTGAACTTGAGAAGTGAAAGCATGTCTTATACATGAATATAGAGGTGTCATATAATTTGACAGGACATACATTGCCAATATTAATACACGATAATTGACAAAAAGAACAATAACACTAAATACATATGATACACATCATAGAAGGTGAACAGTTGCGTGGAAAAAGTGTACAATGAGGTTCCATGCATAATTTTTCGCTATCAGTAGCACATGCGACAGGTGACGGGACAGTAGTACACCGCCGTTCCGTCGGGGTAGAATGGATTTGTGCAAAAACCAGCCCGAGCCCAGGACGCACAACTGCAATCGAAAGTAAATATCAGTTTGCGTTATAACGTTCAACTTTTGTGAATGGAGTCAATAACTCTTAAATATTTTACGCTGCCAAAGGCCAAGGCTTTGAAAGATACGCGGTGGCCGTCTGCATGTTATGTCCACCACTTTGCGAATTATGCCTCTCCCTTCAACATACTATTATAGTTCGTTTCACCCATCGATAGCCGCCAGGTACAGTACATTTTAATGGGCGGAGTCAACTGTGTTGGCGACCGGCCTAATCAAAATGGTTGCACGAGCTTGGTATCGAACTTAGCTGCGATAGGTGGCGCGGCGCCCGCAAGCAGCCGGCCTTCTGAACATGGTGGCCCGAGCTAAAAACAGTGATATCCAACCATATTTTCTGACCGTTTTTCAAAGTCCATTTTATCAAACAAAAAGTTGTTCAAATTATTCACCGATTATGTGCTAACCATTTGACCACAAAAGATGTGCAAAAATCTGAAAATAACCACTTTTTGAATGTTTATTTGTAATGAAAAGACTGGCAAGTTGCCAGATCAGTCGTCTGCAATATAGGGTGCGCTCGGCCAGCATGGCTGACTGCTATTAATGAGTGAAACGAACTATACGCCGGTTGAACTACACTTTCTGGCATGTGAAAATGTAACTGAAAAACGATGGTATAGCTCAAAAGATGTACAGAAACCATTGTAGTTTGCGACTGCGCTAGCACTCGACTAAGTAGTCAGGCAAAGCAAGAAGTAACTACTTTCACACCATAAAAAACCATGCATGAAAAAAGAAATCATGCATAGAAGCTAAAACTGACCGGAAACTCAACCGACTACAGTGCACACGAACATTGTTTCACGGATAATTGCGGATTCAATCATCCAACATTTAACATGAACCATTCGGGGGAAAAGATGGTCAAATTTAAAAACTAACTTATCATTCCGGTCCTTGCAGTTTGGACCACAATAGTGACAACTCAATGCACAGTTGCTGAAAATGGAATTATAATAAAGGAATGAAAACGATTATACCATTATTGTCTGCTGTTGTGTTTCTCACTAGAACATCTAAACTTTCTGTGTACTTGGATAAAAAAATATTGTGTAACAAAGAAAGGCGAACGAGAGTTCTAGAACATTTCCAATGAACAATGATCTAATAATTTCGCATCCTACATTGCCATAAGAATAGATAAGTCAGAATGAATGCTCAAAATTATGTTAGAGTATTGAAAAAACATACTTTTTCAAAAATGGGTATTGGTTAGTGTCTGCGCAATCGTAGTTACTACAGTCGACTGTGGCATTATTGCGACACTGAGGGAGCGTAACTGGAACAAAGATTAGAAAATGGGACAGAAACCGAAATAGTTTGAAATGTTTGGTCTTTTGATTGTCGCTGAAACAATTTTTCACTTGGTTGTCATTGGAATCAACAACTTGTATTGACAACTTGAGATGTTTTTAGACATCAAATCATAAGTTATCATCTCGTCGCTAGTTCGATTGTTATACAGAATATTGATAAACTCATTATTATTATTATTATGTTTAACAATCTTCACATCGATACTCAGACATACCCGGGGAAGTAAGAGGGGTACTTAAAGGGGCGTGGCTCATCTAATTTCGATATAAAACAGTTTTGCGAAAAACAGACTTGAAGGGGGACAACAGAATCTGGCACTTAGAGGGTAAATAAAAGTGACTTAGAGGGGGAGGACGGGCGCGGGGATGATGTGGGCCGAAAAGAAGCAGTTTATGACATCGCACCGTGTGAGTTTCATTTTGCGTAAGTGAGTTTCATGCCGCTATGTGTGGCGAGTTCGAATACACTCTAAAATCTTGCTCTAAACCTATTTTCAATCAAACATGGAAATGCTGGTAGTTAGAGGGTGATGCTGGTCTAGAGTTTCCACGGTTATCCCGGCTTTTGTCATAGAGTATCTGCAATCGTGATGCACGGTTCGAACAATTGGAATGATATAACTACCTCACCTGTAGTTGTTGATGGGGTTGAAGTCGTTCCTGGAATAATAAGCGGGTTTGTTGGTGGAGTTATTCATAAATGTGTAGCAAGTAAGTAATAATAAATGTCCAATATGTATATAAATTCATAAATGTGTAGCAAGTAAGTAATAAGTTCAGTAATAAATGTATGATGAACACCGCCTCGTAACGAAGCGACGTGAATAAATAAATATGAAATATAAATATGAAGTAAGACGTAGAATAAGAGTGATTTGACTACCTCACCTGTAGTTGTTGATGGGGTTGACGTCGCTCCTGAAATAATAAACGAACATTTCGATATAGTTGTTTAATAATGTGTAGCAAGTGAGACAACGGTTACCCAAATAACAGTTCACTTTGCTCTGATCAGTAGGGTGCTAGTCAACGCTGTGAAAACGGTTGCAACCCGACACACCGGAATGATAGAGGTTGGAACATGAGTGAACATTTAGCCTGCATTTTATCTTATTTATAGGTCGAACACGCATGACGCACGTTACAGAACTGTGTTGTTTCTAGTTGTAAAGGATCTTGTGCAGGAGAAGTGCTGCCAGATAAAAACAACGCGGTATCTATTGTTGCATAGGTTTGTTAGGGCGATCAGTACAAGTATGTCACGTGCGCGACCACAGTGAAGTACGTTAACAGCAAACACCAGGTATCACATATGTTTTTGATGTTATTTTCCAGTGTTGATGCAGCTTACCAGAAGTCGTGTTGATCGGTATAACAACTGTCTGAAGTTCCAAAACGGAGTCCCTATCTATGTGGAGAGCAAACAACACTGTTGGTACAACGAGTATGCCTGTAAATATTCTTTCTCAACGGTTCAACAACTTCAAAGAGTAGTCATGGTTGGTTATGAGATGTGAATGAACAATGGAAAAATCGTTGTTTGAAACAATTGTTTACAAACGTTGTATACTTTGTTCTAGCCGGTGGTTCTGTCGTTCAAGCAGTATGGTGTTGATGACTACGAAGTACAGTTTATAGTTCCCAACAAACGCTGATTTACGTAAAAAACAACCAATTCACTCCTCGGTATACCAAAAACACAAAGTTTAAACTCACCAAACAACATCATCCTAAGGAGAACTGAATTTGAAAAAGTTCTCGGTTGAGATAAGTATTCAGTAGAACTGTTCAATGACGGTATAATATAGATATTGGTTTGCGGCAAATCGGCTTATTTGTCCAATTCCCTATTTGCTATCAGCAAAAAGAGACTAGAAGACCTTTGTCATTATTAGTCCATATCGCACACAAAAAGTGACGATTTTGTATAGTGGTTGGTGCTCCTGTTGATAACGCTCAAATTCAGAGTGAGTTCGAATACATTGTTACATTATTGTTGTATATTGTTGTAGAACGGTTGTAGCAGCGCTATCCAACTTTTTGTTGAGTTGTAAATCGTTCTATAGTCGTCGCCCACGGAAAGGCGGAAGGGTACTGTATATCTCACTTTCCGCTGTGTACGCACACTTGCCTTCTATTCCAAAGCTTGGCCGTTATGTGCTCTAATAGCGCAGGGGTTAGCGCTCTGCTACGAAACTTTTGCTCGCCGGTTCGATTCCAGCGAGAAACAGAAATTTATAAATTTGGCACTCACTATAGAGTAATTCTTTACGTACTTCTTAACTGTAGTTCTAACCGCAATGTCGCCTATAAACATAAACCAGCCAATCATTTTTTCTGCAATGTTTTGGGGATGAGACCTCTTCTCTGACCTCTTCTGACCTCTTCTCTCTTATCTCGATCGTGAGAATAAAACTGACCAGCATGCATGTTTTAGTGCTTCTACCCTTTTTTCTCAACACAAACAAGTGAAACTAGATAGTGCAGAATCGTGCTGAATTGCAAAGTACGGCCGTTTCTTATCTATATTTCTACACTGTCAGCATATTTTGGGGGAATCGTCTTAAACTCAGCAAAACACGATTCAGTCATGTTAGTTTTCACGTTTCATATGTATTGTTTCAGTTTGCTGTTTAACTTTGTTCCAAACACCTAGAAGTTTGGGCTCAGATGAGCAGTTTCCGTGCATCGATGCTTTTGATACTTGTTGGTATAATATTGTTGACTACTGGCGGTGAGTGTGGCTCTTCATGAACTACCTCCTCCATAGCTATTAAATATTCAAACGCGAGAGAGTGTTTACGAAATTCAAGCAAGATGGTGTTTCATTCTGGTGGATAATAATAATAATAATAAAATCGTTACGACAAACATTTCAGCAGTGATTTTCTTCATTCATACTAAAACAACCAAGACATTGATCACATAGTAGCATCCGTAGAGGGGTGGGGTCCGTAGAAGACAGAATAGGCAAAAAACTGAAGTTTTATTACCAGAGCATGCAATCCGCCATGAAGATACCGCGTCGAGGGGGGGGGGGGGGTTTGAACCATGGTGTTTTGAGTGCTAGTGCGCACATAACCAGTCAACCACGACCACCGTTTTATCGAGGTTCTACTTTGTGGAAAAATGGGAAGAACTAGTCTATAGTTCCTGAGCGACTTTTCCTATTCTTATATTCAGTTTTTTTAATTGTTCAGCTCAAAGTTTTAGTGTCGAGTCGCTGTCCGGCTGCAAGAGTGCCATTCTCACCATGTACAGGAACTGCGGGGATAATACTAGACACATCTGCCCAACTGGGAAATGTCGGAATTTACAACGTAAGTTTTGCTTTTTTCGACAAATTGTGCACGCAATATCAGGGAGAAGGAGTACTAAAAATAAGCTTAAAATAAGAGTACCATTTTCACAATGTACAGGAAATCCACCCATAACATGTTACAGCTATCAAATGTAGGAACAAGACAACAAATATATTTATCAGAACAATGTTCACCAAATAGTGTGATTTGCAAAAAAATATTGTTTAAACTCTCCAAATTGATCACGTTGATCAAAGACAAAAGGTGTTCAACTTGCACCCATCTGGAGCCATCTAATATCGCCAACCAGATGGACTGTACTGAACAAGTGTGCTTTTTTCAGGAAGTAAACTACATTGAGAACTATCTTCTACCCATAATTGGCTGGGGTCAGCAACAGACCATAGGAGTGTTTGGTGTCGCTCATAATGTACTGCAGTACGAGTAAGTTTCACAGGATAGGTGTGAAAATAGGTGCATCGAACTTCCAAACTAGCCAAGCAGAGAACACGCCAAGCATCATAACATTCTGGAGAATACATATAACCAATCCAGTTGAAAACGTTCTGTCAGAAAGAGTTCACGCATAGAAGAGTTGAGTAGAGCTCAACTCCAATCTGTAAAAGTCAACAATGACGTAGCAAACTATTCATTATAGTAAACCCATTAACTATTCGGTCTACGTTAAAAATGAAAAGACAGAGCCTACATATAATAGTGATAGGATCCGGAGGTTTTCTCGCGAAGTTTGAATTCCAAATCAATATGGCGTTCTCATCCATTGTAACCTCTGTGCTTTGACCTACTTCATGAATTTTACGCGCATTTTCAATGAGAATAAGTAGATTTACTCGCATATCCTATTGACTCATAACATAATTTTCAGCTACTCTTCAAGTATGGCAGAAATCTGTGATGACCTAGATGGAATTATAAGGGCGACGGAGAACAAGCCAAGCATCATTTCATTAAAAGAGTAGGTTCCTGGTTTTATGCCGTGCAGAATTTGTATCATATCATGTTATGTTTGTACAAGAAACAATTTGTTATTTGATTCCAACTATGGTATCTAACACTGTGATGCTTGTTGCGCCTAATGAATGGAAGCTCTCTCGAACTTGCCGAACCAAACTTGAAAATTTTCCATGAACTTGTTCGAGAATTCGCCTGCTTGAGAAAATTTATGAATAACCTCTCGTAACCGCTTCGGGAGAAAAACATAGGAGTTTTCATTTGTGTTTCTGTTATTGAAATACATGTTGCTGCGTGGGTCTCCTAGGAAGACAACGGCTCCAAGAGGATATATGTGTTATATTCATCTGCACACTCGATAGCGATGGTTTCCGTTTCAGACAGAACGACAATGTAATTGTAATACTTGGTAACATTTCAGCACTCTACTACATGTGGTTAGCAAACTACCGCCCAACGAGACGGTTCAGCTAGTCCTGCTGTCCACCGAAACGTAGGTTCACTGAACAGGTTCCATCCGTTTTCTACCGTGAGCGAACCAGCCACCGTTCTTGAACAGAACATAGAAGATTGAATTATGCTCGATCGAACACATTACTGTTCATTTTGATTATGATTGGATGTAGTACAATTAGATAAATGGATATATGAGATTAGATGAGTAGTGGTGTGAGGTTAGTGGTTCAACTATTTTCTTACAGGTCGTCGGATGAAATCAAAAGTGCCGGTAATGCAATGATCGAGTATGTGGAGAACAACGTGGTTGAGTTCACAGTCATTGCTTTCAACGGTGCTCCGTTCTCGGTGAGTCAAGTTACCAAAATAAATGAAGTTTTTCGTAAAAACAACAAATATTGAACAAATCATGACAAAAACTGTTAGATAAGTAGAATTAAGAGCCACCTAAACTTTTTTCTGTAGTCAGATACACTATTCCAAAAAGTGACTGAGTTACTTTTGTTATTCACATTCAAAAAATTTCAAATGGTTTTTGTCCTATTCCAAATGAACTGTTCAACTTAATACGAACGGTTTCTAGGTTGAATTAATCAATCCAGAACATTCCATGTCATTCCATGTGAGTTGATATGATAGTAAATTTGGTGAACTCCATTCTAGGTGAAAACCTGAAATTACAGGGAGGCGGCCCTATCAAACTCGTCTTCATCACATTACTTTTGTATGAGTTAAACATTCAACACCCAAGTAGTTTTTTAAAAATGTCATAATTTTCAGCTACTTAATTTTCCGGCGAGCACGTTTTATAAGCTTGACTTTGGAACCATTGTCGAAGACGCCTCTGGACTTCCCGACTGCTTGATTCAGAACATGTGTGGAGTGCATAACACTCAATGTAAGTTGAATAGGAACACATTATTGTTAAAAGTTATGAAAAAAATGAAGAAATAAGTCAATTTATTCTTCAGATTAGTGTTCAGTGTAATTTGACTCTAGGTGATGTGAACAAACCTGGAACTAAAGCCGTGCCCGGAGCAACCCAAACCACTCAGGTGAGATATTGCCTTTCTCTCTCTGTCCCACCCACCCTCTCCCTCTTCACCTTCATTTCTCAATTTTTCTCTTCTCTTTTCCATCGTTCTCTTCTTTCATACACCATTTTGAAAACAGTGTTTTTGTTGTATATAAGGGTGACTGGTTGTAGATTCTCTAAGCGGTCATAACTTAGTTGCCACCGGAAATGAAAAGGCTTAAACTACAGCGAGATAGGGCATTATACACCGAATAGGATTGCTTGGCATCGAACCCATTTTACAAAAATCAATATCAGGCTCCAGCACCTGTGACTGACGAACGGAAGTGTACTTGTAACTACACAAGTCTATGGAATGACGTCATTATTCTGATGGATACGTCCGCCTCTCTTACGGACGAGGAACAGGAAGACGTGAGTCGAAATGTTCGGAGAATCATTAAAAGATTGACGGTAACACTGTCACAACATTCCAGTCCCTCTGGATGGTCTGTTCCTGAGGTTAAAAAGGATCTATTTCGACCTATTTCAGATCCTCGATTTGATAAAATCTCAGTTTGGGCTTCTGACAGTAGACACCCCAACTAATGCAAACGCCAACAACAACAAAGTAGGTTGTTGTTATCGGTTATGTTTATTCTATAAGTTTTCGCTTTCTCAATTGACAATCGAAGACAATTTAAGCAATTTTGTTTTTGGTGACCGACTTTTCAATGTAATTTTGGCGTTTTACCAGGAATGTACTCTTTTTCGGATCAAGAAGTACTTGACAGTAAATATCAAACATCTTGCGGTTTCATGTGAATTCACCTTTTCTGCTTTGTATGCCATCATAGAGAGTAGGACTAGCTGGTATGAAGCACAACGCCGCCATGTTTCTCTCTCGTATACAATGTTCAAACGTCCACCCAAATTCGTTCCAACTCGTTCGAACATTGTTTATAACCTTCCAGTTTTATACAAGTGTCGGGGTTATAACCTATGCCGATCAAGCGACCGTTCGGAGTTCTCTCGGAAGTCTGAATGGAACTAGTCTTTTCGATCTGGAAATCGCCAATGAAGGAGGAGACGCCAATATTGCTGAGTTGGGTATCGAATATTGAAAATTATGGATGAAAAAAATGGTTCTTTTCATACTCGGCATATCTTTCTTAGCGTGAAATTAGACAAAAATTTGAGAGATGTGGCCGATTTCCAAATTACACTTCATCGTCGATTCGCGTTAATTTTAATGTTTTGCTTCAATGTTTTCTGTCAGTTCAGGGGCCTACAAGCTGCGGTGGATGAATTCAGAACATCACCCAATAACCGGAAGAACGCACGAGATGTAATAATTCTGATATCAAATGCCTACAAGTTAGTGTTTGGTTTAGAACTAAATGATTCAGAGAAAAACTTTACTTGTCCATACGACAAAACAAAATCAACAGAAAATCAAAATCATTTATCATCGATTCGCTCAAAGTATGGATCACAAACGCTGAGTGGGTTTTCGGAAACGGCTATATTTGGTTTGCAATATTCGATTAGAACCGGACAAGTTTAAATAATACTACATACACTCTTATAAACATAGCTGAAGACGTGTTCACTCGTTTTAATCACGACTCTCGCTAGTTAGCACTACAGTGAATGTCTCGCTCTCGTGAGGTGAGAATGCTCAAATTTGAAGTCGCATGTTATTACATAAGATTGAAACTACTTTTCAGTGTTATTTCAACTGTCCTGTAAATGTGTTCAATTAGCGACTGTTCGTTCTAAAAAGTAGTCAAAATATGGTCCATTCAAATATGTTTCAGGCCGGTTGGGCCTACCGATCCATTGGCCATACGAGATGAGTTTCTTGGAAACGATGGCGTAATCATCGTGTATGGTGCGTTGTATCGCAGATCGTCAGAAAGTCTGTAAATTGGATACAAGTATTGTCTTGAGGATCTTCCATGAGTTGCTATTGCGTTATTTTGTTTAGATTTTTTCAGTCTTCCAGAATGGAATTCTTTTGGTTTTTCCAGATTTTGCGGCTACTGAAAAGCAAGCTGAACCTGAACTGGAAGAGATCGCCTCCGAAGGTTACTACTATATTTCCGGAAAAGACGTACTTGGAGAAGACATCCGGACCGGAATGTGTGCCGGTAGGTCTAATAAACATGGAACCGAATAATTTGAATACACTGCATGCTGTGCTAGTGATGTGTCGTTATCACCTGAGATAATCCAAAGTATGTAATTAAAGAATCCGTCCCGCTCTAATTTTGACTTGTGAGTTAACAATCTGACCTTTTGACAAATGCAAAACCATTATCAAAAATGTATACTTTTATATCTCTATCTCGCTTCGTTTTCTCAGAAAAGCGGCTTACGTAATGACACCGATGGGGGAGTTGCGTACGGGGTATGCTCAAAATAGCCTATAACAGTACAAAAATATTCTCAACCAAGTCAAGTTGCGTCACAGTGAAAATGTTCATGTGCTCTTTTTTATTGCTCGATGTTATGCAAATTTTGCAAACTTTTTATCAGGAAGTTTTCTCATGGTCTGTGGGAAGAGATTGAGATACTTTTCTGAGCTTTTTGAATCTTTCGTGAAACTCAGATTATAGCGGAACGGTTTTTTTAAGCTTCTTGACGATGAATTAATTACTAGCTGGATCGTGGACAAAATTCATACATACTCTCACCCTATGCGTGACCATTTTCTTCTCACCTAATGCCATAAAAACACTTTTCGAATCCAACATCAAACACTTTAGAGTAACCGATAAATTTTTCAGCTAACTGCTTCTGCAAACCGCAATCTATTCCCTTCATGACAAGCGACGGCAACAAAACACCGGTAGGGGGTAAGTGAAATGTTACAATAAGTAACCAATTAACGATGTCAGGCAATATTGCAGAATGAAACAAGCATAATAACGAGTTTATGCCGATTTAACTTACATGTGTACAACACTTCTCCTGTTGATTGTACACTCTATTCAAGATTTTTTTGTTTAGGCTGTTACGTACCTAAAAGCGTGAGTTTGAACAAACAAATAGCCATGAAAGACTGCATTAAATATGATGCTGTGGTTGCATTGGACATGAGTGAGGAAAAAACAACTTTTCTTCAATCCCGTGAGTCGAGTTTGCTGTTCAAGTGTATTTAATTCATTACGTTTTCATATTGCACCGTAAAGAGATCTGAACCAAAGACTCTGTATTTCTAAACGTCAGTAATGAAAATTCTGAAAAAGGCATATTCAGATAGTCAAAATCTGAACAATATCTCGAGCGAATAACTCTTGTTTAGTTGAGTTATGATGGATTCAATCAGAAAGACAATAGTGAATACTGTATACTCAGCTCCGAACCGCTGTGTGTGTAGTTTGATCCCTACATAATTCGGTCGTAACTCGAAAACTATGATGTGGGTGCACATCAAACTACAAATCAAGTAGTGTTACCTTCTCTACAAATAATTTGGCAGATAAAGAAAAACCTGCTGCTTTTGATATAATTTTATTTGCTCATAGAAGTCGATGGTTCCGTGCCGGGAGGAGCGTTTTGGATTGGACTCACCTATGATGTGACGTTGAAGCAATATGTGTGGGACGACACAGCCACACCCGTATGATTTCAAAGTTTTATTACTTGATAACAAGAAAAATCCATAATTCATTGCACTTAACGTTATTGAAATGAACACACGTATTATAAAAATCCATACAAATTCATTATCATGCTTATGAGAGAATAACATACAATCTGTGTGTAACTGATCTGCACACTCATTCGTCGAGCCCGCCACAGGCTTGCCAATTGACTGGAGATTGTCTGGCCGCGTAGCCATTCGTCCCACCTCATGAGATTCTAAGTTAATATGAGTTTCTCATGAGATCCTCATAAACACCTCCTAAGCTGCTCGTGAGCTTTTAATGTTGTAGCACAGCAATCAAAATGAACTCATCAGAAGTTTGTGAGATATTGCTTGTGATGATCTCGTGAGGTTTCAGTGGGATTGCTAAGATGACCGCTCGAGAAAAAAACACATTTCCCACATAAATTCGATGAAAAGTGAAAAATTTGAAAAATTCCACAATGGTTTGATGCATTCTCCATAAAACGGTAGTCCTTTTCAGTTGGCTCCGACTTACGAGCCGTTTTCCAACTACATCGATCCCGCAACAGCAGCTGCTGGAACATTCGAATGTGTGTATGTACATGATGGAAAGTGGATTCAAAGCTCATGCAGAAATTCTAGGTATTCAAAGTTTCTCGTGGTAACGTTCCATGGAAAATTTCTTTAGAACTACGACAAAGTTGTCATGGATTCATGGAACTGATGTTTTTGTCGAGAAAAACGTCAGAGCAACTTTACGCGTTTTTCTTCACCTCCAAACGCGAGCCAGGACAATAGCTCAAATAATCCGTTTTGTCAAGAAACGATTGAAAACACAAAAAAAAATTTCGTTCATGTGAGTACTTGCAGGAATTTCGTATGTGAACTGGCTCAGTGTGATTCGGTAAACTACTGTTCATGAAGTACTTAAATCCCTATTTATTTTGAACCGATTGTATAAATGTGTTAGGCCGATTCCGTTGTTTGTTGCTTTCACAATTCCAAGGGTAGTTTGATTTTGGACAAAAACTGTACTTTCTAAAAACTCATAGCATACACAAAATAAACATTATACAAACTTACTGTACGAACATACAGATAATAAGTTTTCATGTTAGAAACTCGTTGATCTCATTGTATTAGGCTCGCGCCCAAATGTGAATGTTCACACGGAATGTGGCGTAATCACTGAAAATGGGCCGACCAAAATCATCGACGAAAACTTTCGCATTCGTACTGGCGTGCGACTTGATCGTTTATCGTTCAGCGACAGTTTGTGTTTCTGACTGATGTTTCTAATCGAGTTAATCCAGATTAATCATGGTTTCTATTCCCGAACACACAGTGTTGTTGTGGTACTATTAAGAGCGTAGTGTTCTATGTTTATATTACTTTCACTGATCTAGCTCCAATTGTGGCGTTTAACTATCACTGTCATTGGTTAAACACTTTCACTGTATAAGAAGACGTCTGGGTATGAAAACCTTTTTCAACCTTTTTCCGTTGGGTATTCCAAGTTGTATGAACAATCTTCGGTCACGCTCCCAACTAGGTCACTATTTACGCTGGTCCACGGTTCGGATTGATTAATAGATCAGCATTTCACATAAACAGCATTTAGCTGTGAGATGGTAATTATTTGAAGAATAGGACTGAGACGGTAAATTAGTACATCTGTTTACATTCTGAAGTGGACACGATAGAAGCTATGCGTTAAGTATTTCGTCGAGTATACGATAAAAATTGTTTTTTCAAGAAATAGCTTTCAATAAATGTCCATTAGTCAGGTAATACATTTTTTTTCTGAATAAATATGTTCTGTTTATCGTTCAACATAAAATTCGTCCACTCTGGTAACGACAACAAGAGTAAGGTACAGAAAATAGTTTTAAGAAGCTGCAACAGAGTCACGGGCGAAAAGTACATTAATAGTCAATACCTTTTGAGACTCCTACAGTACACATTGAATGTTCGCAATAACTGTTTCCTGATGCGGAATAGATCTCTGTGGAACCTATTTTGGTTTACTCTTTGCAATACGGTAGTAGAATCATTTGTCAGAATCTTTGACCTTTTTGACTACATTTAACCTGTTGGCATATCAACCCAGTCTTCAGAACGCATAGCACAGTAAACCAAAAAAAAGTGCTAGAAAAATACATCGACTGAATGGACGTATTTCTTTTTTTGACCGGTATAGTTTTTCGAAATTGCCAAATTAAATTGCAAAGCTTGGAAACTGTTTTAGACTAGTATGAGAAACAGTAAAACTTAGCACTTTATAATTAGCAAAACCATGAATGATTTTCATGCTCAAACTGGGATCAACAATATCTTACATGCAAAGAACATGCAAGAAACACTATGTATTTATTGGACAATAAATATTGAGTGAGGTTTGAACTCCGTCTTAAGTTCTTCGGCTCTGTTGAGATCTCGTATACACTCCATTTCACAGTCATTGGCCGATTCGACAATTTCGTACGACCAACACTCTTTCGCGTCTAGTAGACTGGCAGCAAACAGGATGAGAACATCCCAATACTCGGGAGCTGCTCGCCAGAACTCATCTGAAACAGAGCCCTAGGAAACGAACAAATAATCGTTGTAGTTTGATGAGTGTACATCCCCCATTCAATCGAATTTTGATCGAAATTCAACGGGACAGAGCGAAAAACAAAGACACCGTTTGAGTTTCCTTTGCAAAGATCACACTCTATAAACGTACACGTATCGGGTTCGATGTTGTTAAAGGAATAATTCGGCTTAAACATCGCGATAGGTGATATTTTGGCAATGATTCTGTTCTCTGATGTTGTTTTGATTACCAAAAATGCAAAATAACCAATTACAGTACTTTTCCCGGGATTTGCCGATTTTTCGCACGATCGCGCAGAACGTTGTGGGCGGACGGGTGGCGCGCAAGAATTGCGTGCCGCAGGACGGCGGCCACGCCCACTCGCGAAGCAGCCACAAGAAAACGCATCATTTTGTGTATTTGTTTCATTTAATTTATATTGTCGTTTTTATTTTTGGTTTAAATCGTTCATTCAAGGTAATTACTGGCATTTTTCGATGTTGTCACAATGTATCACTCGACGGAAAGTTGTATAGTTCTCTCTCGCACCAATATTCCAATAATATATAGCGTTTATTTTTCTCTATTATTTCTTATATCGTTTAGAACGTTTTTCGAGATCATACTGCAACTTTTTTGAATCATTGATTTTACAGAAGTAGTTACCCCCGATTCGCCCAAAGTGGAGCATAATGAAGGATAGGAAGGAGACAACATTTCAATCAAACTTGCGTACAAGCTTGCATACAAGTTTCTGGTTGAACAGCTCACAATTACGCTGCCTTTCGACTTTCGTTGGAAGTTAGTTATTGGAGTCATTTAACTGTTGTAGTGTACTAGTTTTTTTTCTCCGTAAAATAGAAAGCCTTTTTTTCGATTCGAGCACGTGTTATTTATAATTTCGTGCAGTGTTGGCGGACCCTGTTCTAAGATCTGAATAATTTTTGAAAGAGGTCCAGTTTTCGTTCGATTCAATTACGATCAGTACTTTCTCAATCAGTGGGCCCGTTTTATGTTGCTAATACTCTCAATCGCGCGCAGCGCGAAGCGCTGTGCGAGATTTGTCTTTGGTCCGGCTAATGCGCGCCTCCGTTTTTTTAGTTTTCCCATAAAAAGGCTGAAATTCGCAAAACAGAATTTTTACGAATTTGAGAAGTTTCTACAGCATATTTGCAAATTGTGTTCCAAATTTGAACGAAATCGGTTGAGTTTGAGCCAAGTTATGATGTTTTCGCTTCATCAAGAGCGCCAACTTCCGTCGTGTGTCCTTCCTTCCTTCCTTCCTTCCTTCCGTCATGGCGTGCTGTGATGCTATCTCTGCCACAACTAACCAGATTTGGCTTAAATTTGTAGTAATAATAGAACTCGTATAAAAACGGAATGAGCGCAAATTTTTTTTTGAAAAAAAAATGTTTTTCACCAAGTTACGACCTTTCGAAATAAAGGCCTCTGCGTCTCTCCATTTTGTGCACTCTCTCGCTCTCTCTGTCAGGTCGGTTATGCAAACTCTTGTAACTTAGGGTAACACTAACCGATTTCGATGAAAATTTAAATATGATACCATCGTGACTTTAATATAAGTAAAACGTATTCTATCGGTGACGTAATTCAGGATTCTGGAGACCCGATGACGTCATCTTTGAAAAGTGCAAAGTTGACGTCAAATATTTCTCCGAATGATGACAATAGTTGGCAAGTGGGTTATTAACGATGGATCTTCATCGAAAGGTGTCGTATTCCGGGATTCTGAATGCCAGATGACGTCAAATTTCAAAAGTAAAAAGTTGACGTCAAATTATTCTTCAAATGATAATAATAGTGGGCGACTGGTTTAATAACGATATAACTTCATCTAAACATGTCGTCATCTGAGATTCTGGAGGCCAGGAGACGTCATATTCGAAAGTTCAAAGTTGACGTCAAATATGTTCACAAATGATAATAATAGTTGGCAAGTGGGGTATTAACGGTGAAACTTCATCTAAACATGACGTATTCTGGAATTCTGAAAGCCGGATGACGTCATTTTTGAAAAGTGCAAAGTTGACGTCACATATATTTTCAAATAATGGTAATATCTTAGAAAGGGTCAATTAACGGTGAAACTCAATCTAAGAGTGACGTATTCTGGGATTCTGGAGACCAGATGACGTCATTTTTGAAAAGTGCAAAGTTGACGTCACATATATTTTTAAATGTGAAAATATCTCAAAAATGGTATATTAACGATGAAACTTTATCTAAATATGACATACAAGGAAGGTACCCCGGGCTACGCCCGGGTCCCTCCCTTGATGAGTCTAGGCCGGTGGTTGCGTCGAGAAGTTTTTTTTCATATTCTTCGTCTTTGAAAAGTCCTCGAGCGCGAAAGTTGTCCTGAACATAGAGCGCAAGAGTTCTCCTTAACATAGAGCGCGGGACTTCTCCTTAACATAGAGCGCGAAAGTTCTCCTTAACATAGAGCGCGGGAGTTCTCCTTAACATAGAGCGCAAAGGTTATCCTAAACATAGAGCGCGAAAGTTTTTCTTAACATAGAGCGCGGGAGTTCTCCTTAACTTAGAGCGCGAAAGTTCTCCTAAACATAGAGCGCGAGAGTTCTCCTTAACATAGAGCGCGGGACTTCTCCTTAACATAGAGCGCGAAAGTTGTCCTTAACATAGAGCGCGGGAGTTCTCCTTAACATAGAGCGCAAAGGTTCTCCTAAACATAGAGCGAAAGTTTTTCTTAACATAGAGCGCGGGAGTTCTCCTTAACTTAGAGCGCGAAAGTTCTCCTTAACATAGAGCGCGGGAGTTCTCCTTAACATAGAGCGCGGGACTTCTCCTTAACATAGAGCGCGAAAGTTCTCCTTAACATAGAGCGCGGGAGTTCTCCTTAGCATAGAGCGCGGGACTTCTCCTTAACATAGAGCGCGAAAGTTGTCCTTAACATAGAGCGCGGGAGTTCTCCTTAACATAGAGCGCGAGTGTTCTCATCCCCTATTTCAGTTTCCAGCAGCAGCCGGTTTCAGAAAAATCTGAAATGAAAACTAAAAATCACGTACTGTTCACGTTTTTCTTCTCAGAAAACCAACTACAAAGTGCACCATTTCTTCTCTGTTTCTCGACCAAAAAGCATTTGCCTCATACACACACACACACACACCAAGCAACGGTTTTATATTACTCTGAAAAACCGCTGCAACTTAAAATACCGGACTCGCCAATTTTGCAACTTAAAATACCGGGGTCAGCCAGATGTCGCCTGTACTGTTTGAAATTCATAAGGAGATGCAGGCTAATTCGACACCAGTATTTAAGCCTGCATCTTCTCCGGTATTTTAAGCTGCAAGCGTTTTCACAGTAGTAGACAAGGTAGGTCGCCGGCGGCTAAAGCCGCCTCCGCCTCCCTTGTTTTTATTCCGGGCTGGCGAGAGCTTCCTGGCCCTATTTTTTTTCTGAAATGGACCGCGAAAGCTCTCCTTAACATAGAGCACAGAAGGTGTCCTTGATTGCGAGACCTCTTACTAACTTAGGGTGCGAGACCTCTCCAGAACGCGAGTCATATTTTTAACATCGAGGGCGAGTCTTCTATCTAACATAGAGCGCGAGTCCTCTCTCTAACATAGAGCGCGAGACCTCTCTTTGGCATAGAGAGCGAGATCTCTCTCTGGCATGGATCGCAAGACCTTTCTCTAACGTAGAGCGCGAAACCTTTCTCTAACATAGGGCGCGATTTCTCTCTCTCTCTCTCTCTCTCTCTCTCTCTCTCTCTCTAACATAGAGCGTGAGTCCTCTCTCTAACATAGGGCGCGGGAAACCCCCCCCCCCCCTAACATAGAACGTGAGTCCTTTCTCTAACATAGGGCGCGGGAGATCCCCCCTAACATAGAGCGCGAGACCTCTCTCTAACATAGGGCGCGATTTCTCTCTCTCTCTCTCTCTCTCTCCCTAACATAGAGCGCGAGTCCTCTCTCTAACATAGGGCGCAGGAAATCCCCCCTAACATAGAGCGCGAGACCTCTCTCTAACATAGGGCGTGGGAGATCCCCTAACATAGAGCGCGATACCTCTCTCTGGCATAGAGCGCGAGACCTCTCTCTCTCTCTGGCATAAATCGCAAGACCTTTCTCTAACGTAGAGCGCTAAATCTTTCTCTAACATAGAGCGCGAAACCGCTCTCTAACATACAGCGCGAGACCTCTCTGTGGCATAGATCGCGAGATCTCTCTCTTCAACATAGAGCGCGAGACTTTTCTCTAACATAGGGCGCGATTTCTCTCTCTCTCTCTCTCTAACATAGAGCGCGAGACTATTTTTTAACACCGGGCGCGGAAACATGAGAACAACAGAATTGAAAAATCTCTTTTTGTCTACTATTTTTGATGTGTAGAGAGTCTTCTTTTCTATCTTGTGAGCAGCATCTAGGAAGTAGGGAGCCCCAGTGGCCTTTACAGCAGCACTTCCAACCATCCATCAAATTCACGGCAGCAGCTCCAGTCCAGTACGGGCATCCTCGGAGCGAACAGAGAGTTCGAATGGCTCTCCCTCTTCCGGCCGCGCTTATATACCCATTTTTCTACCCTGTTAAGCCATTCCTGTTGACCGTGACGGCGTGAAACTCGTCAATCCTGTTTAGAGAAATTTTCTATTGCCAAATCCCAGCAACAGCCGGTTGGGAAAAATGAAATCACACGTTTGCTCACGCCATTTGCCTCACCCAGCTTGCCTCAGTTTCCTCACCATTTTTCGACCAAAAGTGCAGAAAAAAGGTTTCACACAAACCAAATAGGCGAATTATAGAAAGGGACAAGGTAGGTCGCCGGCGGCTAAAGCCGCCTCCGCCTCCCTTGTTTTTATTCCGGGCTGGCGAGAGCTTCCAAATATATTTAGTTTCACTTTCAGTCCATTTACCTAAATTAAGAGAAGAGGAGGGAACTGAACATTTTGTAACACATGACCCGAATTTTTTTTGGGGCGCGGGATTCCCTAACATAAGGTGCTGGATATCAATCTAACATAGGGCACAGGAGTTCTCTTTAACATAGGGCGCGAGACCTCTCCTTAACATAGAGCACGAAAGCTCTTCTTCAAATAGGGCGCGGGAGCTCTCTCTAACATAGAGCGCGAAAACTCTCCTCAACATAGGGCGCGGGAGCTCTCCTTAACTGAGAGCGTGGGATATCTCTCTAGCATATGGCGCCAGAGTTCTCTCTAACATAGAGCGCGAAAACTCTCCTTAACATAGGGCGCGGGAGCTCTCCTTACCTGAGAGCGTGGGATATCTCTCTAGCATAGGGCGCGGGAGTTCTACCGAACCTATGGCGCGGAAGTTTTTCTTAACATAGAGCGCGGATTTTTCTCCTAACATAGGGCGCGGGAGTTTTCCTTAACATAGAGTGCGTAATTTCTTCCTAACATGCGGTGCGGAAGTTTCATTTAACATAGAGCGCGGAATTGTTTTACTTAGATAGGGCGCGGGAGTTTCCCTTAACATAGAGCGCAGAATTCTTTTCTAACATAGGACGCAGGAGTTTCCCTCGACATAGAGCGCGAAATTCCCTTCTAGCATAGGGCGCGGCTGTTTCGCGTAACATAGAGCGCGGAACTTCTCCCTAACATCGGGCGCGAGGGTTTCACTTAACATAGAGAGAGGCGATAATTCTATTTAACAAACGCGAGATTTTTCTCTGGAAATTATGATCCACCCTTCCCACACTACTGCCAATGAGAAATGAAATGCATCCAGCTCACGTTCGCTCACGGCTTTTCTCAGTTTTCAGCAAAAAGTGCATTTGCTTCAGTTTTTCCCCATTTTTCGACTAAAAGTGCAGCAAAAAGGCTTCACACAAACAAACAAACAAACAAACCAAGCAGGCGAATTATAGAAAGGGACAAGATAGGTCGCCGGCGGCTAAAGCCGCCTCCGCCTCCCTTGTTTTTATTCCGGGCTGGCGAGAGCTTCCTGGCCCTATTTTTTCTGAACATGGACCGCCGAAGCTCTCCTCAACATAGAGCACGAAAAATGTCCTCAATAGCAAAACCTCTCTTCAACATAGGGTGCGAGTCTTCTCTCTAACATAGAGAGCGTCTCCGCTCTCCAACAAAGAGCGCGAGCACTCTCCCTAACAGAGCGCGAGTCCTCTATCTAACTTAGAGCGCTAGCACTCTTCCTAACTTAGAGCGCTAGCACTCTCCCTAACATAGAGCGCGAGTCCTCTTTCTAACTTATAGCGCGAGATCTCTCCCTAACATAGAGCGCGGAACTTCTACTTAACATAGAGCGCAGGATGTCTCAGCATAGAGCGCGGAACTTCTTCCTAACATAGAGCGCGGAACTTCTCCATAACATAGAGCGCGGAACTTCTTCCTAACATAGAGCGCGGAACTTCTCCTAACAGAGCGCGAGTCCTCTATCTAACTTAGAGCGCGGAACTTCTCCCTAACATAGAGCGCGGAACTTCTACTTAACATAGAGCGCGGGATGTCTCAGCATAGAGCGCGGAACTTTTCCCTAACATAGAGCGCGGAACTTCTTTCTAACATAGAGCGCGGAACTTCTCCTTAACATAGAGCGCGGGATGTCTTAACATAGAGCGCGAGACTTCTATCTAACATAGAGCGCGGAACTTCCCCTTAACATAGAGCGCGGGATGTCGCAGCATAGAGCGCGAAACTTTTCCCTAACATAGAGCGCGAGACTTCTCCCTAACATAGAGCGCTGAACTTTTTTTCACATAGAGCGCGGGACTTCTCCTTAACAAAGAGTGCGGAACTTCTACTTAACATAGAGCGCGGGATGTCTCAGCATAGAGCGCGGAACTTCTCCCTAACATAGAGCGCGGAACTTCTTTCTAACATAGAGCGCGGAACTTCTCCTTAACATAGAGCGCGGGATGTCTTAACATAGAGCGCGAGACATCTATCTAACATAGAACGCGGAACTTCTCCTTAACATAGAGCTCGGGATGTCGCAGCATAGAACGCGAAACTTTTCCCTAACATAGAGCGCGAGACTTCTCCCTAACATAGAGCGCTGAACTTTTCCTTAACATAGAGCGCGACGGTTCTCGTTAGGATTCTCTCTTTCTCTCTCTCTACCTCTCTCTCTCTCTCTCTCTCTCTCTCTCTCTCTCTCTCTCTCTCTCTCTCTCTCTCTCTCTCTCTCTCTCTCTCTTTCTGTGAAGGCTGCGTGTATTTCACGTGACTTTAACGCACTTTGTTCAACTTAAATAAAGCAAATCTATTCCCTAATTCGATTTGCAGCTGCAGCCGATTCGTAGTCACTTGAAAATAGAAATGAAATCCAGCTAGCTCACGTTTTTTCACGCCATTTGCCTCACTCTTCCCCATTGGTTTTTCGACTGAAATTGTTACAAACACACACACCAAACTAGCCTTTTATACTAGTGGACAAGGTAGGTCGCCGGCGGCTAAAGCCGCCTCCGCCTCCCTTGTTTTTATTCCGGGCTGGCGAGAGCTTCCTGGCCCTATTTTTTCTGAACATAGACCGCCGAAGCTCTCCTCAACATAGAGCACGAAAGATGTGAAAGATGTCCTCAATAGCAAAACCTCTCTTCAACATAGAGTGCAAGTCTTCTCTCTAACATAGAGCGCGACTTCTCTCTCCAACAAAGAGCGCAAGCACTCTCCCTAACAGAGCGCGAGTCCTCTTTCTAACTTATAGCGCGAGATCTCTCCCTAACATAGAGCGCGGAACTTCTACTTAACATAGAGCGCGGAACTTCTTCCTAACATAGAGCGCGGAACTTCTCCCTAACATAGAGCGCGGAACTTCCCCCTAACATAGAGCGCGGAACTTCTCCTCAACATAGAGCGCGGGATGTCGCAGCATGGAGCGCGAAACTTTTCCCTAACATAGAGCGCGGAACTTCTTCCTAACATAGAGCGCGGGACTTCCCCCTAACATAGAGCGCGGAACTTCTCCCTAACATAGAGCGCGGAACTTCTTCCTAACATAGAGCGCGGAACTTCTTCCTAACATAGAGCGCGGAACTTCTTCCTAACATAGAGTGCGGAACTTCTCCTTAACATAGAGCGCGGGACTTCCCCCTAACATAGAGCGCGGAACTTCTCCCTAACATAGAGCGCGGAACTTCTTCCTAACATAGAGTGCGGAACTTCTCCTTAACATAGAGCGCGGGACTTCTCCTTAACAAAGAGCGCGAAACTTCTCCTTAACATAGAGCACGACAGTTCTCGTTAGGATTCTCTCTTTCTTTCTCTCTCTCTCTTTCTCTCTCTCTCTCTGTTAGAGCTGCGTGTATATTACGTGACTTCAACGCCTTGTTAAACATAAAATGAGTAAATCTATTCCCTAATTCAATTTGCAGCTGCAGCCGATTTGTAGTCACTCGAAAATAGAAATGAAATTCAGCTAGCTCACGTTTTTTCCACGCCATTTGCCTCACTCTTCCCCAGTGGTTTTTCGACTGAAATTGTTACAAACAAACACACACACCAGACTAGCGCTTTATACTAGTGGACAAGGTAGGTCGCCGGCGGCTAAAGCCGCCTCCGCCTCCCTTGTTTTTATTCCGGGCTGGCGAGAGCTTCCTGGCCCTATTTTTTCTGAACATGGACAGCCGAAGCTCTCCTCAACATAGAGCACGAAAAATGTCCTCAATAGCAAAACCTCTCTTCAACATAGATTGCGAGTCTTCTCTCTAACATAGAGCGCGACTCCTCTCTCCAACAAAGAGCGTGAGCACTCTCCCTAACAGAGCGCGAGTCCTCTATCTAACTTAGAGCGCTAGCACTCTCCCTAACTTAGAGCGCTAGCACTCTCCCTAACATAGAGCGCGAGTCCTCTTTCTAACTTATAGCGCGAGATCTCTCCCTAACATAGAGCGCGGAACTTCTACTTAACATAGAGCGCGGGATGTCTCAGCATAGAGCGCGGAACTTCTTCCTAACATAGAGCGCGAAACTTTTTCCTAACATAGAGCGCGAGACTTCTCCCTAACTTAGAGCGCTGAACTTTTTTTTACATAGAGCGCGGGACTTCTCCTTAACAAAGAGCGCGAAACTTCTCCTTAACATAGAGCGCGACAGTTCTCGTTAGGATTCTCTCTTTCTCTCTCTCTCTCTCTCTCTCTCTCTCTCTCTCTCTCTCTCTCTCTCTCTCTCTCTCTCTCTCTCTCTCTTTCCCTTTCTCTCTGTTAGGGCTGCGTGTATTCCACGTGACTTTAACGTCATCTGTTCAACTTAAAATGAGTAAATCAATTTCCCATATCGATTTCCAGTTGCAACCGATCTGTATTCTGCTTGAAAATGAAAATGAAATCCATCCAGCTCACGTTTTCTCACGCAGCTTGCCTCACTCTCCTCACCCGCTTTTCGACAAAAAGTACACCAATTGTTACAAACCCACACACACACACACCAAACTAGCCTTTTATACTAGTGGATTCTAAAATTCAGGAGGCCAGATCTCAGATGACGTAGACTTTAAAAAAATTGACGTGAAATATGTTTTCGAATGCTGAAAGTTTCTTAAAAATGGTCGATTTACGGTGAAACTTCATTCAAACATGATGTATTCTCGGATTCTGAAGGGCAGATAAAGTAAGTTTTTAGAACTGCAATGTTGACGTCATTTTTTTCGAATGGTGGTAATACTTGACAAGTGGTTCATTAAGAAAATAATTTTATCTGGCTGGTACAGATCAAAACAGCTCTCTACATACCTACGGCATGTTTACAAAAAGAGAAAAATTCATGAAAAAGTGGGGGCCCAACGACTGTGAGATTTGTCTTCTTCTGTGCGCCCCTTAGACAGCTACACTCAAATGGAGCAGCTACTGCTACAAAAACCGAAAAATACTAATATACTCAAGTATAACTGTTTAATACAAACATACAAAAGTCGTAAAATATATTTTCAAACCTGTAAACTAGAATCTACAAATCACAGCTGCGAACGAAAGAACAACTTTTGAATAATATGCGAAGTGTTATATAATCTAGAGTTGAAGTAATGACCACAAATGCATACCATTGTGTAAAAAACAGGATCTCTATGGTTGACTACGTTGAGTTAACATCTGTGATTTGTAGATTCTAGTTTACAGGTTTGAAAATATATTTTACGACTTTTGTATGTTTGTATTAAACAGTTATACTTGAGTATATTAGTATTTTTCGGTTTTTGTAGCAGTAGCTGCTCCATTTGAGTGTAGCTGTCTAAGGGGCGCACAGAAGAAGACAAATCTCACAGTCGTTGGGCCCCCACTTTTTCATGAATGATCTGCTAATGTAGCTCTTAAATATTTGTTTCAACTTGTTCCAAATTTGAATAATTTTCATCGCCGTTACTGAGCTATATGTTATTTCGATAACAGTTTCTCCGTTATAATAAAAAGCATAGCCAAAACTAATTTTCCTTTTTAATACTCGTTTTTTACTAATATAGTATATTTTGCAGAACAGGTATCTGGAAACTCGAGATGGGACCCATTTTTTTCTCAAAGTTGAAGGCGCCTTCCTGTTTTTGGCATCAGTTGGTAACGGCACAGAGGTTGGTTGAAAATTGGATATTTGGAGTTTTTCTCCTTTTTTAGTCATACGGTTCGATGCAATACAAAACTATATCAGAGATTGCTCTGTGTTGGACAGTTAGTTGGTCTTTTTTCACGTAAATTTAACGGAACAGCCAGGAAAAGTTATAAAACGTGCTACTTTTCCGCCGAAAACAAGAAAATATTTACTATTCATACGAAGTCATTCATTTTACAGTTTTTACATCTAAAAACGACTAATTGTTTGGTGGTTTGTCGGACCTGGTGTATAAAAACAACCATACAATTCAATTCAAACTTCAGCTCAACACTATGTTCATCAAGTGGTAAGGTGCATATCGGTAGTATGTATTTTAGATGCCCGTGAAATTGACTTATTTTCCAAAAGAGACCCGTTTATTCTGATTGTAATATGGACTTGATGGATTTACTTTCTTGAAACTGAACGCCTAGAAAGCATGAAGTAACGTTTAGTGCTTGTGTGAATAATGGCAATTGACCTTTCCAATCCTAATTCGTCCATACGAAACACTGTTCTAAATTTTACATAAATAATTGCTCGAGTCTGCAAAACGAGACTAGACCATTGTATAAGTTAGAAGCATGATTAATGTAACTTTCAGGTGACTGGTGATCTTCCCGTGCAAGAAAAATTGAAGCGAGAGCGAAGATGGAGATCTCAACAAAATCTGTTTTATTTTTCATTGAGTTTAGCTACCAATAAATAGTACATTTTCTCTCTATTCCGTTCCACCTCTATTTATGTATTCACTAAAAATAAAAATAAGAGCTAACATGAGTGTCGAGAAATTCATTATTATTGCAGCACAAGCGTCGTGAATAGTCTTTCTAAAAGACTAGCTTTCTCACGCACGGCAGTTATCCGAATCGACAAACTTGAAAAAAAAATTTGAAACTACTCATGAATTCCTTACCGTCTCTTGTTTTCGTTGATGTAATGTAAACCAGAATACAATTGGTAAACTATTCAATGATTACCAAACTCGTTATAACCATATTTTTCACAATTTCCTCGGTAAAAGTGGTTCCAATCAAGTTGAAGATTTAGCATGAAACCAGGCGGCGAGAGAGTGCTGAGAAATGAGAGACGACAGACACATGGAGCACCAGACCGCGCGAAATTTAAACAGGGTATTATGTAACAAATTTGATACAGTAGTTTTTATAGTTTGACCATTATTAATTCAATATTTTTGTTTCTCTATATGTTGCTGAACCTAATGCGCATCTTTTTTTCGCAACTTTTGTTCGAATAGCTGTAAAATTGAAATCTCAGGTTTGAACCTAATTATTCCTTTAAAACAGGCTCATTCGATGGGTGCTTTATCCCCCTGTGTTTGTTGTTTCATACTCGTCTTTGTTGTGAGACAAGCTGTGGACCAAACTAAAACTAATATTATGTCACTCTATGTTAGGCAGTTACGTAAATGCAACTTTGCCCGCTTGATGAATTATCAGTCAAACTCCATTCTTGCTGTGGAAACAACATATATAGCATACTTTGTATCCGTAATTACGAACTTTTGAGTAAATGTAGGTCACGAACGCATCAAAATGAGAGTTAAGGATAACCTAAAATTTGCGCACACTTACAATCTTCTTGATCTGGAAGAGTGATCTCCAATGAATGTAAGAACGACATACCGTACTGATCACAGACCGGATCACTGATGAACTTCGCACTGTTTTCTGTCACCGTCGTCCAACCAACCAGCACAACTGCAGCAAAGAACAGACGGAGAGTAGTCATCCAATGAACACCCTAAACATTTATCAGAGAAATATGAATTCAATTAACATTCAAGATTCAGTTAGTTAAAAATGGTGAAATTGGCCGATGTGCCGATGTTGTTACAATAGCAAGCAAAAAAGGAAAACGCTAATTGAATGTTACCGAAGGCGGAACTCAGGAACAATATGGTCTGCCACCGATGAATCCACTCGAAAAACTATACTTCTTTGTTTCTATACACTTGTTTTTATCATACTTATATTTATTTTTTTATTTTTTTATACACGCCGCCGGTTGACCAGTTTCATGAAGAAGTGTTCAAATCGAGAGACGCACGTTGGAATGAAGGTGCTGGGACGTTCCAGCATACGCACTAAATTGAGATTACAGTCGTGGCCAACAGACGCTTTTCGCTGCTTAAGCACGCATGTCTTCGATTCCAGAACATGCGCGTTGTCTACTCTAATAGTTCAGTGGTTAGCGGCCTGCTACGATTCTTCTGCTCACAGGTTCGATTCCGGTGAGAGACGGAAATTTATAAAATTGGCACCCACTATAGTCACCTACCGTATGCCATATTGAAAACGCCATTTTCAGTGCGAACGAGACATGCGCCAGTGCGAAACATGGAGCAAGAAACAAGATGTCTGTAACGGATGTTTGTCTTTTGTTGCGGACCACGAGCAAACTTGTTCTTCTATATTTATCCACGATTGATACTGACAGTGAGAGTATTCCGTAACAAAATACACCTTCGATTGAGGTTTTGCTACCACCTGATATAAGGAAGGAGTGTAATGGAATCGTCTTAAAAATCAAATGAGGCGCGTTGAATAACAAAATATGGAAACATGAAACAAAAAAATAAACAGTACTTCAAACTTGTTAAACCTACTCACATTGCTGGTCGGGCGTGAAAAGATAGTTCGTTAATCCAAATAGGCTGACTCCTTGTAGAATCTCATTGACGACATAGAATGAGAACCAAATATGGTCCGTCGAGGAGTCACGTCTCCTCAATGCAGCGAAGCCAATTAGTAGACTTTGACAGAAACGAATACTCAGAGTAATTAGCACCGCAGCCCGCAGAGGAACCTGTTATTGTAGTGTATAATGATCGACACGTAGTTCGCATAATGAACTGCGTAGAGGATGTTTATTGTGTTTTTTTTTTCGAATTGGACATGAGAACATGAGTGAACCGGGCGCGGGTAATTGCGCAATTTGGACTTGCGCATCCAACCTAGACTCTGCTATCCCTCAGAAACCTCATGCGACACCTCGTGCGCAATATCTCACGAACTTCCAATTGACGCAATGCAGCTCATGAGGTGTTCATGAGATTCTCATGAGAAACTCATATGAGTTTCTCATGAGGTTGGATGCAGTTCCACGCCGCCAGTTCAAAATTCACAACATATTAACCAGACCAGTGAATAACTTTGTAACAAATTCGACAGCGATCTTTGAATATAGCCAGAGAATGAATTCATCTAGTAGTACGGCAGTTCGAATGCACGCAGTAATGTGTCACTGAATTTTCTCCGAGAATGTGAGGGAATCCGACTTTTTTCTCATGGTGCGCATATGGAAAAAAAATATCAATTACCAAAAGCGTAAGTCTGTGAACTACAACAAAAAATTGGAATACATGCAAGTTAACTCAGTCGCGAATGTGAATACAAGGTGTACACAATGTTTTCTCGTGAAATTAGCTCAAATAAATACCTGAACTGCGGCTCTCAGTTGTGATGCCCGATACAACGAAGGAAAATTGTTTCTTCCAGGGCGATCTTTTTTCTGCAAACACACGAGTGGAGCAGGAAAAAAACACAGGGGACAACTCATGAGGTACGAAAAGAGGAAATTTGAAGTTATCATGAAGTTCAACAAATTTCTGTAGATGGTCAAACAATCGACTGAATATATTTGGCTTGGAATAAAATATCAAAATGAAATGTGGTGTTTTGTCCGGCTGCTACTGTTGCGAAATAGTACGGAGAGGAATTCTAAATCCACCCCAATTATTATTTATATTCGTCAAAAGTATACAACGACGAAAAATCCACAGCGGTACGGTGATTTGGATGAAAATTGTTGAAATCCTGTGAACTTATAATGAAAACTGATTCAAACGTTGTAATCTTTTGAAACCAGCATAGAAACGTGGTATTACGTTCTTTATGGTTTGTTTTTGTCATCCTTATGAGTTCTCACAACCTACCCAGCAGTAGTTTTTATGCGTACTCCCAAACACATAGACTTGTTTGCCGAGGAGAACTTCGTCGAACCAGTCGCCCAACATCCAACGGCGGGATATATTTTTAGAATTAATTAGGTCATAGTACCTCGTTCCATTCGGAAATATCTGAACAAATACAACGTGATAGCATGGGTGTTTATCGAATTAATTTTTTCAGACGTCATAGTTCAACTGAAGATATGTTAACTGTAATCAAAAAGTATATATTGGAAGAGTTCAGTTTGAATTTTAAATGTTAGATTGTGAATCTAAAGTCGTTATACTTGTCGATTGGAAATTCGGTAATAATGATTTCAATGATAATTTTTCTTCTTCAAGTATTGCATTCGTTACTGTATATGAACGTAAAATCAATACCAACTGAAATTAAATTCAGCCCAATGTGAACTGGTTTACATATGATCTGGAAACTCACTTGATACCCTTTGGTAGCTGCTCGGGCATCGTTGGAATTGCTGAGATAGGACAGCTGAACCGGCAGAGTGGCCGAGTAAAACGCCACACTTATAGAGGAGAACGTGAAAATAATGTAGGCAACAATAACGTGTTTCCATTTGAGGTGAAGATATACGAATCGTTCCTCCATGACATCGGTTCAACTTTTTTATGAACTCATTTCTAAATAACTGAAATCAATTGATTTTCTCGACCAACCAGTCAGAGAACCGGTCAGCAAAAGTGACCATGAGATGAAAAATAGCATGATTATTGAAATCAATAGGTAAAAAATTGGCAAAAAACTCAAGTTTTTCTTTTTTTTTCATAAACAGTGAGCATCGAAACAACCAAATCGGATAGAAAGAAGGACGAAGATAACTGCGAATAATACAGTATCTCATGTTTCAAAAAGTTATGCGATGTTCAGTATGTTGTGAGACCACTGACGATAAACTGAAAGATCTTGAGATAGAAAGATTTGTCTGAAGCCTAGAAACATCCAATGTTCAACAGCCCACTTCATCGCATGAATCTCGCAAAAACGTATAATACAAGTAGGGGAAAGTGGTCTCTTGAAGGAATATTCACAAAAACTTTCTACTGATCATAATATAAGAGTTCGCGCTAGAACTAGCGACGATCGACATAAAAAAGAAGGTATGAAAACCATCTAATCGGTGAACTTCACTGTGATATGGCGTTTTTTTGTTCTATTTCTCTTTCGCAAACGATAACTGGGTTCAGTTGAACAGATCAGGGAAGTCTGGCCTCTTTTCGGCGTAAACATTGATTAGAACGACACAGATTATAGAACGTTGGCGGATGAACCTAGATAAATACAAAGGCACTTGGAAGTATGTCAGATGAGGATGCGCATAGTGCAAAAACGAGTTCTCAATTGATTTGAAAAAACTTTACGACTTCGCGATATGAATGGTTTTCGGTCAAACGGAACCCAGTTTCTGGGTTTTCAAAACCCTCGGACAACGTTTTCTGGAACAGAGAGAATTACAATGATTCATGGTGAGATGTAAAACAAATATAGTGTTTTAAATCGCACTGAGTCTTTTTATAGGAATGCAGAACCTTAATTGTGTTTTAACCACGTAAATGTTGATCAAATACAGTAACGATGTTCGCATCTGTTTATGAATTCCAGATCGCACAACGGTTTTAAACATTTATAAGGCAATGTTGAAGTTCACACTGAAAATCAGCCATTGGAAAGTCTGAATGTGTACTGTAGGAGTCTCAGTGGGAATGGTGTCGACAATATTTATTCAAGCACTTGAAATCTTCGAACAAATAAATACTCTTCGCTTGCAATAGATCGAGAGATGATTTTAATAGAAACTACACGTAAATGTCATTTCAACTGTACGATTTATATTTTAACTTTTCATACGAAATATGACATCAGTTCTTTTTCAATGTTGAGCTAGTGATAGTAAGCGAAAAAGTTGTGAATTCTGTTTATCTTCGTGACAGTAAGTGATACCAACTCACGCGCGAAAAACAATAAAATGTGTAAATAATCGAATGGAGAAATGCATTGCTGACAGGAAATTGAGAAAAGAAACCATTGAAATATTAAGAAAACACGTAATCGGCCACTCAAGTTCGTTTTTGTCCGCAAGAATCGATAACTGTTTGTTTTCATGTTCGCTTCAATTAGATGGAACAGCAGATAACTAAGTGTTCGTTGTCAGACTTCCAGAAAAAGGCTCGAGAACAAGATAAATGTTGTTTTCCCAATACTTTCCGAGTAAAACACAAAAGGAACAAATTATATCAATCTAGTAACACTTCCTAACGCGATAGGAATGAATAACAACTGATAATATATGAATATAATGGTCACATGAAAAAAACATCCGCAACTACACACGTTTTAGGTGAGAGTGTGTCTTGCTGGAAAAGAGTCCACTCTGTGAATACATGGGTATATAGATATAAAAGCAGAACATTCTTGTACATATAAAGCGCTAGATCACATGATGAGAGAAGGGAGAACAATGGAACTGGTTGTGTGGCTGAGTATAACATAAACGGATTTTAGATATCTCCTGGAAGAACAACCTATCCCAAACCTAGCTTAGTGGTGTTTTATAGCTTTGAGCTGGCACAATTATTCATAGAACTATCGCCATAACCATAAAATCTAATGGGAACCACTTAAAAACCGACCCTAATTCTTGCTAGAAGGTTTTCGAGCCTTCATGAATGAACACCCATCCCAAATACATCTCAGTTTTGTTTTGATAGCCTTGGTTGGCACTATAATGCATAACAATGAATATAGATTCACGAGGTCACTGAAAAACTGTTTTATCCCTTAATTCTTGCTGACTTGTCCTATCGGCGGTTTCCTTGGTTCATAACAGACACACTCGCAAAAATAAACGGTTGGGAAGGGATAATGGTGTTATTTGATTTTTCAGTCTGTTCTGCAACCGTTGATAGGTCTCTCACGTGACTCATCTTGATTTCTAGTCCTTCAACTTTCCCATGAATGACCGAGCAAGGTTGCGATGCGATTTCTCTACCTCATTGTTATTTTTGGGGTGGGAAAAGAATACTGGTTAAATTGCGCATTCTAGCACATTCCGGAACTTTCATTAGATCCTGCATCCCTCGTTCTCAAACTATTTTGAGAAACAACGTAGGTCGGAGGAGAAGCAGCTTGAGAAAGAAAGATCAAAATGTTCATCACTATGGCCTCGGGATGCAGTGTACTACTTGGCTCCAATGTTGAGACCAAACTTAAAGAGTTCCGTACATCGGAAACTACTCCACGGACTAATATACTGATATATCGTTAACTAGATTAGGTGTTTTTTGAAGGCCGTACTTTGTGCCAAAATACGAACAAATGGATAAAAAACAGACTGAATAAAAAAAAACTATCATAAACAACAATTCGCAGAACCCTATAACAAAACAACTAGTTCGAAGATTATAAGTAGACCACTATTTTTCAAAAGACATAGAAAAACTAGTTCTGTTGAACTTGTTCTCACAATTTTCAGAAGCTTACGACTGATTAGGTTTTCCGAGGTCTCCCAGAATGCACTTACAATTTTCTAACTGTCAAGTTCCACCGTACTCAGCTAGTTTCCCTTTTTGATAGTGGTAATCGGACAGAGATTCTTACCAAAACTGTCTCAACTGGTAAAGAACTTCGGAAAATCACTTTAGTTCATAATTTATGGTAGTCACCACGGATTTGGGTCACATTCATCGCCAACCGCAGTCAGTTGTAATAGTCTCGTATCGTATATGTCCATAAATGCAGCAATCAACATCATTCCGAACACGAGTATCTCGGAGAGAAAGAACTCGAAACTGGCTGAAACAATATGATTCACCCCAAACACGGCGCTGTAGTTACTCATATAACATCAATTACCAAGAAGATATCATAGGCAGCTACACAAAATCAGTCACTGGTAATCCTGCCCAAGATTGTTTTGAGAATGTCGCACGTTTTGATCTCATGAGTACTACAAATGTTCACCGGTTTGGCAAACAAAATGATTCCTTAACACATTTTCAGCCCGCTGGAAATTTAGTTTGAGACGATATAGGATGCGTCTATATGCCAGCATGAGTCAGCCTGCAATAGAAAAAAGTGGTCGCAAATATTGGTGGGCGGGTTTTTTTGAGCCCATTTCAGTCACAATCTGTAACCTTTTTTTGTACAGGCCCGTAGAGCCAACTTTGACTACAAGGGTTTCCTGATAATTTTGGCTGAAAGTCTTCTCCAATCACTACATGTAATTTCTAGGTTGAACTAAAACCGAAAAAAGCAACAAAAAAACTTACTATATTGATCACAAAACTGCTGGGTGACACTTGACAAAACCAGTTCCGAGTTATTAGAGTAACAGACCACAGTGGCGATCATCATGGAAATTCGAAGATAGTCTAGTCGGTGAACACTCTGAATGAATGAATATGAAAACCAACCGGACACTTATGTTAAAACTGAGCTATGTGCGATGGCATAAACAGTTCAACCACCAACGAATTCTGAAATCTCAAAAATCCATTCTGAATTTTCTTGTGTGAACTGAAAAACAGATACTGTATAACTGTGGCATACAAGTCACGAATACAAAGACAATAAATAGACATAAATACTTTTTTTATAGATATCGTTCAGCAGCTGTATAGTAACTTTCCTTAAAAATATAATAACCGCTGTGAAGTGGTGATTAACGGAGTTTCAACTCACCGAGAACAATACGGTAAGAGTAAGTTTGAAAACAAAGGTGAAATGCAGACAAATCACTATCCAGTACAAATACTCCGAGACTGAAATTCAATTAATGTTGTGGCACTGTTTTGACAAGTTTTATGAATGTTCTTCATACAACATTATGCTTTGGAATTGAAACTAGCAAACTCGAAATTTTGGGAATCCTACTCAAAGAACTCACATTCCTCATCCGGTGTGAAAAGGTAGTTGAACAATATAAATTGTGAGGTACTGAGAAAACCTTCGTTGACAATCAGCAAATGTCCGTACAAACTGCCAATATTCAAAGAATTCGCATCATCTACTTGGGTGAGGCTCAGAACTTGGAATATTCGAATAGTCATTGTGAGGAGGATCAGTGCCCTGATCGGTACCTGAATCATTTCCATAATTTATCAAATTGAATTTCATCATAGCAATACTAGATAACTAAACTTGTATACCTCATGATACTTATGTAAAACCACTCAAGAAATTCAGACAACCGTATGTTACGTCTTACAAACGACCTAATTCGTAAAAAGGGTAGGGGTCCTAGATGAGAAACTAAACATGAGTGAACATGAAAAACAACCACAATAAATGTTTATCTATTTGTATAAAACGCAAGTAAGAACAACCTGGAGCACGACATATAAATTTTGCTGCTCTACTATGGGACTAGCTCTTTCCTAAGCGAACCTATACGATGCATGTTGCTCTTTTAGTCTCTTTTTTCGATAGAAATCAGCTATGGCGTTTAAGAGTTCAGAAAAAGATTTGGCCACTCCATTCAGAGTGGCAAAACGATAGAAAGTTCGAGTCGTTATGTTCAATTATAATAATCTTTACAACCACCGCGTACCTGAACGAAAGCTTTCAACTGGCTGGATTTGAATACAGACGGGAAAACCTCGTCGGCAGGTATATCTCTCTCCTGGAAATTGCTTTCACGTTCATGCATGAACAATATTATTCTTTATGCGCTCGTCACCACTCGAAATACAACGTTCAACCAGTTTTCATTATCACAACAATCAGTTTTCATTATCACATTTTTGAATGGCACTATGATAAATATCAACCACACATAGCAGGATGTTCGTACATTTGATTTTTTGTTATATTTCACGTGACTATAGTATTCAATCCTAAGATTATGCTCAGTTCAACGACATTTGTAGAATACATTGATGGAGAGTTTGAATGACCTACCAGGCAGAAATTGTGCCCGTTTGTTCCAAAAAAATAGAAGTATCTTCCTTCTTGCATTTTTTGCATCCACTGATTTTTAATCAGGTGAGTCTCGCGTTCTCCATTGTAGTTATCGTATTCATAGTAGATTGAGCCGTTTTCGAATACCTGAAAACATTTGAACACTCTTTAGGAGAAAAACTATATTGCCTAGTTATATTCGATTTTCCATATGCTCCCTTTTCTTTCAATTGAGCTTTAGCTGGGGTGCTGCACTGTTTGAGATTTTACGGTAACGTTCTGCGTTGCGAGACGTTCGTTTAATTCGCACCGAGAATCCTTTGGTTTGGTCAAAGTTTTCGAATGACTCTTACTCAGAGAAAACATGAGTTTTCCGAACACTTTTTCTATTAACTGGTTATAATGAAACTGAAAGCTAACAGAGAATAGAAGTTTTTTGAAAAAAAAACCCTGAACTGGCGAAAAACCTACTGAACATCTTTTGGCACTCTGCCAAATTCTCAACGTACTATACCGCATTTCCCTTACAGTGTCTATACGATCGGTCTTGTAATTGGAATAGTCAGTAGTCACGTATGTTGGAAATGTTTAGACACATTGTTCAGAGAGTTCGAGTACTCGCACTAGAAATGTACTGCGTTGTAATACACTGTAACGCAATACATTGCTTCGGAACGACGCAATGTACTACAGTAACCATAGCTCTTGCCCTCTTCTCAAAACATCCCATCACTAGTATTTCCCTTACTCAAACACACTACAAAAATTGAATCGATGTGGCGTTACAGTTAAAATGTTCTGCAATTTTTTTATATTTTTTTTACAAAACATTCTCAAGATTTTTAAGTTTTTCATGAAATGCATAGTATAGAGGAACGCTTTCTTTGAACTTTAAAGGCATACTTTGTTCCCGAAATTATTTTTTGAAGATGGGAAAAAGTTGTGCCTTTCAAATCTGAACTTTTCACGAGAATTCGCTAAGGCGGTAGAACAAAGTAATACTTCAACATTTCAACAGTTCATGTATGAATAACTATAGCTATAATACTACTTCAGCTATACTATATTATAGCATATTATGTTTTGTTTACCTTGTTATGCTCCAACATCCAATAGGTACGGTTATTGAAATTGGATTCGGGGATTTCGTGCGGAATTGTAGAATGGTAGAGGGAAAAGGACAACATTATTGTGCCAAATAACACCTGAGCACCCCCTATTTCGTACATACTGATGTCGGTGAAAGGGGGTTCCATCGGAGACTGAAAGAAGAACGGATAACGATTGTCGATGGAAGAAAAGGACATGAACATTATATGATAGAGAGGAACAAATGTTGATAAGGACATGTTTTCTGGCTCTTTAAAAAAAAGGTTTTGTGTTCCACATTATTTGAACACAACGGGAGAGGACCTCAATACTCTCATTTGTAGAAAATTTTATATTATAACACAACTTTGTGCGCGTTAGGCGCTTAACCATATACCGTATAGCCTTCGTTCATACTTCTACGCGAGTAGGGATGTTGAAATATGACGTCAGGCACGCTACGCGGACACGTGCCATGACGAAAATTTTAAAAGAAAATTGATCAAATTGATCAAATTGAACAAAACTTTAAAAGCTGGAATATTTGATCTTGCTACACTCAAGTATGGGTACAAACTCGAGTGAAACACGCGCATTCGAGACACATCTGGTCTATCGTGACCTAATGTCGGGCTTAGGGGAAGTTTATCATGTTGATTAGGAATATCGGGGAAATTACGGGTGGTAGGGGGTCAAAGTATACTTTTCCGAAGCCAGTCCAAAACTTCACTTGATACGTATAATTGAGTGACGATATTGATAGTGGGAACACTGACCAGGGTGTGTTCTCGAAGCATCACGTTCTGTTCTGTCGCATCGCGTACAAGCGTAACATGCGTGAAACAACAAATAGTACTTGATTTGTTCCAAAATCTCAAATCGTCGTGATTAACTACCATCGTGATTAACTTTCGGTACTTTCATGCCGGGATACCGAAAAACAACGTAGGGATGCAAATAAATAATGCAAGATTGAATCTTTAACTTTCATTTTGAATCGCTCTAAAAGTTACTCTGTGTTGTTCACATTTCTACGCAGCGTAAAGTTGCAGCTGCCTCTGGCTGCAGCGGCACCTTGCAACAACTGCAGAAATGTTGCGAAGCGACTGAAATTGGAGCTGGAGCGTAAAAAGGTATGAACTTAGCGCCTAAGAATGAGCGCTTATGAGCGCTTCGGAAAAAGAACATCAAAACAAGTTTTCATTTAAATATGCTCAATACGCGCGTACGTTAGGCAGTGAATGAAATATGATAATATTTCTGATTTTTAAGTGTTATGTGCGTTGGCTGGCCTGATCTGCTTGTCATAAACTTTCTATTTATGGTACAGAGAAAATAATTACATTCAAACTAAGGTAACCTGCATCGAAGTCAAACCATTAACCCGTCTTACAGAATGAGAGTGAGAAGGCTGCATCGTTTGACCTAGATCATTGCGATTCGCATGCTTAACCTAATGGTCCTTGTTGAACCTTGTTTAAATGGCACGTTTGAATATGTCCTTGTTAAGTACAAGGAAGACAGCTAAAGAATTGCTAAAAACAGCTAAAAACAATCCAAAAAACATGAAATAAATGTCTCGCAAAACAAGGGAGACAACCATACACATTGCTTTCACGTAGTGCGTACAGTCAACGTTCGTTTAAACTGAAGCTATCCCGTAGTTTTGGTCTGATAACGATTAGCCATAAAACCGGACTTTCCAGACTTTGAAAAACTGTAACGATGCAGAAAAAGACTGTGATTGGAACATGGATCATAAACTTTTCTTCTATCAAAACTTGAGAGCCTAGCAGCTGGTACCAGCTGCTAGTGGAATTTGTTTATTATTCGAGGAAACTTTAACACTTAATACACATTGTGCACGAGAAATGAAAACAAGATGGTTTGTACATCAACTATACAAACAGGGTGGCATCCAATCAAATCAAATATTTATTACACAGTGTGTAATAACGGAACGAAAGTTTGAAACGCGAAAGGTTGCCAAAAAAGAGAATGGTGAAAAGAACATAGATGAAAAAAGATGTAATAATAGTGTATACATTCTATACTAAAGCGACTATTCTGACAAATGCTCTGACTTAACTACCGTGTCAATACCACAACCGCTGGGCTGTATTTCGAGACAGCATATATTTGTTGATTTGAAAAGGCATGTCTTCAATGGGAATGATTAAAATAACACTACCTTCCCCTAACTTTCTTAGTGCTGATATATGTTTGTAGTTACTACCACCGCCTAAGTTTCTCAGAAGTGACAGATATTTGTAGTTACTACCACCACCTGAGTTTCTCAGAGTTGATATATGTTTGTAGTTACTACCACCACCTAAGTTTCTCAGAGTTGATATATATATTTGTAGTTACTGCCACCATCTAAGTTTCTCAGAGTTGATATATATTTGTAGTTGCTACCACCGCCTAAATTTCTCAGAGTTGATATATATATTTACAGTTTCTACCTCCCCCTAAGTTTATCAGAGCCAAAATATGTTCGTGGTTACGACCTCCTCCTAACTTCCCTCAGACCTGATATATAATTTCAGTCTTTACTTTTCCCAGCGGATTTGTGGATAATATAATACTCCTAGTAATACTAACATCTAATTAAAGTCAATGTTCGTTCGTTTACCTATCATAATATATTAAACAAATCTAGAAGAAAAAGACATTGATAATACTAAAAGAAGAGAGTATCGATGCATGCACGTATGACCACTTCGCGAATGTGAGCAGTACGGTGTACGAAAATTTGGTCAACTGGTTGATTCTTCTTTCTCACTGATTTTCACACTGGGACCGATTATGAACCATGGACTGCATTCTGCACCAGGCATGCGCGATTCTCATACGCCATCAGAGTGAATAACCAAAACTGTAGTATAGTCTATTATTAACTTTAGCACAAGTAATGAAATAATATTAAAGAAAATCTTATAACTGCGTATGATGTGTTTTGATCAAACAGAAAAGAGAGAAGAAAGTTCCAATTGAGACAATAAGTCATCGACTATGAACAAGACTGCGACTACCACATGGATCATAAAACTGGTTCATTAATTAGCGGGCTAGCGTGAACACATTTCACTTGCGTTCTTTATTGTGGCTTGAGATATACAATTAATTACATATCTCAAGATGGCGCGTTGCATCGCATCTTGAAAAACTGACACGTAAGAAATGAACGGATTAATTCGGAACCTGAAATGTGCTGCACGCATGATTGATAGAGGCACATTAACGAAAAGTTATTGATAATGAATCAGAGTTCACGAGGGTAACAGATGCATTAAGGCTAGTTTCGTTTGAACATAAAATTGTCCTCCAAGTAAGAGATGAAACAAACCAATGATTTTGCTCTCATCCATAATATGGAGGTTTCTTACGTTGTACGATTTCACTTCTATAATTATAACAAGGATTATCGAATTTTTATCAGAATTTTTATCAGGATTATCGAATTTTTATCAATTCAACTGAAGACGTTCTGGGTGAAGATTGCTGGGCGGATTCGATAGAAACAACCTCCGAGAAAGTATGATCAAGAGCAGACTTGTAGAGATTCATGCCTGATGTATTCATCAACGACTATACGTTATATAGTCAGTGTTCTTGTGAATTTGATTGTTCGGGATTCATTCAACCACTGCTGATGTAGCTATAACAACAGTGTTCTTGTGAATTTGATTGTTCGGGATTCATTCAACCACTGCTGATGTAGCTATAACAAGTATCTTACTGTAAATGATTAGAAAACGTACATTTTCCACGTCATCTCATATTTCGATAGCGTGAGCACTTGTTTTGTGTGCACTATTTTCCTATACTGATTTGAACCAACCTTTTCATTGAAAAAAGTGCTGTGGCATTTATGTGTTTTTCTGGTTTCATTAAAATAGACCTGGTGAAAAAATTGAAGATTACGGTGTTGCAGTCCTTTTAATCCAGATTAAAAATGTTTGTGTTGTCGACAATTAAAGAAGGACGATTATGTGGTCCAATCGCAACGCTTCAATCCTTTAAACCGCAATATATTTTTCAATTGCAGTTTAAAGGACCGATGTAACGGGATTGGTCCACATAATCGTCCTTCTTTAACAACGATTTCGGTTATAATATTTGTTTTCAATTGTTTGTACCACATCTGCAATTTTATTAAAATGATTACTTTGTTTTTCGACCGCCGCATTAATCATCAATTTCACAAGCAACTTGTTTACTACTCGACCCTGCAGCGCTGCCCGGATAATAATCGATGCGATGTTAGACTCTTTCAGACTTAAATTCCCACCCAGACAACAAACATTCTAATAAACAACTAATCTTTGCCACTGTTTCTCTTTTGAATAAATTTACAAAGCAACTAGGTAAATCACGTACACTATATACGGTTGAACCGTATGTTTAACTTCCTTTATTCATCTCCCTCTTCGCTCATAAGTTGTCTTCCTTGCCGAATTCAATTTTCAAACTATTTGGAACAGAAAGATTTATGTATTTGTTGCAATTATAAAAAAAAATTTCAGTAGGAGACATCAAATAGTTTCGAGGTCAATCTTTCAGTTTCGAAAAACGTCATTGTAATCACATCGAATGCGTCTACGTGACATTCATACATGAATTTGTAGCATAAGCAGCTTGTTCGTCATGGAAATCCCTTAATCTCAGCCTACATATCCCTCTCTCTGCAAGTAAAGCCCACTATTAGCCAAACCAAGACACTAGCAAGACAGCCATCTTTTGTCTACCCCGGAAATGTTCTAGATGCCCGGTTTCATTATACCAAACGTAAGCTACATTGCTATAGACAATCATCACAGCTGTGTTGAATGAAAACAACGCTGGAACCTTCAGTCCCTCTCCAAATAACTGTTTGTGCAGAAAATAGATATGGAAACTGCGAAAGAGCGCGCATTCGAAATGTTTGATATCATGTTTCGTATAGTAGCTACACTCGAGAGTTTCAATAACGTTGTTCTCCTAATTTTCACCATTTGTATTTGGCGTTTCCTTGATAAACTTCTGAACCAGAAAGTTAAAAGAACCCATTTGCTGTGCTGACATGCTTCTCGAGTTAATCAGGTGACGGTGGCGCAAATTGTGTTGTTGCGGTTTTTATCTAGCATATTGATCACTCCTCCTGGTCTGCACAAATAAACATTAGAAGAAAACACATTACCAGTTTTTCTACGTTTCATTATGATTCTTTCCTCATACTTTCTATTCTGTTGACAAGACCTGCCAAACCATTCGCATATATAACCTATCTATTAAACCTTACTAGTATATTCAGTTAACTCTCTTTTGGTTATCATTGCTCTTTTAGCTGCAAATGTTTCGAAAGGGAAGCGTCTGGGAGGATGCTAAGAGGTATGTCATTTACGTTTTATGTAATTATATAAATCAGGAGAAAATAGAAGTAATATTTGGTCATCAAAATACATGTTTCAGTAAGAACTACGAGTCTTCTGCTGTTACGCGTCTGGAACATCTGTGTAATTTGAAAATAACCGACGAGCCGAGAAAAGGACGAATGGCAGGCATTATCTGCACAATCGGTTAGATAATTATTATTTAAAACTTACCGAAAAGTCACGCAGTTTCAAAACACTCACTACTATCAACACATGTGGGCCAATTAGAGAAGCAACCGGGTTGCATGCAATCAAAATGCGACCCGGTTGCATGTGTATGAAACCTTTGGTTGCTTTCAAATGCAACCGTGTTGCATGTGTATAAAACCTTTGGTTGCTTTCAAATGCAACCGTGTTGCATCTCAAATGCAATCAAAATCACATTACAACACCGAAATATCTCACTGTAGAAAAATTCAAAAATTGTTTACACATGCAACCTGGCTGCATTTTGGTTACATACAACCCGGTTGCATTTTGGTTACATGCAACCCGGTTGCATGTGTAAACCGCCATTTGTATTGCGAGAGAAAGCGAAATAGTGGTACAATTATTTCCCGTTAGGTCAAAAATGGAACAAATTGACCGGGATTGAGACTTGAGACAGAATAATTGGAGATTACGTAAACAAACTGGTTGTTTTCCTCCGCAACGCGGCTTTTACAGTTCGACGCGCAATTCCGCATTGCTTAGTCTGGTTTTATCCGAATACAGTTCATATCGCAACGGATAAGCTAACACACGATCATAACACATCAGAGAGCAGGACACATGTTATTGTTTTTGCTCTCGAAAATCGGGGAGGGGACGGCTTTTGTGAGTTATTCTCGAATGATTGAGATAAAAAGAAAAGAACTGAAAGTTTTCAAACATATTTTAGGACCGGCATGTAATACAGTTGAGAAACTGAAAGGTATGATGCAAATCGGAATGAACATCGCTCGACTGAACTTCAGTCACGGCTCTCATGAGGTTAGCTTTCTTCCAAACCCGAATGGCACAAATTTTTCCAGATTGGTTCAGTTTCATGAGAATTTCAAATGTTTCCAAAGGTTGAACGGCGCCAGAAAACAACACTTCCATGACAAATCGTATCGAACTTGTAGCTTCGATTTGGAGACACACATTCACTTATTTCAAGCACAGAACACGCTTCAAATGTAACATGCTCTTAAACTGTTCCGAACTTCCATACACTTTTGAAGCCAGGTTTTAGTACCAAGATCTATGAGTTTGATTTCGAGTTTCTCACGCTCATACATCATGCCTCTTAATCGACTTCGTCGTCGAATCGACTTGTCGCCAACTTCGTGATAAACTGGTTGTAGACAATAATTTGTCTTTATGTGGTCAATAAAAATGACACGAAACTACGTATAATAACGAAACCACTCCTCAGGATCATGCCCAGACTATTCGCAACATCCGGGCGGCATGTCATGCCCTGGGAACACCCATCGGAATCGCGCTGGACACGAAGGGCCCAGAGATAAGAACTGGAATGCTGGCCGGGGTTCGTTTTCCATTTGTGCTAGCTGAGTTTTGAACCTTGATGCAAACCTAAAGATTAGCAATACTAAAGTTTTTTTTAATTAATTAACGTCATATGATTGTATTCCCTTCATCGTTTTCTATAGATGTCTAGCAAGTATTTCTGAATCAAGAAGATAAGTGGTTGCGAGTTGGTCAAGTAAACTCGGAATTTGCGTATAACCTGACGAACCTAGCTGTTAACAATGCCGGTGAATTAGTTCAGACACGTGCAACGCTTAGTTGAATGCGGAAGGAGAAATTGTCTAGGAGTAGTTAAAAGTAGCAGTAGTCTAGAATTATCACAAGCATATTGCACTTCTAAACTGCGAGAACCCAACTTTCAAATTTCCCTTATGCGATTCAACTCAAACGAAGGAGAAGTAAAACGACATCATTGTTCCACTACGAGTTACAGAAAAGTTTGTTAGACAATGCTTATCACCATCTCAACAACACTCTTCAATTGTTTTTTTTTGGAAAGATTGACTGAGGCACAAATCAGACTGTTTTCAAAGGAGGTAAATCCATGTGTTTTAGGACAAAGAAGTTATGTTGGAAACCGGTAAAAGTATTTGTCTAACCACCGATGTGAATGTGGAGAAAAGTGGTACAGCCATCTGTCTATATGTGGACTACCAACATTTGCCCGCCGTTGTTCAAGAGGTAGGTGTACTGTACTTATCACATCTGTTCTGAACGTCGTAATGTATCATTAACAGTCCACATCTTTGTAAACCTAATATCTTGGGGGCCGGTTGCCGGTTGACCTTTTTCCTCTCATGGATTGCGGCTCGATTACAAGCCTTTCTATTCCGACTTGATTAGAAGGTCATAATCGAATAGATGATGATAACCATGTAACGGGTGGTCATAGAAGGACACAATATCTCGAATAATCAAGTGTTAATTCATTCAATAAAATATTCAAAGAACAATACTCAGTTTTGAGAACTGAACTATGCTCCGTTATGTGTTATACATGATTAGTTATCAGTGAGCTTATTGACGTAAAAGATATGTCTCTTTTCGTAAAAATTGGTGGAATACGAACTCTTGAACGTGTTGAATATATATGTATTGTACTTGGTTCCTGCTAGGAGAGTGCATTTTTCTCTTTTCTTCATTTGGAAATTTTCTTCTTTGAACACACAGCTTATTTCACAATCACTACGATCTGACTATTTGAGGGTTCGCGCATTTATGTGGATGATGGCCTAATATCACTCATCGTTGAGGAGTGCAAGGCAGACTCTGTGATCTGCAAAGTGGAGAATGGGGGATTACTGGGTAATCGGAAGGTGAACACATTATCCTATAGTTCACACCATTCCTACTGAGACTTCTACGGTAACCTTACAAGCTTTCCGGAGGCTGTTGTGAGGCTGAACACTCAGTTTATCAAAAATTATCTCGTGCATTCATTGTACCTGAAGTCCTGAACACGAGAATGGGGTACGACAATCCTCTACCTTTACGATTACAACAACAAGAGGGAGACGACATAGAAGTTTCGAAATCCTACTGTAGGAGTCTTGGTAGAAATGGAGAAGACTATTCCAGCTCAGTGAGGAAAAGTCTGAAATGAAATTTGATCACTAAGATCATACTACAATCTCTAGCGATTAGTCGAGTTGTCATGGAGGTCTTTATCCTAAGCTCTGTTACGTCTCGAACCTCCGTGAAATTGATACTTGTAAATTGATACGTAAAATTGATACTTAAGAAAATAACATTGTCAATGAATTTTAGAGACCAAGAAATAACTTTATTGTAGACTTATAGGAGTTGTTAGAATTGGAATTGCAATTGGAATTTATGGAATTGAGATAATCATCGAAAGAATTGTAATTCCAATTCTTTTTGTCTGTCGAAAAGAGTTGGAATTGCAATTCCAATTCTTTTGTATGTCGAAAATGGTTGGAATTGGAATTACAATTCTTTTGTATATCAGAACAACTGGAATCGGAATTGGAATTGACTTGATTTTCTCTCAGAATTGATTCAGAATTGATTTACAATTCCATGCAGTTTTCTTGTTCATTACCAAATTACCATTGTTCCTTATGTCTCTCGTTCAATGGAACCAAAGTGAGCATTGTTTATCTTCGGTTTTTGAAACAAACACTGACATTAGGGTTGTTAATCAATTCCAAAAAGCAAGTCAATTCCAATTCCAATTCTTTTTGGATTTTCAGAAACCACTCAATTCCAATTCCAATTCTTTCTAGATTTCAAAAACCAGTCAATTCCAATTCCAATTCTAATCAGTTTTTGGAAAATGAGAATTGTCAATTCCAATTCCTCTCAGGTTTTGAAAGCCGAGTCAATTCCAATTCCAATTCCAATCAATTCTAAAAAATCTCAAATTTTCAATTCCAATTCCAAATCATTTTTCCGATTTCATGGCAGTTTTTTTCAAAAAAACGCAGAGAAACAAACAAAAACTGTTAGTTTCTGTCAAAGTGAACTTGATACATCAAAAACAATAGTAATTTAGTGAAAATTAAACCTATATAAATTCCGAGAGAAAATCAAGTCAATTCCAATTCCAATTCCAGTTGTTCTGACATACGAGAGAATTGGAATTGCAATTCCAGATATATTTTGACATAGAAAAGAATTGGAATTGCAATTCCAAAATTATTTGACATTCAAAAGAATTGGAATTGCAATTCCAATTCTTTTTCACACACAAAAAGAATTGGAATTGCAATTCTTTTGGAAGATTATCTCAATTCTTTCAATTCCAATTCCAATTCCAATTCCAATTCTAACAACCCTAACTGACATGAAGTTGGAAACACAGTCCATTCTAATCAATTCCAATCAATTCCAATCAATTCCAATGGAATTGGAATTGAAAATCTGAGATTTCGAGGAATTGATCGGAATTGGAATTGGAATTGGAATTGAGCAGTTTTTGAAAATCTGAAAAAATTGGAAATGGAATTGAGTGGTTTTGCGAATGGCAAAAGAACTGGAATTGGAATTGAGTGGTTTTCGAGAATTGAAAAAGAATTGGGATTGGAATTGAGTGGTTTTTGAGAAACGAAAAAGAATTGGAATTGGAATTGACTTGATTTTCGGAACTGATTAACAACCCTAAGACTCCTGTTTGAATTCGTTGGTGGAAAACAAGAACTTAATTCGAATGTATGACAGTATCGATCAGTCTCACATGTGCTTCAAACATAACTGGGAATAATGTTGAGAAAATTCACTTTTTCTAGGGGGTCAATCTACCTGGTACCAAAGTGGATCTTCCGGCGGTAACGGAGAAAGACAAGGCCGATCTTCTGTTCGGCGTGGAACAGGGGGTGGACATCATATTCGCATCTTTCATCAGAGATGCGGCAGGAATCAAGGAAATACGGAATATACTCGGAGAAAAGTTGGTTCAACTTGATTTTTTTCCTATGTTTCATTCTCATAATTCATACTGTGATCATATCAGTAAAAGAAATCAAGTAAGTATGAGGCCTGTTGGGTGTAGGTCTTTGGCATGCATTCGTAAAATTAGTTTACGTTGTTTGTTCGAAAAAATTAACTCGCTCCATTGTTATTTAATATTCATCAAAAAGTGGGGAACCAACAATTGTGTGATTTGAACGAGCTACTCAAGGACGGCATAACTTCTAGAGACACTGCAACAAAAAGGGAAAAGTATAGAGAGTGATTATTTTAAAGTGATGATGCCACAAAAAGTGAAAAATATCTTGCTAATTAGTTCACGGTAGATGTTAAGTCACAGCTGATTAATTTTGTCAATAACAGTAATCTCGCTCATTGTTCTCAAATTTCGTATCTCAATCGAAAAGCGTGAGAGAGAGAGAGTGAGAGAGTGCACAAAATGAAGAGACGCAGAGACATTTTCAAACGCCTATAACTTGAGAAAAAGACAACAATTTGGAATTTTTTTTGTGCCCTTGAGGTTTGAGTGGGAGACCTACGACGGCCCAAATTTTCAGTCAAATCTGTCCACACATAAAAAAATGCCAGAAGTGCGCCCCACATGACAGACAGATCACAACGGAGGTCGGCGCTCTGGATGAAGCGCATAGCGTTATAACTTTGCTCAGACTGGACCGATTTTGTTGAAACTCGGAAAGTAGGTTAGAAATGCCATAGAGAAAACTTACAAACCATAAAAACGTTTGTTTTTCATCAGTGAAGCTTTTTGAGGTGAAACTAAAAAAATGAAAGCGCGCATTAGCCGGATCAAAGACAAATCACGCACACCGCTTCGCGCTGCGCGCGATTGTTTCAATTATACGTTTCGGAAGAGGTCTGATTTTTCTAATTTTTTGTTTTGCAATTAATCAAATATGTGTGGAATACGTGCGCATACGATGATAGTTTACCAGTAACCAAATTTCCATTCTTATCTGAGCAATCATAAATACTATTATAGAGGGTCGAAAATTCTCATCGTTGCAAAAATCGAATCAGAAGAGGGAGTTGAGAACGCTGACGATATTATCTCGAAAGCGGATGGAGTCATGGTAGCCCGCGGGGATTTGGGAATAGAAATTCCACCAGAAAAGGTACGCTTTGAGCGATTATGCTCAACATAAACGTTTTTAAAGTGAACTCGACACAATTGGTAAACGTTTCTCATCAGCACTTCTCAAGGCTGCATTTGAAGGTGAATGCATGTACGCACTCTGTGCAAAAATACAACCGGAATAATTAAATCATCTTTATTAAGTCATGTTCAATTTTAATAAGGTTGGACAGAAAAATCCGCCACCCTAATCATTTCGGGCAAAAAAATAATTGTCAAACTTATTCAGGTGTTCCTCGCACAGAAAATGATAATTGCAAAATGCAATATGGCTGGCAAACCAGTTATCTGTGCGACGCAGATGCTCGAGAGCATGATCACCAAACCACGACCAACAAGAGCAGAGTGTGAGCTCTTTTTTTAATAATTTACACAGAAAACCATCAGTGATCGATCATCGACGTCTGAAACTTGGCTAGCGGAGCGTGGTGTCAAAATAACATTTCCTAGCGAGTTTTCCATACGTGAAAATTTTGAAAATAGAAATAAAATCTGTTTGAACCGCCTGGTACAACAGGGCATGAATAAGATGGTTTTGGAAAACCGAGTTCTCTCTAAACCCATATGCACATCATTGAAAACCACCCCGTGGGGTGAACTCTCTACCCCGCACATCAAAATATTGGTATGCGAAAGAAAACTACTGCAATGGGTGAGGCTGGTCTACCAAATCGTTGATGGATACCGATTACTGGAGTTTTTCTCCTTGTCATCTTATCAAGTGGTTTTCACGTTGTTGAATGCCATGAAAATTGAGGAAGGGAGTCATAATGCTCATGCTCTTTCCGAAGTTTGACACCTGTGCTTTCAGGCAGCGATGTGGCGAACGCGGTATTGGACGGAGTGGACTGTGTCATGTTGTCCGGCGAAACTGCAAAAGGAAACTATCCCCTGGAAACACTCGATATAATGGACCTGGTTAAGTTTTAAAATCAACAGTTTATCAACTACCAGCATGACCGATAGAAACAAAAAATAGTTGTCATGGTCACGTGGTTTTCACACTGAATTCAGACAAACAGCATACATTAACAATCAATATTTCACACAGAACCCATCTATAGGCTGAAATAGAAGGATTCATAGACAATACAATTTTCACAATTATGCTCTTTTATTTTCAGTTGAACAATTCTTAACTCAAAAACAGTTTGTTCGTCTGCTTCCAGAAAGTGCCACTAAACTCTATCATTCGTAGTTTTTTGGGGTATTCAGCCATTAATCACAAGTGATATTGTTCAGTCATGCACTCCATTGACGATAAACATCTTTGGGATAGCTGAAATTGTTGGCATTCAGGAACTGTTAAAAACTCAACATAACTATAAGAAATGTGGCCAAGCTAACTAACTTTTCTTGATAGATTTGCAAAGAAGCTGAATGTGTGTTCTTCCACGAAATGTTTTTTGACGAGATCATGCAGAACACGAAGAAACCAACCAACATCACCCACACCAGTGGTAAGTACTAAATAGAAGACTTGTCTGTTTAACAAAAGTGTTATTTTATGTTTTAAAGCAAAGTATAACTTCCCAATACGAGCAAGTATAGCACTTTGTATACTGAATTTACACTTTGTTCTAGAAATATACAAGTAGAAAAGAAAAGAAAAATAATTTTTTCTAAATGGCCAGGTCTCATACTCATCATAGTAAAGTGTACTAAGTACACGGATACTGCTAGTCAAATTCACAGTTCAAAAACAATGCTAACATACAAGTAAACTAGAGTATGTTGCACTAGTTTATCGGAGTGTGCTTATGATTCTCAATGCTTTTCGACCGAGCCATAGCCTGAAACAGCTTGAACTACGAGGGATGATGTACCAGATCTCAGAATGTTAGTAAACGGAACATTGGATTATAAACAGGTGTTTTATCGCCACCTTGTCTATAACAAACACTTGCTTTCTTAACTATGATCTTGCAGCCATTGCTGCGGTGTCAGCAGTCGTTTCCTGCAAAGCAACTGCAATTATTCTATTGACAACTTCTGGAAAGTGAGTAAGATAGTGGAAGAAAAGTAAAGAAGTGTCTGGCTTCATTTTTAGGGATTTTCGTACAAAATTAAAAGTGGAAACGATGAGATATGCCAGGAAGCTGTGGTTTTCTATTCATACTTGTTGAAATACATCATTTACAGTTTTGCTCTGTTTTCAAGTCGACGAAAAATACTTATCGTACGGCCTTTCGAAGGTCATTTATCATAAATGCGACCGAATTCAAGCTCACCTAAAATTGACGTTTCTTTTGCGAAGTCGAAAAAGCTCCAATCTCCAATCAAAAGGTTAGGTTACTTAAAACCTGGTTACTTGTAGATTTGGCATCAATCGTTCCACTTCCAGTACCGCGAAAATGTGTTCGAGGTACCGCCCTCCCGTTCCAATTATCTCTGTTTGTCGTGACAAGCAGGTAGCCAGGCAACTCCATCTATACAAAAGCGTTCTGCCATTGTACTATCAACGTGAGTTTACGTGCTTTTCACTCTGAAAAACTGCTGCAACTTAAAATACCGGAATCGCCAATTTTGCAGTTTAAAATACCGGGGTCAGCCAGATATCGCCTGTACTGTTTGAAATTCATAGGGAGATGCAGGCTTATTCGACACCAGTATTTGAGCCTGCATTTTCTCCGGTATTTTAAGCTGCCAGCGTTTTCACAGCAACTGCAATGTCTTAGCAAGTGAGTCAAAACAAGTTGGCCAAGCTGCTCAAATCAAGAAGCAATTTTGTTCGTGGACACAGTTGTGTTTTTGTTTGACTATCACCTCGAATCGATATCTTCATACGAAAGCGATGATAGAGTTTTTGAGGAATTTGACCGCTCCCACATGCTAGATACAAGAGGCTTTTTCAAAATTCAAATATAATACAAATCTGGTAATTTTTTTATTTATTGCCGAGAAACCTAGAATATAGTCAGTTTCTGGTTCCGTTTCGCAGACTTTATCGTCCAAATAAATGACGAGGGTCAATTAATTTCTTGAACTCTGACAACCGTCATTATTTTACACATTACTTCTGATGCAAGTAACAGATACGCGCGCACCCACAGTGGCACTACAGCGGCTACTGTGGGTGCGCGCGTATCTGTTACTTGCATACTGAAACTGACCATTGTCAAAACTGTATTTGCAAACCACCTGTCTCAGCCGGGACTCGAACCTGACTCCGTCAGTTCAAAAGCGCAAAAGCTAACCACTACACTACAGCGGCTACTGTGGGTGCGCGCGTTCCTGTAGGTCATGCCGGGAGCGCGATCAACAGTTAGTCTGGACTTCTTTTTAATGCCGAGAAAATTATATTTAAAAAGTTCATTTCGTTTTTATTGGTCAATTTCATAAGTAACCGGGTTTCTTGATAACCTTACCGGTTTTTGATATTTCAGGTTACCACATAGGTAACCGGTTGGTAACCTGAAACTTTATTTTGGTCACTGTACAAATAAACGGTAAAACCACAATAAAAATAACAGGTAACCGGTTTCTCATTTCAGGTTACCACGCGGTTACCTACTGAGGAAACCTAAAGATTAGTTTACTAAAAACTGATAAGGGTACCAAATAAACCCGGTTACTTATTTAATGCATCGTTCTCATTAGTTTTCATTATTTAAATTTGTCTCGTTATATATGAGCGATCAGTACGATTTGGATCAGTACGATAACTATTGGCCCGGTAGCGTAGTGGCAGTGTGTCTGTTTTTTGCCCTGGCGCCCGCAGGTTCGATCCCGTAAACATTCTGACAGTGGTCAGAATTATATATAATCGGTCAGAATTGTGCAAAATTTAATGACAATATGCTCCATGAAAAAATTACCAGATTTGCATAATATTGGAATTTTGAAAAACTATTTAAATGGACGCCTCATATATTGTGTGCAAACCCAGATTAAGAAAATACTTCACATGAAAATTAATATGTTTTACGAACTTCAAATACAGTTTTTACGCACAGTCGAAAATAGCTTGACCGCTAAAAAGCTAAACTAGCTTGAACTTTTTTTTAGAAAAACATTGGCGTGTTGCAAATAATATTTTTTGCTGTTCTGCGAGCGGTGTTTGTAGTTTGATCGCATTGTTTTTTTTGGTTGAAATTCGTGAATAACGTTCTATCGAGATTAAACTACAACGAAAATCTGTGCGTTCTCTGTAGTCCAGTTGCAAAACAAACATTATGAGTCTGCAGATGAACGAGTGGAAGAGTGGAATGTGGATGTTGAGCAAAGAATCGAATTCGCCATGCAAGAAGGCAGAAACAGAGGCTTCATAAATAGTGGAAACTACGTTGTGGTCATCACTGGATGGAATACAGGTATTATAAAATAACACTGATAAGAATTACGCAAACAAGCGTGTGAGAGGATACGCAGGAATGTTGTTGTTTTTTCGACACGTCCATGAACCCAAATTTTAAGTTTCGAGTTTCTCGATGAATTTCGATATTTCCGCAAATCGTTATTTGTTCTCGTTCGGTCAAAGTATCGTTCGTTTCATATCAGAACGGTTGTCTTTCTGTCTGGAACGGCATAACCTATTTGAGATAAATCTTTTTTTTTCAGGCAGTGGTTATACTAATACTCTTCGTATCATCAGTGCTGCTTAAAGTCATGTTTGTGTACCAGGCTGTATCGTAACCGTTTTTAAAGGTTTTATTAATTATCAAATATGGTGATCATGTGATTATGTAGTACAATGACGTAATAAGTTGAGTTTACTTTACGGTTTTCACTCAGATACAAAATGTTTGGATTTTAAATTATAGCAAACGGTTTTTAGTTATAAAACATCGCTGAATTAACTTAGATTTTAGGCACATAACAATGTTTCGCACAGTTGTAAATTCAAATAATAAAACGTATGCATAACGTTTCTCCAATGTTTTAATCGAATAATGTAAGAATAACGTGAACTGGACCTCCATTTCCATGTAACCTGACGGAAATTTGTGCGGTTTGCGCAGATGCGTTTTGAGTTTTGTGGTTCTGTGAAACAGTGCATTCATTCTAATTTCTCAGAAATGAATGGATCGTTTTTGGAAGATTCAGTAGAGAAGTGTGGCGAAAATAACTTTGTGCAACTGGCTCAATAACACAGATTTGATAAACACTGTAAAACTACAAATGAATATGTGTTTATACACTTCAATTGCGGAATTGTAAATGAAAAATTGTCGAACGATCGGAGAAGGAGATACATAGTTGGCACATGCGTGAGTTGCATGAGCAAGTATTCTGCTAATTATACTAGTTTATCCACCGCCGTCTTCATCGTTAAACCAATAAAAATCATCCGATTTGCCAGTCGTTGAGTCTTTTTCTCCAATATTATGCCCAACTTTTTGACATGACATCAATCTACAACGAATCTTTATTAAGCCGGGTTAAGAAATCATTATTACGCAACATCATCGAGAGTGGAACGAAGATGGAGCGTTTACGACATTGTGGAAGGAAACTCTCGAAATTAAGACATCTGACTAAAAATTGCGAAGGAAGGGACTTTTAAAGGCATGATGAACAGTTTTTCATTCTGAGGCGAATGACATATACTGTATAATAATAATCACGCTCTATTGATTTTAATCACGCTCTCAATTTATTTACATATTTCTGCGTTGCTTAATGTCAATTCCCCTAAACCATTGTTTATTCCAAATTAATAGCGAAACGGTTTCTGATGTGTTTACAGATCAAAGATGTGGTTTACGTCCATGAATACTAATTAATGTGGTCATACCGTATTACATTTTCATCAATCAAATTACTTGAAACGAGATCGCGAAACCCACAGACTAGTACATCGTCGTTTTTTTGAACAAGGAATATGACAGACCCTCTTCACTCCACACAAGACTGCATCTCAAGTTATTGTTGTTGAACCATGAAAACGAACAATTTCGTTCGCAGTCGTATTTTCCTCACCAATCAATGTGGTCATACCGTACAGTACAAGCAGGAACACCCAACTAACGAATTGCTTCTGACGCATAGTTACATATTACCCGACACGCCTAATTGATGAGCTTGATACAGTATATAGTTACTTATTACGATGCGCGTCCGAATGTTTTTCCCGCCCATCAAAACAACAATCGTATAGAAAACGATTGAACTTCGCCAAAGCATCATCTGTTTCTTGAAACCCCGCCCGCACCGCCCCCTCTCTCCACCCACTTTATTGCGCATCACTGGAAACGGAAGCGTGATGACCGTACCCCCGCCGGCGTTTGTACGCTTACTCAATAGGTTTTTCCGGATATGCGGTTTATTTGTGGCCGACCACGACAAGCTCGTCCTCGCGGTCAGTTTTTCTCTCTCGATAATTACAGTGGCCGGGTTCTATTGTAGACTTTCTTTAAGACGTTTTGCGAACAAAACCACACTTGTGCATTGAAATCATTCACAAATCTATATTTCGAACACTCTTCCCAGGTTTGTAGCTTTGAGTAAATTTCACGTGGCTCATGACTTCCGCATCTTTTGAGGTTCAAGATACGATATTCGAGCAGTTTTATAGATTTTTCAAATACACCACCAATCGATTTTGCTTCATTCATCCGAATCTGTTTCTAAATAATCAATTGTGAAACGCCTGAGCCGCTTATCAAACAGCTATCACAAAGCAAGTTCAAGGTTGTCTGTGTGACGCGCCTAACACGTACGAGAAGAAAAACCCATTCACTGAACACAGACTAAACCGTCCTTTAGTGTTGTGATCATTGGTCGAGATGTAGAAACACTTGGGTCGTGATGGTTTTCAAAGATGACAAGTGCCAACTAGCTGAAAGGCAAACTGACCATTTCGAAAATGTTCAAAACAAAACACTTTCTTCTATTTTCACATGTTGTCGAGAATATCATTTAACTGCAAAATCGTTGTTGTAAATAATACAGTGATACAGTTGATACACTCAGTTCTTCTGTTCGCTTGAGTCATAACTATTTTTTTATAATTAATGATGCACAAGTTCAGTATTATTTTTGATTATAAGTTATAAGATTTCCAATACTGTTCACTCATAAAGAAACTCAACTTCACTCTTTCAGAATGATTTTCAAATGTAATCTCGTAACACTCTGGGTAAATTCTGATGGCAAGGCTTTAAAAAAGTTTAGCTGATCATGTCATCATACTGGTTTGTATTCCAGGTGACGCTTGGCTTCACCCTATTCTGCTCCGTAAAAATCGCATTCACAAAGCAGGAGGATGACATCAAAACAGGTCAGCCCCGGGGTCGATTACGGCTTCTACGTAATGTATCATGCGGCGGCGGAGTATTTACAACGTTTCGCACCTGGTTGGGGGAAGGACACAATGCACTGTTCGTCAAAGCAAACTGACAAGGACGCCCATTGTTCCAACCAAGATGACACATAGTTCGAGGGTCACGTGAAACCTGTATAACATCAGCATTCGTGATTTAGGGAATGTCGATAGCTGAGTTATAGTTTGCAAAGCATTCGGGGACCAAATGACTACTGTCCCCAAAAGTACGACGAGATCAAACCACACACTCAGCAGTGTCAACCCGCTCTCCTCTGTACCAACCCTTTAGTTTGGAATGAAATGTCAGGTGAAAAACGAGAATTGGTGAACTCCAAGAATCGTAGTCTCAAAAAAAAGTTTTTCATTATTATCAGTTTTGTTTGTTATGACAATTATTAGTAGAGCGCTGTGCAGACTTGAAACTATGATATTTTTGACTCCAGCAGTTCTATTTTGAACACCTTTATAGTTTTATATATGTTTTTATTATAAGCTTGCGGTTTCACTACGGCGGGCTAACGAACGGACGTTTACGAGTTCACATCTTCATCCAGAGATTCCCACCATAGATAATGCACTCAAATACGCATTGGGTTTTACTAGTACAACTAGTACATGTTGTTTTGTCCAGTTTTGTTTATAGTTCAAACGACCCAAATGCAATTGAGAAGTCGTCACTTGTTTATACTTTAGGATGATGTTTTTTTGATTTTTCGAAACTAACTTTGATTTTTGAAATTGATAATAATAACTTAGTGTGCTATTTTGTTTCACCTATCGGATTAATTGCGCGCATATATTATACTTTCGAGTGGATACCACATTGAAAAACAGTATGACTACCCAGAAAAGTTCTTCTTCATTCTATCGTTCTTTGTCTCGCGGTCATCTCAACGTTCACCGCTACATTGCGGACTGCTCTGGGTTCACAGTCAATTTGCCGTCCCCCCCCCTCTCCTTCCACCCACGCGACTATAGTTATCGATTACTAAATTGAACCATAAAGTTTCATGTCTCTCGGAGCGGAGAGCGGTTTTCCTCGTGATAAAACAACGATTGAAATGCAAAACTGCAAAGAGAAAACACACCAAGGCCGCGTCAACTTTTCAAGGTCATCATTCAGCGATACTGATACAAGCGCCCTTCGACCTTTCCAGAAATATCATATCGTGTGTGACTGCGGTCTAAAAATAACTTATCGTACTCAATCGTTTCCATTTACACAACTAATACAAGGTTTTTCTACAGAAGTATGTTTCACATGTTCAACCCGCCTTCAAATATATCATAATCAGGAGCTTTTGGGTATCAAACCACTCTCGTTTAATTGTTTGTCTATCTCAATGACGTTAATCGTGTTCGACGAGATCTCTCGCACCAACGTAAAAAGCAAGCGCAAATTCAATCAAGACCAAAAAACATCAAATGACAGATACTGTTGTTTTGGTGTGTAAATTACATTATCCCTAATCGGTTTCTGTCATTTCCAACTTTCCGGGAGTACAGTGATGTTAAAATTATTTTTTTAGGTTATACTCCATTTGGTGCTAGGTCTCGCGATGAAATTCAGGCCTACAACGAGTATTTCGCAGCTACTGGTGATCCTATTAGTGTATTCATATTTCTCACTGCCAAGGTTAGTGATTACAAACTATACACATTTTCACAAGAAGTTCAATGTAAGTTATGTTACAAAATGACAAGTGGTATATGTCACAACACTCCATGTCGTTTATCATACAGTACGCGTCATAACAACATTCTACAACCTAATCATTTAGAACAAGGTGTTACACTGTGAAGTTAAAACCCAACTTGTTTTCAGTCCTTCGAAACCATTGTTTATCACTACACAACAGTTAGTTTTGGGATTCAGAGACCATTCAAGAAAAAAAAAGACACAAACAGTTCGGCAAGAGTACTGTGCACAACACATTTTCAAACAGAATGTATCTACGGTGTGGAACACCTATTTTCAATGGAAACCATCTTCGCTGAAACTACTCTTGTGCAAAAAACACTTGTCCAAAATCGTCGCCAAGAGGACTCTCGCTGAAACGATTTCGCTAAAACGACATAGACTCTTTCCGAGCTCAGACTGAATCCAAATGATTGAGAACAGAACTTTTCCCAACAGGAAGAATGTTGGAGAAGCCACTGCGGACCATATAAAAACAATTGAACACAATATTGTCCGGTTTCAGGATAATGGCTCCATGGCTCGCTTCGATCACATGACAGAGGCAGTTACAATTCTCGATTACGTGGGCTCGAACATGACTCGTCGGGGATCGTCATTCTACTCGCTTTGTAGCGATTTCTGCCAAGTCAACGAGCCGATAAGACAGTTCTACGTGAGTTATACCCTCAACCACCAATAAACCATACTAACGTTACGAGAACATTTTTCAACAGTTTCTAAAAGGAGTATGCGTTCTGTGCTTGTTTTTTTCCCAGATCTGCAACAGTTATTCTTTTTGTAGTTGTTTCGCTTGAGTTTTGAATATGTAACAGAATAAAATAACTTCTCACCCGGGAATTAACATAGAGAAAGATCGTTGTCATGATTTTGGTTGTTTTCGTGGTATACAACCATCACTGAACTTGAACCCCACTTTTCTACAATTCGAGGCAACTAAGCAGACTAATCTTTTGTTAAAAACATGCGCGAGGCAGACACAAAAAGAGAAGGCAAACCGGAAATTGAGATGTCGGGCTGCGAATGGGGTCAAAATGAATCAACCTGTCGTCGCGTCAGAGAAACTGTGTAGGAACCACAATTTTGCACACTTTTTTGTGGTATCTCGACATCTGTGAAAAACTTTCCAAACCAATTGTTGAAATTGAAGACGGTAAAGCGAAGAATGAGTCAGAAATACCACCAATACAACTATGGTACTATTGGATTCACGGACACTCAAATTGTAATCAAAACTATGTCTGTAAAAACAAAGTTTGCTACAAGTGAACATTATGCACAGTTCAATTTGGCGAGAACATAGGAAATAAGTGAGCCAGATATTTATATTTATCTCAATTTTTCAGAATGGACTTGTTATGAAGAATATTTCGGACACACCGTTGACAGAAGACAGAGTTCTCCTCAAATTTCCTATCATGGAGGTTTTGGGAAAAGAGCTGGATTTGAGTCCCAACTTTTTTGGCGTCGAATCCAACTCTAGCACTGGCTCAGTTGACTACCTGAAAATTGTTATGCTCCAATTCCGAGCGAACCCGCCAGCAAACTGGACTAAGGAGGACGTTGTTGACTACGAAAGAATGATCTCAAAATATTTCCACAAGTAAGCGTTTTTCCCGCACAGATTTTACTCAAGTTACACAACTAATTAGAAAAAACCAAAGACATATTTTGTTTGTTTACAACCTTGTTTTTGATTCTGAGCACTGTTTCTGTTCTGAGAATATTGATGGATAGTGTGTGGTGTACGATTGTTATTCCTTTATTACATGTTGATATGAGTATAGCAATGTTGTCATCCCAAGCGACCTTTTCAGGCAGTACAAATCGAATTTGGTGAACACATACGCTATGTCTTTGACATATACCAGTGACGAAATCGTGAGAACAGGTTGGTTTCTGACCCCAAAGAATAGGCGGAGTTTGCACGTCTGGGAGATTTACGAGCTGCACGTTATCTGTTAACACACGAAAAAAAACCCGGAGTAATTACGAGAGAGTGTGTGCGGAAACATTAGAAGAAAAACGTATCTAGGGTTCGTTGTTCTGAGAGCATGGTTTTACGGTGTATTTCGCCCTGTCCCGGTGAGTTTGTAGTCTGATTTCATGTCATTTCGGAATTATAATAGGGATCGAGATCAAACTACCACGGAATTCAATCACTGTCCATAACAGGACCCTCGAGTTTCCTGGCAAAGTGAAAATCTATTCGCAAAACATTTTAGGTCTCACCATATTTCCTTATATTGCGGTCGGATTCGGGATAATGAGTCTCTTTTCCATTGCTACTGTCTACTACAGCAGTAGTCGCATGGGTCAGGCAAGTAGCTCATTATTTTACAATACAGTGAGAACGTTTCATACTTGCAATTCGTTGGATATATTAAATATCAACCCATTAGGTGAAAGTCAATTTTTTAACAACTGCTCGACAACAAGCGGAGAGGTTTCAATGAAAACACCCAACTAGGATTATGAGCTTGGATTTTCCCGATGCGAGAGCGCATACGATGTGTGCTGAAGTATCCTGCTGTATTTGTATCCATCTGCTCTTCGGTAAGGACGGCCAGGTCTGAACACCGAACTACAAAAAAGATCGGATCACTCCTTATCATTGATAGTTACATTCACTCAACTCTTATTTCAGTGGTCCATCCATAAAATCAGTCAAGCAGTGTTGGGATGCGTGTGTCCCCTTCTCGCCACCTCTACGGCCCTCGGACTTCTCTTCTGGTGCGGCTTCCGCTTCGGAACTATTCTATGTGTCACACCGTTTCTGGTACTCGCCTTAGGTTAGTTGACACAAAATCAGTGATATTTCACTCATTATCAGTTCGCAGAAAACCATGTACTGGTTGACCAGTCGAAAAAATGTAAAGGTGTTTTCCATGTTCCAGAACAAAGTGTTTTTTGTATCGGATATTCGTGCTAGAACAAAAAATGAAGTGTATCACATTTACTTCTCTTGTAGGAATGGAAGTACAAAATTCATCATGTGAAATCAGAACACTTGAACACATATTCTGCGAGCACGGAGAAGTTTTTAAAATGTTCAATTCACTCAAAATAAGAATGTTCGTAATTCCAATTCAAAATTCGGCAACAGGATAAAATTTTGTCAATGATTGGAAAGTGTGGTGGTTTCAATGATCAGTTTGATTATTGTTAAATACGTGATACGTGAAACTTGAACTTCGATCGAACCTGTGTTTCAGATTTCAAAACCACCTTTGAGTATTTCAGGTGTTGATGATGCGTACATCCAACTGCATTCATTCATGAGAATATCCAGCAAAGATCCTAGCCTCACAAAAAGAGAAAGGTATGTATTGAAAAAATATGGTCATGTATTCAAAGTGTTTGGAGGTTTTTACAAGGGTACATATCGGTCTGCTGTAGAGTACTTTTGTATATCGCATACTAGACGCCTGCGGCGTCTAGCAGTTGTAAATCATATAGATCACTCGAAAATTTCATGAAAAATGATACCGAATAGGCCTATATTGTGTTCCTTATAGTAAAAAAATTGATTTGTGTCAACGGCATGCCAAAGAGCTTTATTTGAGTACGAAGCCTGTCACCAAATTTTCCTGTAACGCGTGCTGTCAACGAATTTCGCGTAGTTGCAAGGTCTGCGAACGTGTGATGTTGAAGTTAACGCGTGTGCACTTACTGCTAAAATGTTTCCCGTTTTTGTATAGCCTGCCCACGTATTTCATTGAATTTAAAGCGTGCTAACTTACTGCTTAAATTTTAACGTTTTTTGGCATGCAAAAGAGCTTTATTTGAGTACAAAGCCTGTCACCAAATTTTCTTGTAACGCGTGCTGTCAACGAATTTCGCGTAGTTGCAAGGTCTGCGAACGTGTGATGTTGAAGTTAACGCGTGTGCACTTACTGCAAAAATGTTTACGTAGTTGTAAGGCCTGCCTACGTATGCTGTTCTACAAAAACGTCCACGTAATTGTAGGACCTACAAATATGTTCATGTAGTTGTAAGGCCTGCCAAAGTATGTTGTCCTAAAAATGTTCACGTAATTGTAAGGCCTGCTAACGTATGTTAGCCTGCAAAAGATGATCACGTAATTGTAAGGCCTGCCAACGTCTGTTAGCCTGCAAAAAATGTTCACGTAATTGTAAGGCCTGCCAAAGTGTGGTGTTCTGCACAAAATGTTTACGTAAGTGTAACGACTGCCAATGTATGTTAGCCTGCAGAAAATGTTCACGTTGTTGGAAGGCCTGCCAACGTATGTTAGCCTGCAGAAAGTGTTCACGTTATTGTAAGGCCTGCCAACGTATGTTAGCCTGCAGAAAGTGTTCACGTTATTGTAAGGCCTGCCAAAGTCTGTTAGCCTGCAAATTATGTCCACGTAATTGTAAGACCTGCCAACGTATGTTAGCCTGCAGAAAATGTTCACATTATTGAAAGGCCTGCCAGCGAATTTTGTTAATATTAACGCGTGCCAATGGCCTGCCAAAGAAGTTCACGTATTTGTAAGACCTGCCAACGTATGTTAGCCTGCAGAAAATGTTCACGTTATTGTGGGGCCTGCCAGCGAGTTTTGTTGAAGTTAACACGTGCTAACTTACTGCTAGAATGTTTCACGTTTTTTGAGGCCTGCCCACGTCTTTCCTTAAACGTGCTTACTTACTCCTGAAATGTTTTACGTATTGTAAGGCCTGCCAACGTACTTCGTTGAATTTAACACGTGCCAACTTACTGCTAAAATGTTTCACCTTTTTTGTAAGGCCTGCCAACGTAGTTCGTTGAGGTAGTAAAACATGCGTTATCGTTACAAGCTGCCAAACATGGCTGACTATGATTTGTGTTTTACATAGCAAGGATGTGGTCGTTATTATAATTGCTAATTACGCTGCCCCACAGTGCCTATGGCACAGTAAACGCCAGCTATGCACACCTTCATTTGGCTACGCGCTAAGTTTCACGATCTTGATGGACTCTTCATGTAGATAGTTTCATCAAACTTCACAGAGACATACATGATAAGTTTCTCTACCAGATAATGATCGATTTGTTGTGTTCAAGTTAAAACTGTTTGGTGCAGTCCGGCCTAAACAATAAGGTACTAACATTTTTCATATTGACTTACACAAGAAATGAGTATTATTTCCTTTTTCATAAGTGAGTTTTGAGTTACATTGCTCTCATTTTATGGAAAAATGTTTAAAACTGACTGAACACGAGCATTTTTACTGAAAATTTGCGGCCTTTTTCGTGAAAAACAACTCGTGACGCACGACTCAATCATTATAACAAGAATTTGTGGAAATTTTAAGAAAGAAGAGGTTCCAGGCAAGGGAGAGAAACAAACTTCAACTGATAACGTCACAATTGACATGAGTTACGACTCAGTTTTCAAGGCGTGTCAAAATGGTGAAACCGTAAATTTTTAAAAGAGAGCCAGTTTCTCAAAAACTACGAAGTTTAGGAATTTAGAAGTTTTTCCATTGGAAAGATGAGACCTTCTTACGTTGTAGTTCATCAAATTATTTTCATATTAAATACGTTCTAATACTAAGGTTTCTAATTATACAGAGCTTTGATTAGCGCGTCAAATGTCATTCTGATCGAAAACTCAACAAACAATGAGTTGTATTCAATTATTTTTATGATATTCGAATAGCTCTCTTAATGTAGATACGAAACAAAAAAAGTTTTTTTGGAATATATGAATTTTTAAGCAAGTTATGGCATTTTTCCTGAAATAAAGCAACGCATCGTTGAATTCAACGACGTCGTTTGCAATTACGATTGTATATGACCCCAAGGGGACAGTAGTGCCCTATAAAGATACATAGTGGTAGTAGACGCAAAGTGCAATATTTCTGTGAACATTCAGTCGTTATTTGAACACAATTCGGAGCTTCGTTTGAACCTTGATGAAGTATACATGGAACAATTGAACCACGTTGCCTCGCACCAGTTGAACCTTGTCTATCATGACAGGTTATATGTTGTGCTGTGAGAGCCAAATTTGGATCAATTTGGTGTTGTAGTTTGCTTTTAATAAACGCAATTGATCACGAAGTTTGAATGAGAAGCGGCGTGAGCAAATGGCAGAAAAGCAGCAAAAAGCAAGATACATAATAAAACCTTTCTTCCGAATAAGCGAGCCCTATATGTATTTTCTTTACGTGGGACTGCATGTCAACAACGTTGAACTGTTACAGGGTGGCGCATATGTTGGTCGAAACTGGACCTTCGATTACAATTACGTCACTAACTAATGTACTCGCATTTCTGGTCGGCATTTACACGCCCACTCCCGAGATACAACTGTTTTGCATTGGTAACGCCGTGGCAATCGCAATGGATTTTGTTTATCAGGTATGTTCAACTACTATGAAAGATGTCCTGCTGGTAATACATGTCCTGCTGGTAATACACCTCGTCATGTCGGTGGATATTATGTACAATGAGAAGGTTTTGCATAAGAAGGAGTTCATTTCTTGATCTCAAGATATTTCCCCGTGAAACACTTATTCAACAGAATACGCCTAGAGTTATATTCTTTGACGATTGAGAAACGATGACAGTCCAGAGAAAACGTTTCAGATTACCATGTATGCTGCAATCTTGTCCATTTCGGGTGATTTGGAGATGAGGAAAGAAAGCAAACGTGACAACGTTCGATGGAATCCTCTCAGCACTGAGAAGGTGACATATTACTTGTTTTGCACTTTATTATCACTTAACTTTCGAACTTTCGCTAAAATCTAGCAGAACAAGTCCGTTCATGAATCTGACGTGTAACAAGACTTCGTTCATTCTAGTTCAAATATGAGACATTTTACGACACACTTTTTCATACTCCTCCACAAGATGAAGCGAATCTGACTGGTTTGAAACGAAAACTCGTTCACACTCAAAGATTCCTATGCTATGTTTGGTAGCTATAACGAGCGCTAACTCCGCTTTTTCGCTGAAAAAGTACCTAATCATACGTCGTAAATGTCGTGAATGACTGTCATAACGTAACTATGAATAAGGGAAACAACTGCCTCTAACATTTTATACCACGAATCGTAAGTACTACTGTAGATGCGAGAAGTCTAGTGACATTCTAAAAAGCTCCCCCTGACCTCTGGATGGGATAATCATGCTTACATCTCTATGAGGACTCAGTGTATTTCTAATATCCTGTGGATTATTCTCCATGTTTTATTTTTCAAATCTAAGGGTTCGAACATTATTATGAACCTGTTTTTACAGTTCATTCATCTGCTTGACGACTACGCGCAGTGGATCTCCAGCAAATTCACGGCAGTCTTCTTGTTCGTCGTAATGATCGGCTATTGGTGGCTGTCGCTCGTGGCTGCTCTCAACATTGAAATCATGCTCTCCCCGGACAAGTTGGTGCTCAGTGACTCCGAGCTGCTCCATGTGAGTGATACCACACCGTTCGAACTTTTTACAGCTGTCTGAAAACTCCTTGCAACCATACCGAAGTCTATAGGCTCGGTAAATGCTCCTATGTAGAACACTTTACGACTTAAAACACAGCTGCTTTCGCACGAAACCTGCACATTTACAAATTGCGGATAAAATGCAGGCTAGTTTTTTCACACTCATTCTCAATCCTGACCCCGTAATTGGGGTTGCGACAACTTCCACAGCAAATCGCTTGTTTTTGTGTAAAGGTGTTGTTGGGCTCAAAAAGACGCTGAAAATTGCTGAATAAACTTAGTTGTCTTCTACCTCAGTGTCCGATCAAATGTATTGTAATTAGCTATTACTTTTGTTACCAATACTTGCTGCATCCATCCATCATTGTTAGTTTGGATCTCGAGTAATTGACCTATATCGCATGTGGTACCTGAATTTTGATCCAAATTCTGTAGAAGTGGTGTTTTCTGAATACCAGAAGAAACCAAAAAAACATAACCATACACAACTAGGTATGAACAGTACTTATACTTGCAGATCAATCATCTACGAGACCACTATGTTCTACAAAACTACACTACCGTCAATGTATTCGTCCAGAATGTGAGTATTATATATGTATCAATTCTTTAAAACTATCAATAACCGGTGAAAAGCATAGACTGAAGGTGATCTTGGTCCCGTTCGTTCACACAAGAAATAGTCGTGAACCATCATGAACTAACTTTAAATCACGTTTTCTTGCTTTTTGTGCTTAAATGTATGTTTTATGTTTCAGCCTGGCGATTTGTCAGATCCCACTCGTCTTGAGAGAAGCAACTTGTTGATTCGTTCGTTTGAAGCTATTCCCGGCTGTCTCGGGGCGAACTTCAGTCACTACTTTGTGAGGTGAGTTGAAATTTTCCAAGAGTATTTCTTTTCGAGCAGACCACTTGCAATATTATCATCTTCTTCTCGGAGGTTTCGGTAACGAAAAAAACTTTTCTTACACAATCATTAGTTTTCCTACAAGAATCGATGCAAATACACGTTTAAAAACGTAATCCACAAAAAGTGCTTCAGTGAGTGAATTTTAGCAATATGAATGTTCAAAATCTGTGTGATATTCACAAAAACTTATTACCAGAAGCTGTGTGAGTTTTACAAAAACTGAGTTTTCAAAATATGATTTCAAAAACCATATATTGCTTTACAAAAGTACATTTTAGGGATTATGTATCTTTCACGGAGATGGGTGGGGCAGACGATGACATGGAAGAGATATTGGGTAACAACTCAACCGAGTTGATGGCCAAGGGGTTCACTCGTGACGCAATGAACATGTTCCTCACCTGGCCTGAGTTCCATCATTGGAACGGATTTGTGAAGTTCAACGAGAACGGCACGTGAGTTTTTAGCTCAGCTTGGAGCAGCAACTAGAAGAAAGTGTTAGAAATGTGACATAGATAAACAGAGCAACGCTCGGTATAAATACGTATATTTTCTACCCAATTTCTGGCATATTTCATCAGAAAGGTTTATGAATTTTTTGATCAGTTTTTATCTTCCATTAGAACGAGAGTTTGGAACTATTGGGGTAACTTAAAGTTTGTGATGTAAAAAGGTCATAGAATCTCCACTGTAGGACCCTCAATGTGACTGAGCAAGACTACAGGGTTTCGTAGCCTATCCGTATGTATTTGTAGTTTGATCTCGTTGCTTTGGTCGGAGTTGGTACTATGCCATTTATCGAGAAAGGATGCATCGTGATTTGGTCAACAAGTATCCGTATACTCAACGTCCATTTACGAATTCATTGTCTTTTATTCAGAATTGATCGCTTCTGGGCAACTGTGTCGTACCACGGTGACAATCTGGGAGACTTCCAAAAACGAAAGACAATCTTGAGAGCGTAAGTCTACCTATGATTCATGAAAAAGTGGGGGCCCAACGACTGTGAGATTTGTCTTCTGCTGTGCGCCGCTTAGACAGCTACTTTCAAATGGAGCAGCTACTGCTACAAAAACCGGAAAATACTTATATACTCAAGTATAACTGTTTATTACAAACATACAAAAGTCGTAAAATATTTTTTCAAACCTGTGAACTAGAATCTACAAGTCACAGCTGTAAAAGAGAGAACAACTGTTGAATAATATGCCAAGTGTTATAGCACCTAGAGTAACAAGTAAGGATCAAAACTGCAAATCATTGTGTACAAAACCAGAATCTCTATAGTTGACTACGTTGAGTTAACATCTGTGATTTGTATATTATACTTTACAGGTTTGAAAAAATATTTTACGACTTTTGTATGTTTGTAATAAACAGTTATACTTGAGTATATAAGTATTTTCCGGTTTTTGTAGCAGTAGCTGCTCCATTTGAAAGTAGCTGTCTAAGCGGCGCACAGCAGAAGACAAATCTCACAGTCGTTGGGCCCCCACTTTTTCATGAATTTTTCTCTTTTTGTACACATGCCGTAGGTATGTGGTTTGATCTGTACGGTGCAGATAAAATTGTTTTCTTAATGAATGACTTGTCAAGTATTACCATCATTCGAAAAAAATATGACGTCAACATTGCAGTTCTGAAAACTTAATTTATCTGCCCTTCAGAATCCCAGAATACGTCATATTTGAATGAGGTTTTATCGTGAATTGACCATTTTTAAGAAACTTTCAGCATTCGAAAACATATTTCACGTCAATTTTTTCAAAAGTTGACGTCATCTGGTCTTCTGAATTCCAGAATAAGTCATATTTAGATAAAGTTTCATCGTTAATATACCATTTTTGAGATATTTTCAGCATTTGAAATAATATGTGACGTCAACTTTGCACTTTTCAAAAATGACGTCATCTGGTCTCCAGAATCCCAGAATACGTCACTCTTAGATTGAGTTTCACCGTTAATTGACCCTTCCTAAGATATAAACATCATTTGAAAATATATGTGACATCAACTTTGCACTTTTCGATTATGACGTCATCCGAGCTCCAGAATCCTCGATGACGTCATCAGTAGAAGACTTACATCTGAATCAATGTCAGTTCATGTCGTGGTATCATACTCCAAATTTTACTTGAATTGGTTAGGACTGAGCTGAGTTATAACGCAATTTGATTTACCGCGACAGAGAGGGCGAGAGAGTGCACGAAATGAAGAGACGCAGAGACATTTTCAAAGACCTATAACTTAATGAAAATGAATTTTTTTCGAAAAAAAAGTTTGCGCCCCCAAGGTTTGAGTGGGATATCTATCGTGTCCCAAATTTTCAGTCAAATCGGTTCACACATAAAAATTTCCCAGAAGTGCGTTCACACACACACACACACACACACACACACACACACACACACACACACACACACACGGCGGAAGTTGGCGGTCTGCATGAAGCGCATAACGTCATAACTCGGCTCAAACTTAATCAATTTCGTTCAAATTTTGAATATAGCTTGTAAATGTGCCATAGAAAATCAGCAAATCATAAAAAGTTTTGATTTGCACAATTGGACCTTTTTGAGAGTGAACTAAAAAAATGAAAGCGCGCATTAGTCGGACCAAAGACAAATCTCGCACAGCGCTTCGCGCTGCGCGCGATTTTTGTTTGAACATATTTCTAGGAGTTGTACTGTTAACGTGAACAGAACCGGACCTCTCAACAAAACAAATTCAAAGAAATATGAAAATGTATGTCGCTTTGAAAAGGTGAGATGTATTTCTGGGTGAGAGAAAACTACTTGTCAGGAAAACAAATATCAACGTCAAGTAATGAACATTTATCCCTTGACTTAGTTGAAGAATTTCAGATGGCGTGAGACGGCCGACCGATTCCCGGATCTAGATGTAGTAGTTTTCGATGACTATGCTCCTTTCGTAGATCAAGTTAGTTCACAGACATATTTCTCGTTGATTAGAATTTTTTTTACAACTATGACCGTTTTATTCAAGCGCGGCGTTGAGGTCATAATTTGAATAGACCACGTTTTGCTGGACTCATTGAAAGTGCGTGGGATCAAAAACGTCTGTCAGAGTTTTTTCTTTCAGAAACTTACAAAAAAACAGGGTAAACCGAGATGGAAAATGATTTCGTCGACCTCAAGACATGCTCAGTCACCGCTAATAAGCGCGGTACCAATCCCTCGTAAACCTGGGGATCTCCTTGAATACAACTTCACGCTTTCTGTAATTTGAATCGGCTATCCGGTGATCTTTATCTTGGATCATTTGTTTCCATTCTGACCATCTCTTCTGTAGGTGGATACCATTCTACCCGCCACCCTGACCACATCTGCCTGTACCCTCGTGTGCATGATCATTGTCTGTTTCCTCTTCATGTACAATGTCTTCACAGTCGTCATCGCAACCATCGCCATAACCTCCATTTGTTTAGGTAAGTTACAAATTATATTTTCGAATCACATGAGTGTTTTAATCAACTATAGAAGCGAAAATTACGTCTAAAACTTTTGGTTCAGTGGCATCAAATGTATTTTGAACGGGGTTTTAGAGCCCCGCGGACTTTGTCATTAATGTACTCTAGAGCAAAGATCGTTTATTGAGCTGTTTTCAACTTGTTTTACTGTCATCGGTGTGAAATTACGACACCAAGCGGATGCGATAGTGACTGCACGAACTCCACATTATTACGATATAAACCATGCTAACTTCACGAAGAAACGGCGGAGTTTATACGAACTTCACATGAACTTGACTGATAGTAAACGAACAATCCATTGTTGCAGGGGTGTTCGGTTTTCTCTCGCTGTGGGGCATCGATTTGGATCCGATTTCGATGGCGACGACCATCATGTCCATCGGTTTCTCGGTCGATTTCCCCGCTCATATCACATTCCACTACTTCCGAGAAGGCTTGGCGGAACCGGATTCACTTCCGTCAAAGCGGGTCGCCAAGTGGGTCCACAACCTACTCAAAAAAAAACTGACTTGGCCAGCGAAGGTCACAAAGTTTGTCGAAATCGTCGGAGGGCGTGAATTTGTTGGAACACAAACTCTTGTCAAAAGAACAGAAAATAGTTTTGTGATACGCACAGACCCGCGATGTTTGGGTTTTTGCTGAATCCATATTTCTATATTTGTTTCACGTCGTTGGTCAATATAATCAACCACTGCGCAGAAATTGGTCTGAAATAGAGAAAACGAGAAAAGATGACCATTTTTGTTTGAAAATGATTTGCAATCTTAGTTATCTTTTAGGGCCCTCGCAGCCATAGGGTATCCACTCCTCCAGAGTGGAACATCAACTGTTCTGTTTGTGTCATGTCTACTGTTTGTGGAGACATACATGAGTGAGGTGAGTAGTTATGTCACATCATAATGTACTTTGTTGAAAACAATAGGAATTCAAAACTGATGTTATGTTCGTTTTCCACCAACAAATTTTATCATGCGAAAAAACTAGGAAATTAGCTTTGTTCTGGTGTGTTCGTACTACGATTCGTTTTTCGTACTACGAGGCGCGGTTCGAAGGTTGATTGTGTTCAACAGGATGGATTATTTCGTTCATGTGTTGTTGCACACGTGTCTTTTCATACTGGTAGATTTGACACTTGATGAACTCTGATGAGGAGAAAGATTTGGGAGATGAAAATTAAAAACTCACTTTCTTGTTCAGAGCCTCTATGGAACATGACAGTTTGAAAACGTAGAAAAAATACACGAAGAACACACTACAACATTAATAAATCTCTTTTCGCAGGTATTTGTGAAAACCATGTTCCTAGTGGTTACTCTGGGCATGGTGCACGGCTTGGTTCTGGTGCCGACGTTTTTGTGTGCCTTCACCAATATCTACAACGCACTATTCAGAAACAGCGTCGGAGAGCCGGTGAGTTGATTCGTGCGTTATACTTTAAACAACTTCGTACTGTGGAAACTCTGGAATATACTATTTGAAGAATCAGCTGTTTTTTCGAGGGTCAATTAATTGACCAGTTCCTTACTCGTTTAGCCCTTTGGGAAGATCTCAAAGCATATATAGTAGAAGTAAATTGAATAGTCACGTAACATTAGTATTCTAATGAGGAATCGTGTACTTTGTCATTGCACGTTTCTGAGTTCTGCTGTGTTTAACATGTTTAACGTGACTGTGCAATTGACTAACAGTATATAAGTTTGATTTCAATTCCATTCGTTTCATTGCAGTTTTTGTGAAAAACATGTAGATAAAACCATAATACATTTCCAGCTGTCCTTCTCGAAAATTTTGCTGGCTTGGAGGGTTTCACCGTCGTCCAGTGAAGGAAAAATCAGCTCAACTCCGTCTTCAAGTACTCAGTGAATGATCTCAAATGTCACAATACACTAACTTTCAGTTCAAAGGTTGAACATATCTGTTTTACTTGTCTGTTCATTTGCCATCAGCTAGAAACAAATGATGCGATATTTTCTTTATATAGCTTGGGAACATGTTTTGTATTCAAAATGAGGCTTTACTTTGTTCCAAATCTGTGTTTCCGACCGTTTTATTTTGTGTGATTGGAATTCGTTGACTGTCTAGTCGATATCTGTGCAGAGTTGTATCACTTTCTTTTTGTTTGATCTACGTGTAAACATATATACTCATTTTAATGGAGATGATTTGACGTAAATTTGAAGTTAGAAAACTATGTTTGTCTTTTCCAGATACATCATGGGAACCATAACGCTCAAATAACAAATCTGTATAACAAATCTTCATAGAGAAAACCCACGACTAATTAATAATGTGAGAAAGCGAAAAGAAGGTGGCATCTATTCGAGCCACAAGATTTATGATTGCGAATAGAAGTTTACTACTTTTACTTGAACGTATCTTAGCCTGGAAAGAAAATATAGTAACACTCAAAGGAACGCAACAAAAGTCAGTTATGAAAGTGTGAAAGAATGACACACTTTATTTAAAAAAAACAAAATGATATTCAGTATAAATGTCAACAGTTTCCTGCTATAGAAACCTAGTTATTCAAAAGAATCAAAGTGCGACCCGTCACGTAATTATCACGTTAATTGGGTAAAACTCAACGACAGCAGAAAAAAGTAGATAAATGCCCGTTGATTGTTTCCAATCATTCGAAGTCAAACACACGCTCTTCCAAAGCAAGTAAACATTCATTCCAGCTGGTTTCCTAAAAAACGTTTATTTGAACATATATAGCCTTTTTCATTCCAACCGAGACCCCTACAGTATGACTTTCGAAGATTCAGTTGATATTAATTACGTAAATATCATCGGAAAGATTAGCGATCTTCGTATTGCAATCTCATTAAAAACAGTCGATCAAATGTCAGCTTTTTCGCATTTTTCTCTGTCTGTTCATTGATTTCAAGAATAATTCAATATTTTTAAAACTTCTTACCAGAAATCTCTCCCGGTTAACTTTGAGACCGAGTAGGATTGTGAGAACAACGGTGGTACACGTCAGAAACAGAATTATAATACACAGGGAGACCACAATACAACGATATTTCCTGAAGTTTCTGTATCTGTTCCAATTTTCAATTCAGACTGAAGAACATTGTTCATATTCACATCATTTCAACAGATAAGGTGTGATCAGAGCTGTGTTCGCTCATACGTAAACAATTGCTGAGAGGTCATGTGTAGTTGAACACATTAGAGGTTTATCCTGAGATTGTTCTTCAGTGGAGATATTTCACAGAGTTTTCATCAAATATGCTTCCGTTTTGGTTTTATTGAATGTATGAAATATGTGTGAGTCAGGTAAGGGTTTTGTCAACTTACTCTAAACAAACTACAACTCTACAAACATGTTGTAAAACCGTTCTCTGCAGTTTTTCCGAATCAGACTTTGAATGACAGACACGGTAAGAACACTTAACAACGTTTCTGAGCAACACGAAAAACCACCATGACGAACGAAACGATTGCAAACAAAGTTACCTCTTACGGATGTTATTCGGGTCCATATCGGGCACACTAGGCATTACTCCGTTGTAGTGAGAATTCTTGGAGAAGTCGAGTACTCTTCTGTTTTGGGAGGGGCTAGGCGCCGAGTTGGACATTTGGACAATGACGCCGAACACGATTTGAATAATCAATTGACAATGCCCATACTAGTAAGCAACTGTTGCAAACTGGAATTGAGGTCAATCCTTGTTTGATGAGTTCGAGGATATAAAACAGGAGTGAACAAATTGTGGTTATGTTGTACTTCAATTAGTTTAACATGAGATGTAGTTGCATCGGTCATTTAGCGTGAAATTCGAATTATTTGTCAATTTAAGTCGTAAATAGTAAGTTGCTATCAGAACACTTTTTCTTCAAACTAAATTTAGTTAACGAAAACACCGAATGAATCTTCCTCACTGTTATTTCCGAAATCGTACTTATGGAATTGTTGCACTTGAACACAGCTACCTCTTTGCTGTATAACTGTAGGTTGAACAAAAATAACAAAGAGCTCAAAGATAATATTCATTAGTCGACGTGCAAATATATAGTTCTGTTTACAACGAGATTAACCGAACGAAAATTTAACTCAAACGTGTCAACATGTTTGTCAACGTATAATATTTCAAAAACTTACTCCTGATATCGCATGATAAATTGATTTCCTGTACAGAAACGTTAACGGTTAACGGTGAAAGTGACCAGAATGACGTGTGATTGACGCAATATGTGGATCAGAAAATAAAATTTCGCAAGCAAACTTGCATGAATTTGTTGCTTGAGGCACGGTGTACGTGGCTCTGAGATGGACTGACAGATGGGTTTGACAGTTCAGAAAAACACAATCGACAGTTGTTCACACATTCACTACGTGTTTTAATACAAGAAAAAGTGCCCAAACTACATTTCAATTCAATTTAATTACTGGAAAATATAGAGCTTTACGCGCTTCAAATTATAGTTGAACCGAGCGAATTCTCTCCAAACTCTGCCACACCATACTCTACCTTCTGTCAGCCCATCTGTGAGAATGAGGTCATGGAATCGTGTTAAAGAAGACCGGGTGAGAATCAGATTCGCATTTAAACCAGTCATGAAGTTCGTTTTTCTCTGGTCACTTGAAGGCAACATGAAAAAGTTATGCACAAATTGTACCAAAACAGAAGAGTCTGAACGTTTAACTCCCAATTCACAATGGGAAAACGATTCTCCCCCGGTCCTATTAGAGTACATAAAAATCATGAGATAATTTTCCTATTCGTGTCTACTTACAAATATCAACTTGAGTGGTGTTAGTGCACATTTGACACACAACCTTACAACACCACTCGAATTTACAGTTGCACTTGGATTTTCGCTCGATAGTGTAGGTGTTGTATCCCCTTCCGCAGCATAGAGAATCGCATCCGTCAGCTCCGTCCACGCCACGTCTGAGAATGAATAAAGCACCTAGTTTTGGATTGTAAAACATGGAACCAAAAACATTATCTACAAACTTGAGTGCAGTTTCATGCTTTTCTAACTTTCTTCCAGTTTTAGATTTATTGGAAGCTGTGAAATATTTCAACAAACTTGCATCGTGCGTTGAACATACCTCGGCCATTGAAAGAACTACGCAGGCCTCAACCAAACTTTTTTTTCTAAAGGTCAGTCTTGGAGTTACTGGTTGGAATTATACTCATCGAGAATGAAAATATCGAGTTCCAGGTTTCTCAGTGTTGCTGAGAACCTTTAGTATCAATGTGATTCCAACTCATGGATTGACAATTAGAAGGTTCAGAAGGATCGTACCGACAGACTCGTCCCTCCGTGCCAAGAGTTCCAAACGATCGATCGTTCCTACAGTAATCTGGCGAGTCGTCCATGAACACTAGATCGGTTGGCATTGCCCGAGTTTTCCTTTTGCCGTTTCTATGCTTTGATGGTTGATCCGTGGACACAAGTTGCAGATTTCCCCTTGAATTTACCTGGAATCACACAATTGATATGGGGTTTTCAGCGTTGTTCAATAACATTCAGTTTCCTGGAACCTGTTTCAATGCTGGTTCCTTGATTCTGACTATTCATAGAAATCTCCCAACTAAGGTATGTATGGGTTGTATAAGGAGCGAAATTAAACATGTTCACCAGAAACAACAGCAAAAGACTGGTGTAAGGGTAGCCAATGTGCTTCTCACGTTAATAGATTTTGGAAAAAGTTCTGTTTGATTTTCCTATTTGATTTTTTTTTATGTGTATTTTTTGCTGCATTTGTTCGGAACCGAATAATAGCGTCTTTCAAGATCTACCAACTACAACGATGAATCTTCTTTTCATTTCTCATTTCATTTCTCATTTTCTACATGGATATTTATTATCATTAAACCATCGTTTAATCCGAACCTGCACTCGAATGGCGTTTTTGTATTTGTTCTGCAGTATATTTCCGACTTGTCTCATGTCAGGTAGATGCATCCAGCACGTTTTCAGATTACAAGCTCCCGAAACGCCGTGACATTTGCATTTTGGAGCCGTGTGACGCTTTAGAATCTGAATTGCAACCGTTGTGTAAATAATCCGAATAATTCTTAATTGAACTAACAATATTGTTTCATATGCATTGCTCTCTGGAGTAAAACGGCGAAAAAAACGTCAAAGCTGGTGTGAACAATAACTTATTCAAAATTAGAGGTGTTTTGTTGAATTTCCGTGTTGTTGTTGTGAAACACAAATTGACCATGATTTTTCCAGCCTTGTACCTTCAAAGTTGTGGAGTGAGTGTGTTAGCAGGTGGAATGATTATCACCTCAAATCTCGAAATAAAACGCACCTTTCTACCAGCCTCATTGTTTCTTCTGTTCATCAAAGATCTGCCATGGTCGTTATCTCTTTTCAGGTCTCTCTCTTTTTCTCGAATATCGATGAAATTTCTGGAAAATATTTTCGTTGTTCTTGTTATCTTACAAATTAATACAGGAGTAACGTGTTTAATTCATTTCAAAGGTCCGCATGACTCGTTTTTGATTGAAAATGTATACTGACTCCTAGTGTAAAAAAATGTTCAGGTAATGTTTTGCAAAATGTCGCTGGGTTTTCGCAAGGCTTTTGTTGAAATCCTACTTTGCGAATCGATATCCATAGTGAACGTTGTCCCCACAGCCTCCCCACGACCACTCGGTTGCCATGTTTTTAGGTCGAGCTTCATCTGAGCAGCCACAGGAGGATAACATGCCTAAATATATTTAAAATGTTTAATAAAACTATGAGTATCTATCCGTTCATAAACCCTCAGAACATCAGTGGAATAGAAAACTAATAATGAATCAACGTGTCCGTTGCGAGGAAAGTACAAACTCACGACTCAAACTACAACCGAAATCAAACTGAGTTTGGAATCTTAGAGATAAGAATTACACTCGTAACCTCCAAGTGGTGAACTACTAATAAACCGAATCTTGAGCACATATTTTAGCTATACAAGTTTCTGAATTGGCATATTTCCCAAAACTGACGGAACATTTCCATTTTGAATCACGGGAAATTATAGAGTGCTCGATAATTTGACTTACACTGGGAAATAATTTTTTATTCACCAAAACCTCATTTCTCTATTTTCTCATGATTATGGACAATTCCGTAAACTCACCCTGCTTGCACCTTCTACCTATCTCATGGGTGACTCCAGCGGAGAGTATGGCGTAAGTAAACGCAGCTTCTCTTGTACCTAAACAGTTTTATTCAATATTTGACCTGCAAAGTTAGGAAGACTCTGATTATAGACGAAACCTGACTGGATAAGAGAAAGAATATACGAAATAGAACGATTTTATTGAATAGGCCTCAACCGATCTTGAATATATTCTAATTTGGTGTTATAATAAACATAAAACCAGAAAGATTTCACTCACCCAACTTGTGAACTGGGCCGACTATACCAGAGCCGTATGGCGTTGAACAGTTCCATCGGTGAGATTTGAACTGATGTTGGCATTCCTAAAAACAGTATGCAATTTACGCCTACGTGATTATAAACCCTTCTTATTTATCCGTTACTATCTGCCTGTGCAAGAATTAGCTTACGAGCGTCATTCTTGAGAATTGTGATTTCGCCATTTCCGATGAGACGTTGGCAGAGTGCCAATACGGTTACGGAAGGATGTTATAATGGAAAGCATACTTTTTTTTTCCATAAAAAACCTACAACATACATTAGCCGACTGATCGTTCGGGATGAGAAAATTCTCAGTGATACTTATGGATATTCTACCAGAGAAATTCATAAATGGAACACCATAAATAAAGACATTGCTGCTTTCAAAAATGTAGATCAATTTAGGGCATATTTAGATTGTTTTGATGTTTCGGTTATTTATCCACGTACTGATTCGGGAGGGTTATACCCCCGTCCTTTTGGGGTTCTACGGTTATTCTCGTAGATAACAGGTAAGAGATAACATGTGTGATTTTTGTGGAATAAACCTACTATCATGGTGTAACAAGAACAAAAATTCTGTTTGGGCTACCTAAAAGATTAAATAAAGAGAAGAAAACAAAGTAATGTGGCTGGCTTTACATAGAAACATAAAACATCTATTGTATACATCAAGTTCTGTCCTTTTGTGTTTCTGTTTCATCAATAAGTGAGTTGTGAGTCAGTTTTCTATTAGTATTTCTTTCTTTTGTATAATTTAAAATGTACCTGTATAGCAGTTTTGGCGCCGCTACCAACAGCGGGCATGTGATCTTTGAACAAGTCACATATTCTAGCTTGCCCGGGAGAAAGTCCGTTCAAGTGAAAACAGACTGGTCTGGCATTCTGTCCAGCCAACGACGTTGACAATTGTGCAACTGACGACCTAGAAACATATTCTAAATAAAATGAAATCCAAAAAATACCACCAAAATCTACCACAAAACCTTCCAACATACGAACGAACAAATGTCGTCTCGAGAGTTTTGAAACCACGGACACGGTTATCGGCAGTTCCGTTCGAATTCTTCTTTTAGGTGTAAAATCATTTTCTCCGCGTTTGTTGTTCACAGCAATTCATTGATTGTACTAGTATACTAGCAAGTAATGGAATCAGCACGGGAAGATAACTTTGATTGTATGTGTATGCACCTTTCTAGATTCACCAAGTCACATGTTTAACATCAGTCAAACAAGCTTTTCTTATATAATGAATGAAACAGAACAACTCTTGGAAAGTAGAAAAGTATCGGCACTTGTGTCTAGTTTCTTTTTTTTTCGAATATTGCTCGACTCACTCATAACAAGAGACAGTTATATGAATGAGCATCACACAAATGAACTGACTAGAGCCTTGAAAACTAAATCAACTCACCACCAAGAAACATCTAGCACGGCGAGTGAGACATCAAACAAATACCAAAATACCAAAATAGTCCGCATAGCGCGGGAAATTGCAGGAAGTACGAATCAAAATAGAAAATCTGTAAATATACGGTTCTTAATGTAAAACTATCAACTTGAACATAATTTGCATTGAGTTGATAACACATGTTTCAAAACGTTGAATAACGATCGTGAATCAATAGTGATGTAGTACTATCAACCCGAAGTGAAGGTCAACTGATATGAATATAACGGAATATGTAAATAGCGATAGTGAACATGCTGAGTCAGAACAAAAATAGGTTGGCAAAACTGACTTCAAAGATTGTGAACATCGGATTTTCAAGAGAACGCAATATCAATGAAACTCTAACAGTAATAGAATTTTCTACGATTTATGTTAGAAACACTAATTTCGCTTTTTTCCCAACTATAAGATGGGACAAATAAGACAGGAATCTATCCTTTTCCCAACTGGTACAGTTTAGTGTTGTAAGAAAGACATATGACACAGGATTAGTCATAGACTGCCGTATAACTGTCAATTGTACAATAGGATGAGCGGTATCTCAAAACGTATTACATGACCCAGGTAGTTGCGATCTGATGAGGGGACACAATTCCAGCAGAATAGGCTGAGAGAGTGATGGAGCACATTGAGATTAAGGCAGCAATTATCTCCCAGTTGAATGAAGCGAGATAGCGTAATGGAATACTTGATCAGTTTTACAATGGAAAACATCGTGTAATCATTTGTACTGAATTAACTGGAGAAGTTATGGGATAGTTCAAGAAGTTTGTGTAGGTATAATGATAAATCCATGATACTGACAGCTGAACCTATGTAATGTGAATTGGTTTTTGAAACTGATCTGTGAGATGTATAACTTCAATGTTGGAAATTCTTACGGTAAAGTGAGGTAAGTGTACATATAGTTACAAACTGTAAGTGTACATATAGTTACAAACTGTAAGTGTACATATAGTTACAAACTGTAAGTGTACATAAAGCTACAAAGTGTAAAATATCCGTAACAAAAATGGGTGAAACACTGAACTTGAATTAGCAGAAGTTGGTCAAACTTTTTTGTTTGGGTGAACACAATATTTAGAACTTTCGAGTGGGTTTGGAATAGCTGTTATGAAATAGAAATTTGAGCTCTGTGGGCAGTGAAAATATAAAAAGAGGGATTGGTCAGCGGTATCGAATGTCGTCTACAAATGGCACGACATTATACTATGGCAGTTGCGCATAACAGAACTATTGGAATCACATGCACAATCTATACTGCTAGTCGTAAGCACATTCACGTGCAACATGTTAAACGGATAAGAAATCATGAACGTGCAATGCATGATTTATAATGTTTTCCACGTTGCGCGTGAGTATTACACGCATTTCAAGAACTTCAAAATACATTATATGCAAAATATAAACTCAATATTTAAGTGAAAGATTATTTTCAATCACATGAGTACAGTTCATTTCGGGACTGCACATTGATGACAACAGTTGTAAAAACAATACTGTAATAGATTGGAAATAAATTGAATAGTCACTTGAAATTGGCATTCTATGAGGCATCGTGCACCTTGTCATTGCACGTTTCTAAGTTCTGCTGAGTTTAACATGTTTCACGTGACTATGCAATTGAATAACTGTATAGTCGCAGAAATTTATCGAAAAAGGCATAGCCTTAACTAAAATGATTACATAAATAAAAGGAGGGAAAACGTGAGCAGGTAACCGCCGAGGACGTTTCAAAGAAATGTAATGGTTCCGACATTTTCCGCTTCCTCTCGAATCAAGAACTAATTGAATATTGCTCTGCACGACAGACGATTCACACAACAAACATCTGAAGAGGTCCTTGAAATCGATAGGCTAAGCAATAAGCACTTTGGTAAACGGTAGCCGAATTTGCTTATGGGCAGAGCCAAGAGACGCCGCCTTGAGAAGATAAGTAGGTAGGTGGTAGATAGTTTATATAATACAATATTAAACAGATTGTTATGGGATAAAGTGGAGTCCGGAGGAATGTTCACAGTCTCAGTCTGGGAGGAAAACTCAAATTTGACCAACAACTGAAGAATAACAGTCAGGAAAAAAACAGAATGGTTAGGTTTCAATAAACAATATTTTGTAAACAATTATGGTAGAGCGACCTAGATTTTGCGTCTCCCAATGTGCACGTTTTGTCCACGTGATTATTGTACCTCTGCACTATCGCTGAACAAATGCTCTATCAGCGGCTAGATAAATTACTCATATTCAATACAACTTCAGCTTACAATTAGGTTCGTTAGTATGAGCCAGTTTTATCAGTTGACACTTTCGTTCTTTTCCATTGCAATAGATCACGTTTTTCTGCTAACTGAGAAGCAAACAAGCAAAGGCGCTGTTTGCTTAATTTTTGAGCAATTGAAATTCAACTAACTTGCGTTCGAGAGAATCACAAATTTTGTTGATTGTGATAGTTTCAAATTATTGTCTCGTGATATGTGATAAACAAGTGGAAGACCAACTGAGATAGATCACCTGGTCCAAACAATTCCAGTCTCGCGTGAAAGTTTCTCGAATCCCGAAAATTAAGGTTTTTCTCTCGAAATGACAAACTTAGAGCCCGACAACGTGCAGTTGTTATTATGATACGTTTCAAATTTTGAGCGATTGGAGTTTGCAATTTTTCAAACATATTAGATTTTTTTGTAGGAATGAGGTCGAAACATCCGAGAACAGCCTTAGTTCACAAAGCTAATGAGAACATACTATCACCTCAACACAAAACAAATAGAAAACATATAGAACATGTATTAATCACATCGAAAGGTTGAATTTACAACAAAGTAGATGAAACGTAAAAAGGTTTTCGAAACAATAAGAGACTTGTTGTACGGTATTTTTCATTTCTACCGAGATCTCTACATTAACTTTACAAAACTTTCAATTAAATTTTTCTACGTGATATTATATTAACGGTTGATAATATTCGCATATTGTTCGGTTTTCCTTTTACAAAGAGTTTTCTGAATTGTTTTTGGCAGCGATTGAGTTTTTATTGAAAAAATAGTTACTAGAAACTTGGAATGTGTACTGTATGAGTCACAGTAGGAGTGATGTAACGTATAGAATAGATCCACTGGGATGTGACTATGATCACTAGCTGATCAGCAGCGGCCAGCATGGTAATTGATTGATTCTAGCGGATGTGATGGTTAGTTAGCTGTGTGTGGCTCCGCCATGACAGGTGAAGATGGATTGCGCCTTCTGGCCCCCGGATCGACCGACCTAATATTGTGACAATTCGCCATCAACAAACATTATGAGCCTCATAATCAACCGGCCCGGCGAAGAGTAAAACTCACGCAAAAGCACTTTTGGCGGTGGCAGTGGATGGCAAAACTTTCGTATATTCAGTAAAAAATATACAGTCGTAGTTATCAACCAGCAAAATGTGCTATCTTCCCGAATTGAATGATAAACTCGGTCCCGATTGATCTCGGTAACAACATTCACGTCAAATAATTGATTGGAAGATTAAGTGTCAGATACATACATTATCGAAAAATCGCCATCGAAAAACAAATAGGAAACATTTTACAGTCGTCATTCGTTTGCTCATCAGTTGAACTTCCGCCCTTTTGACGCCAACAACATCTTCACACAACAACCAGTGACAAGGAAGAAACAAAAGTTGTATTTCACTGTTTTAACGGGTGAAACGTTTTTCAACTGCGAGAACGTCGTATTTTATCCTACAGCGTAAACAATTTGTGTGTTCGTCGTAGCTTTTTCTGTTTAATTCAAACACCTCCTTCCCCTACTTCCTTCCCCGTGACATTCAAGAAGTAAATCAGAGGCGGGCCTGGCTAGACCCTCGTTAACGTGAACAATGAGGGTAATAAATGATAATCCCTGTTTGAAGTGTCTGAACAGACAATATATTATTATGAGCGATCCTCGCTACACCTAATCCATTTCCCGTGATAAACATCAATCCCCCCCCCCCCCAATTCAGAGAATAACGAAATCATTTTCGACTATCAGAACATTCCAAACATTTTCGAATATATTACTAGATTGGGAAATGATTTTTCGATTTCTCATGTTATGGGAGTCTCACCATGTTCGAGATCGTATTAGGATAACAACCTGATAGGCTACTTCAGAAGCATGCGATCGTAGAAAGTACAGAGTTTATAGGAGTTTGCGCTTGAACGATTGGGATGCAGACCCCTGTTTTTACAGTAATTGTTTTCACGATACTGATTTTTGATGAGTACTTATATTCATGAAAACACGTATTAACGAAAGCTTTAATCAGAATGCCACATGTCATTATAATTTTGAATACAAATTTGCCTCCCTTCCCACAATATTATTGTATCAAGTCGGAATGTTTTTTCGTTGTTCCTTTTTCACGGTTTGCTTCGTGGTTCGTTCCACCGTTCACCGATTTTTTGAAAAATTATGTCTAGAATAGCGTATTAATTTCTCGTACTCAGTTGTCACTCATCAACTTCTCAAGAACAAAACATTTCGAAGCGTACAACAAATAGACAGTTCATGAAACGTTCTCCTTTACAATTGCGCAAACTAATATGATATTCATGCACGACATGAAGTAGTTTTTTGCATTAGTTGGCCTCGTATCGTTGGAGTTGTAAGTTGTTCTGACTGAACTCTGAACAGTCCTCGTTCAACTAATTTTGCTCACTTTGCGTGAAGAGAAACAGATGTATTGGGAGATTTGCTTATTTCAATGCTTAGGTCTCTTCGAAACGCGGGCGCAATGTATAGTTCGCGTATACAACAGCAGGGTAATGTATTCTGCTACAGTTGCCAGCTGCTAGCTGAACTTGTTTGCTAAGCAGTCACTTCTGAACAGATAAGGATTTCAACAAGCAGTCATCTCAAAGCGGAAGAGTATATTTTTCAAATACTTCACAAGCTTGTATGTGCAGTGTTCAACAAAGTTTTTTTTTTCTCTCCTCCGCATGTAAAATCATTCAGTTGTCAATGGGCTCTTGTTTTTCGAAACTCACTCCCGAATGCATGTTTGAAACAGCACTGATCCTCTCTGAACCTCATTCTGTTTATGTTGAGCAGCGATGCGTAAACGCTATTCGCTTCGAATGATTCTATTCAGCGGCTTTCAATGAACTCTTCTGGTAGTATGTAGATCAATTTTTGCTCTAGTACCACATATATTGCTCATCTGTTTGTACTCAAATAAAATTTGTAGCGATGAGAAATCGAGTAGATAACTTCGTTTAAAAAAATCTATCAATTCTGGTTTGGATTATAGTTGAACAAGTTTGGCTACTCAAAAAATAACCATCACACTAAACTGTGCGATCAATTAGAGATTCGTATCAAATCATGAAGGATCAATCGCAAAAAATGCTGTGCGGAATTATTTTTCGCTAAACAAACTAGTTCATTTAAAATTTTCTCTCCATACTGCTATCGTTGATGGTTGATCGTTACTGATAATTTCAAAAAGAAAATGCGGAATGTTTCATTCATCTTTATTTGATTTATGTGTCTTGCCTGACCTCCATCGAGTCATTTCTATATATACGCAAAAGATATTCCACAGAGTGACTGGAGCAAACGACCTAAATTAGTGAGTGCCAAATTTATAAATTTCTGTCTCTCATCGGTATCGAACCTGCGAGCAAAATATTCGTAGCAGGGTGCTAATTACTGCGCTATTAAAGCACATAACCAGCAAGCTTTGAATCAAAGACACGTGTGCTTACACAGCGGAAAGTGAGATATACAGTACCCTCCCGCCTTTCCATTGGCGACGACTACAGTAAATGAGTCCAAACAACAGACACCCAAGCGGTTACACGGAAGTGTCGTTTCGATGTCGAATGTGCTACATACTTGGAGACAGGTATTTCACCTGCCAATTAAATACATCATTTATCCTGACCAGAAAGTGCCCTATTGATCTGAAATTGGTTCTCAGTTTAGTAACTAGTTAATACAACACCTGCCGGAAATAATACTACAAATTCGAACAAATTCATATCTGATCGAGCCCGTGACAGGGACTCTCTTCTTTCAATGCATGGAACATTTTTGCTGCGTTCTTTAGCGCTGTTGTGAACCGATCTTGATATCCATTCTATTGACGTCTTTTTTATTGCCGGAAGTCTTGTTTTTTTATTTAATGAGTCATTGAGAAACAAACCGAAGAGCAACAATCCGAACTTTTTTTACTCAAGTAATACAAAAATATTGGTTTTCATACATACCTTATACTTGTACAAACCGAATTTTGCTTATTTTGATTGATTGATTGATTTATTTACATGCAAGCATGTGATATACAGGAGGAGAAAATAAAACATCGGCATTAGGAAACGAAAACATTCAAATGCGGAAATAAGAGTCGGAAATTGTGGAACATCATTTGGTGATTACCAGTAAAGGAAAAAGAAAACAATATAACAGCACAGAATACAGATAAAACAACTCACAAGTACGAAGGAAATAATTTGGGCCAATCTCACAGGATGAACAGACAAACAGTAGAAGTATCATTTAAATGCATTCACCTAAAGTGCTTTTTTGCGGCTGATAACGACATCGGTATTTTGGATTTCTTGCACAATTTCAAGTATTTGGATCCAGCCCTTAGTTTTTGGGGTGTGGAAACTGAATTTCGCGCTAGAACCCCTAGTACGTGAAGGTTTGAACGTGAAAAAGTCTGTTGCACTTAATCCTTATTGTCCAGTTATGATTTTATGGATCATAATGAGGTCTGTCGTATTTCTTCTAGATTCTAAAGTGACCAATTCGAGTTTCCTATTTCTAAATGCGGAACTAGGGATTTCACAATATGTATAGCCACCCAAACGGAAAAACAACTCTCTAGTGAAGTCGTTCTGAACTGATTCAAGTTTCTTAACAAACCCGCTATCTGAGTTGAACACAGTAGTACCGAATTCAACCATTGGTCAGACATAAGTTTTATACGCTTTTAGCCAAACATTCCTATTCTGAGTTTTCAAAACTTTGAAAAGATTGTATGTTCGATGCTGATGTCGGACTTTTATTTCTGTTTACCTTTTCTGAATGTAATCATTGACTGACAAAAATGAAACAAACGATAAGTTCGTTTAATCTCTAGAATTGGAGAAGAAAATACTTCTCAGAGTAGAAGTTTGACTAGAATTACGCACAACAGACACCAAACCTGAGATATTCTCAAGTGAACCTAAGTGTTAAGTGTTTACGCTTGGTGGACGAGAAATTTCCGCCTCTTCTGTTCCTGACTTTGTGAGTGGCTCGAACTGATAATACGTGTTTTCTACAATGAAATTACGGATTTCTAACACTTGTAGGAAGAGACCGAATTAATCTTCGTTGTAGTTTGCTATTTCACAACTTTCCGGCTCGGTATCGAACTATAAATAAAGAGGAATAGGGCAACATACCCCAATTTGCACCTTTCGAAAGATTGCTTCGGAGAGAGCAAACCCTATTGACGTTCTTTTCGACTACCGACCTCCATGAAGCTGACACATTACACACCTAGTAAAAACGACTGAAAATGTTATTTGAGCTTGATCCCCGTCGTTCACTTGTCTCTTTTTCCCTTCTTTTATTCGTTTCTGCCAACTTCTCACTGCGTTTTGCGTTCATTATGCGTTCATTATCAGGCCTTTCAGGACTCTTTTTTCCAGGGTTCAAGTCTTCGCTGCGCTCTCAGCCAGACCACCCAGCTTATGAGCACATATAATATAGCGAGGATTACTGCTTTTCATGAAAATTTCCGCATCTTGATTGTTTTTATAATTTCATGAATTGTTCTGTGTCGTGAACTCTGAGACAAATATGTTCCGCCTACGCACCTTATCTCTGCAAAAAATACTTGCAAAAGTTTGAGATTCAGTTAGATTTTCATGCTGTGACACCGAGGGCCCTCTTCGCATTGCAATATATTTACTATACCGACTTAGGACTAGAATTCAACTAAGATGACAAGGACTATATAAAACTCTCTGCTCTTTAACGCAGGCTTTTCATTTCATCGTACTCCACCGTATAGGCATCCGACTCGCATTTTTCACATATTCTTTTACGGTTTTGTAAAATGTCGAGTCCATTAGCGAAACGTTTTTTATCAGTTCGAGAGAAATATTCATATTGAATGGCGGACATCTGAGTCGATAATGGAACATGAACTTCTTTCGCAGAATCTGAATTATACATTAGAAATATCTGAAATACATTCTAAATTAGAATTCTTCATTTGTAACATTAATTCATATACATACAATATGTGGTGCTTTCTCCTAGGTTTCGAGCCGAGGACGTGACACTCCAAAAAAGATTATTTGAATCAAAAGAGCAATAATCAATATTTTGAATCAGCAAATCGAACGGTCTCTATCCAAGTTTATCGTCAGTTTATATATTTCACGAGAACTTTAAAAAAAAACATTGTACGCCAGCCACCAATTTTCAGTTCCGGTTTCAAGGAATCTGCTTATCGAGTTGTCCAATTTAGTTTTCCCTCAACAACGTTGTACTCAGTGAAAACGAAATTAGACGAATTCCGCATAAACTCAGGCATATGCGCTATCTCTCTGGCATAACCCTTCAGTAAGAATGCGTTTTTGGTTATTGAAAAATTATTATTGTTCTTTTTTATAAATTTAAATCAAGAGCGGCAAAATTGTGTATTTCGATAAACCGCGCTGATTTAATGGGTTGAACTAAATGTCATCAAGAATCACAATAAATCTGAACTTCCGATCTTCTTTTTACTCTACGGCTAGCATACACATGAGAATCAAAATCGTTTTCAAAATTTACATAAGAGTAAACTATTACCCCTTCCTCTATTTTACTCATGGCATGTTTTCATACATCAGTAATGTGAACATTCATGAGTGGGCCAATATTGTGTCGCACTTTCTCTCTGCCCAACTTGTTAATATCTGCCGGGGTGGTCCCTTTTTGCGACACATATCTGATTAGCGCCATTCGCGTTCCGGTTATTCTTGCACTCAAATCGGATCCTCGAAATCTTCATCCATCTCAAAACCTTCGTACCTGTACTTACGTAATTTAGATTGAGAAACTACTGTAGTTCTCATTGAGCAAGTCCGGAGAGTTTGGTATTCAGAAATGAGTGAGCTTTCCTGCTGCTGATTATGTTTGTTGTTCCTGTTTGATTTGATAGTCCGGTTTGCGTTTTTCCGCACGGCAGAACCACCTTTTCATAGCAAACTAACTCGAATTGTTGACACGATTTTTCAGTCGTCGAGTTTGGAATACAATATTTTGCTTTCCACCTCAATATGCTTGTTGGATACGTGCGCCTTTGGCACGTATCATCTTCTGCATTCATTGGCTAATCTCATTAGCATACACGTGGCATTCTATACTTCTGTTCTCTACCGCATTAGCATTTCCTCACGCCTGTTTACGTGTGTTAATACCTGTCTGCCTACGTGTTAGAAACAGTCTAGTTTATCGTCTGGTTACTGAGCGCCTGCTCAGTACTTCTCTCTCTCTCGCGCTGTTACCAGGTATCAAGGTTATATTGTATCGTCTTTATATATCATTAATAAACCTAGTTAATTAGTGTTTTGTTGTGCTATACCAAAAGGCTAACGTATCGCCTTAAATACCTATCGTTGTGACTTCGTGAGTACGAAGGTTACAACATAATTGGCGATCAGGATAGGCAAACTGTTGTTGTTGCATTTACTGGTAAGTTACTGGTAAGTTCGGAGTTCCTGGAACACTCAACTGTTGTATAGTTGTACTGTGTACAATCGATTCGGAGACCCTCACAGGTCAATACAACAATTCGGAGACCCTCACAGGTCAATTCAACAATTCGGAGACCCTCACAGGTCAACACAGAAGTGTTCTGTCTTTACCTTTACCTTTGCGAAGTTGTCTGACGTTGCTAACGTCACATAGACACTGTCGCCGATCTGCCAAAGGGCAACCGAGTGAATTCTTGGGTTGAAAGCTATTTTCCTAGGGGAAGTGCTGCCCAAATTTTCATTTTCGGGTTGAATTATTGGCAGAATACAGGAGAAGTGCTGCCCAAATTTTCATTTGGAACAAACACGCACTGAACAACATGGAAGGACAACAACAACAGGACACGAACATGCAGAATATGCTCATGGAATTGTTGAAAGGTCAACAAGAGCAATTCAAGCTACAGGAAGAGAGGATGAGACAAATGGATTTGCAAATGAAATTGTTGATGGAAAACAAGACAAATCCGGACACAGGAAGCAGCGCAGCATCGATCTCAATCTCGAGCACTAGATTACTGAATGATCTGAGTGGGAGATTATCGACCTTCGTGTTTGATTGTGAGAATAATCAAACATTCTCACGTTGGTTCGATCGTTTTGGTGATGTGTTTACCATTGATGGTGCTCTGTTGGACGATAAAGCAAAGGTTCGATTGCTTGTGGGAAAACTGTCAAACGAAGTGTTTGATCGCTACACAAATCAGATTCTACCGAAAACCACGACGGACATTGACTTCGCGGACACCGTACGCATTTTGAAGGAAATGTTCGACCCCAAGATATCGCTGTTCACTTCGAGATACCAGTGCCTGAAATTGGAAAAGAAGGAGTCAGAGGACTATATGGAGTACACTGGACGTGTAAATGAACAGTGTGAGAAGGCCAATTTCCAAGACTTGGACAATGAAGGACTGAAAGCTCTCTTGTGGGTTTATGGGTTGAAGTCTAGCAGAGATGCAGATCTGAGGCAGAGGCTTCTTCTGTATTTGGACAGGATGAATGCTGATAAGAAGACTGTCACCATTCACGACATGTACAAGGAATGTGACATGTGGCTGAACATCAAGCGTGAAGCCAAGTTGGTGGAAACTGGTTCACGAGAAGTGAATGAGGTGAAAACACAGTCTAGACCACCCCGCAATCGAGAAGCAGTCAAGTCTGAATGTTGGAATTGTGGTAATGCTGGCCACAGATCGAACACATGTCAGAAGTCAAAGTGGACTTGCAAGAAGTGCGAATCGAAAGGTCACAAGGAACAGTACTGTGACAAGATTGCCGCATTCAAAAACGGACGGACACCGTCTAAGCCGAGAAGACAAAACAACCAGTTAGTCATTATTGGCAAAACGGAGGTTTCGAGTGCAGATGTGCAAGCTGTACGGAAGTACATGGAAGTCAAGATCAATGGTTACCCAGTGGAGTTTCAGTTGGATACTGGCTCAGACATCACATTGATGAATGTGGATGCATGGAAAAGGATGGGTGAACCAAAGTTGGAAGCCGCTGACATCACTGTGTGCAGTGCAAGTGGAAACAGGATGGAAATTGTTGGCAAGCTGAAATGCGATTTTGAGATTGGTGGATTGACTGGAAGTGGTCATGCCTACATTTCAGCCGGAGCAAGCCTGTTTGGTCTTGATTGGATTCAGAAGAATGAATCAATGACTCATCACCTGGAAATGATGATTGTGAGCAAGGTGGATAAAACGGATAGCTCTCTCGTTGAAGAACTGAAAACGCGGTTTTCATCTGTCTTCGAAGAAGGTTTAGGTCGCTGCACTAAGGAGAAAGCAGTGTTGAAGTTGTTACCGGACGCAACACCTACCTTCCGAGCAAAGCGACCCGTACCACATGCAGCTGCGGAGACTGTTGACAGGGAGTTGGATCGATTGATTGGCATGGATGTCATCGAGGCTGTTAATCATAGTGATTGGGCTGCTCCTATTGTCACTGTCAAGAAAGCCAACGGGAAAATTCGAGTTTGTGCTGATTTTTCCACTGGGCTAAACAAGGCACTGGAGGATTGTGAGTACCCACTGCCTATTCCGGAGGATATATTCGCATCACTGAATGGAGGAACAGTGTTCTCTCAGATCGATTTCTCAGATGCGTATCTTCAAGTTGAACTGTCGGAAGAATCGAAACCACTCGTGGTTGTGAACACACACCGAGGCTTGTTTCGATACAAAAGATTGCCATTTGGAATCAAGACTGCCCCAGCAATTTTCCAACAACTCATGAACAAGATGTGTTCTGGGTTACGGGGAGTAACAAGTTATCTGGATGATGTGATTGTAGTTGGGAAAACTATGGAAGAACACAAGAGCAACTTGGTTGCTTTATTCGAACGAGTCGAGGAATATGGATTTCGAGTGCGCTATGAGAAATGCTCATTTGCCAAGTCAGAAATACCATTTCTAGGATTCATTGTCGACAGAAATGGTCGTAGACCAAATCCAGATAAGATTCAAGTGATCAAGAACATGGAGGCGCCAAAGACGGAAAGTCAGCTCAGAGCTTTCTTAGGTATGATTACCTACTATGGAAACTTTGTCCCACAGATGAAGTCACTTCGAGGTCCATTGGATCAGTTGATGATCAAAGATGTGAAGTGGAAGTGGGAGAAGGAGCAACAGGAGGCCTTCATGAAACTCAAAGCTGTTTTGAGTAGCGACATGAATCTGACCCATTATGATCCGCAACAAGAGATAGTGGTGGCTGCAGATGCTTGTGAATACGGCATAGGTGCAGTGATCTCGCACAGATTCAAGGATGGTTCCGAAAAACCAATCTGTCATGCAGCTAGATCACTGACCGCAGCAGAGAAGAACTATTCTCAGATTGAAAAGGAAGGATTGGGACTGATTTTTGCTGTGAAAAAGTTTCACAAGTACGTGTTTGGCAGAAAGTTCAGACTGCTAACGGATCACAAGCCTTTACTAGCCATTTTCGGTAGTAAGAAAGGAGTTCCTGTCCATTCAGCGAACAGATTGATGCGTTGGGCAACAATCTTGCTTGGATACGATTTTGTGATTGAATACATCAATACAAATGATTTCGGTCAAGCCGACGGGCTGTCTCGCATGATTCAGAGATATCCAATGACAGAAGAAGATACCGTGGTTGCATCTGTAGAGCGTGATGTACAAGCGATGTACAGTGATCACATACGGAAACTGCCGGTGACATCAGAAGATGTACGAGTCAGTACGCTACGCGACCCTGTCTTGAGGAAAGTCATCAAAGCCGTCAAACAGAACAAGTGGCCAGAAACCACTTCGACCGAACTTCAGCAGTACAAGCTTCGGAACACTACATTGTCAGTAGTTCAGGACTGTCTCATGGCCGAGGACAGAGTGGTAGTCCCAACCGAGCTTCGTACAAGAGTGCTGAAAGAACTTCACATTGGACACCCTGGAATAAGTCGGATGAAAAGTCTAGCGCGCAGTCTAGTGTACTGGCCTGACTTGACTACTGATATTGAGGAAATCGTGAAGAAGTGTGGAGACTGTCAGATGCATGGCAAATCATTGAATAAGGTTCCGCTTCAAACCTGGCCAGCACCGGAAAGAGTTTGGCAGCGGATACACATCGATTTCGCAGGACCTATGGATGGAGTTTTCTACTTTGTTGTAGTAGATGCTCTAAGCAAATGGCCAGAAATCTTCATCATGAAGAACATCACTGCAAGGAAAACTGTGGAACAGTTGACGAGTCTGTTTGCGAGGTTTGGAATGCCGGAAACCATTGTAAGTGACAATGGAACGCAATTCACTTCGGAAGAGTTCAAGGTTATGTGCGAAGCAAATGGCATTGTACATGCCAGAACTGCGCCATACCACCCTCAATCAAATGGACAAGCTGAACGATTTGTGGACACTTTGAAGAGGACTTTGAGAAAGCTCAAAGGAGAAGGAGTAGCAACGGAGAGTATGTTGAATACATTTCTGTTGAGCTACAGATCTACACCCAGTAGATTACTGGAGGACAGATCTCCCGCGGAAGTGTTTCTTGGACGGAAGTTGAGAACACCTCTGACCCTTCTGATTCCTCGAGCCGTCGAACAACCTGCTAGAACGGACACACAAATCGATATGGAGCGTCAATTTGACCGTAAGAACGGTGCAAAGATGCGAACGTTCAAGGAAGGAGAGTCAGTTATGGTTAAAGTTTACCGTAATCTGAACTGGACCTGGGACCGCGGAGAAGTAATTGAACAGATCGGAGCTGTTAATTACAAAGTACGAGTCGGAGAGAAATGTATGATGCGTCATGCAAATCAAATGAAATCTGTGGACAGTGAGGCTGAAACGTCATTGGACGGTGAAGCTAAATGGATGAATGTCATGCTTGACACTTTCGAGGTTGAAACAGAGCTGGATCAACAACAACTCCAAGAAGAAGAACAACAAGTCCATGAAGAGCCCGATGTCGTGACCGCACCGAGAAGATCAACCAGAACCCGTCGCCCCGTGGTTCGCTGGAGTCCAGGCCATTGAACAACTAAGAGTAGACTACGATTTCTTTCTTCGTGACTCTAGTTATTTTTTTTCAACCCCCATTTCATTTCTCAAAAGGGGAGGTGTTGGATACGTGCGCCTTTGGCACGTATCATCTTCTGCATTCATTGGCTAATCTCATTAGCATACACGTGGCATTCTATACTTCTGTTCTCTACCGCATTAGCATTTCCTCACGCCTGTTTACGTGTGTTAATACCTGTCTGCCTACGTGTTAGAAACAGTCTAGTTTATCGTCTGGTTACTGAGCGCCTGCTCAGTACTTCTCTCTCTCTCGCGCTGTTACCAGGTATCAAGGTTATATTGTATCGTCTTTATATATCATTAATAAACCTAGTTAATTAGTGTTTTGTTGTGCTATACCAAAAGGCTAACGTATCGCCTTAAATACCTATCGTTGTGACTTCGTGAGTACGAAGGTTACAACAATGCTCATTTTGTTTCCGTCCGTGAGTACAATACATTTACCTCCTTGATTAGTTGCAAGTTGAAATTTACTAAATTGTGACATTAGGTGTGGTTATTTTTCGGTAGACCTTTTAGCTGGGAGTCATAAATGCTAATACCTATCAGACTTTTTTCCTATCAACAAATTCTTTATTGCTGTTGGCAATAGAAAAAGAAATTCATGATCGGAAATTCAAATGGCGACATCACGTTGTGTACAATCATCGCTGCTGTTTGTTTCGAGTAATATCAAATGTCTCCAAATGAGACTGTTTTCGAACAATCCAACGCGCTAATTTGGTTGAGTGGCTGAGATTAGTCGGTGTGAGCCGGATTTTCGGATAAAATACATCCACCTCTTGTTCATCAGCGAAGCGTCAACAAATATACCGATGCATTTGCAAATGTCTATCCCTAACTGAATCAATCTGATGAAGTTCATTAGTGACATATACTCGTTAATGAGAATGACGAGATAAGTAGTTTTTTTTTGCAAAAAAACAAAGAATAAATTTTTTATATTTCGTTCGCTTGACTATTCTGACACGGTGCAAAACTCAACTGAATAAGTACGAATACTGCCGGACTCATGCGGGGTTTTCTCATTTTCGAAATCATGGAAAATATGGTCTTTCGCGATATTTGATACATTAATTAACAATTTATCAAGTCACATTTGTTGATATCTCGCGGCAGCTATTGACATTATTGAATTTTATTTTTATGCCGAATTACCAGAAAATACGTTATAGACAAGCTCGGCGAGAAGGTATTAAAAATGAAAGAAAGGTTTCAGCAACAGTGTAACGTACGCTTCATACGGAATTAGTGTACAGATTACAAACAGCATGATGTTGAAGAAATTCGTGTGTTTGCAGAATTCGGCTCGTTTTCAGACTCAAAGTGTACAACGTTCAATATACAATGTATACAACATATTTGGTAGCACATATATGTGTTTTCGACGGTGTTCTCAATGTTTTTGGGTTGTCTTGAATAACCGGAAGTCTCTTTGTTCAAGACGTTAAATACTTTCGTCACTGTTCTCAACAAGTAATCGTCATTTTAATGATTTCCATCAATTATTCGTTATTCCAGAACAATATAGGTAAGGAACGATATAAGCATAGTATGTTTTGGATTTCTAGCACGGTTTTGAAAATCTTTTCCGTAAGTCTTCTATTGCGTGCGACCCCAATAGCATCTTCCCATATCTTGTACTTTTTCGTAGTTAATCATGTTGAATTGGTGGACTTTATTGGCATGACTTGTATTCCAATCAGCATGTCGGGATGGCGACCCAAAAATTCCTCAGGCAAAGTATTCTGCTGTAACATTCCACCCGCTAACAGCATATTCATAAGTCTGCCCATACCTGAATCACGCTAAGTTAAACACGGCATCATTATTCTGTAACAAGCCCTCTTGCTCAGAGTATGAACTGTCAACATCCCATTTTGACTTGGTAAGTATTTCCTGACACTTCTGAATTGAATTCTCGACGTTTATTACCTGAAAACATCATAATATATTGGGGTAAAATCCAAGTTTTCGTGCGGAACAGTCATCGCAATGTTTGTCTGCTTACTATCTTACTAATATGTGATTGTTAAGAGCAGGGTGAAACGAATCTGAAACAAATACTTTCGGTCTTAAATGTAAATTTGTATGTTTGTGATTCGGCGACAAACTAACAATTTCCAATTGTCCAAATTAGTATTCTGGGTATTAGAAATAGATACATTCTGTTTGTTCAAACTCATTCTGTCGATTTATTCTATCAACATTGTTTGCCATTTGTTCTCCGGTAAGTAAATCGGGTATTCTGAAATGTTAGAAATTAATACACATATGACATCACCGCTCATTAGTGAATTATCATTCAGTAGAGAGACCTCTTTGTTCATTATGCAATTTTTCAAGATATACGGTATGTTATGTCAGCACAATATCGCGCGCAGCGCGAAGCGCTGCGCAGATTAGTTTTTGATCACAACATTGCGGACTTTCAAAAGTGGTTTTATGCCATTTTCTCAAAAACTCCTGAACGGATTTTTGAGATTTTGATGGAAAGAGATAGAGGAGGAAAGGCTTTATCATTGAGCTATTCGATATTTGATGTGCGACCAGTGATCTACAGTTATGCTGAATATCGTCTCGCAAAAATGTCTTCCGACGGCGGCCGCGGGGCGCGGCGTGGCGCGGCGCGGCGGCCGCAAAACCGACGAATTCAACCGATTCGTCTGAAATTTGGAATATAGTTAGAAACAGCAGAGTTATGTATAAATCTGAAATCTTGGACCAATCGGTTAAAAATGAGTCATTTTATCGCCTTGGAAACATTGCATTTAGCTGCTTTGACAATCACTTCTAGATGTGGGGAGTGTGCGCAGTGAGCTGTTGTTCCGCCTTTTGGTGGTTTGAATAGATCAAAATATATTGGAAAAACAATTGTGTTAATCCGTAGAGATCCTGACTACATAAAAAGGTTAATCGAACAAAAACAAAAATGCTGTCCGTGAAAGGATTCGAACCCTCGGCCTACTGAACTGTAGTGCGCTGCTCTGCCGACTGAGCCAAATCGTCACGAAGGAAGAAAAAATGGACGGCGCCACACGTGCGCTGCCCGAAATCAAGGATTGATCACGGTTTCTGAGAGAATGCTTACTAACCAGAGTTCTAACGCAGTTTATGTTCTGCAAATCAACTTAGTATTCATTGTTACGTTCAAAAAAGTATAATAATAATGGATTAGATGCTCATTATTTCCTATCTATTGATTCATTATTTCCTTCGGAAATATAGAAAATGAGGACAATTTGTATAAAAAAACGATGTAAAGTGAGAGACGATTAGCTTTTGAGATTGAACTGCATGGAATATAGAAAAGGAGGACAATAACTCAAGAGGGAAAAAAAATCTAATCTCGCAATTTTCATGATCATCCTGACAGACTGATTCAAAAAATATATGCTAAATCTTTTAGAAAAGTCCGCTTACACTAAAAACGTATCTGAAACAAAAATCAGCTATACTGTCAGTCTATCGCACAGTCACGTGAAACATGTTAAACACAGCAGAACTCGGAAACGTGAAACGACAAAGTGCACACTTAGGCTATTAGAATGCTAACTTTACATGAATATTCAAGAAACTTATAGTGTACTCTGTTCTGTTATCATTTTTGAATCAATGGTGATAATCATATTAGGACGTTTCATCTAATTGTTTGCTGCAAGGTTTTTTTTCACTGAAAAACAAAATGTTTTTGACCCATGAAAATTGCGAGATTAGATTTTTTATTTCCCTCTTGAGTTATTGTCCTCCTTTTCTATATTCCATGCAGTTCAATCTCAAAAGCTAATCGTCTCTCACTTTACATCGTTTTTTTATACAAATGTTCTTGGTATTTGGTATTTAGGTACAAACATTGTATTGCTTTTACAACTCCCAATACAATTCGTTCATTAAAATCTTTGTTGTGTTATTATTTCCATCAGTCGCATTTTCAGGAACCTTTTCTACCGTTTCTTTTTTTCTTCTGTTACCGAATTCGAGACGTGGAGAGTAAACGCGTACCTTCAAACATCAACCTTTGGTCACGATAAATCTCAACCTCTTAGCCGAGACAAAATGATATGAAAAGAGCATAACACGTGGTCGCTTCAGGAAGGCCAAATAGCATTTCACAATTATCGCACTCGCCAATGACATGCTTTATGAGCGAATTGAAAACGAAATGCCACACGAGTGCATCAACTAGATGATAAACTATAGGAAATTCCGAGCGGGAGAATAGGTCAATGTTCACTTATGAACGAAATGTAATAAAAAACTTCAACAAGTAGAGTTTTCTGAGATCTAACGTCATTAATTTTCCTTCAAGGAGATTGAAAACTATTGCGTGACTCCCGAGTCGGTAACTGCTACACTATGCACTTACTTTATTGATGAAAACCCATCATAAACATATTATATCAACTTCCTCATACCGTACAAGTTCTACGATAAAAACCAATGTGTTGCATGTAGTCTAATTTTCCCACACAACATTATGGTGAAATTTTCCACAATGAATATTTTGCGTTGTAATGCTTGAGGTCTTGTTTTCAGTGGAACATTGCACACTAGATACAATACATGCAGTTATTGCATTTGCAGCACAATCATGTCGTTCACCGAAACTCCAAATATGTAGACAAGACATATAGGGGGTGTCCAATTTACGAGCAAAGTATTTGTAGCTGTGCGCCAACCACCGCGCTACGAGAGTACACAGTCTTTCAAATCGATGCTTTCGAATCGAAGACATGTGTCCATACCCAGCGAACACTGAAACAGTAACCTCCCGTCTTTCTGTTGGAAACTGAGTTATACAGTAACCTCCTGTCTTTCCGTTGGAGACGACTATATGTGTGTATTCTCATTTCATTTATTTTTTTGTTTGCCCTCATGATCAAACTCATTGTTTTTGGAACGCGTTATTGGAATGAACGGGCACCAGATTCAGCTCTCCAGCATTTTAAGCGATGGAAAAATTACAAAGATATAGTCAATGTGAGAGCTCCACGAGAATACAAAACTAGGCAGTTGATTTGAATGTTTTGAAAATCGTAGATATGTAAGAATGAGAGATTTTTTTTGAGTATGAAAATAATGTGAAAACAAAGCGCATTTTAGTGATGCACATCACCTTTTCGGAGTGATTGGTCGTCGCGCTAATTGTTCGCAATCTATCTACGATGTGCATCCCAATATCTGTGTTTTCATTAGTTTTGTTTTCCGCATCAGAACGTACACACGCTACCGCTGACGATTGAATGTATAATGTTATACTCACGCTCAGTCTGCTTCACTTCTTCACTTCCGGTGATTCTATTCGACTATAATGTGTAGTTCCATCATCAGTCAGTTTACGGCTGTTTGTTTACTCCGTGAGGTAATCAAGTGTCAATGTCAACTGCAAGTCTGCTTTCATTTCTCTGCAGTCGAAATAGATCGAAATACAAAACGTAATTCAGAAAAACCATGTTTTGAAAACCAATTATTAGTTAAGAATTCTCAGTACGGTATGTGGTAGCGTTCCTCAGTATCATTCAAATTATTTGAAAGAGATGTTCTCTGACACAAACTGTGATTAATGAGAAACCGTTGTTTACATTTTTAACTAAAAATAAAATGAGAACGTGAAATTTGTGCGTTACCGTGCAGATCATTCACCCAAACCGTTGGTGAACACAGCACAACCATTTCAATTTCACGTATTTATGCAGATCCCATTTTTTATGCACACCACAGCTCTTTTTCTATTTGTAAAACACTATGTAATTTGAAACCCTTTTTGATCTCTTTGGTTTGCACGAAGGCTAATATTCTGGAAACCCTAAGTGGTTAACGGGACAGGAAATTGTGTTTGGCATGTGTTTCCTAGAGGGTAAGCATCATTAATTGCACTGCTCTTTGCTATTTGACATCAAAACCCAACCCTTGCAATGAATTTGATCTAAACAAACATCGGGATTAGTTTGCATAAAACTAAATTGATTGAACCAAATATTTTCTTTTGAGCACGTTCGCACACAAACATCATGACATCCACTTCTGTTCCGACGCCTTCTTCCTGGTAACCGTATTTTGCAAAACTCGATAGTAATCCGACGAAATTTTTTTGAAAATAATGAGGGATGTGAATAGTACTTATTTGTATTTATCAACCTGGTTTTTGAACATCACAGCAAGAAAACACCGTCAAAATAAATACTAGTTGTCTCCATGTTCTGCTAGCACTTATATGTTCAGTGAAGCTCATCGATTTTGTCGTAACATGATAAATGTTTCTTTTTGCTCAATTGGTGATAAAAATGTATCGCTGCACTCGCTTGAGACTGTTCATATCTAATTGAGAAACCTTTTGAATCTTCAATTAGCGATTTTATTCTGATTCTCTATGAATATTAAATTCATTTCGGTTTTTCTCTCTATATAATCAAATCGTCATGTTTGCTCTGATTTCAGGTATTCGCAACAAACGCTACAAGGTAGGTGCGCAAAAATGGAGAAATTGAGAAATCTGCTACTAATTTAGAGTTACTTGGTAGTTTTGCATGATTAATTCGCAAGATCATTCAAAGTTAGTGTGAAAAACACAACAGATATCTGATGACGATTTTCATTGCATACGTTTTTCTTCCTTTGTTATTCAGTGTTGCACGTACACCTCCACTTGTGCTACAATTAGTTTTCATGTAGTAAAACTCATTATTCAACGAAGACCATGAGCACTCCCAACTTTTTTTTGGAAATTATCCAATCCCGGAGGACCAAAGTTATACATTTAATCATTCCACACTTTTCAGATAATTACGTTCATGAAAGAGTCCATGTACTCGTGTTCCGAAAAAGATAATACTAGCTATGAATTACCTTAATTTTGAATTCATACACTCCACGAATCAGTTGATTGATGTGCGTGTCGTATCTGCTCAATCACAAGTTTATCCAATTTCACCTGTTATTTGAAATGATCACGTGTAACGTATATGTGCCATGGCCGATAATTATCTGCATTTCCGATTGGTTTTCCCCATGTGTTTTCGATTTAAAACGAGGTCTAAAAACATGTTTTCCACTGATACAACAGACATTGTTTTTTTCAATCGTTTCTTCCCTGTGAGAAGAGCCCTGATAGTAATTGTCTGCCCTATTACCAATATCCGCTCAGAATAGAGAGTTTCACACCAATCATCCCACTATCATTCAACAGCAATACTAGTTTTTATGATAAGCTCTACAACAGGTCGAAATAAGGTCGATAAAGTTAGCATTCTAATGAGGCAGCGTGCACTCTGTCATTGCATGTTTCTAAGTTCTGCTGTGTTTAAGATGTTTCACGTGGCTGAGCATTTGACTAACCGTGTAGACAAATGGTCCATGACATGTTTGCGAGCTACCAAAAGGCAGTTCACGGAGGTCACTTGGAAGGATGTAGGTTACGAGAGTTAGTTTACGTTCAGCGTGTATCTCACATTTGCGAATCGTGTGAAAAACTCGGGCAGCAGCTAAAAGTACCGGCAGCTCCTAGCTGAATGCACTTTCATTGTTCCATGTTTTCATACTGTGATAATCATAAATGTTCTATGAAATCTGGTGATTCATGGAAAGCACACAAATTGTTACTCACTTTATTCACTAGGGATTAGAGAACTTCCGTCTAGTTATACCTCTGAGGCTTATTCACGAGATCAGTTAATTTTAGAAAAAAAAAGCTAAAGTCTTGTGATATTGTAAAGTCTCTGCCGATGCTCTCTTGTGTCATCATCCTCTTTTCTGTCTTTTTTTTTCAATGTGGGTTACTCATCACCCATTTCACTTTTACGTAACATGCGACGCACTACAGCTTGAATATGTATTGTTAAATCATTCACAGCTCTACTGTTTTTTCTATGTTCCCCAGCTAGTTTTTCAGAACTTGAAAGAATAGTTTATGTGGGATTGAACTTTTTTTCAAATTGAACACGTTCCACTATATACATGTGACTTTCCACATTGATCACGGGCCGTTTCACATTGAACACGTGACTTTTCACATTGACTTTCCCACGTGATTTTCCACACTTTTGTTACACATGTACACTTATGCACACACTAAAGTGATGTGAAATATTACAGAATGTCCAACTGTTCAACCATCCAACATTACTCGTATGAGTCGGTAGACGAGTGGTCCATCAGACTTCTCTTTAGCGTCCTCTATTCTTCTCTATGGATAGCGGCCGTGTTGGGCAACTCGGTGGTACTCTATGTTGTTTCTCAGAATCAGGTTCGTCTCATCGGAGTGCGAACGCCACAACATCCCGGCACCTTCTGCACACCCTGCGTTTTTCGTTTTGCGCACTATTTCGTGAAGTATGAGAACAGAAAAATAGCGTGCATTCGGTAGAAGGCGCCGTATGCCGTATATGTTCAGCAAACATGAACAAAAAGTTGAAGAAAGTAGAGTTGTAGATTGAACTTCCAATAGGCACGACTAAATATTCAAATGAGTGCACTTTAAATAGTTCTGAGTTGGCTTTAAATTCGCTTTTGCCTTTGGACCTTTAGATATGATTTTAAGCTATTGTTTTGTTGAATAACGAAAACAGCTGACCACGTATTGAGTACGCTCTATATGTGATTGACTAGAAAAAATGCAGTACTTTTCTGATAATTACTTATGTTTTATCACACGTTAGTTATCTTATTCTTCTTAGCAAATTCCGTATTGTCACGTCATCAAGTACAAGTTCGCAGAAAGTAGAGAGCATAACTGCCTCAATCATTTGTTCATTAACGTCATGTCAAAGAATATGAACATAGGCTTGAAAGAAGAAGGGAATGAGTGTGAAAAAGCAAGAAAAGAAAAGAGAGAGAAATATGGAGAGAGATAGGGAGAACAATAGCAAGAAAAGGAGATAGATAATAGTATAAACAGTGTTTGAGATTGAAGTACAGTCAACATTACGCAGGTCTCGCTGTCCGTTCGTAGTCTGTTCATTGGATGTCTGGCCGTGTCGGACCTACTGGTCAGCCTGACCAGTCTACCGGTCACGGCGGTTACCATATTTACAAGAGTCTGGGTGTTCCCGGCAATGTTCTGCAAACTTATCGGAGTGTTTCAGGTTTGTCTACATTGTTTTAGTTTTGTTACCTCAGTAATTGAGGTCAAGTTCATCTATACTGGTATAGTACACCTATAATACAACAACAGAGGTAATTTCGTTAAGGTTATGGTCACTTCAGCATGATGTTTGTTTTAACGGAAAAAAAATTATGGCCTACAACTCGTTTGCATATTGATATTGATGAGCGTGTGTTGTTTGTGCTATTGCGTACACAATCGAGACTAAACTGTTTAAGGTGAAATAGTCGCATGTATATTTTGTTTCCTTGTTCTCTCTAGTGTAGTTGACGGTTTAGGGAGGCAGTATTTTCGTGTCGAGTTTCACCCTAACAGCAATTGCGGTGGATCGTTGTCTTCTGATTGTCTACCCCAGCAAAGAGGTCAGAAACAAAACTTCTCTCGGAATATATATTTTCCTGTGTATATTATTGATATACTTTAAGTTTTCAGAGGTCAGTCTGCATCGTCAATTCCAGGCTGAAAAACGTGGAACAAAGGCTATAGACCGTAAACAGAAAACACATACCATTCACGACCTAGACATTTCAAGACTCACCCATTCACGTCAAATTGCTGCAACGTTATCTTCTATATCGCTGGACGGGGGATTCCGTCTTCGCACATTTCTATTCTCACTGCACGATCGAAACTTTGATACCATAAACAGAACGTGTTTCAGATATTGACTTACACCCGTACCGTGTTAGCCGTAATGAGTATCTGGATTCTCGGATACGCATTGGCCCTCCCCACCGGACTATTCTCCAACACCATTGCATACGATGGGATCTGCGGAGTTTTCTGTGAAGAGTCTTGGTAGGTGCTTTATATCTTGGTAGGTGGTAGGTGCGTTACAGAAAATTTATCAAATCAAAGATGATGGGGGTTCGCTCTTTTCAAATCAGGCCTATACGGTCTACTCTGTATTTGTAGTTGCTTTCTGATCAAAAATCGCGAATTATTCGAATTTTGAAATTTTGACGTCTATCGCAATCAAACCACAGGAATGGTTTATCCACTTCCTATATTGTGTCAAGACGGACAAACACATGTCAACCTCTTTGAATCCGAACGCGTCGGCAAACGTAATTTCATATTAATACGTAATGGGTAAACAGCACGTGAACGAGATAAACCGATTGCTCATCGATGACAAGAATTAATATTGTATTATTGTCGATACTGAGTAAAATGATTAATGCATGGCGGATAATCGAAAAATAATCTAGCAACACCGTCAACTGTCATGCAAACATTCGTCTGACTAGCGAAAAAGTAACTGGTAAGGGGATTATAACTTAATCAAACCAAACCCAATAACGACCAAAAAGACACCTTTGGCAAGAGGATGCGTGTTAATGTGATGTTCCGGTTCAAATTAGAGAAAAAAACTGGAACAGCTATCGTAACGATTGAACAACTCAACTTCAATTATAATTTTCTTGCATGAAACTTTGAAGTTAAGAAAACTCCAGCATTTGTTGGATACAAAAGGTTATCATCATTCATTGATTGCAAGCCGTTTCGGGATAAGTTTGTTTCGGCCTCTGTTCAGGAACAGCACATTCGAGACCCTTGAATAAAATCGAGAACCATCAATGAAAAGTATAAGTAGAATCATATTTGAAATTTAACGTTGAAACTTGAAAGTCCGATTATTTTAAGGCCAGATTACTCAGTGGACGTGGGGCGTTCCAATCAGCGGCGTGTCTACGGCCTGTCCGTTTTACTCCTCCAATTCGGAATTCCGGCAGTCATTTGCTCGTTCTGTTACTATATGATCAGTAGAGTATTGGCGAGTCAGTTGAAGAGAAGGAGAGAACACAGTCTACTTCCGGAATCGGAAAACAAACTCATCTCCAGGAAGAACAGAGCCAACAGGCAAGTTGAAGAATAATAATGACAAAAATAATAAAAATGAATATAAACAGTTCATTTCCGAAAATCAAGCCCCAAAACGAACTTTCGTTATGGATACTCTTTCAATAAGTTGTTTGTTCGACACAAAGTAGTGTTTCATGTGGTTCAAGTTGACGACTACTGTTTCAACGTTGTTTTATTTTCTAGCTTTTAGATGAAATACCTATAACGATCAGTGGTCCTTCTTATTTATATATTTTGTTTTTAGAATGATGATAGCTATGGTGCTCGGGTTCATTTTTGCCTGGATGCCTCTGAATGCTATCAATCTGTACAGAGATCTCATGATCACCTTCGCCGTGACCCCATGGTTCTCAACGGTAAGTGAACTACAATCTCAATACGTACTACTCTTGTACGAAATTCGCTATTTTGTCTCAATTCACGAGCTGCACTGATATGAAACAAAAACTCTTCTCACCGATCTAGAGCAAAAACTCTTCTCACCGCTCTACGTTTTTCTCAAATTTTGCATACGGAGTTGTGGAAAAAAATAGAATAGAATAGATTGTTTATTGAATCGAAATTATTGTATAGATAATGAACAGATAGCGAAAGTACGCAAACACTACTCAATGCACCCAGATACAAATTGCCAAATTTGAAAAAGGGTGAACTTGGAATTCGATTTCAACTCGTAAGTCAATTTCTAGAGAACGATCACCAACAAAATCTCGTTTTCAGGTCTTTGCGTCGTGTCACGTGCTCGCGATGACTTCAGCTGTGTTGAACCCTGTTATCTACTCCTGGTTCAACCCGCAGTTCCGGAGTGTCATTCAAACGGCGCTGAAGAGTCGGAACGGCGTGCGTACGAACGACGTGAAACAGCACGCCGACACGAAACCGTACACGGAAGTAAGTTTGGGTGAAACGGTGATATTGACCCACAACGTTCAAGGAAGCGATGCTGTTATCAAACTACTCAGACAGCGACCCGCAATGGAGGCAATGCTCCTTTGATTCATAAACTTCAATTTCACTCAGAAGTCGTAGTCAAAATACTAATAAGCATTAAAGGTAGCTGAATACAAAACATATTCGTGTTTCTCATCTCAAAGTACACAGTAGTGTTACTTTATCAGTATCAAAACAATGTTTGTAATATTTCAATCGTTTATGAAATTCAGTCACAGATGATCGTGTCGGATGCGCAGGCTGAGATGAAGAAGGATGGAAGTGTCATGACTACAACCTGCCACCAAGCCGGCGATCAATTGTTGTAATTTTCCCCCTGATCATGTCTCAATTTGGTAGAAGAAATGAGTTATGTAATGCGCGCATGGGTAGCCGAATGAACATAGTCGACACATTTGGTCTGAAAAACCATCTCATTGTTCTGCGAACTGTATTTCCCTTGTTTTTCACTAGCTTTAAATAATCTACTTCGAAAGTCGAGTACAGGTGGTATATATTGACTGTATAGATATTATTTTCAAGAGAATGGGGTCCGAGTTCAAAAATATGTCGTTATCGTATTTAGATGCTGGACCTGTACTGTACGAATTATGTGGAATACTTTTCACGTTCGTGTCTGCGTGTTTGTGCGATATACATGTGAATAAATTTCTTGATGAACATTTTTATTTCCAAGTGAAAATATTAGCAAATATGCCTCTAGATTTTATACTTACCGTGAAGCATGAATCCACACATCTTGGCATTCCTTAGTTCGATCAACCTTTTTTCTCGTCTTGTATCAATGCGTACATAACATCAGTCACAAAACCTCATTTATACTATTCATTCTGATCTAACGGTGACTTCTCATGTCGTTCTGTAGGAGCCGCTCTGAAAAATCTCCGGAACCTAGAGAGTTCGCGGGATGGTACGAACACGCATCCCATGGGCGAAAAGAAACAATTGCTGTTCATCTTGGCAGCTAGGAGACGATCCAGATTACTGAAATTGATGCTTAAAGGAGATCGGAACACAACTTCATCAGAGGTTTTGTTTCGGGCTGCTCTCAACTGTATTGAGATCAGAGAGCACACATAACTCGTACATTGGTTTGATCAGTCCACGTGACATTCACATGACAATGTCGGGCGACACGCAACGCGTTCAATCAAAAGTAGGATACAGCAGCTTTACGAGAAACCATGTTGCTCTCCGGTCTCCTCTAAACGGCAGAAAATATGCGTTGTAGTTTGATCTCAATATGAACCGTAATTCACAAAATCCGACCGCCAAGCAGCGGGATTAAACTACACAGATAGGGATAGGGAAACATGCCGTAAAGGCCTTCTCTGAGAGAAGGAAACCACATTCGATGAATGAAACGCCACTTAAGTGTATCAATAGTTTAATTTTTCCGAGAATAATGCATGTTTTAGTATTCACGTACATCTTGAGATATATTTCAGTCATTCGTTCTCAAATTAGAGGAGAATTGTGACTCGCGAAATTCGCCATTGTCTTGTTTGTGAAAAAAATTGGGAATATCTTCGTCCCGGGAAGGAGGCTAGCTTTACAAACAAGTTACATGATCAATGGCGTGGAGTGAACAATCGGAGTAAGTAAGCTAAAACATCCCGACTGACCTTGGTGCGGCGTCTGCTTCGAGAATTAAGAGAATAGTGAGAAGAATAGTGAGTTGGGCCCGAGCTGTGTTCCCCATAGCTGATCGAAGTTCTGTACGAAGAAAATGGAAATATTAAATTAATAAACTTTACAGAGCTTGTACAGAGAGCATCATGAATTGTGTATGCTATGAAGTTATAAACAAATGTATATGTAAATGTTAAACAAAGATAAATTCACTCTGTAAGTTTGAAAACATACATAAGTAATTTTTGTATTTTAGGTGAATTTACATACCAAAAACTATAATGATTATCTCCAACCATAATAACGAGTGTGCTGAAGAGATCTACTGAGAGTACTGCTGCAGTATTTTATTCATTGTCTGGTGTTCAATGACTCCACTCATACAACTTATTAGTCACAAAAAACCGCATCGATAACACTATTGCATTAGTGAGAGAACTGAACAAATTGTGATGAACAACTAGACTCGAGAAAACAGTAGATCAAATCTAATATATAAATATTTTTTTACGGCAACTATTCGAGCCACGTATTACTTGATTATTTCCTACCGTAAGTCAATGCCGCTAAACTCCAAGAGTACAACTATTTCAAGGTGTCTTCTATGTAATATGATTAATGTCATCAACTTTTCATTGCACCTGATTGGTCAAAAACCTTATAACTTACTCACAATATTATTTTACCCCCAATTAGTCTAACTTGTACTGAATAATATTGTCTGACTCACGAAATGAAAACAGAAATTATTCAGTAAACATCAGGCGTATATCTGAGCATTTAAAAAAATTGAATCGAAGAAGCTGAGTAATTTATAGGTCGTAAATTGAACTGCTAACTTGAAGAGCACCAACACCGAAATTATGCATTTGAAACGGTTTTTGATCTACTCAACACGTAGTAAGTCTCTCTGAATTTTACTATATAACCATATACCTTCAAGAGATAATCATTCTGAAAGACAATCTACATGTGTCGTTCAGAAGAACAAGTATAAGTATGGTTCACTTATTTTTACGTCATACTGCTGAAGGTTACATGCAGTAACGTAGAACTTCGTAGTATTAACCGGACCAATTGTAGTCTTTCAGCTTACAAAGAGGAAAAAGCCCATGCAAAGCTAGTACATTGGTACAAATGGATTCCGGAATTGACGCAAAATAACAGTTTTTCTTGTAATTTTTTTTTTCAGATTATGTGAACTGGAAGAGGTTCATTCGAACTATGAGGAACTATAACAAATAATGTAATCTAGTTTGTGATCTACACGAAGCATAATTACATGACAGTGATTCGAGTGAATGAAAGAGAAAACTTTGTTTTCGTTACTCTAATAACTCCGTATGAGATGAAATTAGAATACTTTTAAAGAAATGCCAGAGGCATAACAAAACAACAAAACTAGTTATCGTGAAAATCACTTTCTTATCTAAATTTATTTGATTAGAAGATCTTGAAATTCTACGTGGTAGAACTAGAGTAACTGGGAGCTTCTGAGAGGGCATGATAATCACGTAACGAAATTTCATTAGTTTAACCGAATGAAGCTTACAAATACAAGACAACACTAGGGAAATCAATATCCCCTCTTTCTCTTAACTACAAAAAATACATGGTTGATTTTCGAAAATGCGTTTTTTATATGTGAGATATGTAAAGCTATTGATTACTATTGTACGATGAAGTTGTAGAGAGAAATAATGCATTCAGCCACTTTTTTTCACCAAGTTTCAGTTCAATAACAACATAGGCGGCTGTGATAAAATTCATACAATTATGAAAAACATACGCCTACAAGAACGTCGACAAGGAAACATTTTAATTTTCTATGAGATTCATGTGCGCATGAGCTAGCCCAACATCTCGAAGGCTGTTGTCAAAGAATTCATTCGGTAGACCGTGAAACTATTACACAGAGCGACACCAGATGAGTCAAAAAAGAAAAACTCAGAGTAAAATTTTTATCTATGACCGTTTCAAACCGGCAGGACAGACAAGATAACCAAATTTGCACAATGTTTTTTGTGAGCGAGACCTCAACGTGAGCGAGCAACCACGTAAACGTGAACATTACCACCGTCGCCGATTGCCATTTTATGTAACTAATTGTATTGCTTCTAACATGATCTAGTTATAAACGTAGACAATATAAATCGCTCTGGAGGGGAAGAAAACTAGACAAAAAACACTCATCTAGTCCTGTTGGGCTGCGTTTGACACCTGGTGAGTATGATAACTAATTTGACGAAAAAATTAAAACTTTCTTAGTGTTCCTATTGCTTTGGTTCGTTACCGAGCATATTGGTTAACACGGACTTTTCCTATGTGTACTTCGTGAAGTGACTCAAATGTCTACATATGACGAATTGTAGTTTGATCTCAATACACGCAATAGTTTACAAATTGTGCACTGAACAGGGAAGGGTTTAAACTACGAACACAGTGGGTGAGAGCAACACCGTATTGATTTGTTTCAGCAAACCCTGAAGTTTTCGGAGGTCGACGATTCGGCTGAGAGAAATGTATTTCTTAAAAAGTTCAGACATCATAGACTCTACATAATTTGCGGAAACACGAAGACCTTGCGCGTGAGCAATCCCTCAAAAATCTCATGAGATACCTCATGAGTAATATCTCACGAAAAGTATTGATTGCTATGCTTCAACATTAGAAGTTCACGAGTAGCTCATGAAGTGTTCATGAGAGTCTCACGAGAAACTCATAAGTCAGAAGGTTGGTGGGATTTCTACGCCGCCTGAAACTATGTTGGATCAATTTCACAATCTCTGTCTAACCATACAAGCCTCGAAAAGTTCCTAGAATCACTCGCAGGCTCCCGCGGAACGGTCCACAAAAGTTCTAGATGTCCTGGACCACCGGAGATGTGGTAATGAAAATATATTTAGTTTCAGTTTTTTTATCATCTCGCTCGAGTTATCTCGTTTACTTCTGAAAAGTCCTGAGAAACAGAACGGACTTCGGAGAATATGATTAATTAGCCAATTGACGATATTCTTAAGAATTTGATAGTTTTGTCTAATGGTTCGACATATTAACCTTCCTTTATTGTGAAGCTATACAAATATGGAAAACTATGTTTCTCCTTATTGTGATTCAGCCGATATTCATCAAAACACATCAGTAAGTAAGCAAACTTAGAAAACTTGTTAGCTATGAAAATGCTCAAAGTCAAGAGATTGTAGTGAAACTGAGAGAAGCTTCATGTTGTACTGCGCAAGGTCTTGAAGTTGAAATCAAAATAGCGGTCCAATCTTCAAATTATGATGATGGTATCCGGTTTCTCGAAGCACGCGCAATTGCTCATTCGAACATAGTATGAATGACGAGGACGTGAAATCAATGAATTTTCCGAAGATTGAATCACTGTTTTTAGTGTACTAATATTATTTAACATTTATCAATTAATTTAATATCAAACAACTGTTTCGTCGTGTTTTGTTTGCTTCTGCTTTAGTCACAATTAATACAATACGCCACTACGCGATGAAGTTATATCAACGCTGAGATTAGTGTTGTATGTGAAGGCTAACATACATATAACTGTCATATTATGGTGAAACGAGGATCATCGACATTTAGGTTATCACAACACTGAAACATCGTTCTCACAGCCTTTGGTATACTAGGAGTAAATTGAATGAACATGTAAATTTACTGTATAATTGACTAACAGTATAGTTGGGAAAGGCGACGTTCAGGCGTGTAGAGATAAAAGATATATGTTAGCTAATGATGAATACCTCTTTCAGGTTGATTGTGTCTAGTTCTATCGGTTAGGCGTACCTGCGCAAATGAGAGTGATTCTTCGTTTACGCCGTCAATTAAGAGGTTCTGACGTATGAAATATGATTTCGTTTGATCAAATCGAATCAAATATTTTTATGCAACGTGTAATAATAAACCAAAAGCATTAATGTTCTGATAACTAGTTAAATGGGAATTGATAAAAAGTTGTGAAATAAAAAATAAGTAGACGCAACACAGTTGTTATTCCGAGGTTGGGCGACACTTTTGTATTAAATGAACTCATTCATAACTGCCAATTATAACACCAATGAAGTTAATTATTCAATTAAGAACACTGTTGTATATCAGAAAAAGTAAACATATATAATTACACTTGCCGCATTGGAAAGCCATTTAGGCGCAGAAACCCCTGAAATAAAACAAAACGAACATTGTCAATTGCGTATATCAAATGTGAAAGAAAACGAAACTGAGGTTCAATAAGAGAAGGAACCGCTCATATAGAAGCTGACTAATAATAACATTCACTAAGTGTTATATTCTGTCTCACCCAACCGTAGACACCTACAGTATTATTTTGACACATATACGCAGTCGTTTTTGTTATGTACATCAAAACCTTTTTCAGTTTCTGGTAGTTGAGAAAATTTGAGTCTATTCACTGTTTGAAGATTTATATTGCTGGGTAGGTCACATTATTAGTTTGTTCCATTCAAAATGTAATCAATTCGAATTTTATTCAGCATTCGTCAGCATTCGTCAACACCATTATCAGAACACGAAACACCAAATCCCAAAAGTTATACAATGTTGGTTGAATATTGCTGAATCGTCGGTCACACGTGAATGATACGTATTGATTTTCTGCTAAAGTGTGTTCATCCGCAATGACACCATCATTCGGGAATGCAATTTTCATGGCGGTTGCGGACGAAGCCATATTTACATTGACAAACGTTCCAACGACACGGTTTGCAGGAGTTCTGAAAGTTTAATTTCTAAGATCATGTTTTCACATTTGTTTCTGAGTGTTTGAGGAGTTTGCCATTCAGAAGCACTTCATACAAGGGTTGTTGAAATAGAATTATGCATTTTTTTCCAATTCAAAAACTATAAAAATAAAACATAGACTTGCAGAGTTCGAATAAAACATAGACTTGCAGAAAGTTACTGTAATAGTGTTTTCGATAAGTTTAGAAAAATTTACAAACGTTTGGGGCATTGCCAGGGTCGAAAACATTCTCCATTTCTGTTTGCCACGCATCCAACTCTGCACTGACATCTGCCACCAACAGCCTCTGTGGCAGGACTGAAAAAAACGGTGGTTGCTTTCTTGCTCTATTGTGGTTTACGTTGAATGAAACCAAACGGAAGTTGTTACACTTGATTTCATAACTTTTTCTGTCAAAACATCAAAAAAAGGTTGGAGTGGAAGTGTTGGTGCGAAATTTTCCATCAAAATATCACACAATACACGCATTTCTGATATAAACTTTTGACCAGAATTGTTTCCAACGCTTCTGCTCAAATTTCAACCGAAGGTCTCACCGGTGTCGGATTGTCGCAGGTCGGTTCACATTTGGTTCTGCAGACGACGATGGCAAAACAGGTTTACTGGAAAACATTCATGAATATTTTGTTCTCGATGTATCTTTTCCTGCTACCACGAGAAAACAACAGTACCCCCTGTACGACAATAGATTGATTCGATTACTATTGTAATGTGTATAATGATCACCGCTCTAGCGCAGGCTTGAACTAATCACAACCTGGTTGGGCTGTTGGCGTATAACTCAACTTGAGTTGATCTCTCACGTGCGACTTCGCTGAGGTGCCAATGAGAATGTGAAAAAAAAACCAGTCTTTCACAAACACGCAATCACGTGATATTTTTGCGCAATGATGAAATATACACGAATACGATATGACTTGTCAACTGAGTGTTTTACCTCGAATCATTAGGAAAATCGTACATAAACCAAACTCACGTAGACTTTGAGGTTTCTCTTCTGGTTCACAAACCCAATGCACATATTTTTCACTTTACAACTGAGATATCGCAAAAAATACAATTGAGCACGGTACGTGTTTTTTTCATTTTGTCGAAAATTTCTGTAAACTTTGAATGGACGACTAGAGAAAAACTAACTCACACATCAGTTTCGTTCGCGCAAACAAATCCGTCGCAATGGTCTTTTCCGGATCCTTCCGGATCTGTTCCGGAACCGTTTCCGCTTCCGTCGCCGGATTCCTCGCCACTGAGATAACCTTCTTCACCTCTCACATCAGAGATGGCAAAGAGAAAGAGAGGTAAGCCTGCGAAAGCGCGAAGATAACTTATTAAGATAGATTTGTTTTGTATGTAATATGACGACAGTTTATTCATGCGTCACATCTTTACAAGAAAACTGTCTAGTAGCATCTATCACGATGCGCGTATAACAGGGCTACTATACCCTTTTTCCATCATCTTATCCTGTTACATTTCTCCAACTGAGTGCCACATCTAACAATGTGGAAAGTCACGTGTTGAATCGCGAAAAAATCTATTTTATAACGTGAATAAATGAATCGTGAATCTCGTTAAAGGAACGGATATGTCCTTTTCGAGTTACGACATTTGCTCTGTTTGTCGGTTCATCGACATTTTATTAACAGAAGACAGACAAATTTGCACACAACTCGCTTTTAGAAGCAGCAGACCCCATCACCTAGTAATAATGGTGCCTGCATTAGGCATGCATCATTACACGTTTTGATCCGCGCGCAATACTGCGAATACAACTAAACATTCTAAGCTGATTCCGTTTTTTCTCTCGTTTTTGTTCGGTTCATTTCTTTTGTGATTAACTTTATTCCTAGAATTTTACAATATCCACCGTAGATGGAACTGATTTGGTGCACAAATGTTATGTACAGGTACTCATCAACCTACATGGTGAGAAGATGTAGAAGTTGTTGCATTCACTAAATTGTTATTTTATGCCGATGAATGTAGGCGAGAAATTGGAACAATGAACATATTGGTCGGCGGGTACATAAACAACATACATTTTTCCCAACTGTTTTAATTTCTTTAACCAGAAACATCGGGTGAAAAGTTGTTACGAACGTCTCCAAAACGCAACAGCTTGATCAATATTCCGTGTAGTCCAGGGACGAGTCTATTGTCTCATTTTTGCTCTCCACGCCTATTCATCGCTGCCATGTTTCTAAGCGAGGCGCAAATCTGATTTCGTCTAGGTCGCCAAACTCTCTTATATGCTCTTGAGGCGAATTCAATCTCACCACATACCTAGTATTCTGTCGTTTGTGTTAAATGGTGGATATTCATTTGCTTAAAACACGCGTTACTTCAGTCAGACTTGGCTTCGAACAACTATTGCGACCATTTTTCAAAGATAGCGATATTCCGAAAAAGATATTCGCCTTGAGTTGTGAAAAGAACCACATACAAAAATATCTGAGTGACCTACAACCATAAAAATTAAAACCTGAAATACTGATTGCTAACTAAGAGGAGAAATCTATTGGGAAAATGCGAACTTAGTAGATACCTTAATTTACTCGGGTTGTTTTTACAAATTTCGAGTTGCATCACAATAGGGACTACATGCATGCTAACTCGGAAAAGGTGGTCAAAATCGGAAAACTCCTTGCGCAATGGAATTCTAGTTTCACTGAACATTCACTCAACTCTCTTTCCGTATGTAGGTTTAGTTCTCGTCCAGTGTTGTTTGTTTTTATGTTATTGGCTTGGCTGAGCGTCACTCTAAGACACTCAATCCCCAGATAGCAATGATGTATGTATGCAGACGCTTTCTTTGACAAACCTATTGCAACTCCAGGTTTAGAATTATCGTTGATGCAACTTCATGTCATACAGTTTCTGTCATTCCCACTCGAACTCTGTCACTATTCAGTTCTCAATGATTGCTATCAGATGTTTTGTCAATTTGGTTCGAATATTTTCTGACTGTATGTTTGGAGAAGAGTTGAGAGTATATTACTGACATTCCAAAACGTACGACGGTATTTACATACGAGATAGTTGGGTTCAAGTTTATTTTTATTTTACTGCAGCATTCCACAGATGTGAGCGTGTGAGCGAGACCATCTAAGACTTCTCTATTTGAGAAATGTAAAAGCGGCATTATTTGTGCTCTAGAAAAAAGTGTATTTTTCTTATTCGAAAAATATATCGCTTTCATTTAAAGTTCACTTCTACATTTTTTAAATGGCCTGCTCTTATATCTGTTGGGTTTATTCATGCCTTGCCTGAATCGTTTTGACATGTGTCACTCGCTTTTCACTTGTTGACAATCATCTATGCCCATGATCGAGATTGAATGTCAATCAAATTCTTCGCGCATACTAGAATGTGTGGGCATTTACTAGCAAATTTCTTCCCGAACCGACTCTTTCCGAACCAGTTGGTTGGGTGAGGAACCGAACCGTTTGTGTACTCATTCCGACATGGAACCGAACCGAACCCTAATAAACGTTACACAGCCGACCAATTTCAGCATTAATTACACGAGTTGGTTCGGTTCCAACTTTGTTGGCTTGAATTTGGTTCGGTTTAGAACGAACCACCTGGTTCGGGGAGAATCGGTTCGGTTTTGGTTCGGTTAGAGTCGGTTTGGGAAGGAATCCACCGCATTTACTTGGCACAAGCATAAAAAGACTCATAGTCACAGTCACAATTAATTTTTCGTGAGTGTATTATATTTTCATTTACGTATTAGAACACAGTGATTTGACCAAATTGGTTCCCTTACCAATGTTTTATGAGTTTCTAGAGAGACTTTTCCCGAAAGATCAATCATCAATGTTTTAGTGTGTTCGAATTTATTTTGTTATTAGTGTTCCTACCCTGAATAAGAATAAAAATTTATCAACAATGAAAAACTTTGTTTTGGAAAAATTCGGTAAACTCCAGACAGCTCAATGCCCCTCTATTACCCATTCAAGTTTCCGGAACTCCATAATTGCCGCTGACAACCCTGAGTGAGAAACAGAAATAACACGACATGCTTTTTCCGAGCCCCCAATGAACATTGTGATGCAATAATTTCACAAATCCATATTCAATGAGGTGTAAGACAATGTTGATAGTGTTTCAATGTTTAAGGTGCACAGTCACATATAGCCCGCCCCATTCGAAAGCGGTTAAAACTCTCGACTGCAAAATGTTTGCCCCACGTTCGAATTTTATGTGTTTATATCAGTTGTCCTGTTTTTGATCACGTGTACAACTAAAAAGAACTGGATTTTGCGAATGTACAATAAAAAAAGAACAATTACTAGGTTAGCTCACGTTAACCGTGACTATTTCTATCGGATAATGTAATTACATTTATACAAATACTTGTTGGTGAAGTTCATTCTGTCCTTGTCCTGTTGCTGACACTTCTGCATATGAGCATTCTCTCCGTTTCTTTATTCAATTCTTCAATTCTTCGTTTTCGAGTTTGAATGAATTCATGCACGCATTTCGCATCTCATTCAGAGAATGCGTCGCCCTCCGATTTTCGGGCCCTTTTTCTAGAGTCGTAATTTTTCATGTGATTTATGCCAGTATTCCAGGGCTAAAACCCTTGTTCATCGGAAAACTGGAATAGCTTCCAATTACTATATACTAGTGTAGTAAACGTATCATTTTCACGTAGCTCGTGAAACTTTGCACATCTTCTCACTAAATAATAATTCGTTTAACTTCGAGCAAGATTTATATACCTTTACGAAGTAATAACAATGTATTCCACACTAGTAGGTTTCAAGAGCAGAGCGTATGTGTCCCCTCAACAAATGATGCCGAACAAATTGATCATAGGAAACACTGCCTCGAACCTCTGACATTATATTTTGTTATTTCTTTAAAAAATGGTTGTGCCTCATCACTTATATAGGACCGATAAAGACAAAAAGAGACGCAGACATAGTCTCTCCTTTTGATGATTTGTCGAAACTGTGCCGGTAGGACAGTAACTCTCGAGATAAACGTTACAAACGACGAGTTTTTTTTTGTTGCACTTTTTCAAAGGCAACGTTCATTTCATCGTTCAGTGTATGGCCATGTTAAATTATGTTATAGTATATCAGTACAACTCAGTATAAGTATAATGCAGAGACTAAAATATTTGGAGATCGGTTATGGACCACCACTATGCAACATTGTGATATGATGAATAAAACTTGAAACTTGAAACTTGATAACTCGTCCTACTTTGTTTGTCATTTTTCCGTTTTCTATGCGGATGTTTTGTGTTGGCCACGAATTGCTATTTTCCGGCCGTCTTTCATAGCCATTTGTCATTTGCGCGTTTCCCATGATTGAGGGGTGGTTTATCTTAGGTGCGTTCGTCGTTTCAGGAAACCCATGTGCCAACCTCGACCCACCGACACCTTGTTGCAACTACGCGAGTCATGAGGGAAATCGTTCCTGCTCTATTGATATTCTCGACGGTCCTAGACGCCGTCGCCGACAAATGTCACCCGAGAAACTTCCACGACGTCAGAGGACAAGAAACGGACGATTATCTCATATACGGGCTGACACAGGTGAACAGATACGGCCTCAATTTATTCTAGAGCTCCTGAGATACTCTTTTCAATTTCTCTCTTTTCACATGTACCAATATGGAAAGACACGTGTTCAATCGCGAAAAAACATTCAATTTTATTCTATTCTTAGGAGAATCTATTGATTGTTATTCTACAATACCGAAGATTCGTAAACACCTTTTCACCTTTTCACTCACTGACAGCTTCTAATGAAATCGCAGGAATGTATACAAATAACTACATAACCTTCCACGTGTGGTAAAAAAATTCTGTTGTACAAGTATAACCTTACATTGATGATACATTCTATTTTGAAAGTTAGTTTTTCAGGACTGTCAAATATTTTTTGTCCGTCCGTCACAGCTGTCCCTGCTGTCAAAAATATACGTCAATGTTCACAACAGTTACTGCTATCCAAACTTGGTTCAACTACATGTGAAGGTTCGCTTTGATTTTTTCCATCAGGGAACATTCTATATAATCTTTTCATGTGATCAGGGAGTATTCTATATAATCTTTGGTGTTTGTCAACTATTTTCCGTTCATGTTTGAAATCGATTAGAGCGCGGTTTCACTCGTTTCTCTAATAATAACGGTTCGAGGATTCAGTAGATGTTTGCGTCATTCAGAACATCCTATGAGCATAAATATTGAGTGAATACTGCAATACAACTCGATGGAATGCGAATTATTTCCCTTTTTATGGTTTTATTTTCAGACAGCCGACACTTTGCTTCTTCTCATTAAGCAGGCGGGTAATAGAATGTGTGCTCTGGATGTTCAAATACCACAAAAGGACATGTTGTTCGGAGATCACATATTCAGGTGAACAATTTTGACATGCTCACTACATCTCGATTGTGTGATTGGTTTCCACTCTCTCAACTGTTCTTGTACACTGTAACTTAATTAAAAAGAGCGTGTAATGTTATTTGATCGTACCCGTTGTACCGAACTGCAAGGAAGTATGAGTTCGGATTCGTTAAATATTTTTCTTGTACAAGAAAGACACTGCAATTCTATTCGCTTGCTCCCTGCCAACACTGTATGACTGCCCCTCAAAACAACGCGACTCGATAGCCTATACAACACCTGTGGAAGAAACCTTGCGAATGCTAACTTCTCATTTCGAATCTGACCACGGCCGAGCCAGCGTTATAAAAGTCTTTATCTAACCCAACTTAGAAAAAAGGAATAATGAGGACAGTTCCATGAGGACAGTTTTCGATTTTATCAGTAAGTTAGACAAACAAGTACAATCATCGTTTCAATCTCAACCCTGTGGAATCGTAGGTTTTAGATCAAGATCAAATCATTCACTTTTCCATTCCTATAATTCGGCACTGTTATATAATTGGAGTGCTACATCCACCTAAGTCAAAATCTTGGGTTATATCCAAGTGAACTGATGTAGTATTGTCCGACAACAATTTATTGATAAGCAACGTTTCATCGATAAGCTCAAAAGGTTTCCAGCTATTCGTTACTGGCCTCTTTGAATTATGCCGCCTGTTCACACTCGCCGCCAAATGTATTCAGTCTCGAATCAGACTTGTCGTATCTGGATTCTGTCTATAATGTGAGTTTGCATTGTTGAACACCGAAAAAAATTGAGTTATCAAAATTTCCGAAACATAATGTTCAAATTACTTTCGAAATTCCGTTTTCATACCACATGTGGAAGGAAGCATGAGACAAGTGAAAATGAGAAGACGAGAGGCTGAGATACTAGAAAACATGAGTCTTTTCGTACAAGCTCAGAACAACAACGGTTACAAAAACGCGTAACGTCACAACAAATAAAACCCTCATGTTACTCATTCTATACTTTCGTTTCAGGACGTGGTATACTTCGTTGACGGTAAGGCGGAGGGAGAACTGTGGACTGTTCATCAGTTTCTATTCACAGAAGATGGGTATCTACGACATCTGGACAAAATCCCAATCAACAATCATGCTAAACGTTTGTTCATTTTAGAATCAGAAAAGTATCTATACAACACCTATAGTTGGTTTTAACATAAACTGTGTTGGCAGCAAATTTACAATTTACATAACTTTGAAAAAACATCGTGAATCCGAATTCAAAATTTAGCGTCTGGATCGACTAGAAATATTCACTTAAACGTTCATTTAAGAAACCCATAAAAACGCATTTTGAGCAATAAATAAACAGTTTTTTGACTTCCTCTACTCTTTTTTTTATCTAAGTGGTGAAGTTGAAATCTTCAACAGTGAATTAATCCTCTCCGTTCATGATTATCTGCGTACCTGAACGACTACTCATTTTTCTCATTCAACACTGAGGGATGAATCGAAATTGGCTTTCAAATGAATAACGCGTAATATAGATAAAATTTTCAGTTCCGTTAAAATTGTTCATCGGATTCTATTGTTTCTAGAGCAATGGTCTGGACCGAATCTCTCCAATGAATACGTTCTGAGTCTGGATGCTCAAAGAAACTATTTATACAAGAGAAGCCGATTCGAAACATCATTTGTGTATGAATGTGCATTTGATCTGATGTTCAGGTTTGTCAAGAACTCAATTGCGGACTACGCTCAAAACACTCAATACGTATGCTCACCGTTTGACATTGGTTAACCGTGCTAAACTTTTCTCTAAGCGAGCCGAAACTCAAAAAAGGAAACTGCGTTGAAAGTTCTATTGATCTTCAGAAACACAACCCAAAACTATCACACTTCATCAAAACTGTTGGGTCAGAACATTTCCGAGATATGTAAATCACATTGTAATTCTAGCAGTCTTTTTCATTCGTTCCCTACTACTCAGTTTTGCAGACCGGACACTGTGGCAGTACATCACGGGGATACGAAAGACCCTGGCTATCGACCGTGGCTGGATGGATTGTCTGCGGATGGAAATGTTATGATACACGCGCAAACAGATCGCTCGGTAGGCTTCATAGTCCAGTTGAATGAAATGACATGGTCGGTAAATATTATTCACCAAAGTTTCATCTCAACCAACTTTTAAAAAAGCCTGGTATACGGTATATTTTGCCCAATCGAGATAAAACTACAACAAGTGGTACAACCTTATATTGAGTTGCACAAAAAAATTTGCACGAAAGACAAGTAATTTCCACCAGTGTAAAGGAACGCTTGAGCACGCGTGAAACCTCCATCGGGCCTTTCTTGAATTAAATGATTGTATTCTCTAAATTTAGAGGAATGAGTTGCTGGTTACATTCTGGTTCTTATTGAAATTTAAGGTTCAACCGTCACAAACCCGGCTCTACGGAACGAATGTCACGCAGAAAGAAGAATCGAGATGTCTTACCAGTGCGCCGTTCGCTTTTGACATTGGTATAGTCAGAACATCGACGTTGGAGAAAATGAAACGGAACCCACTACCTAAATTTGGTGGGATTTTCATACACATCGGACTTTCAAAACTTCACACACTTGTTGATTGTATTAACTAAAGTAGCTTCCATTAAAACACCGTAAAAAAATCGTTTGATTTCCGTATAACTGATGAGAGTTAGTTATCATTGTTGTATTTTACAGATTTCAAGAAGAAGTTGCATAAAAAACCACAGTCTGCTAACTATGTGAAGAACAACGAAGCACTTGTTGAAGTCACCACTCAACTTCCAACAACTACCAGAAGGAAGAATTTCAATACCATATGGCGAAGAACGACCTCGGTTTACTCAACCACAACGACAGAGATTTCAACTGAAGAGCCCACGACAAGTTCGACGGAATACGACGACAACCTGTATGATTCAGAATCCTCTCCAGACGTTACAACGATGTATCAAGACGACAACGATATCAATCCAGAAACCCAACCAGAAGACGTCGTCTCGGACGATTCAACAGAGGAATCCTTATTATCCCACAACTTCACCAGTGATTCTATCAGTTCAAACGACACAAAGTCAGCTGCTGGCACGTCTATGATTTTCCCGGTGTGTGTAGTTGTATATTCTATTGTATTGTAAATATATTTCTGTCTGCTCATGTTTATCATTTTGCAATGAACTTTTTCTGAATGTCATCCTTTGTTTTCATTGGGGAATGAGTTATGAGGAGATGCTCATTCACAATCGCCCGAGGACGCACCACAATGGTACTCAAAAAGGCGGGCCAATATTTAGTGTTTCACAAACACCAGTAAAATAACAACAGAGTTATCGAACCATTTGACTTATAAGATATTCTACAAAATTTAAATGTTTCGTGTTTCACATACACTAGGTACGAACTAAACGTTGAAACTATTTCCAAAATGTTCCCTATTGCTCCCTATTGCAAGCACATGAAGTATATGTTAACCTAACAAGATGTGTTGGTAGTTTCAGTTTGATTATGTGTTCGGTCCACTTTAGACTTTTATTAAGATTTAACTACATAGAGGACTGCGTGCTACATGGTTCCAATTTCGATCTACCAGATTTGCCTTCGACACAATGTCAGAGTCTGTGATAAGCGTTTTGTTTCTGTTGGATAGGTTAATTGTTCAGTAACTAAATTGACATACTCGAAGAACGGTCGTTTCATATGTTAAAAAATACCTAATCTGTTCTCAATCATGTGGTTTGTGATAGTTGTGTGTTTCAAGCTGTCATATTTTGACGCAGAAGAGCTCCTCAAAACATGTAGTTTGGAGTGGTGCTCTGTTTTCTTTCAGTAACTTCAGTAATAACTGATTTCCGGTTGTTTTGTTACCCAGAGCCTTGTTTGGTTTCATTTCAATCAAAAATAGTTGAATGATGAATTTTTCTAATAAAGGATAATGTGTACGCTACGGAAATTTTCACAAATATTTGGAATAAACACATTCATATTTCATCCTTTTAGACAATATTGAAGACATCATCTTCACGAAGTTTCCACTTTCAAACCCGAGTTTCTTAACAATACATCTTGTATTCATGAACATTATTACTGGTTTCATTCTGGTAACATTATGAAATAAAACATGTTTACACTTAATCCGTTACATTATGGATTGCCGCTATTTTGTAGACTGAAAATGTAGGAGATACACTTGACCGGTGGTGTCAAGTGCAGCATCTAACTACTCTTCTTCGTATTCGTGCTAACTGAATCTGAATTATGTTAACATCTCCGTTTCTATTTTAATTGAGACTTACCGCTAATAACAGATTCACCATAATATCTTTCACAATTGAATTATAGTTTTAAACTGCTAACGTTGAAAGTGACAATTCAGTCACATTCACCTATTTATTTTGATATTCCGACAAATTTGGTGTGATTTGCGATCATTTTGTCAGTTCCGTGCCCGAACTTCTGAATTCTAGGAAGGAGGTTTTACTTGCGCTGAACAATCTGCAATTTACTTGAACAGCTTTATAATCGCTGCTCTTAGTCTTACTTGTTCCGCACACCAACCAATTATTTGAATATGATGCACCAAAGTACGTGAACAAACTTGCATAATTACCCTATATACGTATTTCCGATTATTGTTATTCTATACGGAACTTTTCAAGAAAGGTGTAAAGTTGACACTGCAAGGAATTATTATTTTTGCAGGTTTTGTAGTGTTCGGTTTGAGTGGAATTTTTTAGATAGTAATTTCCTTCGCCTCATAATGAAAACCTTTCATACCTAATCACAGACTGTATTGGCATCGCACAACCCAATGGTTATTATCCATTCTTCCGCTGGTTTATCGTTTATTGGAGTGTTTATTGTGATTATCTTATCCGATCTGATGCTTCACAATCATTTTGATTAATCCACTGTCTCTCTGCTTTCTGAGAGGAAAGAAATGATCACTATTGTAGAGGTTTACCTCTCACGCGTCTGTGAATCACATCCAAAGTTTCAGTCTGCTGTGTTCGAATCACGAGTTTTCTATCAAATGACAACGGTTACATTATTGGCCGCATCAAAAGTCAATTACATCTCGGCAGTTGGAGAGAGAATCTGATAAACGGCGACAAATCTGATTGTAGTCGAGCGTGGTCTAGCGAATTCACGGAAAACTTCTCCCGTACTTTCTGAAAATGAATTTGTTCTTTTATTCTACGTTCGTATTTTGCTCAATGTGTCTTACAACAGCGAGCCGTGTCCACTTCTCCTAGTCTTTTGATGTGTCTACCACGTTCCACGTAACAGTGCACTTGACTAGAAACACGCAAGCTGTTCGTAAGTTTAACTTTAGTCATTAAAGGAACATTGCTATGAAAGAGCTGCTCGAGAGAAACTCATAAATACTGTTCTTTATTCAAACTAACCAACCTATTTTGCATACGGTTCACATGTCGCCGTTTAGGTACCCCGCAAGGCGCCGTTTAGGTACCCCGGGGTACCTAAACTAGCTTTTCATTCTGCCCTCCTTCAACTTTCTGTCAGGTCGCGCCAAAGGAAGGTATTTTCTCATTCTTACTGAATTAATAAACATTCAGTTCTGGTTTATTCGCGTGCAGATTATCGGAACGGTCAACAATTTTTGCATTCGGATCTGTCTCCCTTAGAAAAACATATTAGGATTTTTTTTATGAAGTTGCAGTTTGGATCAAAAAGTCTCAGTGGAAATGGTGTAAAGTGCCATCCATAGCGTTGGTTATTCTCAGTTTCTCTGGGATATTCACCCCCCGCACGATTATTCTTCTCCTCTCCGTGTGGTGTTCTATTAAATACATTCGCTGCAGAGAAATGATATTCCATTATCGCGAACGTCTTCACATCACATTATGTGCTCTCGTGGGCAGATTTCACAGACATTGGCCGGAGGCAACCTTTATTCAGCTGGCTTTGGCTGTTTCTAGAATTAGCAAACCTGCGATGCTTTCTTTGTTCGAGTGGTTTTTGAGCACATCCGGCGAGGTTCCTAGAATAATTGACAAACATCACTAGGTTCGCTTCAACTATTTGAAGAATCGTGTTCACCCCAATCTTACTGTACACATTTGGCGAGTTAAAACCTTGGAAATTCAGATTAATTCAGAAAAAAAAGACAACTGACAACAGATTCATTCGATTGAGTTGGCAGACTGATGTAAACTGCTTTTGCAATGCGGACATAGATGTGATCCACAGAATAATCAAATCAATCAAAAAACTGATCAATAAAACCCTTAACTGTAAGTGGAAGCTGGTTGTGAACTGATTTTGATGTATTATAAGTCTCCGAATGTGAAGATGCCGCCGAACTTTCATGATGCTTGATTTTCCATGCTCAGTTATTAGTTTCGCCCATTTTTCTGGTTAAAACCTGCGAAAAACGGCAAATGTGGTTCTCGTTCGGTGGAAACAAATCACGTTCTCTGCGAAGCATGTCATTCAATAGCCTGGGATTCGTGAACAACGGCACCAACTCGAATCTACCTTCCATTGTTCATTTGCAGAATAATTAATCACCCCCACATTCCATACTGAATAATGAAATAGTTTTTCTGCTCGGATCGCGGAAATGTAATTTGTCTGTGTTTGGCCGCGTTAATTGTTTCCCTGATAACTGTGCTAATCAAACGCAATTGCAAGTTACGGATGAAAGTCAGCTAGATACGGGAATATATTGTCAGCTTCCGCTGTTTTGAGTTCTCCGTTTTCTCAGCGCAGAAAAACATAATGGCAAACCAACCATTCCACTAATTTTCCTATACAACTTCATTTGCACATTTCTTCGTCAGACTATTTTATCCCACTGTATTCACTTTGTTTAACAAATAATCTTTTATTGAAACCCAGTTTCTGCAAATGTGTTACGATTTCTTCAGATCGAAATGGAGACAATAACTCCCTTATTAGCGAATACGACCGATGCTCCTGAGTTCGATGCTTGTTTTTACGAACCACCGCCAATGACCAACGAGCGGTTCTGGCTGGTTACTGTATTTGGATCGGCGGTGTCTTTTATCAGTATAGTGAACAACATGTTGTTGTTCTACCTGTTTGCCTCAAAGCGAGTTGTTTTCTCAGTCAAATTCATCTATCAGAATCACAAATACTGCATCGAATACATAGAGTAGCAAACTAACGTTTATTAGGATAAAAATGATGCCGATGAGGGTTTTTCGTGGGCTTAACTAGACGTTATTCTGGCATGTTTCAGCTCAAATTCGTTGATCTAAACTGATATTTCACTTCAGGCGTCACCATCGCTCAAATCATAACATGTATCTCATGTTGCTAGCGTTTTTCGACTTCTTTGTCAGTGTTGCTTATATTTGCTTGATGTCCGTCAACGTTCTCTCGGACTATCTGCAAGAGCCGTTTCTGGTTAAAATATGGTAAGTATAGTTAGTATAGTAAGTATCTCGAGCACATTTTCTACAGAATGAAACTCGTGCATACAATCTTTGAGGGCTAAACTGTGAAAATTCTCGTTTATATAGCGAGTGGCTAACTTAGAATGATTTTCCACTAGGTGTTGAGATGTAAACAAACTGGTGTGCACAGTATCAACACAAAATTATTTGCTTAGGGAACAAAGTTCTTTCTTGCTGTTTTGCAAGCGTATTTTCTGATAATACCATGAATCCAACGTGTTTGGCAGGTTTCTATATATGGTTCCGATGATCACTATTTCCCACATAGCCATGACCTCCTCTAGTTTTCTGATCGTAGCAGCCACATTCGAAAGATACTGCTTAACTCTCAACACGACAACACTTCCGTTTGTTCAAAGGTTAGCTGTACCCGAAAATCGAGCACATCCGGCTAGTACCCCTTTGTGACTCAAAAATGTTTCTTGTTTGTTATTCATCGTCTTTGCGTCACGTGAAACATGAAGTAGAGTTCGATTTCGTACACTTTACGACGATACGTTTTCATAGATTACGTACGTATTTACATGTTTCCTATGAACTAAAAACGCAACGAATACTGCTTCCCTCATTACATTGATAATCTACAAGTCAGTGAATATTGTTATGGGACATTTATCGGAAACCTTTCCATAAACAGAAAAAATTTCAGACGTCGAAAATTGATTGCAGCCGGATCAATTTTTCTCGTTGTGATCAGCAAAGGATCGATGTGTTTGGAGTTTGAGGTAAATTAGCTTCAAGTTTTGAATATAGTCGGTTTCACGAAACAATAGCCCTCTACAGTAAGATAATAAAAATTTTTAAGTGAATTTATCATATCTTTAGGTGTTGTACATAGTTTAAACTCTGTGATTTCGTTTTCCACTTCGGGTACTACAAGCATACAAAACAGTGAATCTTAAATTCTGTTCGTTGATTAGATAAATGCGTTTGAATTTTTGAAAGATTACTGTAGAAAGTCATCGATCGGTGAAACGAACTATACTGCGTACGAGGTGGAAAACATTGTTGTGAACACTTACAATTGATTATCGAAACATCCATTACATTTTGCATGATTTCTTACAATTCTTCCCATTGTTGTATTGTATTCCATTCTGCAAAAAGTTGAGACCACAAGCTCATACCGTGAACATTTTAGTGCCTTAGTATTGCAATAAACCGGTATAGGAAATGACTGGATTTCCGCTGTAGTTTGCACGTCAAACACACGTCATCATATATCACGAATTTCGTGCGAAAAGCACCAGGACTAAACATCGAATTAGGGTTACACACCGTATGAGCTTGCTCTGTGAATTGCGAACCATACATCATTCTAATTGCCATGTGTTATTGTCGTGTTTGGAACCCGATGTTTACAGCTCTTCGAGATGTCAGAATGTGCGGGGCTAATGACTGAGACGCAGATGGGATACCGTGCATTCGTTTTTGAGACCCCTTATCATGTAGTGTGGCGATTTTGGTGAGTTTTTCATCATCTTTCTATTTTTTAGTGCATTTTATTGGTAGGGACTATGATTTCTTGCATGCAGCGCGAACATTGAACTGAAGGGAGGTGTTTATGCATCTCAGTACCCTCCCTTCAAATTGAGTTGTAGTGATTACCACACACGAGTATACTACTAGCAGTCACTAGAACTATTCTCTTCGCAATAAAATTAATAGAATATTCATTAGTTCCATAAATAGAAACTATACGATCTCGTTACACAAGTAAATGGAACAATCATCTGAAGTTTGAGCAATCAATACAATTAGCGCGTCACAGAGGAAAACGTGTGAACTCGCAAATTATCATTCAACTATTTTTAGTAATTGCAAATTAGTTTGTTTTCACTTGAATTTGTGTGTGATGAACAGTGTATTGTGTTTAGCTGGTGTACTGTTAGTCAATTGCACGGTCACGTGAAACGTGTTTACCACAGCAGAACTCATAAACGTGCGAACACAGAGCGCACGATTCCTCATTAGAAGGGTTAACCTCGCTTTGTGTTTGCCGAAACTAGGTGTGCTCCAGGTACCGTAACTTCGTCACCATCTTCGCTCCGTTTATCATTCTCTCCTACCTGAACTTCCGGATTGTTAAGGCGTTGACCGACCAGTCTCAATTGACAGTTTGTCATATTGCTGGAAACAATGTAGCTGAACAAGCGAAGAGAAAGGTGGGAACTCACACACCAAGTTATTGCTGGTGATAATTTTAATTTCGATCATAATAGAGGCTCGAAGTTGTTTGAGCTCAAACTGATGGAGTTGAATTTGATGTTAGAGAATTTCAGGTTTTTACTTGTGACGAAGATACAGCTAGAAGTTTCCAGCTGATAACCTTGGAAACTCAATTTAGACTATAGCTGCTTTCCCCGGAAAAATCAGCCACCAAGTTCCATAGGCTGCCGACTTCTGCGCACCCGCTCTCGAAACTCAAAAATTGTATAAGTTATCGAAACTACACAGAGGATCTTACACAAATGGTTTTTCTCCCGTGAGAAACATGTGCTAATTTATGTTAGGAGCAATTAGAATTTGTAATAGGTGTTATTGCATCGGTTTTGATATTCATGTTTCAATAGATGTCGCTCATGCCTCACATGGATCCGGTTCAAAGAAAGGTAAACCGGAACGCGGCAGCAATTCAGAATGATTTCCAGAACTGAAGTCATCATTCAGAGATATAATGGCTTTTCAAATCTAAGTATACATGACTACACGTTTCTATGAATAGTATATTTGGGATTACCTGAATAGTAGAGATTATACATGAAAAATCACTCTGATAAAAGTTGCTACCGTGTCACCCGTGATGCCTGTTACTGGAATGAGTTTGCTTTGTGTGACGTGTCAACATTGAAAAGAAATATATATAAATATAACTTGTTTTCATAAAGCACGACTAGGGTTGTTAAAGTCGAACTCGAAACTCGACTCGACTCGAAAAACTCGAAAATTTTCGAGTTTAGTCGAACTCGAAACTCGAAAACTCGAAATTTCTGAAAACTCGAAAACTCGAAAACTCGAAAACTCGAAATTTTCCAAAACTCGGACAACTCGAAAACTCGAAAACTCGAAATTTTCCAAAAATCGAAAACTCGAAAACTCGAAAACTCGATTTTTCGCCAAACTCGAAAACTCGAAAACTCGAAAATTCGAAATTTTAAACGCGAAAACTCGAAAATCAAAATTTCGGACTCGAAAAATGTATCTTTTGGGTCCAAAATATACTCAAAACTCGACTCGACTCGAAAAAACTCGAAAATTTTCGAGTCGAGTCGAACTCGAAACTCGAAAACTCGAAATTTCCCAAAACTCGAAAACTCGAAAACTCGAAAACTCGAAATTTCCCAAAACTCGAAAACTCGAAAACTCGAAAACTCGAAATTGTTCAAAACTCGAAAACTCGAAAACTCGAAAACTCGAAATTTCCCAAAACTCGAAAACTCGAAAACTCGAAAACTCGAAATTTCTCAAAACTCGAAAACTCGAAAACTCGAAAACTCGAAATTTTGAACTCGATTAACAACCCTAAGCACGACCTTAACATCAGTTATGATGTGTTTGCATGTAGTTTTTTTTCGTTTGAGTGGCCTGCAAAGTGTATATAGTATATATAGTCTGGATCGCCTGCTGGTGGAAAAACTCAGAGTTACGGATACATCGAAAATAAAAAAAGCAGAACCGTAGTTTTATCAATGATAATGTTCTTTCACTTAGAGCACCAGGTATCAACATTTTTCCATTTTCTGAATTGGCATGTTTGTTGACATTATTTTTGCCACATCATGGTTATCACCTACATGGTAATACTGATGAATCACTAACGTTCATATGGAACGAAATTTTTCAGGCAACTGCTCGAGCGGCAACTAGGACTCTAGTGATGGTGGTGTGTTGTTATCTGATCAGCAACATCATAAACGTCATACTAACCATTTGGGAACATTTGGATAAAACATCCCTGGTAACTACCTACATTGAGTGAGTCTCGAACTTTCCTTTCGCTAAAACGAGAATCAGTTCCCCAGTTATGAACCACATTATTTTATGATGAAGTGCAAACGTAATAACAGTCATATAAACGGTCAATAACATGATAATTTTGAGCTATATAGCAGTTATAAAACATGATAATATCGAGCAAATCCATACGCTCCTATGAGAACTCCATAATACAAATCCTAGTTCGGAAACCGAAAGAAATTGTTAGATTTCCCCTGATAACTACTGTTTCATTTGAATACCCTGAAGTAGATCATAGTCATTCAGAAACCTGAGTGCGGGATATTATGAGTTAATACATGTTGATTATCAATAACAACAAATCCCATCAGAACATTTTTTATCTTAGAGTTCTCGTAGAAGTGAATTGAAGGTCATGAAAAACGCACTCTCACTTTCACACTTTTAGTTTTTGACTAAATATGTGGTTCACATATAACTTGACAGTTGAAATGGACTTCACCAAAGGTGTACCCGTATTCCAGTTGTTATGCCATAGCCGTAGACTTGGTGTCACTGCTGACGACGATTGCGTGTGCCTTCCGACTACCCATTTACATGGTCTGTCAATCAACCCTCCGCGGCGAAATCAAGGAAATTCTGATGTCTATCTGCAGCAGCGAAATGAGAAACTATCAGGTGCGTGCTGTTTTTTTAGTACAAATATGAGTTAATAGAATAAAGAGAAAGCGTTTCTACAATTTTTTTTCTGATGAAATTCCGAACCTCTTAATGTTCACAAAAAAACAGAACGTGATATCATCTTGTCATGTAAGTGACAGAATGTTACTCTCTCTCTTTCCTCACTCGTGCACACTACAGTAAGTAAAAAAAATTCCTTCACGATTAACAAAAAAAAGTTTAGAATTGTGATTCTATAAGTCATGTTGCCCTTCATAGCGTTACTATGAAGGGCAACATGCGTATGGATTCAGGCCTGAGCTCAGCTAAATCAATATGGATAAAAGAATATGTTGTTTCAGCGCCAGTGGTATACGCCTATCATTCAATTTATGTTACTGCCACGCGGTACTGTTTTAGTAGGAAACAATGAAGTGTTCTATAGTTGAATCAGTGCGGCTTACGCCTGTTTGCGCACAGAGAATGAAGATAGAGTTTAACCAACATAATTCTACACGACTTTGGCAAAGCCAATATGATTGATTAACAGAAGAGGGTTTTAAGCATCAGATTTATCCGATTAAACAATAAACGAGATAGCTGATCATGGGAGAAATCTCCCGGTACTAATGATCAAAAGAAACAATAACAATTTAGTAAAAACATTAACAACAATGGTAACCGTAAAAAGTAGGACCCGCAGTTCTCCGAACGACACGATCCCGCACACTGGAGGGGGCGGGGCCAACTTGGCAGCTGGTACACGGAAACCTGTAAACAACGTATCATTTAGAAATGGTCGTTTTGCGACATTCCCGAGAAACAGAAAAATGTTCCCCTGAACATCTATGACCTGAACGGAGAAAAGAAGGAATTGATGTGATGAAATCTGATGTCTTCATTTAGAGTGAAATGTACTGACCTATCCTTGGAATGGACGGGTGCCATAATGGGCGCATAGCGAGGTATGGTGTCTGTCGGACTGACAGATTTTGCATCTCAACTGCTTGCGACAATATCCTCCGTGTTTTCCCAAGCAGGCCGGACATCTCATGAGTTCAACGATCACCAGGCGGCGCGAACCCAAGGTGGGATACACGTTGCAGTCATTTGAGTAGTGGTATGACGAATCGCAGAATCCGCATCGTACTCCGGGCTGGGGTACCGTCTGTCGGAAAGGCTCATCAGGGATCATCTTCAAGTGGTTCTTTCCGTCGTTGAAATCCCAGCTATAGGGCGGGATGTCTCCGAAGAGGTGACGGTCGTCCAATCTCATCGGGACCTGCTGACGATCTTCCTCCAACATTTGTTGGTATGCCTCTTCGAATTCAGAATTGAAAGATGAACAGTCATCGTCCCAACGTCTGCTGCGTTTCGACATGTTTGATTTCACGGATACGTCGGAGGCTCTTCTTTTCAGGGTATCCACTGGTTCCGAGTTGGCTGATGTCTCGTCTGAATTCGGATTGGTGGGGTCAGTTTCCGGAGGCGTGTGTACCGTTATGACTGTACGTGGACGTTCCTGGTCGACCGTCAGGTCCTCCAGAGCCGCAACGAGAAGTGTAGACTGTCTCTGAAAATTTGCCATGAGTCTATCGCCATTTCTACTGAACTCTGAATGCACGAAAGTCTTTTTACTGCAACTTTTGTGACGGAACAGATTAGCGTTCTCAGCGGAGCCTAGGGTGGCCATAGCTTCCACTATTTTGATAAGAGAACTGTGACCCGCTTTGAGCGCCTGAGTTTTCGCGTCTGAATCGAGAAGGTGTCGGTTCTTAGCAATAGATCGGAGAGACATGATATGTTCCCCGGTGCGTACCTGAAGTTCTCTGGCTTTCTGGAGTAGTTCTTCGTTCTTCTTTTTTCTGGCCTCATCCTCATCGATCGTGATCGACATCACTTGTCTATTCTGAATCACGGTACGATTAGTTTTTGTAGACAATGATTGAACTCGTTTGGTCAAACCTTCATCAACCTTATCGAGAATAGCTGCGATAGGATCATGTACTGCCCCAGCAGTCTTTTTCTTTTTAGGCGGAACAGTTTTTACTGAGTTCTTGATGGTTCTGCTGGGAAGAGTGACTGGTTTTATGGTCACACGACTTTGAATAGAGATTGGATGTTGACTGGTGAGTTCACCCGACTTCTTTGGGTTCGGACAAGAATTGTTCACCTCTCTGATTTCCGTAGTCGCTGAATCGGGAGTCTGAATCGGTCTGATATCTGCAGGTTGTTCTTCAAACTCGTATTCGTAATCCAAGCTTTCGTCTAGCCCCTCCATTTTGAGACGCTGAGACCTGTAATTAGAATAAACACTTGATGAGGAAGTGATGCCTTTTTGAAGGTCTAACTCATGTTGAGTAAGGTCGGACCTTGGAGAATATGGTCCGGTATCCAATAGGTGTAACAGTTGAAGAAGGAGATGAGCACACAAAGAAAAACATATAATGAAGTGGGGCACAGATAGTGAGCATAGGCAATTGAACTGTGAGAGAAGGGCGAACAGCAGAACTGTCAAATTAACTTTCTTATAGAGATTCGAGTTTACATGAGGAAATGAATTCTGTGCGTAGATGACCTTGGAAGAGAGAAGAAATTAAAACAAAATGAGAAAAAGAAATTTGCTGAAATGGATTTACTGCACTGTTTTGTATACTTTAGTACACCGATTTACTGTGACATGAATGGCTCAGTGAAGACGAATGTTGTCACTTCTGTCTTCACTGAACCCATACCTCACTGGTTTCCTCTTTTCTCTCTGTGGCCTCTCTGTGTTTGCTTCTTGATGTGATGCTTCTGTGTCAGGCTGAATCTTCGTCGTCTCTGGTGCCTCGATTTGCTGCTGTCCTTCGTACGCCTGCAATTCCAATGGGTAAATCTGATTCACAGAACGTTCCAAAGTTTTCCCTGAGCTGGTACGTATTGTTACACTACGGATATTCTCATCTCTACTTTCTCTAACTGCTGTGATGATTGCGAGTTGCCATCTACTCCTAGGGAGCATCGCGTCTTTCAATAACACAACTTCGTTAGGCTTAGGACGGCTAGATGCGCAGTTGCGAATCTTATCCATGCGGACTTTGTGACTTTCCCTCAGGTTGGTGAGGTACACGTCAGACCATTTTACCCAAAAGGAGTTCAAATGTTTCTGTGTATTCTCCAACAACTGTATCGCTTGTTGTCTGTGCTCAAGTACTGTAGTCTCACTGTAATCTTTGTCTTGCTTGTTGTCGAACAATGTGGGTGGTGAGACTACTGCACTCGGTATAATGAAGTCAATGGGGCGCACTACTGTATCATCATCGAAGGTTGTCGACAAGTATGTCAAAGGTCTAGAATTCACCATCGCCTCGATCTCCATGATGAGAGTTTCGAACTGTCGGGACGGAAGTACTTGGTTTCGTATTGTCTTTTTAAGACATGATTTCACACTTCCCACCATCCGCTCGTACACTCCCCCTTTCCATGGAGATAGAGGGGTGATGAAATCCCACACTATTTCCATATTCCTAACTGATATCTGTAGTGTCTCATTATCTTCTGAATTCGCTAGCTCGTTATTGATCAACTCCGACCCCAGCTTGAATGTTGCAGCGTTATCGGAAGTCATGGTTGATGGAAGCCCTCGCCTAGCTATGAATCTCTTTAGTGCGGCGACGAATTCTACAGTAGTATTGTTCAATACGAGTTCCAAATGGATAGCTCGAGTGCACATACAAGTGACTAACAGTATCCATACCTTGCTGACTCCGTTGTCTGACTTCACTGAAAATGGACCCATGTAGTCCAAGCCTGAATTTTCAAATGGCCTCGACCTTTGGACACGCTTGGGGGGTAGGGCCGCCATGTCTGGGTATCTGTAAGGCAATGAATTCATTTTCTTACAAGGTATACAACAGCTGATGATGTGTTTCACTACTGATCGTCCTTTATGTATCCAATAGGTCTTCCTCACTTCAGCTAACGTGTGTTCGGGACCTGCATGGAGAAGGCGAGAATGAGTATGTCGGACTATCAATGAACACAAAGGATGATCCGAAAACAGCAATATTGGTCTCTTACCTGAATCAATGATATCAGCGTTGTCTAGTCGACCTCTACATCTGATGATGCCAAATTTGTCCGAGTATGGTTGAAGATTGTTGGGAACTTCTTTGAACGATGTCTCTGACTCTCTGAAATGATGTTGGATCAACATGAGTTCGGCTGATTTTAGGTCAAGTGCCCAAGGTTGCTTACTGTACTGGGAGTTGGCGATAATTGACAGTTTATCGGTAAACACGTCTCTGATTCTGTCTGACTTGAGCCGGTTGAAAACTCGAAGTTTCAGAAATTTGATGACAGCTGCTGTCACTATGCGCAGTTTTCCATAGCTACCTATTGTCTTGAACGGTAAGATTGACTTGAATTGTCTATCATTGCTTGAGGGTGCGTTCAACACTGTAGTTGTGTACGATGTGTGACATGTATTCATGACAGCTGGCGCGGACATGCTCCTACATTCATATGAAATCTGTTCGCTGGTTTCTGTTTCACTTGTGTCAGCCGATAATGAATCGTCTGACAACTTATCAACTGACTTAGATTCAACATATGAGTCGCCCGTGGTACCAGCTGGTATATTACTGACCTTTCGAGTTTCGTTCAAACTGTTCACCTCTGTCACAATCATCTTACTGTCATCCTTTGATGGAATTGGGATGCTAATTTGGCACTCTACGTTATTGACTGTGACAGTTGTGTTCAGAGTGATACTTTCCTCAAGAATTGAATCAATGAGGCTTGAACTATCAGGCAGTATGAAATCGTAATCCATGTTAGGCCACTTACTTGCTGGTTGGGTGATCCAAGTGGGCCCAGTCCACCAGATGTGATTCGTGAGATCTTGGATGTCCCCTCCTCTTGATGCGATGTCGGCTGGATTGTGGGTGGTATGTACGTAGTGGAACTGAAATGGACACGATTGAGATTCGAACTTATTCATCATCTTTCTGATAAATGTAACCTTGTTGTCAACAAATGTTTTCAGTTTTCTCTTAGAGTGTATCCAATGTAGTACCACCCGGGAGTCTGAGAACATGTGAATTCTGCTGATATCAATGTCTAACTCTTGCGTTATGAAATTTGCCAGTTTGATGCCGATGAAGGAAGCCATTAGTTCCAGTCTGGGAATAGGCAGTGATTTACTGGGTGCTATGCGAGATTTAGCCATTAACAGCTGGCAGGAGGCAGAATTCTGAGATCTGGACAAAAGGTAAGCACAGGCTGCGTATGCATCTTTCGAAGCATCTGCAAAGACGATTAGTTCAAATTTCGAGCTGGAATCATGTGAGATGCGTCTCTTGAGAAAGAAATTATCAATTTTCAAGTCAGATTTCACTATTTCCCATTCCCTTTTTTGACTATCTGCGAGTGGCTGGTCCCAAGAATACGCCTTTCCCCACAAACTCTGAATTAGCAACTTTGTACGGATAGTGATGGGTGTCAATAGTCCTAGTGGGTCAAATATTGATGCGAGGTAGCTCAAAATGGAACGTTTTGTTGGAGTATCTGGTGGAGGGCCAGGATCTCGAAAGGATAGCGTGTCTTTTGAGCTATCCCACATCATTCCCAATAATTTGACCTTCTCTGTCTTTGCTTTATCCTTTTCAGGAATAGACTTATTCACCTCATCATTGCTGGAAATGAATTCACGCAGATTCATGCCCATTTCAGCAAAAATTTTCTTGGATTCGATTTGCTTTTGAATCCCTGAATCTACTGAATCAGCTCCAACAATGATGTTGTCCACATACAAATTTCGCTTCAATTCTTCAGAAAGTGGGTTCTGCGCAATTTTCGAAAGCCCGTACATGATTGACATCGCAAGCAAAAACGGGGAGGCATTTATGCCGAACGGAACTCTAGTGAATCGGTATATCTGAATGTTTTCAGGCGAAAAGGGTAGTGATGGGTCTTTGAGCCATAGGAATCGGGTAGCGTCTCTCTGAGACTCCTTCAGATGAATAGTATGAAAGGCCTTTTCCACGTCCCCGATCAAAAGGTGTTCGTAAATTCTGGATCTAATCAGTATTCCGCATAAACTGGGCATGATAGTGGGCCCTTGATCCAAACAGTCGTTCAGCGATAGCTCACCCCTTTTGTGGGAAGAGGCGTCATATACTACGCGAATTTTTGTAGTTGCACTGTCGGGTTTCTGAACTACCTGATGTGGGATGTAGAAATGAGGGGCTGATTTCACTGATTTTGAACAAACTGATTCACTGACCTTCTCGATGATTCCTGATTCTTCCTGAGTGACGAAGGTCTGCTGGTAAGCCTTCCACACTTCCGGTTTCTCGTCTCGGTGAGCACATTGCGATTGAAGTCGCCTGAAAGCTATACTGTAGTTGTCTGCAAGTTCAGTTTGTTTTCCATTCCAAGGAAATTGCACCTGAATCTGCCCATTTCTGGTTTCTACTGAATTATTGAACTCATTGATGATACGTTCTCGCTCTTTTCGGTCGTTTTCTGCGGATGGGTCATCGTAAATCCCCACTAGTTCGAGATTCCAGAAATTAGTAGTTTCTAACATTGTTTCAGCTTGATTCACTTGGTAGACATGATTGTGAAAGGCTGAGCTGTTGCAATTGTGACTGCTACCTGATAGCAAGTAACCGAATAGACTGGGTGTTGCTTGCAAACCTGACGGTAGCTCATGATGTTTACCGTTAGAGTCAATAATTTTCCAGAAGTGATCAATGCCTATCAGAATAGCTGGACATACCTGATTCTCCTGATGTCCGTATTCTGAATGCGCGATTGACTTAGACTTGTCCAGATTTTCAAAAAAGATCTTGTCTTGCTTTGAAATCGGCGTAGGGGCGTATCCGTCCGTTATCCTTGGTTGTGTGTTGAGCTGTAATTTCAAAGGCTCTTTCTCTGTTCCAAAAAGGGAAACTGACACGACCTTCGAGAGGGATCTGGTCTTCTGACCTCCGAATGCAATTATAGTCAATGGTTCTTCGTACATGGTTTTCAACCCCAATTCAATCGCAAGATCATCAGTTATAAATGACTTGTGAGAGCCTGAGTCTAGCAATATGGTAACTGGCTGAGTGGTCTTTGTGTTGTTATTGTAGATAGACCCGAAAGCTGTCATAAAGCTAACCTGTTTACTCCCTTTTGTCACGTTGATGTGGATCGGATCGGGTGCTGAATCGGACGCTTCTACGGTTCGGTGTAGATCAGATGATTCGACGATTACCTTCTGAGTCTCTTCTCGAGCAGGAATAACCTCGCTGAAAGGAATGTCAATGTCAATCATGGCAATGTTGTTTTTCACCTGGTTATTACTGAATCGGACATGACTGCTAGGCGATCTACTCTGGTATCTATCTCGAGAGTGTGATCGATAGTTTGTTCTGTTAGCACTATTGCCTCTGGAAAAACTTGACCGAGAATTGGATCTATATCTCGGAACATTATTGTGAGGGGATTTTCCTCTCTCTAGCACTCTACTCTGACGGGACTGAGATGAGTCATCAGAATTGTTCTTATTTGCCAAATATTGTGTGCACAAGGACAGGTGATGATGACCTGTCTTACAGTATCTGCAGCTTTTTTCACATGCCCTGGCCGTATGAGACGTGCTAAAACATATGAAACATCTACCTGAATCAATAAGAAACTGTCTTCTGAGATCAATAGAAACTACCTTAGTGCACTTGTGACTCGAATGCTTCTCGTCCTTGCAGTAAATACAGGAGAAGGTGGGGTTGTTGGTTCTGCTTCTAGACTCTCTCGATCCTCTGTCGTCCTGGGAGTACAATGTGGTCGCGACTGCGTTCTCACTGAAATTAGAGTAACTGACTGCTTCTTCCTCCTGAATAATTATTTCCAAAGCCGCTGAAAGAACGTTAACATAAATATAATTTTGCACTTACGGATCAGACCTTTGGTTTTAGACCAGCAGAGACTGTGTTATCAGGTCTTCTGTCCAGAGAACTTCGACAAGAACCTCTCGAATCACAACCGATTCGTCGACCGATACCAAAGAAACAGTTGTGGTAGGTTGAAGTCCTGAACTTCTACAAATCATTAATTGTATGTATGAATATCTGGAGGAAAAACACACCGTGAATCTCCAGCTAGCTGTTCTACATAAACTATGTGGTAGATATTCATGAACACATTTATTTGTTAATGATGTTTCACATTAAACTGAGGTCGACCACCGTTTCTCTTCATTTTTTTCCATTCTCTACAATTCGATAGGTATTGGATGGAGTTCAATGCGGATTCGTCACGGCCCTGTAAGGTAGTGTTGAAGTAGAGCTAGTGGAGTAGTCACTAGAATGGAAGCCTAGGGGCCAGTGTTGTTTCATCCCCCTCCCTTTGGTTTTTTAGGATTCACCCCGATTGCGATCCTATAGTAGATAGAATCATTTTTCCTTCATTAAATCCGAGAAAAGAGTTTGAAGTAAAAAGACTTGAATAATTCGCATTAATCCAGCTGTATATTTGGTACAAAATAAGAACAATTATTGTACTATTGTGAGGTGTTTCAAACTCATAATAATAATAATGAGTTTATCAATATTCTGTATAACAATCGAATTAGCGACGAGATGATAACTTATGAATTGATGTGTAAAAACAAAAAGCTAATGAAACAGCGAGTAATACATAAAAGTTCATATTATTCAGAAGATAATTAAAGCGATTGAAGATGAGCACAGTGAACGTGAGATGCCTATTCACAAGGTGGTAGGGGTTCCCATGATGGGTTAATGTGATAACGGAAACCATAGCGTTCAAAGTACACATCAGAAACAATTGGGGCAAGATGAGAATGTATTTGATAGCAACCATGGAAAGCACTGTAACGTTCACGCATAGGAAACTTACTGCGATGCATGTCATACAAAGCAATGACATATTTCTCAACAAGTTGCAACGATACAGCATCAAGTGCACTGATACGGAGAGATAAGGGCTGGGGGTCTGGAGACGGAACACATGTAACAGAAACTTCAACGGGAGGACTTGGTAGAATTTCAGTGGAAACTGTTTCTTGGATAATATGCTCATCAATATCAGTTGCTAGGAACGAAGTGGGCAGAATAGGAGAAGAAAAACATTCGGGAACAATATTGCAAGCAACATTTCTGGATTGTTCAACTACCTCCATTTCTGTTTGGTGGTTGGTGTCGGCTGGATTGGACTGCGTTGTAGTTTGGTCTATGACCTCAGCTCGGGCGGCGTCTCGTTTCGATTGTCTAGCAATGAATCCGGCCTTCCGCTGTTCCGGTGTCTCGAATTTTCGCACATGAAAAGCTGACATAGACGCATCAGATTTTATTACATTGGAGAGATCAATTAGACGAGGAAACGGAATACCATCTTTGATAGAAACTTTGAGTGGACGAGATAAACCATCTTGACGAGGTTTTCCCAAACGGTGGAGAATTGATATACTAGATGGAGAGATAGACACTAAATTGAAAATTGCATTCACCTTTCTCTTTGTTGTGGAATCCTCTGGTAGACCATAAATAGTGAGACATCGACGATCGTTGAAATGGTGTAGTTCGGATTGAATAAGGGTGGGTAGAGATTGAGTCAGATTGTCGATTTTGGAGTTGAGTGTTTTGATTTCACTCAAAATGGTGGAAAAATGGGTTCGAGATGGTACCATTTTTGGACGAGGCGAGGGCATGATAATCAATCGAGAGAGGGGTCACCGCTCACGACCAGGCAAAGGGGTGTTATGAGGCAAAGGGGTGTTAACTCAGGAATCTCCTTTAGCTTATAAATTTACCTATTTTCAATTCCGGTTTTTCAGAGATCTGCAACGAGGTATACATTATCCCTCATGTAACTTACCTGATTGGTTAAGACATTGAATCAAATGAACTAGAATTGAAAACCGTGACGGAACTGAGTTATGACTAGGTGGCAGCTGACCGAGGCGTAACATTCTCCCCTATGTATCTATTTCCGTCCCAGAGTACGATACGAGCATTTCCTTGTAGACATCATGTTTGCACTCTAGTTACCTCATTTTTGTTTGGCTACATCCCTTAGTTCGGTCAAAGTATGTTCCTTGTTTGAGTAGTGTCCTACGAATCATATAACAACTGAAAATCTCAAATATTTCCAGGACACTCCTCATATAACCGACGATGAAGAAAGGAAACTGCACCTACCTAATTCTAGTTTTTCTGACCACCTGAAAATGCTGTCGTTTCCGTCTTCGCCTGAAGAGAATCTTTTGCGCTCCAATAATCCTTACGAAACTCTTCTGTGATTGCCTATGAAAAACATTGACACGACGTGTAGAGTTGATTAAAACTCAAGACGTGCACTGATAAGTGTGATAAGCACAAATGGTCTTATTTCACGTATGAAATATTATGTTGACTCTAGTGTTAGAATATGCTATTGCTTTCGGGAATGCACCAATATCAAAGTAATGTTCTTTACAAATATATTATAATGTATGTGTGTCAATTGAGTTTATTCGGTTTGAACCCTGTGTGATATGGAAATCTTTATTCAACGAATGAGATGCATTGGTTCACAACAACCGGAGTTTATTCTAACCCATAGTGTACAACAAATAAATATATCACAACTAAAGTATTTTCTGATATGAAAGTACTCGAAAGTGTTTTCTATTAGAAATTGCCCAAATATTTGATCAACAAAAATGAGATACGGGGAAAAATCAGAAAACAAAATAAATGATGAGCTGATGAGATCTGACTGCAGTATTACACAGCAAGACATGGTTCTGAAACAATATCACACTTTGAAGGCCTTTTCTAGAACTTGTTCGAATACTACCTGTTTCAATTTATCATGGTAGTATTTATTATCACGAAAATCAGAGTTACAGTTACAACACCTAGATATCCTTCACTAAACGGTTATTTTGAAATCGAGGCGATAGGAAACTTTTTCAAAGGTGAACCACCTGTTTTCTGAAACTGTAGGACAAGAGTAGAACACACACAAGTCCCTATATTTCCCAATGTTTTGACTGAAATTGACTACCTTTGCCTCGTTGGCGATCCAGAATTTTCATCAACTTCTCGAAAAGTCGTTTGTGACTGCGAGCAAAGAAGATAGGATAGAACACGTAGAGAACAGGTTGGAACATGTACCAGACCTCCTGAAAGAAAAATTCTAAAAAAAAAAAGTTTTTCATATGAATAAACAGAGATCAATAAACACTATTTCAGTTTATTCTCAGCAGCACTCTTGAGGTTCCTCCTTGAATGAATGAACTGAGGCCGTATGCATGAAACATCCCGGGCCGGGTTGGGAAGCTATCCTGAGATGTATTGGCCGGGAAAGCATCCCAACCCGGCCCGGGATGTTTCATGCATATGGCCTCTGGTATGAGTCGGATTGTTATAATCAAACTACAAACTACAGACTACAACACTTATCACTTACACGTTTGACCAGTTTTGCCAGTAGACTGTCGTCGGCGTCGAAGGAATAGACGTCGACGCAGAGAGGCAGGAAGTAGAAGAGGGCAACAATAGCCTGCATCTTTGCCAGAAATGAGCACGTGCTCAGGTTCTCTCTCATTTGGAACCGGATTGAGATGGTCGAGTAGTTGTTCGTCAAGTAGTCCTTCTCGTACTCTTTGTTAGACTGGAATGAATAGTTATTATATGTTCAGTACAAGTGTCAATTGAACAAAAGTATGTGTTTTATGTCAATGTATTGTCAATGTGTTTTACTACCAAAGAATTAAATATTCAATATCCAGTCAATTAGTTACCACTTGACTTCTCTGTGTGAATTGAAGAGAGTCATGTGCAGCGAGAATCTTATCTCCCACTTTCGATGAACATTTTTCCTCTGTTTCAACTTACCATACAACAGTTGCTCCTCAAATCTACCCTAGATTGTATTGAACACTGTGCTTCGAAACCACTCACTTTGATTAGAGAAGTGAAGACCATGGCAAACACCAGATTGAAAAAGACGACTACGACGAGCCAGATGTTGCGTTGCAGGACGTTCTGCTTCATGCTGCGCACCTCGCAGCTGACGAAGTTGTTCTCGTAGGACAGAAATCTGCTCATATTGCTGAGCAGCACGAGTGGAAGAGGAATCCACTAAAAGTTGAAACTGTATTCATGAACAGTTTCTGATTTGCTACCAGTAAAAAGAATTATTTTGTAAATCATTGTTCCACTTGAGAGAGTTATTAACTATCAAAACGTGTTGTTATATGTCAAACCGGTCCAAAAGTACAAACTAAAGAAACATTTCAAAGCACTAGAATGAAAAACAATTAGTTTGTTAGTTCTCTTTTTGTTATTATCCTGTTTTCACTACTTCTCAATTTTTGTAAGAGAGCACGGATAAAGATGGAGAACCAACCAGGATTGCACAAATGGTTCTCAGACCGGCCTCCCAGCTATCGTACTCGTACGAGCGACAGTTTTGTGTCGCGTACGCTCTTTCGATGACCAGTATCAGGGGCAGTACACAGAACAGAATGGAGAGGAAATGTGGCTGTGCACTGTTGAACAGACAGTCGTCGTCAGTCACCGTTTGCTGAATTAGATCACGTCTAGTCGTTCCGAAACTATGTTCCATGATTGCCCATCAGATATTTTTATTGGCTGCAGATTAACCAATTATGCTGCTCATGTAGTTGTGGTCGAATGTGCAAGTGAATAACGGTTGCGCGATATTTTACCTTAGTCCTGGCCGATCGAGATTGTATCAGAGCTCATTCTGCTCAATTAGCTTTCAATGAATGAAAATCATAATAGTGTGTCTGATAGTGCGCATGTGGTATTTATCTGGTATACGGAAGAAAGGGATAGCTGCATTTTGCGCTGAAGTTTTATATAAAACGAGGTTTCAGAGAACATGTTTTCTTAAACAGAAAAATTGTTTGGGGTGGGATTTATATGACACAGACAAAAAATTCAAGAGATGACTAAGCCGTTCATCAACCTTTCACCGCGTTTACTCAATTGGATCACACATGTAAAACATCGTTGTCTTTTTCCGATTCACATGAACGTACAAATTCATCACTTTCTCTCATTAAATCACGTTAGTGAGAGCACTCGTTGCTGCTGAGGATAAGCACTCACGAGCTGTAGATTATTGGTGCTGCTCCAGTCATAAACCGCCATGATGCTTCTCAGCAGGCCGAATCCGGATGAGAGCATGATCACCGCGCAGATATGACGACATATGATGCTCATGTGACTGTGGAACCCGGAAAATGATCTCAGACCTTGTAATAGGAGAAGGTTGAGCACGAATGCAGAAAGATGTAGGCCTGAAAAAAAAACTAGGAAATTCGAAGTTCAGTTATGAGAGTTCTGTTTCTTAGAACTCTTCTTTGTACACTCAGTGTGAGAAGTTGGGCTGTTCGATCTGTAATTAGTTGTGTAGAGAATGTATGTGCCAGTGACTACAGTGTTGCCGAATTAAATTGCAGTAAACATATCTGAGTCGTCCATTGGCGGTAATTCTCTTCACTTTCTAAATTTGAAATTCGAACCATGGCTGTAATTAACAATGTAGACTGGAGACGCCACTTACCACTCTCCAGGAAATAAGCCAGTTTGAGAACATTTTCCGACATGGAGCGCTCGTTGATAGGCACACTTTCGACCATCATTTCGACGTCGTCATAGTTCATGGTCTGAAATTATTCAAATAGAATGGATTGATTTTATTGTTTTACAGTTTTGAAAGAAATCGAATCGAAAATAGTCTTTGATTGATTCATTTACATGCAAGCATGTGATATACAAAAGGAGAAATAGCAAAATGACGGTGGGATACAAAAACATTCGAAAGTGGAAAATGAGTCGGAAATCGACATTTGGTCAACACAAGTGATTGAAAAGTAAATCATATGACAATACAGATAAACGAATCACAAACGTTATACATTGATTGGGCCAGGCTCACAGGATGAACAAAAAAACAGTAGAAGTCTTATTCAAATGCATTCACTTAAAGTGCTTTTTTTGCGGCAGATAACGACATCGGTATTTTGGATTTCTTGCTCAATTTCAAGTACTTGGATCCAGCCCGTACTGTCACGTAGACGAAATGGGTTTTGGAGAGGATTTGTGAAAATGAGTTTACTTAATTGTTTTTCTTCAAGATAAATTGAAACCAAAATGATGCTCATCCAAACAACAAGTTCGAAAATCTCGAAGACAGCAACAATCTATTACAGTAGAAACTATGTACAAGTGATTGGTACTGACAGAATGATCAATGTGCTTCTCAACGAAACTCAAAACCTACAATAGCTGCCAATTATCAAATGAGAATATGCTTTCAATATGCTTCCTTCATCCAAACTTATATTCCAAGCGCGAATGGAGATTTTAAATGATAGAAGCAACAACCATTTGCCGCCAAAGCATTGCCAAACTAAATCATTGTTTATTTTGCCATTCAACTAATCTTCTAAAAATATTATTTGAGGAAGCTAGGGTGTAATTGAGAGCCAACCAAATTACTAATTATAAGCTTATGTGGGCGTATCATATTACTTGAACAACTTAACAGGTTTAGTCCATCCAAGTGTTTGAAAAATTTCAACAGAAACAGCGAGTGCACTTTATTGTGAGATCGACACTTATAACTCAACAACAGTTCTAGTCTACTTTCCTACTGAGAGGCCTACAACACCAGTTTCATCATGAATGTTCTGATCCACTCTTTGTAAAAGGGAATCACAATCGTCTACGAAAACGTTAAATATGAACACGTTCATAAAGTATTGTAATCTTACCGTAGGAGTGTAGGAATGAAAAACACTACATGAGGGTCGAGCTACTAATAAAAATATCAGGATAGCTATGTTCATCGAAGAGAAAGAGAAGCTGTCTCCAATCTGTAAACCAATACGATATGCTCACTAACTCATGGAAAAATTAAAGCAATACTTATCTGTCACAAATCGCATTTGCGTTTTGAGATACCATGTCCAATTAGTTAGAGTGTCGACGTAATGGTCGCCAAGGCAACCTCTCATTTTCATTTTCATACGCTTGCTCAAAAACATTGTGTGCCCACATGATGAATAACAAGTCAGAAATATCAACAACACTTAAACTAATGATATCACATACCTAGTTATCATTGAAACTGAATTCTCGTGGGCATGAAGGGCATACTGATTGGTGAGAGGTTCAGAGAACATCTGGGGTGGATGAATACGACTATGTTGGGGAAACTATCAAATCATGTTCAAATCTTAATTTGTCGATGAAAAAGAAACCCATGTTCACTATTAGCCCCAGAGGGAAATGCGGCCAGTTGAAAAAGGTGTAAGTGAATGGAGAATCCGATATTTTTTGGTTCCGATGAAACAACATAACCATGATGCGATATACAGTTGATTAGTACATTTTCCTAATAAAAAAGTAGTAGCGCCCCAATTAACGTTCATTCAACAGAATAATTCGACTATTGATTGCTTGGAAGATTGCCATTCAGTGTGGAAAACAGAGTAAAACACCAGAACAACAACAAATAACGTCAGCATGTGCAAGATGTTACATTGAAGAAGAATAAAAAACATCAGAGTACAGTTGAAGCATTACAAAAGATGTAATCGATACGAAACGATCCGATCGATACGGATACGGAAACGATACGATCGATGTGTGTTTTGAACTACATCACACACTTTTTGTTCGACGAATAACGAAAGCACTTGCTCCATCGATATTTAGCTTTACTTTTTGTATAACCCAAACGTGTATCTATTCAAATAATTGGTTACTTTCGATTCAAGAGTTAATTTATGGTTCATTTTTTATTCCGAAACTGGAAAGCCATCGAGAAGGGCACTTTGAATGTGCTCTTTCCCGCCAATCGATAGAGAGCGGCGGAGATATAGCTATGGAAGCATGAAGCACGAGATTATAGTGAATAATAGTGAATAGACTATTTCATGGGTAATTATGTTATTCTATAATTACTGCGTAAAAAATCGGAACCAGATCGATCCAAAAAATAAGTTCGAGTGAATACATGGTTCTTCTTGGTGGAGAGTCCTAACCCGCTTTTTACGTTAATTTTACCAACATAGGAGTCACGATGCATGTGTATCATATGTTCGAATGTTCAGAAACTAGCACTCTGATAAGAATCAAACTCGTTGTTTCCAACCTCATTCCCACAAAAACTGTTACATTTTTCCGTGTGCAAAAACAACGAAATCTTCGGCTCATGATCGCTCGTGTTTCTTTGATGCGGAAAAAGTCCCAGGTTCGAAATGCTAGTTGAATATATTTGAGTTAATTTTGTGTTTTTTGACAAATCAGATTAGACGACACTAATATAATATTTAGGGGAGCAAAGCTGGAAGTCCGCATTTAGAATTGTTCCACATGTGTATTGTTTCTAATGCGGGATACAAAGGATACAACGATGAGATAGATGAACGATTATCTGTCATAAACACCAGTCACAATAAATTTCATATGGATATCTCAATGAAATGTTTGTTTCAGATGATAATTGGATCTTATTGAATGAATTTTCAGGATCGATGTGTTGAAACAGATTCTGGAACCAATTTGAAAAACATATGATTTTTGCGTGTTTCGCCTCAATGCCGTTAGAATCGCAACAAGATGAATCAGAGCATATTGACGTAAACTTATTCACGTGATATTTTGTTCATCTATGACGTGATATGATTATAATTTCAAAATTCGCATTTGAGGCACAATGATCGGCTGAACACACATTGGTATCCGCGCCAATAAAAGGCGATTCCAGAACGGTTTCAGCATCGAAATCCAGAATGTACGGTGAGTATATGTTTTTTTTCAGGGATTATATCGACAATAATTCACTAGGGATGTGAAATTTTTCACGTAAGGACTTGCATTTTTGCCCAGTACTCCGTCAGTTAATCTATATCAAAAACAGTATCGGATTTAAAACATCTCGCGCAATAGAAATAACAGTTATCATGATCGTCCCATGAACACATCTCACAAGAATTAGTAGATTTTTTTAGGATTTAGAAAATAGCTGCCTGACAATGTCGAGTTCAAAATGGAAACCAGTTGTGATCAAAAAATCTCATTGTCAGATTTTATTGTAAAAGCTCATTATATCTAATATGAGTTTCTTGTGAAATTGGTTAAAATATATTTCAGCTTTCGTTTCCTGTGTCCTGTTCACTGTGGCCCCTTCCGTGTTGAGCTCATCCCGACTAGTGGATGACTCATACCTTATGACGAAAGTCAAACGGCAGTCCACGTATTATCTATGTGGAACTTATCCAAATCAGTACTATTCGACTACACGTAAGTTATCCTACATGTTTGAGATTAATGGTCGTAATGAACCTTCTGGCCGAGATTGATCACAACTAGTACACTTTCCGTACCCAGTTCTACGAATGAGAAATTGTAATAACTTTGTTCCGAGTACTCTTTTACCTTCTCAACAATTAAGTGGCAAAGTGGAGAGAACAGAAAAAACTTGTTTTAGATGTATATGATGAAGTTCGAACTTTACTTAATGACTGGAGATTTTCCTGAGATCGTTCCTATTTGAACCAGTACATAAGTTGATATTCACTTCGAATGGAGACTATGCGTAGTGAGGAACTGAATCGGAACCAAAAACAAAAACGAAAAACATGTTTTTCCAGCATGCGAGAGCACAACCACATGTCCGAATGGTGGACAGTTTCTCAATGTTGGCTGCACTAACTCGGCTCAGTGCACACCATATTACAGGTATATTTGCAATAATTAAGCTAATCAATAATATCTACATGCATTGTACATGTAATTTTACCTTTTTGCGTTTTATCAGATTCCTTTATTATCATTTAACGCAATATCGGAAGTTGGAATCGATACATTGTACTAGTTCTCCCACAATAAGTTTGGAGCAAATTCTAATTAATAATAAATTTTCATTGATTTATCTTACAGTGGTACTTCAACGTGTATCAACAACTGTTGTTGTACGGTTCCCAGTGCACCTGCTACTACACCCCCTAATCTACTTCGTTTTGGTGAGACATTTATTGAACTAATTCTGTGAAACTCTTCGGCTGCTTCCAATCCCGTAGTTCATATAAGTCATCAACGTTTCATTGTTTTTCCATGTACAAAAGTACAGACGGAGTAAAAGGCAAAAAGCAATAAACATCACAGTGGTTCAGCATGCAAGCCATCAAAGTTTCATTGTTTTCCCATGTACAAAAGTAGAGACGTGATGAAAGTCAAAAAAACAATAAACATCAAATGTGACAGTGAAACTGTGATATGCAATTCAGGGATACGGACGTGATATTTGCTAAACTGTTCGTCTTTGCAGGTTACTGTCCAAGTGGCCAGCTGTCCGAGGTGCGATGCAGTGGACGCGGCCAGTGTGCCGACGGACAGACCTGCATGACCGGACTCTGCTGCTCCACCACCGGAAACGAATGGGATGGTGGGTGAAACATCAACCTAACTGGGTGTTTTCGAAAAACTGACACATAACATTGTCTTATAGCAGAACAAGTATGATTTTTTTCTCTGAACCCCAGGACAAAGTATCTTTGAACACCCATAACTATTCAATTGATTTGTATATGTGAACATCATTGTTCTGAATCAGAAACGAAATACACGAGAATATAATTGTTTAGTGGCCTGTGGTGGATTGGGAGCCCTGGGTTCTTGTAACAGTGCTGGTTCCTGCTCCAGCGGCGTGTGTACCGCGTCCAACTACTGTTGCGAGTGTCCAGTCGGTCGTAGTGCTGGTCGCTGCAGCAATGTGAGTGAGATCGTTGATCGGAAGAGATAGTGTGCACAGAAAAACTTTGAGAAAATAGATCAAAGAATGTGAATGAAAAGCGTAGATAAGTGCCGCGTTACCTAGGCATCAATGCATGTTTCAGTAACTCTATTTCTCTAGGAGTTAATCAAATAATCACGAAATTTGAAAAAAAAGAAATCAGAAACTGTGCTAATTTTGTGTTTCATTGGAATAACCACGTTCAAGGTGATTTTGCATTAGACTCTGTTGCAAGCGGAAATCAGGTCGTGGATGTCGAGATTACTTATTGGATAAGAATACCGTGCTTGTTGTTCAGATATCATGGATTCACAGTGCAACTGCCCACATTGTTTTGTTTTCACATTGCTGTCCTTTCAGGGTCTCTGTTCGCTCGGTTACTCGTGTAGCAACGGCTTCTGTTGTCCCTCTTGTCCCAACAACAACATGCCTTTTGGCGCATGCAGAAACGGCACCTGCGGTGGAGGCAGAACCTGTAGAGGTGGCAACATCTGCTGCTGATACATCAGTCGTATACGCTTATTTGTTCTGTTTTAGTGTTGTACCTGATTTATTACTTAACTATGAACCATAAATCATTATCATGATTGAAATCGTGACTAAGCAAATGCCAGATCTACACGATGGGTGATTTCATGCTGCAAAACGAAACCTTGTAGCCGCAAATTTGTGTTTGTCAAATATCTGTCCTCTAACTGTTTTCTACCACAGTATATGAATTACTTCTTCGACCGGATCCGAGGCTGGACCCCTTAGAATCTTAGAACTGTAAACCTAATTTTCTTAAATGACAATATTCTAAAACAGACCTTTAGTTCTAAGAAACTCGCAGTTCTGTCCAGAAAGCCACCACCACGGTTAGTTTTGTGTGTGGCAGGATGTCTCTCAAAAAGTCACTACTGAAACTAAACTCAGATCGATCAATCTTCATTCTGGACATGTGCTGATTCCGCTCTGCTACCTTTTCGCGAGCGGTCCCGCCAGTTTCGTATTTTTTTCTGCCACAAGAGATACTATGGAAAACAAGGTTTCTGATGATTTTTTTTCATTATCATAATGTCTTCACTATCTCATCTGAAATCTGAGTACGTGTGCTAGAACATACCGTCATTTCGATCCCATCGTGCGCCTCTCGCTTTGCGCATCATTTTGCCAAACTGGTTCACCGAACAGTTAAATAATAGCAAATTGGGATAAAAACACAAAAATGATTTGCTCACCAAATATAGAGTTTATTTTAGTTTCCTATCCGGAATAGAGTCAATTAATTACGTTGAACATCAACAGTGAAACAGGTGCATACTTTAGCTACACTTTTTTTCTGTCTGATTGAATGTAATTTGTTCACTACTGAATGCGTATTGTGGCCGCCTGTGGATCAGAGACGTATGAGCCGATGTTGAAGTTGAATGAGTTGATATTTATATGTTTTTTTCATGCTGTCGTTGCATCAAGCATGTAATAGATCGCTGCATACTATTCCCTGTAGAATATTTGAACACATCTTCAACAAAGTTTGGTACTCCGACCATGTTAAAATTCGTATGAACCAATCTATTATTAGTAGTGTACCTGCCTTTCAAATACATCTGATACAAGTCTTACTGAGAATTATCTGATCATAGAATATAATGGCATTTTGGTTGTGATTGTATATCATTAGAGGCGTAAGAACGCATGCGATGCACTTTACTCAGAAAATATAGCGACTACATTATGTGATCAGGAGAACGCTCCTTCATTTCGTTCAAACTCGTCATAACTCGAGCGGTAGCAACTCATCACAAAACTCCTCAAACCATTTCACAAAATTTATCTTTCTCTCTTTAGCGAAATTCTCTCCAGACCTCGTTGCTAACTGTGGGTACGGGTGTGATTCTATTATCATCCCATTTTGTCCTCGTACGCTCTTGTTCTCAAAGTATGTGTGTTCTTGCGGCAGGATTGCTAGATCGAAGCGGAAATGAAATCGTATGTGTAGTTCTAGATGACATTCCAATTCAATAGTAGAAGATCTTTATTAATTGCGTAAACCGTTCCGTTTCGTTTGTCCCGTTCGAAGTTGTATACAAATAACAGAAAAACAAGTCAGCGCAATTTATTATGTGTTCTTTTATCTTCTTATTCTAGCAACAATATATTGTATTGTGCAGAGCCTCGCCCAATAGCTATGCCGTTGATGAACTATTCTGGCAGTGAAGTACAAATAATCGGACTTCCCGTCTATTCACCAGATGATGGATTATCAACGTGGACGACGTACATTCATCTGATGGAAGGCACCGCCCTAACGGTAATTTCAAGTATAGTCAATAACAATCTCACGTGGATTTCAGCAGTGTTGAACTCAAAAATACAACTAAGGTTTTCTGGCAATCATCAGTATAGTGAGTTCCGAAAGTGTAAATTTCTTTTCTCTTGCCGGAACCGAACCTGCAAGCAAACGTTTCTCAGCAAAGAGCTAAACACTGCGCTGTTAGAGCACCTAGCAGGATAGCTTTGCAATCGAAAACATGTGTGCCTACACAGCGGAAAGTGAGATATACAGTATCCTCCCGTCTTTCCGTTGGCGACGACTATAACAGGCGAATAACAAGTAGACGTTCTCACCGAGTGTGTCAACGTGTCACCGAGTGTACAAACCCGCACTCTGTATAATTTTCCAAAATTTTAAAACCAGCCTACAACGGATACAAATTCAATTGCAGGTTAGTTTCATCTGGGTCACGGTTCACGTGTATCTCATTAATGTTGTGAACGACTTTCACTTGAATTCTGTTATCATTCAAATGTTTGTTCAATGTACAACATATGTGTTTATTGTTTCACGTGCATTCATCATAATTCAAGAAATCACCTCAACGGAACCAACAGGTAATGCGCTTACTGGAAGCGGAAAGAACCAAGTTTTTTGTATGTTCCAAACAGGTCGTGTATTTTCTCTATGAACAATCCGTTTGAACAAAAGCTAAAGATTGTATTGAACGAAAATTGAGTCGATAGTTTTGGGTTGGGTTTTTGATTTTCCTATTCTCTGAAGCCTGAACGCTAGTAGATACGCTAGCTCTGAAAAATAATCTAGTAGTTTTCCAAGGCCTTTGACTTCAGCTACCGTAACCCGAAACGCTAGTAGATTCTCTAGTTGATATAAATATTGGGTTTTTTCGTAGCGTATCTACTAGCGTTCAGGCTTCAAAGTTTTCAAAATGGGATGTTTGCGAATTCCTCGTTTTTTACTTCTCGATCGAATTTCTAATTTTGTTAAAACTCTTGCCGTTTATCGAGCTTTTAGCAACTTCATGAAACTAAATTACGAGTTTCCTAAACGTTTGTATGAAATTTTATTTTTCCAGATTGAAGTGTAGAGTCGATTTTTGAGATTTCAAGTTCCTTGCATTCAGTGAGCAAATTTGTCTTATAGTAAACGGATCAAAGTTCAGAAAATACCATCACCACCTTACTCCTGGTCATCAGCTACTTCCAAATACTATACATCAACATGGCAATATTATCCATGTGTGGGATAGTCACTGAGAGGTAAATGAGTATATACTTTGCTCCAGCCATTTATTACCCCCTACAGTAATTACCTCAAACTTTCAAGTCAAATTTTAGTAGTGTCTACTGTACTATTAATAGGTTTATTCCACAAGCATAACACACATTTGTATAAAAAAACGATGTAAAGTGAGAGACGATTAGCTTTTGAGATTGAACTGCATGGAATATAGAAAAGGAGGACAATAACTTAAGAGGGAAATAAAAAATCTAATCTCGCAATTTTCATGGGTCAAAAACATTTTGTTTTTCAGTGAAAAAAAACCTTGCAGCAAACAATTAGATGAAACGTCCTAATATGATTATCACCATTGATTCAAAAATGATAACAGAACAGAGTACACTATAAGTTTCTTGAATATTCATGTAAAGTTAGCATTCTAATAGCCTAAGTGTGCACTTTGTCGTTTCACGTTTCCGAGTTCTGCTGTGTTTAACATGTTTCACGTGACTGTGCGATAGACTGACAGTATAGCTGATTTTTGTTTCAGATACGTTTTTAGTGTAAGCGGACTTTTCTAAAAGATTTAGCATATATTTTTTGAATCAGTCTGTCAGGATGATCATGAAAATTGCGAGATTAGATTTTTTATTTCCCTCTTGAGTTATTGTCCTCCTTTTCTATATTCCATGCAGTTCAATCTCAAAAGCTAATCGTCTCTCACTTTACATCGTTTTTTTATACAAATTGTCCTCATTTTCTATATTTCCGAAGGAAATAATGAATCAATAGATAGGAAATAATGAGCATCTAATCAATTATTATTAAACTTTTTTGAACGTAACAATGAATACTAAGTTGATTTGCAGAACATAAACTGCGTTAGAACTCTGGTTAGTAAGCATTCTCTCAGAAACCGTGATCAATCCTTGATTTCGGGCAGCGCACGTGTGGCGCCGTCCATTTTTTCTTTATTCGTGACGATTTGGCTCAGTCGGCAGAGCAGCGCACTACAGTTCAGTAGGCCGAGGGTTCGAATCCATTCACGGACAGCAATTTTGTTTTTGTTCGATTAACCTTTTTATGTAGTCAGGATCTCTACGGATTAACACAATTGTTTTTCCAATATATTTTGATCTATTCAAACCACCAAAAGGCGGAACAACAGCTCACTGCGCACACTCCGCACATCTAGAAGTGATTGTCAAAGCAGCTAAATGCAATGTTTCCAAGGCGATAAAATGACTCATTTTTAACCGATTGGTCCAAGATTTCAGATTTACACATAACTCTGCTGTTTCTAACTATATTCCAAATTTCAGACGAATAGGTTAAATTCGTCGGTTTTGCGGCCGCCGCGCCACGCCGCGCCACGCCGCGCCACGCCGCGCCACGCCACGCGGCCGCCGTCGGAAGACATTTTTGCGAGACGATATTCAGCATAACTGTAGATCACTGGTCGCACATTAAATATCGAATAGCTCAATGATAAAGCCTTTCCTCCTCTATCTCTTTCCATCAAAATCTCAAAAATCCGTTTTTGAGAATGGCATAAAACCACTTTTGAAAGTCCGCAATGTTGTGATCAAAAACTAATCTGCGCAGCGCTTCGCGCTGCGCGCGATGTTATCAAATCTATATCCACGGGAATAACCTTAGAACCCCAAAGGGACGGGGTTACTATTACTACTAAGAACTCTGAAAGTATAGTATAATATAATCGAAATGATTTTCCGGATTACTGTAGATTAGTAGAACAGAGTACATGTGAGTTTAACCGATGTTGAACCGTACTTCAGGATGAACCGAATACCGGATTTAATGTTATAGAGTACGAGGCAACTTATGGTGACCGTTGTTCAGACCCAACACTAAAATCGTCAGCTGGGTTCAATTTTCAACGTGAACGTCAGCAATCGTGTCTCAACCGCGTTTGCAGAATGCAGAATATCCTAGTCACTAAGAAGAGAAAACAATTAGCAAGAATTTTTTTCATAATTTGGCTTTGCAAAATTTTCTCAACAAAACAAATAAAATTAAGACAGACTTATTTAACGAGCCATACAGTGAGAGTGACATCCTTCAACATCGGCAAATACTTAGTCGTTTGTGTACCGAACATTTTCTAGATGTTTCGCAACATATTATTTGTGTGACTATGAAAGAACAAGACGACTTTCAATCCCCATCGTTCTCATTGTAATCGAGGTAGTATTGGCTGGTGCTCTCGCCTATTCGATCACATTTTGTCTGATAGCAGATAGTTTAGTCACAATCTGTATGGCAACTCTCATATGTACCACAACGCTGGTGAGTGAAGTAAATTGGCCTAATTCGTTTGAATTCAAGAGGAACTGGGTAATTTTCACTTTGTATTGAGGCGTGAAAGTGAAGTTCACATTCGGAATCTCTTTGCCAATTTGAATTCTATGAAACATCTCTCTCAAACAACATAGAAACGTTCTGTACTCAAATTAGCACGTAAACTAATACGCAAACCACGAACAACACGAACGCATAGGCAACAGACGCACCATTCGTTATCTTCCCCTTCAGAGCTATATCGTCCTGTTCAAGTACAACACTATCAAATTACGTCGAGTGGGAGATTTGAGAAGATTCGATCAATACTGTCTGAGCAAGCAATATCAGCTTGAGGAGAACATTCGAGTCTTGAAGGTAGATCTGATAGAATCGCTTGAAATTTGTCTGGTTTTCTCACCAAACGGCTTTTTTGTGTTCGATAGCAACGCAGAACAGTTTTCGTCTATTATAATTGTTTGCGTTGGGGAAATCGAGATATCAAGATTAATTATAAAACTAGTTTATGGTTCACACAAAGCGTATATAGATCCATTTGTTCAGTATTTCACTAAATATTGTATCAAGATTCGGATAGTTATTTGCAGTTGATGAGAAATTCTGTCCTTCTCTACGCCATCTCGCTCCTGGCGCTTGTGTTTCTTTCCGTTCCGGTATTCCAGTGTTTCCCATCATCTGTTCATATACAGATGTATCAAGTCTGTACTTCTAGGTGAGAATAAACACAGCCTATTAATAGCCCATTGAAAACAATGTGAGCTAAGAAAAATATTCTAGCTGGTGTCTCTTGAGTTTAGTTTTAGCAGTAACTAACCTCAGCATATTTTAATTCTGGATGATAGTGAGACATCATATATTTGATGCTTACCTACCTTCCCATTTTTCATTCTTCTCCCTCCTTCCATATTTCTTTTTCGCCTTCACTTACTCATTTTATTTTTCGCTGAGTGAATTTGGACGCTATTTCAGTATGCCTGGATTGTTTTCAATAACAATGATATTCTCTTACGGAAAGTGGAGAAAGAGACTTCTAGCATGTTTCTTGAAATCAACCGTTGAGGACAATATTGTGAAACCGGTGGAGCTGACATCCATCTATTTCGAACAACTCCAAGTCGCATGGAACTAGTCGGAATAATCAAATCCTTCTTACCTTCACCTAACTGTTTCCCTCGGTCTGTCTCTGCATGTTTCTATATATTTAAATATAAATTTTTTTCATGGCAGACATATTTCATGGATTTCATATTTACTTCTTATGTTGTGGATGTTCTGTTCGTTAGTGAAGATCATGGAAGCGTTCCTCTATTGCTCGAGAGCAGTTGTGAACATATTCTGTTTGTTGTCAGTGATAGAATTTTTTGTTCTTGTCAATTATTCGTGCGTGGTCACGTCTGCGATCATGTGACGAATACCATGAAATCAAGCATTTCATTTATTTCTCTTCATATGACTTGAAAGGGTAGTATTTTTACGATGATTTCTCAATGAAACACTTACTACATCTAGACGTATAATAAACAAACCTAGTGGGTTCCGTTCCCGACTGATGATAATATTTTAATAACAGTCTTTGTTGACGGGTTGGTTCGAGGAACGGAACAGAAAACGAGCAAAAGAGAAAAAGTGTTGGATAAGTCTCCACGCAGAAAAATGAGTACTGGACAAATATTTCACTCTCCTCGAGTTTATTTCACCTATTTATCATACATGTTTTTCTCTTCCATTTGTGGACTCGATAATTCTCAGAAAGCATTAGTGGACGTTCTGGGGTTTAGACAGGTGGAGCTGGTTTGTAAGCAGGTGGTTGACGTTCGTGGTTTTACAGAGCAGGCTCGAAAATTGCGCTCAGAACTGAAGTTTATCATGCATGTGACCGACAAGACTTTTAATTTCATCGAGTCTCGATAATGAGAAACATTGCGGGCTTTTTTCTGAACAGGTTCAATCCTCGAGTTTTAATCCTCAACTTGATTTTTGAACGGACTATTTTTGGCTTAAAGTTTGAGTTGCGTTTTCTGTCGTTCGAAAGTCATGAGATTGCGAGTTATCGAGCGAAAACTGGATGATAATGATAAAGATGAATGAAATCTCATTAAATTCAGTCAAGTACTGTGGGAAGGACATAAATTTCCAGCGCTGTATGCTGTAAGTTTTCGCACCAAATACATGAGAGAAAACTGTATGTTCGTTGGGAGCTTTTCTGATAAAGCTTTGGATAAATTAACTACACGAACTATCAGTTGTGCGATCAGAATATATCTTGAAATTATTGTATTTCAGGACATCCTCACTTTTCTGTAATACACTTCAGTGTTTTTTTTTGCCGCGAATAGGAGTTGAACCTAACGACTGGCGTGAGCGGTTAATGATTACCACAATCATTTCAGTTTGCACGTATCAGTAAAAAAACATCCTAGAGACTTGATTTATGTCCAGTAACAAAGTATCACAGACATGTGTAAGATCACAGAAAACGCTATAGAAAATTAACAACCATTTTGATCACAGTCGTCAAAGTTTCCAGAAGCTGCTCATTCAAGTTTCATGATCAAGTTAAACGTTCCGTGATACCAGCCTCTATCGGCAGCTGCTAACCTGATAACCACGTCATATCAGGCCGGCATTACACGACGAGTGACTTCATTCTCAACTGTTACTAAAGGTGGACAGAATTGAAACCGAATGCGGCTAGCAAATTCTCCAGTTAGTTAACGCAAACGCACGAAAACGTAGCTCAGTATATAATCTGGTACACTTGTCCTAATATGCAGTTTAACAAAATACCATCAATATATCAATACCAATTTTCCTCTCTGTCTACATGACGAGCTTTTAAGCAAATAACTTAGTATGTGTTTTGCAAATCACAGGTACACGTCCTCATAACACTAGTCGGATGAACCACACGAGTAATGCATTTATATGAGTTTCATATAACTCTAACCCCATTTTTCGAATGCTGTTTTGGCCGTGTGAATAGTTTTTTATCATTTCATTCCTCGAGAAAGTGTCACATTTACCTAAGTACGAAGTTGATGGTAATTCAGCGCCAGCGCAGATGAGAAAAGCTGTGTACCTCTTCGCATAAATAGAAGGAAACAAATGTGTTGTTCGAGTATATCTTTGTCTGTCGAATTCTTCAAATTCCTACACTTGAAAAGTTACTTCACCTTTTAGTGTACTTCCTGAAACTTTGATTAACAAACTGTTCACTTCAGGTATTTATTCGCACTTCTTCTTTTTTTCAGAAATCGGCGCTGCATGAAGCTGATTGTAGGCGTGCAAAGTGTTTCACAGCCAATTGAGACATGTGATTATTGCAATGTTGTCGAAGTACTCTTGCTCATTTTGAACTCATTTCCGTTTCGAATTCATGTATTTGTAACTCCAACAAGTATTTTGAAAGGTCAATCATTAGCCTTGGAAAAATAAGCTAAAACTCGTATCATGAAGCTCCCGCTGATCTTCTCAAATGAAATACACAGAGCAAAAACAATGAAACTTAATGCATAATTTTCACCCTTTGATCGTTAACCCTCGAATTTCATTAATGCTAACGAGTGAAAAGCTCGCCAGTCCCAATCATCAAGACTAAGGTTTCACTTAAATGAAACCCGTTATAAATAAAGGTGTGTACGGCCTATTTCATCCGTTCTTCACGTCATCGTGATTCATTTACAATTACATAATTTCAATATCAACCGTATACGAACTGTCCGCAGGTGGGTGAAGATAGGGATGGTGTGAGCTTTCTCACCATCCCATAATTATACCGCGAGGATCGACGATCGAACTCCGGTCTGTGGAGCGACAGTTCTTAAATGGGCTGACGTGCTAGATAGGACAACTAGCGAACCCGATGTAATCTTTGATCCGTGCCGTTGATATATTGTAGAGGTAGCAGTTATCATGATGGAGACTCACTCCAAACCTATAATTTATATGAGCACGACTCTTTAGTGCATGTACTACCGTAGCACTTCACTGACCAGGGTGAACCTTCTATGAAAATTTCTATGAGCCTATGCAATAACAATTCCAACAATTTTCACCAGTTTGCCAGAGAGCGGCTAGCTGAAGTGATCCAGATACGTGTAACCCTATTCCATATTTTGTAGCTTGATGTTCTGTTCGACTATAAGTAATTTGACAGCTTTAAATATACATACTTCGTTTTTATTTTCGATCACTGAAAATACATTTGCATAATGTCTCCACTTTTTTGAATTCTGTTGTCTGCAGTTCCAATGACGTCCATGAACTACTTTGGCTATGAAGTGCGTATTATGAGTTTGGCTCTCAGCTTCGATGAGAACGGAGTTCGTTGGCCCCCGAACTACCTTGATTTTGTCGAGATGTTCTGTTTGATAGTGAGTTTCTGTTCAAAATGGGTCGGTACATCATTTCTACACCTCTTTTATTTTTTTGAAGAGAAATAATATTTGAGGTTCGATTTTGATATCAAAAAACTTCACTCGGAAATGAAAGTTTTCGAGGACCTCTTTGTGAACCAATGAATTAAAAACTCGACTGTTCGCTACACCTTCCCTTCTCTATATATACCGATTAGGTATGAGGTTTTTTCACACCAAAAGGATGAATATGCATATTCCCGGTTTCTCTCCCTTCTCTTCCAATTCAAAACCTGGTCTATTTCAGATCAGCTTTCTCTGTATGACATTTCTGGTCTACTGTCTTTTTGTCGTCAACGATATTCATCTTAACATAGTTTCCATGCTGGTTTTTGTACAGTCGACAACATATGGGTTTTTATGTTCGCAAATTGTGTTCATAGTGTATGAAACGGGAATCGTGGAACTGCGAGGTAGGCTGTTTGAAGTTTAAACCGTACAAGATGGCATGACACGGAAGAAAATATCAGCCCAGCCTGACAAAAGATGGTGCAGCAGTAGACCCGTTTAAGACTATTGAGTAGGGTTGAAAAAACAATTGTCTAGTCTTCCTCTGAATCTCATTTAGTGGGCACGAGTTTAGGGCACAGAATTTCGAGAATCGTTCCGCCAAAAAAAAGAATTCCGAAGTGATATACAACCCCAAGTTTTCTCGCAACTGATTATTGTCAGTCTCTATGTCCAACGGTCTATGCACTTCTTTTCGTTGTATAAACCGCACACGAGGTGGTTTTCCATTAGAAGTGGCGACGTTTCGGGCGATTTCGATAATTTCAGATAAAACTGCCACCACGCCATTGCTCATCGCCAGCTTCTACCTCGTGTTCTACATGTTCGAAGCGCCCTTTGCTGTACTGGCCATAATGGTCGAGCGGTCAGTATAGGGGACGACCATACCTGAGTTCTAGTTTGCAATCTATATTAAAACAGAGTGGGATGGGTTTGTGTACACCGTACGGGTTTGTCTTGGGCTTAGCAAACCCTTTACACAATCCCCCCACCAAACCCAAAATCGTTATGTAATTTTCAGGCTATGCGCGACCTACTACTTAAACGACTATGAAAAAATAAGACGACTCAAGATTCCACTGATCTTGGTTTCTGTCCTCATTTCATGTGCGGCTCTGATCGCATGCTTGATAACATTCAAACTGATCAACTACAGTATACCACTTATTATTCTCGGATTGAACACATGTCTTGCTTTTTCAGTGAGTTTGATCTTTGTATAACCAGATACGGTGAGTAAGTTGCTATTTTTCACGGTGGGTATGTATGAATTTTGTTCCATTCCAATGGGTTCATATTTCATTCCAAAGAATATCAAAGTTGTTTTTTGATAATGGAACTGTTTTTTACAGTTCTCTTTAAGCAATACTTGATATGTAAAAAAAAAACACTTTGTTTTTAGGGGTACGTTCTCCTTTTCAAGTACAACCTTCTCAAGTTGCGACGGATCGGAGATCCAGAGAGATTCAAGGAATACTCGCTCAGTAAGCAGTACCAGCTCACGGAAAATATTCGCATTTTCAAGGTGAGAATGCAAACGATGTTCCACACCGACCAATTGGGTATTATTTGTCGATTTTGAAATTCGAACAGCTCCAATAACCCACAGAATGACAACTAATTGGTTGATTATCTCTATTTTTGTCTATTCTTGGCTGCGAATCCAGTATTGTATTTTCCGACCCCCTGACAAACTATAATCTAACTATTGATGAGTTCGGAACTCTATCGACTGTGAATTGTTGCAGCTAATGAGAAACTTCGTTTATTTGTTCTCAATCGTGTTATCGTTTCTGATCATAGTTATGGTTGTTCTGTTTCTTGTATCACGATCAGCCTCATATGTACAGTTCTACAACATATATATTTCAAGGTGAGATAGAGTAAGTAAAAACACGTTTGCCGAGAAACAAAAAAATGAGAATGTCTGAGTGTGTACTATCATCTCCTAGTTTGTATTTTGGGGATATTCCCAATAAATAAGTGTCCCCTAGCCCCTACCCTTTCGCGATGTTTCTAAGATTTCAATTGGGTGGGGGAGTGAGGGTGATAATTTCACGAGAGCGAGGCATTTTTAGTGGGGGTGATTTTACACTTTTCCCCTAATTGTGCCTATGCCATGATTAACTCCCGAGATTGGTTGTAAATTCATAATCTTCCATTTCGTGTCCGAACTATGATCAAACATTTTGGTCTCAGAGATTATTAGATCATCAATCGCGCGCAGCGCGAAGCGCTGCGTGTGAGTTGTGTTTGGTTTGGCCATTGCGCACCCAGTTTTGGCTTTCAAATCACAAAAGTCTTCAAATAAAACATTTTTTCGAAATTTAAAAAGATAGAGAGCTAGATATATATTAAATAAGTGTTGTGTGAAAAAATTAGGAAAATCGGTCAAGGTTGAAAAAAGTTATGCTGTCGTGTCGTTATGAAAATTTCCGTTGTCCCTCGTCCCTCGTCCCTCGTCCCTCGTCCCTCGTCCCTCGTCCCTCGTCGCTCGTCCAATGTCCGCATAGAAAATTATTTTTTTAACTACTGGACCAATTCGGCTGAAATTTGGCACACATGTGTAAACCCCAAAGTTAGCGCGGCCCAAGAAGTTTGGTGATGTCACGTTTCGTTTGGCGCTTGGCGCGGGCGCCAATAGGCGCCAGTAGCAGGAAAATATGTGTTCCCATGGATGAAATGCTCCGAAATTTCGCACAGAGGTTAGATTAGTGAATCCCAGCCTTCTCTGAAAATTTGGTGTCATGGTTCATAATTGGCGCCAAACGCTGGCGCCCAGTGGCGCCAAATTAGAACAACGCCAGGCAAGTAGGGTAACGAGCGAAATGTTTCACAGATGTCCGAACTGTGAACATAGTTGAAGAATACGGCTTGAATACCAACGTTTCTTCGACATTCTGCGCCAATACGGTACTTTATCCGCCAAATGGCGCCAAAATTGAAAATAGGGTTTCTGAACCAAAAAACAGTCAGAAATTGTGCTAATTGGTCGAGGCCATTCATTCCAAGTTTTTTGTTACTAGTTAGAGTGATTTATATTTGGCGCCAAACGCTCGCGCCCAGTGGCGCCAAATTAGAACAACGCCAGGATTGTAGGGTAACGAACGAAATGCTCCACAGATGTCCAAACGATGAACATAGTTAACGAATACGGCTTGGGTACTAACATTTCTTCGACATTATGCGCCAAAACGGTACTTTATCCGCCAATTGGCACCAAAATTGAAAATAGGGTTTCTGAATCAAAAAACAGTCGGAAACTGTGCTAATTGGTCGAGTTCATTCATTCCAAGTTATTTGTTACCAATAAGCGTAATTTTATATTTGGCGCCAAACGCTGGCGCCCAGTGGCGCCAAATTAGAACAACGCCAGGCAAGTAGGGTAACGAGCGAAATGTTCCACAGATGTCCAAACGATGAACATAGTTAACGAATACGGCTTGGGTACCAACATTTCTTCGACATTCTGCGCCAAAACGGTACTTTATCCGCCAATTGGCACCAAAATTGAAAATAGGGTTTCTGAATCAGAAAAACAGTCGGAAATTGTGCTAATTGGTCGAGGCCATTCATTCCAAGTTATTTGTTACTAATTAGTAACATGTTCTGTATCTGGCGCCAATGGCTGGCGCCCGTTCGCGCCAATGGAGAAAATATTTTCTTACTGTAATGACGCAGATTTTTCACAATACTCAGATTTCAATTACCGAAGCGGAAAAAAGCTGTTTTTTGAATGTTTCAGGATCACATCGTTTGAAAACCTGGAACTTTCAGATATCAGGATGTTTTATAGTCACCACTATTCAAAAATCGTTTTTCTAAGTCAACTCTAGAAGTGGTTGTACCAGTACAACTAGCAAAAAGAGAACAATTTGTAAAAAGTGGGGGACCAGGAAGTGTGTGAGTTCTGTTCGGTTTCACCGTTTTCTGCAAAAAGTGAACAATACGATGTTGTGAATGAGTGTGCAACAAAAAAAGAACAATACATTTGTTTGCACAACGATTCACAAGAAACAGAATATACAAAGTATAACTTGAACGTAAAAGTGCATAGTGGTTTCCCCTAAGAACGTTGTGAACCGTTGTGCAAACAAATGTATTGTTCTTTTTTTGTTGCACACTCATTCACAACATCGTATTGTTCACTTTTTGCAGAAAACGGTGAAACCGAACAGAACTCACACACTTCCTGGTCCCCCACTTTTTACAAATGCTATTTAGATTTGCAAAATTGTCTTTTTCTGAAACATAATTCATTGCCAATTTAAGAATTAGTTCAGAGCACAGCTGTGACAAGCGTATTTCCAATAAAGTATGACGACATTAATTATGGATTATTGTTTATTTTTCAGCCTACCAGGACTGTTCTCGCTGACGATTATATTATCATACGAAAAATGGAGGCAGAAATTGTTTCATGTTTTTCAGAGAAATGTGCAAAGAGAACGTAATAGTATTGAACCGACGGCTGGGCAAACTTCTAAGCATTTTAATCAGTTGCATGCCGCTTGGAAATAACAGATGTCATAACGTAAAAACTACCGTAAAAAAATGTTCACGTTGAACGTGAACGAGCAATTGATCCACACAGACTTAATTATTGTATATTTTCACGTTTGTTTTGAAGCAGTAAATTATTTCACTACATTATCACTACAGAGAACCAAATATGAAACCAAACCGTTATAATTAATCCTTGTTCAGCTTACAAATTCCAATTATAAAACTAAGATCTGGTTGTAAAAACGCAAAACTAATTTTTGTACTGGATGTAGTATATCTGTGCTCGCATGATATTCATTGAAAAGCACGAATTTCATCTCATAGGTTTCTACTTAACAATCTCTTGACACCTTGAGAAAACTTTATGATGTTTACTGCATAGTATTTACATCTTCTTCGTTGGTATTGAATGATTTCTAACTGATAAAAATGAAGGTACCCGTTTCTGATGATTAACTTTGAGAAATAAAGTAAATTTACGACCACAGCGCAACTGAATCAGACTTGTTTACAGAGCTGAGCTCAACAGCAGTATCATGTTCGTTTCTGATAGAGGTTGCTTGGTGTCAGACATTATAGATCGACAGTTTGGTTGCACTAAAATTTATTTTTCCATTCTGAGATAACCTCCTGCAGAACGTCGTGCATATAATTCTCTCTGTTCTTTTTTGAGTTCCATATTTGTCTCACAGTGTTCTATCTCCGTCATGTCGAGCTGTTGTGCGAACCGCGGAACGTTATTGTCAGTTCAAAACTGACGGCATCGGTTCACAATGAACAGAATACGTACTGAGAGGGAATCATTGTAGTGATTCACCGTAGTACAATAAACTTTAGAAAGTCTCACATCACCATGAGTACAGAAAAACAGAAGACATCAGAGGACTCGATAAGTCTTAATTCGCGATGAAACCATCATTTAGTACAGAATCAGAGAACGATACTTCGTCTGCTACGCAATTGACTCATATCCAACAGAATAGTGATTAATAACGTTAGTTGGTACCATTTCAAATAGCTGCTTCTGATCACGTGTACACCAAATGACAGACCTTATAATGTCCTTGTCTCATGTTAACGGTAATTGGCGAAGGACATGAAATAAACACTGACATTTCCGCGGACAAAACTTTTCACAATCTCAATCATTTTCTCGGTTCAGATGCACATAAGTTTACTAATAGAAAAAACTAGAAGACCGACTTGTCGAGTTCAGAAGTGTTTACGTCCAAGTTTGAACTGACAGGTCTTCGACAAGTCTGGCGAAATTTTCAATAAAAGACTTAGAATTATGTTTTTTTAGTTATCTAGTTGAAACAAAGAACAGCCGATTTTGCTGAACCACTAGCGAAGATCTCACAAACGATACATATTGTCCACTAGTTTAGCATCACGGGCATGGACAATCTTCGCACAATTTGTTTTCTTTCTGATGCTTCACAAATCAAAGGATCCATTTATAATGAAGTCGAAGCATTCAGTTATCGTGAGAAACCTAGTTTAGTAGAATGACTCAGCAAACCAGTTTGACTAAAAACAATCAATTCTTCTCACACGCAACTCTTATAGTATTCATTTGTAACTTACAGCATGCCTCGAAATTTTGTGGCTTTCTTAGAACAGGCAGCCACAATTACCTCCACTTCAGGAGGTAAATCGTCAGCAGTCATGATTTCCCCATATTTACTGATACTTGAATGCTTGCAAAATCACGAAGCACCCTAACTCACAATCAAAATTTCTAAGTAGTGATGAGCCATTTTCAAACGGAAATTGGTGTTTGCGAGAAAAATAATTGCACGGAAGCAATTAACAACGTAGACAGGCTACATGGGTACGCAAGCACATTTAAATAGAACTTTTTCGCAGGAGTTTATAGCTTTTAGTCTCTTTTGTTTCTTGTAGAAAAAATTGTACATCATGCAGAAACGTTAAGCCATGAAATAGCCTCTTCGTACCTCTCCAATGTTATAAGTTGCGTTTGTCAAAACTTGGCAAGTTCGCGCGCTTTCCACGATAGGGAAATTAGCGCGTTTTCGTGCTTTTTAATAACTTGGTCACTGCCCATGTAGAGTGTTGAAGCTACGCACATACAAAAACATTCGTAATTTCACAGCGTATATTCATTGGTGAATGATTATATAAGTACTTGCCACGTTTTAACTAAGTTTTTCCACCTTAATTTTTAGATAATGATAATAGTCTTTAGTATTTTGACCATTTCTGTAAAATCTTCGTATATTTGTTGCTCCGTCAGTTTTGTTTCTCTCACGGTAGAAAAACCTGCTGCTCTGATGCGTTTCATCTATATAACAAGTAGTACCCAACGTATTTAAGGGAGCCATTCAGAATGCTAATATGACTTTAATGCGTTCAGCGAAGCGCGTCTCTACAACAACAAACTGAAATTTGAGTTGGTCTTTCACGACACCTTGTTCTCAGTTGGATACTGTACGTTTCTGTAGTGGTTACTCTAAAAGCTCCTATGATTTCACTCTACGCTTGCATGCATGTACCGATCTAGCGGATACAATGCACTGATTGATAACTGATACAGTATATATATATACAGTAAACTGAGCAATGTAACTTCCAAATTCTGATAATTTTGTATTCCAAGTTCGATGTCGTCGATGACTTATCACAATTACGAGGTGACTATCATGAGCCTCAGTTTGAATATGATACAGGAAGGACAGGAAGTGTTACCCATTTTCTACTACATCGAGCTGCTCTTGACGCTGGTTAGTAGATGGGAATAGGATATACAAAACTGAGTCAGAAGTCGATTAGGCCTAGAACAGTCCATTTGTTTTCTACTTTTTTTTATATTTTACCAGAACTGAGTATCACCTGGAACTGACACTCAATATAGTTGCCTGTCAAAGTTACGTTTTCGAGCAGAATTTGACAATCTCTTACGCGCTGGGTTCTATCCGCATTGATGATAGCTAGTGTTCAACTTTCATTGTGAGCTTCTTAGCCGTAGAACATCCGATAAAAAACAACAAAAGGCACGGAGGTGACTTGATGTGTAGTTGTCGCGGCACCTGCCAGTGTTGATAGATTTCAATCAGTAATCCTTACAGTGGGATCCTGATAAAAAAAATTATGGAACACAGAACATTGGTCAGATTTGTTTAGGAACCGTTTTTAATTTCAGTTTGGTATCCTGGTGATCACAGTTCTCGTTAACTTTGTTATAACTGTGAACGATCTTCATCTCAATTTGAACATATTACTTCTTTTCATCATTTGCCCAACGTATGGAGTTTTCGCTGCTCGCGCCTTCTTCATTTTTCATGAGTTGTGCACTTCCGACGTGAAAGGTGGATGCGTTTGTTTAGAATACACTGACTATCCTTTCTCGACTTCTATGTTCAATGCATCACGTAATGTGAATACATTCAGAATGCTGTAACTATGTTTTGTTAGAATCTTTTCGATTCTAAACCATGGTTATCTTTTCTTGAAAGTGATCAACTTCGTTGTGTGAAACCGAACCGGAGCGTAAACATTCATGATGACATATGAGTATTTGAAAACAATTACTTTAATTTTTTAGATAGAACTGCGAGTACTAAAATGGTCATCGCCAGCTTCTACTTTGTGTATTATATGTTCCAAGTGTCTTTTTCAGTCGTCGCTCTCATAATCGAGCGGTAGGTTCCACCTTTTTCGAAACATTTTCCTTTTTTGCCCCTTTTCGCAACATATTTTTCAATCCTCCAATTTCACGGAGATAATTTGTTTGTTTGTGGTGTATAATCTCCGTTATCTTTACAACATGGAAATGTTGTATTGTTCGGATAACAACTTGTAAACGTAAGGAAAAACTTCCCTCATTCATTGCAGACTATTCGCGACTATCCACCTGACCGACTATGAGAAAACCAGACGCGTCCACATTCCTATTATTCTAACTCTTGTGATAATAATTTTCTCAGCAATGATCTCATATTCACTCACATTCAATATAATTGGATATTTTCTTCCCCTTGCTGTTCTCGGCTTTTTTTCGTCTCTTTCCTTCATAGTGAGTCCATTTTCAGTCAGTGTCAGTTTTTGATAGGACATAAACAGGTATAGTGTGTGATTCCACTCCATCGTTCCGAAAAAAAATACATATAATGAATAGTTTTTTTTTACTTTTCTTATGTATAGTGAGGACTAGCCGGTCCCGCGGCTAACGCCGCGGGCCCGTCTAGCCTGCATGTTAGCTATGTTTTGCAACTTTATTCAGAGTTGTTACCACGTACGTTTCTTACTTTTTTTGAAAGTTTCAAACTGCTTCGAGTAGTTTGACGACTTGACGTCTTCTGACCTTCAGAATCTTATCTGACGTGATCGTCACTCCGTGAAACAAAGTGATCGTAACATTCTTTGGACTCTTTCCTACTCGTTCTGAGAGTTTCAGATAATTTGAACAAAGTCCATTTTTGACGTCTTCTGACATTCTGAATATTCCTCGTCGTTAATGAATGCATATAGTCTTCACGTATGAGTATAGATTACGTGTCGCAGTAGCTGTAAACCTTAAAGAAGGAATTTGGAAGAACTCGACTTTTTTGCTAGTGAAGTGCTTGGTATGTGACATCATCAATTGATAGTTTGAGCTCAAAACATAAGAATTATTGTAACTTTGTTGTAAATCAATCAATCATTCAATCAATCAAAATATTCTAACCGGTCACGTTGTTTGGTAATTGTAAAGAAGAAAATGACTCCTCTGTACGAATAGAATGTAGTAAACATGTTTGTCTGTGACGTCATCACATGCATGATACTCAGGTTGTTTACTTGATTTCGATTTGAAAGAGAGCGTGCCCGTCTAGCGTGCATGTTAGCTGTGTTTGGAACTTTATTTAAAGTTGTTACCACGTTTCTTACTTTTTTTTTCTGAACGTTTCAAACTGCTTCGAGTAGTTTGACGACTGGACGTCTTCTGGCCTCCAAAATCTTTTTTGACGTGATCGTCACCTCGTGAAATAATGCAATCTTAACATTTTTGGACTCTTTCCTACTTGTTCTGAGAGTTTCAGAAAGTTGGAACGTAGTTCATTTTTGACGTAATCTGACATTCTGAATATTACTCGTCGTTGCTTAGGATTCATGAAGTCTTCACGTATGAGTATGATCTACGGTTTGCAATAACTTGGAGCCCGGAAAAAAACTAATTCAAAGAACTTGACTTTTTTGCTAGTGAAATGCTTGGTATGTGACGTCATCAATTGATGGTTTGATCTTGCAGTTAAAAACTACTGTAACTTGGTTCGTTTTTCTCCGATGTGCCTCGTGTTTCAATTTCTGAGTTGTTCATGAGTAGTGGAATACAATGACACTAAGCTTGTGAACCTATCTATTTCCATATCGATTTTAGCTCAAACTCATATTTATTGCGCTAAAAAATTCAATAATTGACCTTTGACCTTAATTCTTAGGCATTGCAATCTTTATCTAATACTGGTCCAACCCTATGAGTTTCAAGTCATGGCTATCATTTAGACGATCAGGAGATGCGTGGGAAAATGTCGAGTCGGGGGTAGCTTAAAAGTCAACCTATTTGCGCCGTATCTAGTACGGGTTGGACTTTTAAAACTTGAATAACTCGAGAACGGCTGAATGGTTTTGCTCAATTTTTCATACACTTTGCCGGTCCATTGATCTTCGTTTATGTTCACAATTTGAGATTTACTGCATGAGTTTGGCTGTTTCACTTTTTTCTAAAAAAGATATTTAAAAAATTATTTTTGAGAAATTCAAAAATCCGTTAACAACAAATTGTTTCAATGTTGTATGCACATCTTTTGCACGAATCTCAAAAACTCAATCACATTTTGAACATGTGCCCCACCGAAATGAATGAATTTTTTTGTTGAGTTTTATCAACGCTTACAGAGCACTCGTCATCTAAGATGTAGTTTTCACGTGTACGAAGTATAGTACCTGACAATTAACTCTATACTATATTCTAATTAACAAATAGCAAACTGCACGTTAACAGTAGGAAATCGATCTAAATAAAAGGTATCCCTTTTTCAACTTTTGTGTACTAAAAATCGGGTATTGAATTTGAGGTGTTTATGTTCAGGTGTAATAATATACTGGTCCTGAGTGATCTCCAACTTCAATAAATTGCAACGTTTTCTCATTTTAAAATTTTTCAAAAGTGCAAAAAATTTCTTCGAAAATTTCTATCTCGAAAACTATTACGAAGTTTCAATCGATATTTGGTCGGTAGTACTTGCTCATGGTACACTTGTGCTGTGCCAAGTTTCAACCGGCTCCATTTAAATTACGAGGTATGAGAAACAAAAATAGATAAAAAATTTGACATTTTTCATGATCTATAAAAAAAAGTTCAGAAGAGTCCGGCAAGGGGGGCACTTAGAATGAGTAGGACTACTAAAGTAGAGCACGCTGGTAGAGCGGCAGCGTTTTTTTACCCTTTTTTACGTTAGCGTAACTTTACGTTAAGGCCCTAACTCAAAAATGTACCGCGGCCGATTGCATTTATTTGATGGCCTCTAAGTACTGTTAGAGTTAGGGAGCAATCGTAACAACTTTTCGACAAAATCTTCACATGGTATATAGGTGGGGTGATTTCTCATTACAGGGCTATTTTGTTCTATTCAAATACAACGTAACAATGCTACGTCGCATTGGAGATTTGGGTAGATTCCATCGTTACTCTTTGAGTAAACAGTTCCAACTTAGTGAGAATATTCGTATATTCAAGGTGAGATGAGCTCTTATATGCAACCTACAAATTGATGGTAATTTACATTGACCAAATTCATATTGATATTACGTTTTGTGTTATGACCTAGTGTTCTTTCACTTTCAGCTTTTACAAAAATGCGTACTTCTCGGATCGGTGGTCATTTTTGTTCTTATATTTGTTCTCATTTTTCTATTCAAATTTTCTACATCCGCTGGCAGTTTTCAACTTGTACACGTCTACGTATCTATGTGAGGATGTTCAGAAAAGTTGCTTAACAAATCTTTAAATAAAAGAAATTGATAACCACTGCTTGCAAGTTACCTGATTGTGGTAGAAAACTTCATTGGCAAACATGTACCCTGTGAAACTAACAGTTATAATAGAATAAAAAGGTTCTCAATAAGATGAAACAGGAAAAACGATAAATTCGAGCCCCTACTATTCTGTCTCTACTTAGATATCAACATTTGGTTGAGACAACTTTCATGTTTCAATGTTACAGAATGCCCGGACTGTTCCTTTTCTTGTTTTTAATGTCTTATGAGAAATGGAGGAAGAAAATTCTATATTTTTTCCGATTGTCCGCAGCGCCCAGCACAGAAATTGAGCCCACCGCAGGACAAACCGCGAACTACTTCAAGCAGCTCCATGCGGCCTGGGAATAGTTTCTCGTTAAACAGAGAATCATGGAATTTATTTGTTGAATTTATTCACTCCATTCATTATATGTTTCTTGTGCATATTGCTGAAAACACTAGAATAAAATTTTTCACGCTCTTGAGTCTTCATAGCACACTTATTAATCAACCTTCGATTGTTTTCCAATCCTCAGCTTGGTGTGTTTCAGCGTCTAGTGAGTCAATGTTACAATTCCAGTAGCCACTTTCATTACAGTTACCCATAATGGTGCAGCGACCCGGTAGAAAAACAGAGAGAGAAAGACAGAGAGTGAGGGAAAGAGATACTCTGAAGCCTGAACGCTAGTAAATACGCTAGCTCTCAAAAACAATCTAGTAGTTTTCCAAGGTCTTACGGTATTTACGCGGCTCTATGGTATATTCCCACGCTTGCGGCATTTGAGTCACCCGTACTAGATACGACACACTGGCGTTTATAAGGAAGCTGTATTCAGAATCCGACAAACTAATAAATCGCAATTGCCTAACAACAGTAGTTGCACAAAGGGAAATAAATGTTTGAAAATACTTAGTATAAGTACTTCATTTTTGACGATAGCTTTTTTATCAAGTTTCTAATATTCATTATGAAATTCAAGAATAACTGTGGCCCGCGTCAATACTTCAGCTACCGTAACCCGGAACGCTAGTAGATTCCCTAGTTGATATCAATATTGGGTGTTTTCCTCGCGTATCTACTAGCGTTCAGGCTTCAGAGTAGAGGTTACTACGTATTTCAACTTTTGGGTTTTCTGTAGAGGAGTGTTGTGTTGTGTAGGACATGAAAGATTTCGAACGCTATATAGATAGCTTGAATAAAGTTCATGATGTACTAGTGAGTTCTGACGATGTCAGAAGAACTCTTCATGAATTTTCAGTTTTGCTGTTTCCAATGGAATATTTATAGAGAAGTGTTTTCCTCGACTAATTGTGCTATTAAATTAGCATTGAAAAACGGACTGAAAAGATGGTTGGATATCATTGTCTTTAGTTTGGGCCACCATGTTCAGATAGTCGGCTGCTTGTGGGCGCCGCACCAGCAATCACAGCTGAGTTCAATACCCAGCTGGTGCACAATTTTGATTAGGCTGATCGCTGTTGTTAACATTCCAACGCAATTGACTCCGCCCACTAAAATCTACTGTAACTGACTGCTATCGATGGTTGAAACGAACTATATGTAACCTCACAAAACATTAGAAGAGCTAATCAATTTCAACCAATCAAGTTAACTGAGAACTACCATAGTATACTTAATTTCACACGCACGTGAAGTCATGTGGAACTTCCAGGAAATCTTGGGAATGTGTAGCGCTCTCAGAGAATGCAGCCTATTCTTCACTTCGGGAAAGAAATCGTTTGCAGTCATATTTTCCGAGTGTTTCCTGATACTTGAGTGTTTGCAAATGTACCCTAACTTCGAAAAACATTTGACTATGGCAAACCCAAATTTTGACTATGGCAAACCCATATTTTGACCAAATTTTGCGTACACGCTGCCATGGTCAAAATTTGGGTTTGCCATGGTCAAATCATTTGGGTTTGCCATAGTCAAATTTTGGGTTTGCCATGGTCAAATTGAAAACCATTACCAATACTGAATTTTACTTTTAATTTCGCTGATAAAGCCAAACAATAATTTATTTGCATTAACAAAACAGAACATAACAATCAGACAATAACAACAATTCGAACAAATAATAATTAGATGATAACTTAAAATGATGTACAAGCTGTGGTAAGAAAGTGAGATGTGATATCCAGATAAGATAATCAATATTTGGTCGTGGGCCCAATGGAAAACTCGTTGGAAAGATCACCTATCAACTAAATCGTCAAGAACAAACGTGAACAGGGAATAATGACCCTGAGAGAGCTATGATGCGCCTACTTGTGTGCTGCACTCGCCTCTTCCGCCCCATCAAATTCTTCACGTGTAACACGTGAAATTAGGAATCATTCATGGAAATTCACTGACAGAGATGGATGAGTGCAGCACCGTTCAAGCTACAAGAAACAAAATAGACGTGAAGCGTGAAAGCCGGGGACCCGAACAGTTCACTAGTAGACATGTGTTGAAAGTTATTCAAAAGTCGAAAGATGCGAAACTGCAGTGAACACTGAACAACCCGTAATGTGAAGGGAACCCGTAGAAAAAAAGAGAAGGTGGTACAGGAGAAAATACTACAGAGCAACCATTCAGTTGTCTACAAGTTCAACATGAAAAAAACAATACGATTGATTAATAATCAAACCGTTGAGCAACCGGTTCTCGCATCACTTCACAAGATCACTGATGAGAAGGCATCGTTCGGCGAAGGCGGCAGAGACGAGCGGACGGTTCACTTGGGAGACGGAGGTGGTAGTCAGAGGACACCACCGCAGAGGGTCTGGAAAGAATATGGTCAGATGGGGAGAAATAACAACTACGTACTTGCGAAATCTACAATGAAGACTACATATTTTCGACAACGGAACACACGTTTCTGACTTCTGAGGGATACAACGAAACTAATATGCTATACGCTACAGCGTAACACATTGTTGTCAGAAAGGAGGCAGCCCGGTAAAAACCATCAATAGCACCTAAGTAAGTATAATAAAAAACAAGAACGGTTAGGTCACAATTGAGTAGATAACATATAATTTATACGACCTATTTGAAGGCCAAATACTGAAAACAAATATGAGTCAGGCTGTTAACGATGGGCCTCTTAGCAACCTGCTTAAGACACAACTGGGTAGTGGCAGAAGAACCAGTATTATCATATCTTTCTATCTCTATCTTTCTTATTTATCCCACCCTTTAGTTTTCTTTGGAGGGGTTGATTGCTGATCTATCCGGCTAGGATTACGCGACTAAGGCGACAGTTAAGGAGTTCATTAGCTCCGTATACTTGGGGAATTCATTATTTTCAGCCGGAAAACAACAAGAAATAGTAGATTCAGTAAGCATCCAGCTTTCAAGAGAAAGAAATAGAGCGGGACGGGGGAGTTGTTCGCGCAGAGGTACGAACTGTCCGACCGTGACGCGGTGAAGGGGGATGATTTTCTGTAATGGCAGTAGAATAGTAACCAACCGGTGACGGCGCGAGGGGCCCACCATCCGACGACCAGACAGCCTCCTAGCCTCCTAGCTCCTAGCAGCCTCCTAGCTCCTAGGACGAAACTCACGACGGAGACCACAGACTCCAGATGGAAACCCTTTCGGAGCAGACTGGTAGAAGTGGACACTGGAATATGCGAAGACGATTAAGATAGAGTACATAGCACAATGTACATGTTTGGTGATTAACCCACATAAATAACTGTCAAAAAGTTAGCCGTATTCAGTAAGTCAGAATAGCCGTGGGGAAAATTGAAGTATCGCCCCCCACTTTAGTTGAGTCCCCCCGTAGCACTTCAACCCCCCACCCAAGCTAAAACCTGGAAATCTAGGAGAGGGGGGGGGGGTCAAAAATCAACTTCATTCAAATGCGTAACACTTCATGATTTTGCATCAAAACGGAAAAGGGGAACATTGACTTTTTACCCCCCACCTTTCTGAATTTGTATTGCGTTTGGGGAATTTGTATTGCGTTTCAAAAATGTACCTCAAAGATCAAAGACACTTATTTACACTTAAATAACCGTTAATGCACAAATTTTTCAGAATATTTCACTTAAAATAAAGAAATAAAATACAGAACTACAACTACTGAACTAACCGCTGAGGATTTGATTGAAGATCATGCTGCGACTGCGACGTGAACAAATCCTTGCATGAGATTTTGAGATTATTTCCTGTAACATTAACAAGTACAGGACAAACAACATAGCATACCAAATATGAGAGAAACCAGCTGATGTATCTACCTAGATAAATAAGGAAACTGAAATGCTTGATTTCACGCGAATTTTGCTAATTTAGTCTCAAAACAGTGGTTGTCGCGGAATAAGTATTTGTGTGACAATCCGGCTCAGATGTGAGCGGTTTCACATCACAAAATGAGCTGACAAATTGTTGAAAAAAGTCGATTAGTGTTTCTCAAACTCACTGCACATTATGGATACAGAGAAACTGGAGAGACGTTAAAAAACATCAAAAACTTCGCTTTTTTGAGGACGAGTTTGCTCAGCGCGAGTGATAGATATTCAAACCAACCTCAAAAAGTTGCACTCCAGATCGTATCCCGAAGCTATGAGGAAGCCACGTCCGGGCAAACTGAAATGAGCGGTAATAATGATGAATACACATACAAAAATGAACCAAATAATCACAGCAAAATTGGATAACCCTTTATCATCGGTTGGTCAAAACTCGAACTGAGACTGAAGAACATATAAAGTGATTTTTACTCAGTGAGAGCTAAAAACTAAATTACTATAAGCAGAAAGCGAACGAAAAATGAAGCTAATACCATATAATTGCTTGAATTTCCGACTCTACTGCTAACAAGGAACAGACTACTAACATTCCATACTGTAAAATAGAACGTCTCAACATTTTACATCTTTCTCCGAAGTTGAATAACTAAAAAAACATGTGTGGCCTAAAATTTTGCCTATTAACCCAATTATAACGCTCTACAATAGTTTGTGAGGTTGGATTCACTGAAAATTCCATTCATAATATGCATAACTGAATTACAATAACAGAAATACATAAATATATATGATTTATAACAATAAAAATTGAAAATAGAAATTTTCGAATTTCGAAAATAGGCCCGAATAAAGGTCTAAAACGTACACAGTACGGTATAGGTGGGGCGCGGTTGTGTTGCCCTGAGCTACTGCTCAGAGTGAAAAGTACAGGAAGCGAACAATTATTGAGAGAAGAAATACTGTATTTATTATTGTAAAAGGAATTACTTAAACTGAATGAAATCATAGTTTTTAGAAATTGTACAGCTTGTGACGTAGAACTCCAAAAACAATGATAAAATGATCGAATTTGTATTGTGGTGATCTTATGAACGGGAGTTTTGCTTAGCTATTTCATTATATAACTTTTCCAAAAGTAATAAGTTCCAAACAATCGTTTTTGCTAGCTCTAAAAACCATTTGGAGTGATTTCAACCATTGTTTTCTTGGTTTTGAGCATTAGATGTGTACTATTTGACCATGGCATTTCCAAACTTCAGATTTGACCATGGCAAACCCAAAAATGTGGGCGGGGCTTCAACATTTTGGGTTTGCCATGGTCAACATTCTCTCAGAGAACTCACAATCAAAAACAACTCAATTCTGAGTAGTGATGAGCCATTTTCACACGAAAGATGATGTTTACGAGCAAACTCCTGGTACGGAAGCAATTAACGGGGTAGAACTTCGTACCGATCATTGAATCATGAAATATCTTCCCCGTACCTATTCAATGTTTTACTTCGCGTCTGCCGAAAATTGACAAATTCGCACGCTTTCCCCTTTCTGCGAACGGCCTCGCGTATACGCACTTTGGGTAGTTTGAGTTACGCAAAGATATATAAGACTTTTTCACATACAACGAGATCAAAAAACGTAATTGACGACTTCATATAAACATACCCAAATGTTCAATGATAAATTCACGAGTTTCTCGACGAACATGAATCATTATAAGCGTACCTCTGAGAGAACGTGACTCCTGTATTACCCATAACTTCGGGAAAAAAACTTGTATATTTGCCAGAACTTTTGAAATGCTTTGTGTATTTACCACTTTGTCGGGATTCCTAACTTTCCAAAACAGTAACGCAACAGCTTGACTTGTATATCGTCAGCATTGGGATATACAAGTTTATTTTCCTGGCAATCTACAAGTCGTACTGTTTCAGAGACCTGCAATCACTCACGTTTTCAACCTCAATGTTTAGACAGTGATTGTAGGTTCGAGTATTTTGACTATTTCATGCAGAATGTTATGTTTTCGTTACTTCGTTAATTAAGTTTTTCTCACGGTAGAAAAATCACGCATCATATAAGACGTAGCCAAATAAAAATATTTTGAAAACCGCTTATTTCAGAAACTTGCACACCAAGTGACGATCTCATACCCATCCACTTTTCTTACTCAGTAACACTCTATTTTCCAAAAACGCGCTCCAACTGCGATTTCTGTGGAAGAATTATCAGTCTGTCATCGTACAAACTGTCGGTTCAAGTGAACCAACAGTTTGTCAAGTGACAAACTGTCGGCGGGGGGTCCCATCCTAATTTAACCATTCAACCACAAAATAATGCTTCAAAATAGAATTTATATTTCAAAAGCACGTTAAACACATTATATCAGTAAGATGAATGATTCTAGAAAACTGTTCAACATTTTTCCTAATTCAGAGGTTGTTGAATTTCTATGATGTTTCAATTAATAGTAATTTGGTGATTCCCATATAACAGACATAGTTTTTCGGCACTGATTTTCAATAGAATAATTATGCATATTTCCTATTCATACTGAATTCTTTTTCTATTGTTATATTAGTTTTACTCGTACAATACCACAATTGTTTAGTTTCCAGTCAGACTTTCTCAAAAAACCTAGTACCGAGTAAATTACCATTGTGTAAGAGATAGAAGTCATTCAAACTTTATTAAGTCAGTTCTTTTAGTTCTTAAACTAGCGCATTCAGTGGGTAGGGGACAGCGCATTCAGTGGGTAGGGGACCGTCATTTGGGGCGAGTAGCGGCGGCTAAATGAAAGGCGCGCCAGACAGTTTCGAAAAGATTCGATTATCGATCGATGGCAGAGGCTCGCGGTGCCCTGCCTCGCCCGCACTGCCTCCCTCTTACGTGCGCGTGCATTAATTAAAACAGTAATTTAGCACTTTTGAAATGAAAATAAGCGGATTTAAACTCAAATAGATAAAAACACTATTTAATCCAATGTATTTTAATGTGAAATTGTCTAATTTAGTGCAGGAATTTCAAAATTCTCACAATTAGTGCTGTTTTGATGTGGAATAGTTTGAAAATATGTACATTAACTAGATAATAACTTCATTAGTCAACATAGCCCCTCTCTAGCTGATTTGAATACAATTTTTAGTAACAGAGACCCACTTGCAATATTTTGGTAAACGTTAGAACCAACAGTCACACTTTATTCGTGTACAAAGTGCGCTTGCACGGAGGGGAACACGGGCTGGACACTTTGTCAAGATACAAAATGCGAATCGGGTATAAAATGCTGGGGGAGCCCATACAGTGAAATGTTACTCAGTAGAGGCTTGATTCACTGGATTAGGAAAAATTATGGAACCATTTCCTCACTTCATGTGCAAGTTTCTGAAATAAGCGGTTTTCAAAATATTTTTATTTGGCTGCGTCTTATATGCAGAACAAATATGTTAAGCTGCTGCTCTGATGCGTTCTCTTTTTTTTCGATAAGAAGAAATTATTGAGGGGGCATTCAGAATGTTATTCTGATTTTGTGCGAATACGTTCACCTGAGCACGTCTCTACAACAACAAACTGAAGTTTGAGTCAAGTTTGAGAGTTACTGTACGTTTTTGTGGTGGTTCCTGTGTAAGTGTAAGTTCTTGTTTATTTTACTCCACAGTTTGCTTGCACAGTTTACTGTTCGGTGTATATATACAGAAAACTGTGCAATGATTTTTTAATGAATATTTTGCATTTTCCCAAGTGATTATGATAAGTTTGTATTTCAAGTTGGATGTCGTCGATGACTTATCACAATCACGAGGTGACTATTATGAGCCTCAGCTTGAATATGATACAGGAAGGACAGAAAGTGTTACCCATTTTCTACTACACTGAGCTGCTCTCAATGGTGGTTAGTGGATCGAAACAGAATATACAAGTTCCAACAAAATGAATTCACCCCGAATCAGTTCAATTATTTTCTTCGCTCTAATGTAGTTAATTTTGCGCGAACTGCGTGCCACCTGAAGTTAACACGTTCGATGTTTCACTGTAAAACTCTTAAATACTAGATTTCGAGTTCTTCGAACCGAATTTTAGAATTCTATATCTCGCGGGCCATGTTCTATTTACAATGCCTAGTGTTCATTTCAGTAATCATGTACGCTGTTTGGCTAAAAAAAAAACACTCGAGAGAAAAACTGAGAATGCCTTTGTTGGTAAATTTCAATCACAAATCCTTACAGTCAGATCACAGAACATTGTTCAGATTCTCTTAGGGACAGTATATAATTTTAGTTTGGTGTTCTGGTGATCACAGTTCTCATTTACTTTGTAATAACTGTTAACGATCTTCATCTTAATTTGAATATACTATTTCTCTTCATCATTTGCCCAACGTATGGCGTTTTTGCTGCTCGGGCCTATTTCATTTTCTATGAGTTGTGCACTTCCGACGTGAAAGGTGGGTGTGTTCATAATCGCGCGCAGCGCGAAGCGCTGTGCGAGATTTGTCTTTGGTCCGGCTAATGCGCGCTTTCATTTTTTTAGTTCACTCTCAAAAAGGTCCACTTGTGCAAATCAGAACTTTTTATGATTTGCTGATTTTCTATGGCACATTTACAAGCTATGTTCGAATTTTGAACGAAATCGGTCAAGTTTGAGCCAAGTTATGACGTTTTCGCTTCATCAAGAGCGCCAACTTCCGTCGTGTGTGTGTGTGTGTGTGTGTCTGTGTAGGTGCGCACTCCTGGGAAATTTTTATGTATGAACCGATTTGACTGAAAATTTCGGACACGATAGATATACCACTCAAACCTTGGGGGCGCAAACTTTTTTTCGAAAAAAATTATTTTTCATCAAGTTATAGGTCTTTGAAAATGTCTCTGCGTCTCTTCATTTCGTGCACTCTCTCGCCCTCTCTGTCGGGGTAAATCAAATTGCGTTATAACTCAGCTCAGTCCTAACCAATTCAAGTAAAATTTGAAGTATGATACCACGACATGAACTGACATCGATTTAGATGTAAGTCTTCTACTGATGACGTCATCGAGTATTCTGGAGCTCGGATGACGTCATTTTTGAAAAGTGCAAAGTTGACGTCACATATATTTTCAAATGATGGTAATATCTTAGAAAGGGTCAATTAACGGTGAAACTCAATCTAAGAGTGACGTATTCTGGGATTCTGGAGACCAGATGACGTCATTTTTGAAAAGTGCAAAGTTGACGTAACATATATTTTCAAATGATGAAAATGTCTTAGAAAGGGTCAATTAACGGTGAAACTCAATCTAAGAGTGACGTATTCTGGGATTCTGGAGACCAGATGACGTCATTTTTGAAAAGTGCAAAGTTGACGTCACATATATTTTCAAATGATGAAAATGTCTTAGAAAGGGTCAATTAACGGTGAAACTCAATCTAAGAGTGACGTATTCTGGGATTCTGGAGACCAGATGACGTCATTTTTGAAAAGTGCAAAGTTGACGTCACATATATTTTCAAATGCTGAAAATATCTCAAAGTGGTATATTAACGATAAAACTTCATCTAAATATGACTTATTCTGGAATTCAGAAGGCCAGATGACGTCAACTTTTAAAAAAAATTGACGTGAAATATGTTTTCGAATGCTGGAAGTTTCTTAAAAATGGTCAATTCACGATGAAACTTCATTCAAACATGACGTATTCTGCGATTCTGAAGGGCAGATGAAGTAAGTTTCTAGAACTGCAATGTTGACGTCATAATTTTTCCGAATGATGGTAATACTTGACAAAAGGTTCATCAAGAAAACAATTTTATCTGCACCGTACAGATCAAACCACATACCTACGGCATGTATACAAAAAGAGAAAAATTCATGAAAAAGTGGGGGCCCAACGAATGTAAGATTTGTCTTCTGCTGTGCGCCCCTTAGACAACTACTCTCAAATGGAATAGCTACTGCTACAAAAATCGAAAAATACTAATATACTCAAGTATAACTGTTCATTACAAACATACAAAAGTCGTAAAATATTTTCTCAAACCTGTAAACTAGAATCTACAAATCACAGATGTTAACTCAACCTACTCAATTATAGAGTTCTTGGTTTTGTACACAATGGTTGGCATTTTTTGTCATTACTTCAATTCTAGGTGCTATAACGTTTGTCATATTAGTCAAAGGTGTTCTCTCTTTCGCAGCTGTGACTTGTAGATTCTAGTTTACAGGTTTGAGAAAATATTTTACGACTTTTGTATGTTTGTAATGAACAGTTATACTTGAGTATATTAGTATTTTTCGATTTTTGTAGCAGTAGCTATTCCATTTGAGAGTAGTTGTCTAAGGGGCGCACAGCAGAAGACAAATCTTACATTCGTTGGGCCCCCACTTTTTCATGAATAGAGTTTAAAGATTCACTCTATTCCTTTATGATGTGCCTACATTTGGAATCGTGTAACTGTGTTTTGTTAGATACTTCTCAATCTAAATCACGTATATCTTCTCTTGAACGTGCTCAACTGCACTGCTGGTTTGTTGCTTGAAACCGAAACGGAACAAAAGCATCATGGATTTTGAGTAGTATTATTCAGAAAACCTCCACCCACCTCTAGTTTCAGATAGAACTGCGAGTACTGAAATGGTCATCGCCAGCTTCTACTTTGTGTATTATATGTTTCAAGTGTCTTTTTCAGTCGTCGCTCTCATAACCGAGCGGTAGGTTCCACCTTTTTCGAAACATTTTCCTTTTTTGCCCCTTTTCGCAATATTTTTCAATCCTCCAATTTCACGGAGATAATTAGTTTGTTTGTGGTGTATAATCTCCGTTATCTTTACAACATGGAAATGTTGTATTGTTCGGATAACAACTTGTAAACGTAGGGAAAAACCTCCCTCATTCATTGCAGACTATTCGCGACTATCCACCTGACCGACTATGAGAAAACCAGACGCGTCCACATTCCTATTATTCTAATTCTTGGGATAATAATTTTCTCAGCAATGATCTCATATTCACTCACATTCAATATAATTGGATATTTTCTTCCCCTTGCTGTTCTCGGCTTTTTTTCGTCTCTTTCCTTCATAGTGAGTCCATTTTCAGTCAGTGTCAGTTTTTGATAGGACATAAACAGGTATAGTGTGTGATTCCACTCCATTGTTCCGAGAAAAAAATACATATACTGAATAGTTTTTTTTTTACTTTTCTTCTGTATAGTGAGGATTTCTCATTACAGGGCTATTTTGTTCTATTCAAATACAACGTAACAATGCTACGTCGCATTGGAGATTTGGGTAGATTCCATCGTTACTCTTTGAGTAAACAGTTCCAACTTGGTGAGAATATTCGTATATTCAAGGTGAGATGAGCTCTTATATGCAACCTACAAATTGATGGTAATTTACATTGACCAAATTCATATTGATATTACGTTTTGTGTTATGACCTAGTGTTCTTTCACTTTCAGCTTTTACAAAAATGCGTACTTCTCGGATCGGTGGTCATTTTTGTTCTTATATTTGTTCTCATTTTTCTATTCAAATTTTCTACATCCGCTGACAGTTTTCAACTTGTACACGTCTACGTTTCCACGTGAGGATGTTCAGAAAAGTTGCTTAACAAATCTTTAAATAAAAGAAATTGATAACCACTGCTTGCAAGTTACCTGATTATGGTAGAAAACTTTATTGGCAAACATGTACCCTGTAAAACTAACAGTTATAATGGAATAAAAAGGTTCTCAATAAGATGAAACGGGAAAAACGATAAATTCGAGCCCCTACTATTCTGTCTCTACTTAGATTTATCAACATTTGGTTGAGAAAACTTTCATGTTTCAATGTTACAGAATGCCCGGACTGTTCCTTTTCTTGTTTTTAATGTCTTATGAGAAATGGAGGAAGAAAATTCTATGTTTTTTCCGATTGTCCGCAGCGCCCAGCACAGAAATTGAGCCCACCGCAGGACAAACCGCGAACTACTTCAAGCAGCTCCATGCGGCCTGGGAATAGTTTCTCGTTAAACAGAGAATCATGGAATTTATTTGTTGAATTTATTCACTCCATTCATTATATGTTTCTTATGCATATTGCTGAAAACACTAGTATAAAATTTTTCAAGCTCTTGAGTCTTCATAGCAAACTTATTAATCAACTTTCGATTGTTTTCCAATCCTCAGCTTGGTGTGTTTCAGCGTCTAGTGAGTCAATGTTACAATTTCAGTAGCCACTTTCATCTACAGTTACCCATAATGGTGCAGCGACCCGGTAGAAAAACAGAGAGGGAAAGACAGAGAGTGAGGGAAAGAGATAGAGGTTACTACGTATTTCGACTTTTGGGTTTTCTGTAGAGGAGTGTTGTGTTGTGTAGGACATGAAAGATTTCGAACGCTATTTAGATAGCTTGAATAAAGTTCATGATGTACTAGTGAGTTCTGACGATGTCAGAAGAACTCTTCATGAATTTTCAGTTTTTCTGTTTCCAATGGAATATTTATTGAGAAATGTTTTCCTCGACTAATTGTGCTTTTTTCAATGAATATTGGAAGAGTGGCACCAGTATAGTTCCTTTCATCCATCGATAGCAGTCAGCCATGCTGGCCGAGCGCACCCTATATTGCAGGCGATTGATCTGGCAGCTTGTCAGCCTTTTCATTGCAAATAAAAGTTCGAAAACTGGTTATTTTAGGAGTTTAGCAACTTTTTTGTTTTCAAAAGAGCTGGTGCACAATTTTGATTAGGCTGATCGCTGTTGGAAACATTCCAACGAAATTGACTCCGCCCACTAAAATCTACTGTAATTGAATGCTATCGATGGTGGAAACGAACTATATGTAACCCCACAAAACATTAGAAGAGCTAATCATTTTCAACCAATCAAGTTAACTGAGAACTACCATAGTATACTTAATTTCACACGCACGTGAAGTCATTTGGAACTTCCAGGAAATCTTGGAAATGTGTAGCGCTCTCAGAGAATGCAGCCTATTCTTCACTTCGGGAAAGAAATCGTTTGCAGTCATATTTTCCGAGTGTTTCCTGATACTTGAGTGTTTGCAAATGCACCCTAACTCACAATCAACAACCACTCAATTCTGAGTAGTGATGAGCCATTTTCAAACGAAAGATGATGTTTACGAGCAAATTCCTGGTACGGAAGCAATTAACGGGGTAGACTACAAGGATCCACAAACACATTTAATGTACCCCTACCTGTCTCATAGTAATTTAAAACCAGAAGAATAAGTGGAAGTAAACCCTATTCGTATAAGTGTGTTTTATTAATTTCACTCTTCTTTGTTTCTTGTACAAGAATAAAACTTCGTACCGATCATTGAATCATGAAATAACTTTCCCGTACGTATCCAATGTTTTACTTCGCGTCTGCCGAAAATTGACAAATTCGCACGCTTCCCCTTTCTGCGAACGGCCGCGCGCATACGCACTTTGGGTAGTTTGAGTTACGCAAAGATATATAAGACTTTTCACATACAACAAGATCAAAAAACGTGTTTCACGACTTCATATAAACATACCCAAACGTTCAATGATCAATTCACGAGTTTCTCGACGAACATGAATCATTATAAGCGTACCTCTGAAAGAACGTGACTTCTATATTACCCATAACTTCGGGAAAAAACTTGTATATTTGCCAGAACTTTGAAATACTTTGTGTATTTACCACTTTGTCGGGATTTCTAGCTTTCTAAAACAGTAACGCAACAGCTTGACTTGTATATCGTCAGCATTGGGATATACAAGTTTATTTTCCTGGCAATCTACAAGTCGTACTGTTTCAGAGACTTGCAATCACTCACGTTTTCAACCTCAATGTTTAGACAGTGATTGTAGGTTCGAGTATTGTGACTATTTCTTGCAAAATGTTGTGTTTTCGTTACTTCGTTAATTAAGTTTTTCTCACGGTAGAAAAATCACGCATCATATGCAGAACAAATATGTTAAGCTGCTGCTCTGATGCGTTTTCTTTCTTTTCGATAAGAAGAAATTATTTGAGGGGGCATTCAGAATGTTACACTGACTTTGTGCGAATGCGTTCAGCTGAGCACGTCTCGACCACAACGAAAATCCGTGTTTCACGACATTTTGTTCTCATTTTGTTACTGTACGTTTTTGTAGGTGCCTGGGAGAGTTCTTGTGTATTTCACTCTACAGTTCGCTTGCACTACTGTTCAGTGTATCTATGCAAAAAACTGTGTAATGTAGTTTTAATGAATGTATTACATTTTCCAAGTGAAAAAGTTTGTATTTCAAGTTCGATGTCGTCGATGACTTATCACAATCACGAGGTGACTATTATGAGCCTCAGCTTGAATATGATACAGGAAGGACAGGAAGTGTTACCGATCTTCTACTACACCGAGCTGCTCTCGACGGTGGTTAGTAAATCGGATCAGAATAAACAAGTTTCAACAAAATATATTCACCCCGAATTAGTTCAATTGTGTTCTTTGCTCTTATGTAGTTAATTTTGCGCGAACTACGTACCGCCTGAAGCTAACACGTACGATGATTCACTGTGAAAATCTTGAATACTGGATTTCGAGTTCTACGGGCCGACTTTTTGAATTCTATCTCTCGCGGGCACTTTTTTATTTACAATGTCATCTCAGCGATCCTGTACGCTGTTTGGCCGAAAAACACCCGGCAAAAAATTTTTAAAAAAAACACTAAGGTAACTTTGTGTGTAGTCTGTAGTGGTCATTGGACCTGCCTTCGTTGGTGAATGTCAATCATGAATCCTTACAGTGGAATCACAGAATATTGGTCAGATTCTCTTAGAGACAGTTTTCAATTTCAGTTTGGAATCCTGGTGATAACAGTTCTCATTTACTTTGTAATAACTGTTAACGATCTTCATCTTAATTTGAACACAATATTTCTCTTCATCATTTGCCCAACGTATGGCGTTTTTGCTGCTCGGGCCTATTTCATTTTCTATGAGTTGTGCACTTCCGACGTTAAAGGTGGGTGTGTTTAGAATAATTGGATGACTATTTTTATCCAATATTATATTCAATGCATCACATTATGTGCCTACATTATAAGTTGTGTGACTGAGTTTTTTTGGATACTTTTCGAGTCTAGATCATGTACATCTTTTCTTGAAAGTGTTCAACTGCAATGCTGCTTTGTTGCCTGAAACCGAGACGAAACACAGACATCATGGATTTTGAGTCGTATTATTCAGAAAACCTTCACCCACCTCTAGTTTCAGATAGAACTGCGAGTACTGAAATGGTCATCGCCAGCTTCTACTTCGTGTTTTATATGTTCCAAGTGTCTTTTTCAGTCGTCGCTGTCATAGCCGAGCGGTAAGTTCTACTGTTTTCGAAACATTTTCCCCTTTCGCAACTTGTCTCAGTAAATGCAATCATCCAATTTTACGAGAATAATTTGTTTGTTTGTGGTTTGCACACAGGTGATGCATTACATTCAGCAGAGCTAAACATCTCCTTTTAGAACTAATGAGTAGCTTAAATGCAAAATGAAAAATTGGGATGACTACCGTGCTTCCGCGAGAGAAGAAACTTTAATACTGTCAGGACGTGTGTGGTTAAACATTAAATTATAAGAAAAATTGGAAATTCAAACTATTATGAGAAAATACTGGCTTGTATGAACAAGCGTAACTAATTACAATAACAAACTATTTCACGACTAATAAGAGAAAAAGTCCAAAGATGAATAAAGATAAGAGAGAGGAGAGAGAGAGACATCACTTAAATAATGAACTTCTTGACGCACGGGAACTCCTATACTGTTCGTTGTCGTCTTAATACGGAAACATATCTTTTCTGGATAGCAACTTGTAAACAAAGAGAAAACACCTTGATCTCTCATTCCAGACTATTCGCGACTATCCACCTAACCGACTATGAGAAAACCAGACGCGTCCACATTCCTATCATTCTGATTCTGGTCATTACAATTTCCTCAGCAATGATCTCACTTTCAATAACATTCAACATAATTGGATATGTTCTTCCCCTTGCTGTTCTCGGCTTTTTTTCATCTCTTTCCTTCATAGTGAGTCCATTATCAGTCAGTGTCAATTTTTATAGAAAACAAATATCTGTTTTGGTGTTTTTCGAGTTCAGAGTTGAAAAAATATACGTATATAAATAGTTCTCACTTTCTCTCTGTATTGATAAGATTTGCTTATTACAGGGCTATTTTGTTCTATTCAAATACAACGTAACCATGCTACGTCGCATTGGAGATTTGGGTAGATTCCATCGTTACTCTTTGAGTAAACAGTTCCAACTTAGTGAAAATATTCGTATATTCAAGGTGAGATGAGCGTTTTTTACATTTAACTTACAAACAAAAAACTTGGAACTCCGATCGATACATTGAACCACTCATTATCATGTTTACGTTTGTTGTCATGTAGCCTAATGTTCTTTCCATTTCAGCTCATACAAAAATGCGTACTTCTTGCATCGGTGGTAATTTTCGTTCTTATATTTGTTCTCGTTTTTCTATTCAAATTTTCTACATCCGCTGACAATTTTCAACTCGTACACGTCTACGTATCTATGTGAGGATGTTCAGAGACGTTGATTCACAACTACATGGAACAGTTAACACTGAGAATCACACCTAGAAAAACAACTGATTGCAGTAGAAGCGTTCCTCGAAAAACGTCTAAAAGAGCTCAGTTTCTCACAATGTTTCAACTGTATTCACCAATAAGCATTTTTTAAGAATGAGTGCAAAATTTGTGCTCATCACTGTGCTATTTGACAGTAATTTTATTATAAAATTTTTATCTATTCAATTATAAACGTAGTTTTTTCAATGAGGTAAAACCATTAGAGCCGTTACTATTCTGTCTCTACTAGAGTTTGACCAAAATGTTGTGACTATAATGTACTTATGCTTCAGTATGCCCGGGCTGTTCTTCTTCCTATTTGTGATGTCTTATGAAAAATGGAGGAAGAAAATTCTATATTTTTTCCGATTGTCCGCAGCGCCCAGCACAGAAATTGAGCCCACCGCAGGACAAACCGCGAACTACTTCAAGCAGCTCCATGCGGCCTGGGCATAGCTTCTCCCGAAACGAAAACTTTTTTTATTTGTTTATGTTGTTTTACTCCATTTAAACTTGTTTTTTATTACATGTTTTTCCAAAAACCCTGAAATAAACCTTTTTCATGTGATTCTGTGTTCAAAGTGTAATCCTTCAGTTGGCGTGATTGGGCGTCGGATAATTCAATGTTACAACTTCAATCCTCCATCGAGAAGTACAGAAACAATGTAGCACTCCGGCAGAAAGACAGAGAGGGAGAGGGACAGAGGCGGAAAAAAAGAAAACAGAGAGAGAGGCAGAGAAACAGTGAAAGACGCAAGAGGGAGAGAGAGGCGCTGAAGGGAAATCGAAATAGACCGAAAAAATAGCTTCTAGAACATTCAAAGGGTTGTGGGTAAACACGTTCTTATGTTTTTTTTCGAACAATCTCCTCTCAAACGCTGGCAATCCACCAGTGAGGAGAAACTGTACTGTCCAATATAGAATTTCAGATCAGACTAATTGATTTCCGTACTTCTTAAACGTAACACAAGGCTTCCTTTCAGTTTGTAACATTGGTTTGTGCTCAGTGACTGGAAGTCGTAAAATGCAGCCGCGTTCATGTTAAACTGTCAATTTGAATAAAGTGATTGCTCCAAATTACTACTCACGGAATGTTAAACAGACGGTTCAATGCAAATAATGGAACGAACAGCTGTTTTTGTTATACTGTTTTTCGAAGTTTTCTCAAAGTTGGATCTCGAAGAAAAATCTCAATTCTATTTAATACAAGGGGGATAAATACACAGATTGCAAACCGTTTCAACCAACTGAACACCGCCTGGGCCTCACCAATTCACATCTCAATTGAACAGCGCTCGCAATAATCAAAGGAGACCGGAAATGAATATTGCATGTCCGATAGCATCCTACTTCCCACTATGCGTTTGGTGTTGCGCGCCGTTGGCATATGAAGAAATCGATCACGTTAGCCTTAGCTCATCCTCGTGATATTATCACGTAAAGTGATCTATGTTAACGTGCATGCTATACTAGAAGGCAATTGAATAGTCACGTGAAAGTAGCATTCCAATGAGGTATCGAGCACTTTGCCGTCGCACGTTTCTGAATTCTGTTGTGTTTAAAGGGGGGCTGCATTCAAAGCCGAATTTGGCTAACGGCGTTAGCCGAAAAGGCAGGAGAGTCAGAGAAGGGCGCGCAATCAATATTCATTCACTCCACATCACCCTCTGCGTCTCTGACAGTAAACAAAAAATTGGTGAACATTTGAAAAAAGAACTTTGAATTGGATATTTCACTAAGAAAAGGACATAAATCGAACAGTCTCAGTTCAATCTTTTATTTGAAAATTCAATGCAGTCCCCCTTTAACATGTTTCACGTGGCTGTGCAATTGACGAACAGTAAAGATCTGAAGATGAGTTAGTTAGAATACCCCGAATCGAACTCTCTGCCCAAATTGGTGTCCAATGAGCGATATCCTTGAAGCTCTCCAACCATCGTTTCATAATCGGTGAACAAGTAATGAAAACCATTGGAGATCTGTGACCTGGTTCAATTCTGACCATATGTGTTCTATTATCCAGAACCTTGACCAGTCTATTGCGGAATTCACAAATGAGAAAAACAAAAATCATGATTGAATTGAATTGAACCAAACTACGCACTGCAAAGACCGATATACACTTTTTCACAGTGTGAGTAAAGAATGAGAGTTTGTAAGTTTGAGGAATGTGTGCCGCCACTGTTTCTGTCGTTCTCGATTCAAAGCCAAAAAAAGAGTAGGTAAAAGATTTTTCCATTTGTGCTATAGCGGCGTTGTTCACAATCTGAAAATTAACAAAAAAGAAGATCATCCGAACGTTTGTCTCGATCGGTAAAGATAAAATAAAGGAGGTAAGAAAACGGAAAACTATCTGGGTACGGTAACAGTTGAGGAGACAACAAAAAAATACAGACTTCAGAGACAATTTGTCCGGAATTTAGGACCCAACCCCTTTGGGGGGAAGTGCAGAGAAAAAGACAAAGCAAACACTGTAGTGATAGCAAATGTTCTGAAAGCGTACGTAAACACACAAACGCTTAGATCAGAGAAACAAAAACTGGACATTGCTCAAATAAACACTGAATCGGCTTCACTTTCTGGCAATATTCAACTTCTTTTCAAGTGAGATGACAGTCTGTGAAATGACATTGTGAGAATGTCGCTCGCCGTTAAGCCAACTAAAATAACAATGAAAATGTTCGTTTGGAGTAAATTGCAGAAGAGTTTATTGAAAACTTTTTTCGCGTCATTACGTTATGGGAGACGAACGTGAAACCTGGCGATACAGTGCTTTTTCACCGTACGTGAACTCCTACAGTAAGAATATGAAGTTTCATACCCTGACATAACTTTGGAATCACCTGACTACTTGTGTATCCGAATTGGATTACTATTACAAGAGTCATGCGAGAAAAATCCCGAAATGCGGCTTTTTCGATAAAAACCGTCATTAGTAAGTTCAAAGCCGTACTTTAGCAGTCGACGTGGAAATGATGAGGACTATAACTCCGCTGGTCGTGTGAATGACGTCAACTGCTCGTCCGGAAGGTTTTTCGAAAATGTCGAGTTTCAATGGGAAACAGTCGTTAGTAAGTGCAAAGCCATACTTTAGGAGTCGACTTGAGAGTGATGAGGACTATACCCATACCACTGGTTAGATGAGTGACGTGTTCTTCTCGTCTGAACATGGTGCATGCGTCATGACGTAACGTGTCCGGTTGGCAGCGACTCACACGCGTTGAGTACACCGATTAGAGTGCGACTAAGAGCAGACGATGCGTAAGCACACAAACAGGGGTGGGATTCGGCGGTCCTCACAGCAAAAACAGGAGCAGACTGGGCATGTATATAAAGGCAGTCTGGCACGGTCATTTATCATCCCAACACTTCTCCCAATTTTTCAAAGCGTTTTGAGAAAATATTCGCTCTCATCAAAACTTTTATTTCAATTTTCAAAATAATCTTGTTCAATTTTTATGTCTACGGAAAATTGTCTGGCACTGGCAGTTTGCAGGCTCTTTTTTTCGAAAAGCGGTTTCAACTTTTCAAAGTAGCGAGATTTTACATTTCCAGTTCGTATGTGCTGATCAATCGAATAGGTTCTCAGGGACGGCCAACTTCTACTTCACGAAACAAAATTCCAAACACGGTTTTCTATAGCTACAATTTTTACCCACTGAACTGTCGAAAACGTATAACACATTTTAACTCAGTTCTGAGACAATTTCTTCTCAAGTTTGTATTGCGATGCAGTGGGTTCATGAAATTATTACTGAATACAATTTCAGGAATGAAGTCGGTTCTCTGCGTGTTGCTGTTGACTGCCTCAGGATTGGCACAGAACTGTCCCACCTGCCAGAATAACCCAACCACCACCAACACACCCGCCACTGCTCGCATAAACATCGTGGTGAAGACCGTGGAGCCTACTCTGCAGAACGTGAGTAATCACAGAATCAAACAATCTGTATAAATTGTGGTAGAGTTACATAAACTTGTCACGTAAGACATGAAAAAATTGACTTTGGTTCTTCCTGAAATTGAGCAAGATGGCGAGGATGAACCGATCTCATGATTATTGAGTGTTTGTTAAACTTTTTCCGAACTAAGTATTCAGGATCCAAAAGAACTACAATATTTACAAGATACAATTTACATCTGAGTTGTTTCAGACTGCTTCCTCACCTTGTGCTACCGGAAACTGCAACGTCGCTCAATCTGCACCCAATGTTGTATATAAGGTAGTTTTTGCAGTACTTGCGGCGTTGACGTCTAGCAATATGATCCTTCTTTCAAATATAACCCTTCTGAAAGTTTTTGATTCACTTCAGAAACTTCGAGATGAATAAAATATCCTGTGCTCAGAATTATAATGTGACGTCATTCAGAGTGCATCTTCACCTTGTGCTTCCGGAAACTGCAACCTTCCACAAGCTTCGCCAAAGATTGTCTACAAGGTAGTTCTTATCTTTTTCCCATTTTCTCACAGAGTTGTCGATCTACTCTGACATGTTCGTCAAGTGGATTAATCGAATTTTCTCACAAATTATAGAAAACAATGCAAGTTGAAGTAGACCAGAAACCTAAACGGAATGTCAGAAAGTAATTTTGAGTAGACGCGTTCCGTGTCACGCGTTTCTAACATGTGAAGATTACTTGAATTGGTCCACGCTGATATTATGGAAATGCCGACACTGAAGCTCTGCCTAGAGTCATATCAACTTTATCAATTTGTCTCTCTCCCCGGAATCGAACCTGCGAGCAAAATATTGGCACTGCGCTATAACAGTTCATACCTGACTGACTCTTGAATCGGAGAAGTGCGTTCGTACACAGCGAAAATTGAGATATACAGTACCCTCTCGACATTTCGTTGGCGACGACTATATTGCATCTCCTCTAACCGAGTGTACTCCAGAACTCGTCGCCGTGCAGCTCCGGAAACTGCGGACAGTCCGCTCAACCCATCATTGTCAGAGCTCCTCAGGTAAAACGGCGATCCTTCATTCATTCATAGCTCACGGAATGAGAAACCTGATCACAATATTTTGACAATAACTTCTCGATGGCGTTGATGGTTTCTTTAGGACAAATGAGAAAATCGAATCATTGTTCTACAGAAAACCTCTGTGAAAAATCTACTGTGTATTCAAGTATTCAATGTTTCACTTTCCAGTTTTGCTCACTTTGATAAAAAAATTACATTTACAGACTTCCTGCAGCTCTGGAAACTGTGCACCCTCTTCTCAGCCTATCATCGTCAGAGCTCCTCAGGTGAGACCACAACTTTTCTAAAACACTGAAAAATTTTCACACAACAAATACTTTACCCAACTATGACGAGTAATAGTGCTACATTGGAAGTGGTCCCAGTTCTGATCTGGTCGAATCAAATCCGCTTCTGTACTGCTATTTTACTAATTGGTCCCGTAGGTGAAACGTGAGGTACACGACAGAATTCGAGAAGTGGAATGAAAGACTGCATGACTCCTAACACTTTTTCTTCACTTAGATGCGTAATACATTCAATCCTAGAAGAAAGGAATATTGAGTTCATATTCATAATCCCTATCCCCCCCCCCTTCCCTCCACGGACATTCTATCTACGGTTGATAACGATATGTAGTTGCTCAAATAATAATCATCAACGGGGAAAAAGATAAAATAGGCCGTACACGAACCCATTATTGGTTATTTGCAGACCGCACCCTGCTACTCAGGCAACTGCCAGCAGCAGCCGATCATTGTGAACTCCTATCCTCGCCCCGCTCCCATCTATGCTCCGTCTCCCATCATTCGACGAGTCTATGCTGCTCCAGCTCCCGTCTACGCCCAACCCATCTACGCCCGACCACCCACCTACTACAGACCACCCGTATACTCGGCGCCCTGCTCGGGTCAGATCGGCGGATGTGTCGGAGGAACTTCTGGGGCAATCGGAATCGCCGACCCAATCAGTTTGGACTCTGGTGAGTGTATGTAGTAACTTTCTCTCCGTATATCTGCCTCTCAAAAGCACAACTACATGTTGGTGAATCTGACGTGTTGAGAAATCATAGAAAAAAACAGACACCTTAAGAAAACAGAGCTATTATTCTCAATGTTTCTCGCAGTATTTCGAGTTAGTTATAGTGAACTGCAGGTTTCTCTGGAGCGACAAAAAATTTGAACTAGATTGAATCGGAGTTGGCAGAATATACTGTAGAAATAACTTTAGAAACAATTGATTAGAACTCAGCACTTATAGATCATAGTAATTCTATGTATTCAGGTCGCATAATTCGCCCACGCACCATGATCCCGACCAGATACGACAACGGAAATCCCGTGTTCGAACAGGGCCGTCCCCAGTACGGCTACGGAAAATAAGAACGAAAATACAAACAATCGATTCCTTTCTGTACATATCTGTTCTAATGTTTATACTATTAAATAATAATGAATCATTGTATCATTTTGTAATAATAATAAACCGTTGTCGAATTAAATAATGTTCATTTTGTGGCAGGAAAATCACATTACCAACTGATTGTGATAGCTCCGAGAACACATCTTCTACCAAAATAAGAAGTAAAGTCGCAACTGACTTTTGAAAAAAAAACCCAGCTACAACGATGATACAGAAATTGACGGAAATTCATAAGTTAAAGCCGCACACGAAAGCTCAAATGTTCAAAGTGTTTGTATCGCAAACTCATCTTTGTTATTATCAAGATAATTCTTTGTTGTCTAACCCATCCCAATTGGTCTGCACTACTGCAACAAAAGTCACCTAAAGCGCGCCCCAATGTCATTGTCTAGTTTACTTGCAACGCGTTAAAATACGCGCGTCGGAAGCGGCCGAATTTGAATTTTTGGTTATCATTCGAATTATTATTTATTTACATTATATAAATTCATCTATATTCACTATATCATAACACCTCTATCGATATTGCATTGTTTGAATTCGTCATTTAGTTTAACTGAACCCTAAATAGAGCGTCCAAACGCCACCTTTTTCCCCGTTCATTGATAATTGCAATTAATGTTTTAGAACTATACTAATAAGATTATATACAGGTATGAAATACGAATGATGTAATTACGTCTATTTTTGGAAGGCTATAGGAGTGGTCCAACATCAAATTGAAGTTTCAGGTCGTCATTCTTGATGGGGTGTGTCAATAGTACAGATCAGCATGCGAAGCAGCGCTCGAAGGCTATCGATGAACAGGTTGGTTTTTACTAGTTTTTTATTTCTCATACAGTTTCAATGTTTTATGCACATCATGTGAATCATGTTATTTCACGCCCAACAGTTTAAACTTCATTCTTAAAATCTATGAAGGCGGGAGATTTTATCGCAGTTCGCAAGATATGTCAGTATGAAAGTTTGCGATATTAGGTTCGCTGGCAGTTTTTGGGGGCTGGTTTCATACTTACCTATGACGGATTTGGCGTATTGAAGGGGACAGGCGAAAATATGTTTGTGTTCTTTATGAGGAAGTTGTTAGGGAAAACACAGGGCAGACTGCCTGAGATTCTTTCTCTTGATTTTAATTTGATTTTTCAATCAAGATAGATGACCCGAAACAGAGTAACGGACTGATTCTCACGCGTCAGGCTCCGTCATCCGTATGCGTTCGGTGCAAGTATGTTGTTTATGTGAGACTCATCTTCTTGTTTCAGCTAAAACAAGACCAGGAGCGGGCTTCCCGTGAAGTGAAGCTCTTGCTGTTGGGCGCGGGAGAGTCTGGAAAAAGTACAATTGTGAAGCAAATGAAGATCATTCACGAGACAGGATACAGTGACGAGGAACTGAAACAGTATCGGCCTGTTGTGTACAGCAACACTATTCAGGTGTGTTCCATCAAATTTCCAATAGATTTAAGAAACATTCGTTCTCGTGAACATTTTTCAGATTAAGTGAGAAAGATGATGGACAGAACGTTGGATAAGGATATGTTTCGAATAATTTCTTGAACCCTATTCCAATTGAAGACATTGTATCATAAGTGAGGCGACTTAGTTGTCCACATACATTGGGAGAAAATCAGGTGATTTATCTCGGTAACCAAACTTACAAAAAATGGGGCGAGATTGGCTTTTCACCTTGAAAATGCGACTATTGTTGAAAATAGCGTCGTTCAAAATCCCGATTGTAAGAAAAACGGGTGGTTCAGTGAAGCAGCCAATAATGTAGCCCTACGTTTGCATGGTATGCATTGCGTCCCTTTTCAAGTTTTCATTTCATGTTTCTGAAATTCCAGTCAATGATTGCTATTCTTCGAGCCATGGGGAATCTGAGGATAGAATTTGATGGATCTAGCCGGATGGATGATGCAAAGCAGTTCTTTAACATCAGTCAGAATTGCGACGAGGTTCGTGACGCATTCGCGTATATCAGTTTTCCCATGCTTCTATCACCGGTGCAAATATTAATCCAATGGTTCTGAGGGTCTCTTTTTTTATCTGGATCTCTTTTGGACTTTCCAACTCTGCTAAAGATAACATTTGGATTCCCAAACCAGTACCATAAGCTATCATTATAACGTATGATGTTTGTAATATCAGGGGCCACCAAATGTCTCACTAATACGTAATACGATCACTTCCTTTGAACAAAAATGCGTTAACATCTTAAATGTTCATCGAAAACCTATTGAAATAGGATTAACGTAATCTTTATGTTTTTCGAAATCTCTCGCGATCGCGAAACACGATTTTTGAAGTTGGTTTGATTTCTTTTTGAGGTGTCTGAAGTCTGAATTTCTCAATTTCGCGGTGAATCGTTTTTGTTTTCAACAACAAAAAACTATTGGAAGATATTCATAATTATGCGAAACTTTCAGGGAGAGCTTCCCCCCGATCTCGCGGTTGTGATGAAGCGCCTATGGTCCGACGCTGGAGTTCAGCAATGCTATCTGAGGTAATAAGTTGATTTGTTAAATGATCATTCTCCACAAGTAGGTAATAACCATTATAAGATTTCAGCTGACAGCTTCGAGTTGTGGCACCTGTGATTTTCTCAGATTGTGAGATTATTCAACAAAATTCAATTTCAAAAACGAACAAACCGTCGAAAGCGATAATTTTCTTTTCGAGATGTTAAAGAGTTAAAGGCTGGAAGGTGGAAGCTGATTTGCATACCTTCTACAATATATCATTCAAGCTTCTCGGTTTGCTCCGAAACGAGCACGGTATGCGTCCATTTTTAAATGTCTATCGTATTTTCTGTTCAGATCACGCGAGTATCAGTTGAACGATTCTGCTCCTTATTATCTAAACAATTTGGACAAAATTTCGCAGCCGAACTATATACCGACTCAGGTTAGTTATTAGTTAATGAATACAACTTGTGTCGCATCACTAAGGTATGCCGTATGCATCATCATCAGGTTGATGTTTGATTGTAGATGCTATCTTGCGAGTTGCAATAGCAGTCTAAGTCTTTCAGAAAAATTAGTTAGATCTCTTAGACTCTCACTCCTTCGTTGGAGGAACACTATTTCTGCTTTAGAGACTTTAGACTGATGAGTTGATGTTTGATTTACAGGACGATGTTTTGCGTACTCGTGTTAAAACGACAGGAATCGTGGAGACGCACTTCACATATAAGGATTTGCACTTCAAGTAAGTGAACTTAGATGATTTCAGATTGTGTTTCGATTTGAAGTGAAAGTAAATTGAAATTAAGCGGCTCTCGTATTGCCTAGACACAACGGTAAGGTCCGACTATTCGACAGAAAGGAGTTCGTTTTTACATTGAAACACATGAGAATTGATGATTCTGCATCAAAAATAGACAAATGTTCTCATTTTCGACAAAAAAAGTGGGCCCTTTTTCGACTTTCTGACTAGATGTATGCTTGTCTGCTTTTTCTAATTTGCATCGAATCCTACTGAGTTTGGGAGTTTGCACGTTCGGCTTGTTGGAATCCCTGTTGTCATGAAAATTATTAAAACATTGTTGGTCTTTGCGTTCTCACAGTTTCAATTAGTTGATTAGTTTGCCTAGGGCGAATAATTAACTTTAACACACCAGTGGTCGTATCCACCAATATTTTTTTCCTCTCCCGGGAGCGTTTTTGGGCTCCCGAGAGCAAAATTTGAATTTGCTCTCCCGGGAGCCTAGAAACGCTCCCGGGAGAGGAAAAAGTTATTGGTGGATATGGCCACAGTAAGGTTCCACTGTTCCCCCACAAATCATGTTGGCTGATCTTTTTGCTCGACTACGACTTTCTACATTTATCCCAAAACGCGTTGTAAAAACGGGTCACAAAGTGGTTACTAAAAAGGGTTAATTTGTTGGTTTGAACCCGCAGCCCGGTTTAGTAGTGCGGAGTTAACGAAATACGCGGTTCCATGTGGAATTGAAATTCTTGAAATGTTTTCAGAATGTTCGACGTGGGGGGTCAGAGATCGGAGCGAAAGAAGTGGATTCATTGCTTCGAGGGAGTGACGGCCATCATTTTCTGTGTGGCCATGAGTGAATACGACATGGTTTTGGCTGAGGACGATGAAATGGTGAGCATGCTTCGACTGAATAGCCGCGCCAGGTTCGAGAAACCTGCTCATTATCTTTTCTGATACAAGATCACGTATTTGATGATAAAATGGGGTTCCCTTTATCCAATAGTCAATACCTGTGTCGAACGTTACTCTTCACTATTGTATCAGAGTGATGTTGTCTTATTGCCTTATTTTGTGCTCGAACGAATGACAAATGTGGAACAGTCCGGTTTCTGATACTACTCATTCGGGGAACGAATTTTCCTGATTGATCACATGAGTTAATTCTTAGTCGGAAAATTGGAATCACGTCATTTACCGTTTGAAAATTGACAGCTATTCGAATTGTTTTGATTGTGAAAGTATTTGTGTTAGAACCAAAATAAACACACATTTTTAACCGTAACTGTTGCAGAATCGAATGGTGGAATCAATGAAACTTTTCGATTCCATCTGCAACAACAAGTGGTTCACGGAGACGTCAATTATTCTGTTTCTGAATAAGAAGGATCTCTTCGAAGATAAGATCAAACGATCACCGCTCAGCATTTGTTTCCCGGAATACAAAGGTAGGTCACACGCTTTGTCTAGTTGCGCTATTGTATCTCTCGCGTAAAGATTGGTGAGACAAGCATGAAGCCAACCCCCCCCCCTCCCCTCCTCCTTTATCTGACTTTAATATTGACTGACGCTCATTTTCGCCCGATTTTGCTCAAAATGTGGTGATGTTGGTTAAACGTTCGTGAAATTGAGGTTACACGTGCTCACCTTTTACTGTTGTTCATGCTTACTTTTTCTGCTCCCACCTGGACATATTTTATGTATCAGTTACCAACTTTCGTTGAGATGTGTACAAGCGTGTACTGTACCCGTGTACTATCAAATGCATGTACATGCTTATTGCTTCATTTCGTATGTTATTTCAGGTCCAAATACCTATGACGAGGCTGCTACATACATACAAACGCAGTTTGAGAATATGAATAAAAGAAAGGACGGACACAAGGTAATGGTTATTTTCAGGTGTTTCGCATTGTTGCGTTATCATACGAGCCCTTCGAAACACATCGATGCACAACTGCCGGTTGATTTTCAATATTGCTGGGTGCAGCCATAGCCCACAAAGATCGCATGTAGACATATTTTCGGGAAGTAATTTTTTGAAAAGTATTCAGAAAGGGAAAGAGAGAGCATTGTTTTAGGGTTCCTTCTCAGATTGCAATCTTGAACTTGAAAAATTGAGTTATGTCAACATTTATGGAAAATTTCATAATTGGGTTCGCGCGCTTTAGTTTTAGTTTTCGCTTCAGTTTCAGTTTCCCATATAGCAAACCTGTTTTATATTTGGTTCCAGAACGTTGAAGTTAAATGATTCACACTGATTATAAATTTGTTGAGTTGTGAGTTGAGTGTGGATTGTGGTATAAATTGTGACTCCAGTGCAAGTTTCGTTTCAGGAAATTTACACACACTTCACTTGCGCCACGGATACGAACAATATTCGCTTTGTGTTCGATGCCGTCACGGATATCATTATTAGAGAGAATCTGCGACAATGTGGCCTCTTCTAGACTTCAACGATATGGGTACGTTTTCGTGCCAACTATTGTTTTCTTACTTTAACGTTCACTTTCTGAGGCACTTGATCCAACTTTTCGTTCTACAAGTAATCGAGTGGATAATGCCCTCTGAACTCTGAAGCTTATTCGACCATCGAACATCTCGATTCGGAGATAACAGTGTTGTGCCCGTACATTGCTATCGCTTTCAAACATAGCGCAGTAAAGTTGTCCGAAATGCCAAAAAAACGCGCTGTCTCTCCGCCAAAAATCGGGAGATCTCTTTTTGAGGCAAGTTAGGAATTTTCATGAATACATAAATCTATAATGAAAAACGGGCTCCGTTTTGTTGTTTTGTAGGACATCATTGTTTACTATTGTGTGCTTGTGAAAAATTACCAAGATACCAACTATGTTGGTTGGTAGACTTTCTGTAGTGTACCTGAACAACATAGGATACAAACAATGTATTATCGTATTCATTCCTATGTCTCGTTGACGTATAACATTGGGAATGATAACTTTAATAACGTTTGGAAAGTCGTTAAGGTCAGGGTTGGGTGGAAAACAATTTAACGATTAGTTCAGTGAAGTGAACCCCCCCCCTCTTCGGTTTCGAAACTACCCCTTACATTCGGTTTAGATTTATCTACCATATCGCTCTTGATTTCAGGTATCCTTTGTTTATTCCGCTCATATAATATTTCCTGATGATTTTGGCTAGCCTTCCGCTACCGGTGGAGCTGTGGTGCTTTTTCGCTATTTCTACTGGTGTGTCAGTCGTATGCACTATTCGCCTCTTCTTCTGTGCTTTACTGATCCACGGCCTTTTTGTCATGCAACATCAAACTTGTAATTTAGGGCATTATTGTTATTTATTTCTCAGTGTCGATTGTTTAGTGGCAAGTACTGCTCATATCTCTTCACATTGTCTCCAGTTTCAATGTGTTTTATAGGATTTCGCATCAGTTTTGATGTGTGAGCTTATCAATTTTTGAACTGTTGTATTCTCTCGAAGTGACGGTGTTTTTGAGATTCTGTTGCTCCGTTTTTTCATACAAGAATGTACTCTTTCTAACCAGACCTAGCTATGGAGTATGAAGTAGTATTCTTTGAACACCTCAGTTTCTTACATGCCTGTATACTACGCCTTTTTGTACCATGTGGCTAATATTTTCTAGGCTCTGTTGTTTAGAAGCCAATGTAACATAATATACTGCCGTCCAAGTTCTCACTCGCTCGAACTTGATCACTTTGGCCTACCAGTGATTTCGGATATTGTCTATTTGATAATCAGTTCATATTCCCAACCGTTTGGGCGTGTAGTCCGGTATTCTTCTCTGCTCGTGTAGCATAGTATTGTTTGTGTCTAGCTTCTGATATTGAAACCTTATTTATCCAATGAATTCATTTAGTATGGTTTTATTATTCCAATTTTTACACATTTAACAGCAGAGTTATCGAAACCGCTTCGATTGAGGTAGAGGTACAAATATTGAGGTAAAGTCAGATCTTTGAACGTTGAGGTAGCCATAAGAATGCAAACAATAATTATGAGAGCTAACGAAAATAACCTAAATTTGAAGAAACTAGTGCTGATGGGCTCTTAAAACCCCCAGTTTAAGGCTCGGTTCTTGGGATTTCCGAGTTTGAATCAGCCACGCGACCCTCCAACCACCGCTGGTACACGGCCTGAAAGTGAAAGAAATCAAAGAGCTATTTTTTTCGGGACCAGGGGTGACAAGAAATTTGACCTACACTACCGCCGACGACCCTCCCCCTTAAAAAATAGAAATTCACCGAAAAATACGAAATTATAATTCAAAATTGCGAAAATTTCACGAAAATTGGCAGAAATCGCTATTATTTCCAAAAAATTTTGCCCTGTCAGGGCCTTTACGACCCCCTCCCCTTAAAAATGTTGCACGCGTGCAACTTGTGGTCACCCATGTTCGGGACTAAAATGAGGAAACTTCTCATCGCCCCCCTTCCCTCTCTTTGCCTCCTTATTTCCTCTCACTCCCCCCCCCCCCCCCCCCCCCTCCCTCTCTCTTCATCTCTCCGTCCCGTATTAATTATGTTCTCACCTCGTGCGACTTTGAATGATGTCGGTTGAGATGTCCCATAAAGTTGCTGCTGCACGGCGATCGTACCACGGCGCTGCACAGTTTACACTGCGCGCTGCCGTCGATATCCCGATTGAACAGATCCCACACCTGAAAGCGAATTTTTAAGTTAATTCAAGTAAAAGTAAGCAAAAGCTAATTAATTTTCCAGAAATTTTTGTAAGCTAAATTTCAGATTTTTATGAAGTGATTAGCAAATCGTTTTCGGCTTCCATTCGGTATTTGTTATTGTTGTCATTGCTTCTAAAGTTCACATACTTCCTACAGGGACTGCTACAGTACACCTTCAAGTTTTCCAGTGGCCGTTTCCGGTTTTCATAATCTGTTGCCAATCTCATAGACCAATCTTATTCGAGTAGTTAAATCTATTTTCGTATACCGAGTGATCCTGTGAGTTAATTTGTAAGTTTCGAATTCATATAATAGAACAATAGCTTGAGCTCGTTCAAAAAGTGTTGTTTCCATCAAAACTACAGTACCCTTTTCAAAGATGGACCTGTTCATACTTTTGTAACATAAAAACTAGTGGTTAGAAACAAATTGTGCCTCCAACATGATTCTGTTGCAGTATTTCCTATGAAGATGATTGAAGAGTTATTATTCTGTAAACTGTATAGCACATGTTCTCATGTCCGTACCGGATGCTTTGTTCTTCTTTTTCTTTTTTGATTGTTGCACTTCCACATCGTTTGCGGCAGCTGTCCGTTTGTATCAGACACAGTATCTCTAAAAATAGTTAGTTCAGCTAAAATTCCACACAGATTTTGTATAGTTTGCATTTTAATGCAACTTTGACTGAAAGGTAGAGTACCTTCTAAGCGTTACAGCACGGGTTCTCGATGTCCTTAGCATGTGTAAACTACAACAATCGAAACAGAAGAAAACGCCACACGAGGAAGCGAAGTTATATGCAACTTTCATCACACTGACATGTCATTCTCACGGTACAGAAAAGTCTGTACATTTCTCATCACATATGATCTCCACCGGTTCCTGAGCACGTATCCACGGAGACTGAATTAGTGTGAGACAAAGTCATAAAGGGTAGCGATTGCACCAACAAGAGGAGTACGACTATTTTTTTGCATTTTGACTTGTTTGAACGGCTGACTTTATGATAAGTTCGATGTGTTTTGTGGGGTTTTTTTCTCTGAAGGAGCTAAATAATGAACAAAATCTAAATTTATAGAAGTGTAGACTTACTCTAGTTGACTGGACTTGGAATACCCGTAGAAGTTAGCTTCCAACACGCCATCGGGAGTACCTGAAAACCAACACCATTTTGCAAAAAAAACCTCTGTGCTTAAAACCGTAATTTTGCGTAACTGCTTCTTCTCTACGGCCCTTCTCTTAACAATCAGTTGGAAAGAGAAAACTCAAATAAGGTGACCAGGTTACCTTTCCAAAGTGTTTCTTTCGATACCTCTATATCAGTATTAGAAGCAGTGCCTAGTTGTTAAATCATTCACAAATTGAGCAACCACCACGGTTGTTTCATGTGAATTACCCTTTCATTTTCCATAACCAAGGCAGCGGTTATAGATTAATTCTGAGCTTGTAATTAGTCTGATGATTTATAAACAACCAGAAAAATGACATAGTTTCATATCCCTTTAAAATTCCAAGCCTGCGTTCAGTAACAACTTCTGCTTCATTTACTCCCGGTCAACAGTCTCACTCGGTTGTCTCACTAATTCTCCAACCACTTCGGTGGATAAGGTGTGTCAAAGTTCTGTTAGATTTGAGTTAGTCATGCTCTATATGCACTATTTGGAATACTTTTGAGTTGAATTCCGGCGCGACTGTATCGATTTTGTTGTAAATAGTTGACATATGCCTTTTTCAGGCTCTGAAGACGGCGAACCCGCCGAAACGTCAGCACTAAATAAAGAACATCATATCACCTCGTGTTCGGGCTAACAAGAAAACCAACAATACATTCTGAACAACTACTGCAAAAAGGAACGCACAAATATATCAGGATCAAACATCGAACTACGAACACGGCAGAACGAGAGTAATCGAAGTTGTTTTTTATAACGGCAAGTATACCTGATATATCGTCTCCATGGTGCCGTTCCATGTGTTTTCTCATGTTAGTCGCACATGCCGACTTCACCAACTGGAAACGTATGAAAATCAAGAAAACGGTCAGAGTTATATCATTGTCTTGTGAAATGGTTTTTGAAAGAGTAAAGATTACACAACATTTTTAAAACCTTTCACACGATACAGAAATAGTAGTTGCTACGTTTGAGAGTTTTATCACGGCTTGTGAACACTTCGGATTGATGATCTGGTGTTGCTTTATTCTCATTGCTATAAAACTATCATTTTCATGTTGTTTATTACATTGTTCTCTATGCTGCAATAGAACACAGTCCTTAAAATGTGTAACCGCATTACTGCAAACTGTAACGGTGCACCGTAAATATAATAATATCAGATACGGTTTCTGCAGCTTTCTTAAGTTCGTAGTTGTGCACCTTCCTGAAGTTTGTAGTTTTGCACCCTCTTTTTTTGGTCTCAGATTTGCAACGTCTTGTTCTAAAACGTACTCACCCCACATATTTGCGCAATACCCTGTCTTGTATGTTATTCAATACTGGAGTTGACTTCTGTGAATCTATTCAGCGGGTCTTATAAGACGATGCCACAAAATGCTGGACAGCGTACATTTACTATTTCACAGCGAGCAGCGTATCTGCGTATCTCTGATCTATACACTCTCTTACCTTCTGTTTCATAGTCAACGCGCAAGCATCTCGCATTGCGTACTTAATGTTTTGCTTGCTGCCTTTGTTAAAGAAATGATGACTATACCTTGCCACACATGTTGCACTGCACGTGTTTGTCGTTCAATCGATGGAAGTGTGTCCATACTGGATTTTTCGTTGGACGACCTCGTTTGTTGGCTGTTCGCACTTTTCCCGATGCCTGGTGAGGACCGTCCTCAGACTCGGCTCTCAACTGAAATGTTCAACTCATTATCACAGGTTTTTCTTTCTTCCTCCTGTCAATTATTCGCAATTAGTGGTACCGTTAGGTGAACTGCCCCCAATCCACATCACATATCGAAAAGCCATGAAGAGGCAATTTAGTTGAACTATCTCGTCACTACTTCACCTATGATTTGGCTGCCCAAACGTTGCTCAATCGTTATGTTGGTAACTGTGTTGCCAGAACGTGATTAGGTTGAGCTTACACTTGCACATCACTTCGCACATCACTTCGTGTACGTGAGCTTTATGCGCAGTTTGTTCACACGGAACGCAACTTTAGACTAATCGCAGAGCGTTGCGATGCTTTTTGTTCCGCATTTATCAGTGGGGACTTTTTTCTTCTCGTTGGTTTGCTATGTGGTGGATGGTGGTGTACGCTGATCGGAGAAACAGTTACTGTAAACTATGTTCAGTGACCCTGACGAACCGGTTTATGTGATTATTAGATCTTGAAACGAACGCCTTTCTGCCGAACGGTTTTGAAACTGAAAAAAAGACGCGGGAATTCTCATGTGGAAAATGATACAGTAAATCTCCAACACCTAGAAAAAAACACAAAAGTTTATCTACCCTGTGGAAACGACGTATGATTGCCTATTGGCATAACCCAGGAAACCTCTAATTCACTACTTTTCCGGAATAGACAAACATTTGCGAAAAATACTGTTTTTGTTTTCGGAAATGATTGAAGCAAACCAACTGACCGTATCTTCCAACGGTAGTGTATTCTGATGAACTGGGTGTAACGACGGGCCGGCAGTGGTTGTATAATAAAAAGACGGCTGAGGCAGAGGAAGATTGAAACTTTGGATACTGTAGTGGTCGAAATGAAAGGCTCCATTGGGTTGATACGGTACCGGATGCTGAAAAAAGATAATCGACTAGTTGAACATGAAAACAATACTCTTATAATTTTTCAAACTACACAAACTGATAGATATTTGGATGAGCATGTTTAAATACGCCATCATATAGTTTATGTGACCGATTTGACAACATTCTCGCATTGGCGAGAGCACGTATAATTCGTTTCATGCTAATTTAATTTCCTGGTGTCTGTATCACAAGCCGTAAAAAAACGTTTCAAAAAAACTGCTTGTTCGCTAGATAGAATATGAGCTTCCTAAATATTCGCTCGAGTCAATGGGTATAGATGCGTGGAAGTAAGTAAAACACCTAAAACATAAATATTAAGTGTTCACCATTGCAGATTGATAATAAAATAATAAAGACCAAACTGAGTTCAAATCAATTTCGAATTCACGCTATTGATGAATATAGTCGCAAGATTCCATAACCTTGTGGAAGGTGCCACTCTGACTCTAAGCAGATAAGCACCATAGAATATATGTTTTCTTGACCGATGAGTAGCTTAATGGCATAGCACAGTGGTAATTCTTTCTGAGTTGCATGGAATATAATTCGTTTAAAATTTTACAGGTACAGGATCAGGAACCAATCTAATCTTATAGACTCACCTGAACCTGTTGGAAGGCGCAGGTCTGATTGACCGGCAGCGTACTGACAAAGTTCTTTGGCTCATAATAGCCGGACCCACATTGAAGTTCTTGCAGAAAAGGCATGAGCGAACAAAGATTGGATGGCGGCCTTTTCTATACGTATAACGCAGAGAGAGAACCGATCCAGCTCCTAGCCAGTACGATTCGAAAGTCAATGCTGACCGGAGCACCGCGAAAAAACTGAAATTCCCTGATGCGAATAACCAATCGGAACACTAAGGCAACATATGCGAGAGGCGAGGGAGTAGAAAAACTGTCTCCAAATGAGAGCAATGGTAAGTAGCAATGATGAGCATCATCGAAACACTCCTGTTATACCGTTAATGGACAAATCGCCTTAAAAGTAATAAAACTCCAGTAAAGCGACCTTTGACTTTGAATTTGTATGCTCTCTGATTCTTATGTGTCTATCTACATCGATCTATTAGCGTTTTTGATTTGTAGCTAGAGATTATCTACTGGTTCAAGGCTCTGGGCGAGTTATATACGTGGGTTCGGATTCGCGATGAATTCAAAAAGAATGATTCTGACATCATCGCCACTTCCAAGCAAACGTCTTACCACCTCAAGTCCCGTTCAAACAATAAACCCAACAACATACGAGAAACAAATTTCTGAAATGTTTTACGGATGATGGAACGAAGCGTAACTGAGTGCTAGAAGATCCCGGCACCTTCATCTCATCCTGCGTCTCTCGCTCTGCCTCACTAGTTCTCGTCTCTTACCTCCCGGCGGGAAGTAAGAGCAGAAAAATAGCGTATGTTTGAGGAGACGCAGGATGGGATGAAGATGCCGGGATCTTCTAGCATACGCACTCTGGAAACTCATAAGTGACTGTCCGTGCACACATTTCATCAACGGTCAATCTTGCTGTTACGGCTTTTTGGCTGGTATTTGGCTGTACCTCAAAAACTGGTGTTGTTTTTATTACAAGCTCAATTCTACGAATACGTTTGCAACGATAAGTTGTAGGTAATACCCACATATTCGGTTGTTCAATGTGGCAATGAGAATTAGTGGCAAAGGATATCGGGGAAGGGCAACTTCTGTTCGAACTCTATAAGCACGTAAGTTAGAACGCCGATTGTATAGCTAACTGTCTTTACGATAACCTAACCGGTTTTGGTTGTTTAGATCACCTCACAGGTGAAAGGTGGGTTACCTAAAACTAATTCACGCGTACTATTGGCAAACACCACATTTTTACGTAATAAAAACAGGTAAACGGTTTTAATTTTAAGGCTACCAACCGGTTTCCTATCGAGGTAACGTGGACCAAGGTATATCAGTCCAGCACCTCTGATCCTGCGCACTTCGCGAGATAGCCGGCGGGGTGTCACTGCGGAGAAATCGCGTATGTTTGACGCAGGTTGGGATCTGAATCTGATGGTCGGGGTGTTCCTGAATACAGCCCCTTATCAAGCGATTTTCCCTAACATACGTTTTGACAAGGGTTGTTAAAGCCAAACTCGAATTTCTAAAAAACTCGAAATAACTCGAAATTTCGAGTTTCGAGATCGACTCGAAACTCGAAAAACTCGAAATCTCCAAAACTTGAGTAATCGAAATTTTTGAAACTCGAAAAGTTCGAGTATTCGAGTTTCGAGTTTGGCCTCGTTCCAAGTCAGAAATAATGGACGAATGAGCGTTCACAGCACTTTTTCTGCTATTTCAAACTAAAAATGCTTCCTTTATCACGATTCTCGCCTAATCATGAGAAAAAAATCCGAATTCCTCGAAAAATTCTTATTTTTTATCTCGATAGAATCTTGAAACTTGACGACCAAACTCGAAATTCGAAAAACTCGAAGTTTCAAACTCGATTAACAACCCTAGTTTTGACCTATCGACCAGCAAAGTTTTTGTTTCGACCAGCAACGGGGTCAAACAACAAACACAGCAGGTAAAAGCAGCATACATCGTAAAGGCGTTGGGGTAGAGGTGAAACGTTCCACATTTATTGTTCTTCCTCTTAACTTCTATTTTTCACTGTGACTTTATTAGTACAACTATAGCGATTTCAAATAAGTTATGTTTCAAAAGCCATTCGAACCAAAACAACCTATAGAAGAACAATAATTTTTTTTACGGTTACATATGTGATTACTGTCATTTTTACTCACCTAGTGTTTTCTCGTTTGCTGTGCTAATGTACATAAAGTAACATGGTTGAATCAAGATTTTTAGTTTTAATTTCAGACATGAAATCATACACTAATGTAAAAAAATGGTCATGGCGTACATAGTAACAATAACAAGCAATGAGTAATATATTCTGAAGCGAGTACAAGTGAATTCACCGGAATGATAATATGTACATGTAATGGTAGTGTTAGAAATGTGAGTACTTCTACAGTACTGGATATACAAACAAATCTTTGTTCCTGATTATTTGTCTGGTTATGGGAAGTTGTCATCGTAACCGAAGAGAGAATGAAATGACAAACAGAGGAACAAAGATAGAGAGAGAGAGAAAGAGAGAGAAAGAGAGATAGAGGGAGAAAACGAGATAGAGAGAGAGAAAAAGGGAAAGATAGAGAGGGTTCAACGAACGGACAAAGCTTGAGAGCGTAATCAACATGTTGTGAAATGAGCGGTAGGAGGGAGGGGATCGCCTTATTCAGAAAATCTAGTAATACCATTTTTTGTTCTAAATAATAGTAAATATATCAGTGTTCACAACTAGATTCGTCTCTTTTCCTCTTCCAGGCTTCAAATTCTTCTCCGCCGAGAGCTCTACGGAAATGGTCTTCAACTGAAACAAAATAATTTTTTTTTAAATATTCTCATTCATGCAGTTTTGACGAGTTTCGAATATGAGTTTACTGAGAAAATATTGAAATAATCACATATTGTTCGAACATGAGGTCAAGTAAACGTATTAGAGATGTTACACAACATTTGACAGCGATATGTGCACGTTTTCTCCTATTCACAAGTTTCGACCGAAATGCAACGAGACCCAACTACAAATACAGTGGGAGAAAGCAAGATTTACAGTATGGGTTATACTTACTAGCGGGTTTGCCACGATTACTGTATGAAGGAAAACGACTCACTGTCTGATCCCATGGTGTTGATGATCATGTTCGGCTGAGCTCCCGTATGTGTGTTCACTTGGGTGGTATGGCGGCGAAAAGGCGAGGCTCGGCCCTAAAAACGATTAAGATTCGACCTTTGAACTGGTAAAACGTTCAATCAACTGAACAAAGCTGTTTCGTACCCAAATAAAGCGGAGCAAGTGTTCGAAATCATGCGAAATTTACCTTGTCCGTTTCATTCTTATTTTTCTTCGGCCATTTTCCGCTAAGAGATCTGCGGAAGTGATCGCGTACGTCTGGTTCCGTTGGGGTCACGTTGGAGGCGCTACGTCGGATAGAAGATGAAGACGTGCCTCCTAGAATGAATGATTCAAAGTACTTTCGAACATCTTAGGAGGAAACAGCACATTTAATGTGAGGTGTCGCTCCACGGAAAGTGTGCAGAAACGATTATTTTGATCAGTTCCGCTGTTTATGAAGTCCGATCGATGAATGGTATGTTTAAAAAAAAACCACAACGAAGAATGGACGTTTGTAGCCGACCAGTTTTTAATCTCTATCAATTCCGAATATTTGGTGACGACACTTATTGCATGACACTTCGTATACAATTTTTGTATTTTCGATGACTCGCAACATTTGTAAATCAACCGTCACACATGTATTGATTCTAACAACCGTATTGATTCTAATAATCTTAAACTGTTCCACTCAAATTCCATTTTTTTCCAATTTAAAGAGCAACACTCGTTTCATTCAACCGAATCGGATGTCGTAAAACTATAACGCTGGAGTCGAAATTCTATGTTCCGTGATATTTCATATTCTATTCGAGACTTCCATTTTTCAACTTGTTCAACGAGGCTTGACAACCATGAGCGAACCCACCTATTATCACGGATGGTCGAGGAATCGGTGAAGTTTTTTTCATGGACAAATCAAGAGGCTGGAAATAATCCATCAATGAATATTGGACAAAAAAAACTAAAAAAAGTATAAAAGTGACTTTGCCCGTAAAATTTACCGTGCACGGTGTATGACACTCGATTTGTGTTCTTTTCCCGTGCCACCAGGGCGACGATATATTATACTAGTGCTGTTCAATCACAGAATATCTGTATTCTGGGGTGTTCGAATTCGACCAGTTGAGAAGTTTTAGCGATATTCCAGTGTGTGTTTAGGTGAAACGTACAGAGCACAGAAAGATGCAACAACGTAAAATAGTGAAGTACATCGAGCGTTTCAATGTTTTACGTAAAATGCAATCACTTAACGTCAAAATAAACGTATGGATACCTGATCTTCGCTGATTCTGTCATTCAAGCAAACTCCTCTGGTAGAATCCGAGAGACCTACCACATCTACGTCTGTGTCTACATCAATGTTCTGGAAATGAATGGCTGTGGTTTGAGTTGTCTGGGCCTGGCAGGTTGTGTTTTCGCCTGTTGAAACAGGAAGAAAAAGTCTTCCAAACTAAGCCGCTGACTGGGAGAAACAGAATAGTCACACAACTATCATCTTTTTCTGGTTCTCTACAAGGTTTGATCCTTTAGTACATTTCTCCACGAACTGCATAAATTTTATTTCTACGAACTGCATAAAGAAGAAAAACTGAAAAAAAACTATATAAATAAAAACCTGCACAGTTTCACGAGGTTTGTAAGGAGGGGATTGCTGTGGTAAACATATTTTTAAGGCAAACTACAGTTCCAACTCACCACAGGACTTTTGTGCATTCTGAGTAGGGTGGCATGTGTGGGGTGTGCCCTCGGGGTATAGGGTGGAGGTGGTGGCGGATGTCTCATCAGAGCCGGTGGGAGCGACGCCAGAAAAGAAGAGGACAGAACGTGTTGGTTCAAGTCTGCAATTAACACAGCAATCTTCAAACATCAAACTTTGTTCAGAGTTTTCAATCTGTTGTTCAAAACATTTTTTTGAATAATAAAATAAATGTAAATAAAGAAGGAAACAAAAATACGTTCTTGAAATTTCGATAAACGGTTGGATTGGGTAAATTTGTATCTTGAATTGTAAAAACTATTCATTTTGATTGTAATTCAGTTCCAAATATTTTATTGGTTATCGACATTTACGATCTATTAGGAACCGTTGTTCCACAACAACATGGAACATCAAAAAACGAAAAAAAATGTCAGTATAAATAGAAATATCGTTCTACAGTACTTTACCCGGTGTTCACATCATCTTCTTCTCATTTTTTTCTTGTTTTCTACTTCGTATTTTGATTTCTGATGGACGAGTGCCACAATATTCGAATGTAGGTAAATCAACAAATAAAAAACAACAATAAGAATAACAATGAGAATTTTCACCCACCTAGGTTCGCGAATGAAGTAGACGGAGCACAGGCAGCCAACATTCTGTGGTCGGGGGAGGTCGATGTATGATAGTGGGGCGAATCACCCATGCGACCAAACTCAGAACTGAAATAATTTTTGTTCGAAATCGTCTAATATACATAATTATTTGTAAATAATACAAACATCAAATGAGTTAGTTTTATACTTTGGGAAACATCATGTTTCTGCTTGAACGACACTATTTGTCTTAATCAATTACTAGGTGTCCGTTTGAAGTTAAGTTTGAATATTGTTTTGTTCGATATATTGAGTTCTGTTGCTTCTGTTTCCAATAATCTCAAGTTGAATAGCAGTTGCAGCCAGCGTTCAACAACAAGTGCTAACTGTGACAATTTTAGGTAGGAGGAAAACTTTGTACAGTATTAATTTTATAATAATATCACCTTTCGGTGGAGTTACTCTTTTAAATTTGATTTCCACGTGAAAAGTGGAATGAAAGGTTTCCTATCCAATATAATTTCTCGAAAAATAAGTACGGGCATCGAGTGGTGCGCGGATGACGAGAAACTACGATGTTGTCGATTAGTATTATATTTGCCGTATCGGGTAGACTCCGCCCCAGAGCGAGAGAACAACACAGAATTCTTGAGATTCCTAATATTACACCGCGAAAACAGCGAAAAGTTAGGAAGAATAACGGAAACGTGCAGAAGTCCTCTCATATTTGAATCAATTCATACTTTCCGAACATACAATCACATTTCCGTGTGAGTTGGACTTAGTGTTGTAGCTGTAGAGTGTGAGATAGATTGACAGATTTATTCGCGATTCAACACGTGCCTCTCCACATTGTAAAATGTGACACTAGATGTGAAGTGGTTCGTGCTCAACGATAGCTTCATGATGAACAATAAGTTACTCGGATAGTGTATAGTGTGAAGAATGACCACCTTGTACAGCTCATAACTACACGTTCTCACGTTCCGTTTCACGTCAATGGAACACTAACATTGGCAATCAACTCACTCTGCATCCGGTACAATGTACTGGAATACCAACATGTTGACTCAGAAACCGCCACAGATTGGTAGTGGATTACAAGTGGTTGTGGCTCAGATTCAGCTCAAAGGGGGGGGGGGGGGGAGGGGGGCGGCTGGGCGCCAGTGTTTTTCGGGCGTTCTCCACACATTCCTCACATTCTCCGCGGGCCGCCTGTCGCGCTCTTTGCTAACGCGATCAACGAAGGATCGCGGGGCGGAAACCGTTTTTTTTGCTGCAACCTACACTTCTCAAACCATTAAGTTATCTTCATTTGAAATAATTACAAAATGCTCTAGTAAGTCAAACGAAAATGATTGTAGTTCTTGAAATACGAAAGATTGCTCGAAATGCTAAACATGATTTGAGTCGAACACACGTTTCCGGCTGTATAGAACAGTAAACAAGAAACAATGTATTTCTGGCGTTCAAATGATATTTTATTAACGCGATTCTTCGAGATATGTCTGTTTTACTACTGAAAGTGTGTAAGCGAAAAGACAGTTGAGAGGGAAATTCTTTATTTTTCTAATTGTTTGCATAAACCATGTCCTCTGGCACGCGGTCAAAGTGTTCAAGGGCGAATTCCTCGAGCAAATAGTATCCGAATTGGACGAATATCGATCCGCTATACGTCATCAAAAAGGAAATATAGAGGGCCAGATCTAACATTGCTCGGGGAAATATAGTGAAGTTCTAGTGGAATATAATGTGTGAGTAGTAGAGAGGAATGTTGGGGAATACAAATTGGGTTCAATAGTTTTGTCGCCCGAACTGTGTTCAGCTGATTGGGGGAAAATCGATTGAGCGACCGGTCTGCTGACCTTATTCCACCAAATTCTCAGAATAAGACAGTCACTAGAAATTGTTGAGAAAGCAAATTGATGGATAATTTCGATCCCAACACTCGTAAATATGATTGTAAAGTGGTTATTACAGCGATTGTATCATATATGAAATACATATGACAAACGGTAGGTGATAGAAATATTTTGTAAAGCAAATTTTAAAGTAATTGCAGCTCCACAAAAAATATGCATCTACTAGTAAACAATTTTTTGAAGGAATAAAATTTTTCCCTAACTCAACACACCTAACATGTTACATTTTCGGCATGAGTTGAAAGGGGCTCGAATTTAACGGCTCTATCGTTGTTTTTGTCTCGCAATTTTGAATTAACTTATCTACACGTTTGGAAGACGTAAAACGAAAAGTAATATTCTTTCCTGGGTTTTTGTAGTTTCGATTCGAATAACTAGCTGTTTATCATGCCCAACTTCTTCATTATCCCTGTAGAATGATACTCTGCAAATGAAACTCACTTTTCGCTAAAACTGCTTTCGATGGAAGTTTCGCTGTTATCTGTCAACGACTGACTGTGAGTCCACAGCCAAATGGCTAAATGGCGATGATCCGGATGATCCATTCTGAACACAATCTACATTCTGTGAAACGACATTTTGGGTTATTCAAAGATAGAAGTAAGAACCACATAAAAGATGAACGACTTCGTCTAGTCCGGTGTGGAAAGGTGATGTGCATATTAACATTCACACTTTCTGAGATTACGTCAACTGGATGTTGTGATACTTATTATGAAGGTTTTCAACCGCATTGGTCAAAGCATTTTTATAAAAAAAATATTGGCCACTTCGGAACTTCAGGGGAGTGGAATGAATTAATCACTGTGCTGCTCACTGATAAAGCTGCCATAACTGGTTTACAACCCATTCCGAGACACATTTATTGATAAAACAAAGGATGTTCAACAGTATTATTGTAAACTTCGCCCTAATAACTACCGGCACATTCCATTTCAAGATAGGAACATGATATTGGGAAATAACATTTTACAGCTTTTTCTGCAACCGAATGTTAATCAAGAAGTTAATCAACACATGATCTGTACAAGGGATTTTTGAAGTACGAAAGATTGAAGAACTTTTCTTGTTTTACACATTTTAATTTTATCCGAAGATGATTGCTTATCAGTGCGCAGCCAGATGGAATTCCGTTGACATCTATCGATATATTGTGTGTTAATTGATGAACTGCTTCAAATGGTAAATATAACTAGTTTTACTTCAACTTCAATTTATAAAATTTACCATGCGGAAACAACGCCTTTTGTGAATGTTTTCCGCTGTCGTAATCATTATTTAGACAACTAAAATAATTGTCGGTTGGTTTTCTGGTACTACAGTGTCCTGATTTGGTATTCCGAAGTGAATGGTGAGCGTAGAGCTCAAACCGCACCTCAGTATGATACTTTCCAAAGCACTTTATGTTTACTTAGAAATCTATGTTCGAAGAATGGTTTTTCATAAACATTGAAAACGATATTTCGTTACACGTTTATTTATCAAGTTAAAAACACAATGTACAACACATTGAAATACCCGTTCATACAGCCACTAACGTCAGAAACATTGCTCAATACTAGCTGGGAGCAGCGAAGATTAGAAAACGCCGATTTCCAATCAATGTTTTTCTACTATTATTCAAATTATTACATATTTTCACTAGAAAAGTGCTTTGAGATATAAATCTTGAAGACATAATGTATAACTATTACAAAGAACAGGGTTTTCATCGACATTGAGTTCTATTCCACCAAAAAGGCTCGTAATCACCCCACGTGATTTAGTGTTTGTTTAACTGCCCCTCTTACAATTTTGCCCGCAAATTGTTCGTCGAGCTTGAAATAGGTTTGAACTTTCAGGTATCGATCATGGAAAGAGAGCCTGAAATAATGGAACGTCTGCTTGAAGCAAGAAATAAGGGGGTAATGTGCAGAGAACATTGTCTAAAACCTGGATTTAACAAGCGTAGTTCGTATTTAAGTGACACATACACATTCCATTCTTCTTCTAGTCACCAACTGACGCAGCAACTTTGTTCATTTCAAGACTCACAGAAATTACCAATGCAGCTTTTTTCATGTGTAGCCAGAGAGCAAAAAACGAGATTATCACCAGAAAGTCACATTTGAAACGCTGCACAAGTGGGAATTCGCCTGTTTACTTACGTGCTCAGAGTGAAATGAACAGAACGACCAATTCAAGGTGTTGTGTTCGAAATCAAATCTATTCATTCGTAATTTTACCCAAAACAGCTAGAAAACAACTAACTTGGGGCTTTTGAGAATTATACCCTGCATCTGAGGCATTGCAATTCCCAGTTGCAGAATTTCGGTCAACAATTTCTCGAGAAATTCGGCTCCAAAAAGACCGAGATCCGCGAATGACGCTTCATCTACATCTTCCACCTGTAAAAATGAAGTTACAGTTACAGTTACAACTGCTCTTTTAATTGATACGCAGAACTTTGAAAAGGACAGTCTCAGAAGGCCGACCAAGTTCATCTGACTATCCCTATCCGGCCCCGGAGCGTCGAGAAGGCGGCAACTTCCGTATGTTCCGTTACCAATTTATCGCCCACAAGGCGACGGATACCTTGGTTGGGCGATAGTGGAGATCAAACATGGGACCCGTCGAGTGATGGTTGGCGCCTTCACCACTACACCCCCAAGTGGTATTTGTGAGTTTCGTGATGGTTATATGTTTTGGTGAGCAAGCACGCGACACCACATGTACGCTAAATGGGAGGTATCTTACTTTTTTTAAATGAAATGCTACGGAATTTTTATAGCACCACGAGCCGTAGGGTTTCAGCATTTACGAAGCTCCTGAAATCGTAGTGTTGATGTAGGCTTTACCTATGCTGTCCACAAAACATTTAATAGATGGTCAAAGTACACCAGGCAAACAGGCTAGCTCAGTATCACCTTCTCTACGCCCTTTGTACTAATTTCGTTTTATCAACCGCATTTTACAGCGGTTTTATTGCTGTGACACTCGGAATTACATATTTTACATGCTTGTTGGATAATGAAAAGATTATCATTATCTAGATTTGCAATATATTATCAGGGCAAAACATCCAACCTTCGACTCTATCAGCTTGAAGTCCAAGTTTTCAATGGTCGCGTTTCCGACAATTTTTGACTTTGACAGACGCATCAACACATTTGCCGTCATGGTGGTGTCCGAACGAATGATCTGAAATTTCTCATGAACTTCCGTCAATGCAATTCACAGTGTGCAGTAAATAGAACGATCTTGTCAACTTTTAAAACGAGCAGAGAAGAGTGACAGTCTAGCATCAGTTGAGAGGAAGGAGTTTTATCAAATAATTCTCTATGGAACATTAGAACTCCAGGTAAATTGTAGCACATGCTCAAAGGTGTTTTTGCAGAACAACAAAGTTGACTGGTCACACTCACAAGTTCTTTGACCTGTGTCGCATTCGCAGGCCGGACGAACATGTTCATTCGGCCGTGAAGTCTGAACCGAGCTCGATTCTCCACGAAAACAATCAACGGAGACTGAAATTTCGCAGTTGCTCTTTGTATAACTGATCTAAATTTCGTATTGAACAAAATTATTACACAAATGTATTTTCGATTAAGATTACGCCAGTTCGGAAAATCACTGTCACCTACAAATTTTCAAACGCATTTCATTTTCCGATTTCACCTGCGTCAGGTGCGCAACGTAGCGTGTTAATTGAAATTTTGCCTAATTGAACGAAAAAAAACCCATAAAACCTCTGTGAATCGTAAGTGTAAGTAAGTTTTCAAGAGCTCAACACGTTATCACTACTGTCCTAAAAACATCGTTCAACAAATACCTTTTTAGCGGTGAACGCTATCTCCACTTCGCGCCCTGGGTATTGCTCGCTGAGTGCTCCCAGAAACTCTCCTATGCAGAATCCAGCGTCACAACTAGTCAATAGAAGATCCTGAAAGATTGGCTAATTTCCGAAAGGATAGAACATTTTCAATATCTATTTAATTGTTATTCACAAGAAAAACATCAAGTATCCACACAACTAAAAGATTTAGATCTGGTATAGTTTTGCGCATTGTATCACTCGAGCAAGGAGTGAAAGTATTGTTAACTATTTATTGTCCTATCCACATGGAAATAATACGGATTTTTTTCTTTGTCTCTCTCAGTTATTATCGAAGTTTGTCTTCTATTACTATTGGTTAATAATAATAATCTTTTACGGCAACTATTTCAGCCGTGTATTATTTTATTGAAAGAAAAACATAATCACACAAATCACATATCAACCGTAGAAGGACTTTCCGTAGAGAGGTGGAGATAGGCATGGCGCATGGGTGAGCTTTGTAACCAGCTCATGCTGTCCGCCATATAGATACCGCGGCGAGCGGGGATCGAACCCGGGTCTGTGGAGCGACACCCGAACGCTAACCACCTGACCACTCGCACCACTTGACCACAGCGGTTGTCTGTTACCTTGAGTTGTGGACTGCTTTCGGGTCCCACTACCATGTCCATGAGATGTTGTCGGAAGGCGTGGTAGAGCATCGAGTTGGCCAAATAGTCGGATGCGTAGAACTCAATCATGTGAACTCCTAAACAATAACTTCTTGAAACCAGTCAAAGATAAAAAATTGTCCGCAGTAATTGTTCACAATATGACGCAGAATAAACTGTTTGTTAACAACTTCGAACCTACCTTGGGGTGGCGGAATCTTCATTGCCGTGGGATAGAATGGTGTACCTCCTAGACCTCTCCTAAAAACTAAATCATCTTGAGAGAACAAACAACCAGATAGTTTCCATGTCTTGATGAGTATAAATGTTAATGCTCGTAGCTGCTTTTGTTAATATAACTTATTCATACAACTAAAAATATTATAAGTTTTTTGAAAGGGATCCTTACAGGTCAAACTAACACACTCAGAGTGACACTATTTTCGTATTTCTCCTCTGTTTTGAAAGTCTTCACGTTTTTCTCCCACATTCACTCAATGACTACTTACCATGATATTTCTCCCTTGGACATCATTGCAATTGATCCTCCTTGAATGAATGGATCCGAAGTGAGCTGATAGTCTAACAAAAGATCTTTCTCTCTCAGATTCTGAACAACGTTGACCAGTGTTAGGTTGCGAAGAGCCTTCGCGCCCAGTTTGCTGCGTGGCTGAAAACGGAAAAACGGTTATAACAAAGTACACTAAACTTGTGAAGTTCAGATGGAAGATCTTTCTCTCTCAGATTCTGAACAACGTTGACCAGTGTTAGGTTGCGAAGAGCCTTCGCACCCAGTTTGCTGCGTGGCTGAAAACGGGAAAACGGTTATAGCAAAGCCAAACTTGTACACTAAACTTGTGAAGTTCAGATGGAGATCGACAAAAGACTCCGAGTAACACCAATTCCTTTGTGTTCCAGAGAAGTTCAAATTTCTTCCTAACATTCAGACAATATGGAGGAAAGTTTTTATGAATATAAAACTGGCACTCTCACTTTGCGAAACCGATGTTGTATACCATTACATTTTACAAACCTTTTCTATGCCAAATGCCGTTCCAATAACATCCAGGTTTTCCTCATTTATTCTGACCTGAAAACGAAAAGATCAGACTAATTTGTGTATTCCTATTCAGATATACATCAGAGGATGTAGCTTCGATTGGCGAAACACTGATGTTTGAATTCATCACTCCATACACCAAATCTGTGTAGTTTTGCGGACTTTGTAGACGTATTTTTCATAATTCTACACGTGTACTGTCCTGACTATTGTTCGAGTTTGCTTCTGTATTTTACTATGTTCTTTTTCTTTGATCAATTGTATCCAAGTTATTCTGTGTTTAGTTTTTTCTTTCTCGTTTAGCGCACCTCGTAGTGCATCAAATAAATAAATAAACATATAAAAGTTTCAGCAAACTGTATGTTCTTTTAATTGAGTATGAAACCTAGGCAAAATGCGAATGGATCAGCTATATTTTTTTAGCAGCTAGCAATTGACCAGAAAAAAAAACGTGTGAATGATGATCAGAAACGTGTATCTCACTCACTCTAAAATCGGAAAATAACAGCTGGCGCCAAAGCAATATAATTACCCTCAACTGTATGATCTTTCTTATACCAATTTATGTGGAGCCCCTCTTGAGATCTACTTTTATTCAATCTGTCCACTTGTTAGCTCTTCCATAATCCTTTTTCATTCGGTTTTCATTCATTTAGATACTAACCTTCAACGGCATTGTAGACAAAAGTGTGTTCATGTCTTGGTCGATAATAGTTTCGATCATTTTGCACATACGTTGCTCTACTTGTGGTTTGAAGTTGGCTATCAGGAATGCTGAAAATCGGTGGTCGTGCTTCGTAAGGTGCATGTACTAGAAGTAAATTTAATAGTCACGGCATCGCATTAAGGCATCGTGTACTTTGTCTTCGCACGTTCCTGATTCCTGCTGTGTTTAACATGTTTCACGTGAACGTGCAATTGACTAACACTGCATGTCAATGTCCAAAAATCTTCAAGAAAGACTATTTTGCGTTTGTTTGCGACTGATGAATATGTAGTCCGTTTTGTGTAACTGAACTAGACCCACCCTTGAATGCATTGATGAAAAAGTCCGTGATGACTCCCGTGTTGCGCACATTCAGATCTACGTAGCCGATGGATGCTTGGCAGAGGGCAGTGTTCACCTGAGGAGCACCACGCGAGTTTCTGAAAATATGCATTTGAACGACATTTTCCAAGATATTTAGTACACAATTTTCGTTTCTGTGACGGTCCGAAATCAGAAGCCGTTTAGGTGATCTCGTGGAAGAATCATTGAAATTTCATCCGCTGAACATCAATCCTGCATGAGCAAAATATTGTCGAAACTTCGCTAGACACGGTGCGCGCTTCGGCGCGTAGCAAACTGATCATACGTCGTCCACGACGGACTTATGTTCCCTTTACACCATCCATACTTCGTTCTGTATGCATTTACATTATTTGATGTATTTGGAACAAGTAGTTCTTCAACTAACCTATGCATGTTGACTGATATTGAGAGAGCCACATGTCCAAGCAGTGCTTCGAAATGACCGGTAATAGGAACAGTCGGCAGCAACAGTGGGTTGTTCAAAGACGCTTGAAAATCTCCGGCTGCTCTGCAGAAACAAATGTATAATTTATAGAAGAAAAGGACGGTTCTGTTGATCGCCCATGGAATAGGTTCAGTTGAGAATTGGAACAACCACGCTAACTTTAACATTCTTTCATTTTTTTCGTTTGAAGATTTTTGATTTGCGAAGCCGCATTATTATCCGGAAAACTTTGAAAATGTCCATTCTGTTAAGAGAACAAACCTGATATGCATTTTTGACATGGACCAGGAGAATCGGTTAGGTTCCACCAGGTCCAAGGAGTACTCTTGAGGTGCCCAGTACTTGGAGATGAACGCTCGGTTGATAGACACCTGCAGTAGTTGTAGATGGGCTTCGAAATACGTATATGGTGTGATCAGATCTGTGTTGTAGACTGATCTAGAGGCAATTCACGGCTTACCAGTTTCAACCAAAAAGCAGCGAGGTCAAACTACAAACACATGCTCTGGGCATGTGCACAAACACATGCCAACCCTATATCGACATGCCTATCACATCCAAACAGCTCAAACAAGTATTGCAATTATTATAAACTTACCAGTGCTACATTTGTTCATACTACTCAAATCATTACTGATCGCATGGGTCTTGCCTCGTTGGATGAACATTTAAAAAAAATTATATCCATAAATTGTTCGCAACCAGGGTGGTATTTGGTATATGAGCCAGATAATGAAATTTAGTGTTCCTTGAACTTTATTGTAAAATACTAAAAATGTAGTATACTGGAAGTGCAGTAGGCTGTGTAGTAAGTTCTTGCACTTTTTGCTTTTCTAAAACCTTCATGTGTCTAGAACCTTTCACGAGTCTGTAGATTTAACTAATAAAAACTACCTCTCCACTTTCAATTCTCTCTCGAATCGTGGGAAGCTCCAGCTTGAGAATCTGTTCATTCACCACCTTCATACCAATTTCTCTCATGTACGCCAACCCAGTTGGCATGAGCCGCAGAAATATTCCTGGATTCGACGGTGAAGTGTGTTGCTGTAAAACATATTTTAATATGAACACAACTAATTTTCTGTTACCCTGCTTCTTTTGAGTGGTTTAAAATGATTGTACTAGTATCATACATAGGTGTGTTTTCTAGATTACAATTCCAGATTCAAAGTTTGACGGTTCATTCGATCATGTCTGAAAGTTTCCATTCGATTATGTTTCATTGTTTCAAGGTGGTTTGAATAGAAGAAATTACACGTTATTCAGAAAGGCTTGTTGGATGGAAACAACGATAGGCTGAAATTTTACACTGTCAACTGGAGGCAGCCTTCTACATCAGATTTCAGAAGTAAATCACCTCTAGAAGGGGCGAAAATTCCTTCTTATAAGATTGCGATAAACAACCATGTGCAAATAGCAACAATACTATAATTGACCTCATCTGAAAATCAGCCATTTGAGGTAATATTCTGTCACATAAAACGAGAAGTAGAAAAACAATAGAGATGAGACGTAGAACACCCCAACAATAGAAAGCTTGAAATTCTTTTATAGATGTTCCGATATGAAAAAATAAAGAAGTCTACCAAGGTGATATTGTTTTCCGTCCTCAATTGAGTTCGTTAAGCAATAAAAAGAGAAAGCATCTAAAAATCGAAAATAGCAGCATGTTTAAGAAAACGTGATCTGCTCACTCAGACAGGGTTTTCGTCTAAGATCCAAGGTCACTAAGAGAGAAAATGCAGAGATAAGTTGCCTAAGGGTAAACAAACGTTTCTGCGAATTCATTGGAATCTATAAAAACATTCCTGCCATGTGTTGGGAAATACTTCATTTTTGTACAAAACAGGAGGAACAGGCACAGAAAAAGGTTCAAACTAAAACTGTTGAAAAATGAGACGAAATGGCATGGAAATGTTATGGAAGCAAAGATTTTTGTTAGATGAGTGAAGTTCTATTACTGTGAATAGAGTTGAGGCGCGAGTACGAGTACTGGCTGTATATGCAATTGTCAGTCGAACGTGGAGCGCAAATATGCACTGTGTGAAAGCAGTTTAGGATATCAGACGTGTTTAACACGTTTTGGGTGGACCCTGAACACGAAAGAATTCGTTAAAAGAGTGAAACTCTAGTACTGTAAATAGAATCAGGAGCCGACACGCGTTACTATGCAGTGAGATAGCTATGTACCGTGGATAGTGTAACTTCGTCTTCATTGACGCTGCGGTCTCAGTGGTTTAGAAAAACGAGTTCGCTCAATGGATTCGGAGACCAGATTATGCGAAGCTTAAATGCACGCTAAGTGAAATGTTACGATTCGCGGTGTCGCTACAACATGTATTGGTTCCCAACCTTTCAGGATAACTGCCACAACAACAAAACCAATATTAATGTAATTCTGCATGGATCAGAACAACACTATTACAAAGCCACAATAAAAAGAGGCTACTGTACTGTGCGTCATAGTAAGCAATATATATCTACGAACGAACGAGTTTATGTGATTGATGGTTTGGTTTTGTCCAGCTTCCAAGAGCGAAGTCAACCAGAGGAACAGAAAAATGAACCAAGAAAAATAACGTTTTGTCATATACTAATTTTACTTTGCATGCACGATATTACCACGTGATTTGTAGCTTGGTGTGGAAAAACATTGTTTTGTTGGCTTATTTGACCTTAAAAGTAGCCAAATCAACCATCATGGCAGAATAAAAGAACCATGTCTGCCTGTTTTTACTTGCGCTACTCGTACGCTTGAATTAGTTGTGAAAATCTAGTTTGAACGACAAACATCAACCGTAAGCAAACTATCTCACCATGCCAAATTGTTAATGAGTCTTTCCTGAGCATGAAAAATATAAACACGAAAAAATGTATAATTTGTCTCGCTCGTCGTGAAGACAAATGGATTGAGGTCAAACGCCTGTTCGATCTCTCACAATAGAAGGGAAAAGTGAGCGAATTGAGAAAGTGATATGATGTTCGACAACTTGAAAACTGATATGAATCAATTGAGGATTCGAGACAGAACGGTGTAGACACATGAGTGAGATTCCGACAGAAGAAGCCATAGCTTAAGCCATATTTTTTCAATACAAGTTATATCGAGCTTCGCGTTGTCGGACTGACACTTTGTTTTAGTACAGAAAAGACGGGCATTTTCATAGTTTATCCCAAATTTACAGGTATCATAGTTAAGAACGTCAGGTATCATAGCCGTGAACTTTCTCTCAAGTGGTCAGGTATATCATAGCTAAACAAGGTCTTGCCGGCGTTGGAGTCACATGACACCATTCTTGTTGTGTTGTAGCGGACGAACGTATTGTGCGATCGTCAATATGAACAATTAAATCACATAAGTTTAGTGTAATATTGTTCTGAGAAGACTTATAGTTGCTGTTTGACACATTTGAATGATCATCCTCAGTTTCGATTGTGCTTGGAAGATTGATCACATGCCAATTCAGGATTGAGACCGGCTGAGAAATGTCCTGAATGAAACGGTGCAGAATTGTAGATCATAGAAAATCTTCGATGATGAAACAGAGACATATTTATTCGATGATTTTACAAACGTAAAGTGTCCTCCGTTGCGGGGAATTAGATGTTTTCGGTACATGGCTGTACTTCATTGGGTTATCAGATTACTGCAGATGAATCGCAAGCTGAGTTGGTAATAATTTATGCGGTGTCTTCAACAAAATCATTGGGCTGAATTTCGTCCGATCACATCTTCCACCCACACCTTTGCCAAATCTCCAAATTGTGATAATTTATCATAGAGTCATTTCACTTTAGTCACTTCAATTATGTAAATGTTATTGAATGAAGATTAGCAAATCATTGTATGCGCTGTGTTCATTTCTTACACACAATGCTCGAAATCATTGTTGGAAAAGATAAAATTCGGCTAGGAAAATAGATATTGGAAAGTTAGAATGTGTACTCTGAGATTCCCAGTCATGATATGAGATATGCCACCTATAACAAATCAAATTACACATACCGATATAGATCTGAGGATTCTGGGTCACATTCACGCAACGAAACCATAAAAAGCTAAGGAAATCCATCTAAACCACAAAAACGTTTGCGCAGTTCGGATATGATCAAATTAGACTTCACATTCACCTATTGAACGAGTTGCCGCTATCCTCTGACCAAAACAACAGATTAGCTTGTTCTCTGCTATGTATGCAATCTCAATGAACGGCTAGAGATTGTCAGAACCTTGCTCTATTTCTCTGCTTTTGTGAAGCTATACTTGTGAAACGTGTATATTTTTTTCAGCCAACATGATATGTAATACTTGTATAGTTCTGTTCTGATCTCTTTTCTTGAACGTGTATACTTATCAAACGTGTTGTTTTCAGCGATAATGATAATCTGTAATACACTTCTGATGGTATTTGCAATGAGTTCAACGTATTCTATTCATGCATCGAGAATTCATGATGGATCTATGAAATGCAACTGTCCTGAACCAATCAAATGTCCAGAAGTTACATGCCCAGGTACTTTATATTATTTACTATTCATAGTTGTGCCGTTCAATTAATGAAAGTTCCCATGGTTAAATCCGAGATAACTGCTACCACCTGGAAACTATGATCGTTCTGAAGAAATTACTAAAGTCTCTCAGGTCGTGGACATTTCTTATATTTTTCCGTATTACCACGTCTCATGTGATCTGTTATTCAGTCAAGTGGCCGTGTTACCAATGAAAATGACTATTTTGGATATCGGGTTTCCAATATTCATGAGAGAAGTACAGGCTCGGTAACAATCTGTAGCCGCTGGTGTGCACCGCATGAGCTAAACCTCCGCGTTTCACATACTATCTCATATACGAGAATGTTTTCTACTGGGTGAGACAATACGTGAAACGGAGATGTTTCGCTTGCGAGGTGCTCAACAGCTAATGCAGATTAATACCGCTCTAGTTTTATACCTTACGTATTTCCAATACATAAACGAATTGCTTTCCGATACAAGCTTATGTGAAGAGCCAGTTGCAGGCAGTTCTGAAAACTATATACGAAACATAGCGCAACTGTGTGCTTACCAATTTATATTGGAGCTCACCTCACTTTTCAGTCTTTGAATGCCCGAAAGCGAGGGTAATGCCGTGTCCTGTTCCGGAAAAACCTGATAGAGGTGCAAAGCTGATCAGAGTGAGTTGAACACTGATTATAAGTTTTCCTACACATGTTCAGCATTTATTCGACTCGAACCCAATAAAGTACCAACTCTTAGAGAGAAGAGAGCTGAATGTCACTAATAGTTGACGACTGTTCTCTACAATATCCGCTCTTTATTTTTAACATGATAGAATAAAAGTGTGCATACTATGCCTTGCAAATGAACCATTTGCCCAAGGTGGAAGTTCCTACTCGAGTTCAGTTCTCATTCTCAGATCCTACCCCGACCAAGCCAACGGAAAATTACCGCAGCGTTGGATGAAATAATGGCGAATCCTAAACGTAAGACCATTCGAACTGAGCCTTTGGTGGTTGAAGCACCAAGAAGCACTCCGATTGTACGGGAGAAGGAGAGAACCAACGAATTTTGGGCAGACGGAGAATACCCAGATGAGGACGAACTTCAAATGCTGGACAGACTTCCAGTACTCAAAATTGACGAAGAAGGTCTGCTCACTGTTCACTTTCGTGTGTTTTTCTGCTCACTCGTACTTACATGAGAACAGGTTGAAACCAAACTTTGCGTTTTGATTCATGATTATGCTTGGAAGGAAGACGGGGAGAAGGTTGCCCCCACCTCCAACTGTACCACTCAGCCTTAGTTTAATACTGTTACAGAAGGTCCAAACTTCTCTTACACCACCTCGCTCGGAGTTTTTATTGTTGTTGTTTGAACCTGAATGACTACGTAAACAAAACATCACGAGAAAAAAATTGTTTTCTAATCGAAAGAAGGGCAGATCTCATACCGTGGGTTGATTTCTTAAAGTTAAAAGCGAATTTTTCATTCAATTGGAAACTTTTCAGCGCATACCTACAAAGAGGCAACAATACCGGAGAAGAAAGAAGAACTGAAGGCGGATTTACGAAGTAATAAAACGTCGGAAGAGAGCGGGTTCAGAATTACGAACTTGAAGAATATTACAGAATTGGATGGCAACCTAACTGCAACTTCAACCACAACACTAAGCACATCAACCATGAATGAATCGCCTATCGAGATGGAAATCAAAAATGTTATAAATGAAGCTAAACTAGCAGACAAACTCAAGGACAAACTGGATTCATCGTCGGACTCTTCAAACCGAACGAGCAGCGAAGACTCTGAAGGCTCCACGGAAAATGTGACACCTCTCTCATCAGCACAGAAAATCGAGTTGAACGATGAATTTTCGAGACTGGCGGCAATAATTGAGAAGGAAATCTGGAAAAGCGACAATACAGACTCAGAGAAAAATTTAAATAAGACGTCGAGTTCTTCTGAAACGTTTAGCCATTCCAAGAAGACTACTATGCATTCAACGATGTCAACTAGTTCGCCAAAAACAACTACTCACCGAAGTAAACATTCTAAACGAACAATAGCGACCACCACGCATTCATCTACAACATCTGTGAGTGTTCATTATAAATGGGAGGTCACTTAAAAGTTATTACAAACAAAATTCATTTTTTTTAAATTGAGCAGATTTAGTGGAAAACCTGTGCTATTGTATGAAGAACCTAGACGGTTGTAGTTGTTGTAAAATTCCTGATATTACATGATTCTATCAGAAACTACTCTAGTGAATATGTAATTGTTTCATTCGGTTTGGGTATGTAATATTAGGTGAATAGTCTATAGCAACATTCCAGAAAAAGGTTGTTCTATCTGGCCTTGATAGTATTGTCGCTGATGTCAGTCAGCCGGACGATTCATCTAGTTACCTGAAAACGGAGAAGAAAAACGGTGAGTAGTTACTATCATGATAAAATATTCACATTAATTTCAACATTCAATAGTATAGGCCGCACTCTTTTCAAAGCAAGCATTCACGGTTCATGTTCCCCATTTGCCAAAGGTGTAGTTTAAACCAGCTGTTTTCCGTATGAAATTTGTACATTCTTGCGTGCAATTTGTACATTGTTGCGTGCATTGAGATCAATTCACATGTATTTGATCATGTTCTATGGTCATCCATGCTTCCCTGCTATTGCGCCAAAAATGCAAAAGCCGAAAAAGTCACGTACGCAGCCGCGCGAGCGACTGTCTGGGAAATCAGCCTAATCACAGATGATTTTCGTGCATATGATTGTTTTGAGAAGTTTGATAGGCCGAGCACAGACGTTTTCGAAATTTGGTGACTGCTCTCAAAATAATTGATTAGCACTCAAAATGGAGACCTTGGATCACTGTTGGTCGTTGGATAAGACGAAGTTAAGTAACTCGTTTTTGGAAGCGTTGAACTCCATGTGTAGCGGTTTTCAGTGCCATTGATGTCCACCGGCTACAAAACGAACCCTCGGTTCGCTTTGGAGGAGGTCAGCATTGAAGAAAAGAAATGCAATGACGAAGACCTGTTGAAAATATTAGTCGAGGTAATCTCTAACTTTGAACCATTGTTTCTATCTATTATTTGATAAGGCTTGAGCTGAGGTGAATCAGACTAGCTGGTTGTCGTTTATAAGCTATCTTTCTACGTTTCTGTGCAATTTGAGATTGAAGAGTTTTCTCTACTCCTCGAGATGGAGAATACAAATGAAATTACAGTAATACATAGATTGCTAAATGATGATGAAATCATATCTCCCATTTTGTATTTTTTCTGTAGTGCTTGCAAGTGAATCACAGTATCGATTCTAACAGATTCTAAGAGATATATCTCAGAACATAGAGAAAACAGTGAAAAAAACTATATCACTATGAAATTCCTTCAGTTTGATATCACATTGTGAAAAAATACTTATGTGTGGAACAGACTATATTTCCCTAATGGTTACTTTGTAGTGCATGCAAGTGAACGGGAGTGTTTGGGTCAAATAGGTCAAAACTTATTAATTGATGTTCCTTGTCAAAATTCGTATATTATGACGTGTTTTGACATCAAACTACAGGTCAGACATGTCTTCGTATATCCCCCTGATGGTTTCTTTGCAGTGCATGCAAGTGGATGACAGTATTGGTTCGAAGAGATCGATCAGCGCCACTCTGTCGGCGGCCGGTCAAACGGGTCTCTCCGCCCGTCACGTGTCCGTCCTCTGCTCCCAGCAGCATCTCGCCTTTCGGCTGGTCGCCCGAAAGTACTGCCAGCTAACTGCCGGCACCACCACCTGCCTCCTGTTCATGTTGTGAGCAAATAATATTAGAAACTAATAATTGTAATAAATCATTATCAAATTGATAATTTTGTGCCATCAAAAAATGTGTTCATGTGTGAACTCACAAACAAGGAGATCTATACCAAAATTGTTTAGAGGCGCAAGATCAGCAAACCGAATTATTCAGTTTTTTTGTGTTTTGTTTTGCAAGAGCTGTGGAAATGTTGTAAACAAAGAAACATTACCCAGATAATGTGTTCTGTGTGTACTGGTTTGAGAATCGGAACCCTCTCTTCTGTCAGGGTTAAAATGTACTCTCTCTACTTGACACACTTTGTGCGTTCAAAAAGTGATGACAGTCATCTTCGTAGGTGCAGCAAGTGAATATAACAAAAGTTCGTGATTGTCAATTTTTTTTACACGGTTTCCCCATACTGGGAACAATTGAAATCTGATGCTTCTCTTTTTCAGATGGTTCCCTTTATTATCACCAAGAAAGTACACATATTCATTAGACACACATTTCAATCCAATTGAGAATAACATAATGTACACGGACGATATCATATTCAAGAACTGTTCTGGATTATCATAGGCAATCAGATTATTATCACATTGAAACACACTGACCTGTATTATGGTTAAAGGAACGGAACAAACATGTGGCAATCATGGGTTACAAAGCTCGACCGTGGTGAGAGAGTCGGACTCATGCATTTCCAACAGAACCTGTGCTCCACTGTTAAACGGAATCTTGGTAGAACCATCCAGTACTAAAAACCCTTTCACGCATCGAGACTTGAGCAGAATTTTTCGGGCAAAGCCGCGGACCGGCGTTCTCTTGAAGGTGGCGTTAAAGATAGGTTCGCGAATGGAGAACGCGAAATCTAAAAACTGGGTATACTGTTTGCATTATAATCATTAAATACGATTTTTTCTCATAAATCTAGCAGTTTCATTTTCGGTTGAAATACTACATCTTAGATCTGATCTATTTGTCCCTGTTCTATTGCAATTTCGCGAAATCATAGAGAGAGATATCGATGGTGGTGTAGCCTATGATAGTGATCTGAACAACATTAGTTAACTATTTGTGAACTTATACGTACTTGGCTGATCTGGCTCGAAAGGAATCTTTTCATTAATTCTCTGCGCAATTTCGGTCGAGAGCTGTTTTTTGTTGCCGCTGATATCGATTCCCATTGACTGCATTGTCTCGAGAATGGAACTGACACTCTGTTCTTCGATACGATTCATTCCCAGATACCTGGAAATAGTTCACAGATGACTCATTAATTTATTATCACCCAAAGTTTATGTGGGTGAAAAAAGTGAGAAACACGTGATAGTCAATACGCTCTTCTGATTGTTGTTGCATGTGAATATTCTGTACGAACGCGTTTTGCTCAAGTGATGTGACTAGATTAACATATTGAAACGTGATATTCATACTTCATGCCTTCTTCAAGTACACGACGCAACTTTGAGTGGAGTACTCGGATAATGATCACTCGGATAATGGTTTTTTTTTTAGTTTGGTTACTTTACTTTTTGGTAAAAATTCAATGTCTATCGATATAAGACTACAAAGAAGTCTTTGTGCCTACATTCGGCATTGATAAACATATAATTGCGAACCAACTGGTACTGCCTGATCCGGTAGATACAATCAGTCCACTGCTTTTCTGCTTCACGGATGGACTATCGTCAATAGCAATGTCATAAGTGGAAACCTGAAAGGTGTTATATTTCGCTATTCAGCCCCAAACGTGAAATAACATTGTCCATCAATGATATGATCTCCTGTCAAGCGAAAGTGATTTGTAACAACAACAGCAAAAAACTGGTAGTGTTTTTTTGTTTGAAAACAGCGCAGAGAGTTGAAAAACAAATATGATCGCAATGAATTCAGTTTTTATGATGCGCGCTGACAAAGCCTAGACACTGTTTGACGTTATCAAGACACCAATGTATTTTCACTATCCACTAACTTGGGTGAAAATGATGGCGAAAACATACATACATAAAGGAAACTCTAAATTTCATTTAATTCGAACTTATCATTAGCTCATGTTTACAGACAGAATCGAAAACACCGAATGAGAAAAAATAACTAACCCTAGCTGCTTCGTCTTCCCCTATGAAAACTTCGTTAAGGGCCAGGATACATTTGTTTTTCGCCTCGTGTTTTCTGTTGAGAAGAGTCACCCGAATACGTGATCGCTCAGTCCATCTAAAACAACAACTTTCTATTTACTTATTTCTGTGGTTGCGTGAAAGAAAGGTCCGTTGTAAACAATATTTCTTTGAAGATTAACACAGCAGTCAATTCACTGATGACTCGGCGGCACAATAATTCATTGAATAAAGGGTATTGATCTTTTCAATTACTACTGATGACCTCAAAACTCTCAGCTGTAAATGTTTCGTGCAGGCTCAAAACTCTCGCGACCTTGATTCCGTGTAACAAAGAATGTTCGAAAGTATTTTCGCAAACTTTCAAGATTGCATAAAACAGTCACTGGATAGTTCGAAGTATATAGTAGAAGTTTCAGTAGAAATTATGTGGACGACTATCTAAGTGGGGTAAAATGCATACAAATGCAAACAATTGTGTTTCAAATTCAACATATTTGTACTTCTTCAGTTATATGCGGTGATGCTCACTTGCATTTGCCATCGACGACCCGTTCGATGAGATCTGCGGGGGGATTCTTGCCTCCAACACAAAGGTGGCCCTCAGATCTGGAACCAGTCACAGTTTCTGCTAGCTACCAGTGCACGGTCTCCATGTTTGCTGTGTTTTGAGTGTTTTACGTGGTTTTGCAATTAATCGGCAACATGAAGTTTGCGTTATGGAAAGTCGTTAGCTGTTGTTACGTGCTCTTTTTGCTCGAAAACACAATAAACATGCTCGAAAACTAAATAAACATGTGAGACATTAACAAATGTAGACTTTGAATGCTTGACGTGACTTTGCTTTCAACTTATAATGTGTTATTGTTTGGCAACTCACCCTATAGGATCGGTGTTGATCCCGATAACTGGTGTTTTGTGCTGGATAGCGGCGGCGGCCGTGAGAAATGTGCCATCCCCGCCCGCCGAGATGACCAAGTCTGAGCGGGGAAGGAAAGAGGCGAGCTCGTGACGAGAAACACTGCGAGCTTCTACTCCACGTTTTCTGAAACGAATCAGATGGAACAAGTGAGGATGGAGCTGAAACCCGGAGCACTATTACTTCGAAATACAATTGCTCGAACCTCCATCAGCATGTTTTGAGTTCAGTTGGTTCTCTAGCTAAAATCTACAGAGCCAACACCATTTTGGAAGTTGTCCTAAAAACACCAGTTCAGCATTCATACCATGAAAATCCAACGGCATGATGAATTGTAACGAAATAACGGCACGAATATACTGTTCTGCTAATTTTTAGTGCATTTTAAGTTAGAACCGTACCGTAGTCTAGCAGTGATGTCATCGACGATTTGCTTCTGTTTTCGGTCGGTCGTCCTTATTCTGTCTACATCTTCCCCCCGAGCCTTCAGATACGAAATGAGCTCTTGGTCGGATTTCCGTGGGTTTTTCTCCTTTTCCCAGTCCCATCTCGTTGTCTTGCGCAGAACGACAGCCGTGCGGAACCGCTAGAAAAATAGGAATGGTCATCTGATTCTGACAGAAAAAAAAACTAGTTTGAGGAATCCTGAACAACATTTCCCAGTAAGGCCCTCCTCATTCGATTAAAACTCAGCTCAGATACTTTTTTGAAAATTGAATGATTCAATATCGGTTTTCATAGCAAAATGTTCCACGTTTGATGCGATAAAGAGATAAACGTTTTTTGTGAGATATACAACGTGAACGAACATAGAACGAGGTTATTTCCGTACAATTTAAAAAAGAATAAATAACCGATCAAAGTTCTGGGAGCGTTACAATTTATGGGCTCTACAAGTCAAACATTGTTGATTTATTGCGCGTTCATTATTACGAGGTGATAATGTGCGCTTTGTCAAGGAAACGGACCCCGCAAAGAAAAGAATGCGCATGTGAATGTCCGATGATCCAATTGAATCACAATTTGCATTCTAGAGCAAATAAATAAATCAATAAGTTGGTGTTCGTTGGTCTTGTACAGAACCAGCAATTATGATCTCCCTTTAATTAAAAAAAAGAATGTTCATGCAAAACTGACCAGTTCTTTCCCCCGCGCACTTAATTATGACGCTATTCAGCTTATATAATACGAGGTAGTAAATGAGTTGGGGTCACAAATTTGACAGTATTACCTTCACTGGGGTCGCAGGACCCGGTTGGTCCAGCTCAGGTATTGTAACCACACTAGCCGCAACCGCGAGAGCCATACTGGAAAACTAACAGAGATACAACGGTAAGTTCATGCAGGTAAGTAACCTCTAGAACTAAAAAAGTTAGTATAACCACATGTTGCTAATTTACCATAGACAACTATTGAAAAAAAAAACGTTCGAAAAGATCTTGTGTGGATGAAATACATATATGCACATCATTTACTTTGACGATTTTTGTGATAGAGAAATGTGTAATGAAATATAGAATGAAATTCATATGAAATGATGGAAAAGTGCCTCGCGCCATTCTTTTTAGTGCTGGAGCCGGGTACAAAGGACGCGAAGAAGCGAAACTGGTGGTTGGCTATGTTCCAAGTCCCGCCCCACATAATGTTCAAGAAGAATCAGGACATTATATCATTAAAAAAACCGAAACTCAGTTTTCTAAGAGAATTTTCTTAGTTTTCTGAGAGAATTTTTAAAAGGACAATCTCAGAACAAGCGTAGGTGCCAAAGAATTAACTGTAAATACAGCGTGGCGGGGGTACAAATTGTCCTCTTGTCGTTTCCACTGAAAGTGGACTCATGAATTTGTGAAATGCAAAGCGTAGTCGTTGGGATGATTAAGGAGTTTATTTGGAATTGAAAGTGGAAATCAGACGTTCATATTTGGATTGAATTTATGAAATTCGTTGACCACCAGAAACTTTGGTTGCCGATCGCGAAGTGGGCATTTATATGCTCGGTTTCGGCGTGAAATGCGATTTCGAGCAGAGGCGGGGAGCGAAACTGTGTGTACTGCGTGGGTACTAAACCCTTGTACACATACAAACTGATTCGAACAAACGAAAATAATGAAGACCGAACCGGAATTGTGGGCGGGTTTATTGTGAGACGTCATTTTTCGGTTTAGGGAAGTAATAACAACTGTCAATAAACAAGTAATGGGGTTTGTAAACATTCTTTAGATAGAAGTGTCTAGTCAAGGGTGCTACGAACAAAGGTTGAAAACCACTTAGCCACGTTTTGTTCAGAACTGGATTAAGTTGATCTCAGCCCCAACCCCCCCCCCCCCTCTCTTCCTAGCTGTTTCTCTATCTCTCTCTCTCTCTCTCCATCTCTCTCTTTCTCCCTCTTCCTCTATCTCTCTCTCTCTCTCGTTCGCTCTCTCTTACTCTCCGGTCCCTTTTTTTTAAGATGAAAGATGAAAAATCCAAAACTGCCTAGTTCTAATTTATCATTTACGTTCAATAATTATTTTGTACAGTAACGAATTTTTGATCTTACGTGCGTGCTCACTACGATACAATGTCTGTTATACAAACAAAATAAGAGCGGAGATTGGTTTTTGTCATCATTTTCTTCTCTAGTCTGCGCCAGCAAAGTTGAGCAATTTGAACGAGTGTCAATACTGGAAGTAACGCAAACATATCAGTTGACAGAACAAACATTAAGATTGGGACATTCTAATATTAAGAACAATGATGTAATAAGATTCCGATTGAAATTCACAAATTCCAAGTTAAATAGTGAACTAACGCTGACAGTTTTGAAACGCTCATATGGAATCATTCATGGAGGATAAATAAAATAGTATATGGTTGGAAATATCTTAGTTGTGGTTTGATGCACATACGAAAGATGTCTGCCTTCACAATGTGAGCCGAGCTAAACAGACCAGTAGTATCATATGATCTTGCCTTTTCTGAGCGAACCCTATACTATCGTTACTGGATGGACCCGAGATAAGAACACATTCTGGGCAAGGCGCGATCAGGCCACCATATAAGACCTGACTATTTAAGAAAATGGGTGCAGTGGCCTTTTTTTCTGTTCTAAAACAAGATGTAAACTCACCAAACGAAAAGTATAACGCTAAGCATGGTAAAATTTACACTTTGTTCTGGAACAGAAAAAGAGAGCGGCATTTACTATTTTTAAATGGTCAGGATCATATGAGTCGCATGCGGGGATTCTTCACACAGTGCACTTCACACAACGTCTTTGCGATAACAATCATGTTGAAAATATGAGGTTGTAAATAAAGCAGAGTGTTTGAAGCGGGACAGCTTTTATTGTTATGATGAGTTCTAGTTACCCTTCAATGCGAAAACCTACACAACTCTTCTCGGTGTTCATAAGTCTCTTTAACAGGTCGGTTCCAATTACTGGAAACGCAAATTTAGTTTGCTAAATTTACTCACATTGCAGAAAACGCGAAGAAGGATAATAGGTGGTTATCAAACTATAATACTCACAATAGAACTCGTTTCTTGTGAACCAAAGTGAAACTTACCTTGTGGCAAAGCCAACCACATACGAGAAGTTGAACTGTGGAATTCTACAGTGAATCCGTAGAAAGAAGCCAACGCAATCAAACATTTCTTGAAAGGGATGAAGAAACAAAACAACGTTGAAAAAAATGTAGAGATTTTCTCATGTATGTACGATAATTGCAACGCTGTTCGAGAATGACGTGAACGGACAATTTCAGAGCAACAGAGTCTATATTCTATTTAATTAACGATCTGAGTGCTCAATCTACAGATTGACCACTCTGGACCAACTGTGGTGGCAACCAAGCTCAGGAAGTACTCTAAAAGTGGGTAAGCTGAAGACTAGAAGAACAAAATTGAACGAGATTATCACAAATTCAATTATTTGACCACATTGTAGCGAAGGTAAGTGTGAGTCACGTGGGAAGAAATGTGAAACTGACTTGTAACAGTATTTCAGTACAGTGTACAGTTATTCCAAGCCTGGTGGGAGCGACGAAGAGGTGGAATGGTAAACTAACGCGATGTGAATCAATTGAATCAATTACTCAGAAAATGATAAATTGACACAACTTTATTTTTCAGGTTGTATCTCGCATAAGAGATTACGTTTTTCTATTGTTTTAACACTTTTCGTTCTACAAAATTAATTACCACACGTATATGTAACCGAGTCCTACACTGGTTAAGTTCCGTACGTTTTTGAATCAACACGTCCGGAAAGATGAGTTCAGTTTTTTTTAATACTTATCATGTATATTAATTCATTTGGAATATTTGTAATATTCATTCAACGCATTATATATTTGACATTTTATGACATTCTCAAGTTCTTGCTTCATGTACGTTTTGAACTGACAAAGGCCGTATTCGAAACGTCGATATCAATACGAACCACCAATACAGAGAGTGATCCAATGAAAATATCATTAAACAAAATTTTAAATGAGCACGAATGACGTGAAAAAGCAGAGTAAGATTGTTATAGTCGGTGACAACGGAAAGGCGGGAGGGTACTGTATATCTGACTTATCGCTGTGTACGCACACAAGTCTCCGATTCCGAAGCTTGCCCACTTGTTGCTCAAATAGCGCAGCGGTTAGCGCTCTGCTACGAAACTTTTGCTCGCAGGTTCGATTCCGGCGAGAGACAGAAATTTGTAAGTTTGGCATTCACTATAATATGCAGCTATGTTGAAAATGTGTAGGACCAGATAAATGTTTAACGGATTTTTTTCCTCATTTTCTTCATTGACTAAAGTATTCATCGCAATGGCAAGACAATACACCATCCCATTCAGGAGTTTGAACTATCCAATAGTTTAATATTCGACAAATAGTAATGTAGAAGACTGAAAAAGAGTTCATAGTGGTTGTTTCAGATCGTTCCGTTACTACGTGATCATGAATGTCACACTCATTTTAAGAACTTTTTGTTAATTTAATCTGCATTCCAACGTTACGTTTCCTGCGTACGTTCTAAATGCGTTTCTTCGAAGGTTTCGAAATATAGGGAGAGCAGTTCACAAAAAATTTAATATTTTAGTTGCTGTTTGACTTCTCTCGCTTCTATTGTGTTTTTTGTTAGATTTGTTAAAAACCGCTAGTGCGGGCTTTCAATAGCGTTGTAAAAGATTGCACGTAATACAAACAATACCTAGGACTCTGCTGTCGTTAACGTAATCAGTAAGTTATTCGGCCACTTTTTATATAGGTCGAGAGGCAAACACTGAACAACTGAAAAAATAGTTTGAAACATTTATTAGGAAATAAATTATGAATGGTCTGATAAGTATCACTCTGACTTGTCTTCTTTGGAGCCAGATTTTTCTTTGGAGTCTTCTTTCGAGGATCCACCGCTACCGCCATCACCACCACTGCCGCCACTTCCACCACTGCCGCCATCACCGCCATCACCGCCGTCACCTCCACTGCCTCCGCCGCCGCTTCCACCACTACCGCCGTCACCACCACCACCGCCTCCTCCGCCACTTCCACCACTACCACCGTCTCCGCCATCACCGCCGTCTCCACCGTCGCCGCCATCACCGCCGTCACCACCACTGCCGGTATCATCGTCTTCATAGTCGCCACCGTCGCCGCCATCTCCACCGTCACCACCGTCACCGCCGTCACCGGCGTCACCGCCATCACCACCATCTCCACCGCCGGCTCCGTCGCCACCGCCACCTCCATCACCGCCGCTTCCACCGTCACCGGCGTCACCGCCGTCGCCACCATCTCCACCGCCGTCGTCTCCACCGTCACCGCCGTCGCCACCACTGTAGTCGCCGTCTTCATCATCGTCCTCGTCATCGTCACCACCACTGCCGCCACCGCCTCCAGAACCACCACCGCCTCCAGAACCGCCGTCGCCTCCGGATCCACCGCCGCCGCCGCTTCCGCCACTGCCTCCGGAACCGCCAGATCCTCCACCAGATCCGCTGCCATCTTCCCCATCTTCTCCCGAACTTCCGCCTGGAAAATGTGTATTACAGTAGTTGTAGCTGCACCCCAGTGCTCACTGTCAAGCTTGACCCACCGCGGTCTGAAAATTGCCTGACACATGACGTCCACAACATACGTTTGGCTATGAGTATGTGTTACAGAAATAAAGAACATGTGTATGTGGATTCAAATGTTTTCTTCGATTAAGCTCTGTTGTATTGTTAAATCAATTGTTCGATTGGTTTAGTTCGAAAGATAAAGAGTCGTTCTAAGACTTCGAAGCCATTTAACCCAAAACTTATAACTGTGCCAGATGACTGTGAAAAGATGATGTTCTGGTATGCTCCCAGTTTTATAAACAGAAATAATTATGTATTAGTGTGAAAATAAACTTTATGGTAGGTAAAATGAATGATTGTTTGAAAAGTCTAAGAGATTGAAAAAAATTGTGTTTGGTTTCATTCACCTCGCGGAGTGTGCAGATGGTTGAACATTCGAGAACATTGTAGTTCAATAGTTCAATAGAAATATTGAATTGTGAGATAAATAACTATAGTTGTATCTCGTTCATGAATTAGTAACTTACTATTCCCGTCGTCTCTCGGTTTCGGAGAACTGGCCCCACCACATGCCGAAACAGTTAACAAGACCGAGAACAGAAGTAAGGCGATGAATAAGGGAGATGTGGTGGACATATCGGTGCAGATTGTTCACGCGATCGTCTTTTATCTGGTCGCCAACAAACAAGATCCAATACTAGTGTACCTTTGTTCGAGTCTTGTTGACAGATTGATGAAAGATAGGAACTGGTATCAACAGGGCTTCAAGCGGGATATGTGATATATGGATATGTGATAAGCTATAACTGATTCTAGATAACCTTCAAATACAACACAACTCGAAGCAGTGTTGTAAATGTTGAGTTCATGATTGTGTTGGACAAAAACATCGATATTTGGGCGCTTTTCACAGTGAAACCCGTGCTGCGCTAAAAACAGGAAAGTTTCATGATACGACTGTACTGAAAATTATCTCGAAAAGTCTGATATTTCTACATTCCTGAATCATTGCATATGGAAGAATTCCATGTTTGGTCAGTGAAAACATTTTAAAACCCCGATACACTAACTTGATTCTTTGGGAGACTTGTGATGTTTTAATGCAACTCGTTGTGGTTCATATGCGAACAGGAAACACCCATAACAGTGTGTTTTCAGCAGATACATACTTGTAATTTTCAATTGGATGGCAGCTGTAGGGTTCTACGAAAAATTCCAAATGTTCAAATCACATCCTGTATACTACCTGTGTTCTCAGTAGTAAACACCCATGAAGCTGTCAGACCACATATTTCATATTTATCTATCTCGCTTCGTTACGAGGCGGTGCTCATCGTAATTATCAAAGATCTTTGGAATAACAGCTTCTTGTATATTGATCATGGTTACGCTCCTTCATAGAAGACATTATCTAAAATGGCATCAACCCAGTGACAAATGCAGATGGAGCAGAATCCGTATAACATTATTTTGTTCTAATTTTCTGAACCAAACATTGAACTTCAGTTATATTTGTACTCCGCCTATTTGAGTTTGTTTTCGTTGATCACTTGGTTTAGTTTGTAGCCAGAGTTGAGTTCAAACTAAAGTTTTTCTCAATCAAGATTTCAAGATTTCAAGATTTATTCATTCACTTCATATTTTTGCAATATGGTGTTCCTTCATGTCAATCCATCTAAAATTCCATAGAAGGACACTTTTTCACGGAATGGAGCTGGAAGATCCATTTTTTCCAAATAATAATTTAACTGAAGTGTTAGGAAAATTTTTGACACACTATTATAGTTCATTATCACAACAATCATTTTTAGGTAACTGCAGTGAAAAATATTTTCAGGGTCATTCCTTTTCCGACAGAAATAACAGCTTTCAGGTCTGGAGTTCCACTGAATTGTTTGTTCAACGAATATTCGACACCGGATACTGCAGCGAAATATGGTCAATGTTCGCCAAGTTATGTAAGCACTTCCTGACTGAAACTACTAAATAATAAGAAGTACTAGGGATTCGAACATTTTTGTTCGAAAAAAGGGATCTGCTAGCGTAGATCGTGTGGTATTCTATTTAACGATTTCATGTTGAACAGCATGTGTTACAGAAATAGAGAAACTAACATTTTGTTTGAGTTTTTTGGAATCAGTCCATTCAACGATACTCCACGTTTCTCACTCTTCTATCTCATTCTATTTCCTCTCTTCTGCTCTAGTTTTATCTTCCTCCTTTCTCTCGCTTTTCCTCTGTATCTCTTCAAATTCTTTTTCTTCCCTCTTTCTCTCTCCCTCTCTCTTTCTCATTTCTGTCGTCATTATTCTCAGCCGCCTCCATTTTATACACGACAGTTCTTCACAAGAAGCCAATAACTTCGTTCTATTGTGTTCTTTTCGCCCCCTGTCGTCAAGTGCCTGCCTCTCTCTCTTTTTCTTCGTGCAAACATTCAGGTGTTTTCTGTTCTTTCTAAAACTAGAGAGCACTCCCCCGGCAATAACCATACGTGGCGCACATTTTATTATTGATGTTTCATTACATTTTTTGCTCTCATAGCTAAGGAGACTGCGATGATTTTTTGGAAAAATAAGTTTTTAGAGTTTATCGCGCTTTACCATTCTAATTTATTCTATTCTTTTCTTTTTAAATCGCAAAGCCAATAATGTGCACTCGTCATAGGTGAGGATCGTTCACGGAGATAGAATATATCACATAAATTAATGAATCATGACCTGATATTTTTCCGGTAGAAGAGTTTTAAACATGTTCGCGTTTTGGTTTTCGGGAATCCTGACCACTATTATCTCCTGACTATGGTGATATGCCGCAAACAGGTTTTTTTCTCGGTTTGAACCCACACACACAGCACTGACCCCTATTCTAGCTATTTTCACACCTTTATTTCATGATATGAAATCCCAAATGAGGTCACAATAATCAAATATTGATCAATGTTGTTGTTGGTGCGATAATTACTGCAAGTACCATTTTTCTTATGATTATACATCTGATTCTACCTAATTCAAACCGATAAGTATATAGGTTAGACACACGGTCATGAAATTCTATTTAGCTACAATTCGTTGGAAACTCAATGCTCTCTGTGATACGTTGCGTACGGTTATAACTGCAAGAGTACTAGAAACTCGAGTGAGATCTATTGAAGCCAGTTTGATTCTCTAGCTATTAACTGAGAACGAGAACAATCTTGAATTTTCGTATTGAACACAACGTTATTCTGTTGTAATAATGAATAATATCTAGAATACTGCCACGCGCCATCTGTCAAAAAAGACCAGTCTCCATGACAAAAGCCCACAAAGCTGAGCAAATTGAGTGCTAAATAGCATTCCAATCAAACTGAATACATCACTGCAGTTGTTACCTATACAAATACTAGTTCATCAATTGTGTTTTTCATTCCCTACGATGCACTGGAAGCGTGTCAATAAAACTTTGAAGAATTTTCTACAAAAAAACTTGTTGAAAAACTCTTCAATCGGATCCATATTATTCTTCGAGTGTTCATCAAACTTCTTTTGAACACTCGAGTTTCGCCTAAAAATCGAAAATGTTGTTTACTCGATTGTAATCATTACCAGATTATCCAATGCGATTATGCGCATAGTCTTTTTGTTTTCGAGTCAAACTCTGTGGAAAATAGTCATTTTCATAGGTCTACAATCAGTGAACAACACACACCTTACTATATTTCATTAAGAGTGTGTTCTATTGTTTACACTTGCAATTCATACCTTATTTCTCATGAAGTATCTTTTATAATTTTCCAATAGTTTGATTGACGTCACATTTTCTATCCTTTTCAATTTAGAGTTTGAATTACACAAACTTTGATAAGCAAGATTTTGATGAAAACAAGAACAATTGATAAACAGGCGAACAATAATGACATAATAATAATCCATAATAATAATGAAAATACCGGAACACGGCGGAAAAATGGTTTCTTAGAACTATGTAAGATTCCATTCTTTCAAAGTTCCGTGGTGAGACGAATACATCATGCCCTCCATTTTTAACCCCTTCTTTGAGCGCGTAACTAGTTTTATTACTATTCAACGTTTCTATCTGACCAACATCTGAGTACGACGTACCGAATACGGCGTAATTGTAGTACAGTAATGCATTCAAACAAGAAGACGAACGAAATATTGAACTTTTTATTATGGTACAGAAACATGTTTTTTACAACGTTGTAGTTGTGTCCTAGGCCAGCTGCGAAAAATGCGTGAATTTCTCTTTAACATCTGTTACACGTCTGATTTCAAGAGCGACACTTGCCAAGAGATATTGGAGAATTTGAACCGTATTTTATACTTGATTGGAACTCTAACATCCGAAATGTCCGTTTTATTCGTATAACCATTAAAATAATTTGTTTTCCATCGCTTTAATCTTCGCCAAAATATGAAACTGTAGTGTTTAAAGGTGACCAATGCTTGAGTAAAAGTGTTGCGATTTCGGTGCCATCCACCTTCATTGAGCGTTTCCCATATTGTGATGTTGTGGTATCATTGTGAATACTGCTGATATCTGCTGATATCAATTGAAAAATATTCTCAGGATCCGGTGCATTTTATTACAATTCTGTTTTCGGAGGCTGGAGGGAAGGCCTTAATTCTATGTACGGCGAGAGAGACCATGAACACAATTGGAAAGCTCCAATAGGTTTGACCATAAAGTTTCATCCTAAACCAAAAAGATGGACATTTGGTTATAGATTACGTACGTTATGCGACAGGCTCTACGATTTATGTTACTCCCTCACGCTAGGTTTGTAGTTTGATCTCATGTGTTTTCAGACATCAAATCACCACGATGATTCGGTAACCTGTACTAAATGGTTCAATAACACATAATCCCAGCATTCCGTTTACAGTGCGATTTCGACGATATGTACGAAATATGCGGCCACCGTTGTTGAAATTAATCATACTTTCTATTATTGTTGTTATTATTATATTTTTCTTACGAGTGAAAGAAGATAGGTCAGTTTATTCACTATAAAAGTTTTAAATAGAGTTGTTCATCTATATATATATATACCGCCACCTGTTTCCGTTCGGTATTAAATGCGCTTTTGTATTGGTTGAATCTCGAACTTAACACACTTGCAAACGTACTCGTACATATACATAGATACAAAGTATTGAGGAGTTGGAACTATTCGTCTCGAACGTTCAGTTTTCAGTAAATATTGTTTTGCTGGTGAATGCGATTTTGGATTTCCAAGGATAGGCCATAGTGTGCCTTTAATTGTAGTTGTTACACCAACCTACCGAAGAGCCACTCGTTTGGCGGACATGACGAGGTGAGTGTTCCAATATGTCCGGGAACCTGTCGGTATCTATATAGTTGAGTTGTTCCGTTTACGAAGATGTGAACGTACTGCCCGTTTATGTCCGCCAAACTGAACCCCGAGGTTGACATGTTCTATTTTGAAAAAGGTCGATATAGGATTTATTGGTTTGTTACATTTAATCGGAGTTTTGGACGGGAACAAGAGAGAAATCAACCAAAATGAACTTCTTGCACTCGCGAAATATGTACTTATAAACGAGAGGCAATTCTGCGATTTCAGATTCTCGAACACACTAAAACAGATTCGTGATCTTCACTGGATTGTAGTAGAGGACTCTTCCTCTAAAGTAAAACACGTGGACCGACTTCTGTCTCGTACTGGCCTCCCTTACACCTATTTAGCGGCCAAGACAGTTCCCGGATATCCTAGTTAGTTGCTTCTGAAAATTTAGTGAGTCACAATCAAAAACTTCAGATTTGTAACAGGAACAGCGTTCATATCTAAGTTCAATAAAAACATGAAGTTCGACCAACAAGGTTGAGTACACGACCGGAAAGATTGTGATACTCCGCGATTATTTCGAGGCGGGATGGTTTGAGCATAAACAACTCAAACGTTTTAGTCTTTTCGCGAGTCTACTCGTGATTGCTGAATGCCCGAACCATGGGCTTTGATGCCAAAATATATATATGAGGATGATGCATTTCCTTTCTCTCAAAATGTGTAGTTTTTAGTCAATAATTTGGGAGAATTACAGCATTTCAGGACGAGGCTGGTACCAACGTACAACCGCTCTGCGTTATTTGCGAAATAACACAGCAAACATTTTAAACGGACACAAAGACGGTGTTTTGTATTTTGGGGACGACGATAATTCATATGACACTCGTCTGTTCACGGACTATCTTCGACGGGTCAAGAAATTAGGAATGTGGGCAGTCGGTTAGTCATCATCAGCAGTTTTGACTTTTTTCAGTTTTGTTCTATCCTGATGAGAGATGCTAGCGGTACACAACGTTTTTGCAACCATTTGGACCGTTTTGTAATAACTGTTTTCCGGACCGGAATATATTAATCCTCCGAGATATGCAACTAATCACTCTGTTCCTAAGAAACTTTGAAAATGCTATGTCTACTGGTAGAGGTGTTAGAGAAACGTCGAGAACTATCGTTTGTTTTGACGTTTTTAGTACACATTCATCCGTGTGCATCTAAATTAATTCATTTTCTCTCAATGTCTTGAATGGAACCTATCACGTGTCCAACTGCAATTTTCTGTTCGATATTTCAGGGATGGTCGGTGGGACCCCGGTGGAATCACCTGATGTGGTCAACGGAACTGTGGTCGGCTTCAAAGTGAAATGGAATCCAAAAAGAAAATTCGCCGTTGACATGGCCGGATTTGGAGTCAACCTGAAAGTCGTTCTGAAGTGGGTCTACAGATATTTTTGAAAACGAAGTATGTCAAGTTGTTGGTCAGTGCCCTCAAGCAGTGTCTCTGTGAGGTTGCTCTTCTACATAGTGAACTACATCTGTTGAAGACGGGATGAATCGCGGTGGTTGAGGTTCTATTCCGACAGTGATATCTGTGACCAACTGGCGGTGCAATTGGTTCACGCGTTAGTTGATTCCGCTGAAGAAATCAATCTGCTCTAATCAGATTAGCATAAAACATTTCAAATCGGGAAAAATCAACTTATTGTGTTCCAATTGACATTCGAAAATTTCTCGAGTTGAAACGTTTAACATTGCGCGTTTCATCGCACTCTTTGATATTCATTACTCCTGTTGCCCTCCGGAAGATGCTTCTGGTTCACTGAAACCAGATTCACAATTCTCACTCAATTGAATTGAGAAAATAGTTAACTATAAAGTGATAAGCAGGAATAAACTCATACAACTGGTTGTTTACCACATGATCAATGGTTGGCAAAGACGTAGGAACAATTTTTAACCAAGATATCTTGACGCAAAAAAAAAGAATTAACATATTGTAGTAATTGCAGTTCTACGGCAGAATTTGGAACCACATGCAGTCGTGGCGGAGGGGCACCTGAGACGTGTTTGTTGGAGGATCTTGGTCTGGAAAGGTCAGACATAGAACCATTCGGAATGGAGAAAGAGGTCGGTTGTATCGATAACTCTGATTGAATTTACTCTTTTTGTCTAGATAACATCCTTTTCCTAACCGCACTGGAACTAACGTGATAGATAGACAGGTGAAAAGAGCGGAGAAGAGCTTCACTCGGAGTTAATACTACAAAACTAGCTCACCGTGTTTGATTGGAATAAGTAAGAGGCAGTTTATTGTACTCAGTTATATTCGATGTTTATTGGCCGAATTGCTTGCAGAAGTAGTAGTAATGCTGAGAAGCATTATTACTAATCTGCAAAAACTTACTGCCCCCGAAGATCGTCGCTTCCCAACCTGTAACATTCATGTACTTTTCTTCTAACATCAAGAGAGCGTTAACCTTCATATATCGAGAAAATACTGTGTTTACCTTGTATTCACTAGGCGAAAGTACAATATGACTATTAGGTGGAAAGCATACTAAAGTTGAGTAACGAGCAAGAAGAACAGCAATAAGGATGGATAATGTAAGTTTATGAACAGCTCCCAATTAATTTGTTCCAGTTTGACCGAGATATTTTGGTTTGGCATACCAAAACAAGGGGTGCAAACTATAACATGACACTCGCTAAACTGAACGGCTATATTTTCGAATCGGATCGGCCTGCTGTGAAATCTCCAGTAAGCTTGAAAATTATCTCAACACACAACAGTTGGAAGTTCAATTAGAGATGACCCATGGATTTTGCAAATACTTCTCCATACTCTTGCTAGAATTATGTATGTTTTTAGCCATGAAGCTGCGAAGATAGCGAGAGAACTCTGGGTCTTTTCAAAAGCGCCTTATTGACATCCACAAATATTATTGACATACTCGAAACCAGTGCATAAAAACTCAACTTTTTACGTATTCGATGAATTTCGCTTTAATGCTTAACCTTTTTCCATCACATAAAAATTGTTCAAATACACACATTGATAAGCATGGAGACGAATTGGTTTAGTTTAGTAGTTTAGACGAACGCTTACTCGATGAAAACGTTCCATATACAACATGCGACCATAGCCGCATTTGAACTATTTGTACTTGATTATCGGGTGAATTCGGTTAGATTTTGGTTGATAGTGGTCAGTTTCAGAAGAATGGTACCAAGGCTGCTATTTCTTCTAACTTCACATCCAATAACACTATTGAGAGTGGAAATAAAGGTAGCTTCAGACACATTTCTGGCACGAAGCATGATGATATGTGCACAAGCACCAAAGATCTAACTGATCTGAGTTATTTGCTGTGAGCATGCACGGTGACCTCAATGGGTTGGGCCCACATGGTTTTTCACAATTATGGTAACAGTGCCAGAACGAATCAGATGCCGTGTTCACATACATCCCAACCTTTCCATTTTTACCTGGTGCGGTAGCAAACCCTCCAAAACCTCATGAGATATCTCATGAGCAATATCTCACGAACTTGAGCTCGTATCGAGTGCTATGCCACAACATTGGGAGCTCATGAGTAGCTCATGAAGTGTTCATGAAGTTCTCATGAGCAACTCATATGAACTTCTCATTACGTAGGACGGATTGCTAGGCCGCCTGAGGTTCTGCAAGCAAACCATTTTTCTCTGTTATCAAATCTCGCGGGATACCAGTGGCACGAAACGAAAACAGGAGATAGTTCTACCATACGTACGCAAAACTCACAATAACTGCACATACTTGTTTGTGTCTCGTAGCTGTGCTTTGTTCCCACCTTCTTGTGTACCGTACTGACTCATTTGTTTTGCTCCTTGGTTTGAATCACTGAAATTTATTTTAGTCTCAGTTTGTATTCACAACAAAAACTATTGATTTCAGCGAGAACCATTCAATTGCCTCTATAGTGAATGCCAAACTTACAAATTTCTGCCTCTCGCCGGAATCGAACCTGCGAGCAAAAGATTCGTAGCAGAGCGCCAACCGCTGCGCTATTTGAGCAACAAGTGGGCAAGCTTCGGAATCGGAGACTTGTGTGCGTACACAGCGATAAGTCAGATATACAGTACCCTCCCGCCTTTCCGTTGTCACCGACTATAGTTTCATTTTTTAGAATCGAAACCGTGAGTTGTTGGTGTGGCACACAAGAACTACAACGCCGAAATTCCTTCCACAGGCTAGAAGCAACACTTATGGATATGCATTCGAGTTCTGATCTCTTCTTCGATGAAACATTTAAAAATAATGTATTATCTTGTTATAAGTTCTTACACGAGTTAAGTGTCGTGACACTGTCGGAAATTATCCTGATTAAACATTCGTTCCACGTTCCAAATACGATGAAACAGTAAGCGTTGGTGTTTGAAGTGAAACATGTTTCACTTTACCCAAACACAGCAGAACTCGAAGACAGTCAGACAATTGAGCAAAAGTTCGAAAGGGACACAAAACCACTCGAACAGTTGCCCAACAGTCCGAGAGTCCACAGCTGTGTCACTCACACGCTCATTTAGCATTGAGGTGAAATCAAAGCCTCTATTTTACTCATCAAAAAGTAACTTGAGATGACAAAGACTGAAGTGCATGGCTCGTAGCTCGTAGAAGGGGTAAACATACAGAAAACACAACCAAATACTTTTCACTAAGCGAGACCTTGTAGCGAGTATCAACTGATTTCTAAATGAGCCCCTTGAACATTAGTGAACAGTTGGGATAATATTTAAAAAGTGTACGCTGAAAGTGTACGAGAAAGTGTACGAGAAAAGGTAACTATGAGTCTGGTTAATGTGGACAATACAATATGAACTTAATTTTTCTCTCTCAGCGTTGTCTGCAGCTGTTTCCCACAACTATACAAAAATCGTACATGAAGCAAAATGTTGAGAGAATACTATGTGATACAATGATACATGAATACGCTGAATAAATATTTTAAATGTTCTAGATCGTTGTGTGTCGTGTGAAGGTGATCTTAGCGTCAAACCAGCACTGCGAGGAACAAAAGTATTCTAGGGAGACAACGGATGTTGTCCAAGTGGCTGTCAATTGTTATGAATAAGACATAGGATTCATATATTAATCATAGTAACAAATACATCTTCCGCCAGACATTTAATTGAAGTGTCGCTGTAATAAAAAAGAAAATAACATGAAGAACTCATTTCTTTTTTCAATGAACTGTTTATTGTCCTATTGGAATAATTGTTAACTTGGCGGTCTACCAACAAGTGGCGACCACGGCAGGTAAAACTAAAGTGCATCTTTCGATATTTTCTTCAGGTTTCCAACCTGAAGATACTAATTAAAATAATATTACACACCTATATAAAAGACAGATCCGTTGCAAATGCAAGTGTTTTTGTTTTCTTTCCACTTTGAACGTCTGGAAACAAAGTCAACAACACGTGGTGTCTATGGGGATGATCCGACCAGGACGTAGGTAAACCAGATTCAAAGGTAATTTTTAGCAAACCACCACCATTGCGATATTTTTCGAGAGTATTTGATCTTTGAGATCATCAATGAAAATCAGGTACTACATCCATGTTCAGGAGAGTTCATGTACTGTTTGCCCTCACCGTAACTTACCGTTAGACCCTTCATGGCACTAATTCCCATTACTAGTCAAGCACATGCTCGTATTCCCACTTAGCCCCTTGCAAAAACATGAGTGATAATAATTTGCCAAAGTATCACTGTCAAAATTCTGTGCAATTAACACGTCGGCCAGCTTTGCTTACATAGCTGGTCTCGGTCCATGATGGAAAATTTTCAATGTGAAGGTGTCACACACACACACACACACACAGTGTGCTTACTGACTGATTCTGAACATTTCTCTTTTTATGCCGTTGTTTTGTTTTTCATCCTCTGCCAATCACTGACTAATGAATGACTACTGCATGGCTACCACTATGCCTCGATGCGATCAACTAGATTTCATTCTACCTCTTTTTTCGCTTTGTGCAATAGTAAGAATATATAAATTTGAATGAATATGGAAAAATGTGTTGATAATGGTTTTCAAAACTCTTCTCTATCTGTTTCAGACCTCTATTGTTTTAGAAGTTCAGATTGAAAAGGTATGGTTTCTTTAAACGTCGCGAAATTTCATGGAATCGAGGTTTTGAAAAAATGAACGTTAATATTCGAGAATATGATTTTGAATTTCGCTGTGGTATAACTTTGGTTTTTTCGAGTCATCTCTCTAACATGTCCGCAAAACGTGGGAAGATTATGCCGTTTTCAGGAAGACTTCTCGAAAACTGCAAGGTCTGAAACCTGAAACTTATAAACTTTTGCCATTTTCAGGAGCTCAAAAACTCCACTTCGGTACGGATTTTTGCATTGGTCCCTAACTTTTAAGCTACCCGTACCAGAACATTATTATTAGGTTAACGACCAGCTGTGAGACCATTTTTTTCTATTTTTTTTTTTACTTTATTCCAGTTTTTATCATCACTATTGTTGTATTTATACTATGCGAATCATTGGACATGCTCTAAAAACCGGAAAAAGTGGAGAATTTGGATTATTGTTGTCTACAGGTGACGATTGTTTACATTTTTGATAAATCTGACCTTTAACCCTTTTGACGTTGAGCGAATAGTTTCCACCACATTGCACTAAGGTTTCTAGTTAGAAAAATGGTATCTCATGAAAGTTTCTCATTAGCAAATAGCAATGTTCATTCTGTTGGTCGTATATTGAATGTTATCGAATATATGTTTTGGAAGTCTGAAGTCTCTGACTAACTACTTTCATACCAATGATGGTTTCTAGTTCTATTCACCACCAATATGTTTCAGGTGATAGATTTCGGTACTTTCGACATTTCTGCAGGTCGAAAGCAAAGTTGTTTGCTTCAATTTTGTTAGCTTTTGGAGCATGCTTTTTATTTTTTTCCGAAAGGTGACATTTTTTACATATCACAATTAAAAGACAACTTACTGTACATCATGTACAATTGCACGTTAATCACAATGTTTTGCATAAAACATGAGCTGTATGAAGCATGATTAAAATGTTTTATAACGATTTATAACGATCAGTTGTTTCGATCCATACCAATGCAGTTTTGGCTTCCTGCTCATCTGAGCAGATCCCATCAGGTTCCTAGATTTGAATTTAATTTACACAAGTTTGTACATAGAAATAAATATGCCGTCTCACAATTAAAAGAGAGTTTTGCGTTAAGAATGAGAGTTGATACATCATAAACCATGTATACGTTTTATTATAAGAGTTTTCATACCTAAATTTCAGAATTCACCTCAGGAATGACTTTGTTAGTATTACAAGACACCCATTAATAGTGGTTATTACGCCCACCTATGTCAGGCCGACACGACTGGCCGATCTAACTAGGTACGGTGTAAATATTTGCATTTTGGTGCTGTTCCATTTTCAGTATAACTACCGTAATCCTAGATTCTCACGGAAAGAGGGCAAATATTGAGAAGAAAGTTTGTTAGAACGACAAGAAAGAACCGCCTCTTGATTTGGTTCCAGTATTGTAATGGTGCTGAACGGTGATTTTCAATATACATCATTCAATTATAAGAAAAACTTGGAGATTGAAATTACTATACAAAACCAAGTTGCTTGTATAAACAAGCTAAATTTTCTGTTAATATCATGTATAGTGATAATGTGCATGCTTCATAGTGATTTACAGCTCTACATTATTCACCCAAAAACAAAACAAACTTTGACGTAATTGGTTGTTTACAAGCAGAATGGCCAACACAGTGCGTCAGGTGGACGACCTGCACTGGATTGTTGTCGAAGACTCCGACTCAAAAGTAGATCACGTGGAACGTCTTCTCAACAGAACGGCACTTCCCTTCACCTATCTATCTGCCAGAACCATCGAAGGCTATCCAAGTAAACAGTTTAATAATAATATTTTAAGGCAAATATTGCTACTTTGTTGTTACATTGTTCATATAAGTAAAACTAAGACGAAAGTAGGGGGTTGGGTTCCGTAGATGAGAAACTGGGCATGGATGAGGGTTATTACCTAGTCATGCGGTCGGCTACAAAAACACTTTGTCTTGTTTCGTGGTTTTCTTGCCGTATTTGTTCAATAAGTAGATTTTACCCTTCATCTCGAGTACGAACGTATTGTAAATGGTAGAGCCTAACAAATGCGCGTTGCTATAAAGAGGGCGTAACACTTTTCCTGACTATAGTGTTCACATACATTCTTTGTGTATATCAATTACAGAGCGCGGCTGGTATCAGCGAACGGTGGCTCTCAACTATCTCCGCGAGAATAGACCACTAATAATGAACGGACACACTAGCGGTGTATTGTACTTCGGAGACGATGACAACGCCTACGACTTGCGACTGTTCACTGAATATCTGAGAAATGTAAAGAGATTCGGACTGTGGGCTGTTGGTGAGTGATTAGGCAAACAATCGTGATCAGGAATGTGATTGGCTAACGCGGATTTCAAATTGCCAGAACGACAAAAGCTGAACTACGAGTCTAGTTATGTGCATCACAAACATTTTTCACAAAGAACCGCGTGAGATTTACGACATACTAGGAGAAAAATTAAGTAGGCTGAATATAAAATTTGATAATTGTATAAAAGCAGTATGTGAAAAAAATTACCAACGTTCTGGTCAAATGAGAATACTTAAAACGATTTGACATGAAGTTAGCATAAGACGTTCGATCACAGTCAAAACATCCATCGACCGGTTGTATCAACAATCGCGAGATGAATGTATTTCTTTATTATTGAGTCGAGATTGCAGTTTGAAATGTACGGTACGAACTTTTAATCTGGAAATTCTGCAGGTATGGTTGGCGGAACTCCCGTTGAGTCCCCCGATGTCGTGAACGGGACGGTCGTTGGTTTTCAAGTAAAGTGGAACGCTGGTAGGATGTTCGCAGTCGACATGGCCGGATTTGGTATAGGTCTGAATGTGGTGTTCAAGTGAGTATCCTGATCCAGTGTTAAAATTAAAGGAGGGCAGAATGGAAAGCTGGCCTAGGTACCCCGGAGTACCTAAACATAAAGTGGCGCGCGCCTGAACAGACGAAAACATGTTAACCGTATGCAAATATGGTTCGTTGGTTTGAATTGAAATTCGTAAATATTGGTTTGTCTCGAGCAGCACTTTCATATTAACTTTCCTTTCTGCGCCCCTTTAACTTTATAGCAGAACCGTTAACGGAAACATATTTATATATTATCCTTACAAGAAATAACACTACAGTTTGTTTTCAAAGAAGTAACAGTTCTCATAGCCGCCTAGCAATAACCTATATAGGCAATAGAGAGGCATCTTTCCCAACGCTGTATCACGAAGCATTATTTTTTCCCATGTAAGTTTTTCTTGTGTTATTGATTTTCGTCCTCTTTTCTCGGAAAGTTTCATTACCGTCCACATGACTCCGTAAGACTGAGTTATGCAAACAATCACTGAAATAAAAGTGTACATATAGGTTGCGCAAAAAATACCTATACGGTGTTTGATGCCCTATCCCGCTGTGTTAATAGTTTGACATCCCTACGTGACTTACCGCGTGATCCGAGATCACGCTTTAACGATGATTAGGTCATTCTCTAATTTAAGTCACAAAGCGAATAACTCACTTGTGTACATAATTTTTACGGAAATTACGATATTTCTTTCAGTTCCACAGCTGTTTTTGGCACATCGTGTGGTCGGGGTGCTGGAGCTCCGGAAACATGTTTGCTGGAGGATATGGGTCTCACCCGAGCAGACATCGAACCGTTTGGTTACGAGAAGCAGGTAGGGAATTGTTCATGGAGCTGCTATTCAATTTCACAATAGAAACTGACCGAAGAGACGTTGCAAAACTGGATGATTTCATTGTAATTAAATCTATCTTCTGACAATCGCCTTCCAAGATTTTCTCACAATCATCGAGAGAAAAACTTGATGAATGTGTATTTAGCCGGACAAGCTATCCAGTAGTTGTTTGATGTTTATTACATGAGACCTCCAAGCTTCTATCGCTCTCAACGAAAACTTACAGAGAGATCGAGACATAATGGTGTGGCATACGAAGACCAACCAACCACATTACAACATGACGCAAGCTAAGCTGAATGGTCACATATTCGAGGATTTCTCGCCCAAAAACGTGGTAGGCGGACAATTTGTAGCCACATGTTTATTCATTGACCTCGCGTCGTCACGAGGCGGTGTTCATCATACATTTCTAAGATCTTTGTACCTTGCATTTTGTACAGCCCACAAAGATAAAATAACCCGTGCAAGTCCGAACCAACCGTTACATTATATCTCAGTGCTGCCTAGAAAGACAGCAAAAGGCTGGATCGAACGATATACCATCACTCTTTTCAGACGGTGGTAGAACAGAAAAAAGACGACACGGTGAAAAGTGAGGCCTCGAAGACGAACGGGACACAATCTGTACCGAAAGGTAAATTTTACTCGGTAAAATGAACACCCCACCAAGAACCCTAATAAGTTTCTCAAGGCTTACATAAACTATGAATTGGTTTCTATAATACAATAATGTTGTTTTCGTCTAACGGTAACCAGCTACTTTTTAACGAGTTACCAATAGTTAAACTTCAAACTCAGAGAGCACGAACAGGAACGGGACACAATCGGCGCCAAAAGATGAATCTGCGCCAAAAGGTGAATTTTAGTCCGTAACGAACACACCATCAAGAAACACAATAAGTTTTCGAAGCCTCACATTAAATATAAATTGATCCCTATAACACAATAGTGTTCTTTTTGTAACCAGCTAGTTTTTGTTGAGTTATCAACAAAGTAAATTGAAATCCAGAGACCACGAACAGGAACGGTACACAATCAAGTCTGACATCAACTGTAAAGTGGTTTCTATAATAAAATGATGTTGTTTGGTCGGACGGTGACCAGCTAGTTTATTTTTTTGAGTTATCAACCAAGTAAATTAAAATTCAGAGATCACGAACAGGAACGGGACAAAATCTGCGCCAAATGAGAAATCTGCGCCAAAAGGTGAGTTTTAGATCGTGACTGACACCAAGAAACCCAATTAGTTTTAAAGGCTGTCATCAACTGTATAGTCGTCGCCAACGGAAAGGCAGGAGGGTACTGTATATCTTACTTTCCGCTGTGTACGCGCACATGCTCTCTATTCCAAGACTCGTCTGTTATGTGCCCTAATAGCGCAGTGGTTAGCGCCCTGCTACGAATATTTTGCTCGCAGGTTCGGTTCCGGCGAGAGAAATTTATAAGTTCGGCACCCACTATAAAGTGGTTCCTATAATAAAATAATGTTGTTTTGTCTGACGGTAATCAGCTAGTTTTTTTCTCGAGTTATCAACCAAATAAATTGAAATTCAGAGATCTTGAACACGAACGGGACACAGTCAGCACCACAAGGTGAGGTTTACTTCATAATCAGAACACCCTAACAAAAATTTTCCCAAGCTCTACTTGTATTCTATTCAATAATATAATAAATGATAATTGTTTCTAACGTTGACCGAATATATTTTATCGAGTTACCAGAAGTTTTATCCAAATTCTAATAATATAATGAATGGTAATTGTTTCTAAAGTTCCAAATGTTTTCTCGAGTTACCAGAAGTTATATCCAAATTCTAAGTTGATATCAACCATTATCAAACAGTACAAGAGCCACGATCATTTTTATTTCTATCGAAATAATCTCAATAAAGCATGATGTACTACATGAAGAAATTCGAATATGTGAGCTATTTTTTGTGGAACGCGAGATCAAAACCCGCAACAATCTCATTCGTAGACCATTTAAGAAAAGAAAGACGACAACTTGGTGAATAATGCCATCACGAACACGAACGGGACACAGTCGGCGCAACAAGGTAAATTTTACTCACAGACCGCAGACCTCATTTTCCAAAAACGATTCAACTTGTTTTATAACTATGTGTTATTTGTTAATAATTGTAACCAGCTAATTTTTATAGAGTGAACAATAGTGAAAACCCAAATTCAATGTGGTTACTAACATTACGAGACGAGATTCAATGTGGTTACGAAGGTACATTAGCTGACAGTACTGATTTTCGGATCAAATCCACAAAGTCAACTGTTTTGTATCGAGATGAAGTGTAGAAGTGAAGAGATGAAATATCGAGATGAAGAGATGAAGAACAACGACGGTGTGGTCACCTTCTGTAGAGAAATGTATATGTCAATGTACGCGACAGGCGACAGTTCAGTTATCAAAAACTATCTTGATTTAATTTCAGAGAAGACCTGATCGAGGAGCGCCAGGGATTGATTGTTTGGGCAACAGCCGCTGTTTCTCGACATTTTTGATTTTCTCTCTTCATATCCATACGACAAACTTAATAAAGGCTTCTTCAAGCGTGTTTACTTCCTAGTGCAGATTGTTTTCTCCGGTTTCTCGAAGCGCATCTCGTGACTTGTTTTTTACGTGAGACGTGTTTTTAAGGCTTCTTGCTTTCTCGATTTCTCGTTTTCTTTGTTTGTTTTCGTGCAGATTTTCGTTTAGTAAACATGTTCTCATGGTCGCGCCCAAAACTTGTGTGCAGCTTGTGTGGGTTTTTCGTTCATGCTCAAGCTGAAAAATCAGTTTTGCCAGTTCTGATGGAACAATTTCTAACTACAATCAATTCTACAGTTCACAAAAGCAGATAACATGTGACGACTGTAATGTCTTTTATATAGAAAAGAAGACGCTGTATTATTCATTCGAATACTTTACTCGGCCTTGAGAGGAAGGATTACTTCTCCAGATTGAGCTCCAGCCTTGAAGGGCGCCTGCGCATCAGTTTCTTCGGCGGGAACCTGTGAATGAATGATTCAAGTTATTGATGAGATGGTTCAGCTCACTTCACTAACTTGCTCACTTGTACTCACTATAGCAATGCGTCACCATAAAAACTGGGCTAAACACCATGAAACAAAGTTTTAGTGAAAGACGAAAGACGTTTTAGTGAAAGTGTCAAGAATACAATCTTTCAATTCTGTAGATATTGGTTCTCATATTATTCTTTTCAGTTGTTAACAATCAATGGAAATAGTGCGGAAAATTGTGAAAGTATCATCTGGATCATCTGAATTAAATCTGGTGACTGAAATACTTCTGGTCTTCTGGTCTGGGAAGGTGATGAGAGCTTCCTGGTCTTGATCTAACAATAAATTTAAATGTACCTCTGCCCACTGAATGACCAGTTTGTCGTCCTTGGCAGGTCCGGCGGAGCGAGCAATCTCGAGCTTCACGGTTCCCTTGGCATCAATAAAGCCGTATACGGGTCGCACACGGTAGTGGTCGTTGTTAGACGACTTCACCTAAAAGTAAAAATGTTAGATTCGATGGTTTCGAGTGTTCGAGAGAAGTGTCAGTGGTTCTTGGATTTATCTAGGAGATTGCTGAAATAAAGCATTACAGCATACTAGATTAGGAAAGTCACCAACAAAAACGGAACAGACCTAGACAGTAGGAAAGTTGGGAAAACCAGGTAAAAAAATAGGTTAGGAATAGCAGTAAAGTCAGTGAAGGTTAGTGACAAATAAAGACACTCTAACAAAACTACCATACCGAAACCTACAAAATCAGGTTTACATCTACAACTAGCAAAGCTAGCAATGCAGTTAAGACTTGTTAGACAGTGAATGGTGTACCTTGAAGGCATGACGAGCGTCGCTAAGCGAGACGATGTTGTGGGTGGCGCTTCCACCGGAGGCGGGGAACGAGGCGGCGGCGGGATCGACGTTGAGAGCCATTCGAGAAGAGAGTTACTTGTAGAATGATCGGTCTCCGCCGGCATTCCTCTTATATACCGGTCTGACAGACGTGGCAAAAGTGTACTCACCGTTTTCGCGAAGCTGTCTTGTCTGATTTCGGCTGGCGCCTACGTCTGACTCGTTCACAAACGAGAATAAACGGGAAATGTGGTGAATTGCACGTACACCTAGCACTGTCTGTCTATCTGGTGCACTCGTTTATGAGTTTGAAAACCATTCGCACAGGTAAGTTGGAACTCTTTGTACTTTCTGTCTTTCGTACTTTCGTCAACCAGAAAAGGCTTTCTGGGAAGTCACTAAAAAATGGTCTCAGAAACAAAAATAAAATGTAATTGAGTATTTGTTCGTTCTTCGATCGATTATCGAACAAGAGTAGAATTATTAGTTTCGTGTATTTTCCAACGAGTTTGAAAAAGTTTCTACAGAAAATCTGCTGCTGCGGTGGGAACAGTTTGATAGCGTAATTCCATAAGTTCCGGAGATTCTACTAATAACCATTTTGTTTTACAATGTCTCAGTAATTTCTGAGCATTTCGAGTAAGTTCATCACACGCTCAATAACACAAGACCTCGGTTCGAGCAAGTTTCCAGGTTTACACATATGTTTCATTTGTTTTATCAATGAAGAAAGCGCTTTGAAATTTTTATTTGATTGTTTACTGGGCTTTCAGGGTGACGATTACTTCTCCGGATTGAGCTCCAGCTTTGAAGGGAGCCTGCGCATCAGTTTCTTGGGCAGGAACCTGAATCACATGCGATTACTTTGTTTCAATGAACGAATTCTTTCTCAACAAACTTCAACCCTTCCTATGCTGTTATGATATTTTAAAACTGAACTACATACATGCACGGAGCTCAAAAACATCTTGACTTCTGGTACAGTTTCATCGGTCTTTCGAATTGAAAAGATGTTTGTTATGATAATTATGGATTCGCCCGATGCTCTAGTTACTAACAATCTGTTGTGGTACCGTGATCAGCAACAATTGATCCACATTACCAAGTGTAGATTTAATCGCGTCATTAAAAGAAGAATACGTTCTAACTCAACTTTAATTGTAAGAAAATAACCAGAAAGAGAGAATTAGAAAATGGTGAGCTTCCCGAAAAGTATCCTGTTAAAACATGCAAACTGAGAAGCTTCATCCCCAACACGTAGAATGGAAACGTGAACAAACGTGTGAAATTTCCAAGTTTCCGAAATTGCAGCTAACATCGATTTTTCTCAGAAATTTCCAGAACTGGTAGTGGTTTGGAAATATCATCCTTATCTTAAACTCTAAGCCAACTGAAATTGATTACAACTAGTTGAAACTATATAAAACTGAATGTACCTCTGCCCACTGAATGACGAGTTTATCGCTTTTGGGGGGTCCGGCTAAACGAGAAATCTCTAGTTTCACGGTTCCCTTGGCATCAATGAAGCCATACACGGGTCGCACACGGTAGTGGTCGTTGTTGGAAGACTTCACCTGAAATGTGAACGCATAATGTGATTATCTTGATTTGGTAACATGATTCTCACAAGTAAGCTACCCAACACGTTGTTCACCTAATCAAAATTATGTTTACGATGAAGAGATATATAGTGATTCTCACTATTGCGAATTTGAGCGAAGTTATTTTCAAAGCTTATGAACATAATTGTATCATCCATGAATCATTTACAACCAATGTTCTCGTAACAAGATTGGCAGAGTGGCGTACAAATTTTTGATATCTAGTGTTGGTCGTACGCGACCAATACCAGATATCAAAAAGTTTCAATTTAAACGCTCTGAAAAATCGTCTGATACAGGTCGTCAAAGAAATATACTACCTTAAAGGCATGGCGAGCATCGCTGAGCGAGACGATGTTGTGGGTAGCACTTCCTCCAGTGGCGGGGAACGAGGCGGCAGCAGGGTCCAGGGTGAGAGCCATTCCAGACGAGAGCAGTGAGTTGAATGACCGATTTCACGTAAAACCCAGTTTATATACCCTTGCCTATTTCATGTGCACTGGATACCCCTCTGAGAGCATGTTGAAGAAGCTCTGGGTGTTTTTTTCTTGAAAATAACGGGAAATAACCTGATAAGAGATCCTGGAAGTTTTTCATACTTGTTTTGACTTGTTTCCGAACTTTCGGGGGAACGATTCTCGATTTCTGCATCAGAAATGAAACATTTCTGTGTAACATTTATCATTCACGAAAAATATTCACAAAACACACTTGCACATCAGTCTTTCTCTTAAACATGTGCTATGAGAGAAAACTGCAGTATGTTTTCTCACACACTAGACGTTCCTTGGTTAGAGGGTTGCACCGATACTACAGTATTTTTTGAATCGGGGAGATTCTTCATAAAAACACCAGAGCAGAAATCCCGCAAGCCGTTTCTAATTTGAGGTACAAAACAGATGTAAACGATCCAGATAAAGGGAATGGAACAGTCGAGAATCATCCAGCACATCATAGAAACAATCTGAAGAGTTCAATATTCCCAAAATTTTAAATGAAATGTTTTAATCTTGATTTTCAAACTATTCTCAGTTGGTGGCATAATAATATGTGGTAAGCGTACACCCATTTCCCGGAATACCTCCCAGACAAAAAGAATGAGCTCTAGTTCATTTCATTACTCATTAACTGTAGAACTCAAACTTGAACCTGGTCATCAAATCGAACAAAACCTTCTCCTGAACTACTATTTCAACCATAAATATTTGGTGGAGAACCACATCGATGGATTCTCCGAGAGCAAACCAACCAAATCTCCACCTGTTTTCATGAAAACGAATCCCACCTTGTTACTTTTCTCGAACACAGCAGCCACCACATTCACCCCAACAGCTGGCAGGAGGAGCAGAATTGGAATGAACGAACAGGTCATAAACAGACGAACAACCGCACGATCCTTGTAGTACCTCTCGTTTGTCTTCAATGTTTGAGTTCTCGGGATCAGAACGAATAAAAAACACTTGTGATTCTGTTGCTTATAGCATTTATTCAAGCAACTACGCAAGTATTTGTTTTTAGAAACAATAACGCTGTTGGAGTCAATATTTCCGCTTATTTTTGAAATGTATGCAAACGTGTCGCTCAAACGATCTTTGGTTTATTAAATTTTCTGTTTTTTGACTAATAATCAAGGCTAATAATCATATTTATCGTGTAATTGAAAGCTGCTCGCCGAGTTCCTTAACGACCACAATTACCGACATGTGATAGCATTAGTCGAACTACCACGCGAACACCTCCATTATCATTGCGACTCGGAAAAAGATATTGCGGATGACGTAATTGGTGAACCATCCGATCGCACAGTTTTCTTTCGAGGCGAAACAGTTTAGCTAAGGTTCGGGCAGTGATACTATCACAACCCTATGAGAAAAACACACCAAGCCTACAACCATCGATCCCCATTCCTGTAAGCACAATTTTTTTAAAGAACCTACCAAGTGAGAACCATTTTGCATGGCTCTTATATGGCCAGATATTTTGCGCCAAATACTGAAATACATTCCGACGGCAAGCAGAGTGGTTATCCTAAAAGGTCTGCTTTATATCGAATACGGTAAATTTGCAAACACCGACGTAACACTATTGCATTGAGGGGGTTGCCAGGTTCAAATGATTTGAAGATTGGTATAGTGTACTCGGGAAGCTTTTGATACCAAACTCGAGCTTGAAGAATGTGGCAATTATTTTCAACAAACAAATATATGTTCTGTACTTTTCAGTGTGAACTCAAGAGCTTTACGTTTTCCCAGACAGCTATAGTTCTCTTATTTAGAAGAATCGTTACCAATACCAGACGTACAATAGTCAGTTTTCCAAAAAAAGTTTTTCACGTTCAATTCAAACCCACACTACCATTGAATCGCGAGAAGGCAGTCTCCAGTCCATTCACTTCTGCGAGAAATTATGCAAACGGAATCGGCTTTGGACCAGTCGGTAGAGAAATATGTGTTGTAAACAGAAACCACAACACCGACGGAAGGAAAAAATATGTACAAAAATACTATCCTGTAGAGAAACATTATCATGCACGAATTTGCGTGTCATCCCCTGCGCAAGGATGACACGCAAATTCGTGAAGCGTTCCAAATTTTTTTTCATCCCCCATCGTTTTCTCGCCCCGAGCGGCTGCAAAAACATTCGCTCTGAACGATGACTTTTTCCACCATTTGTGTCATTCCACCATTTGTGTCATTCCACCATTTGTGTCGGTCGTGTAAGGTGACCCCTCTCGATTGATTATTATGCCATCGCCTCGTCCAAAAATGGTACCACTTCGAACCCATTTTTCCACCATTTTGAGTGAAATCAAAACACTCAATTCGAAACTCGACTCTCTGACCCAATCTCTACCCACTGTTATTCAATCCCAACTCCACCACTTCAATGATCGTCGCTGTCTCACTATTTATGGTCTACCAGAGGATTCTTCAACAAAGAAAAAGGTGAATGCAGTTTTCAATTTGGTATCCGTCTCTCCGTCTAATATTTTCATTCTTCACCGTTTGGGTAAGCCTCGTCAAGATGGTTTACCTCGCCCACTCAAAGTATCTATCAAAGATGGTATTCCGTTTCCTCGTCTAATAGATCTATCTACTGCTATGAAATCTGATGCTTCTATGTCAACTTTTCATGTTCGAAAGTTCGAGACTCCGGAACAGCGGAAGGCTGGATTCCTCGCCAGACAATCAAAACGAGACGCCGCCCGAGCTGAGGTCACCGACCAAACTACAACACCAACACCGTCTGCCGATCCTATTCTGCCAATTGAGATGGAGTTAGTTGAACAAACTAGAAATGTCGTTTCCAATCTTGTCTCAGCATTTCCATCTCCAAACTCAATATCTCCTCGTTCAACCCATTTTGATGATCAACCTGCTATCCAAAGTCCTGTCCCTGTTGAAGTTACACAAATATCTGATGATCCTTCTCCTATGTGTGATACACCATCCATAATCGACCCTCCATCGTTCCATGATGCTCTTGATGATGTTTCTTTGAAATGTGTAAATGAAAATGTTGACATGTTGTATAATATGCACCTGAGTGGAGTTTCCATGCGTGAACGTTACAGCTGTTTCCATGGTTGCTATCAATTGACCCCTCATCTGGCCCCAATTGTATCTGACGTGTACTTTGATCGCTATGGTTTCCGGTTCAACATCAATCAATCATGGGTACCCTTTCCATCTAGGTCTTCTCACTGAGTCTCAGTAGTATCAACAAATTAGCAACTTGCGTATGTACTAGTTTTTCTTTTTCTTTATTTTCTCAAATATCAGTTTCATAGGGTTTAAACTCGTAATTCTTTGTTTGTCCATCACTATACTGATAAAGTTTATTATTATGACTAAGCGCCCCAACCCTGAGTCTCCATCTTCAGTAAAAGCAACAGTTACTGAGGAGTTCTTAGTCAAGATGCAAGAAAATTATGCTTCCCTCCTAGAAGAGATCAAGTTCATCAAGAATGATCTTTCTACCATGAGTTCCACCTCCATCGAAGCACCTGGCTGGTTCCAAGAGAAAATGTCAACTAATCTCAAAGGAGCGGCAACCAAGGACCCATCTATTTCTTCTCTGGCCTATTCGAGCTTCCTAATCCGTGAAGCGGCCAAAGCAACAGAGAAGAGTTTCAATGCTGTGATCGAGAAATTCGCAGATACTATCGATCGCAAAAACGACATCCATGAAGTTCTCCCATCTGACCGCAAGCTCATTGACGCCATATGAAAGGAAGCCTAGTAAAACCAGTCTCCTTCTGGCGCCAACCATCGAAGAATCCCAAAAACCCTCGAGTAATAAAGGTTCATTTCGAAACCACAAAAGACCGCAACAACTTTATTTTCAACTTCCGCAAAAACCTGCCCACCCTCCCTGATCAACCTCGTCTGCCCACTTGCCGTCGTGATATGACCGTGCCCGAACTTGATCTACTCTATTCACTGCGAAAACAATGCTATGCTGCCAACTCTCAGATGGGACAAATGAAGTACTACGTGAGAGATTTGGATATTTCCGAGCTAGCTGTTCCTCGCCCACTCAATGTACCGAATCAGCTTACAAGATAAAGTCGGGCCTATCCCAACTACCCACCGTTCCATGGAAAATCAGTAACCTCCCGAGGGATAGGCATCGACTTGTATTGTGTGATAAAATATTTGATAACAATTGGTTTTTTCCGAGAGTTATAAAATTGTGGAATTCGATAAGTAGAGATATTGGTAGATTTGAAAATATTAATCAGTTTATGACCTATCTAGACGTTATTGATGTAGCTGTTTTATTTGAGAACATTCCATATGCGCTTCAATAGATGATGCGAGAAATCAACTGTTTCTCTAAAAAGCTCCCCTCAATCCGAAGATGAGAGAGTTATGCTCTCATCCCTTTGGGGACTCAGTTTATTCCTAACATCTTGTGAAACTTCTTGTTCTATGTTTTATATATGCAGGAATAAATAATAATAATAATAAAATAATAATTATCATAGATGAGACTTGTTCAAAACTGCAAATATATTTAAAGAAGCGACTTACGTTCTGATACGTAAAGTGGTTATATCGTGAATTACACAGAATCGGTCGAGAGCATCCACAAGTCCCTGTGTCGCAATATGGTTGGTTACAAAATTGCGTATAGTGGAACACAGCTGCACCGACAACTGGAATATGATCTCCGTTTTAAGTATCCTAGCATCCACTAGCGAAACAGCGAGAAAAAGAGAGATCGAAAGAGACACATAGAGAGAGAAAAACAGGAGGATTGAGATGTAGAGAGAGAGAGAGAGAGAGAGAGAGAGAGAGAGATCGAAAGAGACACATAGAGAGAGAAAAACAGGAGGATTGAGATGTAGAGAGAGAGAGAGAGAGAGAGAGAGAGAGAGAGAGAGAGAGAAAGAGAGAGAGAGAGAGAGAGAGAGAATGAAGGAAGGGGATTCAAAAACTCACTCGATTGTTCCGCATCAACAAATAGGTGATGTCCATCGCCAAATTGTACAACGCAGCGAATAGGAAGAACACACAACTGATAGTGAACAACACTTTCGGTCTATTTTGACAATGATTGTTCGTGATTAGACTAAGCAAAACGACCGCGAGAAACGCAACGGTGACTGCATGCAATGGCCCGTACATCTTCACGTCTATCAGATAGTAGTCGGTGACGTTGAACTTTCGCGAAAAACTTGGATCAATACTGAAGTTGGTGTAGGCGTCTTCATAGTAATCACTCATTGCCAGCTTCGATGACTGAAAAAGGGTGATTTACCGCACTCGTAATTATACCGTTCGCTAATCCAACTTCAAAGAAGGCAGTAAGAACATTTTTGATTAGCCAGCTCGAACAACTGTTTGTAACTTGCAATTTCGCAAGGTCAATTGCTACTTTGAGACGATTGCAGTTTGAATTCACGGAAAATTTTGAACTGTTCACCGAATCACCTAAATGCTGAAATAATTAGTAACAGTGGTTATTATTCTAGCGTCACATGGCATCATCTTTGTGATCAATAATGAAAGATAGTGCCGATAGTATCGGTCGAAATTACCAAACATTTCCAGGATGGTTTTTTGTACTGTCTTTTTATCAAGCGTCATACGTTAGTACATCTAATTATGAAAATTACATACTCGAATATGTATGTGAAAGTGACGAAACTTCCAGAGATGTATTTTTGTCATCTGACTATGTATTTGATTAGCAGTTTAGAAAACATCTAATTGAATGCCACATACAGAACACGGTGAAGAATGTTTCATTTACACTGTTTACGTACAAGTAGTCTTCACACGGCTTTCAGTGGAACGATTATTTCTCCCGATTGAGCCCCGGCACGGAAAGGCGAGGTGGGGTCCGATTCGTCAGCAGGAACCTGGAATATTATTAATTCTGAATAAAATTTGTGAACATAGAGAGAAAAGTTGTTTTAGTTTCAAACACACTGAATTTTTAAAAGAGAATACCCGACCACTGTTGGTCTTTGACCCATGCTAGTTTCAATGGTCTTTGTACTATGTACTCTGTAATCTGATCAACGCTCGCTTTTGAGTAGGTCGCATTAGAACAAACCTCAGGAATAAGTTTTGTCAAAAACTTATGCAGAATCGGAAGTGATCGATTCATTAATATTAGGTGATAGAGTTGTTATAATCTATATACACAATAAACTGGATTGTATGAGAACTCAAAAAAGTATAATGATAATAATAAGAAACGTTGCGGATATTTACTGACATACAACCGTGTTGCACTGACAAGAATTTTCCTAAAAATAAATTTTTCGTGAACTGTTTATTTCTAGTGTTTTGGTTTTTTAAAAGTTTTCATCCATAAATATAGTTCAAGAGTTTTCAGTAAGTGTACAGTCGAATGGTTATACGATATTTGCCAATTACGAAACGAAAAAAACAACCAAACGTGTGTTTCCGACTTTTAATTTTTGATGAAAAAAGGTGACTATTTTGTCTTCCAGAAGTCTCCTGAGTGTTTCCAAATGTGAATTTTCAAGATTAAAATCTTTACCTCAGCCCATTGTAGCTGGAGTTTGTCATCCCTGGCGGGTCCGGCAAGACGAAGTATATCCAGTTTCACAGTTCCCTAAAACAGATAATTACATTTCTGTTTATTCCTTCATTCATATTGAACACGAACTTTTCAACGGAGTAAATAGAAATGAAGGTCAACTGCTCACTGAATTTGTTTATGTACTGCTCACTCACATTAGTTTCATTCAGGATTCTAGAGCATTTAGTTCTGAGTTTGAATTCAATTTGAGTTGCTATGAATCAAGATTTCACAATTTATTGGTTGTTTTGAGGCATTTTATGGATTGGTTTTCTGCTTCACGGAGACAGAGGGTAGGTTGTGGACGAAAATATAAAATTGAACACACACAAATTTTTTGAATGTTCGGGTACGCATATTGTGATTGTCTTTTTGACTTGCTCAGTTATTCAGTTCCATCACATCTACTTTTAGAATTTGAACATTTCGAAACACTTACTTTCGGCGGGACAAATCCAAAGACAGGCTTCACACGGAAATACTCGTTGTTGGAGCACTTCACCTGAAGTCGATAGTTAGAAGTAGCCATAGACAAAAAATAGCATTTCACCGGTTAAGATACAGAATCATAACATGAAGTCAATTAGAAACCTTGTAATCACATTTCCGCTTAACAGTTAACAACTGCAAAGTTGAGGTAATGGGGCATATCAGTTGGGTATCACTAAGCAGTTGTTCGAGACCGCTACCAAAACAAAACAGTGAAGACATTTTTTTTTCATCACGGAAGTAAGGTTAAGACTATTTAAATCAGGCTATTTTGATCAATTTACCTTGAATGCGAACTTCGAGTCGCTGCTGGAAGTGATGCTGTGCACGGAAAGGGCCCCAGATGCGGCAAATGGGGCCGGGGAGGGATCGAGCTTCAAAGCCATCGCAACTGCTCTTCGTCTGGGTTCTATCAGAAATGAATTCCGGAATAACCATTTCACGGCATCCATCCGTTTAACGCGGAAATTCTCGTCCTGTGCACTTGGTCGCGGGAAAGAACTGGAGGAAACGGAAAACTGGTCAACGCGTTTGAGTGCGATTCGAACGCGAGAAATACAGGTCGAAAATTTGCAGCAAACTAAAGGCTGGGAAAAAGTGGAGCATGATCATGTGAGCCCCAGAACTGTAAGCAACAATCATCTGTGGGTGAAAAACAATCAAGTATATAAGGTTATCTTATTTGAACAAAATATAATTGTGTCACTAGGACTTTTGGATGGTGGTATGATTAAGTTAATGTGCTCAGTAAGAGATGTACTCAAAATCGTTTCGACCCTGATTCAAGACGGTTTTGGGTTTTCTCAGAGGGTTGGGTCATCATCAGTTGAACCCCTCTACCCTCAGAGGGGTTCAACTGATGATGACCCAACCCTCTGAGAAAACCCAAAACCGTCTTGAATCAGGGTCGAAACGGTTTTGAGTACATCTCTTACTGAGCACATTAACTTAATCAATCAAGTATATAGTTATGCTTTTAATTATTGTTATCGTTTTCAGCTAAATGTTATGTACGGGTTGACGACTAATAATTACTGTGAGCCCGTCACGCTTTTGTGAAGGAATAACATCAGATAGCCCATACAAGTATTGGTAATCTATACCGGTGAACATCCTCCTAGTGTGCACCATAGTAAAGTTGCAACTATCATAGCTCACTTGAACACGCACTATCCTTATCATACAAGGAACCAAACTCCTCTGATTGCTCGAGTTCCAGTTTTGAAAGGGTTTAGAACTAGAAATAATGCGTTTTTTTTCGTTTTCATTTTTTGAGTCCCGCGGTTTATTTTCACAACCTATATTTTCACAAAGCTTCTTCCAGAAATGCTTCTCTATGACTTTGCAATAAATGTCCTGCCTCGAATCAACGGTGTTATTGGTCTGCTTCTCAATATTTTCACCGTTTTTCTGATTGTAAAACAATTGCCGGCTCACGTCGGTGCTTTCCGATGGACTGTGCTGAAAATCGTGGTGTGTTTTTTTTTGGAGGAAGTTCCGCTCTAATCGACAGATTCTCGATAGATTCATATTATATCGTATCATATATCACCGCATCTTTTTGCAGAGTTGCACAATTCAGTCAAACTATCACTTCCGCCAGTTACGCTCATTCATATTGAAATTACTCGCCCTAATTTTTATCACGACTCAAAATTTACTGAGTCATTTTTTTAGATTTCCATAGCTGTTTTTGACGGCTCGCTCTCTTTACTACTTCCGGTGAAACCCTTCGAAAAAAATGTCGGAGCTTATTATCAGGGCATCTTATCATCAACGTTCCCACACTACGGCAATATGTTTGGAGCGGTAAGAATTGGTGATGTGTCAGTTCAATGAATTCCATCAACGTTAACGATGGTGTTCGCTCTTTTTCTGTGTTCGTAGTTTGATCCCGTTTCTTTGTGGCTTCAGTTCGCAAATTTTGTAGATCAGTCTACAACTAAGTTTTGTTTTCTCCAAAACAGTCCGATGTTCAGGTGTTTTTCACGGCTCCTCTGTTGTACTTTGTCTGTTCGGTGGCAGAATGCATAGAAGATCGATACTTCGTGGTCTGCTACCTGTACACTTCCCGGCGGATCGCCCATCTGCGAAGACTGTACAGAGGCTTCCAAATCATATGCATCGCATTGTTGTGTACATTCTATACTCAAACCTGTATAGGCAATCATGAGGGACGTATGCTGCTGAGAAAGGTATATAATAGAATCTATTCATTCGCATTAAACTCGTTAACATCGATTCTTTATTATACATCGATTGTACATCGATTGAACGGAGGTGACTATAGTGGTTCGTCGTTTAGCAGTTTCCCTTGTAAGTAGGCAAGGATGGTTGATTCAACATGTATCAAACTAACGTGGGTCGCTCTAAGTTTGTTCTTGAAATAGAACGTTTATCAAAAAACCAAAACAAATGTAAAGCTCAAACATTACAAGAATGTTACAATTTAAATATCCACTTTCTGAACAAATATGAGTTTGATAGTGGAAACTTCAATTTTTCCACATCTTAGCGTTGGTCTGTAATCGTGGGGAAGAACACAGTTCGAATCCTGTCCCTTGTTTCAGACAGAGCCGAAGTATGATGGTATTTCTAGATACTCTTTTTTCCTATTGAAGGCTAAAACCGCGTTCGGAGTGTATTGTTTACTGATAACATGTTTCGTCCTGCACCTTTCAATAACCATGATCATTATGATCATACGGATATTTCGTGCGTTCAAAACAAATTGCGGTCGGCTATCTCAGCAAAATATGAACACTCACAAACGTATAATATACACCTCTTGTGCTCAGGTAAGAGTTGATTGTTATTCTTAGACGTCATGTTATTCATCTGCCCCCAGAGCAGTGTATGTCTTTCTAGGATTCCTTTTGTAGTTAGAATCAAACTAGAGCGACGACTATGCTATTACGCTACAACCTATTACTGCCAGTATAACTCCAAACTGAAGATTCCTCATATTCACCCGCTCAGAAGTTGTTCCAACACACTGATTCGTTTGTGAAATTGAGAAATTACAAGTTTGTGAAATTATGAACGTGAACGTCGGTCGTTACTAAACACTTTAAAACAATTCGCCAATCACTTTTAGTTCTGTCTTCCGGCATTGTTCAACGGTTTACCTTTTCTGTACCTTCTGTACAGTATTTGGATTGAAGACACATATTTCATATGTGAGTCGATAGGATAGTTGCGTTACATTATACTGTTATACACTCTGGCACTTCACAGCAAAATGTTTTTACATCGTTGTTGTATTACGGGCTGATTAAACGTTTCTTCAGCCAGCCAGAACTGGAGCCTAATCAAAATTTATGTTTCTATGTCAATGCATGGCAATGTTTTATCACAATTCCCGAACTTTGACCGAAAACAGAAAACTAAACAAACACAGCGAATTGAATTAACATTCACTATACAGGCCTTGGTGGAAATAACTCTATATCAGTTGATGTATAGTAAGGTTAAAGGTGTGAGCCACATTGGGATTGGAAACATACACGCTTACTGATATTTGTCACATGCCGCCTGCCTATAAAGTTTACGTGTATTCAATATGAGTGAATCAGTCTAGTTTAGATGAAGATTCTGAGTTGAAAACATAAGAAGGTGAGCGTGTCTTACCTTCATCGATTAGAATAGACTAGCTCTAGCTGATGATCATTCGTGAAATAGGTTAGAAGTGATCCGTGTTTATGCAATATTACAGACATACTAAACCTTCTCATCAGTTTCGGATCCTTCCACACGCCATGCCACATCGCTATGATTTTCATTACGACCAGATGTTTTCGTGAATCTCTGCAGATCCTACTTCTACGCATGAAACTAGCGAAACCAAAGATTGACGTTGCCGTGATAGTTCGCAAAATGTCGTGGAGATGAATGAATGTCCAGAGGCCGTATGCATGAAACATCCCGGGCCGGGTTGGGATGCTATCCCGACCTGAATTGGTTGACAAATAGCCGAAGAGAGCTCGGGATAGCATCCCAACCCGGCCCGCGATGTTTCATGCATACGGCCTCAGAAACAATTATCTTGAAGTTTTGTTCATATCACTATCCAAACTCGAACTGAGTCTATATGCCAAATTGGGTATATATTCCAAGTAAAACTCACAAGAGCTTGTTGGCACAGAATAATTCTGAGATGGACAATTGTAGTTTAATTTGATGTTCAGAATTCATTCAATACAGGAGAACGTACAATTTTCGAATTGTGTTCCAATCGTTGTTTTCCTATTTCTGTCAAGAGGTTTTCCATTCTTCAAATGTACGGAGATTTCGATGTTTTCCAGTGCGTTGTGATAAATGATCATGGTAACTCCGAGTAACTTTAAAGAAACCGTTTCGCTATAATCTGAGTTTCACGAAAAATTCAAAAAGCTTAAAAAAGTTTCGCAATGTCTTCGCATAGACCATGCAAAAACTTTCATATTGAAAATTTGTAAAATTTGCATAACATCAAGCATTAAAAAAGAGGACATGAACATTTTCACTGTGACGCAACTTGACTTGGTTCCTTTACGTCCAGATTTATTTTCATTTTGTAGTCTCTAATTGTGTTTTCGTATATGTGAGAAAGTTTAAAAAATATTTTTGTACTTCTATAGGCTATTTGGAGCATACCCCGTACGCAACTCCCCTATCGGTGTCATTACGTAAGCCGCTTTTCTGAGTAAACGAAGCAAGATAGAGATATAAAAATATATAATTTTGATAATGGTTTTTCATTTGCCAATTGGTCAGATTGTTAACTCATAAGTCAAAATTAGAGCGGGACGGATTCTTTAAACTCTGTCAATGCCTACAAGACTATGTAAACTTGTTACCTGTGATAACACCAACACACACGTGAACTGCATAAATTATTGTGAGAGAGATAGATCAGAGATGAGTGGCGGCAACATTTCTGTGAATGAAGAATGCAGAATGTGACTGAGGTTTTCACAATAATCATACCTAAAGTTTCTGTGTATATAACTCTCATCTATGTCTATATAATCATAACAAAATAAAAGTATTTCGAGGAGCCATTAGGCCCGAGAGAAAATGATTGCTTCGGGATCATTCCAAAAAAGTTCGCTGCGGCTAGTTAAACCTCTAATGAAAAACTATATTGGAAGCGGACGCAAGTCAGTTCTGTGAAAGTAATCAACATCAGTTTTAATAATATATCTGAATACAGTGCGTCTTCCCGAAAGCATCTCATGCGCTACATTATGTGTTTGCGTTTGTCGCTGAAATTAGAACATAATAATAAGAAACACTCTCCGCATGGAACCGCATCCTGCCGGAACAATCTCCGCGGGAACCGCATCCGGCCGGAATCTAAGCAGTGTGGCCAGATAACCACTCACCAGATCAAAACGAGTTATCAAACTGTGTTCGAATTAGACCTTAGTTTCCATATGGTGTGTTTCTTCATGGCGAACCGCATGCGCTGGTAATGAAGCATTCACCAATACCATATTCATCATCTACCGTTCATTGCACATCGTAGTGTTTGTTTCGTTTGTTCAGTTTGTCGCATATAGCTGAATGAGTTGCAGTAAAAAAAAAGTTGTGATAAGTAAGAAGTTTTTAAAAGATCTTTTTCACGCACGTTCTTATGAGAATTCAACAAGTAGCCAACTTGAAAAGTTTGTTGCTGAGATAATCAATTTTATTTGTATATCATAACATCAAGTTCTGTTGTGTACAACCTTAATTAGTTATAGTATCACGGTTCATGAAAAGTTCACTTCTTACACTGTGCCGCGAATCAGACATGAGGTTCAATAGTATATTGTCTCGTAATTCAGTTATACATACACATTATGTGGGATTACTCCGGCTACAGTTATAGGGTGAGGCGGAACTGATGTGTGAGTCCCGTAGCGCAATTAGTGCCACAAAACGCCTATACCCAGCCTAGGTTTATTCTCGTACAGAAGTGTGTTTGGTATTGTACATGTTTTCGAACATGCTGGCGTCCAGTAAACTGACCCATGAACCTCATAATCTTCAGCTGGAAACCACTTTTTCACGAGCTATCAATGAGATGCGGACGAGATGTTGCTCACATTTAAGTCTGTGGTCTACCTCGTAGATTTGATTCATCGCTCGTTTCATTTGTACTTCCCTACAATTTTGATTCAGTGTTCAACGCTTGTACCCTAATTGTAGTGTACATGTTGTTCACCCCGAGACCTTACGTCATTACCGTAAAGAAAAAGTGGAGGGGGATGATAGAACACCTAATTTCCTGAAAATCACATGGCAATTTCTTCTGCTTACAGCCAGTGCTCAATCAAGTGTAGTCTACCGTCTCCTTCACTACATGATTAATTATCTTGCCTCTCAACTTTCATCACAAATTTGTACTTGACCCTCAATGGAAGCCTACTATATTATTACTACCGTATTACCCCGAGTGAATGGAATTATTGGCCTTCTACTCAATGTATTCACTGTGGTTGTCGTACTGAAGGCCTCGCCGAAACAATTTGGCTCATATAAATGGTTTATGATCAATTTAGGGGTGAGTTCACGTGGTCTGTGGTTTACTTATGCAACACTTTTGCAGTTTGACAACTCGCTTTTTGGTTGACATTTGTTATTGAAGTGTGTATTGAGTTCAACCTACAACGATTATCTGTTCATCTCCAATATTTTGGTCAAATGACAGTTATATTCGAAGCAAAATTATAAACAGGATTAATATTAGTTATCATATTGAACAATAATCTTTCTCTATTGATATTTTTGTTTTCCCGACCAATAAGAATCGCACAGTACGCTGGAAAGTACTCGAATGGCTATTTATAATGTGCGACCATATTTTCAAAGTTGGTAAGAAAGGGAATAGTACAATGCCCAAACCAGAAAACTTTCTGACAACTCTTACAAACTCAAAAATCTGGTAGAAATTTTGTTAACATGCTGTAAAAGGTTGTAACTGGAACATACTATAGTTTGATCCGACCGTACCACAGAAGTATTTATCTGTATTTATCTAGACAATATGACATAATTACATAATTATCATTCTCGTTGTTTTAGGTATGTGTTGCCTTTTTTGACGTGTCGATATCGCTTTTATTTCCTGTACGACCATTTTCTCAAACTCTCGGCGCATACTATGACAGTTCGTTATCCACCTGCTTTTCAAGCTTTGGACCGTATATAGGAGCCGTGAGTTGTTTTGATATCAACAAAAATAGAAGCAGTGATGCGAATAGGGTTTCAAGAGCCACACATGATGCCATACTTGTTGACAGTTGTTACAGTTAGATCAATCTGATGCCTTATCGAACGTACTTATACACTACGTAGAACCAAAACAAAGGCGGAAAAACATACATTTCTGGCTTCTATTGTCATAAAAGTTGTCTCTTTGAATAAGCCTCGCTTTCTCCGCCGGTCTGTATTTGCAAATTTACATGGTTTCAGATATTTTTCACCGCCCCTATTCTCTACTTCATTTGCTCAGTGAGTGCGTGCATTCAGCACCGATATGTTGCTGTATTTTATTTTTCTATTCCCCCTCAAAAAGTGAAAACTTTTATAAATTCCTATCGGATAGTTGCCATAACTTCCGTTCTGCTGCTCAGCGTTTTCTACTCTCAAATACTAACGGATGAGGAAGTTGCAAGACATCAGTTATCGCAGGTAATTGGTCGTTACTACTAGGTATCGATCACACATTTTGAGTTGTGTACGAGGATGATCGTACTGTCACAATTTTTATCAAAGTCACAATTATCGTTAAAACTGCATCCAAGCATTAAGTTAATTTTGGAAGACTTATTTCACCTTCATGTTCTTTGCCTACTACCACATTCCACATAACTGTACGAGCAATTTCGAGTCCACAGTTACAAAGAAACGAAACTAGTGAAATTGGAAAAAGATGTTGAGCACATTATTCTCAAATCTCAACATAATAAGATCAGTCTCTTCCCTGAATGCATAGACAATGACCGTTCGATACCCCCAGGTAGAACCCAACTACGAAGTTGATATTTCATCGTCCGCAATATTTGTATTTGCCCCGACTGTCTTGCTTGGTATATATTGTGCAATAACACTATTTTTCGTTTTGTCTAACGTCGCTCTGACAGTTATATTAATGTCAAATATTTTGAAAGCTTTGAATAACAGCTTGACAACTATATCGTTGCGAACACGTCAGATGCACAAACATTTGGTGTACACGTCAATCGCACAGGTATTATCTTCTTTAAACAACCTATTTATCATTTCAGGAACATATTACGTCTCGAACTTATTCCCAATTTAGATGCAGTGATGTGATAATTGAAACGAGGATATTGGGACAGCGAAATAAAGAACGCGAAAACCTAATGCTAAAAACAAATCTACAACGGTTTTCGACTCCATTAATAATAACCTCGTTTCTTACATTGGTACCATGTTTTTCTCCTCACTACAACGTTTAAATTTCATAAAAAAAAAGAAGCTCGAATTTCAAAATTACTCGATAAAGGAGAGCATTCGTCCGTGAACAGTGTTTCACCTGTTGAACTTTTCAGTTAGTTCTGCCATCATTCTTCATTGGGGTACCATTCTCGTACATTGGATATAGCATTTGGATCGACAACACTCATTTTCTACGTATGTGAAAGTTTGAATAAGATAGCGTATAGTCCGGCAGTGACTGAAGAAAGTTTATTGTTCAGTGGGATTGCGATACAAGCCATACTAGGGAATAAGGAAACCAACTCTTTGGAACGAAGTTTATAATTGTATGAACTTAACTCTTCAGAAGTAGAACGAAATTCTCAGACAAAACCTGGAGTAGTTAGAGCGGGACATAGGGGGCGTGGCTTGTTGGTTCAGACCTAACTCGAAAAATCAATGCCGCGCGCCAGTTTTTTGAGGCTCCAGGCGGCAATACTACGGTTTTGAGTTGATAAAACTGAATTTTGAGGAAAAAAACGGAAATTAGTGAGACACCTAGATCTAAATAAATATAATCTCTCATCTTTTGTTGAAAGCTGAAAATACTTAGTTTTTAGAAAATGGGACTTAGGGGGGTACTTAGTCCGGAGTTCGTTACCGCGTGGTACCACATTTTCTATGGCTGTTGGCTAAGTCAAATGAGATTTGTAATAGTTAAGGCGCATTTTCCATGGTTCAAGTAAACTTACCGCTATGATCACCTAAACAATATGATTTACGCTTTTTTGCAGATATCTTGAACATACTCATCAGTCTTGGGACACTACATTCTATTGCTCAATTCCTCGTGCTTATGTTAACGACCAAGCCGTTTCGCCGGTTTTTGATACTCGAAACGCGAAAGTTCGTCCAGTTCTTTAAAAAGTCCGAACCACCGTCATTTCGAGTTCAGGTTGTAACTGTGATATAAAATTTCTGTTGTTTTGAATGAATGAATTGTTCTCCATCACTCAGAGAGAGAGAAAGAATGAGAGATAAACACAAATCCAATATTAAAAAATGGAGAAGCACATTTTCATATACTACAAATAATCATGAACTCAACCTTGACATAGAAAACATCTTGAGGTAACAGCATAAAGTGAATAGTCCATTTTGATATTCAAATCTCGAGTCCTGTGGTCGTGAAATGTACGCAAACTAGAACTGTTGAAGGACCCTGGTCAACTTTATTTCTACGTGAACTGTTCCAGGCCGGCGTTAACGCCAACTGAATCGATACGCATGTTTTTTCACTGTTAACGCTGGCGTTAAACGTCGACGTAAAAAGTATGAGTGCGGCATTTGAAAATAGTGAGTTGAAAAACTCTGCCCCAAGCAAAAATGTCTTTCCAAGGATACGTGAAACGTTGTACTTTCCTGAATTTTTTTCCTGAAATTCAATGTGAAAAAATTGAAAGAAAATGTTTCGAACTCACACTGTAGGAGTCCACGTATAAATTATATAAATTTTCCGTCGTAAAAACTTTAAACACACTTATATGACAAATAATCTTCAGCACTGTTTCGAAGAAATAATTCGGTGGTGTAACCAACACAATTCCTGGCATCGTTTTGACCCACAGTCTACTGTTTACAGTAACACTCTCTTTTGTGTACCTGTGACATCAAAGTGCAAAAAAGATTCTTCTACAAACTGTTACAATTCGATGTTCGAATAAACAACTCTGGAAAGTTTTAACTAGGTTCCTTTTTTGGGTTTTTAACTGCTTGGTCAGGTTTTTTTCGATTTTCGCCGAAAGAAGTTTTCCTTAGTTAGGATCGAGCAAAGAGATTCGTTATCTGACCGACTATACGTTTTGCGAAGATCCGGCAAGAAAACTTCAATGTCTGTTCTTCCACATTTTGTTCGGCCGTTTCAGAGCAAGTTCTTTTAAAGTTTCATCTCTCAAAAAATGCGTTTTTGATGTGATTAGCTATAAATGGTCGATTTCATTGGTCGTTTTGGAGGTACCGCTGTTTTTTGCAAACAGGGTGTGAACTGTTGCCATCCACAAACGTGTGAAACGAAGTATGGCTAAACACTGTCAACTAATAAAACAAAAGAACCACCAATATAGCACTAACCCTAACTTTGAAAAACTGAACCATAGTTTCTTAAATATTTTCTAAAAACGACAGTAAGTACTAGAAATGCTAATGTTAATTTGATGCTAATTTGAGATGGAACATTCGTTTCAGGTGATTGATCCAAAGATGGCCAGACTATCGAAAAACCTCACAGTCCCATTGATAACGTGTTTATGTGTATTTGCGTTTTGTATTTTCTCGAAGGATAATAATCAAACATCGTACGTTTCGTATGATGGAACCAAGGTAATGCTTCAATATCGATGCTAAATGATGCTCCTTGACTGGCCTCCAGATGTGTTTAGCTCTGAATACTCTTACAACTTCTCCGCCACGGATACTGGGGAAGGACTGAGTTTATTTTGAGTGGCCTTGTTATTGAAACTGAAATTTTCGAACATTACATTTCATCATTGATCACTATTGAGTTCTCAACTTCCAATAAAGTGCTTCGAGAATAACATATAAATCGAGAGCAGTGATCATTTTTCCCTTATATGCTAAATACAGCGCATGAAATAGAAATTCAGCTTGAAACATAATGCTCTACAAACCTAATGCACTTTCCCACTGTTGGTTCTGTTTAGAATTTACATATTCGTTCCAAGTTTTCAACTGATGAGTGGACGTCCTGTATGTGGACGGATCTCGAAACATACCAGAATGATGAGTTTGAAGTGGGTTCCACACTGATAATATTCCGTATTCAATCTTGAGTTTTACAATGACAACCCTGAAAATTCTACCGTAGTTTCGAATCGCTACCGAATCATTCTCACCGAAAATGTCTGATGTTGAGCTCCACCACTTGCCGGTCGCAAGACGCGCATGCAGCCGGCAAAAAATGAAGATGTAGATCTTGTTATAAAATTCGATTTCCACGGTACCGGTCCAATAGTTGCGCGCTGGAGGTCAACGGTATCACCTCGCAACTAGCTGGCCCGCTTAGAGTTTTCCCAACTCACAATGTAGACCATTTTTACGAAATGCGTTGTACGCATAACTCCAACTAGAGTTTTTTTTAAATAACTCCAACTAGGTTGACAACGAACATTTCGTAAAAAAGTAATTTATTCATTTTCAATTCTCTTTGCGATCTTCCACCAAGTAAGAGAAGTGAAAATTAGTGCTGGAATACTTATTTAAATCAACTAAATTAATTTCAGCTTTGGACCAACCTGAGAGCCTCATTGACAAAATGTGAACAAGTTAGCTCAATCAAAAGTTTACGATTGGATAAGTTCACCAACAAGGATGAAATAAAATATCATATTCTGCCTAGCAGAGTGAGTTTATTCAGTTTTCCGTATTGTTCGGGAATGTTCCACTCATAAACTGAGTGAGCAACATATATTACGGAAATAACAAACATTTACATTACATGTATTGGTTTGGATTGATTTCTTATTGGCATTTCAAGAGAGCTAGGATGCACAATGAATTGATGATATCTATGAGAATGTTATATAATCATTACTACGGGGGGCAGTTCTGAACAAACTTAATGAAGACTATTCGTGGAAATTCATTCTACCTCCAAGACATCCACACTGCTGATTTACAGAAATATTTACAATGAATAATGATGGTTTATCGTCTTTTCTCAACTATTCTCTGTTTCAGCCGCAGCCCAGTAAAATTATAAGTCTCGGAGTGGGACTCGACACAGACGCCGAGGAACAACTAAAGCCGGTAAAACTATGAATCTGAACATGAACGAAACAGTTAATCAACGCCGCGCAACACGCAATGCGTCTAATTGAGAGTAGAATACATCCGCTTTCTGAGATTCAACGTTGGTTACCGGTCTCTTTTAACTTTCAAAAATTTCCTGGAAAACATGAGCCAAACATAAGAACTTGATACCTACCATATTTTCATGGAGAGCTCTGTTAAGTTAAACACCATTGCACGAACAGCATAATGAAACGTTTTTTTGCAGAAACTGCCTGAGGGGTCAATGTTTTTCGGAGCTGATCCCATAGCTAAGGGAAATCAAGAACTTTACAGCAAACTGGGTCTGTTCTTTCCATTCGCAGTGGGCGCCGAAGCTGGAATGTCGACTGCGATTGTTCTGAATAGTAAGACTATTCCCTAATATCATTTAAAAGTTTTCATGACAACAAATATTTTTGTTTCAACAACCCTATTCAGCTAACTATTTCAATCGTGTGAACTGGGATTGGTATTACATTCTATCCCAACAAAAATGTACTTGTAGGGCTTGGTTGTTGATCTGGATTTTTTTTTGTTTCCGTTGATGTTGTTGACTGGTATACAGGGTTCCGTATTTCAGTGTTTCATATATCTATATACAAGAAAATTTCATATATTTCTCTTTCAGAAACTTATGTGGAGCAAACGGTTGTACATGTTGACTTTATTTATTTCTTGAAAGAAATAATAGACGAGAACGTGAGTTTTTACGCAAAACCAATTATAAACAACGACAAGTGTCCATTTTGTTGGGAACACTGAAGTATATAGAGTCCCTGTGTTTATGAGTGACAGTGGAATGTTGTCCCTCTTTACAATGCAGCTTTCGCTTCGAGTAAAATGAGAAAAAACTCTAGTTATTGAAAATGGGTAATTACAGTTTGTTGATAGTATTTGGATGGATACAGAACATGCTGAATACGGCTTATTGCCGTACTTTCTGAAAGGCGGCGAGCTGGACAAAAACGGAATCACCATCTGCCAAATGAACATTGAGGTAAATAGTTTATGTTATATAGCGTATTTCATTCGCTATTTTCCATTAGAAACACATTGTTTTTTATCCCGGCAATTCATCAAGTTTAATCAATTCACCAAGTCCAGTGTAGGAAAAATACAATTCTGCGAAACTTCTACATATGTACAGATGCAGAAAAAGTACTCGGCGAGTTAGTTTGAGAAAAGCAAAGTCATATTTTCAGATTCATCTTCCCGATGCTGCCGAAAAGGCTGCTTTCCGTGACTTTCTTTTCTCAATACTGAAAGATGGTAGATATAAGATTTTGAGTCCCATTCCTGGTTGGCACATGCGCCTTTATTTGTTGAATGTTGAAGATAAGAGATGTAGGAAGTTGTACCTTCATTGAGCGTGTGAGCTGTGATAGTTTGGCGTTGAAACTAGGTATTCCATTTTTCTCCATGTTTAAAAGTCATTTGTGAAAGTAAAGATTAGGTTCTATTGGAATCGGACAGAGTGTACACCCATTTACGTGAAAACAACCTTTGAATTCACGAGTTTTTTACTTTTTCGGAACCTGCAAAGTTGCCGGTTTCAAGAAACCGTTCCTCTGTGATCAGAAGTGCACAAAAAAGTTAAAATCGGGAAAAATATAAAAATTGTGTTTCAGTAGACATTCAAAACTTGAAAATGACAAATTGAAAATGAGAAAATACTTTCTAGCACCAAGCAATAACGAGGTGAAAAAAAAGCATGAAATTTTACTGTAACGCAAGCAGGCTCCATTCCTTTATTTTGTGTTAATTTGCTTCTCAGATTAGTGTATGTTTTATGGTGGTAACTGAGAGGTTAGATAAGTATTTTTGTATTGTTATCAGTTTTATTGTGTTCCCATACGTTACTTCTTGTTCGGTGTCATTTCGTAGGGCGCTTTAATGAGAAAACCGAACAAGTAAAAATACTGCAAGGTATAGGTTCCGTATTGGTTTTCCGTAATCTATCAAATCAATATAACAGCTCAAAACTAGTTAGAGGAACGGATTCTTTGAATTCCTCTTTCGAGCTTAACATTTTCTCACGAGATTAGAATAAGTCAAAAATTCACCCGATAGAAAACACCAAACTTGATAAACCGTTTTGCGAAACAAACAAAGACCTCTTCAAACACGCATGTTTCTTGAATAGAAATCGAAATTTTAAAAAATCGGAACAGTCATTCTCATATGAATGAGAGGTGAAATTGTTTTTCGGAAACGATTAAGTCGTAAATAGTCGATAATGTAGTTTTCAATGATATAAGTTGGGGTAAACACGTTGTTCAATTCTCCCTCAACATTTCAATAAATCAAACTCGAATTTTCGAACATTTTGAGTTTTTCAAGTGTACGTTCTCTCGGATTTCAAAAAACTTCGTAGTCGGGCGTTCACAACTCCAGTTTTAAGTGTAGGGTTGCCATCATTATCATATTCTAGGTGCAGTCTATGTTGACCATATATTGCGTTCAGTCAACACGAGTCTAAAGCATGGTGAATACTAATTACACGATTGTTTTAAACACTTGACCTTCGACTAATGTTCGTGTATTAGAAGTGAGTGAAATAGTCACCCGAAACGAGAACGACAATCAGCAAATGCCGTTTCCATTGCACGTTTTTGTCGTAATGTTTTTCTCAATCCATAGGTGACTATTCCATTCGCGCTCATGTTGCACTAATAAACATTTATCGCATTTTTTGGTGATGGTCGGAGTCTTATTCGAAATACATCATTTTCCGTTCGTCTCCTTGTAACTTCGACAGCCACAATATTCTACATGTCTACCGGATTTAAATACCAAAAACTGAAATTTTGTAGAAGTATTCAAGATGCATTTTCTTCATATTCCAAATGCCCAAATCTACTTGCTATTATACGTCGCTTACGTGAAGGATACGTATTCGTCATAGGTTCTCATATCATTTTTCATGATACTTTCATACTTTGTACTTTGTTTTGCCTATGCGAATAAACGTCATATCATTATTATCATTTGTTGCTTGGTTTCGAAGTTCATCGACAATCACATGAATTAATCCCAAGCTTAACCACCAGTTAACGGCTAGTAGTTGTTCGATCAGGTTACTAGACGCCAAGTGCCTATGCCCTATGAGGATCGCAGTATACCACTCTCCAATTAACGAATGGCGGTAACTTAACAGTTGACAAGTGTCTCCAAAATATTGTGCCTCGACGAACTTTCAATTTTCCGCGAGCTGTTCCGATGCACAGGTTACCAGTAGCCGCCTCTCTAATTGGCTGAGTTCCTGCTAGAATTTTCGTACACATTCACATCATATTTGATATCATTCTGAACGAATGGCAACAACGTGGCTATTACCAACATGATTCCCCTTATCATTCACTTGTGTGCTTTGACATTGAATAGAAACGCCCAATAGATTGGGTACACTTTGGTCATTGGCGTAACATCTTTTCTTCGTCATCCATACTCAAAGTTACACATGCATTTGATTACATCTCCTTCAGACGTTGAACATATATCATTTTACTAACAAAATTGTGTTTGAGTTTTACTTTTGCTGGAATTATCATAGTAAAAAAAGATTAGACGATCTACAGTCTTTGGAGTGGCCTAAATGGACTGTTTCTTAGTAATTCGGCAATTTGAGCTGATTGGTCAATATTCTTAACATTTGAAAGTCCCAACAGTTCATGTAGGTATCATCTTCTTGTTTTGCTCGGTCCTCTCGAAAATGGGGCGCCCTCACGCACGATACAGCGAGTTCACCTTCGTACACGTAAGCAGGGAGAGATTGAGAACTGCCGCACTACAGTAACCCAAGTCTTGTTGGCTCCATTATTGCTCATCAATCATGCGGTTTCTTGAAACTTTCTCTGTGTAAGGAGGAAAACCTCTACCTTAGAACAGAATACATGACTTCGCTTCATTTTTCAAATATCACCTTTTGTTAAATGTAAATTGACGCTCTTCAACTGATGGGAAAAGTCAGCTAGCAGTTCAGCCCAGTTCTCGCTAATTCAGTCGTTCTTTTTTTTATAAAGGAAAAATGTTGTTGTCTTTGTGGTGCAATAACAATCTATTGAAAAATGATTATATTCGAATATGTTTTAGAAGACTGACAATTCAATGCGCCAATGAATTATTCATAAAAACTCTTGTTTTGAAAGTGTCAGTTGTGTGGGAATTCTATTTATCGATTCGGTGCAATGGTTTAAAACAAAACAGACAGAAAAAGTAGTTTTATTTAGTTCATTTCGTGCTTGTTCGTGGATTTCTATCTATTGAAGGCGTCCTTTGACATAAGCATCCTTAACGTATTCATGTGTCGCTTAAAGGAGACCGGAACACAACTTGAGCAGAGGTTTTATTTCGGGCTGCTTTTAACTGTATTGAGATCAGAGAGCACAAATAACTCCTATACTAGTTTGATCAGTCCACGTGAAATTCACATGACAATGCCGGGCGACACGCAACGTGTCCAATCCAATGTAGGATAGAGCAGCTTTACGAGAAACCATGTTGCTCTCCGGTCTCCTTTAATTCCTGAGTTTCAACTGTACGAAATTGTATACATGTGGTTCATTTGGAATCTCGTGGGAAGCTGCTATAAAATGTTCTTTTCGACTCGTGAATTTGAATAGACATTGTTGCACTGCGTCGGACAATTGTATCGTTTCTCGTCTTTTCAATAACGATAATCAATGATCGTATATATTATTACAGAATGAACCCGAACCTTGTTAAATATATGGTTATAACTGCAATACTTGTATTCTGCCTATTACTATTCTCGTCATCAGGAACAACGGTGAGTGTAGAGGGAGAGGTGATCAAGTTTGCAATGTAGTCTGATTAGAAAGCACGTTCCAACTGTTGCTACTACTAGGAGACCCAAGGATCAAACTACAAACACAGCATAATCAAAAGGAACGACCGTGCCAGCCTTCTTTGGGCCACCTCCATTCTACAATACATTGCATTATTCAATTACTGCTATCAATACTGATTTTGAACCTGAACTCAGCGATCGAAACTTTTTAGACGGAATTTCATCATGCTGAATCTAGCCCTCTTTTACCTATGTTTGTCGAATGGAACGATTGTCTATTGAAATATATATCACCGTACAGAAATGATAAACAAGGGGTAAGTTTTTGTTATACATGGTATAAATCTTTCTTTCCCAATTAAATGAACTCCAAAACGATGGGGCTTCCGGTAAAAAAAAGATTCTTTCTTTTTTATCTCTCTTTTTCTCTATTGGTTGCTCAGCAGATTTCACAGGTGTTTTTCTTTTTTTCAGATTTGGAAAAACTTAGCAAAAGGAGTGAAGCAGTGCGAGACCCTAGACGCCATCACTAAACTCCGCTTCCAGAGTTTTCACAACAGCGACGAAACCAAATGGCATATTACACCGAAAAATGTAGGTCGTCTTTTTTGTATATTCCGGTATTTAGGAGAAAGAATTACTACAAATAGATAGTAAGGAACTTTTCGAAAAAAGGGCCCGACGCCCAACGTTTTGGATTATCTCGCAACTAGCAAACAACACCTCGACTGATAAGAGTTGAATACAAACAGATTGTGAAGGTCGGCTCAGAATTGAATGACTGGACTTAGGTCAAAAATGATTGAAAACATTTTGTTTTTGATGGTGTGAGAGCGACTTTTTCTGTCACAACCTAACTTCGATTCCAGGGAGAGTCTAGTACGATCATTACTCTTGGTATCGGACACGACACTAGAGCCGAAGAGAGCTTGAAACCGGTAACACCTTCAATAATTCCTAGTTATGCGTCAAAAGTGCAATAATTCGTCTTAGTAGCATTGCAGATGTTTTTATCAATGTGTTGCTTGAATTGTGAATATAAGATTTAGCTATGAGAATAATTGAACATATCTAGTTTTCGCATGATATTTCCAGTTATAAGCACCATGTGTTTAACGAAGAACTCAAATCACTTCTCTTCGCCACCTTGCCACAACGGTAGACTATTTCAAACTCTGGGAATTCCACTAGGAAGGCCTTCTTTCTCTGATGAGCGAGTGCCATATTCTTTGAATACAGATAAATAAATAAAAAAATATATAAAATAAATAACTAAACATTACAGAAACTTTCGAAAGACTCAAAATTCTTTGGAGCAGACCCGATGGTCGAAATTAACGAGGCCTTGTACAACAAAGTGGGCAACTTTTTCCCCTTTGCTGTCGGAGCTGATGCCGGACTATCCGTTGCTAGTGTACTCAATAGTGAGTAGCTTATAAATATATGAAATAGTCACGTGAAACGTGAATAAATCACACCCAATCAGGTTTTTCATCATTGTACGCTCATAATTCCGACGTGCGCCCGACGTTTCAAATGTAACAGAATAATACACTCGCCATGGGAAATCGATTAATTTGGTGCTGCTGAATGGTGTAGGCAATCGAATGAAGTGCATTTGCATAGATTATGACAGAGATCATGCAAAGGAGAAATGAATATTGTCATGTTTGGAAATAATGTTGCTCGTGCTACATGTTTTTGCTAGCTTAGTATGTGTGATAATTGGTGTATCAACCCCTACAGTGTATGCTTCGACAGTTCGAAAATGCCGATTTTTAGCTACTAAAGAAGTTTTTCTTCAGAATCGGAGAACCCGTACATATTGATTGGATCTATAACCTATACTTATTGTTCTCTTTCAGAAACATATATCGATAAAATCGTGGTTCATGTGGATCTTATATACTTCCTGAAGAAAATACTGAAGGTTGATGTGAGTTCAGTACTTTGATGTTCTAATCCTTTTGAGACGAATGTTTTCGAGCGGTTTTTCAGTTTGTCGACGATATTTGGATGGATGCCGAGAATGCCGAATACGGTATGATGCCCTTCTTCTACAGAGGAGGAGAGTTGGATAGGAATGGAATAACCGTCTGTCAGATGAATATCGAGGTTTGAGCAAAACATTGAACAGAACAAAATAGTTAGAGAACTGATATTTGGCTGACGTAGACTAGAGAAGAACATCTGCTTGTCGACACGTATTCATGTAAATAGTGTAAAAGACATTAATTCGAGAAGGAGTGCACAATTGATGTGGTTCGATCGCGTCTCACGTTACACTAAATAGAATTCCGTTTATCTACGAGAAACAATGTACTTCAGTGACTTGGTCCAGTGATTAGCGAGCTTGGCCACGTTACCGTGTGATGTTCTCAATAATATACTCATTGCAATTCTATCACAATAAAACGACAAGGACTTTGCATAATATACTCTAAATCGGAAAATGGTTTCAATGGAATATAAAAGAATAATTTATTGAAATCGTAAATGAGTTCAAAAGAGTGACCACAAATTAAATGCGAAATGATTCGATCTTATTACAGATTCATTTGCCGGATGATGCGAAAAAACAAGCTCTCCATGATTTTATTTTCTCTATTCTGGCTGACCAGAGATATGGAGTACTCAGGCCAATACAAGGAAACCATATGCGGCTATATTTATTGAATTTTGAAGACAGCGTTTGTGTGAATCGATACATAAATTAACGCGTGTTACGGGAAGTTTACATTTCAAATCATTGTCTGTTCAAATTGCCATATGGTATAAATATAAAATAGCACAAGTTACGGAAGGTTCTAATTTAGAATATTCATTTGTTGGAATTGTCACACGGTATGAATATAAAACATATGACACTGTTGGCAGTTTGAAAACTAGAACAAGATACCTTAGTGAAAAGTGGGGGAACCATCAAATGTGTGAGTTGTGTTTGGTTTGACCTCTATATCAGCAAAAAGTGAACAATACGAATTGCTGTGATACTGTAGCAGAAGTATTCCGCAAAAAATAGAACAATACAAATGTTGCACAATGGTTCACGAAGCCCGCATGATATTGCAAAAATTGCCGAAGGGTATTTCATGTGTACTTTGACGACATGCGTGCGTTGTGAACCATTGTGCAACATTTGTATTGTTCTATTTTTGCGGAATACTTCTGCTACAGTATCTCAGAAATTCGTATTGTTCACTTTTTGCTGATGTAGAGGTCGAACCAAACACGAGTCACACATGTGTTGGTTCCCCCACTTTTCACTAATTGTCCTTTTTTTGCTAGTTGTACTCCTACAACTTCCTGTTTCACCTATTCATCGAGTGGATCTTGTGAACTCATTATATAGGAATCTCAGTTTTGTGTGTGCAAGAAGCCGAACGTAGACCATAAAATTTAGGTTTTGGCGCCATTGAACGCAAATTGGCGCCCGCGCCCGGCGCCAACGCAAAATAATAATTTTTTACTTATCAATTCACTCAACATGTGATAACCATTAACTGTACCCAATTTCGAACGATTACAGTGGCGCTGTCGCGAGTTTAGGTTTTGGCGCCAATTGGTGCAAATTGGCACCCGCGCCCGACGCCAACGCAAAATAATATTTTGCACCTTATCAATTCACTCAACATGTGATAACCATTAACTGTACCAAATTTCAAACGATTCCAGTGACGCTGTCGCGAGTTTAGGTTTTGGCTCCAATTGGTGCAAATTGGCGCCCGCGCCGGCGCCAACGCAAATGAATCATTTTCCACTAATAAATTTACTCAACATGTAATAACCATTAACTGTACCAAATTTCGAATGATTCCAGTGACGCTGTCGCGAGTTTAGGTTTTGGCGCCAATTGATGCAAATTGGCGCCCGCGCCCGGCGCCAACGCAAAATAGTCATTTTTTACTTATAAATTCACTCAGCATGTGATAACAATTAAAGGTACCTAATTTTGAACGATTCCAGTGACGCTGTCGCGAGTTTAGGTTTTGGCGCCAATTGGTGCAAATCGGCGCCCGCGCCCGGCGCCAACGCGAAATAATCATTTTTTTTACTTATAAACTTACTCAGCATGTGATAACAATCAACTGTACTAAATTTCCAACGATTCCAGTGACGCTGTCGTGACTTTAGATTTTGTTCGGGGCGCCTATTGGCGCCCGCGCCCGGCGCTAACAAGAAGCTATAGATCTCATATTTGGCGCACCGGGCTAACTTTTGACTTAGAACTGTGGTTTCAAATTTCAGCGAAATCGATACTGTAGTTTTTCCAATACTAAGCGGACAGAATTCCACGAGGGAGGAGGGAGGAGGGAGGAGGGACGAGGGACGAGGGAGGAGGGACGAATTACGGCGGAACTTTTCAACAACGACACGAAACCATAACTCAGGCGAAAGTAATTCGATTTGGCTGAAATTTTCACACAGTGTTCCATTCGTGATTCTCTAACGTTCTCTTCCTTTACTTTTTTAAAAAAGATCATATTTGAAGCTTTTTGTTAATTAAAAGAAAAAACGAGTCCGCAATGGCCAAACCAAAGACAACTCACGCAGAGCGCTTCGCGCTCCGCGCGATTGAATCATACAGTTTTGCGCAAAGGGCTTCTCATGCAATAGTTCCCCGCCACGTCAGAGGGGCAGATCGGCAAAACACAGTCATTTTCTGAAAATGTTGCTGTAAACACATATTTTGGTAGGACTAACAATATTTATAAGAGTTTTGTAGCATTTCTGAAAATGTGTTTGTATATGCTTCTACTCTTTTCCATTTCCATCTGTGAGAAAGTTCGATAGTTAACTGAATGTTCAAGAACTAGCGTAAAACTAATGCACAGCCGAGTTAACTTCCAGTGAACAGATACCATACTAAAAATAGTGTCGATCCCTTGTACTAAGTACCGAGCACGATCTCAAAACAATGTTGAGAAGTAACTGTAAATGACCATCATCTAAACTATCGAGGGCGGAAGGAAATTATGGGGCCATGAAATAAAAATAATTGAATGATATTGTTTATATTATACAACCATACATTTTATATTACACGCGCTGCCTTGTGGGAGTTGTTTAGGCGCTCTGAGCCGATTTGTTTTCCAACAGTAAACAATCGTACACTGTATTCGAAAAAAAAACGATGCTTGTAGATTACAGATACTGTTATTCGGTTTCATACGTTACATGCTTCTCTACGTGTTCATGAACTGTGCCGTTAAAATAAATCCAATGAAGTGATCGCTCGAGTCTTCCCGTTATTTCTAATGAACCAATGTTTTAACTGGTGTATAACAGTTTGGTATTGTTGAAACAATTACTGAAACATATCCGAAACCCCCACTAACAAGTTTCATTCCCAATGAAAACATGTTGTCGCCGTCTAACTCGATAGATAAAGATCGTTCTCAATCCAAATTGGTTCTAGTATGTCATCATTGAAATACTACAGATATGATCACTCTATTGATGAATCATACGTTATGATCCAATTTAAGCTGGATAATGCACAAACACTTGTTTCAGTATTCGTGTTTGATGCGTTTTAGTTGTTGTGTTGTTGTTAGATATCCGGGTCGTCGAAAAACCGTTATTGCTACAGGGACAATACTTTTTATCGTTTTAATCACTACGACACAGTACAATATATTAGATACATATGTAAGTTAAACATTCTCCATAGATGGTTCGATTTCTATTCTAACACTGATGTCTTCCAGATGCTGGGTTAGTTGAACTGAAAACATAGAAATATCCCGCGACAATTCTCGACGGAACAAATCTGAATGTAATTCTAATCGACCGATATGAATTGAATGTTCGAAAGCTGAAACACATTCAGTTGTATAGTACTCGTCATTACCACTGAGACTTTGACACCGTGCCAATGCAACTTCGAATGAGAATATTTCATAAAAAATAACAGTTTTACGAGAAGAATTTTTCATCCACGTAACAAAGGTTTACTGCCGCTCAAAATGATTGAGTGTTCTTGAAAACGGTGACATGGTGAAAAACCGCCTGGAATATTTGTTAGCACGTTGTCGAGGTCTGTGTGGGCATTATCGTGACCACAGTTGGTCAAGAACTGACTTGCGGCGCAATGCGTGAACCAGTGGGTTGAGTGAGTAACAATTGTTGAATTTGAGATCCATTCTCACCCAAATTTGTCAAAACGTTTATCATTTTCTTTTGGTTTCACTCCAGGGCCTCGCGGGTAGTCTGTGCCAATTCTTAAAGTATGCATGTCTCCCGTACTCTACGCAAGTTGCGGAACGAATCGGGGATCTTCACAAGAGAAAAGGTTTTTCTACTCCTCGATTTTCCATGTTGGTTCTTGTTTGAAAAGTTTCAAGAAAACGGAATAACGTATGGAAAATACGTAATGAAATGTGCGATGTTATATGGTTTGAAACCATCTCTATTACGAAAGGTTTAAACCAGTAAACGTTCAAATTTTTATAGAGCATAGATCAACATTCAAACTACCCAAATTGTATTTAGTTTCATTTACTAGCAATTCCGGTGGGCTAAATATTCATTTGCAGAGTTCGTCCCCAAAAACACCTCTTTTATACGGCCATTCGTCGACTTGAAAAATGTGTTCAAGGTTTGAACATTGTGTAATACTTTAACAATTAAGTTTTTTATGTCGGACAAAACAATTCCTTACAAGTGTTCCATTTCACTTTACCTCGAAAGAATATTTCATTAGCGAGGTCATCAATACTTCATAAAACTATCAAATGCAAGAAAATTGAGTGGTTTTACCTCTCCATGAGTTAAAATGATGTATTCAAAAAATAAAAATGATTAAATTTATCAGAAATAATCAAAGTCACTATTTATATTTTCAGACCGCTCCACAGTACGGATTGGCAAACTGCGAAATCGAGAAAAATTTGTCCACTCTAATGCACAACATAATGTGCTACTTATTCAACACAGAAGTTTTTATTACGCTAAACAAAACAATATTTTCTGACTTTTGGCTTGAAAGGTGAGAAATACTATCTGTTATATTGTTTCCAATCCTGAAAATTCAGCAAAGTTTTAAGAGTCATAGAGACATTTTACATTTTCCCACCTTTACCTTTTATCTCACCTCGTAGCGAAGACCGAGCATCTGATAGATTTCCAGAAGTAGAACTGTAGAATTCGTTCAATTTTCTATAATGTAAATGAGAACAGCCATTTTTTTAGTTTGGAGCACCTCAAATTCAATTTAAACCATGGAACTCATTTGTTTTTCCAGCTACTGCACGACTCAGAATAGGTACGATTCTGTGATTGACTTGGAAAACCACATGCCCAAACCTTTGGAGACAATTGTCATTGTGCGGGATCCCATTGAGAGATTTCTCAGCGGGTTTGTCGACAAGTGTGTTGGGTGAGTGTACCTTGAACTTTTCCAAGTTTAATTTATGTTTCAATACGCGCAGTTGGCTTTCCCAATAAAGAACACAGTTACAGGGCTCGCTCTTTCGCAAGCAAGCCTGAACAGTGTATGCCCTATCCCGCCGTATTGTAATTTGATCCGGTTGCATTTTGGTCAGAATTCGAAACAAATTGCGTGTTGCGACCTATATAGGAGAACATATTCACCGAATTCTATAGTTATAGTTATTAGTACGCTTATGATAATCATTCTTCAGTTTCACACAAATGTACTGAATATTTCTAATTGTACCATTCTAGATACTCCAATCAACCGAGTTTTGCTTGTTACGGTTGCAAAGATAATCTCAACTGCGTGGTGGAAAACGTGTATAGAGAAATGTTCTACCTAACTGAAGTCCAACCAGTCACCAGGAGTCATATAACCTTCACCGCTCGTCATTTTGCACCCCAAACCTGGTAAGAAGATTAAAGGAATATTTCAAAACAGTTCCATTCATACTTTGACCCACACAACATGTTATCGAGAAAACACACATTTCTCAAGCAAATGTATGTCTATGTAAAGTAAATCTAGATTATATTAAGGTGGTGGAGATAAACGTTCATCTTTCAACGAGACAGTTCCACGTGATAAGTCATCAACCTTGCTTACAAATAATATTTTTTTGAAAAATGTGAGCCACTTTATATCCCTATACTCAATTCAGGTATTGCTCACTTCCCAAGTACTCCAACAACTACAGTTTTATCAAGTTTGGCCCGAGTGGCTCTCGAAAGAAACAAATGCACCAAGCAATTCTCAACATTTTACACAAACAAAATGTTCCTATAGACAAGTTTCACTTCATCGAGCAAGACTTGAAAGGTTTGTTTTAGACTTCAATTTTCCTGGAAAAAGGGAGTGTGTTTCTGTGTTTGTTGGTCGGCACTGTACGCTACGACAGCCTAAACGGTGTTGTTTGCTTTTGTAGTCTGATTCCGTTACTTTTCACTCAAAATTCGTGGAATAAGGAGTGTATCGAGATCACAGTACGACTTGGCAATGAACATCATAGAAAAATTTCCGCATAGTAGGCGAAAGTTAACCGTCCTGCAGTGCAAGTTCAGTTGGATCCACATGTTTTGTATTACATAATTTGATGTTCTCAGTGTTCCAAGGAAAACAAAAGTAAAATACGTTTTGAGTGGATTGTTTCTAGAACTGTCATTAATTTTCATAAAATTTAGTTCCATGTGAACGCGCTCATGTTCATGACTACTGAACCTGAAAAACTGTTTCTGATTCCCACTAAAACTCTACAAACGGCTGGAAAGTATTAAGTTACAGAGTCATTCCTGCTCTACTAGTATGGCCTTTCAAACGTTTGTTTGTCGCTAGTTGATGCAGATTTGTTTTTCAGCTTGTTTTGTTTCTCAATTATTTATTTTGAACAATTTTAGGTGGCGCTGTAACTCGACACGCCTCAGCTGACCGCTCTATCACCACTGAATACTTCAACCTAATTCAGAAAAACAGCACATTGGTGGATCTCCTCCGTCGATTGTTTTATTACGACTATGATATCTTTGATTTTCATTGGCCATTTTGAATAAACATTGATACTGAAGAACTACCAAATAAGAGCATGAAACGTTTGTTCCCGATATTTATACATGGTGACACTCAACATCGAGGCTAAAATCGCAACTGATAAAACATGAAACCAAGAAAGTATCCTTACTACACATAACCCGAAGCAAGTGTATCGCGCAACTTTGCGCGTCACGTGCGCGCTTTAAAGGACGCCAGACACCAATATGGAGAGACCGCGGGGAATCAAGTGCTGTCCCAGGGACATTTTGTAAAACCATCCAACTTCTCCTCATTCGCGTTATGTCTCGCCCCACAGCGCGCTATGCTAGTCTATAATAATTATTATAAGCGCCATAATAATCATTATAAGCGCCATGCTAACTTCTAGCCTCGACAGTAATGCAATATTTCACTTTAATAAAACTGTTTTTTTTTGTAAATCACTAAATTTCATCCATTTTCATATGAAACGTTTTTCTCAACAACTAAAGTTGATCAGAATCATTTAAATGTCTTCATTGGTGTCCTACATTCTTTAAGACTATACGCGCGCAACTCGTGCTTCTCAATGAAAATGAATATAAACATGTTGTATTGTTGGTATAAGGGGAAACTTGATATATAACTTAGCTGGCATGCAATGTATTCTATTCAGAATAGCTAAAATTTTTCCATTTTTACTTTGACAACAAATTAGAAAGTATTTTTCAACTACAGTCTTTAACAGAGTTCACAATGTGGGCCGCTATTGGTTATCCAGAATCAACATTGTTGTTAGCTGTATGTCTCTAAACCTCGTCGTTTTCCCAATTTTCGTCCCCACGACTTTGTTACCATTAAAAACTATTCTTTCATTTTCAAACGGTACAAAGGAGTTTTACAAGATGTAGATATGAATAACATCATTCAGTATTTAAAACAGCAAGATGCTTGGTTCGATAGGAGTTTGTATAGATGTAGATCTCAGCGAAATGTGGAACTGCGTGGTTAAACCGTGTTTTCGAATGATTTGGTCAACAGTCGACTTGGATCAAAAATATAAAAGTTAGTTCTGTTGTTCATTCTAAATTCGATTATCAGGTTGTCAGAGACTCAGTCAAAATGACGATAATCCTACTAATATACGAATTAAATATTAAAAAACTTTAAGTTTAATTGTTAATGTTGTTGATTGTTGTTAATGTTGATCTGTCACAATATGTTTTTTCCTCGTATTGAGAAAAAATCAATGTTTCCAAATGGAAGTTCGCAGTTGAATTGCGCGGTTCCAAAACATTTGCGGCTTCTCTCCCGTCTTTTTCGAACTAATGGTAGTAGGGAAATATAGACCTCCAACTCTGCCAAAATATATTACACACATGAGAATTTTGGAACAATGAATTATTTCAGAACTCAAACGAATCAGAAGAAGTTTTGTTCGAAAAATCAAACGATGGGATCTACCAATACTCCTAGTTCTGTGTGTATTCATTCTGTTGGGCGTTGCCATGCAGGTAACGAATATAGTATTTATATGTGGTTCAACTCGCTCACAAAATGACAGTGTACGTTAGTATTAAACTAAATTTTGTCACATTACTACGTACCTGACAGTTGGGTTACCAACACGCTACTCTGATAGATTTCTGCCGAGTGCGAGCCGGAAGGTCAGGTTGGCAGCGGGCAGTCATCCGGCTCGCCGCTGACAACCCGAACCAGCTCACAATCGACCTCCCCGCGCATTTGTGCAACACGTACTAAATACGGCGCTACCAAATACGTGCTGGCGACCCTTTGAGAAAATTAGTGGATTTATTCATTCTCATTTCCTTGTCCGTAAGCAGTGCGTTCCTGACTATGTTATATTGTGTGTTGTTGTTCATATGTCTCCTTTCACAAAATACCCAAAACCACGGTATTGATTGGTGACCTGTGTTCAATCGGCCACTTGTGACACAGTTATTGGTTACCCTTGAGACTCTTGCCTGTCTACATGTTTCTACTTGATGATGACTACCTAACCAAGTCGGAATAAGAGAACTTGTATTCAAGCCGCAAAGAGTTGAGGACAAAGGCTCTTTCCAATTTTTGACGCGCGTCCCCTTTTGCCATCTAAGACTTTCTGATGCCCTTTCTATCGAGCTCCTCGAGATGACGACTACCTAACCACGTCAGATGTCTCTTGGATCAAGCTCTTTAGTGATCGGGGTTGACGAGGGGACTTTCCTATGATTCTGCTGTGCTTTCAATCCTTATGACCCAATGACCGAACCCGTGACCCACGTGGGGAGGAAGGGGGGATTTTTACCCTGCCACCGCAGGTGCCCACCATGTGTGGGGGTACCCGTATGAGGATAGTTTTGGTACAAGCATTCAGCCCACATGCGCTTTTGCAAATGAACTCTTGAAGTTTTACCTTCTTTAAGAGTTCTATTGCCTTAAAGCAAAGAAAGATATGTTTTTTCGAAAACGTTTTTGTTGAGCAAATACTGTTTTGTTCTATTAAACAATTTTCTATTAAAAATAATTTTTCGAGAACTGAAACAGAAATTGAATAAACGGTGATATAGTTTCAATAATTAGTGTTTATAACTTCTAATTGAATGAAAAGAACTGGTTAGTGGAAAACGTGTGATATTCGGCTGTGTTGGTTTGATAAATTTTGCCGGGTGCCAGCCCGTTTGTTGACGGCAGCGGGCACGTTTGTGAAAACGGGAGCTATCCGTCTGGCACCGCGCAGCAATCGGGCGCGCGCCAGGCAAGATTCTTTCTCAGTACTTGTGAGCTAGTAATGGTTCGATCGAATCGCTACTAATGAGTTCGTAGCGGTTTAGTGGAAATCAGTTTTCTGTGTGATAATGGGTCGTACTGGTTCAGTAACTTCTCTTTTTATAGATTTACTGAGAACCTCTTGATGTCTTGCCAAGTAACAATTGCGATTTAATTCTAGCGTTCAATTATGATGAAAGAGGACGAGATCGAAGAACCACTCACTTTCTCAGAGCATGTGAAGGACAGGATAGAGAGACACTTGGACAAAATTGGTAATGGCACACTTCATCAGTCTGAAGGATACTACTCGCAGCCAAACGTTGAATTTTTCTTTTCGAAGTGTATAGTTCAAAAAGTACAATAAAAAGTAGTTATAGTGGTGAGCCCACTATCTCCTTCACCTCATCAACATTTGGTCAGTTGCGAACGTGGTATGTGACCACAACGAGTAAAGGTAGTCAATTGATATAAATTTCGCCCAGTTTTGTTGTAAAAGGCGTGATAAGAAAGCATCATCATCATGAGAGTCAAACTATCGTTTGTGGAAGACTCAAATCAAACATTATACTTGCGGCATCGTTACAGGCAATCAGCGCAACAGTCAGAAAACTCTATCTTTTCTCAATTTGAGAAACAGTTTCCGGGTAAGTATTCGCTCAAACATAAACAGGTTCAAATCTATTATTACCAGAAATTTTAGATACAATTTACTATTCTGAAAGCAATGAAAATTTCTAATAGTTTTCAATGTTCTACAAAGTTTATTTAATAAATGTTCAATTTCAAGGCAGTTTCTCACTATCATTTGGCTACTTGTGAAATTGAAAAAAATCTTTCTGTTTTGTTACACAACCTATTCTGTTATCTTTTCGACTCTCGAAGTTTTGTATGGATGGAAAGGTACAGTGGAGACTGAAAAGAATTTAGTAGTACAAAAAGCAAAAAAAAAGATCAATAACAGCAGGACATCTGTCAGACGTTATAGTTCTGGTCATTCTTACTAAGACTTGGCAGCGTGCCAATGAACACTCCCGGCAATTTTTCACCATTACGAAAATGGAAAGTGACGAAATCTGAGTTGTAGTTTGATTTTAAAATAAAATACAATAAGGAGTTTAACTGCAATTAGATCCAATAGAAATCAAATGACACTTGTTTTGATCAGAACAACCCCCCAATGTTATCGATCGTACGGTAGAGGAATACTGTCGCCTATGGGACAGAACACGAAGTATTCCTCTCACTTTTAGCTACTGCGCTTGCTCAATAACAAAATGCAAACTAGTGTTTTTTTATTGAATGTGAGAATGAGGTATAGTGGCCACCAGTTCATATTCGTGGTTTGACAGTTTATGTGTTTTGTATAAGTAAGTAATCTTTCAATAATCTTTGGAGGAAACTGATTAGATTTGCAGCTCTTGTACTCGAGAAACATACTATGGATCACTGTTTGACTTGACGATACACATGCCTAAAAACTACTCAACTATATTTGTTGTTCGTGATCCTATCGAACGTTTTATGGCCGCATTTCTAGACCACTGCCTCAGGTTAGTCATTTCCGAGAATACGAAGATGATTTATCTCATCTCCAAAAATAACTTCTGAAACTTTTTGCCCGCATGAGGAATTATTTTGTCACCAGGCGGGCATGTGTCTCATGTGGTAAAAAATCAATCTAACTGCAAATCATGTTTTATAGTGTAAGAGTATATTCTATATTCATACGATCTATTCGATGTGCATTAATCTGGAACACAAATTGATCCACAAGTGAATTCAGCATTCTTAGTAAATATATAAATGTTTCTATAACTCCAATATCATGTTGTTCAAGGCATCGACCAATATCTGCCCCCGGGTGTTTCGATTGCAAAGACAACATCAACTGCGTGGTGGAAAACGTATATAACGGAATCCAAGCGTTTTCAAATGGAGAACGACCATTGAAGGAGAATGTCGTTTCTGAACTACGACATTTTGCCCCTCAAACGTGGTGAGTACGATTTAGTCATGATGAAGAGAGTATTTCAGTCAAATAGAAAATTTCTTGAGGTGTGTACTTTTTCATAATTGTTATTTTCTACCCTTTACCTGCTTGAAAAATGACTGAAACTTGAAGCTCACAACTCGGCTAAGCAATGTTTATGACATTTTATAGGTACTGCTCTCTGAAATATCGTTATAAAGATTACACGTTCATCAAGTTTGCTTCCGATGGGGTTGATAAATCCAACATGCACTACGAATTTATCAAAGTCTTCCGTGCCAGCAGAGTCCCGCAGTTCAAACTGGACTACATTGTTGGAGTTTTGACAAGTAGGCTGTTTTTAAAGAAAGAAGTAAATGTAATTTGGGGTTGAACTATTGTCAAATTCAGATACATAACAAACAAATACAATTAGTGAATATAATAGATTAAAAAAAACTTATGAATCAGATTAAACGAACTTCTTGAAGTACGTATAATTTATTTATTTGTGTAATTTAAGAAAAAAATTAGCAAAGTGTACACCGTTTCGGCTGGCTCTCAATATAATGTTCTCCAAATACTATGTTCTGACACTCCCGTTTAATATGTGCATGCATCTCTGTTCACTTTGATTGTATATTTTATTTGCAGGAGGATATCAGATTCGACAGACCTTGAACCACCTTTCTGATGAAAACAAATATTATGTGAAGCTGAGGAGTAACGCGACGCTGTTGAATATGTTGGATGAAGTTTTTCACGATGACTACGAACTGTTTGATTATAAGTTTCCTTTTCCCAGATGAAATTTCATTTCTCATGTTTGTCTCATGTTGTTATAACAAAGTCTTCATAGTTTGTTATATGGTTCAAACATAGTATTTGTTCGAGATAGAGAGAGAGAGAGAGAGAGAGAGAGAGAGAGAGAGAGAGAGAGAGAGAGAAAGAAAGACAGAAAGACAGAAGGAGAGAAAGAGAGAAAGAGAGAATGAAACATTTACAGTTGGTAAAAGAGCGATGGTTTGAGAGAGAGAGAGAGAGAGAGTCGATGCAGGAGTGTGTTAATGTACAGTTTTTTTGTTGTTGGTTCTACTTATGTTCTAAAATGCACAGGGAGTGTGACTGTTTCGAACTTCATTAAAGAAGGACGATTATGCAGGTCAGAAAGATGCAGACTACAGACTACTGAAATGCGTCTTGTAGTTCTTGAAGGGACCGTACCTCCATAATGTGCAATGTAGGTAACTTTTGAAAAAAAAATGAAAAAGGTATTTATTCTGTTTTGAGATGAAAGTTCATACCTTACGTACAGAACGTTCAAAATACCTCATTATTACGGAGCAAAATAGAAGCCAACAGGATTTGGGTTACGGTAATGCAGCAAGACTTAATCTATCACTGCTTTGTAGTTTTCATGATATTTAGAAATCTTTTTACACAGATTTCATATTGGTAATTTCGGCCATGTTTTGAATATGGTTTCGTAATTTTATGGACATTTTGAAAATTTTGTACGTAGGTGAACTCGGCGGTGTATGTACGCGCGCGTGGTCGCGCCACATTTTTGAGAACACGAAACAAGACAGGAAGTTGACCCCTATATGAATGATTTTGGTTTTTTAATGTGAACAATATCGAGTAATCAGCTCAAACCTCCAGAACGGTCCCTTTAACAATGGTTGATCATTGCCAGTCGGTGAAAGAGTGTGTAGGTCAAGGAGACGTGAAGCCTTTGATCTGTCTGAGAAGCTCTTCATCATATGTGTGATTGTTTTTACCCTAATAACGACAAAGTGTGAGGGAAGGAAAAGTCATTTTCAAATATCTAAACCAACAGAGAAACAATTTTTTTGATTGATTGATTGATTTATATACATGCAAGCATGTGAGATACATAGACAAACAGAACGTAAATGAAAACCAACTGAATTTGAGCAAAATGAAAACAATAATCGAAACTATGATGAACAGAAAAGTGGACATTGAACGAGCATATATATCTACAGTACAACGACACTTCAATGGGGTTCTGATAAACAAACATAGTAAGGTCAGTTACAAGTGCTTTTCCGAAAAATATTTCATGGCCGCCGCAAGAGAACTCGGAATATTTTTGTTCTTGCTGTGTTTCAAGTATTTTGAACCGGCACGAACAGTGAAAAACTGTGCACGAAAATTTAGTAGAAGTGAATCGAGTTCAAGTTTTAGATATAATCATTTTTGCTAGCTGTGTTGTCTCCAAATCTCGTAATCGCAGCAAACTAGTTTTTATATGTTAAAACTTTATGTTCCGCGCGTTTCATGTTTTGAACACTAGTATGTTCTACGTTAAAACATAATACATAGATTAAGATAAAATATGGATAGTAATATTTTGAAATGTGTTTGCATTCTGTGTGTTTTCTACTGATGTTCAATGGGTTTTATTAGTACAACAAAAATGACTTGAAATAAACTTAAATAAAGAGGTTGCTTTTAGAAGTTTAGAACTTTACGGGCTGTATCCTATTTTACTTATTGGGTACTTAATGTTCTCTATGTTTTGAATAATTACAATCCGAACCCAGGTGTGTTTAAGTTGCGGTCATATGTGTTCTTCCCCAATGCGTCAGAGAGGCACGTAGATGCAAACGATGAATATCGATTGATCATCCCGAGTTGTTCAATCGAAACCCATCGCTTGCATTTTGCTCCGCCTCTCAGTGTGGAGGCTCGAAGTATGGATAGCATAAACTGTTGAGGACTCCTATCGTCATTACTGATAATTTCTTGGTAACTCGACTCCACACACGTGGATTCTTAGTTTTCTATATTACATCCATTATTTACCTTCAAACTCCATCATATCTACGTTCATTTCTACACACATTCTATTTGCTCTTCTCTCTTTGAGCGAAGCTCCACATTCCGACTTTGCAGGAATTCCTTATAGATAATTCAATGAAACGATCAAGCAATGTGTACATGATTGCTTTGACGGCCCTAACTACTGGAACAATATACACATGTGAGATCTACTGTGATTTTTTGTGATGTGATTTTTTTCATAATTTGAACCACCTGGTAAACTTATCAGCTTTTTCGGGATAAAAGGTCATTCTGCAGATTCACTGAAGTTCTCAATTTTCTATACGATTGGATGATCTCAGAAAAATTAGGAATTGAAATACGGTCTATCTATTATTTATAATTTATTCGGTATACAATCGGGGCTTAGTCCGGCATATAAGTTCTTTTGTGTGAGTCAGCTGCGTTTTCAGATTTGATTCTTTTTGTTCGACTCGATCAGAAAACCACTACAATTCTGAAAACAAATGTGAGTCGCTGTGAATGTTAGCAACCTTCTTAATTTCTTCAAGCAACAGTTTGTTACGTAAAGCGTTGGGAGGTTGCGTTGCTCGTTGATGCGTTGCGGCGCTAGCGGTTGTTGATTAATTGCCGGCAGGTGAGATGAAGTGTAGGTAAATGATGCACAGAGGAGGGAATTTCGGTTATGTATTCCGTTGTTCTGCTCTTTTGTGTACCTTTTTCTTCATTTAGAGTTTCTATTTACCAAAATGAAAACATCGGATAGGATGTGTCGAGAAAATAATGCGTTGCTGTCCTCGAAGATGTTGATACCTTGTTGCCACGAGAAATGAGAGGTGTTAGAAATTCTGATCTTTGTAGAACATGTGATGATGATTTATCACGCAAATGAGAGCGTGAAAAATATGAAAAATAGGAATGTATGTTGGTTTGATGCCGCTGATATTTATATAGTCTGATAACTGCAAATTGACACTATTGACGATTAAAACATAACTCACATTGACCTTTGTTTCTGTGAAATCGCTGTAAGAATGATGAGCAGAACGTGTTCAAATGGTTAAAATGTACAGACGACAACTGTCAGCCAGCTATCCTCGGCTAACAACTCCGAAGCTTCGGTCGTAGAAGGAATATTTGTCCGAGAAGCATACAGAGTCAGCGACACTGAAATTCGAATGTTCTTCTTGAAAGACTACAGGAATGAGTGAGTTTATTCAGAACTCTTGACACCAGTCTATACACATGTTTCCGCCTCCAACAACCAGAACATACGTGAAACATCTCGCACCAAAACAACGAACTTTTTCGTGCCGACGGGTTGCACATACATCGTAGTTGCTCGTCCTCATTGTCATACCGGGAAAACATACAATGTTTTTCATTTGTTTTCAGCGGAGAACTGCGCTTCTATAATGGCTCAGAGTGGACACATGTGCGATACCACTGCTATTACCCGGAGTGCACGGGATCGTTTGGAGAATGCACGTTTCAAGGTCTGATTTCTGACTCAAACGGCAGTCCTTGTTTTTACTATACAGTATTTTCAAATACAATCAGTTTTGTTGTGCTTTGCTGTCTACAAAACAAATTGCGAATAGTTTAGATAGGGAGAACCCCATTAAAAGCGGAAAACATGTCATGCGTATGAATGTCGGACCCGAAGGAAATTACCACATTACCTTCTAAGTGTTTTTTTAGTGATTCTGTATCAATGTTTCCAGACTTTTTCGGTCAAATGGACATTGAACCGGATTTCAACTCACATTTTGTGTCCGTCAGGCTCAACCATTCATCCATTGAACACGTGATCAAGTTGAAGTGAGTCCATAAGCTGGCCATTTGGAAAGGTTGAGATGGCCTTCTGAACCAAGAAACAGAGAAAGAACGTTTCATTTACATGTGCAAGAGTTCACGTTACATTCACATGACAATGCCGCGCGACACGCAACGCGTCCAATCAAAAGTAGGATACAGCAGCTTTACGAGAAACCATGTTGCTCTCCGGTCTCCTTTAAAGAATCCGTCCCTCTCTAATTTTGACTTATGAGTTTACAATCTGACCATTTGGCAAATTAAAAACCATTATCAAAAATATACACTTTTATATCCCTATCTTGCTTCGTTTTCTCAGAAAGGCGGCTTACGTAATGATACCGATAGGGGGGTTGCGTACGGGACATGCTCAAAATAGCCTATAGAAGTGCAACAATGATTTTAAAACACTTTATCACATACTAATACACAATTGAAGACTAAAAAATGAAAATATCGTAAATGAACCAAGTCAAGTTGCGTCACAGTGAAAATCTTTATGTCCCTTTCTTTATTGCTTGATATTATGCAAAACTTACAAATTTTCAATTAGAAAGTTTTTTCATGGACTATAGGAAGCCATTGAGAAACTTTTCTGAGCTTTTTAAATTTTTCATGAAACTGAAATTATAGCGGAACGGTTTCTTCAACTTGATTTTTATTGTGCAAACTCCAAGTAGTCATCTAGACAGCTCATGGCTCTATTATTTCAATATCTGTTAGAAGCCCCCTTTTCAGTGACGTGAGATCAAACGGCAACTACGAACATCAATTGGGGGTGGTTCTACAGCCCACGTATTATTTATGTGATTGGCAAAACATGGTACAGTACTTTGAAACATGGTTGGCGCATGGAGCGACAAAGTTTCTGATCTATCAGTTCAGTTGGACACCACAGGTATGATCTTTCATCATGGTGAAAACCAGTGAAAGGCAACAACTGGTTGTCAGCTCACTCAAAACCAACATTACGTTCTCATGTCAGCTGAAACGCAAAAAGATTCGTAAACTGTGACTTTTGAAAAAAAAATGTATACTCTGTTTCACCAATCGATGTCCTTCTACAGTAACCCGTCAGCTATTCAGAAGGGTTTTTCTCACAAACGAATGATTATTTTGGTTTCAAACTGCCAGAGTTTGTAGTAGTAAAGGTGCAGAAGACAATACCAGAATTTAAAGAAAGTTCAAAAGCGCCAACATAGCGAACTTTGACCTTGAACTTTGACCTGATTACTGTAGACGGTTATGAGTGGGTGGAACAAACTATACCCTTCAACAGCAATTCTCAACAGCGTACTACTTTGTATCAAGTTTGTTAGAGTCAAACGAGAAAATTTATTCGGCTCGAAATAAATTTCCACACTCGGAATGTGGGGCCCAATTATTAACCGTATTGTGTGTTGAGGTTGAGAAGGTAGTCTTCTTCTACCGAGATGTTCTACCGGCCAGGGCGGTGGAAATCATTTCCTGGTCAGCTCTGCCCACTCTGTCTGTGAATCGTGGACAGTTCGACAAAGACCCCAACTCTCGTCTCTTCAACCTAGCATCTGAATCTTCTCTGAACGATGCAATCTTGAGAGTACGGTAGGTTGTCATCAGAATTTCTTTGAAAGTGAACCGACATTCCGAGTTTGGCTAACATGTGTTCCATCTAGCTAGCGGCAGGTGTCATGCAACCGTGGCACAATCAGTAACATGGTTTGTAATAATATGCTGTTTAACACATATACCGAAATAAACTCCCGATTAAAATAACTTTTCTGTTTAGATTTAGGCCTCAGGGGATCAGAATAGATTGTTTAAGAGCATTCTCCAATGATTATTGGTATTGTTTCAGCAGGTTTTAGAGAACTCGTTGTACACTTCAGGTAATTGCACATCCGTCGGGAATGTCACCCAGCTTCTGTCGCTGCTGGCTGAATGTATTTTTGATCTGTCCAACTTGAAGTATAGCTCAATATCAATGTTAACAAACAGTTTCATTCCAGAAGCTCCGTGAAGTATTTGGCATTACTGGACTTGGACGAAATTGTTAACGTGCAAGGTTCGAGTCTGTTGAAATTACTCAATGAAGCCGAGCAAGCGAATCCCAATGCTGCACAATTTAGTGTTGAATGGATTGTGCATTTCTCGGAGGTAAATTTCGCCTAATCTTGTTTGACTGGGTGAGAGAGAGTCCACTGGGTATTATATGAATACAAAAACAAAACTAACTTTAATTTGTTTAAACAAACTGGATCTATTTTTCCACTCTCTGATTCGTGAAACAGGCCAAAATGTAATATTACTCTCGATCGGTGGGTCAAATTTCGTCAAATGCATTTATTTGAGCAAATATACCAATTGTAATAGTTTTGTTTCAAACTGTGAATTGTGGGAATTGTAAACTTTACGCATGCATAGGTACGATTTAGGTGGATTTTCGAAGTTTGGCCAAACCTTCGGATATTTCGTTTGACTACGTTTTGGATGCTAAACCGATGACTGCGGAATCCATAGAGGGACAGTATTTCAACCACCGGAAAGTAATTCACAGGCCAGATCGGGTAGGTCCTACCATGAAGAAAACCTTGAAAAAAATTTCATCGGGAGATTCGAAATTTTATCACTTATTGGTGGATCACTCTGATAGTTACGAAATGATGTGCATTGACTGTTGTTCAGACATTTTATCTCTGCGGAAAAAATATCTGTGGTGTTCATAATTCTTATTTCGTAAAGTAAGCATCAGCTGTTATGTTACCTGTTTCGAAAGCGACTATTTCCAGTTAAGCGTATTTCGTATTGTGAAGTTTTTTCACTCCAGCGAACAGATAAATAATTGACAAAAAGTTAACTTGGTTATGACGTACATCAAATTCCACTGTACCATATATATATATACAGTGTTTTATTATTGATTAAGTACATTGTTACACAGTTCAGAATGTGATCAAGTGTTTCAGGTACAGTTAGTGGACACACACAACACTATTTTCAACGAAGACTTACCGGGTAACTCCACCTCGCCCACCAAATACTCCACAGTCGATCTTCAGAAGGAACTAATTTACGCGCTCCATTTACGGTACTACTTTTCTTGGGATCATGAATCAAAACGCTTCGATGAAACTTTTGCTTTGCTTCTCTCATTTCTAAACCGCTGTTCAAGATACAACACGGACATCCATTGTATTTTTATGGATATTCAGGCGAATTGTGCATCTGGACAAAAAGGTGTTTGCCGAAAACCATACAGTGGACAGTCATCTTATCGAACACGTACAGACCATGAACAAAAACTTCGCGGCTCGGATCGGCAACAGAGAGTTTGGAGGTGATACGGATTACAATTCGAAAACTAACAGACACTTTATAAAATTTAAAAAGAGGTATGTATTATCAGAAAGGTATTTTCCATTGTCCATAAACCAATGGGGGCGAGTGGTCAAGTGGTAAGCGTTCGGCTGTCGCTCCACAGACCCGGGTTCGATCCCCGCTCGCCGCGGTATCTATATGGCGGACCGCATGAGCTGGTAACAAAGTTCACCCATGCCTATCTCCACCCCCTCTACGGACAGTTCTTCTACGGTTGACATGTGATTTGTGTGATTATGTTCCTATAAAAACTCTCAATAAAGTAATACACGGCTGAAATAGTTGCCGTAAAATATTATTATTATATTATAATACAGTAAGTACAAAACAACACAATACTCCATTACCGATTGAGAACCCATATCGATTTGCAATAGCATTGGGTCTCTCTAAGTTGGTAGTAAATGGTACATAAACATTGCATCTCTCTTTGTAACACATTGGTTGATGTCGACTCATTGTTTGTTCCAGTTTATTCATAATAGACCGATACAATGTGGCATTCAACTATTTAGGCTTAACTCAAAAATATGAACGCCTGGAGGAATTGACACAATTCCGGTTGAGTAGTGAAATTATTTATAGTTCTGCTCTCTAATAGTTGTTTCTCTATCTCTGGCACTGTACAGTATTTCAGACTTGCAAATGACACCGTGGTACGAAACGTACCGTGCAACTCTAATGACGTTGCACGATTGCCGTCGTGTCACTGGACAGCAATGGAAGGAAAAGGACCTTGGAGGAGCGGCCAGGTGTAGATCTATCAGGTTAGTTCACACGTCTCCAGAGAAGAAAGAGGCCGAATAAGAATTTATGAGGGGATAAAATCACTTTTTGTCGCCAGTTGCACAAATGTGCTTCCCTAATAACGTTCTAAGGAAAACATGCATTGATCACTGGACATGGATTATTAAGTGAGTCTCTTTACGTCTCCTATGAGGTCAAATAAAAGTCGAAGACATTTCCTCTGAGCTGAACCACCTGGTCACTACCCAGTCTAATTTGTGATCACCTACACTATACTTTGAACATATAGAAAGGGCTACTCTGTGCCCAGAATCGCATCAGTTTCTTGATCACAATGAGTTCACCGCTTGCACGAGCTCACTACGGTGGCACCTCTCTCTCACACACCAACCATTGTTCAAAGTTGTGTGCTGTTCACCTCATGTTTGTGGTTTTTACACCGAAGGAAAAAATCAATATCTACAGAACCTGCCCGAAGTGCACTCATGGAGTATTTTCAGAGGATGTGAACAGTATATCAGTGATGTGGATCTCTTTCATTTCTCGCAGCAGTCCTGGCTGAATATTGATTTCGAAAGAACTGTTCTCGAGAAGTTCTATCCCGTCAACCTGAGCTTGGCTGTTCAACCATTTTAATTCGGACATAAAACAATAATCATGAATACATTCAACTGAAAGCAAAAGTTTACATAATCTTGCCACATTGAACTGGGCAACTACGGGGTTATTTCAACCCAATGTGGACAACTGTTCCAGTTTCAGTAAACCAAATTACGTTGGGCTGATCCCCACGGCGTAAGGCTTATACACGAGAAGAGATGGAGAAGAGTAGGAGTACACAACAAAATAGACGAAACCAAGAATGAAACATCTGCTCTATTTTCGCAAATACGAAACCAAAATCGTCCTATGTTGCTCTCATGGACATATAACATTTTTCGACGAGGAGATACTTTTGAGCCGGAAGATCAAGAAAAGGAAAAGTTCGAACAATTCGTGCATTTCTCAAGTTGTTCACCAGAGTCAGAAAGTCACACGTACGCCTGATTACATAATATAATTCCGTTTTTGATTCGTTTCACGTTCAATGATGTTTACAAAGCTAGTTGAACACTTCAATTGAATATTTATTACGGCACCGACATTACAAGACACGATGGTAGTTTGATACGTCCATTAATTAATCTATCACATTGCCCAGACTCGAAATTTAGTAGTTGCGGATCACACTCTGAAACTCAGAGATAATAAGACTGTGTGGAGTCGAACTATTTGTAACATGCCAAGAAAGGGAACATCTCAATATTCAAGCTAACTTTTTGTTCCTATTCCCGTAGATGTTATTTTCAAAAAAAAAGCAAATAATTGAACAAACCTCCACTACGTAGTTGTTGTCATACTGTCTACTAACGTCTTGGAATCTCGTGTCACCTAAAAACAGTAGAATGACTCCACTTCAAATAACATCTCATGCAAAAATTCGTTTTCATTTAATTTCCTCTTAATGTGAGTGTGATGTGAACATAAACATCTATTCCACACAAACATGTTTTCTAGGGTTGCTAACCTGTCTTGTAAAATTGAAATTTCTGATCTTTTTGTAGTGTTTTGACTTGTTTCTACTTTACTCGGTTTTCGATTCTGACTCTCGATAATGTTTTCCCAACTCACCGCCAGGCATGAGCTCCACAGTTCTGCTCCAATGTCGACCCTGGTTAGGACCATCTCGCAACACTGTGTCCAATTCACCCTGTTAGGAGGTTAAACTTTGGGTGGATGGAGGGGAATTGCGAAGGATATGGTTAATGTCTTTGACAAATAACTTAGGGCAAAGCCACCATTTGTGGATATTCACTAAGCGATGTTCCCATTACTCAATATGTCCACTGATAAAATTTCAATTTTAGTAGTTTCGAAGCAAAACTTACCATGCAGTTCCCCAATCAAATATTGTGAAACGTTAAAAGAGCAGTTTCAATGAAAGTGGTGATAATCGTGCGCAGCGCGGAGCGCTGCGCAGATTAGTTTTTGTTCAAAGGTCTGCAGACAATACAAAACAGATTATTACAATTTTCTTCAAAGTACGTCGACCATTTTCTTAGATTTTTGCATGAATCACTGAAGGGCAACACGTCTACAAGATACTGAGTTCACGTTCCAAGTAGAATTTATTCAGAGGAGTTAGAGGGCCCAACGTCTCGCAAAAATGGCTTCCGTGCGGGGCGGCGGCGGCGGCGGCGGCTGCGGCGCCGGCGACAAAAGTGTCCGCCTCCTCAAATCTCGGCATAGTTTCGCACAAAATTAACTTATTCAAAAAATACTTACATTTTTGAAAAGCTCTAAAAAAGTTGAGGTATACGTATTGTTCAGGTATGTCTGAAATTTGAATATTACGTGTGAGAGAGCCAAAAATGGTCTCGCAAAAAATCATGGATAGACCGGTTTCGTGAAAATAAAAATGAAAGAACAGTTTAACGTGTAGTAGGAAGACGTTTTCCAATGACGAACTCATGACAGGCGGGTACAGCTTGGTTTTCACTCCTATTCACATGTCTCATTGGCGGATTGGATGAACGCTCTATTCACGCACGGCGAACGAAGGTTCGATTCCTGCCTGGAGTCTAGAGTGGAGAATTTGCTATCACTTGAACGAGGTTACAACTACACCAAACGTTCTGCACTACGGCACGGTTTAAAACTCCAATAGAAAAACATAACTTTCCTTGTTTAGCTTATTGTTCAAAAATATTATTTTTTATCAAAAATGACCGTTACTTCGTAACCATAGAAAAAGAGTTCAATTAGTATAAAAAACGAGTGCAAAGAAAGTAAAGATTAGTTTTGGATAAATATGTACAAGAAATATAAAAGAAGTCCAATAAAAATATTTTGAGGAAAATGCTAATCTCGCTTCTCTTGAAAACAACGGAGTATAAGCTAGATTATTGTGAGTCGCAGTCAGAAGTTTTCTTCCGACAACCAAAAACTCGGTATCCTTTTTTTGAAATTCTAAACCGAGCGAGATTAGAGTTTTCCTCAAAATATTTTTATTGGACTTCTTTTATATTTCTTGTACATATTTATCCAAAACTAATCTTTACTTTCTTTACACTCGTTTTTTATACTAATCCACTTGTATTTGTTGCGGCACGTGTGGATGGTCGCTATTCACCTACCACATTTTAATCAATTTGTTTATTTGGTTCTAGTTTCTCGATTTCTTTCAAGTTTTCATTCAAGTAGGGAATTAATGAATTAACAAAACTATCAATATTCCGAATACCTTCCAAGTATGCTGGTTTTGTTCATCTACCAGTTGTCCCTGTTCGTCTCGCCATTTCCAGTTGTCCTCGGTTTTTCTTTCGACAACTCCTGAATAGATCAACGATTCCTTCTTTTTTTATATAATTGTATTTATAAGATAACATGACGCCCAAAAATGTTCTTGATCTTCTGCTACCACAAAAGTTGTTCAATGCCAGCATCGTGTTCCTACTTTTTTTGTTCATTGAAGCTTTTATAGCTATTATTGTTCCAGTTAGATTTCAGCAGCCAATGCCAATTCCCGGCTCCCAAACCATATAAAAGCTTGTATGCTGTTGTCTAACCTTGTTACAGCATTGCAGCGAAAACACTTTTTAAAAACCTATGTTTTCTATAAAACAAACATTCATGCGAAGTGTCATTGACACGCTGTCAACGTCCTAATGAGAATGACGATAACGACACTCTCCAACAACATCCATTTGGCCCGTATAATGTTGATAATTTATCCTCACCGGAGGTTCGCCTATGGAATTGAGCAGTTCTAATCATATTGTGCGCCGCCAGGCATGGCCAATTGCCATGCTATTGAAATAAAGCAATTTCTGGCCAAATCGAATTACACCCAGCTGCCAGCTCACTTTCAGTTTTCTGTCATATTCTTCTACTTTCTTTGTAAATCACGTGAATTTTGTTTGATTTCCGATAAACTGTTCAAATGTACCATTAGTTTCAAAACTAGGAAATGTTGATTTTTGACATGGAAAGTATTTCGCTAAAATCTGTCAAGAGTAGGGTGTCATATTTTTATTTCGAGTAGCTTCACGCCAAATTACATGTAATGCTTTGAAGATCATGAAATATTTAGGTAATACGTGCTGGCGCCCCTCATTCCATATTCGCATGTAGACCTATTACTATGATTCTAATTCCAGTAACATGCGTCTCATTTGCATCCGTTCTAACCGACTGAAAGTAATGATGCTATTGTAGTCCGCCTATACAAGTAATACGGCTGGTCAAACTACAATCTGGGAAAACTTTCAGTAGCTCAACCGAACATTCCTTCATAAAGACAATGTTTGTTATGTAATTCATCGATGACAGACATAAAACACTGTTTGCCTAACACACGAAATATGTAACTTGAGGAACATCAATAATATTTGCAAGGTCTCGAGAGGTTGTTGAGACGAGTCATCTGACTCTTACTAATTTGTGAAAACGAACAACATGGCAATTAACGAGCTAAAAAATAATTATTCTGGTAATCCTCTAGTCGCAATGTTTCAGAGAAGTGTTTTTTGTTCCTTTATTGCAAATCTTTTTGTAGTTTGATCTCAAAACTACCATAGTGCACGAATTTTGAACAAAAATCTAACTACAAAAACAGTGGGATAGGGTCGCATAGGCTTGCTCTGAATAAAGAAAAAACAATATATTGGAAAAAACTAACTTCTTGCCATAGTGGTGATGAGTCCGTCGTCTTGTTCCTCCAGTACATTGTTGAACCAGAGATCTTTCTCCACCGGGGCTCCCGTTGCATTGCTAACGGGGGGCCATTGACGGACGGTATTTGTGACTGCCCCTAAACAAAATGAATTGTCACAAAAACTTTGCCAGCGTGCCAATAAGAATTTTATGTTTTTCACGAAGTGAAAGCTCATAAAATTGATAGATTTTTTTGTGAAATGATGTTTACTCTTGTTAAAACAGCTCAGAAAAAAATAAGTCTTGGGAAAACACGTGTTATCTATGACACAAGTGACATTCAAACTTTTATTGGAACGCTAACAATTTCAGTGTGACTGGAGAAAACTAGACAAGCTTATATTTAAGCTCTGAATCCCGGGTTCCGAACGGCAATTCCTACCCAAAACTGTCCCCAACCGACTTGCGTTTTTGCACCCAGTTACCGAACACAATACCACTCAGTTTGGGCTCTCGTACGGTCTTCATGGGGTATCATCTTTTGGATATTTCTCTCTAGTTCCATTTCCGTAAATTTTGTTTTTCCCACCTCAAATTGTCATTGCTAGCACGCTCAAGATGTTTTCCAACTCATATGTGGACCTCACATGTGATTTAGTGAATCTTTGTTCTACTATTTCATTCGTACCTTGTGATACTGAATCTCGGTCATAGGCAAAATTGCTGCCTCTGTCGAATGCTGTCGGCGTTTTGCTTCGTCTGGATGTATGCGAAGTGAACGGAGCCGAACTACAAAGTACAAATCGACTAGGACGAATGAGTCACGGGACAAATGTTTTGAGTCTCTGTCCAATACAATGTTGATCGTCATATTAAATATCTGGCTTAATCGCAAACATGGTTTTTGAGTCGATTGAATGAACGTGGTTTGAAAACCGTGCAAATATATCACCTTTGAACAGTTTTAATTTCTAAAAAAATTACTTAGGTGTTCAACTGTGTTCAGTAAATTCTAGTTCACCAATGTCTAGCAAAACGATCCATAGAACCCAGTTCCAACAAAATAATTTGTCTAATCCTGATCTGTATGATGTGAGTATCCAAGACAGTAGACCAGCTTCAGTACAATCGAAGTATTTCATTGTTACGATCCGGGCAATTCAGAGGTATTCATGACGTATGTCTGTCTTTGCTACCATTGTTTTACCTGTAAGCAGTACTCTGTGTGAACGGAGGAGGGATGTACGTTTCTCTCGCAGTGGGAGGTCCGACTGTTCTGGCGCGTCTTCGCAATTCAGATTCTCTGAAAGCAGTAATAGTCCGTTTCTACGTGAACTGATACAGTGTGAAGTTCAACTTCCCAAATATTGTTTTATTGAGCGAAATTGAGTCTATAATTGTGGTTCGTAGCCTGTCGAAACATCATGCATACATCTCGCGCTTAGTTCAGCAAAAAAGGTTGAAATCGGAAAGATAGATTTCAGAAATTATAAACGTCCACATGCATATGAATATTTTAGATGTGAACTATATTTATCATCTGTAAATCGATACGACTGAATAACTTTGTGAACATAAACATCACACAATGCTTTAAGTGACCTTATGTAGCTAGTAAATATGCAAGTAAATAACTTTCCCTGTGAATACGAGTTTGGTTTTTAAGTGAATTCTCTTTATTACCAACTTTAGGTACAAAGGTCGTAAAGAGTTTCACTGAAGTTTACAAACTTTGAGGTCTTCAGCGTCGTACTAACTTATCGTTGCACAAAACTTGATTTTTCTCACGTTTTGTTCGACTTTTCTTAACTTTTTTGTTCATGTGAGCTAATAATACAATTCTCATTTGTATAACACTGAGGTCGGTATCACCGTTGCTAGGTGAACTGACAACTAGGTGCCTTCTATTGAGTAACCTACCCCTTTGCACACTTCGTCGAGTAAAGATGAGTTTCCAAGTATCTAAGCGTTATTTTCAGAAAGTTCAGAAGTGTTGATGTTACCAGGGTGTTACAGTTTTCACGCGCATTAATTTCGACAGCTGTGAGACGTTTTCGCGAAATGATAACGCTTCAAATACTATGTTTTCACTTGTAGGGGAATGTTGGCGAGAATGAGAAATCACTGTTTATCACCGGCCAGAACAGAACGATTTCAAACCAAAAGGTTTGCTGTCATATTAAATTGTAGATAAAACTCTTAGGTCCCATTATGAACAAAATCTTTCTCTATGAATTTCCTTTACGTAAATATCTTATGAAAAAACTAATATTCGTTTCATGTTCTGTGTCACCCAGCTGTTTAATTTTTCGTCGAATTTGCTCTAAAACCAAACTTCAGTTTGTTGGGAAATCATATAAAGACGGAAATACACCCTCCTATATATATATATAATACTCTATATTTTGTACATTATATACTTGTGTTAATTAGAAGAGATATGTTTATGTCAGTCAAACTTTTTTCACTAATCTATATACCTAATCCATCGCCCCTCTTTTCAATAGGGCCCTTCGGCACTCTTGTATAAATTGAATTCCGCTCAACAGCCCGAGGCCAATGTCAAATAACACCCAATGCGCTTCACGCTAATCACATTCACATTCGTCCCCACTTTTTGTCTTCCGCGCTCCTAGTTAGCAGAAAACCCCTACAGCCAGTTCGAAAACAAGATTTGGCTTTTTTAGTTCCTAAAAAAGTTTGGTGCTGACTTTTGTTTTACATAAAACTAATCGTTGCGTGTTTTGGTAGAATTGATCCAGTTAACGAATGTTTAGAGTTGATTCATATTTTACGGTTCATATTCCTATTTTCGATATGAATTTTTGCAGTGGGCACGTTTAAAACTGTTTCACGTTGTTCAGTTGAGCCGTCTGGGCCTCAAAGTTCCCTATATTGACTTATTAGCTGTTCATCACCTCAGCGAACTTATCGCTTTCAAAGCTTTGTTCTAGCAAAATTCCCCTGGTGTTTTTATCTTCAGCTGACCTTTGACTGTAATCGGTGTTCCTATTGTCCTGTGTATAGTAATCGCCTCCATAACTCTTCAAACTGCAAGCTGGTGTAACGGGGCGAGAGGAGTCGTAGTGAGAGGTTCTAAAAACACCACCACATTTCGGCATGAATGATAAGACGTAGAAAGTAGATGTTGGTTTGTATTGTTGAAACTGCGTCTTATGACGTGATTTATTTACCAAAAACTAAAAATGTACGCAAATATTGCCTGACAAGACACTTTGTGAATGGCTGTTTCACTAATTATCTTGCAGTAAGGACGGCTTTCTGTTTTCATAAAACGATACCTACTTTCCATTAAACTTGCAGTTGCCTAGTCGTCTTTCCTTCACTCACCTGTTGACGGTTTCTCGCATCTGTTCTGCTTCATCTAGGGGAGTGAACACGCTTCTTCCCATTCTGTACCCATTTTCACTATCGTTCATTTTCGGACTGAAAATTTTCTAACGATTAATAATAATGAACCTAATGTTATAAGGATGGTGACCTCAATATCGCCAAACGACTTTCTCGGAATTGATTCATATCAAACTTAGTAAATTAATCAGACATTTTCTACTTGAGAAATACAATCGATGTAGGAGAATCAGGGTCAAACGTACTTTCTGTTGCTTTCATGTGTTTGTAGTTTGATCGCACTTGTTTTGGTTAATATTCGTGAGCTATCGTATGCAAAGTGAACACACTACAACTTTCAGTTCATATATATGACTGTTTTGAAATTAATTCATGATTTCAGATCATGTTGATTACATAGCTCAGTTTTTGCTGAGAGATGCATCAGCTCTCGTTTACGTAGGGTAATATTGTCAATAACATTCCGAAGAGTGGTTTTGACATACCGGAAAACAAACTGCGCCTCGTTGTCGCTCGAATCCTCCAGTCGCGAGACGACCTGCTCCAGTTTCCGCATAGACGGTCCCACGCTACTGGCACGGTACGACGATCTAGTCGGCGTGCGTTCGAATCTGAAGCTTTTTACACATTTAGTGATAAGTAGACTGTATTCATTAGATTACACTGAGCAAATTTACAAGTTGTTTTTTAGTAATGACGAACGATTCGCCTCGTCAATTGCGGACTATACATTCTCTCCAGCTCACCGCTTTCGACGTCAACAACTCCTTCACACAATACCTAGTGATACGAGTATTACAGAAAAAAACGTTATATTCGTTTGACGTTGTAGTTTTCTGCAAACCAGGCCGATTCCGCATTCACTTGTAACCACGTAAACAAGAGACGTGTAGATCCTCGGTAAATGAGCGTTGACAGCGTTACTTCTTCCCGTTCTCGGTTGATTTTCATTCCACTTCCAGTATGTAATGCATCACATGTGCTCATTAACGTTTTTCCCTTCAAATCAGGCACGAATGATTGGAGAAAGTAAAAATGTTATCTAAACAAACCATGAAAGATTTAAACTGAAACTCAAAGCGAAATGATGGCTGTCGAATCGCGTTTCAACGATTAAAGTAAATGTAAATTTTTGTCCCGAAGCTATATTTTCTCGTATTTCTACCTGTCTTCCAGCTGAGCTTTCCATTCGGGCATGTCTGGGTGACAGCTTTGGGTCATTTCACGTTGCGCGGAAATTCCGCGATCCTCTCGTCTTCGTTGTGCACCTAAGATGAATTCAAATTAGTGGTGGAACTGTTTAATTATGTTTCAGTTCAAAGTGGCAATTGGGAAAATCGATAGGTAGTAAGACACATAACCCCCTCTCGTCTGCAATGTTGTTTAAGTGAAAGTGCAGAGTTCCCCTAATAGCTGATATCACATTTGAATCTTCGCGACAATTTGGAGTAAAACTGCGGTCATTTTACTTTTTTTCGATCAAGATTAACTCAATTAAGGGAAACGACGGCTTGTAACAACACTTATAAAAAAAAGTGCCACCCTCATATAATTGCGCTAGACTAGTAATAGCTATGCACTGAACGCTTTCTTCTTCGAGTTGTGCATCCGTAATTTGAGAGCGGCTCGTTAGAAGTGCCTAATGAAATAACGAACTTATGCAAGGCAGTTGTCCACTGCACTAGCAGACATCTTTCATCTAATAACTTATTTAATCAACCTCCCATCGTGTGTTTTATTTTCTACTTTTTATATAAGAGATGACGAACACTTCTTTGTTAGTTTGATCTGAATACACGCCATGTTATACGAAAAAACTGCCAGAAAATGGGATCAAACTACACACAGTTTGGAAGAAAGTGAAATACACCATGTGGGCTGGCTTCAAGAGAGCGAACCCCAGATTGCCTCTCTCTGCGTTATATTTTTCTCTGCACTATGTTAGTATAGGTTTTTCTCCTCAAATTTCTGTGTTCGAACTATCGACTGTTTCTAATATCTATGTCCTTCTCACTCTCATGTAGTCTGCAGATATGTCAACCGCTAATTAGAGATATTGCAATTCCTCTTGACTCTGATTTCTAAGGCCTAATTAGTATCACATACCCGACAACTCCGCCATTACATCTGCTGGGAACGAGGCAACTCCGCCTTTGACCTCTTTCACTTCTTTCACTTCTTTTTTCATAGATGGCTGAACATCTCTCTCCATAGAAGTTGCGATTCGAATAGGTTTTGCGGGCGGCGGGGGCGGCGCTGGAGGGGGAACAGAGGGCTCTCTAAACCAATTAGTAGAAAACCATGAAATATTGCTCGTCAATGTCACCCTCTCTCAACACAGCAAAAGTCAATTAAAGAGTTAAATAAGGATAAAAATCTAATATCCAGCTCGAAGTTCTTTCTTTTGGAATGTTAAACTCGAACAATTATATTTCTCGAACTTGAGCAATGAGTAAAAATTGAATAAAATGTGCATCTGTATGTATAGTTACATTACCAAGTCATAATTCAGTCAATCACTATGTTTCATGTTACAATGACAGATTCGAATGTTCTCACCTGTTAGCATTCTGAGTTCCATAAAAGTCAAGGTCCTTGTTGTAGGTTTTATGTGTATAGAAACTGTTCTGCTCGAGTTCCGGCTCCAATAGTTCCGGTGGCGCCATGTTCACTTGTTCTTCCGGAGCGCTCTCTGGCAACTGATCAATCGGATCGAATAGCACTTTGTTGTAAGAGGGCGAGTCGCAGCTTGATTGAGCGCTGAATGGTTTCGGAGTCGCCGGCAGTGTTTTGCTGGGCAGATTGGAGGCGAACGCTTTTTTGAAAAACGCCACGATATAGGTCCAGACAGAGCGGAGAGCTCTTAGTAATCTGCATATCTGGCGGTAGCCCCAATGTGCGACCCTCTTGGTAATGGTCCAGGCAGTGTGCGCGTAGCTTTTTACTGTGGCCCAAGTTCGTTGGAAGATGTTTTGTGTCTGGCAACTGCGAGGAGTCGATGTGAGCTGCACACCGGACCCGTTCGCGCAGCCATTCACGTGCGGTTCATCGCTGTTCGCTGGTTTACAGTCCACGCAACAGTTCTTCTGAGCCTCCGGGTGTTTGGTGCCACACTTCCATTCTGGTTTCCCTCTGGAACGACTCATTTGTTAATATCTGAATCATAAACTTGTTTCATGTAGAAAACAGTAATTTGCCAGAGAAATATAACTGTTTTCCTCGACTACCAACGCTCTAGTTGAGCTACTTTTCTCCCCATTTGAATAATGGTTGCGTGCTATTTTGAGTAGTTAATACAATTCATCGCAATTTCCCCAAAACTATTTGAGAATTCGGGTGAAGATACTAATTTTCAAAATCTTAGCACGTGCATGAATCATCTGGATTCAACTCCAATTTTGTGTATGTTTGCAAGGCCACGCAGGGCTTAAATTACTGACTCATTCAATGCACAAAATCGGGTTTGCACAATATTTTCATGTATTCACACGTATTGTTCCACTCTCCCATCCGACAATCATATTGTGAAAAGGAGTAATGTATCGCGCGTATCCTGTTACAAGTTTGAGAATGGGACGCCATTTCGTTTAGTATCTATCCCTATTTGGATACGAAAAAACTCAAAAAACCGAATGTAATACAGAAACGTTACCTGATTTGTCCCAATGCATGTGTACCTTTTCAGTCTGACTACGGGAATTTGAATGGAAATAAGAAAAATATTTCACATTATTAGCACACACGTTAAAAATTAGAAAATCCCTCAGTGAAATGCTCAGATAAATATTGCAATTTTATTCATTTAAATTTGCGATCAAAACTCTTCGTAATCGGGTTTGAGGTATCAAAATGAAAACAAAACTTTGGTCAGATCCTGCTTAGAGTTTATGTTATTATGATGAATGAGCCGAACTTGTAAAAGGTGTTTATCTTCTCATTGTTTTCCCCAAAAACGAACCGCATGAAGATGGTCAAGTTTTCAGAAGGATTTTTTTACTAAATTTTTCGAACAAATCTAGTGCGAACTTATTAACTTTTTGTAAAAAGTTAACTGTTATCGGAGAATTTAGTTCTAGCACGATTATCTCTTAGTTCCCAGTGCAATTAATATAATGTACTACGTCGATAGGGTGTTGCTCACACTCGCGCTGCTATGTTACTAATTAGTCCGAAATAGAATCAGTGCGTCGTCTCTTTCAAGACAGTTTCTATATATATTTTTTCATATTTATAACTGCTAACCATATTTTCATCAAATTGATCTCACTGAAGTGCATATAATAGGGGAAAAACGCTGTTCAATTAGAAGCGACTGTTTTGATGTAAATAATGAGACCGAATCAGAAAATGAAATTAGTGCAGTGATGTGATGTAACATATTTGGTCCCCGATTTACTTACGGCGTTTGTTAATCCTGATTTCTAATAAACGTGAATTATTTCAATAATTACCTTCCATGCAGTTTTACGAGATACGTTGTACACAACTTACTGCGGCTTTCAAATAACATTTACATAATTGACACATAAGTATGAAAATCACTCTACGAAACACACTCACTTCACCAGAAAGTAGAAGAAGTAGAAAGTGGTCCAGAATAGCGATGAAATGCTAGAAATAACGCTACTCATATGGTGTTGAGTTCGAGAACAAAGTTCGTCGAGCATTAGCTCCCGGAGGCTGCGGACTGAGCAGTCTAGAGCGGCGCAGCAGCTGTTTAGTTGGTGTAAAATCATGCCTCGCCGTGACAAACTCCTACGAGTTGATGATAAAGTATTGAGGCAGACGAAAGGTTCTATAAACACATTAAAGAAAGCAGCACAAGTTCCGATGTGGTTGATTGTAAATGTAGTTGAATAAATTGCAGAAAAAAATAGGTATGGTTTAGTGAGTGCATTAAATAGCAAACAAAAACTCAGAATGTCTTCAAAGTGTGTTTTAGTTCTGGTCCGTTAAGATAGAAACCTTACAAAGCGAACGTTGTCATACATTTCTATCATCATTGACCGCTGTTTATCCTGTTCTCTTCCAGAAAGTTAATTTAGTTTCGAAAGATCGATGTGTGATAGTGTGGTATAGTTTCCGGTAATTGTGTTCTTAAAGTTGCAGTTCGTGTTTTCGATCAAGTTTGAATGAACACGCTCCGTAATACACTTATTTCCTATTTCCAATTATGCAGTCGGCAGTTCCGCGTTCGTTATTTACAATTTACCAACATCAGTGTTCAAAGTATTTACAATGATTTTGTTGGATGTTTTTTCATATCCGTGACGCAAACTTTTACAGTACACAATCAGTATCTACGTTGTTTATGAAAGCATTTTTGAGAAATATTGTAAATTTTGCGGACCACATCACTCAGAACACACTTTTAAATAAATCATTATGGTTGTTCGAATGTTTACGTGATACAACAAGTTGTGTTGACAATAACTACAGTTTTCCACCACTACGAAGTCGAATACACAACAACAAACCGCAGAAAAAGATAGTTGTGTTCTCAAATGAGAGCGTGTTTCCCACACCACATGAGATATTCGACTGGTGCACAGCCTATTTCGTAGAATACTTTGTCCATCAATTTACTTCTATATTGGAAGTAAATGAGATTTATCTTTTCTCTCTTCTTCTCTCTTGAAACATCTCATCTAATTATAGTGGTAATAACTTGATTTTCATGTGTAGATTTTCACTTGAAACAAGCGTGTTATTTTTTCATAATAATTTTTTTTTTGTTTTTTTTTGGAGTTACAACAGTTTAATAAAGAAAGTACGGATTTTTCAGAGCAGATGATAGGAAGACAGTGAGCATGTTCCGTGGTGGAAGCAAAAAGAGGTCGGCTCCCTCCAAATCGCGAACAAACTCCCGGAGCGAATCCCATGTGAACAGTAGCAGAGTATTCGTGGTTTATGGAGATACCGACGGTCAGTGTTCTCTTCCTCCAACTCAATCTATGCAATTTTTGATTCATTGTAGTAGTTACAATCACATGAAATTATACTTCTTTGTACCTTATAATTTGGCATTGTGGACACATTTGTACATTTGTAGGTATGTTTCGGTCTAATTTACATGATTGTTAGTTTGTTGCACCAAATTTATTGCCAGTTCTGTATTGCAGTTTGTTTTGCAAACCCGAATTTTTCACACAACTTTCCTTTTCCAGAATTTGCCATTGAACGAAAACTGTTGTGGGACGAAGTGCTTCCGGAACTGCAGAATTTCGCATTTCATTCGGGATTTGATTTGGAATGGGTGGATCCATTTCAGAACAAGGGAAAACTCAATAACAAACTGGCCGAACAAATAGCCGAGAATTGGTCTGATGACAACAACGACGTGATGCTAGTTAGTTTCACGTTTATTTTTCTAGTGGTGGTACAAATTAGAGAAATCTAGCGAACAACTCGGACGATATGCATGTCCAAGAAGCAGATAATGTTAATCAGAATGTTCGCATTTCGGATCATGTTTAACATTTTGAGCTCAGAGATTCTATAATTTCCGGTCATGCTTGGTGATAAGTATGGAACGATTGGACCGCCAACCGAAATCAGAAAAGAAGAGTTTGAGTCGATTAGGCGAGCAGTGTTCGAAGTCAACGCAGGTAATGTCACGCATGTTAAATTTTCGATTTTCGATTTTTAACTTATTAAATGTTTTCTTGTGAAACTAAAATTTGTTTCGTTAAAGCCTTCCAGTTCGAGTAACACCCAAATCATGGTTTTCGGTTGAGTAAGAGTTTATTATTTTGGTAAACAAAAAAGATCCATTAAAAGTTACAGTGAGAAGAGGTTACCGTAGTTTTTTGTTTGAAAAACTTGGTGTTGAATGCCGACCAACTTATAAGTGCTAAAAAATTACAGATGTAAAAGTTCTCGATCAGTGCTACACTTTGGATAGAACTAGAGTTCATGACGAATATCGATTGAATTCGGTGGCAGACGACGCGAAGATCAGATCAAAACTCATCAAGGTCGTCCAAAAGGGAGCACAAGCAGTCAGTTTTAAAGAAACCGTTCCGCTATAGTTTGAGTTTCACGAAAAATTTAAAAAGCTCAGAAAAGTTTCTTAATGTCTTCCCATAGACCATGTGAAAACTTTCTTATTGAAAATTTGTGAAATTTGCATAGTATCAAGCAATAAAGAACGCCACTTGAGTTGGTTCATTTATATTTAGATTAATTTTCATTTTTCAGTCTCTAATTGTGTTTTCGTATATGATAGAAAGTTTTAAAAATGTTTTTGTACTTCTATATGCTATTTCGAGCATACCCCGTACGCAACCCCCTATCGGTGTCATTACGTAAGCCTCTTTTCTGAGAAAACGAAGCAAGATAGGGATATAAAAGTATATATTTTTGATAATGGTTTTTCATTTGCCATACGGTCACATTGTTAACTCGAAAGTGAAAATTAGAGAGGGACGGAATCTTTAAGGAATGAAATTACCGTAGTACGTTGTTGGCAAATAGGGGCGAAGTGGTCGAGTGGTTGTATGTGCGCTACCACTCGAAGCACTATGGTTCGATACCACTCGGCGCGCTATCTTCATGGCGGACCGTATGAGCTGGTAATAATGCTTACACATGCCTCGATTTTCTTCTACGGACCCTACCCCTCTACGGATACTATAATGTGATCACTGTCTGGGTTGTATTTGTATGAAAAAAAGTAGCACACGGCTTAAATAGTTGCCGTAAAAGATTATTTTGATTGTATCATAAATATATCTGTCTGAAGTTTCCAAATTATGACTGAACTATGACGGGATAAAACTTCCAACAGAGCGGCCAGATCGTTTTACAGTTTCTCTCGCTGTCCCCTGAGCGAATCCTATATTCAGCAAGAGTAGAAAAATAGAATTAGCCCTGATAATAAATTCACTAACTCCGAAAAATCAAATACAGTGCAGCAATAACCAAGTGAAGTAGTGTTATCAATATATTTTCTCAAAAGAGAAAACTATTTGGTGATTACAGCGAGTCATTACAAAGAACGTCTACAAGTGTTTTCAAAACTTGGTTTAGAATATTCGAGAACTCCTTTCTGCTTTCGTGGGTAGGCTAGACTGCAGATTGGTTACGAATAAGAAAAAAGACTGAAAAATCGACCGCAACATAAATATTTTGCGCTTCATATACTTTTCTTCAAGGCTTTTGAAGAAGGAACCATTAATCAAGTGACAACCGAGCGACAAGAGCGATTTCATATCTCTCCCCTTCACATGGTAGTGAACAAGGTATTACCCAGTGATGCAAGAACCTCATACCTACTACGAACTTTCGAAGGTAGGTTTGTTTATGGATTAAGAAGAATTACGGAAGTCATTTCTTCAAAGTGTCCTTGGTACCCAAACTGCCAACATATTTAAATTGTCGATTGGGTTTGGTGAAATGTGAGGTAATTTCGTAGTTACATCATAAATAGAGGATTGAAAAGATTATCTATACCCATCTAGGCAGATATAAGCCATTCCTGACGAGACATTTGGTCTCATGTACTATATAAATACAATAATACAGGTGTGCGCAATGACACTGGTTCAAACGGCTCATATACCGAGAAAACTGAGGATATGAGCAAACGAATTTCTGAACTCAAAAACAAGGTGGGTTCGCAACTTCTCTCAACTTAGTTATTAGTGGAGCGAACACGGTGATGGGAGAGAGTAATAATCAAACGATAATGAAGAAAAAAATTGACATATCATACCAACTAACCTGGAACTTACGAGAAGAATAGACGTTTAATCACGGAGACCAATAATCTCTGTGTGTCCAAAAGGGCAATTCTCAATAACAGCAAACTACGGCAAGTGGTGTACAGAGTTCTCAACAGAGCATCTAGTGAGGTTAACTCTCTGTAATGTACTTCTTTCATCTCCTCTCAGCTGTGCATTGAAAACCACATACCTCTACCTTGCGATTCAGTGTATGAGTCTGGTAGATCTACTGTGCACTTGATGAATAGTGTGTGTAATTTGTGCTGTATTGTACAAATTGTTTCATTGTTGTGTGTTGCAGGTTTCTGCTGCTGCTCCCGAAAACTGTGTTTTCTCTCACCGAATATCGCCTGAAAATGGGGATATTGGGCAATTCATTGGCTCAAAAGAATCCGACAAATACGGAGACACGTTTGTTGCACAGGTTGGTTATTGTTCAAAAACCTTTTTTTTTTCAGAAGAAGGTTCATTTTTTCAATACGTAACATAAGGGTTGGTATTGGTATTGTCACATTCTGTTTTCAAGAACGGGAAAAGAACGCTACATTTTCATTATTGTTTTTCAAATGGCCAGATTCTACAGGTGACAGAATGTCTGAAGTCTCAACTGTCTCAGTTCCATAGCAAGCCGTCTAGCTCAGTTCCGGTCGGCATTGAAAACATTGCCAAACAAGAGAATATGATGCATGCAGGTAAGGTTGTGGAGAGAAAATAGTGACTAGAATCGGGATCGTGTATAGTTCATCATTCCAACACGGAATTGGATTATTTCTTCAAACAATCATTATTTCTTCAAACAATCATCAGAATGTTAACAGTACCCAGAAGAAATTTTTTTGAGTGGATAAAGCGAACAGTGTTTGAATACAGCCCTGATAAGAAATAAATTAAAAAAATGTCAAGGTCAAATGCAAACGTTTTACTCATGAACGTTTCACTCTACTTCATCGGTTTCCATTCGAGTTTCCATTTCATATATGCTGTTTGGATACTGTTTTTTTTATGTTTACGAAATTGAACTGGTCAGATAAGGCATTATTTGCTCACCTGACTTTCAGAATACGCCAGAGTTCGCTTGAAAAAACCATGGTTGTCTCGATCGAAGCACGACTCGAAGATTGCGGACATGTTGAGCTCGAAAAATGGAGGTGTATACATATTGCAAGGAACGGAATTGAGTGGAAAAACACAATTGCTCTGCCGATTATACGAGCAAGTTCCGGACACCGCCCACAAAATTATAAGGTACCGTCCAACTTGACAATAACTGTTGTTTCTAACGACTACGAAAAGATTACCAGTGGGTGCGGAGCAATAAAACGGACTGACTGCTCTGAGAGGCTTTCTCTCACAAAACTCATTTCCCAATGAAAATATTTGGCTCAAGAACAACTCATAATTTCTTTTTTGTACGATGAAAAAAGAGTTGTACTTTTTGTTAAATTTTCTGTCAGATCTGGGTAATTTACAACAAACTTATTATTATTTGACTGCTTATAATTACTTTAATCATTTGTGATTTTCAAAAGTTATCACAAATCTGCTATATTATAATTAGTTTTAGTATAATTATAATTAGTTAACTGTTCCTATTGATCCGAGGGGTGAGCTTACCTGGCTTTGGTTAGCTCGCCGCTTCGGATGAAAGCGGGTCGCGGTGCCAGCTTATAAGTCATCTGTGCTACATTTGGGTGCGCTAACTGCAGAGCTCCTGTTTCAGGAAAAGATGATATTATTCAGCAACCACGAGTGAATCTAAGCATTTTAGATACTCTTGAAATATTTCAACCAGCAGCATTATTCTGAAAATATGGTCTTAAAACTGACTAATCTATCGATAAGTGGAAAAATTGAAAAATTCTAATTTATAGCAACCAAGTTTATGGAATCTCGAATTGATTGTAGCTGCTACAGTGTTCGAATTCACTAATGCAAAATACTTCCTTTCAAGTTCTTGACGAATAACTACGTTCGTCACCGTCTGCGGTCTGAGAATTGTCATCTACGTCTCTAACACTTATTGTGTCTGGCTCTCTCTCACGTCTACACACTCTCTCACCTTATTTTTTCTCGCACTTATCGCCTACTGTCACGAAAGCTCTGGAGTGGTCCAAGCCATCCAGGAAATAAAACAATGGATCATTGAAACGAGACATTGTGACATTGAATGAGAACTTTAGACATACAGACATCGAATTAGGACAAAGGGACATTGTAGTATGACAGTCATAGATTCAGATCCAATCTGTTCAAAACTCGGGCAAGATATGTAGATTGTTGATCATGTTCGTGAACGACAAAAACAACAGCAGGATCATATACTTTACATACAGTTCAGCTAAAATGCAAAAATGCAATGTTTCCAATAAAAATCTTACAGGTACTTTTGCTGTCCTCCATAGTGGAATAACCTTTTTTGTCATCACAGTACAAATGAAAACATCACTTGCAGAAATGCACACTACACCTTTTTACCTCATTCCGTATTGTACCTATTATGGGACAATGTAGAAATGTTACAACACTTCATTTTAATATCATTTTCATTTTATGTACTTGTTTTGCACTAACTCTCACATCGATTCAGATTCAATGTGATGTATATCATTTTCAGGTTTTTCAACATAACCCATTCTTCATTCTTCGCTCATGAAATTTGGCATCTGATATGTGTATCACTATGCAGTCTTCAGAAGCAAAACACCAAAAAGCTGCAAAGTGTGAGTACTTTCATTTTTTATATCTGACTTTAGTTCAAATCGTCTCTTTTGAACAATTATTTGCAGTGCTTCAAACTAAATGATATTATGGATCAATTTGAACTGCTGATTGGATCGCTAGACAAACCGCTCTACCTGTTTTTCGATGATATACACTTGGTGAAATATGGACATATTTTGAGTGCAATCGATCGAAGATTGCAAAAGGTGGGTCAAACTAGAGTATTTTCTGGCTCATTATTGATTTGGAACTCAAAGGTCACTTTCTTTCGATTTTCTAAGTTGTTTTGGAAGTATTGAACATATCAAGCAACAATTCCCTAACAAATATCAATGACAGAACTTTGTTCTTATTTGGAATCATCAGTTGTTTTTTCTGACACCGTTGTCTTTGATCCAAGGGGAGAGCTTACCTGACGGTGGTAAGCTGGCCGCCTTGGACATTTACGCGTCTCGGTTTCTGCTTATAAGCATGCATGCAACATCCACGTGCGCTAACTGAAAAGTCCCTGACGGTGCAGAGCAATGCGATGTTATCCAGCAACCGATAACTGGTTTGAACAAACTTCAAAAACACAGTTTTAGTTGAAAATCAAACAAGAAAGTAAACACTTTTGGAACATATTACTTTGCATGTTATTGTGTGCAAACAGATTGTTTACACCAAGGTTTCAGGGCCCTTCTAATTTGTATTTGTTCATGACAACAGTTGTTGGACCTTCTATTCCTCCTATTTTCATCGTTACCCAAACAGTTTTGTTCGATGCTATTAGTGAGGATGAAATTGTTGAAATGCTCAAGTTGAACTTATTCACCACACAGCGGAAACTCAGCAGCGAGGAATTATCGGTCATCAAACTGCAGGTAAACTAATGGCCCTCTGAAAAACCGCTGCAACTTAAAATACCGGACTCGCCAATTTTGTAACTTAAAATACCGGGGTCAGCCAGATGTCGCCTGTACTGTTTGAAATTCATAAGGAGATGCAGGCTAATTCGACACCAGTATTTAAGCCTGCATCTTCTCCGGTATTTTAAGCTGCCATCGTTTTCACAGCCAGAGACACTGAAAACCTTCTGAAAAGTTGTGCCTATGTGCTGTTTTATAGGGTGAATGGGAAGTCCCATTCCAGTTCGCAAAGTTGTCCTATTGACAAAGGTGTGTGCAACATTTTCGCATAAAAATATGACTAAAGAAAAACAGAATAGTGAAGAATAAAGCGTGTGTGTTGATTCTTGCAGATCTACATTTACTCAGTTTTACTGAAAACGTTCTTTCAGCTGTTGGGTAAAACGAAACAAGTTCTTCTGGCCGAGTTGCTGTTACATCAGATGCTACAACAAGGAAACTTGGAGATAAATGGCACTATTGACGGTATTTATATTACATTTCCATAACTTTTATATTTTCCTATGTTTGCGGTATCTCAAAGATGAATATGATTGTTTTTCCAGTTTTATATCATTCCTGTTTTGCTTTGAGATACAACCTACATTATCTTATTTTCGTTACACTAATTGTGTTTACGGGTTTCATGAAGTAATTCAACTGCATGATTGACTTCGTTTCTTATACAACTTTCTTTGACATGGAACGTGATACACGTCAATTTCACCGAAACAAGATCACTAAAAGGTGTAAAATTTGTATAGATAACTAGCCACAGCAGAAAGTAGTTTCTGCTCAGTTTGTAGTTTGATCCTTCGACGGTTGAAATGTAATTCGATCTATTCACGAACTACACATATCCAATTCTTTTGCAGATTGTCTAGAGAGGTTAGAGAAGCAGTTTGGTCTGCTGCCGTTCCAAATGATCGCTCGGTACCTCGCATGTTCATCGAACGGCCTAACTCGTCTCGAGTTGTACGATATATTGTGCTCGAATCGAGAAGTCATGGAAAGTGTGGGCGACGAGTTCACCTTTCCACCTGTTCTGCTGGATTCCATTTTGGAAGGAATGGGTCAGTCTCTGTAATTTCACCAGTTCGATTTCTCAATTTTATCGTTTTATAAAAAGTGAGTATGGTGTGCATAAATAATATATGAACTTCATGTGTGGCGGAGATGTGTCTCATGTGTCTCTTTCCACATGCGATCTCCACGTTTTTACAATTTTAACTTTCCAGTATGTGACAATTTATTTAAGTAACATTCAAAAGAGAATTCATAAAAATCGACGTAATGTGATTATTTTATTTTATAACTCATAACTTTTTTCAAGTAGAGTTTCTTGTCAAAGAAAATTAGAGTTTTCTATAGTCGTCGCCAACGGAAAGGCGCGAGGGTACTGTATATCTCACTTTCCGCTGTGTACGCACACATGTCTTCGATTCCAAGGCTTGCCGGTTGTGTGTTCTAATTGAGCAGTGGTCAGCGCGTGCTACGAAATTTTGCTCGCAGGTTCGATTCCGGCGAGCGACAGAAATTTATAAATTTGGCACTCACTATAAAAGGTGTTCTGGAGAACGAAGATATCACATAGTGAAAAACATCCCGCAGAACAATTAAAAACAGGAGACCCAGATTTGTTTCAGGTCCCGCACTCACAAAAGTGTTAATTGATAATCGCGAGGTGTTCCGAATAAGTCATTCTTCTCTGCTAAGCATTCTCCGACACAGGTGAGTGGGAACATGTGAAACCGATGCATTTCAACAAAAATGTACTAAAATATACCATTTTGTGCACAGGTGTTCTGAAAACTGTGTTGCAGGTACTTCGAATCAACATACGACTTGAAGTCGGCTCACAACGAAATTGCAGACGTGTTTGCAGATATTTTACAGGACCAGGAAATGACTTCTGCCAGAACAACTATGAAATATCACGTATGTTAAATAATTCCCAAACAGGCTGTAGTTTTTGTCATTTAAAAACAATAGGAATGTGTTTGAGTGGCTGTTCATTCTTGTAACAACAAGAGAGCAATATAGTTTCTCAGAAAATAAAGGTATAAAAGTTTGCTATGAAAAACATTCATCGTAGTTTGGCACGTTGCCCAAGTTTCACCAGTAATGACCAGAACTATAGCAGATGTAGATGATGTTGTACTCTCTCTCCGAGAAAAGTGCTGGATTCATATTATTGTACGGTGCCCTATACATGTCCCCTTACCACGTTCAACAATATTATGCATATTTTCTCAATAATGTTAAACTATTTTTGAACCACGAAAGAGCTTAAGAGTTTGAAAATTAATTCGAACATTATACATCTCGCCAAGTATTTTTCAGGTTTTCCCTCAGGCAACGAAGAGAGATGACGGTTCAGCCAACATACGTAAAATTAGAAACTTGTGGTATCATTTGCTGCACACCGGTGAGACTTTTGCAGTTTTATTACACTTTACTATTGGAAATACCTGTTTACAACAAAATTCTAACTGTGTTAACTAAGTTATGAAAAATTCCATTTATCGACTCGTTTCATTCAGGTAACATGGACGCTTTGAAAGAATGGACTCTTTGTAATTTCGATTACGTGGATTGTATGGCCAGCAATTGTGGTGTAATGCACCTTCTATCAGTGCACGAGGAGTGCGCAATGCAAGTTCTTCATCATGATCTGCAAGGTTGGTTTTCAGGTGTCCTGCTTCAATTTTATTTTATCTGGGGTATACAAAAAGAATGTTCTATACAGCAGATCTATGGGCTTTTCGTGTATAGCACGAATGCTGCGATTGCAACCATTTCACCACGACCAAGTATTGACCGCCAACGTCCCAGAAACACTAACCAAAGTTGATAAAGACTGTCGATTCATTCACTAATATATCTCTGACGAAAGACGATTGTTTAGGCCTGAATGTCACAGCATGCTAGAACACAAGTTTTGCTGGTTTCCGTCATGCTCGGTTCCCTCACTTATGTTTGTAAATGTTGAATGTGTTTATGGATATAACAGTGTGTTTTGCATTCTATATCGCGTATCTGCATTTCAAAATCGCTGGATTCTACATAGTGATCAATATCGACACCATTGCTGTACAGTTTATATCAGTCTCGCATAACGACTTTATTTCATCGAATTGAACAGAACATCGCACTTGTCAAAATAATTTGATAGCATTAAGTGCTTTTGAATTCATTTTCCAGTGTTGTGTGAACAAGTTATTCTCCCCGCTCTTCCTACCGTAGTGAGAGACTCTGAGCAACTTGCTGCTGAAGTTATTGGACGATTACGGTATACAAGAGGTAATAGTTAGTCATTGAGCCTTTGTTCCGGTAATATGATTTGCCATAACCTAAAAACGACTGCCGAGACTTCCTGTAAACGTGGTTTCAAACTCTAGAAATTGTGTAAACTGCTGCAAATAGCAGAATGGTCTGTAAGTCATAATTTTCCTGTGATGCCTCGTACTATTTCCGATCTCGCTAATGTACAGAATGCCGTGACCAACTGGCCACGTTTGCCCTATCGCCTGCATCAAAATCAATCACAGAAGTCTGAAAAGTTCACTTATCACATGTGCAGAAAAAACTAAGAAACATTGATATATAACTTAACTGATCTGCTGAAACTGAAGCACACCCCCTAATTTGGATAGAGAGAAAAGTACGAACATACACTTTTTTCGTGAAAGATAAACACCACTTTCAGGAGACAACAGTCATTTTCTGAATACAATGGTTGAGCAGGCCATGTCATGGGTAGACACTTATAACCGCCAACCATTGCTGGTTCCCCTCACTTGCTGGATACCACCGCCAAAAATGAAGACATGCAGAGCTTTCATGTTGAAGGTAAGCAGATTACCGTAAAACGCGAGTATTGTAATCAGGTGAACGATTAACTTTGAGTATTAGTTTTGATTGAAAACGTTTGTGATGGAAACAGAAATGTAGTTTAGACATAATATAAGGCCATTGTTTCGTTGAACGGGAATTGGCCGGTAGTAAGTTTCGGGAGAGAATTCAGCCAAATGTTCAACAATTCAGGACTGGAATGCAGCGCAAACAATTTTCACGACCACGCACAACCATCAACACATTTTGGTAACTGGAAATCAATCTTCACCAGGATTGATCTACATGTATCACATTCCATCACAAATTCTTGTTACCACTTTCAAAGGTTGGACATTGTAACTTTGAAATCTAGCGATACAGTTACTTGAAAACTTAGATAAGCAATCTGTTCGAAAAACAAATCACAGCAAAACAGTTATTGAAGGGAACTGAATATGAATGGAGAATCAACATTCAAGAATCGTCAAACCAATCAGTTCAACCAGAATGGAAAAACAAGTTGAACAGCACATCAAGCAGGTCTCTTTCTCACGTGGTCACCAAAAAACGGTCAGACCACTTTGCTCTCTATTTTATGAGATTGGGAGTTAATTAATAGATTGAAACGTGGTGTTTTTTCTGATAACTTTTCATCTGACACAATTCTCAGGACACACAGCTGCGGTCACCTCCTTATGTACCAGTAGCAATGGAGTATTTTTCGTCAGCACCTCTGTGGACAAATCTGTGATTATTTGGTCATTTTCCAATGTAAGTTCTTTGGGTTTGTGGGGTGTTTTACTCTGGATTATAATGATAGCTGGTCTCAATTTCACCGAGGCTTGCACGCGCAAGGTAGTTGTCATAGTCATAATTGCCCGCACAGTTGATTACAATGAGAAATTGTAACTATCACATGGAGCATTCAATTATGTACTTGTTTTGATCATTGGACTACATTTAGGGCGAGATTCTGAAAAATCTACAACCACACACTCAGAAGGTGACTTGTGCTATTCTGAGCAGCGATGATTCGCTTCTCGTGACTGGATCGGCTGACTCATCTGCCAAGGTAAACAAACAAACAAACAAACAAACAAACAAACAAACAAACAAACAAACAAACAAACAAACAAACAAACAAACAAACAAACAAACAAACAAACAAACAAACAAACAAACAAACAAACAAACAAACAAACAAACAAAAAAACAAACAAACAAACAAACAAACAAACAAACAAACAAACAAACAAACAAACAAAATTAAAATCACGTTGTAGTAACTAACGTTTATATTGTATCAAAATATGTAAAATGGGTTGGGAACTTAAACGGACATAATACTTTAGTTTCAAGTTTTTCTGTTCTACGACAAGTAAAATGAATGGCTGCAGTAAACTTCTCAACACGCAACTTCTCGATAGTGTGTGTGATTTACTTATTTTGTATCTCTACCGTAGAAAAAACAACCCATCATCAGTATTTGTACTGCTTATCAGTGCGAATAGAGGGATCAGACAGGTTACAAATCTGTTCACTTTCATATTATACCTGACTGACACCCTGATTTCATTGAACACACATTTTACATAAGACACACGACGTTTAACATTCAGGTGATCAACGTGGAGTCGGGAGAGGTGATCAAATCATTCAAAGAGCACACGGGTAGTGTCGTCTCATTGCAGCTAACTGCTCAAGATCAATTTCTGATTACGGGTAGGCACAGCAATACTATTCATTCTGTCATATTTATTTGAAAGCAAACTTTTGTCAATATAAATTTTAGAGGTACAATTGCTTCATGTTCTCATTGAAAGTGGATGTTCAAACTAGTGTCGATCATGCTTCATGACGTTCTTTGTTCTCGAAAGGTTAGGCAACAATTCTGAGTGGCAATTTTAACTGCGTTTATGATAAATATGATACTTCATCAAAACACCGGTCTTAAATAATCCCAAAACTAATTCTGGACCCATTTGTGAAATGGAAAGCGTATTATCTATATTATGTGCTGTATCCTATCACAGTGTGTTGCAGGTTCGGGTGATTTTGTTGTTCAAATGTGGGACATGAGTACCGGTTTGTGTATTTCTAAAATGGGAGGACTAATGGCTCCCGTCTGTTGCGTGGCTATCACGTCGTGAGTTTATATTTCATTTAAAAGGAGCCTTCGTGCTTCACATAAATACAGGAGAACTTCATCAATTCAAACATAACGGTAATGAAAGTCGTGTTAGAGAATGGTGCCGTTCGCCTCTTCCTTAGGTGTGACCACACTTCATTAGACCTTCAACTAGGTGTTCAACTTGCTTGCGTACAGAATTCGCGCATTCGCGCAGTCAGTTCAGCGCGATGCGGGGCAATTTAACTCTATCAGTGGACGTTTTTCGATAATCGTGCAACGGTTTTGAGTTCAATTTACATGCAGAAGTGAACACCAGTGGCGTATTTTGTTGGCTCAAGTAGCCATGTAAGTTACATGAGCAAATTTTCAATCGCTAATATCTGGCTCAGCTTTTGATAGTCCTTATGTATTTTGTTTGTTCTCAACGGTACCATTCCGTTCTTCGAAAATGTGCAAAGAAATGTTGAACCAAGAGTAACAGCAGTTAATAGTTAATTAGCAGTGGATGTTTCATCCAAAATTTGCTCATGTAACTTACATGGCTACTTGGGCTCACAAAATACGACCACTGATCATGTTATTCAAATGAAATCACGTTGTTTACAGTAACGATGCATTCGTGGCTGTCGGTTGTGAAGATGAAACCCTGAGGGTGTACGGTACCGTTTCTGGGCAGGAGCTTCTCGAGTTAATGGGTCACGTAGGGAAGGTTAGTTTAGAGCAAAACGTATTATTGATTGTCAGCGTTGACACAACATCTTGATGACAATGAAGTATTTTTCTTTGAATGCTTGAACATTGAATATCTTAGTGCAATTAATAGAAAGTTAGGCTGTTCTCAGGTTGAACTGAACAGTTGAAAGCTGAACTGAACTGGACAGCGTGATTTCGTGTGAATTCAATAGTTATTAGTTTCTGAACTGCTGCGAAGTTTTCAAGCAGCGTTCAGGAATGTTTCATATTCTTGAGATTGAAAATATTTTCTTTCATTTACAGATAAACGCGCTTGTTGCCGCGCTGGACGACTGTCAGCTATTTGCCGCAACCAAATCGAAAATCTATTGCTATGATCTTCACAACGGCAAAATACTCGACATTCTTGATTGTCAACAACCGTTCCCAATCTGCAGCTTGAAGGTTTTAACTTAAATTTTAGTGATTCTAGAGCATTTGTTTTTCTAATACACGATCAATAGAGAAACGTATCAGGCCACAAATCAAACTGTGTACAACCAATTTCGTTCCTGGCCAGACCTCTCCTAGCGATCAGTGGTTGTGGTGAACTCAACATGCTTTAAAAATATACTTTTTTTTCGAAAACAATCATTCTTAAATTATTGGCTGCAAAAATGAGAGAGCAAGAAGTTGTATTCAGCGCAAATATTTTGAGATATTTCCGTCTTTTTTTTCGTCTTTGTTTTGGCCGGCAATGTGCTCAATACCAACGTTACAGTATCAATGTGGGAGGGATTCAAGTGTTTTGCATTCTTTCGCAACAACCATTTCGCACGGGACTTTCGAATCATTTTGCATTTATTTTGTATTCACACTTTTGAACTCATTTACGATTTCAATAAATATTCTATTCTATTCTATTACCTATCCTCAGAATAGCTAGCCTGACACAGAACGCACACGCCAATTGACCGACATTTGTTGCGGGTGATTGTGTCAATATTGCTTGAACAAGTTTCATTTCCAAAGTTACACAAAAATACCATACTGTGTTTGTTTTTCAGATAACAACCGACAGTTTCTTTCTTCTGTCTGCATGTGGAGCCCAAATTCACGTATGGAACATTCAGAAACGAGCCCACGAACAGGAGGAAATTGAGATCGAGAAGGAAGGATTCGTGACAGCCATAACCATGGCTCCTGATCAGAAAGTAATCAATCACAAAACTAATTCATTTTCACACTCAGGGGGATCAAACTTCGAACACAGTCAGATCAGAAAAATCAAATGAGAAAACAGGAAAGAATACACACTACGCCGATGTTCGAATCACATTGATTTTTTAGGTAGCAGCTTGCGGCACTTACAACGGAATCGTTGCTCTATGGGATCTGGACATTTGCCAGTGCAATACAACGGTACCGAGTCGATTTGAGAATTTGTGATCTCTACATTTTTTTTCGAACGAAAGCAGAGAGAATGCAAAAGATCCCTAACCATTGGAAAACAACTTAGGCATAATCGTTAACTTTCAAGAGCACCCAATATATTTATTAAAAACCATTTCTGGTGAAATCTATTTTACTCGCAGTGAAGTTGCGCATCGGTACAAAACATATGGGAATTCATGAAAAAGTGGGGGCCCAACGAATGTAAGATTTGTCTTCTGCTGTGCGCCCTTAGACAACTACTCTCAAATGGAACAGCTACTGCTACAAAAACCGAAAAATACTAATATACTCAAGTATAACTGTTTATTACAAACATACAAAAGTCGTAAAATATTTTCTCAAACGTGTAAACTAGAATCTACAAGTCACAGCTGCGAAAGAGAAACAACTTTTGAATAATATGACAAACGTTATAGCACCTAGAATTGAAGTAATGACAAAAAATGCCAACCATTGTGCACAAAACCAGGAACTCTATAATTGACTACGTTGAGTTAACATCTGCGATTTGTTGATTCTAGTTTACAGGTTTGAGAAAATATTTTACGACTCTTGTATGTTTGTAATAAACAGTTATACTTGAGTATATTAGTATTTTTCGGTTTTTGTAGCAGTAGCTGTTCCATTTGAGAATAGTTGTCTAAGGGCGCACAGCAGAAGACAAATCTTACATTCGTTGAGCCCCCACTTTTTCATGAATTTTCCTCTTTTTGTATACATGCCGTAGGTATGTGGTTTGATCTGTACGGTGCAGATAAAATTGTTTTCTTAATGAACCACTTGTCAAGTATCACCATCATTCGGAAAAAAAAATATGACGTCAACATTGCAGTTCTAGAAACTTACTTCATCTGCCCTTCAGAATCCCAGAATACGTCATGTTTGAATGAAGTTTCATCGTGAATTGACCATTTTTAAGAAACTTCCAGCATTCGAAAACATATTTCACGCCATTTTTTAAAGTTGACGTCATCTGGCCTTCTGAATTTCAGAATAAGTCATATTTAGATAAAGTTTTATCGTTAATATACCATTTTTAAGATATTTTCAGCATTTGAAAATATATGTGACGTCAACTTTGCACTTTTCAAAAATGACGTCATCTGGTCTCCAGAATCCCAGAATACGTCACTCTTAGATTGAGTTTCACCGTTAATTGACCCTTTCTAAGATATTATCCTCATTCGAAAATATATGTGACGTCAACTTTGCACTTTTCAAAAATGACGTCATCCGAGCTCCAGAATCCTCGATGACGTCATCAGTAGAAGACTTACGTCTAAATCGATGTCAGTTCATGTCGTGGTATCATACTTCAAATTTTACTCGAATTGGTAAGGACTGAGCTGAGTTATAACGCAATTTGATTTACCCCGACAGAAACGGCGAGAGAGTGCACGAAATGAAGAGACGCAGAGACATTTTCAAAGACCTATAACTTAATGAAAAAGAATTTTTTTCGAAAAAAAGTTTGCGCCCCCAAAGTTTGAGTGGGGTATCTATCGTGCCCCAAATTTTCAATTAAATCGGTTCATACATAAAAATATCCCAGGAGTGCGCACCAACACACACACACGAAGGAAGTTGGCGGTCTGCATGAAGCGCATAACGTCATAACTCGGCTCAAACTCAATCAATTTCGTTCAAATTTCGAACATAGCTTGTAAATGTGCCATAGAAAATCAGCAAATCATAAAAAATCCTGATTTGCACAATTGGACCTTTTTGAGAGTGAACTAAAAAAATGAAAGCGCGCATTAGCCGGACCAAAGACAAATCTCGCACAGCGCTTCGCGCTGCGCGCGATTGTTCAATACAGAGTGTAAGAGTGAAATGTACGCAATGATGATTTCGAAGTTTTACATCAACATTCTGTTCACTACAAACTACAACATCGTGTTACAGGTCATTCAATCAAGAGGAGTTCCGATATCGTGTCTCGCTTACACCAACAATAGCATGTATCTTCTGAGTGGTAACAGTCTCGGCAACATTGTAATTCTCGACGGCTCGACCGGATTTTTTCTACGGCAAGTGAATGTGAGTTCGAAATCGTTCTCCTCAACAAAAGAGAATCAACACTTTCGAATTCCTATGTCTTTCTTCAATTTCCTCACGATTCGAAGTTTGCATTTTCAATATTAAACCATATATTTTGATCGTATTTGACAAATTTTCAGTTACACACTTCGGAAATCGTTTCCATTCACACCATGGACATAGAACGAATAATGAGTTGTTGCAAAAGTGGCATGTTGCAGTCCTGGACTCTGTTCGAAGATGAAGATGCGGAGGTGAACATGAAACTTATTAGGCCACTTTTCATTCGATCATTTTCATACTGAACTTTGTCATATTATAAGGTATTATTAACGAAAGGTAAAGACCAACCGATAATTACAAGACGCGTTCAGTGGCAAAGTTTAAACAATAAAAAGCAAATTAGTTCACATAAAGAAAGTTCGAAAGTTATTTTAAATTCTTAAGTTGTGTTTTTTCACTAGTAATAGCTACCTATACGGTTCGCTATCTCCAGAACAAGTCGCCTCTAAGAAGGTTTCACTCACCTGAACCCGCTTCGTAAGATGTTTGAAGATGTTCGTAGCGAACTGTTTTCCACGGGAAATCCAAACGGAATTTGTGTATCTAAAACCGACCTGATTGACGCGTTCTTTGCTAACTATTTGTGTTGCAGCCAAGTGTGACCCAAGGAGTCGTGCCACCCATGTTCGTTCCAACGAACGGAAAAATTGTCATTGCTCACTGCCCGAACAACACGAAAGAGTGAATATTTTCTTTTTGTTTTTTATACTGTTCCTAGTGATTTAGGAACACAACATTTTTTTCATAATGACCATTGCGGATCAAAACTCAAAGACAGAGAAAGAGAACGACATGTAATGTTTTGCCTGTTCATTCCAGCCATCAGCAGATAAACACCACTTTCGTTCGATTTGCTCCAACGCCCGATTGGCTACTTGATCAGAGTACGTAGGCGTAGGCAACTTCCCGACACCTTCATCCCATCCTCCGTCTCCTGGAACGTACGATGTTTCTCTGCATATACATTCCGTCGGGATGTAAGAGACGAGAAATAGTGAGACAGAGCGAGAGACGCAAAGTGGGATGAAAGTGTCAGGATCTTCTAGCATACGTACTCAGAGTGTATTTTGGACGAGATTGAAAATTGCAAGAAATTGTTTCAGAATGAAAGTGTGGGGACTAACAGAGCAAGGTTTTGTGCAGAAGAACAAGTTGTCTCACAACGAAGAAATCACGTGTTTTGCTGCCAGCTCCAATGGTGCTCTCGTTGCCACAGGTAGAATATTTCACTTACCACTTTATCTAGAAGTGGTGGGATCTCGAAACTTGCCAAATACAGCGGTTGTTCACCTGTTTGTCTAACTTCCGATGTTAACATCAGCATGGAAACGTGTTGATTAGTATGCTGGAACCACAGTAATTGTTAGTACATTATGGTTTTGTCTACCAAACTTTTCATACGTTGGCGTTTAGCTGACAGCCATATCAACACTTTCTAGCTGTCAATTGGTCAGAATAAAAGAATCTGAATACTTTTTAATTCAGAATTTTTGTTTAGAGTTTGTTCATAATGTCACAAATCTCCTATAAGCTTATCAAAACCAGAATAATATTAAATATTCTTACCAATTCAGGCTCAACCGATCAATCCGTGAAACTATGGCAGATTGAATCGGGTTTTCTGACGCAGGTTTGTTGATTAGTCGCATTTCAACGTGAAATTTTCTGTTTCTACCGAGTTTAAAAAATGTCAATCACTGCTCACCAGAGTGAATTCTCGACAGTATGTCTAGTTTTAATCATTTCAGGTTTTGGTCGGTCATGAAGGCTCTGTGGGATGCATAGCAATGGCCGAAGATGAACGAATTGTCCTTTCCGGGGCTACAGATCACAAAGTAGGTCACACAACTTCTTTAATTGTGAAATGTAGTCGTCGCAAACGTAAAGGCGGAAGGGTATATATCACTTTCCGCTGTATACGCACACATGTCTTCGATTCCGAGGCTTGACAGTCATGTGCTGTAATAGCGCTGCGGTTAGGGCAGCGTGCTAGGAAACTTTTGCTCGCAGGTTCGATTCCGGGGAGAGACAGAAGATTATAAATTTGGCACCCCCTATACGATCGCTCAAAACTCATGTTTTTTGTGCTTTTTGAATAAATCGTTATCCGAGAATCGCATAAAACTATTCAGGAAAATTCATCGATTGGAGAAGCGGAAAATAGCTCAAACGATTCAAATGGAATCGAGCAAATCACGTGAACTAATGTTTTCAATGTAACTAACAAATATTTCGTAATATTTCAACCATTTTCTAATATTAAGAGTTTCCTGAAACCATATAAGACGTAGCCAAATAAAAATATTTTGAAAACCGCTTATTTCAGAAAGTTGCACACCAAGTGACGATCTCATACCCATCCACTTTTCTTACTCAGTAACACTCTATTTCCCAAAAACGCGCTCCAACTGCGATTTCTGTGAAAGAATTATCAGTCTGTCAACGTACAAACTGTCGGTTCGAGTGAACCAACAGTTTGTCAAGTGACAAACTGTCGGCGGGGGGTCCCATCCTAATTTGACCATTCAACCACAAAATAATGCTTCAAAATAGAATTTATGTTTCAAAAGCACGTTAAACACATTATATCAGTAAAATGAATGATTCTAGAAAACTGTTCAACATTTTTCCTAATTCAGAGGTTGTTGAATTTCTGATGTTTTATTTAATAGTAATTTGGTGAATCCCATATAACAGACTAGTTTTTCGGCACTGATTTTCAATAGATCAATTATGCATAGTTCCATTCATACTGAGTTCCTTTTCTATTGTTATATTAGTTTTACTCGTACAATTCCACAACTGTTTAGTTTCCAGTCAGACTTTCTCAATAAACCTAGTACCGAGTAAATTACCATTGTGTAATACATAGAAGTCATACAAACTTTATTAAGTCAGTTCTTTTAGTTCTTAAACTAGCGCATTCAGTGGGTAGGGGACAGCGTGGCCAAATGGGGCGTCATTTGGGGCGAGTAGCGGCGGCTAAATGAAAAGCCAGACAGTTTCGAAAAGATTCGATTATCGATCGATGGCAGAGGCGCGCGGTGCCCTGCCTCGCCCGCGCCTGCCTCCTTCTTACGTGCGCGTGCATTAATTAAAACAGTAATTTAGCACTTTTGAAATGAAAATAATCGGATTTAAACTCGAATAGATAAAAACACTATTTAATCCAATGTATTTTAATGTAAAATTGTCTAATTTAGTGCAGGAACTTCAAAATTCTCACAATTAGTGCTGTTTTGATGTGGAATAGTTTGAAAATATGTACATTAACTAGATAATAACTTCATTAGTCAACATAGCCCCTCTCTAACTGATTTGAATACAATTTTTAGTAACAGAGACCCACTTGCATAATTTTGGTAAACGTTAGAACCAACAGTCACACTTTATTCGTGTACAAAGTGCGCTTGCACGGAGGGGAACACGGGCTGGACACTTTGTCAAGATACAAATTGCGAATCGGGTATAAAATGCTGGGGGAGCCCATACAGTGAAATGTTACTCAGTAGAGGCTTGATTCACTGGATTAGGAAAAATTATGGAACTATTTCCTCACTTCGTGTGCAAGTTTCTGAAATAAGCGGTTTTCAAAATATTTTATTTGGCTGCGTCTTATATCCATTTATATCTTTCAGGTAATAATCTGGAATGTGGCCACGGGTGACGTCATCCATTCACTGCAAACTTCTGCTTCAGTGACCACCGTCACGTTAACTGCAGACGCTACGGTGGCATGCTGTGGTTCGTGTTCATGACGGGTTGTTTGTCTGTTGATACTGAAACTTCATGCGGAATACTTACTGTTTTAGTTGAAAACAAAATATCCTGACACACACATACACTTTGGGATTTGATCTCTGATTTTCGTTCTGGAAACTATGGAAAACGAGTAGATCACAATCAACAATTCCTGTTTCTCGTTTTACATGTGTACATCTTGTAAAAGTTCGGAAAGTATTCAATTAAGTGTTTGGCATACTGTATAGGGCGATGTCATAGTGGAACAATTTATAAACCTACACTTTGTCTCACCTTCGTATGAGTGATGAGAACCAAATCAAAATGATAAACAGAACAAAAAGAAAAACAGAACAGTTAAAACTAGCTCCATTTTCTCTAATGCTTTCTGTAGGCATGGATGATGGTTGGATGGAGACGTGGTCTACCGAAAAAGGACAGTTGATATCCTCCTTCAATGCTCATCGACCTATTCGAAATATTGTCCAATCCTTTGACGCGAATCGGTCTGTTTCACGCTCCAGATTCATCGTTCAGTGTGTTGACGATTATGTGACCTGGTGAACCATAAATTTCACTCGATTTCGTACCTCATCGAAAAACAAAAACCGGTTCCATCAATCTAGAACTTTTTTCTTTTAATTTCCGCCTACATTTTTTTCTAAATTTTTGCTTACCAAGCAAAGAACATGCCGATGAAACAATACTGAACATTCCTCCAACTTCATTCCAGTTTGTTGGTCCACCTGACGGGATGTGCCCAACTGCCCATCCTGTGTCTCCACAATACCCCGGCGGGGCCGATTGAACTGAAACAGAGGCGGAGGTCCACCCGAACACAATCCATTTCCATGACTGCCAACGATGTACAAGGTGAAAAACACGGAATGATCGCATTGCAGCAATATTCATTCATTATTTTTACATTCATCTATTTATGTTCCTGTTGTCGAAGATTGTAGCACTCGTTGGTTAGAGAAATCGGAAAACTTGGAGAGAAACGAAAAACAAGTTTACGCGCAGTTCGGTCCGTCCTTTCTATGATAAAAATCAGAAACTTCATCATTATCAATTATCTGTATTTCACAGGTTCCTCAAGCGACTCAAAGAAGGAGGGTGTCTCGGGGCCTTCGAGTACGACACTACAGGCGCGAGTTGTGGCCGCTCCAAAGTCCAGCCATCCAAGGCCGACCTTCGAGACTCTAGAGAGGAGCAAGAGTAGAAGTTCTCTCATAGAGAAAGTACGCTCAAACCTATTTAAATAGCACAACAAAATGTTATGTAGTCATCAGAAATATTAGATCCTTTCACCAAACTCCGATAAGTTTACACATTACAGGATCGCTTAACGACGTTAACCAACGTAACAAATCCACCTCACAAATCGAAATTATGCTGCATTTTGTGACTATTTATTATATATCGTTCAATTTATATCTCAACACGGATCAAGAAAAACGACAGAAGATCTCAATATATCTTTTACAGATTCTAGACTATTTTTATTCAGATGTGGTTATTATGATATAAACGTTTTTTTTGTTTGCTCTCAATATATTGGCACAACATCTTAGAAAACCCTGAAATTATACAACCAGTCGACGAACTGGTGCTGAAATGGAGACTAGTTTCGTAATTGTGAAACATATCTTAAAGGGGGGCTGCACTGAATAGGTGATTTGCCTAACGTGCCCCAATCGGAAAGACCATAGTCTATAGAAGTTCTTTGGATTGACTGGTCATAACTAAACCTAAACCATAGGGAAAATTGTTTATTTGTTTTCACACAAGGTTTGGCAACAGAACGATTTGTTTAACAAGGGTTTTCTCAGTTACTCAGTTACATTGATTAATAAACTACACCTGCAACAGTTGATTATGCTAATTGTTATATGATAGTTATGCATAAATGGTAGAGGTGGACAAAACACAATACACTACAATATAATATAATATAGATCACGATGGTCACAATCCAGAAATTATCCTCGGTTGGTGCTGGTGACCGTTCTTGCGTGAGCCAAAGTAGTATCCCTGTTCGAATTTCTTTTCCTTTTCAGCACTTGTTTGACCTGAGAAAAATTGGAAATATTATTGTGTTGTTTTAAAAATATTGTTGATGTAAATGCACCAGCATTTGGAACGCAGGTCGTTCTTTTCCTATCGTTCGTATTGTTTTTGTTTTTAAATCACAACTGCTGGTCAGTAAACAATTTAAGTAATCCAACGTTCCGTAAAAAGTCTGACCTCTTTGTTGAAGGCGAGATAAACGAAGGCGTTGGCACTCGAGTTAATTGTGACACAAACGGCCACCACGATGAACCAGTTCTCGCCGCCGTTCCCAATTAGAACAGGAAAGACGCGGAAGAACACCCACGCACACAGATAGAAGATGGAGATGATACAGAACTGTATGGCATATCTGCAAACTTCGGAGATAGTCGCATGCAACGTGTGTGAAGCATCGCAAATACTGAAGAATGTAAATACGGCCTTTTTTATACTTTTGACCTGGGTAAAACATTGGTTTGTTTTCGAAACTCACGAGTACTCCTTGAGTCGGCGTTTCTGACTGTCTTGCTCACTCACATTCACATGCCGGCCAGATCGACGAACGAAAACTATTATCTAAAATTCATGTTTGCAGATACGCGTTGATCTTTGTAGAAGTATGTCTTAGAGAGTAATTTGAAAAATATTTAGCAATAGCATGCATTTCCCGGACTCCAAATCTATTGCGTAAACCACGGTCAAATGATCTAGACTTTAACCATCATGCATACAATATTATGACGATGGACATACTTCTCACCACCTCTTTATTATCAGTCTCATACTAAACAGTAACTCTGTCTCTGGAAACGCGACACCTCGAATGGTATGCGCATTATTGTACCATGTTCTAATTTGAACAATAGATCAAAACCCAGTTAATTACACTTCTAATCCTGCCGAAGATTAATGGAACATTGGCCAATACTATATGTAACCGGGTTTTTTGGAAACCTGGCCGGTTTCTGGTAACCCTTCTTTCAGGTTACTTCACAGATAACCAGTAGGTAACCTGAACCTAAATTTCAGTTACCGTACAAGCTAACGGTAAACACAACATTTTGCCTTAGAAAAACAGATAACCAGTTTTCAGTTTATCATTTTAGGTTACCATTACCAAGCGGTTAGCTACTGAGGTAATCTGGAAAAAAAATAGTTACTAAAAAACCTGGTTACATATGGAACTCCCTTGGAACATTAAACAGTTATTAAGTGTGTTTGTTTGATGCACTCACTATGACGTATGCTACAGTACAGATGGCAGACACAGAAGCATTTAGAGGCTGATCAATATACATATTCGAGTAGTTAGGAGTAGCGTTGACGGGCGTGTATGAATACGATAAGTAATTGTGGTCGAATGAAAACCTGAAACCAACAAATTTACCCCCTCCTACTTCGAACCAACTGCTCGAGTGGATGTGTGAGCGCTGTAACTCACACGTTACTGGTTTAATCCAGCTCGCCACTGTATTCTTATTGGCGGGTGCGCTAGTGAAAAAGTTCACCCAGACCTTTTTGCTTATTCCTTCAGTCAGCACATTTTTCATCACTGACTTTAGAGTCTAGGTTTTATCAGTTGCGTAACGACTGATCTACCACGATGAAAACTGTTTGGAAAATTTTACTTCATGTCATTGAGACTATGTTCTATCAATTCAGTCATGAAAGATGTCCCTCGATTAGCAGCTTTGTAATGCTGCTTCCGTGGAATCAGCCTTATGCCCTTTTTTGATTTTTTTTCTCGTCACAAAACTCCCGAAGAAGTCCTTTACTGGGCAAATACGGTATATTCACTCACTGGCAGCATGGAGTCCAATATTGCGAGATAGCTGTCATTATGAGCGAAATAGGGTAAGTCGCGACAACGATCAGAGCTACATTTTTTGTGTTGAAAAATGAATCTCTCATGAAACACACCACCACGAGCCTGGAATTTTGAGGGTACGTTGCGCATTATGAATAATCACAGCGCATTATGAATACATAGCAAAAACCATGTAAATAGATTTGTCATTATTCTTCAGTTATTTCATTTTATTCTGTATCACACACCTTTATTCATGCATGACTTTGTAGTAAACTTAACGATGGATAACATAAATTATGTAGTGATGACGTGTGTTAATTTCTATTGTTGTATTTAATGTCCGTTTCTTATGTGAATGAACGATTTCGGTTTGCTCGTTTGAACAGGTATCCCTCATTAATTTCTGCGGTTTTCGTTGTGTCGTGCACCTGTTAATCGCCATTAGTACTTGTGATATAGATCCGTTGTACCAACAGAACAGAAAAACTGCTCCAACGAATTGAGCAAACGGGTCGGACCGACCTCCGGGAAATATCCATGACTAAATTGTAAGTTTTGAATAAGATGTAGACCAATGGCGGTTTTACGTCACAGTTCTGTCAGCTCTTCTTGTAGATACGAGTATATATACTGAATTTAAGTTTTGAAGACAATTTGTGATGTACTCAGTGACGGACACGACTATTTTCATCACTATATTTTCTTCACTCGATTATAACCTGAGTCTGCTGACCGATCCTCTGGTGCGTTAGTAGGAAAGCATTGTCATTTACTTTTAGACAGGGACAACTAATTTTTTATCAGCAGCAACAGATGTAGCATTCATTCTTTATATATCCTCTTTAATAGTCTTACCGAGAACACAATCGAAGGTGCGAGATAAAATGTTGCGAGGGCCAAGTTGAGAATATCTATGAATAGATTTGACACAGATATGATGTAGATGGGAGAACTGCGTCTGGAGTTGTCTTTGTAAATGAACGAAGCCCATAAATTCCTAATCGAAAATGAAAAACAATAATTGATTTCAATTCATTTTTTATTTTTCTACATTTGTTTCATTCAAGTTGGGTAGTGCCGTTTACGTGCATTCTAATGTAAAATTATTGTTGTAGATGTGCTGTGGAATATTTGTACTACAATTATTCTCTAATGATGGAATAAGCGTGGAAAATGTGTTTGTCTTCTCAGTAAAAACGGCGAAAACTTCCCACGAACAATCGTTGTTTGTTCTCATGAACATACACCAGAGTTCGTTTCCCTGGCATAATTTGAAGAATTGTGGTATTAACCTGACTCGTGGTTTTAAACTCTACAACTGAATGTACTTTAAACTCTACACCTAGGCGTATTCTGTATTATTCGAATTCGTCTTGGAACACGTGAATGTGTTCTCCTCTATAATCCCGCGTTCTTGAATTCTACGTTCCGGAATATCGGCGGAAGAAACCACCATAACCCAAAAATCAAATTTCGGATGCTTTATTGAACAATATGGTTATCAGTGACCACACTGGCTTTATCGATAGAGCACATGTGGTGTGGACATATCGTCACACATCGTTCTCGCGTGGTACCACGGTTCTATAATATAACGTGAGGTTGGAGTGCAAATGTACAATTAATCCAGCCATGTGGATCAGTATCGATTATCACTCTGCTACGTTTCATTCATTCAATGCCTTTATCCTCAATATTTAGTTGAAAAACCTAAACAACCTTTTGACCAGAACCACAACAGCTGCGAAGGCGACACCAGACACAATCAGAGCTACCAGGCTGAGAACTCCGAATAATACTCCGAGGATGAACTTCAACATTATGGAGAGATAAACGAGTTGCTTGAAACGAAGTGTGGTATTGGTTGGAAAAATGGGAGACAAAGTACAACTACTAATACTGATATTGGGTGGGAACATAATCAGTTTAGTCAAATGATTTGTGTGGGAATGATTGGGACTGAAGATCGGTTTATTAAAAATCCTTGGTTAGTCATATCAACAACATCACAACTAGTGTACGTGTATAGTAGGTGAGGTGGAATGGAAAGATCAGTAGAGATGATTTCGCATTTATAATCTCAACCTTTACGATTAAGAGAAAATGTTGCTTCTGAATAGATTTCTATCACTCTGCTTATCCGTAAGAGTAAGCTCAGAAACCGTCATACCTCACCCATACTAAAATAAAACATATAATATGCGCAGAAAGCAAGCAGCATTGGCAGTTGTTATATTCACTCGCACACGTTCGAACATTCTGAACGGTGGCACACTTTGGACATAACCATGTGTCTAATAGTTTGTCTAACAATTGTAAAGCGTCTATGTATTTTTTCTCAGAAATACTTGAAAGACGTTTGCAGTTCGGAATTGGTCTTTCAGTTCGAAGTTGGTCCCAACCAAGGTTAACAGTGTTCAATCAACTTTCAAACATGGTGTGGAGGGTTCATATTTTCATATTTCATATTTATTCTTTCACGTCGCTTCGTTACGAGGCGGTGATCATCATACATGTCACAGATCTTTGTAGTAGCAGTTTCTTCCGAGTTGATCTTAGTGCCTCCTTCATTGAAGACATCATGGTGGATTATCGAATGCTCTAATGCTTGGTCGAAACGAATGATAATGGACATTTTCCATCGACCACTGAACAATAGATGGAGACAACTCTTTATTACCAAACGAGGAGGAAGGCTTATCCACAAAACATGGTGGTGGTACACCACTTCGAGTACAATTCACTTTTGCTTCTGCAATTCAACCGCAGAACTTTGACCTACAAAATTTCCTCTGCTGCGCTTAATTGCGTAATCTGATCTACAAAGCACTTACTCGCATTCAAATGTCAGCTCTTTGTGGAAATCACATACAACCACCAACTGACAGCACATTAAAGTGTTATGAACATGCTTTGAATAGAATCTATATGTGTAGGTACTACGTATTACGACGTAAGGGTTTGGTCTTGATAGTTCATGTTTTGAGAGGTAAAAGTGTAGTCATTACAAGTTAGTCTAGCTTGTTAGTGTGGTGATTGTGGAGCAGAAACCTAGCAACTACAAAAATGATTGCAGCAGTGGATTTGAAACAAAGCTTAACTTTTGAGTTAATGCAGTATCAGTTGAAAAATGTGCCTTGAACGCTACTTAAAGACACACCACTGCTCAAACATTAAATAGACAACCACAAGACGCAATTTGAACTATGTAAACAAATAGTTCTTCGAATATCTTTATGTAAAATCTAGCTACTCGCGAAAAAATGAGGTAATATGGTTCATATAGAATGAGGATATGACCAATTTTGAGCACTCCAATTCATGCGCAAATGGCAGCCATTCTAATTGAGACGCTACCGTAATCTGCGAATGGCGCACGCAATAGAGTGTTCCTATATTTGGTCATATCTCGCTTCTTTGTGGACCAATTGTTTACTCAGTTGTCTTACTTTAAAAGACACATCGAAAATACTCAGAATCAATGTTTGAGCGGTAGTGCATCTTCCAATTTGAATGCCCAACTTATAAACACATCAGAAGCAACTGAAAATACCGGTTTTCTAGACTTTTCTATCACCAATCTTTAGTGGTTCAAACCAATATTTTGTAGTAAAATTGCGTTTACGCGCTTTTCTTGTGCATATAAAAGACAAATGAGCTAGACAATCTTTATTTTGATTGTGCTTATTTTTCTTGAGCAAATAGCAAAACAAGAAGAACGTAGTGTCGCTTAACGGCGAGATCCATCCTCGAAGAAAACTCCACCATCGATGGCGCAGTACTTGGGGCAGATTCCCTTCTCTCCGGCACCTCCGGGAGGTCCGGCGGGTCCGGGAGCTCCTGGGTTTCCGTCATTTCCGGGCTGGCCGTTGGGTCCGTTGGGTCCCTTGGGTCCGGGCTGGCCTGAAAATAAAGTTCGTCAAGCACTGGCATAACAGATCAAGAGTAAACACGATGCTTTATGAAGACACCTTTTTTCTCCTCAATTTAATTTCCATTGATCGAATGCAGTGGCACACATGTTTTCCAATGCCAAAAGTGACCTGTTAGAATGCGAATAAACCATCCAATTCTAACGCCACCTGAACTAACGATCAACTCATCAATGCTTACCGGGCTGTCCGTCAGATCCAGGTTGTCCGTTCTGTCCGGGAGGTCCCTGAGGTCCGGGAGCTCCAGGGGCTCCGGGTGCTCCAGGCTGTACTGGCTCGTTGGGGGCATCTTGACCGGGCTGTCCAGGGGCTCCAGGAGCTCCGGGGTTTCCGTTGGGTCCAGGGGGTCCCTTGGGTCCGGGGGCTCCAGGGGCAGCATCGTTTCCGGGTGCTCCAGGCTGTCCGTTGGATCCGGCATCTCCGGGAGGTCCGGGGGGTCCAGCGGGTCCGGCAGGTCCCTGAGGACAAGGCTTGCATGGGGGAGGAGTGATGGGGTCGCAAGGCTGCTGGGGAGGACGTCCAGGATTTCCGGGGAGTCCGGGTGCTCCGGGCTTTCCGGGACGACCGGGCTTACCGGGGGTACCAGCGGGTCCGGCGGCTCCGGGAAGACAGCAAGCGTCGCAACCTCCGGCGGAAGCAGATCCTCCGTCAACTCCGAAATCGTAACCGGACTGACGGGCGGTACGGTTTCCAGCGGGCATGTTCTTCAGGTGGCTGACCTCGGACCAGATGTCCTTAGCGGATCCCTGGAAGTAACCAAACGAATAAGTTATTGGGAAGGGTGAGAAACAACACATGTACTATTAATATCTGAAGAGGAAACAAGTTGTTTGGTGAAGTTATTAATTATTCAAAATATCACACTTTACGCACTACTGAAAATTGAGAACTGACCTTGCAGAATTGGATCTCGTTGTGCATGGTTCTCTTGACCTGGTGTACATAGTTGTATACCATTGGCAGGGTGACACATACTGATAGTACGGCAACCACTGAGAATGTGACGGCAGAGTATGCCACGAAGCGGTAGGCCTTCACGCGGTGTTCGAGATCCATCTTGGGAGACTGATCAGTGGTAGGCTAATAACGCTTATGTAGGCGGCTTGTAACCTTGGCGCAGATGAAAAACGCGCGCTCTTTCCAGTGCAAAACGGGCAAGGTACTTGATAAGCGCCCGCTTCTTTGTACCCAACCTGTCGTTAGAGGCTAGTTATACCACTTCTTTTCCTAAAAAACGTCATGAGTGTACAAGGCCAAACTCGTATACCTAGCGTTATTTTACTTCACAAATGCAAACTCATAGGCAAACCTCACCTCGTTCTAGTCTAGAGATAAACTGAAACAACAAATTTGCAAATGGGCTCCAAGTGTGGAGATGGTTTGGATTCATTCTGAAGCCGTGCATAGAGCTCACCGAACCTCAAATGAACACTTTGTTGAATTATGCTCGAGTTTCAGGCAACATTCTACAACGATGTATCCTAGAAGTGACTTTCACCATTCAAGAGCATTTGTGTTGAAATTCTCAAAAGATAGTAAGAGGTGCAGGGTAAGAACGTTGAACCAGATTAATGCATTGAAAACTAATAGTTGGCGGTTTTTTTTTGGCTTTTTCTCCTAAATAACATCATCTTGACTTTAAAATCAAGACTTTCCGAATACCCTCACACCACCACGGTTCTCAACACGTACTATTGAACTCATTTTAATTACGTTTGAGACTTGTGTTTTAGGTTGGAATTCATCGCATCGTGCCATGTATGGAAATATGCATTCAACACTAATTGGCGGCGAAAGCAGCATAAGTTCTACATGTTGTCAACCGAACTGTTTCAAACCAGTAACAGAACACATTAAAGTATACGATGACATTAAAACTTCCAAACTCGATATTTGCTTCTGGCGCTGAAACCAGACGCCAGATTTCGCCAACACGTGAACACATGCCATCGTTAAAGGAATTGATTAAAATTCAGTTGTATCGAATGTATTCGGAGAAAATAGAACGAAGCAAAAGCTGCACAATGGTTCACAACACACGCATCATGTCAAAGTAAACGTGATTAAGCTTGCGGTGTCTTTTGATAAAGTTATACAGCTCCGTGGACGTATATGCAATATTCGTTACGTTCTTGTGTATATGATAACTACAATGTGTCTTGTTTTGAAATAAAAACGTGCTGCTTCTTGTTGGCATACATTACAACGGATCAAACAGGATCGAACCGGTGAGTTCCGCTTTATACAGAAGGAACGTGAAAACAGTCGAACCGGCATGTGTAAATGAGCTTCGAACTTTTTCGTATTACGTAAAATGTCTTGGAATATTCTCTCCTTTGGTTTGCAGATTACGTTGAATTGGGAATAATGAGTTTCATCGGCTATATGGACTTATGTTTTCACGCGTGTATTATGAGTGGGATTGTAACTAACATTCATACTCTCAAACGTCTAGTACTAGCAAACTAGCATGTTTACTGCCAACACGGATTGTTAGAGTTAGTTCAACTAGAAAGCCTTTTGGTTATACACGTCATGTTGACGATGTAACGAAAGTCAGGAAAAAACAGAGGGTGATGAAACCAAAACGTCTGTTTGACAAATGAACTCCAAATTTGTGTGCTTTCGTGTAAATTCATAAGAACAGTTGGGCTAGACAATCTTTATTTTGATTGTGTCTATTTTTGTTGAGCAAATAGCAAAACAAGAAGAACGAAGTGTCGCTTAACGGCGAGATCCATCCTCGAAGAAAACTCCACCATCGATGGCGCAGTACTTGGGGCAGATTCCCTTCTCTCCGGCACCTCCGGGAGGTCCGGCGGGTCCGGGAGCTCCTGGGTTTCCGTCGTTTCCGGGCTGGCCGTCGGGGCCGTTGGGTCCCTTGGGTCCGGGCTGGCCTGAAAAAAATATTGGTCAATGGCTGGCAAATTTAACCACGAAAAATTATGCTTTCTAACTATAACCTTGATCATCTACTTTTCCTTCATTTATCCAATTTGAGTGCCACATCTCATATCTGTGTGTCAATGTGGAAATACTTGTGTTGAATGTCGAATAAACGACTCCACGGTGAACATCAACTAACTCCCAATGACTCTCAAATTCTTACCGGGCTGTCCGTCGGATCCGGGTTGTCCGTTCTGTCCGGGAGGTCCCTGAGGTCCGGGAGCTCCAGGGGCTCCGGGTGCTCCAGGCTGTACTGGCTCGTTGGGGGCATCTTGACCGGGCTGTCCAGGGGCTCCAGGGGCTCCGGGGTTTCCGTTGGGTCCAGGGGGTCCCTTGGGTCCAGGGGTTCCGGGGGCAGCATCGTTTCCGGGTGCTCCAGGCTGTCCGTTGGATCCAGCATCTCCGGGAGGTCCGGGAGGTCCAGCGGGTCCGGCAGGTCCCTGAGGGCAAGGCTTGCATGGAGGAGGAGTGATGGGGTCGCAAGGCTGCTGGGGAGGACGTCCTGGGTTTCCGGGGAGTCCGGGTGCTCCGGGCTTTCCGGGACGACCGGGCTTTCCGGGGGTACCAGCGGGTCCGGCGGCTCCAGGAAGACAGCAAGCGTCGCAACCTCCAGCGGAATCAGATCCTCCGTCAACTCCAACATCATAACCAGCTCCACGAGCGGTACGGTTTCCAGCGGGCATGTTCTTCAGGTGGCTGACCTCGGACCAGATGTCCTTAGCGGATCCCTAGAAATAATTGGCTCAAAATGAGTAAATGTAGATTGTTGATTCGAGCAAAGCTCATGAAAATTAGGGTTAACAACCATTTACATTGTGCTTTAGAACGGGGAGATAACTATTCGGAGGTTTGTCTGAAGAATTAGAAGAATGCCTACGGTCTAAAGCTAGAAAACTTCGTCTGTTTTTCAAAAACAAGAATAACAAAAAGTAACTATTTCTTCAGAATAAAATCCAGCAAGTTTTTTGTTGTGGTTGTTTGTAACAAATTCAGAGGTCAAGACCTGATTCTCAATCATATTAGAGTTCCATAATCATGAAGTGAAAAACTAACCTTGCAGAATTGGATCTCGTTGTGCATGGTTCTCTTGACCTGGTGTACATAGTTGTATACCATTGGCAGGGTGACACATACTGATAGTACGGCAACCACTGAGAAGGTGACGGCAGAGTATGCCACGAAGCGGTAGGCCTTCACGCGGTGTTCGAGATCCATCTTGGGAACACTTGCTTACTGGCAGCCCAGCAAAGCTTATATAGGCGGCGTGCGACCTTCACACGGGTGTAAAACTTAAATGACTTTCACTGAGCAACGCGGAAAATCTAATAAATACTTGTTAGACTCTTATTCGCGATAACACATCGTGTTTTGAGGCAGAGTGGTAAACAGTTTCATAAAATTACTCGCACCACCTGTGTCGACCAACCTCAGAATTTTTTTTTTTGGGGGGGGGGGGGAATGTTGTAATGGTTCACAGAAGTGCGTATCGAGGTTTTAAGAAATACAAATGGTGTTTCGTTTTTTTGATTTCATTGTTATTTTGACTTAACATTTTTTTATCCCGATTAGAGTGCTTTCTCTGTGGTTTTCGCTTAGCAATCGTCTTTATTTTGGAACGAAACACGGATAAAATAATGTAGAAGAGAATGTAGACCTGTATTATTACAATTTTCACAAAGAGTTTGTAAACAAACTCTCAGAGACAACTATTTTAAAACTTTCATGGGTTCATTGTAAAACAGCCATACGAGTATTGCTCGTATTGTTAAGGGGTTGTGGAGGGGTAAAATAAAAGTTTGTGAAAAGCGAAAATACTTCGATGTTTCGTTCCCTACCCTCTTCGAAAACGGAACTAAGAGTTGGTATACATGAGCGGTTCGGTATTGCCACAACGAGTTTGTCATCGACACGAGTTTCAGGGTCAGATGTACATTTTTGACAAACTGCTATTTGATAACAGCACGGAGTGATCCAAGTAGCTTGCGTGAATACAGAATCTCAATTGAAGTCGGCGTTTTACGCCAACAACCATGTCGAAACGTCCTAGTGTTCACCCTCGGCGAAATTCGAGCCAACTCCTTGATCAACGTTACATTTCTCATTTTCTGAGTGAGCAACATAATTCAACTTCTGGATGCATTTCAACTTCTATAATCCTGAATCTAAAATATTATGAATAGTTCAAAAAATTAATGATACATGTATCATGAATTTGAGTCAGCTAGCTAGAAACAATCAGTCTTTCACGAGGAACGTTTGCAGCTCCAAACGCTCAACACTGGTTGTTCCACATACGCGGCGAAGTGGATGTATGTGAAACGTATTTTGTTCACAGTCCGAATGGCTTATTTAAAGCCGAAACAACTAAATTCCCACATCTTAAAACAGTTGTTCATATATGAGAACAAAGTCTGTCTACTTCTCTGACATTCAAACAACGTATCTAGGTAATCCTCGCTCGGAACGCCATAGGAGAAGCTGCTCGGAATGTCAACAACTAAACTACAGCCGAACCACAAATGGTTCAAGCTGCTCACGAACTAAGTTTTTCCTTGTGCCCTGATCCTGCTCTTATGATACCGGGGTGGGTAACTGATGCGATTAACAAAAAACTCGGTTGAATAATGAGATCGCCGGAATTTCCATGCTTATCAAACATCCTTGAGGAAGTGCAAGAGTTCAAGGTTTCGATTCCCGCTGAAATTCTGAATCACAATTGCAGATTTTGTTTCTGATCTCAACCCCGGCATGAAACCTATTGCGTTTTGCATGAAACCTATTGCGTGAAACCTATTGCGTGAAAGGCATGAAACGGTTTGCGTTTTTATCTAGTTTTAAATATCCAATTTTTGTTTTTGTTTCTCGTTATTCATCGATCATCCTACTTATTTGTTTATTTGTCTTCGACCCACTCTCGCCTCAAAATTTCTTTGTATTCTGTAGTCTGACAAATGCTTCCTTGTTAGTAGGTTGTACTTTTAACATCAAACATCTCCTCTGAAATTAGTTTTGCCATGGTATTTATTTAGTTGATTTCCACTTATTTTTTCTCTGTAATCTATGCGCGATAACTCCATATCGATATGAAAACAATCTGTATTCGAGTTATCGTCCAAAACTGTAATTGGTTCTATTCAATAAACTTCGTTCTTGAAAAAGAGTGTTTGGACGAACCTTCATCAAACTTATGAGGGGAAACAAGAACTTTACTGAAATTTACTATCCAACACTACAATTTTACAACTAAAGTATAGAGTGAACAGTACTAGATAGGTGTTGGATGATAATGTGTTTATGTGAATTTGCTTTTCTGTGTATTCTTTGTATGATTTTGAAACAGAAGTTGAGCTAGACAATCTTTATTTTGATTGCATCTATTTTTGTTGAGCAAATAGCAAAACAAGAACAACGAAGTGTCGCTTAACGGCGAGATCCATCCTCGAAGAAAACTCCACCATCGATGGCGCAGTACTTGGGGCAGATTCCCTTCTCTCCGGCACCTCCGGGAGGTCCGGCGGGTCCGGGAGCTCCTGGGTTTCCGTCGTTTCCGGGCTGGCCGTTGGGTCCGTTGGGTCCCTTGGGTCCGGGCTGGCCTGAAAACCAATAATGTTATTAGAAAAACCTAATCTGTGAACGAGACACTAATCAGTAAAACATAGCAGCTCAGAATAGTATCGAAATGTATACCATTAGTTTCCAAAATGCTTACCGGGCTGTCCGTCGGATCCAGGTTGTCCGTTCTGTCCGGGAGGTCCCTGAGGTCCGGGAGCTCCAGGGGCTCCGGGTGCTCCAGGCTGTACTGGCTCGTTGGGGGCATCTTGACCGGGCTGTCCAGGGGCTCCAGGGGCTCCGGGGTTTCCGTTGGGTCCAGGGGGTCCCTTGGGTCCAGGGGTTCCAGGGGCAGCATCGTTTCCGGGTGCTCCAGGCTGTCCGTTGGATCCAGCATCTCCGGAAGGTCCGGGAGGTCCAGCGGGTCCGGCAGGTCCCTGAGGGCAAGGCTTGCATGGAGGAGGAGTGATGGGGTCGCAAGGCTGCTGGGGAGGACGTCCTGGGTTTCCGGGGAGTCCGGGTGCTCCGGGCTTTCCGGGACGACCGGGCTTTCCGGGGGTACCAGCGGGTCCGGCGGCTCCAGGAAGACAGCAAGCGTCGCAACCTCCGGCGGAATCAGATCCTCCGTCAACTCCAACATCATAACCAGCTCCACGAGCGGTACGGTTTCCAGCGGGCATGTTCTTCAGGTGGCTGACCTCGGACCAGATGTCCTTAGCAGATCCCTGAAAACAACAAAACTGATCATCGTTAAAGGTATACAAACAAACCACTGTCTAGATTGCATTTTAGTCTATTAAAACTTATGATAAGTGACAGCAATTCAATAATATTTTTGAAATTTCAGCTGATTTGAGCTGTCTCTCAGTCTAGTTTTATGTGATCGGATGAAAAACAGGGAAAATACATTCCAATCGTTTATCATCTACATTCCAAATAACTGGAAGCGTCAGAAACAACACATGAACTAATTGTATCTGAACAGGAAACAAGCTATGTTGTAAAGTTATGCGGTTTTCGAAATCGCAAACCTCACTTTACTACTCAAAACAGAAAACTAACCTTGCAGAATTGGATCTCGTTGTGCATGGTCCTCTTGACCTGGTGTACATAGTTGTATACCATTGGCAGGGTGACACATACTGATAGTACGGCAACCACTGAGAATGTGACGGCAGAGTATGCCACGAAGCGGTAGGCCTTCACGCGGTGTTCGAGATCCATGTTGGGAACACTTGCCAAACTGAGAAGTCTTGTGGCTTATATACACGGCGTACGACCTTCACGCGGGTGTAAAACTTGAAGTTTTTTTTACTAAGTACCGCGTAAAAAACCTGATAAATACTTGTTACTTTCTTATTCGCGATAATACATCGTATTTTGAAGCGCAGGAAGTGGTAAAGAGTGTCATGGCAGTAATCGAATAACCTGTGTCGGCCAACCTCAAAATTTTCAGTAAAAAAAATTGTAAATGTGTGTATCAATAGTTTTCTTATCTCTGTATCTCTGAACTCTGAAGTGTGTTTCAAAAGTTTCGAGAATTACCAAGTTGTGCTCCCACTTTTGGTTCCGTTTTTGTTTGGACTTGTGAATGATTAGTTTAGCATGTCCTCTCTGTGTCGTTTTTTCTGAGCAACAGACTATTTTGGAACGAAACACGAAAAAGACAAATATTCCCGAGAAACATTTGAGCAGTATCAATACTGTTTTCACAAAGATTTTCTCAACAAGCTCTTAGGGAGAATTATTTGAAACATTCCATGGATTTATGGTAAAACAGATATACGAGTATCTCTCGTAATCTCTCGTATTGTAGGAAGTTATAGATAAGTGAAAGGGTAGTTTCTGAAAACTTATGAGATTTTGATGTTCCGTTATCTCTCCCCTCCAAAAACGGAACTGTGTTGGATACATGAGCTGCTTGATTCTGCCACAAAGTATTTGTCAACGACACGAAGTTCAGGGTCAGATGTGCATTCTCTATGTATTACAATTTGAGAACGGCACGGAAAACTCCAAGTAACTGGTCGTGAATGCACAAATTGATTGAAACTCGCGTAATACGCCAACATGTATGTGTCAAACGGTCCTCATTTCACCGCTAGGCAACATTTGAGTCAAGATCCAATGCGTTGATCAAACTTACTTTGTTTTGTTTTTCTAAAAAAATACAATCACTTTTTCCATTCTGTTCTTTTTTCTTTGTAGAACACTCTTAGGTCCAAAACGATTAGAATATTTGTTTAGAGCCAAAACCAGCAGATTTCCACCACCCCTCCAAACGTCTGCCCAGTTCATAAAAATCATTTTTGCATATTCTTTTTATAGTGTACGGAGATTTAAGACTGCGGATCAAAGGCTACAATGACTTTTGCTCGAATTGAATAGAAACTGCTATAAACTTCGAAAACAAAACTACACCCAAACAATAAACAACTTCAGCTGCGCCTGAACGACGTCGTCCTTTGAGGTTCTACTCTCATGATTCCTTGAAGCGCAAAGAGGCCCATTTTTTGCTTATTAAAAATCCTTTGGGGCTCAAGATTTCTAAAACTCGATAACCGCTGAAAATTCAACGAAAACTGCAAATGTTGTGTATGTTGTCAACCTTGGCATTAAAACTGTTATAAGAAACGCATTTTGATTGTGCGTTCTTACCTATTTCCAACAATCCAAGACTTGTTCGAGTTTCGCGATTGTTCATTCATTGTTCTCTTCAATTAACGATCACCTTCGTTTGTCTCTGGAAAATGTTTGCCTCAAGTGTCTTTGTAATAAGTAGTTCGTAGTTCGATTAACGATTCATCTCAAGTAACTTGTAAATTCAACATACAATCCTTAGAGACTCCTTCTACCAATGAATTTAGGTAATAAACTTCCATAATTCTTCGTACTGCAATCAATATAACATATACTGTATAGTATTATTGAATTGAAATCTGTTTTCGAGTTATATTGTTGAAAATGGTGATCGATTCGACTCAATGAAGTTTGTCGTTAATTGAAGATTTTGACAGAACTTTCGCATAATTATGCGGGGGAACATCAACTTCACAGGATTTCACTCTTGAGACTACGATTAAACCCATATAGTGGAGAGTGAATAGTACTGATAGTTCAATTGGTGTTTATTGATATTGTGAATACTCGATATTGTATTTCTGTGCGATTTTTGTGTAAATTCAAAACAGACGTTGAGCTAGACAACCTTTATTTTGATTGTGACTATTTTTGTTGAGCAAATAGCAATACAAGAAGAACGAAGTGTCGCTTAACGGCGAGATCCATCCTCGAAGAAAACTCCACCATCGATGGCGCAGTACTTGGGGCAGATTCCCTTCTCTCCGGCACCTCCGGGAGGTCCGGCGGGTCCGGGAGCTCCTGGGTTTCCGTCGTTTCCGGGCTGGCCGTTGGGTCCGTTGGGTCCCTTGGGTCCGGGCTGGCCTGAAAACCAATAATGTTATTAGAAAAACCTAATATATGAACGAGACACTAATCAGTAAAACATAGCAGCTCAGAATGGTATCGAAATGTATACCTTTAGTTTTCAAAATGCTTACCGGGCTGTCCGTCGGATCCAGGTTGTCCGTTCTGTCCGGGAGGTCCCTGAGGTCCGGGAGCTCCGGGGGCTCCGGGTGCTCCAGGCTGTACTGGCTCGTTGGGGGCATCTTGACCGGGCTGTCCAGGGGCTCCAGGGGCTCCGGGGTTTCCGTTGGGTCCAGGGGGTCCCTTGGGTCCAGGGGTTCCAGGGGCAGCATCGTTTCCGGGTGCTCCAGGCTGTCCGTTGGATCCAGCATCTCCGGGAGGTCCGGGAGGTCCAGCGGGTCCGGCAGGTCCCTGAGGGCAAGGCTTGCATGGAGGAGGAGTGATGGGGTCGCAAGGCTGCTGGGGAGGACGTCCTGGGTTTCCGGGGAGTCCGGGTGCTCCGGGCTTTCCGGGACGACCGGGCTTTCCAGGGGTACCAGCGGGTCCGGCGGCTCCAGGAAGACAGCAAGCGTCGCAACCTCCAGCGGAATCAGATCCTCCGTCAACTCCAACATCATAACCAGCTCCACGAGCGGTACGGTTTCCAGCGGGCATGTTCTTCAGGTGGCTGACCTCGGACCAGATGTCCTTAGCAGATCCCTGAAAACAACAAAACTGATTATTGTTAAAGGTATACAATCAAACCACTGTCGAGATTGCATTTTAGTCTATTGAAACTTATGATAAGTGACAGCAATTCAATAATATTTTTGAAGTTTCAGCTGATTTGAGCTGTCTCTCAGTCTTGTTTTATGTGATCGGATGAAAAACAGAGAAAAAACATTCCAATCGTTTATCACCTATATTCCAAATAACTGGAAGCGTCAGAAACAACACATGAACTAATTGTATCTGAACAGAAAACAAGCTATGTTGCAAAGCTAATGTTTGATTAAAAATTGTCAAACTTCACTCTACTACTCAAAACAGAAAACTAACCTTGCAGAATTGGATCTCGTTGTGCATGGTTCTCTTGACCTGGTGTACATAGTTGTATACCATTGGCAGGGTGACACATACTGATAGTACGGCAACCACTGAGAATGTGACGGCAGAATATGCCACGAAGCGGTAGGCCTTCACGCGGTGTTCGAGATCCATCTAGGGAGACTGATCAGTGGTAGGCTAATAACGCTTATATAGTCAGTGTGCGACCTTCACGCCAGTATTAAACTTGATAGACATTTACTAAGCAATGCGGACATAACTTGATAAAGACTTTTCGATTTTTATTTGCAATGCCACACCATGTCGAGCGGCAAAGAATCAAATAGTTACATGGAGGCAATGGAACTTATTGCGTATCCATAAAAGATTATTCAGGCTCCTCTGAAATCGTCTGTGACAAAAAACATTTGTCCCGCCCGCTGTAAGGATTTTATGTCACTCTCAAAGCTGGAGTTCATAATTATAGTGAAAAGGAAAGAGCGGGAGGGGGAATATTGTGAGTGAGAACACTTGGCACACATCGTCAACATATATCACAAATGAACAACCTTTTTTGGTAGAATTATCGTTTGCAATATAATTCGGGACATTTTTTCTATAGTTCACGGCTCGTTCTCAGTTTTTGAAGTTCAGACTTACGCGACTTTTTTTCAATGTTCGAAAGACCTGTTGTTGATCATAAAAATTGAATACAAAACTATATTTGTTCTCTTTGGGATGATTTCACATGTACAGCATAATCTCATCAAACTCAATTTGCCTTGGCTACATAATGAATAACTAAATTACTATAATTCTGTTGGGTACCCAACTTACTCATTTACACATTCGAGTGAAAGGTTCGGCTGCTTATGAGCCTCAATAGAGTGCTCATCATCTTAAAGGGGAACAGAAAGGAAAGTTAATATGAAAGAGCTTCTCAAGATAAACTGATATATACCTTTTTTGTTCGAACTAAGAAACCTAATCTGTATACGGTTCACATGTTTCAGTCTGTTTTGCCGCACGCAACGTTAAAGTTGGGTACCCCGGGGTACCCAAATTAACTTTCCATTCTGCCCTCCTCCAACAAACATGACACCGAGCTTTAATGAACGTATCGCGTGATGAAGCTGTTCTCTGGCGTCTTGAGGAAAGTGGCTGGCAACCGGGATTTTGCGGGCGACTCGTCGCCGACACATTGGCATCGCTGACGAATCGGAATTTGACGAAACTTTTTTTGAGTGCGTGCAACTCGCTGGCGGGTTTTCGCTACTTTTTGTCGTTGATGAATTTATTTCTCGGGTCTCACGGTAACCTCGTATCTCACCAATACATATTAGTTGATCAGAAGACGATAGTAATCGACTACAATACTCCAAGTTGTCACCTTCAATTTCAGAATTATGTTGGAAAATTACGCTTATAGACTTGTTCACACGTAGCAGGAACCAACTACCGTGCGTAACTTCTTCATTCCACGTATTGAGACAGCTCAGTTGTTTCCCACGGTAAAATACAAATATTCCTTCAATAACAGTTTTCTACACTTTCTGTTCTATGGCTCGAGTTTAACGTTTGATCTCTAGAAAATAATTTTCGCAATAAAGACACTCAAATCGATTAACATCTCCAGGTGTAGTTATATACTGCCATTCTTATGGGAACAAATGCAGTATACATCCAAGTTTAAAAAAAAAACGCCAGACACGAAAAATACCTCCGTCACTCACTCTGCCGTTTAGAACGATTCTGCGCCACGGATATTCTCGACAACGATCTGACCTCTCCTCATTTGCGTAATGACTCGTTTTCAATTGTTCACCGCAGCAATGCTAATTTCCAGTAGTGCGTTTCACCTAAAAAAGACTGTAATTTTGAGTAAAAGCCCCAATTTATCTTCTATTTGCATTGACAACGTTTAGTCAATTCCTGGACTTGATCAGAAACATGTAAATTAGTTTTTTTCGGGTCCAACCTACTTTTAGATTGTTTCTTTGAAAACATGAACGCCTTCCATAACTTGTTACTGACCACATTCTTGATAATCGAACACTGAAATTGTGTACAAAATATTCAAATGTTTGAATAGGATCGGGCGGTTTTCAGTTTGTAAGCAAATCTAAAAGAAAAAACTACGAACGGTAATTCTGGTAATTCGCAATTAGAGAGGAATGAGACAGGGTTGTAAGGCAATTGATTCCCACGGTTTCGCTATTTTTCCATCAATAACAGTTTACACTTCCTTTTTCACATGCAGCTCGAGTGAACGTTTGAGCTCTAGTTGCACAAGAAATTGTCAATGAGCATTTCCGGTCAAGTTGTGCTTTTTACTACGGTTCTACGTTGAAATTGTTGACAATTTAAAGAAAGACGATTGTGTGGACCCGTGTCAACGGTCTTTTAAACTGCAATTGAAAAATGTATTGCAGTTCAAAGGACTGAAAGGTTGGGATTGGACCACATAATCGCTCTTATTTAAGTTGCGTACAAATAATTCATGGCTATTTGTTGATGACAACATCAGCGATATAAACGTTTCTGCATTCTCTACTTGTTCGAAAATATTAACATGGTAAACGTGGACGATCACTATCGAATTTGTGCTGAAGGAGTCCATATGAGAATAAATTCGACTAACATATGTAGCATGAGATGAAAACCCGCTAAATCTGTGCTCTAACAGTCGCATTCAGTTTTCGTGGTGTTACTATACTCATACTTTAGGGATAGAACGATCATTCCTGCTCACCGATCTTGAAACGAAGTGAGGCACATCGTTCTGTGGTTTCCTGCTCAATAGTTAAAAGACTGAGAACTCCATGACAAGGTAATTTTAGTGAAGATTAGAAGTGCCTAGACAGATTAAATAAAATATGACATTTGAAATTTTTAAAACAATAGTACGTTTTTCAAGGAATTCCAAGCGACTTCAATTTTTTCTTTGTTCGGCCAGTCAAAATGGTCACAAAAATCTTTCATAGCTTTAAAAGTTTGAATTCTCTTTCCAGTTCGGTGATAATAACGAAGGACAACTTTCGCGAGGCCTTGGAACATTTTTCCATCGCGTATAAGTGTCAAGAAGAGCATGGATACTTCACCCTTCAAACGTATTTGTTCTCTATACTATCGCTTGGGAACACTGTGTCTGGGTTGTCCACAACAGTTATACTACTGAGAATGCCGCCAACTATCTATCGCAAGGTTCTTCTTCTACAGTGTATATACCCCATGATTTATTCGCTGACCGTCTCTTTTGTTTGTCATGTACGTTTTGTGCTACCGTACCCCGTACTCATGGTTAAGAACTACAGGGTTTCGCCCCTAGTCACCTGGACTCAATTGGGAGTTCTCGCCAATCTCTACCTGTTCAGCACAGCCGTAATGCTGTATACAGTAGTATTCAACGTTGTTCACGTTGTACCGCCTTCACACGAGAAACTTGGACGAAGATTGGAGTTTGGTCTCCGAGCCTTCTGGCCATTTTTTTCTCTACCCGTCCTAGTGATAAATGTGCTCTATTATAGTCGTTGCCAACGGAAAGGCGGGAGGGTACTGTATATCTCACTTTCCGCTGTGTACGCACACATGTCTTCGATTCCAAAGCTTGCCTGATATGTGCTCTTATAGCGCAGTGGTTAGCGCCTTGCTACCAATCTTTTGCTCGCAGGTTCGATTCCGCCAAGCGACAGAAATTTATAAATTTGGCACTCACTATACTTTGGTTATAATTGGGAGCAAGAACCAATGAGACAAGAAATCAAAGACTGGAATAGCGATATTGCTAGTACCTTGAACAGAAACGCTGCCGTTGTTATACAAGTGAGTTCTGTCGAAGATCACCAACTACACGAGGGGCGTTAGCAACACGGAGGCGTTAATGTAGTGTCGAAGGTCTTAGAAAAACAAATATCATTACTTCGACAACGATAAATTACTTTTCGCAAGATTGCGTGTTTTCAGCAATCGCAGCTTGCTATAGTTCCGGTCATTCCTACTGATACTTGCCAGCGTGCCAATGAATTTTCCAGACTGTTTTTCACCACTTTTGAGTTTTTCAATTAGGTGTAAATTTCTTTTAGCGGTTGTTCAGTTCCTTCAGAACACGTAAATGCAAAAATTCTTCAGAATACTTATGTTTGCTCTGAGAAATTGTCATCTGAAAATCTTGGCACGATGCCAATGGGTCTCAGTGGGAATGAGACGAACTATACCGCCTCGGTTTCTGAATTTCACGAAAGCAAAACTGAAAAGAGTTATCAGGCTGAAAACAGTAAAAACAGAGTTTCTAGTCTTGCTGCGCCCTCTTAATCAATTAATATTCCATGCTGTTCCAGTTCAACAATTACTTTCTGGCATGGTTTGCAGCGATGCTGAGTTTTGTATCCTTTCTGTTTGGTACGGTTATGTATCTGATCCACATGTGAGTTGCTGCCGTTGTTACATATGCTGAAAGATCCTAGCACCTTCCTTCCAGCCTGCATCTCCTAAACATACGATATCTCTCTGGTCTTACTTCCCGCCCGTATACGAGTGGCGCGAAATAGTGAGGCAGAGCGAGAGATGCAGAACGGGATAGAGGTGCCGGGGTCTTCTAGCATATGTGGTCACGGGAATTATAAGGGAAGCACTATTCTGAATGAAGAGTAGTTCAGTTGCTTACTAAACGTATCATGTTCGGTTTTGATGTAAGAGTAGAGCAAAATTTTATGTTTGAGAAAACGCCGAGTTCCAGAAAATGCCAAGCAGTTTCGTAGGAAACGCTTTCAGGGAGACGAAAATTCGCAAAAACGTTCGAATCTGGACAAGATTGAGCTTTGGGTTTGAAGGCCATAACCGTATTTCCAGGACACAAACTTTAATGGCTGAAAGACACTCTAGCACTTCTGCAGCTCTTCGCCGCATGTATAAAACAATGTACGTTTCAACTACAAAATCAAAACATATATAAAACAATGACTTCAACTATTATTGCTTATCTGATCGTCACGTTCTGTTTCATGATCACCCCTGCTTTAGCACTTTTCATCATACTTTTTGCGTTTTCTGGAGATAACAGCTGGTAGGTTTTGTGGTGTCGTAAATTGGACGAGGAAAATGTCATGTAACCAACTCACAACCTGTTTAGTATAGAATTGTGCTCATCATAAATGTTGCCTTACTCACGAACATCGCGTGAACTTGATAATTGATGTGAAAAAAATCGCCACCGCGCTCGTTTTGCTTTCCAGTTCATTGAACCCTCTCCACATTCCAGTTTTCCATCCTTCATGGTTTTGACGCCACCTCTCCTAGTTGTCAACGTTTATCTGGCAACTATTCTACTCGTATTTGTGCCCAATTTCCGTTAAGGGGTTCAGAAGCTGTCTCCATTCTGTAAATGGCCTCTTGCCACACAGAAAATCGGGATAGTGATTGTGTCGTTGTTAGAACACAAATGAATATTCAACCATGACGTTCTTTTCCGGAAAATTAGAAACAAGATTCAAATACAGATCTAATACGGAAAACATTGAAAAATAAAAGCTCGCATTAGCCGGACAAATCACGCACAGCACTTCAAGCTGCGCGATTCCCATATGAGTGAGAGACGTGAGAACATAGCTTATGGTTCACAAGAAGAGCTGACGTCTTGATGCTGCATAGCCAAAAGAATTTCACATGTAGGCGTAAACAATTGGGCGAGCTGGGAAAATGTGTAGTATTGCAGTCGCATATATTGTTCCGGTACCCATAGATCCTGCATCTCACAGTCTCACCATCCACACTATTTTGCAGCACCCGGAAGGATGTGAGAGCAATAAAATATTTTCCGTTTGTTCGGTATTTGATCTGTAGTTGTAGTTTGATTTTGAAAGATTAGCTGCTTAGAGGCAGACAGAAAGGAAAATTAATATGAAAGAGATGCTCAAGAAAACCCGATATATACAAGTTTTAATTCACACTAACGAACCTAATCACCATACCGTTCACATGTTATACCCTGTTTTGGCGCGCGCACCGTAAAGCTTAGGTACCCGGGGTACCTAAACCATTCTGCCCTCCTTTAACTGTAAATTCAGATATCTCAACTTATATATTGTACATGCTCCCCGCTCCCAACGCTCCTTCGGCACCCACCTTCAAACAACGCCCACAGAAGAGGAACAAAGCTGTTGAATAAGATTTTTCACGTGCATAAGATTGCTCACGTACTTTTTCTCAAATTTCACATATTTCATAATTTCTAATTTCAAGTATAGCTCGTTTCAACCATCGATAGAAGCTAGTTACATTAAATTTTGGTGGGCGGAGTCAACTGTGTTAGAAAGTTTCCAACAACGACCATCCTAATCAAAGTTGTTGCACAAGCTGGGTATTGAACTCAGCTGTGTGAGGTTACGCGGCGCCCACAAGCAGCCGGCTATCTGGAGATGACACTGATATCCAACCATCTTTTCTGACCGTTTTTCAAAGCTAAATTTATTGCACAAGAAGTTGTTTGGATTGAATGTTTGAACAAACACCTTTTTGTGCAATAAATTAAGCTTTGAAAAACGGTCGTTTTGGATTTTTATTTGAAATGAAAAGACTGGCAAGCTGCCATTATAGTCGCCTGTAATGTAGAGTGCGCTCAGGCTAGCATAACAGACAACTATCGATGGATGAAACGAACTATATAAGACGACGAGTTCCGAACTTTTCACAAAATTCGGCTTTTTCACAGATTTACAGCACTTTTTGTGAGACAAATATAGAGGCTACAATTTAAGAGGAAAACCCGATTTGAGCCATTTCTTCAAATTGTCTATGAGGACAGCGTGTTTGGTACTCATAGAGAATAGCAATTCAAATTATCAATAAGAGAAACTCATATGGAAAATTCATATTGACATTTTCCATTATGCATAATTTCAACTGAAATATTTCATAACCAGAATAATTATTCACAATTATAGTTTCACTTCTAATTATGAATAATTTCAATACGAAATATTCATATTTCATATTAGCGAAGTTTTACTATGAATTCTTTTGAATTCGAGCTGTTTTGTTTTTTTCTATACTTGTTCCAACAACAATTGAATTGAACAATCTTTATTTTGATTGTGTCTATTTTTGTTGAGCAAATAGCAAAACAAGAAGAACGAAGTGTCGCTTAACGGCGAGATCCATCCTCGAAGAAAACTCCACCATCGATGGCGCAGTACTTGGGGCAGATTCCCTTCTCTCCGGCACCTCCGGGAGGTCCGGCGGGTCCGGGAGCTCCTGGGTTTCCGTCGTTTCCGGGCTGGCCGTCGGGTCCGTCGGGTCCCTTGGGTCCGGGCTGGCCTAAACATAATATTGGTCAATGACTGGCAAAATATGCAGAAAATGAATTTTATATGCTCCGAATATAATCCTCTCACATCATTTCCATTTATCTAATCGGAATACCACATCTATTTTCTAATGTGCGATGTCACGTTGTATCACAAAAACAACTATTCTATTATAAACATCAACTACGCTCTCAATGACTTCCAAATGCTTACCGGGCTGTCCGTCGGATCCGGGTTGTCCGTTCTGTCCGGGAGGTCCCTGAGGTCCGGGAGCTCCAGGGGCTCCGGGTGCTCCAGGCTGTACTGGCTCGTTGGGGGCATCTTGACCGGGCTGTCCAGGGGCTCCAGGGGCTCCGGGGTTTCCGTTGGGTCCAGGGGGTCCCTTGGGTCCAGGGGCTCCAGGTGCGGCATCGTTTCCGGGTGCTCCAGGCTGTCCGTTGGATCCAGCATCTCCGGGAGGTCCGGGAGGTCCAGCTGGTCCGGCAGGTCCCTGAGGGCAAGGCTTGCATGGAGGAGGAGTGATGGGGTCGCAAGGCTGCTGGGGAGGACGGCCTGGATTTCCGGGGAGTCCGGGTGCTCCGGGCTTTCCGGGACGACCGGGCTTTCCGGGGGTACCAGCGGGTCCGGCGGCTCCGGGAAGACAGCAAGCGTCGCAACCTCCGGCGGAAGCAGATCCTCCGTCAACTCCGAAATCGTAACCAGATTGACGGGCGGTACGGTTTCCGGAGGGCATGTTCTTCAGGTGGCTGACTTCGGACCAGATGTCCTTAGCGGATCCCTGGAAAGTAGGCGAATGAGTGAGTTATAGAGGTGCACTTCATACCTCTTATTCATTTTCAGTGGGTTATAAGCGTATTTTTGTTACCAAGCATGTTTATTAGAACCTATTTTGGAAGTGAATACTACAAAGTTTAGTTGCTCTGTTCAGGGAACAGCAGAGTGTTGATTCATAACGTTTTTTCACTGTACTTTAAACATTGGGAACCGAGAACAAAATAACTATTTAAGAAAAATAACTGTAATGTTTTTCTGGTAAACAAATCATCGAATTTTGTTGTTGTTTCGATAGTTTGAATCCCATTTTTACCTAACGTTTTCAGTTATTGTAGTTTCGTGATCTCAATATAATGAACTAACCTTGCAGAATTGGATCTCGTTGTGCATGGTTCTCTTGACCTGGTGTACATAGTTGTATACCATTGGCAGGGTGACACATACTGATAGTACGGCAACCACTGAGAAAGTGACGGCAGAATATGCCACGAAGCGGTAGGCCTTGACGCGGTGTTCGAGATCCATGTTGGGAACACTTGCTAACTGGGAGCCCAGCAACGCTTATATAGCCGGAATGTAACCTTGGCGCGAGTGTAAAACGCAAGTGTAGCGCACTGTTGATGCAAAAACTTGATACACACTGGCTTTAGCCCGTAGCACGACTGTGAACACAGGAAGTGAATGAAACCTCTAGAACTGCAGGGATATAGTGTGTCCCAACTATCAAGAACCCTCTACAGTGAAAAAGATGCTCCCCTATCTAAAAGGTATCCGAATAAGCACAGACTTGGTTATTTTGCTATTCAACGTCGTCCCTACAAACCAAACATAACATATATCTTTAAATTCGGGTCATCATTGAAAACCTTTCAAGATTACAAAAAATAAGCTATCGAATAATGAAAAGAAGTATAGTACATGTCTGAAAATGAGTGTTACCAATCTGAATGTTAGAGATTTATTGATTCATTTTATTTGTATCTATCAAGACAAACGAATGATTCAGAGGCGTGAATCTTCACTTGTCGATGATCACGTCTGCTATAAGTTTTCGCTAATGTACTTTTCATAATTGATATGTAAACATTGAATGTACACTATATAAACACAGGTACACTGTGTCCCATCTCTGTGTTCTATTTCTACCATTTTCTTCATGTTATGTTTACACCATTTTTATTCACGTTACATATAATAACAATATTCGATCCCAAACAAAAAATATATCAAAGTTGACCTCCAGAAGAACCGGTCTGATCTATCACAATGCCATATTCTCATGACATGATCGCACTCGCGACACTTGTTTTCGCATGACGGAGACACACCTGAAAAATATAATTTTGAAAACCGAATCCACTTGGACTTTCTTTCGAATAAGAAAGAAGCTTGCAATCCACTCGGACTTTCTTTCTTTGGACATTTACTATTTACAAATGTATTTTCCGGATCAACCAAAGTCACATTGACAAATTTCCTGACAAAGTCTACTCATGTTCTGGTCCAGCAAAACACACGACATATAAGATGACATGTTAACATGAAAGTAATCACGTGGAATAATGTTGAAACGATATGTGAATGTCACCGTGAATGTCGCATTCAAAACTGCACGAAATTCGGACTTTTTTGTAATCCAAAAACGTTCTGAATGCAACTCTCCTATGCTGTTTGAGGACTCTAAACGAGAACACGCATCAGAACACTATTTAGTAGTTAGGTGTTTCGAACTAAGTTTTTGAAAAGTTGCATATGCACCAATCTTGTGCAAAAATTATGACAAGTGTAGAAGTGTACGTTTGGCGAACCAGCATTACCATTGAGGGTATGGTCAGCAGAAGAAGGAACACGTCCGCGAAGTGTCCGGTGAGAAGCTTGCAATCTGTGAGAATAATCTTAAACTTTGTGAAAAATCCACTTGGACTTTCTTTGGTATGCTGCTAAATTCTCCGTCGCCGTGGCGACAACAATGTTAAGAAGAATATGGCGAAAATTCACAAGTCTCTGTGTTAGCAACTTTCGCATCCAACCAAAATTATCTCACCTATCCCTGCCGCGTAGTGCATCACGTTGCGTAGCGTGGGAAAATAGTTGCCTCCTTCGAAAACGAATACCACCACAGCGGTGGCTATGATTACGCAGATCAAAACCACTGAAAAAAATACCATGAATATAGTGAACCGAAAGATGCGGCGGTTCATCAATGTAAGGCAAAGTGCTCGCTCATTCCTAAGATACGGTGTGGGTTGCCTCATCCACCTGTGTTTGTAGTTAGAGAAGGGGTGAAAACGTAAGGCCCGGTAAAACGACCTTTTAATAGTTACCTAACGAGCAGCAGATGACGATAAGAGTATTGCTTCCTTCGACTACACGACCAGTTCTCTGGAATAACTAATGGTACCAGTTGTGACCATCACACAAAACCACCTTAGTTCAACTATCGGAGTTCAACTCTTTAGCTAGAATTCACCTGCATAACAGATTTTTTATTAGAATTGGTTCCACATGAAAAACGAGAAAGCCTGGCTTTGAAACTTCTGTCACAGTTGATGAGTTCAATTATCCCATCTTAATCTCATTGATAGTTTTGATATGCAAATAACAAGTACATTGACAGTGTCGAAATATGACAAAACCCCCAATTATTATATTTTTTGTATAAAACGCAGGTTACATTTACAGTTGTGGCCGACGATCCGTTCATGATGTCTTCTGGATGAGTGTATTCAACGTCTTCTTCCTCTTCTTCATCTGAATCGTTTGCAGAAGCGGGAACGTCATCCACGGGAGAGAACGAGGAATGACCGGTATTGGTATCTGCAACTATTGAAAGACTCCTCGGAAACACATTTTTGAACAGTGTTTGAATTTTTATTATACTACAGTAGATCCCAATTACCTGTCAAGATTTCTTCAACATGTTTTTTAGTTTCTATAATACTACGACATTAGAACCCTATTGGCTGTCATAATTTTTTCAACATGCGTTACTTGTTCGAATTAGGTATAATTCGGCTTAAATTTCGGTATTTTTCTGAATATGGCAATGAATTTGTTCTCAGATCATGTTTCAAATACAAATAATGAAAAAAGACCGGAAATAGTCAATTTTCCGGAAGTCGCCGGCGTTTTTCACGATTGCGCACGCTGATTGGGGCGGGCAGGGGAGCGCGCAATATGTGCAATCGTGCGGCAAGGCTCCGCCCACTCGGAATTGGCAGCCAGATCAGCTTTTTTTCACAATTATTTATATTTATGCATCTCAAAGTTGTGTTTTAGTTTGATTTTGTGACATTTAGTGTATTGTAGTTGTTAGATATAGTTGTTTTATTAGTGTTACGCCTGGCATATTCAGTTATGATGACAAAGTTTCGTGTAATTTTTTGTTTCTTATAAAAATTCACATCACATGATGATTAATCAGAAATCTATTATTTTTTTCATTATTTTACTTCAGTCTCGAGTTAACTCAAGTTTTCCAAGATCCTTTTTTCGCATTGATATCTTTTTTTGCTGTTCTCTGACCTCTATTTTTCAGCATTCGTGATTGCCAGTTCGTTCAAAGTGGAGAGCTAGAGAAAGTCGTTATCTTCTCGCTTTCAGACGCACACGGATGGACTGTACTACGTTTGGTTTGAGGTTAGTTATTGATCCTCTGCTTGTCTACCTGTTTTTTATGTGTACCACGCTTGCTTTTCATGGAAAATTGTCACTAGAAGTGAAATGAAAAGGATTTGTACTGATCCGATTTGCTCTTCACTACTTTTCTAATGCAAGTTCCTTCTTTCTGATCTTGTTGAACACTTTCATTTAGAATTGGCACACTTTAATAATGTTCTTCGAGGAGGAACTCGGTTTTACGGTTTTACCTGGCCCTCAAAAGCAACAAATCCATTCCCTGCAAAATCAACCCGGTTGCTTTTTGGGTGCATGCAACACGGTTTCTCTCTTACTTTTCACCGACCAGTGAGGTGTGCGTTTTCTAAACTATAGTTATTTATGTAGAACGAGAACTTTCTATCCGAACAATACATCTATTCGAAATCAAATAACTTTCAGAGTACTAGTACTGATGTGTGGTTAGCCAGGAACTCGCTGATAGGCGTCACGTTCTGTGCAAAATAAGGTATGTTGATTTCGCTCATAATTAGAAGCTTTCGTATCAGAAATAAAACTCAATTTGTGTACAATTCCTCCTCAATCAGATTTAGTTCATGAATTGTTAACTCTGTCTGGTTAACGAAACGAATTATAATTTTACACGTAATATATATTTATGAATACATCGCACTGTGCACTATTCCCTCGCTCGTCAACTTGTACTTCATTAGTGAACTTTCAGGGAGAAGTCATGAAGAAGAAGAAGAACAGAAGCGACAACTATGACTTTATTCAACTTTGAAATAATATCAGCTATTTTAATAAAGTTGTTTAATAACCTGCTGTACTTTATGTTCAAATTTTTCCAAAATCGATTGTAAATATGAAATTGTTGAATTATTGAAACAATGTTCGTGTTTCAAAACTATTACATATCACACACATGTTCCTTGTCAAGAGTATTAGCAGAAACAACTCTTATTTTTCTTCTATTTCCGACAATAATCTGAGGAATCAGTTCCACATTTTCGAGCTGGCAGCGGTCGGTGAGAGAGTGTTGGGGAGTGAGAGACGCCAGACGGCAGGCGCGGGATTTTCAAATAGGGGGTTATGCAGCATATTTGATACGGTAATTTTTGTAGGTTCAACCTTATTTTTTCTAGTTTTTTTGTTCCCAATGTCTTCATGACCCTATAGCGCATCTTTTTTCAGAAATTTGATTGTGGTAGGTGCATTGTGTACATTTCTGGTTTAAACCTGTTTATTCCTTTAACGTTGTGAGGAAAAACTACCAGAGGCCGTATGCATGAAACATCCCGGGCCGGGTTGGGATGCTATCCCGAGCTATTTCCCGGCCAATTCAGCTCGGGATAGCATCCCAACCCGGCCCGGGATGTTTCTTGCATACGGCCTCTGGAGCGCACGTTTACACCATCTATCCCAGTGAGTTTAAACTCTCAGGCGGTTCTCATAAACAACGGCGCAGCAGAAAAACAGTGCATCCAAGAAAAAGCGCTGAATCAAAAAACAAATCGATTCTACATTCTTGCAGTATTTCTTAGTCAGACATAATCTTTCCTTTTTCATCTTTTTGACCTCTATCAATCCCACGGCTCCATTCTGTAGATAGATTAGCTCCAAGGGTTCCTGTTTTTCATGAGTTTCCGATACAGCTTTCTTTCTAACGTGCGATTTGCAACCGCTATACTCCCTTGGCGCGAAAAAAAACGTGTTTCACCTTGCTATATGTCTTTACGACGAACTCTCGCAGAGAAGCGATGTTAAAATGACATATTTGCCATTGACGAGTTGTAATAGAGACTATCATGATTTGTCATTGTACAATTTCTCATATCGCAGAAAGAAGGTCATGGGTCTGTGGAGTGGGAAACGAACTCGCAAGTAACTGGGTATAGTGACATATCTCAGGAAACGGAGATGTTTCAGTGCTTGAAGAGGGTAGAGTAGGTCAAATATGATAAGATCTTCTAAATGCATTCTAAACCTTCTAATCTCAACGCTTACGCGGAACGTGCTTGGCATAGGGAGTTTTAAAGTTTAAGGTATATACCTACTGAACCCAATCAAATAAGTGTTTCATTAACTTTTATCCGTTTGCGTATCAGTGCTACCGGATGACGAACCGTTGGTTCGGCCGAGAATCCAGTGATCGATTCTTCTGTGCAGGACCAACATGAACATGGCAGTAATCAGATAGGCAATTGGTCCAAGCAGAAGGGTCGGAAGATGATCATAGTTCATCCTTGGATCCGCTGAAAAATTGGGAGTGAACGTTGTTGTTGCGTTAAGTAGTTTGTGAACTAACCTTCTCATATGAATCACACTTTTTGTCGGAATAGTTTGAAAATCGTAGTCCAGAACACGGGTATTGGCATAACATCATGCCAGCAAATTGAATAGGGACTAGTAGCAGACGTATCGGAGTAGTTTTTTCTCACATTCATAATGGTTACATTCTGGTTATTCTTACTTATTCTTACATACCAAGTCCGAGAGCGATGTTGGCTATGTAGATACCATCTCGCTCACTGGGCATGTCTCTTCCATTGACCAGAAAGCGTATCTGGAACAATGTATTCGAAATTCGTTTTTGGAGATACCATCTCGTTCACTGGGCATGTCCCTTCCATCATGTCGCAGACTGCTCGAAATCTTTATAGTATTTCGTCTTCAAATGGAAACAGCAGAACAGGGGTTCCAGGGGGTAATTCAATCAATCGAACAACGCATATACACTGAACGAAGTATGAAACTATGAATCACATATCAAAATATTCATTAGCCTGATTTTGGTTACCTTCTCACTCATGCCGTCCTCCATTGTGTTGTTGTAGATGTTGGTGACATTCTCATCCTGAACATGTTCAACGAAGCTGTACTCTTTTTTAGTTTATGGTACAAATCACAGTGTGATTCAAATTAGCACACTCCTACCGTAAAATTCTGAATGCCAACCAAAATACTGACGCACACAATCATTGCAAGCGTCGTGTAGTTTCATAATTCGGACAGGCGTGAAATGATCTTCTTATTCTGTTTTCTTTCTCGGTTCCAAAGGTCAACAAATAAAAACAATGTGTTATATCCACACCGAAATTTTTCATAGTGAAAACCAGTTCATTACAATTTCTCACGAGTTAAGGTTTATATTCCGTTTCACTCAACTCACGTTCTCTTCTTGTGCCAACATTTCGTGTGCCACGAATGCTTTGCTAATTTCTTGCTTGTTTCTATTCGCATAACCCAAAGGCACCAGCAGATACCACAAACCGATTAGTACGACCACAAGCTGAATAGACTAGGCAAATAAGAGAGTAAAACAGGTTGACAGTAGTTTGTAAGTAGTTTGATAGGTCATGAGAAATAAAATTTCTGATCATGTGTCAATTAACACTTGTATCTGCACATGATGAGTTTGACTGATACTGATCTCTTTTTCTTTTTTTATTTTCGAGTTTCTTGAGTTTTGTGGGTTCTTCAAAAATGTTATGTTACATCGGGGTTATTCTCATGATTTCTCAGAGAAGAGTTTGAAAACCGAAATGAGCAGAAACATCAATCGAACTGTCCAACGTTACTTTTGTAATATTTATAGCTTATTAAGTGTTTTGATAGTAGTGTTTTGCCTTTTTTTGCCTTGTTTTGACTCTTGCCTTGTTTTGATAGTAGTGTGTAATTGTATTTTAACGTAAACTACTTTAGACTTGCAACCTGAATGTAACAGACAGCCTCTTGGAGGATAGCCGTTGTCTTCCTAGAAGACTCTTTTCCTCCAACTCCCAGCGCCCTTTTGACGCCAACAACACCTTCAGACAACACACAGTGATACGGGAGAAAAATAAAGCTTGTATTGTATTGTATTGTATTGTAAGTGTAGCAGCGAAGAACTCACCAAAAAGCAGCGCTTGTACTTGTTGGTGAACAAGTCTTTTATGTGGTCCCAAATATTCTTGTGTTTACCCATAGTCCCTGCAAATAAAATTCAATCTAGACTCATGATATATTAACTGGCTACAATGTTGAACAGGTTTTCTGGCTGAGGCTAAGTAGAGCCCTCAGATATAAAAAAATCTTGAGGGACTGAGATGGGCTATATTCGAGCAAATAGCCCTCTTTCTGAACAGCACAGTCGTGGCGGATATTGTGAATGACAGAACCTTTCGACTATTCCATTTACGTTTATGTTATTGAAATTGTTAACAGCTACTGCATTCGATCCAGATTTCCTAGTACGAAAAAAATGTTCTGAATTAAGCTCAGCAAAGTTGGAGTTTGCATCAGGAAACAGTGAAATGTGAGCATGTGCATCATTTACTGCAGGGAATTTAGTTAACTATAATTATTCCTTTCTCGTTTTTCAATGTAACAATTTACAAAAAAATCCAGAGTGATACACTGAATGCTGAATGAACACTGCCAGAAGACACACTGGTCGTACGATGATGAGCACTAGGACCGAAACCATTCGACAAAACATTGAAATGCCGTTTCCACCCAGTGCTAGGCAACCCGGTTAACATTTGGGCCAAATCCCCCTCAAAAAACTAATAGTATGGCAATATTCATGGTTGATGACACAAAAAGAAATGAGCGGAATCACGAAGATGAGAACACTCGATACTTCAAATTTTCATTCAGAAACAAACACAAACCACAACATGTGAGAACAAATTTACATCATGCATCTAAATCGAAATGGAAAATCATGCGAAACATGAACAAATACCAAAATTAATATTTGTTCAATTTCATCACACTTTCCCTGTGTTTTTCAACACGTGATTTATTGTGTTCTCTAGCTCTAACCAAACTTCTAATTATGAGGAATGAAAAACAAAGATGTACAATGCAACACCAGTTCTGAATCTTATCTACCTAATATAAAAAGTTACCACTATTTTCTGTAGGGTGCCAGATTTTGACTTTCTATGCGGTGAATGGCACAGTTACCGTCACGATCGGCTGCGCTACCTTGAATGTTCTGCTGCTGACTTCTTTTCGGAAGGTTTTGCTGAACAGCGGCAGGGAGATGGCATTCAGCTCAGCCGTCACGAAGGACCACACCGGAAACTGGAAACAATTCTATAGAGTTGACTTTATAGGAATCAACAAAAACCGATCTAGAGTGCAACCCACTGCCTTTCCTGGCACAGCGACCTTATTTAGGACATCTCACACTAAAAGTGTCTGCACTTTTAAGAATCTTCACGGGAAACTTGCAGTTTCATTGAGGGACTAGAATGTGGTATCGGCGTGGTCTAGCGTGCTTTATTCCCTCAGAACACGGGAGATGATAAAATGATTGTGGACACCGTATAATCATTTTTATAAAAAGACGGGCTACGGCAAACGGCCAGTCCGTCAGCGAATTTCAGTTCTAATATACTTTCTCATCAGCTGGGAAAAAAATTAACGACCGCTCGCTAGGCATGTTCGTTTTGTCGTCTGGGAAGTGAATACTTTAATTTTCGTATGGGAGGACACCAGAGGACTTATGCATCAAAGATCCCGAGCCGGGTTGAGAACTATCCCGACCTAAATTGGCCGGGTATTAGCCGAACGAGCTCGGGTTAGCATCCCAACCCGACCCGGGGTGTTTCATGCATACGGGCTCAGAGACGGCGAGAGATAACAATGATAACTAACATAGTCGAGTATGAATATTTCGAATATATTCGTTGGCGTTCGCATGTTGAAGAATTGCATTGCTTGAAATATAACGTCGAATGATGAGAAAACAAGTTGTACGATTGAGATAAGGAAAATACTCTGGAGATAAGTGTATTATTGTTCAGTCCTTGTTTCACTGAAGTTTCGTTTTGTAATCGTATGTTTTCTATGTAATGAATCTGGCGAGCTTCTTCATTCACATTCCGAAAAACGTACCTTTTCTGGAATATTCTTCCTTGTTTCCTCTCGCGATTTAGTGAACGCTCCGATGTATGTAGAGAACGTCAAGATTGACAGCAGAACCATGAATCCAATTGAGATACAGACGTTCAGTATTCTAGTCTTCTGAAACGTAAGCAGCGTCATCCACCAAAGTTATATGATTCTTACTTAACTCTCGTCAAATAGTCGAAACAACTAGCTGTGATAACCTTTGTTATATTTGCGAAAGGTAGTTTCCCCATTCTAAGTGGCACAAGGACTTAAATTGAAAAGTACGAATCCGAGTGGTCGACTGGGGGTGAGTGGTCGACTGGTTGTGTGCGCGCTAGCACTCAATACACCATTGCTCGATCCCACTCGGCGCGGTATCTTCATGGCGGACCGCATGAGCTGATAATAAAGCTCACTAATTCCTAGTTCTCCATCTACGGACTTCACCATCTTTCTCGTACATTTGTGAGAAACATTGGAAATTGCCGTGTTTTTCATACGAATTCAGTTCGCAAATGTTGTGAAATATGACACTGAAATCGATCTTTAATTAGTTCAATTGACGATTCTGACCGGTATTGCCTCTGTTCTGGCGACTCCCTTCCATTGGCCCTTGTCGTCTAACAATACTCCGAACGGAGAGAAGAAGACGTGGGCATAGACTATGTACGTCGTTACATTAATCAGTACAAGGAGCACAACTGTGTTTTTTCTTGTCCACAGCTGAAAAAATCTGCCACATCAACAAGCGTCCAACAAAGTTAGAAATGTATATTTTTTCCAATATGTCTTCGTTATATGAATAAAGTAGTCTTTTTATTCCTACTGACACTCCTACAGTAGGATTTCCAAGCTGTTTTCCTCACTCACTTGTGATCGGAAAGGTCGACGATGTTCGCACGTCATTCTCGTACTCAGGGACAGTAACATATACGAGTGGATTTTTGTTTCATTCCACATATACGAGTGGAATGAACTAAATTTTCAGCTTCACAACAGCCTTCGGAAATTTTGTAAGGTTACTGTAGGAGTCTCAGTAGGAATGGTGTGAACCATAACGAACCCGGCATTGCTACTGAACAGTTCCCGTATCAACAATACTTCGAGAAAGTTAGAGCACAACACGTAAACAGTGGATTCGTAAACGTCTTCCACGTTTAGTGAGGAAAAATTGTTCTACAGCGAAATTCCTGCCCTCTGCGCACCACTCAGTCATCAATGAGCTAAGTGTGTTTTCGAAGAACAACCAAATTATGTAATTGTAAAACGGTTCTACAACCAAACATAGAGTGAATATTAGTGATGACGCAAATTGCTACTGCTTAAAACTGTTCTAGTAGTTTTTTGATGTTTCCATTTTTTAGCGAGAGTAACTGTGACTATCTCGGATAGAATCTGACCATGCCCAGCTGGGTCGACCCGGCTGGGCATCGGCAATGAACGGGCTCGCCCCCGGCAAAGGCGCAAAGGCTGAAACCCGATAAAACAACTATCAATAGGCGTAATACCGATTGATAGAGATAGAATGTGACTGTTATGAACCCATTTTTGTTCAAACAGCTGTTCAATGATTGGGTTCATGAAATCTTACATTATGAGTTACTATGAGTTATCTTCAGTTTCTCTGTAAGATATACTTTGATGTATTTCTCTGAATCGATTTTCGAATCTGAATCTTTGAATCTTTGATGATGAATATTTGATGTACTTCTCTCATTGAGTCGATTCAGAGAAGTACATCAAAGTACAGTAATACGATATTTTTCAGGTTCACGTACCCTGTTGTGAACTCTTGCCCACCATATCCCAGTAAACTGGTAAAAGGCCATGAACAGGTTACTGAACGAGTGGATAACTCTTTCGCTGTGTGTGAGAGCTGCAGCAACTTGGTAGACCATCACCAGGTTGGATCCTAAAACGAGGTGTAGTTTCTTCATACACAAGTCCTAACTCTGCTACGTATACTTCTTCTAATTTACGTAGATTTATAGAGTCTTAGGAAAACAAAGGTGTTATCGAGATCAGAACTCTAGAACATGGGATGAAAAATGTACGAATTTCTTTTTTCCCGTTATATGTGACTATTCGGTAACCAAAATTTGAAGCCTCGAACCAAAATTTGTAGTATACATACTGTATCTTGCAAACAATTAAAAACTCGTAGACTATTAACACGCGAGGGATTACGATGTACACATCAATTACAACAAACTTTCACTGGGTTATTTGTATAACAATGCTCTCTATTTTGTAACAACTGCTTTATGTTCTGCATTCTGATTGGGAGATTGGGAAATGCAGTTATTAATTTGTGGTTTTTAATGATTACAAGGTCGATCAATCGGTTCAATTCTCCAGAAGAGGAACTGTTAGAAACCTGAGGTAGCGCTACTCCTGCACCAGAAGAAAAGTAAATAGCCATGTGAAGTTGGCCTTTTAATGAGGTATCGTGCACTTTGTCATTGCCCGTTTCTGAGCTCTGTTATGAGTTATGTTTAACATGTTGCACGTGACACAAAACAGTGCACGTCATAATTATCATAACTGTTTCCTGTGTTTTGATAAAGCATGACCAACCTAGTTCCACACGTGCTGTGAGTCGCATGTATTCAGCAGCCAGTCCGAACACAATGTCGTGTACTCCTGTGAAAAGAACCGATGTGGTAGTCCCTAATTGAATTGTTTACAAAGAATTCAACATAAACTTCGGCTGCTACGGGATAATAAATTTGTGTACGGCCTATTTCGTCCGTTTGGTCACTTTATTGTGAATAATACAATTACATAATATCAATGTCAACCGTAGATGGACAGTCCGTAGAGAGGGGGTTGGAGGTAGGCATGGTTGATTGTTACCAGCTCATGCGGTCCGCCAGACAGATACCGCGGCGAGCGGGGATCGAACCCAGGTCTGTGGAGCGACAGCCGAACGCTTACCACTTGACCACTCGGCCCCAAAGGGTGATACCTTGATGAAGCTAGGCACCTGGACCTGGTCTTAACGTTTGACCTAAACTTGAAAACGATGCAATCACATTCTTCATGTCTATGCAGCATTACTATGAATAGAGCTTGGAGCTTGATGAGAACCCAGAAAGGTACCAGCGGATAACAGAGTGTATAGAGTACAGATCAAAGATACGCAGATGAGCTGGCCTCTCGGCAACAACAGCATTTGGGTGAAATTAGGCACTTACCAGTTGCGACAAACATCAGAAAGTAAGAATTCTTGAATACTTTGTTCTTTGACTTGAGAAGGACGTACATAACATAGATATAGCCTAGCAATATGGAAGTGTAGATGACAACAAAAAGATCCACAGTGTGTTCCCATTTTGCCATCGCACGACGACACTACTGAAAATATAATCAGCGCGATTGAACTCAAATAATGAGAAAGACAAAGAAATAGAGTGGAATCTGGGATATTTCTATATGCGACCTGAATTGGAAAGAGGCGTTCCCGCCCCCATATATCTGTTTTAAATGACCCGGATGTTCAACTTTATCACAATCCGGCACGAGAATGTGAAATTTGTTTGAGGTGTTCCAGGAATAATGATATGAAATGAGAACAATGGTCATAAAAGTGTTAACGATAATAATATGTCCACATGTTCCATTGCATGTACATTGACTATTATGACATCTGAACCAGAGTACGTATGCTAGAAGATCCCGGCACCTTCATACCATTCTGAGTCTCTCGCTCTGCCTCACTATTTCTCGTCTCTTACAGCCCGGCGGAATGTAAGAGCAAAGGAATAGCGTGTGTTTGAGGAGACGAGGAGGTGATGAGGGTGCGGGGTCTTCTAGCATACGTACCCAGAAGCGGTACTTCAATTCGAAGTGAACTACAAACAGAGAAAAAATGAGTTTTCTTAGCCAAAAACCACGTGTTCAATAGTAAGAGTGATGAAATATTGAGAAAAGCAGAACATATCTTCAACGTTAGGATGAGAATTATTAGTCAAATCAAAGTTCTCGGGCCAACCAAATCTATACAACGTTTTATGCGTTAGCGGTATAAACAATGTAGCTGATACTGCTTTATACAATTGAAATATGTCACTACATAGTCACGCAAAAATCCGAAACGACCACTTTGAGACTGAGGCACTCATTTGATGGAGCCGTAGTAATCTCGCTGAAGCTTGTGAGTTCTTGTCGAAGCCTGTCTTGCTCAAAGCAGGCTGTGGTGGCTGCCGTCTGTTACGCCCATTTTTGCTTGACCACGCCCACTTGGCCGATTTCCGGAAACATCGCCGGAAAACGGTCGAGTGACAAGCATCCCGCTTGCAGAAATTATTTTATTTCTTTGCTAGCCCCCATTGTCTACTTTTTACGGAAATATTATGAAAAACCTAGAAGGTTCCTTGGATTCCGTTCAGTTCCAGCCCGATGGTTGCCAGCTGCACGGCCGCCAACAGGAGATGATAAGAAGAAAGACCCCTGTCTGCTAACATCTGATTGGCCTGTTTGTGTTTCCTGTGCCTCTTCTTGAATCATTGAAACTTCGGAAAATTCGTTTCGAACATCTGAAATCGATTGTGAAATCGTCTTTGCTGGCTTCAAATGAACGAATTTCGTGAGGTGTTTCGAGAAGATGCGTCACTTGCCTTCAACTAGCCGGGCAGGCGTGGAAACCTGCAAGGTACTGAGATTTCAGGAAATGTTTAGGTAGAGCATTGTACTTGTGACCTATCTCGTGGGATTATATTACGTGATGCGACATGTAATTATCTCACAGGTCAATGAGAAACGAATGAAAAGGTCAGCCAATCAGTTTCTGATACAATATTTGTGAGATAGAGGTGAAAAGAGTCCAATAAACACGACATTTACTGGAGGAAACGGACTTAACTGACTATTTAACACATGTGCCCTATTATCATAACTGCTGAGATATTAGAGGGAAAATCATGACATAGTGACATAGACAAATAGTTTCAACGAAACTTGTTGGCAAATAGCAATTAATTGTTCATTTTTCACTCCTGCCAGTCACACCAGAGCACATCAGGATGAGATGATTTCGGCTTCTCTCGAAACATCTTGGGAAATTCAGACGATGCAACAAAAAAAGTTATTTCACCCTGAGTTTGAAATGAATAAGTATTTAGTCAAACCCTTTCCCTGGAATGGAACGCCAATGTACGTGGGTAGCTAACTCTACCAAATTATACCAGTTTGATCTTTACGATTCGACATAAGATCACTCAAAATGTAGCACGGCTCAATAAAATCTCACGAGAGTAATAATTCTCATTGCGAATCTCATGAGTTTTATAATGGATAGCTATGTTGTGATTGTGTCTAGACATAGTATTGTGCTCCACTAGCCTTAATTGGAAACGGACTTCGGTTTGAACTAGGGTTGTTAATCGAGTTGAAAATTTCGAGTTTCGAGTTTTTCGAGTTTTCGAAAATTCGAGTTTTTCGAGTTTCGAGTTTTTCGAGTTTCCGATATTTCGAGTTTTTCGAGTTTCGAGTTTTTCGAGTTCTGAAAATTTTCGAGTTTTTCGAGTTTCGAGTTTTTCGAGTTCGGAAATTTTCGAGTTTTTCGAGTTTCGAGTTTTTCGAGTTTTCGAAATTTTCGAGTTTTTCGAGTTTCGAGTTGAACTCGAAACTCGAAATTTCGAGTTTATTTCGAGTTTTTCGAGTTCGAGTTTATTTTTTAACAACCCTGTTTGAATCAACCCAAGAACTGCAAATATGGCGCATGCGCAAGTGATAGACCGATGTATTTCGTCGTGAAATAAATTGTTCTGTCAATATTCTCAATATTCAATTTCATATCTTGAACACAATTTCCCTATTAGGTTGCTAGGTTAGAGTTTGTGTTACTTTGTTAAGTCAGAGTTGATTAGAATTAAAGTATACGTTTTCTGTCATTGTGCAGACGTATTATAAAATACGTTATATTTCAAGTTGTTTCGATTCGAAAGTTTACCCACTATTCAACTGATCAGGGTCACTGCCAAGGTGTGGCGTTGTTGAACACAACTGATCTAATACGAAACGACGATGATTTCATATCTTCTCGACAAACGAAATTGATAGTGTTGTGATTCTGGTAATGAATTATTCGTTTTTCGGACAAGAATATAATTGCATCACGTATAATTGCAGCCGTGAATATATTTTTGATTGGCGGCGATCAAAGTTTTGCAAGTAAAGTGTAAAGAAGTATAGCATCTTGTGTGGTATGTATGAATATGACAATTTAGGGTGATACTAGATTAAGGACGGCTCTTTTCGCAGCCAATTCCATGGAGAACCGCGTATTTCGGTAACCACATCAGTGAACCATTAACTGTGTTCCATTAACCAGTTCAATATGTCTTAGTAACATTCTTTGAATCTGTTTTACTACACTTTTTGAGGAAATACATGGCTACCAAATAGTTAACAAAAAGGTTACGAACAAGTTAACGAGAAACTCGGTTAAATGATTTGGTTCAGGAAATCATCAGTTAAAAAAGGTTTACTATTTGCCGACCATTCCGTCTACCTCGAGCAATTGGCGAATTCACTATAGAACCGGGTACTTCCTGAACCAAACCGCGAACCGGTCACTCGAGAACCGAACCGAACCGACTGAACCGACCGAACAGACATTCTAAACCGACTGGTTCTCCAGTGAAAGGTTTGAACCGAGCCCATTTCAATCATGATGTAAACAAACAGGTCGTATACAAGGTAAAATGAGTGAATCCCCGGAGAACCGGTCGTTTCGGTTCCAAGTGACCGGTTCGCGGTTCGGTTCGGAAAGGACCCGGGTCTCCAGTAAGCAATTTTCTACAGGTTTTTCGAACATCCTTTAGCGAACATCCAAGAAATGAGTTTTTATTTAAGAGTTCAAGCTTCATATTCTCGTTTTATTCGAGGTCACAGCTTTAAAATAATCTCTAACTGTTTCTATTACTGTAGAGTCTCGGTCTGCAAAACCTTCTGGAATATCAACATTCACCCGGCTATTTATATTTTGTACTTGTACATAACCTCGGGGCAACGTAGACACTCGTCATCTGCAATATATAACAACTATACCATATATGACGGGTCCAACTAATTTTTTTCAAAAATGCCGAGATATTATCACTGCTCAACACTGACAATTGCCAGGAACTATCCTCTTTGCCTCTTTCTTGACACGTGTCAACCAGGTTTTCGCTTCATGCGGGAATCGAACCTGACCGCATCACACCAAAAGCGAGGCGTTCACCAACACTAAGCAAGCGGGCTACGTTTTAGAGCGCAAACAGTTCGTATGATAATAACATAGCAGTTATTTTTGGATGGCCGTACTAATACCGCAGTTCTACCTGACCTCAATGAATTCTATATTCCACCAATGTACTAATTTTTGATAACCCCCAATGGAGAATTTCCGATTTCAGTGTTTCGGATTGAACATCAGCAATCAAAATTTTTCCAAACTCGAAAAATCGCAATTTTGAACGCGAAAACCGAAAAAATTGACTTGTTTGTTTTTTAAACACTCAAAACTCGACTCGAAAATTTTCGAGTCAAGTCGAACCGCACCCGAAACTTCATGAAAGTGGAAATTTTCCAAAACTCGAAATTTTGAACTCGATTAACAACGTATTTACCACCCTTCAGCGTCGAACTTCATATTTAACCGGTTTTTGGTAACCCTTCTCAAAATACCTGCGAAGGTAACTTGTTGATACTTGACATAAGGAATGAAAAAAAAAACTGAATCGCCCTTCAATCTAAGGAAAAATTAGGGTTTTACGAATTTCAGTTTAAAAGTACTTACAGTTTACCAAGTCGGATAATTAAAAAATACACCAAACACAGGTTAACAAAAGCGTGGGTTAGACAAAGTAACGTTTTGACCACTACTCAGAAATTGCTTGGCTGCGAGCCGACTACTCAGGCGACTGCATCTCCCAGGGACACGAACGAGACGTCCCATGTCCCGGGAGATGTGACTTCACGTTCATGTCCCTGGGACATGCGACTGCTGAGTAGCAGGGTAGCAGCCAATTTTTTGATAGGTAAAAAGTAGGGATTCTTTCTGTTATATCTGATTCCCTTTCTCGAGTACTTTATGTAGGACCATAACTCACAGAGAATAAAACGAAAACCCAACCTCATTACAGCCAATTACACACAATCTGGAGTTTTCGATGTAAACACAGACCGAAAACTAAAGTGTTACTTGTTACCAAATAGTAATAGATGCTAGAAAAAACTGGGATAAAGTTTTGATCTATGGAAAAATGGGCTGCTAGCTGGCTATCAGCCCGTCACTGCCTGTGTACCACCTGTACCCGATCATTTTAAATTACATAAGCTGTGGCTAACCTAGGCAATAAACAGAAACAAAATAAACCGGAGAACAGTTTAAGATCATCATAATACAGAACAATGGACAGCGAAACAACGAAATGACAACAATAACTGTCATTTCCACAACGGAAACAAGAATTATAGGCTACGCGCGGCGATAAAACGCTAAAACATACCGGCTTGCATGACTGTTAACCGACAGGGACACACCGGAAACACCAGGCCGCCATAACAAACAATACAGCTATTTCAATAAAAAAAATAAGAGCTAACTCTCCAATAGATAATTTACGTAAGGGATCAACAGAGATAGGCATAGTAGGCACGAAGATTCAGCTTATGCTTTGGCTGCAACGGGGGCTCCTTCCTTCTTAGCAGCGGCTTCCGCCTTGTTCTTCTTCTTCTGTTTCAGAGCGGAGTTGAGGGTTTGAATCAGTTCGGCATCCTGAAAAATATAGGAAATATTGAAAAGATCAAATTGAGGGTTTATAGAAAAACACAAAAAAATCAAAAATTCAAATAGAAATGCAAAACTGACCACCAACTAGACTACTAGTAAGAGAACCCTTTATCAGAAGCAAACGATAAATTCACGAGAAGCAGAAAAGCATAACACTAAATGAGACCAGATGACATGATATTCCCGTTGACATTAATTTATCTAATTCACGATGAGCAAGAAAATAAGCCAAACTACAAATGTCTTGTTTCGAGCTATAAACTCAAGCATCCTACAAATGGGTGATAACAAATAATATAATTAGTACCTGAAGCTTAGCTGTAGTTTCCAGACAATCGACATCCAATGGAAGGCCAGCAATCTTCAGCAGACCGTTAGGCATAACAAGAACAGTGGCCTTGAACTGAGCAACAACCTCACCATCCTTCTCGTGCAGAACCTGTGTAATAAATGATTACTAGGCATCGTTTTCAAGAGTGACCACAAGCCCAGGACGTCCCTTTTCTGTCCCTGGGACGAGCGACTGCTGAGTTCAAAAAGCCTCAAAGTCTTAATACTTTGTAGCATCCCTGCGCGTATTTTAATGTGATGCACTATCAAAAAACAGGTGACACAACAAAACCCTAGGCACAACCGCACCACACCAAACACAAACCTGATAGGGCCTGACCATACCGTGCTTCTCACACTCAACCACGCCCATCTTCGCCTTAACTTCATCCTCGAACGAGCGAAGAGTAAATGGCATCGTACCATGCTGAAGAAGGAAAAATAACTCTACTCCAAACTAAAACTGACGTGAGAAACGCTTTACAGGCATTTTTAAAGATAAAATATCTGCAATATGAATTGAAAAAGAGGGTTTATAGTAGTAAAATTGACATTTTTATTTCTCGACTAAACAAATGTTGACACACTCGATGGCGTCAGTTGAACGAATGTTTCGGACAGAAACGAGATGCTACCTACCTTGTTGTTGCACTCCGAATAGAACGCTCTTGACGCCTTCATTTTCAGAGAATACTGAACGTCGCCGTTCTTCTTGAACACGGTGGTCCTGACATCCATATCCTTGACCTTTCCTGAAATTAACTAATTAACACTTAAGCACACAGAATAAACCCACCATTGTATAAAAATAAAATGTTATTCGACTTTTCATAGTGACAACATGTGTGATATGTTAATAAAATTATATAAGGCCTAATATGCCCGGCAATTGAAAATTGAGGAAGGTTACTCCTCGGGGCTCTCACGTACTTGAGACGAATGAGAAAAACCAAACCATCCTTTGAAAAAAAAATAGCGTACCCTTTCCAGAAGAGAAGAGAATGTCGATGGCGTAAGCTTCGTGTTTATCGATCGTGACCTAAAACTTAGGCTAGCTTGAAATCAATGTTATGAGTGACATCAGGAAAATAATAGGGCATAATAATTGTTGACATATCTATAAAACCAACTCTCATACGTAAAATAGTTCCAAATCGGGGCGGAAAAAAGTGAGCATGAGCAGCCCCGAAAAGTGAGCATGAGCAGCCCCGAAAACACAAAACAATGGTAATTTTGCCTAGAATCTTCAACATTTACTCCAAAAAGTGATCATAGCACGATCGGAATCGGGCGAAAGTGAGCATCAGCCAATATCAGAATGAGGGGGTATTTTACGTATGCCAACTCTCCAGTAACAAGTAGCGTTGTTCGTCTGCCCAAGCTACAAAGTATACATTATGGCCCAACAACGCAATAACTACCTTCTCCATTTCGCTTCTCTGCTTCTCTCCGGGATTTTGAATGATTTGTTTGTCGCCATCAATCTGATTACGCTCCAGCTGGTGAGAGACCATATTTTCCACAGGAGTCACTCCATACTCTGCGGCGACCTTAACAAATATTCAATTGGACATTCGAACCTACACGTAAGACGAGTGCACTACTACTGAAGAAGGATAACAAAACCTACGTTTAACTACGATACATAAAAGCATAATTTTAAATTCAATTGAGACACACGTGAGGCGACTTTGTTGTACACAAAATTCGATTAGAAATTAGTTTTATACGATCCACAAAACAGGGTGAGATAGCGGGTTTCCACCAGTTAAGTGCTATTATCGTTGAAGTTAGGGCCATTTTGTTGAATGGCCCATAGAATCACCAGTTTTCATTTAAATAAGGATTTCTAACTAACTTAATCTCAACAATAGTCCTCTTTACTGGTGAAAAGCATACCACGCACCCAGGTTTTGATAACCCAGGGAAACCCATATTTTCGATCAATTTTGTGCACAACAAAGTCGCCTTACGTATGTAGGGTTATGTAAAGTCCCGAATAAGAGAAAGGGTGATTAAATAGAGTATTCAACAAAGTCACACTACGTTTGAATTGAGAGAAAATTCCCGTATCCCGTTAACAAATTCCCAGACTAATTTGAATTACAAAATGATGATCGGAAACGTCAATCCATTGAACAAATTTTTTCTCTGCACTAAGTGGAATGATTCGTGGCGGAACCCGTTCTTCAACCTATTACTCCCATGAACACGAGGTCGAGCGCCCTTTTGAAGTTGTTGAAAAGATCACCATTCACCAACCTTGTCAATGGCCGTAGTAATATCCATGTTCTTGTTTCCTGGGCGCAACATTCGGATGGCGATCTCCATGGCGTCATACGCACCCTTGAGTACATCTGCGTTCTTACCAGTGACCTTCTTGTCCTTGAAAGACAATTGTTATTCCCAATGAATAGAAAAAAATGAATGCGCCAACATCTCAACTCGTCATATTCACACTCGGTATCTTGTAGAGGTACGTAGCGCCTCAGCAAATTCTCACCTTTGAGGCGCCTACCACAACGGTATGGGCAGCAGTAGAAACGAAGCCATCAACATTCACACCCAAATCGATCTGAAAAAGAAAAAAATCATCTGAAGTCGGGCCAGAGGAAAACAAACATGAAATTACGTGGTGCTGGTGATTGCTTAAAATAAGCAGACACCGCCGAGGTCTTCCATGTATGAAACCGTGAACCATTTATAAGTTGCCTAGATTCCTATCATAATACATGACGATTGACGAACACCAACCTTGACCATCTGTCCGTTTTTGAGAATCACAGGTGCGTCAGAACGAAGAGGGGAGAAATGACAAATGCAGTTGTCAACGGAAACGCAGGTAGGCATAGCAATACCCTGAAAAGTGTATGCTTGTATCTGTATATAACAATGTCAATTAGGTCATCCGTTGGTGATGGCTGCTGAAACCTGTGGCCGTCTTCACCACACCTCGGGAACCTAAAATACCTTCCCGCGGGAAGGTAGAGCACAAAAATAGTGTGCGGGTGAGGAGGGTCCAGAGGCGCGGGAAGCTTTTTTACCTTCCCAGGATCTTGGTGAATACGGCCACAGAAACATTACCATGAAATGCATCAGCAAGCTGTACCTGAGACTGTACACAAGCCAACGTATTGTCAATATAGTTATTTTACGTCTAATTTTCACAGGTAGGCCCCAAAGATCCAAACATTTCAAATTTATCTTGCGATCAAAATATGGCTGCCAAATAGTACCTACAGCAGTACAGTCTCAGCGCTATACCTTGGTTTCCTTATTCTTTTCGTAGAATGTTGTGATTTCGAAAGAGAATGACCAGCATACCTTCTGCACATCTTTTTCTTTCTTAAAAATCTTGGCGGTTCTTTCCAGAATGAGCTTGTCACCAAGATCACACAGAGATCCAACCTCAACTCCTTCCTTCACGGCAGCGATGACAGCCTATAATAGATTCAATAACTATGATAGCACATAAACAGTCATGAAGGAACGCCCCAGAAGAGCCGAAATGAGATTGAAATCGAGGATTTTCTGTGAATATTTTTACAATTTCGCAAAAATATTCGATATTAAATCGAAGGTATCTCGGTCAACCTTTTGGCCTCCCCTGACTCTGTTGAAGCATGAATGTGCCCATTATATGATGAACAGCTACATTTGAAATCAGTTCAAGAAACCCACAAATACTAAATAGGATTTCAGCTTTAATTTTACTCCCCCTGATAATTACATAATGTAATAAATGTTCAGGAAAAGTAGAATTTTAACAAAAAACACTCAAACTCAATTTACTACGAACATTATTTTGCGCAACTCAAAACCCTATAAGATCGAAGTGGGCAATTATAATGAATTACACTACCTTGAGCACAGCGTTGGTGATTTCAGCTCCCATCTGGTACTTGTTCACGACGGTATCACTAGTGAGGGTCTCGTTCTCTTCGCCGTCGTGGCTGGAGCTGCTGCTGCATTCACTGTCCTTTCTGGTCATGATGTCGATGCCTGAAATATTCAAACCCTTATTTAAAAACAAGTGAGTCAAAATATCAATCAAACAATAAGGAGATCTCGTTGGTAACGCAGGCTCCACTTCTTACAGTTAGAAAACAGAACAGAAAAAGATGAGAGTATGGAACCGTGTTTCTTTTAAATTAGACATGTTTCTAACCCGGTCGTGTCACATTTCCGGGAATCGTAAAGGAGACAGAGCTCTAAAAACTAGACACAAAGGATTTCACATATTATGCTCGTATCTAAATGAATATATCACTTGTGAAATATACATTTCTAGTTTTAAGATATTTCAACTCGCGAATAATTCCATTAAATACGTTCTGCTAATTAGATGGACGCCATACGATACATGTTCAAACAAATATCTCTATGAAGAATAAAAACTGGATTAAAATATTAAAAAGAATAGCGTAAACAATAATAAAAAAGATTAATAAACAGTTTAAAAAATTTGAATTGGACCTTGATGCAATTTGGTTTAGATGTGCAGGTTTTCTTTATTTCAAAGACTGGCGCTGTGCCACAACGTGTAAACAGCGGACGCATTGTTCGGAACAACGATGAACTAGTATATTAATTATTTGTCTCTAAACAAAACACTTTATATACTATAAAAGTGTTAACATTGGTAACTCGAAATATCAACGTAGGAACTAACGAACACAAAAATAAACAATGGTATAATAATACAACATATATATATATAAGTTTGCTAGTGATTGTAACCACTGGAAAAGATAAAAGATGAAGAGATTTCTTGCACAATGATGAAAAAATGCTTTTGACATTTTGCATACAGGTAACGAAAGTCATAGGTAGAAACGGGAGAAACTTACAAAAAAACTGGAAAATAATGTTCTCAAAATTAATTGTAATGTTGTTTTTCCAAAATCCTCCGCAAATGTGCTCAAAAGCGAACGTATCATAATTTTGTTTTCTGTAAGTTTCCTCTTTTCAAAATTAAGAATACCAGAGTGTTTTCTAAGTTCTTTTCTTTCTGAGAACCGGACAATAACCGCGAAATTGCGCGTGGCTGTCATGGCAACCTCCCTTCCTTCGTTAACCTTACTGCCGTCTAGGTTGCTTCTCTCGGTACGAAGATGTCAGAAAATGGAGAAGAAAATGAAGAGGAAACAGCGCAGCCTACCGAAACAACCGTTTCATTGTCGAAGACATTCAACTTCTCTCTAAATCATCGAATACTACCTAAATGTGTTATATCTGCCGTTCTGGAGCCGAAAACAAGCCATACGCTGGTTGCTGTGACTGCATCGAACAAAGTCATTTTGAAAAGTAAGTTTGAGCTATTTTGAAGATTATGTTGAATTTATCATCGATTTTTAGTTATTTTTCGTATCCCAAGTCTCGTATTTTTTTTCAAATGGATCTCTCATTCTATCGCGCTCTCTTTCTCCCTCTTTCTCTCTCTCTCTCTCTCTCTCTCTCTTTTCCATGATTTTCTGTGTATCAACTAGCACAGTTTTCAACGTGAAAAAAGAGCAGTGATTAAACGGCAATTTTTTTTTGGACCGAAGAATTATCATCCATGTCCGAATAAAGTCTCAGTTTACCAAAATACCACCAACATCTTTACATCATGGACTGTAATAAGTGAATGACTTCTTTCTCAAAACATCGAATGGTTTTCGCTATTGTTTTGTAGCATGTTATCCTTCTTTTTCATCCAGATAATGAGAGTTCATTGAACATCCGTGACAAAATCAAGTGCATCTCTGCTGTATCCTTCGGTGTTGACTATGACTACCTGGTGGTTGGAACGGAGTCACAGATTGTCGTATTTGACTTCTACCACAATTCCACTGTCTTCCAACGAGATGTGCCCGACGGGGTCAACTGCTTCACGGTGAGTCACGGTCATTTCCACAACACTTTCGTGATTTCATAGTTATCAGACTATTCTTTGCCAGTTAGCAAAGCACTTTCATAGCGTCCTAGATAAGAGAGTATACAGGTCATAGAGACCCAGATATCTGCGGCCTCATTGACCCTTATAATCTCTCGCTGTTGTAGTTTACTATTCGCAGGAAATTGGCGCCAATCGTTCTGTTTTTCCCACTGAGAATTTGGCGAAATTCCAACAAGTTTCAAAGAGAAAAACTCGTGCACTGTTTTCAACTTTAACTTAACTTTAACCCTAGTTACAAAAGGTAAGAAATCAAACGTTTGAGAAACGTTATAATTTATTTAATAAAAACCATGTCCTTTTCTGACTAATTGCACAAATCTCAGGTTAAATGCCAGAATTTTTATTTTCTACACATTTGAGTCCCCTGAAAACACTGAAGCTTCCATATCATGGTGCATTGGTGCAAAGTGAAAAATATAAAAAAAAAATACGACAGTTTAGTGGAAAAAACCACCAGCGTTCATTTTTTCAACATAACCCAAACTATGAGCAAAACGGAACAAACTGGGCATCAAATTTCAGGTAGGCAAACTAGCCGAACGGGAGACAATGATTTTTTGCGGAGGGAATTGTGCCATATGGGGGTTCGATGAAACAGGTCAAGATAAGTACTGGACGGTCACAGGTATTTCTTCACCCAATCATCATCGTAGTTCTAAACATTTTCATAGTCGAAAGGAGCTTAATCCAGACTTGGTTTTATTCAAATCGACTAGTTCAATCATTACAATTGATTTTTTATAACAAAACTCATAACTTTCTGAGCGCCCAATAATCTGAAGCTTGTGTATGCGCTCGACTCTGTGACCGTGAATAATGATGTTTTACAAACTTTATAGTTTCAATGATGATTCGCCAACCCTGTGAAGTTCCCATACGTCATATACTATCTACTGTCGTTTTCACATTCCATGCTTAATGCAAACGTAGAAAACATCTCGTTTAGTGCTAATCGATAAATGATGGAACAGAGTAGCACAATATCATTCAGGTGACTCCGTAACTACCATGTGCATGTGTGACTATGACGGGGATGGTCAACTCGAAGTGGGTTCTTATATAATTCTATCGAAACATTGACGTACAAAAATAACCCACAACGGTGGTAACTCACATAAGCTATCTAATCCCCCTCAATATATCTTGATGTTTTGAAGAATATGATGGTTCCATCTTAACGTACCAGACTGCGCCTTCAACCTTACGTATCAAAAATTTCAACAAACAGAGAGAAAATTCAAAATGAATGCAATTTCAGCTGATAATCGGTTCGCCAGACAACGAGATCCGAGTCTTCAAAGACGATTTGATGCGAACTGAGCTGATGGAGACGGACGCTGTGGTTGCACTGGCTGGAGTTTCACAGTGAGGGAGAAACATTTCAAAACTACCTTTTCCTTAATTCTCTGTTAACTTTTCAATTTTCTGGTATTGAATGCTTGTACCAATCCGATAAGAAATAACTGCACATACACCAGGTCGTGTAATTCGTAATTGTTGTATGAACTCACAATGCTAAATATTGTATGAAGTCACAATCGAAAGGAAACTACACAAAGCAGGATAAAACTATCCGGAGTACAAGAAAAATTCAAACTAGTGGGAAAACAGTAGACTGTCATTGATAAGAACTTTCAGTTTTTTTCAGAAACTGTTTTGTATACGGATTGGCAAATGGCACGTTGGGAATGTATCAGAAGGAAGAGCGCATCTGGAGGATAAAGTCAAAGCAGACCATCGCCAGCCTCCTCAACTTCCCCATGCAAGACGATCTGTTTACAGCAGTGTGGGCTAATGGAAAAGTTCGTTCTTATAGGAAAAACAGTATCAGTTGTAGTTTGATGCGCATGAACGCCACATTTTCCACATTACGCTTGATAGATGACGGAATCAACCTACAAACACAGTGATTTACAGATAGATACTCAGTTTCATTTCTCTTTTCTCTTGTTTTCTCTTGATTTCATTTCTCTCGGATAAATCACTTCGACCGGTGTTCGCAATGAATAATTGTATTACACGATATCCACGAATAACTAACATGTTGTAAAACATATTTTTTTTCAGACAGACCTTCGTCAAATCAGAACGGGTGATTCAATATACAGTCAGACCCAAGATAGTCAAATTCAGGTGAGAGACCCCACAATCCCCTTGGCAACTTGTGTGTTTGCTTTGTCGGTTCAATTATGAGCAATATTCGTATACAAGCCTACACAGTGTATCGCGTGGGTACTAAAGTGTTATGAATTTCACTTCCATATTCTGTGAACATGGAAAACGTGGGAAAAAATTAGGTCTCTGTCGTGCACTGTTGGGGACAACGCGTGATCAGCACAACTTGTTGTGAACCATGAGAAACACTGCGAGCAATGTTTTAGCTAGAATCGAAAAGTACATGGTAGACAAAACTGGTAGAATAGTTAGCAGAACAGTAAGATGCATGAGCGAAACATATTACATGTTTCACCTGGCTAGGCGTTGTACTTCCTCACTTAGTTACTTAGTCGCATTGGTTTACGAATTCCGATCGAAAACTAACGAGATCAAACTACAAACCCAACGGAGGAGCGCAAAATACACTGTATATGCTTGTTTAAAAAAACCAAACGTCAAACTTTCTTGGTAGACCAGGGTACGATTCGACAATCGGTGAAAATAATTAGTTTTCAGGTGGCGTCTGCCTACATCGGGCAATCGGCTGTCACCGGCAGTGAAGAACTCACCCTTGTTGGTGTTGACGGAAAAGGTAGATTTGCAAACATGAGACACCGTAGCAGAGTCATTCATGTGTTGAGCTCAACCGGATCGAGAATTTTTCCACAGGTTGATCATTACCAACTCAATATAGGTTACAACCGCTTCAAGTGGTGACCAGTTAGTTCAGCTCAGAGGGGACTTTTCTACATTTATTCTGCGTTACTAGAACTTCATAGTTGCTTCAACATCATATATCCGCTCCACAAGTTCACAAGTTTACAAACTTTTTATTTAAGTTGCCGGATTTCAACTAGAGAGCAAGGCGGGGAAAGTTGACCGGACTCAGGAGGCGCTGCGAGATTTCGGACAGCAAAAACATAACCTCCTGGTGAGCTTTCAACCACCATATGGTAATTGATAATTACAAAAACATTGAAATTGGAAAGCAGTAGGAACATCGTTTGTTCACAGGGAGACAGATAAAAAAGGAGGAAATATAGAGAGAAGGTGAAATATCCCTCATGTCATGCCTAAATGAACTAACTGATAACAGTTCATCCATGCTACGTTCATCGTCCTGTATAGCTCGTGCCAAGTAAATCTTTCAGCCGACTCAATGAGCGAATTGACAATTAAAAGCTGAAAAATGCTGTTCCTCTTCAGAATTTTTTTCGCAAACTAATATTAAAGAGGTCGAAACGGTTTTGAGTACATCTCTTACTGGACACATTAACCTAATCATAATATTAAAGAGTTTCTCTTTTTCAGTTGGAGCTCAGTAACTTCGAAGCGGAAGAACACATGACAGAAGCCGAAAAGGAGAAAGATTTTCGAATACCTGCCAATACAGTAGTGGAATCAGCATATATAAGTACGTTACATTGATATGTCAGTGACTACATCATTTGTGATTGAACTCGTCACACGAAAATCAATATCACAAATCTCCTTCTATTTTACTCTATGATTATACATTTTCTCCGTACGTTCAATTCAAAGCAGGATCACACAACCTTTCTTACAAATTTCTTACAAAAATAGATAGTGTGTATGATTGAGAAAGAACCCAAAGTCATGCCGAAATACTGTTATATAGTTCTTAGGTAGGGCCAATTTTGATCCAGAATCAAACGGTCACCCTTAACGTTGAATGAAAACAAATATTAGGCAACGGGTAAATACACGTTGATGATATCCAAAGTGTTATACGAGTTTCACGTGTGGGATCAATCGATAAACCGTAACGTTCCAGTCAATCTGGAGACCCGTACCCTATATCTCCACCTCTGCGCCACCAATGAGATCCCAATCCGCGGTGTGGTTGCGTTCGCGGAGGGAATGTTCGAAGGAGACTCATTCATGTGGTTTGTCTTGCTGGTTTGACTCAAAATGATATTTTCTCGCATAGAGAATGGGTTGGTAATCTAGCTACGTGATGATGATCTACTAATAAAAAGTGTTGAATAACAGCTCTCTTACAAGTATTTATGGTACTTACCCAGTCATACAGTCAGTAAGTATGTACATATTGAGTGGATTCAGACTCATAATCGGTATTTCATCAGGTCTCGGTTCTCGTAGTGGCCGAGTAAACGATTTTGCAGGTTCCCTGATAAATTTGATGGCAAAGGAGATGATATTATGCTGCCCATTCTACCCGGCAGAGATTTTGAGAACGATATCAGTGTCAGAGTGTTTCTGGGTCATCAGGATGCGTGAGTTGCCGTCTCTCACAGTTTTCCCTCCGATGAATGATGCTATTTTTCATGAGTGTAAACAGTGAAATGAATGCACAGACGTCTAACGTTTCGAATTTCGTGAAACTATTGTAGGCTGAGCTTCATTGAGCTTCTAGTGTGAGCTATCACATGAACTTGGTTCGGCTCAAAAACCCTAGGTTCCTATCATGTAAAATCTTCGCTGTTTGTTCCCTGGGCCTATCTCTGAAAGAACTTTATTTACAGGCAGAAGTTGTTCGTGTTCGAGTGTTTGCAACAACTTCCTCGCTTTGCTCGATTTTCCGTCGTAACCGAACATCCCGATTGGAAGAAGCCGGAATCTTTCGTGGAGTTTGAAATGAAGCAACGCAATCAGAGGGTCGGTCGCATTCGTCTCTAGTTGTTTGAACCTTCTCAATAGTGAGTCAGTTGGTCGTAGGGCGTGTGTGGTGTGACAAGATCAAACTACAACACATATTTGGTCACTCTATAGTCTCCAGAGTATCTCGTTCACTATACTTCATTACAGGTATTCGACTGGATTCAGCAAATGTTCGTCATAATGCCCGATGTAATTGAGCCGATCGCTACTGAACAGGAAGAGTTTGAGATCAAGTTTATCGAACTCGCCCCCAACCGCCAACTTTCCCTGCTCCTCAGTTATAATTGCGTGGAAGGAAAGGTAAACATTTGTTCATATAAATAATGAAAGCACTGATCCGAAAAATGGGTAAAAGGGGTAAAAAATTGAATGAATCGAATGAAGAAAAAACGGCAGGTGATAATCCGAAAATAGATAGTTAGAGAACCACAAAGACGTGTTTGTTCCATCTTTGAATAATGACATTTCAGATGTTTGTCCATATTGACTGCATGGAGACAGCCGGTAATTTGATACAATCAATGGCGACATTTTTCGGGATTGACACGTTGACTGCACAAGCTTACTTTCCCCGCCAAATCGCGGAAGTGGAACAGATCGTATCTGAGGTGTGGTGTTCCAATCGTTTTCTTTGTCTGTCCGAACGTCTACACATGTAACTAAATGGACAATGGGAAATTATCAGTCCTATAGTAGGTGCCATATTTATAAATTTTTGTCTCTTGCCGGAATCGAACCTGCGAGCAAAATATAAATGCGTACATAAATGTGTCCGGCAACGTACGGTTCTTTGCGAACTACTCAGAATTAGCAAGGCGCTAACCACTGCGCTATTCGAATACATTACCAGCCTGCTTTGGAATCGAAAATATATGTGGCTACACAGCAACAAGTGAGATATACAGTACCCTCCCGCCTTTCAGTTGGCGACGACTATACTTTCCTTCTGAGAAAGGAACAACCAGGAGTGACACTTCCTGTTAAATCAAAGCCTCTTTGAATTATTCGATTCCACTTAGTCAGCTACCACGCATACATGTAGACACACTTAAAGCTTTCGGTAGTTACAATTATAACGTTGTTTCAGATGGATGAAATGTGGGAGGTGCGGGATAAGTTGGCAGCTGACCTCTCGGATAAACAGTCGTTGGTCAGAGAAATAATAGTGAGAGCGGAAGACGCTATCGCTATCGATCACATGTAAGTTATGTGGTTTTGGAGTCAAAAACGACTGAAAGAAACTTTCTCGTGAACGAAAACTCTTACATGATGAAAACAAAGCTGATTTGAAAACAAGAATACTGGTTTAATACTAAGATCTGTGATGTTGAAGTTGAGTTGCCGGCGATACCATGGCGACAATAAAGTGTGCCACTAGTTTCAGTGACCATATTCACTGCAAGTGAGTGCAGCTCATCCTGAGTGGTGGAGTGTTTGACGTTGTTCACGCAAATTTAACATAAAATTTGATCCGGTAGCGAAATATTCGATTATCATCCACATTCCAGCGAATTGGCGAGGAAGTACTACACTAGACTTCGTATCGAGGACCAATCAGTGCGACAGGCATTCCTTCTCCGCTCAAACAACCACGAGAGATTCGTCGCGTCACTACGGCGACTGAACAAGATTATAGAATACGCGTCGAAGATTAGAGGTACGGTACACAATACCACCATAGAGAGAAGTAAATGGCCAGAGAAGAACAACTGCAATTTTTCTCGATTATGAGAACTTCATTTAGCCTACTTCAAGTTCGTTTGGTAATGAGCTGGTATTCGAAATTTGGTCGTTGTGCTTTCCATATGATTCATTCCAGAAAACAAACATGAAAAACGGATGTAGATATCCAGTAAATGAGAATACGTGAGTGAAATACAACATAGTATTGAAACAGTTCATTGCAGTGGGCGAGCCTAGTCGAGCAATTGTGGCGGCATGTCGGGAAGCGATTTCGGACGATAACAAGGAGATCATAGCCAAACTCATACAATTCGGGATTTGAACGAGCAGAAATAAATATTCGCAGATTTTTTCCATCAGAGTTTCGAAATATTTACGAAATGTTGCATACCTTATGTTTCTGTGGCTGAGTCGTGTTGCTGAGTAGCACAAATGTGCTTCTTTGGTGTTAATTGAAAACAAAATAGACCAAAATCGCGCGCAGCGCGTAGCGCTGCGCAGATTAGTTTTTATACACAGAAATGCGAGATTGCAAAAACTATTAATTACATTTTCTCAAAAATGGCTGGACCATTTTTTCGGTTTTGATGAAGAGAGGTAGAGAAGAAAAAGTTGTACAATATATTGGAAACGCTTTCAAGTTGTCTGAAATATTGTAAAGTTATTGAAAATAGCGGTTCGCAAAAATAACTTCCGGCGGCGACGGCAACGGCTGCATTAACCTATTCCGTATCTTTTCCGAGAGACCTATTCCGTATCTTCTCCAATTCAGAGAATCAAAGATAACATCTGGTTAAAATACGATCGCCGTTTTCTGTATTCACAAGTAAATTTTCTATGAACATGATTATAGCTTTCTCAATGAGCACTGTATTGGAGTGAAATATTAGGATTGACTGCGATTGAGAAAATAACAGATATCAGGATATTTCAACGACACGTTTCCAATAACCAACGTTGTTTGTCAACATTTGATTACAAGTTTTTCGAAAAGGTAATTACAGGTTTTACGCTACATATAACGATCACAGAAGAAATTGGACAGTACACTGTATTTCTTGCCTTCCGAACACAAATCCTACCTCGGTTCTCACTGCTGCTAGTTCTTTTAGTTCTTTTAGTATGATTCTGCGATTGAGAAACTAACAGATTCAACATTCTGCGATTGAGAACAGAGCATTTTTCGAATCATTTTGCATTTATTTTGTATTCACACTTTTGAACTCATTTACGATTTCAATAAATTATTCTATTCTATTCTATTATATAGATGTCAGGCTATTTCAAGCAAGCAAGCGCACATGTGCTGATCTACCGTTTGCTCCCTGATTTGAAACAAACACGAGACAGTTATTGAATAATCAATCTCTCTACGAAAAGTGAACCCACTTCTAATTCCATCTCGTCTTACAAAGATATTTGGTTATGTTGTGATGGTTGATTATGTTTTACAGAAGTGTCACAAACACCTCAACTTTAGTGTAAAAAGGGCGCGACCATTTGATCAGTCCGAACTTGTGTTTTATAGTTGAGATCAATTTTGCTAGGAGAAAAAATCACAAACTTTATGGCTCCAAGAGTGATATCTGTGAAAAGACCTTCTCGCTCTCTTGCGCCCCAGGGCCCGTTTCTCTGCTTTCTTACAATCTCACTTTCTTACGAAAAATCTTACTTTCTTACAAAAAAGTCTGACTTTCTTACAATTAATCTGACTTTCTTACAATTAATCTGACTTTCTTACAATAAATCTGACTTTCTTACAATTAGTCTTACTGGAAATTTTTATTCTTTTGCCTTTCAACAGAACTTTTCAATTTTTATGAGATTCCATTCCGAATTTTATTAATTCGGAAAATTTGATTTTCGCAACTCTCCCCTCCGTGGTAGTTTGTTTTTGTCGAAGCAACGCATGAAAACGAGACATCGGTACAATGAGAATTTGAAATGGGACATCGGGATATTGGGACATTGGAATGGGACCTTTAGAGGGACCCTCAGATAGAACGGAGCCAGGTAACTTTCATAAGCGTAAGGGTAAAAATACTACGGGACTAAATTTCAGCATAAGTAAAAACTGGGGGGTGGAATATTAGCCAAAGCTTTCAAAGTTGAAGCCATACAAAATCTTATAGTTCTCCATTTGACACCAAAAAGTTCGAGCTTTCTCATGTGATAAATGATCAAGAAGAGACGGTGAACTCTGTTTCACCATTCGATGCAGTAATCCGTCAAGTATTCAGAAAGTCATTTTAACAAACGGTTCATAATTTTGTTTTCAAACTTCCAGAGTTTGTAGTAGTAGTGGTGCAGGAGACACTGTTGTTGTTTATCACTATTTGCTGATACAAAAATGAAAAAACCCGAAGACAACTCAATTTCTCCACTTCCAAGAAATATTTAAGTTCAAAAGAGAATGTAAAATGAAAAAAAAGAGGTTAGAAACTGAAATTTGGAAAAATTGGGCCTTTTCGAGAAGGTAAGGTATTTTTGTGAACGCATGAATTTTCATGAGAAAGTAAGATTTTTCGTGAGAAAATGAGATTTCCGTGATAAAGTGAGATGTTTCGTGAGAAAGTAAGACTAATTGTAAGAAAGTCAGATTTTTTGTAAGAAAGTCAGATTTTTTGTAAGAAAGTCAGATTTTTTGTAAGAAAGTCAGATTTTTTTGTGAGAAAGTAAGATTGTTGGTAAGCAGAGAAACGGCACCCCACAAAATATACTGTGAACTCATTTCGAATCTCATACAAAGAGTAGAAACGTTTGTTGTAGTCAAACAGTAGAAAAGTTTGTTTATCAACTTTTCACTAGTATTCTTCATCACATAGTTCATTAATAATAATAATAATTTATCAACCCGTTATTCGACAGACAATTTCAAAGGCTAATGAGTATAGGAGGTGTTCATTCAAAAGAGGAACATGTACAGAAAGGAAGAAGACTGATTCAGGATATGTGCAGGCCCGTAGCTGTCTAGGATGGACCATTGATACATCTTGGTTCAGAAAATCATTCCATTAACAACATACAAGGAACAACCATGTCAGCTCACTGTGCTCGAGTTCTGAGGAATACCACACCACAGTTGTGTCCATTTCAGTGAACCAATTCTTTGAAAACAGGATCGGTGCCTATTCAAAATGAACGATACCTCCATGTTCACCTTAACTAAAGATATCGATCGTATGATCATCGGCTGTTGTTATCTAGTACTTTCTATCCTGCCACTTGATTTGGCATTTTCCTGGCTTACGTGAGTATTATTTTTACGTAGGTTTATGGGCCGGCCAAACTTAGAGAGTTGTTGACAATCTCATGAATCTTAGTTTGGGGTAACTGTTGAATTGGCTAGAAAGAGAGAATTAAATATTTCAAAAAAAGAATTCGACAGGTCTGATGATGCTCAATGTTTTTACGTTTTGCGAGAAACTATAAAAAATCGAAAACCATTTAGATTGAAGCGTCTTAAATAGAGTCTACAAAAAATAAATGAAACTACTCGCAGGATAGAAACTGATTCGAAATAGCTACTCCTTACTCCAAAGAAAAACGTTGTTCTCGAAAAACCAAAACTTATGAACTTTTATATTTCGCAGGTGCTCCTGACTGAGAAAAAATTCACAACTGTCGAATTGTACCGTATGCTGACATTCATTCACTTGATTGATTCGATGACTCTTCTCTTTCAAGCATCCGGCGCAATATTTGTACTCTTTCCACAGATACCATTACAGCTACCGTATCTGAACAGTGTGAGTGTAACTATGGCGAGAACAGAAAACTACATTGATCATTATGAGAGCTCTTCATATACTACAACCAATGCTACGGTGTCCACTTTGGTTTCGTCACGCATATGAGACGCAAAAAAACTTTCTGGGTTAAGTTAGAGAATTGCGATAAGTCGAAGTATAACTTATCCGTTTACTCTCGTAGAACAATTCAAAGAGAAAAACGAAACAAAAAAGCTTTTTGTTGAATATAGGACAAGACTACTGTAACTCTTGTTCAGTTCTGTGGTGCAATGGTGAACGGACTGTGGCTAGCCTCCGGTCCAGCCTGGTGTGTCCTCTCCTTGTCTCGGGTGGCCGTCATAACACAAAAGTCCAAGAATTTGAGTTTTCGGTTTATTATACTTCAATGTACTCGATCTCGGCCATCCGTAGACCTTATACAGATATTTCAAGAGTGTTCCTCAAAGAAGGACGATAATGTGGACCAATCCCGTGTCAACGGTCCTTTAAACTGCAATTGAAAAATGTATTGCAGTTTAAAGGACTGAAGCGTCGCGATTGGACCACATAATCGTCCTTCTTTAGGCCCTAAGAGTTGAAAAAAGATTCGCAGTATCTGCTTACCACATGAATATATAAAGTTCTCAAGAGATTTGAAACATCAGTCACCGGTATCACAAGAAGCTGAATTTAATTCTCGACAAAACATATTTTTTCAGCTGGTTGCACTCATTGGTCTTGTGTACGTGGTCTCCACATTCTGTTGGTGCTTCTACCACAAGAACCTCATCTTCATCGACATCTCATGGCGCTATGACGACGACGCGCTGGGGACGGCGTTTATGGCTCAGCTGGAACCGTATATGTTCTATCCTACACTTCTGGTTGCTTATGTCTCCTGCCTACTCATTTTTGGAGTCATCAAAGCGGTGAGCAGGTTTTCATTTTAAATAAAAGAACGTAATTGTATACGGATAGCCAGGATTTGTAGACTGAGCCGAGTAGTTGTGAACTAGTACTCGAAGAAAATAGGCGGTCAACCCAGATAACGCCTTAAAGTTGCGATGATCGTATTGCCTCTCGTCGAACAAAAGACACTTCTGCGCTTTAGCGAATTGAGATGACAGAAACACGTCACCCTCTCGATATGTTTCAAGTGACTAATTTTTTACGAGTGAAACCTTTTTCAGACAAAATCGGGAATGTCGCTTGACAGTCGAGCTTCGAAGGAGGAATGGGTGGTTCTCGGGCAGGCGACCTTCGTTATTGGATACATGCTCATTAATTTTGCCTCTTGGCATGTCTTAGGTGGGTGAATCCAATGAAAAAAATAGTTGCGTACGCTCGAATAAGGGAACTACTACCACTTAATGATCAGGAGATAGTTATTTCAGTAATCAATGATTATTGGAACAACATCACAATCAATTGTCTATCTCGTCACAGAAACGTAAAAGCTCAAGAAACTACGTGATATACATTTGTCTCTCCTCGTTCGTTCTCTACGAGAACTCTCTCGTTGAGACAAACAAATTTTCCGCTCTGCACAACCCTCTTCAAACAATAATTGTACCGATACAACAGAACAACTAAAGAACAAAAGTTTATTGCAAAAGAAATAGGAAATGGGAACAGTGAACAGTGTATAGCGTGTAGTATAGTGTCTGGGGTGTTGAAGACGACCATAGAGGGCTACCTGAAACTGTGTTATAGGGGAAAAGGACACTGCCAAGGGACCTTGCGGACACCTTGGCTGAAACAATATTACAACACAGAGAATAGAACATTACCGAGAAACATAACGGAACAACGAAAGAAACAACAGAGCAACCGAGAAACGAGAGTCAGATGGAACGGGCAACAGAGGACTATTTCCAGACTGACGCCTGGGAAAGCTGATGCAAAGAGGGAACCACGTATGGGCGGACAGAAGAGACACTCTTCCACCGTCCTAACGCCAGAAGAACATCAGGAGAGGTCCCGTTCGCTGAAGCAGAAGACGCGGCTCCCCGGCGGAAGTCGTGTGGGGAGAGAGTCCTGATGCCGGCCGCCGAACACAGTCTCTTCAGTTCCGACGAGGCCGCGCCTGGCGACCACTGACGGCGAGACAAGCTGGGGAGGACCAGACCGTCACCGGGAGACCAAGCCTCCAGAATCTGCGGAGGCAGAGAAAAGCTGACTGAAGCTCCTCGAGCCGCTTGGTCCTTCTTGGATCTCTGAAACCATTAATACGAGTTTAAAACAACCAGAAATCGTGCCCAAGATAGTTCCAACGCGAGTGTACCCCATGACTCTCCCCCTACCCTGGATGGCCTGGGCTCGTTAAGTTGAAAAATCTTACCCTGATTCTAATCACTAGTGATCCCTCCGCAATAGTGACGTCAGACCAGAGTAAGGCTAGTGCTTCGCCGATTCTCAAGAAACCGGCGAAAAGGAGTGATAGCAGGCGGGCGGCCCTATTGCGGCGAACTTCGCACCAGCCAGGGAAAGTGGATGCGGTTTGAGCGAGCGCCGAAACTTCGTCTGGGGTAGCTACTCTTCTGGGAGGAGAAGGCGGAGAGACCCTGAATCGCAATCCATAATGGAGCTGGGTATTAATTCCGTACGACTAGGACGCTACTATCTAGACTGAGACGAATCCCCCTTAACCCGAATGCAAGTTACCTTTTCAGCCCTGCCAACATGCACGATATGAATTCCATCCAAGCTGGGTGGAGGGACAGGTCCTGACGATGGTAGGCATAAGCGCTGACGATAGCTGCCAGATAGGCCGGTTTGCAGGAGCTCGCTTTGGCGGCTGGAAACAAGACTCAGAACGGATGCCCAACACAACACTCATCCCAACAAATAGGAAGGGAATAGACCGTGACCAGGAAAAAAGGATAACCAAAAGGAAAAAAAAGGAGACGGGCTACTGAGCCATAAACAAACGTGCTTACCTAGGAACAGAACTAGAGAGGGGGGTTCCTTGTTCAGTCCCAGTTCCTCCGTCCACACGAGAAATTTCTGCCAATTCGATGAGTACTGGGCTTGGGTAGATATCGCCAGAGACGCTGCCACCAGGGAAGTTGAACTTGCTAATTCGTTCTCCAACCCATACATCTCCGCCACGGCTCGAAGCGTGTTTAACTGCCCGTTCCATTTTGCTAAATCAAGAAAACTATAGACACGTAAACACCATTCTCGAACTGTCACGCCGAGGGTGGGTGGGGGGAACTCCCAGACACTAATATACGTAGCTAAAGTACACCGGAATGACGAAACTATATCCCAAAATTTTCAAATCAAAAATTTTTGGGACCGCACTACCGTACCTAAAGAGTCGCGATAATCGCGCCTCGAGACCAATAAAACCATGAAAATCAGGCACAATTATTGCTGCGAACGGGTTCTGCCCTCGCGGAAAATGAGCTTTGTCTCTCCTCGTTCGTTCTCTACGAGAACTCTCTCGTTGAGACAAACAAATTTTCCGCTCTGCACAACCCTCTTCAAACAATAATTGTACCGATACAACAGAACAACTAAAGAACAAAAGTTTATTGCAAAAGAAGGAGGAAATGGGAAAGTCAGCCCCGAAGGGGGGATGGGGAGAAAAATAAAGTTACCCGGTAACCTAGCACTTTAGAACAAAAGAAAAACGAAATCTGATTGAGCAAAAGGACTCGAAAAGGGCCCATCCTGACTGGCCTCTGTAGGCACGAACAATTTGGTTCCCCTGGGAAAGACCCTGAAATCCTTGACCTGAGGAATCCAGTTTCCCCCTGGTCGAAGAGCCATGAACGTCGGGTGTGATGGCCAAAGGGGCACTCCTAGGATTCCCTTGGATCCAAACCTCGTGATAAAGCTGATGCAAGATAGAATATCCCCTACGGGAGGTACCCACCATGAGTAAGCATCCCTCCACGGCTCTGCGGAAGCGAATGCGTCGCCGACATAGCCTGGAGCTGACGAGAACTGTCTGGCAGCAAATCTGAAACACTTCCTGTTTGATGCGTCTGCAAAGGCATCGATGTTGGGCGTCCCCCAAATACTACACAACGCGTTGAAAATGCTAGGGACTATTTTCCGTTATCGTAGTCTACCCATCTGCTGGCAGAATCGGCCTCCTCATTCAATTCCCTAGGTATCCAGCCCACTAACAGAACGCACTGGATCTTGAGAAGAAGATCGTTGATCTTCAAAGCAAGAAGGTTCAGCTCACGTACAAAGCTACCTTTTCTAATGATAGAGACTGATGCTTGGTTGTCCACTCTAAGAAAGACGTTAGAGTCAGATAGGAAGGCCGAGACGTCAACTAGAACTCTCCATACAGCTAGAAGTTCCCTATAGGTACTAGGTTTGGCCTGGTCCTCTAAGGACAGGTTGGCTGCGACAGTAGTAATAGTTGCTACATTAAGGGACTTTAGAACCCCGCCTGTCGCTACGGCTGAGGCGTCAGTAGACAGAACGAAAGTCTCACCTGAGTTAAACTTGATGCCTTGAAGATCTGCACGGAAACGGGGAAGCTTGCGAAGCCAGTAGTTGATAGCCTCAATCTCAGACTGAAGCAGAGGAGACCGACTCGTTGGTCGAGTGCCCGATGACGTTGCATCTGCAACGATACTCATTATCGACCTAGTCCTGAGAGACACTTCGTGCCCTAAAACTATCCACATAGAGTTTAGGTGGCCCAGAACTCGTTGCCTCTCTCTCACCGAGGGGATTCCCGTATTCTCTAGTTCCTGTAATAATGTTAGGGTTTTCAACAAACGTGCCTTCGAAACCCGAATCGACCCTTCTAAAAGGTCAATGTCGAAGCCTAGCCAAGTTATCTGAGCGGAGGGAGAGAGAGAACATTTCTCCCAAGCCAAGATAACTCCTGCTTGGGTCAGGTCATTGGTCACAATATCTACTGTCCTATGGACGGAATTCGAACAAGTCCCAAACATTAACACATCATCCAAATAAATAGCTACTCCTAGGCCCTCTCCCCTCCATTTTGCTAAGAGAGGTTTCCATATTTTCGTGAATACAAAAGGAGCTGAAGACAAGCCAAATGGCAAAACCGTGAATTTGTACCATACGTTATTCCAAGAGAAACCCAGGAAAGTTTGATGATCAGGCCAAATGCTAACGAGATGATACCCTGATTTGAAATCTAGTGATGCCGCCATACCTGGCGAAGGGAGCATGTGTCTAACTACCGACAGATCTTCAAACTTGATCTTCTTTTTATGCAAAAAGTTGTTCAACTTAGACAAATCCAAAATTAGACGTGATTTCTTTGCGTTTTTGACCACCATAAGGGGACTAACAGTACATGGTGGTTTATCACAGACAACGACGGCTCCTGTCGCCACGAGATTAGCGACCTCAAGTGTCACGAACTCACAATCCTCAGGCTGAACAAAATTGTCCGCTCTAGAGGGGGGCGGTAAGGCGGCAAAATCTAGTTTATAGCCATCTCTAACCCAACTTAGCACCTGGTCTGACACTTTCAAAGATTCCCAAAACGCCACATGACGTGATAACGAACCTGGTACAATCTTAGAACTTGCGAGCTGCAGGGCACTCTCTGGCCTTGTGGTCCGATCGGCCGCAGGTCCAGCAGGCGCCTGAACCCGAGGGAGCATAGGAGGAGAGGAACCGGGGAGGAGGGGGAGGTGGCGGGAAGAAGGGCGGAGCATGGAAGTAGGTAGCTGGGCCACAACCGAACCCACGAGATCCTTGATGGCTACCTCGATGTTGCTGAAAAACCGAGACTGTGCGGGATCCGATCCATCTCTTAGGACAACGTAACTCTACGCTTAGCCTAGTAGAAAAATCCGTGGGACTGTTGTCTCGGGGACTAATCCCGGCTATGGTTACTAGTCCAAGAGATCCGCTAGGGACTCTAGGCGTACCTTATCCGAATGCCAATTCGAAAGCAACAACGGGCTTACCTTGGAAGACGGACCTCCTGAGGTAGAGACTGAGCGTTTCGTTGGTTTCCGCTCATTGGAAGCTGCTTTGGCCCTGGTAGCCAACAGATCGAGGAATTCGTCCTTTTGCTCTCCCTCTGCAATATGTGAATAATTACTCATCGGGAAGGGCACGCGGAGCAACACGCCTAGGCAAGCTGTGGGCCGCCTACCCCAAGCTGATGGGTAAAACGAACACACGACACAAAAGAAAAAAGCCCAAACAGGTAGGAAGTGCACGAAAAGAAACCAGGAAGTAAACTACGAAACCTCCTAAAAACCCGCTCGCCCCCGAAATTTAGCAATTGCAAAAAACTCCCCGACCCCTAAAAGCTGACAACTACAAATTTCCAAACCACATACCTTGCAGCAGCTCGGCTCGCTCAAAATTCTCGAGTGCCTCGAAGGCTGAGTAGTCAGTGTCAGCAGATATGAGCGTCCCGGCTCTTCTACGGATCAAAACACGAATACGCGCAAGCGTAGCTTCCGAATCGAGAGACTTGTCGTCTAACGTATCCAACAGCCGATACAGGAACTCGACCTGTAGCCTGAAACACACACATTGTGAAATGAAATCCACTCTTCCGATGAGAGCGTATGAACGATGTTCGTGAACCGATGCTACCAATTTACGAACTGAGGGAACGTCTCCATGCTATATAAGCTACCTATCTTTGTTCCCGTCACGAAAAAGGGCGTTCTACTCGTAATGCGTTACGCTATCCCTGTTCCCCTTGTCGCGAAACCAAAACTACAGTTCGTTATAAATAAAGACTAGCTCGGCAATGAAAAGCGTACGAAAAGAGAAAAAGCAAAAATTGTAATGAATAGACAACTAACCCGTAATTTTTGTTTTCGAGCTTCGAGACCGAGCGGGGCTTGAAACTAGCTGCTGCCGACGGGGCCGCGATGACCGTTGCCACTCCCGATGACAGCTGAGCCGTCAACGAGCGAATCAACGCCGCCTGTGATGCTGCGAGTTCTTCTGCCGATTGAACTGCGCTGTTCTCAGTTGGAGTAGACTCAGAAGGGATTGCTGGGGTCGATTGACTGTCCTTAGGAACTTGGTTCTCTTCTCCGGCCATTCGCAAATGGACTAAAAAATGAAATAAGTACTAAAACTGTGACAAAGAAGTGGAGCAACCTAGCCTGAATAAACAAAAGCAGTTAAGTAAAATATAGCCTAAATAAACAAAAGCAGTTAAGTAATGTGAAAGCTCCAGAGCGAAAAATTAAACACTCCAAAAAGATTCAAGTCGCTCTACTAAGCTAGATCCCGCTGAGATCATTGCGATCCAAAACACACTGTAAATCTCCCTCGGATGGCCTTGCCTCCTGAATAGTGGCCAAAATCGCCAAGATGTTGAATTTTCTAATGAGAGCGCCTCTCCTAACTTTCTCTGAACGAGACTGGCACCCACACGGTACCTCAGGGCCCGATCAACTCTTGATCGCCTTTCTCGGGAGCACCTCCCTTATGTACTGGACTACTTATCTCTCACTGATACTCTACTAGAAAACTATCCTACTAGGACTATCACTAAAATACTTGGCTAATTAATGCTGGAGTTTTTACGAATTAACGTAAATATGCAAAGAGAACGTAAAATCTTGAAAGAAAAAATAAATAAATAAAATTAATACTTACCCAGACACTAATGTACGTAGCTAAAGTACACCGGAATGACGAAACTATATCCCAAAAAATTTTCAAATCAAAAATTTTTGGGACCGCACTACCGTACCTAAAGAGTCGCGATGATCGCGCCTCGAGACCAATAAAACCATGAACATCAGGCACAATTATTGCTGCGAACGGGTTCTGCCCTCGCGGAAAATGAGCTTTTCAGTTGCTGTCATGAAAGAGGGAAGTATCTACACGGACTGCTTCACTCAATGTGTCTGGATTCTCTTCCCATGGGTACATCCTGTCTGTCTTTTTCTTCTCAACAAGTTCGTTACTCATTTAAAAATTGAGCTTTGGACAGCTGCAACATTTTTTTTCACGTTCGCAGTGTTCTTCTAAGCAGAATAAATTAGGAAACACTTTGGTAACTCAATGAACTTCTACTAAAACGGAAGGAATACTGGCCCCAACTTTGGGTGACTTGTTGACTGCAATGTGGTCGGTCGCAAACTCTACAACTGACAAATGACTAACTTGTTTCAGGAGAATCCGGAACAAAATGATTGGCAAGTTCTCAAACAATGACACGGTGGTTACAACTGTTACCGTATCTTCGAACACAAATCGAGCAAATTCTCATCAACGATAAGAGTGGGCAGTTCTGATAATCGCCGGATTTATTGGTTTGTTTGAGCATTTACATTACATGGGGTTACAATTGTTGTCTGACTCGTACAGATTGCATAGACAATGCAAATTCTAGTGTGTAATGAGTAATGAGATTTGTTGATGATGTTTCGTAGTGTGTTCCATTAAATGTGTGTAAAAACCGTACATGAAAACCCACGGCAAATTTTCTAAGAGTTCACATTTTAGTTATATATGTGTTACATGAGAAACATATACTTCCAAATCATACTTTGTTGATCAATTGTAGCAATACTTATTGAATTTTCAATTTCAAGTTCCCTTATGTATTCATCAACCATAATAGACAATTTAACATGATTGAGCGATGAAATACACAATCGTCTTCGCAACTCTTTTTTCATATAGCATCAACTCAAATTTAATTGTATAGACTCGCGGTTAATTAGTAGTGAGTTCAATTGACGCTGTCAATGTTCACTAGTTCATTGATTAGACAACATTGTTTTTGTAGATATTTTCTGTTTGTAGCTTTTCACTTAAACTTGCTCACCAACGCACTAATTCGAACTAGAAATACTTGTCAGTTTTCGATTAGTTATCTTGAAAAATAAAGGAATGTGTAGAAAATAATTGCGTACTCGTGCAATTGTGGTAAATGTACTCGTGCAATTGTGCGGGCATGTCGGGAAGCGATCTCGATAACAAGGAGATCATAGCCAAACTCATACAGTTTGGGATTTGAACAAATCGAAACAATCATTTCTGAATCCCAATGTCCTCTTGGTGTGTTGGGCCGATAACACAGCACAGGAGCATACATAGTCTTTTTCACCCAGATGCAACATTACAAATCACCAGTCAAGCAGAACGGTAGTTTCTCGGTGCAAAGGGAGATCAGAACATAATTGAACTGGGAGAATGCATGTTAACATATATATTCACCTACATCGCATTGTTACAAGGCGGTGATCATCATAAATGTCACAGCTTTCATTTCCACAGCTTCTCGCAAGTAGATACTGACTCGATCTTATAGTCTAAAAATTCGGGCGACTCAGTTTGAGAGTGTTGACCGATGTTCATCGTTTTATAGATTAACTACAAATAACACCATGACATAATGAAAAAACTCGTCTGCTCGTTGGTGGAAACAGAGATTGGCCCTTTTGTGAAATATTGATGACAATAAGTAAGAGAGTTTCAGCTGCCCTGTTCGTGAATCAGCGCTAACGACTCTAACAATTTAATCTATTGAGCACACAGATTGAACTATAGAGTTGTCATATTCTAGATTTTTAGTCAAGCATTTTCAGACCAACGTTCATGAACTCATAACTATCCTATGATTGATACACCGGACCCGATTAAATTATAGCTATATCATCTGAGTTGCAACGTTTCATATATAAGAGTCACGTTTGCACTTCATGCAATGCTGAACCAGTACTGAAACTTCAGTATGAATTGTTTTCTTGAAAAATTAGTTTAACCAAAAACACCGTTCGCAACTCGGCCACTTAGCGTATGCTCATTTTGTACACTTATACCAATACCACAGTCAATCGAACTATCTCGACTATTCGTATATAACTGGAAGTACCATATAAGTATGTGCTGAAATCTTAGTTGGTGTTTTTTGTTCGTACGACCCCGGTTGAGACTTTTACCTGTGCTTCCAAGAAATTGATGAATTTTTCTCTATTGTCTACGCCACTTACTTCAGTTTATCGTAACTTTGGATAAAATCATTTGTCTTACAAAATAGACGTGAGAATGTTGATCTTCGGAATATGTGTACAGTGATTGGTGTGAGGGAGCATCGCAACGTTGCTCCATGATTGACGGCTATAATTGGGCAGACACTATTAAATAGTAATTGAGATCAAACCATGTGATGGTATCGAGTCGCCCGACATCTGATTACTCCCAGCGGACATTTTGTCCTCTTTACTCAGGTGGAACATTTTACATTTCATACATTCATACATTCACTTTACTCCCTCGCTTGACGGTGAGACCAATCTAAACTGTTGTCAGCACGCAACTTTTCAACGAGTAGGTCTAACTCTGTACAATTGTGCTCACGCAGCAGCCTTTTCGATTTCTCATGTGTTCAGTTATCAGAACAGAAGACCATTACTATATGATCCATATATGATAAAACTTGAAAATGTGCAATTGAGATCCAAAGTGCAATGTATGCAACATTTTAGATGGAAAACCGATTCATATAGGTGGCTAATATCTTAATGAGAAGTCAGTAAACTGTGTAAAACATGAGAATGCTAGTATTATTAGTTAAATTTCAGCCTCGTGCATTTGTGTTTATATTGTTTGCCGTTTTTGGCCAGTGTTTCCCCTCATTTTGGCCAGCAGTTTGAAAAGACTTGACTACATCTCGGATTGTTTTAGTCTCACTAGATCGAGAAGGAAGAACTCATGCCGTTGGCTCTGGTTACGTTTGCGGTGAGTGTTTTCGTAACTTACAAACGAGTGTTATGAAATTTAGATGTAAAAACTGAGCGCACGTGCTCGCCTCTTGAACAAGAGACGCTGTGTCACGTGCAAGTCATTTACGTCTTGGTTCACAAGTCTGCACAGAATAGGACATTGATTGATCAAAAAAATAACTGAAAATAAACCAGAAGTGGAGGATGCGACTATACGTATGACCTGTATACGGTTTTCTCAATGAAGAACAGAGTAACGGTTAATCAGTTTCCTCTCGCTGTGTTTGTTGTTTGCTATTTGTGCTAGCAGAACCCCTGTTGTGTTTTTTCGAAGAGATCATGAAGAGATATACCGTTTTTCAAAAAAAAAAGACTGATAATCGAAGTTTTATTTTCAGATATGCAAGCCTTTTCACGAGTCGCAAGGGTGCCAACGTTTCCATAGTCTGGATCGTGGCACTAATACAATGACCCGATTAACATTTCTCACCCTTTCCATGTTCTCCATTCCAGGTGGCAAGTGTTGGCATCATCATGACCATCTACATACTGATCCAAATGGCCATGAAAACTATTTTTCGCAACGCCTTCGGATATTTCAGTGTCTCGCTAGCTATATCACATCTGTTGTTGTTGACTATCTTTCTTGTGCCGGTCACCATAGAGCTCGAATGGTGAGTCAGGCGTTAGTTGTTGATGTTTTCTGTTTACAAGTAAAATCATAATTATTCCTAGGGGTGCAATTACAATAATATCTCAGGTTAAGCTCTCCTGCCTTATAACACTCTTGCAGAGAATAGTGAAATTGATATAGTTGTCGTTCCTGCCGGTGTACATGCACTTGTGATGTGTGAAGTGATACAAAAACGTTCGACCGAAGGCACAAAACTGCAGACGAAATCTCAAAGTCTTCCTCACAGTAAAGTTGACTAGAAGTTTCATTTTTTCACGGTAGCAAGTGCTTGGATCAAAATATGTGTCCGATCATCCCTTTGAGCTTCGTCAGATAATGGGCCGTACCGATCATTTCCAGGCCCACGTTGGTTCCGGATAAAATAGCTGTTGTGGTCGGCTATTTGTCTCTGACACTACAATTCACGGGTCATTATGCAACTGTCCTCATGAGTGTCAACCGGTTTATCGCCGTTTTTCACCCATTGAAGTAAGAGTTCGGAGTTCGGTGATCACACAGAAAGCGACAACGATTAATGGCACGGTACCATATACCACATAATACGGACGGTGCTCGCTGCAATTTTACTATTGATTTCAGTATCGGTGGCGTGCAGAATAGTACGAAACACCAAGCAGTAGCTAGATTCAATTTTTAGTAAGCATATAGTTTCAGAACATCGAAATCTAAATAAAAATGAAAACGTTCAAGCAGTGTTGCCCATATCTCAATTGAATTATGTAAGACTGATAATGGAAGTTTTATTTTCAGATATGCAAGCCTTTTCACGAGTCGCAAGGGTGCCATCTACGTTTTGATATCCTGGATCGTGGCACTAATACAATGCACTGTGTATCTTTTCGGTAAGTTTGTTTATTCCTCCTGTCGCTAACCAATCAACATTACTAACTACATTCCGCGAATTCTCAATTCACCAATGAACCACGCTGAACGCGAAATTTTGACACTACAGAGAGGCCAGCATGCATAACAGACAACCACAATTGTAAATCAACCTTTCTCATCAGAATACGCAAGTGAACGCGTTTTTCAGGCACTTTACTTCTTGAGATCACTAAATTGAGAAGTGAACAGGTGTGGAAAACGCTTCAGCTCAATTACATCACTTCAACGTCAGCTGATATATAGTTCGTTTCATTCATCGATAGAAGCCAGTTACAGTAGATTTTAGTAGGCGGGGTCAATTGTATCGGAAAGTTTCCAACGGCGACTGGACTAATCAGAATTTTTGGATAAGCTGGGTATTGAACTCAGCTGCGATAGGTGGCGCGGCACCCACAAGCAGCCGGCCATCCGAACATGATGGCAAAAACTAAAAACAGTGATATCCAGCCATCTTTTCTGGCTGTTTTTGAATGCTTATTTAAACGCACAAAAAGTTCTTTAAATTACTCTCCGATTATGTGGTAACCTTTTGAAAACAAAAAAAATGCAAAAATCTTAAAATGACCACATTTCGAATTTTTATTCGTAATGAAAAGACTGGCAAGCTGCCAGATCAATCGTTTGCAATGTAGGGTGCGATCAGGCCAGCATGGCTGACTACTATCGATTGTTGAAACGAACTATACTCATTCGGTGCACTCTTGGCAAAATGAAACTAGAGTATCAGTTGTTTAATGGAGACGTGTCAGACTCTAGGGAGCTCAGTGAAATTCTAACCGTACTTTCAGGAGTATGTTATTAACGCTTACCTACGAGAGACCTTAAACGGATAACGCACTTCTTTTTACTGTCCCAGGGGAATATGCAATATTCATTGATGGCGTTCATTAGAATTTTATGTCCTATTAATAAACATATACGTGTAAAAACGTAAGGATGGAAGAGCAAAGTAGCTTTGAGAGGGATTTGAAAGGACTCTGGGTTGGTTCTAGGTGGAGAGAGTTTGTGTGTTGCCGTGTGGCCGACTTCCAGCTATCGAAACTATCGGTGACAGTTATAATAAAAAAACAAGTATTTCATCAATTCTTTGAAGATGGCTGCAACTTCACATTTCTCGGTGATAACATGCACTTCGCTTTCGACGCGACGTGGTGCGGACGAACAGTCGGCTGGTACCAGGACATGCTGTACAATGGCTCATTCGCGGCTGCTGTTTTTGTCATGGACATGTTCACTTTGAGAAAATTGCGTCAAAGACACAAGGTTAGTTTCGAAATTTGCCCGGCAGAGCTTCTTACCGATTTTACCGGATTTCAGGGAATGTGTCCTTCCTGCAGAAACACAGATCAGTGTACCATACTTTCGAGTGTTATTGATTTGAGTTGTACAACCGAAAGTTAATAGTAAGGTGATAACATGTTTGTATCTTCCACTGTTTTCAAGAACAAACATTGGCCGGGGAGTGAGAGTGATGTGGCAGCTCAGAGGAGAGAGATCAGATTGTTCATTCAGGTCAGATCTTCACTATTGAAAAACTATTGAGTGACAGAAATATCTGCTTGTATTTGTAGATTAAAACGGTTATTTCACATATGCTCCATGCAAGCGAGAAGATATGATTTTTGCAAGAACAAGGTTATCATTGTGGTTTCTTTTAACTCAATTTTCTACCTTGTTGGTACTAGGTTTGTTTTAAACAAACGTATCATCATAGAACGGAAAGTTTTTTCAAGATCTGAAATGCTACATCCTCTTACATGTTTTATTGAGAAGCAGTAGAACAAATTCAATATGGAGTTAGGGTTTGTCAATTTTTGGCAAATGAAGTTGACTGAATTTTTAGACATTCACCTCTGCGGTAGCCTACTTCGTCATGCTTCTCTGCTTTCATCTCGGAACTATGAGCAGCAGGGACCACTATGTTCTTTTTTGGTTGACCACGTTCGTATGGGAAGTATACCTTTGCATTGATGCGTGAGTATTTGTTATCGGTTATCCTCAACACGGATAGAAGAATGATTCGATTTTAAGTACTTCAAAGTTTGAATTCAACGCTGGTTAAGGGTTTTTCAAGTCATCCCGAGGAATGCGACTTTCATTCTGGGAAGCAGATACCGGTACCGAACAAACAACTAGGAAACAATTTGGGTCACAATTGGGGTGACGAATGCGGTATGAATGCAAAACGTGATAACACGTAGCCTGATCCCGAATATGTAAGTTTTATGAAAATGATCATGATGATGCGATCATTATTCTAAATACGCAATGAATCAAAACCTACATCAAAAGCTATTTTGATTTGATTCTGTTCGAACGATGACTCTCATTCAATCAACATTTTTCTAGGTTCGCCGTTATCGTTATCTACCGCGAATTACGTGATCCACTGCGAAAACTATTTGTCTGCAGGAAAGTCAACACAATCCACATTCTCAACATTGTTGAATAGACTTTGAAAACATATCCATTGTACAGCCGAAAAAATAAATCTTAGTCATAAGGTTGGGAATGAAACTAAAAAAGAACACTATTCATTGAACCGTGTGATTCGAAGGACGAAAAAGTATCTCAACACCAAAATAACCCAATAAGACTGAACAGAAACCGAAAATGCAAAATCTCAGATAAAGATTATAACATTCAGCAAGCTCTGAGAAACGTTTGCTGCAATGAATCCAACGATGTATTACCGAATGAAAGATGGATTTCGCCTCAGGGTGGGTAGGCCACTTACTGCTCGCTAGATTCGTCTTCGCCGTCAAACTCCACCCCGAACATAACTCTATCGAGCCTCTGAAAGCAAACAAGATACTGGATGAAACTCAGCGAAAAGCATACTGAGTACGCTTACCTCTAGGAACTGATTTACATGTAGTTATTGTGTTTGAACTGCACGAGCTATTGTGTTTGAACTGCACGAGCTGGTAACAAGGCTCATCTATGCTTATCTCTACCATCTACGGACAGTCCTTCTACAGTTCATATAATGTGATTTGTTGTTTTTGTGTATATCCATGAATATAGTGATACACGGCTGGAATAGTTGCCGTAGAAAATTTCCTTTTTTCACTACTATTTTTGACGTAAGACTTTGTACAGGACAATATACGGAAAAATGTGAGTACAATCTTAATTGCAGACTCAGAATACTCCATATTCAATTGAACATGTGTGATCTCTTTTAAAGGCTGTATTGAATGTCGAATTTGGCTAACGGCGTTAGCCCAAAAGGCACGAGAGTCAGAGAAGTGCGCGCAATCAATATTCATTCACTCCAAACCATCCTCTGCGTCCCTGACAGTAAGCGAAAAATCGGTTTCATTTTGAAAATAGAACTTTGAATTGGAAATTCCAGTTGGAAAAGGACGCATATCGAACTGTCTCAGTTCGATCTTTTATTTGAAAATTCAATGCAGCCCCCCTTTAAAGTTACAGAACTCCCATTGAGGGCTCAACATAAAAAATAAACATGTTTGAAAGTATGGCTAACCTTTTCCTGTCTGCTCAAAACAAAAAATAAATAGATCAACACAAATAACACTGCCACAATCTTGAATACCACTGTTATCTTCGGATTGTTTGCACACATTCGGAAAAAATACAAATACATTCGTGTAAAAACTATTTGATTTGGCATGGCTTGAGAATAATAAAATTTGTTCGGCTTTCAATAGAGAGTGAATCGTGTAGAGTTTCGGTTTCACTAGTCAAATCTGAAAAGTTGTTGGCAACAAAGTTGTTGGCTTGATATAATAGAAGGTGAACTCAATAAAGTACCTTAAACTACACATAATACCATCTTTTTCGACAGTTGAAGATAATATCTAACAGATGTTGTACGATATTAAAATGTGGGGTGCGATAAAATCTAGCATAGACGTGGCCGTACTTGAAAAAGAAAAAAATAGAAAGAATTGTTGATGTTTTCACACTATCACCTATTCTCATTCATGTAGCTTGCTGTGTTTCAATAAATACAATAAGATAAATTAGCAGAACAATTGCTCCAGGCTCGAACTGCCGACCTTGGCATGTCTTACGAACTATAAGTACCACGCGCTAACCAACTGCGCCAATGGAGCACATTTTCGGACGACCAACAACCAGGCAGACGGTGACACTCTTTGTAGAAGAGTTGCGGTGTAAATACAGTTTTGGTAGCAAATAACTGTGTCTGACCAAAAAGTAAACTACAAACATGATCAAACATGAACAGAGCTCTTGTTTTTGATAAAAATGCGATCCATGTGGCTTAATATATTACGCGCTTGAAATGGAAACAATTTGCAAAACATTTGCTCCATGGCAGGCTCGAACTGCCGACCTTGGCATATCTTACGAACTATAAGTACCACGCGCTAACCAACTGCGCCAATGGAGCACATTTCTGGACGACCAACAACCAGGGAGACGGTGACACTCTTTGTAGAAGAGTTGCGGTGTACATACAGTCTTGGTAGCAAATAACTGTGTCTGACCAAAAAGTGAACTACAACATTGATTAAACATGAACAGAACACTTGTTCCTGATAAAAATGCGAACCTTGTGGCTCAATATATTACGCGCCTAAAATGGAAACAATTTCAAAACATTTGCTCCATGGCAGGGTCGAACTGCCGACCTTGGCATATCTTACGAACTATAAGTACCACGCGCTAACCGACTGCGCCAATGGAGCACATTTCTGGACGACCAACAACCATAGGCGGTGACACTCTTTGTAGAAGAGTTGCGGTGTAAATACAGTTTTGGTAGCAAATAACTGTGTCTGACCAAAAAGTAAACTACAAACATGATCAAACATGAACAGAGCTCTTGTTTTTGATAAAAATGCGATCCATGTGGCTTAATATATTACGCGCTTGAAATGGAAACAATTTGCAAAACATTTGCTCCATGGCAGGCTCGAACTGCCGACCTTGGCATATCTTACGAACTATAAGTACCACGCGCTAACCAACTGCGCCAATGGAGCACATTTTCGGACGACCAACAACCAGGGAGACGGTGACACTCTTTGTAGAAGAGTTGCGGTGTGCATACAGTCTTGGTAGCAAATAACTGTGTCTGACCAAAAAGTGAACTACAAACATGATTAAACATGAACAGAGCACTTGTTCCTGATAAAAATGCGAACCTTGTGGCTCAATATATTACGCGCCTAAAATGGAAACAATTTGCAAAACATTTGCTCCATGGCAGGCTCGAACTGCCGACCTTGGCATATCTTACGAACTATAAGTACCACGCGCTAACCGACTGCGCCAATGGAGCACATTTCTGGACGACCAACAACCATAGGCGGTGACACTCTTTGTAGAAGAGTTGCGGTGTAAATACAGTTTTGGTAGCAAATAACTGTGTCTGACCAAAAAGTAAACTACAAACATGATCAAACATGAACAGAGCTCTTGTTTTTGATAAAAATGCGATCCATGTGGCTTAATATATTACGCGCTTGAAATGGAAACAATTTGCAAAACATTTGCTCCATGGCAGGCTCGAACTGCCGACCTTGGCATATCTTACGAACTATAAGTACCACGCGCTAACCAACTGCGCCAATGGAGCACATTTTCGGACGACCAACAACCAGGGAGACGGTGACACTCTTTGTAGAAGAGTTGCGGTGTGCATACAGTCTTGGTAGCAAATAACTGTGTCTGACCAAAAAGTGAACTACAAACATGATTAAACATGAACAGAGCACTTGTTCCTGATAAAAATGCGAACCTTGTGGCTCAATATATTACGCGCCTAAAATGGAAACAATTTGCAAAACATTTGCTCCATGGCAGGCTCGAACTGCCGACCTTGGCATATCTTACGAACTATAAGTACCACGCGCTAACCGACTGCGCCAATGGAGCACATTTCTGGACGACCAACAACCATAGGCGGTGACACTCTTTGTAGAAGAGTTGCGGTGTAAATACAGTTTTGGTAGCAAATAACTGTGTCTGACCAAAAAGTAAACTACAAACATGATCAAACATGAACAGAGCACTTGTTCCTGATAAAAATGCGAACCTTGTGGCTCAATATATTACGCGCCTAAAATGGAAACAATTTGCAAAACATTTGCTCCATGGCAGGCTCGAACTGCCGACCTTGGCATATCTTACGAACTATAAGTACCACGCGCTAACCGACTGCGCCAATGGAGCAAATTTCTGGACGACCAACAACCAGGGAGGCGGTGACACTCTTTGTAGAAGAGTTGCGGTGTAAATACAGTTTTGGTAGCAAACAACTGTGTCTGACCAAAAAGTGAACTACAACATTGATTAAACATGAACAGAGCACTTGTTCCTGATAAAAATGCGAACCTTGTGGCTCAATATATTACGCGCCTAAAATGGAAACAATTTGCAAAACATTTGCTCCATGGCAGGCTCGAACTGCCGACCTTGGCATATCTTACGAACTATAAGTACCACGCGCTAACCAACTGCGCCAATGGAGCACATTTTCGGACGACCAACAACCAGGGAGACGGTGACACTCTTTGTAGAAGAGTTGCGGTGTGCATACAGTCTTGGTAGCAAATAACTGTGTCTGACCAAAAAGTGAACTACAAACATGATTAAACATGAACAGAGCACTTGTTCCTGATAAAAATGCGAACCTTGTGGCTCAATATATTACGCGCCTAAAATGGAAACAATTTGCAAAACATTTGCTCCATGGCAGGCTCGAACTGCCGACCTTGGCATATCTTACGAACTATAAGTACACGCGCTAACCAACTGCGCCAATGGAGCACATTTTCGGACGACCAACAACCAGGGAGACGGTGACACTCTTTGTAGAAGAGTTGCGGTGTACATACAGTCTTGGTAGCAAATAACTGTGTCTGACCAAAAAGTGAACTACAAACATGATTAAACATGAACATAACACTTGTTCCTGATAAAAATGCGAACCTTGTGGCTCAATATATTACGCGCCTAAAATGGAAACAATTTGCAAAACATTTGCTCCATGGCAGGCTCGAACTGCCGACCTTGGCATATCTTACGAACTATAAGTACACGCGCTAACCAACTGCGCCAATGGAGCACATTTTCGGACGACCAACAACCAGGGAGACGGTGACACTCTTTGTAGAAGAGTTGCGGTGTACATACAGTCTTGGTAGCAAATAACTGTGTCTGACCAAAAAGTGAACTACAAACATGATTAAACATGAACAGAGCACTTGTTCCTGATAAAAATGCGAACCTTGTGGCTCAATATATTACGCGCCTAAAATGGAAACAATTTGCAAAACATTTGCTCCATGGCAGGCTCGAACTGCCGACCTTGGCATATCTTACGAACTATAAGTACACGCGCTAACCAACTGCGCCAATGGAGCACATTTTCGGACGACCAACAACCAGGGAGACGGTGACACTCTTTGTAGAAGAGTTGCGGTGTACATACAGTTTTGGTAGCAAATAACTGTGTCTGACCAAAAAGTGAACTACAAACATGATTAAACATGAACAGAGCACTTGTTCCTGATAAAAATGCGAACCTTGTGGCTCAATATATTACGCGCTTGAAATGGAAACAATTTGCAAAACATTTGCTCCATGGCAGGCTCGAACTGCCGACCTTGGCATATCTTACGAACTATAAGTACCACGCGCTAACCAACTGCGCCAATGGAGCACATTTCTGGACCACCAACAACCAGGGAGGCGGTGACACTCTTTGTAGAAGAGTTGCGGTGTAAATACAGTTTTGGTAGCAAATAACTGTGTCTGACCAAAAAGTAAATAAAGGTAAAGCTCAAAGAAGTAATGTAAACTAGAAAAACGGAAAGAGAAAGAGTATAGAAAGTGGTACGTTTCGCCTCTACCCCAGACGTAACCACTTAAATCAAGATACCTTCCCCCTGAGGCATCCTCAGTGAGGTAGGGGAGTCAGATGTGTCCTGTTGGACTATACGAATATTAATAACAAATAGTCAAAAAAGAGAAACCTAAAGAAGATAAAATGAGTGTGTCCAAGAAGTGTCCACGATTATAAAGCGAATTTGTATTTGCCGCCAAATTTGGAAGGTCAGCTAATTTGTGCAATATTACGTCAAATCGAAAATTGTTGTTGTAGACCGTAATTATAAATGAGTAAGTGAAGTGGTTGGTTGGTATATAGCTAGTTTTGAAAAGTTCATGAAGAGGGAGTTAAGTGTAAATGAAAACTATTAGCTATCTTTAATTATTATATCAAAAATATCTTTAATAGAATTATAAATTTTATTATTATCGAAAGCACGAGTATTTGAACATGGTATGCATTCTAAATCGTATTTATAACTAATCCATTTGTTTTTATGAAGACATGTAAAGAAGCCAATGGCAATAGTCTGAATTGGATATTGATTAGAAACCAGTTTGATTGCCATATTACTTATATTTGCACAGAAATCAGAGAGTATAGAACATTTACGTGCTATTCGTAGGGTTTCACCATAAATAGTATTAACTTTCAATCGATCAGGTATGAATGAATGAAAATGCGGAAAACGTTTCACATCAAATGTGAAATGATCAGTCTTGTTGTAAAGATTTGTAAGTATTTTGTTACCATTTACAACCAGGTTTAAATCTAAATAATCACAGGAGAAATCATTATCATTAGTCTTGAGGAGTTGTAAATAGTGTTGATATACTCCGTTCAAAGTAGTATCAATATCATTGTCATGTTTATTATGAACGATTAATAAGTCGTCCATGTATCTGAACACATGAAATTCTTTGTCAATTCTATGGCGTTGAACATAAGCAAACTCTAACATGGATAAGGTTAAATCAGCTAGAAGTGGGCTAGCATTGCCACCTTGTGGAACACCATAATTTTGTTTAAGAACAGTACTGCCAAATCTTATTACATTATTTTTAAGTACAAATTCAGTGAGATACATTAATTCTACTAGTGTATAAGTGCGATAATTCTTAGTATAGGATAAGTCAGTATAATATGTACGATAACCATTGGTAGCTAAATTACTTTTACCAGAATGTTTTAAACAGAGTTTGAACAGATCAGACATACATTTCAATATCAAGTCATGAGGTAGATTGGTGAACATGTTGGTGAAATCTGCAGAATATAATTTAAAACCAAAACTACGAAGTTTAACAACTTCATTTACCACTATATCCGAATTATCAATAGCCCAATAATAATTAATATTATTGTTACGATTCTTACACGTACGACAATAGCGTATAAAATGCTGTTTAAAATGAGTCAATACATTTTTTATTTCTACCGAAATAGGTTTAAGACTGCTATTAAAAGCACCAGTAATGAAACGAAATTTACTAGGGTGTTTATGTAGTTTAGGTAAAGCATATATTAACGGTAGAGATACGTCGTCCGATTGCTTGAATGTCCTATTTTTAACGAATGAGGTATGCGAATCCAAAATTTTTCTTATATTCTGTTCGCAATATATATCAAACGTTGCGTTGGCGTGGAGTGATACTGAAATCTGTTTATTAACTATGGAGAGATTCAATTCTTTCATTAAAACCTGAAGATAATATTTCTTGCATACTATACCATAGTTGTTAGAAGCTTTATCTAAAGGACAAATGACAAAGTGGCTATGTAGATCATTAATAGCTTTATCCAGTTGGATCATGGGTTGAAATCGTTTCTCATTGAAATAAGGATCAACGAATCGATTATATTTACTTTTGAATATATTAAAACGAGAATCGCTGACTTTACGATTAATAGAATAATTAGTTTTGAAAGAATTAATGATAGTGTGAAAGCTGTCTTCAAAGCTGTCAGCTAAAATCTGTTTGCTGATGAACGGAGTGGTTCTAAACTTGGTACCTTTTTGCATAATACTTCTTAGGTTGATATTTTTAACAATGTTCAAATCGCCAGTAACTACATGATCATGGTGAGGATCTTTAAACTGGAGGTGTTCGTCACAACAACATTCATCCTCTACTATTTTAACTATATCGTTATCAGATACATTTCTAAGCAGTTTATTATAATTGAAAATTCTAGCAGAGCAGGGTAAATTCAATTTAAAAATAGGTCTATAAGGTATATACTTGAAATTAGGATCTTTGTTAAAGGTATTGAGAAGGTTGATAGTATCTCTACTATTGTATATTTTGTTATAGTTAGTTTTATCAGAAATAGTTCCTAAGTAAGGTAATTTTATGTTACGAAATGGTTGAGTGACTACGTTTTTATTGGAACTGTAAGTGAAATGAAATTTGCAAAGTAAGCAGAATAACTCGAACATGAACTTTCTATCGTAATTGTCTGTTAGGTTACTATTAGATAAAGAAGATATAAGATTTTTAATTTCTTTCTTGGAGAGACTACATATATATCTAAACTTGGCATAACAATCTAAGTAGTGAAGATCATTTAAAATAACAATAGAACTCTTGATGAACACATTTTTCTTTTTTCTATGACGTATACCACGATCTATCCTTTGTTTAGTGATTTTAATATTGAAGAAAGGGTGACAAGGTTTGTGGCTAAGAGGATTAGAAATATCAGACATGTCGCCATATCCTTTGATGTTATCATTTAAGCCAAAAGGTGCAGCTGAAATTAATAATTTAATCCAAAAAAGTTCCTTTTCATGAAGAATGTGTTTATTATTAGACGAAATATTATCAAGAATATGAACTTGAAATGATTTTCTACATGTCCCACCATTGAAATGTTGATATAGATAGTTGGGTTTCTTGAAACTATTTATAAGGTAATTATGTTCTTTAACTCTAGTCTTTAAAGATCTAGTGGTGAGTCCAACATACTGCTTACCACACGTGTCACAACTTAAACAGTAGATCAAGTTTGCAGAAGTGCAAGATGCTACGTTTTCTTTATAAGTACCTATTCGTAAATTGGTGACTTTAGATACAACAGTAGGGGAATATGATGTTCTATCACAGATCCAACAATTAGAATCATTGCAATTACTACCAGTGTGAGATGTACCGAAGTTTTCCAAAACATAAAGTCCATCAACTTTCCTTTTCTTGAAGGCAGAAAAAGAAAAATAATCTGAGTTGTTATTGCCAGTGTTGTTTGACCAAGTTCTAAGTGAAATGGGCGGTCAGACCCAAACACAGAGGGGAGTTTCCCTTTAAATAAAGGATTTAGGGAAACTGTCCCAAGGGCTAGCAGGCCCTATGCAGGCCCATACTATTTACATACTCGAGTAGGATGTTTAGAAAGCAATATAGTATGAACTCATACTCTGGAAGCGCAGAGGCTACTCCTCCTATGCCACCTACTGCTTTTATAAACCCCATCAGAGTATGAAAAATAGAAAGAAACGGAAAACGCAGGATAATTAGGAAAATTAGGCGAGGGACAGAAGAATGGGTAGAAAAAATTAGAAATAAGATTTGTGAATCAGCATAACTAGCTGTAAAAATATGTTGTTAGGATGAGGGGAATGAAAAGGAAAGTTGATGAGTAGTGGGAAAAAGTAACATATAGAAGAGAATAATTGAAAAAGCAGAAATGGATTAGAAAGCGATGGTAGAGTAGTTGAGTTGTAGAAAATGTTGGAATTGTAGTGTGGTTTGTAGTATGGACAGCTGCAATCAATGGAAGGTTCTGGAAGGCGGGAAAAACTAGGTAGGGAGGTAATAGTCATCATTTCTTCTTGAACATACGTCGCGAGAGGTTACAGCTTCTTACAGAGAACTTCAAAATGGAACCGGTGGTGAGTAGTTTCTATTATTACATGAATTATATGATAGAGTTATTGTGAATGTGTATATAGAAATAGGAATGTTGTGATATAGTTGAATGTAATATGTATTCTTAGTTAGTAAAAATGAATTAAAACTAGAGTAATAAGTATTGTAATGTAATTATTGGAGATTATAGAGTGTAAAAACATGGGTTTAATGGATATTAAAGATAAGAGATATGGAGGGAAGCAATAGGATTTAGTATTGTAAAAATATAGTTTTTCAGGGTCTGTACTCAGTGAATGGTGACAAAAACCCAGATAGAATCCATCGTCAACAGGAGTCAGTAAACAGAAGAGTTCTAATGGAATGGATTAGAATCTCTGGCATACCATTGAAGGGAAACGAAACCAAGACACCATCCGAGCTAGGGAAAATTTTCGTGGACGCTGTTAAGTAAGTTAATGTATCCAGTGTTCTTAGTAGTAGATTTTTAGTATGGGTTTGCAGAAATGCTATGGAAAGGTAGTGAAAGCTATGTTGATAATATTATGAATAATTATTATAGATATCAATACAAGAACATTGAGGATGTTGTACAGTGGCCTGCCTATGCTGGGAAGGATCTGCGCAAAAATGTGACTGCTATTAGGGTGAGACGGTCATATTACTGTTATATAAGTCAGAAGAACTATTGAGAAGGTGTGTATACGAACTTAACTAGAAAAACGTGAGGTAGTGTAGTAGTGTAATTTATAGTTGTATGAATGTGCCAGTAAGGGATGTAAATAGTAAGATTGTAGTTTAATGTATATTATTTAAGACGAAGATTCCTTACAAGTTCTGGCAGATGTTCACTAAAGAGGCTTTCATTTCATTACGCCGTAGACGTTTGGCCCCATTTTGAAGACTTGGTGAAATGATTTCAACACGATAAGCTTTCGAAACCATAATTACATACTGTTTTGCTAGGTTCTAGTTGCTGCAAATTATAATGAGGATGCGAGTAGATTTGGCTCTTTGTGTTTGTTGTTTTAATATTTAAGGTTTTACTAGGTATTATTGTTTCTTAATGTTTTATGAGGCAGTTACTATTACTATTAGTCTTTCAGTAATTTTTATTAGCTTTGTAATGTTTTATGTCTAAATTTTGTGTTGGTGTATTCTCTTTTCCTTTTCCCCTTTTCCGTGAGTTCATATAATTAGATAGTTTTTTGTTCTGTTCTGAAACATATGAACGAATGAATTATTATTATTAAAAAAGTGAACTACAACATTGATTAAACATGAACAGAGCACTTGTTCCTGATAAAAATGCGAACCTTGTGGCTCAATATATTACGCGCCTAAAATGGAAACAATTTGCAAAACATTTGCTCCATGGCAGGCTCGATCTGCCGACCTTGGCATATCTTACGAACTATAAGTACCACGCGCTAACCAACTGCGCCAATGGAGCACATTTTCGGACCACCAACAACCAGCGAGACGGTGACACTCTTTGTAGAAGAGTTGCGGTGTACATACAGTTTTGGTAGCAAATAACTGTATCTGACCAAAAAGTAAACTACAAACATGATTAAACATGAACAGAGCACTTGTTTCTGATAAAAATGCGAACCTTGTGGCTCAATATATTACGCGCTTGAAATGGAAACAATTTGCAAAACATTTGCTCCATGGCAGGCTCGAACTGCCGACCTTGGCATATCTTACGAACTATAAGTACCACGCGCTAACCAACTGCGCCAATGGAGCACATTTTCGGACGACCAACAACCAGGGAGACGGTGACACTCTTTGTAGAAGAGTTGCGGTGTACATACAGTCTTGGTAGCAAATAACTGTGTCTGACCAAAAAGTAAACTACAAACATGATCAAACATGAACAGAGCTCTTGTTTTTGATAAAAATGCGATTCATGTGGCTTAATATATTACGCGCTTGAAATGGAAACAATTTGCAAAACATTTGCTCCATGGCAGGCTCGAACTGCCGACCTTGGCATATCTTACGAACTATAAGTACCACGCGCTAACCGACTGCGGCAATGGAGCACATTTCTGGACGACCAACAACCAGGGAGGCAGTGACACTCTTTGTAGAAGAGTTGCGGTGTAAATACAGTTTTGGTAGCAAATAACTGTGTCTGACCAAAAAGTAAACTACAAACATGATCAAACATGAACAGAGCTCTTGTTTTTGATAAAAATGCGATTCATGTGGCTTAATATATTACGCGCTTGAAATGGAAACAATTTGCAAAACATTTGCTCCATGGCAGGCTCGAACTGCCGACCTTGGCATATCTTACGAACTATAAGTACCACGCGCTAACGAACTGCGCGAATGGAGCACATTTTCGGACGACCAACAACCAGGCAGACGGTGACACTCTTTGTAGAAGAGTTGCGGTGTACATACAGTCTTGGTAGCAAATAACTGTGTCTGACCAATTCACTCTGCGTTTTTGTCCCACTGACTGGTGACCTTTTATACGCTCTCTCTCTTTCACTAATTTCAACCGTTTTTGACGGTTTCTCTCTTGTGAATTTGTTTTTCATAACCTTTTCAATTGAAACTACATCTAAGCCTATCATTTCTGTATTATTTCTGGGTTTTTGTTAGTTTTCACCCATTTCTCCGACTTGCCTGTTTTTTGTTGGACTTTTTGTGGTCGGCCACCTGCTTTTCTGCAAAATCAATACTATGCCTCCCAAAAAGCGACCTTCTGTCTCACAAGACCCCGATGAGGAACCACCCAAGTGGTTCTCACACTTCATGGATCAACAGAACGGAATACTGACCAAATGGTTCTCTTTCTTCGAAGCTCAGATGTCATCTATGAACGCCATGGTAATGAACCAAAACGAGCTGATCAAGGGAATTGATCTCCGTCTCAACTCAATTGAAAGTTCCCATGGTACTCCTGTTACATCTCCTAATGTGTATTATTCTGCTATGGCCCAAGTTCAAGCTGATGCTCCTATACTCGAGGAGAAGAACCGACGTATCACTTGGGTTGGTATCTTGGAACAGGACTCGGAACAATCTACTCATGAATTTGACATCAAGGCTGTCAAAGAAGCGGTATACTGCTCGAAAAACCCCGATCTGATTGCAAGCTTCGAAGCTAAAAATATCACATGTCACCGCCATCCCAAGGAACGTGATCCGAACTGGACACGTCCCAGAATTATCAAAATTCAACTGGAATCTCAACATTTGCGCGATGAGCTTCTCAAGTTTATGAAATCTGGACGCCAACCACTCACTGCTAGTATGGTCCATTCCTACGCCAAAAGAGACTACACTCAACACGAACTTCAGACAGATCGTGACCTACGCAAGCAGGCAGGACGTCTAAACGCGGATGAAGGTCAACTCGTTTGGGTTGTCCGGGAGCTTGATCTTTTCAGGCTCAGAACCCCGCGCCCGCTTCCTAACCGCCCCCCTCATTCTGGTTCTATCAACATGTCATCTACGGAAACTATTCAAGGAAGTCATTCCCAGCAATCTACAAATAAGGTTTCTGGAAACAGAACCTTCGTCAATAGTCATTTGCGATCTTCCATTCAACCTCAACCTACCGAGACAGCTCAGCACCCCCCTGCTCCTTCCCTCACTACGATTCCGGTCCCTCCCCCTCTCCCGATTTTTAAAGCTCCTTCTACCATCAACAGACTCCGTGGTCCACCTCTTCCTACCAGAGAAACAGAGGAGCATGATCTGAATCTAGGCTCCAGTTCGACTCGTGTTCAGGATTCAGATGTGGATATGTTCGCTGACGCTGAAGATAATCAGAATGACGCTCCTACGACTACAGCCTAGGATTCAAACCAAACGGCGGTTCCTCCTAGTACACTTTTGTCTTTTCATCTTTTGAATGCTCGTTCTATTTGTAATAAGCTAGCCAGTTTGACCCATTTCCTATCTCCCAAGCCTTCTTTTGTTTGTATCACTGAAACCTGGTTGAAGCCCGATCTTTTATCGGACGCAGCTCTCTCTCTGTCCAATAATTATGCTGTGTTAAGATGCGATAGAGCAGGTGATACGCCTGGCGGTGGTGTTTGTCTCTTAATTCGTGCTGGTATATCACATAGTTTAGTATATTCTCTCAACTTTTCCCCTTATCTGCAATTATTGGTGACCCGCATTTTCAATCCAGATACATTCATTGTTTGTTTATATCGTAGTCCTTCTTGTAGTGTAATTTCTCTGTGCTCTGCCTTGAGGTTTCTGGAACAATGTGATTTTTTCCAGCAGAATAAAATTATTTTTGTTGGAGATTTCAATTTCCCTGGAATTGACTGGTCTAAACTGTCAATTTTTCCTAATAGAACTTCTCCATCCTCTCGGTCGTTTTTGGATTTTTGTATCTCACATAATTTCTACCAGCATGTGACTCAGCCTACCCATTGCAACAACATAATAGATCTAGTTCTTACGAATGATCAATCTTCAATCTCTGGTGTCCATATCTCGCCTCCATTTTCCACGTCTGATCATTGCATTGTTAATTTTACTGTCAATTCCAACTCATGTCCTACTATATCTCCGAGAATTTTTCTAAACTTCTCTCGCGGTGATTATGAGAGTATTAGTTCGAAATTGCTCCAAGTAAACTGGACGAAAACATTTGAGAAATTTGCATGTGTTAATGACTGTTACATATTATTTGTGGATTATTGTCGTTCTCTCATCTCCGAATATGTGCCTATCGCCACTGCTAAAGACCAATCTCAGAAACTGCCAAAATCTGTTGTCCGACTACAATCTCAAGTGAAATATCTGTTTGCTCGTCGTCACCTATCTATGTCTAAATATTGTAAAGCTGCCAGATATCTAAAACGGCGCCTCGATCGATTGAGACTACTAGAAGAGAACAAAATAGCCAATTCGAGAAACACCAAACTTTTCTATCAGTTCTGTAATAATCGTCTTAAATCGTCAGATGGAATCGGTACTATCAGAGATGATTCGGGAAATATTCTAGAAAAAGATATGGAGAAGTCTGAATTATTTGCGAAGTATTTTCAATCTGTTTATAAACAACCGTCTGGTAAATCTCCAGTATTTCCAAGTCGAACAAACTGTATTCTGAACTATGTTGACATCTACGAGGAATCTACATACAGAATGCTTCTTAAACTCCCCCTTCGAGTATCTACATCTCCTGATGAGATCCCATACTATTTCCTGAAAAGATGTGCCCTTGCCGTGACCTCTCCTCTGACATATTTGTTCCGCCGTATTCTTCTTACTGGAGAAATTCCCCAACTTTGGAAAACTGGAATAATTCGCCCGGTATTCAAGAAAGGCTCTCGTTCTTCTGTATCTAATTACAGACCTGTCACTCTCACTTCTTCTATTTCTAAAGTTATGGAAAGACTGCTCTGTAAACCTATTCTTGCATATCTCTTGGGAAACAAGTTAATTTCTGATCAACAACATGGTTTTCTCGCTAAGAGAAGTACCACCACATCACTTCTATCGGTTATTCCTCAATGGCAAAAAGAAATAGATTCTGGTAACTTTGTCTCTGCAAGCTTTATTGATTTTGCACGTGCATTTGATACAATCTCGCACGATTTGCTCATTATCAAACTACAAGGTTATGGAATTAGTGGCTGCCTTTTGAAATTTTTCACAAGTTTCATCAAAAACCGAACTCAATCTGTTATAATCGGGGGCAAAACTTCTAGTTCGTTCCCTACTTGTTCTGGCGTTGCTCAAGGCACTGTACTTGGGCCAATTCTCTTCATTCTGTACATTAATGATATTACTGATAATCTTCCAGATGGTGTACAATGTTCACTTTATGCTGATGATAGCAAACTATTTTCTATCAATGATCCATGTGTTCTGCAACGGGGGTTGAATTCCATTTTTGATTGGGCTCAAACTTGGGAAATGAATATCAATTCATCCAAAACAAAAACAATGAAATTCGGTCGAAAGCATCCCGATTTCACTTTCACCATGAATGGAGAGCCACTCGAAGAAGTCACAGAATTCAAGGATCTTGGTATAATTTATGATAATTCTCTCTCGTTTAGCAAACACATATCTTCTATTTCCAGCATTTTTTTTCAGTAGCATAAACTCCTCATCTTTTCGCCAAAAGGTGCTCAAGCACCCTATCTGAACATTTTTTGAAGTTTCATTTGTTTCCAATCAGTGAATTCAATTACATCTCAGCCTTTCTCAATTTGGTAATTACAGTGTACCTCAAGCCCAAGTCCAAGTTCCTATCCGAGTTGCTAGCCCCAGTTCATGCTCAAGCCCAAGGCCTCGCTCAACTTCAATCTCAAGCCTTCACTCGACGTCCATCTCATAACCCGGTGTGGTCTTTTCTTTAGAAGTTCTGTACGGCTCTCTGTTCTCTCCTCTCTCTCTCTCTAATGACAGCGTTTGCATTATAGTGCTATCTGAAACGTTACCCGATTTCGCCTTGTCCGGCACTTTCTTCAGCAGTCTTTACATTTTCATTCCCACTACCTCTCTCATTTTTAAATAGGTTATTCGGCCTCAAAAACCCCAACAAACATATCATTTCATTCTTCACCTCTTCGGTAGCGCATCCAGTAAACACTTTGTAACATGGAGCCCACCTGGTAGTGTTCTTGCCACTATCACACACATGTTTGTCGGACTCAACTAACTGTAATCAACAAACTATCATGTAGCACCAACAAAATATATACCCCCTCAAACTATCTGACTATCTTCTAGTTCTAGGTTAATGAAACAATACAACTGAACAAATATTAAATAAAATCTAACTTAACTTCCCCCTACCCCTAGCCCCCTGACCCCCCTCCGAGTCACTTAAGGCAGCAAAGTGTGGTACAGGTTTAGTCATGTATCAGGTGTGGCTCAATGTCTACCCGATCTAACTGGTGTGATTTAACGAAACTACCACTTTTTTCATTCCTCTTATTATACTCCTAATCATAAATCTATATCTCTTCCTATAGTGTCTCTCGCCCTTCTTATAAGAACAATTCTGTGCCGGACATTACGAAATAGTCTCAATCTCTCATTTTCATACTCTCCATCAGTTTATAATCGTATGAATGAACGGCCCTATTATTGTAGTTTGATCCCAAGTTCATCCGACTTTCATTTCATTACGCCGTAGACGTTTGGCCCCATTTTGAAGACTTGGTGAAATAATTTCAACACGATAAGCTTTCGAAACCATAATTACATACTGTTTTGCTAGGTTCTAGTTGCTGCAAATTATAATGAGGATGCGAGTAGATTTGGCGCTTTGTATTTGTTGTTTTAATATTTAAGGTTTTACTAGGTATTATTGTTTCTTAATGTTTTATGAGGCAGTTACTATTACTATTAGTCTTTCAGTAATTTTTATTAGCTTTGTAATGTTTTATGTCTAAATTTTGTGTTGGTGTATTCTCTTTTCCTTTTCCCCTTTTCCGTGAGTTCATATAATTAGATAGTTTTTTGTTCTGTTCTGAAACATATGAACGAATGAATTATTATTATTAAAAAAGTGAACTACAACATCGATTAAACATGAACATAACTATTGTTTTTGATAATAATGCGATCCATGTGGCTTAATATATTACGCGCTTGAAATGGAAACAATTTGCAAAACATTTGCTTCATGGCAAGCTCGAACTGCCGACCTTGGCATATCTTACGAACTATAAGTACCACGCGCTAACCAACTGCGCCAATGGAGCACATTTTCGGACCACCAACAACCAGCGAGACGGTGACACTCTTTGTAGAAGAGTTGCGGTGTACATACAGTTTTGGTAGCAAATAACTGTGTCTGACCAAAAAGTAAACTACAAACATGATTAAACATAAACAGAGCACTTGTTTCTGATAAAAATGCGATCCATGTGGCTTAATATATTACGCGCTGGAAATGGAAACAATTTGCAAAACATTTGCTCCATGGCAGGCTCGAACTGCCGACCTTGGCATATCTTACGAACTATAAGTACCACGCGCTAACCGACTGCGCCAATGGAGCACATTTTCGGACGACCAACAACCAGGGAGACGGTGACACTCTTTGTAGAAGAGTTGCGGTGTACATACAGTCTTGGTAGCAAATAACTGTGTCTGACCAAAAAGTGAACTACAACATTGATTAAACATGAACAGAGCACTCGTTCCTGATAAAAATGCGAACCTTGTGGCTCAATATATTACGCGCCTAAAATGGAAACAATTTGCAAAACATTTGCTCCATGGCAGGCTCGAACTGCCGACCTTGGCATATCTTACGAACTATAAGTACCACGCGCTAACCGACTGCGCCAATGGAGCAAATTTCTGGACGACCAACAACCAGGGAGGCGGTGACACTCTTTGTAGAAGAGTTGCGGTGTAAATACAGTTTTGGTAGCAAACAACTGTGTCTGACCAAAAAGTGAACTACAACATTGATTAAACATGAACAGAGCACTTGTTCCTGATAAAAATGCGAACCTTGTGGCTCAATATATTACGCGCCTAAAATGGAAACAATTTGCAAAACATTTGCTCCATGGCAGGCTCGAACTGCCGACCTTGGCATATCTTACGAACTATAAGTACCACGCGCTAACCAACTGCGCCAATGGAGCACATTTTCGGACCACCAACTACCAGCGAGACGGTGACACTCTTTGTAGAAGAGTTGCGGTGTACATACAGTTTTGGTAGAAAATAACTGTGTCTGACCAAAAAGTAAACTACAAACATGATTAAACATGAACAGAGCACTTGTTCCTGATAAAAATGCGAACCTTGTGGCTCAATATATTACGCGCTTGAAATGGAAACAATTTGCAAAACATTTGCTCCATGGCAGGCTCGAACTGCCGACCTTGGCATATCTTACGAACTATAAGTACCACGCGCTAACCAACTGCGCCAATGGAGCACATTTTCGGACCACCAACTACCAGCGAGACGGTGACACTCTTTGTAGAAGAGTTGCGGTGTACATACAGTTTTGGTAGAAAATAACTGTGTCTGACCAAAAAGTAAACTACAAACATGATTAAACATGAACAGAGCACTTGTTCCTGATAAAAATGCGAACCTTGTGGCTCAATATATTACGCGCTTGAAATGGAAACAATTTGCAAAACATTTGCTCCATGGCAGGCTCGAACTGCCGACCTTGGCATATCTTACGAACTATAAGTACCACGCGCTAACCAACTGCGCCAATGGAGCACATTTTCGGACGACCAACAACCAGGCAGACGGTGACACTCTTTGTAGAAAAGTTGCGGTGTGCATACAGTCTTGGTAGCAAATAACTGTGTCTGACCAAAAAGTAAACTACAAACATGATTAAACATGAACAGAGCACTTGTTTCTGATAAAAATGCAAACCTTGTGGCTCAATATATTACGCGCCTAAAATGGAAACAATTTGCAAAACATTTGCTCCATGGCAGGCTCGAACGGCCGACCTTGGCATATCTTACGAACTATAAGTACCACGCGCCAACCAACTGCGCCAATGGAGCACATTTTCGAACCACCAACAACCAGCGAGACGGTGACACTCTTTGTAGAAAAGTTGCGGTGTGCATACAGTTTTGGTAGCAAATAACTGTGTCTTACCAAAAAGTAAACTACAAACATGATTAAACATGAACAGAGCACTTGTTCCTGATAAAAATGCGAACCTTGTGGCTCAATATATTACGCGCCTAAAATGGAAACAATTTCAAAACATTTGCTCCATGGCAGGCTCGAACTGCCGACCTTGGCATATCTTACGAACTATAAGTACCACGCGCCAACCAACTGCGCCAATGGAGCACATTTTCGGACCACCAACAACCAGGCAGACGGTGACACTCTTTGTAGAAGAGTTGCGGTGTAAAAACAGTTTTGGTAGCAAATAACTGTGTGTGACCAAAAAGTAAACTACAAACATGATCAAACATGAACATAGCTATTGTTTTTGATAATAATGCGATTCATGTGGCTTAATATATTACGCGCTTGAAATGGAAACAATTTGCAAAACATTTGCTCCATGGCAGGCTCGAACTGCCGACCTTGGCATATCTTACGAACTATAAGTACCACGCGCTAACCGACTGCGCCAATGGAGCACTTTTCTGGACGACCAACAACCAGGCAGACGGTGACACTCTTTGTAGAAGAGTTGCGGTGTAAAAACAGTTTTGGTAGCAAATAACTGTGTGTGACCAAAAAGTAAACTACAAACATGATCAAACATGAACATAGCTATTGTTTTTGATAAAAATTCGATCCATGTGGCTTAATATATTACGCGCTTGAAATGGAAACAATTTGCAAAACATTTGCTCCATGGCAGGCTCGAACTGCCGACCTTGGCATATCTTACGAACTATAAGTACCACGCGCTAACCGACTGCGCCAATGGAGCACTTTTCTGGACGACCAACAACCAGGGAGGCGGTGACACTCTTTGTAGAAGAGTTGCGGTGTAAAAACAGTTTTGGTAGCAAATAACTGTGTCTGACCAAAAAGTAAACTACAAACATGATCAAACATGAACATAGCTATTGTTTTTGATAATAATAATAATAATAATTCATTTGTTCATATGCATGAGAACCTGAATTCAATCAAAAATGACCTAACTACATGAACTTTAGAAAAGAGGGAAAAAAAAACTAACACAACATTCAAACATGAAATCTGATAATGCTAAGAAAATTACTGAAAGTTGCAAATAGTAAGAGTAACTAAAACCTAAAACATTAAGAAACAGACTACAACTGGTAAAACGTTGAACATCACAAGGCGAGGGAAAGACACGAAAACCCAAATCTACTCAAACCCTCACCATAATTTCTAGCACATATAACTCAGCAAAAATAGTTTATACTCATAAATATGAAAGCCTACGTGATGTAAAAATTTCACTACTTTAACAAAATGGTGCCAAAAGTCTACGGCGTAATTTCAATGAAAGTCAGAAGTTTGGGATCAAACTACAATAATGGGCCGTTCATTCATACGAATAACAATGATTGAGAGGATGAAAATGAGGGATTGAGACTATTTCGTAATGTCCGACACATAATTGTTCTTATAAGAAAAAAAAGATATTGTAATAAGAGATATAGATGTATGATTAGGTAGGATAATAAGAGAAATGAAAAGAGTGGTAGTTCCGTTAAATCACACCAGTTATATCGGGTAGACATTGAGCCACACCTGATACATGACTAAACCTGTACCACACTTTGCTGCCTTAAGTGACTCGGAGGGGGGTCAGGGGGCTAGGGCTAGAGGAAGTCAAGTTAGATTTTATTTAATAATTGTTCAGTTGTATTGTTTCATTAACCTAGAACTAGAAGATAGTCAGATAGTTTGAGGGGGTGTATATTTTGTTGGTGCTACATGATCATTTGTTGATTACAGTTAGTTGAGTCTGACAAACATGTGTGTGATAGTGGCAAGAACACGACCAGGTGGGCTCCATGTTACAAAGTGTTTACTGGATGCGCTACCGAAGAGATGAAGAATGAAATGATATGTTTGTTGTGGTTTTTGAGGCCGAACGATTTATTTCAAAATGAGAGAGGTAGTGGGAATTGAAATGTAAAGACTGCTGAAGAAAGTGCCGGACAAGGCGAAATGGGTAACGTTTCAGATAGCACTATAATGCGAAAGCTGTCATTAGAGAGAGAGAGAGGAGAGAACAGAGAGCCGTACAGAACTTCTAAAGAAAAGACCACACCGGGTTATGAGATGGACGTCGAGTGAAGGCTTGAGATTGAAGTTGAGCGAGGCCTTGGGATTGAGCATGAACTGGGGCTAGCAACTCGGATAGGAACTTGGACTTGGGCTTGAGGTACACTGTAATTACCGAATTGAGAAAGGCTGAGATGTAATTGAATTCACTGATTGGAAACATATGAAACTTCAAAAATGTTCAGATAGGGTGCTTGAGCACCTTTTGGCGAAAAGATGAGGAGTTTATGCTACTGAAAAATTGTGGTGGCAATTGATTCCACATGTTTATGTATCGGACCATGAACGAACTTTTGAATACTTCTAAATTAGAACGTGGAAACAAAATAAAATATGAATGATTACGAGACCGTTCTGTTCTGAGTGAACGTTGGAAAAACTCGTTAAATTGTAGGTCAACTTCCCTCAGAACCATTTTATATATGAAACTCAGCCCTGCCGCCTGTCTTCTCTTCTCCAGGGTGGTTGTTTCTAGTGCTGCCAATCGATCTTCATACGAAATGTCGGTTAGCCCAACTCTATTGTAGATCCTTTTCGTAAATTGTCGCTGTACCGTTTATGCGATCCATGTGGCTTAATATATTACGCGCTTGAAATGGAAACAATTTGCAAAACATTTGCTCCATGGCAGGCTCGAACTGCCGACCTTGGCATATCTTACGAACTATAAGTACCACGCGCTAACCGACTGCGCCAATGGAGCACATTTCTGGACGACCAACAACCAGGGAGGCGGTGACACTCTTTGTAGAAGAGTTGCGGTGTAAATACAGTTTTGGTAGCAAATAACTGTGTCTGACCAAAAAGTAAACTACAAACATGATTAAACATGAACAGAGCACTTGTTTCTGATAAAAATGCGATCCATGTGGCTTAATATATTACGCGCTTGAAATGGAAACAATTTGCAAAACATTTGGTCCATGGCAGGCTCGAACTGCCGACCTTGGCATATCTTACGAACTATAAGTACCACGCGCTAACCGACTGCGCCAATGGAGCACGACGACCAACAACCAGGGAGGCGGTGACACTCTTTGTAGAAGAGTTGCGGTGTAAATACAGTTTTGGTAGCAAACAACTGTGTCTGACCAAAAAGTAAACTACAAACATGATCAAACATGAACAGAGCTCTTTTTTTTGATAAAAATTCGATCCATGTGGCTTAATATATTACGCGCTTGAAATGGAAACAATTTGCAAAACATTTGCTCCATGGCAGGCTCGAACTGCCGACCTTGGCATATCTTACGAACTATAAGTACCACGCGCTAACCGACTGCGCCAATGGAGCACATTTCTGGACGACCAACAACCAGGGAGGCGGTGACACTCTTTGTAGAAGAGTTGCGGTGTAAATACAGTTTTGGTAGCAAATAACTGTGTCTGACCAAAAAGTAAACTACAAACATGATCAAACATGAACAGAGCTCTTTTTTTTTGATAAAAATTCGATCCATGTGGCTTAATATATTACGCGCTTGAAATGGAAACAATTTGCAAAACATTTGCTCCATGGCAGGCTCGAACTGCCGACCTTGGCATATCTTACGAACTATAAGTACCACGCGCTAACCGACTGCGCCAATGGAGCACATTTTCGGACGACCAACAACCAGGGAGGCGGTGACACTCTTTGTAGAAGAGTTGCGGTGTAAATACAGTTTTGGTAGCAAATAACTGTGTCTGACCAAAAAGTAAACTACAAACATGATCAAACATGAACAGAGCTCTTTTTTTTGATAAAAATTCGATCCATGTGGCTTAATATATTACGCGCTTGAAATGGAAACAATTTGCAAAACATTTGCTCCATGGCAGGCTCGAACTGCCGACCTTGGCATATCTTACGAACTATAAGTACCACGCGCTAACCGACTGCGCCAATGGAGCACATTTCTGGACGACCAACAACCAGGGAGGCGGTGACACTCTTTGTAGAAGAGTTGCGGTGTAAATACAGTTTTGGTAGCAAATAACTGTGTCTGACCAAAAAGTAAACTACAAACATGATTAAACATGAACAGAGCACTTGTTTCTGATAAAAATGCGATCCATGTGGTTTAATATATTACGCGCTTGAAATGGAAACAATTTGCAAAACATTTGCTCCATGGCAGGCTCGAACTGCCGACCTTGGCATATCTTACGAACTATAAGTACCACGCGCTAACCAACTGCGCCAATGGAGCACATTTTCGGACGACCAACAACCAGGCAGACGGTGACACTCTTTGTAGAAGAGTTGCGGTTTAAATACAGCTTTGGTAGCAAATAACTGTGTCTGACCAAAAAGTAAACTACAAACATGATTAAACATGAACAGAGCACTTGTTTCTGATAAAAATGCGATCCATGTGGCTTAATATATTACGCGCTTGAAATGGAAACAATTTGCAAAACATTTGCTCCATGGCAGGCTCGAACTGCCGACCTTGGCATATCTTACGAACTATAAGTACCACGCGCTAACCAACTGCGCCAATGGAGCACATTTCTGGACGACCAACAACCAGTCAGGCGGTGACACTCTTTGTAGAAGAGTTGCGGTGTAAATACAGTTTTGGTAGCAAATAACTGTGTCTGACCAAAAAGTAAACTACAAACATGATTAAACATGAACATAACTATTGTTTTTGATAATAATGCGATCCATGTGGCTTAATATATTACGCGCTTGAAATGGAAACAATTTGCAAAACATTTGCTCCATGGCAGGCTCGAACTGCCGACCTTGGCATATCTTACGAACTATAAGTACCACGCGCTAACCGACTGCGCCAATGGAGCACATTTCTGGACGACCAACAACCAGGGAGGCGGTGACACTCTTTGTAGAAGAGTTGCGGTGTAAATACAGTTTTGGTAGCAAATAACTGTGTCTGACCAAAAAGTAAACTACAAACATGATCAAACATGAACAGAGCTCTTGTTTTTGATAAAAATGCGATCCATGTGGCTTAATATATTACGCGCTTGAAATGGAAACAATTTGCAAAACACTTGCTCCATGGCAGGCTCGAACTGCCGACCTTGGCATATCTTACGAACTATAAGTACCACGCGCTAACCGACTGCGCCAATGGAGCACATTTCTGGACGACCAACAACCAGGGAGGCGGTGACACTCTTTGTAGAAGAGTTGCGGTGTAAATACAGTTTTGGTAGCAAATAACTGTGTCTGACCAAAAAGTAAACTACAAACATGATCAAACATGAACAGAGCTCTTGTTTTTGATAAAAATGCGATCCATGTGGCTTAATATATTACGCGCTTGAAATGGAAACAATTTGCAAAACATTTGCTCCATGGCAGGCTCGAACTGCCGACCTTGGCATATCTTACGAACTATAAGTACCATGCGCTAACCGACTGCGCCAATGGAGCACATTTCTGGACGACCAACAACCAGGCAGACGGTGACACTCTTTGTAGAAGAGTTGCGGTGTAAATACAGTTTTGGTAGCAAATAACTGTGTCTGACCAAAAAGTAAACTACAAACATGATCAAACATGAACAGAGCTCTTGTTCCTGATAAAAATGCGAACCTTGTGGCTCAATATATTACGCGCTTGAAATGGAAACAATTTGCAAAACATTTGCTCCATGGCAGGCTCGAACTGCCGACCTTGGCATATCTTACGAACTATAAGTACCACGCGCTAACCAACTGCGCAAATGGAGCACATTTTCGGACGACCAACAACCAGGCAGACGGTGACACTCTTTGTAGAAGAGTTGCGGTTTAAATACAGCTTTGGTAGCAAATAACTGTGTCTGACCAAAAAGTAAACTACAAACATGATTAAACATGAACAGAGCACTTGTTTCTGATAAAAATGCGATCCATGTGGCTTAATATATTACGCGCTTGAAATGGAAACAATTTGCAAAACATTTGCTCCATGGCAGGCTCGAACTGCCGACCTTGGCATATCTTACGAACTATAAGTACCACGCGCTAACCGACTGCGCCAATGGAGCACATTTCTGGACGATCAACAACCAGGGAGGCGGTGACACTCTTTGTAGAAGAGTTGCGGTGTAAATACAGTTTTGGTAGCAAATAACTGTGTCTGACCAAAAAGTAAACTACAAACATGATTAAACATGAACAGAGCACTTGTTTCTGATAAAAATGCGATCCATGTGGCTTAATATATTACGCGCTTGAAATGGAAACAATTTGCAAAACATTTGCTCCATGGCAGGCTCGAACTGCCGACCTTGGCATATCTTACGAACTATAAGTACCACGCGCTAACCAACTGCGCCAATGGAGCACATTTCTGGACGACCAACAACCAGTCAGGCGGTGACACTCTTTGTAGAAGAGTTGCGGTGTAAATACAGTTTTGGTAGCAAATAACTGTGTCTGACCAAAAAGTAAACTACAAACATGATTAAACATGAACATAACTATTGTTTTTGATAATAATGCGATCCATGTGGCTTAATATATTACGCGCTTGAAATGGAAACAATTTGCAAAACATTTGCTCCATGGCAGGCTCGAACTGCCGACCTTGGCATATCTTACGAACTATAAGTACCACGCGCTAACCGACTGCGCCAATGGAGCACATTTCTGGACGACCAACAACCAGGGAGGCGGTGACACTCTTTGTAGAAGAGTTGCGGTGTAACTACAGTTTTGGTAGCAAATAACTGTGTCTGACCAAAAAGTAAACTACAAACATGATCAAACATGAACAGAGCTCTTGTTTTTGATAAAAATGCGATCCATGTGGCTTAATATATTACGCGCTTGAAATGGAAACAATTTGCAAAACATTTGCTCCATGGCAGGCTCGAACTGCCGACCTTGGCATATCTTACGAACTATAAGTACCACGCGCTAACCGACTGCGCCAATGGAGCACATTTCTGGACGACCAACAACCAGGGAGGCGGTGACACTCTTTGTAGAAGAGTTGCGGTGTAAATACAGTTTTGGTAGCAAATAACTGTGTCTGACCAAAAAGTAAACTACAAACATGATCAAACATGAACAGAGCTCTTGTTCCTGATAAAAATGCGAACCTTGTGGCTCAATATATTACGCGCCTAAAATGGAAACAATTTGCAAAACATTTGCTCCATGGCAGGCTCGAACTGCCGACCTTGGCATATCTTACGAACTATAAGTACCACGCGCTAACCGACTGCGCCAATGGAGCACATTTCTGGACGACCAACAACCAGGCAGGCGGTGACACTCTTTGTAGAAGAGTTGCGGTGTAAATACAGTTTTGGTAGCAAATAACTGTGTCTGACCAAAAAGTAAACTACAAACATGATCAAACATGAACAGAGCTCTTGTTTTTGATAAAAATGCGATCCATGTGGCTTAATATATTACGCGCTTGAAATGGAAACAATTTGCAAAACATTTGCTCCATGGCAGGCTCGAACTGCCGACCTTGGCATATCTTACGAACTATAAGTACCACGCGCTAACCAACTGCGCCAATGGAGCACATTTTCGGACGACCAACAACCAGTCAGACGGTGACACTCTTTGTAGAAGAGTTGCGGTTTAAATACAGTTTTGGTAGCAAATAACTGTGTCTGACCAAAAAGTAAACTACAAACATGATTAAACATGAACATAGCTATTGTTTTTGATAATAATGCGATCCATGTGGCTTAATATATTACGCGCTTGAAATGGAAACAATTTGCAAAACATTTGCTCCATGGCAGGCTCGAACTGCCGACCTTGGCATATCTTACGAACTATAAGTACCACGCGCTAACCGACTGCGCCAATGGAGCACATTTCTGGACGACCAACAACCAGGGAGGCGGTGACACTCTTGTAGAAGAGTTGCGGTGTAAATACAGTTTTGGTAGCAAATAACTGTGTCTGACCAAAAAGTAAACTACAAACATGATCAAACATGAACAGAGCTCTTGTTTTTGATAAAAATGCGATCCATGTGGCATAATATATTACGCGCTTGAAATGGAAACAATTTGCAAAACATTTGCTCCATGGCAGGCTCGAACTGCCGACCTTGGCATATCTTACGAACTATAAGTACCACGCGCTAACCGACTGCGCCAATGGAGCACATTTCTGGACGACCAACAATCAGGGAGGCGGTGACACTCTTTGTAGAAGAGTTGCGGTGTAAATACAGTTTTGGTAGCAAATAACTGTGTCTGACCAAAAAGTAAACTACAAACATGATCAAACATGAACAGAGCTCTTGTTTTTGATAAAAATGCGATCCATGTGGCTTAATATATTACGCGCTTGAAATGGAAACAATTTGCAAAACATTTGCTCCATGGCAGGCTCGAACTGCCGACCTTGGCATATCTTACGAACTATAAGTACCACGCGCTAACCGACTGCGCCAATGGAGCACATTTCTGGACGACCAACAATCAGGGAGGCGGTGACACTCTTTGTAGAAGAGTTGCGGTGTAAATACAGTTTTGGTAGCAAATAACTGTGTCTGACCAAAAAGTAAACTACAAACATGATCAAACATGAACAGAGCTCTTGTTTTTGATAAAAATGCGATCCATGTGGCTTAATATATTACGCGCTTGAAATGGAAACAATTTGCAAAACATTTGCTCCATGGCAGGCTCGAACTGCCGACCTTGGCATATCTTACGAACTATAAGTACCACGCGCTAACCGACTGCGCCAATGGAGCACATTTCTGGACGACCAACAACCAGGGAGGCGGTGACACTCTTTGTAGAAGAGTTGCGGTGTAAATACAGTTTTGGTAGCAAATAACTGTGTCTGACCAAAAAGTAAACTACAAACATGATTAAACATGAACAGAGCACTTGTTTCTGATAAAAATGCGATCCATGTGGCTTAATATATTACGCGCTTGAAATGGAAACAATTTGCAAAACATTTGGTCCATGGCAGGCTCGAACTGCCGACCTTGGCATATCTTACGAACTATAAGTACCACGCGCTAACCGACTGCGCCAATGGAGCACGACGACCAACAACCAGGGAGGCGGTGACACTCTTGTAGAAGAGTTGCGGTGTAAATACAGTTTTGGTAGCAAATAACTGTGTCTGACCAAAAAGTAAACTACAAACATGATCAAACATGAACAGAGCTCTTTTTTTTGATAAAAATTCGATCCATGTGGCTTAATATATTACGCGCTTGAAATGGAAACAATTCGCAAAACATTTGCTCCATGGCAGGCTCGAACTGCCGACCTTGGCATATCTTACGAACTATAAGTACCACGCGCTAACCGACTGCGGCAATGGAGCACATTTCTGGACGACCAACAACCAGGCAGACGGTGACACTCTTTGTAGAAGAGTTGCGGTGTACATACAGTCTTGGTAGCAAATAACTGTGTCTTACCAAAAAGTAAACTACAAACATGATTAAACATGAACAGAGCACTTGTTCCTGATAAAAATGCGAACCTTGTGGCTTAATATATTACGCGCTTGAAATGGAAACAATTCGCAAAACATTTGCTCCATGGCAGGCTCGAACTGCCGACCTTGGCATATCTTACGAACTATAAGTACCACGCGCTAACCGACTGCGGCAATGGAGCACATTTCTGGACGACCAACAACCAGGGAGGCGGTGACACTCTTTGTAGAAGAGTTGCGGTGTACATACAGTTTTGGTAGCAAATAACTGTGTCTGACCAAAAAGTAAACTACAAACATGATCAAACATGAACAGAGCTCTTGTTTTTGATAAAAATGCGATCCATGTGGCTTAATATATTACGCGCTTGAAATGGAAACAATTTGCAAAACATTTGCTCCATGGCAGGCTCGAACTGCCGACCTTGGCATATCTTACGAACTATAAGTACCACGCGCTAACCAACTGCGCCAATGGAGCACATTTTCGGACGACCAACAACCAGGGAGACGGTGACACTCTTTGTAGAAGAGTTGCGGTGTGCATACAGTCTTGGTAGCAAATAACTGTGTCTGACCAAAAAGTGAACTACAAACATGATTAAACATGAACAGAGCACTTGTTCCTGATAAAAATGCGAACCTTGTGGCTCAATATATTACGCGCCTAAAATGGAAACAATTTGCAAAACATTTGCTCCATGGCAGGCTCGAACTGCCGACCTTGGCATATCTTACGAACTATAAGTACCACGCGCTAACCGACTGCGGCAATGGAGCACATTTCTGGACGACCAACAACCAGGCAGACGGTGACACTCTTTGTAGAAGAGTTGCGGTGTACATACAGTCTTGGTAGCAAATAACTGTGTCTTACCAAAAAGTAAACTACAAACATGATTAAACATGAACAGAGCACTTGTTCCTGATAAAAATGCGAACCTTGTGGCTTAATATATTACGCGCTTGAAATGGAAACAATTCGCAAAACATTTGCTCCATGGCAGGCTCGAACTGCCGACCTTGGCATATCTTACGAACTATAAGTACCACGCGCTAACCGACTGCGGCAATGGAGCACATTTCTGGACGACCAACAACCAGGGAGGCGGTGACACTCTTTGTAGAAGAGTTGCGGTGTACATACAGTTTTGGTAGCAAATAACTGTGTCTTACCAAAAAGTAAACTACAAACATGATCAAACATGAACAGAGCTCTTTTTTTGATAAAAATTCGATCCATGTGGCTTAATATATTACGCGCTTGAAATGGAAACAATTCGCAAAACATTTGCTCCATGGCAGGCTCGAACTGCCGACCTTGGCATATCTTACGAACTATAAGTACCACGCGCTAACCGACTGCGCCAATGGAGCACATTTCTGGACGACCAACAACCAGGGAGGCGGTGACACTCTTTGTAGAAGAGTTGCGGTGTAAATACAGTTTTGGTAGCAAATAACTGTGTCTGACCAAAAAGTAAACTACAAACATGATCAAACATGAACAGAGCTCTTGTTTTTGATAAAAATGCGATCCATGTGGCTTAATATATTACGCGCTTGAAATGGAAACAATTTGCAAAACATTTGCTCCATGGCAGGCTCGAACTGCCGACCTTGGCATATCTTACGAACTATAAGTACCACGCGCTAACCGACTGCGCCAATGGAGCACATTTCTGGACGACCAACAACCAGGGAGACGGTGACACTCTTTGTAGAAGAGTTGGGTGTAAATACAGTTTTGGTAGCAAATAACTGTGTCTGACCAAAAAGTAAACTACAAACATGATCAAACATGAACAGAGCTCTTGTTTTTGATAAAAATGCGATCCATGTGGCTTAATATATTACGCGCTTGAAATGGAAACTATTTGCAAAACATTTGCTCCATGGCAGGCTCGAACTGCCGACCTTGGCATATCTTACGAACTATAAGTACCACGCGCTAACCGACTGCGCCAATGGAGCACATTTCTGGACGACCAACAACCAGGGAGGCGGTGACACTCTTTGTAGAAGAGTTGCGGTGTAAATACAGTTTTGGTAGCAAATAACTGTGTCTGACCAAAAAGTAAACTACAAACATGATTAAACATGAACAGAGCACTTGTTTCTGATAAAAATGCGATCCATGTGGTTTAATATATTACGCGCTTGAAATGGAAACAATTTGCAAAACATTTGCTCCATGGCAGGCTCGAACTGCCGACCTTGGCATATCTTACGAACTATAAGTACCACGCGCTAACCAACTGCGCCAATGTAGCACATTTTCGGACGACCAACAACCAGGCAGACGGTGACACTCTTTGTAGAAGAGTTGCGGTTTAAATACAGCTTTGGTAGCAAATAACTGTGTCTGACCAAAAAGTAAACTACAAACATGATTAAACATGAACAGAGCACTTGTTTCTGATAAAAATGCGATCCATGTGGCTTAATATATTACGCGCTTGAAATGGAAACAATTTGCAAAACATTTGCTCCATGCCAGGCTCGAACTGCCGACCTTGGCATATCTTACGAACTATAAGTACCACGCGCTAACCAACTGCGCCAATGGAGCACATTTCTGGACGACCAACAACCAGTCAGGCGGTGACACTCTTTGTAGAAGAGTTGCGGTGTAAATACAGTTTTGGTAGCAAATAACTGTGTCTGACCAAAAAGTAAACTACAAACATGATTAAACATGAACATAACTATTGTTTTTGATAATAATGCGATCCATGTGGCTTAATATATTACGCGCTTGAAATGGAAACAATTTGCAAAACATTTGCTCCATGGCAGGCTCGAACTGCCGACCTTGGCATATCTTACGAACTATAAGTACCACGCGCTAACCAACTGCGCCAATGGAGCACATTTCTGGACGACCAACAACCAGTCAGGCGGTGACACTCTTTGTAGAAGAGTTGCGGTGTAAATACAGTTTTGGTAGCAAATAACTGTGTCTGACCAAAAAGTAAACTACAAACATGATTAAACATGAACATAACTATTGTTTTTGATAATAATGCGATCCATGTGGCTTAATATATTACGCGCTTGAAATGGAAACAATTTGCAAAACATTTGCTGCATGGCAGGCTCGAACTGCCGACCTTGGCATATCTTACGAACTATAAGTACCACGCGCTAACCAACTGCGCCAATGGAGCACATTTTCGGACGACCAACAACCAGGCAGACGGTGACACTCTTTGAAGAAGAGTTGCGGTGTAAATACAGTTTTGGTAGCAAATAACTGTGTCTGACCAAAAAGTAAACTACAAACATGATTAAACATGAACAGAGCTCTTGTTTTTGATAAAAATGCGATCCATGTGGCTTAATATATTACGCGCTTGAAATGGAAACAATTTGCAAAACATTTGCTCCATGGCAGGCTCGAACTGCCGACCTTGGCATATCTTACGAACTATAAGTACCACGCGCTAACCAACTGCGCCAATGGAGCACATTTTCGGACGACCAACAACCAGGCAGACGGTGACACTCTTTGTAGAAGAGTTGCGGTGTAAATACAGTTTTGGTAGCAAATAACTGTGTCTGACCAAAAAGTAAACTACAAACATGATCAAACATGAACAGAGCTCTTGTTTTTGATAAAAATGCGATCCATGTGGCTTAATATATTACGCGCTTGAAATGGAAACAATTTGCAAAACATTTGCTCCATGGCAGGCTCGAACTGCCGACCTTGGCATATCTTACGAACTATAAGTACCACGCGCTAACCAACTGCGCCAATGGAGCACATTTTCGGACGACCAACAACCAGGGAGGCGGTGACACTCTTTGTAGAAGAGTTGCGGTTTAAATACAGCTTTGGTAGCAAATAACTGTGTCTGACCAAAAAGTAAACTACAAACATGATCAAACATGAACAGAGCTCTTGTTTTTGATAAAAATGCGATCCATGTGGCTTAATATATTACGCGCTTGAAATGGAAACAATTTGCAAAACATTTGCTCCATGGCAGGCTCGAACTGCCGACCTTGGCATATCTTACGAACTATAAGTACCACGCGCTAACCAACTGCGCCAATGGAGCACATTTTCGGACGACCAACAACCAGGCAGACGGTGACACTCTTTGTAGAAGAGTTGCGGTGTAAATACAGTTTTGGTAGCAAATAACTGTGTCTGACCAAAAAGTAAACTACAAACATGATCAAACATGAACAGAGCTCTTGTTTTTGATAAAAATGCGATCCATGTGGCTTAATATATTACGCGCTTGAAATGGAAACAATTTGCAAAACATTTGCTCCATGGCAGGCTCGAACTGCCGACCTTGGCATATCTTACGAACTATAAGTACCACGCGCTAACCGACTGCGCCAATGGAGCACATTTCTGGACGACCAACAACCAGGCAGACGCTGACACTCTTTGTAGAAGAGTTGCGGTGTAAATACAGTTTTGGTAGCAAATAACTGTGTCTGACCAAAAAGTAAACTACAAACATGATTAAACATGAACATAACTATTGTTTTTGATAATAATGCGATCCATGTGGCTTAATATATTACGCGCTTGAAATGGAAACAATTTGCAAAACATTTGCTCCATGGCAGGCTCGAACTGCCGACCTTGGCATATCTTACGAACTATAAGTACCACGCGCTAACCAACTGCGCCAATGGAGCACATTTCTGGACGACCAACAACCAGTCAGGCGGTGACACTCTTTAAGAGTTGCGGTGTAAATACAGTTTTGGTAGCAAATAACTGTGTCTGACCAAAAAGTAAACTACAAACATGATTAAACATGAACATAACTATTGTTTTTGATAATAATGCGATCCATGTGGCTTAATATATTACGCGCTTGAAATGGAAACAATTTGCAAAACATTTGCTCCATGGCAGGCTCGAACTGCCGACCTTGGCATATCTTACGAACTATAAGTACCACGCGCTAACCAACTGCGCCAATGGAGCACATTTTCGGACGACCAACAACCAGGCAGACGGTGACACTCTTTGTAGAAGAGTTGCGGTTTAAATACAGCTTTGGTAGCAAATAACTGTGTCTGACCAAAAAGTAAACTACAAACATGATCAAACATGAACAGAGCTCTTGTTTTTGATAAAAATGCGATCCATGTGGCTTAATATATTACGCGCTTGAAATGGAAACAATTTGCAAAACATTTGCTCCATGGCAGGCTCGAACTGCCGACCTTGGCATATCTTACGAACTATAAGTACCACGCGCTAACCAACTGCGCCAATGGAGCACATTTTCGGACGACCAACAACCAGGCAGACGGTGACACTCTTTGTAGAAGAGTTGCGGTGTAAATACAGTTTTGGTAGCAAATAACTGTGTCTGACCAAAAAGTAAACTACAAACATGATCAAACATGAACAGAGCTCTTGTTTTTGATAAAAATGCGATCCATGTGGCTTAATATATTACGCGCTTGAAATGGAAACAATTTGCAAAACATTTGCTCCATGGCAGGCTCGAACTGCCGACCTTGGCATATCTTACGAACTATAAGTACCACGCGCTAGCCGACTGCGCCAATGGAGCACATTTCTGGACGACCAACAACCAGGCAGACGGTGACACTCTTTGTAGAAGAGTTGCGGTGTAAATACAGTTTTGGTAGCAAATAACTGTGTCTGACCAAAAAGTAAACTACAAACATGATTAAACATGAACAGAGCACTTGTTTCTGATAAAAATGCGATCCATGTGGCTTAATATATTACGCGCTTGAAATGGAAACAATTTGCAAAACATTTGCTCCATGGCAGGCTCGAACTGCCGACCTTGGCATATCTTACGAACTATAAGTACCACGCGCTAACCGACTGCGCCAATGGAGCACATTTCTGGACGACCAACAACCAGGCAGACGGTGACACTCTTTGTAGAAGAGTTGCGGTGTAAATACAGTTTTGGTAGCAAATAACTGTGTCTGACCAAAAAGTAAACTACAAACATGATTAAACATGAACATAACTATTGTTTTTGATAATAATGCGATCCATGTGGCTTAATATATTACGCGCTTGAAATGGAAACAATTTGCAAAACATTTGCTCCATGGCAGGCTCGAACTGCCGACCTTGGCATATCTTACGAACTATAAGTACCACGCGCTAACCAACTGCGCCAATGGAGCACATTTCTGGACGACCAACAACCAGTCAGGCGGTGACACTCTTTAAGAGTTGCGGTGTAAATACAGTTTTGGTAGCAAATAACTGTGTCTGACCAAAAAGTAAACTACAAACATGATTAAACATGAACATAACTATTGTTTTTGATAATAATGCGATCCATGTGGCTTAATATATTACGCGCTTGAAATGGAAACAATTTGCAAAACATTTGCTCCATGGCAGGCTCGAACTGCCGACCTTGGCATATCTTACGAACTATAAGTACAACGCGCTAACCAACTGCGCCAATGGAGCACATTTTCGGACGACCAACAACCAGGCAGACGGTGACACTCTTTGTAGAAGAGTTGCGGTTTAAATACAGCTTTGGTAGCAAATAACTGTGTCTGACCAAAAAGTAAACTACAAACATGATCAAACATGAACAGAGCTCTTGTTTTTGATAAAAATGCGATCCATGTGGCTTAATATATTACGCGCTTGAAATGGAAACAATTTGCAAAACATTTGCTCCATGGCAGGCTCGAACTGCCGACCTTGGCATATCTTACGAACTATAAGTACCACGCGCTAACCAACTGCGCCAATGGAGCACATTTTCGGACGACCAACAACCAGGCAGACGGTGACACTCTTTGTAGAAGAGTTGCGGTGTAAATACAGTTTTGGTAGCAAATAACTGTGTCTGACCAAAAAGTAAACTACAAACATGATCAAACATGAACAGAGCTCTTGTTTTTGATAAAAATGCGATCCATGTGGCTTAATATATTACGCGCTTGAAATGGAAACAATTTGCAAAACATTTGCTCCATGGCAGGCTCGAACTGCCGACCTTGGCATATCTTACGAACTATAAGTACCACGCGCTAGCCGACTGCGCCAATGGAGCACATTTCTGGACGACCAACAACCAGGCAGACGGTGACACTCTTTGTAGAAGAGTTGCGGTGTAAATACAGTTTTGGTAGCAAATAACTGTGTCTGACCAAAAAGTAAACTACAAACATGATTAAACATGAACAGAGCACTTGTTTCTGATAAAAATGCGATCCATGTGGCTTAATATATTACGCGCTTGAAATGGAAACAATTTGCAAAACATTTGCTCCATGGCAGGCTCGAACTGCCGACCTTGGCATATCTTACGAACTATAAGTACCACGCGCTAACCAACTGCGCCAATGGAGCACATTTCTGGACGACCAACAACCAGTCAGGCGGTGACACTCTTTGTAGAAGAGTTGCGGTGTAAATACAGTTTTGGTAGCAAATAACTGTGTCTGACCAAAAAGTAAACTACAAACATGATTAAACATGAACATAACTATTGTTTTTGATAATAATGCGATCCATGTGGCTTAATATATTACGCGCTTGAAATGGAAACAATTTGCAAAACATTTGCTCCATGGCAGGCTCGAACTGCCGACCTTGGCATATCTTACGAACTATAAGTACCACGCGCTAACCGACTGCGCCAATGGAGCACATTTCTGGACGACCAACAACCAGGGAGGCGGTGACACTCTTTGTAGAAGAGTTGCGGTGTAACTACAGTTTTGGTAGCAAATAACTGTGTCTGACCAAAAAGTAAACTACAAACATGATTAAACATGAACATAACTATTGTTTTTGATAATAATGCGATCCATGTGGCTTAATATATTACGCGCTTGAAATGGAAACAATTTGCAAAACATTTGCTCCATGGCAGGCTCGAACTGCCGACCTTGGCATATCTTACGAACTATAAGTACCACGCGCTAACCGACTGCGCCAATGGAGCACATTTCTGGACGACCAACAACCAGGGAGGCGGTGACACTCTTTGTAGAAGAGTTGCGGTGTAACTACAGTTTTGGTAGCAAATAACTGTGTCTGACCAAAAAGTAAACTACAAACATGATTAAACATGAACATAACTATTGTTTTTGATAATAATGCGATCCATGTGGCTTAATATATTACGCGCTTGAAATGGAAACAATTTGCAAAACATTTGCTCCATGGCAGGCTCGAACTGCCGACCTTGGCATATCTTACGAACTATAAGTACCACGCGCTAACCGACTGCGCCAATGGAGCACATTTCTGGACGACCAACAACCAGGGAGGCGGTGACACTCTTTGTAGAAGAGTTGCGGTGTAAATACAGTTTTGGTAGCAAATAACTGTGTCTGACCAAAAAGTAAACTACAAACATGATCAAACATGAACAGAGCTCTTGTTTTTGATAAAAATGCGATCCATGTGGCTTAATATATTACGCGCTTGAAATGGAAACAATTTGCAAAACATTTGCTCCATGGCAGGCTCGAACTGCCGACCTTGGCATATCTTACGAACTATAAGTACCACGCGCTAACCGACTGCGCCAATGGAGCACATTTCTGGACGACCAACAACCAGGGAGGCGGTGACACTCTTTGTAGAAGAGTTGCGGTGTAAATACAGTTTTGGTAGCAAATAACTGTGTCTGACCAAAAAGTAAACTACAAACATGATTAAACATGAACAGAGCACTTGTTTCTGATAAAAATGCGATCCATGTGGCTTAATATATTACGCGCTTGAAATGGAAACAATTTGCAAAACATTTGCTCCATGGCAGGCTCGAACTGCCGACCTTGGCATATCTTACGAACTATAAGTACCACGCGCTAACCGACTGCGCCAATGGAGCACATTTCTGGACGACCAACAACCAGGGAGGCGGTGACACTCTTTGTAGAAGAGTTGCGGTGTAAATACAGTTTTGGTAGCAAATAACTGTGTCTGACCAAAAAGTAAACTACAAACATGATCAAACATGAACAGAGCTCTTGTTTTTGATAAAAATGCGATCCATGTGGCTTAATATATTACGCGCTTGAAATGGAAACAATTTGCAAAACATTTGCTCCATGGCAGGCTCGAACTGCCGACCTTGGCATATCTTACGAACTATAAGTACCACGCGCTAACCGACTGCGCCAATGGAGCACATTTCTGGACGACCAACAACCAGGGAGGCGGTGACACTCTTTGTAGAAGAGTTGCGGTGTAAATACAGTTTTGGTAGCAAATAACTGTGTCTGACCAAAAAGTAAACTACAAACATGATTAAACATGAACAGAGCACTTGTTTCTGATAAAAATGCGATCCATGTGGCTTAATATATTACGCGCTTGAAATGGAAACAATTTGCAAAACATTTGCTCCATGGCAGGCTCGAACTGCCGACCTTGGCATATCTTACGAACTATAAGTACCACGCGCTAACCGACTGCGCCAATGGAGCACGACGACCAACAACCAGGGAGGCGGTGACACTCTTGTAGAAGAGTTGCGGTGTAAATACAGTTTTGGTAGCAAATAACTGTGTCTGACCAAAAAGTAAACTACAAACATGATCAAACATGAACAGAGCTCTTTTTTTTGATAAAAATTCGATCCATGTGGCTTAATATATTACGCGCTTGAAATGGAAACAATTCGCAAAACATTTGCTCCATGGCAGGCTCGAACTGCCGACCTTGGCATATCTTACGAACTATAAGTACCACGCGCTAACCGACTGCGCCAATGGAGCACATTTCTGGACGACCAACAACCAGGGAGGCGGTGACACTCTTTGTTTAAGAGTTGCGGTGTAAATACAGTTTTGGTAGCAAATAACTGTGTCTGACCAAAAAGTAAACTACAAACATGATCAAACATGAACAGAGCTCTTTTTTTGATAAAAATTCGATCCATGTGGCTTAATATATTACGCGCTTGAAATGGAAACAATTCGCAAAACATTTGCTCCATGGCAGGCTCGAACTGCCGACCTTGGCATATCTTACGAACTATAAGTACCACGCGCTAACCGACTGCGCCAATGGAGCACATTTCTGGACGACCAACAACCAGGGAGGCGGTGACACTCTTTGTAGAAGAGTTGCGGTGTAAATACAGTTTTGGTAGCAAATAACTGTGTCTGACCAAAAAGTAAACTACAAACATGATCAAACATGAACAGAGCTCTTGTTTTTGATAAAAATGCGATCCATGTGGCTTAATATATTACGCGCCTAAAATGGAAACAATTTGCAAAACATTTGCTCCATGGCAGGCTCGAACTGCCGACCTTGGCATATCTTACGAACTATAAGTACCACGCGCTAACCGACTGCGCCAATGGAGCACATTTCTGGACGACCAACAACCAGGCAGGCGGTGACACTCTTTGTAGAAGAGTTGCGGTGTAAATACAGTTTTGGTAGCAAATAACTGTGTCTGACCAAAAAGTAAACTACAAACATGATTAAACATGAGCATAGCTATTGTTCCTGATAAAAATGCGAACCTTGTGGCTCAATATATTACGCGCCTAAAATGGAAACAATTTGCAAAACATTTGCTCCATGGCAGGCTCGAACTGCCGACCTTGGCTTATCTTACGAACTATAAGTACCACGCGCTAACCGACTGCGCCAATGGAGCACATTTCTGGACGACCAACAACCAGGCAGGCGGTGACACTCTTTGTAGAAGAGTTGCGGTGTAAATACAGTTTTGGTAGCAAATAACTGTGTCTGACCAAAAAGTAAACTACAAACATGATCAAACATGAACAGAGCTCTTGTTCCTGATAAAAATGCGAACCTTGTGGCTCAATATATTACGCGCCTAAAATGGAAACAATTTGCAAAACATTTGCTCCATGGCAGGCTCGAACTGCCGACCTTGGCATATCTTACGAACTATAAGTACCACGCGCTAACCAACTGCGCCAATGGAGCACATTTTCGGACGACCAACAACCAGGCAGACGGTGACACTCTTTGTAGAAGAGTTGCGGTTTAAATACAGCTTTGGTAGCAAATAACTGTGTCTGACCAAAAAGTAAACTACAAACATGATTAAACATGAACAGAGCACTTGTTTCTGATAAAAATGCGATCCATGTGGCTTAATATATTACGCGCTTGAAATGGAAACAATTTGCAAAACATTTGCTCCATGCCAGGCTCGAACTGCCGACCTTGGCATATCTTACGAACTATAAGTACCACGCGCTAACCAACTGCGCCAATGGAGCACATTTCTGGACGACCAACAACCAGTCAGGCGGTGACACTCTTTGTAGAAGAGTTGCGGTGTAAATACAGTTTTGGTAGCAAATAACTGTGTCTGACCAAAAAGTAAACTACAAACATGATTAAACATGAACATAACTATTGTTTTTGATAATAATGCGATCCATGTGGCTTAATATATTACGCGCTTGAAATGGAAACAATTTGCAAAACATTTGCTCCATGGCAGGCTCGAACTGCCGACCTTGGCATATCTTACGAACTATAAGTACCACGCGCTAACCGACTGCGCCAATGGAGCACATTTCTGGACGACCAACAACCAGGGAGGCGGTGACACTCTTTGTAGAAGAGTTGCGGTGTAACTACAGTTTTGGTAGCAAATAACTGTGTCTGACCAAAAAGTAAACTACAAACATGATTAAACATGAACATAACTATTGTTTTTGATAATAATGCGATCCATGTGGCTTAATATATTACGCGCTTGAAATGGAAACAATTTGCAAAACATTTGCTCCATGGCAGGCTCGAACTGCCGACCTTGGCATATCTTACGAACTATAAGTACCACGCGCTAACCGACTGCGCCAATGGAGCACATTTCTGGACGACCAACAACCAGGGAGGCGGTGACACTCTTTGTAGAAGAGTTGCGGTGTAAATACAGTTTTGGTAGCAAATAACTGTGTCTGACCAAAAAGTAAACTACAAACATGATCAAACATGAACAGAGCTCTTGTTTTTGATAAAAATGCGATCCATGTGGCTTAATATATTACGCGCTTGAAATGGAAACAATTTGCAAAACATTTGCTCCATGGCAGGCTCGAACTGCCGACCTTGGCATATCTTACGAACTATAAGTACCACGCGCTAACCGACTGCGCCAATGGAGCACATTTCTGGACGACCAACAACCAGGGAGGCGGTGACACTCTTTGTAGAAGAGTTGCGGTGTAAATACAGTTTTGGTAGCAAATAACTGTGTCTGACCAAAAAGTAAACTACAAACATGATTAAACATGAACAGAGCACTTGTTTCTGATAAAAATGCGATCCATGTGGCTTAATATATTACGCGCTTGAAATGGAAACAATTTGCAAAACATTTGCTCCATGGCAGGCTCGAACTGCCGACCTTGGCATATCTTACGAACTATAAGTACCACGCGCTAACCGACTGCGCCAATGGAGCACATTTCTGGACGACCAACAACCAGGGAGGCGGTGACACTCTTTGTAGAAGAGTTGCGGTGTAAATACAGTTTTGGTAGCAAATAACTGTGTCTGACCAAAAAGTAAACTACAAACATGATCAAACATGAACAGAGCTCTTGTTTTTGATAAAAATGCGATCCATGTGGCTTAATATATTACGCGCTTGAAATGGAAACAATTTGCAAAACATTTGCTCCATGGCAGGCTCGAACTGCCGACCTTGGCATATCTTACGAACTATAAGTACCACGCGCTAACCGACTGCGCCAATGGAGCACATTTCTGGACGACCAACAACCAGGGAGGCGGTGACACTCTTTGTAGAAGAGTTGCGGTGTAAATACAGTTTTGGTAGCAAATAACTGTGTCTGACCAAAAAGTAAACTACAAACATGATTAAACATGAACAGAGCACTTGTTTCTGATAAAAATGCGATCCATGTGGCTTAATATATTACGCGCTTGAAATGGAAACAATTTGCAAAACATTTGCTCCATGGCAGGCTCGAACTGCCGACCTTGGCATATCTTACGAACTATAAGTACCACGCGCTAACCGACTGCGCCAATGGAGCACGACGACCAACAACCAGGGAGGCGGTGACACTCTTGTAGAAGAGTTGCGGTGTAAATACAGTTTTGGTAGCAAATAACTGTGTCTGACCAAAAAGTAAACTACAAACATGATCAAACATGAACAGAGCTCTTTTTTTTGATAAAAATTCGATCCATGTGGCTTAATATATTACGCGCTTGAAATGGAAACAATTCGCAAAACATTTGCTCCATGGCAGGCTCGAACTGCCGACCTTGGCATATCTTACGAACTATAAGTACCACGCGCTAACCGACTGCGCCAATGGAGCACATTTCTGGACGACCAACAACCAGGGAGGCGGTGACACTCTTTGTTTAAGAGTTGCGGTGTAAATACAGTTTTGGTAGCAAATAACTGTGTCTGACCAAAAAGTAAACTACAAACATGATCAAACATGAACAGAGCTCTTTTTTTGATAAAAATTCGATCCATGTGGCTTAATATATTACGCGCTTGAAATGGAAACAATTCGCAAAACATTTGCTCCATGGCAGGCTCGAACTGCCGACCTTGGCATATCTTACGAACTATAAGTACCACGCGCTAACCGACTGCGCCAATGGAGCACATTTCTGGACGACCAACAACCAGGGAGGCGGTGACACTCTTTGTAGAAGAGTTGCGGTGTAAATACAGTTTTGGTAGCAAATAACTGTGTCTGACCAAAAAGTAAACTACAAACATGATCAAACATGAACAGAGCTCTTGTTTTTGATAAAAATGCGATCCATGTGGCTTAATATATTACGCGCCTAAAATGGAAACAATTTGCAAAACATTTGCTCCATGGCAGGCTCGAACTGCCGACCTTGGCATATCTTACGAACTATAAGTACCACGCGCTAACCGACTGCGCCAATGGAGCACATTTCTGGACGACCAACAACCAGGCAGGCGGTGACACTCTTTGTAGAAGAGTTGCGGTGTAAATACAGTTTTGGTAGCAAATAACTGTGTCTGACCAAAAAGTAAACTACAAACATGATTAAACATGAGCATAGCTATTGTTCCTGATAAAAATGCGAACCTTGTGGCTCAATATATTACGCGCCTAAAATGGAAACAATTTGCAAAACATTTGCTCCATGGCAGGCTCGAACTGCCGACCTTGGCTTATCTTACGAACTATAAGTACCACGCGCTAACCGACTGCGCCAATGGAGCACATTTCTGGACGACCAACAACCAGGCAGGCGGTGACACTCTTTGTAGAAGAGTTGCGGTGTAAATACAGTTTTGGTAGCAAATAACTGTGTCTGACCAAAAAGTAAACTACAAACATGATCAAACATGAACAGAGCTCTTGTTCCTGATAAAAATGCGAACCTTGTGGCTCAATATATTACGCGCCTAAAATGGAAACAATTTGCAAAACATTTGCTCCATGGCAGGCTCGAACTGCCGACCTTGGCATATCTTACGAACTATAAGTACCACGCGCTAACCAACTGCGCCAATGGAGCACATTTTCGGACGACCAACAACCAGGCAGACGGTGACACTCTTTGTAGAAGAGTTGCGGTTTAAATACAGCTTTGGTAGCAAATAACTGTGTCTGACCAAAAAGTAAACTACAAACATGATTAAACATGAACAGAGCACTTGTTTCTGATAAAAATGCGATCCATGTGGCTTAATATATTACGCGCTTGAAATGGAAACAATTTGCAAAACATTTGCTCCATGCCAGGCTCGAACTGCCGACCTTGGCATATCTTACGAACTATAAGTACCACGCGCTAACCAACTGCGCCAATGGAGCACATTTCTGGACGACCAACAACCAGTCAGGCGGTGACACTCTTTGTAGAAGAGTTGCGGTGTAAATACAGTTTTGGTAGCAAATAACTGTGTCTGACCAAAAAGTAAACTACAAACATGATTAAACATGAACATAACTATTGTTTTTGATAATAATGCGATCCATGTGGCTTAATATATTACGCGCTTGAAATGGAAACAATTTGCAAAACATTTGCTCCATGGCAGGCTCGAACTGCCGACCTTGGCATATCTTACGAACTATAAGTACCACGCGCTAACCAACTGCGCCAATGGAGCACATTTTCGGACGACCAACAACCAGGCAGACGGTGACACTCTTTGTAGAAGAGTTGCGGTTTAAATACAGCTTTGGTAGCAAATAACTGTGTCTGACCAAAAAGTAAACTACAAACATGATTAAACATGAACAGAGCACTTGTTTCTGATAAAAATGCGATCCATGTGGCTTAATATATTACGCGCTTGAAATGGAAACAATTTGCAAAACATTTGCTCCATGGCAGGCTCGAACTGCCGACCTTGGCATATCTTACGAACTATAAGTACCACGCGCTAACCGACTGCGCCAATGGAGCACATTTCTGGACGACCAACAACCAGGGAGGCGGTGACACTCTTTGTAGAAGAGTTGCGGTGTAAATACAGTTTTGGTAGCAAATAACTGTGTCTGACCAAAAAGTAAACTACAAACATGATTAAACATGAACAGAGCACTTGTTTCTGATAAAAATGCGATCCATGTGGCTTAATATATTACGCGCTTGAAATGGAAACAATTTGCAAAACATTTGCTCCATGGCAGGCTCGAACTGCCGACCTTGGCATATCTTACGAACTATAAGTACCACGCGCTAACCAACTGCGCCAATGGAGCACATTTCTGGACGACCAACAACCAGTCAGGCGGTGACACTCTTTGTAGAAGAGTTGCGGTGTAAATACAGTTTTGGTAGCAAATAACTGTGTCTGACCAAAAAGTAAACTACAAACATGATTAAACATGAACATAACTATTGTTTTTGATAATAATGCGATCCATGTGGCTTAATATATTACGCGCTTGAAATGGAAACAATTTGCAAAACATTTGCTCCATGGCAGGCTCGAACTGCCGACCTTGGCATATCTTACGAACTATAAGTACCACGCGCTAACCGACTGCGCCAATGGAGCACATTTCTGGACGACCAACAACCAGGGAGGCGGTGACACTCTTTGTAGAAGAGTTGCGGTGTAACTACAGTTTTGGTAGCAAATAACTGTGTCTGACCAAAAAGTAAACTACAAACATGATCAAACATGAACAGAGCTCTTGTTTTTGATAAAAATGCGATCCATGTGGCTTAATATATTACGCGCTTGAAATGGAAACAATTTGCAAAACATTTGCTCCATGGCAGGCTCGAACTGCCGACCTTGGCATATCTTACGAACTATAAGTACCACGCGCTAACCGACTGCGCCAATGGAGCACATTTCTGGACGACCAACAACCAGGGAGGCGGTGACACTCTTTGTAGAAGAGTTGCGGTGTAAATACAGTTTTCGTGCAAAATCGAATTTTATCCTAAAATCGTTTTCAACCAAAAATCCAGCCCTTTTGTTCAAATTATTTGTCACATATGTCAGGCCAATCATTGAGTATTGTTGTGAAGTTTGGGACCCCAAACTTATCACCTCAATCAAAGAAATTGAGTCAGTTCAGAGAACATTCACTAAAAGAGTTTTCAACAGAGTTGGTTTGACGGAAATGACCTACGAAGAGCGGTTGGCAGCTCTTGAGACTACCACTTTGGAACAGAGAAGATGTGCAGCTGGCCTTGCGTTTATGTACAAAATGGTAATCGGTGAGGTGAGTTTACCTTTTGAGTTGTATTTCACGCGTTCTTCACGCAATTCGCAATCTCGTAATCACTCATGTTTCGTACTTTTACCTCGAGTAAACCACGAGTCATTCAAACAATCTTTCACCTTTCGCTATCTTTCTATTTGGAATCAGTTACCTGCTAAAACATTTCTCAGTGTGAATTCTTCATCTTTCCGGCGAAAAGTCGCGAAACATTTGTCTAATCATAATTTCAGTTCTTGAAAAATGTTTTTGTATTGTTCCTCCTAAACCAATTTCGATCCTGTATTTTCTACTCAGCTGCTATGGATTGGTTTGTTTCGGTGAATGTATTCACTATCTCAATTACGGTACGTAATCACTTCATTCTATTCCTCGCCATTACTTTTCACTTCAAAAAAAAATCCATTTCGACCGGTGCTTTGAATTTGCGTGCAATCCTGGGGAATGCCAAAAAAAAATAAATCATCTCTCTTGTCTAATTCTAGTATTACAGGTTGCTCAACTACAACTACCATAAGTTAGCTGCATGCTATTGTTTTCGTCATTTTTAACTATTAATCGTGGCACATATACATGTTTTAGCTTGTTAATTTTACCCGTAATGTCACTTTGCGTTGTTTTGAGCTGTGGTCAGAATCAATATAACATAACTTAATGTTTTTTTAGTTTTTAGTAGGCGTTGTGGTAGTTTGATCGTGTCCATATTTGCACCACTGTATCATGTTGAGCTTGAAATTTAGTATTTCTTGTTTCCCGGTCTTACATAGTTTCCATTCTGTAGATTAAGGTCTTTTATAATGCTCAAGTTTTTCTCCTTTTTTTCTGCTTTTTTCCCGTGTCTCTCCTTTCGTTCTATATCCTGTCAAGACAACGACCATCTGTGCCCTCGTAGCTTATAGGGGAAGGTTAGTGGTCTGCACCCTTTGCAGCCAGCCTAGGTCCAGTCAGGGCCTAGATCGCGTCTACCAGCCACAAGTCCACCTCCAGCCCGCTCCAGCTGTCCGGTCCCATGAGAGTCTCGCCAACTCTCGCCACCCCCCGCCTAGCCCATCCTAGACAGCTACGGGCCTGCACACATCCTGAATCAGTCTTTTTCCCTCCTGTACATGTTTATCTTTTCTTTGAATCAACATCTCCGATACTCATTAGCCATTGAAATTGTCTGTCAAATACCGGGTTGATAAATTATTATTATTATTATTGGTAGCAAATAACTGTGTCTGACCAAAAAGTAAACTACAAACATGATTAAACATGAGCATAGCTATTGTTCCTGATAAAAATGCGAACCTTGTGGCTCAATATATTACGCGCCTAAAATGGAAACAATTTGCAAAACATTTGCTCCATGGCAGGCTCGAACTGCCGACCTTGGCATATCTTAACTGTGTCTGACCAAAAAGTGTGTCTGACCAAAAAGTAAACTACAAACATGATTAAACATGAACAGAGCACTTGTTTCTGATAAAAATGCGATCCATGTGGTTTAATATATTACGCGCTTGAAATGGAAACAATTTGCAAAACATTTGCTCCATGGCAGGCTCGAACTGCCGACCTTGGCATATCTTACGAACTATAAGTACCACGCGCTAACCGACTGCGCCAATGGAGCACATTTCTGGACGACCAACAACCAGGCAGGCGGTGACACTCTTTGTAGAAGAGTTGCGGTGTAAATACAGTTTTGGTAGCAAATAACTGTGTCTGACCAAAAAGTAAACTACAAACATGATCAAACATGAACAGAGCTCTTGTTCCTGATAAAAATGCGAACCTTGTGGCTCAATATATTACGCGCCTAAAATGGAAACAATTTGCAAAACATTTGCTCCATGGCAGGCTCGAACTGCCGACCTTGGCATATCTTACGAACTATAAGTACCACGCGCTAACCAACTGCGCCAATGGAGCACATTTCTGGACGACCAACAACCAGGGAGGCGGTGACACTCTTTGTAGAAGAGTTGCGGTGTAAATACAGTTTTGGTAGCAAATAACTGTGTCTGACCAAAAAGTAAACTACAAACATGATCAAACATGAACAGAGCTCTTGTTTTTGATAAAAATGCGATCCATGTGGCTTAATATATTACGCGCTTGAAATGGAAACAATTTGCAAAACATTTGCTCCATGGCAGGCTCGAACTGCCGACCTTGGCATATCTTACGAACTATAAGTACCACGCGCTAACCAACTGCGCCAATGGAGCACATTTTCGGACGACCAACAACCAGGCAGACGGTGACACTCTTTGTAGAAGAGTTGCGGTTTAAATACAGTTTTGGTAGCAAATAACTGTGTCTGACCAAAAAGTAAACTACAAACATGATTAAACATGAACATAGCTATTGTTTTTGATAATAATGCGATCCATGTGGCTTAATATATTACGCGCTTGAAATGGAAACAATTTGCAAAACATTTGCTCCATGGCAGGCTCGAACTGCCGACCTTGGCATATCTTACGAACTATAAGTACCACGCGCTAACCGACTGCGCCAATGGAGCACATTTCTGGACGACCAACAACCAGGGAGGCGGTGACACTCTTTGTAGAAGAGTTGCGGTGTAAATACAGTTTTGGTAGCAAATAACTGTGTCTGACCAAAAAGTAAACTACAAACATGATCAAACATGAACAGAGCTCTTGTTTTTGATAAAAATGCGATCCATGTGGCTTAATATATTACGCGCTTGAAATGGAAACAATTTGCAAAACATTTGCTCCATGGCAGGCTCGAACTGCCGACCTTGGCATATCTTACGAACTATAAGTACCACGCGCTAACCGACTGCGCCAATGGAGCACATTTCTGGACGACCAACAACCAGGGAGGCGGTGACACTCTTTGTTTAAGAGTTGCGGTGTAAATACAGTTTTGGTAGCAAATAACTGTGTCTGACCAAAAAGTAAACTACAAACATGATTAAACATGAACATAACTATTGTTTTTGATAATAATGCGATCCATGTGGCTTAATATATTACGCGCTTGAAATGGAAACAATTTGCAAAACATTTGCTCCATGGCAGGCTCGAACTGCCGACCTTGGCATATCTTACGAACTATAAGTACCACGCGCTAACCGACTGCGCCAATGGAGCACATTTCTGGACGACCAACAACCAGGGAGGCGGTGACACTCTTTGTAGAAGAGTTGCGGTGTAAATACAGTTTTGGTAGCAAATAACTGTGTCTGACCAAAAAGTAAACTACAAACATGATTAAACATGAACAGAGCACTTGTTTCTGATAAAAATGCGATCCATGTGGCTTAATATATTACGCGCTTGAAATGGAAACAATTTGCAAAACATTTGCTCCATGGCAGGCTCGAACTGCCGACCTTGGCATATCTTACGAACTATAAGTACCACGCGCTAACCAACTGCGCCAATGGAGCACATTTTCGGACGACCAACAACCAGGCAGACGGTGACACTCTGTGTAGAAGAGTTGCGGTGTAAATACAGTTTTGGTAGCAAATAACTGTGTCTGACCAAAAAGTAAACTACAAACATGATTAAACATGAACATAACTATTGTTTTTGATCATAATGCGATCCATGTGGCTTAATATATTACGCGCTTGAAATGGAAACAATTTGCAAAACATTTGCTCCATGGCAGGCTCGAACTGCCGACCTTGGCATATCTTACGAACTATAAGTACCACGCGCTAACCGACTGCGCCAATGGAGCACATTTCTGGACGACCAACAACCAGGCAGGCGGTGACACTCTTTGTAGAAGAGTTGCGGTGTAAATACAGTTTTGGTAGCAAATAACTGTGTCTGACCAAAAAGTAAACTACAAACATGATCAAACATGAACAGAGCTCTTGTTTTTGATAAAAATGCAATCCATGTGGCTTAATATATTACGCGCTTGAAATGGAAACAATTTGCAAAACATTTGCTCCATGGCAGGCTCGAACTGCCGACCTTGGCATATCTTACGAACTATAAGTACCACGCGCTAACCGACTGCGCCAATGGAGCACATTTCTGGACGACCAACAATCAGGGAGGCGGTGACACTCTTTGTAGAAGAGTTGCGGTGTAAATACAGTTTTGGTAGCAAATAACTGTGTCTGACCAAAAAGTAAACTACAAACATGATCAAACATGAACAGAGCTCTTGTTTTTGATAAAAATGCGATCCATGTGGCTTAATATATTACGCGCTTGAAATGGAAACAATTTGCAAAACATTTGCTCCATGGCAGGCTCGAACTGCCGACCTTGGCATATCTTACGAACTATAAGTACCACGCGCTAACCGACTGCGCCAATGGAGCACATTTCTGGACGACCAACAACCAGGGAGGCGGTGACACTCTTTGTAGAAGAGTTGCGGTGTAAATACAGTTTTGGTAGCAAATAACTGTGTCTGACCAAAAAGTAAACTACAAACATGATTAAACATGAACAGAGCACTTGTTTCTGATAAAAATGCGATCCATGTGGCTTAATATATTACGCGCTTGAAATGGAAACAATTTGCAAAACATTTGCTCCATGGCAGGCTCGAACTGCCGACCTTGGCATATCTTACGAACTATAAGTACCACGCGCTAACCAACTGCGCCAATGGAGCACATTTTCGGACGACCAACAACCAGGCAGACGGTGACACTCTTTGTAGAAGAGTTGCGGTTTAAATACAGTTTTGGTAGCAAATAACTGTGTCTGACCAAAAAGTAAACTACAAACATGATTAAACATGAACAGAGCACTTGTTTCTGATAAAAATGCGATCCATGTGGCTTAATATATTACGCGCTTGAAATGGAAACAATTTGCAAAACATTTGCTCCATGGCAGGCTCGAACTGCCGACCTTGGCATATCTTACGAACTATAAGTACCACGCGCTAACCAACTGCGCCAATGGAGCACATTTTCGGACGACCAACAACCAGGCAGACGGTGACACTCTTTGTAGAAGAGTTGCGGTGTAAATACAGTTTTGGTAGCAAATAACTGTGTCTGACCAAAAAGTAAACTACAAACATGATTAAACATGAACATAACTATTGTTTTTGATAATAATGCGATCCATGTGGCTTAATATATTACGCGCTTGAAATGGAAACAATTTGCAAAACATTTGCTCCATGGCAGGCTCGAACTGCCGACCTTGGCATATCTTACGAACTATAAGTACCACGCGCTAACCGACTGCGCCAATGGAGCACATTTCTGGGCGACCAACAACCAGGGAGGCGGTGACACTCTTTGTAGAAGAGTTGCGGTGTAAATACAGTTTTGGTAGCAAATAACTGTGTCTGACCAAAAAGTAAACTACAAACATGATTAAACATGAACATAACTATTGTTTTTGATAATAATGCGATCCATGTGGCTTAATATATTACGCGCTTGAAATGGAAACAATTTGCAAAACATTTGCTCCATGGCAGGCTCGAACTGCCGACCTTGGCATATCTTACGAACTATAAGTACCACGCGCTAACCGACTGCGCCAATGGAGCACATTTCTGGGCGACCAACATAATAATAATTTATTCATCAACTCGTTATTTGACAGACAATTTCAATGGCAAATTATTATCACGTGTGTTGATTTTAAAAGAAAAACATATACAGAACAAAATTATACAAACCAAAACTATCCATGGTACAGCAGTGGGGGGTTGGCGGGCTTCTCAATGGGCAGGGCATCTGGAGGACTGGACTGGCACTGGACTGGCGACATCGGGCGACAGACGATAGGCGACACAGGCACGAAAGAAGAGAAATTGGCATCTTACTTCGAACGGCAGCATTTAGTGAATTCAAGGAGAAAACTATGCACAAAGAAGAATTTTGCATTCAAATCTGAACTATAACAAAACCTTTATTGCTTTTCGTCGAAAAGAGGCAGAGTTTATGCTGAGGAATGACTTCGCTGGTAATTGGTTCCAAATGTGGATATATCGCTGAACGAATGACTGTTTGAAGTATTCATGATTTGTACGTGGAATCAACAAAAACAGAGAGTGATTTCGAGATCGGTCAGCGCGGAGAGATCGGGTGAAAAAAGCCGCAAAATCTAAATCAACTTCACTTATTGCAATTTTGTACATATAGGCGAGACCAGCGGCTGTCCTTCTCTGCTGCAAAGAGGTTGTCTCTAGTGCTGTCAATCGTTCTTCGTATGACATTTCCGTCAATCCAACTCTGTTGAATATTCTCTTCGTGAAAGTTCTCTGCACCGATTCTAGCTCTTTGATTGAAGTCAGAAGTATGGGATCCCATACTTCACATGAATACTCTATAATTGGTCTCACATATGTACAGAACAACTTGAACAGTAGTAATGGATTCTTGGTGACAAATGATTTCAGAATGAAGTTTGATTTCGCACGACACCGACTGACTACAGAGGTAATGTGTTTAGAAAACGAAAGTCTATGGTCGTACACAACCCCCAGATCTTTGAATTCATTGACTTGCTCCAACTTTTTGCCATCAAAGTAAAAATCATAGGCAGGGTGACGATTTCCAAAGCACATGATTTTGGTTTTATCGATATTTATATCCATTTCCCAGGTTTTGGACCAATTTGAGATTGCATCAATGCCATCTTGGAGTGATTTCGGTGAATTTATGGAGTAAATTTTGCTATCATCTGCGTACATTTGGCAATGTACACCAGGAGGCAGATTATCAGTGATGTCATTGATGTACAAGATGAATAGAATTGGACCAAGAACTGTCCCTTGTGCAACACCAGACGAGCAAGAGAAACAATTTGACAGTTTACCGTTGACCACAACAGATTGAGTGCGATTGCAAATGAGGTTTCCCATAAACTTGAGAAGGCAGCCGGAGATGCCATACGATTGTAGTTTGCTCAGCAGTAGTTCATGCGAGATTGAATCGAAAGCACGGGAGAAATCAATGAAACACGAAGATACAAAACTGCCAGAATCGATTTCTTTTTGCCATAATGGGATAGTTGATAATAGGGCAGATGTTGTACTTTTGCGAGCAAGAAAACCATGCTGGGCGGAGGAAATGAGATCATTTTGAAGCAAGTATTTGAGCAGAGGCTTACAGACAATTCTTTCCATGACTTTGGAAATTCCAGAAGTTAATGAAATTGGACGATAGTTTGATGGGTTCGAGCGAGTACCTTTCTTGAATATTGGTCTGACAATTGCGGTTTTCCAGAGATCTGGCACCTCGCCAGTTAGCATGATTCTTCGGAATAAGTACGTGAGAGGACACGTGAGTGCCACTGCGCACTTTTTCAAGAAGTAATAGGGAATGGTGTCGGGAGAAGTAGAAACTCGCAACGGCAGTTTCAGTAAGGCTCGATAAGTTGATTCGCTATTGATGTCAATGTAGTTTAGAACAGTTGAAGTTCGGTGAGAAAACGATTGGGAATGACCGGAGGGTTTTTTGTGTACAGATTCAAAATACTTAGCGAACTCGTTTGATTTCTCTTGGTCAGATACAATAACATTCCCATCATTACTCTTGATGGTCTTTTCATTCGCGGCCTTTCTATCTTTCATTCGCGGCCTTTCTATCTTTTGTGCGGTCGTCTCTCACAATATTCTCAATTTATTGCTATTTGAACTTACTCTCTTGTACCATAACTAGGTTAACTAGTATATAAGTTAACTAATCATCCTATAGAGCTCGCATTGCTCTCTATCCCTCTAAATTTAAGTTTCCTTATATTTGTTATTCTTCTTGTTTACTAATTGTCACATTCTATTCTTTTCTCGACTCTAATCGATTCACTATGAGCGGCCGTGGTAAACGACCCGCTGTTGGTGAACTCGAAGATATTCCTCCCAAGTGGATTGAGCAACTTACTCTCACACTTCTTGCTCAAACCGAAACCATTCTGAAACCATTCACTGAAGCCGTTGCAGATCTCAAAGAATCCAATAACCGAATTCACGAACTCATTAACTCGCATTTCACCGATATCAATGAGATCAAAAAACGACTCGATAAATTGGAAAGTGGACCATCTGTCAACAATTCCGAATTATCGAATGTCATGTACAATGCTGTAGCGAAGGTCCAGACAGACCAGTCTGAACTCGGCGCAAAGGCTTGTCACATCACATGGGTCGGTATTTTGGAGAAGAATTCTGATCAGGCTACCATTGCATTCGATTCTCAAGCTCTTCGAGAGGTTGTTGAAGCCTCTGAAGACAGCGAACTCATCCAACTCCTCAACAACAATCGAATTTCTTGCAAACGTCATCCACCACAGCGAAACCCTAATTCAGACCGACCCCGTATTATCATAATCGAACTGCCATCCTCTGTACATCGTGACAATTTACTCCATTTCATGCGGAAAGGTCGCCAGTCTCTCACTAGTACGATGGTTCACTCATATGCACGAAGCGACTACACTCAGGAACAGCTAGAACTGGACCGTTCTAGACGTCGCGAGGCAGGTAGACGGAACGCCGAAGCTGGAGAACTTCTTTGGGTAGTTCGCGACATGAACCTCTTCAAACTTCGCACGCCACGTCCACTTCCTGCTCGCTCGGTCAGAAATAACAACACGAACTCATCTTCCAATATCGCCCCAGACGTCAACCGCCAATCCGATCGTACCAGAACCAGCACCCCATCCTCTGTTCCCATGGGTACTCGAGTGTTCACACCAACCCCATTGAATAAGATCTCAGTGACTGCTGAATCATCACACACACCCATGATCGTTGAACCATCCCAGACACCATTGACTGTTGAAACAACCCCGACACCAACCACTAACGCATCTATCAAATTATCTGTTGCTGGACCTTCTTCCCAACGTCCCAAACAACGTTCCCGTTCCTTCACCGGTGTACCAACCACTGTGGAAGAGGAAGAAGAAATGGTCATCGGAGATGTTTTTGGACGTAAACCCAGCAAGACCCCAATTGACCTCCAGACACCCCCCAATGATCAGCCAGACAAGACTGCATAGGATCAAACTACAACGAATCATTCATCTGGTAGCTCATTTTGTTATGTCATCAATTCTCGTTCTATAGTAAATAAGCTTTCTTGTCTGTATGATCTTTTATCCAAATCTCCTCTCGTAGTTTGTATTTCCGAAACATGGCTCAAAAGTGATATTTTGTCCGATGCTTCTCTCTCGTATAACAATACTTACTGTGTTTTTCGATGTGATCGCGAAAGTGATATTCCGGGTGGTGGTGTGTCAATGCTTGTTAATAGTAATGTTTCTCACTCATTTGCATTTTCTCGTAACTTTACTCCATATATACAAGTTGTGGGTGTTCAGTTCTATGGTCCAAACTGTCTTGTTGTGACAGCCTATCGTAGTCCGTCCGCCTCACTTATCGCACTTAATTCATTGATTTCATTCTTATCCGACATTTATAGTACTGTAACATGTCCAGTGATTTTGGTTGGGGACCTCAATTTCCCGGGTATAAATTGGTCGGCCTCCTCAATTTTTCCTCTCCGTACATCCCCCTGTTCTCGTGCTTTTCTCAGCTTCTGCCTATCTCACAGTTTACACCAGCACGTTTCTTCTCCGACCCATTGTGATAATATCTTAGACATTGTTCTCACATCTGAACAATCTTCGATTTCGAATGTCTGTGTTCTACCACCGTTTTCAACCTCTGATCACAGCTCTATTCGCTTTGATTTGCTCCTGATCTCATCACCTATTTCGACGCCAACAACCTATCTCAACTTTGCCAGAGGGAACTATGACCAGATCTGCGCTCGTCTATTGAATATCAATTGGCCAGCTGTATTCGACTCACAATCAACTGTAAACCAATGCTACCAATATTTCACCGATTACTGCAATGACCTCATTTCCGAATTCATTCCTAAAATGATTGGCAAACAAGCCACTCAAAAGTTGCCTCGTAATATCATTCATCTCCAGGAAAAGGTGAAGAGATTATTCAGTATTCGTCACAGATGTATTGCCAAATACTGCAAAGCCTCACGATATTTGAAACGTAGACTGGACAGACTTCGCCTCATTGAAGAAGAGAGAATTTCTGCTTCGAAAAATACAAAACGATTCTATAAATATTGTAATAGTCGTTTGAAATCATCTGGTGGAATCGGGACCATCAAGAGTAATGATGGGAATGTTATTGTATCTGACCAAGAGAAATCAAACGAGTTCGCTAAGTATTTTGAATCTGTACACAAAAAACCCTCCGGTCATTCCCAATCGTTTTCTCACCGAACTTCAACTGTTCTAAACTACATTGACATCAATAGCGAATCAACTTATCGAGCCTTACTGAAACTGCCGTTGCGAGTTTCTACTTCTCCCGACACCATTCCCTATTACTTCTTGAAAAAGTGCGCAGTGGCACTCACGTGTCCTCTCACGTACTTATTCCGAAGAATCATGCTAACTGGCGAGGTGCCAGATCTCTGGAAAACCGCAATTGTCAGACCAATATTCAAGAAAGGTACTCGCTCGAACCCATCAAACTATCGTCCAATTTCATTAACTTCTGGAATTTCCAAAGTCATGGAAAGAATTGTCTGTAAGCCTCTGCTCAAATACTTGCTTCAAAATGATCTCATTTCCTCCGCCCAGCATGGTTTTCTTGCTCGCAAAAGTACAACATCTGCCCTATTATCAACTATCCCATTATGGCAAAAAGAAATCGATTCTGGCAGTTTTGTATCTTCGTGTTTCATTGATTTCTCCCGTGCTTTCGATTCAATCTCGCATGAACTACTGCTGAGCAAACTACAATCGTATGGCATCTCCGGCTGCCTTCTCAAGTTTATGGGAAACCTCATTTGCAATCGCACTCAATCTGTTGTGGTCAACGGTAAACTGTCAAATTGTTTCTCTTGCTCGTCTGGTGTTGCACAAGGGACAGTTCTTGGTCCAATTCTATTCATCTTGTACATCAATGACATCACTGATAATCTGCCTCCTGGTGTACATTGCCAAATGTACGCAGATGATAGCAAAATTTACTCCATAAATTCACCGAAATCACTCCAAGATGGCATTGATGCAATCTCAAATTGGTCCAAAACCTGGGAAATGGATATAAATATCGATAAAACCAAAATCATGTGCTTTGGAAATCGTCACCCTGCCTATGATTTTTACTTTGATGGCAAAAAGTTGGAGCAAGTCAATGAATTCAAAGATCTGGGGGTTGTGTACGACCATAGACTTTCGTTTTCTAAACACATTACCTCTGTAGTCAGTCGGTGTCGTGCGAAATCAAACTTCATTCTGAAATCATTTGTCACCAAGAATCCATTACTACTGTTCAAGTTGTTCTGTACATATGTGAGACCAATTATAGAGTATTCATGTGAAGTATGGGATCCCATACTTCTGACTTCAATCAAAGAGCTAGAATCGGTGCAGAGAACTTTCACGAAGAGAATATTCAACAGAGTTGGATTGACGGAAATGTCATACGAAGAACGATTGACAGCACTAGAGACAACCTCTTTGCAGCAGAGAAGGACAGCCGCTGGTCTCGCCTATATGTACAAAATTGCAATAAGTGAAGTTGATTTAGATTTTGCGGCTTTTTTCACCCGATCTCTCCGCGCTGACCGATCTCGAAATCACTCTCTGTTTTTGTTGATTCCACGTACAAATCATGAATACTTCAAACAGTCATTCGTTCAGCGATATATCCACATTTGGAACCAATTACCAGCGAAGTCATTCCTCAGCATAAACTCTGCCTCTTTTCGACGAAAAGCAATAAAGGTTTTGTTATAGTTCAGATTTGAATGCAAAATTCTTCTTTGTGCATAGTTTTCTCCTTGAATTCACTAAATGCTGCCGTTCGAAGTAAGATGCCAATTTCTCTTCTTTCGTGCCTGTGTCGCCTATCGTCTGTCGCCCGATGTCGCCAGTCCAGTGCCAGTCCAGTCCTCCAGATGCCCTGCCCATTGAGAAGCCCGCCAACCCCCCACTGCTGTACCATGGATAGTTTTGGTTTGTATAATTTTGTTCTGTATATGTTTTTCTTTTAAAATCAACACACGTGATAATAATTTGCCATTGAAATTGTCTGTCAAATAACGAGTTGATGAATAAATTATTATTATTATTAACTGTGTCTGACCAAAAAGTAAACTACAAACATGATTAAACATGAACAGAGCACTTGTTTCTGATAAAAATGCGATCCATGTGGCTTAATATATTACGCGCTTGAAATGGAAACAATTTGCAAAACATTTGCTCCATGGCAGGCTCGAACTGCCGACCTTGGCATATCTTACGAACTATAAGTACCACGCGCTAACCAACTGCGCCAATGGAGCACATTTTCGGACGACCAACAACCAGGCAGACGGTGACACTCTTTGTAGAAGAGTTGCGGTGTAAATACAGTTTTGGTAGCAAATAACTGTGTCTGACCAAAAAGTAAACTACAAACATGATTAAACATGAACATAACTATTGTTTTTGATCATAATGCGATCCATGTGGCTTAATATATTACGCGCTTGAAATGGAAACAATTTGCAAAACATTTGCTCCATGGCAGGCTCGAACTGCAGACCTTGGCATATCTTACGAACTATAAGTACCACGCGCTAACCGACTGCGCCAATGGAGCACATTTCTGGACGACCAACAACCAGTCAGGCGGTGACACTCTTTGTAGAAGAGTTGCGGTGTAAATACAGTTTTGGTAGCAAATAACTGTGTCTGACCAAAAAGTAAACTACAAACATGATCAAACATGAACAGAGCTCTTTTTTTTTGATAAAAATTCGATCCATGTGGCTTAATATATTACGCGCTTGAAATGGAAACAATTTGCAAAACATCTGCTCCATGGCAGGCTCGAACTGCCGACCTTGGCATATCTTACGAACTATAAGTACCACGCGCTAACCGACTGCGCCAATGGAGCACATTTCTGGACGACCAACAACCAGGGAGGCGGTGACACTCTTTGTAGAAGAGTTGCGGTGTAAATACAGTTTTGGTAGCAAATAACTGTGTCTGACCAAAAAGTAAACTACAAACATGATCAAACATGAACAGAGCTCTTGTTTTTGATAAAAATGCGATCCATGTGGCTTAATATATTACGCGCTTGAAATGGAAACAATTTGCAAAACATTTGCTCCATGGCAGGCTCGAACTGCCGACCTTGGCATATCCTACGAACTATAAGTACAACGCGCTAACCGACTGCGCCAATGGAGCACATTTCTGGACGACCAACAACCAGTCAGGCGGTGACACTCTTTGTAGAAGAGTTGCGGTGTAAATACAGTTTTGGTAGCAAATAACTGTGTCTGACCAAAAAGTAAACTACAAACATGATCAAACATGAACAGAGCTCTTGTTTTTGATAAAAATGCGATCCATGTGGCTTAATATATTACGCGCTTGAAATGGAAACAATTTGCAAAACATTTGCTCCATGGCAGGCTCGAACTGCCGACCTTGGCATATCTTACGAACTATAAGTACCACGCGCTAACCGACTGCGCCAATGGAGCACATTTCTGGACGACCAACAACCAGGGAGGCGGTGACACTCTTTGTAGAAGAGTTGCGGTGTAAATACAGTTTTGGTAGCAAATAACTGTGTCTGACCAAAAAGTAAACTACAAACATGATCAAACATGAACAGAGCTCTTTTTTTTTGATAAAAATTCGATCCATGTGGCTTAATATATTACGCGCTTGAAATGGAAACAATTCGCAAAACATTTGCTCCATGGCAGGCTCGAACTGCAGACCTTGGCATATCTTACGAACTATAAGTACCACGCGCTAACCAACTGCGCCAATGGAGCACATTTTCGGACGACCAACAACCAGGGAGACGGTGACACTCTTTGTAGAAGAGTTGCGGTGTAAATACAGTCTTGGTAGCAAATAACTGTGTCTGACCAAAAAGTAAACTACAAACATGATCAAACATGAACAGAGCTCTTTTTTTTTGATAAAAATTCGATCCATGTGGCTTAATATATTACGCGCTTGAAATGGAAACAATTCGCAAAACATTTGCTCCATGGCAGGCTCGAACTGCAGACCTTGGCATATCTTACGAACTATAAGTACCACGCGCTAACCAACTGCGCCAATGGAGCACATTTTCGGACGACCAACAACCAGGGAGACGGTGACACTCTTTGTAGAAGAGTTGCGGTGTACATACAGTCTTGGTAGCAAATAACTGTGTCTGACCAAAAAGTAAACTACAAACATGATCAAACATGAACAGAGCTCTTTTTTTTTGATAAAAATTCGATCCATGTGGCTTAATATATTACGCGCTTGAAATGGAAACAATTCGCAAAACATTTGCTCCATGGCAGGCTCGAACTGCAGACCTTGGCATATCTTACGAACTATAAGTACCACGCGCTAACCAACTGCGCCAATGGAGCACATTTTCGGACGACCAACAACCAGGGAGGCGGTGACACTCTTTGTAGAAGAGTTGCGGTGTAAATACAGTTTTGGTAGCAAATAACTGTGTCTGACCAAAAAGTAAACTACAAACATGATCAAACATGAACAGAGCTCTTGTTTTTGATAAAAATGCGAACCTTGTGGCTTAATATATTACGCGCTTGAAATGGAAACAATTCGCAAAACATTTGCTCCATGGCAGGCTCGAACTGCCGACCTTGGCATATCCTACGAACTATAAGTACCACGCGCTAACCGACTGCGCCAATGGAGCACATTTCTGGACGACCAACAACCAGTCAGGCGGTGACACTCTTTGTAGAAGAGTTGCGGTGTAAATACAGTTTTGGTAGCAAATAACTGTGTCTGACCAAAAAGTAAACTACAAACATGATCAAACACGAACAGAGCTCTTGTTTTTTGATAAAAATTCGATCCATGTGGCTTAATATATTACGCGCTTGAAATGGAAACAATTCGCAAAACATTTGCTCCATGGCAGGCTCGAACTGCCGACCTTGGCATATCTTACGAACTATAAGTACCACGCGCTAACCGACTGCGCCAATGGAGCACATTTCTGGACGACCAACAACCAGGGAGGCGGTGACACTCTTTGTAGAAGAGTTGCGGTGTAAATACAGTTTTGGTAGCAAATAACTGTGTCTGACCAAAAAGTAAACTACAAACATGATTAAACATGAACAGAGCACTTGTTTCTGATAAAAATGCGATCCATGTGGCTTAATATATTACGCGCTTGAAATGGAAACAATTTGCAAAACATTTGCTCCATGGCAGGCTCGAACTGCCGACCTTGGCATATCCTACGAACTATAAGTACCACGCGCTAACCGACTGCGCCAATGGAGCACATTTCTGGACGACCAACAACCAGTCAGGCGGTGACACTCTTTGTAGAAGAGTTGCGGTGTAAATACAGTTTTGGTAGCAAATAACTGTGTCTGACCAAAAAGTAAACTACAAACATGATCAAACACGAACAGAGCTCTTGTTTTTTGATAAAAATTCGATCCATGTGGCTTAATATATTACGCGCTTGAAATGGAAACAATTCGCAAAACATTTGCTCCATGGCAGGCTCGAACTGCCGACCTTGGCATATCTTACGAACTATAAGTACCACGCGCTAACCGACTGCGCCAATGGAGCACATTTCTGGACGACCAACAACCAGGGAGGCGGTGACACTCTTTGTAGAAGAGTTGCGGTGTAAATACAGTTTTGGTAGCAAATAACTGTGTCTGACCAAAAAGTAAACTACAAACATGATTAAACATGAACAGAGCACTTGTTTCTGATAAAAATGCGATCCATGTGGCTTAATATATTACGCGCTTGAAATGGAAACAATTTGCAAAACATTTGCTCCATGGCAGGCTCGAACTGCCGACCTTGGCATATCCTACGAACTATAAGTACCACGCGCTAACCGACTGCGCCAATGGAGCACATTTCTGGACGACCAACAACCAGTCAGGCGGTGACACTCTTTGTAGAAGAGTTGCGGTGTAAATACAGTTTTGGTAGCAAATAACTGTGTCTGACCAAAAAGTAAACTACAAACATGATCAAACACGAACAGAGCTCTTGTTTTTGATAAAAATGCGATCCATGTGGCTTAATATATTACGCGCTTGAAATGGAAACAATTTGCAAAACATTTGCTCCATGGCAGGCTCGAACTGCCGACCTTGGCATATCTTACGAACTATAAGTACCACGCGCTAACCGACTGCGCCAATGGAGCACATTTCTGGACGACCAACAACCAGGGAGGCGGTGACACTCTTTGTAGAAGAGTTGCGGTGTAAATACAGTTTTGGTAGCAAATAACTGTGTCTGACCAAAAAGTAAACTACAAACATGATTAAACATGAACAGAGCACTTGTTTCTGATAAAAATGCGATCCATGTGGCTTAATATATTACGCGCTTGAAATGGAAACAATTTGCAAAACATTTGCTCCATGGCAGGCTCGAACTGCCGACCTTGGCATATCTTACGAACTATAAGTACCACGCGCTAACCAACTGCGCCAATGGAGCACATTTTCGGACCACCAACAACCAGGGAGACGGTGACACTCTTTGTAGAAGAGTTGCGGTGTACATACAGTCTTGGTAGCAAATAACTGTGTCTGACCAAAAAGTAAACTACAAACATGATCAAACATGAACAGAGCTCTTTTTTTTTGATAAAAATTCGATCCATGTGGCTTAATATATTACGCGCTTGAAATGGAAACAATTCGCAAAACATTTGCTCCATGGCAGGCTCGAACTGCCGACCTTGGCATATCTTACGAACTATAAGTACCACGCGCTAACCAACTGCGCCAATGGAGCACATTTTCGGACGACCAACAACCAGGGAGACGGTGACACTCTTTGTAGAAGAGTTGCGGTGTAAATACAGTTTTGGTAGCAAATAACTGTGTCTGACCAAAAAGTAAACTACAAACATGATCAAACATGAACAGAGCTCTTGTTTTTGATAAAAATGCGATCCATGTGGCTTAATATATTACGCGCTTGAAATGGAAACAATTTGCAAAACATTTGCTCCATGGCAGGCTCGAACTGCAGACCTTGGCATATCTTACGAACTATAAGTACCACGCGCTAACCAACTGCGCCAATGGAGCACATTTTCGGACCACCAACAACCAGCGAGACGGTGACACTCTTTGTAGAAGAGTTGCGGTGTACATACAGTTTTGGTAGCAAATAACTGTGTCTGACCAAAAAGTAAACTACAAACATGATCAAACATGAACAGAGCTCTTTTTTTGATAAAAATGCGATCCATGTGGCTTAATATATTACGCGCTTGAAATGGAAACAATTCGCAAAACATTTGCTCCATGGCAGGCTCGAACTGCAGACCTTGGCATATCTTACGAACTATAAGTACCACGCGCTAACCAACTGCGCCAATGGAGCACATTTTCGGACGACCAACAACCAGGGAGACGGTGACACTCTTTGTAGAAGAGTTGCGGTGTACATACAGTCTTGGTAGCAAATAACTGTGTCTGACCAAAAAGTAAACTACAAACATGATCAAACATGAACAGAGCTCTTTTTTTTTGATAAAAATTCGATCCATGTGGCTTAATATATTACGCGCTTGAAATGGAAACAATTCGCAAAACATTTGCTCCATGGCAGGCTCGAACTGCAGACCTTGGCATATCTTACGAACTATAAGTACCACGCGCTAACCAACTGCGCCAATGGAGCACATTTTCGGACGACCAACAACCAGGGAGACGGTGACACTCTTTGTAGAAGAGTTGCGGTGTAAATACAGTTTTGGTAGCAAATAACTGTGTCTGACCAAAAAGTAAACTACAAACATGATTAAACATGAACATAACTATTGTTTTTGATAAAATGCGATCCATGTGGCTTAATATATTACGCGCTTGAAATGGAAACAATTTGCAAAACATTTGCTCCATGGCAGGCTCGAACTGCCGACCTTGGCATATCCTACGAACTATAAGTACCACGCGCTAACCGACTGCGCCAATGGAGCACATTTCTGGACGACCAACAACCAGGGAGGCGGTGACACTCTTTGTAGAAGAGTTGCGGTGTAAATACAGTTTTTGGTAGCAAATAACTGTGTCTGACCAAAAAGTAAACTACAAACATGATTAAACATGAGCATAGCTATTGTTCCTGATAAAAATGCGATCCATGTGGCTTAATATATTACGCGCTTGAAATGGAAACAATTTGCAAAACATTTGCTCCATGGCAGGCTCGAACTGCCGACCTTGGCATATCTTACGAACTATAAGTACCACGCGCTAACCGACTGCGCCAATGGAAAACATTTCTGGACGACCAACAACCAGTCAGGCGGTGACACTCTTTGTAGAAGAGTTGCGGTGTACATACAGTTTTGGTAGCAAATAACTGTGTCTGACCAAAAAGTAAACTACAAACATGATTAAACATGAGCATAGCTATTGTTCCTGATAAAAATGCGATCCATGTGGCTTAATATATTACGCGCTTGAAATGGAAACAATTTGCAAAACATTTGCTCCATGGCAGGCTCGAACTGCCGACCTTGGCATATCTTACGAACTATAAGTACCACGCGCTAACCGACTGCGCCAATGGAAAACATTTCTGGACGACCAACAACCAGTCAGGCGGTGACACTCTTTGTAGAAGAGTTGCGGTGTACATACAGTTTTGGTAGCAAATAACTGTGTCTGACCAAAAAGTAAACTACAAACATGATTAAACATGAGCATAGCTATTGTTCCTGATAAAAATGCGATCCATGTGGCTTAATATATTACGCGCTTGAAATGGAAACAATTTGCAAAACATTTGCTCCATGGCAGGCTCGAACTGCCGACCTTGGCATATCTTACGAACTATAAGTACCACGCGCTAACCGACTGCGCCAATGGAAAACATTTCTGGACGACCAACAACCAGTCAGGCGGTGACACTCTTTGTAGAAGAGTTGCGGTGTAAATACAGTTTTGGTAGCAAATAACTGTGTCTGACCAAAAAGTAAACTACAAACATGATTAAACATGAGCATAGCTATTGTTCCTGATAAAAATGCGATCCATGTGGCTTAATATATTACGCGCTTGAAATGGAAACAATTTGCAAAACATTTGCTCCATGGCAGGCTCGAACTGCCGACCTTGGCATATCTTACGAACTATAAGTACCACGCGCTAACCGACTGCGCCAATGGAAAACATTTCTGGACGACCAACAACCAGTCAGGCGGTGACACTCTTTGTAGAAGAGTTGCGGTGTAAATACAGTTTTGGTAGCAAATAACTGTGTCTGACCAAAAAGTAAACTACAAACATGATCAAACATGAACAGAGCTCTTGTTTTTGATAAAAATGCGATCCATGTGGCTTAATATATTACGCGCTTGAAATGGAAACAATTTGCAAAACATTTGCTCCATGGCAGGCTCGAACTGCCGACCTTGGCATATCTTACGAACTATAAGTACCACGCGCTAACCGACTGCGCCAATGGAAAACATTTCTGGACGACCAACAACCAGTCAGGCGGTGACACTCTTTGTAGAAGAGTTGCGGTGTAAATACAGTTTTGGTAGCAAATAACTGTGTCTGACCAAAAAGTAAACTACAAACATGATCAAACATGAACAGAGCTCTTGTTTTTGATAAAAATGCGATCCATGTGGCTTAATATATTACGCGCTTGAAATGGAAACAATTTGCAAAACATTTGCTCCATGGCAGGCTCGAACTGCCGACCTTGGCATATCTTACGAACTATAAGTACCACGCGCTAACCGACTGCGCCAATGGAAAACATTTCTGGACGACCAACAACCAGTCAGGCGGTGACACTCTTTGTAGAAGAGTTGCGGTGTACATACAGTTTTGGTAGCAAATAACTGTGTCTGACCAAAAAGTAAACTACAAACATGATTAAACATGAGCATAGCTATTGTTCCTGATAAAAATGCGATCCATGTGGCTTAATATATTACGCGCTTGAAATGGAAACAATTTGCAAAACATTTGCTCCATGGCAGGCTCGAACTGCCGACCTTGGCATATCTTACGAACTATAAGTACCACGCGCTAACCGACTGCGCCAATGGAGCACATTTTCGCGACCAACAACCAGCGAGATGGTGACACTCTTTGAAGAAGAGTTGCGGTGTAAATACAGTTTTGGTAGCAAATAACTGTGTCTGACCAAAAAGTAAACTACAAACATGATTAAACATGAGCATAGCTATTGTTCCTGATAAAAATGCGATCCATGTGGCTTAATATATTACGCGCTTGAAATGGAAACAATTTGCAAAACATTTGCTCCATGGCAGGCTCGAACTGCCGACCTTGGCATATCTTACGAACTATAAGTACCACGCGCTAACCGACTGCGCCAATGGAAAACATTTCTGGACGACCAACAACCAGTCAGGCGGTGACACTCTTTGTAGAAGAGTTGCGGTGTACATACAGTTTTGGTAGCAAATAACTGTGTCTGACCAAAAAGTAAACTACAAACATGATTAAACATGAGCATAGCTATTGTTCCTGATAAAAATGCGATCCATGTGGCTTAATATATTACGCGCTTGAAATGGAAACAATTTGCAAAACATTTGCTCCATGGCAGGCTCGAACTGCCGACCTTGGCATATCTTACGAACTATAAGTACCACGCGCTAACCGACTGCGCCAATGGAAAACATTTCTGGACGACCAACAACCAGTCAGGCGGTGACACTCTTTGTAGAAGAGTTGCGGTGTACATACAGTTTTGGTAGCAAATAACTGTGTCTGACCAAAAAGTAAACTACAAACATGATTAAACATGAGCATAGCTATTGTTCCTGATAAAAATGCGATCCATGTGGCTTAATATATTACGCGCTTGAAATGGAAACAATTTGCAAAACATTTGCTCCATGGCAGGCTCGAACTGCCGACCTTGGCATATCTTACGAACTATAAGTACCACGCGCTAACCGACTGCGCCAATGGAAAACATTTCTGGACGACCAACAACCAGTCAGGCGGTGACACTCTTTGTAGAAGAGTTGCGGTGTAAATACAGTTTTGGTAGCAAATAACTGTGTCTGACCAAAAAGTAAACTACAAACATGATTAAACATGAGCATAGCTATTGTTCCTGATAAAAATGCGATCCATGTGGCTTAATATATTACGCGCTTGAAATGGAAACAATTTGCAAAACATTTGCTCCATGGCAGGCTCGAACTGCCGACCTTGGCATATCTTACGAACTATAAGTACCACGCGCTAACCGACTGCGCCAATGGAAAACATTTCTGGACGACCAACAACCAGTCAGGCGGTGACACTCTTTGTAGAAGAGTTGCGGTGTAAATACAGTTTTGGTAGCAAATAACTGTGTCTGACCAAAAAGTAAACTACAAACATGATCAAACATGAACAGAGCTCTTGTTTTTGATAAAAATGCGATCCATGTGGCTTAATATATTACGCGCTTGAAATGGAAACAATTTGCAAAACATTTGCTCCATGGCAGGCTCGAACTGCCGACCTTGGCATATCTTACGAACTATAAGTACCACGCGCTAACCGACTGCGCCAATGGAAAACATTTCTGGACGACCAACAACCAGTCAGGCGGTGACACTCTTTGTAGAAGAGTTGCGGTGTAAATACAGTTTTGGTAGCAAATAACTGTGTCTGACCAAAAAGTAAACTACAAACATGATCAAACATGAACAGAGCTCTTGTTTTTGATAAAAATGCGATCCATGTGGCTTAATATATTACGCGCTTGAAATGGAAACAATTTGCAAAACATTTGCTCCATGGCAGGCTCGAACTGCCGACCTTGGCATATCTTACGAACTATAAGTACCACGCGCTAACCGACTGCGCCAATGGAAAACATTTCTGGACGACCAACAACCAGTCAGGCGGTGACACTCTTTGTAGAAGAGTTGCGGTGTACATACAGTTTTGGTAGCAAATAACTGTGTCTGACCAAAAAGTAAACTACAAACATGATTAAACATGAGCATAGCTATTGTTCCTGATAAAAATGCGATCCATGTGGCTTAATATATTACGCGCTTGAAATGGAAACAATTTGCAAAACATTTGCTCCATGGCAGGCTCGAACTGCCGACCTTGGCATATCTTACGAACTATAAGTACCACGCGCTAACCGACTGCGCCAATGGAGCACATTTTCGCGACCAACAACCAGCGAGATGGTGACACTCTTTGAAGAAGAGTTGCGGTGTAAATACAGTTTTGGTAGCAAATAACTGTGTCTGACCAAAAAGTAAACTACAAACATGATTAAACATGAACAGAGCTCTTGTTTTTGATAAAAATGCGATCCATGTGGCTTAATATATTACGCGCTTAAAATGAAAATAATCTGCAAAACATTTGCTCCATGGCAGGCTCGAACTGCCGACCTTGGCATATCTTACGAACTATAAGTACCACGCGCTAACCGACTGCGCCAATGGAGCACATTTTCGGACGACCAACAACCAGCGAGATGGTGACACTCTTTGAAGAAGAGTTGCGGTGTAAATACAGTTTTGGTAGCAAATAACTGTGTCTGACCAAAAAGTAAACTACAAACATGATCAAACATGAACAGAGCTCTTGTTTTTGATAAAAATGCGATCCATGTGGCTTAATATATTACGCGCTTAAAATGAAAATAATCTGCAAAACATTTGCTCCATGGCAGGCTCGAACTGCCGACCTTGGCATATCTTACGAACTATAAGTACCACGCGCTAACCGACTGCGCCAATGGAGCACATTTTCGGACGACCAACAACCAGCGAGATGGTGACACTCTTTGAAGAAGAGTTGCGGTGTAAATACAGTTTTGGTAGCAAATAACTGTGTCTGACCAAAAAGTAAACTACAAACATGATTAAACATGAACAGAGCTCTTGTTTTTGATAAAAATGCGATCCATGTGGCTTAATATATTACGCGCTTAAAATGAAAATAATCTGCAAAACATTTGCTCCATGGCAGGCTCGAACTGCCGACCTTGGCATATCTTACGAACTATAAGTACCACGCGCTAACCGACTGCGCCAATGGAGCACATTTTCGGACGACCAACAACCAGCGAGATGGTGACACTCTTTGAAGAAGAGTTGCGGTGTAAATACAGTTTTGGTAGCAAATAACTGTGTCTGACCAAAAAGTAAACTACAAACATGATCAAACATGAACAGAGCTCTTGTTTTTGATAAAAATGCGATCCATGTGGCTTAATATATTACGCGCTTGAAATGGAAACAATTTGCAAAACATTTGCTCCATGGCAGGCTCGAACTGCCGACCTTGGCATATCTTACGAACTATAAGTACCACGCGCTAACCGACTGCGCCAATGGAGCACATTTCTGGACGACCAACAACCAGGGAGGCGGTGACACTCTTTGTAGAAGAGTTGCGGTGTAAATACAGTTTTGGTAGCAAATAACTGTGTCTGACCAAAAAGTAAACTACAAACATGATCAAACATGAACAGAGCTCTTGTTTTTGATAAAAATGCGATCCATGTGGCTTAATATATTACGCGCTTAAAATGAAAATAATCTGCAAAACATTTGCTCCATGGCAGGCTCGAACTGCCGACCTTGGCATATCTTACGAACTATAAGTACCACGCGCTAACCGACTGCGCCAATGGAGCACATTTCTGGGCGACCAACAACCAGTCAGGCGGTGACACTCTTTGTAGAAGAGTTGCGGTGTAAATACAGTTTTGGTAGCAAATAACTGTGTCTGACCAAAAAGTAAACTACAAACATGATTAAACATGAACAGAGCTCTTGTTTTTGATAAAAATGCGATCCATGTGGCTTAATATATTACGCGCTTAAAATGAAAATAATCTGCAAAACATTTGCTCCATGGCAGGCTCGAACTGCCGACCTTGGCATATCTTACGAACTATAAGTACCACGCGCTAATCGACTGCGCCAATGGAGCACATTTTCGGACGACCAACAACCAGCGAGATGGTGACACTCTTTGAAGAAGAGTTGCGGTGTAAATACAGTTTTGGTAGCAAATAACTGTGTCTGACCAAAAAGTAAACTACAAACATGATCAAACATGAACAGAGCTCTTGTTTTTGATAAAAATGCGATCCATGTGGCTTAATATATTACGCGCTTGAAATGGAAACAATTTGCAAAACATTTGCTCCATGGCAGGCTCGAACTGCCGACCTTGGCATATCTTACGAACTATAAGTACCACGCGCTAACCGACTGCGCCAATGGAGCACATTTCTGGACGACCAACAACCAGGGAGGCGGTGACACTCTTTGTAGAAGAGTTGCGGTGTAAATACAGTTTTGGTTGCAAATAACTGTGTCTGACCAAAAAGTGAACTACAAACATGATTAAACATGAACATAACACTCGTTTCTGATAAAAATGCGAACCATGTGGCTTGATATATTACGCGCTTGAAATGGGAACAATTTACAAAACATTTGCTCCATGGCAGGCTCGAACTGCCGACCTTGGCATATCTTACGAACTATAAGTACCACGCGCTAACCAACTGCGCCAATGGAGCACATTTTTGGACGACCAACAACCAGGGAGGCGGTGACACTCTTTGTAGAAGAGTTGCGGTGTAAATACAGTTTTGGTAGCAAATAACTGTGTCCGACCAAAAAGCAAACTACAAACATGATTAAACATGAACAGAGCTCTTGTTTTTGATAAAAATGCGATCCATGTGGCTTAATATATTACGCGCTTAAAGTGAAAATAATCTGCAAAACATTTGCTCCATGGCAGGCTCGAACTGCCGACCTTGGCATATCTTACGAACTATAAGTACCACGCGCTAACCAACTGCGCCAATGGAGCACATTTTTGGACGACCAACAACCAGGCAGACGGTGACACTCTTGTAGAAGAGTTGCGGTGTAATTACAGTTTTGGTAGCAAATAACTGTGTCTGACCAAAAAGCAAACTACAAACATGATCAAACATAAACAGAGCTCTTGTTTTTGATAAAAATGCGATCCATGTGGCTTAATATATTACGCGCTTAAAGTGAAAATAATCTGCAAAACATTTGCTCCATGGCAGGCTCGAACTGCCGACCTTGGCATATCTTACGAACTATAAGTACCACGCGCTAACCAACTGCGACAATGGAGCACATTTTCGGACGACCAACAACCAGGGAGACGGTGACACTCTTTGTAGAAGAGTTGCGGTGTAAATACAGTTTTGGTAGCAAATAACTGTGTCTGACCAAAAAGTGAACTACAAACATGATTAAACATAAACAGAGCTCTTGTTTTTGATGAAAATGCGATCCATGTGGCTTAATATATTACGCGCTTAAAATGGAAATAATCTGCAAAACATTTGCTCCATGGCAGGCTCGAACTGCCGACCTTGGCATATCTTACGAACTATAAGTACCACGCGCTAACCAACTGCGCCAATGGAGCACATTTTTGGACGACCAACAACCAGGCAGGCGGTGACACTCTTGTAGAAGAGTTGCGGTGTAATTACAGTTTTGGTAGCAAATAACTGTGTCTGACCAAAAAGCAAACTACAAACATGATCAAACGTAAACAGAGCTCTTGTTTTTGATAAAAATGCGATCCATGTGGCTTAATATATTACGCGCTTAAAGTGAAAATAATCTGCAAAACATTTGCTCCATGGCAGGCTCGAACTGCCGACCTTGGCATATCTTACGAACTATAAGTACCACGCGCTAACCAACTGCGACAATGGAGCACATTTTCGGACGACCAACAACCAGGGAGACGGTGACACTCTTTGTAGAAGAGTTGCGGTGTAAATACAGTTTTGGTAGCAAATAACTGTGTCTGACCAAAAAGTGAACTACAAACATGATTAAACATGAACAGAGCACTTTTTTCTGATAAAAATGCGAACCATGTGGCTTGATATATTACGCGCTTGAAATGGAAACAATTTGCAAAACATTTGCTCCATGGCAGGCTCGAACTGCCGACCTTGGCATATCTTACGAACTATAAGTACCACGCGCTAACCGACTGCGCCAATGGAGCACATTTCTGGACGACCAACAACCAGGGAGGCGGTGACACTCTTGTAGAAGAGTTGCGGTGTAATTACAGTTTTGGTAGCAAATAACTGTGTCTGACCAAAAAGCAAACTACAAACATGATCAAACATAAACAGAGCTCTTGTTTTTGATCATAATGCGATCCATGTGGCTTAATATATTACGCGCTTGAAATGGAAACAATTTGCAAAACATTTGCTCCATGGCAGGCTCGAACTGCCGACCTTGGCATATCTTACGAACTATAAGTACCACGCGCTAACCGACTGCGCCAATGGAGCACATTTCTGGACGACCAACAACCATAGGCGGTGACACTCTTTGTAGAAGAGTTGCGGTGTAAATACAGTTTTGGTAGCAAATAACTGTGTCTGACCAAAAAGTAAACTACAAACATGATCAAACATGAACAGAGCTCTTGTTTTTGATAAAAATGCGATCCATGTGGCTTAATATATTACGCGCTTGAAATGGAAACAATTTGCAAAACATTTGCTCCATGGCAGGCTCGAACTGCCGACCTTGGCATATCTTACGAACTATAAGTACCACGCGCTAACCGACTGCGCCAATGGAGCACATTTCTGGACGACCAACAACCAGGGAGGCGGTGACACTCTTTGTAGAAGAGTTGCGGTGTAAATACAGTTTTGGTAGCAAATAACTGTGTCTGACCAAAAAGTAAACTACAAACATGATTAAACATGAACAGAGCACTTGTTTCTGATAAAAATGCGATCCATGTGGCTTAATATATTACGCGCTTGAAATGGAAACAATTTGCAAAACATTTGCTCCATGGCAGGCTCGAACTGCCGACCTTGGCATATCTTACGAACTATAAGTACCACGCGCTAACCGACTGCGCCAATGGAGCACATTTCTGGACGACCAACAACCAGGGAGGCGGTGACACTCTTTGTAGAAGAGTTGCGGTGTAAATACAGTTTTGGTAGCAAATAACTGTGTCTGACCAAAAAGTAAACTACAAACATGATTAAACATGAACAGAGCACTTGTTTCTGATAAAAATGCGATCCATGTGGCTTAATATATTACGCGCTTGAAATGGAAACAATTTGCAAAACATTTGCTCCATGGCAGGCTCGAACTGCCGACCTTGGCATATCTTACGAACTATAAGTACCACGCGCTAACCGACTGCGCCAATGGAGCACATTTCTGGACGACCAACAACCAGGGAGGCGGTGACACTCTTTGTAGAAGAGTTGCGGTGTAAATACAGTTTTGGTAGCAAATAACTGTGTCTGACCAAAAAGTAAACTACAAACATGATTAAACATGAACATAACTATTGTTTTTGATAATAATGCGATCCATGTGGCTTAATATATTACGCGCTTGAAATGGAAACAATTTGCAAAACATTTGCTCCATGGCAGGCTCGAACTGCCGACCTTGGCATATCTTACGAACTATAAGTACCACGCGCTAACCAACTGCGCCAATGGAGCACATTTTCGGACCACCAACAACCAGGGAGACGGTGACACTCTTTGTAGAAGAGTTGCGGTGTAAATACAGTTTTAGTAGCAAATAACTGTGTCTGACCAAAAAGTGAACTACAAACATGATTAAACATGAACATAACACTTGTTTCTGATAAAAATGCGAACCATGTGGCTTGATACATTACGCGCTTGAAATGGAAACAATTTGCAAAACATTTGCTCCATGGCAGGCTCGAACTGCCGACCTTGGCATATCTTACGAACTATAAGTACCACGCGCTAACCGACTGCGCCAATGGAGCACATTTCTGACGACCAACAACCAGGGAGGCGGTGACACTCTTTGTAGAAGAGTTGCGGTGTAAATACAGTTTTGGTAGCAAATAACTGTGTCTGACCAAAAAGTAAACTACAAACATGATTAAACAAAACAGAGCTCTTGTTTTTGATAAAAATGCGATCCATGTGGCTTAATATATTACGCGCTTAAAATGAAAATAATCTGCAAAACATTTGCTCCATGGCAGGCTCGAACTGCCGACCTTGGCATATCTTACGAACTATAAGTACCACGCGCTAACCAACTGCGCCAATGGAGCACATTTTCGGACCACCAACAACCAGGGAGACGGTGACACTCTTTGTAGAAGAGTTGCGGTGTAAATACAGTTTTGGTAGCAAATAACTGTGTCTGACCAAAAAGTGAGCTACAAACATGATTAAACATAAACAGAGCTCTTGTTTTTGATAAAAATGCGATCCATGTGGCTTAATATATTACGCGCTTAAAATGAAAATAATCTGCAAAACATTTGCTCCACGGCAGGCTCGAACTGCCGACCTTGGCATATCTTACGAACTATAAGTACCACGCGCTAACCAACTGCGCCAATGGAGCACATTTTCGGACGACCAACAACCAGGGAGACGGTGACACTCTTTGTAGAATAGTTGCGGTGTAAATACAGTTTTGGTAGCAAATAACTGTGTCTGACCAAAAAGTGAGCTACAAACATGATTAAACATGAACATAACACTTGTTTCTGATAAAAATGCGATTCATGTGGCTAAATAAATTACGTGCTTAAAATGGAAACAACTTGCGAAACATTTGCTTCATGGCAGGCTCGAACTGCCGACCTTGGCATATCTTACGAAATATAAGTACCACGCGCTAACCGACTGCGCGAATGAAGCACAACTCTCGACGAACTTAAGCAACGAAGCATTGCCTGATTGGGCTCTTGATTACTGACGTAGTAATTCCACAGCTTATCGACTTGTTTTTAATGTTGTATAAATACAACCATGAGTGGTTAACACGTACTTTATTTTCAATTTCAGACACAACATTGATATGATATTCGTCAACTATATACATCACTGATAAACTGCACTATACTCCTGATTTATGCAACTCTTGAATGGAATAATATGATAAAGAATGATGAAACATTCGAGAAGATCAGAGAATTGATCTTGATGGCATAGCACTCACAGGAACTACAGATGAACTAGGCGGCCTCCGATCTGAAATAAAACAAAATGTGTTTACGATTCGCAAGTTGTTCCCTGTCATTGCTGTTGGAAAGTTCTAGGAGGTAAAACCGTAAAACCAATAGACACACTGTTTAGCTTTGTTATAAAGAAGTTTATCAGTGAGTTCTCGGAATGAAAATGTATCAGTGAAAGTAGAGTCTACATAAGCATCGGAATAAGGCGATGGAAGACATGAACATTAATATTATCATTCACTCCAAAACAACAAATATTTGATATGTGTTGTTCTGCAAAGTAGCAAAGAAAACGATAAACACAGTGATTTCACCATAAATCTCCAAACTACCTGCACAAATCAGAATTCTGAGAGTATTTCGATAAGGCCTGTTGCAAAAAATTTGAGAAATAGTTCCCAGGAGGCCGTGCGAAGAAATAATGAACACTGCTGCATGATTAATAACTGGAATGATCTGATTCATATAAATGTATAAGGAGCGCTTTTCTCGAAGCAAGCCTATAGAATGCGGCCCAAACCCGCTGTGTTAGTAGTGTTATCCCATTAACATTCGTAGGAGATTTGACGACAATAGGTGTTCAAAGCAGGACGATTATGTGGACCAATTATGTGTCAATGGTCCTTTAAACTGCAAATGAAAAATGTATTGCAGTTTGAAGGACTGAAGGATTGGACCACATAATCGTCCTTCTTTGAGAGCAATCGATTCGATCTCTCGCTGTCTTTGTCGCGGAAATGAACACTATAGCACCTGGATTGTACGGCTGTCCCAAAAGTGCTCGAATGATAACAAAAGAGAATGGACATAGAAGAAAGGTGAAAGGGACCAGCACCTGCAACCAGCCGCAAGTCAGATGAGATTCAACATCAATCTTTTGCTCATTGGGAACAACTTATGTGGAAACCGATAAATATGACGTAAATGAATAAAATTTAACAAATAATTGAAATTCAAGGCTGGTGCTTGATGCGGTTAAAGGTGTTATACTTCTTAATTTTCTTATATTGAGATCTTTGAAAAGGAGCGGGCAGTCGTAGTCGCTGTTTTCTTCAGCTGTGCAACCTATTTGTTGTGTACTCTATTTTTTCATGTTCTACTCAGAAGTTTCACCATGTACGAAAAAAACTATTTGGAGAATGAAGTCTGTACTATAAACAACTGTACACAACTTTTATAGTTTTTGTCTTTCTCGTATTAACCGTTATTATAATAAGAGTTTTTACCAGGAACATTATCTCGGCTTTTCCCCTAGTTGGGTATCCCTGATTGGCTCTCTTTGACTTCGTTAGAATATGTTTCGCACAAACCTGCAGCAACAGAGCCCTGAGAAACACTCTGTGCATTTCCTTAGTTCGAACCGAGAACACCTGTTTGTTGCCTTCCAAAGTACGTTTCGTTTTGAAAACAATAAACAGAACACTAAAGAAAACAGATATGGCATATGCGAAGAAGTAGAGAAATCCTTGATATGTCAGAGTATCGATTACCACCAAAGTTTTAGATTTGAAAAAATCGATAGGAGCACATGGCCAGTCCTGCAACAACGAGTTTCGGCTATTCTCTTCTCTGAGAAGGACGATTATGTGGTCCAATCACAACGCTTCAGTCCTTTAAACTGCAATACATGTTTTAATTGCCGTTTAAAGGACCGTTGAGACGGGATTGGTCCACATAATCGTCCTTCTTTAACGCAGAAAAATGTTCCGGGTAGTCAAGGGCCGATCCCGGTTACAGATACATAGAGCCTACACAGGCCCACACGGAGAAGATTAACACGCTCAATACAATATACACCTAGAGAAAAATCCCAGCGAAGTGAAAAGCCTCAGAGGAGTTTCTCTGTTGATTCGAATTACCGAATATATCCGATGCTTCACACTCGTTTGATCTGGATCAACTATGAAAAACACAGGAACTGTCAGGAATACAAGCCACGGCAAACTGATGAGTATGGCCACTGTCCATTTATTGGCTGAAACCATTTGAATGAGTAAAGGTATAACTTTTGATTGAAAAATATGAAGATACGAAGCACAAAAGGCATATACAATATCACGAATTCTCATAATTTTGCTCATAAATCAAATATTAATATGAACGACACTCTTGTGATCACATCGGGCTGATTTTTGCGGGTGACGAAGCTATCTCATTTTTTCTAGCTAATCCATGAATGGGAATCGATGGAAAAAGGCCTGTACACCGTACGACTCCTACATTCGAGACACACACTCGTAAGCAACACTACTAATAACAACACAGTACGTTTTTCGCAAAGAAGATCTTTGCGGTATATGTCGCCCAATACCGCTGTGTTTGTAGTTTGTTTCTGTTTCCTTTCGCTCGAAATTCAGAAGTAGGACGGATATGGAGATCGAATAACAACGGCGATTTGGTCACTGCCTATACCAAAACTGGACTAGATTCTACGTGGTCGGAATATCTACTCGTTTCATCTATTTATTTTCGTATAAATCTCGGTTTAACTCACCAAACCATTTATTCAGCGACTTAGGAGCAACAACTCTGTATCGATAGAAAAATAGTAGAACGGTTGCTCCGACCACACCTATGGGAAAACAATTTTCAATAAAATGTACTCAATATACTCGCAACCACATGTGTGAAGAAACCTATTTATTTTCAGAAAACAATTTTGTTCGGCCGTATGCAGAAATTCTTGATCAATCTATCCAAACTTGAGTCTTCTCATACACTATTTATCTGATCTCACAAATCGCCGGGACGCCAGACTCGAGTAACCTTCAGATGAAATGAAGATGACGGCATGTTCTAGCAGACGCATTTTCTTTGAAAATGTATTTCACAGGTTATTATCGAGATTATCTTGATTATTGTACATTCCAATCTACCTTTGCGGAGTAAAGAACGTTTTCCTCATGCTAAATTGGGTCATAGTTTGTGATCACACGCTTATTTGATCTATCCGAGACTTACAATCTAGGTGCACTAGGCGTCCTCTGGAGGATGCTCATCGTATTCCTAGAAGACAATTTTCCTCAGCCCCAGCGTCAATTTGACGCCATAAAAACAACAACCATTGAAACGAGAGACAGAAAAAATCGTGTGTTATTATTACCAAAAACACTTAACGATTATTGTAAAAAAGTTAGAGAATTAATCAACCCAAACAGAACTTAAAGGGACCGTACCGCTTTAATTTGTTGATTTGAGTTATCAGTGGAGATATGGGGACGGTAATGAATAAATCAGTCAGAATTAGTGAAAATTCCGAAATTTGGGTTGTTTTTGAGCAAATTTGAGTACGGCAACAACGCGGAAGCCACATCACGTACTACATTTTCATGGAGACGCGCACAAATTGTTCGCAAAACGTCCGTAAAACGTATCATACAATTGACATATTCAGAAGTGTTTCAGTTATCAATACCTCTTTTTGTTTCAATTAAGATTGAGGTTGTGTGTATTAAAATTGAATTCATTATTTGATTAAACGTTTTGAAATACCGTAACCCTAAAGCTAGTTTGGCGCACGTTTTGTGTAATACTAAAAGACCACCAGTAAACTATCAAAGCAGTATCTTGAGATTTCATGTTTTTTTATCGATCCAAATTATAGAGAAAGGGTCCCTTTAAAGAAGGACGATTATGTTGTCCAGTGGTTCAGTCCTTTAAACTGCAATACATTTTTCAATTGCAGTTTAAAGGAAAGTTGACACGAGATTGGTCTACATAACCGTCCTTCTTTAAGCATCGAACCTCCGGGAAGGATGAATCCAATAACCGCCTGGTTCATGGTGGTCATATTCATCATATAAGTGAACCATCCTGCAGGGTAACCAGCCAAAACAGGAAAATAAAAAACGGGAATAATAAATGTGGAGAGAAAAACGTCCAATGAAACTGCCCTAGAAATTATGTGATTGATAAATATATTATCAACAAACTTTAGTTACTTCCCTATGTTGTCTCAATTATACACGTGATCACAAAAATGGAACAAGCAGTCAATCTAGTTTGCTTAATTTTGTGCCACATTTCTTCTTGTATATTTTGAATGTATTTCCTTTTTTTCTTTTTCGAATTTTCTCTCGAATATTTGATCACATATAAAATTGATCAATCTTCCTTCTACTCTGATTTTTTATCAGTATGTAATTACCATAGTTGATGATTCAGCAGATACCATCTATAGACTCTCATTTGTGGCGTAGATTTTTCTACTATACAGTAGATTCCATATATATTGATTGGGAGACTAACAACGGTGAGAGAATGCATCGCAGTCACATAGTGTTCAGTGAAGTCGGAGTAGGAACAGTTCATCCTTGAAGAATGAATTTAGCACTGTCAAACTACCATTCCAAAAAAGTACTAAAAGTTAAAGTAGAGATATGCAAGCGCTCCTTCTACAAATTGTGACTAATCGGCACAGAGGAAATATCCGAGGCACTACAAAACATTTTAGATTGCAAAAAGTTGAAATTAAGGTCTCTCCAACTCCTATGAGACTCCAATAGTACGATTGGTGTTGAATCCGTTTAAATTACGTGTATGTTATCGGAAACGTCGTTTCACATTTGACTTTGATTTCCTATTACAAAGAATGCTCAAAAATCCTATCGACGTTCGCATAACGAAATATGCTATAGAATGTTGGAATGTGTAGCGTGGCAGTCTCAGAAGGACAGTAGGAAAAGGGTGATATATAGAGTTTCCCCTGCTCGATACTACTGCCATCACAGCGAAAAACGTAGGTACAACACCTTCTGCGGAGAATCTGACAACGATTTTTGTCTAGAAGACAGGACTTTATTATTCATGATATGAATTTCTGACAACGTCAAAGACGAAAGGAAGTTTAATTTGAAAGGATTGGAGACATGCAATAATGATTATCATCAGACCACTAACCAATAATTAACAAAATTACGGATGAAAGGACGTAGAGGTCTTCGTGAAATTATAGGCGGCTATCTATGAATTACCTTGTGTACTCTAAACTTTCTGTAAAACAGAAGACACTCACTAAAGTGTAGTGAGCCGTGAAATGGTACTATGATCGAAAAGTCTCGGCTCAAATTTCGTTGAGTTTCAACGAAGTTCGCAAAGAACAACTCTCAGTAGTTCATGAAACTTTTCCGTCGTTGCGCTCAGAGGTTTTAAAAGACTGTAATCCCGAACAAACGCAAATGAAGAATTCTGTGTTCATTTGTACACTACCAAGGTCTCGGAGAAAATCAAAAGAAGTACAGAGTTCAATGAGCATAAATTTAATATATCTACAATGGTAAATACAAGTAGGTAAGTCTGCATTCTTACTGTAGTTCCGTTTTTTGTTGTGGTTTTGTGAATCGTTAGCGAAGAGGCGTGTTGTAATAATTACCACGCCTACGAGATCTTCAAAAGGGATTAGTTCGCTTCATACACATAATCACTTTTGATAAACAATTATTTTTGTTTGGGTTGAGTAGTTTTTCAGAATCACATTGTCTTACGAATGCTCACAGTTCACTGAGCTGTAAGCAATAAAGCTATCATCTCAAATGCGGAACTAACCCACTGACGCAAAAAATTCGGTAAATGAGATGTAATTTTGGTTCTATGTTGTGGTAATATATGCATTTTGTTCGGAAGCTCGTTGCAGCTGAAAAAACAGACATTGTTGAATGACTTTCATGTCTTCATTACCAACGTAAAAAACGTACTAGTGTATTCTGTTTGAAAGTTGAAAGATGTGAATTGAGTGGTTTTTGTGAAACGAAAAAGAATTGGAATTGGAATTGACTTGATTTTTGGAATTGATTAACAACCCTAGCGTGCACACTTACCGCTCTCGCCAGTACTGAAACAATGGAAAAACACCCAACATTTGTCAGCCTGCATCACTCTGAGAAAATTGCTAGTGTGAAAATTCTAAGTAACGTAGTAGGGTTATCATGCCACATGTATGGAGTTTGATTATTCATGAGATGTTTGTTGAAGAGTTCAGCTCAGGAGAGATCCCTAAACTTCTCATGAGTGGATTTTCTAGCGCTTCTATTCTATTATAATACACATACATCGAAGATACAGATCAAATTCTCATAAATGATTATTTGAGTATTCTCAACATTTTGGATTTGCAATTAATTCTGTTGTTTCTAACTATATTCCAACTTTCAAACGAGTTGGTTAAATTCGGTTTTGCTGACGCTTTCGGGAGCCATTTTCGCGAGACGATTCCTAGAAAACTGTAGATCACTAGTCGCACACTAACCATCGATCAGCACAATGATACAGTCTTCTCTTCTATATTTATCTCTATCTCTATCAAAGTCTTAAAAATTCGTTCAGGAGTTATTGAGAAAATGACATATAACACACGCGAGACGCACCACTTCTGGAAAACAGCATTCCCAGGTAATTTCAACTGAGTCATTTCAGCATAGTTAGTGAGTGTTTAAAAATTTAATACAGGTTTGCAAGCTTTATTTGAGAACACTTGGGCTTAATTTTTCGGGTTCGGAGAACTTTATACTACATCTATGGTTGGATTTGTAATCGAAGTGTTTGATAATATTACGAGTTGAATGAGAAGAGAACATTTTGTTACAAAGAAGACGCTCAATGAAATAATAAATAACAAGAAACAGTACATCAGTAGTGTGTGTCTGATGGCATATCTTCGTGTGGCAATTGCGCAGTACGGTTTCTCACTTCCGGTTCCTACAACAAATTAAATAAAGTTGATCATAGTTTATCGAATGTAGACGTAAGAAGATATTAAAAACCACTCTCAAGGTGAAACTGTCAATTATATTCAATCGCCGCTAGAACCTTTTTAAAAACAGCCTGTTGCAACTATTCATTTAAAAGTGTTATTTTTATTATTTACATAAGTTTATCAGCGGGACAGGCTCGTCTGGTATATACATTACATACATAACCGAACTTTTGAATGACTTCTGTGAGATCGTTTGGAATATTCTTGTGTGAGAAATACTTGCCTTGTTTTCGTCCTCGCCAGGCTTCAACGGGCTCTCTAATGAGCTCTTTGAAGACAATGTAGAAGAGTTCTCTTTTTCTTCCTCTACCTGGGGCAAAATTTTCTTATCAAAGTTACCTGAAAATGGCTTCAATGATTAAGTATAGATCATCTCAAACACAAATTTTCTCTTCAAAAAACTCCACAAAACACAAGTTCCACACCCACACGCCATGATTGTAAACCATCGTACAAGAGTGGGGCACGTTTCACGTTTCTCAAAACGTTGAATTTCATATCAACCGAAACATGAAAAATACACAACAAACCCAAGTCGTAGTTTGCCAGTGAGGTTGGAGACGCGGGTACCGCTCGTTGTGGCACAGTGCTGCGGTTCGGGGGCAAGTTCAATCCGAGTTCCACCGGAGCCATGGTTCGAGAACGTTTTCTTAGAACATACAAAATTGTAACGAGAGTTCATTGTATATAAATAGACAAATTTGTCTCGAAAATATGTGTAATGAATCAGACAAATTTGTAACGAAAAAGGTTGTTGTTGCGTAATACTTCAACAAAATGAACGAAAATGTTGTTAAGCTAATTACCGTAATTTGGAAAAAAGCAGAATGAGTCATCCTGTGATTGTTTGAAAGTGTATTAAATTTCGAAAAACGTGATTACCAGGGTTGGAATGGCTTGAATGTGAATGAGAAAACCAACTGAAACGTTGTTTTATGAAAAATTTGAAGCTGCCCCCAAAATCATCATCTGGTATCAACATGTTTTATTGAACGAACAACAAAGATGAGAAGTTTTGAGAAGCAGTACGGATTTTTCTGAGGTTTTATTAGCTTTTGTTGTTTATCAAATGTCACAACTCACGATTTTCGAATGTTAGTGAGTTTTCGTTTCAGACGTTCAGTAGCACTTCTTGAATGGATACGCTCTTCTATTTCTGAAACAATATTTTCAAAATTGATCAGTCGTAAAAATCAATGGATATGAAATTGTAAATGTACAATGTGAGAAAAAACCGGTGAACTTACGACTGACAACAGACATTTTTCGAACGGCCACCATTTTTACTTTCTCGGTCGGTTCTGCAAGTCTAAAACAACAAGATCAGGTTTTGTATCGTACCGCTTGTGTTATAGGTTTGGGAGAAAGCCGGATTTGGCGAGTAGCCAGCTGATCTCTCTATTTTTCATCTGTACGTTTTCTAATCTGCTGGCGATTTCTTCACGAGCGCTCACCCAGCACTGCTCCATGAATTTGCGTTTGTTGTCTTTTGTGGAAGAAATGGATACTCTAGCGATACCAAGATGGTAGCAAACGTATAGCTCTAAACGTTGTGAGAACCAAGGATACGACGCTCAAAAAAAGTCTGAACGTAAGTTAAAACATTTTGCTTGGGACATTATTGTGGACAATGAATCAATTTATTCTGCTTTTGTTGTCCTCGTCTCCTGTATCTCTTTTTGATTGAAACCTTACTTTCGTTTCCGTAGCATGTGCTTCATGAATGGTTCAGTTTTTTAGTTCCATGTCTTGAAGTTCAACGCAACGCAAAACTCACTTAATTCCTTGTACGGATCCCAGCAGCGCGGCGTCCACACCCGTTCTAGTACTTTCTTCCGAGTAAATCGGTGTATAATCTCTGTTCGAGAACTTGTCGGGCCTCAGCTTTGGGTGATTGAAATGACACTGATCGACGATAGCCAGACCAGTCTGTATTACCTCGAAGTTCTTATGTTTGTAAAAATTAACTGTTTTCTTAATTTTTTGAATAACACTAGAAATCAGCTGTTCGGTCGAACGCCGACTTTCACAAACCCTTAACCGACCGCAATATTCTTGTCTATCAAAAAGTTGCATTCAAAGTCGTCGTCATCGTCACCGAGCGGATTGAGAAGAGCTTCAGCTACCTGAAATACTTCAAAAATCAAAAAGTCTATAAGCATCTTATGGAGAGATTGTGTGTTAAAAGATTTTATGGAAGAAACATCGTTTTCAAGTATATAAGTTCTGCGAGTAAGGTGAAAGAGCTGTAAAGCTAACGTGAATGTTCATATATCATATGCCCAACATCAACAAGAGCGTTGCGCAACGTGCAGATGAACTATGAACTCATTCCAATCACGAAATAGACATCATACAACCGAATGAATCATTCGTTAAATCATTATGTTTCCAAGTTGTTGGCTCAGATCAACTACATAACATCACAAAGACTCGAAACATAACAGAGACTCGAAACATAACAAAGACTCTAAATGTTCAACAATGACTTTTCTCACTCACCACATAACTAAATAGTTTTTTCGTTAGTTCATATCTGTTATTTTACTGTTTTTCTAATCCTATACAAGTTGTTTCACACATATTACCTACCTTGACCCACCCAAGAACAAATATGAACTGCAGAATAGTCATAAAAGGCACATATTTCACTATCTGAAACGGTAATAGGCCCAATTCACAATGGAAATTCGAATGACACTTTAAAAATACAAATGATTCGAACCGATTTAAACTTCAACAACCCTAGTTGCTATTGTCCTGAGAACTTACTTGGTACAGTCACAAATCATTTAGAAAAGGTAAATTGCATTTTATTTCTCCACTTTGAGTACCACATTCTATTTTGAATGTGGTAAGTCACGCGTTAATACGGACAACACTAGTTCGAATCTTATTTTTGGAATGAGAACTTGATAAATATATACTTCTGCGTTAATTATTCAGTGCAACATGGTCTCTGAGTTGTCAACAATAAGACATAACAATTACCTACACGTTCTGAAACAGTAAATGAGGTGAGCAGACATTGGTACTTCAGAGTCTGTATTTGAGTATTTCATTTTGGAAATAAGAATGTATCTCACCCAGCTTTCGTTATTCGGTGGATCCGACTCAACATACTGTCTAGTAACTAAGCATATTGCAAAATATGCGCGAATCGCGAAAAACACCACCTAAAATGATTCTGTCTACGTAAATCGAGCAAGAGAAAAAATGGCCAGGATAGATGAATATTTGGAAAAAAATTATTTTTGTAGTTTTTACACCGTTCTGAAACACCCTATTGTAATTTTCCCGTTAAAAGCGTTGACGTTGGCCTAAATTCCCATACTTGACCCGATATATCATTGCTTGATTATGTGTAGTCGTTATTTATGCAAGAAAGACAGCAAACACCTCTCGATCGAGCGATGATCCCTGTTCTGCAGACGATAGAGTGTGTAGATCAAAGAAACGCAGAAGAGCTGGCCGCTCGCAAACCCCCCTCCCTCCCCCACAAAATTGACCGTACGTGCACAGCGATGTTAGCAAACCCATACGATGTGCCGCATCAGTACAGATGCGACCACATACCTGCGGATAGGCAATCGGAATGGGTACCCAATCGAAATTACACAAGTGAGCAAGACTAGTTCGGAAGGTGCGGATCTCCTGAAATGTGTAACAGTCATACAATAATTGTTTTACTGTTCGGAAAAGTAAGTCTTTCAACTTTGTGTGTCGGGAGTTCTGCATGTGCTATGGTATTCTTTAAAACGTTTGTCTACGCGACGAAAACATTCACCGGGAGTGTGATAGATAGCAAACTCTTGTAAACCTAATTAAATTTACGTTCAACCTTACGAATCAACCTCATGAGCTATATTCAATTGGCATGTGGAGTTTGCAGCTGTTCAAGAGATGTTTATGAGGGATGAGGCTCTCATGATGAAAATCATATAAACTCATAAGTAGGTTGGACAAATGGCCACGTCGTTTCGGGGCAGCCATGAAACACGTTTTGGAAAAAAAGGTATCATGAACCGAAAAAGTGTGGTGGTATCAGTGTTATGTCATTCTACTCACAGAAATAATGTTGTTCAGCGATGGTGGCGCCACAATCCTGCCTTCTTGGTGAGCTATAGCACATATGGACAGTGCCCAACGAATCGGAACCCAGTACTTGTTATAGTCGCAGGATACTTTTTCTATGTCACCAATTTCGTCGTCATGGATAAAGCCTGAGTAAAATAAATATACAAAACAGGAATTGGGTCTACTTACTTGCAAACCTAAAAGACCCTGCAATCTAAATTTGTCTTGAAATCAATTTGAAGTCTAGAAAGCGGTATTTTTGGGAAATAGAATAAAGCAATTGTCGATGAAAACATTGATCAAATTGATAAAACGATCGATAAAAGAGATAAATTTATTGTGTTCCAGTTTTTCAATCAATAAAAAATGGGAAAAAAGGGGGAAAATGAGTTACTTTCCACTTTTCACATCATTGAATGTGAGAAGTCTCTCGTACATGTTTTCAATTCAGCCCTATTCGAGACATATTACCAGCTTTCACGAGGGATTCCATGTTGGGAAATCTTCTACGAACTCGCATTGAAATATCTCGGAAAACCAGTATCTGAAACCAAAAACATACATGATAATCTGTCAATTCAAGTTGCAACTTGCTGAAACTTGAAACGTGTCAGCCCTCAATGTTTTCCTACATTTCCCGTATAGGATCGAACTCCATTATTACTCCAATATTTTCTCAGTTCAGTTACTTTGAAAAGAAATTAAACAGACGTGGCATTCGATAAAAATTATTTTGATATATTCTAAAACGCAACGAAATCTAGACTCAGATCTTGACCCCAGTGTGTTGTTCAGAGCACAACATAGAACTCACAGATAACTAGTGTGAACATGGTCAAGTCAGAAATAAAAGACTGATCTAAGTATGACTCCTCAAGTCTTGTAGAAAATTATTACCTGGGAAAGTACGAGATACCGTATGACCGTCCGTCTCTCTAAAACTGCAACTGGATCACTACTGGGCAGTAACGTAGCTAGAGTTAAAGCTGTGCTGAAAAAACAAACAAAAAAAAACAGTGAAACGTTCTCAATACAAACTAATCTCGGGTACAAATATCCAATCAGTTGCCACGTTTTCACTTGAGATGAACACTTGACTGTAGCCTTGAAATCGAAAGTATTGGACTCTATTTAATGGATCGTTTCACTACATTCTTATGAAAAAAATAATCTGCCAACTTCACTATTACTGATCTGAGAGAAATTGAGAATCGTATTTTGGAAGTTTTGCTTTAATGAAAAAACCTCGGGAGTTTGGATCGTGAAATTTTGGGACATTATACCAGCAATTACTATTGAAATTTCATCTTGAAACGTAGATCACACGTAATTTCCGTTCATTTCTAACAGCAGCAGTTTTAGTCGGTTCCATTTTTTTTCGTGAGAGAGTAAAAAAACACAAACACTCACTTTTCAATCCATCCCATGTTTATGAATGCACCTCGCCATCGCGAAACTATTATGGACACAAAAAAACCAAGCATAAACGTCAAAGGAATATACTCTAGTTGTTTGTCCCATCGTTTTGCCACTGAAGCGAATTGCCTGGAAAAGACAGAAACATTGTAAAACGCATATTTTTTCATCAGAAATATTGTAAGATATCAAATCACATAAATCACAGTTTGTAGCATTAATGTTCATTGTGCCTTACACCACATCTCAGACCTGGGGGAGTATTAGGGGTACTTAGGGGGGGGGGGGGGGGGCGGGCTTATCGAACTTCGACGTGAAAAACAGATTTGCTGGAAAAAGACAGGTGAAGGTTCCCTACAGAATCTGGCACGTAGTGGGAGAAGGCGGGCACAGGGGTGCTGTGCGCCAAGAAAAAGCAGCCTCTAATATGCGCACCTTGTACAGCAAGTAGTTTCGTACCGCCCATGGCCCTGGTATTCAACTCTCCCGGCTTCTGTCATAGTTAGCTAAACGAACCTCACTTTGTGTCAACTTTTGATCGAGAACTTAAGTGGCTCTCACAGTACCAGTTTTATTTTGGTAACGTGCTAATGAAATTTGCGGTGTTTTTTTGCAGGAAATACAGTTTTTCTTAACAATTTGTTGTAACGCAATTGGATTGGCTCTTTGCCAAATTAGCAAATTCCATGGCAAAGTCTAGATCGCCAAATTACATTTGACATGTACTATCCTACGTCAAATAATTTTTAATGGGGAACGATGAACACCGAATCTAGTAACGCAACGAAGGTTAACACAATTTTTTTCTCCGAACTGGTTGTTGAAGGAATGTATTATGACAGCTTGTTCGACTGAAGCGAAATGTATACATTCTCAGTGAATCACAAGTTTGTGATTCAGATCCGTCAGGTTTTACGAAATTCTGGTTATTTGAATTGCATGCCAAGAGAAGTCGACAACTCACTGTTGTGAATCGTCATCAAGCTTATGGAATATGGCAAAAACCACATAGAAACTGGCAATCCAAATAGACAACTCCACATAGACCGATTTCCAAATCGAGCCTTTCCAGTGAAAGAGTAGCTTGCAAAACGAGAATGCAGAAACGGAAGACACATCAAGATTATATGAAACCGTCATTTTATCAGAGCGGTCCTGAAACGAAACGTTAAATCACCCTCAAAACAATTATATTTCGTTCGATTCATGATCTCAAGAGTAGAAATGGCGGTCAACGCTAACTAATTTGAGAGCGTTCAACTATCGTCTGTGAGAAAACTCATTCAAAACTTCCTGATCTTACTTCGAAACAGAAATTACAAAAAAAAGGGTATCAAGATCGGATTTTCGAGAGTTTGGAATAGTTTTCCGATAAAAATAATCAATTAAAGCTGTATAAAGTCTGATATTTAAAACTTCGCACAATAATGGGTAAAAAACACACCAAGACAGTAATGATTTTACATCGCCAAATTAAGTGCCGAAAACCGGCCGCATCATTGCATTGTACCAGCCCCTCCCCTCTCTCCTAACTAACGAAACTTCAAGGTAACTCCGGACCACAAGACTTATAATAGAGAAAACGCTGCAAAAGTTCATGTCATTGGAATGAAATGTGTTGCGCTTTCATTAATTATAAACTGTCGGCAATTTGTTGTTAATTTTGTCAAAACAGAACACTAATACTCATCAAGAATCGCCGATAACAACTTTTGTTTCAGAAATCAGAAAAAAAAACTCGTTGATATTCTTACAGGAAAGAGGGCTGTTTCAGAATATTTCCGTACCAATTTCTGTTTGTCCACCTATTTCGCCTGGTAAGTAAACACATATTATAGTTTAGTAGTCAGACTATCCTAGAGATCAGCCAAGTAAATGGAATTTTCCATGAATATGTTGATAATTAGGTTAAAAACTAGTATTGAATATTTGTGAATGTTAACGACCGTGTAGTGTTACTGGACTGTGAAATAGAAAATTCGTTCGTGTAAACTAGAAATATACGGAAACTGCTTACTGCTTTCATGATATATTATGTGGCCAACTTTTCTTCTATGTTTCATGTATAACACGTGATTTCAATCGGATATATTGTTCAAAAACGTGATAAATAACGTGTTGATCAACCATTCTGCTCGTGAAAAGTTGCTTATTACACCAAATGTGCGTGCTATCTCGTGAAACAATCATGTACTTCTCGAAAATATAAGCATAATTCTTATCGTTTATGACAGAAAGCATTAGTATCATCAGAGAACGAACAAGATCTATACATTTCTGTAAAAACTGTTCCTTTCTGAAATGGAACTCAATATAATCATTTATTTAATTTTTTCCGACTGTGTTTCTACAGAAAAATCATCAGAACATGAATATTCATCGTTGAGAGTCTGGTGGATGTACTTCGTTACGAATAACTTCATGTACCTGTAATAATAAAACTGAACACGAGTTGCAATAACCTTGATAGTAACTATCATAAAAACTATATTTCACTAACCAGAAGAAGTTGGTATCTTCTACCATGATCTCTTCCACTTGATTGGCTATATAATAATCAGTATTCTCGAGGAGTGTATTCCGATTTCAAATCGTTTAGTTGTTTGATCTCACAACATTCTACCAGCGACGATGCTACGGAAAACCACGTATATAGTGAAATAAAAACTTAATCATGACGTGTATCATGACGTGTTCTGGGCTTTCTATAATACCAGTTTTTGAATCCTTAAATCATTTTCTCACTTGTTAGAACTGGAGAAAAATGTTCGGTAAGCGCACACGTTAACTATTATTCCACCTACTTCTTAGAATTGTATTCACATAAATACATTATCAACTTTGTGCACTCACATCTTCGTCATCTTCCTCCTCATCAGTTTCCCTGGTCATCTGAAGTTTCCACGATCTGTCTGAACTATGCTCCTCCTCCCCCAAGTCTGAGAGCGTGTCGAACCCACCATTCTCTGAACAAACATAGTCGATCGCTTTCTATTCTATTACCGTTGCACATGTTATGTAGAATGATTCTAAACTTCCAAAGTAGCTGTTCATATTATATAATTGTCATTTGGAGGCTTTTTCTCAGCCTTTATGAGTTATTTACGTTGAAATGTGTAAAACAAGTTGCATGCACTGGGCCAGACCATAGTTCTCACCTCACCTTTTTGAATTTCAGATTTGGTCAAACCACAACAGGAAGAGTGTACCCACCATTTGCTAAACTGGAAATTGACTTTGGCCTTTGATGTCCATATTGGACTGAGACCAGGCTGAAGTTTGGAGGCAGACTGACCCCTAGGTCTAATTTCGGTTTGTCGGAAAATCGGCGGTTTCTGGAATGCGAACTAACGTTTTACCTTTTCTCGTTTCTGTCTATCACATTTGAGGCAAACCGAGTTATAACCAAACCTTATCCCGTGTACATATTATCGTTTTCGAGAGAAGCAGTTTTTTTTGGTAAATTTGCATAATTTGCATACAATTGAACGAATTTTTTAACTGGAAAAAGTGAAGAACAAAGTAAAAAGAATTCTCTATATCCTACTGTCAATGAACGAATTAATTGAAACTCACGACCGAATAGCGTTGCTGAAAGTTCTTCGAAACCGTTGAGTTGCGCTGGGTTTGCGCAAACCATCCACTGCAACACAATTTGGTTGCCTATCCTTGATACATACACAATATCTGATTTTTTCCCAATTACAAGCTATTCCATAACAGTTCGTGTAAAACTTTTACGTTGTTTGTTCGTATGGCTTAGGATTCCGGTTTCCCTAAGTCTTGCAAAGGTGAAAGTCGATGCGAGAATGTTGGCAAATATTGAAAGTTATTGAATTGTCTCGTAGAAAAAACTCACATTTGCTGGCGAACTTCTTGACAGGAATCATGTTCACTGTTTCTGTAGAATCTGCTAATCTGAAATGTTTCATGGTCTTACACTTTCTTTGTTGGTTCCACAACAGAATTTTAGCCTGAAAAAATCTGTAAACCACACAACAACACAAACAACACCAACCACACAAACAACAACAATTACATCTACAACAACAGAACGACTCACGTGACTTCTTGTACCGATCCGACCAGTGGTGTGTTCAGCCCCGTCTTGGTGCTCTCTTCTGAATAGATGGGGGTGTAGTCTTTGTCCATGAACTTATCCGGTTTTAGATCTGGACAGGAGCCGGCGCACTGGTCAACGATGGCCATTCCTGTCTAGAATGAAATTCAAATTAGGGAAAAGCTCGGATAAAAATCTTGAAGATTTTGTCAATGTAGATTACATTGAGTTCAAACTCAATCAACAACATTCAATTCAAACTGAACTTGTTCGGAGTACACTATCCCAAGGTAATATCTGAATGTTTATGATTGAAGTAAATTGGTTAACCGCTGAGCTTTCTATCTCGATTTGCAGGCCTTCTCACATGTTTTCAAACTAAATCTCCGTCGTTTCTATCCTACCGTGATGTTCTTGTCAATTAGAAAATTGCACTCGAAATCGTCATCGTCTTCTCCGAGTGGATTCAGAAGTGCTTCAGCCACCTAAACGAACAAGAAACAATATTCGAAATTCTCTATTACCGAAATATTGCCAAACATCGCGGAATGGAAGTGAATGAAAACAACCGAAAATTGAATGTATTTTGCTTCATACGCTTCCCATACCTCAAGCGGTACGTAATCGAATTGATAATCGCGTGCTCACTTTCATACACTGAAGAGGCGGTTGTTTTTGGCAATTTGTTTCATCAGAACTAGGCAATCAACGAGAAAAAACATTTTAAAACAGGTGGTTAACTACTAAAGACGTTAAAAAGTGTGTTTGAACAAATGCACTCAAAATCGAACCTTCATCCAACCGAGGACGAAAATGAATTGAAGTATGGTCATGAAGGGAACGTACTGAACTATCTGCAAATATACCCAGTTGAAACCAGACGTTCTGGTCTACTGGAAATATCAGTTATTGCTATCAGAAAAAAAGAATGGAGAACAACAAGCAGAAGAATAAAGTTGAATTAAATGATTCACCCTTATCATAATTGGGGATAAACTATTCATCGCCTTTCATGTGCTCAAATGAAGCATTTTAGTGCGCGTACACCTTGCTTTTCTTCAAACAAAAGTGTTCGTGAGTATATAGTAATATTTTATCGAGATGTGAATCGAACAGACTGGAAGAAAACCAAAAGTTCATCAACATTTTAAAATGATCTGTGTTTTCAAAGTTTTTTTTTTCGTTTTTGAAAATGTTGGTGAAATTAATTCATTATAACTCAACTGACATAACTCTCATTTTCGGGTGGATTCATATTGACGTATTGACGAGATACCAAACATATTCCAAAGTACGCTCGAACCGCGAAAAACACTACCTGAAAATGTATAGTAAAATTTTTAGTTCTTTAGTTCACTTTCAAAAAAAAATTTCAAAAATTTCAAGCTGAACAACCGAACTATAAACGCATTTTTCTGAACATAAACATATTTACAGTTATTCAAAAGGTACCTGTGGGTAGGCAATGGGTATAGGTACCCAATCAAAGTTACATAACATGGCCATTTGGGCTCGGAACTCTCGGATTTCCTGAATTTACCAAGATTTAATTCTGTCTCGAATCCCCAATTGTGATATTATGATGCATATGTTTGTGTTTTCTGAATCAAGATTACACGAACTAAGACGATAAACAGTTTACACCCGAAAAGGAACAAAACTTTTATGTTTAGTGCACAGCAAAGTTAGTTAAGATGTGTTCAGACTAATATTTTTCAGAACTCACCATTATCAAATCTTTGAGAAGTGGAGGACCGGCGACTTTTCCCTCCCTGTGCGCTTTGGTACAAATGGACATAGACCATTCAATAGGAACCCAATATTTATTATATTCACAAACGACATTGTCAAGCTCCACCAGCTCATGATCTTGGATGAAACCTAAGTTATGACACAAATTAGGTACATCACGTCGCGAGAATTTTTAGGATTGAAAAAGGAGTACCGTATTTGTGGTTGCAAGAACCATTCAGAGACAAGCAGATGCGCTGACCGATCGCTCGGATATTGCGAAATTCAACTCTTTTCGATTTCGTGGTACTGTGTAATTTTCCTCACAATACACAAGTATATCGGGTAAGGTACATTATCACATTATTCATCATAAAATTTAAAATTCATCTTATTCACCTGCCCTCAATAAAGATTCCATGTTCGGAAATCTTCGCCGAACTCGCATCGAAATATCACGAAACACAAGAATCTGAATATGGAAAATGTGACACACAAGTTCGACACATAAAAACACACTTAGACAAGCATCTACCAAAACTTTCGCTGTAAGTACATATGGAGATTTTATTTAACTTAGTTGATGTTGATCTGCACACATAGCAAATATTGAGAGTTACGAGCAAAACAAGAACACATCAGAGCAGACTGCCATCTATAGTCGCCATTTTCCTCATAAAGACACCAACTGGTTCGATTGATTGAGCGATGCGGGGCGAGCGGTCGTTGACTATTTGCCAGCGATTGAGAGAGTGTGTAGATCAATGATACGCAGACTGGCTGGCCCCCCGCCAAACCCCGCCCCTTACAAAATCGATGGTACGGTGTCCACAACGGTTTGACAAAACCTATACCTACTCTTTCTAGTATCTATTATTCTGAGATTATGTTGAATCGAACCTGAGTGAGCACTAAATATCGAACGACAGACCTCCGTTGTAGTACTGTAGTCGCATCATCACCCGGAATCAAGGCGGCAAGTGTTAGAGCACAACTGAATTACACTACGTTTCCTTATTTGGAACAGAATAACAGCGAAAAAGTGATGATTCCCTTACAAACTCTATTGAAGGTTCCACAAGCTTTTCCGTAATATTAGTTTGCAGTTGAACAAGTCAGTGTGGAAACGAAATGTATTACATTTCACGCAGATCGATAATCTGTAAATTGTACAAGAAGAAACAACGTTCGATTTTACTAGAAATATATGTTGTTAAAAACTTATGGGATATTCCGACTTTTAGGACATCATTTCGTTAACTCACTTCTCAATCCATCCCATATTGGTGAATACGCGACGCCATCGGGTTACTATTATAGTTACGAAGAATCCCAGCATAAAAGTCAACGGAATATATTCTAACTGTCGGTCGCAGTGCTGTGAGAACAGAGAGAATCTCCTGAAACACAAAAAGTGACCGCGGAGAAGAACGAAATGATTTAAACTATCTTCTCCGAAAACAAGATGTGTACACAGTCAAAATGGAATGACCACCAGCGAAAAGTGCACTGCAATAGACAACCTTTAAACATTGGTGTTTCAAACTTTCTACGTGTTTACAAATTCTTGTCAATGTGACATCATTGAACAACTGTGTTAGTGATTTGTTCATTATATTCAATTACATGATAAATTTTCCATAGTCTCATCCGGATCAATTTCCTAAAGTTACTCCAGGTTACTACTTCAAGTTTTTGAAGTGGGAATTTTCGTTGTTTAAACTTACTCTCTTTGCGAATGATTGAAATGAAACTTGTTGACATAAAGAATGGAATAGAAACTGATGATCCAAATAGAGAGCTCTCCGTAAACCGATTTCCATATTGATCCTTTCCAATGGAAAAGTAGCTTGCAGAATGAAAAGGTAGACACCGATGAAATATCAAGGTTATAGGAAACTGTCATTCAGGAACTGGAATATGCTGAAAACACTGTTCGTTAGATAACCAAAATGAGCGTATTCGGATGATAGAAATATTAGTGGCATGATAAGAATAGATTTTTAACTAAAAACTGATGATGTTAGAAATGCTATTTGTGAGACAAGCTGTCCAGTATAGAAAAAGCTTCAATTAGGACTAGAGCATTTCGATTCTAACCTTTCCGAAACATTTTGATAACTGCTTTTTTCATGTTTCATCTAAAATTATAATCTTGGAAAGAGTATAAACACAGGCGCGTAGTATTTGAACACATCACAAGTAGAACATTTAGGTCTGTAACTCTCCAAAAAAAGATAAGAATCTTGACAAAATTGTAATATTAACGTCGCAGCATCGCAATATTTTGTCCGAAACAGAGAAAGGGTGATCTATGGCTGGTAATTAACAGTATCAACTGTCCACAGTTATCAGGTTACGCTGATAATGTTGATTTGATTGGAGAAACGCATGACACTTCGAGATTACAAAAACCGGCATTTCGCGTCAATGTTTTCTTAGCTGACCGCCGCTGACATTGGAACCGTTATCAAACGTTCAGAAGTAATAGAATTTCCCTTTGAACATCAATCGAAACTGATAAATCACAAGTAAACTGACCACTCAGGTAAATTTTAACATCGATTATTCAAGAAATAAGCATCATCAAATTAAATTTCACATCTATATTCGTATTAATGTTCGAAATATTCATTTTCAATTAAACTGTTTAAATTGGAGGATGTGAACCTACTTCTGCGATCAGCAAACGAAATATATGCCACTTGATGCGAATATTATTCGGTAAACCCATTGTTTAATGATTATCACGCGAAGGCATAAATTAACCACACAGACAAAGTGAAGAACGTGTTTTTGTGTTTCAGAGTGCACCTTATCAATGGAATTCAACAGAATCTATGGAAATCCATAGCAAATAGTGTAATGACGAATTTAAAAGTACTTTATTTTCGATTTATTCTAACTGGAGTGCATTATCGTCACTTTTGTGAATTATCGTCACTCAATCCAGAGCACTTGATTGGTTTTATGCCAAGGACAGGCGTATAGACATGTCTGCCGATTTGGTTGCTCATTGTTATTACAGTATTACAGAACTAGTATGTTACCGAAAACGAAGTGGGCTCCATAGGAGTTGTTCTTTTGAAATGAGGTCTATATACGTATTATGTCCTATTTTGTCGTATCCTGTAGTGTTTGAAGAGTGACTATCGCTTTAGGTTGAGTTCGTGACTTACCCGTGTATCCAGATGAAACAGAAGGTAATATGGTGAACCCCCAGACGAAAACAAGAAATAGACTTAGTATTGTTTCTATCCCACCGTTTCTCTTCAAACATATCACATATCGTTTCTTCAAGTTGTATCATCTGCAGTGTGTTTTTTTCTCCTAACTAGTAACTTTAACAACCGTTCGAATACCAGATTTTCTATAAATTTGACTATAATGAAAATTGTAGAGCACTAAAATACTTCAACTAAAACATGTTAAAAACTTCAGCATTTGAATAGACAGCTATGAATTTTCGATCTTGGCGTCAACACATTTATTCAACATCGGAATGTTCCCTCTAGATAGGTAACGGACAATATTGTATGACCTATTCTGGAGCGGTTATCTTCGGCCAGTGCTCCTCGACGTACGCGCTGATCTCCGGTAGGTTTCTTATTCTCAGATAGTAGGAGTTGAGATCAGTCCGCTCTTTGAGCATTTCCTCAAAACCCATGTCGCTCAGTGCAGAGAGCACCGTGGCTAGGAGAAGATCGCACCACAGTAGCTGGAAATGTTGATAAAACAATTGTAATTATTTTTTCCACCCACGGGGCACGCCAAAGAAAATGATACACTAACCTCAACCTCGGAAATTTTCTGTTTTATTTTGATAGTTCGTGTGGTATCCAATCCATTGTGGATACCATACGGTTCATTGCAAAGAGCTATATAAGTTATCGTCACACATGTTTTTCTGGATACATTATTCACCACCCTAGTCGCTATATAGTTTCCTCGAAAATTATCTCAGACGTGTCCCAATTGTTTTACCTTTTTACCCAGTAGAAAATCTCCACCGTTGTTTTTGAGATTCTCCTCCAGTATTACCAACTTTTCGCGGCCACTAGTCTCCATTGCCGTTTTGGCCGCTTCCTGTAAACACACTACACAAAAATAATTATAGTTAGAAGATCCTTATTCGTGAATACATTGCACATTTGTAAGGAGTTCGGAAGTATGACAGCACTGAAGTGCTGTTTTGTACACGTTTTTTCAGAGTGAAAAGTGTGAATGGAACACAAGATGTGATTGAACCTATTGGTTAAAGTTCACTTCATGGCATGGTGTATGTAGAAAGAACCGTGAAGGTATAGTTCGTTTCAACCATCAATAGTAGTCAGCCATGCTGGTCGAGCGCACCCTACATTGCAGGCAATTGCTCTGGCAGCTTGCCAGTCTTTTCATTACAAATAAAATATCGAAAAGTGGTTATTTTGAGATTTTTGCACATATTTTGTGCTCAAAAAGTTATCAAGTAATCGGGGAGTAATTAAAACAACCTTTTGTGCGATAAGATTTGCTTTGAAAAACGGTCAGAAAAGATGATTGGGTATCACTGTTTTCAGTTTTTGCAACCATGGTCAGATGGCCGGTTGCCTGTGTGCGCCGCGTCACCTAGCAGAGCTGAGTTCGATTCCCAGCTTATGCCTTATTTTGAGTAGGGTGGTCGCTGTTGGAATCTTTGGCAACTTTCCAGCACAGTTAACTCCGCCCACTAAAATGTACTGTAACTGGCTTCTATCGATGGTTGAAACGAACTATACAGATCTATTATATAGTGCCAGGTGTTATTTGTAAAAGATTTCGCTCTTTTCAGAGCCTATACGATATGTGCTGGCCGATTTCGCTGTGTTTTTAGTTTTAACCAGTTATTGTTGATTGAACTTTGAGAACAACGGTCTGTATCGAGATCAAACTACAGGAAATATTCAATAGCGAAAATGGTTCCTAGCATACCAAGAATACCAATATACCTTCAAATTATCATCTGCAGCAAAATGGTGTCTAATCATCATGTTGAGGAAATCGGTAGCGTAATCGACGAACATGTCACAACGAGCTGCCTCCGGCTTGGTGGAACCCGCGAAATCTGAATTTCCCCGTGTGATAGTTTGTTCTTGATGTTGTTTAGGGTAATTTTAAATAATGCCCCGTTGACCAATCTTCAGACAACTGTGATGTGCTGCCTATACGGTATATGTTGCCGGAAAACTACAGCAGAGATTCGGTCACTCACTAAACAAATACGTTTTTTGGATCAGGTGATTTCATCTGGAACTCACATGATTCCGGCCGCAGTGCTTTGGCTAGATAGCGACCGATGGCGTTTGCTTCGAACAAGGTCCATTTTCCGTTGTCCACATCGAGACACGGTAGTTGGTGCAGTTGTAGATCTGAAAGTTTTTTTTACAAAGTACGCTTTTGTTTATTATTAATGAAGTGATAAAGTCCGACTCATAGTCAAGTCGAAAATCTTCTCACAAATCATCACCTAACGTAATGGTCTCGGTCGTATTATGTCTCAGAAGGAAGTTGGGCAGAAAATATGTAAGTGGCGTATAGTCAATCAAATAATGTTATTTTTGAGCTGAGCTTCAAATGATTTGATCTGAGCAAAATGTTCGCGGAAAAACCATCAAATAGCAATTGTCGAATCACGTGGCACACTTTCTCGCATGTACTTACTGGGTTTCATTCCGGCCCATTCCTCCTTGGTCAATCGAGAGTCCTCAAAGGGGACGTCAAAGTATTTGAATACCAGACGAATGGCTTCCGCTCTGCCGCGAGTGTCAAAGTAGATCAACTTATATGTGTGGTTAGTCATCTGAAAAAAAGTGAAAATACATAATATTCGTATTGATGAAAACACAAACTTTAAATACAAAATATGTGGGGTTCGGAAAGCAGTTACTTTGTTCGGGGCTTCATTGAAAGCATATTTGAAGTTGAAAAGGAGTGGCTCAGATAAGTATTTCGAATTCTGGGAAAAAGATGTTGCTTCAACCATCTTTTCTGCCGTATAAAAAATCCGTACAGATTTTCATTCAATTTTTTCCTAAAAACAATTTAAAGGTGGAATGGAAAGGTGAAACCAAAAAAGAAAATCCTCGACGTTTGAATATGTCATAATAACTGAGAAAGATGTGAAATTCATCGAAACCGTGGCAAAAAGTCGGTTGTCGGGGTGACGGAATTTCATTCCGTCGACTGGCAATTATTGAAAGGAGACGAGACAGAATCTATCGAGAAAGAGGGAGAAAATCACATCGAAAGAAGCCGAAATCTTAACCTGGAGGAAAGTATCAACGATCAGCTTTGTTTAGGCTCATGTTTAAACCATTTGCGTTGAAATTATTCGCGACTCCCGTCAATATGAAGTTAACATTTATGCACTTAATATAAAAACTCAGTACAGCCAATTTCACTTTCTTTCTCGCTATCTATAAAAAGACGGTTGCAGAGCTAGTTAAATGTATCAATTGTGTACAAGTTCTGATGCGTGTCGTTTCTGCATACAACTGTAGCTCGAACGAGATAGTAGCATGTTATGTTCACAAATTCAACTGAAATCTCATGCAGCCCTTTTCGAGATTCAAACCGTTCTCTGGGCTTCATTGAACAGGTAAAAAGCTCATGTGTTCAAACTTCTCCGGTCTTGTCTTGACAATTCATGAATTTTTGATGGCTCTATCAATATTAGCACACCCAAATTATAAACTAGCCGAGTTTTCAAACAGATAGCTCAATTAAACAATTGTTCATGGTCAACTAGTTGATACCTCTGTTGTGAACTCGACCTTGTTTCAAAAATCACGGACACATATATAGATCATTATCTTTTGAAACGTTTACACTTGACCTTCCAACTAGACTTCGATTCACAGAAAACATAGCATAATATTCATTGCTTGAACCACATTGAGATATGATGAGGGTACGCATCGATTAGAGAAGGTAATTATATGAAAATTGAAGACATCAAAAGTGTCAGAACTTCACTCTGCTGGTTTTTCTTCGGCTGTGTCAGAAGAGAATCCCAGTGGGCATGGGCCCTGAAATACTCGCAGTCAGCTAGCAAACGGTCAGAATCATGCTCACAAACAAACAGCAGCAGACAGTTCAGTGACAACAGTTCGTGTAGATTGAAGACATGATTTCCGCTCATTTGTACAGCAGATCAGTTTGTAGTATATTAGAAAGTAACAGTTACGTGAAGTTGACATTCTAATGAGGCATCGTGCACTTCATCATTGCGCGTGTCTGAGTTCTGCTGTGTTTAACATGTTTCACGTGACTGTGCAAACGACTTACAATATACAAAGTACGTACAAATGTTTCGGTAATATACTGTGAGTGAAACTTTACGAGAAAGTGCAAGAACAGTCTCACTCATCTGTTATCTGTCGTGACTGTTTTCAATTAATGTACACCATTTCCATATAAATGACGCAGACAGTTGGTTTAACAAATCTATCGTTTCAGGTGTTCGTAGAATTATTCTTCCAATTTTCAAACATCATCACAAACGGAAAAATGTTTTCGGTTACTTTATTTTGCATCAGTTGATACATTTTCCATTCGCCACCTCGTACGATTGTCATACAGAAGATTGATAAACCTATTTTTTTCATAATTTTTTTATTTTAGTTGCTCTGATAAGATTTTGGGTAAAAAAGAGCTCAACTTCAATAGGTCTACGTCTACGATCCTTCTTCCTTCAGTGACGCTCACCTCTGTCTTGATGAGCTTCAAGAAACCGGTGAACATTTTGGGAGTACCCTTGAGTTCCTCCAGAAAATTCTTCCTGGATGTTCAAACATAAATGTAATAATTGTATTTATGAACAGAGTAATGATTCGTTTCCACATTCAGCTAACCATACTATGGTTCTGTTATATAGTGTTAACAATTAGCACTTTCATGCCCTAATTTTACCCTACAACAGTGTACTGTTTTTTTCAGGAAAATTGAGAACAGAATGGAGAAAATAGTTCACCTGTCTTCCTCGGTTTTCAAAGTTGCGATTTTCGATCCCATGTAGCTTAGGATTTCGTCTTTTTCTTCCTTGTTCATGTTGAGCGAATTCTTAATCATTCAATATTGAAACGGCTTTTTTACAATTATTCAATATTGAAACAGTTTTTGTACTTTTGAAGTTTTACTCTGCAATGGGCGAGAAAGTGAGAGGCTTTTTTCAGAAAGCAATAGACTACATGGTAAATTCAAATATCAGTATCATGTGCACGCTCCAAACTCGACAAGGAGAAATAAAAAGACTGGGAAGAAAAAATTGTCAGCTCCCTACGAGGGAAAAGAGTCTTCACCCTCTTGAATAGAGGGAATGTTACCAAATGCGAAGAAGGTGTGGATATGGCGTGCTATGAGGTGACCCATGGCATTAGAGCCCCAGAACGTTAAGTGTATCTTGAATTATGCATCAGCTCGCATGATAATTATTTAAAGCACGAGATCATTGCATGTCTTAAAGGAGACCGGAACACAACTTGAGCAGAGGCTTTGATTCCGGCTGCTTCCAACTGTATTGAGATCAGAGATCACAAATAACTCGTATATTAGTTTGATCAGTCCACGTGACATTCACGTGAGAATGCCTCGCGACACGCAACGCGTTCAATCAAAAGTAGGATACAGCAGCTTTACGAGAAACCATGTTGCTCTCCGGTCTCCTTTAACCGTGAAATCGGTATGTTCTCTGCCAACTAAACCGTTGAACGAGAAGAGAAAGCAAGAGTACGTTTTGGCTCTTAACTTTCAATACTGGTACTGTAGAAAGTGCGTTTGATCTTACCAACCAACACGCAAAAATCATCTGTACAAATGTAGAATGTGAATAGACCATTCCTTCACAGGAATATCTGCTGAAACAACCTCAAAAGTATACAATTCCCGAACACCTGCCTTACAAAAACAAGTTCCAGGTTCCGTCGAAAAAAGCCTGCTGTGGTTATCGTTTTTTTTTCCATAGCACTTCGTACCGAAATCTACACTCTGTTTCACCAATAGTACTAAAGTGTCTTGTTTTGAGTTTAGATACATATAATTTGACCGCAGGTAACATTTATGGTCAATACATTGACGTGTTCACTAACACTACGTGTTCCATTCAGGTATCCATCAGTTTTCTTTCTACTCTAGTCTGAGCTGGTTGGTAGTGGAGGAGTCTCCCCGTTTTCATGTTTCCACCATCCTAACACTACGTGTTCCATTCAGGTATCCAGTCTACAAGTCGACTCAGACGACGAAGAGATTGAAAACCCGGGCCACTCGCGGCTGGGAATCGCTGGTCCGTATTCCCAACAGGAATATATGTTCACAAGCAGTTCTCTTCCCGTCCTCCAAGAAGTTTCTCGCATGTCACTGGATCAATGCCAGAATGTTCAAACATAAATGTAATAATTGTATTTATGAACAGAGTAATTATTCGTTTCCACATTCAGCTAACCATACTATGGTTCTGTTCTATAGTGTTAACAATTAGCACTTTCATGCCCTAATTTTCCCAACAACAGTGTACTGTTTTTTTCAGGAAAATTGCGAGCAGAATGGAGAAAATAGTTCACCTGTCTTCCTCGGTTTTCAAAGTTGCGATTTTCGATCCCATGTAGCTTAGGATTTCGTCTTTTTCTTCCTTGTTCATGTTGAGCGAATTCTTAATCATTCAATATTGAAACGGCTTTTTTACAATTATTCAATATTGAAACAGGTTTTTTTACTTTTGAAGTTTTACTATGCAATGGGCTTGAAAGTGAGAGGCTTTTTTCAGAAAGCAATAGACTACATGGTGAATTCAAATATCAGTATCATGAGCATGCTCCAAACTCAACAAGCAAAAATGAAAAAGACTGGGAAGAACAAAATTGTCAGCTCCATACGAGGGAAAAGAGCCTTCACCTTCTTGAATAGGGGGAATCATACAAATTGCGAAGAAGGTGTGGATATGGCGTGCTATGAGGTGACCCATGGCATTAGAGCCCCAGAACGTTAAGTGTATCTTGAATTATTCATCATCTCGCATGATAATTATTTAAAGCACGAGATCATTGCATGTCTTAACCGTGAAATCAGCATGTTCTCTGCCAACTAAACAGTTGAACGAGAAGAGAAAGCAAGAGTACGTTTTGGCTCTTAACTTTCAATACTGGTACTGTAGAAAGTGCGTTTGATCTTACCAACCAACACGCAAGGATCATCAGTACAAATGTAGAATGTGAATGGACCATTCCTTCACAGGAATATCTGCTGAAACAACCTCAAAAGTATACAATTCCCGAACACCTGCCTTACAAAAACAAGTTCCAGGTTCCGTCGAAAAAAGCCTGCTGTGGTTCACGTTTTTTTTCCATAGCACTTCGTACCGAAATCTACACTCTGTTTCACCAATAGTACTAAAGTGTCTTGTTTTGAGTTTAGATACATATAATTTGACAGCAGGTAACATTTATGGTGAGTACATTGCTACTGCGACAGTGTATGAGTAACCACCATACAAAACACTCTCTACGGCTTGCGAACTACTGTGTCAAAGTATAATAATGTTTGTTCAAACATGCACTCAGATTACATGAGCTGTTCTTACTGTTTGTCATCAAACATCAAATTGTGTACAAGCAGCTAGTCTCCAATGAGCTACTGGAAGAGGTGATAATATGTACTCCCAGGTGCATTCTTTTTATCCCCAACCCTTCATTATTGAAAGGTGCAACTAATCTATTAAATCTCATAATACCCTTGGTAGCTTGCTAGTCTTAGAAGTTCGACAGATTGACGTTTTCAACTACAAGTAGTTCATTACACGTATGTTTTCATGACGCGTGGCATCAAATAGCGTCATATAAAAGTTATAGCACCTACTACAATTCTGTTTACTACAAAATGGTGTTTTCAAAGAATAGTTATACATGCTCGTGGGTACTTGTAGTACGTCGTTTGCTCTCGTCCATATTATTTGAAGTCCCAATTTGGTTTATTAACAATAGAACTCAGCCAGAATATAGAAAAAAACTATATAAAAACTCATCTAGAAAAAACTGATGTAAAACGTTTTCCATACACAACGAGAAGATTTAGAAGGGATTGCGGTAGTTTCAATGGAACAATCACCAAGTATTAGCTGTTTTATATTTGTTATTTGCTTTGAAAAACATGTTATTTGTTCACGATAACATAGGCTCACGTACATAATACTATACGAGTTTTTAATTTCAAGTTAGGGAACAAAGTGTGCCTTCAACATATCACAATGAGCAGCGCTCAGTATTACACACTTTCCTGAGACATAATTCTAAACATACACCAACATCTCGAGAGGATTGGACGTGATTTGATAAATCTTTGAATCTTGGAAATCTTTGGACATTTATTTAAGTAGACCCAGACAGTTCACTCTCGATGGAGGTGCCTGGCTACGCCCGAATATTCTGCTCATGTCTACAAGGAACTGTGAGTATAAAGTAGGCAATAGCCAATGATTGGTTGAACTCAACAACATTTAGTTGCTCTTCACACAAATCTATGGAGTCCACATTGCATCTTAGTTGTGAAATAAAAATTGGTTTCGAGAACCTACAACTTTAGCATCTAACCGAAAATGCCAGTTCGGTCTCGAATTGTCGGTTAAAACATTATCTCAGTCAAACAATCAACTTCAATGTTTAGAAAGACATTTCAAAAGGAGACGACACAGTACATGGTTTCTATTGAAAACAGATACGTGTTCACGGTTTTACTGAAAAAGATACTCGAAAAATCAAAAATTGCAGACGGCAGTTTTCGGGCTGCTCACGACTGGCTACATTGTGGTTATTATGGTACTGGACAAGAAGAAACTGACTTCTTTCAACCTGATTTGTGTTACAAAATGTGTCGCCAATTTTCTTGTTCTGTGCATGTATTTGGGGTGGCAGCTGCCGTTCACCATAACGTGAGTACACTTTTTCCCATTACCCGGTTGCTCTAAGTAGTTAGTTGTTAGTTAATTATTCAGCTCAGCACTTTCAACTGATTCTGAATCGTTTCTTTGTACCAGAGCAGTTATTTATACTAGGAGAATATACCTAATTTAATTACCTTCCGCATTCTCCTAATTTTCGCTTCGTTTTTTCCTCAGAGATTCAAATCATTGTTCAATTAATCCAATATGTGCGCGGAAAAAAAAACTACAGTAACCACGGCTCAAAATAGAACTGAACACTTACCATCTGACATATCGTACAATTACGTCACATCAAAGAACAAAAGTAAAATTCCAGAATAACAAAGCTATTAGTTGGATTGAATGTTTCACATTACTCCCACAAAATAACATTTCATTTTTAGAACCAGCACTTCAAGCTGATTCATATCACCTGAGAAAGCTTTTGTGTCTGGGATTGGTTCAAACGTTTCAGATCTACGTCATATGGGTCCTTGGGAGTGAATCATCTGATAACCTCAATTATGGCTAACATCTATGTCATGAATCAACACATATGCGCCCTTCTAGCGGCAAATCGTTTTGTCGCTATATTTTTCGTCAATCATTACAAGAGAATATGCGGGAAAAAATCAATGGTGGTACGTTAAAATATATCTATCGAATGTGGATTTGCAACGGTGACAGAACAGTGCTGATGAGTTGTCTTTACACATCTCATGAGTCGTGGGATAGATATTACAGTATAGTCTGTTTCACGCAATGATAGCCCTTTACAGTAAGATTGTGCATTTTGCAAGTACACTTTTGATAGCTAGAAGCTTTCGGAAACAATCAAAACTTTTTTGTTTCGTTCTTCACAGTTGGTGCTACCAACCTGCAAGAGAGTTAATCGAAAAGTTTGTGAACTGATTAGAAAAAATACTTTAAATAATCGAAGGATTAATGTAGAAAGTTATCGATAGGTGGAACGGAGTATACTCTCAGTGGGCGATTAAGGAAGTTCTGAGTAGAGTAGTGTTCTCTTGTGTTCTGATCTCGGACCTAGACAGCAGTTCGCTTTTCGAGAAAAGATCAAATATTCATCATCGGCATTTTGCGTTCAGTCTAAAGCTTAATTCATATTTCATCGACCGACGTTATTAGTTAGGTGAACACGCGTATTGACGCATGCCTGATAATATCGCACTGCGACGACGTGAAAGTACTTTTTAAAAAGCTTGAGAAATTGCTTCAAAGTTTTTCGTTGACTGTTTTAGAGTTAGATCGCAATTAAAATCTAAAGCAGCTATGATCGGTGTTGCAGATTTTCATCAGCATTATAATCGTGTCGAGAATCTACGCAGTGTTTACATCACTACAAGGTACGTTGATTGCAGTGCATGCGACTTCAGTTGGGTACACGGCCTTACGGCCACAACACAAACTGCTGTTTTTTTATTTGTCTGTGTGAATTTTTACCACGGAGTGCCGGAAAAACCCTAGGAACGGTGGTTTGCCTAAGCCTAAGCCTTAAATCGAAAGTGAAGTCAACATTTATGTAGAATAATAAAACTAAGTAATCATTTGATAAAGAAAATAAAAATGATGAACCCAATAGGTTATATTCAAAAAATATTCACACAGATGAATAAAAAACAGCAGTTTGTGTTGTAGACGTAGTGTCAGGTCAGTCGGATTGTACTTAGGCGTACAGAAATTTATTCTGTGCAGTCATCTAACGAGACAATTGTTGACAAAGCAGCAGCCGTGTTTTTTGCGCAAAATGTTAGTAAACTATTAAAACTTTCAATGGAGTATTTCTGATGAAGCTCTACAAAATATTGCCATATTGGCAAACACTCTCCAGCTATAATGACATTCTGAACCATGCTATACTTGTAGCTGAGTGTAAATTACTCTATGACGGAGAGAGTATGATCTGGACACAACAGCCATCTGAAGTCTGTGAGAAACAATCACTTGATACGGCAGCCTATGGGATCTATATACTGGCCCTCATTTGCTTGTCGCTTAATACACCGATATTCATACGCGTGATGTTCTACTATGTGAGTGGTCAAACAAAGTTTGGAATAATTGCAGAACCAGAATTTCATCAGGGTTTGCTGTTGATAGACATTCTACCAGAACAGAGTCTGCTCTCGCTTTAGATCTTTCACTTTGAAATGTCTGTTTGTGAAGTTTTTTCTATTTCGTACTTGCAGGCTCGAAAGAGTAGTACCGATGAACGAATTAGAAAGAATGCAAAACTGTTTTTGCAGGTGAGTTTTCATCCGATTAATTGCCTCAACAGTTTACATCCTCAGTTATTTCAACTACAAATTCAACTTCTTTAAACTGTTTCATATCTGCAACGTGCAGCTTTTTTCCGCTATTTTTGGATTTGCGCATGATCGCTTCTTCGTCATCGCAATTGTTTCAGTTTATCACGTTCATCAAAAATCATCAAACGTCTTAGGAAATACGGTTGATGCAAAACTATGGCTCCGCAGTGACTCATTCGAGCTCATCTCTTTGGCTTTCTAATGATTTCACAATCAAAGAAGTGTAGGATAGCTTGTTTCCAGACTATTCTACAAGACGCTCTCTTTGCGGCTGACATGTTGTTTATGACAAAACTGTACGATTACATCCTGCACCCCATATGGTTCTTCTTCTCTCTCTCCTACACCGGCGAACTTGTACATGTGCTCGATAGGCAAGTTTGGATAATGTCAGCATACTTATTCAATACGTTCATGTAATGGACATGTTGTTTATATTGTATCCCATACAACATGTCTAATACATGAATGTATACTTAAATCATACATAACATGCAATCAATAAGCAATTTAATCAAAGTACGACATTTGCCTCCTAGAAAAGTCCTGGAAAATGTTAATGTGAGGTTTCTTTTCAGTGTCATCATGCTAATGTTCCAACCAGACTTACTCACAACGTTGGTAAAAAAGGTAGGCAAGGTGAAAGTGACAGTTTTGCTAGAATCTCAGAGAAGAGTTAAGCTGTAAAGAGTTCAGAACATAATTTTCGTGCTAACTACTTTTAAAATTGATTGACAACGTGACGAGAAATTTCTTTATTTTACATTCAAGGATCGGTTTCGGTAAGTGTCGTTACTTCTGGTTGAATGAATCAATTCTGCGCGCTGATCAACCTCCCATTGAATTAGCCTAGAATGTTTAACGTTTTTCTGGCGGCGTAGCAATCCCTCCAATCTCACGAGAAGTTCATATGAGTTTCTCATGAGATACCTCATGAGCTACTCGTGAACTCTCAGTGTTGTAGTATAGCAATCAATACAATCTCATGAGAAGCTCATGCGAATAGCTCATGAGGTATCTCATGAGATTTTTGAGGGATTGCTACGGCGCCTGAGAAGATATATCATAGATAGCTAGAAAATATATGAGGCAATATGTTGTCTCGGGGTTCCTATAAAATTGGAGATTGGTTGGTTAAACACTGTAACCTACCTGCATACAACTGTTACACCATGAGCTGAAATGTTGCGTGATATATAGCTCATTAATTGTTAACGAGTTGTTCTTAGACTTCTACCTATTTCCGTCACTTGAATCTCCATCTAGATATGTTTTACAGTTTGACCATTCTGTTAGGTAAGAATACTTTTATTTTCAGAAACCAGGAGTATTGTTTATAAGAACATCCAACAACGGCACAGCAGCTAGCGCTCCGTGACCGGCAAAAGAAGCCAAGACGTAGCATCTCTTAGAAACATATTGCAACGTCTTTCGAAAAAGCTGAGAAAAACATAGTTTCTCATTTTTTGTTGTTGTTCATTCACTAACTCACTTTCTAAAGGCACAATTGTCTAGAGCATGGTTTTTGTACAACCTCGTAAATATAGATTCGAGTACAGATAAGATTGCGTGTTCGATTAATTTGAGTGTAGATGAGGATGAGTTATGACCTTTGAATAGCGAAACAAAAATTAGCGAAGAAGATCTAGAACCTACGAGAATTATGTTAATCTTTTTGTTAGTTGTGTGTAGCTATATTAAAATTGTGAGGTAGGCTATCCCACAAAATAGGATGTTGGAGAAGCTATGTTCCGTTGTTTCAAGCAATTATATATTCTGGTAAAGTGAGTTCACATAAGTACATTAATCCAGTTTGGGGACATTTTAGGAAACTCTTTTTCGTGGTCCCCAGCCCTCATCTGTATAAACTATGGGCACCTAAAAGTGTTGATATTTTAGCAATATAATTATAGAAGCAATTTTTCGTTGTTTCAAGCAATTATATATTCTGGTAGAGTGAGTTCACATAAATACAATAATCCAATTTGGGACATGTTTGGAAACTGCCTTTTGTGGTTCCCAGCCCTCATCTGTATAAACTATGGGAACCTAAATGTGGTGATATTTCAGCAATATAATTATATGATTACATCCAGCGTGGACACCCGCAATCATATTTTGCAAAAGAGAAACGTGTGTTATGATAAGCTCTTATACCATTGCTCTCATTTGACACTTCTCGCATTTGTCTGTTCACTATTCAGAAAACAAAAAAGGAAACGTTCTGTTCAACATAGTTTTGAACAATATTCTTCTTGCTGACCGGTACTTCAAAAATGGTTATCTAGGAGTACGAACCTAGTTTCCTGTTTCACAGACGGCCCCCCTAGCGAAGACGAATAGTCGACGAAAACGGATTACAGTAATCAGTCACAAGTCTTTGAGATACCGCTCGACGTGCAGTTGATTTTGAGCGATCGCTGCGAACTGGGTGGTCTGCGGAAGTTACCCTGTGCGGTAAAAGGACGCTTGTGAACATGTAAAATGGAAAAATTAATTAATTCATTTATTCGTTCTAATCAAGCGGAGTGGAGACAAGCTGAGTGAACACGAAACCCAATGCAGTTCCATTATTTTCAGTTTGCTGACCGAAATTCATTCGCTGTCGTAATGTTCTACCACATATTCCACGAACTAAATCCAGCTAAATTCATGGTTTAATTCGAGCAAAGTTATACTTGTATCGAGTTGTGAAGTTTTTATATGTTTTTCTAGAATCGATATTTGGTTTTTAGATCACATGCGAGACGATTAGCATGTGCTAGACACTCTCACGTGTTCAGTTCTCAGATAACGCGTGCAGTTTCTTCTATTTTGGCCTAAAACCCATATATTTTTAATTTGTTCTTTTTGGGATAGGAACTTAAGTATAAGGTGCATCGCTCCCCGCCGAGTTGTACCGTAGCGCGCTCGATTGGCGTTTTTTACGAGGCTGGAAGGACGATTACTATCTGCGCCATCAATCCATCTACACGGACAAATTACGCAGCAAGAAGGATGAAATAGCGGGCGAGATGGAGAGACGCAGAGAACCTGATCTGACCGGGATTCTTGTTTGTTTTATTGGCTCGGGTAAATTGCATCTTCGACACTGCGAACCCATAAAGAGCAATTTATACGACCACTTAAGCCAACTCGCAACATTTGCTCGGGAAACCATCAGCGGATGGAGTTACACTGGTTTATCAGATCACGCACTACTATTCCGAAAAGTTCTCCGAGGAGATCAATTCGATATGTATGTCCAAATATGGCCTGTAGTCTGATTTTTATCACAGCAGTTTTTGAAGAAAAAAAACTATAAGTAACGGAGATCAAGCCACAAGCACAGTCAAAATGACAGCTGGAAAATTTGCCTTATGCGAGCTGTACATTGGGTATCTCATGCCTCTTCCATGACATTCACTCGGTTCTCAGGAAACCTTAAACCAAAACCAGACTTATCAATACTAAGTTGTAATCTACTATTACTCTATTGCATTGCTTATCCAAGGGAGGAGGTCAACATAATAATTTCGAATTTCGAATCGATATTTGCGTTGGAGATCAAAACAAGTAATATACCGCTAAAATCGTAATGTCGGTAACGTTCTAATGAAGTAGGCTGCTAATCAGTCATTGACCAACCTCATTTTCCGAGTGAACTAACTTGTTCGTGGTCGACGGACATGTATTTTTACTGAACAGGTTGCTGGCTACTCTCATTTCCCATAATCAGTTACGCTTCGTCCCCAGTTGGGTGTGGGAGCTGTCTGCAGCGAAGGTCTGCTTGCGCAGTTGATGGATTACAGGCTGCTGAATCAGTTCTGTGATCGCTCGAATGCAAAACTGAGTTTATCGGAAACTAATCTTGACACAAAACCAACAGTCTCGACACATAATTGATGCAGTGTTCATGGAAAACTAAACGACGATCTCAATCTAGGTTGTGATTACAGTTTAAACCTAAAATATGCGGTTCAATTAACACTCGCCTGAAAGTCGCTCTTCACTGTTATATTTTCGATCACGTGAAACAGTTCATTACGTGGAATCAAACATTGTGAGCCGGGTAGATCTCAAATTTCGTTAAAATCGAAAAACTCATCCATTCAGTTACGTAACTCCTGTAAATCGTTTTCTAAGAGAAGTCACTTTTGCAGAACGGAAGTCAATATATAAAAATAACTACGCGAGATGCCCTAGCTAGACGTAAATTCCAAATGTTCTCGAGCCACGCACGCGGAATGGATACGTATTCACGTGAGTTACTCGGACATACACATCGAACAGTGTCACGTACGGGAACCGGCAGTTCTAGTCAGTTTCTGTTGTCTTGGTCGGCGAAGTTATTTTTCGTTTGGTGACAGTCACGAAATCGACTGTGGGGCTCAGGCAGCGTCCAATGATAGATTGATGTCTCCAACAAATCATGAAAACGCGCCAGCCTGATAGATTCCCCTCTCATAAGTACCCATTCAAACTGCGATACATTCCATGTGAAGTATGAGAGTTTGCACAGCTGTACTGTTACTGTGAAGTTATAAAGAATAAGGTCACGTTTCCACCTTGTTCGAGTATTCAAAGTATAATTTCACGTGGGAGTGATCACCAAAGTGGATAACCGTGTCACGATGACCTTTCCGAAAAACTAAGCACAATCTGACCTCATTGAGGTCAACTTCTATGTGCAAGCATGTACTGTACTGTGTGTTACAGCCTATGGATTTCGTCGTCGCATTGTACAGCTGGAAACTCCACTTTTCGCTATACTTCATTGTGGTGCACGAGTTACAATTATCAATGTGTATTTTTTAAAAAAAATTGTGTATCACGTTTCCGAAACTGTGCCCCTTGACCGACTTTGTGTATGTCAAGTTATTGACCGGGTCCACTTGTATATCGCATAGTATCGTATCTGGGCGGCTATCTAAGACCACCAAAGACGACTAAACTAATCCTAACTGACAGGTCGGCAGGGCGTGTGCAACGCGGCAAAGGTTACCAAGTTGGTAACACAAATTGAGAAGATTAACCGGTTTTCTATCATAATTGTTTTTGGAACTGTCGCGAGAACAAAGTGCGTAAAGGAAGTACTCAATAAACAACTCGAACCGATATTTTCGGTTGGAAAACAACTAGTTTCTGTTTTTTTTTACCTTAACACGTGTCAAAACGTGTATGTTGGTTATCAGATTTGAACAATTTCAAAGCAATACATTGCAACTAAGAAAGCTTAGATGGAAACCAGCTTTGTCGGTTTTTATCTTGTTTTGAGACAAATATATGTATGCATTCGCAATCTTATCTGTGTGTCGGATAAAACTACAACTCGGTGTTGGTCACATTCTTGAGTTCACATTTAAAACGTATTCAAACTGAATGATTCCTCCCAAAGAAAACTTTTGCGTAACCAGGCATCGTAGCAAAGTCATGGTCACATTCTGGACACATAGTTGCCAACGGCTTAATCTCAAACATAGTGTAGTTGATCACAACCTGTCACATGGTGGTTTGATAGTTTGGGTGAAGGGTGACCTTTTTATTAGACTTTGCTTCGGTGAGCGGAAATATTATTCTCGTGGTTACAGTGTCGCGTGTATCGCGCGTTCCTCTCGCGTGCGCCCGCCCCGCCCGCCCGGCCCTATACCGTACTCTCATACACAATCGTTTCTTACTCTAGATATCACGCCCTTCTTCCCACCAACCAAAACACTGACCAATCTATAATTATATAACCACTATTTTGTATCGTTGAGAACTGAATTAAAGGACTGAAAGGATATTGCCAATTATTACTTGTAGCAACAAGTAAACTCCCCTTTTGACTATTTTTTGGTTTTTGTGTAATTCAGAGGACCGTTTGAATCACATCGTCCAGTTAAACAAATTCAAAAAATACTGTGAAATTTGCTACCAATTGACTATTTTGAACTCAAATTTGATGGTAAAATACTCCTTCCATTCGATTTATTTCTGACGTTCTCTATTTTTTCTGTTCTCTTTCCTAAATTTAACTGTTTGACCAAATCATTATGGGGTGGGATAATGATACTCACCATAATTTTCGAATTTTGACCGAAAGCAACAGGATCACACTACGAACACAGCGGAACAGGGCAGAACACACCGTATGAGCTTGCTTTGGAGAGAGAAAACCGTAAATGTGGAGACAACTAAGACGTAAAAACAACGGATCGATCTATTTTGACTCGTTCCAATTAATTTACATTAAACGAGGAACGAGGCATAATTTTACACTAAACTTGAAACCACATGACCACAACTGTGGATGGTACACACTTTGTACTTTGTATAATGAATTGTTGCAACATCTCTTTTTCTGCATTTCAACTAGAAGGGTTTGTACAAAGTTCAATGTTTTTGTCTACATACTACATCTGATTCACAACACTCAAATGTCTCCCAATTGTGTATAAGTAGTAGAGATATCGTAGACAACTTGCGACATCCAGAAAATTTCCGACCTTTGTTACCACCTTAAATTTAAAAAAACATGTATTTGGGGACATTTATTTGGTCATTCAAATCAGACATTCTGAAGTTGTTCACTTCATTTTGTATTGATTGGTAAGGGCATTCACAATATATCTCCCCACTTTTCGCTCTAACCAACGTGAGAAAGTTCATCATTGACGTATTGAAATAATTTAATGAAATATCTCGGCAACATGGCTGGAAACTGCTCGAAGCATGCTTTCTGCTTTCAAAACAGAATAATTCCAGCAAGCATGGTGAACATATACAGTACTTTCTATTACTTATGTTCACAGATGGGTTTCATGTCATTTTCTCTCCAACCGAAATCTTTTCTTTTTGCAAAGCCATATCACACTCATTTTTTGGCAATCGACAACTGTCTTCTCTGTACTTATCCTCTGCCTAGACTAGTTTAATTTTTGAGAATGTTCAAAGAATACACCTACCACGTTTCTCAGTTTCCCCATAGTTTGACGAATGCCGCAGTGAGCCGCAGCAATCGGTTCAACCAACTCGCTGCGTCTGTATTTGCACACTTATTTTACCTTTGCATGGCGTGTGACCCCCGTCAGTGCTAATATTTACAGTAGCCTGCCACCGGAAGACTCACTTTTTGAGGCTACCCGCTCTGACACTACCCGCATATTATAGTCGTTTTCATTCCTACTGACACTCTTACAGTATGCTTACCAAACGTTCAGATCATTTCAATTACGTAAACTGTATCGGAAATGTTAAAAATTCCTGCGTTCTATTTCATTCCTTATCAAAAAAGTGTTTGAAATGATTTTCGATCAATTTAAAGTTTGTATCAGATAAAAACTACTGAAAAAGTTGAGAGTACACTGTAAAAGTATCAGTGGTAATGATATGAACTCTTATATGTTTTCTCCTTTGTTTTCTCAATGGTTGAAGCTATTCAAAGATTGTAAGATTATAATTCCCAAGTTGGGGTGAAAGTTTATATGATTAGTTTCGTATTTTTTCTATAACTAACAATCTATAAAACCTCATGTTAGACATATTTTTTTGAGTTTCGAGCAATTTAGCTAATCGTTTTCTTTTCGAAGACTCAAGTCAAACTATTAGAGTGAAGAGCATTAAGTAAGTCGCTCCTTTATAACTACTTCATTGAATGAGCAGATAACTGTTTCCAAACATCGTACGTATAATTGCGCGTGATTTTATTAATCGTAAAAGTTCTGATTCGCTTTTGACTGTTTTTTCTTCATTCCGAAACGACATGACGACAATTGATATACCTTGAATATTGAGTTCTCATCTAAATAAAAGTTCGATCAATTTCAATTAGCTCCAAAACATGATATCACTGTATTCTAATCACTCTTTTCGTGGGTTACGGTAGCGCTGTGTTATTCCCGAGCGAACACAAAGGACTCACACTGCACATGACTAATTGGGAAGCAGGGCGATAAGACTGTCCTGTCATTGCGTGCCATCTTCAAGTTAAACGTGGCTTCCAGCAGTTGCGCGCAAAAAAGGATGCATACATGGAACAACGACTTCAAAAGTTCTCAAACTTTTTTTCATAGCCACTGAAAAAATGGGCTCTCTTAAAAAGTTTGACTGCGTTCTATAAGTGTGAAAACCAGAGTACAATGCGTTTTTCGGAAAACGTTCAGAGAGCCTGAAAATAGCCTGTTTTAGACATCAGAAGGTCATTCTAGATGTGGCGAATTTTAAATCTATATTGAACGTAATCCGTGTTTGTAAGCAACCACTAATCGGGTATAAGTTGAGATCGAAATCATGTTACGTTTATATCATTGTAGTTTGATCTCGTTCAATGCAAGCTGATTTAATTTTTTCAACCGAAAGGACAGAACTAGGCAGAACTTAGAGCGTTAACTGTATAATTAGCACTACCTCACAAATTGACACACCAATCAAACACCAATTATCCACACACTACGCCTGATGTTTGTTTCAAACCATTATATCTGCTTTTGGAGATTTTCTCGCTCACTGGCGTTGCCGGTGTTTATCTCACTGCATCAGCATTACCGCACGAGAAACACGCATTATACACAAAAGAACCACACCTGTTCGACAATTGCGCATATTGTATATTTCAAAACATTTTTTATATTTGATAGGCTATTCCCCTTGCTCGCTTGTGTTCTTTCTCTCAATTATAATAATTATGTAAATCACTGAATTATATTTCAGGTCGGCTACATCCATGTTCTCGGACATTGAAACTGTTGATGATCGTCTGCGATGCAAGAAGGTAGCGATGCTTGCATCTTTTTTGATGATAAATGGGATCTATATGACTTTTTGAACCTGATATACTTTTCAAACTGTGCAATAGGAGATTTATTGAACCACCATATCAAAGTATGAGACAGGTTGAAGTTGACAGATTTGAAACAAACTCTGTGTATCACAAATGCAATTAGGAAGTTGGAAAATAAAAAGATTGTTAAGGCCGAGTTGATTTTAACCTCGTCTTATGAAGGAGGATTATGTAGGTCAACCTATTCTTAATCTGCTAAACGTATATTCAATGTGGTGTAAGTTCCATTGAAGCGAATCAGTACCATTGCTTGCAAACGAAAGTTTTAATATGTTTAGGTTGTAGTTTCACTCAGCACTCAGAATTCGGCTTCCTAATCAGATGATTGATTTCAGACCAACAAACCATTGATGGAGAAAAAGAGACGAGCCAGGATAAATCACTGTCTCAATGAACTAAAAGACATTTTGATCATGGATAAACACGCGGTAAGTATTTTTTCGTCAGTTTTCCTAACTTACTCGCTCCAACCAATACTTGCACCGAACTCACTCTTCACATCTAAGTTGTTTGGCAAACCCCATATTTTGCACAACAAAATCAAAGGTACGAGAACAACACCGGTTTTTCTCGGTGAACCTATGGCGTAAATATTCCTGGGTTTCTACCCAGATCATAGTGTTGAGCTGGGAATTTCGTTCATGACGCTGGTTCATCTGCTATCTCTTTGTACCATCTCTCGCATGTGCTTTTCACGGGTGATCTAACTATTGAGTTCAAAAAGTTGTGTGTAGTAGCGATACGTGGGGCACAATTCATATTATTTGAAGATGTTTGGGCGCGTGACTCGGATATAGTACGAGGTCGTGGCATGTAACAGTTAATTCGATTAGACCCTTGCGTAACAGAAACGTCGGAGCACGCGAATAGGTTTTTATTTGAAAACACGCTCTAAAAAGTTCGTTTAGTTCAAGCAGCCTTAGATTTGGTAAATGTTTTGCTCTTTCACATTTGTTAATGAATACAAAAAAGTTTCAGCGATCACAAATGTGGCTTTGGTACTTAGTTATCCATATGAATATTCGGAAATACTTTGTTGTCTACCACAGTATTGTTTGAGTTGTGCTGCACGTTGCCGTTCAACATCATAGATTTTGTGTTTCTGTTTGAACAAGAGACTTTTCAGTCAGCCGGGCACGCGAAATGGGAAAAGGCTGACATTCTCGAGATGACTGTCGAGTACGTGAAGAAAATACGGAATAGTCGCGGTTAGTTTTCATATTTCCGCTGAAATTCACTATGGTTAAAAGTTGAAAAAACGATCAAATCCATCGTCCAGCTCAGATAGTTGCACATAACTGCTCTGTACAGTTTTGCGCTTACGAACATTACCAATCAGACCCTGTCCAGTCTAAGGAAATAGCCTAATCTAAAAACAGAGAATGAGCCAAAATTCACTCTGTGGTCGCATAAAGCAACGAAGTTTTTATAATCTTAGTAGTTGAAGTTTTTTTATCGAGTTTGAAACTGGATAGTTCGCGACTGGCACCAACTGTATGCACACGCGCGCTGGAATAGAGACTTGGCGGGGGCAAAAAACGGTCTCAGAGTCTGAAAATAGAGTGACGAGTGAAGTGATACCACAGTGAACTCTTCTTTTCTTCCTAGTTTGTTGTCTCGCTTTCGTCTGCTCGATGTATATCTTTCTGATTACATACAATAACGTTCGGTTGCGAAGAAGTATAACAGTAATCAAAAAATGTGTCACCCGGGCTATCTTGTAGTAAAGCTTCGGAAAACACCTCCACTCTGATTGATTGATTTGTCCACACGCGAAGAAAAGCAATGGAAACACACCAAAATTCAGGAATCAACAAGATTCGATCAATATTCAACTCTGTTCCAGGTCTGGCCCCTCTGGTGCACACGCGCCCTCCACTCGAGTTAGAATCGGAAGACAACGGAAGTGTGGCCGACGCCAAGTCTCGTCTCGTCTCCCCCACTCCGTCCTCCTCCAGCACCGAATCGGGTCCGCCCGCCCCCAAACGACGGCGCCCCAGTGCTCACCCATCATCACAGGCCCCACAGGCTCCACAAGCAACCACTAGCTCGCACGCATTGCCCCATCCCTCACCCATCATGCCCATCCCGACCGCGCCCACTATAAATCCTGGTCTAAACTTCATGGCACATCAGTTGATTGCGTTACAGTACCATCAGCATCAGATGAAGATGGCCTCCGTTGCCCCATCTTTCATGCCAGCTCACAACCTGTCGTCAACTCTTCCGATTCCTATGAGCACACCTTCCTGGAGGCCGATGTAATGTTCGACGAGTAAATACCAACCTAATGTTGGTTATTTTATTATTATTTTGTCATTTTCATCAGATCTATTCCACTCCATTTCGAGACACAAACTCGGTGACCATGTGTCTTTTATATGTATCTTCTCATACTTTTCAAGTGCTAGATTGTATTAAGGGTCGTAGAGTTTTTTAAAGACATGTGAATTGTTTGAACTAGAATCTCATTTTCTTTATTATATCGACGGTTTTTCTTAACGTGTACATATAAAATTGAAGTAAACTATTTATTACCAGTTTTCATACATTGAAAAACTGAACGTGGTTACACATATTTCACACGATTAGGCTGAGTTGAAGAACCCGTAAATGGCTAAAAACTAGAACGTTGGAATGATGAATCTGAGATCATGGATACACAATAATGCTTAGAACATGAGTTACGAACCAGTCACGACGAGCAATACTTTCTAACTATCTAGGCGTGTGTTGGAAGAGTATGAGTATTAAGTATGAGTGACAAATAGTTTCACAACTATATGCGAAACACATAGCAGATGGAACTTGTCCTGGAGAAGGCTCAAAAAAGCACTTTAGTTCAAACGTTATGATAGAAACTTAGTACATTCTTTGCTCGGTTAATGCATTTTTCCTTTAGCCGTGTTCTAGTACTCGTATTTCTCCTACAGTTTTTTATAGGCGTGACTTGGGGCTTCAAAAGGGAAGTGTGCGTATCCAAACAGTTCTATAGGGCAGGGACTGGGCATTCTTTCTTCTCAACGGTGTGGCAAGTAGATCAAATCGATACGTTGTGGATGGGTTGAGTCCTTGGATGGTGGTCTCGATGACGCCTACTGGGTCCTAGAAACAGAAAAATGTATTTAACGGCTCTAATTTCACTATAGTCTTTTCGAAAACGGAGTTCAGTGAAAATTTGTAAAAGAAACCCAATTAATTAATAAGGAAAAGTGTGATGATTGTTTGAGAAATCACTCACTGTGATTGTTTTCGACATGATTCCTTTGTGCTGGTAGCAACCAACCAGCTCAGATGAGAGTCCACCTTCACACAAGTTGTCCACCTGAATAAAATAATTAAACTTTGGTTCGACATTCGATGGGTCACTATTATTGAAATAGATCAGAGTTCAGGAAATCTCAGTAAGAGAGGGAATTTTCCAGTACAACACCGGTGAAGAGTTCGGGACTCTTATGTAAAAGGTTCAGTTCCTAGATTGTTTCGCATAACGTAAGAAAAATGTGTGATAGTTCTGATAGCGTGCCATAGCACGACAGGGCGTAAATGAATTCATAACTTACTCGGCTGACGAGATGCTCCAGATAGTGGGTGTTCTCCCTCCTTTTGTAGATACAGTACTCTGCGCGAATGTCACTCGCTCGCAACCACTGCAGTGTCACGGAATCCTTCGATCTGTGAGCCACTTTCACACTGAAACAGAAATACAATGAGTGTTGCTATATTAATATGAATGAATGTTTGACAAAGACTTGTTTATAGGCCTCATTTGGTTGACAACATTTCAAAATAAGTAGCTTTGTTTCAAAAAAATCAGGCATATGTTTATATTTTTTGAAACTAGAGCAGCAACCGTTACCGGGAACAGAATCATAAAATTGATTTGTCCATTTTGTAATTTCGATCAAACCTCACCTAGTATCTTCGGGTAACATCGGGTAGGGAGACTTCTCCGGTCGGTTACTGGCCCACAGACGCACCGATTTCGCCTCGTTGTTGTCGTTGCTCACTTCGAAACGAAGCTGTCCGGAACGAACATTTCCGATGAGGAATCTGAAAAGACTTAATAAGGTTTCGATAATACTATACTTGTTTTCTTTACATGAATTATCCTCTGAAAGAGATTTAAACTGAATTGTGCTCATTTTACTCTCAACACACGAGCACAATTGATCGAAGTTCGGGTAGGAAAGAACCGCAAAATGAACCGGCAGAAAGTTTTGTTTCGGACAAATGATGTTTCGGCTTGGTTTTTGTTCAACTGGAGTACGAAAACAGTACCTTCTATAACCAGAGAATGGCTCGGTTTTTCTGAGCAGTCGACCATTTCGGTATACCGATAGTCTGATCGGTCCATTGCAAGCATGCGCCACCAGAAGAACCTAAATATTTGGCATTGTAGCAACCTGTTATTTGTGCATTATGTCTGAATGTTATTAGTATTCATGCAACTATCCTGACCCTAGCTTAAACGCAATTTAATGTTAATGTGTACGTAGAAATCATTTATAGTATGCGTTATTGTACAATTTATGTTTTTTTTTTCATTATGATTAGTTTTTTAGAGTTCCTAGCTCCCAGCCAAGCAGCCAGTAGTGTTCCATAGCGCCGAAATCTATCTTGTAACGCGCGCCTGTTGCTCAGGAATGTATTGACGTCAGATGCAGCTATTTTGAGGGCTATTTATCGCGAGAATAGCTCATATTTCCGGAACTCGGTCAGACAAAAAACGGGTGTGAGCGTATTGTTTCGACAAAGCTAGGAACCGAATATGTGATCAGGCGACAGCAGTCAACTTCGTGAACGGCGCTATCTTACTTTATGCAGGCTATTCTCGGGAAATGAAGGATACATATTCCAGTTTCTGCCTTAAGGAAGGAAGTAGTACCTTTTGGGCTGGGATATTCTGATGCGGCATGACGGTGTAGAAATAGCTGAGAGACGTTCCTTTCCTCGAGCCTAACTGGGCAGTTTTTAGGACGGAGTCTGGGAGAAAGCGTACCTGAAATAAGCAAATTTATAATTTCATGGCTTTTGGGCTATCAGTTTTGATCCAATTTTCCGGGTGTTATGGCAATTCAAAAGTGTTTAGAACAATATAAAATATGAAAAAAAACTGTATTGGTGACAATTGGCCGATGTGAAAAACTCAAGTACTTACTTCGACGCCTCTGGGCTTTCGTCCAACGGTCTTGGCTCTCTTTCTTGTATTCATTTCCAAAGTCTCATAGGAAGATGTAGTTCCATGACGAGCGTCACGAATGAAAACTGTGATATAGTATTTCCGGCCGGATCTGTAAGAATTCTCAATATTTCAATCCACTACAGCTGTGGAAGGGAACACTCTTAAGATGTGGTTTGATCGGTCATCTAAGAGTGCGCCTAAATTGTACTGGGCACCTAGACTGTACTTTTTTTGTAACTGAAATGTATTTCTGTCCCTAAATAAAGGATCATGAAATACCTCAAGTTGTTGAATATCATGGAGTTGTTGGTGTTGGAAACACAATGGATAGATTCCAGTCCTTCTTGGAGCATGTCACAAAGTGCCCAGTTGGGTTTTCTTCTGGAAACAATACCGCACACGCGATATCTATTAGCATCAGCCGATCTGGAATAGCATCAAATGAAAAACAATGTAAGACATGAAGTTGCTTTCGGCCCTCAAACCAAACTGTTGTTCGCAACTGAACGACCTCACAAGGGTTATGTTAAGATTCCACCGCATATAGGTGTTGCATGTCTACTATTTGATAACGAAAATAACAATTTTCCATTCAATTTTTTTTGAGAATTCTGTTTTCACTCGTTTTCTTACCTGACAGATTGGGACAGTTTCCAAGTGACTACTGCCTGACTTGTTTCGCGACCACGTTTGCGGAGAGAGTAGGCGAGACGAGAATCGCGGGGGACTCGCGGGTATTGCTCGTCCATGGCAGCGTCAGATGAGGACAAAAAGACACGGGCCGAAGCAACCGAAGACGACTCCAGAACCAGAATCAGGCTGCCTTAACATATTAGAATTAGTATACAAAATATATTACAATCAGTGTTCCGATCTATTTTTTAGTAGTATCTGAGTGTTAAAAACCGACGACTCGTTGAAAATACGTATCTTTGCCTTGTTTCAGGAACAAACACCGACCTTCCGGCACCTGATGGGAGTAGAATGTCATTCTTCTATCATTCGCTTCACCAGCTATGAGTTCAACCAGAGGAGACGTTGACAGGTCAGCGATACGGTCGACATAGTGCAGTCCTGAATCAAGGTTTTTGTTGATTTTTCCACTTTTTTTCCTTTTAGCAAAAGTCAAGCTGTCTATGAATTAGCTTTTGAGAACGTTTTGCAGTGAATATCACATTACCAATGCGTATTTCGGGACGCGCGCTAGTTTAAAATGACGTGAAGGGCCGGAAACGTGTTAGGTGAAAAGAAGTGGAACCGTTGGGTTCAAACTACTCGGTTACAGCTGGACTAAATTATTGCATTTTTGTATTGAGTTTCTTATACCTGATGTTTTATTTGAATACTTTAAATATTGAGGAAGGAACTCACCAAAGTTAACATGATACAGGCTCCAATGAACAGCTCCACCACATGGGGTTACATAAATAAAAACTGGCTCAGACTCATTCGCTCGTTGAATGTGGAATCTGGAAATAATATATGTAGAAAACTTTGAGGTAATCTATACAGTTATGGCGATGCTGTCCGAATGTAGTTTAGCCGAACAGACCATCATTCTCGACACAGAAGCCCGTTTTGGTTCACATGTTGTTGTTTGCATACTTTTAACAAGAAAAATATATGTTTGTTGGTACTTGACAATGAAAAAAGCTGGAAATTAATCTAATATCGATTTACCGTTGTTCTTCGCCATTTTCCACATCCGTTATTAATTCGACACCTTCTTTCAGAGTTTTGCGTTGTGGAATGAGAAATGCGAGTGAGATTTGAAATAGAGCAAAAAATAAGCAGGTTGTTGTGTTCATTCTCATCTGAAAACGTGAAATCATTGGCAAACGAAAAATTATGTATATTTCCGATAAAAAGACTTGTTGAATGGACATACACTGACAGAAAACATCAACTGCCAAAACATAATATTGAGGAGAAAGACGAGTGAGCCTATAATGCATTGTGCATTCTTATTGATACAAAAAACCTCTTCGTTTTTGTGATGTCCATTAAACCTTTGGCATGAATGTCGCTGGGGAATTGTTTTCAGAAGATAACAACATGCGTCAGATACATCATTCTAACATGACAAAACAGCTTTTCGAATGGCGGCCCACTGAGATTATAGAGAAGACAAAACAAGCCATTATTTTGATGAAACGTTAATTGGGCAGAGCGATAGATAACACGTGTTGAAATAGAATAGAATGAGAATACAAGAGAGCTAGGGATTCGTTGCAAAAACGTGATAAGGTAAGTGATACACTAGAAGTAAACTGTCACGTAAAGTTAACATTCTAATGAGGAATGATGGACGCACGTTGCTGATTTCTGCTGTGTTTAATATGTTTCACGTAACTGAACGTAAATATGAAAGTAAAGTAAGATAAGTTGTGATAGATGTATGAATCAAAGTGAAGTGAATTGTAATAGATGTATGAATGAGTGAACGTAGTTAGTTATGGTGAAAACATGTTTGACTGGCTGTTTGTGTGCGGAATCTATCCTGACTAACTACTAGCATCGGCTTATATTGGATGGAGGAGGAATGTGCTGACCTCACTCCCGTACCGCCTACTTGGGACCCCTTTGGAATGTGAGGAATGCGCCTCGAGCTGGACAGCTGTTGCGAATGAAGCGTGAAAACATCCGTGATTAACGCCGGATGCTGAAAAACAATCGTTCAGTACTACTTGCAGAGAAGGTCATCAGGATTTTCTGACTATAATGAGTATTGTTTGTGCGTACGATTATGATAACGGTGATGTGTTAGTAGCGTGAATTATTGATAGTCCAGATTGAAAACTTTCTGAAAAACTGAAAATAGTGATTGGAGGACATGCAACCTAGGAAATGTAAGTCTTTAATGTTGGAAACATCTACCCTGGATTTTGTGCTCAGCTGTAAGACTGTTTTTACGGGAAATATTTCAATTTTCAAGCACCCGCATACCTTTTTTTCAGTTATGGAAGATTTTTTGAGATTCAAACAAAGGAGTTGGTAAATTTGAGACACCAAGTTGCTTTTTCAATAAGAAATAAAACCTAAATCGCAGACTTTCATGAAAGCTTCCATGAGAGCTTGTTCAATACAACAAGAAGTATGAGGATTGCAATTCAGATCTTCCAATATTTCAGGGTGGACACGTTAAAGTGACCAATACAGTTGACCGATATAATGTGTGTTTCATTTTCCATGTTCAAACAATGTCCAACAAACCTGGGTGAAAAGTGAAAAAAGGATCGCCTGACTGTTTTGAAGCGATCAGCTATCGGACAATAATCTTGCTCAGGGCTAAGAATAACAATTCTCGAACTTCTGTTTTGGATCTATATTAAATGAAGCAGCAGATGTGTTCAGTTTTGTATTTCTTTATTCAGTTACTCATCCAAGATTTTTCTAATATATAACTGTTCGAACACAAAAAATTCGATGATGTATTTATTATGGTATATTTTGAGTACATATTTGATTATTTATACATTTGTAATTGAATCATTTCGATCATCCTAGGAATGAGCTGGCAAGTCCGAGTCCGGCTGAAAAAATAATGTATCATATATTTATTTCAAGACTGGCCCAGTCCAATGAATCACCGTCATATTTATCTCCATGTCAAACAGAATTTCCTTTTTACATCTCTCATTCTTGTTATCGATTCAATCTAATAACAGTGTTGTTTCTATTGAGAGTTGTTGCAAACTTTAAAGGAAGATTCAACTGCGAGTTAACTTGGAATGTTTGTCCTAGACTCATGTCTTTTCACGTCGAGCTTCAGCCCCGATCTAGCATACGGTGAGTGTCTAGCTGTCCGGCGAATGTTCGATTATCTTGACGCCGCGGTTATTTATTTATTTATTTATCTACATTTAAAGAGTATGGCACTCGCTCATCAGAGACAGTGAAGAAAAATAGAGAAATAATTGAAGCCATAAAATTTTAAATCGTTCACAGTTCACTTTTTGTACGATGTTGTATCGGAGAGGGTTGATTGGGATAAGTTCGTATAAGTATAACCGCCTGAAAAGTAACCATAATTTTCTACTATGTTTTCTTCTAACTAACTGTTCATTCCTCCGACAGGAGTGTTAGCTCCCACTCTAGTGTTGGCTCCGAACCCGCGACCTTGTTGTCCTCCGAATCCTCAAATTCAATATATATGATCACTGCTGAGTTACACTTATGAACGAAAACACTGTCATCTGCTGTGTAATTTTGGTACTGTGCTAGTATCAAAAACCGCGCCAAATGAAAAAATCCTTTTGACCGCATTTTTGACCATACAAAGAATTGTGCTTACATGAACAGTAAAGGTTCGACACAAAACTAGTATATTCATTACAAAATTAATGAATATAAAGTTCGTATTGCGATGACAGGGACTGGCAACATAACGAGCAATTGTAAGATACAATATTTCCACTAAGTAGTGTTAGATGATCTGCTATCCTCTAGCAGAACAAACTTTCTCGAGGAAACTGGATTATTGTCGGCAGGCACAAATTGTTTGGATTACTCAAAATATTCTCGGAGAAACTTGGAAATACTTCCGATTCACTTCCGGCTATCGTCATTGTTTTTGTTTGGTGATGTCATCTCAGGTGAGAAAAGTAGTTCAACAAACCCTGATTGCCTTGGAATCGACCTTGTCCGCCCATTCGGCCCCCTCTGCCCCCGAACTGTTGCCGGCCCCCGAATCCTGTAACAATGATCTGCGTTGTAGTTTGAACGCAACTGACGGAATTTATCCTGAAGCAACATGACTGAACTTCAAACACAGGCTTGCGTAAGGGGAAGCGAAACCTGATGAGTATTTATCAGAATACTAATACAGCCTGTATATAACAACCTGCGGTTACACGGGTTCGGAAAGCTGCGATTGGCAAAAATCCATGTATTTCTCTACTCTGGTTCAGGATCTTTTTTTTGCTAAGGAAATGAGAGTTTAGTATTCAGAATATTTGTCAAGAAGGTAAACTCTTGAAGTTATACTCACGTTGCTGACCACCAAACTGTTGTTGTCTACCGAATCCCGGTCGCTGGAACTGGCCATTCATTCTAGTGTTAGCATTGGCGTTAGCAAATCGAGCTGAAATGTATATCATCAGTTCTTTGATGAAATAGAGACATTTTTTCATTTGTGGAAACGATTCATTCGTTTTTCAAAGAGAGTTTTGTTCATTTGCCGGCAAACGTTTCACTATTGTTCGTTCTCAAAGCGTATCAGTTGCATTCATTTAGACAGAAAGTTGTCCGATTACATTCTTGTTTGTGGAGCTTCATTGTTCAATGAAATATATGCAGTGGAGAGCTTCAATTTCGATTAGTAATGCAATTTATTCCTTGTGAATATGATACATTAATCTCACATAACGTGAGCTAAACAAATTCTAGTTTTTGTTTCCTCTCACACTTTTTCGAAATATAAAATACTCACTGTTGACACCGGTTTGTTGGTTGGCCCCCAATCCCCATTGAGCTGCTGCAAGTCCAACAAGACACAAAAGAACAATGTAGTGCATTTTCTGAAAAACATTTACCACATTTGTGATTTTGAAACATTGAGTGAAAGTTTTATAATGAAGGGGCATCTATAGAAACTATGAACAAAATGAAGATTTCAGTAGGTAGCGTACGGGGTTCGAATGTGGAAAGTGACTGCTGTCCAATGAGAAACGTTGAGTTTGAGCGAACGATCACCAAAACTGCTCTTATACTTTGTTAGGTGAGAAATGAAACAGGTTTAGTTTTCAATCAAGTCATTAAGAAACCTATCATCGGCGAAATAGATCACTTCTTTTGATAAGGGTCGATGGACAATACCCAATTCGACGAACAATGTCGTCAAACTATCTAAACAGCTCAGCGAAGTGGCTACGTAGAAATTCGGAAAAGCCAAAATAAACCAAGAATTTGCGCAATAGTACATCTGAGCAAAACATCATGTGCTTAGTTGATTCATTTCTCGAAACTTAGCTTAGGTGCTTAGGTGTTTGTTCTCATCAAATGGGAAAAGAGAAGAATCTAAATCTACTTATTGCTCACAAGCATCGCATGAGCATATTTATCAAATTTTCACTTCTGTGTTGCCAGTTAGAGGTAACTTGAGCAGTGTGTTACTGTAGCAGAAGTTTGTTCTGTAGATCTTATCTTATAGAGTGAATTCCTTGTTTAATCTTCATTCATTATATCCAGACGAGATACATGTTATGATACAAATGTTTTGTGAGTCCGGTGGTGAACTCTTTATTTAATCCGGTATTTTGTTAACCATAGCAGTTAACCATTAACCGGATTACTGGGTTAACCCTTTTGTTAACCACTTGTTAACCCCAAATTTCCCCCAAAAGACATTGTAAAAGAGGGTTACAAAGGGGTTAACAAAAGGGTTAACCAAGTAACCCGGTTAAGGCTAACTGAGAGGGTTAACGCAATACCGGGTTCCTTGTGGAATTGGCCGGTGTTATTACCTGTAAAACTGCTGTAATAACTGTGGTTTAGTGGTACAAAGAACAAATGGAAATATTTCCATGATAATATTATGAGCGAGTGGAACTTCGAAGGTCTCTGAAAATGGTTGTAGGTATTGATGAAATTAGTCGAAGATCGACATATGCAAAATCCATTGAAACCCCCTGAGTGACCTGACAACAACTTTGTACGTCGTGTGAATTGTATCTCCTAAAGGAAAATGGTTACATCTAAGTATGTGTTTCAGTCGAACAACAAATTTACTTCAATGTTTTATCTGCTTTTTTTGATATTTCAATCATTAGTTTGATCAACGTCACAAAGCTGTGAAACATTTATACTTCGATAATTTTACAGGTCGACAGAAACACCGGTTATTTATAGTCGCCATTTTCCCCATAAAGACAGCAGAGGGTTCAATTGATTGAGCGATGCGGGGCGAGCGGTCGTTGATTATCTGCCAGCAGTTGAGAGAGTGTGTAGATCAATGATACGCAGACGAATTGGCCGCTCGCCAAACCCCGTCCCATACAAAATCGATGGTACGGTGTCCACAACGGTTTGACAAATCCTATACCATCGAACAGTACTCAAATGTTCATGAAAGAGCAGCTATGTGCGCTCCACCTAACGACCGTACTTTGCGGACAGACCTTTAGTTGGCAAAGAATTCAAATTTCAAGTTTCGGATTTTATTTTAATTCAACTTTTAATAGTTGATTATGTATATATTTGTGTTGTTCTTTTTGGTGTTCTTCTATTTATTTGTCACAATCTACAGAGGTGATCAGACTTCCTTTGGTCTGCGAGCCAACATGTATGGGGTTGAATTAAAAGTTTTGTTCATTATCGTGTGACTTAACTACGCACGGTCTGTTTCATGTTTTATAACGTCACTAAACCATGCCATTTCAGCCGTTCTGAGCGATTTCATATCGTATGTGACGACTGATTCCCTCAACTAAATTGTCCCACTGTGTATTGCGACGAATTATGTCGTGTTTACGTTTTAATTAGGCGCCACTCTCACTTCGATTATCATATTTTCTACAATATAACGTACAATATTCAGTTCGAGAGATGAGTAATGTTGTATTATTCTTACTTGTGAAATGACGGGAAAAATAAGAACAGTGCTACAGCCATTCAAGTAAAACATGAGTGTTTTTATGTTTTTTGTTTTAATAACTGTGACCAATTTTCAGTGTTTTTCCGCTTCTATCACAGAGCTGTCTCCAATGTCGTCAAGTGAAAACCAACAAAAACTGAAAGGCGGTTGGTTTTATGGTTTTATTCTTGATTTGCAGTGAGATAACTTATAATAAGTTTTTCAAAAATAATAATGATCTCTCCCATCAGTCAGATTATCCACTAGAAAAGTCAGCTGGCGTATGACGTTTTCCGAATGTTATGCGGAATGCGAGGAATTCTAACAAACTACACCCTTCCTCACAAACGTCATTGAGACCCTACTGATTTTGAATGAGGATCCCGTTTGCCGATTAAAGTTCGCTTGTTCGCAACAATTCATTCTTTTGAATTCGAGGTAAAATGGCTGAATCTCTGCGATTTCTCATGTAGTAACTTATACACCAGCAAAATCTTATTTAAATGAAAATAATCTCCGCTCAATAAAAAAACTCAGGTTCAAATTTCAAGCATTAAGCTTTTGAACCTAGGGCAACTGTCGGAAAGTTCTTAAAGTGAAGTACAAGGGAATATAACAAGTGTTTGCTTTTAAACAAATTTTAAAGTACCCATAACATTCTGCCGTCTTCCATGGGGGGACATTTGACTTGTTTATCCCTCGACGCTCGATCCGAGGCTGCCACCTATGGTTTGTCAATTGTCATCATGCATCGGCTGAATATTCTGGTTATATCATCATCTTGCGGACTCGCTCATTGTCAATAGTCTTTCACACTTTTACTAAAAAATTACACGTTCTTCGTGGGTAAGAAATATCGTGATAAAGCCAAAGGGACACATTTTATCACATGTAGACATACATCAGTAAGGTCCGACTGTACAACGACAAAAATAGTTCTTTTCTAGATTGAAACACGTTAAAATTAACGAGTTTGTATGAAAAATAGACTAATTTTCTCGTTTGTGGAGAAAACGTGGGAACGTGGCCCTTTTTTTCTGGCCATTCGGACAACTTAACCGTCGATGTTTAGCCCGCCCTCCAGGATCGGATGCAGAACTCGAATGGGAGATTCAGAGGGTGGTCAGTGTGGACGAAGTTGCCACCAAGGATCGCGGAGTAAGGACAATGTGCGCTGTGCAGTGGAGGTATGTGTTTACTCTTTTTTACACCCCAAACCCCAAAACTCACGTCGTAACTAGCTCATCTGTCATAGGTTCGGATCAAAAATTCGCACACAACAAACCCTTGAGTCCTTGAGATGTTGCTATTCTTGAAAAAAAGGACCGTTTTCCTAATCATAATGAGGTCAAACTTTATCATTTTGGCATTTTGCATCGAATACAAGCAAATTATTTCGAATTTTACGGAATGCGCCAATACGGATCCTTCTTCGGGTTTTTAACGTGAACGTGAGTATAATTTCGTTGTTTTTTCATGTCAACCATGTCCATCAGCCACTATCACCTTAAATTTCTGCAAAAATAGTTGGCAAACCCAACATGTCTCCATACTCCGGTCCCGTGGTTCGAATAGCTAACAAATATTCAAAACGGGCTCCCTTTTCCCCTTTCGCCAATTGCGGCAAAATGGTCTTTTTTCTTCCTGCTAAACCTTAACACACTCCGTGTTTAAACCGAAATACTGGTTCATTATTGAGGAATAGTCACACCTTACTGGTGTATGTTGGCGTTGTATGTCATACATACTCCATTACTCCATAATACGGCCACGGCTAATGCGAATTGAAAATGCGTTAAATAGAGAGATTTTTTTGGGGAAATTCGCCAAAGAGGTGGCTCAATTGGCAGACAGTTGTGTGAAGAATACAGCTGGCTACTGGTTTTATTACCGTCTGAGGTGATTCTCCAGGCGGCGTAGCAATCGTTCAAAAATCTCATGAGATACCTCATGAGCTACTCGTATGAGGTTCTCATGAGGTTCTATTGATTACTATGCTACAACATTGGAAGTTCACATATAGCTCATGAGGTATCTCATGAGAAACTCATATGAACTTCTCATGAGATTGGAGGATTTGCTACGCCGCCAGGTGTCTGTGTGTCACTGTTATGTTATTGGCAATGTAAATTGTCTACGTTCCATTCTCAATTCATACTGTTGAAGGGGTTGTATTCCCTAGTTTTTTCTTCAACAAATGACTTCCTTATATCTCACCGAGGAAGAACTTGACGGTGTTCGTGTAATGTATGTATTTATGAATTAGAAAAACAATCGCGCGGAGCGCGAAGCGCTCTGCGTGAGTTGTCTTTGGTTTGGCCACTGCGGACTCGTTTTTTCCTTTTAATTAACAAAAATCTTCAAACATATTCTTTTTTTGAAAACTAAAAAGAGAGAACGTTAGAGAATCACGAATTGAACATTGTGTGAAAATTTCAGCCAAATCGGATTATTTTCGCCTGAGTTATGGTTTCGTGTCGTTGTTGAAAAGTTCCGCCGTAATTCGTCCCTCCTCCCTCGTCCCTCGTCCCTCCTCCCTCGTCCCTCGTCCCTCCTCCCTCGTCCCTCACGGAATTCTGTCCGCATCGTAGTGGAAAAACTACTGAACCAATTTGACTGAAATTTGAAACATCTATTCTATGGCAAAAGTTAGCTCGTCGCGCCAGGTATGAAATGTATATGTAATCTCTGGCGCCGGGCGCGGGCGCCAATAGGCGTCAAAAACGACTATTGGAAAAACTATCGAACCGATTTAGCTGAAATTTGAAACATGAGTTCTAATGCAAAATTTAGCCCGCCGCGCCAAATATGAGATGTATAGCTCCTCATTGGCGCCGGGCGCGGGCGCCAATAGGCGCCAAAAACCACTATTGGAAAAACTATCGAACCGATTTAGCTGAAATTTGAAACATGAGTTATAATGCAAAAGTTAGCCCGTCGCGCCAAATATGAGATGGATACATCATTATTGGCGCCCGGCGCTGGCGCCAATAGGCGCCAAAAACGGCGAAACACTATTTATCATCAACTAAAATGTTGAACACTAATAGAAATTGAATATTTTGGTGGAAAGTGTGAAAGTCTTTTTCCAAAACTGAAATTTCTCTTCTGGCGCTCGCACCAGGCGCCAGATGGCGCCAAAACCCAAACTCACGACAGCGTCAATGGAATTGTCTGAAATTCGGTACACTATCACATGGCAAGTAAGATGCTCAATCTGAAAATCAAGAAAAGTTCTGTTGGCACTGTGCGCTGGCGCCAATTGGCGCCAAAGTTGGAAAAATATCAGTTATCGTCAATCAAACTGTTTCAAGTTAACAGATATTGAATATTCCAATGTGAAATAAAGATCCACAAATTCAAAATCGAATTTTATCGTCTGGCTCGGAACAGACGCCAAATGACGCCAAAACAAAAACACACGAAACTGACAATTGAATAGTTTGAATATTGCTCCAATCAGTAATTGACACATGTAGTGTGTACTGGTAGCTCAAAAACCTAGAAAATTTCGTTTCGTCCTGGCGCCAGACGCGTGTGTCAATTGACGCAGGAATGAAAAAAAAGTTTCAACGAAGGTTTTTGATGTGGTATTGGAAATAATGGCTATATTGTAAGTGAGTTGGTGTCTCTAATTGTAGATTTGTCAATGGCGCCAATCCCCATCGCTTATCGCCGCTAAAAGCGGTGTACATGTCAATCGGAACGTTTAGCGTTTTTGTTCAGTTGTTGATAGTCACAGAGCCAGTAACCTGCGTTATATTAGAACATCAGCAATTTTATGGTCTGCATTTGGCTTCGTGCACACACCAAACTGAGATTTCCATAATAATATAATGAGTTCACAAGATCCACTCTGTGAATAGGCAACATATGAAGTTGTAGGAGTACAACTAGCAAAAAAAGGACAATTAGTAAAAAGTGGGGGAACCAACAAATGTGTGAGTTGTGTTTGGTTCGACCTCGATATCAGCAAAAAGTGAACGATACGAATTGCTGTGATACTGTAGCAGAAGTATTCTGCAAAAATAGAACAATACAAATGTTGCACAATGGTTCACAACGCACGCATGTCGTCAAAGTACACATGAATTACCCTTCGGCAATTTCTGAAATATCATGCGGGCTTCGTGAACCATTGTGCAACATTTGTATTGTTCTATTTTTGCAGAATACTTCTGCTACAGTATCACAGCAATTCGTATCGTTCACTTTTTGCTGATATCGAGGTCGAACCAAACACAACTCACACATTTGTTGGTTCCCCCACTTTTTACTAATTCTTATTGAATTACTACAGTTTAAGTTGATGTAAGTATTTCAAAAACATTAAACATCATATATAAACAAAAAAATAACAAAATACATTTCCAGTCTGTGTTGTTTGCAGTGCAACGGTTGTATCGGTCCACGATCTGTCTGAGAAAGCAGTGGCTGAATGTCGCAAAATCACTGTTCTAGGACCTGACCCGGAGGACAAAGCAATGTGGGAGGTGGAAGAGTGAGTGACCCAACCCCAGGAAACTTGCACGAATAGTCAAAGTAGATAGAAAAACGGGCTACTTTTCTTCGAAAACGAAAGAATTTGTCTATTTCTGCTGCAAAAGCAAATTCATTGATTTGCAGTATTTGCACGATTTAAATCCATAAAAGTAGTCAGACTTTACTAGTGTCTGTGGGTGGCGCAGAAAATGGTTTCACGTGGAGTCCACATAGTTTTAGCATTCAAAAACGTGGCATCTTAAAGTGCACTATTTCTGAATGTGGCGTAGATGTATATTGTCTATCGCGCGAAGCGCTGCGTGTGAGTTGTGTTTGGTTTGGCCATTGCGCACCCATTTTCAGCTTTAAAACCACAAAAGTCTCCCAATAAAACCATTTTTCGAAATTTAAAGAAAGAGAGAGCTAGATATCTTTGAAATACATGTTGTGTGAAAAAAAATAGAAAAATCGGTCGAGTTTGAAAAAGTTATGAGTCCGTGTCGTTATGAAATTTTCCGTTGTCCCTCGTCGCGCGTCGCTCGCCCGGTGTCCGCATAGAAAATTATTTCAACTACTGGACCGATTCCGCTGAAATTTGGCACACATGTGTAAACCTGAAAGTTAGCTCGGTGACGAAAGTTTGGTGTTTTTACGTTTTGTCTGGCGCTTGGGGCGGGCGCCAATAGGCGCCGAAAGCTAAAAAATATGCGTTCCCATTAGTGAAATTGTCCTAATTTTCGCACAGTTGTCTTATTGGTTTTGAGCTATGTACCCAACTATTGTGCCATGGCTGACACTTGGCGCCAAACGCGGGCACCTATTGGCGCCAAATGAGAAAAAACTAAAGGAGGCTATAGAGGTTTGTTATTCACCTTCACCATATCACCAACGGCGCCTATTCTCGGCGCAAAATTAGAAATTGGCATTTCCTTTGAAAAATTGACGTTTTCAAATTGACATCCCCATAGATAATGGGTCAGAAGGTTTTATCGCGGTTCACTCTGGGAAAAACTGCTCTCGTGTTATGAAAATGTTCGTCGTCCCTCGTCTCCCGTCCGGTGTCCGCATAGGTTTGAAAAAACCACTGAACCAAATTGGCTAAAATTTGGAACACATGCGTGAACCTTGAATATAGCTCGGCGACAGAAGTTTGGTCATGTCATGTTGCTTATGGCGCCTGGCGCGGGCGCCAAGTGGCGCCAAGCTACGAAAAAATATAGGCTCCCACGAGTGAAATGATCTAAAATTTTGCATAGAGGTTAAAATAGTGAATACCAGCTTTTCCCGGATTGTGGTACCATGGTTAACATTTGGCACCGCCAGAGAAAAGACTGTCTTTGTACTATAATGACACAGATTTATCACAAAGCTATGCTTTAAATAAATGAAGTGGAAAAAGGCTGACCAGTTCGTCAATCACGCCTGTTTAACAGGATAATTGGCGTCAAAAATAATTTGAAAAACCCAGTTGGAAAACTCGAAACTTCATCTAGATATCAGGATGTTTGAACGTCACCAATTTTTCAAAATTCAATGTTGTTGTTCTAATCTAGGAGTGGTTGAGTGGTTGTACTAGTACAACTAGCAAAAAGAGAACAATTCGTGAAAAGTGGGGGACCAGGAAGTGTGTGAGTTCTGTTCGGTTTCATCGTTTTCAGCAAAAAGTGAACAATACGATGTTGTGAATGAGTGTGCAACAAAAAGAGAACAATACATTTGTTTGCACAACGGATCACAACGTACTTACGTAAATCCACTATGCGCTTTCACACTAAAACTACATTTTTCGATTTATTTTTTGTGAACAGTTGTGCAAACAAATGTATTGTTCTCTTTTTGTTGCACACTCATTCACAACATCGTATTGTTCACTTTTTGCTGAAAACGGTGAAACCGAACCGAACTCACACACTTCCTGGTCCCCCACTTTTTAGGAATTTACATTTTTGATTTTACGTGCCTTCCCACGTAAAACAACTTTTCTCTCTTCAAACTGGGAAAATGTACGCATTTTATTCCGATCTGTTAGGGAACATTGTATGATGTAGTTCTTCCAAAATGTAGTGGAACACGTTGTCAAGATTTTCTTGGTTTTCTTCCAAATCGGTTCAGAGTAGTTTACTAGTAGCGATAGCGAGTGTGGATAGTGGCGGTATATTGAGCTGAAATAACCAGCTAAATGGTTCGAGACTACAAGAATGACGTTCTGAATCTGAACTGAATATGCGTAAATGCCATTTAAGAGCATTTTTTCAGACTTTCCATTGAAGGTTGCATGGAAAATGAGCCATATAAAACAACTGTGGTGAAGAAGCCTCTTATCGACATCAAGCGGGATCATGTTAGGGAGCTTCTCATGTATTACAAGCATAGGGCCATCCATTACTAGTAGGTTTTGTTTCTCTTTCTCTATTTTCTCAATTCTAATGCACATTTGCGGAATCGTTGTGTTTGTGTTGCTTGCAAAATAAATTATAATGCCAGTGCCCAGGTGGTGCAATCATGGTACGGACGAAAATCACTTGCACATACCAGTGGTGTGTAAGATTTGTTCATTCAGCAAATGGTAACCCGTTTTTTGATTTGAGAATCTTGAAATTACAAGTTGGTAGTCAAAAATAGTGACCAAATTTGCCAAATGCCGATATTGGACATAAATCAAGGATTAAGCACTTTTTTCTATTTTCTGGCTGTTCAGACAGGGTTGCTAGATTATTATACCAACCTCCTCCTATTTTCAGCAATATGCAGAATGTGATCGAGAAGGAAAAGGGATCTGAGATGGAAGATGATGAGATGAGGTTAGTTGACAGCCATCTGCTACTATAGCCAGAGAACGTAGAATGTTTTCTATTGAATGGATGAATACGTGACCTCATTGACGAATGACGATTTTAATCGAAAAGTGGGTTTCTTCTGGAAGAATGTTCAGGCCGTACTGACTACTGATGCATGTGCATGTGTTTGACCAAATTCATAGAGAAGAGGCGCAAGACCTATTACGTATTGAACATTTTTATCCGAATTTGAACGGGTTCTTTGGAGTGTTTTGCGATTGGAGGAAGGGGGGGGGGGGGGGGGGGGGGAATATAAGACCTAGCCATTTCAATAATACAAAAATGGTAAACGTGTCGTTTTTTTTCCTTTTCCAATGTTTCAATTTTCAAGGCGGGAACAAAAAAACAAAATTTTGTCAAATTTAAATGTTATCTCGGAAAAGAGAAAGACTGCCGCTTCTATAGTTGTTTTAAGTGGTAAGGTTCCAGTCCTATAACTTATATGAAGGTTGTATTTTTAGTGACGAGTCCGGAACTTCTGCTGACCAAATGTTTTCGCTAGTAACGGCTACTACCGCAAATGTGGAAGAAGCTGACAGTGGAGATGCTCAGAACGAAGGTTGCATATCACAAATTATTTGATAAGTCACTGAGAGAAATCTATACCTCTAGTTTGAATTTTCTTTGTCATGATTTATTTCTCAACAAAAGCTTGTGTCCATATATCTCGCACGACCCCCCCCCCCCCCCCCCCCCCCTTCACTCTACTTCCGTACTAAGTTTTTAAATTTCTGTTAGACTCCTTTTTATTCAATTTGTTCGGTTTTCAGTCAGACTTGTACTTGTTTGTCCTCATTCTATCCATAGAAACATGCAAGTCTGGATGTCTTTCTCTGTTGAATCGAGGTAGATGGGTAGTTGATTGTATCCTTTGCCCCGATCTCACTTTTTCAAAGTGCATGAGCTCTGATTCGTCAAGCTTTTTTTCTATGTTCACGGTTCACGTTAAATAACTCTTGTATTGATGCATGATTTTTACGCAGTTTTTTTAGTCTGGCTGATTTCGTTTAATGTTCAGGAAAGTATTATATGTTTTCACCATTCTGTGCAAATTTCCATACCACTCGAAATATGTACGTGCTTGAATAAGAGAGTTCAAAACATTCAATCGATTTGCATCAAAATCCAAGCAGTACAAGTTTATCCTGATTTATTGCCACACTCACAGTTCGAGATCATTCGTAACACAATTCGAAAAATATATATACACTAGGGTTGTTAATCGAGTTCATAATTTCGAGTTTTCGGGTTTTGGAAAATTTCGAGTTCGACTCGAATCGAAAATTTTCCAGTTTTTTTCGAGTCGAGTCGAGTTTTGAGTGTTTTTGGACCGAAAAAGTTCATTTTTCGAGTCCGAAATTTTTATTTTCGAGTTTGGCAAAAAATCGAGTTTTCGAGTTTTGGAAAATTTCGAGTTTTTTCGAGTCGAGTTTCGAGTTCGACTTTAACAACCCTAATATACACTTCACATTTAGCATTATTTATAACTATCACCTTGAATTGTAATTTTCAGTCACAGTCCAAGTTCTCAGGTTTCACAGTATACAGTTTCCGTTCTCTTGGGATAACAGGCGTTTATAGTGATGGATGGGAGTTTTCTCCCGGTGCATGTGTATGCTAAACGTCATCTTCGTCTCCCTACAGTAGTATTTTGGCTGGTCGCGAAATGTCATGCCATCGATATGTTTCCGTCTCACTCCAGCTTTCTCGGCAAAAATACCAGTGAAAAGAACGTCTTCCGGAAGCCTTCTGAAACATCACAGGAAAGTAAGCTATTCTTCCCCGCAGAATGTTCACAACGTAGCACAAACTGTTGTTTTTGAAGAATTGCTCCACATAACACATAAATGAGAAAAACAGAACGAAGATGAAAGTTATTCATTTCAGTTTTGGTGGGCTGTTTTATTGACTATCCGACAATAATGGGAAGGGGTAGTCATTTTTCAGAAACATAGCGTCATTTTTCTGCAATTGACTAGCTAAAAGGCGAGAGAGGAAAAAGGTCAAAAATACCGCAGTCGGCCTGCGTCTCTGACCTGCACGCTCTCTCGTCTTGGACGCTACAAAAGTGGCTGGAATGTGTCTCACGGCGTTCTCGCCTACAGTAATTTTTGCGATTTAACATGTATTGGGCTCCGTCCACAAAGTTTTCGTGGCGGGACACTGTATCCCACTGCAATTTGGAATGGTCGCAGCACTAATTCGCTGCGTATCGCGCTTATTCTCACGCGAATCTTTTGCGGAGCGTCTAAAATTGAGGACGCGAGTTCCTTATTTGATAAAGCTGTTGTCGAGAACGCCGTGGAGTATTCATTTCTCTATAGTGCGCTTTTTTTTGTAAGAATGGCGGAGTGCATTTGGTATCCAACCTGAAGTTATTCGAAGTCAGAAATGCTGTTCGTTCAGCTGCATCCAGAATCAGCGACGGCACATCTCTTCCTTGAAAATATAGATTTATATTTGTATTGAAGGAACTGGTTATTTAATTTCATTCTCTCTCTGTATAAAATTGTTGATAATAGTTTATTCACGTTGTTTTGATCCTATCGCCAAACACATACCTCCTTACTTTCTTCTTCAATGAGATCATAAATTCGTGAGACAGGCGGACAGGTTTTTTTGTAGTACCGCATTCACTCAAACGGTGCGTTTTCATCAGGTGTGGCGGGCGCTTGAGCAGTTAGGGTTAAAAGTTAACTTCATATACTACAATACTCTTGAGAAACCACGTGCGGTGGTGTGATTTAGAGTTTAGTTAGTTTAGTAGCTAGTTGAAGGCACCGTTCGAAAAGAAAACCAAGTTGTATTGAAACAGGTCATAGGACGTTCGTACGCATTATGAATTATCATCAACGTTTGAATGTTATGCAAGCTGTTTTCATTCTTTTTAGTTCATTCGTATAATTTTTCAGTAAATTTCACTATCTTACCGCAAAACAGGTATGCTCCGGTAGAGCAGTATGTTGGCCAGTGGGTAGATTGGTACATTTGTTGAGGAATGGCCCATTTTGAGTTTGCTCTCAATACGGTAGTGTCTATCGCACAATGCCCCGCTATTCGCGGGGCTACTGAAAAAGGTGTTGTTATTGTTTTCAATGGGTAATTTTCACAATTTCACAGTAGACTGATTTCGATCAAATGTCACGTAGAACTTGGGAAAACATCCGAAACTTTTTTAAATGTTCGTCTTTTTTTAAATCGGATGGTTTAAAGTAGGACGATAATGTGGACCAATCTCGTGTCGACCTTTAAACTGCAATACATTTTTCAATTGCGTTGCGATTGGACCACATAACCGTCCTTCTTTAACGCTTCTTTCTAAATTTCTACGCTCTACTCAAATCTGCATATTTTGACTCGTAGTATGTTTGCCTGAATTTTACAAGCGAGTACTCATGTTGCCGTACTACTAATAACGAGAAGATGGCAGTTTTATGATTTCATTCTCAACTGGAACTGACTTGTTTCATCACAAAGTCGCTCATAGTTGGACAGGTTGAGGACGTTGTCGCTGTCAGCCTTCAGAAGACATCGCGTATCGGGTAACCTCGTCTTCTTGTAGTATAACATGGCGAACGTCTTGACCGAAAGCTGATAGTAATCTTCCTTGATACTCGCTACCAGCAAGTCTCCATGAAGATCACTTTCTTCTCGAATTAGCGACATTTCATGGTTTGTTGCCTGAAATCACATCATCACGTGACATCGTTTAGACGGGGGGGGGGGGGGAAGAAAATTTCTTGACGATTGAAAATTTGAGAGATAAAATGTATTACTCATATGAAATTTTATGAAAATCGTTTTTCCTTTCGACCCTATAAAATATCGGAAGCAAGTCATTTGTAGTTCACCTTCTTGTAGTCTTAGACAGTATTCTGTTCCATAAGTGTTGTAACAGATCCAACTATTATTTTTCGAGTTCATACACTTTAATACTATCGCCTCTATACAGTTAGCAAATTGCATAGTCACGTGAAATATGTTAAACACAGCAGAAATTAGAAACGTGCAATGGCAAAGTGCACGATGCACCAAGAATGCCAACTTTACGTGACTATTCAATCAACTTCCATCCGAATCATACCTACATCACCACCCGCTGCTAGGTGTATTAGCGCACGTCCACGCTGTTATCTACGCTAGCCATCTCAATAAATGCTTTCCATTTTGTATGGATGAACAAACATGTCCGGAAAGTTTTTAAAGTTGGGCACAGAAAATAGCCAGCCACCTGTCGGATTTTAACTGTACGAATTCCAAGTCAATAGTTTTATCTCAGATATTTTGTTCATGGTGATGAATGAAAAAGCTCACATGTGGTTCGGACAGATAAGATAAGCGCCGTATGTACAGGTTTAGGTTGATGTCATCTACTTATATTCTATAACCCTCGTGACCTCGGTGTGATTCACTTTTCTCTGGCTACGTCGTCGCCTGTATGCGAAACAAAACGCGCTGAAGTTCAGTTACTTCTGTGTGCACCACAACAATTTCGAGTAACTACTGTAATACATCGGATCAAACTTCAACTTAAGAAAATGTTAGTCAATATTCTATTTTGGTCAGTCAATATTTTAGAGCGATCGTGAATACAGTATTCATCAATCAAAAATGAGTGTGCTGGAGGTTGTTTTAGAGTAGTCCTTGCACTTACAACACACAAAAATGAATATATGTGCAGCCCGAAAAGTGACGACTTTGAAAGAGACAACGGGAATTACTCACGGGTCTGCCGAGTATGAAGTAGACTTTGGTTTGTCCCGAGTCGTACTCTCTCCCATTCCCCCATGAGGCACGGATGTCATTTCGCAGCTGCCTTTCTGCTGCGTGCGAATTGACGATAACAAGCAGAACCGTCGATGACGAAACGTTTGGTTCAATCAGAAAATCGATACTCTTCTTCAAGTGAATCTTCTTATCAACTGAAACATCACGAGAAAACAATAACAAACAAAAGCATGATAGAAACAGAAATGGGACCTGTGAAAATACTCTCAGTTGTCGACTGTTATTTGGGATTGAGTGCTGGCCACTTTTCTGTTTTCACACCGATTATTTCTGACAGCAAATTGTTTGAGACAAATAATTAGTGAGATTGGGCATAATATACACAAGTATTTGGGTGCTTCTGAAGTGGAAACTTAACAAAAACGAATAATTAAACGCATCCAAACGGAACTATTCCAAGATTTGCGTGTCTGAAAACTATATACTCACTTCTATCGAATGTTTCGGAAGGCGGTGATACCCAGACTGGTAAAAACATTCTCAAAACTGGGATCATACAGAGACATATAATCACGAGAATGAGTTCGGGTTTGGTGGATCCGCCATAGCCAGCAAACCGTTTGTCACTGAACCGTCTGTGGTTGAAAATGACGTGGTCTGTAAAGGAAAAATCCGTGGTATGAGGATGTGTTTTCTTGAAACAAAAACAGTAAGCTCAATTAAAATGGCGTGCAGTATTACGTAACATAATAATTCCCGTTCATAACATAATAATTCTCTAACGTTCACCTACAAAACGCACATTTTCGGATCCCGTTTCAACTCAGAATGTGAGCTGGAATGAATTGACAAATTCTGCGTGCAATAAGACAAAGTATGTCGGACTAATGACTTACTATATGAATCAAATTCCTTGTGGCAAGAGCGTTGCATAGCCAGCTTCATTGACTAGATACAATCTCCTGTTAGCTGACGAGCGTTGCAGAGAACAAGGAATCGCGTAAATCAAGCTCTGATCCACTCTCGTCAAGCAGCTAAGGTAGATTTTGGAGACAGATAACATTTCCTTCAAATTTTCTGCTGGGAATTCGAATTCAACTAAAGACCAGATTCCAAACCGAAAACAAACTGACTCTCAGTTAGTTGCAATGTTGGACAGTCTGATACCAAAAGAATCTCAATCTCAGCAATATGTGCATGTTCGATTGCCAAAAACAAGATGCTTTGCAGTTCAAGAGTTTATCCTTTTTTCTTGTTCGAAATTTAGCCAGTTCCTTCTCGAACAGAAAGTTCTAATTCGGTTTATGGTAATTTGGCTCACGAATTACGTGGATACATAAATGTAGAAAAGACTCTCATTTTTTGCTAGATTTTTTAATCTGAAACACTTCAGAAAATTACATTGTCTACTACAGATTTACAATTGTCTACTCATTTTGAGATTTAATGAATACAGCAATCGGTAAAATTTGTTTATTGCACATCACTGGCGCATTTTTCCTGCGATTACGTGCCAAAACAGTTGAGTTCCCTCATTAACAGTCGCCTCGACGAATAAAATACAGACGTTGTCGTCAAAGAATCCTTCGTCGCCCTCGTAGGTGGTGAGGTCCGTGTACTTCTGAAAGTAATCTGATTTGTGAAGTAATATCATTTGTGATCATCACACTAGGCAGTGATCCAGTTTTTTGCAGTTCTCAATACACGCCATAAGTCGTGAACTTATACGATAAAAAACGGGACCAAACTACAAAAACAGCGGGATAGGGCAACATGATTTAGAGAGAGAGAGAGAGAGAGAGAGAGAGAGAGAGAGAGAGAAAGAGAGAGAGAGAGAGAGAGAGAGAGAGAGAGAGAGAGAGCCCTGTATGCTAGGCAAAAAGAGTGCTGTAGCAGTTCAATCTCATGTGCGGTAATAATTGTTCACAAGTCATTGCAACAATATGAAGTGAAAGAATAAATCTTGGAATCTTGAAATCTTGGAGTCATAATTTCACGAGAATCACAGTAGCGTTCACCTTAGTTTTTTTTTCGAACTGGTACCATCGTACGCTCAGCGATGCAAGAACAAACCAAAAATAGCGGTTGTTAAGACAATGAACAAATTGTTTGCTTCCTTTCCTGAGCAGCCCCGATCAAACCTAAATTGAACTCAGATTCAATCATTTTTTTGCAGCATCACTGACCAGAATAGTGATGACTCCCCATCCAGGACGATTCAGCTGGTTGAGTGTAACAATGGCGGCAGCCTAAAAGGTACATAGTCGTCGCCAACGGAAAGGCGGCAGGGTACTGTACATCTCAATTTCCGCTGTGTACGGATATATGTCTTAGAATCTGAAGCTTTTAGATTGTGCTCTATCGTAGCTTATTTGCACGCAGCTATGAATTTTTTCCTCGCAAGTTCGATTCCGGTGAGAGACAAAAACCTAAAAATTTGGCACCCCGTAGTTCTGGTGGTTGGCAATTGAAATTACGTGTCAAATGTTTCTGCGGTGTTTCGGAGATGATTTGATTGTTAATTGTTCTATTCGGTCGGGTGTTTCAATAATTAACTTGAGTCTTGGAATAAATCAGGCAAAAACCGAACTTAACCAAAACATATGTTTGCAATAGTGAATAGATAAGAGTTACAGTTTCGAAAGAATCGATCAACAAAAAAACAAAACCTGAGGATCGGTGACGTCTCTGTTCAAAGCGTAGAAAACTTCTTGGAACGCTGTTTCATCCTTGCAGTAGGCTAAATGTGGAACAATGTAGTTGTACTCGAAAGCAGAGACACAACTAGTCGTAAAATAAAGTATATGAAAGCTTTAAAAATATATTTTCAGAATATAATACACTCATGGCGTTTCATAAAGAACATACAACATACTTTTGTGTTTGTTCGTACATGTAGTTACGACCACATATCTGTTTGCAACTATGATCGGTTAATGACAACTAACTTCACAAAATCTTCAAAGTGAAACGTTCTGTTGACATATTCTAGTTTATTTTTTGTTGACACCGAATCGAGAACGTAGTCTACGAAAAACAGATGGCAGGCTATCCATTATGCGAAATTTGACCAATTAGTGCTCCTGTCTACACACTCTCTCACACTAATGTCTCGCACCCCTCGCCTATTGTACAGTCTCTAACCTGCTCTAGAATAGTCGAAGCCACGCATGGAAACAAGACATATGTACATTGAAATGAGATATTGGGATATTGAGGCTTTGAAATGAGACATCGGGACATTGGGACGTCGGAATGGGACCTTAAGAGAATCAGCCCCATAGACTACAAGTCCAACTCACGATGTGCATCTTCTGTTTTACCAGGAGTCCTGAGTTTCTTCGTCTGGTCTCGTAATTTGGCTGCAGTTGGATCCGCCAATAAAAAGCTGACTGAGAGCCGTATGGACGATTTTGTGTCGCAAGACATTATGCAGGACATTGGCCTGAGAACAATCGCACTGACCAAATTATTTTATAATTGTTGTAAACTATCAAATTAACTTTATGATATTTCATATTAACATGTGTAATGAGTTGATTCTTGTAATTCAACCAAAACAGCAGACTTTTTCGACATTCACGAGGTCACGAAATGGGATGAATCACACACTTGACTTCATTGAAGACAAGAGAAGATCTAGGTCGTTTGAATTGAATATCTTAATTTGTTACAACTATTTTTAACAATTCAAATTGTTTCCCGTTTCTTTGGTTATAAGTTATTGCTTAATTTGTTACAACATTTTTTCACAATTTCAACAAACCCCGTGATGTTCATTCCGGCCACGCCATAGCCCTGAATGGGAGCCACTTTCACGCTGTACACGAAATCTGTGTTATCGAAAATGCAATCTGGAACAATCACAAAATTTCTTCCTGTAATAAACCGTTTAACTCATAGTATAATTGATACAGTTATAATGATGAAAATTGTTGCTACAGTTATAATAAAACATTGCGAAAAACCGATAGACCACTTACATTACACGTTTTGAAGAAATTGCAGAAGTTTCTTCGTGTACTCTCGCTTGAACTAGACAAGCCTAATTGCTGCCAACAATACTGATTGCTCACCATTCAACTGCCCCGAAGAAAATTTGACAATTGAAAGAGTAATAAGGAGAAGAAGAGTTGGTGGAAAACGCATCATTCCGCGTTCAGTACTGATAAAGTATGATATTTGGGATTAGTGGTCGAACATTCAGTTGATAACACTATGATTTGGGCGGCTGTTCTCTTCTTACTATTCAAAACACATCTGGCAGATTCTAATGGTTGGTTTTTATACATATTGATTCCTAGATATTTAATTGAACAATGAAAATGCTACATAGCATCGAGTTTGATTGGGGTTATCGTTATGCGGTTTGTTGTTTATAGTTTTTTCCCCAGTTTTCCGTAAGTTCATAAAATTGGGGAGAAGCCCTTTCCTGGACGTTGTTTGCTTCTATTACTCCTCTTGGTTGTTGATGTTTCGACAAGATTCTTTTCACACACATGGTGGCCGATAGCTGCAATCTTGGAAGTGTGTTGATTGAGACAAACATCATTATTCCTTCTCGTACACTACTCCCACGCGAACGTGAAGGTGGCCTTAGTTTCAGTGTGTATCCCGGATGGCTCAGGGGATTGGGCCAGTTCCGTACTGTTTGATGTTCAAGATTTCGCATTTGGTGGACTGGCCAAAGTGTCGAACAAGACCTGTTTTGATGGCTGTTTGCAGTCAGAAACTGTGGTGCAGTCGTACAAGGTATAGACTGTAGGACAAGTTGAATACTATTCTACGGTGTACTCATTCTGTTAACTTAGTGAATATAAAGTAAACAAGTAGATGAACGATTGAGTTGGTCTTCACCAACTATTTCACAGATAGATATTGCATTTTTGTACTTGGATGATTTAAATATGCTCCAATAATCTTGTCACCTAATTATACATAGGTAAGTTTGTTGAAGTTCTTCCTATGAAAAACCCACATCGAGAAACGAAAATTTGTTTTCCAGAGTTTACATTTATTCTTTTAGATACTTTTTCCAATGATTCACCAACCCACTTCAGCTGGATGTGAGTGTGCGATCCGCTCGACCTCATCCGAGCAGCCGAGTCATGGTCTCGCAGGACACTGCGAATGATGCCCAACTCTGTGCCGACACTCAATTGGGACAACAGATACAATACGCCGTCGAACAAAGCACCGACAACACGGCTGCGGTCAGTTATAATAGTTATTGATATCGTCATTATTGTAGAGAAATGAAAACCCCCTGGTTGATATAGGAGAACAGCATGGATGTCTCTCAAGTTTCGAGTCTTGGGCAAACGGGGTGGCCTGGATGCCTAAAAACATCAAAACATCCATTCAATCAGGAGTTTTGAGTTAATTCGTGATAAAAAAAAGTTAACTATTGACCTCAACATTGAATTGTGTGTTCTGACTGTCTACCAGGTGAATGGACTACCAAAACGTTGAAAAATGTTTCGTAACAAAACAAAATCACGAGAGCAATTGTTACACTCGGATATAATATTTTCGAACACCCAGCAAAGTGGACTATTGCGATCACGGCGTTCTCAAGAACAGCTTTATTAAATAAGGAACTCGCATCCTCGATTTGAGACGCTCCGCAAATGATTCGCGTGAAAATAAGCGCGATACGCAGCGAATTAGTGCTGGCACCGTTCCAAATTGCAGTGGGATACAGTGTCCCGCCACGAAAACTTTGTGGACGGAGCTCAATACAAGTTTAATCGCAAAAATTACTGTATGCGAGAACGCCGTGCGGTGGTTTCCGGGTTTCGGCTCATTCCTCACCAAACACCAGCCAATACGACGGTGCTGCTCTATTGCCCAGTGTTTGTAGATTGATCCTGTTGTCTCGGCATGTATCCACTTCAAACTACAAAACAACTGTGGTCATTTCACACACATGATTTTTAGTTTGTGTTTACTTCAGGCAGTTCTGAAGTCTATTCTATACGGAATGAGCCTCCCTGGTGGCTGGGCAATCGCGGTTGTGAAAAATGCAAACGGATGGAGCGATGCACCAGCTGTTCGTTTTCATTCGTATTTTGTTCAACTTTGAATGTATTGAACAAATTACGTAGAGGCCTACATTCGAGTTTAATCGTGGAGCGCAAGAAATTCGAAACCTAGTGCGAAGTCCGAGATGGAATGACCAAGAATGTTTGAAAATTCATCGATTACCAACAAATCATTGTGTTTTCATCCACTACTGATAGATGTAGTTGGAATATATGAATAGTCTATTACTGATAGATGTAGTTGGAATATATGAATAGTTCTATATGTGAGTTGTCTGTGCTCTATTTCAGTGCTTCAACGTTTGAACGTTGTTTCGTTCCATATTACCGTTCAGTAGTAGTCGTTTCAGACTACGGAATACTGCTACTACATCGCTCAACTACGCGCCGATTACTATCAAGTCACACTCGCCTATGTTGGATGATACGAAATAAACATTTCGACGATGGTACAACACTTGTGACCTAATTCAGCTTGACCGTGATCACTGAACGATGTATAAAGAGAAAAACAAACAAATTGTATTTATCAGAAATGGTGAGCAGAAATCAGAATTGGTTTACTTCTAACTAGTTGGAAAAAGGTTTAGAACAGTTCGCTAAAGGTACTGTTTTCATTGGCTTTTCCTGCTCTATTTCCGAGCCACGTTGGTGAAAATATTTCCCACAGCTGGAGCCACAATCGGTATTTACATCACGGTTTCGAAAGTTGGGTAACGCACTCCGAGTCCTGTGAAACAAAGTACGCAGTAAACAGAAGAATTGTGAATTACATAACTAACACATAACTCAAAGGGACCGTTCCTCTTTAATGTGGAGGTTTGGGCTGATTAGTCGTAATTGTTCACATAAAAAAAAACCAAAATCACTCATATAGGTGTACACTTTCTGTCTTGCTCCGTGTTCTCGGAATTGACGCGCAACAACGCGCACCTACATACACCGCCGAGTTCATCTACGTACAAAATTTTCAAAATGTCCATAAAAATAGGAAACCATATTCAAAACATGGCCGAACTGACGAGAATGAAAGCTGTGAAGGAATATTTGTAAATATCATGAAAACTACGAAGCAGTGAGAGATTAAGGATTGCTACTTTACAGTAACCCAAATACTGTTGGCTTCTATTTTGCTTCGAAATAATGGGGTTTTTTGAATTTTCTGTACGTAAGGTGAAAAACTTTCATCTCAAAACAGAATAAATGACTTTTTGAATTTTCCAAAGTTACCTACATTGCACATTATAGAGGTACGGTCCCTTTAAGTATAAGCCCACAGCTAAGAGTGTGTGTCGAATAAGCAGGCAATACGGCAATACCCCATACCATATTAACCGTACGGTCTCCACAAACTGGGAAAACATCTTGCGGAGCGCATGCCCAAAATCGGCGGGCCGCCTGCACTCAAAATGCCGGGCCTTTGCGTACAACATTCCGATCGCTAATTTCGTGCATGCGGGGCGCAGGATACAACAAAACCCCTGGCAGCCGTCCTGGCGCACCTATTTGTTCATAATCTCATTTATAGGCTAACATCTTGAAGGAGGAGAAAATATAACTGTTTGACATCTATTTTCATATATTTATTGTAAAAGCAGCAACAAGACATATAGTTCAAAACAGATATGCAACAAACAAACAAACAATCAATAGATCACACAACAACTAAGAACGATCCTGTTGATCTGGTACATGATCTTTCTATTCCACAAATCCCGGCGATACCTACAAAGATACATATCAAAACATCACGTGTAAATATCTGCCCACAAAGTCGAAAAGAACTTAAAAGTTAGGCTGATTCTCTATAATTTCCCAAATATGAGGAAATTATTCCGTTTATCGATAACTCCGAGTGTGAGAGTTGTCACTAATCGGAAAATTCAAAAAGGACCAGGATTTACAAGCAGCCTATAACCGTTACATACACCGCCAAGCCTCTTATTAGATAGAGGGTCACGAACAATTTAATGGGAAAAGTAGGGGTCGCTAGTTGAAAACTAAAAAGATTCATACAAAAGTAGCAGTGAATAAGTAAAGTACAGGCGAAAATCGCAGTTTTGGAGGGTACACGGCTCAAGAAAAATGGAGGGGTCGCGAAATTTCAAACCGAATATAACCCTTGGCGGTGTATGTATAACTAAACAAGTGAAATAATATATAATGCCGGAAATCAATTAACGCATCTACTTACCTTATAGTTAATCGTAGTTTTGACTTGGATACGTCTCATTTACAAGCAACCACCCTGCACACGAGAGGCCAACTAATGTGGCCTGGGTTGTCGGTTTCCTGCAAGGTGAAAATATTAAAGTAGTCCCATCCGGGTCCGGTACACAATCCACGATTTTTCGAACGAGCCATCCAAAACAGCAATTAGGCTCGAGCGCCCAAAAATTCGTTAATTGTGCAAACGTTTTTCAGAATTCGTGGATTGTACAAGTTTTTCAAATAATTAGGTTGACAATGGCAAAGAATAAGAAGTGTGTAGTTGGAGCGATATTACTAAGTTCCCGAATCGCGCATTAACTTTAGTTCACCTAACAAAAAGGCTTAGGTTAGGAGCATGTTTCCATTGAATCTCGCACAATTTTGACTGGTTTTCGTAAATCGTAATATATTCTTCAGCTTACCCAGTCTTATTTTCAATATTTTAATGCGTATATGGTTGGGACATATGTAACATAGCCAGTGCGTGAAATGAATATGCGTAACAACCAAAACTCAAAACTGTTATATTGCAGAGGAGGAACAGATGTGACTGCATACTTAATCAATATTTTAACATTTATAGTATATATCATACGTGAAATAGTTCCGAATCGGGGCGAAAAAAGGCACTCGGGTATTGTGACAGATTATGTGATGTACTTATAGAGACAGTAATATTATTATGGCAAATTCCCCAAGGAATCGCGAATTTCGTTAACCCTGACAGTTTACCGTTAACCATTTAACCAATTTTTACAGTTAACTATTTTTCTATTAACCCTTTGGTAACCCTTTTTTCTAACGTCTTTTGGGCGAAATTCGCGGTTACCAAGTGGTTAACAAAAGTGTTAACCATTTTTTTGGTTAACGGTTAACTGGCGCGGTTAACAAAAAACGCGGTTAAATAAAGAATTCGCCTATTATTATACCTGTGCTTGCAAACAACAAAAGAAGCGAAAGTTCGGTCACTGCTGCCCAATCTTTGTGACAAATTCTGAATACCTGCCTCTGCCAGACGACTATATAGTATATACCCACCTCATGAGCACGAAAGCTGGACAGGAGATGTTAATCGACGCTTGAAGTCACACCGTTTTTCCTGGTAGCAGCGAGTCACCTACTTCTGGGTCTTATCTGCTGCATCCACGTAGCAAGGAATCGTCCCTGAAATTTGGCGGTTTTCAGTACTTTACTTTGAAGACTGAAGTAACTTGAAATAGACTAATGAGAACGTGTTATTTTCATAAAACAATCTGAGACAAAACAAATTGTTCGGTGTGTCGTTTAATCGTCTACGTACGGGGGCTTTTGCGATTTTTGCTCTGCACAGAAAATGTTAACTACATGAAAATATTAATGTGAACTATAAACTCAACCTATATTATTATGTGTGGTTTTCAAAAAGTGAATTTCCAAATTACTTAAACTCGCAAAATTCAACCGAAAGCTGAGCGATTAGAGCAACTACAAATTCACACTCTTCCGAACACAATATAAAAACACGCTAAACTACAATAGCAAATATAGCTCAGTCAAGTTAGAAAAAAAAACAACAAAAATAAAACAAATAATAATTAAATGACGATAAAATATTTGCAAATGACGACTACGACATAGTTTATTACGTTCGACTTGTAAACCGCGGGCGTAATGACCGTGTTCGTCGTTGGATTTAAATCAAGGTAGTGAGATGAATTTTCGCTGAATTGGAGTTCTGAACAAAATATCGTGTCTACGGGATTTCTCTGAGATATTATAGTTTGAGAGAGAACTACTCCGAGCATCCTCCGTCTGTATTATTTCGTAACTACATGATCGTGCCAAGATTCATCGAGATTTCATTAGATGGATAACAAAAAGGGTGGCACATTCACTATCTAAATCACCAGTTGTAATAATAGTCATCAATTTCGAATTCACTGAACTATTGGAACACAAATATCTAGGTTGGACTATTTATCACAGTTTTACTGACTGCGGAGAGCAAGCCCTCGTTTTGCGGCCCGCCTGCACTTCCGAGAGTGCATGCGGTCCGCAAAATCGGCCTGGCGGCCGAAAAAGTGGGCGGATTTTGCATGCGCTCGGCGATATTTTCTCCGAGACGTTTCGATGCTCCCGAGAACATTCAAGGGAAAGGGAGCATAATTGCACACATTCAGAGAGGGACACTCTTCTGTGTCGGATTATGATGCTGCCACCTTCGCTGACGATTTCAACACAGCCGTTCAGAGAACTAGGTACATACTTGGTCAGCAGCCTTTTCCAAGCAACACATAAAGTACATGCAATACATAGAGTCCATGCTATACATGAAGTAAAGTAAAGTATCCTCTCCGTCATATAATAGTGAAACTAGCTATTTTTCTTATTTGGATAGTGAATATTGCTTATTATAAAGACAAAACAACATGAACACAGCAGCATCGTACTGTTCAAAAACGTGTGTGTGTGTTGGCGTTCACTTTTCAACCAACTACTCTGCGTCGAACCTGAAACATCATTGATTTAATTTTCTTTGTTCATACATCAGAGGCCGTAGGCATGAAACATCCCGGGCCGGGTTGGGATGCTATCCCGAGCTGAATTTGCCGGGAAATAGCTCGGGATAGCATCCCAACCTGGCCCGGGATGTTTCATGCATACGGCCTCAGGTTACACTACAACTTGTTTATCGTTGCTGAGATTTAAATGTTGAGGGCCAACATTTGGGGTTGAGTGAGAGGTATGTGTGGTTATTAGTGTTTTTGATTATATGGTACTAGCTCTCATATAAACTGTATCGCGGCGACGCACAATAATGGTTCAGGGAACCATTTCGCTTAAATCTCGATTGAGAGGGCCGAAAACCTTTCATAACCCTTGTTTGCAGGCTAAGTCACTGCGTCGTTCGAACATTGAACAAACGCATTTAATGATAGTGTATTATTCATGTTAAAGATAAATCATATGCAGTTCCGGTGAAACTTCAATTAAAACTTCACACGGTAATAAAACTCTTCCAGTTTCGGAAATGGATAATATACAATGTTCACATATTGTCTACAATAGTGAATGATAGTAAATTCAGTGAATCTTATATCAATCATACTAACTTTTTTTAAATTTGATCAGACAATAGAAATGTAAATACTTACCGCATATGGAACTCCATTCTCATCGAATGATATTTCAGCATTCATCGGAGCCCGCTCCATAGTTCGTGAGTAGATTGGCCTCAAACAGAAAAGGTACACACATGATCACACTCTCAAAATAACTTTTTGTCTGCTTCACATCACTAAAATAGAATTGAAAGTTGAAAAAACTTCGAATAATCAATATTTCCTCCACTTCCCTAACCACAACCTTTACTTAGAAACGTCGTTCAAAAAGTTCACTTACGTTTAGAGAAGCTAATTAATTTGTTGATGGGAAGCTGAGAGATGGCAGACATATTTTTTGTTAACTAACTCTCTAGCGACGTGACCTAGTGCGTGAATTCGTCCGTTCTTGAGCTGGTCGTACTTGGTCAAGCGTAGATTACTGGCTCTATTTGCCGGCTTCTTGTGCAGGAAATGTCTGTAGGCTTGGCCCGGAGTAATACAGATTACAGGAAGAACACAACAACCAATGATAAATAGGGGCATCCACAGTTGCATGACTTGATCACAACTCACTGTACACTGGGTGGTTGATTGGTTGTATACTTAATACTTGTACAACTGATCAACCATCAATTCAATTTCTACTTCCAAAATAGTCGTCAACACGTCACTATTGATCATGTGGTACATGTTGTTACCGGTTAAGTCGAACGGCATGTCCAAGTGGAAAGGGATGAACGGGGACATTGAAATGGGACAATAGAACACTGCAAACGGATATTGGGACAACGGGACATTGGTTTAGACAGCCAGACCCCATGCAGAAGCTTCGAAAGTCGGCTAATTTTACGAATACAACTCTCTCATCTCAACATGAGGTCTAATTTTATAACTCGCAATGTTTCTATTACAGAGAACGTGATTTCATATACATTTCATTGTACTTTATGTGATTTTAATCAGCACACTTTTTTCAATATTCGCCCAATTTTGTATTCTTAGTGAAATAGGCATCCGATATCTTTTCTGGGCACTCGTGAAGGCCACTCGCGTGGTAAATGTGAAAAGTACACTGTATTCTTTGTCCATCACGTTACACCGAACAATCGAAGACTGTTGTAAACTTATTAATCACAGTCTTTTTCAGTGCGAATCGGCAATTAACAAGACATCACGCCATTTTCATTGTTACTTAAACTGAACAATAACTTCTGGAGCAACCTATTATACTACCAGAGGATCCTGATCTTCTTTCCTTGTAATTCTATCCCATGGTTCTTCGTCGAAGCTGAAAAATGCGAAATAACGGACCGTGAGAGAAGAAAATTGTTTATTTCAGTTATTGTTCCGAGATAGATGACATTTAGTCGCCTTTCCCTCATAAACTTGAATGGGGCTTGAAAGTAATTTATTGAACAGAACTTTGTTTTCGTTCCCAATCCTTCTTATTCTTATCTAGCGGAAGTATACCATAATCATTTCCCGGAAAAATATGCCCCCCCCCCCCCTGACTGAACAATTATTCTGAAGAAAACTCACCGCAAATGGAATGCCGTTCTCATCAAACGATATCTGCGCGTTCATTGGAGCCCGTTCCATGGTTCGGGAGTAGATTGGTCTGAATAATTGAGATGGCTGATATAGTTCACACCATTCCTACTGAGACTCCTACAGTAACCTTACAAACTTTCCGAAGGCTGTTGTGAAGCTGAAAATAAAGTTCATTGAAAAATCTCTCGTATATTTACTCTACCCGGGAACGAGAAGGAGGTACGAAAATCCTGAATTTCTCCGGTCAAAAGTAAGTGAGTAAAACGGCTTGGAATTTTTCAATTCCTACTGTAGGAGTCTCAGTAGGAACGGAAAACACTATAGCAATCACTGAGGATAGAATGAGACTGCTAAAAAGGATTTGCATGATCCTTTGATCCTAAACTATGTAACTTAACTTTCCTATAGAAACGCTCATCTTGCAAAGAAAACTCACAAGGATAGGTGCCCCATTTCCCGTATTTTTCTGCCGTCTGTGGGGGTTTATGCCTTGAGCCAGTAACATATCACTTTTTCAAAGCATACAACTCACACTGTTTACAAAATTTACGAAACAGAAGGCTCCGAGGGAAATTTCAACCACTACTTACAAGTTGGTGCGAATATGTTTGAAAGTCAAACACATCAGAAAATAACGAATACAGAACGACCCATATTTGTTAACGTTAACTCACTCTCCGCCAACATGTCCGATGGCTCGAATCCTGCCCGCTTTCAACAGCTCGTATTTGGTCGTTGGCGCCCTCCGCCTATTCAGTCGTTTTTGCAGGAAACGTTGATATAATCGGGTCGGAGTGACACTCGCACTCAAAACAACAAGAAGACAGAGAAGGTAAAGTCTAATCAACATGTCGTCTTCGGTTCGATTGTTCTAAAATCACGTCGCTCAACTTAAAAACAGTGAACGCTGAAAACCGGTCGCGTGATAGACGAGTGTTTACTTCAATCACATTTCGGTGGACGGTCTGCTGAATGATACGGTGAATGTGTTGGAGCACACACATTGTTGACGTTCGGGAAATGGCAATTCTCACGTCGCCTCCCATACAAATCTATATTTTTTGCGTGTTCGAATTGGATCTGCACTTTAACACTTCAACGTTGAAGGAAAAACACAACTTGGATACTATGGACAGTAATGCTATTGGAAAATATATAATAAACACAATTTTAAAACATAGGAGATCGTACTGGAAGTATATGTCACCCATACATGAGAGTTAATGGGTATTTCAAAAGAGCTTTTCATTGTCGACATCCGAACTGAGTTTTCCAACATAGACAAGGTTTATGATTGGGAGGGAATTTCTGGTAGATAGAAACTCTCAATGGAAAAATGAGCGAGATGAGCACGAGAACTGTTGTAGCTAATCTGTTGTTTTTCACGATGGTGTGCCTCTAATGATTTGGAACTGGACGCAAAGTGTTCCTTCGACGTCATAGTCTGCTATTTCGGTGCGAAAACACTTGGGTGCAGCAGCGCCCAACCTACTGTTCCGCCAAGATAGCAAAAACTGGTTTTGTCACTCATTGCACCCAAAATCGGAAACAGCCAAGCACGTCAACACATAACACATAAAACTAGATACATATACATATACCAAGCAACAGAAGACTGAAATGACTCTAACTTAGGTCCTCCATATTTAGGATAAAACTAGATTGCAGATCAAGCTACAAACACGCTCCCAAGTGGATTAGTGTATAGTTTCATTGAAACCCATTTTTGAGTGAACTACTCAGAGGGAAACGTACAGATCATTGAGAGAATAGCATTTTTATCCCTGCCACTTCTCCGTTTGAAAATTATCGGAAAGAAACCCGGATTCTCTCCCATAAAGGCCATTTCTGGCTGTGTTCTAAATGTCGGCACCACATGGCTTAACGTTCATGTACAAATTGGAGAATCTCAATATTGCCTACAAATTATAAAGAAGCCATGAACAAAAATAAACAATGGATGAGAATTGCGCATGATGATCTGTATCCGTTGATGTTTGAACCATAAGTTGCAGATGGAAATCTTGCAAGAGTTAAATGATTGTGTTTTCATCCAGTTGGCCGCACCTTGTTTGGCGAGGAGGAAACACAACAAACGAGAAGAATGATTTATGGTCTACACACATCTTACCAAACAACTTCTATCAAAAATATTTTGTTCGAGTTGGTGCAAAACAAAGAGTTCAACTTAGGAGTATAAAAGGCATGAACACAAACAATAGAATAAGTTTACCATTCCATAGAAATTATTGGTTTTTGTTACTGACGTTCTTGATTAGGCCAAGCGCATCATTTCTACTAGTTTGCGACGGTGATTGTTTAACGCGTTTGCAGATATTCTACATGAGCATAAGTTGAAGACGCTTATAAATTGACATTTACAAGATTGTTTTCAAATTGATGTATTCAATTGTACAAAACATACTCATATTATATAAACTTTTCAAAAAAGTATAACACGTGTTCGTTTATAAAACTTTCATATCGATTAAAAGTCCGACTGGTTATTAGTGAAACGGTGTGAATCTGTGAATTCAAAGTATTGACAATTGCGGTCTCAACCAAGCAGTGGGTTCCAGAGCTTGGTAATACTGTCGTTCGCGTTTTGTTCAGCACAGTAGGCTCTCACGTTTACTGAGTTTGTTCTTTGATTGAAAACGTGTATTTATCTATTTCTGTGACTTACAGTGTTTTCAACTGAACTCAAACGTATCCTGAAAAGCCATGCGTACAATTATTCCGGTGTTGGTCATCGTTGGCTGTGTGGTAGCGATAGAGGAAGGTCGCCAATCCTTCGGTTCAGCAGGTAGGCTTCAAAAACGTGTTTAACACTCTGGTACTTTCTTATTCCTTCTCTTATTTCCTTCTGTTCTATCTCTCCCGCTCTTTCTATCTCTCCTTAATCTTGTTCGAAAAAGGAAGGGGCGACCAGATAAAAAACTACTGAGCACATATGAAAATCACAAACTTGATGTTTTCAGAGAAGCCGCGCCTGTTGAGATCCACTGGAGCGAAGGGTCAGTTCATGAGCAGCCAGAAAAGAATCAAGACCGCTTTCCGAATCTTGTGTACTTTGTTTTACCCATCCAACGTATTCTTGTGAATAGGCAAAGTTATTTCCGAGCCGGCTCTTACCGAACCAAAAAAGAATCAATTATTTCCGAACCGATTCTGTACCAACAACGGTGATCCGAACCAGGAAAGCGGTGATGCTAAAACTGGTCGCCCACTCCAATTTCCTTAGTTTATGGTTAGGTTACATGCCGGTTTGAGTATGGAGGCGATTCGGTTTCTTACCAAACCACCTGGTTCAAGAAGTACCGGTTGTAATTCAGGACAAATGGTTTGGTAATCACAACAGCCGTTTTCGAACACAGAAACTCATTCATTTTAGTTCAGTAGTAAGGTCAGAAATAGAACGGCCAGAGTCTTGAAGTTTTTTTCCCAAAACGCTCCTTACAACGCTTTACATATAAAATGTATCAAATTGTGCCCAAACATTGCCGGTAATCATCGGTAAATAGTTGATAGTTGAGTGAATATTCTTCCCGTAAATTTCAACTGATTAAAGGAACCCAGCGAATCGGCAGAGATGAAAAAGCTGAACTGGGACTTGCTGCCAATAACAATGGTTCGTTTAGTCAATTTCTATAGTACTAAACTTCTGAACGTTTTGATAGCCCATCTACGGCATACAACTCGAAACCGAGCATCATCATAACTGGTGAATAACTCGCAAGTGTTGTGTAGAAGATTTGTGCAGAAAACGTACAATCTCAACAATGTATACTCCAAAATTCCATATTTACAGAAAATCCGCGTCTGGTGAGATCAACTGGAGCAAAAGGTACGTTTTCGGGTGGCGTGTGGTACTGTTTCCTAACTGTTCTCGTTCAGTCGAAAACCAACTGATATAAATAGTTACGATAAATAGATAAATTAGATAAATATAAAAATTACATTATAATTCCCATCATAAAATCAAATGATTACAGGAACCCAGCGAATCGGCAGAGATAACCAACCTGAACTCGGACTTGCTGCCAATAACAATAGTTAGTTCATTAAAATTAAATAGTGTTAACCCTCTACTCTTTTTGATAGCTTATGAACAGCATACAGCTCAAAATTCACGCATGTATACCAAATTTTCAGTAAAATTGAATATCATAAACGTCCCTCGCGTTTTCGTAACAATTCAGCTGCATAGAGGGTTCGAGAGTTCCTGCGATTGGAGTTTACAGAAATGGGCAAATGAGTGAATTCTGTTCACAGCATTATTTGAAAACCAAAATTGCAAATTGCAGAATTTGAGAATCATTTGTGATTCAGGAAAAATTGAGGAATGTATCATGAAAATACTTCATCTTAGGATTTGGAGGGATTGCTACGACTTGATCGTGATCCCTGCGACGACTTGATCTTAGAAAAAAAAAGCAAAAAAAGGGGCAAAAAAACTCTGATAAAAAACATTAAATGACATCTCATGAATTTGGTTCAGAAGCTCAACCAGAGAAGAGAGATGTCGGAATGGCACAACAAGAACAAGTACAAGGTCAGTTTGAATATAGTTCCAGCATCAAAGCATTTCTGTTGGCGCACCTGTTAAACGAGTAGAAAACCAACATGTCAGGACGGAAACACCAGTATAGAATGAGATCAAATAGCAGTTGTTACTTGAAGCCCGATTCTCGAGCATTGCAAATTCGTCCAAATTACATGAAAAATTCACGCGGTTGCACTAAAATGCCGTACAAGGACAGCAAAACATAACCATTTACTGTTTTCGGTTCTACTCCATAAGTATTTTTCTATGGAATATTCAATGTTGGCATGTATTTTCTGCACCACAGCCAGTTAAACCTGAAAGGTTAAGTACGAGAGCATGTAGTGACGAGATAGTTTCAGCAGCTCCGATATCGAAACGTGAAACAGGTGCGCAGGAGATGGAGCGAAACGCACCGGGTTAGTTCATTCGCATACTTTGTCTTTTTATGTTATATATAAATAATAAATTTGTGCACGGCCAATTTCATCCGTTTGTCACTTTATTCTAATTGTACAATACACATGATCAATATAAACCGTAGAAGGACTGTCCGTAGAGGGTGGTGATAGGCATGGGTGAGCTACAAATTGACAGCTCATGCGGTTCGCCGTATGTTAATTTGAACCTGCTTTCATCTACACTTTTATATTTTGTATTAACTAGAGCTTTGATTTTCGTTTAACAAGTTCACACGTTGCATGCCACCGCCTGGGTCGCATTTACCTATTCAGTGGACTGAGCTCTTTTACTAGTTTCCAAACTTTTGCCCAATCCCACATAAATACCAGTTTTCTTTGTAGTGAGAACTTGATTTTCACAGAAATTCTACCAACCAAAAGAAGTTCCCCTCCTGGAGAAGGAAAACAACTGCAGAACAGAAGTAAACATTCAATAATGTAGTATTTGTCTATTTATAGTTTGGATTCATGTGTGCGGGATTTGAAACATGCTACATATATTTTCTGCACACATTATTCAGCTTCTCTACGTTCCTGCAGAAAACAATGAAAACGATCAGAACCCATTTTTAGAATCTCGTCCCGCCAGAAATGCTGAAAATGAGGAAAGTTTTGGACCTGGAGCAGGTTGGCCAGTTTTTCGATTTCGAGTTTGGACAAATTTGAGGTTTTTAGTTTCGACTTCGATTCGACTCGAAAATGTTCGAATTTCCCCGAATCGAGTCGAGTTTCGAGGTCGAATTAAACAACCCTAGTTGTGACTATCGTTCCTACGTCAAAATGAAGGCATTTACATGAATAGATACGCAAATAAGTTTTGGTTTCACCAATTTCGATTATTACATGTTTTCTTGTGATTCAGCGGCTGGACCTGCCAAAAGAAATGCTGACGAGCCACAAATAGAAGCTTCAGGTATGTTGTTCACAACGGTATTTATCAAGTTCAAACTACAGGCAAACGGCTGCTATGACTGAAGCGATTGACAGTTTTCCTGTCAATTCCAAACAATTGTCACATATCATCAAAATCGCAACTCAACTTTTCTAGAATCTCGTCCTGCCAGAAATGTTCAACATGGACAAGGCCTTGGAGGTGATTGGCCTTTCATCATTCTTCCAATTTACTTTTTTATTCATACTTTGAATTTTAGCTCTTTTAGCAAGGTGTTAGTTGGAAATAGTAGACGAGATGTCATTGTAATACCAAACGAAAAGTACATCCTGGTTTCTAGCTATTTTAATCATTGTAATATCACCAGCTAAAGTCTTTTATTTCATTTATCAAACCACTGAGCCTTCAGTTGTAACTGTCGTACGGAAGGAAAATATTTATTAATACGACTCGCTAGAAATCTCTATTTATGAGTGTGTTGACATACTTTTTCTTGTAATTCAGCGGCTGGTCCTGCTAAAAGAGATGCCGAGAAACCACGAGCAGCAGCTTCAGGTATGTTTCCACAACATGATCTATCAATTTTGAAAGTAACTACAAAACACCTATTATTGCAAGAAACGTTTTGATTCTCCGACTAATTTGATGAAAATTGCGTCGTATTCCGGTCAATTCTAACCAATGTCGTCACATGAATCAAAATCGTAACTCGACTTTTCTAGAACCTCGTCCCGCCAGAAACGCTGAAGAAGAGGAAAAGTTCGGAGGTGGAGGAGGTTGGCATTTCACTAGTCTTACATTTATTCGGTTGTTTGTATTCTTAATTCGAGACTACTTTTACAAAAGTGTTAGTGAAAAATAGTATAATACTTCTTATGAAATGATTAACACGACTTGGTTTCTAGTCTTTCTAATCATTGCATTTTCACTAGTTTACTGCACGGAATTTCGGGTTTCACGTCTGCACGGAATTTCGGGTTTCAACCATCGTACAAATCGAAAAGAGGTTTTTAGGTGAACTGCGTAAGAGATTAGGGTTTTTGTACTGCAATAACATTTTTTTGTGATTCAGCGGCTGGACCTGCTAAAAGAGATGCCGACAAACCACAAATAGCTTCAGGTATGTTGTTGAACACAGGGTAAATCGAGTTTGGAGGTAACTACAGCAAAATACATGTTATGACGGAGACAATTGGAATGTTCGTTGTGGAACTCATTAATTCTTCGTGGACGATAACGATCAGAAACCATGATTCTTGGCACGATTTCCTTCATTGTCGTCACGCATAATCAGAATTCAACTCAACTTTTCTAGAATCTCGTCCCGTCAGAAACGCTGAAAATGAGGAAAAGTTCGGAGGTGGAGGAGGTTAGCATTTCACCAGTCTTACATTTATTCGGTTGTTTGTATTCTTAATTCGAGACTACTTTTACAAAAGTGTTAGTGAAAAATAGTAGAATGCTTTTTATGAAATGATTAACACGACTTGGTTTCTAGTCTTTCTAATCATTGCATTTTCACTAGTTTACTGCACGGAATTTCGGTTTTCACGTCTTCTGAAACACTGAGCATTTAGTTGCAACCATCGTACAAATCGAAAAGAGGTTTTTAGGTGAACTGCGTATAAGATTTGGGTTTTTGTACTGCAATAACATTTTTTTGTGATTCAGCGGCTGGACCTGCTAAAAGAGATGCCGACAAACCACAAATAGCTTCAGGTATGTTGTTGAACACAGGGTAAATCGAGTTTGGAGGTAACTACAGCAAAATACATGTTATGACTGAGACAATGGGAATGTTCGTTGTGGAATTCATTAATTCTTCGTGGACGATAACGATCAGAAACCATGATTCTTGGCACGATTTCCTTCATTGTCGTCACGCATAATCAGAATTCAACTCAACTTTTCTAGAATCTCGTCCCGTCAGAAACGCTGAAAATGAGGAAAAGTTCGGAGGTGGAGGAGGTTAGCATTTCACCAGTCTTACATTTATTCGGTTGTTTGTATTCTTAATTCGAGACTACTTTTACAAAAGTGTTAGTGAAAAATAGTAGAATGCTTTTTATGAAATGATTAACACGACTTGGTTTCTAGTCTTTCTAATCATTGCATTTTCACTAGTTTACTGCACGGAATTTCGGTTTTCACGTCTTCTGAAACACTGAGCATTTAGTTGCAACCATCGTACAAATCGAAAAGAGGTTTTTAGGTGAACTGCGTATAAGATTTGGGTTTTTGTACTGCAATAACATTTTTTTGTGATTCAGCGGCTGGACCTGCTAAAAGAGATGCCGACAAACCACAAATAGCTTCAGGTATGTTGTTGAACACAGGGTAAATCGAGTTTGGAGGTAACTACAGCAAAATACATGTTATGACTGAGACAATGGGAATGTTCGTTGTGGAATTCATTAATTCTTCGTGGACGATAACGATCAGAAACCATGATTCTTGGCACGATTTTCTTCATTGTCGTCACGCATAATCAGAATTCAACTCAACTTTTCTAGAATCTCGTCCCGCCAGAAACGCTGAAAATGAGGAAGAGTTTGGACCTGGAGCAGGTTGGTCTTCTATTAATTTTCCAATTTATTTGTTCCTTCGTTCTTCCAGCAAACATTACCTTTAGAAAGGTATTATAGTCGTTGCCAACGGAAAGGCGAAAGAGTACTATATATCTCACTTTCCACTGTGTACGCACATATCTTTTCGATTCCAAAGCCTTTCGGTTATGTGTTCTAATAGCGCAGTGGTTAGCGCCCTGCTACGAATCTGTTGCTCGCATGTTCGATTCCGGTGAGAGAAAGAAATTAATGAATTTGGCACTCACTATAGTGGAAAATAGCAGGCGCGGGGCGTTTTGATACCGAATGAAAAGTACATCCTGGTTTCTAGCTATTCTGAACATTGTATTACTCTCACTAAAAGTTTTTTATTTCACTGCGCACTCAGTTGCAACTGTCGTACGGAAGAAAAAGATTTATTAATTTGACTCGCTATTTTTTTTACAAATACGTTGACATCATTTTCTCGTAATTTAGCGGCTGGATCTGCCAAAAGAAACGCCGACAAGCCACAAATAGAAGCTTCAGGTGTGTTTTTCACAACATATCAAGTTCGGAGGTAACTACAGGCAAACACCTGGTATGACTAAGGCCATTAGCATGTGCATGGTAGAACTTATTCGTTTTCCGTAGCATAATGGGAATTTGGTGGATTTTCTATCAATTCTTAGCAAAACGCGAAAAAAAACGGTTCCGTAGTTCTCTTTTGTAGCTTGGCGGTTGATTGTGTTCCTGAGTGTTTGCCTGTAAAGTGATATCCGGTTCCGTTGTGGTGCTTTTCTTGTAAATCCACGGTATTCGGTACTTTTATATTTCAACTTTTCTAGAATTTCGTTTTTTTGACTTTTCTAGTCAAGCCTTCATTCGTTTCTCATTGATGTGTTTTGTTTATCTCATCAGCTGCCTTGAAGAGTTGAAAAAATATATTAAGGATCTTCTCGCGCTAGAAGACTAGCACAACAGGGGCTCGCTCCAAACCCGAATGCGGCAGGGATTGGAGCTAATGGTGAGTTCTCACATAATTCAATCATCGAAAGCCTATCGAACTGAAACAAACTACGCACACACAAACTACAAACCGATAATTCATTGAACTATCGAAAGAGCCTCAGTTAGTGTTATTTGTTCTACAGTGTCCTATTTCAGCAAATGCTCGCCCTCCACAAGCATGAGAAGGATATTTCATTCCTCAGATGTGAATAAGATGTATATTCTAATAAACGATGAACATTCCTGATTTTTTCATGTAATTTGCAAACAATCAAGCTTGTACAAACCTAGTCAGAAAATAAAAGACAAGAATAGACGTTACAATCATAATTTGACGGTTCATTAAAAAAATCACGTGCAACTTACTTTTTAGTCTAAGGATATATGACAGAAAAGTGAGTATACATGACCCATGCAATGCGAACAAGCGAAGGAACAGTTCCTCTATAATTTGGGGAGACAAAAACACTAAAATAGTGTGAGTGTACGGGTCCATCGACGATAAGTGCGTGGTGAATTGTGACAATTGCACATCAAAGCGCTGTATAGGATTTGTCAAACCATTGTGGACACCGGACCATCGATTTTGTATGGGACGGGGGTTTGGCGAGCGGCCAGTTCGCCTGCGTATCCTTGATCTACTCACTCTCTCAACTGCTGGCAGATAATCAACGACCGCTCGCCCCGCATCGCTCAATCAATTGAACCCTCTGCTGTCTTTATGGGAAAAATGGCGACTATATTTTTTCGCTTCTATTTAGTCCATCGTACAATAGATTAGAATAGTTGTTGAATCATGTGAGAGTTCAAGAGTTGAATACAAAGAGAAATCAAAATGATTCGAAGTCATCTGACACTTCTTTCCGAATTTCCGGTACGATTTGGAATGGAAACGGAGGCAACACCCACAGAGTATTCTGTCCGCTCTGAAAAAAATGAAACATCCAACTGATTTTTTTGTTTCTCTTTGATATTGTCTCTTAAGTTGTTCCATGAGAAAAGATGAAAACAGTATTTATTATTTGAATTTTATAGGCTTAGATAAGCCAAATAAGGGAAATGTTCGATTCCCATTCATCATGAAGTAGAATTCTACAAGTCTGACAAACACGCCTTGTTATAAATTTCTTAAATTAGGTATTATTTCATAAAACGACTAAACAAATATGATACTACGCTTTTGAATTTTTCAGTATTGGTGTTCGCTAATGACGGCTAATGTTTGAGAAAAGGCGACTTGAACAGGCCTAATGGATACCATTGATATAACTCACTACAGTTTGATAAACACTTGATTATGTATTTCCTGTAGGGCGCATTGGCTAACAGCAGGGATACAGTCCCAGCCGCCCCATGCATGGCTATGATGAACACCGCAAACAAGTAGGCTTCTGGAGTATAACATTTCTCCGAATAACAGATCTATTCGATTATTTTGTAATTCTGTTGTAACGCAATTAATCCTCATCAGCTCGAAACTCGAATGTAACAGAAAGGGTATCCGCTGTCTTCCTAAAAACGTTTTTCCTCCAACTCCGAGCCCCCTTTTGACGGGTACAAACCCTCTTTCACGACACCCAGTAATACGGGATAATAATAAAGCTTGTTTTGTATTAAATAACCTTCATTGATTAACATCAACTTTATACTTCACCTTTACTCGTTGGCGTTTGAGAGGCGGTAAAATGAATGTGCGACAAAACCAGTAAGATCGGCAAAAACATGAGGGATATTGGTACCACAGTCTGAAACGAACATATTACATTCCAAGCGTCTCGATGTGAAATTAAAAAAACATTTATAGTCGTCGCTAAAACACACGTTTTAGTAAATTGAAATAACGTTGCCACCAGCTGATCAGACTGGTAGTTAATATTTAAGTACCCGGGCGCTTCGGTGACCTTTAGCCCCTCAGACGCCTTCAAACGTAGGATTATATTGATTGATAGTCACATGGTATAATGTACAAGAACATAGTGAATGAATAGAGTTTATTAGCTAAGTGTTAAATAGAAGACACAGCCGCAGCCCAGGTCCGGGCTCTCCGCTCTTCGGGCCACGCCCCCGCGTTGACCCTTCGGGACACGACAAAACTGTATATTAGACTTTTTTAGTGTTCAAATTCATAGCGCACTATCCTCCTGTAAAAAACGTTTCGCATTATTTGGCAAAAGAAACTCGAGGTCAATTGCTGATTCAAATGTTACATAATACTCAGCACTTTATCAGCCCCGAGCCCATCGCGGTAATCGGAACTCACTTGAAACTTTGCCGCGAAACTTCAATTGAGTTGTTTTAGTAACCGGGATGCGCCGGGGGGCACTACCGGGACAGGTTTGGCGGTAAGTTATAGTTCGTTTCATTACGCACCAAGACCAGTTGGCAGGGTGCCAAGATTTCTATTTCGTGTTTATATGACACAGGAAAACCCCTAACACCAAGTCTCAATGGGAATGACCGAAACTATACACATGCTACTAGCACATACTATAGTTACCAAGAATACCACTATTTGTGTGCGAAGCTCTGGTCATCTAGCAAAAGTTAATACAAGCTCACTGCAATGGAAAAGTAGTTTTATTCCCATATACAAATTGTGTATGCCAAGAAAACATTTTGGCTTTGGCTAACGAACCTGCAGCACTAGAGCTCGTAGAAAAATCAGTTGTAGTTTCTTTGCCCTCTGTGGAAGTTGGAAGTTTACAGAAAGGTAGTGCCACAAATCGGAAGAAAGAAAAATCAAAACCGAAGAAAGAAACATCATAGACGTAGCCACAAACAAAAAGCCATAGTGTGCAGTTTTATCATCAATCACGAGAGTTGTGTCATCGAAAAGCATTGGAGGAACACACGGTATGCTCTGAAACTGGCTATCGAACAACTTTTTCTTTATAAGAACGTTTGAAATTGCAGTATTTTGAGAGAGAGAAGAGAGAGAGAGAGAGAGAGAGAGAAAGAGAGAGAGAGAGAAACCGAGAGAAAAAGGGAGAAAAGGATGAGAGAGAGGAGATAGATATACCGAAAAACTCAACCAACCGTCATCATAGATATTTTCAATGTCCACGAGTTTTCTGGAACAAACCCAACCAGTGCGCAACAAACAAAAATGCCATAGATTAAAAAGATGCAGGAACCGGTGCGTACCGTTCTGAAATGTATGAAATAATAATATATACTGAAATAAAAGTATATTGGTCAAATATCATTATGTAGTTCGATATATAGTTCTCCCCAATCCCACTGAGACTTTGGCAGCGTGCCATTGAAATTTCGGATGAATATATTTCGTAGAAATGAAGGTTTTATGAGAAGAATTTTCACCTACGTACTGCAGCATAGATTAGCTACCGCTAAGAAGAACTTTAAATGTTTTGGACAACATTAAGATGGTGAAAAGCAGCCTGGAAATTTTGTTGGCACATTGTCGAGGTCTCAGTGGGAATGGTAAGAACTATACCCTGGTACAAGGTTCATGCAAGCATACTGGACAAACGAGAAGTAACATACCATTTTTGGTGGTTAAGGAGATACCATCTATACGTTCTCATCTGCGACGACGACTTGTATATAACACAATATAATCCGAATAAGTTGAGAGGTAGATTTATAATGATAGAATAATGCATGCAACTCTTGTAGATTGTGAGTATAATTGCGTTGCTTTTGCATAATACCATTTTGTTGGCGGGTTCGAAAACGATTTCTGATTTCTACCTCAATTTTAATTATCTGTAGGAGGTGAGAGCAAACTTTCAAACCTGTAATCATGAAGTTGCGCAACTTTTCTCGTGTTCAGTATGTAATTAAGTTTTTTTAGTAATTAACACATGACACCTTTGATCTGAGGGGGCGAGATATTATGACTTGTGGAAACAGTTTTGTTTTGCACAGATGGAATTGCAAGGGGAACGAATCAGACGTAGGACATGAGTCGCACACAAAAAAAATCTGTATTATCAATTTTATGAACCTGTTTTCTGGGCAGAAAATTGATATTTGAGTTCTTCCTCAACTTAATGAGAACCGTCTATTCATCACTATTTTTCATTCATCTCAGACCTTACATGATGATCGCTTTCCCGAGAAGTTCATGCTCATCGTAAGCACAGCGATCGAACAAGTAATCTCATTCACAATCTTTGTTTCAAGTAAACGGAAATTAGACACTGTTATGAAAACAAACATGAACGAAACTTCATTTTACAGCATTGTCTGTAGAACTGTAGATTACTAAGAGTAGAATGACAATATTCAGAGATCGGCGCTTAGCGGTTGCTCCGCTTCTTCTATACGGGCAATAGGAACGTTAGCAATAGTTGTATGAAAATCTGAAGTGCTTCTCATTTTTCCACTTGTCGCGAACACCGAAAGCGTGGCTCGCTTCGATTTTCGGAAGCACAATTGACAGGTCAGCCATCGAAGTTGTTTTTGGTACAACCGCCTGCACTTTGGATAGCGCAAATACGATACGTAGTAGTTCTGCGAATAGGTTATTAACGCCAACGATACCTGAAAAAGTATTATGTACACTCCGCTCTCTCTCTGCCAATGTACTGCTTCAGGCGATATGTACATGTTGACTATTCTGGACAGAGTCACAATGTTTGAACACTGCTTCAAAAGAAAGCCGTGGTCCTGTCCGACTACAGACGAACTTAAGAAAACAGCGACCTACCACATATGTCTTCAGGTTGCCATCCCAATCGCCAGCGACTTTGTATCTTATTAAAATATGAGCAAAAATTACAGCCAGCGAAAAAGTTCCGATACAGATGGTTACAGTTACCGCGATCTGTCTGAGAACCTGGAACAATTTGTTATTTCTGATTAAGCTGGATCTGAGAGTTGCATGTGCGCATTCAAAGTAAATGCTAGATAGGTAAAAGGGTATAGTCTTCGTCATTCCTACGTAAAATCTGGCGTTGACGATTTGAACCGGTCATAATTTTTTCAATACAGAACGTTAGTTTATATCGCATAATGTCTGACTGATAGATAGTACTGCGCCATTTATACATTTCCTGAAAGTGTATTTTAAACTAACAACACGATAAAAATTCTCCTAAGTTTTGTATTTATATACTCTAAGTTCATGAGCGAATGAATAACAACGTTAGGAGCTTTTAAATGAGGAGCTGAAAAGAACAACCCTTCTATTAAGTATAAAACTTTATCTAAGTACTCACCCTAATTTCTGTAGGAATTCGGTTCTGACCTCGTTGACTTCCGCGAGTTCTCCTCATTACCGAGTCTGCAATCATGACCCGACCATCTTTTTTTACCTGATATCGTCTTCATTTTCCCAACAAAGACAGCATATGGCGAATTGATTGAGAGTTGTGAAGAGAGCGGGAGACAGCGGATGAGAGAGTGTGTAGATCAAATATACGCTGGTGAGCTGGCCGGTCGCCAATACCGACTCTTATCAAATTGACCGTACGATTTACGAAACGGTTCAATAAATCCTAATACATTTGAACATTTTTCAATCCAACTAAATGTGATAAGAACACTGTCACACATCGCTTCTCTACTATTTAGCATACCAGAAAACTTTAGCATACCAGGACTGTTATCCTGATTATACTTGATAATTTCAATTAATAAACTTCTCCATGAACATTTAACTGTGACGGACAGTCAACAAAATCTAGTCATGTAAACATTTTGCAGTCTGTGTTCAGGGCCTTCGAAATTCGAACTCAGCTTGGGATATTCTCTCGATAGAGTTCTCTAGCAAAACAAACACGCAAACATACGTTTTAATTTACGTAAGTGTTGATAGTGAAAACAACACAATAATTTGGTTAAATGATATGATGAACCCACCTCTACTGAAAATTACTTTTACAGCACACGCAGCCAGACAGATTGCAGCAAAATTCGATGCCATCATTGTGTACGCAACATAAGTCACCATTGGTTTTGGGATTACTAAAATAAATATCTAGCGTATTTTGGAGCCACTACGGTAAAATTTTGAGTGGCGTACTCTAATCCTATTTCATTATACAAAGACATTACTTTCGTATGAAAAGTTTTGGTTATTGTACAATCGTCCCCCCCCCCTTGAGCCGAAATAGGTTGGAATCCGACCCGTAGTACAATCGCCCCCCACCCCTAGGGGGGGGGGGGGGGGGGGGTGATTGTACAACGTCCTTCTTAACTGCAGGTTTGGATTGAGTGGGGGGTGATTGTTTAATAGGTCCGGGGTTGTACTATTACCCCCCATTTTGTATTGTGGGGGGTGATTGTTAAACGTCGACATTGTACAATTACTCCCCATTTACAATCACCCCCCATTTACAATCACCCCCCTCTCTATAGGAAATCGTATTAGGAGGGGGGTGATAGTACTACGGGGGGGGGGGGGACTTAAGGTGAGGGGGGGGGGGGCAATTGTACAATTTTCCCGAAAAGTTCTATCCAAACTTGTAGCCTCGTTTAAGAACATTGCTTGATATAATTGAATTTCTATGAGCAGATTGTATGCTGATATTATGGTTTTGATCAGAACATAAATCCTCGGAAAATATACCTAGTGGCGGACAGCAGGTGAGAAGTAACTCGTCGTTCATGTTGAGGTAGCAGATGAGTATTCCCACTCCGGCGATTATAAAAGGAGGAACACACAAACAGGGAATATACCGGGAGCGGAGCCATAATCTATGTCTACAATCATACGATTTGAAAACACCTAACTAAAAATCTTTCAGCAACAAAAAAATCAACAAAAAACTATTAGTTAAAAGCAGCCCGAACCACTGGTTCAAAAAATCACGTTTTTGCGTTTTTCCCTGAGTTAACTACTACTACTTCTCGTTAAATTCATTTATTGTGATTATGGCGATTCAAGTACTGGTTTAAAGTGAATAATCAGGGTTATGAGTGAGGTATGATCTTAAACTGAACTTTTGTAATCATTTATTACATTATCCTTCATTTTTATTTCCTACATGTTCATTTTCGAAAGTAGAGCAGAAAACACAGAAAAATACCTTATAGGAAAACCGATAGAGAACAGCAAATCTAAGCTTATCACAGGAAACATCGCGGATTGCCAAAAAATTCCGTAAAGATATATCCAGGTTTTGGTGAAACATTCTCTCCGTGACTGGGCTTCAAACCTGGATGTTGAGTGTTATATCGATTTCAAATGACGTGGGGAAGTTTCTTCTCGAAACTTTACATTAAAGGGGGACAGAAAGGAAAGCTAGTTTAGGTACCCCTCTGAACTCCCTGGGACTGGGACGTCGTAGCAGTCACGCAAAAAAACCCGCATTTTAGCTTGGTAGCAGACGACGTACGGGTCAAATTACTCAACGTAGCAGACGTCGTTGCACTCGCAATGATAGCTGGATTGCCACTCGTGAAGTACTCAGCGGTCCGGCCAGAATTAGATACGTACGTTCTAGAGGTGCCACTCTGCGCAACTCAGCCAATTTAGTTCATTCGAGCTAGGTTAAAAGCCGCTCTGACACACGAAAGAAGTGCTCACTTCGATTAGGTGTTAAAGAGAAAACATGCTTGTGCATATTCATTTGAAAAAAGTGTATTTTTTTCAAAAAGAATTAGCATTGAAAGTTGAGCAATAATCTCATCTTTTCTCAATAATTCGGAGTGAATCAGTAATATTTTTAATCAATTAAATTTCGGAATGGTCTGGGACCGCGCTTGCCCGGCTGATCCTGACTAGCCGTCTGGGACCGTAGCAGTCAAAGCGTCTGGGACGCGTAAACATCGCGTCCCGGACGGTCGACTGCTACGACGTTCCAGTCCCAGGGAGTTCAGAGCCCGGGGTACCTAAATATAACGTTGCGCGCGCCAAAAAAGGCAAACACGTGCCAACCGTATGCAAATTAGGTTCGTTAGTTCGAATTAAAAGTTATACTTATCGGTTTCTCTCGATAAGCTCTTACATATTAACTTTCCTTTCTGGGACTGACAGTTGGGAAACGGTCTGGAAACCTATTCATGCGAAAACATATTGAAATTTGGAGTTGATAATGCACGAATCCATTGTGAAATGCAAAGGCTTCAGCGATATGTTTGTGTTATACAGCTTCTTATGCTATCGCATTTTTGGCAGTATATCACAAACTTGGATTTGATAGCATGAGAACCTGATTGTGATTCTGACAAATCGTAACCAAATCTCTACATTGGAAATCGCAACTTGAAGTTATGCCAGACAACAATAGTTCGTATGCAACTTTTAAGTGAGAATAGGAAAGTTAGTTGTATAGTTGAAACATGAAAAAAAGATTCTTCACCTCCAATGACTGAATAGGTTTGAAACTTCGCAAGACAGGCAAATGGTTTGTATGAAGGTTGTAACCGCAATCAACAATCCTGGAAATACAACAGAGAATTAAAAGTTCACTGAATGTATGGAACTCAATCGGAATAAAACAAAAATCCCATTGAACTTCAGTAGCAAACAATGGCTACAAAAATGCACTCGTTGAACAAGTGTTTTTGCTCTTAGCATAAACAAATTATGGTAGAATTCATTCAAGTTCAACTTGTTGTAATGAAAAAAATATTAATAAGTCCCTAACTGTTCTTACTAAGATCAATCTGAAATAGATCACCTGTTTTTGTTTGTAGAGACTTCTCAGTGATGGTTGAAATTATGAGGCAAATATTTCCAAACAGCCCAAAAATCGAGAAGGCTACCACTATGATAATGAACACAATGTCATTCGAGCTGAGCTCAACCATTTCTCTTCGAAAACATAGAATTCACAGCAATTGATAAACGAGCACCTGTTATGTATTCATGTTAAAAACGCCGAGAAACCATCGGAATGATTTGAACGGGATAATGTTCACAACTTGATACGTTCATCGCAGATTTTTCGAACATTCTTTTTTCTTACAAGTTCCGTTATAGCGTCGGAAAAGTTAAAAAAAAAACAGGTCCGTGAGGGAACATCTTTCATGAAACAGCAATCAAAGAACATTCAAGCGATGATTAAAGATCTTACTATAATGGACATTGTTTATGGTCTAATTGGTGTGAAAATACTACTGACATGAGGTGGAAACGGCGTAATAGATGCGTCTTTGACGCTCATTTCCGTTCAAGAGATGAACAAATACCACGAGCCTCTGCAGAAAGGGGCGAAATGCAAGGGATTGGCCATCTTTTCACACTATCAGCTGGAATACTTTCAATGGTTTAGAACAGCAGGAATTACTCTCTGGGGCTGATAAAGATAAGGTTTTTTGTAAAGATTTTGATAGAAATTTTTCAACTTGAGATGGTAGTTCAATAATTTGATGAGTGAATAGAGTAATATACTATATCAGGTTATTTTATTTGAACAAAATATGCGGTGCAACAAAGTATTTGGTACATGATTAGAGAGTCATTTCTGAATTTTTTTCGAATATACACGAAAAGACCATGGTAATTTATTCACAAGCATCAGACAACTTTTGCAAAGATTAGGAAACATATGGGAAAATTAATGACTGTGTGATAAAGTCGTGTGAGGATTGAAAAACGAAACAACGATCTATCGAGCTAGTTTCTAGTGACACGTTGCAGAAACCTTTCCGCTTTAATCTGAGTTTCATGAAAAAATTAATGAGCTCAATAAAGGTTTTTAATGTGTTTCAGTGGACCATGAAAGAACTTTCCAATCGAGAGTTGCAAAATTTGCATAATATCAAGCCATGAAGACAAACATGAACAAACGACCTACCACATATGTCTTCAGGTTGCCATCCCAATCGCCAGCGACTTTGTATCTTATTAAAATATGAGCAAAAATTACAGCCAGCGAAAAAGTTCCGATACAGATGGTTACAGTTACCGCGATCTGTCTGAGAACCTGGAACAATTTGTTATTTCTGATTAAGCTGGATCTGAGAGTTGCATGTGCGCATTCAAAGTAAATGCAAGATAGGTAAAAGGGCATAGTCTTCGTCATTCCTACGTAAAATCTGGCGTTGACGATTTGAACCGGTCATAGTTTTTCCAATACAGAACGTTAGTTTATATCGCAAAATGTCTGACTGATAGATAGTACTGCGCCATTTATACATTTTCTGAAAGTGTATTTTAACATAACAACATGATAAAAATTCTCCTAAGTTTTGTATTTATATACTCTAAGTTCATGAGCGAATGAATCACACCGTTAGGAGCTTTCAGATAAGTAGCTGAAAAGAACAACCCTTCCAATAAGTAAAAAACGTTTATCTAAGGAAATCCACTTACCCTAATTTCTGTAGGAATTCGGTTCTGACATCGTTGACTTCCGCGAGTTCTCCTCATTACCGAGTCTGCAATCATGACCCGACCATCTTTTTTTACCTGATATCGTCTTCATTTCCCCAACATAGACAGCATATGGCAAATTGATTGAGAGTTGTGAAGAGAGCGGGAGACAGCGGAGGAGAGTGTGTAGATCAAATATCTGCTGTCAGACTTTGAGAAGTTTATTTTCCGCTGCCTCCCATTTTTCATTTCTTTCAACTGTGGTTATTTAAAGAGCTTAGTTTATGTTCCGCTGTTACACTTCTGTGTAATAAATATTATTATTATTATTATTATTATTATTATATACGCTGGGGAGCTGGCCGGTCGCCAATACCGCCTTTTACCAAATTGACCGTACGATTTACGAAACGTTTCAATAAATCCTAATACATTCGAACATTACTCAATCCAACTAAATGTGATAAGAACACTGCCACACATCGTTTCTCTACTATTTAGCATACCAGAAAAATTTTAGCATACCAGGACTGTTATCCTTTCAATTAATAAACTTCTCCAACATTCAACTGTGACGGACAGTCAACAAAATCTAGTCATGTAAATATTTTGCAGTCTGTGTTCAGGGCCTTCGAAATTCGAACTCAGCTTGGGATATTCTCTTGATAGAGTTCTCTAGCAAAACAAACACGCGAGCATACGTTTTAATTTACGCAAGTGTTGATATTGAAAACAACACAATAATTTGGTTAAATGATATGATGAACCCACCTCTACTGAAAATTGCTTTCACAGCACACGCAGCCAAACAGATTGCAGCAAAATTCGATGCCATCATTGTGTACGCAACATAAGTCACCATTGGTTTTGGAATTACTAAAATAATAGTCTAGCGTATGTTGGAGCCACTACGGTAAAATTTTGAGTGGCGTACTCTAAACCTATTTCATTATACAAAGACATTACTTTCGTATAAAAAGTTCTATCTGAACTTGTAGCCTCGTTGAAGAACATTGCTTGATATAATTGAATTTCTATGAGCAGATTGTGTGCTGATATTATGGTTTTGATAGGAACATAAATCCTCGGAAAATATACCTAGTGGCGGACAGCAGGTGAGAAGTAACTCGTCGTTCATGTTAAGGTAGCAGATGAGTATTCCCACTCCGGCGATTATAAAAGGAGGAACACACAAACAGGGAATATACCGGGAGCGGAGCCATAATCTATGTCTACAATCATACGATTTGAAATAAGCTAACTAAAAATCTTTCAGCTGATATATCACCAAAAAACTATTAGTTAAAAGCAGCCCGAACCACTGGTTCAAAAAATCACGTTTTTGGGTTTTTCCCTGAGTTAACTACCACTACTTCTCGTTAAATCCATTCATTGTGATTATGGCGATTCAAGTAATGGATCAAAAATAATCAGGGTTATGAGTGTGTCTTAAACTGAACTTTTGTAATCATTTATTATATTATCCTTCATTTGTATTTCCTACATGTTCATTTTCGAAAGTAGAAACACAGAAAAATACCTTATAGGAAAACCGATAGAGAACAGCAAATCCAAGCTTATCACAGGAAACATCGCGGATTGCCAAAAAATTCCGTAAAGATATATCCAGGTTTTGGTGAAACATTCTCTCCGTGACTGGGCTTCAAACCTGGATGTTGAGTGTTATATCGATTTCAAATGACGTGAGGTAGTTTCTTCTCGAAACTTTACATTAAAGGGGGACAGAAAGGAAAGCTAGTTTAGGTACCCCGGGGTACCTAAATATAACGTTGCGCGCGCCAAAAAAGGCAAACACGTGCCAACCGTATGCAAATTAGGTTCGTTAGTTCGAATTAAAAGTTATACTTATCGGTTTCTCTCGATAAGCTCTTTCATATTAATTTTCCTTTCTGCGAATGACAATTGGAAACGGTCTGGAAACAAATTCATGCAAAAACATATTGAAAATTGGAGTTGATAATGCACGAATCCATTGTGAAATGCAAAGGCTTCAGCGATATTATGTTGTTATACAGCTTCTTATGCTATCGCATTTTTGGCAGTATATCACAAACTTGGATTTGATAGCATGAGAACCTGATTGTGATTCTGACAAATCGTAACCAAATCTCTACATTGGAAATCGCAACTTGAAGTTATGCCAGACAACAATAGTTCGTATGCAACTTTTAAGTGAGAATAGAAAGTTAGTTGTAGAATTGAAATATGAAAGATAGATTCTTCACCTCCAATGACTGAATAAGTTTGAAACTTCGCAAGACAGGCAAATGGTTTGTATGAAGGTTGTAACCGCAATCAACAATCCTGGAAATACAACATGAGAAATAAAAGTTCACTGAATGTATGGAACTCAATCGGAATCAAACAAAAATCACATTGAACTTCAGTATACGAAAATGCACTCGTTGAACAAGTGTTTTTGCTCTTAGCATAAACAAATTATGGTAGAATTCATTCAGTTTTAACTTGTTGTAATGAAAAAAAATATATTAATAAGTCCCTAACTGTTCTTACTAAGATCAATCTGAAATAGATCACCTGTTTTTGTTTGTAGAGACTTCTCAGTGATGGTTGAAATTATTAGGCAAATATTTCCAAACAGCCCAAAAATCGAGAAGGCTACCACTATGATAATGAACACAATGTCATTCGAGCTGAGCTCAACCATTTCTCTTCGAAAACATAGAATTCACAGCAATTGATAAACGAGCACCTGTTATGTATTCATGTTAAAAACGCCGAGAAACCATCGGAATGATTTGAACGGAATAATGTTCACAACTTGATACGTTCATCGCAGATTTTTTAAACTTTCTTTTTTCTTACAAGTTGCGTTATAGCGTCCGAAAAGTTTCAAAAAAAAAACAGGTCCGCGAGGGAACATCTTTCATGAAACAACAAGCAAAGAACATTTAAACGATGATTAAAGATCCTACTATAATGGACATTGTTTATGGTGCAATTGGTGTGAAAATACTACTGACATGAGGTGGAAACGGCGTAATAGATGCGTCTTTGACGCTCATTTCCGTTCAAGAGATGAACAAATACCACGAGCCGCTGCAGAAAGGGACGAAATGTAAGGGATTGGCCATCTTTTCACACTATCAGCTGGAATACTTTCAATGGTTCAGAACAGCAGGAATTACTCTCTGGGGCTGATAAGGATAAGGTTTTTTGTAAAGATTTTGATAGAAATTTTTCAACTTGAGATGGTGGTTCAATAATTTGATGAGTGAATAGAGTAATATACTATATTAGGTTATTTTATTTGAACAAATATTGACGCTCTTTTTCATTGACGCTCTTTGTTTCTCCATAGAATTTTGCTGGTTTCAGATTGTTTTGTATAATCTGGCTTAGCATGCGGTGCAACAAAGTATTTGGTACATGATTAGGGAGTCATTTCTGAATTTATTTCGAATATACACAAAAAACCATGGTAATTTATTCACAAGCATAAAACAACTTTTGCAAAGATTAGGAAACATATGGGAAAATTAATGACTGTGTGATAAAGTCGTGTGAGGATTGAAAAACGAAACAACGATCTAACGAGCTAGTTTCTAGTGACACGTTGTAGAAACCTTTCCGCTTTAATCTGAGTTTCACAAAAAAATTAATAAGCTCAATAAAGGTTCTCAATGTGTTTCAGTGGTCCATGAAAAAACTTTACAATCGAGAGTTGCAAAATTTGCATAATATCAAGCCATGAGACAAACATGAACACTTTCACTGTGATGTAAGTCAACTTGGTTCATTTAGTTTTCGATATATCAAGTTCGTACAGTCTTTAACTGTGTTGTGGTATGTGATAGGATGGTTTGAAAACAAATTTCTATTTCGATGTGTTATTTCGAGCATCCCTCGTACGCAACTGCCCCATCGGTGTCATTACGTAAGCCGCTTTTCCAAGACAATGAAGCGAGATAGAGACATGAATGTATATAAATTTGTTGAAGGTTTTCCATTTGCCACAAAGTCAGATTGTTGATGTTAACTCAGGAGAGAAAAGTAGAGCGGGACGGATTCTTAAATGACCATACAGTAGTGATTTTTATTCAAAAAATCGTATGCGAATGCTTAGGAGGTTCTCATGGGAAGATTATTTAAATATATCATGAATGTGGAAGAATTGCTACAGCGGCAGGAGCAGCAACGACACGCGTGGATTGTCCTTCTGATGCTTTCTTCACGATGGATGTGGTCAGTTTCCGGAAGTCTTTGTTGAGTACCAGCTGAGCCATCACTTGAACCATGAAAGTGAACGCCTCTTCGTGCAACCTACAAAGAACGATTGCCTTTTTGACTTCACGTTACGTTTGCCTATTGTTTTGGACATTTCGACATATACCGCAGTTCTTGTTTATTTTGTCCTTTTTTTCCTGAAGAAGTCAAACCATTTACCATCTAAGAAGACAGTAACTAACTATTCCGCTAAAGCAGTAAACCAGGTTTATATGCCGAAAAAGTAAGCTGAAAGTAACAGTTAATGTTGACTCACCATAACTGTGCTGAAATTTTCAACAAATCAGGTCTCAATGTGTATTGTGCGTAGTAGGCAAAGCAGATGCGTCCCACCTCGAGTAGAAATGGTAGAGAGGAGAACAGCGCACACAGTAGCAACCTTTTTTCCAACTTCTAAAATATGTTTTGCCCCACATAATACATTTATGTCGGTCTTCTCAACTTACTGCCTCATCTTATTATCGATTGTCACTTTCTATTTTTCTACTTGGTATAGGTGAACTTTTGAACATTTTTAGTATATTCTCACCCACACCATAAACATTTCAATACAAGTAGTATGAATCTAGCCCAATAAAAACGTTTCAAATGTTTCAATATTTCAATATCAATTCAAATCTAGTTGATGACTATTTGACATTGTGGTCAATTTTATTACGAATTCCCTGTCATTTACAAATGACAATACTCAGCATTGTTGGAAGTGTTAATGACCGTGGTCAAAAAATGTTGAACCATTGTGACATTGATGAAAGAGTTGGGATAACTTCAATACCTGATTTCCATTATTCCCTGAATATATTTTGCGCATCCCATATCCATAAAACACGGTGCAACCAATGACGACGAACAAAGGCAAACCCAAGAGGGGGAGGGTGAGGTTCTGAAAATAGGACAAATTGCACACAAATCACAAATGTATTGGAGTGTCCTGAACACCATTTAAAGACGCCCTGCGGTCATATGCATGAAATCCCGACCTCAATCGGTCGTGAAATAGCCGAATGCTCGGGAACACATCCCAACCCGGCTCGGGATGTTTCATGCATACGGCCCCTGGAGGTTGGTACTTCTTCATTTTCTGACAATGTTTACAACCCTATTGCAATGTTAATGGTTCACCCGAACCCGCCTGTAGTTTCAATGTTTTACTGTTTGTCGTTCAACATGATTTCATGATTCTGGTCGGAGCTTGCCAAAAAATCGTTCATTTTATTTCTTTGCGTTACCATTGTGTAACTCATAATATGCTTTCAAACAAAAAAAAATGAAAAAAAAAACACCTGTAGTAGGGGAGCGGATAACTGGATACAGTCATCATCGTCAGTTATGAACATGATGTTCTCTCGAATAGACCACCAACCCGGAAAAGTAGCTATGAAACTACCGAACCACACCAGGAAAGTAAAGATAAAAATGGTGAACGGGCTCCAAATCTAAATGATTGTGTTAAAACTTTAAAAGAAGTTGGTGAGTACTCGTTCGATCTCTTCTCTTAAACGATTTGTAAAATGATTGCAATAATCGTGTTGAAATTAGTCGTAAGAAAGCAAAGTATTTAAGAATCGCTTGAAAAACAGCGGGCTAAGGCGGTACATGTGTGTTTGTAATGTGAATATTCTGTTTCTCAAATCGCGCGCAGCGCGAAGCGCTGTGCGAGATTTGTCTTTGGTCCGGCTAATGCGCGCTTCCGTTTTTTTAGTTTCTCCTCAAAAAGGCTGAAATTTGCAAAAAAAAGTTTTTATTGATGCAATTGTTTTCTATAGCTAATTCCCTAACCATGTTTCAAATTTGAGCGAAATCGGTTAAGTTTGAGCCAAGTTATGACCTCATGAGCTTCATCAACTATTCTGTAATAGTGCTGACGTAATTGAAAACTGTCACGTTAAGGCTCCAATTGGCACCAGCGACCACAATACTATATTCTTTGATATGAAAATTTCACGCAAACCAAATGAACTTGTCTGGAAGAGAAACTATGAGAATGCTGACTATGAAATTATTCGATTTTACCTAGCTAATGTTGACTGGTTAGGTTCCTTTTCCACAGTCAGTACTGTAGACGAGCTATACGAAATGTTCATTGCAATTCTGAATCATACCATTGAAATGTTTGTTCCAATGCGTAAGGTTATTGCCAAAAGCACTAGCCTTCCGAACTATTTGAGAAATATGAGTATGTATAGAGAAGAACTATGTGAAAGGGCTCATAGTTCTACGAATCCAACTCTATGGGACGAATATAGGACGTGTACTGCGAAGTTTACGAAAGCTTTGAATAAGTTCAATAGATCTATCGAAAACGAACTAATTAGGAGAGGCGATTCAAAAACCATTTATAAGTTAGTGAATTCTCGTTTGAAAGAGAGAAAAAGTATACCTAGTATGATTGGCCCGAGCAACACAATTTGTGTTACAGATTCGGATAGAGCAAATTTGCTCGCAGATTCATTCCAAAGCGTTTTTTCTACTGATAGTATTGATGTTCCTGTGTTTTCTGTCGACAATGTTGTACAAATGGACCATTCCATTCAGTTTGATAGAGTTCTAATCGAAAAACTTTTGCGTACGTGGCCAATGTCCTACTCACAAACACCGGATGGAATTCCATTTAAGTATATTAAAAAGTTATCTGTTGAAATTTGTGGCCCTCTAGAATATATATTTAATCTTAGCTTGTGGAGAGGGGAGGTACCGGAACGATGGAAACATTCTCTTGTAACTCCTCTACCTAAGAAACCCCCTTTGTCAAACCCTCTAAACTACAGACCAGTTAGCATTACGTCAATATTCGCGCGACTTTTCGAAAAGATTTTGAAACGTGAGATGATTATGCACTTGAACTTAAATGATATCATATCTCCCCATCAACACGGTTTTAGAAAGGGTAAATCTGTAGAAACACAGATGTTAGAATGTCTCAATGAATGGACTTTATCCCTCGATAAGAAAGAATGCGTTGATGTGGTATATTTCGACTTTTCTAAAGCGTTCGATAGAGTTTCACACAAATTGCTAGTTCTTAAAATGGAGAAACTTGGATTTCACAGAATGATTATAGCATGGGTGAAAGAATACTTAACGAATCGCACTTTTGCAGTCAGAGTAAACTCAAGTTTTTCTTCGAATCGCAAAATAACTAGTGGTGTTCCTCAAGGAAGTGCGCTTTCTCCTGTTCTATTTAACATTTTCACGTGCGAATTACCTAACACACTTGCAGATTCGAGTGTAAAATGCAAGGTTTTCGCAGACGATACGAAAGTTTATAAGTCGTTTAAACTTGGAGAGTATAACAAAGAGCTGCAAAGTTGTTTAGATAGAATGTATAAGTGGTCTGTAGATTGGGGGTTACCACTATCAGTAGAAAAATCGCAAGTTATGCATCTGGGCTACAACAACCCAAAGCAAAACTATACATTGAACGGAGCAGTTCTGAAGCAAGTCACTGAAAAAGTTAGAGATCTGGGTTTTTTGTTAAATAGCAGTCTTTCCTTTCAAGATCATGTGCGACATATTGTACAGCTAGCAAAATATAGAACTTACAATCTTTTCAAGGTATTGAAAACCAATAAAGAAAGTATTTGGATTAAAGCGTACAAAACCTATATTCGTCCAATGGTTGAGTTCGGAACAACGGTGTTCAATTCAGATAGAGGATTCGTAAAGAAAATTGAATCAGTTCAGAACAATTTCACCAGAAAATTGTTCTTCCGGCTTGGTGGCTACAAATATTGCACTATTCCCAGCTCTTCATTTAGAAACAGGAAATTAAAATTGATATCATTGGAATCTAGAAGAAATACAACCGATTTAGTTATGATACACAAAATAGTAACCGGACAATGTGGTCTAAATGCGATTGACTTTTTCACGTTCAATCGTTCACGTACTCGAGGTACAAAGGAAAAGATTAGCTTTCCAATACCGAAAACTAGTCATCGTGCACAGTTTTTCACTGTTCGTGCCGGTTCAAAATACTTGAAACACAGCAAGAACAAAAATATTCCGAGTTCTCTTGCGACGGCCAAGAAATATTTTTCGGAAAAGCACTTGTAACTGACCTTACTATGTTTATTTATCAGAACCCCATTGAAATTTCGATCGTTGTACTGTAGTCATATATATGCTCGTTCAATGTCCACTTTTCTGTTCATCATGGTTTCGATTATTGTTTTCATGTTGCTCAAATTCAGTTGGTTTTCATTTACGTTCTGTTTGTCTATGTATCTCACATGCTTGCATGTATATAAATCAATCAATCAATCAAGAGCGCCAACTTCCGTCGTGTGTGGGTGGGTGGGTGGGTGGGTGTGTGTGTGGGTTGTGACAAGAAATGTAAACCCAGTTTAAGGGTTTCTACTGAACCGATTTTGTTGAGAATTGTGAAAGACATGTGATACCTACTCATACACTCGCGGAGCAAAAAAAAATTGGGAAAAAATTGTTTTAATCAAAGTTATAGACATTTTTCGGAAAGTGTCTGCGTCTCTCCATTTAGCACGCTCTCTCACTCTCTCTGTCCGGTCGACAACTCAAACTGTATTGTAACTTAGAGTAACCATTACCGATTTGCTCGAAAATTGAAATATGATGCCATCGTGACTTTTATTTGAGTATGAAGTATTCTATTCCTGACGTCCTTCAGGATTCTGGAGACCGCATGACGTCATTTTTGAAAAGTGCAAAGTTGACGTCACATATATTTTCAAATGATGGTAATATCTTAGAGAGGGTCAATTAACGAAGAAACTCAATCTAAGAGTGACGTATTCTGGGATTCTGGAGACCAGATGACGTCATTTTTCGAAAAGTGCAAAGTTGACGTCACATATATTTTCAAATGCTGAAAATATCTTAGAAAGGGTCAATTAACGGTGAAACTCAATCTAAGAGTGACGTATTCTGGGATTCTGGAGACCAGATGACGTCATTTTTGAAAAGTGCAAAGTTGACGTCACATATATTTTCAAATGCTGAAAATGTTTCAGAAAGGGTCAATTAACGGTGAAACTCAATCTAAGAGTGACGTGTTCTGGGATTCTGGAGACCAGATGACGTCATTTTTGAAAAGTGCAAATTTGACGTCACATATATTTTTAAACGATGGTAATATCTTAGAAAGGGTCAATTTACGGTGAAACTCAATCTGAGAGTGATTTATTCTGGGATTCTGGAGACCAGATGACGTCGATTTTGAAAAGTGCAAAGTTGACGTCACATATATCTTTAAAAGATGGTTATATCTTAGAAAGCGTCAATTAACGGTGAAACTCAATCTGAGAGTGATTTATTCTGGGATTCTGGAGCTCGGATGACGTCATTTTTGAAAAGTGCAAAGTTGACGTCACATATATTTTCAAATGCTGAAAATGTCTTAGAAAGGGTCAATTAACGGTGAAACTCAATCTAAGAGTGACGTATTCTGGGATTCTGGAGACCAGATGACGTCATTTTTGAAAAGTGCAAAGTTGACGTCACATATATTTTCAAATGCTGAAAATATCTTAGAAAGGGTCAATTAACGGTGAAACTCAATCTAAGAGTGACGTATTCTGGGATTCTGGAAACCAGATGACGTCATTTTTCGAAAAGTGCAAAGTTGACGTCACATATATTTTCAAATGCTGAAAATATCTTAGAAAGGGTCAATTAACGGTGAATCTCAATCTAAGAGTGACGTATTCTGGGATTCTGGAGACCAGATGACGTCATTTTTCGAAAAGTGCAAAGTTGACGTCACATATATTTTCAAATGCTGAAAATATCTTAGAAATGGTATATTAACGATGAAACCTTATCTAAATAGGAGTTATTCTGGAATTCAGAAGGCCAGATGACGACAACTTTTAAAAAAATTGTCGTGAAATATGTTTTCGAATGCTGGAAGTTTCTTAAAAATGGTCAATTCACGATGAAACTTCATTCAAACATGACGTATTCTGGGATTCTGAAGGGCAGATGAAGTAAGTTTCTAGAACTGCAATGTTGACGTCATATTTTTTTCCGAATGATGGTAGTACTTGACAAGTGGTTCATTAAGAAAACAATTTTATCTGCACCGTACAGATCAAACCACATACCTACGGCATGTATACAAAAAGAGAAAAATTCATGAAAAAGTGGGGGCCCAACGAATGAAAGATTTGTCTTCTGCTGTGCGGCCCTTAGACAACTACTCTCAAATGGAACAGCTACTGCTACAAAAACCGAAAAATACTAATATACTCAAGTATAACTGTTCATTACAAACATACAAAAGTCGTAAAATATTTTCTCAAACTTGTAAACTAGAATCTACAAATCACAGATGTTAACTCAACGTACTCAATTATAGAGTTCCTGGTTTTGTACACAATGGTTGGCATTTGTTGTCATTACTTCAATTCTAGGGGCCTTAACGTTTGTCATATTATTCAAAAGTTGTTCTCTCTTTCGCAGCTGTGACTTGTAGATTCTAGTTTACAAGTTTGAGAAAATATTTTACGACTTTTGTATGTTTGTAATGAACAGTTATACTTGAGTATATTAGTATTTTTCGGTTTTTGTAGCAGTAGCTGTTCCATTTGAGAGTAGTTGTCTAAGGGCCGCACAGCAGAAGACAAATCTTTCATTCGTTGGGCCCCCACTTTTTCATGAATAAAGCTTGTGTTCTCTGCTGTGTGCGCATATCGGAATACAGCTCCTGCACATTTTTTTCATAATTTTGATTGTTTTTTTCAACTTTATAAAAGTGTCAGAAAAATGTTTAATCCAGCCATAACTTAATCCGCTATTTCTCACCAACACCTAAAGCACGCGTTGGATAACTGAGAGTATATACAAACCCTTGTATGCGTGGTGGGAAATCTGAAGATAGTGAACCGATTGAAAGCAATAACCACATGACCGAGACAGACTGTTGATCGCAAAAAAACCACAATAAACAACGTTATCTGAAAATGTTTTGATTCGGACGAATTTAACGAAAACGAGAATGTTGCATGTACATCTCTCTGTCCGCTCTAAAAGTGGGATGGATGCAAGTGCAAGAAAGTTCGATCAAACCAGTAGTTTGCTTTTCAAACTACATGTGTCATAGAGGCAGTTCAAATGCGAAAAAAAACCTTGAACCGAAAAACAAACCAACAACGGGAACGTGGCCGAGTTTCGTTCAGTCGATCTGAATGGGATTCTATTTGGTATTGAACGGAGTTCCAAGCCCACCTGAGCAAGTGAAGTCATGTTGTCTTGGAACATATCGAAGTAGTTGTAGGTTCGCGCTTTGATCACTATTTCCGCACAGAGAAATAACAGGAAATCAGCCAAACCGTGTATTATGAACAAAACGTAGAAAGAAGATCGAAATCTAGCCTGGGTTTGACGAGCTATAATAAAGTCAAAATTATGTTTGATCGTAAACCTGAGAGATAACATGCAGTTTAATTTTTTTTGGTGCGGCAACGGATTTTTTCGATAAAAAAGGATATCGAGTTTCAACATCATTGTAGACTAATCGTTTCACAAAACATCAGGACTGAAATCAAGAATAGTAAAATTCTGTTTAAATCATTTACAAAATGTTATAATTATGGGGGATGAGAGATAAATTCGTAATTTTACTGTTTTTGCTCACTTTCATGATATTTTTTGGTTTCTTCTCACCTTTGAGTAGAACAAAAATCATGACGAGGTACACAAGTGCCGTAGTCCACATCACCAAAGTGTTCGCGTAAATGATGGGAGACATGTTGCAGTTCATCTCGGAAGCTATAAGAATGGAATCACAATTGACATTAAAAAATGGGGAGAATAAGTTGTGTTTGGTTTTACCGATATTTCAGCCAAAAAAACAATAACGATGATGTGATATTTTAGCACAAGTCTTCTTCAAAAATAGAACACTATAGTCGTTGCACAACGGTCCACTAAACCCAAACAATATTTGAGAAACGGCCAATGGGGTAGTTTACGTGTACTTCGATCAAATGCGTGCGTTCTGAACCACTGTGAAACAATGGTATTGTTCTATTTTTGCACAATATTCCAGCTACAATAGCACATAATCTCTTGTTCACTTTTTGCGTATATACGGAACGCTTCACGCTCCGCGCGCTATGTAAATGAGAATGGTTACAAAATTTTGGAGTGGTAGAAATTTATTCAAAGACAATTTGATGATCTTCCCAAAGAATTGAAACTGCATACAACCGTTTGAGACTGTCGCAGCAGTAAAATTTAGTTAGCAGTGAAATATGTTTCCATTTCGATGGTCAGAAACGTTTTTGACGAAAATTTTTGAATTGTATTAAAACAAAGCTTAGCTGAATGTTTAACATTGCAGAGTATGGAAAAAACGCATATGCTTCGAGTTCGAAGAAAAAATATGACTAGTGAGTCGACTAGGTATGTATTGTATGTAAAAATCATGAAAAGCGTACTTAATGTCAGTTTCTGATAATTAGAGAGTCACATTGATCACACGACCTTTGTTTGTAGTTAATCAGTCCGGTGAAACTACAAAAACAAAATACGTTTATTACGTGTTCGATCAAGAAACACTTTTGCCAACTTTATCTGAACTAAATCGAATCGAAACGATTGAACACATCACACTCACTTTGTGCATTTCCAACGTTTGAAAGAAGGGTTCTTCATTTATGTTTATAACATAACTTTATATAGTTATTCGTCCATTTGTTCGGCTAGATGTGTTGTCTTATTCAGACACTTATACCATTCTCCCTTTTTAGTGTGAATACTGTATATATTTATCTCTATGTTTATTTAAAAAATAACATTCGTTCATGCACCCTTTAGAGTATTACTCACCTACATAACAACACTTGCGATTTGCGTGTGATTGTTATGTTGAATTGTTTATATATTCGTATAGAATGCTCCAATTTTTGTTGATTGTGAAAATGTCTTCCAAGTGCCACTTTGCGTGGAATCACTAGGTTGAAGGATGTGGTTGTCGAGGCCACAAAACTCAAATTCTCTTTTTGTTCCAGAATCTCCCAGATGCGTGCGTGCAAAGTTACAATCGTTCAGTGAGAAGAGGTCGTGTCCGTCCGCGATAAAGGAACACCATATTGCAACAATATGACGTGAATGAATGAACAAATCTTGTATCTTAAAATCTTGAATCTACAAACGATGTTGAACAAAATGAATTTTTGCTTTCTTACAAAGTTTGTATAAATTATTGATTGGAACCATATCTCTGTATGGCGAATAAACAACGACTGTCCCGTAATTTTGCGCCACCCCATCCGCCCTCTGCATGTCTGATCTAGATGAAATTTGACTAAAGTTACAAAAATAGAGCTTTATAGTTAGTTTCTCAGAACTATATAGGTATCGACCGAGTTGTCTCAGTTTTCTCTATCATTTGAGTATTCCTTTCTGTACACCTCCTTTAAAGCGAATTGGCTCCGTTGAAGTGGAGGAGTAGTTTGACTCTAAATGGTAATGGAAAATTGAATCACTACAGAAAATTCATTTAAAACTGAAATCGCAACAAATACTTATTAAACAAATTGGATTTGACCAATTGAAATTTTTAATTCTACTCTCTGACAAGTTTCTGACAAGTTTCTGACATGTTTTTATTTTTATTTTACCGTTTGTGTAATGCTTTCTTGTATATCGCATGCTCACATGTGAATGAAATTCTGTCAATTTTTATCAAAATTATCAGTATAATCGGCCGGAAATTGACAACAACACAGCGTGAAAAGGGATTTGAAAAAAAATCCGTCTTTTTACAACTTCACTACTCGCCTTCTCTCAACCGTAGAACCTTGCATTACCGTAACTAGAACTGCTTGTAGACGAGAACATCGAGATTATTTGACAAATAGAGCAACATGATGAACAAAGATATAGATGACTAGTGAAAAACTTCATTGCAGAGAAATCAATTTATAAATTATATCACGAAGATACAGATAAAAGCTAGCAATCAAAGAACTTTTTTTCGAAAATAACAGTCTTTCACCGTTTAGCATAGGAGATCTGTGACCAGATTTCGAAAGTCTCTGTTCAGTACCAGTTGCGCCAGCACTTGAACCATGAACGTGAGAACTTCTTCGTGAAGCCTGAATTCAGTTGTATTAACGTATTTGATGTCTGACATCTCTGTGCTAGAACATAAGACAATTCATGAAAATTGACAAATAATCAACTCCGAAAACCAACAAAACGACGAAAAATTCTGAATGGTTCTACAACCGTGTTGGAACATTGTTGTAAATTTATTCAGAGACAAACGAACCTAAAATGATATTTTGAAAAACGTTAACGGATTTGCGGGTCAGCAGTTCTGTTCACTTATTTGTTTTGCATGAAAGTAATGTTCTAAACTGTTTCTAGCCAATTCTGTTTTTTTTTTGCGTCTGTAGCGATGTTCCTCAAAGCAAATAAAAAACACAATACATATTATGTATGTTTCAACAAAATTTTGTCTCACTGTAGAGTTGTGAATTTAAGGTGTTTTAACTGAGCATATAAGCATAAAAACTTGTATTTCTTTTTTTAGTATATCCAACGTCAACATGCCCTGCAACACTCCCAGTTTGATATTCTGTAAAATATGACCAGGTTATGTGCAAAAAAGCAAAGGCCGAAAACAAAGTTGTTTTCCGAGCATGCAGTCACCTCGGGCTAGTTATACTAATTTTACGCAAGTCTGGAGACAATAAGACTTCAAAATTGTTGTGGACGGCGTTCACTCAGTTTGGCGAAGGGCGGGGTTTGGCTAGCAGCCAGTTCATCGGCGTATATTTGATCTACACAGTCTCTAATCTGCTGGCAGACAATCAACAACCACTAACCCCGCATCTCACTAGCCGCAAAAGCGAGAGAGTATGGAGGTCAAGAAGTGAACTGCATACACTCTCAATTTGCTATTCTATAGAGGTAAAATATGACCAGAGTATGCGCGAAAAAGCAAAGGCCGAAGACAAAGTAACCCAGTTCGGTTTTATACTTATACTAACTGAACGCAAGTCTCTCTTGTCAAGTCCCCTACAAAAGTAGCTCGCCAATGGGCCGGGAATTGTCTGAGATCTTGTAATTTGCTCTGCCATTAGGGGTAATTCTAAGCTAATGAAGAATATACCATAGCTGCGCAGCAATTTTCAGCAAGTCCAGTCTCTCGTTGTGTTGTGCGTAGTAGGCAAAACAGATGCGTCCCACTTCCAGTGAAAATGGCAGTGAAGAGAACAGCGCACACAGTAGCAACCTTTTCTCCAGCCTCTGAATTTAACAACCTGTGTACTCTTGTTGATAATAAAATATCATTACTTTAGAAATGCACAGTATGACAGTAAATTAATTGATCGACCATTTTTTAAGTGGTCCAATAGTCATATCTTAGAAAATAAAAAAAACATGCACGATCGCTTTGGGTTCAGCACAAGACAGAAGATTGATCGTCTGTCAGACCACCATGAAGTGATGAAAAACGTCCTACGTGATTTCCAATATTTCCCGAGTACAGTTTGCGCATCCCATAACCATAAAACACGGTGCATCCCATGACGACGACAATAGGCAATCCCAACAATGCGACACTGAGATTCTGAAGACAAAGAAAACGTCATAAGCATCCTGGTCTTTATATCGGAATATGTCTTCCTTCTACATACCCTATCGCGCGCAGCGCGAAGCGCTGTGCGAGATTTGTCTTTGGTCCGGCTAATGCGCGCCTCCGTTTTTTTAGTTTACCCTCAAAAAGGCCCAAACGTGCAAATCAAGACTTTTTATGATTTGTTGATTTTTCATGGCATATGTACAAGCTATGTTCAAAATTTGAACAAAATTGATTAAGTTTGAGCCGAGTTATGACGTTATGCGCTTCATGCAGACCGCCAACTTCCGCCGTGTGTGTGTGTGTGTGTGAACGCACTTCTGGGAAATTTTTATGTGTGAACCGATTTGACTGAAAATTTGGGACACGATAGATATCCCACTCAAACCTTGGGGGCGCAAACTTATTTTCGAAAAAAATTATTTTTCATCAAGTTATAGGGGTTTGAAAATGTCTCTGCGTCTCTTCATTTCGTGCACTCTCTCGCCCTCTCTGTCGGGGTAAATCAAATTGCGTTATAACTCAGCTCAGTCCTAACCAATTCAAGTAAAATTAGTAAAAAGTGGGGGAACCAACAAATGTGTGAGTTGTGTTTGGTTTGACCTCGATATCAGCAAAAAGTGAACGATACGAATTGCTGTGATACTGTAGCAGAAGTATTCTGCAAAAATAGAACAATACAAATGTTGCACAATGGTTCACGAAGCCCGCATGATATTTCAGAAATTGCCGAATGGTATTTCATGTGTGCTTTGACGACATGCGTGCGTTGTGAACCATTGTGCAACATTTGTATTGTTCTATTTTTGCAGAATACTTCTGCTACAGTATCACAGCAATTCGTATCGTTCACTTTTTGCTGATATCGAGGTCAAACCAAACACAACTCACACATTTGTTGGTTCCCCCACTTTTTACTAATTGTTCTATTTTTGCTAGTTGTACTCCTACAACTTCCTATGTTGCCTATTCACAGAGTGGATCTTGTGAACTCAATATATTATTATGGAAATCTTAGTTTTGTGTGTGCACGAAGCCAAATGCAGACCATAAAATTGCTGGTGCTGTAATATAACGCTTTTTTAACGCTAAGTTACTGGCTCTGTGACTATCAACAACTGAACGAAAACGCTAAACGTTCCGATTGACATGTACACCGCTTTTAGCGGCGATAAGCAAACGGGATTGGCGCCATTGAGCAATCTACAATTAGAGACACCAAATCACTTACAATATAGCCATTATTTCCGATACCACATGAAAAACCTTCATGTTGAAACTTTCTTGTTTTTCGTTCCAGCGCCAATTGGCACACATGTCTGGCGCCAGAACGAAACGAAATTTTCTAGGTTTTTGAGCTACCAGTACACACTACATGTGTGAATTACTGAATGGAGCAATATTAAAACTATTCAATTGTCAGTTCGTGTGTTTTTGTTTTGGCGCCATTTGGCGTCTGTTCCGAGCCAGAAGATAAAATTCGGTTTTGAATTTGTGGATCTATATTTCACATTGGAATATTCAATATCTGTTAACTTGAAACAGTTTGATAGACGATAACTGATATTTTTCCAACTTTGGCGCCAATTGGCGCCAGCGCACAATGCCAACAGAACTTTTTTTGATTTTCAGATTGAGCATCTTACTTGCCATATGATAGTTATTTAGTGTACCGAATTTCAGACGATTCCATTGACGCTGTCGTGAGTTTAGGTTTTGGCGCCATCTGGCGCCTGGTTCGAGCGCCAGAAGAAAAGTTTCAGTTTTGGAAAAAGACTTTCACACTTTTTACCAAATTATTTAATTTCTATTAGTGTTCAACATTTTAGTTGATGATAAATAGTGTTTTGCCGTTTTTGGCGCCTATTGGCGCCAGCGCCGGGCGCCAATGATGATGTATTCATCTCATATTTGGCGCGACGGGCTAACTTCTGCATTATAACTCATGTTCCAAGTTTCAGCTAAATCGGTCCGGTAGTTTTTCCAATAGTGGTTTTTGGCGCCTATTGGCGCCCGCGCCCGGCGCCAATGAGGAGCTATACATCTCATATTTGGCGCGACATGCTAAATTTTGCATTGGAACTCATGTTTCAAATTTCAGCTAAATCGGTTCGATAGTTTTTCCAATAGTCGTTTTTGGCGCCTATTGGCGCCCGCGCCCGGCGCCAGAGATTACATATACATTTCATACTTGGCGCGACGAGCTAACTTTTGCCATAAAATAGATGTTCCAAATTTCAGCCAAATTGGTTCAGTAGTTTTTCCACTACGATGCGGACAGAATTCCGTGAGGGAGGAGGGAGGAGGGAGGAGGGAGGAGGGAGGAGGGAGGAGGGAGGAGGGACGAGGGAGGAGGGACGAGGGACGAATTACGGCGGAACTTTTCAACAACGACACGAAACCATAACTCAGGCGAAAATAATCCGATTTGGCTGAAATTTTCACACAATGTTCAATTCGTGATTCTCTAACGTTCTCTCTATTTAGTTTTCAAAAAAAGAATATGTTTGAAGATTTTTGGTAATTAAAAGGAAAAAACGAGTCCGCAATGGCCAAACCAAAGACAACTCACGCAGAGCGCTTCGCGCTCCGCGCGATTTGAAGTATGATACCACGACATGAACTGACATCGATTTAGATGTAAGTCTTCTACTGATGACGTCATCGAGGATTCTGGAGCTCGGATGACGTCATTTTTGAAAAGTGCAAAGTTGACGTCACATATATTTTCAAATGATGGTAATATCTTAGAAAGGGTCAATTAACGGTGAAACTCAATCTAAGAGTGACGTATTCTGGGATTCTGGAGACCAGATGAGGTCATTTTCGAAAAGTGCAAAGTTGACGTCACATATATTTTCAAATGCTGAAAATGTCTTAGAAAGGGTCAATTAACGGTGAAACTCAATCTAAGAGTGACGTATTCTGGGATTCTGGAGACCAGATGACGTCATTTTTGAAAAGTGCAAAGTTGACGTCACATATATTTTCAAATGCTGAAAATGTCTTAGAAAGGGTCAATTAACGGTGAAACTAAATCTAAGAGTGACGTATTCTGGGATTCTGGAGACCAGATGACGTCATTTTTGAAAAGTGCAAAGTTGACGTCACATATTATTTCAAATGCTGAAAATATCTTAAAAATGGTATATTAACGATAAAACTTAATCTAAATATGACTTATTCTGGAATTCAGAAGGCCAGATGACGTCAACTTTTAAAAAAATTGACGTGAAATATGTTTTCGAATGCTGAAAGTTTCTTAAAAATGGTCAATTCACGATGAAACTTCATTCAAACATGACGTATTTGGGATTCTGAAGGGCAGATGAAGTAAGTTTTTAGAACTGCAATGTTGACGTCATTTTTTTTCCGAATGATGGTAATACTTGACGAGTGGTTCATTAAGAAAACAATTTTATCTGCACCGTACAGATCAAACCACATACCTACGGCATGTATACAAAAAGAGAAAAATTCATGAAAAAGTGGGGGCCCAACGAATGTGAGATTTGTCTTCTGCTGTGCGCCCCTTAGACAACTACTCTCAAATGGAGCAACCGAAAAATACTAATATACTCAAGTATAACTGTTTATTACAAACATACAAAAGTCGTAAAATATTTTCTCAAACCTGTAAACTAGAATCTACAAATCACAGATGTTAACTCAACGTACTCAATTATAGAGTTCCTGGTTTTGTACACAATGGTTGGCATTTTTTGTCATTCAGTTCTAGGTGCTATAACGTTTGTCATATTATTCAAAAGTTGTTCTCTCTTTCGCAGCTGTGACTTGTAGATTCTAGTTTACAGGTTTGAGAAAATATTTTACGACTTTTGTATGTTTGTAATAAACAGTTATACTTGAGTATATTAGTATTTTTCGGTTGCTCCATTTGAGAGTAGTTGTCTAAGGGGCGCACAGCAGAAGACAAATCTCACATTCGTTGGGCCCCCACTTTTTCATGAATTTCTCTTCACTTACATCTCGCCTCCGGGATACGAGTATCGCGAAATAGTGCGCAGTGAGAAAGATAATCCAACATACGAATAGGTGAGATGTTCTTGTGGAGGAGAAGCCTATGCCAATCGTCTACGACTCAAGACCAGCAACACTGATAAAATCTTACATTTTCACTGACCTGGAGTAGTGGAGCAGATAACTGTATACATTCATTTTTGTCAGTTATAAAAACAATATTTTCGCGAATAGACAACCATGCCGGAAAAGTAGCTAGAAAGCTAGCAAGCCAAACAATGAACGTAAAAATGAAGATGTTGATTGGGGTCCAGATCTAAATGATACCGTTGTACTAAAATATTACGTTTTTCGAGCAGAAAAGCAAACAAACAGAGGAGTTTGGTCTTTCGAGGGGTTTATCGTTTCATCGGGGTGCGTTTTGGGTGCGATATGCACATATAATACTACAGCTCAAATGTGGCCATAAACACTAATATATTAAAAGGACAAACTTTTTTATGGATGGTGGGAAATTTGAAGATGGTGAACCGATTGAAAGCAATAACCAAATGACCGAGACAGACACTAGAACGTAAAAACACCACTAGGAACAAAGTAATCTGAAAATTTATTATATTATAACAAGGTGAGCCGCGGTTATCGAAAAATGAAGAAAGAGCGTTTTATGTTTGAAATAGAAAACAACCAAATCGAGGAAGTAATATTTATTGCCAAGTGGACTCCAACACTCTTTTTTGTATCTTCATGATAATACCCATTCCGGTCATATTAAAGAAATGACCATTCACTCGAAACACAATCAGTAGAATGTTTTATACAACAACTTCCTCACCACCTCAACATTTAAGTCACCTAATGACTCAAGGTGTGTGGGTGGCTTGAATGAAAAACTATCAAAAAGAGCAATCAATTTATTGTGAATATATCTGTGAATAAGCCATGTTGCCTACCCAGTTTGTAACTGACCTGAGCAAGTACATGCATGTTTCCATGAAAGAGATGAAAGTAGTTGTAGGTGCGGCCTTTGATCAGTATTTCTGTACAGAGAAAGAGAAGAAAATCAGCAGCAGCGTGTATGATGAACAAAGTGTAAAACGGTACGCGAAAATGAAATTTTGTTCGACGAGCTGTAAAATGAAAAACAGTATATAGTTTACGATACTTATTCTGTTATTTGTTCTTGTAGTTCATTCGTTGAGTGTCGACTCATTTTACGTTTTGTGTATTTGACATTTGGTTATTTAGAAATTTTTAATTTCGCCACAAACACTGAATACTATTCACAACTTACAATTACCTGTTCAGCGCGATAGTGTTTATCTCTGTCATCAACGTGCAATGATTCCAACTGGGAGGAAGAAAAATCCAGGTAAGCTAATATCTTATAAAACTGTAAGGACTTGTTTTTGGTTTTTGCAGCAAAAAGACTCTTTCACATTTACCACCAACCATTTATCAGAACAAAAAGCATGACCAGGTACACAGCAGCAGTAGTCCATATTACCACAGTGTTTGCGTACAGTATAGGCGACATAGAACAGTTCATGTTTGACTCTGAAGAATAATCATAATTTAATACATTTCGAAGTAAAGTTCATTTCATTGTGATGAATAAAACTTGAAACTAGAAAACTCGAAACATTGTCAAATGAACGCAAGTCCAACGATAACCAATTGGTAGTTCTTGTTTTCTGCATTTGTTCTGTGTCTGTATATTTTTGACTTTGCGGCTGGTTTCTTAAAGAATCCGCCCCGCTTTAATTTTGACTTTCGAGTTAACAATTTGACCTTTAGGAAAATGAAAAACCATTATCAAAAATATATACTTTTATACCCCTATCTTGCTTCGTTTTCTCAGAAAAGCGGCATACGTAATGACACCGATAGGGGGGTTGCGTACGGGGTATGCTCAAAATAGCCTATAGAAGTGCAAAAATGATTTTACTACACTCTATAACATACGAATACACAGTTAGAGACTACAAAATGCAAATAAATCTAGATGTAAATGAACCAAGTCAAGTGGCGTCACAGTGAAAATGTTCATTTCCCCTTTTTTATTGCTTGATGTTATGCAAATTTTACAAATTTTCAATCAGAAAGTTTTTTCATGGTCTATGGGAAAACCTTAAGAGACTTTTTTGAGCTTTTTAAATTTTTCGTGAAACTCAAATTATAGGGAACGGTTTCTTTAACTTAGGTAGTTGTCAACGAATAACATTCCGAAACTTGTTGCGCTACTGAGAAGATCTTACTAAGAAATGTTTTTCATTGGTTGAGCAGACAAAACGAGTTGTCGTTTAAAAAGGATGAACAGATATTTTGTAACATGAATAAAAATGAAAATCAAATAATCTAAGTAGTTATTGGCTTTATTCATGTGACCAAGTCTCAACTGATACAACACAGGAACCAAGCAAGTACAGTCATACATAATATGGCAATAGGAGGATGATCAAAGAGCTACAACAATAACAAAAGTAGGCAAGAGTGAATCGGGAAAAACATTTGTCCCTTAGGACTTTTCCAGGGACACAACGTATGCCGCATGCGAAAACGGAACTGTTGGGAAAACTTGGAGGAAGTTCTAGATGAACAAAATTTAATAGAATGTTTATTAAATACATGAATGCGTTATAAAGTGTGAATACAAAATAAATAATCTTTGTTCTGTTTATCTCTTACTTTTCTAAAAGCCTAAATTTCGAAATTCTCGAATAGCCAAAGAGAAACCTTTGACGTTTCTTAGATCTTAGTTTCCGTTCCGTAGCCAAATATGTGTGGAAATGTGTTCTGAGCTCAGTTGACCTCTTTTTGTTTCTTTTTTACACTCTCTGCCTTTCTTTTGGCATCTTTTTATCTATTCATGCAAATTAAATAAAACTCTGTTTGTTTATCTAATTCATTTTCGCTCTTCATCTCTTTATCTTTCTATTTTTATCTATCTATCTGTTTTCTCAATAAGTTGACACTTTCCGACGGTTTACAATATATTTCCAAAACATCCAAATTAATGTTGTTCAAGCAAGACTGATGATTTGTTAGAACACATATTTCTCCAACTGGAAATTTTGGACAATGTTATTGAAAACTTCAAGACCATACTTATTGAACCAAGGATCCTACAACAGTATCATCGGCAGTAGTAGAGGTGTTGAATTTAGACTTAAAACGCGATTCCAAACCCTCATAAACGCCAAAACTTTCAAATTTTTCGAATTCGCATGGTAAGGTAACTTTTGAAAATCTTTAATCAGTGAAATTTTACAACGTCTGTGTTTTGTTCTTCACAAAAATGGTGGCGAAATCCGTATTTTAAGACAACAGCCAAATGGTTCTTTCAATACGATTCCGGTCAATTAAGTCAAGTAAAACAACACTTTGTATTTGTCGGAAACAAATTGGCTATGTTAAGGTCCACTCTCAAGGGAATTGACAACCTTTGTGTCATTCTCATAGTCTGTTTCGCCCCTTCAGAGGGCCAGAAGATATCCCTGAAAGTTCTAATAATAAAGATTTAATAATAATAATAATAATAATAATAATAATAATAATAATAATAATAATAATAATAATAATAATAATAATAATAATAATAATAATAATAATAATAATAATAATAATAATAATAATAATAATAATAGTAATAATAATAATAATAATAATAATAATAATAATAATAATAATAATAATAATAATAATAATAATAATAATAATAATAATAATAATAATAATAATAATAATAATAATAATAATAATAATAATAATAATAATAATAATAATAATAATAATAAGATTCTGCAAATCAATTCAAAACTGGCAATAATTCTTTGATTGGTCCAAACATAACGTTTCCAATCAAATCAGTCCGCAAAGCATCGAACATACAATCTTTTCAAAGTTTTGAAAACTCGGAATAAGAATGTTTGGCAAAAAGCGTATAAAACTTATGTCCGACCAATGGTTGAATTCGGTACTACTGTGTTCAACTCAGATAGCGGGTTTGTTAAGAAACTTGAATCAGTTCAGAACGACTTCACTAGAAAGTTGTTTTTCCGTTTGGGTGGCTATACGTATTGTAAAATCCCTAGTTCCGCATTTAGAAATTGGAAACTCGATTTGGTCACTTTAGAATCTAGAAGAAATACGACAGCCCTCATTATGATCCATAAAATCATAACTGGACAATGTGGATTAAGTGCAACAGACTTTTTCACGTTCAAACCTTCACGTACTAGGAGTTTTTCACAGTACGGGCTGGATCCAAATACTTGAAATTGAGCAAGAAATCCAAAATACCGATGTCGTTATCAGCCGCAAAAAAGCACTTTAGGTGAATGCATTTAAATGAGACTTCTACTGTTTTTCTGTTCATCCTGTGTTATTGGCCCAAATTATTTCCTTCGTACTTGTGAGTTGTTTTATCTGCATTCTGTGCTGTTATATTGTTTTCTTTTTCTTTACTGGTAATCACCGAATGATGTTCCACGATTTCCGACTCTTATTTCCGCATTTGAATGTTTTCGTTTCCTAATGCCGATGTTTTATTCTCTCCTCTTGTATATCACATGCTTGCATGTAAATAAATAAATCAATCAATCAATCAATGGGTAGTTAGATTTATGAACTGAGAACGCTGCCAAAATTTGTGCGGTAATACTACAGTTTTCTATGAAGTTTTTAACGAACTCAAATCAAGCATACACTGCATAACATCGTTGATGCTTTTACCAAATCGTGAATGGCTGCTACAGCTGAAATTCATTCGAGTAGTATATCTTGGATATGAGGCTCGGTACCGCTCACCAAAGATGAACAGAATTAATTCTTATTGCAGTGTTTGTATTATACCCGGGAGAAAACCAGGCATTTCACCAAATGAAACTGTTGTTTTGAATTAGTTGTATGTACAGGGGTACCGTGCCTCTATGGGAAGTGACCAAGTCTTCGTAGTAGTTTTATATTAGCATACGCTATAATGCCGGAGATTCGAACAAATAGCAACGGGATTCAACTACAAATACAGTGGGCACGCAAAACATATGTATGTAAAACAACTGGTAGTTCATCACATTCAAGTCGGGCGGTGGTTTACCACTAGCTAGCCATACTGGTATAGTTCAGAGACAGTCGTAAATGGGCCAGTTCATAGTTCATTACTCAACATTCCCAGATCTACGTGGAATGCAACTGCAAGGAGAAAGACAAACGTTTGACTGATATATTCTCTTTTCTTTTCAAATAAAAAACGTCTACCATTAGGTCTAATCATCCCACACTCTTGTCCACCCCTGCAAGTAATATGAATTATACTGTACTTAAACAGTACTTGCTAAAATTTTAGGAGAATTTGTAGGTACTCGCTAAAATTTTAGGAGAATTTGTAGGTACTCGCTAAAATTTTAGAAGAATTTGTAGGTAATTCCGGAAGACAATATTGAATACGGGAGCTTTTATTTCACTGAAGCATGATTTTGTAGAAAAGAGAGAGCAAACAGTTCATGACCTCCTACTATATTCTACTTCGAATTTGTCCATTGAACGCAGATTTATTCAGGGCTATGAACGTTCTTCGAAACCTCAAAGCATCAGGTTTTGTTCTTAGATAACTCAAAATCGTTCTGTGGGTAAATAAACCAGTAAAATAGATACTTCCTGGTATTCTCCGCCAGTCGTTGTATCGTGGTATTATGTGAATAGAAATGCTGTGAATGGTTTTCGTTGGTTGAAATATTCATCATTTTGTTGATCTGTTTATCTGAGCAATATGCTATTATCAGAACTGACGATGCGAGAAAAACATATGCATCATACACAATTCGAACGCGATAAACACAAATCTCAAAAAATTCTTGTACAAATTCAACAAACTGACATAGCAGAACAACAAAAGGATCAGAGAAACACTAAGATGCTGTATCGACATCGTTTCCATTAGTTTAGGTTGAATTATAGCTTTAGGGTAAACACACATAACTAATATTAGACAAAAATGGTGAAAGTACAGTTGGATCGAAAAGAGTAGAAGAATCCTGTACTTTTCATGAATTCAGGCCAAACTATTATCATTGTGCATTGCTGCAAAAATTATGAGACCTCAATATTGAGTTAGCCCATAACACACGAAACCTGTTGCGTGTATCAAAAAATTGATAAATCGAACGCAGATGTTGTAAAGATCACAAAATATTTTTGATAATGTAACCTTTTCTGCAAATCAGATTATTAGAAATGATTCCCTCAAGATGGTTGATCCACGAGCACCACAACAACACTGCTTAGCTTTCGCTCAAATAGATTCAAAACGAGTTTGCGAAAGTCGTTATTCAAAACTAGCTGGACAACGGTTTGTACCATGAGTGTGAACGCCTCCTCAAAGTACCTGAAATAATTAGTTAGAGTATATTTCCAATCAAGTTCATATAGACGTAAAACAAAAAACTTATCATCATCTTGAAACGTGCAGTTGTAAAGTGCATATTTGCGTCACTCAGGATTGAACCTACAGTCTGGTTCGAGCAGTTAAATACAACTTCAATAAAGTGTTTGTTAGTCGTAGAACTGAGGTTACTCTGTTCTAGTTATATTTGTATTAGAGAATTGTTTTTAATATTATTCAGATGTGTTGTTTTGTGAAAACATGTTTCCCACTTTCAAGACAAAGTTTCTTCCATCCCCGTTATCATATGAGTCGAACATATTAACTGAACCATTATGAACCCTTGATGTGTTGTCAATTTGAAGTAGTAGTGAACATGCCTAATAGTTTAGTTCTCATATCAAATTGTATATTTTGTAAATGCCTACCAAAATTTCACAGCACCAATCATCAAATCAGCACGCTGCACATGCTTTGCGTAATAAACTAGGAGCATTCTTCCCAGCTCTACTGCAAACGGAATTGACGAAGCGAGCGCACATAACAGCAACTTTGTTTCCAATCCCTGAAGTAAAAATGAATGAAGAGTGTTTGAAGTCTGGTATGGTGTTCATTCGTTGAAAGAACTCTCTCATTCACCATTACTATAGCAAACAAGAGGGTGTACCGAAAAAGTGTGATCAAGTTCGCAATAATACAACAATGTATATTAAAGAAAGGGAACCTCTAGAGGATTGGTCGAATCATGGTGGACACCCTACGATCGATGTTATTAGAACCTGCCGGTCTGCGTATCTAAGATCTACACTCTATTTTGTATGTTGGCAAATAATCAACGAGCGCTTGCTCGGCGAAGTTCCATTCATTCAACCTTTTCTGTTTCTGTAGGGAAATGAGCACTGTACCTGATACGCTCCTTTCTTTATATAAACTTTGTACAACGCATAACCGTAGAATAATATGCACCCGCATACCACAATGGCCGGTATTCCGACTTGAGAAAACATCAGTTTCTAGAAATTGTAAAATGCATGTAGTATCTATGTGGTTCTAGCATTGTACACTTGAGATTGGGGGAGAATGTTTCTATTGAGTGAAGTTAGAGGTAAACTCCCTGCGCTCTTTGCATAGAATAGAAAAGAACACTTTTTATACAGAAAAAAGGTAAATAAAGGTAAGCTCAAGGACGGTAATACAAAGTAGAAGAATAAGAGAGAATAAAACCCGATTTAGACGGCGAGAGAACTCGGAAATGCTAAATTAAAATAATACCGACTGCAAAATTGCAGAAGGGGTGCTTATACTGTGTACTGTCCCCATTCGATAATCTTATGAGAGTACTTTTTTTAGTTATTTATCTGTAGGTTCATCGTTCTCGTTCAGCTGATTGGGAACTGTGAGCATGATTATTATTTGATTTTTGTATTGTTTCTATTCACGTCGGTTCGTTAACGCTGTGTTCATCGTAAATGTCTCAGACCCTTGTAAAAGAAGCTATTTGTGAGTTGTTTTAGTCTCGTTTATATCATTCGATTATCGAATTCTCTAATGATATGGATCTACTATACGTCATAACATACTGACATAGAGCAGTGGTCCCGCGGAGAGGTTGATGCAGCCGTCCGCGCCCTTCCAGAAGCGTATGTCTTCTCTAATGGACCACCGCGCCGGCAAGGCAGCCACGACGCTGATAGTCCAGATAACCAGTGTGAACAACAACATTGTGGTTGTAGTCCACAGCTGAAACATGAGAACAATAGTTGCTGAACGAAAAGAAGTATCAGAGATGGTAATAATGACCATCCGACATTTTCATCCAACCTGCAACTTCTCCTCAAATATATGCTCTATTTCTGCTCCGACATCCTGTCGGAACAGAAGTATTGCAGAATAATGCGCAAAGCAAGAGACGCAGAAAGAGAGAGCGTTAGTGGAATGTTCTAGCATACGCAATCAGACTGACTGGAGTGTTAATGTAAACATAATATCAGAAACAGATGAGTTTCGGTTGGTTAAACTACTCCATAACTTACTGTCTCACCGAAATCAGAACGGTGTTTTTGTTTTTCAGTAATTTACACACCTATTCTCACGTATATCTGGGCTGAACGGGTCGGTATCATGAAAGCTGAGATACATACTTGCTCCCCATTCGGCGTCTACGATGGAGACTACTTCAAAGAATGAATTGAAATTACATTTTTCATATTTGGGATCAGTTTTGATGATGACATTTATCTGTGAAACTCAGCAGTAATTTGAAAACAAACATACTCTTTTGTGTGAAACAGGGAACCTGAATACGGTGAACCGATTGAATGCAATGACAGTATGTCCCAAGCATACTGCCGAACGAAACACCACAATTAGAAGTGGAGATACCTTAATGATTCCTATATGTATCTGCGGCTAACATTCACTTATGTAGTTGTAAATAAATCACAATAAAGTGACCGAACTAAATTGGCCGTACCCAAATTTGCGGTAATTTCATACTTGGCTAGTGTAAAAGTTCAATAGTACAAGAGTTTCAAACGGAATTAGAACTGGTACAGTTTCCTGTAACATATTTGTTTTTGTCCGGAAACTTTCTCTTTATAAAAGCGTTCTCTTATAATCTGAAAATCTGAAACTCATCGGCTCCCTTAGTCTGCTACTCACAAGTTAAAAGCACAGTACCTCTCAAGCACAGTTCGTGTGTTTCTATGTATTTCAAGACAACTGCAAAACAATTGGTGAAAACGGTTCACACAGAGGCGATATATGCCTACTTGGGCAAGCGGTGTTCCACATTGTGCGCAGTGACAGATTATGGTAGCATCAATTCGAACTACCGCGCACAACGTGAAGCGCCGCGTGTACAATTGGTCAAATATTTCTAGTACGTGAACGATGACGCAATTAAACTCATTCTTGTTTTTGAGAGGGCGTCATGAAGACTATACCTGTGCAAGTATTTGCATTCTTTCGTTAAATATGTTGAAATAGTTGTATTCTCGAGCTTTAACGACGATTTCAGCGCAGAGTAATAGAGCAAAATCGGCCACTGCGTGTAGCAGGTAGAGTGTGTAGAATGATAGTCGAAACTTGGACTGGACCTTACGGGCTGAAATATCAAATGTATCTGTCTTGTAAAGTTGTAAAAAACCTTTTCATGATGTGATCACTGGTATGTTATAACCACTTCCAATAGTTAATTGTACTCCGTGTGATTGTTTCACAAGGTATTACTGGTTTTATGCTGAGATCGTATTTTTATTAAGTTTCTCGAATTTTTTTCCTGGAAGCGAGGACATGTGTCAAGTTCGTACTATCGTCAAAGTACCTCACGTCAAAAAAAAAAGAAACGGTCCCTATCCTATTCATAACTAACTATGAGGTTTTTCTCTCATCGCAAATAAAATATAATTGTTACCATTTCAATCCAATTTTTCTTCTGGGGTGATAATCACAACTTTCAAATAGTCATCGCAGATGACACGCATGAATACAGCAGCGTATACACTGGTTGCCCACGAGACTTTTACAATTTCCAATATGCACGCTGGTTGAAACTTGCATTAGAACTTATCAACCTACCTTTTATTAATGCATACAACATGATTGTATACAGTATCGCAGTAGCCCAAATCAAAACGGTGCTGCACGTTACGTATGAAGGGATATCACAGTTCATAGCCAACTGTAACTGTGACAAATCTGTATTGACGTTAAAAACTGGGGTTCTGATATGTTACAAAATGGATGCTGCTGTATAAACAGAAATATAAATTATAAGTGTTACCGTTCCACGGCCTCCATATAGCTCCGTCTCACAGCGATGTGCGCCACTTACCCAGCTACAGAAAAGTAAGAGAGTGATCAGAACTTTGTAGTTTGACAAGATAGACTCCAACATGCTCATTCCGTATGTGTTTTTATAAGTAACGACTTGTGTAAGCCATTATTGTGTGAGCCAGACTCGTGTTCAACGCAAAACGTGTTCAACGCAATTGCTTGAAACATCGGAAAAATCATCAAAAAATCAAAAAAAAACCAATGTTTAGTCCTTCTTTTTATGAAGCCGCAGGCGCAACTTTTATTCTGGAAATACGTTGATTCTGAGCATAGCCACAAATTGATGAGGAGGTGGTCTATAAATTGGAGTTGTGAAAGTTAGACTAACAAAATCTACTCGAAAGCTCCGACTCATTTATGTCGAAACTCGAAAGAGAAAACTTATAGCTCGAAGAGTAGAGGTTTTCAACAAGAAACACCCAAATACGAGGTCTAAAAACCGAGACACCCGATTTCGCTACGATACGCACAATTCCGCGCTCTCGAAACTGAATTTTTGTCTATCAACTTTGAAAACGCGATTCAATTCAGGAGGGGTTAGAGCTTATTCTTCACCGACAGTTTTTAACATCAAATTCGAAAACTAGAAACTTCGAAATGCCACAACTCTAAAAGAAAGAAAACCGTCTTACTGACCTCAAAAAACTCAAGCAATCATAACTGACGTGTTGGAAGCTCAATTTTTTGTTATGTTGCGCATCTTCGTGCATCCATCTTTCAGTCTGTGTTCACGAATTTAAGCCCTACCTCTTTCATCTCTTAAATTCGAACATGGTACTTCTCAACCTTCAAATAGTCTGCTTAAAAAACTAAGCGACAGAAATTTTGAATGGACTATCTATTATCAACAATTCGGTGAAGATTGTGGTTATATTTTCAACACAAATTTTCGGTTCTTTAGCTGAACATTGTCATGTTCGTGTACCAAAAAGAGCAATTGAAAGTGGGGTACACTCGCATCATGGAAAAAGTGTTCAATGGTCGAATTTGAAAATGTAGGGAGGGGGGGGGGGAATGTACAATGAACAAAATTGACACACATGACTTGCCATTTACAAGTACAAATTGCTTGTAGTCTAACGTCCCACATACATGCATGACATAGACTGTAAATAAATGTTTGAGTGATTTAACATGGATAATTTAGATCAAATGTACGTCTTTAAAGTACTGATTTATGCTTTAGTCAATTTGTAGAAGTATTGATTTATGTCGTGATATTTATTTTCTAATTGTCAATCATACTACAAAGGTTATTGCAAAATTTATTGCGTCATCTGAACTTTAGAATCTTGACTCGTCGTCACCATAATTGACTCTGAATGATGCTGTGATCCACTAAAATTAGGGTGATTTTTAGTCAGTTTGAACATTTTCGGGCCGTTTTTGACCATTTTACATTACCTATTAGAAAAACAAGTAATAGGTGATGTTAATAGGTACATGTTAAAAGGTTTAGATGTAATTCAAAAGTAAATATATTCTTAGTTAACTAAATAAGAAAAGAAGAAGTCATGTTGTTAATATGTGCTAAGTGTAGAGGTTAAATTAGTGCATCGTTTCGCCTCCGAATCTCGACGATGCAATTCTAGTCGGAGGTTGAGGCATCTTCAGGAGATCCCTCCGACTAGAACATAACTAAAAAACGACTAGTAACTGGTTTTTGAAAAAGAACAAAAAACACCTAATAACCAGTCAGAACCGTAAATGTACCTGTTTATGTCCATTTGTTGTGAGAAAAATAGTGGTAGGCTAGGAATACAGACAGAGGAGTAGTGGTCTGGTGTGTTTGTATTGCCTTCTTATATACACAATATTTGATCTACCTTGACCTATACTACATAACATCGTAGGCATGACGATAAACTTGAGGCTGTCCATTCACAATTGTTTCCACATTATACCCCTACCCCTAACGTTTCTAAGCCCAGCGCCCCCGTACGATTTTTGATTTAGGGCCTTAATGATTTTTAATATTCATCTTTATGACCTCTACTCAGATTTCACGTATCTGTAACTTGCCAGCCGTGCAACCGTGGCCTTTGTGCTTTCTACCATTAACATAACTCGGATGGGAAACAAAGTTGATGATCACAAAAATCGATAATGATCGACCACAAAGTTGACTTTAGCGAAATGGCATGCGACTAGGTCTCTCACTAAGATTTTTCGCCTCTGATTTCTTTGCAATTTTCACCACGTATACTCCGCAAAATTGTAAGGGCGCGTTTTCTTTCAGATTTTTGAGTTATCGATTTATTGACTTTTTATCGACTTTTTATGACGCTCACTCAGATTTCACGTAGCTGTAACTACCCATCCAACCCACAATGACCTACGTCTTTTTCACCAACAACACAACTCGGATGGGAATCAAAGTTGATGACCACAAAAAATCGATAACTTGATCTACCGCAGACTTTAGCGAAATGTAATGCGAAATCGACTGATACCCCTATCTAAAATGAAAAACTTGGCCTGATTGTTTCAAAACTGCTACTACATGTACTTATTAAAAAGCTAAGGGTGCCCTTTAAAGGAATTTTCATGATATTGATTTATCGATTGTTCATGAGGACTCGAAATTAAACATGATATTTTATGCGTTAACGTTCCGCGACAACCCCTCTATCTCTACTGTTACGGGACTCGACATACATTTATAAGCCTCAAATTGATTATGACTTTCAATTACAAAAAGTCGATAACATAGATCTATTGATTATTTATATGAAGATGTAAAATGGTCAAAATCGGTCCTAAAATGTTCAAATTGACTAAAAATCCCACTTATTTCAGTGGATCACATCATCATTCAGAGTCAAATATGGTGACGACGAGTCAAGATTCTGAAAGTCAAATGACGTCAACGTTCAAAAATCCTCAAATAGCCAAAAGTCGTAATCTGAATTCATCATTGAATATGATGACGCGGGGGTCTGGGGGCACCCTTAGCTAGACAGGCGCGCGGCGAGAGCCGCGCGACCGGCTAGTACTCATATAACTAATCAATAGAGCAATATTATCGAGTTTTTGTAATTGAAAGTCATAATCAATTTGAGTCCTATAAATGTATGTCGGGTCCCGTAACAGTAGAGGTAGAGGGGTTGTCGCGGAAAGTAGAGCACGCATAAATTATCATGTCCAATTTCGAGTCCTCATAAAAAATCGATAAATCAATATCATGAAAATTCCTCCAAAACGCACCCTTAGATGTTTGATTAGTATACGAAGTAAAAGTTTTGAGACAATCAGGCCAAGTTTTTTTCATTTTAGATAGGTGTATCAGTCGATTTCGAATTCCATTTAGCTAAAGTCAACTTTGCGGTAGATCAAGTTATCGATTTTTTGTGATCATCAACTTTGATTCCCATCCGGGTTGTGTTGTTGGTGAAAAAGACGTAGGCCACGGTGGTTTGGATGGGAAGTTACAGCTACGTGAAATCTTAGTGAGCGTCATGAAAAAGTCGATAAAAAATCAATAAATTCATAATTCGAAAATCTGAAAAACACTGGCCCTCAGAATTTTGCGTACTATACGTGGCGAAAATTACAAAGAACTCGGAGTGAAAAAATCTCAGTGAGACCTAGTCGCATGCCGTTTCGCTAAAGTCAATCTTGCGGTCGATCAAACTATCGTTTTTTGTGATCATCAGCTTTGTTCCCCATCCAAGTTGTGTTAATGGTAGAAAGAACGAAGGCCACGGTTGCACGGCTGGCAAGTTACAGATACGTGAAATAGCTGAGTAGGGGTCATAAAGATGATCATAAAAAATCATTAAGGTCCTAAATCACAAATCGTACGGGGGCGCTGGGCTTAGAAACGTTAGGGGTATATGTGGAAACAGTTGTGAATGGACAGCCTCAAGTTTATCGTCACGCCTACAATGTTATGTAGTATAGGTAACGCGTTTCAAGGCTTTGTGTGTCAAAAGGACAACCTACTCACAATAGCGCGTTGAATGACAACTGTTAGTCAACTGCACAGTCTCGTGAAATATGTTAAACATAGAAGAACTCAGAAACGTGCAATGACAAAGTGCACGATGCCTCATTAAAACGCTAAGTTTAGGGGACGATTAGTTTGTATCTAGTATACAACGTTTTTCATTGTTTGGTTTGTATCCTTTTTAGTACCAATTTTCCATTTTTTTAACCATTTTCACAACCATAACAAAATACTGGAACTGTGTTATAGGAATAGAAACAGTCTCTTGTAGGCCTACTCAAAAACTAACATACAATACAAATCAATATCATTGTTTGATAGAGGAAGATGTGTGTATCAGAAATTGAACACAAACATTGAGTGAACAATGAAAAATGGGAGCAAACTCACAAAACAATACATCTATAACGATCACTCGTTTACTGTTTTTTCACTGGTTAAAATCATTATATGAACATTTATTACGAGCATGCATTCGAGAAAAAGAAAATTGATAGAGTCGATTCAAAATGGATAGTACAGATTAAATATACGTAAAACCTTATGATGCTGATATATTTAAGGTGGAAACTTTGCCCAGGAAAACTATGGGCGTCGTTTTAGGTTTGATGAACAGTTCCACCACTTTGTTGCGAAGATCGGAGTTAACCGCCAACTGAACAGCAACCTGTGTCACGAATGCCAACGTCTCCTCGTAAAACCTGCCAAAAAGTCGTTTGGGTAATTAGTGCAATGTTATTCAGGACTGGCGGGTGGGAATCGCTGTTCCGTATTCCCAACAGGAATACATGCTCACACGCATTTCTTTCCCCCTTCAAGAAGTTACTTGCACGTCACTGGATCAATTCCAATAGAGCATGAGATAGTCCACCATGAAGTCTTCTATGGAGGAAACGGATCAAGACCTCACAAGAAACTGCTGCTACAAAGATCTGTGATATGTAGGATGATCACCGCCTCGTAACGAAGCGAAGTGAATGAATGAATATGTAAAATATGTAAATGTAAACGGCCAACCAATATCCGTGACAAAAAAAGTTTTTCGAGTGTACTGTGTATGTCAATAAAAAACATCTGGAGCGCAGAGGACACCGAATCGAAACGATTGTAATGCATCTTCTAGTTTGAAAGTCAAATAAAACTCTGCCTCATCGACTAAGTAGATGTGCGGAATGAACGGTTGATGTTGATTTTCTTATTTCGAATATCCGACTTTAAGAAAAAATACTACATTTCTTACCAAAACTCAGCCGTTGCTCTCGCTATAGATGATGACATGGTCATCTTTCCATAATATGTGAAACCAATTCGAATCACTTCTATCAGGGATGGGATTGAGGTAAACAGTGCACACAGCAAAAGCCTTCTCTCGAGGGCCTGAGGCAGTAATTTGTAATGTTTTTCATTGAGGTATGGAAACCACAGCTGGGAACAACGATATTGTCGTCTGGTGCGTTAATCATTACATTGGTGAGCACCTCGTGAGCACCTCACGAGCAATACCTCTCCGTTTTACGTACTGTCTCGCGGTTCGAGATAGTATGTGAAACGCGGAGGTATTGCTCGTGAGGTGCTCGACAGGCGGCGTAGCAATCCCCACAAAGGTTCATAAGATCACCTCATGAGCTATTAGCACGAGTTTCTCATGAGATTCTATTGATTGCTATGCTACAACATTGAGAGTTCACGAGTAGCTCATGAGGTATCTCATGAGAAACTCATGTGAACTTCTCATGAGAAACTCATGTGAACTTCTCATGAGGTTGGACGGTTTGCTACGCCGCCAGCTAATATAAATGGTTACCGCGCCTGATATTCTCTGCTACATCTGCCAGAGAATGGAAACGCACTACACTGGTGTGCTCGAGACCTTTTAATTGATTGAAAAACGTCGTAAATATTGAACTCACCCGTGTTTCTGTTGCGCTTTTGTAAACAATATATCAAATCAATCAAATCAAATATTTATTACACAGTGTGTAATAACGGAACGAAAGTTTGAAACGCGAAAGGTTGCCAAAAAAGAGAATGGTGAAAAGAACATAGGTGAAAAAAGATATAATAATATTGTATACATTCTATACTAAAGCGACTGTTCTGACAAATGCTCTGACTTAACTACCGTATCAATACCACAACCGCTGGGCTGTATTTCGAGAAACGCATATCCATAAAAATAAAACTAGCCAATCACAGCAAGAAGCGGGAGTACGACCAGCGCGAAGGTTTGTACCTAAACTACTGACAATTACTTTTCGATTGTTTAGTTGTACGATTTTGCAGCACTTGAACTCTTGACCAGCATAATCCCAGAACACATCATGTTTAGATGAAGTTTCATCGGTGATGACCCACTGGCCAACTACTTTATCATTTGAAGAAATATTCGACGTCAACTTCACACTTTTGAAATTTGACGTCATGTGGCCTTCAGAATTCCAGAATACGTCATTTTATGATAAAGTTTTACCGTTAATAACTTAGTTGCCAACTATTATTATCATTTGAAGAAATATTTGACGTCAACTTCGCACTTTCGAAATTTGACGTCATAGGGCCTTCAGAGTTCCAGAATACGTCATTTTATGATGAATTTTTACCGTTAATAACTCAGTTGCCAACTATTAATATCATTTGAAAAAATATTTGACGTCAACTTTGCACTTTTGAATATGACGTCATCTGATCTCCAGAATCCCATATGACGTCACGAATATAAAACTCATTGTCAAATAGGAGTTACGATGACATCATTTTTCAATTTTAATCCGAATCGGGCAACGTTACTCGAAGTTATGAGACAGTTCGATCCACCGACCTGTGAGAGAGGGTGAGAGAGCATGCTAAATGGAGAGACGCAGACATTTTTTAGAAAAAATTATAACTTTGACTAAAATAACTTTTTCGCAATTTTTTTTGCTCCGCCAGGGTTCGAGCAAGTATTACATCCCTCCTACAATTTTCAACAGGATCGGTCGAGTAGAAACCCGTAAACTGGGTTTATTTTTCTTGTCACAACCCACCCACACACACACACGACGGAAGTTGGCGCTCTTGATGAAGCGCATGAGGTCATAACTTGGCTGATTCTTGTTCGATTTCGTTCAAATTTCGAACACAGCTTTCAATGACGCTGTTAAAGGATCACAAACAATAAAAAGTTTAGTTTTGCATATTTTAGCCTTTTTAGGGGGGAACTAAAAAAGTGAAAGCGCGCATTAGCCTGACCAAAGATGGACAAAGGGACCGTTTATCTATAATTTGGATCGATTAAAAGCATTAAGTCTCAAGATACGGCTTTGGTAGTGTACTGATGGTTCCTTACTATTACACAAAAAAATGGAAATCACTAGAGAAGCCAGCCTTTTATGAGCCAAACTATCTTTAGGGTTACTGTATCGCAAAACTTTTGATCAAATGATGAATTCGGTTTCAATACACACAACCTCAATCTTAATTAAAACAAAAAGAGGCATATATAACTAAAACACTTTTAAATATGTCACTTGTTACGTGATAGAATTTATGATACGATTTCATTTACGGACGTTTTGCGGACAATGTGCGCGTCTGCACGAAAATGTAGTACGTGCTGTGGCTTCCGCGTTGTTGCCGTACTCAAATTTGCTCAAAAACAACCCAAGTTGCGGAATTTTCACTAATTCTGACTGTTTTGTCCATTTTCGTCCCCCTGTGTTCACTGATAACTCAAATCATCAAATTAAAGATGTACGGTTATTTTGAAGGGACCGTTCCTCTATAATGTACAATGTAAGTGATTTTTTAAAAATGAAAAAAAAAGTCACTCATTTTGTTTTGAGATGAAATTTCTACATGTTACATCCAGAAAGTGCAAATAACCCATTATTACGGAGCAAAATAGAAGTTTTCTAGAACTTTTTGTTATGTTCAAATTCCATTATGTGAACACATTGTTCACATAATGGGTATAACTGTTGATTTGTTTCAATTTCAAACGAGGTACACAATTATTCCGTACACCACCAGGCTTGAAGAGGTGGACGAGAGGTGAACAGATCATCAAGTCCGCGAAGCATCGAACATACAATCTTTTCAAAGTTTTGAAAACTCGAAATAGGAATGTTTGGCTAAAAGCGTATAAAACTTATGTCCGACCAATGGTTGAATTCGGTACTACTGTATTCAACTCAGATAGCGGGTTCGTTAAGAAACTTGAATCAGTTCAGAACGACTTCACTAGAAAGTTGTTTTTCCGTTTGGGTAGCTATATGTATTGTAAAATCCCTAGTTCTGCATTCAGAAACAGGAAACTAAACGTGGTCACCTTAGAATCTAGAAGAAATACGACAGACCTCATTATGATCCATAAAATCATAACTGGACAATGTGGATTAAATGCAACAGACTTTGTCACGTTCAAACCTTCCCGTACTAGAGGTTCTACTGCGAAATTCAGTTTTCCAACTCCAAAAACTAGCCAACGTGCAAAGTTTTTCACAGTACGGGCTGGATCCAAGTACTTAAAATTGAGCAAGAAATACAAAATACCGATGTCGTTATCTGCTGCAAAAAAGCGCTTTTAAGTGAATGCATTTGAATAAGACTTCTACTGTTTCATTTGTTCATCCTGTAAGTCTGGCCCAATCATTGTATCCCATTGCGATTCGTTTATTTGTATTGTCATATGGTCCAATTTTTTCATTTAATTGTGTTACCCAAATGATATTTGTCGATTTCCGACCCTTTTTCCGCTTTTGAATCTTTTTGTGTCCTTCTGTCATATTGTTATTTCTCCTCTTGTATATCACATGCTTGCATGTAAATAAATCAATCAATCAATCAATCGAATACATAACTTTATATGATTCCGGTTACTCGTCAATGGATTTCTCATTGCTTGACAACAAATCTAATCGGTCTATCCTTTGTAATAAAATGAAGAGCATCCCTCAGATTGTACCTCCTCTTTTCGTTTTTTTATATGAACAAATGTTCCAAACGTTGAAACTGAAGAATGCCCACATAGAATGAGGTTTACAATACATACACTTACACTCGTCCCATTGTTGAAAGTGGCTGCCCTGTTTTCAACTGTGAGAGAATCGAAGCAATCGAATCGGTGCAAAATGACTTCAATAGAAAGTTCTTCATGCGGCTAGGAGGTTGCAATTTTTGTAAAATACCGTTAGCTGAGTTGAGAAACAAGAAGTCGTAATTGCTTGGAGAAAAGACGTTATGTCTTTGAATTGATCATGGTTCCCAAACTTGTTAGGGAAACTTCAGACGTTCATACTGTTCGCAATTCCGTTGTTTGTAAATGCTGGGACGTATTTTTGATATTTATTAACTTCTGACTGATGAGCAAACAGTTCTCACTGAGTTCATTTCTTCATTTTCACTTATGCATGTGGATTCCCGACTCTTAGAATTCCCCAGAGAAAATTAGGCCATTTTAGTCATATTTATTAATTTATTCATTGATATATCAGCGTCAGACACGCTCTCTCCATAGATTGTGTCATTTCTCCATTATACATGAAACACACGCAGATAACTCCTAGATGGGATGGAAGTAGTAGTTACACAGAACAAATGCCTCTTTTCGAGCAGCTGGTACCGCAATTTGTACACAACTTCCTTCACCTTCTTAAGCTTTAAATCTTTTGAAACCTGGAACAAAACCCTTTATTCTGCTCAATTATCTTTGATTTCACATTTCATGTGCAGATTAGTGAGCAATCAGAAGATATTCTAATGGAATGATATTTAGTAAAGATGGAAAACCGCGTAAACAAATATGGTGTTTCTGTTCGGGAAACCTGCCGTTGTTGTGTTTTATCACTTGGAATTTGATTGCACGGAGTATATACTAGAAGTCAATTGAATAGTCACGTGAAGTGAAAATTCTAATGAGGCATCGTGCACTTTGTCGTTACACGTTTTTGAGTTCTGCTATGTTTAACATGTTTCACGTGACTGTGCAACTGCCTAACAGTGTATACATCTGCTCACAGTTCCCATGTGTTTTTAATGTTTTCATGGAATAAACCTGGAAGGAACAAGAATAACACTCAGAGTAACCTGTCAATTACAACTACAAATGGATTATAGTCCAACGTCTACAACAACATGTTGACATGCTCTCCCAATCTGATTCATCGTGTACTACTTTTTGCGCAAGGATATCATGCGTATTGACGTGGCGTAATACGCTGACGTCGATCGATGATCATGTTTTCTTCACTGAAAGGCGGGCGTCTAGTTGATGTATACAGTATGACAGAAATGAAATTATATTGCGAGTGTCGAGATATATATTGTAGAACAACAATAGGGTCTACTCACGCATTGACGACACTACAGATACAAAATAAACTGAAATTTGAAGTAAAGTGAATTAGTTTCCATGTTCCGCTGTTGATAAACCTCGCCATAGTGTACAATGTTGGGTTTCTTATTTGAACCGAAACACAAGGTAGTATAGATGTTTGTTTAGTGGCGACGTTTCGCTGTCTTCTTTTTGCCTTTTCTTTGTCTCTTTGGCGACGTTATGCCTTTTTCAGGCTCTGAAGACGGCGAATCCGCCGAAACGTCGCCACTCAATAAACATCTATACTACCTCGTGTTTCGGTTCAAATAAGAAACCCAATAAAGTGAATTTTGTTCCCAAATTATCTAGCCAACGGCTATTGTTGTTCACATTTGAAGTTCGATGTTAACCGGTTTTGCTTCGTTTTGTTGGTTTTCGGTTGTCTTTTTTGTTTCAATTTTGTGTCGTTCATCTATTCTCCATAGATCTTAAGAAATTGCTGGTCTTTTTTTTGTGAACGCAAAAGTATGATAGAACTGAGTAATTGGATTCCATCACCAACAATTGAAACGATTAATGAACGCCTTAATTAAAAATCGAAGACGTAAATTTTGTGCAAAATGAGATCATGTATGAACAGATTCACAAAACACTGTATTTTAACTCGTTTACATCATTGAATATACTCAATACGGATATCGAATGATGAAAATAATGTGTTATTGCCGTCTTACATGTTTCATTTTGAGACTTTGACCAGAATTAACGGGGGCTGAGAAACAGGTTTTCTGAACAGTTCCACCACTTTGTTTCGAAGATCGGAGTTAACTATTAGCTGAACCGCAACCTGTGTCACGAACGCAAAGGTCTCCTCATAAAACCTATAAAATAGTTATTTAGGTAATTAGGTGAATAACTGTCACGAAATAAACGTCTCGGAAATTTTTGCCTTGTAAAATGAAATAAAAGTTTTAGCTGAAAGAAGCTGTAACAGATCCCATGTTGAATTTTGAATAAAAACACAACTGGATGTGTAGATTATGTTCCACTAGTTTGCAAGTTTCGAGTAATCACTCTGAGAATAATCGAGCTTTCTATTTTACGAACTGTAAAATACATATCTGTGGGGATAGCTTCGAGGAACCCAAATACAAAGGTCAAGTATAGAATTCTCACCAGAACTCAGCCGTCGTTCTCGCAATAGATTTTGCCATGGTCATCTTTCCATAGTATGTGAAACCAATCCGGACAACTTCTATCAGTGATGGAATTGAAGTGAAAATTGCACAGAGTAAAAGTCTCTTCTCGAGGGCCTGTAACTTTTGATTTCTAGCTCTCTCTGTAACAGCCCGAACCACTATCAAGTTACTCACTGAAATATTCGTGAAATGACAACTATCGACAAACCAACAAAAGAAGAGCAGAAAAATTAAGAAAACATGGGTTTTGTTCGGACGATCTGGAACCGTACCTTAAGTGACAGAAGTGGTGAGCTCACAAGACCCATCTGACCTTAATCTATTCACATAGTTCATAGTGATAAACTCAAGCTGGACTATGAGTTAGCTTCGCAAAAACAGAGTGCGCACCACTAGAGTTAGCGAAAACGATTAACAAGTACTGGTTGCGCAACACCGAAAAACATGAAACCACACGAGGGTGACCAGATAGTTAAGTTCAAACCTCAACTCATTATGACATTTTGCTACGGTGTCTGGGTTGAGTCTGAAAGAGTGTTGAGGCAGTGCACGACAGTAAAATCATAAATCTTTTATGTACGAAAAAGTGTGTGAACAGTTCACTCACGTGTGTTTCTGTTGTACTGTCGTAAACAATATGTAACGAGTACCCATAAAAACAAGCATATCCAATCACTGCGAGAAGTGGAAGTACCACCAGCGCGAACATTTGGGTCTTGGTAATAGTGAATGATTAAATCGATATATTCCTTCGTATTCTCTTTTAGAATCAACAATTTACTGGCACGCAGCCAAGGTCTCATAGGGAATAAAAACAACTGTAGACTCTCTGTCATATGCGCTTCGCGTACATCGGCGCGCGTAGGTTTATTAGGTTATTCCGTTCTCACTGAGGCCTTGACAGGGTGCCAATAAATTTCACGGTGAATGTTTTTCTTGAAAATCATTGGTTTAGTATGCTTTGACAATTGACAGGCGTAAGCAACCGTAAGCAATTGAAATTTCACTTATGTCGGAAATCTCCAAGATGTCGAAAACGTCCAGGAAATTGCGGTCAATAGTGATCACAGCAACATTTGCGTCAATCTTCTGGAATATCGAATTTACTCAAGATTCTGAACTGAAAGACTCGCCATCAAATTATTTCCGCCAAAAAGTTGAATGCAACCATTTGTATCTGTCCAGAATCTCAGTTCATGTCGCATGAAAAACCATATTGGAAGTGAAGAGAGCAAGCTGACAGACCATATTGCGACAGTGAACAGGAAAATCACGTTATTTGACCACATCTAAATGTTTATGTTAGTACAAAGTATATTGTTAGTTCGACTTCTAAGTACGAACTATGTAATATTCACACATTCAGATTTTGGGGAACTTCGCTCATTGTTCCATGAATGGTAGCCAACAACTAGAACAATCTTATTTTAAAAAGCCAGATGCGTGAGTGAAATAGAAAATGCCTCTCGTGTCAAGGACTGGATTGTGTGACGCAAGAGAAATCGTTTGAACAGCATTTTGTGAATTTTTATAATGAGCCGTGGGCTATTTTGCTTGTTCATTCACGGCCGCTCTTTTCTCAAAGACGAATTTGAATATAACTCAACTAACTACACATACTTCTTCATAAATAAGAGGGTATTTGAAGACTGTGTAACGATTTGAAGCAATCACAAGGTGTCCCAGACATACAGCTGACCGCAGAACTATCAACATCGGTGGAGTTATCTGAATTAGGCGAATATAGGAACATCACGGTTGGTGTATGGCAGCACTTGGATAAAATCTTGCGAAATTTACATGGTGAGATTTACATCTTATTTTTCTCTGTGTGGTAACTCTTGGTTCAGGTTACCTGCGTAGGTAACCCGCTGCTAACCTAAAATGACAAACTGGTTACTCATCAAGCAAACGGAAAAGCGGGGTTTACGGATAGTTTGAATAGTGACCAAATTATGGTCTCAGGTTACCTCCAGGTTACCTACCTTGGTGCCGTAAAAAGGTTAACCAAAACCCCGTTATATTAGTACCAGAGAAGTTCTATCAAATAGAAAATTAGTCCATTCGTTTGGCCACTTTTGGTTACGCACCTCCGAGCTAAAGTAATTCACTGAGTTAATAGAAGTGTGTACGTAAGAACGGAACAACTAACCTGCGCTGCAAACACCATACTTTCTTTGAATAATTCGAAGTAATTAAATACACGAGGCTTGATGAAAAGTTCCATGCAGAAAAACAATAAAAACTCGGAGAAACTATGAATGATGAACAGAGTATAAAATGACGATCGGAATGCGTTGGACGTTTGACGAGCTGAATTTATAAATCGACGATTTCAACAAATAAAGATTTTGCGATGCTCTGTCCTATTGAATTATCAATCTATTCGCGAAATTGCTCAGAGAATAGCGAATTTCAGGACTAATCTACTGGCACTGAGTTCCTTTGAAGGGTCAAAACAAACTCACCTTTGAACAGAGCGTACAGCACAATTATGTAAACTACAGCCGTGAAACACATGACAACAGTAGTTGCTTTAGTTTGTAGAGGAATGGTACAGTTCATTGTTCCAAGCAACAACTGAAAAATAAAAGCGATCTTGATAAGATCGGGGAGCAACTTGAACAAGGGTTTTGATTTAACATGATCTCGTTGCCTTAGAATGAGAAAGCGCAATTCACGTGGAAATTCGCCAAAAGTATTTCACGTAAATGATATAATTGCAAACAGCAACTGCCATCGACATACCGACCACACGGCAGATCTTGTAACCGACAAATGGATTTAATCAAAACTTTGTTCCTGTTCCTTGTTTACCTCCGCCCCACTGTACTTCTCGGAATATTTCGAATGAACGTGTGTTCCTCAAAATTACAACGACAAAAATCCAACTTTTTGTAGTGTATCTAAGACAAATATGTGGCATTCAATAACAAGTTGTGATTCTAATATAGTACAAGTTTACGTGATAATAGTTTAATCATGTGTCGGAGAACAGTGATCTATGTTCCAAGATTGTCACAATTGAGCTGAGGAATTTTTAAATATATTTTCATTTTCACGGCGACTATCTCAGCCGTGTTCTGCTTTATAAAGAGAATTGCTTCTGCTTGATCTTTAATTTAAGAACAATCGTGTCCTGAATGTTAGTTTTCAGGATAATCGGACTTTATTTCAAGATGTAGGTCTCATTTTTATTAAACGACTGAATGAATTTGATAAATTCAGCTGAATTGAGTAAGAGACCGGTTAAGTTCATGATTTTGATCTGGGACAAAACCTTGTCGTTGCGATAAGTACACAATAGTTTGAAATGGTCTGGATTTCGGTTTTTCTTTTAATTATAATAGCGTCACTGGGATTTCATAACAGTAAACTCAGCAGAAGTCAGCTGACGCTCTCGCTATGGACATTTTCATGGTCGCCTTTCCAGAATGAGTGAAACCAACGCGCATCACTTCTATCGGGGATGGGCTGCAAGTAAAAATTGCACAGAGTTAAAGTCGCTTCTCGAGCACTAGGCAGTAGGGTTGTTAATCGAGTTTGAAATTTCGAGTTTTCGAGTTTCGAGTTTTTCGAATTTTGGGAAAAAACGAGTTTTTCGAGTTTCGAGTTATTCGAGTTTTGGGAATTTCGAGTTTTTCGAGTTCGAGTTTTCAGCGTTTCAAAAAAAACCGAGAAAAAAAACTCGATTTTCGAGTTTCGAGTTTGGTCGTTAAGTTTTAGGATTTTATCGAGCTAAACAAATAAGAATTTTTTGAGAAATTCTGATTTATTTCACATGATTATGCGAGAATCGTGAAAAAAGAAGCATTTCATGTTGGAAATAGCAAAAAAAGGGCTCTGAAACGCTCATTCGTCCATTATTTCTGACTTGGGACGAGGCCAAACTCACTCGAAAAGTTCGAGTTTTCGAGTTTCGAGTTTTTCGAGTTTGGAGAAAAACCGAGTTTTTCGAGTTTCGAGTTACTCGAGTTTTGGAGATTTCGAGTTTTTCGAGTTTCGAGTCGAACTCGAAATAACTCGAAATTTCGAGTTATTTCGAGTTTTTTCGAAAATCGAGTTTGGCTTTAACAACTCTACTAGGCACCGTAGCACCGTAGCAAAGTCATGCAAATTGCTCAACCTGGTCGAGGACCTGATCACATTCTGGCCACATAGTTGTCACCTTTGTACGTATGAGCATAGTGCAAGTGACCCAAACTTGGGCGAGGTGGTGACGAGATAGTTCAGCACAAAGGTGAGCTTTTCATGAGACTTTGCTACGGTGCCTGATAAATGACACGTTTGTTTGTAGTGGTGTTTCTCATCGTATCATGTTGACCTTTGACTCACGGAGGGGGGGAATGTTGTGACGATCAATGTTTCCTCTCAACCTTAGGTCTGACACTTCACACAACTGAACTTCAGTTGAAAACTTTGAACAAATAACTTGCGATAGTAATGTTCATTCAACCGGCCAGTTGGGGGCTGCCCGGGTTCGACAAAAACGGAAACTTTTCAGGAAAACCGGAACAAACGAAGAACTCATCTGTGTTTCTATTGGGCTTTTGTTAACAATACATAGTGTATATCAATAAAATTGCACGTTAACAATCACCTACAGCAGAGGGAGTACAACCTTCGGGAATCATCGTACCTGAAATATTGTTAGTGTCAGTTCATGTTCATATTATTGAACTCCTTGACTTAATCACGAAACTAGTAGAAACTTCCGGACAAACAACAGTGTTACACAGGGTATGTGTACAATATTGTTTTTATGTGTATTGTGTATTGCCGTGTCTCATGTGAGTTGTTTTCTATCAGCGGCAGAATATATTTTACCATGCTTTTATTAGAATGAGATAATACAAATGCAGTCCGTTTTATATTTAGAGCTTCATCAGTTCGATTATTGAGATTATCAAAAAATACATTTTAGTTATATACATTAGATTTGAGTTGCCTAACCTACCTATAGTTTACTATTTTATATTTTTCCTAATTTCTGGTAACCAGAAAATGTCAAGCGATTGTTGGGGCAATTGTACTAATATTGTTCGAGCTACGTAGTTGATTGAGTACGACCACCTGTGTGATACAGAGGAAAGCTCAGGACAGGAAGTAGTTAGGCCTTTTACTAATCAATTCAAATTTGATTGTGCAGCGCACATCTAATTATATGTTCTATTGGTTTTCGATGTTTTCATGAAGAAAACGTGCAAGAAACAAGAATAGCACCTCATATTTCGTTTACAACTACAAATCGATTTTTTAGTGTTGTACAATTTCCCCAACAACAACATGTTGACATGTTCCCTTATTTTGATTCATCGTCTAGTTCTGCACCCGTGTACATGTAGTACTGTATATTCGTGAACGTGATGGTATGAGAAAATGGTCATGAGCAACACACGTCCGTCTTATGGAAAATTATCGTCGTGCAAAAATCATGTTGGAATGGTCCGTTCGGCGCAACAAGACGACCAAAACAAAGATGAAGGGATGAATTCGAAGAAGCTGTTGGGAGAAACTGGAAGAGATGTACACTTGGAGATAATATGTTGCGGCAAATTGTACCGATTCTGACCACGTAAGAAAGTATTGTAATGTTTTGTGTAGTACTGTAGATAAACCGGCAGTATTGATTCAACATGAACAATAGAGTGAAACGCAAGTAACTAAAGTTGTGACTGTCGAATCGTAGTTATTATAGATCCAAAAATCTCAAAACAAGACCCCACGGATTGGTATGTCCAAATCGGCAACCTAATTCACGAAGTAATATTTCATTGTCAAATGAATCAGATGATAGTTACTATTGTTTAGAATTGAACTTGGATGTTAATGTTTGCTCGTAAACTTTTCATTCTATTTATGTGCCTAGATGAATCTTATGATCGGATTAAAACATGCGAATTTTTTCGATCAATATACATAGTAATATATTGTGAAAAGTGAAAAGTTCATAGCATTTCTTCATTGAACACTAAAACTATTAATTCAGTGAACAATGATATATGTGACTATCCTTTCAAGTGTAAGTTTCAATATGTATCCGTACAAATCATTGTGGACATCAATGTACCCTAAACCTTTCACTATGAATGGATTCGGCTAATTCTAATTCTTTTCTTTTTCATGTTTCAGGAAGTTGTAACCTTGATCATAAAAACAAAGGGCTTCGTCGGTTGGGGTTTCTTGAAATGTTCCACCACCTTGTTGCGAAGATCGGAGTTAACTATCAGTTGAACCGCAACCTGTGTCATGAACGCCAACGTCTCCTCATAGAACCTATAAACGTTCGTTTTGTGTGATGAGTGCGGTGATGGGTGTCCGTGAGGCTAATTATTGCACGAGTTTGTACGAAAGTAGCAAACAACTTATAACCCATCGTTCACTAACTTCCCGAGCGAAACAGACTTTGTTATGTGTTTTTAACAGTTCATGGTTGAAATTTTGTGTTATAAAATTTGAAAAATGTTTAAAACAGATTCAAGTGCAATTTCAATCCACTCTAGAAGGCAGCTAGGAGAACATGAGATCTCACCAAAACTCGGCCGTCGCTTCTGCTATAGATTTTTCCATGGTAATCTTTCCATAGTATGTGAAACCCACGCGGATCACTTCAATTAGAGATGGAATCGAGGTAAAAATTGCACAAATCAGAAGTCTCTTTTCGAGCGCCTGGGACATCGATTTGTTCGAAGTACATTGAGTAATTATACGTTCTACGTAATTTATCTCCAGTAGACTGTTGGTGCTCTAATATGAGTAAGAGTCGGAGACACACAGTGTAACAACTTAGGTGCTCATTACACGATGCTATCGGTTTGGTTCGACACAAAAAATGGGAAACTAGCTCTTTTATCTACGAGAATGCGAATGAAGGTTCAACTCACGTGTGTTTCTGTTGCGCCCTTGTAAACTATAAATACCGCGTAGCCATAAAAATATACATAACCAATTACTGCAAGAAGTGGGAGTACGACTAGCGCGAAGATTTGGCTCTGATAAAAGCAAATATTAACTATAACGTTCATCCAGTTTGTACTACTTATATGGTTTTTATTCAGCCAAAATTCGTGGAAAAAAAACATACAAACTTATCTCGGCTGGGACCTGAATGCTGCATATTGACCCTGCCAGTGTAGTCATCTCGATAAAACGGTTCGTTGGATATTTTCATGATCATAAATGTTTAAACATACTCATTAGATGACGAGCACCTGAGGATCAGAGTTCCGCTCAAACATTGATTGTTAGTTGGGGACAGCATTCAATTTAACTCAGTGGAAAGAGGCAACTGCGAGAAATCAGGGAAAAGTACCACGTAAAAATTGTATACCCAAATATAAGCAAGCGTGCTCCACGACATGCTTCAATGAAAGATTACGGTAGCCGCGTCGTCTAGTTCCTCTGCCAAATGCGCGCCGCGTGCAACACTGCGCGAGTGTTTAAAGAATCCGTCCCGCTCTAATTCTCACTTATGAGTTAACAATCTGACTTTTCGGCAAATGAAAAACCATTATCAAAAATATATACTTTTATATCTCTATCTTGCTTCGTTTTCTCAGAAAAGTCGCAGAAGTGTGATTGACGACCAATGTTTGTGCGGCATTTGGTGTGTTTTTCTCCTATTTGCCCTATCTCTGAAGCCTGAACGCTAGTAGATACGCGAGGAAAAAACCCAATATTGATATCAACTAGGGAATCTACTAGCGTTTTGGGTTACGGTAGCTAAAGTATTGACGCGGGCAACGGTTATTCTTAAATTTCATATTGAATGCTAGAAACTTAAAAAATTAAGCTTTTACCAAAAATAAAGTACTTAAACTAAGTACTTCTGAAATAGTTATATATTTATTGCCAATTTGTACAACTATTGTTGTTAGGCAATCGCGATTTGATGGATTGTCGTTTTATGAATACAGCTCCCATATAAACGCCAGTGTGTCGTATCTAGTACAGGTTACGCGAATGCCGCAAGCGTGGGAATATACCATAGAGCCGCGTGAATACCGTAAGACCTTGGAAAACTACTAGATAATTTTTCAGAGCTAGCGTATCTACTAGCGTTCAGGCTTCAGAGATATGGGGTATGTCGCCCTATCACATTATGTTTGTAGTTTGAACCGGTGTTTTTCGGTCAGAATTCGAGAATAGTGGTGATAGTTGTCATCCCATAGTGCTATACTCAGTGTGTCTATCTAATTCGCCCCTCAGTTCAAGCGTCTGGATTCCGAATTCACTCGAGGTTTTCAACTGTCACACTCACCACCAGATTGTTTCCGCCAAAAAGTTGTATGCAACCTTTTACATCTGTCCAGAACCTCAATTCATGTCGCATGAACAACCACATTGGAAATGTAGACAAAAAACTGACCAACCATATAGCGACAGTGAATAGGAGAATCACTTTCTTTGACCACATCTTAATATTGATGTTGGTACACATTGTAAGGTACGAAATAAAAGTACGATATATGCACACAGGCATAGGTTGAGGTTTTGATGAACTTTGTTACATGAAGGTAAGCAAAGTAACCAGGTGAACATTGTTGCTTTTGTGAAAAATGAGACGCGTGAGAAAACTGAACAACATATCTCGTTTTCAGGAACTGTAAGTCTTTTTCCGTAATCTGCTGCAAGATAAATCGTTCGAGCGGTTCATTCATATATTGAACGTTCATAGTATTTTTCTCACTCGTTCAAAACCTCTCTTTTTTCCAAAAACAAAAATGGATATGAATCCGATAGCTACCATTTGCATGAACATACCTCTTCATAAGTTAGAGGATATTTGAAAACAGTGTAACGATTCAGAGCAATCACAAGGTGTCCCAGACATACAGCAGACCGCAACGTTATCAACATCAGAGGAGTTATCTGAACTGAGCACATATGGATTACTTACCTCTGTGTGAAACGCAGTGGTGTGCCCTCTCTCAGGGACTGTGCATGTGCAATTTTCAACGGTCAAACTAAGTCGTTTGCGAAGGCAACCTTGCGATTTTTTAATAGCTTGATTCTTTCTGCACTTGGTATTAGATACCTGCCAGTCTTTTGCCAATCTCTGAGCACGTTATACTGTGAGAATGAATGGGCTCACCTGCGCTACAAACACCATATTTTCATTGAATAATTGGAAATAATTAAAAATACGATGTTTGATGAAACACTCCATACAAAAAAGCAATAAAAACTCGGAGAAACTATGAATAATAAAAAGAGTATAAAACGACGATCGAAAGTCAATAGAAGTCCGACGAGCTGAATTTATAAATCAACCAACATTTCAACAAATAAGCTATAGTCGTCGCCAACGGAAAGATGGGAGTGTTACTGTACATCTCAGGAGTGTACTGTACATCTCACTTTCCGTTGTGTACACTGTACACACACATGTCTTCGGGTCCAAAACTTGCCGGGTATGTGAATTAATAGCGCAGTGGTTTGCGCCTTGCTACGAACATTTAGCTCGCAGTTTCGATTCCGGTGAAAACAGAAATTTATAAATTTGGCACCCACTATGTATTCCTTCTTGTAAGACTATTTTTTTCGGCCTACTGGGAAAAAAACTGCAAATCATACGTGGGCGAGTTTCAGAACAAAAACCTTCTCTCTAACGCACTGAGTTTATATTCAGAGCTTCTCTGGGGGGGGGGGTCATAGTGGGATTTCTTCATTTTTGAGTAATTCAACCGAAACCCACCTTTGAAAAGAGCGTACAGTACAATCATGTAAACTACAGCCGTGAAACACATAACAATAGTCGTTCCTTTAGTTTGCAAAGGAATCGTACAGTTCATTGTTCCAAGCAACAACTGAAATGAAATTTTTGGGGCGGCGGAAACGGACAAGGGTCTCTGGTAGTTGGTCTTATTGCTTCAATATCAGGCAACCGAGTTCAAGTGAGAATCTGTGGAAGGTGTTTCACGTGAATGAACTGCAAACGCTGTGCAACTCGCAGCGCATCGTATATGAAGTAGTATGTACTCAGGTGAAAAGTCAAGGGACTATTAGCCCCTAAAAGGGAAATTTCGGGTGATTTCGCAAACGCGTGCCCAAAAGACCCTAAAAGGGCCGCGTTTTTGATATCGACCTAGCTTTTTTCATTGTTTTTGATTTTAACTGCAACTATGTTGCTCTAATCTATGTTTTGTCACATTTCTCGAGTATATACACAAGGTTGAGCAAGAAAAACATATTTAATCCAGTATTTGAGAGGAAAAATGTTGCCCTAAGCGCCCCTAGTAGGCCCTAATAGGGTGATTTCGGCTACGGAAATCGCGGGCCTAAAAGGAACCTTCTAGGCCCGTGACTTTTCACCTATGTAGCAACGACAATCATTGTTGACTTTAGCATAGGTAAATTCATGTTTTTAACATTTAGTTTTACTAGGCGTAACCAGCCTGAATCTCTATTTTCCGTTCGAATTCGCTCGCGCACTTGGTGAAATACATAAACTTCTCGCGCAAACCACAAACGATAATTTGAACTGCTAAAACTGATAAAGTGTGTGTAGCAAACTGAACAGAACACAACACACGCATAGAGTACAATGTCATGCTGGGAACCTAACAAAAAGTTTTCGTCACGAAATCTTAAACAAAAAAGGTATAGAAAGCTAATGTTTACATCGCACCAGTCTGACGTTCGCGCTTGTCGCAAATACTTCGGTACGAATCTCTCATTTTGTAGGGGATCTGAAGTGATTCAAGAAAAACATTCTGCATTCAATAACAAACTGTGGGCGGGGTCGGTTGTTGTAATATCGCGCGCAGTGCGTAGCGCTGCGCAGATTAGTATTTCTTCACAGATCACAAATGTTCGTGTGAGGCACACGCCGAGAATCAATGCAGTTGCCTATCAATATTCCGAGGATGTCACAGGACATGGTGGACCTAGGCGAGATGTTCCGTGGACAATCAAGAAGAAGAATGATTTGTTCTGTTGGGAGATGATATATTTATTGAGATCTTCAAAGTCTCTCGAATGAAACCGCCACTCACAAATTCTAGCATCACGTACAGAACCCATTCCAAAATGAATTCGTAATACAGTGCATCGCGGAAAGGCAGAACAACACCATTCTCTGGAAGCTCTGGTATGCGCGCTTCTGATGAGCAACCTACAAGAATGGAGCCGCCATTTGGTTGGTTCTCGAAAAAGCGCATTAAAAAACGATCTACATCGCTCTAAGTACTACCGTATTGTAGAGGGAGAATGTTCATTCCGCCTACCCCTGCTCGCCTAGTTGTTCGGCGCCCCGCCCTCATAGTATATTTACGTAAGCGGAATGTTCACAGAAAACTGTAGTGTTGTTCACAGTAAAGAAGCTTTATTAGACAACAAGATCACATGAACAACGAACCTCAAAAATGTGCTATATATAAGATGGCGTTAGATAACAAAGACAAGGTTTCTCTCACTCTTGTGTCAGGATGAAACTCTGACAAGAAAAACGACGGGGTTTTTCGGTTCAGGTTTTCTGAAAAGTTCGAAAACTTTGTCGCGAAGGTCAGTATTGACTATCAACTGAACCGCGACCTGTGTAGCAAACGCCAAAGTTTCCTCGTAGAACCTATAAGCAACATATAAGTATTGGAATAATAATAGAATTTATATTAAATCAGAAATAATATGAAATGTGTGCTAAACACATTACATATCGCGTGTAACGAGACGTTTAGTATGTTTGTATGATGAAATGTGAAATAAAAATGATGCTTGATCGAATGGGCACCAGATTCAGTTCGTCAAGGTTTTTTGTTCATTGAGTGCATAATGCATATTATCGCGATTGATGGGCACACCAACTTCTACATGGACTGATGTTCAACCTTGATGTGGGGCTCGTAGTTTGTCTCGAGAGTAAAAACTAATTCTACAAATGTGCACTCACCAGATCTCGGCGGACATTCTTGCTATAGACGTTTTCATTGTCGCCTTCCCATAATATGTGAAACCCACGCGCATCACTTCGATCAGAGATGGAATGGAGGTGAAAATTGCACAGAGCAAAAGTCTCTTCTCGAGTATCTGATAAAAATCACGTTCGTTTTCATATTTTTTCGTTCAGGAAAACATAAAACATTCTAAAATAAACTCACTTGCGCTTCTGTTGTACTTTTGTAAACAATATATAATGCATACCCATAGAAGTACACGTAGCCAACCACGGCAAGAAGCGGAAGTACAACCATCGAGAATCTTTG